>OX336391.1:324626350-329426350 GCA_946902985.2 Meconema thalassinum
TAAAAAAAGGGGGGAAATTAGGGGGTTTTTAATAGGTAAATGTTATCTGGATCAGGTGTACGATGTACTTTTCCTCTGCAACAAACCAAGGCCCATATTCGCGGCAGTATTAAAGGTGCCGGGACGTCCTCATAAGACCGTCAACGCTTAGTTCGAATGGGTAATGCTCCACGCGTGGCGAGGGCTATTCCACGGTCTTTAATAGTTGTAGACCCACCTCATTCAATAACATACATCTTATCTAGGTTGGCAACACCTCACATAAACACATCGCTATCACTCCCCACAGCACGTAGGGGTAGGGGGGAGAAGGCAGGAAAAACCAGTCGTTAAGATAACCACCGCAGTTGACCGCACAGTAAGTTACAGTGAGCACGAAAACTGCGAGCAGCTGTAGTACAGAAGACAATCAGATAAGTAGTTAGCCTAAAATTTTATAGTTTAACTATAGTTTACAACCATATAATCTCTCTAAAGTACAAACTCCGGATAGCTATCACCATTTAGCATTTCACCTAACATATATACTGCATTTAGCATACACTGACAGTTGCAGTACCAATACTGCAACTAAATAATTGTACATATTGTAAATATTTTCACCTGTATTTCAAACATAGATTTTATAGCCTAAGTGTATTGGATCTGGTGATGATCGCTTGACGATCGAAACTGGTCATCCTAGTGTTTTATTAATCTCGTGTAATTTATTTCAGGATTAGGGCATAACCCATCTCTTTTGGGTACATTCGTGTTGACCGACTGAAAAGCACTAAACTCTTGTTTACTTAGGCAACACTGAAAATATGGCTTCAAACACCACAATGTTCACGACTAGTCAGGCAAATCGTGAAGCCAAGAAATTCAAATCACTCAGGCTTAAACTCATGAATTTAGACAAGTCAATTTGGTTCAACAAAAAATGTATAGAACTAAACCTCACCCCTAAATACGTACCAATTAAAACCGTACCGAACACACCAGCCTCGATCATTTCAACTAAACAAGCTAAAGCGCTTTGGATAAAAAACGAATTAAGATTTGCATACATAAGAAAGCAAAAAATTAACCAACAATTATACGACATTCAATTGCAACTAAGTAATTTCTGGCACGCAGCCCAATGGGACAGCTTCACCGAGCACCTACATGACACCATCAAAATCAGAGCAACGAGGAAGCATGAAACACTAGAAAATAAATTAAGAAAACTAGGAGAAACACAGAACCATCAATCCAACGAACAACACACGAATAACAATGAATTCAATTTCCACAGCAGAGTAAACAACAGAACGAACGTAACCTTTTCTCAAGGTGAAATGAATGTGTTAGACAAAGGTTTGAAATACAACTGCACAGACGCACACACGAACCACAATATAAAACAGTTAATCACAGATATTGAGATAGCCAGTCACAAGCTCCCAGCAGAAGACAGGGAATTAACCAAAAATCTCGCCACCAACGAAGCCAAAAAAATCCTCAAACGAGAGGGCGATAGCAATAACATTCAAAACAACAAACAACTCAAAGAAATAAAGTCATTGAAACAAAAAATAAAAGAACATGACTTAATCATCACAAAAGCAGATAAGGGAAACACTACTGTAATTTTGAACAAAACAGAATACATTGAAAAAACAGTCGAATTCCTAAACAACAACGAAATCAAGGAATTAACAAAAGACCCCACCAACAAATTCCAAAAACAAATAAAAAGTGCGCTAAAAGAAACTGAATACATACTGACCAAAGCCGAAAAATCAAAACTAATAAACATGAACCCGAAAATACCGTCATAGAGGGGACAACCAAAAATACACAAAAAGGAATGCCCAATGAGACCAATAGTCAATTGTAGGAATGCCCCTAATTACAAAATCAGCAAAGAGTTACTAAAAATCTTAAAATGCCGTCTTTCCAACGACAAAAACAACTCTGTAAAGAACACAACAGAGCTGGTAACAGCATTGAACACCCTACAAATGAAACCTAGCTTCAGGCTAGTATCCTTCGATGTAACTAACATGTACACCAATATTCCGATTATTGAAGCAATCAACACTATCGAAAACAACTTAAAATCCAACAATTCGGTAAAAGAAACCGATGACATTGTGAGATTATTGAGGGTCGTTCTCACCCAAAACGTGTTTCAATTCGACAATAAAATATACACACAGAGAGAAGGCCTAGCAATGGGATCGCCACTAAGTGGGTTAATCGCTGACATCTTCATCAATGCACTAGAAAATGCGTTCTTAGAAAAGACTTCAACAAAGGGAATAGTAATATGGAAAAGATACCTAGATGATGTAATTTGCATCTACGATACTGAACTAACAAGCGAAGAAACAATTCTCCAATCCATTAATAGCCTACACCACTCTATCAAATTCACTAAGGAATCCGAAATAGACCGAAAAATAAATTATCTCGATATAACTATTGAACGTAAAGACAACGACCTTTCATATTCCATATTTCGGAAAGCAACACAAACCTCGCATGCAATCGACAATTAGTCTAATCACCCCAGTACGCACAAACTAGCAGGTTTCAATTCAATGGTGCACAGGGCTTTAAACATACCCATGTCTAAAGACAACTATAATAAGGAAATAAGAACTATTAAGGAAATAGCAAAGGAAAACAACTTCCCGCCAAGTAAAATAAACCAAATTATAGCCAAGCATAACAATAAAGATAAACCGATTCCCAAACCGGACAGTAATGAGAAAAAATTTGTGCGTTTCAACTATATGAATGCGAATACATATAAAATCACTAACCTATTCAAAAAGCAAGGCATAAAGATATCTTTCACGACGAAAAACACAACCGCTAGGCACCTCCAAAATAGTAATCTAAATAAACGTGACCCGTATTCAAGGTCAGGGGTATATTCTATAACGTGCCAAGACACCGGTTGTCAAGCTAATTACATCGGGCAGAGTGGAAGACGAGTAGACACCCGTTATAATGAACATAGGAATGCGATAAGATACGGAACACATTCAGCCGTGTGCGAACATATGTGTGACGCGGGGCACAGCTTCACCAACATAGAGTCGGACCTTAAAATAATCCATCACGAATCGAAAGGCAGAGCTCTTGACATAAAGGAAGCAATCGAGATACACCTAGCCAAACGAAACAATCCCAACAATCTAAATGAACACACGTTCATGGAGAGCTCACCCCTCTTCACGCTACTAAGAAACACACCCTGTCGGAAACAAGACACAATTTAGCGACACAGCCAAGCTAGATAAAAAAGGGGGGAAATTAGGGGGTTTTTAATAGGTAAATGTTATCTGGATCAGGTGTACGATGTACTTTTCCTCTGCAACAAACCAAGGCCCATATTCGCGGCAGTATTAAAGGTGCCGGGACGTCCTCATAAGACCGTCAACGCTTAGTTCGAATGGGTAATGCTCCACGCGTGGCGAGGGCTATTCCACGGTCTTTAATAGTTGTAGACCCACCTCATTCAATAACATACATCTTATCTAGGTTGGCAACACCTCACATAAACACATCGCTATCACTCCCCACAGCACGTAGGGGTAGGGGGGAGAAGGCAGGAAAAACCAGTCGTTAAGATAACCACCGCAGTTGACCGCACAGTAAGTTACAGTGAGCACGAAAACTGCGAGCAGCTGTAGTACAGAAGACAATCAGATAAGTAGTTAGCCTAAAATTTTATAGTTTAACTATAGTTTACAACCATATAATCTCTCTAAAGTACAAACTCCGGATAGCTATCACCATTTAGCATTTCACCTAACATATATACTGCATTTAGCATACACTGACAGTTGCAGTACCAATACTGCAACTAAATAATTGTACATATTGTAAATATTTTCACCTGTATTTCAAACATAGATTTTATAGCCTAAGTGTATTGGATCTGGTGATGATCGCTTGACGATCGAAACTGGTCATCCTAGTGTTTTATTAATCTCGTGTAATTTATTTCAGGATTAGGGCATAACCCATCTCTTTTGGGTACATTCGTGTTGACCGACTGAAAAGCACTAAACTCTTGTTTACTTAGGCAACACTGAAAATATGGCTTCAAACACCACAATGTTCACGACTAGTCAGGCAAATCGTGAAGCCAAGAAATTCAAATCACTCAGGCTTAAACTCATGAATTTAGACAAGTCAATTTGGTTCAACAAAAAATGTATAGAACTAAACCTCACCCCTAAATACGTACCAATTAAAACCGTACCGAACACACCAGCCTCGATCATTTCAACTAAACAAGCTAAAGCGCTTTGGATAAAAAACGAATTAAGATTTGCATACATAAGAAAGCAAAAAATTAACCAACAATTATACGACATTCAATTGCAACTAAGTAATTTCTGGCACGCAGCCCAATGGGACAGCTTCACCGAGCACCTACATGACACCATCAAAATCAGAGCAACGAGGAAGCATGAAACACTAGAAAATAAATTAAGAAAACTAGGAGAAACACAGAACCATCAATCCAACGAACAACACACGAATAACAATGAATTCAATTTCCACAGCAGAGTAAACAACAGAACGAACGTAACCTTTTCTCAAGGTGAAATGAATGTGTTAGACAAAGGTTTGAAATACAACTGCACAGACGCACACACGAACCACAATATAAAACAGTTAATCACAGATATTGAGATAGCCAGTCACAAGCTCCCAGCAGAAGACAGGGAATTAACCAAAAATCTCGCCACCAACGAAGCCAAAAAAATCCTCAAACGAGAGGGCGATAGCAATAACATTCAAAACAACAAACAACTCAAAGAAATAAAGTCATTGAAACAAAAAATAAAAGAACATGACTTAATCATCACAAAAGCAGATAAGGGAAACACTACTGTAATTTTGAACAAAACAGAATACATTGAAAAAACAGTCGAATTCCTAAACAACAACGAAATCAAGGAATTAACAAAAGACCCCACCAACAAATTCCAAAAACAAATAAAAAGTGCGCTAAAAGAAACTGAATACATACTGACCAAAGCCGAAAAATCAAAACTAATAAACATGAACCCGAAAATACCGTCATAGAGGGGACAACCAAAAATACACAAAAAGGAATGCCCAATGAGACCAATAGTCAATTGTAGGAATGCCCCTAATTACAAAATCAGCAAAGAGTTACTAAAAATCTTAAAATGCCGTCTTTCCAACGACAAAAACAACTCTGTAAAGAACACAACAGAGCTGGTAACAGCATTGAACACCCTACAAATGAAACCTAGCTTCAGGCTAGTATCCTTCGATGTAACTAACATGTACACCAATATTCCGATTATTGAAGCAATCAACACTATCGAAAACAACTTAAAATCCAACAATTCGGTAAAAGAAACCGATGACATTGTGAGATTATTGAGGGTCGTTCTCACCCAAAACGTGTTTCAATTCGACAATAAAATATACACACAGAGAGAAGGCCTAGCAATGGGATCGCCACTAAGTGGGTTAATCGCTGACATCTTCATCAATGCACTAGAAAATGCGTTCTTAGAAAAGACTTCAACAAAGGGAATAGTAATATGGAAAAGATACCTAGATGATGTAATTTGCATCTACGATACTGAACTAACAAGCGAAGAAACAATTCTCCAATCCATTAATAGCCTACACCACTCTATCAAATTCACTAAGGAATCCGAAATAGACCGAAAAATAAATTATCTCGATATAACTATTGAACGTAAAGACAACGACCTTTCATATTCCATATTTCGGAAAGCAACACAAACCTCGCATGCAATCGACAATTAGTCTAATCACCCCAGTACGCACAAACTAGCAGGTTTCAATTCAATGGTGCACAGGGCTTTAAACATACCCATGTCTAAAGACAACTATAATAAGGAAATAAGAACTATTAAGGAAATAGCAAAGGAAAACAACTTCCCGCCAAGTAAAATAAACCAAATTATAGCCAAGCATAACAATAAAGATAAACCGATTCCCAAACCGGACAGTAATGAGAAAAAATTTGTGCGTTTCAACTATGTGAATGCGAATACATATAAAATCACTAACCTATTCAAAAAGCAAGGCATAAAGATATCTTTCACGACGAAAAACACAACCGCTAGGCACCTCCAAAATAGTAATCTAAATAAACGTGACCCGTATTCAAGGTCAGGGGTATATTCTATAACGTGCCAAGAAACCGGTTGTCAAGCTAATTACATCGGGCAGAGTGGAAGACGAGTAGACACCCGTTATAATGAACATAGGAATGCGATAAGATACGGAACACATTCAGCCGTGTGCGAACATATGTGTGACGCGGGGCACAGCTTCACCAACATAGAGTCGGACCTTAAAATAATCCATCACGAATCGAAAGGCAGAGCTCTTGACATAAAGGAAGCAATCGAGATACACCTAGCCAAACGAAACAATCCCAACAATCTAAATGAACACACGTTCATGGAGAGCTCACCCCTCTTCACGCTACTAAAAAACACACCCTGTCGGAAACAAGACACAATTTAGCGACACAGCCAAGCTAGATAAAAAGGGGGAGGGGGAAATTATGTCTTTTTAATAGGTACATGTTATCTGGATCAGGTGTACGATGTACTTTTCCTCTGCAACAAACCAAGGCCCATATTCGCGGCAGTATTAAAGGTGCCGGGACGTCCTCATAAGACCGTCAACGCTTAGTTCGAATGGGTAATGCTCCACGCGTGGCGAGGGCTAATCCACGGTCTTTAATAGTTGTAGACCCACCTCATTCAATAACATACACCTTATCTAGGTTGGCAACACCTCACATAAACACATCGCTATCACTCCCCACAGCACGTAGGGGTAGGGGGGAGAAGGCAGGAAAAACCAGTCGTTAAGATAACCACCAGAGTTGACCGCACAGTAAGTTACAGTGAGCACGAAAACTGCGAGCAGCTGTAGTACGGAAGACAATCAGATAAGTAGTTAGCCTAAAATTTTATAGTTTAACTATAGTTTACAACCATATAATCTCTCTAAAGTACAAACTCCGGATAGCTATCACCATTTAGCATTTCACCTAACATATATACTGCATTTAGCATACACTGACAGTTGCAGTACCAATACTGCAACTAAATAATTGTACATATTGTAAATATTTTCACCTGTATTTCAAACATAGATTTTATAGCCTAAGTGTATTGGATCTGATGATGATCGCTTGACGATCGAAACTGGTCATCCTAGTGTTTTATTAATCTCATGTAATTTATTTCAGGATTAGGGCATAACCCATCTCTTTTGGGTACATTCGTGTTGACCGACTGAAAAGCACTAAACTCTAGTTTATTTTGCTTGGAATCAAATAAATAGAGAGCGAGTTCAGAGGAACAACACAGTACACAGTCCAGTTCGTAAGCCAGCGCGAGGCGCGCTGTGCTGGACCACGTCAGTAATTACTCAGTTCTACAACGAACCTTTGAGAGTTTGTGTTGGTCGTCATACTCCAGCCCGCGTTTAAGGCGACATGCTGGATCGCAGCAGGAAATTATTCAGTACATCATGCTCGCAGTAAGGGAACATACGGGTCATTATACCGTTTATTCAAAGAGAAATATTTAGGAACGCGAGCATATTTCACGGTTAAGTTTAACAAAAGTTCAAGTGTGCGTGGCAATGTTGCCCGATAAATCGTGAAAAATCGTTTCAAAGTGATCGCTATAGCGCTTGGCGCTGGATCAAGTAAAAATCGCGACAAGAATAAGTTACACCACGTTGAGTAAAAGAACATTAATACAGTCTAAAAGTGCGGGCTAGTATGAATAAATTACGCGAAGTTGAAAGTCAACAGTTCGAGAACATGGACAATTCTTTATGAACAGTAAAGCGAAGTCAAGGGACAATATCTATCAGAGATTCGAATGGAATCTAGCACTCCGAGTCAAAGAAACACGAGTTCGAGTACCGGTAGCTTAGTCAACAAACTCTAGTAAAACTACGGCACATTTAACAAAGACACGATAAAAGTCATTCCCATAGGGGAAACGTAAATCACGTCGTGTTGTAAAAGAAAATATTATCGTCAGATAAGTAAGAGGATTGTAGGTTCGAAACCCGAACAAAGCAGTATAGCTACGTTATAAGAAGGGAACAATCCGGACAGATAGAATACGGTGTAAGGAAATCATTAAATAAGCGAAAACATTAGTGAAGGACACTTAAACCCTTATAGACTAGTAATACGGGAAGCCGAAATAAAACCCTAGAGGAATAGAGAAAGGACTAACATTCAGCGTAAGAGTTCGGAAAGGATCGAGTTATTACACGTCCAAAGCAGAGGTGAGGTGGCGTCGAAGTATGGATCACCGACAGGAACGTAGAAGATCAATGACATATGGTGCAGAAAAATAAGTGCAGTGTATATATATATATAGGGAAATAAGTGCAGTGTGCTTCCAGTCTCCGACCTGGTTAGCAATGGAATGAATGAAGGCCCCAACTAGCGGCGAGGATATGAACTGTGCCGGCTGCCGAAGCCTGTCGCACTCCTCTGGGGCAATGATGAAATGAATGACAAATGAAATGAAATGATAGTGGAGAGTGTTGCTGGAATGAAATTTTGACAGGGAAAACCGGAGTACCCGGAGAAAACCTGATTTAATATAGGGAAATATATCTGTGTTGTGTTAAATATAGTGATTTTACAAGGGTAAATAATTTGTTTAAATATGAGTAAAAGTGAATTATATCAGAGTGATGTGCAATGCACGAAAAGTAGTGCCATGAAGAATAATTAGATGTTATCGGAGGGGTGAGCCTGTCTAAGAATGGAGTCAACTCACGGGTGAGTTAATGAAATTTCATTAATATTTGCTGTTGTACTGTGTACAGATATCAATAGAATCGGTCGTCAACTAGGGAGTTTAACGATTGATTCATTGATGAAATGAATGTGCAAATAACTGAAATGTTGGAAAGAATGATAATTGTTAACCACGAGGATCGCCTCGGTGAAAACAAAGCATTATTGGGATCAGTAAAAATAAAGAAATGGAAACCCAATTATAAAATGTATAATCAATAAATGAATTTGAAAGAAGGAATTAAAATGATAACTTAAATGGCTTAAATTGTTGCCTAGTTATGAAATAAATATGCACCGTAATAAAATTATAAAATTTGAAGGGATAAGTTAATAAAGTGGTTAAAATTTATACCAGATAACAAATAATGAAAGAATGGAGTGTTATAATGGAATGATTTAAAAAAATGTGAAATAATAATAATACAAATAATGAGGATCAAGTTGAAAACAAAGTTATATTTAAAAACCCGCGTCTAGGAACATAAAATAAAAATGCAGCGAGAAATAATATGTTAATAAATTAATAAAGTTATAAATGTCCAAAATAAATGGTGGAACGAAACACCCAAGAATGAATATGTTATCTTGTAGGCTATCAGGCCAAGGTTGTGAAATAAATAATAGGAAGGCCGAAGTCGTGCCAATATAAATAATACTGTAAATGAATCGTGAACATTTATCCAAGCAAGTTGTATTACCATAAGGGCTCATAAGAATAAGAATAAGATTGTTTCAAGCTGAATATAATGTGCGTTAACCCAGGATATATTTATTCGCGAAATGGAAAAACGTAGTGAAAGTATCGTCGAAATGCGTGGAGGTAAATTTCCCACCGAAGTATTGTTGTAATGAAGTAGCCTCGTATTTTATGTCGTGGATCAGTAAATTCCCACCGAATTGTTGTCGATTGAAGCGTCGAATGTGATAGTATTATGTAAGTCACGCTGTTGGAAACAAATCCCTGCCTGGCGTTATTGTTGTGTATTGTGGATGGGAAAATTCCCACCGAAAAATGTAGTCGAATGGAGCGTCGTATGTGATAGTGTTATGTAAGTCCCGCTGTAGGATAAGGATCTCAGCCTGGCATTGCTGTAGTAAGGTATTGTTGTGAAGAGGAATTGTTGTAAAGAGGCATCATACAGTTGTGTTATAAGCGTCGTAAGAAGTTGTAATAATTAACTACAGTACAGCCTATCCGAATTAAATGCTAATATCCTGGGAACGAAAGATTCATGATAATAATAAATAAAATACGGAACAAATATCCGTGGTGAAATGAATTTTAAGTCTTGGAAATCATGTGGTTGAATAGTAACTCTAGCGTAAAGCAAGAAGGGCCGGCGAGCCATCATAAATCTCGTTTTAAAGTACCAACGGAAGCGGGGGACAGCCTTCTGTGCGTGACCTCGCCTCTTGCGAGGGAGAAGGAAAGACATATTAATGAGTTCCGTAGTCAAGTGAGGTTTAGCAGAGACTGGTTTAAAAGGGAAACTGCTACATGAAAATGATAAAGTTTTAATAAAAGGTGCAAGCTGAAACTGATTGTAGGATTATTAGGCGGGAATCAAAGAAATCATCCTGAGCCTATTTCTGAAATGTTATGTACAATCTGACGGATTTGTGAAATATTTAATTGTTGGTAAAAGAAATTCCTTCTTACATAAATAATAACATGACGGGTTAAGAACTAATGAAGTTTTGTTATAAATAAAGATCTCATTATAATAAACAACATGGTGCACAGTACAACACAAAGCAAATCGCCTAGATGCATGGATGGTAACTGGATGATTAAGGGTTCGATCGATAGTCATGGCATATTTTGTAAAGTATTGTATTGTATTTTAAAACCTAAGGCTTTGTGAAGAGTTGTTGTTAAGATCAAAAGAATTTAATAAAATAAGGATCATATAAATATAAAGAATAAAGGGAACCCTGAAGGGTTAAATAAAAAATGTAAATGTCCAAAGCCTTGGATGAATCACATGATTAAAATGATGGGCTTGCTGGATGCCTGAGTGGAATAAAACTTAAATAGTGGTATAGTTTAAGTAATTGTAAAATTAAGCTAGACAGAGTGTTCAAAAATTTCATGGAACAATGCAGTGACATTATAGTGAATTTCAATGATTTTTAAATAGTGATTTTTATGATTGACATTTGAAGAGACAATACCAAATTATTTTAATTTTTGATATGTTTTGTGTTGATTATTTCCTTGTTAATGAATAAATAATTTATAACTGTAATGTTGAGTTTTTCCTAAATCTTGTTAACCTGATTGTGTTTACATATCGGATGTGAGGTCAGTGGTGGAGGGAATCTAACGCGCCCCGATACCGGAGTAGCTAAGCCGAGTACTGACTGAACATCCTCCACTAAGCGGGTACAGGGGACTCATATATTGAGGTACTTGATATGTGCACAAGATTACAAGAAAAGTCCGTCCAAGTAACGTTTAAATGTAAAAATGTAAAAGTAAAAGATAGCGACCGCAACCGCCCGCCGAACGCAAAACAAACGTGAAAATGAAACACCCCAAGTTCATTTTATGACCCCCGAGGCGTGAGGTGGGTTTTTCTTAAAAAAAAAACAGAAAAACTCGAGTTTTCCGATTTTTTTTTGGAAAATTTCGAAATTTTCGAATTTTTAAAATGTCTTGCATAATGTATGCAAATGGATTTGAAGGAGGGACGTGCGAACGGGTTCGTTACCTACACTCCCGTTGGACACTTAACCTCAAAATGAAAAGAAAACAATACAGGCATGTCGGATCGAGCCCTGAATTACCTTGTGTGCGTGGTTCATTCTTGGATGGTAGTAGCCCATCTTTTCTCAAATAGTTGGAAAAAGAATGGCTATGACCGAGGAGATGAAAAGTCTCTTGGAAGCAATAAACAGTAAGCTTCAGGAAAATAGGGAAGAAAATAAAAAGGACTTAGAAGATATAAATAATAAGCTTCAGGAAGGTAGGGAAGAAAATAAAAAGGACGTAGAAGCGATAAATAATAAGTTTCAGGAAAGCCAAAAGGCGATGCAGGAAAGCATCAATAAGGGTAATGATGAGTGTAAAAATAACTTGCAAAACTTGAACACTCAGGTAAACGCTAAAATTGGTGACATAAACAAACAAAAGGACACCAAGTTTGGCGACATAAATGCCCAGCTTACTGAAGTAAATAAGAAAGTAGAAGCCGCACAGGCAGAAATAAATGAAAGTATACAGACTCAAATGAAGCATGTGCATGAAAATATAAATGATATAAAACGAAATGTAAACCATATCTCAGATGAGCAGGCAAAAGTAAACAAGCGGTTGAATAAGATAGATGACAAGATCGATAGGATGAAAGACGAAACACAAAACCAATTACAGGATCAGGCCAAAGAGATGCGGGAAGATTTTAAATCCGGGCTAGATAGCGAAATGAAAATCGTGAATGATAATTTTAATGGTTTGAGAGCGGATATAAATGAACGATTAGAGTCAAATATGCGTATATGCGAGGAAGGTAGGCAAGACCTAAACGAAAGAATTGAGACACTATCAACAAGTAGTTCCGTTAAGAACTAAATAGCCTATTTTCATATGTCCTACTCGTGTTTATTGCCTCCATCAACATACAAAATTTCAGTTTGTAGGTTGTGATAGATTAGGAGATATTGAGAACCGTCTAAATATTTCAGATGGTTCGCAGGTTGGATTTTTATTTATGTGCTATTACATGAAGATTATTGTGTACGTGTGGTATTCAAACTTCAATCGCATGATTAGAACACAAGAAGTAACAAGTAGTTCCGTGAAGAAATATATAGCCTAATTTCATATATCCTACTTATGTTAACTGCCACTATCAACATACAAAATGGAGGACCATTGTTGCTTACGTCCGCATGTATTACCTACTATTACCCTGCACGTGTCCTCCGGGTGGTGCTAAGCGAGCAACAACGATCAAGATGAGACCGAACTGTCATAATCGACCTCTCGGTCATAATAACCTATATTCGTCGAACAGTCCTTCTAAGGACTATGAGTTTCATACACGGAAGATAGGCCCTCAGATCAACATCTGTCAGTTTAACATAGAAGGCATTAGTAGAGCCAAGAGTGAGTATTTATCAAGCATTTTACAGAAGCACTCAGTACACATTGTCGTACTACAGGAAACTCATACAGAGAACATTGGACAGTTATTGGCAAGGGGAAAGATACCAGGATTTAAATTGATAGCAGCTCATGACCATGCTAAATATGGAATTGCTACTTACATTAGAAATAACATTTGCAACTACAGTCCCTTACCAGCAAGCGATCATCCAACCTATTTCTCCTCCTCAGTACAAATAGAAGACATTGTGGTAACGAATATTTACAAGCCACCTACTGTAACATGGCCTGATCCCATTCCCATAATACCCTCACAAAATAACATCGTCCTTGGAGATTTCAACAGCCACCACACATCTTGGGGCTATACACAAGACGATGATAATGGAACCAAGGTCACTGAATGGGCTGAAGCAAACAACCTTGCGCTAATATATGACCCTAAAGACATTGGAACGTTTCACTCTGGCCGTTGGAAATGCGACTACACTCCAGACCTTTGTTTTGTCTCGCACAGTTTTATGTCACCATCTTGCCGTGTTAGGAGACAAGTGCTCAATAACTTCCCTCACAGCCAGCATAGACCAATAATTTACCAAATAGGAATCCAGATCCCAGTTATACAATCTACACACAAACCACGCTGGAACTTTCAGAAAGCAGACTGGGATGCTTATGCCAAGTCTACTGATGCCAACATCAGATGGATTAAACCTGTCCCAGAGAACTACATGAGGTTTGTGGGCTTAATAAAATCAGCTGCAAAATCATGTATTCCTAGAGGGTTTCGTAAAGACTATATACCGGGTTGGAGTGAAGAGTCCAGCAGACTGAGTGAGGAATTCGAGGAAAATAGCAGCCACGAGAAAGCAACAGATTTACTACTGTCACTTGATCTTGCTAGAAAAGAGAAGTGGGTGAAAACTGTACAAGACATGAATTTCACCCATTCTAGCAGAAAAGCATGGTCACTTATTCGGAAATTAGATTCCACATCCATACCCCCGAAGCAACATTATCCAATCAAGGTAGAAGCAATAGCAAATCACCTCGTTTCTATCTCTAAAACATCAAGGAATAAACTGACCTCGAAAGGGGTTAAAACTGAGCTTAAACAGGCAAAACGTGAAACCCAACCGCACGCCACCTATTCACAACCTTTCACATTGCAAGAGATCGACTAGGGATTAAAATCACTCCGAAATGGCAAAGCTGCAGGACTAGATGGAATCTACCCAGAACTCCTAAAGAGCTGTGGTCCAGCTACAAAAAGATGGCTCGTTGCGTTCTTCAGCTCCATACTTCAGTCAGGGAGACTCCCCCCAATCTTCAAGAAGTCAAAAATTATCGCCCTTCTGAAACCAGGAAAGGATCCAACTCTCCCACAAAGCTATCGACCTATTGCTCTACTCTGCGTCACCTACAAGTTATTAGAAAGACTGATACTGAACCGAATAGCACCGGCCATCGAAGCAATCCTTCCAGTTGAGCAGGCAGGGTTCCGACCCGGCCGTGACTGCAGTGACCAAGTACTGTCCTTGTCCACGTATTTGGAGGTTGGTTTTGAGAAGAAATTGAAAAACGTCTCTGTTTTCTTAGATCTTACAGCTGCATATGACACAGTTTGGAGGGAAGGTCTTATGCTTAAACTTATTAAAGCTGTTCCTTGCATAAAAATTGCAACACTAATTGACAGAATGTTAAACAACCGGCTATTTCAAGTTCACTCAGAACACATCAGAAGCAAATTCCACAAAGTCAATAATGGTCTGCCACAAGGGTCGGTTCTATCTCCTGCTCTTTTCAACTTATATATCCACGACTTTACGGACAACATATTTGGCCTTGGTCTATTCTGCAGCAGAATACTGCTCTGGTATCTGGCTTAATAGTGCTCACACACAGCTAGTAGATTCACAACTTCGCCAAACCATGCGGATCATAACTGGTACACTTCGTGCTACACCGATCAAATGGTTACCGGTACTCAGCAATATAGTACCTCCACATAACAGGAGACAGAAGGCCCTTTTTAAGCTGTGGACAAGAATGTTGAAGAATGAACATCCACCTGTTCATGAGGATATCAGACAGAAATGCACACGCCTTAAGTCTCGTCAGCCTGCTTGGAAGACGGCTGTGAAATTAACATCCAGCTCCTACAATTCCACTTCTAAGTGGTCAACAGAGTGGTCTTTATCCCCACCTCGTGCAATAGTGGACATCAATAATCCATCTACAAAACTGGCAGGCTTCGATCTGCCACGCTGCACCTGGAGTAGACTAAATCGCATGAGATGTGGAGTAGGTAGAACAGGATCTACTTTACACACATGGGGCTGGTCAGTTTCCCCCCAATGTGATTGTGGGGAGGTTCGCCAAACAATGAAGCATGTAGTGCAGGAATGTCCACTCCGTGCTTTCTCTGGCACCATGGAAGACCTCAATTCAGCAACACCGGAAGCAGTGAAGTGGGTAGCGGAATTGGACATTCACATTTAGTGAGACGTACATCACTCTCACTCAATGTTTACAATCTCAAGCTTCGTAAATTGCTTTGTATATACATGATGATTTGTATTTACTCTCCTCTTATCTTCCACTGGATATGTAAATAGTTTATAGGTTGTTTCATCATACGCTAAATAAAATAAACAAAACATACAAAATATCAGTTTGATTGCGGTAATGCATTCGTAGATATTGAGAACCGACTAAATATTTCGGATGGTCGCCATGTTACTTTTATATATGTAGGTCTTAGAGTTATCTACTGTTACATGAAGATTATTGTGTACGTGTAGCGTTCAAACTACAATCGCATGATTAGGACACTAGAAGTAAAAACGAGATTTTAAAATTTCGCACAGCTGCCATCTTGTGGTTATGGAAACAATTGAAATAAATTAGATGCCAGTGGATTAAAATTCGTAAAAGGATTTACTGTTTCAAGTTTCACTGCACTCGGATAGTTAAATTGCGAGAAACCTCCACGTGAATATTTATTTTTCGCGTCGCCGAAATGTTGGATTTGTGCCACCAGGTTATTTAGAATCCTATACGTGAACTTAAGTCCATAGCCCCTATGGACATAAAAAAATTCAGTTTGATTGCTATAATAGATTCGTAGATATTCAGAGCTGTCTAAATATTTCGGATGGTCGCCATGTTGGATTTTTAAATGTATAGGCCATAGAGTCATGTACCATTAAAGGAAAATTATTGCGTAGGTTCGTTATTCAAACTTTCACTACAATCTCATGATTACGACACAAGAAATACAAACGTAATTTTAAAATTCGCACAGCCGCCATCCTGAGGTTATGTAAACAATTGAACTAAATTAGATACCAGTTCATTACAATGTGTATAAACATTTCCTGTACCAGATTTCACTGCGTTTGGAACATTAAATCACGAGAAAGGTCTATTTAAAATTTTCAAATTCGCTAGGCCGCCATGTTCCTTTTGTAGTTAACCGGTTTTTGAAAGTCTTACAGATAAACTTCCAGTAGTGCCCTTTATCTCCGTACAAAATTTCAGGGTGATGCCGCTAATAGTTTCCGAGATATAGAATGCCGGTGAAATATTTCGCACATCCGCCATCTTGTGGTTATGTAAACAATTTAACGAAGTTAGATTTCGGTGCATTACAATGTGCATAAACATACTCTGTACCAAGTTTTATTGCGTTTGGTTGGTTAGATCGCGAGAAACGTCTATTTAAGTGTCGCAAATTCGCGTGGCCGCCATGTTGGTTTTGCAGTTATCAGTTTTTCAAAAGTCACATAGGTGAACTTCTAGTAGTTTCCTTTATCACCGTAAAAATTTCCTGGGTGATTTCCTGAATAGTTTCGGAGATATTGAATGCTGGTGAAATATTTCGCACAGCCGCCATGTTGGATTGGTGATACGTAACTAAATTTGAAGGGCACGGTCGGGGTCGCCCGGGATAGTGCTATGAAATTACTGACTTTCATTGAAATCGCTCCAGCCGTTTATAATTTATTAGGGACACACACACACACACCCCACACACACACACACGCACACACAGACACACGGACAAAAGGTGATCTCATAAGCCTATTTTTTCAAAATTGAAAATAGGCTAAAAAGAGATCACGGAGACAGACGATCAACAACGATCAGATAGAGATTGGATGAGTAAACAAATAGAAGGGATTTACCAACAAATAGATTACAAAGTTTGAGGATAATGATCCAAAGTCGATTGTCCATACATTAGTGAGAGAGCCCGAAACCGAGAATGAACGTAAGGCTATAATAAGTTTCTTCAGCGGAGAAACACAGGCAGAATTTAACCCAATCATTATTGAGGGAATTCTAGGAATAAACAATATGTTTACGCCCGATATGATAGAAAATAATGTAAATTTCGAAATTACTGGATTTACGGAATGGGTAAGAGAAGTGAAGGAGGTAGAATCCGAACAGGAAGAAATAATGTTTATAGAGGAACATAGGCATGTAAGATTCGAGGAAATAACACAGATGGTTAGGATGTATCCCAGACCGGTGAAGAAAAAGAGGATGAAAGGAAGTGACAGAAAGAAAAGGGGAATTACCAAAAGAAAAACCCGACTTTGGAAAAGGGTAAAAGGAAATTAAATTTGAGATTAACAAGAAGCGAGTATCAGAAGTGGGGAACAAGGATTTCCAGAGGACGAATTAAAAGGCCCAAGGAAGAAAGGGAATCACAGGAATGAGTAAACTACGATAGTTCAGGAATAGTAAACACGATAATTGACTACCAGAAAGCGTTAGAAAGATGTAGAGGTGAAGATGGTACAATGTAATATTGCTTAAACATTCTGAACCACATTGCCATGAAAGTAAAATATCTACAAATGACCCTGGTGGGAAGGAGAGTAAATGAGCTTAGACATTATGGAGGAGACGTGGAAGAAAAAGCCAGAGAAGTGGTAATGAAATGGAAACAGATCGTAAAGAAAGGTATGGAAGCAGAGGAAGAAAACACACGGAGAGAAAAAAATCCCATATATGATCCCGGAGGGAAAAGAGAGGAGGATATAGAATATCAAAGGACAGATTCTGAAATGGAAGAAGAAGAAGAGAAAGAGGGGGAAGATGAACATTACTTTGAGGATGAGAAGGAAGAAGAAGAAGGAGAAGAAGAAGAAATGGAAGAATGAGGAGAATGGGAAGATGGAGAAGATGAAAATTACTTTGAAGAAGAAGAAATAGAAGGAGAGGAGGATATGGAAGAAGAAGCATTCAGAGAACTCAGATTTCGAAGGAGACCTGGATGAAACTCCTGGAGAAAGGAAAAGTGGGAGATAGTTAGGTCAGAAGTGCCTAAATATACATATAGTAATGGAATAATTTTGTTAGAAATATAAGGCATAGGATAATGATATATAATAAAATAGAAATACACTGAACTAAGAAGGAAAGAAAGTAAGAAAGAACACAAGAGGAAAGAAAAAAATGAACCCCGGACTCTGAAGTTAAAGGGACTATAAATGAACCTTGTGTTCATACAACAGAGGGACATAGGAGGTGTGAAAGACAGAAAGGTTAAAAGTGAATAGTTTCCAGAAAGGCATGGCCGAGACTCATAAAATAAACCGCAGAGAATTATTTGTGGAGTGGAGACTCACAAACGAGCAGGCACTCGAAAGGGTCATAAAAAAACGAGTAAGCGAGAGGGGAAGACGCTTTGAAAGGACTGGCAGCAAATACTAAAAGGAGCCTAAATGAAAAGAGACAACTAGACAAGTAAGCTGAGCAATTGAAAGGAAAATAGTATACAGGATACCAAATAAGATTCTTGGAAAGTTTGACCACAAATTTGAAACGGGTAAAGATATATATGTACCCATACTACTGTGAACACTGAAATATAATACGAAATGTGTTTAAATATGTGTAAAAGTGAATTATATCAGAGTGATGTGCAATGCACGTAAAGTAGTGCCATGAAGAATAATTAGATGTAATCGGACGGGTGAGCCTTTCTAGGAATGGAGTCATCACACGGGCGAGTTCATGAAATTACATTAATATTTGCTGTTGTATTGTGTACTGATATCTATAGAATCGTTCGTCAACTAGGGAGTTTAACGATTGATTCATTGATGAAATGAATGTGCAAATAACTGAAATGTTGGAAAAAATGATAATTGTTAACCACGAGGATCGCCTCGGTGAAAACAAAGCATTATTGGGATCAGTAAAGTTAAAGAAATGGAAACCCATTAATAAAATATATATAATCAATAAATGAATTTGAAAGAAGAAATTAAAATGATAACTTAAATGGCTTAAATTGTTGCCTAGTTATGAAATAAATATGCACCGTAATAAAATTATAACATTTGAAGGGATAAGTTAATAAAGTGGTTAAAATTTATACCAGATAACAAATAATGAAAGAATGGAGTGTTATAATGGAATGATTTAAAAAAAAATGTGAAATAATAATAATACAAATAATGAGGATCAAGTTGAAAACAAAGTTATATTTAAAAACCCACGTCTAGGAACTCAAAATAAAAATGGAGCGAGAAATAATATGTTAATAAATTAATAGAGTTATACATGTCCAAAATAAATGGTGGAACGAAACACCCAAGAATGAATATGTTACCTTGTAGGCTATCAGGCCAAGGTTGTGAAATAAATAGTCTAATAGGAAGGCCGAAGTCGTGCCAATATAAATAATACTGTAAATGAATCGTGAAAATTTATCCAAGCAAGTTGAAAAAGGAAGGAAGATTGTAGTTTAACGTGACCGTTAATCTCGAGATCATGAGCCACGGGAGTCAAGCAAGTTGTATTAAGGGCTCATAAGAATAATAAAAATATAGTTTCAAGCTGAATATAATGTGCGTTAAACCAGGATATATTTATTCGCGAGATGGAAAACGTAGTGAAAGTATCGTCGAAATGCGTGGAGGTAAATTTCCAACCGAAGCATTGTTGTAATGAAGTAGCCTCGTATTGTATGTCGTGAATCAGTAAATTCCCACCGAATTGTTGTCGATTGAAGCGTCGAATGTGATGTAGGATACAAATCCCAGCCTGGCATTATTGTTGTGTATTGTGGATGTGTGAATTCCCACCGAAAAATGTAGTAGAATGAAGCGTCGTATGTGATAGTGTTATGTAAGTCCCGCGGTAGGATAAGGATCCCAGCCTGGCATTGCTGTAGTAAGGTATTGTTTGAAGAGGCATTGTTGTAAAGAGGCATCATATAGTTGTGTTATAAGCGTCGTAATAAATTGTAATAATTAACTACAGTACAGCCTACCCGAATTAAATGCTAATATCCTGGGAACGAAAGATTAATAATAATAATAATAAACAAAATACGGAAGAAATATCCGTGGTGAAATGAATTTTAAGTCTTGGAAATCATGTGGTTGAATAGTAACTCTAGCGTAAAGCAAGAAGGGCCGGCGAGCCATCATAAATCTCGTTTTAAAGTACCAACGGAAGAGGGGGACAGCCTTCTGTGCGTGACCTCGCCTCTTGCGAGGGAGAAGAAGAGACATCTTAATGAGTTCCGTAGCCAAGTGAGGTTTAGCAGAGACTGGTTTAAAAGGGAAACTGCTACATGAAAATGATAAAGTTTTAATAAAAGGTGCAAGCTGAAACTGATTGTAGGATTATTAGGCGGGAATCAAAGAAATCATCCTGAGCCTATTTCTGAAATGTTATGTACCATCTGACGGATTTGTCAAATATTTAATTGTTGGTAAAATAAATAATAACATGACGGGTTAAGAACTAATGAAGTTTTGTTATAAATAAAGATCCCATTATAATAAACAACATGGTGCACAGTACAACACAAAGCAAATCGCCTAGATGCATGGATGGTAACTGGATGATTAAGGGTTCGATCGATAGTCTTGGCATATTTTGTAAAGTATTATATTGTATTTTAAAACCTAAGGCTTTGTAAAGAGTTGTTGTTAAGATCAAAAGAATTTAATAAAATAAGGATCATATAAATATGAAGAATAAAGGGAACCCTGAAGGGTAAATAAAAAATGTAAATGTCCAAAGCCTTGGATGAATCACATGATTTAAATGATAGGCGCGCTGGACGACTGAGTGGAATAAAACTTAAATAGTGGTATAGTTTAAGTAATTGATAAATTAAGCAAGACAGAGTGTTCAAAAATTTCACGGAACAATGCAGTGACATTGTAGTGAATTTCAATGATTTTTAAATAGTGATTTTTATGATTGACATTTGAAGAGACAATACCAAATGATTTTAATTTTTGATATGTTTTGAGTTGATTATTTCTTTTTTAATGAATAAATAATTTATAACTGTAATGTTGAGTTTTTCCTAAATCTTGTTAACCTGATTGTGTTTAGATATCGGATGTGAGGTCAGTAGTGGAGGGAACGTAACGCGCCCCGATACCGGAGTAGCTAAGCCGAGTACTGACTAAACATCCTCCTCTAAGAGGGTATAATACCAGTGGTTACAATATGTATACACATTTGCTGTACCAAGAATCATAGCGTTTAGATTATTAAATCGCGAGAAAAGACTGTCTAAAACTTTCAAATTCCTTTGGCCGCCATGTTCGTTTTGTAGTGTACCCAACTAGGGTTGGTACAGGATATGAACTTCTGATCTCTAGGATGAAAAGAGGTCCAGCTACAAGCTAGCAGTGTGGAGATAGGAAGTGATACAGGCCATGACTCAGAACCTTGACTGCTTTATCTGGAAATACGTGGTGCAAGCGATAGGTGAATCACGAGAGCAGTCACGCTGGGATGAATCAACCAGTGCAGATTAGCGGGGGAATCACCACAGAGTGCTAAGATCAGCACCTTTCTGGCAACATTGGATTGCGAATCAACACCACAAAGTTGTGAAATAAGCCGTTTTCACGGAAACGATGCAAAATTGCAATAGGCCTACGGGGATCAGAATAATCCAGGAAATTATGAATTAAGCAAGGTTAAGAGTGATTAATTTAGGCCAAGGAAAAATGTACTTAGTCAGCAACTACGTCATTAGGCGGAGCCAAGCGATGGTAGTGGGAAGAAGAGAAAAAACTCAGTCGCCCACACAGCTGAGGAGCCTTGTAGATTTTATTTAAATTAATTAGACGATCGATTTTCAGGAAACGAAATGGTAATGAGACGTTTGGATTATAGGGAACATAATGATATACTTTTCAAAAACGTGCGACGTCTACTTCAGAAGTTAGCTCCAGGAAGAAGGCAAAAGTAGTTTATTTTTGCAAGTTCCCAATAAATAGCCCAGGTTTCAACCAGAGAGCATGCAGTATCCGTCAGCCTCTTGAGGCTATAGGCTGTGTCAGAAGCAGTTCATCATCAGCAAGCGGGGAGAAGCTACACAGTGTCTCCTAAAATGCAGAAGCGCTGCATTATACTCGTCGCAGTTCAGTTAAGCCCGGGGAGGCTCAGCGCAATTCCGCACAGTATTTAAGTATACAGTACGCAGTATTATCAGACTGCCGGGACGGAAGTCAGTCCTCACACTAGTAAAGACTCATCGTACTCCTGTATGGAGAAGTCACAGCAAGTAACGCAGTTCGTTACCAACCGCAAAAGTGGATCGTGCCAAGACGAATTAACAATCATCAGTATTCGCGGAAATAACAAAAAGTTGTATGTGCGTGGTAATATAAATCCACTACGGTTGTTTATAAGTGATCACTAAAGCACTTGTGCTGGATCAAATAAATTATACGCTACTCGAAAACCGCGACGAAGTAAAAATTGCGCCACGACAAATTCTAGAACTGTAATAAGCTAGAATACAGCAGTCTAGATCAGTAGAGACATTACGCTGGAGGTCATCGTTTCGATAATACAGACAGGTCTCCGTGAAAGTTAAGTGAAATAGCACAGTATTTAGTGACAGGTATTGGAACGAAATCCAATAATTCAAGTAAATGGACACGTGTTCGAGACCCAAGAACAATTATAGTGAACTTTAGTGAAGCTACAGTGTGTCAAATAGGAACGAGCAATAAAGACATTCCCGTAGGAGAAATAAGGGAACTTGTCGCAGATAAGGACAAAATACGGTCAAGAAGTAAGCGAGCCATAGGTTCGATAGACCGCTACGTAAATAGGACAAGTAAAAATTGAAAATCGCTAATAAAAGGACGTTAAAAGAAGTCAAGATAGACTATCAAAAAAGACAGGGCAAAGACTAGATCCAGTGAAGAATTAGGAGCCGTTCGAGTTTGCATCACGTCCAACGCAGGGTCCGGGGATCTCATTAGGGCGTGGATCACCGACAAAACGTGCCATGAGTCACTGAAATGTGGTGAAAATTAGTGCAGTGTAAATAAGTTACAAGATATATGTGTTTTAGTGTTAATACAGTATTTTACAAATGAATGATGTGTTTAAATTTAAGTGAAGGTCGATTGGACCTAAGTGAGGTGCCGCTCACAAAAGAAAGTGCCATGGAAGAGTGCTAATTATGTCGTTAGGTGGGTGAAATCCTTCCCAAGGATGGATCGGAAGACGGAGCACACTGGTGAGTCATGATTTTTCATTAAAATTGCAGATGTACGATGTACTGGCACGATGGGATCGGTCGTAACTGGGGAGTTTAACGATCAAACTCATCGGGTAGTTGAATGCACTTATATAACTGAAATGATGAAATAATAATAATAAATAATTGCGAGAATGACCTCGCAAAATAATTATATGAATGGGATCAGTAATGTAAAGTAATAAAAAAACAAGAAATGAAATAACAAATAATAAATGATTTGGAGGAAGGGATCGAAAATATAATTTAAATGGCTTAAAATTTCGCCATAGTAAAAGCAGATAATGAAATAAATATGCATCATAATATTGTTAAAATAAATAATGAAAAGGAAAAATATAAAATAGTTTGATCTTACAATTAAATGGCAAATAACAAAAAAGTTGATATAAAAATAATTGAAAGTCGAAATTAAAATAATCTCTACATATATAAAAAGGAAAGTTTGTCTGTTTTTTCTGAATTTCCACGGAAATTTGCGATATTTGCGCGTTTCAGACTGTTTTATGATGGATGCGCGCAATTTTTTTTTCTGTCTGTCTGTTTTTTTTTGACATTTTTTTGTGTCCTTATAATCGAGAACGGCTGAGTGGATCAACGTAAAATTTGATACAGATGTCCTTCAGTGGCAAGACACCAATCATTGATGTAACTATTCTCCGTACCTCTCATAAAAGGGGCCCTACCCCCTAAAAATACATGCTGAAATAGGCGTAGAAGGGTGAAACAAAGCTCATTTTCAGCCCCTCAATGTGAGAAACGAAACTCGGGGCCCTAAAGGGCTCCCGAAAACCACATTTTAAGGCCCTAAAACCAACAGTTTTTGAGATATTCCCAGAAAAGTAATTTCACTTAATAAAGTAATGAAAGAATGCATGCCGGTAACCATGGCAACTGAATCTCAGGGGTCCATCTATTTTTGTAAGACGCAATGCAATTCCATTTATTACATTACTGTGAAGGTTTGCAAAGGGCTATAAGGTTATAACGGATCCAAATTAAGCTGAAATATTCATCAATACATACAATGCGCTGAAGGGGTCAAGGGGTACTCTAGAATTTTTAACGCGATTTACACGTGCGCGTATGGTACGGAGGGTCTATTATATCCCTATCCCTATGTGTTATATTATTATTATTACTATTATTTTAATTGTTATCATTATTATGGCGTACAACGACGAGACAAACTCATTTTCTAAACCTTGGTGTCAGAAACGAAACTCGGGGCCCCTCAAGAGCCGTAAAGGGTCCCCGAAAACTATATTTAAAGGCTCTAAACCCAACAGTTTGTTAGATATTCGCAGAAAACTAACTTCATTTATTAAACTAAAAAAGGAATGCAAGCCACTAACCATGACAACAGTATCTCAAGAAGTGGCATCCAACTCGCCATCTATTTCTGGAATAAGTAATGCCACTCCATTTATTACATTTCTGTGAAAGGTTGCAAATGGCTATAAGGTTATCACGGAACCAACTAAAACTGTAAAATTCATCAATGCGCTTAAGGGGTTCAAGGAGTACCCTAGATTTTTTCACACGACTTACACGTGCGATATGTCGTACAGAAGGTCTATTATATCTCCAGCAACATTATTTTCAAAAATTCCTGATTTGAAATAGTAGACTGTTTTTTGCTGAATTTAGGAATTTGGGCCATTGGAGGCTAAGGAAAACTGAATTTTCATGCACCACAAACCTTTATAATATATAAAAGGGGTCTTCCTGTAGTTGGGCACTTGACACAACGGTTAGGGTCAGTTCGTATGTGACGTGTATTGCGATTCGTCTACGAGGTTTTCAATTTTATTTTCACTCCAGGAAGGACACGTTAGGTAAATTTAGTTTGAGAGCACATTTTAACTAATAATTTTTCTTAGCCAACAAACAGGTTACAAGCCCCTAAACATTGCAACAGTAGATCAATTGATAACATCTGGTTATTAGTACCGAAGACCGTTCGAAGATTGTGTACTTTTGCTAGTAAAATATAAATATTATCGAGTTGTTATGCACTAAAAATAAAGTGATAATAAAAATTGTAATAAGGAACTCTAGTAATAAGCGGAACGAAATAAATTAAATATATTCACGTATTGTTGTCAAATGATCAATTTTATAAATCTCTAAAAGTAATTGGTGAATAAAAACACCCAAAGAAAATGTATTATCACAAGCTAGCGAGCCAGAATTATGAAGATTAAATGATAGGAAGGCTGAGGTCTTACCGCTATAATTGAAATATTAATTTGAGATATTAAATAAACCGCGAGTAACCAAGCAAGAAATCGTTGTTGCCAAAAGGGCCGAATAATAAATAAATGAAGCTAAAAGCTAATAAATGTGCGTTAATCAGGATATAATTACTCGGGAGGTGGAGAGTCTCATCGAAATGTTGTGGGTGAAAGATTCCCCTTTCTGTATTGTTGTTGTATGTAAACGTCGTGTTGTATTGAGTAGGTGAAATTCCCATGAACTGTATTGCCATATTGAAGCGTTGAAAATAAGAGTTACATTGTAAGTCCAATCAGGCTGTGTTAAATAAATATCGTAGGCCAAAATCGTCGAATGAATATACATGTGAGACCATGAGAGCATTGTTATAATTATTGTAGGCCATAATCGTCAAAATAACGCGTTGTAAGTGAATATACATGTGAGACCACGAGGCATTGTTATATATAAAAGTTATAGGCAATAATCGCCGAATGAAATTTGCAAGTAAGACCGATAACGGCATTGATATAAATAATATTGTTAGAAGGCGTCATTCAAATTGTGTTTAAAGTTGGTGTAGTCAACTATTAGGCATCCTCTCCGGAATAAGTTATAAATACTCTGTAAAAAACGAAATATAAATAATTATAATAATAATAATAATTAAAACAGGAACAAATAGCTGTTTTAGAAGTGAAACAACAGTCTTGGTAAATCATATGGTTAGAGATATAAACAGAGTTGTAAGCGTGGTGGCTGGCTAGAAGCCATAAATCAAGCGAAGCATCACCAGAGGGGCAAGGCAGCTGTGAGCGCCCGACCTACCGTAATGTGTGAGTGAGACAGAAAGTTAATGGGTTCTGCGGTAAAGCAAATGTCTGTCATAAACTAACAATAAAAAGGCCATTATGTAAAAGTTTTATTAAAAGATGCAAGCTGTAATTAACTTATAAAATCACAATGCTGGGATGGAGACCATTCTCCAGAATGTAAATTTGAAGCATTTACATGAATTTTGACGGGTATTGTCAAACACTTTCATTATAAACTAGCAGAAGTACCCCTTCTTCGAACGGTGTTATATATTAACACCAGACATTATCAATTGAGCTACTGTTGCAATGGTTAGCGGTTTGTCATTCCTTCATAAGTTTATCAGAACGAAGTTAATTTTCTGGGATTATCACACAGACTGTTAATTTAAGGGCCTTAAAATGTGGTTTTCGGAGACCCCTTATAGACTCGCGAATTTTGTGTCTCACAATGAGAACGCAACATATGCTTTGACCGTCTTTCTAGGATAATTTTTATATTTCGCCTCTTTTAGCATTATTTTGAGACGTTTTTCCCTATATCCACCCTTCTACTGTATGAAAAGTACAGTGAGGAGTTTTATAAATGATTGGTGTATTGACTCATGTTTAACCTACCTAATTTTACGATGCACCAAGCATCCGAACACGATTTATAGGCGTAAATAAAGATTCACAGAAAGACAGACAGACAATTCTATTGCCTACAACATATCACCCAGATATCCAAATATGGGTATATCTACCATACAGTATCAAACAAAATCATCCTTACGATGAACCCGTATGTCGACAAAATAAATTTAAAAAAAATAGTTAAAATGTGCTCTCAAACTAAATTCAACTAACGTGTACTCCTTGGCGTGAAATAGATTTGAAAGCTTTGTAAACGAAACGCAATACACCTCACATAAAAAATGACCCTCTACGTTGTGTTGGGTCCCCATACACAGGAAGACCTCTTTCATAAATTATAAAGGCATGGTGCATGAAAATTCAGATTCTTTAGCCTCAAATAGCCCAAATTCCTAAAAGCCGCAAAAAATGCTGATTCAATTCAGGAATTTTTGAAAATAATGTTGCTGTTTGGAGATATAATAGACTTTCTGTACTATATGTCGCACGTGAAATTGCATGAAAAAATTCTAGGTTACCCCTTGACCCCCTTAATTGCATTGACGAATTATACAGTCTACGTTGGTTCCGAGATAACCTTTTAGTCATTTGCAAACTTTCACAGAAATGTAATAAATGGAGTAGCCTAATAATAATAATATCGTATGGCCTCGGGTGCCGGGTGCAAGCTTCGTAATTTGACACCCAGAGGGTAGCTTGCATGTCGAAATTTCGTTGTTCCTTGAATCACTATGAAAGTCAAGGAGGGTAGATATCTAAGCTCCTTGAACACTATAGCGCTTTCTAGTAGAGAAATGAGGAACTTTGTGTTGGCGGAAAATCCTGAGATTAATTCTGCCATTATGAACACGGCCTACTGAATTCAAATGGGTTCTTTGACATGCCAACATCGTATGATATGAGAGTCGTATTTTTGCCGCCTTTCAAAAATCACTTACCATGGCCAGGAGTGAACCTGCAATCTTGGGGTTAGTAGACCGACACGCTATCCACTCACCCACCGTGGCAAGGCATAAATGGAGTGACATTGCTTCTTACAGAAATAGATGGAAAGTGGGATGCCACCCCTTGAGATAATGTTGTCATGGTTACCGATTTTCATTCCTTCATTAGTTTGTTAAATTAAATTAAATTAGTGTTCTGGGAATATTTCAGATACTGTTGGTTTTAGAGCCTTATAATGTAGTATTCGAGGTCCCCAAGTTTTGTTTCTGGCACCGAGGGGCTTTGCCTTGTCGTTGTACGCCATAATATAATACTACTAATAATAATATAATATAGGAATAGGAATATAATAGACCTGCCGTACCACTCCCGCAGTTGTAAATCGCGTGAAAAAATTCTAGTGTACCCTTTGACCCCCTTAAGCGCATTATACGTATTGATGAAGTTTACAGCTTAATTTGGTTCCGTGATAACCTTCTAGCCGTTTGAAAACATTCACACCAATGTAATTAATGGAATTGCATTGCGTCTTACAGCAATAGATGGACCTCTGAGAATCTGTTGCCATGGTTACCGGCTTGTATTCGTTCATTAGTTTATTAAATGAAATTAGTTTTCTGGGAATATCTAAATACGGTTGGTTTTAGGACCTTAAAATGTGGATTTCGGGGACCCTGTAGGGCCCCCGAGTTTTGTCTCTCACATTGAGGGGCTGAAAATGATCTTTGTCTCGTCCTTCTACTTCTATTTCAGCATATATATTAAGGGGGTAGGCCCTCTTTTATGAGAGGTACGGAGAAGGGTTACATAAATGATTAGTGTCGTGCCTCTGATGGATATCTCTACCAAATTTTACGTTGATACACCCAGCCGTTCTCGAGTTATAAGGGAACAAAGTTGTCCACTGCAAACAAACAAACAAACAAACAAACAGACAGACAAAAAATAATTTTCGCGCGCATCCATAATAAAACAGTCTGAAACGCGTAAATAACTCAAATTTCCGTAGAAATTGCGAAAAAAAACTTACAAACTTGAATTTTTATGTATGTAGAGATATACTGCACCGCTCGGTGTTGACCGTGTTTTATTGCACACATTTAGGTTTTACTCGCTAAAAGTGATAAGGACCTTTAGGATAGAAAATTAAATGTTAAATCTCGTGTATGCATCAAAAGTTTGCTATTTCTTTGCGTTCTCTTTTTATTTGAAATGGAAATATGAAATTTTGAAACCTAAGGGTGTAGTGACGTCACATATGTGGGTTTTACTCGCTAACCGTTGGAGATACACGAAAAGTGATAAGGACCTTTCGGATAGAAAATTAAATTTTGAAGCTCGAATGTGCCATTAAAAGTTTGCTATTTCTTAGCGTTCTCTTTTTATTTGACATGGAATTATGAAATTTTGAAACCAAAGGGTGTAGTGACGTCACTAAAATGGTCGCCATTTTTTAATAGTGCTAAATATCGAAATTAAAAGTATCCTATATGTAAACATTGTAAATCAGCTACATCCATGCAAAATTTCATTTAAATCGGACCAGTGGTTCTTGCGTTATTGAGTATCGCACAGACAGACAGACAGACAGACAGACAGACAGAAAGACAGACACACACTATCTCATTTTTATATATTAGTATGATAAAAGGATTCCTTCCTCAAAAGAATGAAAGAACGGGTTGTGAAAAATACTGTTTAAAGATGAGTAAAGATCCCACAAAAATAAATAACACAGTGCATGGTACGCTGCAAAGAAAGATCACCTGATGCATGAGAATGGTACTGGTGGAACAAGGGTTCGATTCACAGACATGGCATGTTCTTGTACAGTATTTTAAATGTGTAAAATCTAAGGCTTTGTGGAGAATTACTAGTACGGTCCAAAGGACTAAATAAGTGATAAATAAATGATTATTATTTAACGTTAAAGAAACCCAGAAGGGTAAAGATTGAAATGAATATAAATGTCCAAAGCCTTGGAAAGTTATATGACTTGAATGATAGGTGCGCTTGACGCCTTAGTAAAATATACTACAAATAATTATAATTAGATTTAAGCAAGACAAAGTGGTTACAAAGTGGTTACAAAGTGATTACAAAGTTCATAGAATAATGAAATGACATTATAGTGATCTTGATAAATTTTAACAAAGTGATTAATTTCTAGTTTGAATGGCACTTGAAGAGACTATGCCAAGTGATTAATTTTTATATTTTGGGTGACACTTGAAGGAACTATGCCAAGTGATTGAACATGTTGTTGAGTGAATATATTTTTCTTTTATGAATTAAATTCTGTAAAATTATAATGTTGTGTTTTTCGTCAAATCCTTGAGAACCTTGAGTATTCCATATCAGATGTTTAATCAGCGGTGGAGGGACCGTACCATACCCCGAAACCGCAAGAGCAAAAGCCGAGTGCTGATTAATCATCATCCGTGTAAACGGGCACATAGGGGAAGCATTTAATGCGTGCTGGATATGGATACTAGGTCACATGGAAAGTCGGACAATTTAAGGATAATGTAAATATTAAAATAAAATGATAGCAGGACCGCAACCCGCGACCCTATATATAAATATTTAAGGAGATATGCCCCCCTATATATCAATCTTCTTTGGCGCCCACCTTTAGGGGAGGGTTTTTCCAGAAAAAAACAAGTAGTTCCGTGAAGAACTATACAGCCTATTTTCATATATCCTACTAATGTTAATTGCCTCTATCAACATACAAAATTTCTGTTTAATTGCTGTAACAGATTCGTAGATATTGAGAACCGTCTAAATATTTCAGATGGTCGCCAGGTTGGATTTTTATTTTTGTACTATTACATTAAGATTATTGTGTACGTGTGGTATTCAAACTTCAATCGCATGATTAGAACACAAGAAGTAAAAACGAGATTTTAAAATTACGCACAGCAGCCATCTTGTGATTATGCAAACAATTGAAATAAATTAGATGCCAGTGGATCAACATTTGTATAAGCATTTAACGTGCAACGTTTCACGGCACTCGGATAGTTAATTCGCGAGAAACGTCCCTTTAAATATTTATACTTCGCGTCGCCGCCATGTTGGATTTGTGCTCACCAGGTTACTGAAAGTCCTTTAGGTGAACATATGTTCATAGTCTCTATGAACATTAAAAAAATCCGTTTGGTTGCTGTAAAAGATTCATAGATATTGAGAACTGTCTAAATATTTCGGAAGCTCGCCATTTAGGATTGGTTGGTTGGTTGGTTCTTAAGTTTAGGGGCTGCGACAACGCGGTCATGTAGCCCCGTGTACTTTTGGGTGTGTGTAGAAGCTGTCTGATAACCGGTGTTAATTGTGATGACTGTATTAGTGTGTGTTATCTGTTATTTTAATTTAAGTACTGCAACTTAGAATTTTTCAAATAGTTCCTACTTTTGCAGCCAAGCGCCACCGTCAACGACTACTAGGCTAAGTTCACAACTCAGCTGCTAGACGCCACCGCAGTTGGCTCTTGGCAACGAACTTAGAAACCTAAGAGCGTTGTTTACAATAACCTATCCAATTTAGCTTCACACAGGTGCAATTAGTGGAAGGTTCTTTAACATGCCATAAATCTATGACATGGGACCGCCGGCTTTACTTCCCCTCCGAAGGAAGGCATACTGAGGGATTTTTAACGCTCTTAAAAATCCGACGGCTTCGGCCGGGTTTGAACCCGCTATCTTGGGCATAGAAGCTCAGCATGCTACCGACTACGCCACCGAAGCCGCACCATTTAGGATTGTTATTTGTATAGGCCATAGAGTTATGTACCATTCAAGGAAAATTATTGCCTAGGTTCATTATTCAAACTATCACCTCGATCGCATGATTACGACACAAGAAATAAAAACTTAATTTTAAAATTTCGCACAGCCGCCATCTTGAGGTTATGTAAACAATTGAATTAAATTAGATGGCAGTGCATTACAATCTGCAAAATCATTTACTGTGCCTCATTTCACTGCGCTCAGAGAGTTAAATCACTAGAAATGTCTATTAAAACATTTCAAATTCGCTTGGTCGCCATGTTCGTTTTGTACTTTACAGGTTTACGAAATATACATAGGTAAACTTGTATCAGTACCCTTTATCACCGTACAAAATTGCAGGGTGATATCTGTAATAGTTTCGGTGATATAGATTGTCAGTGAAATATTTCGCACAGCCGCCATTTTGAGGTTATGTAAACAATTGAACTAAATTAGACTCCAGTGCATTACAATGTGTATCAACATTTGCTGTACCAAGTTTCATTACGTTTGGATAGTTAAATCGCGAGAAAAGTCTATTTAAAAGTGTCAACTTCGCTTGACCGCCATGTTGGTTTTGTAGTCACCAGGTTTTTGAAAGTCTCATAGGTGAACTTCTAGTAGTGCCCTTATCACAGTACACAATTTCAGGGCGATATCGGTAATTGCTTCGGAGATATTGAATGCTAGTGAAATATTTCGCACAGCCGCCATGTTGGATTGGTGAGACGTAACAAAATGTGAAGGGCACGGTCGAGGTCGCCGGGAATAGTGCTATGAACTTACCGAGTTTCATTAAAATCGCTCCAGCCGTTTAGATTTTATTAGGGGGGGACACACACACACGCCTCACACACACACACACACGCGCACACACACACGGACAAAAGGTGATCTCATAAGCCTATTTTTTCAAAATTGAAAATAGGCTAAAAACACAGAAAAACTCGAGTTTTCCGGATTTTTTTGGTGGAAAATTTCGAAAAAATTTCAGATCACAATTTCAAAATGTCGTGCTTAAAGTTATTGAAGTTTTTGAAGGAGGGACGTGTGGACGGGTTTGTGCGCCTGCACACCCGTTAAACACTTCACCTAAAAAGAAATAAAGAGTACAAGCATGTCAGGTCGAGCCCAGATTCACCTCGTGTGCATGATTCATTTTGGGGGGGGGGGGGGGAGGGGGGGGGGGGGGAGGTGGCCCATCTTTTCTCAAATAAATTGGAAAAAGAATGGCTTCAACGGAAGAGATGGAAAGTCTCTTGGAAGTAATAAACAATAAATTCCAAGAAAGTATGTATGAAAGTAAAAAGAACTTGGAAGTTTTAAATAATAAACTTCAAGAAAAGATGGTAGTTTCAAACAATAAAAATAGGGATGAAATCAAAAAGGATTTTAATGAAGCAATAGATAATAAGCTTCAGGAAAATATGGAAGTTTATATAATAAACTTCAAGAAAATAGCGAAGTTTTAAATAATAAATTCTAAGAAAGTGGGGATCAAACTAAAAAGGACTTGGAAGGAATAAATAATAAAATCCAAGAAACTAAAAAGGACTTGGAAATAATAAACAATAAACTCCAAGAAAATAGGGATGATATCAGTGAGGGTAGGATTGAATGTCAACAGAATTTTGAAACAACGAACAAAAGATTAGGTGAATTAAATAATAAAGTTGACGCCGCACAGGCAAATGTAAATGATAGTATTTTAAAACCACAGGGAAGTATTGATACTATTAAAGATGATGTAAACCATATCTCAGGCGAGCAGGCAGGGGTTAAATCACGCTTAGATGAGATCGAGGTGAAAATTAACGATATCAAAACCGAAACAAGAGAGCAAATAGATAGTAGATTTAAAGAAATAGAGAAATCGTTCGGTGACACGTTAGATCTTATACTAGAAGTAAATAAGGTCGATTTTCAGGTATTTAAGAACGATGTAACGCAGAAACTAGCGAACAATGGAAAACAATGCAAAAATTCCACACAGGAATTAAAAAGGGAAATAAATGATTTTTCGAAACAAATCCAAGAAAGTAATGAACAAAGGAAGTTCGATATGGATAAAATAGGTCAAAGAATAGATATGCAAGCAAAGGAAAATAGAGAGTACGTAGATCAAAGAATAGATGAACAGGATAAAGCATGGGAAACCACGTTAGGTAAACGTATAGAACCCATACAGTCATTAATAAAGACACAGGGAGAAATTGTTGAGAAACAGGGGGAAAGCATTGATAGGCAACAATCCCAAATTGAAGAAATCATAAATGGTATAAATCCTTTGAAAATTAGAATAGGGGAAACCAATAAGAAAGAAGAACAAAACCAGGGGGATCTGGCAAGGATAAAGAAGACCCAGGAGAAAACCCAAGGGGAAATAAAATCTATAAGACAGGATCTTAAAGAAATAGAGAAATACGTAAAGCAAAACTTAGAAAACGCGAAAGAGGAAGTAGAAACAAGAGCACAGGTTAAATTTAAAGAGAAAGAACAACAGATCCTCGAAACTAAAAAGGAAATAAAGGAAGAGTTTGAAATATTCAAGGAAAACATGAAGGGAAAGCAAGAAGAAACAAGATGTTCAGTAAAGAACATATAGCCTACTTTCTCCTAAATGCATGGGTATTGTTATAACTCTTTGTCCTTTTCAAGGAGTATGATTGAATGTTGGTTGTAGTAGCTTGTTGTAATACAACGTGCTATAGGGATACTAAACATGAATATGAGGTGCCCTTTGCTAGTGCTACCTCTGTACCAAATTTCGTTCAATTCGGTTTCACCGTGTTTGAATTGATAGGGGGAATCGATTTGCACACATACTTGGCCACCATCTGCAAACTATTGGGCTGATGTTCTTGCAGTTTGGTCAGAATATGTTTCCCACATAAAGATATGGTGTTGCAAAATTTGGTAGAGACTAGATTATTAGGTTGGTCGTAATTCCATTTTAGCTTTTAACATTTGGGTGGCCGCGATTACGTTTCCGTCAAGATAGCGGTGATATAAAACATGACACTGAGGTGCCCTTTGCTAGTGCTACCTCTGTACCAAATTTCGTTCATTCGGTTCCACCGTGTTCGAATTAATAGGGGGAATCAATTTTGACATAAAGATGGCCGCCATCCGCAAAATATTAGGCTGATGACCTATTAGATTGGTCAAAGGATGCTCCATCCATAAAGGTATGTTGTTGCAAAGTTTGGTAGAGATCGGATGGTTATGTTCGTCGTAATTTGATTTAACCTTTAAACATTTCTGTGGCCGCCATTACGTTTCTGTCAATATAGCGGCGATATTAATCATGACACTGAGATGCCATTTGCTAGTGCTATCTCTGTACCAAATTTGGTTCCATTCGGTTTCACCGTGTTTGAATTAATAGGGGGAATCGATTCTGACACAAAGATGGCCGCCATCCGAAAAATATTAGGCGAATGACCTATTAGATTGGTCAAAGGATGCTCCCTCCATAAAGGTATGTAGTTGCAAAATTCGGTAGAGATCGGATGATTAGGTTAATCGTAATTTGATTTAAGCTTTGAACATTCGTGTGGCCGCCATTACGTTTCAGTCAAGAGGCGGCGATATAAAACATGACACTGAGGTGCCCTTTGCTAGTGCTACCTCTCTACCAAACTTCGTTCCATTCGGTTGCACCGTGTTCGAATTAATAGGGTGAATCGATTTTCACACAAAGATGGCCGCCACCGCAAACTGTTACGCTGATGACCTATTCAATTGGTCAAAGGATGCTCCCCCCATAAAGGTATGTTGTTGCAAAATTTGGTAGAGATCGAATGATTAGGTTAGTCGTAATTTGATTTAAGCTTTGAACATTTGTGTGGCCGCCATTACGTTTCCGTCAAGATGGCGGCGATATAAAACATGACATTGAGGTGCCTTTTATTAGTACTACCTCTGTACCAAATGTCGTTCCATTCGGTTGCACCATGTTCGAATTAATAGGGGGAATCGATTTTCACACAAAGATGGCCGCCATCCGCAAACATTTAAGCTGATGACCTATTGGTTTGGTCAAAGATGCTCCCCCCATAAAGGTATGTTTTTGCAAAATTTGGTTGAGATCGGATGATTAGGTTAGTCGTAATTTGATTTAAGCTTTGAACATTTGTGTGGCCGCCATTACGTTTCCGTCAAGATGGCGGCGATATAAAACATGACACTGAGGTGACCTTTGCTAGTGCTATCTTTGTACCAAATTTCGTTCAATTCGCTTTCACCGTGTCCGAATTGATAGGGGGGACAGACATTCAGAGTACACACACTCACACACACACAGACACACACAGACTCACACACACACACACACATACACACACACACACACACAGACTCACACACACACATACACACGGACAGACACACTTTTTTCGCCCTGTGTTGATCTCATAAGTCTACTTTCATTTTTTGCAAAAATCGAAAGTAGGCTAAAAAGCTTAACAAGATGTTCAGTATAGAACATATAGCCTACTTTCTCCTAAATGCATGGGTATTGTTATAACTCTTTGTCCTTTTCAAGGTGTATGATTGAATGTTGGTTGTAGTAGCTTGTTGAAATACAACGTGCTATAGGGATATTAAACATGAATATGAGGTGCCCTTTGCTAGTGCTACCTCTCTACCAAATTTCGTTCAATTCAGTTTCATCGTGTTTGAATTGATAGGGGGAATCGATTTGCACACATGCTTGGCCACCATCTGCAAGATATTGGGCTGATGTTCTTGCAGTTTGGACTGAATATGTTTCCCACATAAAGATATGGTGTTGCAAAATTTGGTAGGGACTAGATTATTAGGTTGGTCTTAATTACATTTTAGCTTTTAACATTTGGGTGGCCGCGATTACGTTTCCGTCAAGATAGCGGTGATATAAAACATGACACTGAGGTGCACTTTGCTAGTGCTACCTCTGTACCAAATTTCGTTCCATTCGGTTTCACCGTGTTCGATTTGATAAGGGGAATCGATTTTCACACAAAGATGGCCGCCATCCGCAAAATATTAGGCTGATGACCTATTAGTTTGGTCAAAGGATGCTCCATCCATAAAGGTGTGTTGTTGCTAAATTTGCTAGAAAACGGATGATTAGGCTAATCGTAATTTGATTTAAGCTTTGAACATTTGTGTGGCCGCCATTACGTTTCCGTCAAGATGGCGGGGATATAAAACATGACACTGAGGTGCCCTTTGCTAGTGCTACCTCTGTACCAAATTTCGTTCATTCGGTTCCACCGTGTTCGAATTAATAGGGGGAATCAATTTTGACCTAATGATGGCCGCCATCCGCAAAATATTAGGCTAATGGCCTACTAGATTGGTCAAAGGATGCTCCCTCCATAAAGGAGTATTGTTGCAAAGTTTGGTAGAGATCGGATGGTTATGTTAGTCGTAATTTAACTTAAGCTTTAAACATTTGTGTGGCCGCCATTACGTTTCTGTCAATATGGCGGCGATATAAAACATGCCACTGAGATGCCCTTTGATAGTGCTACCTCTGTACCAAATTTCGTTCCATTCGGTTTCACCGTGTTTGAATTAATAGGGGGAATTGATTTTCACACAAAGATGGCCTTCATCCGCAAACTATTAGGCTAATGACCTAGTCATTTGTTCAAAGGATGCTTCCTCTATAAAGGTATGTTGTTGCAAAATTTGGTAGAGATCGGATGATTAGGTTAGTCGTAAGATCGCTGGCTCAGAATGTCACTAATCAAGCTCAATATAACAATTGAGATACACTAATACCTTATTTAGTCGTAATTTAACTTAAGCTTTAAACATTTGTGTGGCCGCCATTACGTTTCTGTCAATATGGCGGCGATAGAAAACATGCCACTGAGATGCCCTTTGCTAGTGCTACCTCTGTACCAAATTTCGTTCCATTCGGTTTCACCGTGTTTGAATTAATAGGGGGAATTGATTTTCACACAAAGATGGCCTTCATCCGCAAACTATTAGGCTAATGACCTAGTCATTTGTTCAAAGGATGCTTCCTCTATAAAGGTATGTTTTTGCAAAATTTGGTAGATATCGGATGATTAGGTTAGTCGTAATTTGATTTAAGCTTTGAACATTTGTGGTGCCGCCATTACGTTTCCGTCAAGATGGCGGCGATATAAAACATGACACTGAAGTGTCCTTTGCTAGTGCTACCTTTGTACCAAATTTCGTTCAATTCGCACTCACCGTGTTCGAATTGATAGGGGGGGACAGACATTCAGAGTACACACACACAGACTCACACACACACACACAGACACACACACACACAGACTCACACACACACATACACACACACACAGACTCACACACACACATACACACTCACACAGACAGACACACTTTTTTCGCCCTGTGCTGATCTCATATGTTTACTTTCATTTTTTGCAAAAATCGAAAGTAGGCTAATAGGGAGAAGAACTGAGGAAAATGAGGATCGAATGAATAAGACAGAACAAGAATCATTTGCTAGGATAGAGAGACACGAAGGAAGAGTAAATCACAGCGAAACAAGAATGATTGCTATAGAAGGAATTAGTGGGGGAGATCATAAGTCAAATCGGGAAAGCACAGAGGATTTGAGAGATAAATGTGGAGAAACAAAACCCCAAAACATATTCAAGAATTACCCAGAAGGGGAAAGTCAATGTAAAACACCAGGACCACCTGTATTCACGTCTACCCCTTTTAATAATAACAATAATAATGAAGTCCAGAACCAGGTGATAACCATTATTAGATCAGACTCTGATAAACCCAGAAAGGTTTCAGGAAACGTGTCTTCTCTAACGCCTAAATACTGGTTAAAGGAGGTATTTGAGTACCTAAAGGACACACGAGTTGCACCGGAGAGTCAATTAAGATCAATCGAAAAATTAATGGATGGCGATTGTTTAACATGGTTTAGAAGTTTTAGGTATACGTTCGACACCGTGGACGAATTTAAAGACGCATTCTTAAAGAGATATTGGGCAGCGGACGTCCAACAAAATTTAAGGCTTGATCTCTACTCCAAAAAGTATAGTACGAATACGCCCACGCGCTATTCCGAATATTTCACTGCACAGCTGTGCAAATTTAGAGAATTGGACTGCGCACCGTCAGAAAATGACTTATGTCTGGCAATAACAAAGCAGTTACCGTTTGAAATACAAACATTCCTAATCTCATCGAATGCGAAGACAGCGATTGAAGTAGAAAGCGTCATGCGCCAATTAGACATGACTACTGCACATATGTCGCCACGACAACACAGAACAGTAGAGCATGCGCACGTGACTGAAACCCAGACGGGAAATGTGTATAGGTCAAGGAACGATAAAGCAACGGGTACGGAGGAAATTAGAATGGGACAAAATAACCCAGGATATAACCCGAGAGAACAGAACACACCTTATAGAAGAAACTATAACGGGAATTATAGGGGCAACTATAAAGGAAATTATAGTCCAGGTAATAGCAAGAACAGAGGATATTACGGATCAAAACCCGGAAATCAGGGGGGATCGCCGAATGAGAGACCATACCAGGCAAAAAAATGGAACCCAAACTACAATAGAAATAATCAGCAAAGAGATAATGATATTGATTATCAGGCTGAAATTGATGAACGTAGAGAATTAACCCAGAGGTATTACGACGAAGGAGGAGATGAATACAATCAACCTCCTAAAGTAAAATGGAATAATGCAATGGAAAAAAGAATCTCGCCAGATATTCATGATATGAGAGGAGCACAGAGTTTGGAACTCCAAGAACATAATCAGAGATCCCAGCATGAGGATCCTGAGGGAAAAAAACGCCAAAATTTGAAGGATTAGAAAGAGATGGAAATGGAGGATGGAATACTATCCAAGTGGTAAATTGGATTGAAAGGCCCGAAGAAATAATAGAGGAAATAAAAGAAGTTCCAGTCGCTATTAAAAGAGAGTTACCAATAATATTAATAAGAATTGAGGGTACTCTAGTGAACCCATGTGCCATCGGGTCCATGGAGGTCGAATCCATGTATTTGGGGAAGAAATGAAAGAAACGTACAGTTTCTAATGTAACATAGAGAAAGATCAAGCTAGGATGCTAGCCTCACGTTGTGCAACCAGCGAGGACCAGGTGTTCGAGAAATGAGATCACCCCTCTTGACATTCAGAAGGGAGCTAGTCATGAGTATTAATAACCGAGTGGAAAATTCCCACTTTTAGACAAGGAAGCCTGACTCGGAAATCGAGCTGAGCTTGCTGGAAAACGACAACACCGCTTATGCGCCAGAAGAGGAATAATTAAATTTAACCCGTTTACGAGTATAAAAATAAGTAAACAAGTACAGTACGGTGAATCATTTCGAATGAGAGATTTTTTAGTAAAGAAAAACCCTTTAAATATTGCACAGGAGAAAACTGCAAACGCAAGTATACGTCATAGGGGAATTACCAAGGCTGGTGTAGAGGGGAGAGTACAAAAGAACAGCAACACCCACACAATTGAGGACGAGAAATTAATTAATATCTCCGAATTGCACGATCGATTCTTATGCACAATGAGATTATTTGACATTGAGAAGACGAGCTTTCGGAAGGTATAATTTTTATAATTGTGCAACCATTATTTTAGAAGTTGGCCACAGAAAGGGCTAGAGTCTTATCTTTTTGTAGCGAAAAGGTATAAAACTCCTGGCCTCACCAAGCCAATCATGCAGTTATTCTGACAACCCGTGAGGGGTGTTACTACGCATCAGTACAAGCAGGTCCAAATAGCCCAAGGGGGGCGTTGCTACGCATCAGTATTCAGACAGCCGTGTGGGGCGTCACTCTGCGTTACATCGAAGACAGTTTACCAGTACTCCTTGAGGGGAGAAACGCTGTATTACACCGCAGAATTAATATCCGATAGCCATAGGCGTCGCAGTATTAACAACTTGCTTGCCTCCATAAGGAGTTGTAAAGAAGAAAAATTAAAGTATCGCCGTGTTGAAAAATTAGGAAAATCCTAGTTACAGGATTTAGGTCCGACAGTACACAAGTTACAGTGAAAAGTTCGTAAAATATAGTCAGAGCAGGCTGCGAACGTTGGACTTAAGGCGATAGGTCTTTAAATAGACGAGCGAATATATCATAACGTACGGAAGTACCGTAACAGAAAGATAAACAGTTATCTAAATTAAAGAACCCAAAAAGGGAAGAACAGAGTAAGGTTCGTAACGTATTTCAGAAACGTAGGATTGCTAGAACCGATCAAATAAAGAAGAACGGAGACTATAGACAGTATCTCCAGAAAGCAGACGAACTATTCTAAAGCACTAGACTCGAGAAGTACTAGCTGCTATAAAACAAATCCATAGGTCATCGATAGGTTATTGAGGAGACCTCGATCCGAACAGACTTTCGCTAGGATCGATAAACCAGATCTACAAAGAAGCCGTTCAAGCTAGAGAAATAGCCGGTCATCCAGAATAGGATTAGAAGAATTAGGATTCCAGGGACAGTAGATGTTTCGAGACTTTCGTATTCTGCAGGATAGGAAGCCGACATTGAATAAATTTCACCCTTGGAAACGGGAAATTAAGAGTTCACGTGTGATAGGCTAAGAAATACGGCCTAGTGATCAAGAATTGTGAAGTGTAAATTTATCAAGATTGTGTGTTAAATTAATATTTTTTAGTGTTTATTGTGTGTTCTAAAGAGACACACCAGTGTATAAAAATGTCGTCAATGTTAAGTGTATTAAATATGTGTCAAGAAGTGTTTGTACATAAGATGAATTTTTATAATATGGAGTAAAATTTCAAAGTGGGCCAAAATGAAACACCGCACAAGAATAAAGATCATGGGACGATCTTAAAAACATGTGAGTACTGAATTTCATTCTATTTTGGTATCAGGGAATGATTGTGTACAAATCCACCGGAGTTTTTGAGTAAAAGGGATGTGTTTTAATAAATAAATACTGAATAAACAAGAACGCGGTCTGAACAAAAATAGAAATTTGAGAAATTATAAATAATTATGTAAAGAATAAATCCCGTAGAGGAAATATGTGAATAAAATGTTAATGTATTTGACAAATGTCATAAGAGCAAGCGAAATATTAGTAATTATTATGAAAGATATTTAAATAAAGTAAATTTGAGATATGAAAGAAATAGCTTTTGAGCTTGTGTAAAGAATGAAGATAATAATAATAACCAAGTAAGGAAATATTAAATAAAGATCAAATTAATTGATGTGAATAAAAGAGCGTTAGAGCCTTAATAAAAAGTATAGACATGATGTTTAAATGCATGTTCTTGAATTAGAGAAAGTTATTGTCAAAGGAAAAGAATAACATAGAAATTGAAGTATGTATCAATGGTTAACATGATATTATCAGTTCTTTGGATGACGCAAGGCTTAAAAATGTATAGCGCAAAAGGAGCGCAATTAAAGTAAAATGTCACGCTAGGAACGCGTAAAAGTTAATGTACTTGGTAAATTATTTATGAGAGGTAGTTGATTGTAGCGGATTGAGATTTGGTATAAGTCCTCTATTTGTGACGTAGTATCACGAGGCATTGTGTATGTATTTGAAAGGGAGCAAATGTATGGTATTGAGCGTAGGTCTATTAGCTATTGGCTGACCCTAAATCGCATTTTTGTATAGTCCTCTATAAGGGAAAGGTTCCCGAGGCATGTGAAGAGATTCGAACCCAGAATCCTCTTATTTTGAAAGCCCCTTTATTATTCGTCGTTAATTACTCTTCCACAATCAATGAGGACCTTTCATAATTAATAAACGCCAAGATTACGAAGGTGGTTTATAAGCCCAATAATATTGTTGTATGTACACGAAGAATAAAGGCCAGGTCTCCACAAAGAACTGAGAATGGAAAGTTTGTGTTTTGTAAAGCATTTAAAGAGAGCTCTAGCTCGGGCTAGACGGGAAGGAGCCCGCATAGTCATAAATAACTATCCAGTTTCACGGCCATACCCTCGGAGTAGGAGGGGTGTCTGGAGGCCGTCATGTAAGGAGAAATGAATACACCAGGAGTGTTTAAAGTTGTTAACGACCCGGGCGTTGAACCGAGGTCCTTGTAGATTGATATTTCCGCTTGCCTGTTCAGATCGTGGTTTTCTTATGTGATAATGGTCTTATAAGACGTAAGAGATAAATAACAATCCCTATTGTAATGTTGTATGGAAGTAGGATTCCACGAGTTAATTGAAGGCAACTAGGTTTCGGGAGTAACTATAGTTTTTTGACTGTGTCAAGTATCTTCATACTCTGGAGTACACAAGTAATTTCCTGATTACCTTAATGTATTTGTGAAACTAAAGAGAGATGATAACAGCTGAAAATGTGTGAACATGACCAAAATATTGAGTTAGATAATTAACATATAATTTTAAATGTAATTATACATTTGTTTTGAGGATTAAGAAAATATAAAAAATAGTATTTGAGGTGTACAAAGAATGACACCATTATTATGTAAAACATGGAGCCAAAAGAGCTCGGAGTTATATGAACTTTAAGTTGATGCTTTATGGAAGAGAAACTAATTAGGAATTGTTGGTTTATATGGAGACCATATGTTTTAATACAATATTTGTTTTATTATATCGTGATTCCTTGTTCATTTGGAACAAGTAGATGATTATGGGTCAGTAATTTAATTGTTAAAGTGTTTGTAGCGCCATTAATTTTATTAATTAAATGTGTTAAAAATAGGAGTTGATTTTGTTGTTATTTTTGCAAGTGTATCCTCTAATTAATCCAAAATATGTGAGTCACAGAGTGGGGGAACTTACCGCTGCCCCGAAAATTCCGAATTGAGCTACGCTGGTATACTGTGATTGGCATATTTCTTGCTAAAAGGGCACATGGGGGGCATATAAGTAATGTGCTGGATTAATAACTAGAGGAACACTTAAGACGGTCATAACATGTAAAGTAAAGTAATAATAGGAGTAGCTACAACATAAAATATTAACTGACCGCATGGGTCCCTGGAAACTCATACCGAGCAGCCCTGAATTATATTATATTAACAACCCCCCTAGCAAACATTTCATGGCGCCCAGTACGCAGGTCTGAGTTTTCCTAGGGAAAACCCGAGTTTTCTCGAAAAATCAAAATTTTCATTTTTTGAAAAAATGGTTTTTTGAAATTTTGAATTTTAAATACTTCCATAAAGGTTTATGAAATTGAATAAGAGTATCATACGGGTACGGTGTAGTAAATACCCGTACCAAAGTAAAATTTTTAAAGAAATTGGGACACAATGATTCAGAGTATCATCTCTCAAGCATGTACTAGTGTGGTGGCATTAGTGGCCCACTGTATTCTCATAAGATGGCATTGAGTGAAGAAGTGCAACGGCTCTTGGAGGCCATAAACAATAAGTTGGATAGCCAACAGACTGAAAATAAAGAAGGGTTAGGATCTATAAACAATAAGTTGGACAGCCAACAGGAGGAAAATAACCAAAAGTTAGGATCCATGAATCAAAGTTTAGAGTTACTAAAAACTAAAACTGATACCATGGGAACTAAATTAGTAGATATCGAAGCTAAAACTGATACCATGGGAACTAAATTAGTAGATATCGAAGCTAAAAGTGATACCATGGGAACTAAATTAGAAGCTATCGAAACTAACTGTGTAACAATGAACGGTGAATTGAAGGTTGAGATAGATAAAATAAATGACGAATTTCAAGGTTTTGACGCTAAGTTTGGGGATAAGTTTACTGAGTTAAAAGGGGAAATCGCAAGTGAAATTCAACGGGAAAATAAAGCACTTCAGTCAGGATTGCAAGACCAAATAAATATCTTGAAGGGTAGCACGGAAAAATCCCAAACTGCATGTCAAGAAAATTTTGAAATTTTGAATAAAAGTTTGAGTTTCATGGAAACTAAATTGAGTAATATGGAGGGAAATGTAGATGTGTGTAAAGATGAACTTGTAACCCAGATCCAAGGTGTGCAGACAGAATTGAAAGCTCAGATAGAATCTAACAAGAATATTTGTGAACGTTCCCGGGATGAGATAAAGAAAAGTGTTGGTGAACTAGGAGATAGATTTGAAGGTGTTGAGAAAAAAATGGGAGAACTTGAGGGAAAGGTCGATGGAGTTCAGAATGAAGTAACTGAGATGAAAAAACAGAATCACAAAGATGTACAGGGTATGAAAGAGCAGATTGATCTTTTTACTAGGCAGGTAGATGATAACTGGAGGACGTACGAAGCGGAAATAAATAAAAATTTAAGTGAATACGGAGAGCATCTCCAGATAGAAAGAAAACAACGAAATAAAGAAAATGAGGATAATACCCATAAGATAGATGAAATAAGTCAGGGTATTAATGGTGTTCAGGGAACCATCGGAACATTAATGGTCGACATAGGAAAAACTCATAGGGAAGTAGGCCAGATCCAAAATGACTTGATGATATTATATAAGAGTCAAGGGAAAACTGAGGAAAAACTGGAAGGAATTAAAGTAAATATAGTCAAAGGACAAAGAGAGATGGAGAAAAAGATAAAGGAAATACGAGAAGACCTAGATACCAGAGGTGACGTTAAACCAGAAATTATAACAGAACAGGTCATGGTCATCAAGAAAGAGGTAGAAGACCAACTAAATGAATTCAGGGATAGCTTCAGGAACAACAAAAACCAAATCAAACAAGAACTGGAAACCAGTAAGAAAAATCAGGAAGGAATTCAGAATGAATTAAGATCCCGATTGGAGAGGACTGAACATAAGAATAGTCAAATGGAAATCCAACTCATGGCTAATGAAGAAAGTGCCCGAAGGGAAAGGAAGTTAGAATTCGGGAATCAGGAGGAGTTTCCAAAGACAGGATGGGTAGATTCCCGTGAACAAGGCACAGATACGGAGAGGGACTTAGGAGGGGAGAGCCCTTATAAGAACCCAGGATATCCGATGGCGATGTCAACCCCGTACATGAATCAGACAAATGGCCAGATAATAAACATTATTAAATCGAATGAGGACAGACCAGTAAAGTTTACGGGTAATAACATGTCTATTACTCCAAAATACTGGCTAAAGGAAGTTGCAGAGTATTTAAACGAAATGAAAGTTCCTCAGGATCGGAGACTGAGAGCTATTGAAAAGCTGTTGGCAGGTGATTGTCTCACCTGGTTCAGAAGCTTCAGATACACCTTTGATACGGTGGAAGGCTTTAGGGAAGCATTTTTAAAACGATATTGGGCAGCAGACGTCCAAGAGAATTTAAGGCTAGATCTGTACTCTAGGAAGTACAGCACAAATGCACCTACTAAATACTCGGAATTTTTCACCGCTCAGCTGTGTAAATTCCGCGAACTTGACATTGCTCCGGCAGAAAACGACCTGTGTGCCGCCATTGCAAGACAACTTCCGTATGATATTCAGAGGCTGTTAATCTCATCCAAAGCTAGAAGTGCTGTGGAAGTGGAGAGTGTATTACGTCAATTAGATATGACGACTTCGCACGTAACTCCTAGGCATCAAAGACAGACTGAGCAAGTACATATGGCCAGTAGTCAGGAGACCGGAGAAAAACCAGCGACCAGGAATCAGTCCACCAGCACGGATACCCAAGGGCTAGGTCGAGAGTATGGGCACCAGGAGCCTAGAAGGATACAGCCATATTACAGAGGAGGATATCGAGGAAGAAATCCTAGGAATACAGGTTATAGGCAACAAGAGAGCCGACCCTATAACAATAACCATCAAAGGCAAGAAAACAGAAAGAAATGGGAGAATTATCCCAGAAGGAATGTAAGGCCAGAGGATAGGGATGATGAATATCGGGCCGAAATAGAAGAAAGATATCAGGAAAGTCTTCGTTATATGAACGAACGACCAGATGAACCTGATAGGCAAAAAGTCCGTTGGAGTGAGGCAATCAAGAACCGGAAATCACCCGACCGACTAGACGGAGCTCAAAGCTTGGAACTACAAGCTCAGTTAAAGAATGAGGGAAAAGGGAGCCCTCAGGATAAAAAAACTCCAAATTTAAATTGTCAAAAGTGGAAACATACCAGGAGCTGGGAGGAGGTAGAGATTGTGAATTGGATAGCCAGACCAGATGAGCTAATTAACGAGGATGTGGAAGGAATCCCACCTGTTAAAAGAGAACTACCTATAATTATGCTTAGGATAGAAGGATTACTGGTCAGAGCATTAATTGATACCGGATCCACAATAAGTCTAATTACACAAACCCTTCTAAATGAATTGGAAACAAGGGGCCGAGTATTAAAGATTCCCACATCAAGTGTAAAGATTAAGGGGATTATCCCTGAAAAATCTTTAACATGTAAATTTCAGGTATACATTGATCTGATCATGGGTAATGCTGAAATTTCGCAGTGCTTTTTGCTGGTAAATCAATTACCGTATAATGTCATATTAGGTATTGATTTTATCCGTGAGAACAAGGTCATCATAGACCTAGCGCAAAACTGCATTAGAGTTCAAAGAGAGGATGTGGATGAGCAAAACATTAACCTACAGGAACAGGATGCGAAAATAGGAGAACAGGTATGGCATATGGAAGAAGTGATTGAGGAAGGTTATAAGGACATAGAAAAGATATTTGAAGTCCTCAACATAGAACTCGAAGATAATTTGGAAATTTCGAGACCAACCTGTCAGGAAAAGTGGAGGAAGCTAAAGTCAACCTCGAAAATAAGGAACAGTTAAAGAAATTATTATTGAATTATAGGGACGTATTTGATTCCAAGCCAGGGAAGATTGAAAATTTTAAATACGCGTTCCAAGTCAATGATTGGGCACCGTTCAAACAAAAACCATACCCGGTTGCGGAAAAACATTACCCACAAACTAAGAAAACACTGCAGGAGATGATGAATGTAGGTGTTATAGAAAAGATGGCGACACCATATGTTAGTCCATTAGTGATTGTGAGTAAAACGGATGGCTCAGTAAGGGTGTGTCTAGATGCCAGAAATTTAAATGCAAAAATCATACCAGAAAATGATTCGGAACCACCCATAAAAGAAATACTGAGGAAGTTCAAAGGCAAGAAGATTTTTACAAATATTGACATGACTTCTTCGTATCATCACCTCGAACTGGAAGAGAAAACCAGCTTGTTGACTGGATTTCAGTTCGACCAACAAACATATTGTTTTAGAAGATGTCCGTTTGGATTGAAGACCGCCGGATCTGCATTAATAAGAGCGCTTGATCGAAACCTGTCAGAGGAAGTGAAAGAGTGCACTATCCGTTATGTGGATGATATTTTGCTTACCTCGGAGAACATTAAGGAACATTTAGAAAAATTGAAGAAATTATTGGAAGACTTAAGAAGGGCAAATTTTAAAATAAATTTAAAGAAGTCGAATTTTTGTCAAAGACAAGTGACATTTTTAGGGCATGTGATTGATAAGGATGGTGTTAAACCAAATCCATGCAAATTGGAATCGATAAGGGATTTTCCAAGGCCTTTGAAGGTAAAGAACGTTCGCCAGTTTTTGGGATTGATTGGGTTCTTCTCAGGACATTGTCCATCATACACCAAAACTGTTGCACCACTACAGGACCTTCTGAAGAAGGGGGGCAAGTGGAAATGGACGGAGGAAACAGAAAAAGCATTCGTGGAGACCAAGGACATGCTCTTAAATTATGTGAAGCTAGGATATCCTGATTTTAATCAGAGATTTATCATTCAAACAGACGCATCCCAGATTGGAATAGGGGCAATGCTATATCAGGAAAACCCGGAAAACCCTGATAAGAAAAACTATCTAGCTTTCACAAGTAGGAGACTGAAGCCACACGAGAAAAATTATACGATCAGCGAAATCGAGCTATTAGCGATATTGCACGCGTTGCAATATTGGCGGAAGATCGTATATGGGTTTCAGGTCATTCTAAGAACGGATCATAAAGCCTTAACCTTTTTGATGAAGACTGATTTATCCAGTCAAAGGTTGATGCGTTGGGCTTTATGCATTCAACAATTTGATGTCAAGATAGAGTACTTCCCAGGAAAAGAAAATATAGTTCCAGACTATTTAAGTAGACAGCCAGAGTCCATAGAAGAGGAAGTAATCGCTATAGATTTGGAAGACAGGGATCAGCGTACTCTTAATGAGTTAAGAAGCATTAGTCAAAGACAACGGGAGGATCCATGGATGAACATGCTCATATCTTTCCTTGAGGGAAGCTTGATAAGGGGAACACCAGCGTACACGGAAGCTGATAAGATAGCTCAAGACTACACGTTTTATAATGGATTATTATATAAGTTTGTGGACTCTGACCATACCAAATTAAGGATTGTTGTACCTGCAATTTTGCAGAGGAAAATAGTATGGTTAGCCCATAGATCGTTCGGACATATGGGAGTCGACAAAACAGTCTCGATGCTGAAAGAAGCATTTGTATGGCCGAGACTGAGAGAAACTGTAAGGGACACGCTAAAGACATGTGATCTATGTCAAAGGATCAAACCTAATGCATTTCTGATGAGGCAGAAGCCTATACCATTGTTGCCCGAAAGGCCCGGCCAAATCATATCTATTGATAATTTTGGACCTTTGCCAAAGGCAAGAAGAGGAAATCGACACATAATGGTGGCTATGGATGTCTTCACTAAAATGGTTGTCCTTGCTCCCATACAGAAGACTAGTACCAAACAGGTGTTAAAACGACTAAAAGAAAAAGTGATACCGATTCTGGGGAAACCTGAGAATTTGTTGTCGGATCACGGCAGTTGTTTCACCAGTGTAGAGTTCAGACGAGAATTAGAAAGACTTGGAATACGCCAGATTTTGTCAAGTATTCGCCATCCTGAGGCAAATCCTGTAGAAAGAGTAATGAGGGAGACGGCCAAGTATTGTAGAATATACTGTGCCGAAGAAAATTGGAAGTGGATAGATATCTTGGATATTATCGAATTTTGTATAAATAATACAATCCATGAATCCACGGGAGAGATACCCATAACGTTACATCGGAATGAGCAACCAGAAAGACCTTGGAGTCTGGTAATTCCTAGGCCAGCAGACGCTCAGCCTGGAAGAGATGTACGTATTAGAAGAGCCTTTGAGCATCTAAAAGCTCAAGCCGACAGGAGGCAGAGAAGAAATAGGCATAAGAGGTATCATCGACCATTATTAGCAGGAGAAATGGTGTTAGTAAAAAGACCAGCCATTTCGGATCCAGGGAACCGTGTGTACAAGAAGTTCCAGAAAATGTACCACGGACCATATCAAATAATCAGAGATTTGAGGAATAACGCATATAGAATTCGGCACTGTGAAACGGATCACGAAGTGACCATGAATTCAGCAAATTTGAAATTATATTACCCTCCCGAAGATTTCGATGAAGCAAATGAACAAGCCCTGGTTATGGAAACATTTAGAGATGAATCCGCTTTTGACGTAAACAAGAATAAGGAAGAAATAGAAAATAGAGCTCAAGCATTCGAGTGCGAATGCGAATTGGAGAAATTGTATTGGGAAATTAAAGAAATAATTGAGTTTATTGAAGAAGAAAATTCCAATTTAAGAAAGGAAAATGATGAAATAAGGAAACGGGTAGGGATAGACCAAACCCGTAAGGAAGAATGAGGTTCTGGAGATTTTATAGTCCAGACAAATCAAGAAGAAAGAAAGGGTAGGGATAGACCACACCCGTAAAGAAGAATGAGGTTCTGGGGACTTAAAGTCCAGACAAACAAAGGAAAAAGAAAGGGTAGGGACAGAGCATACCCGACCTACACAATTGCCGGATACGACTTTAAAGAAATAAAACAACAGTAAATACGGACGACGTTATGATGGCTTCGACGAATAAAAAAAGATAAGATTAATTGAAATAAATTTCCTCAAAAAATTTTTTTTCGAAAATTTATTTACCTAAGGAGGGGAGAGATGAACCCATGTGCCATCGGGTCCATGGAGGTCGAATCCATGTATTTGGGGAAGAAATGAAAGAAACGTACAGTTTCTAATGTAACATAGAGAAAGATCAAGCTAGGATGCTAGCCTCACGTTGTGCAACCAGCGAGGACCAGGTGTTCGAGAAATGAGATCACCCCTCTTGACATTCAGAAGGGAGCTAGTCATGAGTATTAATAACCGAGTGGAAATTTCCCACTATTAGACAAGGAAGCCTGACTCGGAAATCGAGCTGAGCTTGCTGGAAAACGACAACACCGCTTATGCGCCAGAAGAGGAATAATTAAATTTAACCCGTTTACGAGTATAAAAATAAGTAAACAAGTACAGTACGGTGAATCATTTCGAATGAGAGATTTTTTAGTAAAGAAAAACCCTTTAAATATTGCACAGGAGAAAACTGCAAACGCAAGTATACGTCATCGGGGAATTACCAAGGCTGGTGTAGAGGGGAGAGTACAAAAGAACAGCAACACCCACACAATTGAGGACGAGAAATTAATTAATATCTCCGAATTGCACGATCGATTCTTATGCACAATGAGATTATTTGACATTGAGAAGACGAGCTTTCGGAAGGTATAATTTTTATAATTGTGCAACCATTATTTTAGAAGTTGGCCACAGAAAGGGCTAGAGTCTTATCTTTTTGTAGCGAAAAGGTATAAAACTCCTGGCCTCACCAAGCCAATCATGCAGTTATTCTGACAACCCGTGAGGGGTGTTACTACGCATCAGTACAAGCAGGTCCAAATAGCCCAAGGGGGGCGTTGCTACGCATCAGTATTCAGACAGCCGTGTGGGGCGTCACTCTGCGTTACATCGAAGACAGTTTACCAGTACTCCTTGAGGGGAGAAACGCTGTATTACACCGCAGAATTAATATCCGATAGCCATAGGCGTCGCAGTATTAACAACTTGCTTGCCTCCATAAGGAGTTGTAAAGAAGAAAAATTAAAGTATCGCCGTGTTGAAAAATTAGGAAAATCCTAGTTACAGGATTTATGTCCGACAGTACACAAGTTACAGTGAAAAGTTCGTAAAATATAGTCAGAGCAGGCTGCGAACGTTGGACTTAAGGCGATAGGTCTTTAAATAGACGAGCGAATATATCATAACGTACGGAAGTACCGTAACAGAAAGATAAACAGTTATCTAAATTAAAGAACCCAAAAAGGGAAGAACAGAGTAAGGTTCGTAACGTATTTCAGAAACGTAGGATTGCTAGAACCGATCAAATAAAGAAGAACGGAGACTATAGACAGTATCTCCAGAAAGCAGACGAACTATTCTAAAGCACTAGACTCGAGAAGTACTAGCTGCTATAAAACAAATCCATAGGTCATCGATAGGTTATTGAGGAGACCTCGATCCGAACAGACTTTCGCTAGGATCGATAAACCAGATCTACAAAGAAGCCGTTCAAGCTAGAGAAATAGCCGGTCATCCAGAATAGGATTAGAAGAATTAGGATTCCAGGGACAGTAGATGTTTCGAGACTTTCGAATTCTGCAGGATAGGAAGCCGACATTGAATAAATTTCGCCCTTGGAAACGGGAAATTAAGAGGTCACGTGTGATAGGCTAAGAAATACGGCCTAGTGATCAAGAATTGTGAAGTGTAAATTTATCAAGATTGTGTGTTAAATTAATATTTTTTAGTGTTTATTGTGTGTTCTAAAGAGACACACCAGTGTATAAAAATGTCGTCAATGTTAAGTGTATTAAATATGTGTCAAGAAGTGTCTGTACATAAGATGAATTTTTATAATATGGAGTAAAATTTCAAAGTGGGCCGAAATGAAACACCGCACAAGAATAAAGATCATGGGACGATCTTAAAAACATGTGAGTACTGAATTTCATTCTATTTTGGTATCAGGGAATGATTGTGTACAAATCCACCGGAGTTTTTGAGTAAAAGGGATGTGTTTTAATAAATAAATACTGAATAAACAAGAACGCGGTCTGAACAAAAATAGAAATTTGAGAAATTATAAATAATTATGTAAAGAATAAATCCCGTAGAGGAAATATGTGAATAAAATGTTAATGTATTTGACAAATGTCATAAGAGCAAGCGAAATATTAGTAATTATTATGAAAGATATTTAAATAAAGTAAATTTGAGATATGAAAGAAATAGCTTTTGAGCTTGTGTAAAGAATGAAGATAATAATAATAACCAAGTAAGGAAATATTAAATAAAGATCAAATTAATTGATGTGAATAAAAGAGCGTTAGAGCCTTAATAAAAAGTATAGACATGATGTTTAAATGCATGTTCTTGAATTAGAGAAAGTTATTGTCAAAGGAAAAGAATAACATAAAAATTGAAATATGTATCAATGGTTAATATGATATTATCAGTTCTTTGGATGACGCAAGGCTTAAAAATGTATAGCGCAAAAGGAGCGCAATTAAAGTAAAATGTCACGCTAGGAACGCGTAAAAGTTAATGTACTTGGTAAATTATTTATGAGAGGTAGTTGATTGTAGCGGATTGAGATTTGGTATAAGTCCTCTATTTGTGACGTAGTATCACGAGGCATTGTGTATGTATTTGAAAGGGAGCAAATGTATGGTATTGAGCGTAGGTCTATTAGCTATTGGCTGACCCTAAATCGCATTTTTGTATAGTCCTCTATAAGGGAAAGGTTCCCGAGGCATGTGAAGAGATTCGAACCCAGAATCCTCTTATTTTGAAAGCCCCTTTATTATTCGTCGTTAATTACTCTTCCACAATCAATGAGGACCTTTCATAATTAATAAACGCCAAGATTACGAAGGTGGTTTATAAGCCCAATAATATTGTTGTATGTACACGAAGAATAAAGGCCAGGTCTCCACAAAGAACTGAGAATGGAAAGTTTGTGTTTTGTAAAGCATTTAAAGAGAGCTCTAGCTCGGGCTAGACGGGAAGGAGCCCGCATAGTCATAAATAACTATCCAGTTTCACGGCCAGACCCTCGGAGTAGGAGGGGTGTCTGGAGGCCGTCATGTAAGGAGAAATGAATACACCAGGAGTGTTTAAAGTTGTTAACGACCCGGGCGTTGAACCGAGGTCCTTGTAGATTGATATTTCCGCTTGCCTGTTCAGATCGTGGTTTTCTTATGTGATAATGGTCTTATAAGACGTAAGAGATAAATAACAATCCCTATTGTAATGTTGTATGGAAGTAGGATTCCACGAGTTAATTGAAGGCAACTAGGTTTCGGGAGTAACTATAGTTTTTTGACTGTGTCAAGTATCTTCATACTCTGGAGTACACAAGTAATTTCCTGATTACCTTAATGTATTTGTGAAACTAAAGAGAGATGATAACAGCTGAAAATGTGTGAACATGCCCAAAATATTGAGTTAGATAATTAACATATAATTTTAAATGTAATTATACATTTGTTTTGAGGATTAAGAAAATATAAAAAATAGTATTTGAGGTGTACAAAGAATGACACCATTATTATGTAAAGCATGGAGCCAAAAGAGCTCGGAGTTATATGAACTTTACAGTTGATGCTTTATGGAAGAAAAACTAATTAGGAATTGTTGGTTTATATGGAGACCATATGTTTTAATACAATATTTGTTTTATTATATTGTGATTCCTTGTTCATTTGGAACAAGTAGATGATTATGGGTCAGTAATTTAATTGTTAAAGTGTTTGTAGCGCCATTAATTTTATTAATTAAATGTGTTAAAAATAGGAGTTGATTTTGTTGTTATTTTTGCAAGTGTATCCTCTAATTAATCCAAAATATGTGAGTCACAGAGTGGGGGAACTTACCGCTGCCCCGAAAATTCCGAATTGAGCTACGCTGGTATACTGTGATTGGCATATTTCTTGCTAAAAGGGCACACTAGTTCGAGGCTTGTTAGATACAGGATCAACGGTCTGCTTAGTAACTCAAGCACTAGTGAATGAGTTAGAAACAAAGGGAAAAGTTCTAAAGATACCTATATCAGTGATTAAAATAAAAGGAATAATGCCAGAAAAGAGTTTAGTTTGCAAATATCAAGTGTTCTTAGAATTGCATATAGGAAATTTATTGTTGTCTCAAAGCTTTTTGTTAGTTAACAAGCTACCGTACAACATAATTTTGGGCATTTATTTTATAAGAGAACATAAAGTAGTGATCGATTTGTCCCAGAATTGCATTAAATTCAAAAATGAAGAACAGAACTCTGAAATTGATATCTCCTCACAGAAGGCAGAACCTAGAGAGGGCGAACAAATTTGGAACATAGAAGAGGAGAATTACAGGACTGTAACGGAAGAGGAAATATTATTTTTAGAAAGGGAAATAAGTTCACTGGCTGCAGATATTGAAAAGGAAGAAGAAGTCAAATTCGAAGAATGCCTTAAAGAAAAACTGGAAGAAGCTAAGATGTCAGCAGAAGACAAAGAGATTTTGAAGAAAATAATTCTGGACAAAAGAAATGCATTCGACTCCAAGCCAGGGAAAATTAAAAATTTGAAGTATGCCTTCCAAGTAAATGATTGGACGCCATTTCGCCAAAAACCTTATCCAGTAGCCAAAAAACACTTCAAACAAATCAAGGAAGTACTTCAAAAGATGATGGAAGATGGGATAATAGAAAAAGTAGCTACGCCTTATATAAGCCCATTGGTCATGGTAAATAAACCAGATGGATCAGTGAGAGTATGCTTGGATGCCAGGAATTTAAACTCAAGGATAATTCCAGAAAATGATGCAGCTCCTCCAATTAAAGAAATGCTGAGAAAATTTAAAGGGGAAAAAATATTTACTAATATTGATTTAACAAGTTCTTACCACCATTTGGAGTTGGAAGACAAAACAAGCCTGTTAACAGGATTTCAATTTGAACAACCAAATATGTGTTTTCGAAGGTTACCGTTCGGATTGAAAACGGCAGGGTCAGCGTTAATTAGAGCGTTAGACAGGAACCTCTCTGAAGATGTAAAGGAATGTATAATTAGATATGTCGATGACATTTTATTCAGAATCTATGGAAGAACATTTGAAAAATTTGAATAAATTATTAAAGGATTTGGAACAAGCAAATTTTAAAGTAAACTTCAAGAAATCAAATTTTTGTCAGAGGCAAGTGACGTTTTTGGTTCACGTGATCGACCAACATGGAGTCATGCCGAACCCATGTAAATTAGAATCAATCAAAAATTTTCCAAGGCCAACCAAAGTCAAGAATGTAAGACAGTTCTTGGGATTGATAGGGTTCTTTAACAGCCATTGTCCTGCGTACACAAGTACCTTTGCAAGACTTGCTTAAGAAAGGGGGAAAGTGGAAATGGACTGACGAATGTGAAGAAGCCTTTATGAAGGCAAAAGATATGTTACTGCATTCCGTGAAATTGGAATACCCGGATTTTAACGAAAAATTCATCATTCAGACAGATGCTTCTCAGATAGGCGTAGGAGCCATGTTGTATCAAGAAAGTAAAAAACAAACACATCAAAGAAATTATTTAGCATTCGCCTCAAGAAGATTGAAGCCCCATGAGAAGAATTACACTATTAGTGAGATTGAACTTCTCCGCAATATTGTACGCGCTACAATATTGGCGTAAGATAGTGTATGGATTTCCGATTATATTACGGACAGACCATAAGGCGCTGACATTTCTGATGAAAACGGACTTAAGTCAGCGGTTAATGCGATGGGCGCTATATATACAACAATATGATGTCGAAATTTAATACTGTCCTGGAAAGGAGAATATTATTCCGGACTTTTTAAGTAGGAATCCAGGCAACAGTGAGGAGGCATGTACAATTCAGATAGATACCAACGATCAAGAAACAATTGAGGAATTAAAAAGAATTGAGGAAAAACAGAAACAAGACACATGGATGAGGATGTTGGTAAGCTACTTCGAGGGAAGTCTTGACAGAGCATCACCCGCGTTCGTTGAGGCAGAAAGAATTTCTACTGATTACAGTTATTTTAATGGGATCCTACACAAATTTGCAGATGCAGACCACACTCGTTTAAGAATTATTGTGCCTGCAGACATGCAGAGAAAATTAGTTTGGCTATTGCATAGATCATTCGGACATATGGGAGTTGACAAGACAGCCAACATGTTACAGGAAGCGTTTACATGGCCACGGTTGAGAGATACAGTGAGATACACTATAAAAACTTGCGATACATGTTAGAGAATAAAGCCAAATTCCTTCCTAATGAGGCAAAAACCAATTCCACTTTTGCCGGAAAGACCGTGTCAGATTTTGTCAGTGGACAACTTCAGTCCACTACCAAAGACCAGAAGAGGCAACAGACATATCATGGTATCCATGGACGTTTTCACAAAGATGGTCGTGTTATGTCCGATACAGAAAAGTTCGACAAAGCAGATTGTCAAGAGTTTAAAGGAACGAGTAATCCCTGTGCTAGGCAAGACAGAAAACCTACTTTCAGACCATGGAAGTTGTTTTACGAGTATAGAGCTTCGTCAAGAATTAGAAAATTTGGAAATTCAGCAGATCTTACCAAGCATAAGACATCCAGAGGCAAACCCCGTCGAAAAAGTGATGAGGAGGTGCAAAAGTATTGTAAAATTTACTGTTCAGAGGAGAACTGTAAATGGATTGATATTTTGCCAACCACTGAATTTTGCAACAATAATACAGTTCACGAAGCAACAGGCGAGGTACCCATTAGGTTGCATTTGAATAAGAAGCCAGAAAGGCCTTGGGACCAGATTTTACCAACATTTACTGATGCTCAAGTAGGAAGGGAACTAAGAATCAGGAGGACATATGAACATTTAAAGGCACAAGCTGATAAAAGGCAGAAAAGAAATCGAAATAAAAGGTATCATAGGCCGTTGGTTGAAGGAGAATTAGTACTGGTGAGGCGACCGGCGATATCAGATCCTGAGAATCGTGTACACAAAAAGTTCAGGAAAAAATATCATGGCCCATACCGAATAATTAAGGACCTTAAAAACAACGCATATAAGGGACTGTACCCGATAATCCGGAAAGGATCCTGTTGGAATATCCATTGCCCCCGCTGGATTGCCTATTTCTAATTGCTCCGGCAACTACAAAATTAGAAATCGCTTCCAACATGGTCTTTAGGGATTTACAGACAGGAGTTACAAGAATATTGTGGATCAACAACCAACTACACGGGGCACTCACCTTTACTTACATCGGGGACTGGGACTCAGCTTCGCCTACACTACATCCACAATACTCTGCTCCTTATATTTAAAATGAATCACACTCCAACAACAATGGAAACAATCTGAACAAATGTATTAACAAAAAGGTAAACTAATCTACTATAAACAAAATAACAACAAATGAATTTAACAATAGACATTAAAATTAAAAACACGCAAACATTCACACCTTCTTTCAACTCTACATCTTACTACCATGCTGTATTAAAAATTATGAGTATAAATCTTGGCTTGTTCTAAGCCCACACTGTGTAAAAATAAAAGCGTTTAGTGAAGCCTCTTGATGGCATTCCATACACATGTTTTCATTCACAAGCCTGCGTAGTAGAACGCACGTGCAGAAACTTGGTTTCATCAATGAAACACTGGCATCACGCCGTACTCAATCCTGGTTTATACAATAAATAGAAGGCAGTTGGTCTACACCTGCTTAAATATTATGTCATCGCTCTCCACTACTAACGGTGACTCATGCTTGCTAGCCCACAGAGGCTGCTTGTGTTCATTTATAAAACACGTAAAAATTAACATTTAGATCTTACAAAAGTTCATATAACTGCTCTGTTTCTTAACCAATCATTCTAAAATTTTTATACACTCTTTCATTCGCACCCCGTTATTGTTCTAGACCAATACGGTTCCACATCTTCTCTTAACAATGAACAATCATTCACACCAAAAACATCCGCTCATAAAACACACACTGTTCCAAAACAATTGAATAATAAGTCCTACTAAATTATTTAACTAATTAAATCATTTCCACAAAAATTATTTACATGTAATATGTTTATAATAATATCCATTATCTAGTGTTGCTAACGCGACACTTTCGAGATTCTAACTTCTCGGTTACAATATAATTCTTAACTAAATATATACACTGGTTTTTCACATAACCACTCTTTCTTTAACGTTCTGTAGTTTTAATATACTGCATACACCTCGTCTTATATAGGTTTCATTACATTATCGGTATAATACATTCGACTGATTAAGGTGAACTGTACTTAATTACATAAATTCGGGTTTAATAAAAATTTAATAATTGTATTATAGACGTGAGTAGACAATCTTTCTCAAGTTGTATTTGCGCTGAAAACCTCCTGTTAAAACAGCTAAATCGTTAATTCACAAAAACTGGACTACTTGTATACAACGGCTCGTATCATGATACATGCCTTTTATCAAAGAACAACAATATTTTGACTTCCTTAAAATGCGGAATTCCTTCGCCTGAGCACTCCATAGCTCTACAAAACATCATATAACAGTATATATGGCATAAACAATTATCATCTACTATGTTAAACAATAATCAAAAGGGATTAATTGTTTTTAACATATCTTATGTAGGAACTTCTCTCAAATAATGGCATGACCCTCAGTATCATTTCACATGACTACTAGACTACAATTATACATACGTAAGTTCTTAAAACGAAATTCCAATTGTAATAAACGATATTAGACAGTCGTGATTAACCTCCTAAAGTTTACTCCACAACAAGATAATTAACTGTTAACTCGTCTGTCGCAAATACATGTAATAAAAATAATATTCCTGTTTCATCTCACTTGTCAATCTATAAATTGTTTATCGTTGTAATATCATGTCCACAAAATGACTTTATGTTACACAAATTGGATAAAATAACACACATGTTATTTATAGTGTCAGATAGAATTCAATCCTGACCGGGATAAACTAGCTTTGAATTCCTAGCCAAAGATTTGAATAATCTTCTATCAAAAGATATTTCCTCTAACATATTAAATGAACAAAGCTCTTAGCTTTACAGATAATAAGAAAGGTTTGTCAATGTCTTAATGTTTTTCCACTCGACACAAAGAATGTTCATAGGAATTAAGACTTCGGTCTTATCAAACAACTAGTATTTCTTAGATCGTCGATAGTTTATGTACAATAATGATATAACAATATCATTCGATGTTTCTTCTTTTCTTGAAGTAATATATTGTTACATTAAAGTGCTCAAATTAAATTTCATAAGAATTTAATTTGAAGCTATGACACAATGTCAGAATACTTGGTTAAATGAAATTATTAAAATTCTAGAGTCGAAACGACTAGTCTGTAATGAGGCAATATGATTCCTCAAACAAAATTTTAATGTCAGTTCCACAACTGATCCGTAGAATAACATTGAAAAATAGATGAAATGCAATCATTATCTAAATAATCTTGCAGCATAAAAATCTCAACACACATCTGAAGTGTAAACTACATAAAAGCACTGAAATACATAAAATGTGAAAATATAGAAATATGGAATAAAATCGCCGAACATATGGAATAAGATCGCTGGCTCAGAATGTCACTAATCAAGCTCAATATAACAATTGAGATACACTAATACCTTATTTAGACAAAAACTTGAAGATCAATGTAAGTATTGCCACAATACTTTAGATGTTTCCTCAGTACAAGACACTGAGATGGATCTGCATTCGAACCTCGGATCTGCGACCTCAGAGATAAGAAACGTCTCTCTCTGGAATTCACCAACATTCGCTTGGGCTCGAACGACATCCTTCTGGCAAATTCTTCTGGGTTGCTGGGCTACCTTTCCCTAGCATCTTCACAAATCTCTTCTGTAGAGTCTCCATTCTCCGTCGTAAATATGTGTCGGCTTCATCATTGGAATATAATTATGGAAATATTCATATAAATAGTGAATGAAATGATTCCATTGCTAATTGATGTTATATTAGTGTTCGTAGACTGACGAAAATGCACAAGATGGACCGTACACTACGTCTGTATTCAAGAATACGTTGTCTAACGAAGCCCCTTCGTTGTATCTTCACTCCTGCTATTGAATATGTCTCTGGCGCATGACTGTTTAGTTCATCATATCAACAATACATCAGGTAATATGAGCCTGAAAAAAGGGCAATCTCAATCCAATAATTCTCAATATCTCTTTTGTGTGCGAAAATTATTATTTTTTCTTCGTTATCCAATAAAGTATGTTAATAAGAATTTTAATTCATTAAGTATGAATAGTAAATATGTTCATATCCCATCCCTTCCAATAATATATTTTATTAATAAGAATTTCATACATACTGATAAGATTTGTTCAATGTATTCTCTTAGGTTCTGTATAATTCTCCATACAAATCAATTTTAGCCGATTAGCAAGTCACTAAATTACGAAAAAGAATGAAAAAATATATTGCGGCATAGAATGCCGCTAGCGTGTACGAATGTTGGTGAAAGAGATTCGTGTAGCTAAGGGTTAATTAAGTTGAATGATAATGTTTGAAGAATAACTATAGTCATTTTATGAATGTTTATGTGTTGCGCCAATATTAAAAGTTCTCCGCCACTGTTCACTTGAACTGCGTTTGCCAACTTCACTTTGCAATTTATAATAATCTTCAGCTCTATTTCCAACACATTTGGAAATCTAACTTTACAGGCTTATATTGTCGAAACGGTGAATATTTAAGCGCTCGACTTTCCACAATATATAGTAAGCGACCTGTTCTTGATAAATGTTCACTTATTTAACTTCAAATCTCAATATTGTATGAAATGTATAATCAATACTATGTTCCTCACAACTTCACACAGAATGGAAGTGCAGTGATCTCTAACCCTCCACCTAGCTATACTAGCGTCTCCACAAGTCGATAGTCGTCGCACTCGGCCTAAGCCTTGGGATCTCCGTTAACCCAGTAAAAACACTTCCTCAATCTTCAAAGTCTGCTGATATAAGAACCTCGATCCTTGGATCTCCCTCTCCAAGTCGAATTTTTGGCGGCCATATCAATCTCCCAGCATAATTTTAGCGCGTAGATTACCAATGCTTATTAATGCGTAGATTAACCGATATGTGGTTTTTAAAGTATCAGACATAATTTCTCTTAATATTCTCTTCATTACCAAATAAGAAAATCTTCTTCTAAGGGATTAAATGCATAATTTCATCATATTGTGTAATTAAAGTTGATCCCGACTTCAATAAGACCTCTCCTCATTGGCTGTGGACTGTTATCCAATAGCATAATTTATAACAATATTTATAATATTAATCTCAGAACACGCTGTTGCTATGCTAAGAATAGCCTTCTAGTAGCGTCCATTGTGCAACATATCACGTGATCGGGCTCTCCCACAGTCTCGAGCTTGTAACACTACACTCTTGTGTCACACTTCCAGAAATTATATTTGCTAGTTAAATTTTATCATGGGGACGGAAAATTCTCTCTTTTTGTCCCTGAATAATTCAATTTACGGGGGCAGTACAACACACTGAAACTGATCATAAAATGATCATGAATGCGGCAAATTTAAAAGTTTACTATCCTCCAGAAGAATACCAGAAGGAAATCCAAGCATTGCTAACCCAAGTAGAAGATAACAGTGAGAATGAAAGAGAAAGGAAGATGAAGAAATTGATGTGCACATGTGATCTGAAGGAAACATATGAAGAAATGAAGGAGTTGATCAGACACATCGAGAAAGAAAATGGGGAGTTGAGAGAAAGGGGTGAGAGGCTCAGAAAATTCATGGAATGACAAAATTAAACTGAAACGGGTAAGGACGGGCCTAAACCAATGAAAAATTGATAAATTATCTGTAGGAATAAAACTGGAAAGGAAAAAGAACCAGAAAGGAAAGTACGGTTGAAACGGGCAGGGATAGATCATACCCAAGTGATAACGAAACTGAAAATCTGATGAGGATAAATAATAATACTGAATTAATGAAACGGGCAGGGAGAGTCCTTCCCCATTCAAGGAATTAAAAGGAATAATTAAAGGAAGTTCATATAAGTGATTTTTTTTGGATTTTGATAAATAAATTTCCTCAGCTCTTCAAAAATTTATTTACCTTTGAAAGAGGGATTCTGTACCCAACTAGGGTTGGTACAGGATATGAACTTCTGATCTCTAAGATGAAAAGAGGTCCAGCTACAAGCTAGCAGTGTGGAAATAGGAAGTGATTCAGGCCATGACGCAGAACATTGACAGCTTTATCTGGAAATACGTGGTGCAAGCGATAGGTGAATCACGAGAGCAGTCACGCTGGGATGAATCAACCAGATCGGATTGGCGGGGGAATCACCACAGAGTGCTAAGATCAGCACCTTTCTGGCAACATTGAATTGCGAATCAACACCGCAAAGTTGTGAAATAAGCCGTTTTCACGGAAACTATGCAAAATTACAATAGGCCTACGGGGATCAGAATAATCCAGGAAATTATGAATTAAGCAAGGTTAAGAGTGATTAATTTAGGCCAAGGAAAAAAGTACTTAGTCAGCAACTACGTCATTAGGCGGAGCCAAGCGATGGTAGTGGGAAGAAGAGAAAAAACTCAGTCGCCCACACAGCTGAGGAGCCTTGTAGATTTTATTTAAATTAATTAGACGATCGATTTTCAGGAAACGAAATGTTAATGAAACGTTTGGATTATAGGGAACATTATGATATACTTTTCAAAAACGTGCGACGTCTACTTCAGAAGTTAGCTCCAGGAAGAAGGCAAAAGTAGTTTATTTTTGCAAGTTCCCAATAAATAGCCCAGGTTTCAACCAGAGAACATGCAGTATCCGTCAGCCAAGTGAGGCTATAGGCTGGGTCAGAAGCAGTTCATCATCAGCAAGCGCGGAGAAGCTACACGCTGTCCCCTAAAATGCAGAAGCGCTGCATTATACTCGTCGCAGTTAAGCCCGGGGAGGCTCAGCGCAATTCCGCACAGTATTTAAGTATACAGTACGCAGTATTATCAGACTTCCGGGACGGAAGTTCGTCCTCACACTAGTAAAGAATCATCGTAGTCCTGTATGGAGAAGTCACAGCAAGTAACGCAGTTCGTTACCAACTGCAAAAGTGGATCGTGTTAAGACGAATTAACAATCATCAGTATTCGCGGTAATAACAAAAAGTTGTATGTGCGTGGTAATATAAATCCGCTACGGTTGTTTATAAGTGATCATTAAAGCACTTGTGCTGGATTAAATAAATTATACGCTACTCGAAAACCGTGACGAAGTAAAAATTGCGCCACGACAAATTCTAGAACAGTAATAAGCTAGAATACAGCAGTCTAGATCAGTAGAGACATTACGCTAGAGGTCATCGTTTCGATAATACAGACAGGTCTCCGTGAAAGTTAAGTGAAATACCACAGTATTAAGAGACAGGTATTGGAACGAAATCCAATAATTCAAGTAAATGGACACGGGTTCGAGACCCAAGAACAAATATAGTGAACTTTAGCAAAGCTACAGTGTGTCAAATAGGAACGTAGCAATAAAGACATTTTCGTAGGATAAATAAGGGAACTTGTCGCAGATAAGGACAAAATACGGTCAAGAAGTAAGCGGGCCATAGGTTCGATAGACCGCTACGTAAACGTAGGACAAGTAAAAATTGAAAATCGCTAATAAAAGGACGATAAAAGAAGTCAAAATAGACTATCAAAAATGACAGGGCAGATACTAGATCCAGTGAAGAATTAGGAGCCGTTCGAGTTTGCATCACGTCCAATGCAGGGTCCGGGGATCTCATTAGGGCGTGGATCACCGATAAAACGTGCCAAGAGTCACTGAAATGTGGTAAAAATTAGTGCAGTGTAAATAAGTTACAAGATATATGTGTTTTAGTGTTAATATAGTATTTTACAAATGAATGATGTGTTTAAATTTAAGTGAAGGTCGATTGGACCTAAGTGAGGTGCCGCTCACAAAAGAAAGTGCCATGGAAGAGTGCTAATTATGTCGTTAGGTGGGTGAAATCCTTCCCAAGGATGGATCGGAAGACGGAGCACACTGGTGAGTCATGATTTTTCATTAAAATTGCAGATGTACGATGTACTGGCACGATGGGATCGGTCGTAACTGGGGAGTTTAACGATCGAACTCATCGGGTAGTTGAATGCACTTATATAACTGAAATGATGAAATAATAATAATAAATAATTGCGAGAATGACCTCGCAAAATAATTATATGAATGGGATCAGTAATGTAAAGTAATAAAAAAACAAGAAATGAAATAACAAATAATAAATGATTTGGAGGAAGGGATCGAAAATATAATTTAAATGGCTTAAAATTTCGCCATAGTAAAAGCAGATAATGAAATAAATATGCATCATAATATTGTTAAAATAAATAATGAAAAGGAAAAATATAAAATAGTTTGATCTTACAATTAAATGGCAAATAACAAAAAAGTTGAAATAAAAATAATTGAAAGTTCGAAATAAAAATAATTAAATATAAATATTTTCGAGTTGTTATGTACTGAAAATAAAGTGATAATAAAAATTGTAATAAGGAACTCTAGTAATAAGCGGAACGAAATAAATTAAATATATTCACGTATTGTTGTCAAATGATCAATTTTATAAATCTCTAAAAGTAATTGGTGAATAAAAACACGCAAAGAAAATGTATTATCACAGGCTAGCGAGCCAGAATTATGAAGATTAAATGATAGGAAGGCTGAGATCTTACCGCTATAAATGAAATATTAATTTGAGATATTAAATAAACCGCGAATAACCAAGCAAGAAATCGTTGTTGCCAAAAGGGCCGAATAATAAATAAATGAAGCTAAAAGCTAATAAATGTGCGTTAATCAGGATATAATTACTCGGGAGATGGAGAGTCTCATCGAAATGTTGTGGGTGAAAGATTCCCCTTTCTGTATTGTTGTTGTAAGTAAACGTCGTGTTGTATTGAGTAGGGGAAATTCCCATAAACTTTATTGCCATATTGAAGCGTTGGAAATAAGAGTTACATTGTAAGTCCAATCAGGCTGTGTTAAATAAATATCGTAGGCCAAAATCTTCGAATGAATATACATGTGAGACCATGAGAGCATTGTTATAATTATTGTAGGCCATAATCGTCAAAATAACGCGTTGTAAGAGAATATACATGTGAGACCACGAGGCATTGTTATATATAAAGGTTATAGGCAATAATCGCCGAATGAAATTTGCAAGTAAGACCGATAACGAAATGATATAAATAATATTGTTAGAAGGCGTCATACAAATTGTTTTTAATGTTGCTGTAGTCAACTATTAGGCATCCTCTCCGGAATAAGTTATAAATACCCTGTAAAAACGAAATATAAATAATAATAATAATAATAATGAAAATGAAAATCCACAGCCTGCTTCCAGTCTCCGACCGGGTCAGGAATGGAATGAATGAAGCCCCCATCTAGCGGCGAGGATATGAAATGTGCCGGCTGCCGAGGCCTGACGCACTCCCCTGGGGCAATGATTAAATGAATGACAGATGAAATGAAATGATAGTGGAGAGTGTTGCTGGAATGAAATCTTGACAGGGAAAACCGGAGTACCCGGAGAAAAACCTGTCTGCCTCCGTTTTGTCCAGCACAGATCTCACATGGAGTGACCGGGATTTGAACCACGGATCCAGCGGTGAGAGGCTGGCGTGCTGCCGCCTAAGCCACGGAGGCTTTTTAATAATAATAATAATAATTATTATTATTATTATTATTATTATTATTATTAAAACAGGAACAAATAGCTGTTTAGAAGTGAAACAAAAGTCTTGGTAAATCATATGGTTAGAGATATAAACAGAGTTGTAAGCGTGGTGGCTGGCTAGAAGCCATAAATCAAGCGAAGCATCACCAGAGGGGCAAGGCAGCTGTGAGCGCCCGACCTACCGAAATGTGTGAGTGAGACAGAAAGTTAATGGGTTCAGCGGTAAAGGTCTGTCATAAACTAACAATAAAAAGGCCATTAAATAAAAGTTTTTATTAAAAGATGCAAGCTGTAATTAACTTATAAAATCACAATGCTGAGATGGAGACCATTCTCCAGAATGTAAGTTTGAGGCATTTACATGAATTTTGACGGGTTTTATCAAACACTTTTATTATAAATAAAAGGATTCCTTCCTCAAAAGAATGAAAGAACGGGTTGTGAAAAATACTGTTTAAAGATGAATAAATAACTCACAAAAATAAATAACCCAGTGCATGATACGCTGCAAAGAATGATCACCTGATGCATGAGAATGGTACTGGTGGAACAAGGGTTCGATTCACAGACATGGCATGTTCTTGTACAGTATTTTAAATGTGTAAAATCTAAGGCTTTGTGGAGAATTACTAGTACGGTCCAAAGGACTAAATAAGTGATAAATAAATGATTATTATTTAACGTTAAAGAAACCCAGAAGGGTAAAGATTGAAATGAATATAAATGTCCAAAGCCTTGGAAAGTTATATGACTTGAATGATAGGTGCGCTTGACGCCTTAGTAAAATATACTACAAATAATTATAATTAGATTTAAGCAAGACAAAGTGGTTACAAAGTGGTTACAAAGTGATTACAAAGTTCATAGAATAATGAAATGACATTATAGTGATCTTGATAAATTTTAACAAAGTGATTAATTTCTAGTTTGAATGGCACTTGGAGAGACTATGCCAAGTGATTAATTTTTATATTTTGGGTGACACTTGAAGGAACTATGCCAAGTGATTGATTTTTTTTACATGTTGTTGAGTGAATATATTTTTCTTTTATGAATTAAATTCTGTAAAATTATAATGTTGTGTTTTTCCTCAAATACTTGTGAACCTTGAGTATTCTATATCAGATGTTTAATCAGCGGTGGAGGGACCGTACCATACCCCGAAACCGCAAGAGCAAAAGCCGAGTGCTGATTAATCATCATCCGTGTAAACGGGCACAGTAGTTAACCGGTTTTTGAAAGTCTCATAGATGAACTTTCAGTAGTGACGTTTATCTCCGTACAAAATTTTAGGATGATACCGGTAATAGTTTCAGAGATATAGAATGCCGGTGAAATATTTCGCACAGCCGCCATCTTGAGGTTATGTAAACAATTGAATGAAGTTAAATGTTGGTGTATTACAATATGTATAAACATTTGCTGTAGCATGTTTCATTGCGTTTGGTCAGTTAAATCGCGAGAAACGTCTATTTAAAAGTTGCAAATTCGCTTGGCAGCCATGTTGGTTTTGTAGTTACCAGTTTTTCAAAGGTCACGTAGGTGAACTTCTAGTAGTTCCCTTTATCACCGTACAAAATTCCAGGCTAATATCGGTATTAGTTTCGGAGATATTGAATGCTGGTGAAATATTTCGCACAGCCTCCATGTTGGATTGGTTGTAGGGCCTACGTAACAAAATTTGAAGGGCACGGTCGGGGTCTTCCGAAATAGTGCTATGAACTTACCGTGTTTAATTGAAATCGCTCAAGGCGTTTAGAAGTTATTAGGGACACACACACGAATCACACACGCACACACAGACACACGGACAAAAGGTGATGTCATAAGCCTATTTTCTCATAAATGAAAATAGGCTAAAAAGTAGTCTATGTTGACCATGTGGGGAAATTTTTGAAAGTCATAGACGTACACCGAAGGATGATGCAGGCGACAATCAGGTGTCATTCTTGGGAAAGAGTGAAAGAATGGGTGGAAAGTTCTTATTTCTTCGGGTAAGGGATGAAAGATCTGTTCCAGCAAATAATATCGTATATGTGTTGCCATATCCTACTGAACACGGGGTGACAAAGAGACAAAAATCATACTTCAAATTTGGAATTAACTTCCAGTCCAATGAAGTCTGTTAATTTCAAATGTGTATGTATGTTTGAATGCCTACTGTATATGCTTAGTTATATGATTTATAAGAGGACAAGCTGACCCGGCAGACGTTGTCCTGCCAAAGAAAGTGTTGTAACTTTGTTGGTTGAAGTGCTTTTGAATACACAATATTTTTATTCAATTTCTGAGAACTGCCTCTAAACTATCGTGAATTGAACTAACTAATTTAGAAACATACGTTGGTGCGTGCACAACAACTCTCCAAAGTTTCATCGCAAACGGATAAATGGCATTTAACGCATACGGAATTTGGTTTAAATGATTCGTGCGCTGTTACTCATTTGTTGAATCTACTCGTGCTCTACCAACTGTGAAATGGATTTACTAAGTTAGAAAGCTTCACGTAAGTGTACGCAACAACTCATCAAAGTTTCATCGCAATCGATGAATAGTATATGAACGCATACAGGATTTTGTTGGAACTCTTCGCGCGTCGTCACTCATTTGTTACATCTACTCGTGCGCTACCAATATTGCAAAATGGATTTACCAAGTTGAACACCTTCCCTGGCGTGTACACAACAACTCATCAAAGTTTCATCGGAATCGGATGAATGAAATACGAACGCATAAGTGATTTTCTTTAAACGATTCGCGTGCCGTCACTCATTTGTTGAATCTACTCATGCGCTACCTATTGTAAAATAGATTTACTAAGCCTGAAACCTTCTCTGGCATGTACTCAATGATTCACCAAGGTTTGATCGCAATCGGATGAATGATATATGACCGCATACGGGACATTGTGGAAACGATTCGCGCGCCGTCGCTCATTTGTTGAATCTACTCGTGCGTTACTCATTAAAAACTGGATTTACTAAGACAGAAACATTTCCTGGAGTGTACACAACAATTCGCCAAAGTTTCATCGCAATCGGATAAATGGTATATGGACGCATACAGTACTTTGTTGAAATGATTCGCGTGCCGTCACACACTTGTTGAATCTACTCGTGCGCTACCTATTGTAAAATGGATTTATTAAGCCAGAAACCTTCCGTAGGGTGTACACAACATCTCACCCAAGTTTCATCGTAATCGGACGAATGATATTTGAACGCATACGGGACTTATTGAAACGCTTCGCGCGTCGTCGCTCATTTGTTAAATCTACTCGTGCGAAACCTCCTGTGAAATGGATTTACTAAGTTAAAACCCTCACGTAAGTGTACAAAACATCTCACCCAAGTTTCATTGCAATCGGAAGAATGGTGTATGGACGCATACGGGACTTTGATTAAAAGTTCGCGCGTCGTTGCTCATTTGTTGAATCTACTCGTGAGCTACCTATTGTAAAATGGATTTACTAAGTTAGAAACCCTCACGTAAGTGTACACAACATCTCACCCAAGTTTCATCGTAATCGGACGAATGGTATTTGAACGCATTCGGGACTTTGTTGAAACGCTTCGCACGTCGCCGCTTATTTGTTGAATCTACTCGTGCGCAACCTCCTGTGAAATGGATTACTAAGTTAGAAGCCTTCAATTAAGTGTACACAACAACTCATCAAAGTTTCATCTCAATCTATGGATGGAATATAAACTTATACGGGATTTTGTTGAAACGCTTCGCACGTCGTCACTCATTTGTTGAATCTAGTCGTGCGCTACCTGATGTGAAATTGATTTACTAAGCCAGAAGCCTCCCCTGGAGTGTACACAACATCTCACGCAAGTTTCATCGCTATCGGACGAATGGTATTTGAACACATACGGGACCTTTTTGAAACGCTTCGCGCGTCGTCGCTCATTTGTTGAATCTATTCGTGCGCTATCTATTGTAAAATGGATTTACTAAGCCAAACACCTTCCCTGGAGCTCACTCAACATATCACCCAAGTTTCATTGCAATCGGATGAATGATATAGGAACGCATACGGGACTTTGATTAAAAGTTCGCGCGTCGTTACTCATTTGTTGAATCTACTCGTGAGCTACCAATTGTAAAATGGATTTACTAAGTTAGAAACCCTCACGTAAGTGTACACAACATCTCACCCAAGTTTCATCGCTATCGGACGAATGGTATTTGAACGCATACGGGACTTTGTTGAAACGCTTCGCACGTCGCCGCTCATTTGTTGAATCTACTCGTGCGCAACCTCCTGTGAAATGGATTACTAAGTTAGAAGCCTTCACTTAAGTGTACACAACAACTCATCAAAGTTTCATCTCAGTCTATGAATTGAATATAAACTTATACGGGATTGTGTTGAAACGCTTCGCGCGTCGTCACTCATTTGTTGAATCTAGTCGTGCGCTACCTAATGTGAAATTGATTTACTAAGCCAGAAGCCTTCACTGGAGTGTACACAACATCTCACTCAAGTTTCATCGCTATCGGACGAATGGTATTTGAACGCATACGGGACATTTTTGAAACGCTTCGCGCGTCGTCGCACATTTGTTGAACCTATTCGTGCGCTATCTATTGTAAAATGGATTTACTGAGCCAAACACCTTCCCTAGAGTGCACTCAACATCTCACCCAAGTTTCATCGCAATCGGATGAATGGTATATGAACGCATACGGAACTTCGAAACGCTCTAACGTGCAGACAAACAGAATTCGACATCACTGCCCCCTTTGGTATAAAACACAACTTTCCGCCCTGGGCCATGTTATGGTGGTAGTTGCACAGGTTGCGACCAGGTGGCTCTACGTGCAGAGACACACAGTCCAAAATGATCACTTTTCACTAAGGCTAGCGGTTTCCATGACGACTGTTTATGACTGTATATTCTGGTTCTAAAATTGTGTGTAAATTGTGGTTCTAAAATTGTGTTCATTCCACCTACCGGGTCAGATTGTGAATCTAAACCATACATGGACCCACCCTAATATACATACCAAATTCCATCAAAATCGGTTCAGTCGTTTAGGAGGAGTTCAGTCGCATACACACGTGTCGAAGAATTATATATTTATAGATTGTATGTGAAGATTATATTAAACTAGCAGTAGTGCCCGGCTTCCCCCAGTGGATTTATTTGTCTTATGGGTGATAATGAATACTACTACAGAACTGGCACATGATACTTAAACTACCAGAAAAGAAATATTTTTTTAAATATAACTTTTTGTGGTCGTGGTGGTGGTGGTGGTTGTAGTGGGGGTGATAAGCAATACAGTATGATGGACGTAACATTTAGGTCATATTCCCGAAATGATAATAATGATATTATAGGGAAACGGCTATTTACTAACTACAGCGCTGACACATGTAATTCACTAACAAATTTCTAAAAATGATAAGAAAAAGGAGTAAGTGAAATAAAAGACTCTGCCCAGGGCCTATATCTCATTGTCTGTTAGAAATGTAGAGACCAATAATGTCGTCTTTTGTCGCATAGCGCCGTAGGAAAATAATCAGAACACATTGGAAAACTTCGGTGGTCCTGAGCTAATGAGGTAGCAATAGCAATTTATGGCCACATAGCGCTCAACGATAAGTTTCGGAATAAATTCAGGTAAATTTGAAAGCACCAACGCTTATTGCAGCTGATAACCTCTATGTAATGCACCAACACCATTGCACTCATACAGAGGCATAATATGTTCATGATGATAACTGTTTTAATGGGCCTAAGAAATCTTTTTGCACTAATTACTCCCCGTGACTGCAATTTATAAGCAGCACAAGATTTAACTATTTTCGCAATTCTGCACCAGAACACAGGTATGGGCGACGTGATGCAGCCCGAATTGCCAGTAAACAATAGACTTATTAAAATACTCTTACAGTTACACTACTACGGACATGAATGGTTCTAGGGCCTTAATACGTGGTTTTCAAGTTCCGTTTGTTTGCTATTCTAAATGTAGGAAATGGAGAGCGTTGTCCAAAATATCAAGTGTACAGTGTTACCAGCAGGGTTTCAAAGTGTATGTAAAATTTGGTGCAATTAGGAGGAACGGTGTAGTTTTGTCATAAAGGGCCTAAATGCAGGGAATGGAGTGGTCTGTCCGAAATTTCATGCAGACAGTGTTACTCGCAGGGTTCCAAAGGGTAAGTATACAAATTTTGGTTGAGATCGGTGAAACGGTGTAGATATGTGGCAAAGGGCATGAATGCAGGGAATGGAGTGGTCTGTCCGAAATTTCATGTAAACAGTGTTACTCGCAGGGTTCCAAAAGGTAAGTATACATATTTTGGTTCAGATCGGTGAAATGGTGTGGATATGTGTCAAAGGGTCCACGTGCAGGGAATGGAGTGGTCTGTCCAAAATTTAAAATGGACAGAGTTACCGGCAGTGTTCTGTCCAAATGGGCACAGTATACAAATTTTCGTTCAGATCGGTGAAACGATGTGGATTTGTGCCAAAGGGCCTCAATGCAGGGAATGGAGTGGTCTGACCGAAATTTAATGCAAACCGTGTTAGTCGCAGTGTTCCAAAAGGTAAGTATACAATTTTTGGTTCAGATCGGTGAAACGGTGTAGATTTGTGCCAAAGGTCATAAATAAAGGGAATGGAGTGGTCTGTCCGAAATTTCATGTAAACAGTGTTACTCGCAGGGTTCCAAAGGCTAAGTATACACATTTTGGTTCAGATCGGTGAAAAGGTGTAGATTTGTGCCAAAGGGCCTAAATGCAGGGAATGGACTGGTCTGTCATAAATTTCATGCAAACAGTGTTACTCGCAGGGTTCCAAAGGGTAAGTATTCATAGTTTGGTTCAGATCGGTTAAACGGTGTGGATTTGTACCAAAGGGCCTAAATGCAGGGAAATTTAACATAACCTAAACTATTCCTCTTGAATCTGGCTATAATATACAAAAATATTTTTTTGAATCCGACTGGTAGTTCCAGTGATTAGCGCGTTTAAACACACAAACACGCAAACACACAAACTCTTCAGCTTTATTATATTAGTATAGATTCACACATGCTAGTGCAACAATCACAATAACGCAGGTTATCACAAAAATTCTACACACACACCCATGTACACGGGGCAACATGACCACGATGTCTAAGCCCCGAAAATGAAATATTAACTGTGGATACGATAGCATAGAGAATACTACAGTCCAATAAATCCTTGAGCAACACTGAAAAATGGCCTCAAATTCCATATCCTATCTCCAATTTACACATGCTAATGCAACAATCAAAATAACGCAGGTTATCACAAACATTCTACACACACGCCCATGCTCACGGGGCAAAATGACCACGATGTCTAAGGCCCGCAAACGAAATAACAACTGTCTACACATGAAAACTGCAAAATGGTGATAGGATAATTTAGGAATGTTTGCCACTATGTTTCTCTGACAGCATTATATTACATTTTGCTAATATGCTGATTAACTGTGCATACGATAGCATAGAGAATACTACAGTCCAATACAATCCTTGATTGTCAATCGGTCAGTTTTCCCATGTGTCATTTAGCAAATTTTACCGTACTATCATGATACAGAATAAATCGTTGTTGCCTAGTGACAACCTGTCCATCAATGGTGCGGCGTTGACTATCATGATACAGTGCTAGTCGTTGTCGCCTAGCAACAATATGTCCGTAAATATATTATTAGATCGGTGAAACGGTGTATATTTGTGCAAAAGGGCTTAATTGCATGGAATGGAGTGATCTGTCCGAAATTTAACATAGCCTAAACTATTCCTCTTGAATCTGGCGATCATATACAAAAATAATTTTTCGAATCCGACTGGTAGTTCCAGAGATTAGCGCTTTTATAGACACAAACACACAGACAAACTCTTCAGCTTTATTATATTAGTATAGATTTGGAAATAACTCTGTAATTAAGTTTTTCTAATGAAACCCTGTTGACTGGTTCATGGTAACCCACAGATGGGGCAGAATGAACCATTAACCTATTTTTATTTTAAGACATGTAGCTTAGAAACTAACGTGTATTCATATGAGGGTATTTGATACTTGAATGATTTAACTTCTAAAGGGTAAAACCACAGCTCTGTATTAAAATTACTGGATGAGTAGCAGTGAAAAATATTTTTTCCGGTTCAATGTGCCCCACTCTCCCCATGAAAAAACTACATCTAGACTAATATATAAAAATGAGATGGTGTGTGTCTGTGTATTACTCAATCACCAAAGAAACACTGGTCCGATTTACATGAAATTTTACATGGAAGTAGCTGATTTACCTGGTTAATATATAGGCTACTTTTGATTTCGATACTTTGCACTATTTAAAGATGGCGACCATTTTAGTGACGTCACTACACCCTTTGGTTTCAAACTTCCATATTTCAATTTCAAATAAGAAGAGAACGCTAAGAAATAGCAAACTTTTGAAGGCATGTACGAGTTTTAAGATTTAAAATTCTACCCGAAAGGTCCTCATCACTTTTCATGTATCTCCAACGGTTAGCGAGTAAAACCTAAATTTGTGCTATAAAACACGGTCAACGCCGAGCGGTGTAGTTGGACAAAATGTTCCACCCTTACTCTCCCTCCGCGCAGCACCTCACCTATCCCCTGTTTTAACTGTCACCTTCACATTTTAATTTACCGTATTTATGACCCACAGCGAAGCACGGGTACTTCAGCTAGTTCATAAAACGAAATGGATATCCTTACAAGCCGCAGAAGTCTAATCCAATAGATAATTAAATTTCGAGAATAACATTTTATGACACCTTTATAGAACATATCACGCGCATCCCGTGCGATAAACAATCAAAATTCATACGGTTAGCCTATAGTTGGAGAGAGCATGTTTACAACACAGATCCCTCCCTCCTTCTCCTCACTCATCTCATAGCAACTTCCCCAGCCCGACACACGCTGCGGCAAGCACATTGCTGGCTGACATAGCCGACGAAGGTTCACGTGTGTTCCTTGTTGCTGGTCTCAGGTACGTCATTTTCATTACTACGACTCGGATTTTTAGGTGCAAAAAATCGGGAAAATATTTATTTTTAGCCTATTTTCAATTTTGAAAAAATAGGCTTATGAGATCACCTTTTGTCCGTGTGTGTGTGCGTGTGTGTGTGTGTGTGTGTGCGTGTGTGTGTGATTCGTGTGTGTGTCCCCCCCTAATAAAATCGAAACGGTTGGAGCGATTTCAATGAAACTCGGGAAGTTCATAGCACTATTCCCGGCGACCTCGACCGTGCCTTCAAATTTTGTTACGTCTCTCCAATCCAACATGGCGGCTGTGCGAAATATTTCACTAGCATTCAATATCTCCGAAACTATTACCGATATCGCCCTTAAATTGTGTACGGTGATAAAGGGCACTACTAGAAGTTCACCTATGAGACTTTCAAAAACCTGGTGACTACAAAACCCACATGGCGGCCAAGCGAAGTTGAGACATTTAAATAGACTTTTCTCGCGATTTAACTATCTAAATGTAATGAAACTTGGTACAGCAAATGTTTATACACATTGTAATGCACTGGAGTCTAATTTAGTTCAATTGTTTACATAACCTCAAAATGGCGGCTGTGCGAAATATTTCACTGACATTCTATATCTCCGAAACTATTACAGATATCACCCTGCAATTTTGTACGGTGATAAAGGGTACTGATGCAGGTATACCTATGTATATTTCATAAACCTGTAAAGTACGAAACGAACATGGCGGCCAAGCGAATTTAAATTATTTTAATAGACTTTTCTCGTGATTTAACTCTCTGAGCGCAGTGAAAAGTGGTACAGTAATTGATTTTGCAGATTGTAATGCACTGCCATCTAATTTAATTCAATTGCTTACATAACCTCAAGATGGCGGCTGTGCGAAATTTTAAAATTAAGTTTTAATTTCTTGTGTCGTAATCATGCGATCGAAGTGAAAGTTTGAATAATGAACCTAGGCAATAATTGTCCTTGAATGGTACATAACTCTATGGCCTATACACATAACACTCCTAAATGGCGAGCTTCCGAAATATTTAGACGGTTCTCAATATCTATGAGTCTTTTACAGCAACCAAACTGAATTTTTTTATGTTCATAGAGACTATGAACATATGTTCACCTATAGGACTTTCAGGAACCTGGTGAGCACAAATCCAACATGGCGGCGACGGGAAGTATAAATATTTAAATGGACGTTTCTCGCGAATTATCTATCCGAGTGCCGTGAAACGTTGCACGTTAAATGCTTATACAAATGTTGATCCACTGGCATCTAATTTATTTCAATGGTTTGCATTATCACAAGATGGCTGCTGTGCGTAATTTTAAAATCTCGTTTTTACTTCTTGTTGTCTAATCATGCGATTGAAGTTTGAATACCACACGTACACAATAATCTTAATGTAATAGTAGAAAAATAAAAATCCAACCTGGCGAACATCTGAAATATTTAGACGGTTCTCAATATCTACGAATCTGTTACAGCAATTAAACTGAAATTTTGTATGTTGATTGTGGCAGTTAACATAAGTAGGATATATGAAAATAGGCTGTATAGTTCTTCACGGGACTACTTGTTTATGTATTAAAACTACCTGAAATATGTGACAAAAAAGTAAAAGTATTTAATTATAACTTAGTTTATTAATGTGAATATAAACAATATGCAGTAAGTTACTCACGAATGCAACTTTTGCTATGGTTCACCGACTACTGAAGAATTAAAATACACAAAGAGTACATCTTCAGGTTGTCTCTCACAAATGACCGACGATTATCGGGAAACACTTCTTCTGAAGGCGCGAAACTGCGGCAATATGTTTCTTGCCTTTGAGTTGTTGTGTAACTTGAGATCGCTTTCCGACATGGTTTGAAGAACAGAACGCCCCCCATCAGAAATAAAATTATCTTTAAATTTTCTGCAACATACTGCTGCAGACGATAACTTGTAGTTGCTTTTAATGTAGACATCATAGAACTGCCTTACACTTCACATTGCCAGAAATGAACTTTTTTGCGTATGGCTTTTAGTGCCGGGAGTGTCTGAGGGCATGTTCGGCTTGCCAGAGTTAGTAGCTGCTTCTATGCGGACACCCATGGGGTGAGCTACAAGAACCGCCGCGTGTGAAGTGTTGTCTGGAGAAGAAAGTGTGATTGTAAGGACTAGGAATTGGAAGTTAGCTGCTGTGTCCTATAGTTGCCTATAGTTTGGGACCAACCCCGGCATTTGCCTGAAAGGAAGATGGGAAGCCACAGAAAACCATCTTCAAGGTTGGCGGCGGGGGGATTCGAATCTCCTCGCCTCCCGGATATGAGCGACTGCCTGCAGCCACGCCGTAACAACCACGGCTAACTCACCCGGTATAAATGAACTGTATGTGAGTGACACTGGTTCCAGGTAGCTGGGGAGGGGGGAAGGTCTAGCACGTGGTGCAATATGGCTATGGACAAGGAAATCCCTGGCTTCCACAGTGAGTGGCACGGGGCGACAAGTTAAGAATAGCACAGTTGCAAGCTGACATACGCTCTGCATGAAGATTAGATAGCTCACAGGTTCTTCTCCGTTGAAGTAACATAGGGCAAAAGTAGTGGAGTAAGGCGGTTTCTAAATAGTGACACGAGCCACTCGGCTACGCTGACCTCTCATGTGGATTACTCGCGACCCCATGGTCCGATTTTGACATGCGACATATTGTTGGACTCGGGTTGACGCCCTCTTTCCAATGGACCACTCATTTCAACCCCTAAATAAAACCTACCCCTACTAGGGGGTGAAATTGTAATTTCTTTAGTGAAAGTCTCTTTTCAAATACGACATGTATAAGGTGCGCTGCTAAAAGGAACTTAAACGTTGTTGCTCATATAGCGCATGCGTTTTGCTGGATGCCGCTATGGATTAACATTTTTGTTTTTGTTTTGTACGCATGCGCACTTGGGATTTTTGTAAGAGGGCGAACTCTTTGAAAAAAAATGATTTATAAGAAGGGGTTTTGGAGGTGAGGAGAGAACCAGATAGTCGCCTACTTTCCTACGAAGTTTGCCGATATCTCTCGAACGCAAGGTCGGATTTGGACGTGAGACGTGTCAAATCGCTTGTCTCGAAGACCTATATATGTTATTAATAGGTTAAAGTTTTGAGAATGAGGGAAACAGGCTTTTTGGGGTAAAAAAAACCATGATTTTAGACTTTTTCCGATATCTTACGAATGCATGGTCGGATTTCGTCCTATGACGTGTCAAATGCCTTGTCTCGAAACACTCTTAATTATGGTAATAGGTTTAAGTTTTTGAGAATGAGGGAAACAGAATATTTTGGTGTAAAACTGTGATTTTAGACTTTCTGTTGTATCTCACAAACCAATAACGCCAGAGACGTATACGAGGGGTCGTTGGACTCGGGGTGACGCCCCTCCCCTCTCCCCCTTTCGAATATTGTATTTATGTTTTTAAAAATGTGAAAGGGTCTAACGACACTTTTGTTGAAAACATTTTAGTTTTTAAAACTTGTTTTTAAATCTATCTAAAATGTTCATGAAGAGTGGTTGTAGATAGAAAGAGACGATACCACTGGGCACGTGTTTCAACGAGGCTATTACTGGCCACGGTGGTGATATACCAATACAGTATTCGCTATTTCGATGAGACGGCGGGTCGAGGGTTCGTTTTCCGATTTTTCCTATGATGGAATTCCTAATTCCTAAACCCCCTGAAGGGGGTCTTTGACGTGTAGACGATTATGAGTGACATGACAAATGATAATTCCTTGATCAGATGAAGCTGGCTTTAGATAGAACAAACAGAACTTGGTTATATGTTGCTTGAAGTGAGTATAGAAAACAAACTTGCTGGGGCAGACTGACAGGATGTGGATGTTATTTGAGTTTATTGGAATGCATTGACCTGACTTGACAACAGGCAATGAAAAAAAAGCACAGAGATGCTGAGGACACTTGAAGGTCAAACGATATGGTAACCATGGTGGGAGGGGGAAACGAGGATGATGTCGCCGATCATGTTCAATGTTCAATGGATGAATTTATATTTTGCGTAGCATTGTTCGGAGACGGTCATGTGACGACTTATTTTAAGAGTATTTATTTTTCCGATCTTTCCTATGGTGGACTCATTGATTGAAATAATCCAAAACTGCTAGGGCATGGTCTTGAGATTTTATAAACCGATAATGGGATTTTGACATACAAGGTCCCCCCAGAACTTGACATGATGTCATTCATTTTATGGCTTATGAATTTCCCCAAAAAGACCCAAAACAACAAGATCATGGACTTTTGCTTTTCTTAATACATTGCAAACCCATAATGTAAGATGTTTACTGTGAGTGACGAAACCTAGCTAGGTAAAGAAAGAATTATTGTAGGCTACATGTATGGTGACTGACACGTCTTTGACCATTGGAACTTGTTTTCAGATCTGACTGTAGTACATATGGAGTATAGGTTGTAGGCATGGCTTGACAAACGGTGTACACAAAATTCAATTTATCGATTCAAGAATTAAGAGCAAACTATCATTAATTAATTGGTTAAAGAGTGCAGCTAAAAATAAAGAAAATGGTGACTACATTAAACTAAACTGAACCAAATCGAATCGAACCCAACTGAACCAAACCAAGCCTAAAGCAAATCAAACCTAATCAATAACAAGCCAAGGGCTTAAGTGTAAAACTTGTGGGGGAATGCAGTCATTGGCAATGTCCAAAGGAAGGGATAACGCTCTACCTCTAGAGGGTAAGGTAAAGCTAGCGCATGGTGCTAATGCATATTCCCAAGTACATGAACCACACACACAACTATCCTATGATGTTTTTATGAGTTGACTGTTAAAACTTACTCAGCATTAACTGTATAGCAAACCCAGTCCACCTTTGTATTTGTAATCTAAGTAATAATTTGAAAAGAGACAAGTGTAATCAGTTTTAAACATTATCTCTGTTTTTGTTTGTTTGTTTGTTTGTTTGTTTGTTTATGACATGTATATGTATGGTCGCTACACACAACAAGCTTTAAATGCTTGAGGCTAATAATCTATACACACACACACACACTCGTTTGTTCTAAACTAAACTGTCTTGCTGGCTGTGCTCACTCAGTAGGCAAATGACAGAAATGCTTGGCTAACAGAAATACAATCATTTTCGGTTGTCTAATGTTACCAGCTAACCATTACATGCTATAGTGGTGAGCACATGTGCCTCTTGCACTGGATATCGTAACTAGATTTCTAGCTCTAAGGCCTAGAACGAATCAAACTAAGAAAGAAGGATTTGGTGACGCAGTGGTTAAACTGTTAGCCATTCACTAAGGTAGATTAGGGTTTGATTTTAGGTTAATATACATGTCATAAACAAACAAACAAACAAAAACAGAGATAATGTTTAAAACTGATTACACTTGTCTCTTTTCAAATTATTACTTAGATTACAAATACAAAGGTGGACTGGGTTTGATATACAGTTAATGCTGCCTATCGCATACTAGCCTGTAAGAAAGCCAAACAAGCAAAAGGCGTAGGTAGAGCAGTGGTAAAATCGCTATGTGTAAAGAACTACCTAACGGTTTTATGAACTGGTAATGGTACGCATAAACAGTGCAGGATACAATCCAGCAACCATAATTTTTTATCTTGTGGAACAGAGAAAACATATAGAGAGAGATATAGAAAGCTTGTGTATGTATGGGTAGCATTGATTGTTTGACCAGAGAAAATACGGTGAGGAAGGGTGGGGAGAGGGAGAATTAACACTTATATATGAATGGTTAAATAGTATTTTTTTCAATACTTTTGTTTTTCAAATACAGTGGTAGATAGCCGTTATTTTGTAAAACATTCTTACGTGCAGTAGTAAAAAGCCTCTACGGTTCCGCTAACACACATGGACAGACTGTACTATTGCCATGGTCAAGCACTCACATTAAGATCATTTACAAAAACATAAAATGAAAAATACAAAATCTTGTTTTGGAAATATCGTTTTTCAACAGACACAAAATAAATAAAAAAATGTGTAAACAGCAAAATGGAAAATCCATGTTTCCATATAGACAAAATTTAAAAACCTTAAACGAACATTTAAAAAATCTATATATAAATGGGAAATTGACAAATGTGTAAATATGAAAAAGGAAAATCCATGTTTCCATATCATGAAATTGACGAAAAACATCAAACTGTCATTTTAAAAAATGCAAATGGAAAATTGACAAATTGCAATGTGTGAAATGTGAAATTGAACAAATGGCTATCATTATTTTACAAATTAAAAAAAAACATAGTGCCTTATGGTTGAGGTGTGAATCAAACCCTCTCTACTTATTTTGGACCACCCGAGACTGAGTATACTTGTTTTAATCCTCTTACAACTTTTAAAATTTTGTGTTAAAGCTAAGAATTGAACCCAAGAGCTTGTAGGGGGAGACCAAGGTTAGAACATGTTAAACAGATAGTCTTAATTGTAGGGTGTGGTAGCTATATCGAGATGAAACGATTAACTCGGGACAGGGGCATTGAGATCTGCAGCAAACCAGTCAAACGACTAAAGACTCAAACAACAACATGTAAGCTCACCAAAAGAATGTTGTGTAACGGTAAATGTCAGTCAACGAACAGTAATGCATTACTAAAACCCATGACACGATACCTAAGAGCTTTTCTTAACTTATTTTAAAATGCCTTTAACCCTATATTAAACACCCAGTTCACAATATTCATAATTGCAATGTTATGGTAAAACAAAACAAAATCTATATTTCAAAACAAGCAAGTGGTTTAGTTAATGTATACTGGGAAAAGTTTTGTAAACACTCAAGTCCACAAGACTAATTAAATTAGTAACTGTCAGGTTGGCCGAGTGGTTAAGGTGTTTGACTTAGGATCAGATTTCCTGCACAAGGAAGCAAGGGTTCGAATCCCTTACCTGACATAACTATTGCCTTAACATGGCTTGCCAACACTGAATTATTATGATACTTGCTACACAAACCATAGACAGAGTGTATTGTTTAAGGCACTCTCTTTATGAACATAGTCAGAGACTGTTGATGGTTAACAATTGCATTAATAGTGGGACATGGGGATAGCAATTAAGAAAAACAGCCAATACCCATACAATATTTGTATTCATTTAGTTTTTTTTACAATAGTTACACACTGAATACAACTTTTTATCTTTTTATCATTGTTTGATATAGATTTTAAACACAACGCTTGTTGTAGATCCTTTTATAACATTCTCCAGGTACTCTTGTTCTTAAAAACTGGGGAAGCCGCAATGGTTTTATAGACATTAAACCCTCATCCTCTTCTTTTTCATCATCATCATCATCATTATAAATATTATCATCATAATTCGTATAGTCATTGTCACCAACATCATCATCATCATCATCATCATCCTCAACATTACTAGAACTATCCAATTCCTTTTTTTCCTTTTCAAAAGGGACCTCTTGAAGAGTCTGTGTTGCTTTTGATAGTGTTAAGGGTTTTTTGAACGTTGACAACTGTCCTAACATGACTTTTTGAGGAGATGATAATTGCTTTTCTACAAACAATGCACTATCTTGAGCAGCAATATCATTTTCTTGAACTTGCTTTTTAGCATTTTCATGATATTTTGTTGACAGCAACAGTGTTTTATCTGGTACACTACATTGATGATTACCCACACTTAAGACCTTACCATTCTTACTTTTTAGATGACCTAAACATTTTGTTGTCCTTTGTTTTGAGCACTGCCAAAATATGATTCCATGCACATTTTGCCGCTTATAGTTATAGGAGTAGCCATGATACAGTGCACGTGGTTTGCCTTTATTGGTTATAGTATATTCCATAGTAGTAACTGACTTGTAAAGTTGATCTACCTACTACAAAGGTCAGAACAATTCTGGTGAAAGTGTGATTTTGGTTGTCGTTTTATATAGGATGATGTTGGTGGCTTATGTTGGTCGCTTATGCTGGTGGCTTATGTTGGTGGCTTATATTGGTGGCTTATGTTGATGGCTTATGTTGGTGGCTTATTTTGGTGGCTTATATCGGAGGTTTATGTTGGTGGCTTATGTTGGTGGCTTATGTTGATGGCTTATGTTGGTGGCTTATGTTGATGGCTTACGTTGGTGGCTTACGTTGGTGGCTTATGTTGATGGCTTATGTTGGTGGCTTATGTTTGTGGCTTATGCTGGTGGTTTATGTTGGTTGATTATATTGGTGGTTTATGTTGATGGCTTATGTTGGTGGCTTATGTCGGTGGCTTATATTGGTGGCTTATGTTGGTGGTTTATATTGGTGGCTTTAGTTGATGGCTTATGTTGGAGGCTTATATTGGTGACTTATGTTGATTTCTTATGTTGGTAGCTTATGTTGGTGGCTTATGTTGGTGGCTTTTATTGGTGGCTTATGTTGATGGCTTATGTTGGTGGCTTATGTTGGTGGCTTATGTTAATGCCTTATGTTGGTAGCTTATTTTGATGTCTTTTTTATATAATGTATTTGTTCCATTCATTTATGACGTCATAGCCAGTCTTAAAGCAAGTCTAAACTTGTCCGACATGTTGGATTTTTTTAATGTGTGAAACTATCAAGTACCAATGATCAAGTGAGCTTTTTTCTCTCTAATCCGCAGTTCTGCCCCATAGCATTGAGAATATTTATTGTAGTAGCCTATAAAGAAACAAAAAAAATCATGTCAAATACAGTTTAGCTATAAGTGACCAGAACCACTATATATAACATTTTATTCTAAGAGCTTTCCATAACGATAAGAAAAAGGAGCTTACTATAATGATGGATTCTGTAAGTGAACATCTTTTGCAGACGCCTGCACATGCCTGCTTCGCGAAAGGCGTGTGCGTGCGGGGCATCATACGTTTACGTGAGCAAAACATGAACTCACTTGTGTGTTGTATGAGTATCACTTTAGTAGTGGCATCAAGCAGCAAAAGACGTTTACTTACACAATCCATCATTATGGTAAGCTCTTTTTTCTTATCATTATGGAAAGCTCTTAGAATAAAATGTTATATATAGTGGTTCTGGTCACTTAATGCTAAACTGTATTAGACATGATTTTTTTTGTTTCTTTATAGGCTACTACAATAAATATTCTCAATGCTATGGGGCAGAACTGCGGATTAAAGAGAAAAAAGCTCACTTGATCATTGGTACTTGATAGTTTCACACATAAACAAAAAAAATCCAACATGTCGGACAAGTTTACACTTGCTTTAAGTTTGGCTATGACGTCATAAATGAATGGAACAAATACATTATATAAAAAACTGACATCAAAATAAGCTACCAACATAAGGCATTAACATAAGCCACCAACATAAGCCATCAACATAAGCCATCAATATAAGCCACCAACATAAGCCATCAACATAAGCCACCAACATAATCCATCAATATAAGCCACCATTATAAGCCGCCAACATAAGCCACCAATATAAGCCACCAACATAAGCCACCAACATAAGCCGCCAACATAAGCCATCAACATAAGCCACCAACATAAGACACCAGCATAAGCCATCAACATAAGCCACCAACATAAGCCACCAACATAAACCACCAACATAAGCCATCAACATAAGCCACCAATATAAGCCACCAAATTAAGCCATCAACATAAGCCACCAATATAAGCCACCAACATAAGCCACCAACATAAGCCACCAATATAAACCACCAACATAAGCCACCAACATAAGCCATCAACATAAGGCACCAATATAAGCCTCCAACAAGCCACCAGCATAAGCCACCAACATAAGCCACCAACATAAGCCACCAACATAAGCCACCAGCATAAGCCATCAACATAAGCCACCAACATAAGCCACCAACATAAGCCATCAACATAAGCCACCAACATAAGACATCTACATAAGCCACCAATATAAGCCACTAATATAAGCCACCAACATAAGCCACCAACATAAGCCATCAACATAAGCCACCAACATAGGCCATCAACATAAGCCACCAACATAAGCCACCAACATAAGCCTTCGATATAAGCCACCAAAATAAGCCACCAACATAAGCCATCAACATAAGCCACCAATATAAGCCACCAACATAAGCCACCAGCATAAGCCACCAACATAAGCCACCAACATCATCCTATATAAAACGTCAACACAAAATCACACTTTCACCAGAATTGTTCTGACCTTTGTAGTAGGTAGATCAACTTTACAAGTCAGTTACTACTATGGAATATACTATAACCAATAAAGGCAAACCACGTGCACTGTATCATGGCTACTCCTATAACTATAAGCGGCAAAATGTGAATGGAATCATATTTTGGCAGTGCTCAAAACAAAGGACAACAAAATGTTTAGGTCATCTAAAAAGTAAGAATGGTAAGGTCTTAAGTGTGGATAATCATCAATGTAGTGTACCAGATAAAACACTGTTGCTGTCAACAAAATATCGCGAAAATTCTAAAAAGCAAGTTCAAGAAAATGATATTTCTGCTCAAGATAGTGCATTGTTTGTTGAAAAGCAATTATCATCTCCTCAAAAAGTCATGTTAGGACAGTTGTCAACGTTCAAAAAACCCTTAACACTATCAAAAGCAACACAGACTCTTCAAGAGGTCCCTTTTGAAAAGGAAGAAAAGGAAATGGATAGTTCTAGTAATGTTGAGGATGATGATGATGATGTTGGTGACAATGACTATAATAATTATGATGATAATATTTATAATGATGATGATGATGATGATGATGATGATGATGATGATGATGATGATGATGAAAAGAAGAGGATGAGGGTTTAATGTCTATAAAACCATTGCGGCTTCCCCAGTTTTTAAGAACAAGAGTACCTGGAGAATGTTATAAAAGGATCTACAACAAGCGTTGTGTTTAAAATCTATATCAAACAATGATAAAAAGATAAAAAGTTGTATTCAGTGTGTAACTATTGTAAAAAAAAACTAAATGAATAAAAATATTGTATGTGTATTGGCTGTTTTTCTTAATTGCTATCCCCATGTCCCACTATTAATGCAATTGTTAACCATCAACAATCTCTGACTATGTTCATAAAGAGAGTGCCTTAAGCAATACACTCTGTCTATGGTTTGTGTAGCAAGTATCATAATAATTCAGTGTGGACAAGCCATGTTAAGGCAATAGTTATGTCAGGTAAGGGATTCGAACCCTTGCTTCCTTGTGCAGGAAATCTGATCTTAAGTCAAACACCTTAACCACTCGGCCAACCTGACAGTTACTAATTTAATTAGTCTTGGGGACTTGAGTGTTTACAAAACTTTTCCCAGTATACATTGACTAAACCACTTGCTTGTTTTGAAATATAGATTTTGTTTGTTTTACCCTAACATTGCAGTTATGGATATTGTGAACTGGGTGTTTAATATAGGGTTAAAGGCATTTTAAAATAAGTTAAGAAAAGCTCTTAGGTATCGTGTCATGGGTTTTAGTAATGCATTACTGTTCGTTGACTAACATTTACCGTTACACAACATTCTTTTGGTGAGCTTACATGTTGTTGTTTGAGTCTTTAGTCGTTTGACTGGTTTGCTGCAGATCTCAATGCCCCTGTCCCGAGCTGATCGTTTCATCTCTATATAGCTACCACACCCTACAATTAAGACTATCTGTTTAACATGTTCTAACCTTGGTCTCCCCCTACAAGCTCTTGGGTTCAATTCTTAGCTTTAACACAAAATTTTAAAAGTTGTATGAGGATTAAAACAAGTATACTCAGTCTCGGGTGGTCCAAAATAAGTAGAGAGGGTTTGATTCACACCTCAACCGTAAGGCACTATGTTTTTTTTTAATTTTGTAAAATAATGATAGCCATTTGTTCAATTTCACATTGCACACATTGCAATTTGTCAATTTTCCATTTGCATTTTTTAAAATGACAGTTTGATGTTTTTCTTCAATTTCATGATATGGAAACATTGATTTTCCTTTTTCATATTTAGACATTTGTCAATTTCCCATTTATATATAGATTTTTTAAATGTTCGTTTAAGGTTTTTAAATTTTGTCTATATGGAAACATGGATTTTCCATTTTGCTGTTTACACATTTTTTTATTTATTTTGTGTCTGTTGAAAAACGATATTTCCAAAACAAGATTTTGTATTTTTCATTGTATGTCTTTTTAAATGATCTTAATGGGAGTGCTTGACCATGGCAATAGTACAGTCTGTCTATGTGTGTTAGCGGAACCGTAGAGGCTTTTTACTACTGCACGTAAGAATGTTTTACAAAATAACGGCTATCTACCACTGTATTTGAAAAACAAAACTATTGAAAAAAACAAAAATACTATTTAACCATTCATATATAAGTGTTAATTCTCCCTCTCCCCACCCTACCTCACCGTATTTTCTCTGGTCAAACAATCAATGCTACCCATACATACGCAAGCTTTCTATATCTTTCTCTATATGTTTTCTCTGTTCCACAAGATAAAAAATTATGCTTGCTGGATTGTATCCTGCACTGTTTATGTTTATCATTACCAGTTCATAAAACCGTTAGGTAGTTTTCTACACATAGCGATTTTACCACTGCCTTACCTACGCCTTTTGCTTGTTTGGCTTTCTTACAGGCTAGTGTGCGATAGGCAGCATTAACTGTATATCAAACCCAGTCCACTTTTGTATTTGAAATCTAAGTAATAATTTGAAAAGAGACAAGTGTAATCAGTTTTAAACATTATCTCTGCTTTTTTGTTTTTGTTTGTTTATGACATGTATAACCTAAAATCAAACCCTAGTCTACCTTAGTGAAAGGCTAACAGTTTAACCACTGCGTTACCATACCCTTCTTTCTTAGTTTGATTCGTTCGAGGCCTTGGAGCTAGACATCGAGTTACGATCTCCAGTGCAAGAGGCACATGTGCTCACCACTATAGCATGTAATGGTTAGCTGGTAACATTAGACAACCGAAAATGATTGTATTTCTGTTAGCCAAGCATTTCTGTCATTTGCCTACTGAGTGAGCACAGCCAGCAAGACAGTTTAGTTTAGAACAAACGAGTGTGTGTGTGTGTGTGTGTATAGATTATTAGCCTCAAGCATTTAAAGCTTGTTGTGTGTAGCGACCATCTTGCTCAGTAACCACTGAGTAAGTTTTAACAGTCAACTCATAAAAACATCATAGGATAGTTGTGTGTGTGGTTCATGTACTTGGGAATATGCATTAGCACCATGCGCTAGCTTTACCTTACCCTCTAGAGGTAGAGCGTTATCCCTTCCTTTGGACATTGCCAATGACTGCATTCCCCCACAAGTTTTACACTTAAGCCCTTGGCTTGTTCTTGATTAGGTTTGGTTTGCTTTAGGCTTGGTTTGGTTCAGTTGGGTTTGATTCGACTTGGTTGAGTTTAGTTTAATGTAGTCACCATTTTTTTAAATTTTTAGCTACACTCTTTAACCAATTAATTAATGATAGTCTACTCTTAATTCTTGAATCGATAAATTGAATTTTGTCTACACCGTTTGTCAAGCCATGCCTACAACCTATACTCCCTATGTACTACAGTCAGATCTGAAAACAAGTTCCAATGGTCAAAGACGTGTCAGTCACCATACATGTAGCCTACAATAATTCTTTCTTTACCTAGCTAGGTTTCGTCACTCACAGTAAACATCTTACATTATGGGTTTGCAATGTATTAAGAAAAGCAAAAGTCCATGATCTTGTTGTTTTGGGTCTTTTTTGGGGAAATTCATAAGCCATAAAATGAATGACTTCATGTCAAGTTCTGGGGGGACCTTGTATGTCAAAATCCCATTATCGGTTTATAAAATCTCAAGGCCATGCCCTAGCAGTTTTGGATTATTTCAATCAATGAGTCCACCATAGGAAAGATCGGAAAAATAAATACTCTTAAAACAAGACGTCACATGACCCTCTCCGAACAATGCTACGCAAAATATAAATTCATCCACTGAACATTGAACATGATCGGCGACATCATCCTCGTTTCCCCCTCCCACCATGGTTACCATATCGTTTGACCTTCAAGTGTCCTCAGCATCTCTGTGCTTTTTTTTCATTGCCTGTTGTCAAGACAGGTCAATGCATTCCAATAAGCTCAAATAACATCCACATCCTGTCAGTCTGCCCCAGCAAGTTTGTTTTCTACAGTCACTTCAAGCAACATATAACCAAATTCTGTTTGTTCTATCTAAAGCCAGCTTAATCTGATCAAGGAATTATCATTTGTCATGTCACTCATAATCGTCTACACGTTAAAGACCCCCTTCAGGGGGTTTAGGAATTAGGAATTCCATCATAGGAAAAGTCGGAAAACGAACCCTCGACCCGCCGTCTCATCGAAATAGCGAATACTGTATTGGTATATCACCACCGTGGCCAGTAATAGCCTCGTTGAAACACGTGCCCAGTGGTATCGTCTCTTTCTATCTACAACCACTCTTCATGAACATTTTAGATAGATTTTAAAAAATGTTTTAAAAACTAAAATGTTTTCAACAAAAGTGTCGTTAGACCCTTTCGCATGTTTTTAAACATAAATACTATATTCGAAAGGGGGAGAGGGGAGGGGCGTCACCCCGAGTCCTACGACCCCTCGTATACGTCTCTGGCGTTATTGGTTTGTGAGATATAACAGAAAGTCTAAAATCACAGTTTTACACCAAAAAATTCTGTTTCCCTCATTGTCAAAAACTTTATCCTATCACCAAAATAAAGAGGGTTTCGAGACAAGCCATTTGACACGTCATAGGACCAAATCCGACCATGCATTCGTGAGATATTGGAAAAAGTCTAAAATCATGGTTTTACCCCCAAAAAGCCTTGTTTCCCTCATTCTCAAAACTTTAACCTATTAATAACATATATAGGGCTTCGAGACAAGCGATTTGACACGTCACATGTCCAAATCCGACCTTGCGTTCGAGAGATATCGGCAAACATCATAGGAAAGTAGGCGACTATCTGGTTCTCTCCTCACCTCCAAAACCCCTTCTTATAAATCATTTTTTTTCAAAGAGCTCGCCCTCTTACAAAAATCCCAAGTGCGCATGCGTACAAAACAAAAACAAAAATGTTAATCGATAGCGGCATCCAGCGAAACGCATGCGCTATATGAGGACAACGTTTAAGGTCATTTTAGCAGCGCACCTTATACATGTCGCATTTGAAAAGAGACTTTCACTAAAAAATTACAATGTCACCCCCTAGTAGGGGTAGGTTTTATTTAGGGGTTGAAATGAGTGGTCTATTGGAAAGAGGGCGTCAACCCGAGTCCAACAATATGTCGCATGTCAAAATCGGACCATGGGGTCGCGAGTAATCCACATGAGAGGTCAGCGTAGCCGAGTGGCTCGTGCCACTATTTAGAAACCGCCTTACTCCACTACTGGCAAAAATGCAATAAACTGAAAGATCTAGGATACTGATTTAAAAAAGTGAAAATTTTCTGTATTTTTATGTGCTAATAAGTGAAAAGCAGGAATTTATGTATTTATAGAAAAAATGCTTAAAATATGTAATTACATAAAAATATTTATTTACCTAAAAATCCGAGCCCTAGTTATAACAACCTAGTATTCACTAAGTTAGCGCAAATTTAATACAATTTGTAACAGGTGCTGTTTCCTAGCATGCGTTTTCTTTCTACTTTTATAGTGAGGAGGTCAAGTGGTCAACAGACAAGTGGAACGTTTTCATACGGCTAATAAATTACTCTTTTTTTTTCATGAATTGTTCACGTTTCTCTATATTTTTCACGTATTTTTACGAATTTTTACAAGTTTAGAATCTCATAGAGGTTTTCTTTTACCCATAGGACGCAGAGACCAATACCTCCATTTGTTGATCCAGTTAAGCCATGTACAATACGGCAGCAGAATAATAGTCAAATAGATATGACAGCAGAATATATATTTCACAGTTTATAATGAACACTATATAGCAATTACGAACTAGCACAGGAAGAATTTGTGTTTTAATCGTGGCCTACGTTGTATTATAACGTAGGCCACGGTTTTAATACTATGTTTTAGAAATAGAAATTTTACTGTGCAAAGAGTGATGTGTAACTTGCAGTGATTGATTTTAGATTGGAACTTGATTTGTAACTCACAAGGCCGATTCAATGTTTTCCTTTTTTGTAGGCTAGTGCAATAACATTGGCCGAAGAAGGCCCGTAAGAATGGGTCGAAACATGTAGATTGTAGCATACCAATAAGTTATATAAAGTAAAGTACTGAGTTGACGGACATTTGTGTAATAATAACATATTGTACATAAACACCAGTCATCTGAATGTTTATGTAAATGAAGAGGATTCAGATGACTGGTAATTCGGTCTCGATACACCTGAAAGAACGCTTAGTCGCTACGACCCAAGGCATTAATGATGTGAAATTTCTTCAGTAAATATCATTAGGCTACAAGCAGCCATGAAAATGTTTCATTTTTAAGTTCTGCCGACTCTCACATATGGGCTGGAAATAAAATGGGAATATCTGACAAAGAAACAATTTGAAGAAATAGAGAAGCTTAAGGCACGATACATCAACGAGTGCTAGCAGTGTCTAAGTAATAATAATAATGTTATTGATTTTACGTCCCTTTTAACTACTGTGGCTTTTAGAGACGAGTGTCTAAGTATACTCCTTCCTGGCTGGTATGCCTATATGTTCTCACTAGGGAAACATTTCTCATAGAAGATCTGAGGTTGCAATGGCTACTGCCATCTACTGTAAACTAAGAAAGTGTGCTGCAAATGCAGAAGCTGCGAGATAAAAGTCTAGATATCCCAGAAGATTTCTGCACCACTGATACTATTGTTACGTGCTACCCCTAGTAGCCCGTTCGTGAATTGGATTTCAGTAGGTAAAGCACAACACAAATGGTCCTTTTAAAAATATTAGTTTTATTGCAGGTCAGAAATATACACCACACAATAAGCACATAGAAACCATTAGCAGTCTTACTCAAGTTTCTTCCTTATGGTGCACTCTCGCCCCTTCCACTTACTCATGCAGTTAATCCTTCACTAATTAGACCCGTGTCCTCGCTAGAAATACCTGCACCTCTCCCTGAGTACACAAACTACAGTTATTTACTATAGTCTGTCACTCACCACTAAATGCTTGAATACTACACACTGCTTCGCTGTCCGCAGGCTAGGGAACAGTCCACTGGGTTTCGCAATTCGCACGGCACTTCACCACAATAACCCCTGTCGCACTAGGTATAAACACACTCCCTCAAAACACAGTCGTCTCCCACTCGCCAGGGTCGCCCTTATATATCGGGGCTGGAGACTCAACAGAGTTTCCAGAGCAGACCAGTGTTCATGGCTACTCCCAGTCCTTCCCGAGAGTTCTAATACTAAGTGGGCCGTGAACTTTCTGGACCATGTGTAGTTTTCGTCGGCTCCTTGCGTAAGCTGCTGGGTGACACAGAGGCAGGGGTAGCCTGGGGCGGGCTGAGTCACGCGCGAGGCAACGAAGCTGTCTAGCACTCGTAACACCATGCATTCGGAAGAATGGATGGGAGGAGGTTTCGCGCTCAGGCACCTCGTCACGAGATTCACTGTCCATGGGTTTCATCACAAGCAGTGTACAACCAAAGAATACCATGCGCCAAGCTTGAATTGTATTTGTGAAAGACGTGAGAAATTGTGTGACCGATGCCATGTTATGTACTGTATACTCCGAAAGGAGTCATTGACTAGCTTATGTAGCCTACTGCAGACTAATGTAGCCTATTTGTTTCTATTAATTTGTATGCAATGATGGCCATTGGCTGAAATGTATTCTTAATTTATTTACATAAAACCTTTAAGAATTAGATAGGCCTATAAGCAATTTGGCTGATGAAGAACTCAATGAAAGGTTGAAACATGTACCAATGTTTGAATGGATATTCAAACAATTGAATAGATGTCCTTAATATTATAACGACATGCGTTATATTTTAAAAATTATCTATTATTAATCAATGCGGCAAATTTCATTCATTTCCTAACATGGTAAATGTTATTGCTTTTTGTTTCAGAGTCGCAAAGCCTGCAAAATGGATCCAATTCTCAAAGAAGTACGTGATTACCTTCTGGATCTGGAATATTCGGTTAGGGATGTTAAGAACTGTTTGGGTATCATGGCTCGAGAAGTAGCGTTCGTTGACCGTGAGGCTTTTGTAAAGAAGTATTTACATTATGTATGCCAATTGTACGAAATGGCCATACTTTTGTCACGCAAATTTAGGCTGCTGCTTTACTACCACACTCAACTACCTATAGCCATACAATTGCAAGCTGCTAACATTAAAGCCATAGCAGATATGGCAAAATCTGAAAGAAGTATTCTGAACGACCTGCAAGTGGGTAATGAAGAAGTGCTTCTTTTGGGTCGAGGCTTAAATCTACACCGGTCCGTGGCCAATGGAAGATGCTATCGCTAAAAGACAACTATTCTGCCGGAAATGTGAGTACGGTAATTAAGAGTATTCCGCTATATCTCTCAATCCTTATAATGCCATCCTAACCCTAATCCTAAATATGTTATAGGATTTTAATAATTCAACCCTATATTGGACAAAACCATTCAATTTAATTTTATTATTTTTATTTGTATTTATATTTAAATGTAATTTGTTTTCTTTAGTTTTAATTATATATATATATATATTTATATTATTATGGTTTTTATAGATTTAATTTTGATATTTATTTTTATAATCCATTAATTTATTTATTTACACCAGTAATTAATTTTTAGCCTTTTTTTTCATTTAAGAAAAAGTTTCCACCAGCACGGAAACGCTCTTCCACTAAAAACACACGCTCTTCAGTAGTAAGCATTCCCACTAGACTCAGCTTACACAAGAATTTGACAAGAACACAACGGCAGTGTCAACACTGTCACGCACAGGCACTCACTGTCGGCAATAATGAACCGGTATTACCCACCCTATCACTCCAGTTGAAGGTCAACACGGAACAAGTGCCTGCTTATGCCAACCGCTGCGGTGATGCTTTGCATATACAGCGACATGAATGTGCTGCCAACCCAACACGTCCCGCAAGGCGAGACCCGCGTAGCTCGTCGCTGCGGAGATACTTTGCGGACGCTCTGTACTATAGGGCACGTGGAAGCTTCTCCTATGACCTTCGGGTGTATCAATGAACACATGTGACGTACAGCGGATACATGGGCTGATCACATGATTCGTCGTCTCTTGTGGACGCGCTGGCAGTTCATATTGCGTGCGCCATCTCAACTCCGTGCGATACTAATCTGATAGCACTGTTTAAGTACTAAGAACTCGTAGCCTGCTGATCAGTCACTCTTGTTGAGGATATATTTGAAGTTCAAGATGGTAAAAAGTTCTACAGAGAGTAGACCAAACCGTTCTGTGGTTGAATGTAACTACACATACAGAAACTTCCACCTAGAATGTAGTTCTTCGTATTCGGAACCCAGTACATCCGTAGAAGGAACGCCTCCTCAATTGCGGCATTGTAGTTGGCATTTTATAAATGGAACAGAGAGTCCCAGACTATCTTAAGCTACGATATATCGAAAGTCTTAAAGAGAAAAATAAACATGAAAATCAAAGAAAGCTTGTTGGGAAATAATAATTACTACGAGTTATCAAAACTTCGAGTAATAGAGGTTCGACTGCACAGGCTACGTAATATAAAATTATCATCATCATCATCATCATTTATTGTATTAACAGGCCATTAAGACCCATGAGAGACAATAAGAGCATAAAACAAAAACTAATATATAAAATAACACAGGCACTACAACTGGAGGGACTGAGACTTTTCACAAGTATCGGTCGCAGATGATCTTCCACCTTTCTCTGTCCCTTGCATCCTCCACAGTTGCTGTTGGTGCCACCTTTACCAGTGACATTATCGCTCAATCCTTCCATCTTGTTCTAGGGCGGCCTCTCGGGCGTCTGCCAGTTGGTGTCGAGCTGAAAACACGATTGGATATGGAATCCTCAGCTCGAATAACATGTCCCAACCATTGCAACCTCCTCCTCTCCAGAATCCGGTTGATGCTCGTCTTCCCAAAGCGTTGATAAAGATCTCGGTGAGATCTTCTTTCCCACCTTTCTGTTTCTACATTACATAGTGGACCATATATTTTGCCTCAAGTGTTTGAGGCGTGGCCCAGGTCTCACAGCCATATAGGACCACAGGTCTAACCAAGGTCATGTAGATAGGGCCTATGTACCTGATTTTCCTGTGAAATCAAACGTGATTTGAGAAGATTGTTCAAGCTTTAGAAAACACGATTCGCTGTAGTTATCCTTTGATGTACTTCCTTTGCTATCTCATTCCTGTTCGAAAAGACCGATCCTAAATATTTGAAACCCTCTTCCATCTCAAAATTGTGCCCATCAATATTGATGCTATTAAGATTGTTCGGCCGACGAGACACCCTCAGATATTTTGTTTTTGAGTCGTTGAATACCAGACCCACCTTCTCTGCTTCTGTGAGAAATCTAGTTGTGTCCTCATCACCTGATCCAGGGTTTCTCCCATAATCACGATATCATCCGCAAACGCAAGAATCGTGTCAAAGCCAATCAACTTAATTTCCCTACGACGTCCGAATGCACGCCTCACACTCTCCAGGGCGATGTTGAAGAGAACTGGTGCCAGGGGGTCACCTTGTCGTAGTCCATTCCGTATATTGAAGGGTGCTGATAACTGATTGTCAAATCGATCTTGACAGCTCGAGTCCGTATAACAGGCCTGTATTAACCTGATATACTTCTGCGGAATGGATATCTCTTGCATTGTTTTCCACAGTGCAGCTTGGTTAATGCTATCATATGCTTGACGAAAATCAATAAATACAAGATGCAATTCACGATCGAATTCTTAGTATTTTTCCACTAATTGCCTTAATGCGAAAATGTGATCCGTGGTGGAGCGTCCAGGCGTGAATCCACAGTGATAAGGACCCACAATTTCTCTAAGAAAGGGTTTCAGCTGACTCAATAACAGGGATGTTAAGATTTTATACCCTATCTCCAGTAGTGAGATACCACAATAATAAGTTACTTGTGTAGGATCACCTTTCTTAAAGATTGCGCAAATGATAGCTATTCTCCGCTGCGCTGGGATCTCCTCAATCAGCCAGATGTTCTTGATTAGGTCTTCTAAGATCTGCACCACTCTTTCACCGCCATGCGTAGTAATTCAGCTGTTATACCACTACCCCCAGCAGCTCTGTTGTGTTTGAGGGATTCCAGGGCCACCCGAATTTCTGCGGACGAAGTTTCAGTTACCTCAACATTGTAGCGGTTTCGCTAGCCCACACGTTGAACGACAAGTGTAACATTAATTATTGCCCCATGTTGGTAGCAACAAGTGTAACGGTTTGGCTGCCCCTAACTGTTGGGTGATAAATGTAACTGTTTACCTTTGCCTAAACTATGTTGTTTTAATGGGCGCCAAGACCTCAACGCAATGTTGAAATCTAAATTTGGATTTAACAACGTCTAGCTCTGGTAGAACACCTTCAAGAATCTATTCACTCAGATCGTGGTATGATTTGATCATTAACCCAACAAACAATTGTATCAGGAGAAGGAATTGGTCTATATCTAATGCTACCTACTGAAAGCAAAGATTGCATTGTAAAAGAAATGAATTTATTATATAAAACAAGTATAGCAAAATTAATAATAATAATAATAAGTTTAAATTTATATTGGAGCGTTGCGATTTTAATATTACCGATAGAAAATTACGTGAAACGGAGTCTGATAAATTATTGATTTTACTCTTATTCCCAAGCTATGAAGTTACTGAAATATGAAATGTAAAACAAAGAAACATGAGAGATTGCGTATTTCTGCGTCATTCGCGCTTACCACTGGAAATTGCTGTAGCATTTCCCTCGTACTGGATGTTGAAGTGAGCTTCCCACAGCCTCCTGGATGTCGCCATCTTCTTCGTTGTTGATGATATATTTGTAGATATGAAGATTTATGGTCCGTACATCGGAACCAACACGTACAACCACAATGGATAAGTTTCACAAAGATCGTCGCTAACTCCACTGAACATCGGAGCGACACGCACTTGCAACCGTACTCAGCAAGTTCTACACAGATTGTCCTCGTTACACGGCGCGCCGAACGATATATGCACCAGTCGCATCCCCACTCTTCATCCGGCTTCTAGCTTACGTGGTCTCCACTGATTGGCTCCTCCCCATGCGGCACATCCCCACTCTGGCTCATTACACTCCGCGGGAGGGAGAAGTCGTATTCCGTTCCAACTATTCGCCTTTTCTTGACGCTGCGACCCAAGCTTGCGTAATACTTCCCGACAAGATTCAGCCCGTATCTGAATTTCCAGTGAGTCATGTCACTCAATATATCCTAACTGACGAAAACTCCGTAAAATTCCGTAATCACATAATTTTCTATGATATTGTCGTTCGTAATAATTTGCTTGATAGTGTTTTCTAAGACATAGAAAACCTATCTGTATGCTTATAATTTTTATAAAATGCTCCGAAAATATCTTAATAATAATTATAATAAATTAATAATAATAATAATAAATTAACATGAAAAATTCTCTTGGCTGAACAATTTGCCGCGTAAATAAATATAGAATGGCTTCCTACTGACTTATGCCAGTGGCATAAAAACCCCTCGAAAAACACGTTACAACATGTCTAGAAGGGGCCCTAATTTCTACTGCGTCATTATCAATCTCCACATTTAGCAGCTCTTCAAAATATTTCCCAAACAGCTCTGCTTGTTCCAGGTCCGGTACTACTTATCCTTCTTCATTTGTCAGGATTAGTGGTTGCTGTCTATAGATACCTCTTGCAAAACTTGTCAAACGGAAGAAGGAGCGTGATGATTTCTTCGATTCCTCTACCGCGATGAGTAGGCTCTTACTGTAATCTCGATTAGCCTATCTGTTTGACGCCTAGCTTCCGTGTAATTTCCCCAAACTACTTCTGAAGGGGTTTTCTAACCAGTGGAGTCTCCATTTCTCTCTACTTTTCACTGATGTACTGCATTCTTCATCAAACCACGGTTTGCTCTTCTGTCTTAGTTGCCTTACTAGTGTTTCACTTGCACTCAGCATTATTGCTTCACGTAGAAAGGTCCATTTTCCTTCCACCTCAGTTGGCACCTCTGTGCCAGAAAGGAGTTCTGATGTTCTATCCTAAATATATATATATCTTCTTCTTATATATAAAAGCGAAAGTCTGTATGTATGTGGGTATGTATGTGGGTGGGTCTGTTCCGTACACAAATCTACACCGTTACACCAATCTCAACCGAAATTTGCATACACATAGTTTAGGACCCAGAAGGAACCGCTGGCTACATGAATTTTCGATAGTCTTTCTCATTCTTCTGATTTCGACCCTTTTGCACTCCAGCACATGCTAATCAAATCATAAAATATACTCATGAAGGAATGGCAAGGCGGATAGTTTCCATGGCAACATAGCTCAAGTCGAGACACGGCCGACTGGATGCCATTTGCGCTCTGCACTACCGGTATAGAAAATGAGGATCTTTACTTGAAATCACGTTAGTTACTCAACTTCTCACACAGCACTGTCAACCGAGTTTAGCACAACAAAGACTTGACACTATCTTCTACTATATATTTGTCAAATACCACTCACTCACTCATTCATTCATCACGAAATCTCGAAACCATCAAACGGATTGGAATGAAATTTGGTATGCAGCTTCCCCAAGGGCCGCAAATGCCCACTAAGAGAGGATTTTTGGATATTCTGGTTCTAAAGGGGTGTTAAGGGGGTAGACCTGCATTTCATTGAACAGCAATATCTCCCGATTGGTTTAATTGGGGGATGTGATACTCGGCACATAAACTCATCATTAAAAATAAGAAGTCACGAGTCGGAGGGTTTATCGATGTGGTGTATATTATGAGGTGAAAGGGGTGAAAAGTGGGGATTGAAAGATTCCTAACGGAGCGTGTATCTCTTAAACGACATAGGCGAGGAGTTTGAAACTCAGCGGGAAAAAATCAGCATAAAAATAAGTACATATGTGTTTGACCGTTTTATCATAAATCCAATTTAAGGGGCCCATGGGGAGGGGTGAAATTCTGGAGGGGGGGGGGGGAGAAACAGGAAAGAAAGTGTCCTAACTGATTGACTGACTGACTCACTCATCAAACTCAGGGGGGAAAACTGCTTTAAAGTAAGTAAATAGCTGTTCGACAGTTTTTTTCATAAATCAAATTTAAGGGGTTCTTGGGGAGGGGTGAAATTCTGAAAAAAGAAAATTGAAAGAAAATGTCCTGACTCACTCACTCACTCACTCACTCACTCACTCATCATCGCCCAGCCAAAATTATTGAAGTTAGAAACATGACAGTTTGGGGATATGTTCATTGTATTTCAAAACAGTCTACTAAGGGAGGATTTTCGCATATTCAGATTCTAAAGGGGTCTTAATGAGGTTAAACGTGCATATCATTGAATAACAATATCTCCCGATTGGTTTCATTGGGGGATGTGATACACGGCATATAAACTCATCATTAAAAAGTAAGACACGTGTCTGAGGGTTTTTCGATGTGGTGTATATTATGAGGTGAAAGGGGTGATAAGTAGGGATTGAAAGATTCCTAACGGAGCGTGTATGTCTTAAACGACTTAGGCGAGGAGTTTGAAACTCGGCGGAAAAAATCAGCATAAAAATAAGTAAATATGTGTTTGACCGTTTTTTCATAAATCCAATTTAAGAGGCCCATGGGGAGGGGTGAAATTCTGTGGGGCGGGGGGGGGGGACAGGAAAGAAAATGTCCTAACTGATTGACTGACTGACTCACTCATCAAACTCAGGGGGAAAAACTGCTTTAAAGTAAGTAAATAGCTGTTCGACAGTTTTTTTTATCAATCAAATTGAAGGGGTTCATCGGGAGGGGTGAAATTCTGAAGGGTAAAAATGAAAGAAAATGTCCTGACTCATTCACTCACTCATCATCGCCCAGCCAAAAATATTGAAGTTGGAAACATGGCATTTTGGGGATTTGTTCGTTGTATGTCAAAACCGTACACTAAGGGAGGATTTTTGGATATTCAGGCTCTAAACGGGTCTTAAGGGGGTTAAACCTGAATTTCATTGAATAACAATATCTCACGAGTGGTTTCATTTGTGGATGTGATACTCGGCATGTAAACTAATCATTAAAAATAAGCAGACATGTGTCTAAGGGTTTTTCGATGTGGTGTATTATTATGAGGTGAAAGGGGTGAAAAGTAGGGGTTGAAGGATTCCTAACGGAGCGTGTAGGCCTATCTCTTAAACGACATAGGCGAGAAATTTGAAACGCAGCGAAAAAACATCAGCTAAAAAGATAAGTAAATCGGTGTTCGACCGTTTTTTCATAAATTAATTTAAGGGGCCAATGGAGTGGGGTGAAATTCTGGGGGAAAGAGGAGAGAAAGTGTCCTAACTGACTAACTCACTCACTCACCAAACTCAGGGGGAAAAGACAGCTTTAAAAATAAGTTAATAGGTGTACAAGCGTTTTTTCATCAATCCAATTTAAGGGGCCCATGGGGAGGGGTGAAATTCTGGTAAAAATAATTGAAAGAAAATGTCCTGTCTGACTCACTCACTCATCACGCCCAGCGAAAACTATTAAAGTTGGAAAAATGAAATTTTGGGAATATGTTCGCTGTATGTCGAAAACGTCAACTAAGGAATGATTTTTGTTTATTCGGTTTTTAAAGAGATGTTAAGGGGGTAAACGTGCATTTCAATGAATAACGATATGTCATGAGTTGTTTCTTAGGGGATGTGATATTCGGTATATAAACTAATCATTAAAAATAATCAGACATATGTCTAAGGGTTTAACGATGTGGTGTATATTATGAGGTGATAGGGGTGAAAATTGGGGGTTGAGGGATTCTTGACGGAGCGTGTATCTCTTAAACGACATAGGCGAGAAGTTTGAAATTCGGCGGAAAAAGAACAGCTTAAAATACAAGTAAATAGGTGTTCGACTGATTTTTTCATAAATCCAATTTAAGGGGCCCTTGGAGAGAGGTGAAATTTGGGGGGAAAAAAACCAGGAAAGAAAGTGTCCTAACTGATTGACTCACTTACTCACTCATCAAACTCAGGGGGAAAACAGCTTTAAATAAGTAAATAGGTGTTCGACCGTTTGTTTCATAAATCCAATTTGAGGGGTTCATGGGGAGGGGTGAAATTATCAAAAATAAATGAAAGGAAATGTCCTGACTGACTCACTCACTCATCATAGCCCAGCCAAAATTATTAAAGTTAGAAACATGAAATTTTGGGGATATGTTCGTTGTATGTCGAAAACGTCCACTAAGGAAAGAGTTTTGAATATTCAGGTTCTAAATAGGTGTTAAGGGGGGTAAACGTGCATTTCATTGAATAACAATATCTCACGAGTGGTTTCATTTGGGGATGTGATACTTGGCATATATACTAATCATTAAAAATAAGCTGACACGTGTCTAATGGTTTTTCAATGTAGTGTATATTATGAGGTGAAAGGGATGAAAAGTGGGGGTTGAAAGATTCCTAACGGACCCTGTATCTCTTAAACGACATATGCGAGGAGTTTGAAACTCGGAGGAAATCAATCAGCTTAAAAATAAATAAATAAATAAATAAAATAAATATGTGTTTGACCGTTTTTTCATAAATCCAATTTAAGGGGCCTATGGGGAGGGGTGAAATTCTGGAAGAAAAACGTCCCCTAAGGAAGGATTTTTGGATGTTCACTCTCATCGACCAACCCAAACGATTAAAGTTAGAAGAATGATATTTTGGGGATATGTTTGTTGTGTGTCGAAAACGTCTACCAAGGAGGGATTTTTGGATATTCAGGTTCTAAAGGGGTGTTAATGGGGTTAAGCCTGCATTTCATTGAATAACAATATGACACGACTATGACGCGAGCGAAGCGAGGCTAAAAATGAGATGATGTGCGTCTATGTATTACTCAATCACGCAAGTACCACTGGTCGGATTTACATGAATTTTACATGGAAGTAGCTGATTTACCTGGTTAACATATAGGTTACTTTTGATTTCAATACTTTGTACTATTTAAAGATGGCGACCATTTTAGTGACTTCACTACACCCTTTGGTTTAAAACTTTCATATTTCCATTTCAAATACAAAGAGAACGCTAAGAAATAGCAAACTTTTGATTGTATGTACGAGGTTAAAAATTACATTTTCTATCCGAAAGGTAGGCTATATCCAACCGTTAGCGAGTAAAACCAAAATTTGTGCTATAAAACACGGTCAACGCCGAGCGGTGTAGTTGGGCAAAATGTTCCATCCTTAATCTCCCTCTGCGCAGCACCTCGCCTATCCCCTGTTTTAACTGTCACCTTCATATTTTAATTTATTTATGACGCGTAGCGAAGCACGGGTACTTCAGCTAGTATATTAATAAAAACAAGATGTTCAGTTAAGAACATATAGCCTACGTTCTCCTAAATACATGGGTATAGTTATAACTGTCATTTTCAAGGAGTAAAATAGAATGTTGGTTGTAGTTGCTTGTTGAAATACAACGTGTTATAGCCTACGGATAGACTATCATACGTTGATTGATTGAATCCTCACCTGAATAATAGGCTATATGGTTGGTTGGTTCTTAAGTTTAGGGGCTGCGACAACGCGGTCATGTAAGCCCGTGTACTTTGGGTGTGTGTAGAATCTGTCTGATAACCGGTGTTAATTGAGATGACTGTATTAGTGTGTGTTATCTGTTTTTTAATTTAAGTACTGCAACTTAGAATTTTTCAAATAGTTCCTACTTTTACCGCCAAGCGCCACCGTCAACGATTACTAGGCCAAGTTCAAAACTTAGCTACTAGATACCACCGCAGTCGGCTCTTAGCAACGATCAAAGAAACCTAAGAGCGTTGTTTACATTCTTAACCTATTCAATTTAGATTCACACATGTGCAATTAGTGGAAGGTTCTTTAACATGCCATAAATCTATGACATGGGACCGCCGGCTTTACTTCCCCTCCGAAGGAAGGCATACTGAAGGATTTTAACGCTCTTAATGAATAATATATACACGCACTAATACAGCCATCACAATAACACAGTTTATCAGACAAAATTCAACACTCACTCAAGTACATGAGGCTAAATGACCATGATGTCCTACACCCATCTGTCAATTTGTTATGTACCCTTGCTGCGTTCGGCTAGCCAGTTCCCAGGGGTGTTACGTTTTCCCACAGTTTAACAGAGTAGGCTACATATGAGGTAAGTGAGTCAGGATCAGACATCTCCAATAACAACAACCCCCTCATTATTAAAAATCAATTTACTAAACTAACACACACACTACATGAACTCTACTCCCTCCACAATATCTAAACAAATTCATAAAAATTACACTCACAACATCAATCACCCCAATAATGTTTATTATTTACACACACTAAACTCACATAAATGCCTAATTAGCTACGGGCATGTTTACTCTAACAATTGTCATATTAAAATTTATCATTCTTGTCATATCAAGCATCGGTGCTAATTTCACTACAAAATACTACTCATCTCATGCGCACATTATGAGTACCTAAATCTGAGCATGTCTAGGGAATCAGGACGTGTTTCCAACTAATAGTTTATATTCGGTACCCGTATGGACTTTCTATCTTGACCTTATTATTATTTTGATATCATCGATGTGAGTTCTTTTAATCTTCTCTAAATGCAGATCTTAGGAATCCGACCCACCAATTCTGATTATTATATTCAAATTGCGCTGTCCTCCTGACAACTTACACTGTAGCCTTAAAAAAACAAAAAACAAAACAACAACAAAAACGATGCACCAGGAAGGAATTGTCCGATGGCGATAACAATCGGTGGATGTGGGGAACAGACATAGAACAACAAATGATCAAAAGTGCAGAACAATCGAATGATTTATTGCAGAGTTAGAGCGTTACAAATTGAGGACGTCAATACGGTGTTGGTCCACCCCTAGCCTGGATGCCAGCTGTCACTCGACGTGGCATGGACTGATAAAGTTCCCGGATGGTGTCCTGCGGAATTTTGTGCCAAATGATCCCCAACTGTTGGGCTAAATCGGCGACATTCAAGGATGTTCGCAATCGCCTTCCCATGACGTCCCAAATGTGCTCTATGGGAGAGAGATCAAGTGACCGAGCTGGCCAAGGAAGGATAGGGCAAGCTTGAAGACAGTCCATAGCAACACGTGCTGTGTGCGGCTGGGCATTATCCTGTTGGAAAGTAAGGCCTGGATGTCGCTGAAAGAACGGTAACACAACTGGCCGTAGAAGTCATCAACATACCGCTGTGTTGTCAGTGTGCCAGGAGTCCGGCTATCAAAGGAGATGGCACCACAGACCATCACCCCCTGTTGTGGGGTTGTGTGGCGTGCAATAGTCAAGGCAGGATCCCCACGCTGACCTGGACGTCTCCAAACACGTCTGCGGTTGTCCTCAGGGCACCGTTGGAAAACGGGACTCGTCACTAAAGACTATACGTCCACAGTCAGCGCAGTTCAACGTTGCTCGAGCGCGTCACCACTGTAATCTGACTTGACGGTGAACAGGCGTGAGTGGTAAGCGGCGTAACGGGCGGCGCGAGCGTAAATTCCTGTCGCTCAGGCGTCTGTTGATGGCCATGGTGGACACAAGTGTGCGGGTCACAGGCTGGATCGTTGATAACGACGACTCCGGTGTTGTGACAGCTGTTCTGACAATCGCTCTGTCTACCCGTGCTGTTGTGGCCCTCGATCGACCACTGCCGTCCTGACGCTGATTCCTGCCGTTGTTGGCCCACGCTTGCCAGCATCGTCTGATCGCCGCATCACTTCGACCCAAATATCCAGCGACAGGTCGATTCGACCAACCAGCTTCTTTCAATCCGATCGCACGGCCTCTTTCAAACTTTGACATCTGCTCGTAAGGAGCACGAATCCTTCGGCGTGGCATTCTTACAGCCAACGTTCAGATATCGCAGTCAAATGCAACAGCTACTCAGAATCGCGCCTTATAGGCTATAGTTTAGTCTACACCTGATGCATGCGCAGTTCGGATGCGCGGGAGCTCCCGCTATTCATTCACTGGACACGAAGCTTTAATCAGTTGCATGTTCGGTCCCAATGTCTTTGCATCCCTAATTTCCTTACAATCGGACAACAACAATCCTTACAGGTGCGTCGTTTTGTTTGTTATAGGCCTACAGTGTATAATACGTTAATCAACATGCACTTTCTTCAACTGTACAGCCTGCGGCCGTGTTTACACATGTCAAAGGGACTCCCTGGACTGTTAAATGTATTGCTCACATTCCTCCGCTAGCAAACCAAGATGGCGGCGTGGAAGGTGTTAGCGACTATGAATGCTAATTATCTCCACGAGCGAACCTCAGAGAGCGAGTATGCTTACTGACCTGCTTCTCTACATAATTAAAATGTTCACTTTGATTCACTGGAAGTTCTTACATCTTTAATTCATTGATTTACAAGCTAGCCACGGCGGATGAGTGGTTATAGTGTCGGACTACCAACCCCAAGATTGCAGGTTCGCTCCTGGCCATGGTAAGTGATTTTTGAAAGGCGACAAAAATCACGACACTCATGTCATACGTTGTTGGCATGTTAAAGAACCCATTTGAATTCAGTACGCCGTGTTCAATGGCAAAATTAATCTCGGGATTTTCCGCCAACACAAAGTTCCTCCATTCTCTACTTGAAAGCGCTGTAGTGTCAAGGAGTTTAGATATCTAACCTCCTTGACTTTCATAGCGTTCAAAGGAATGACGAAATTCGACATGCAAGCTACCCTCTGGGTGTCAATTAACAAAGCTTGCACCAGGCACCCGAGGCCATCCGATATTATTATTATTATTATTATTATTATTATTATTATTATTATTATTATTATTATTATTGATTTACAACACCTGATTATCATCACACAATTACATTAAATGGATCTTCCAACGTGGATTCAACTGGTTTAGCCATATCATATCATATGAATCGTCGGAGGTGTATAGTTACACCCAGTAAGAAATAGAGGCCAGTATTGTAGCGAGGGATAGGCCTAGGTATTCTCCGCAGTTGCTCTGGACGTGACGATACACCGGTCCTTTGCCAGCGATTAATATCTGATTGCCCTATGACACAACGACTCTCATTACTTCATTGCTCGGAGCTAAATGGCGCGGCTCATTATTTAATCATGGCCACAACATAACATCTCTCAGTGCTTTCTGACACTGGTTATATACAACATTGCATTAGCCCTTTTATGTAATCCATCCTTGGAAGTCCTTATGTGTATTATTGCACCTTCTATACTGCGCCTCTATAACATTTTTCGTTCCCAAGGAGCAGGAGCCAGACTCCCAGCTTAGTCTGCTTCTATGGAATGTGGGAGGACTAAAAAGCATACTAGTGCTAACAAACAACGATCTTTTGCATACACATGACATAAGTTATTAGTTCTCGTAGAAACTCTAGCAACTAAAGCCTTGGAAATAAACGGATTCTACTCACAACATATACCAGCAACGCAAGGACCAAGAAGACGACCAAAACAAGGAATATCCTGCTTTTTCAAACCAAAAATGGGAAAAGTACTAAGCACCCTTCAGGATCAAGACACACTAGTGATAAATTTTGAGAACCTTTCCATAATAGTCATATACGTAGAGACATTAACATCAATAGAAGACATACTCACGGCCATTAAGCCCCCTGCTCTTCAATGTCGCCTCAAACGATGTTGTGCAGATGATTGATGTAACCTTTATGCATACGATACAGCATAAATATTACAGATAACTTCATCAAATATGTTCCTATTTGAGAAGGGAGCAGATGCAGTCGAAGACAAATAAGGGATCACAAAGGGGCGCACGGTACGTGACATTTCGCAGCTTTTTCTTAGCGCGAACAATAAGGCGCAACTCACAGCCGCAACACATGGTCACCAGATGTGATGGGACAAGGAATCGAGGTCACTGACGCCTGAGTGGGGGAGGTAACCGATTAAACGACAAACTGCACTTAAGAGAAATTAGGGAAATACTTAACGTACAAAATTATGAGTTACAGCATTGTAAAGAGGGCGATTTTAGCATCAAGAATGTTATTTCAAAAGTCACGAAACATCAGCATTTGAATTAATTCGGCACAAGAACTGGAGGGGGAGAATTTTCAAATGAACCAATCAGAAATTGTGGGTGGATGGACGCTGCAAAAGACCGCGAATTCCTTGGACAATGAAAATTACTATGGAGCTAATTAGCGGCCGACGTACGATCCGATTTCGAAGTTAGATCAAGTTTATAGAGGACCTACGTATGAGGCTCCCATTCACCGTCAGCTCGAATAAACTGCTCCTAGAAAGAGAAAAGAATAGAAGGGAGATTTGGCTGGACTTTTATACAACAGAAGCCATGATAAATAGATCCTGGGCCGATAGAAATCAGGAGCTCCGACACCTGGTGACCTCAATGGCTGTGCATGGGTACCACCACAAGGTATGCAATTCGAAGTGTTTTCACGACCGCGGGAATACCTGTGTTTGTGAATTGTGTGATCAGCCCTTTGACCGTTACCACGTGTCCACATGTAAAAAGCGACTGAAATCCCTGGTAGACTTTTGTGCACAATAAACAATGCGGGTTACAAAGCGTATGAAACGTACGGTATAACTGAGCGATGACATCAGGTTGTTATTTTAATTGATTACTAAAGTGGAACATGAGATCCACAACATTGGGTTGCTTGGAACATATTCATACACTGTACCTTTATGGCCGTATGGCTGCAATAAATTCTTATATAACATTTAACGGGCCCAAATTGCCTCTACATTTCCATGTTTAAACTTCAACTATGAACCTCAGTTCTATCCCTTCCAATGATCATTACAACCTCTTATACCTGGTCCTAAATCATCTCTGGGTCTCCTCTGACGGTCTAATTGCAAGGAGGGCTATTAGTAATAATTTCAGTACAAGTTTGGAGAGCTATTAGCTAGAAAACAGTCAACCATACGATGTACTGTAGGCCTATGTACATGGAGATGTTCTGTGTTGTACTGTCCATGCCCTGATTACTTCCCTTTATTTGGGAACATTCTGTACGTACTTTCATTTCAGTGACCTCGTTGGGTAGAAATACACATAGCCTACAAATACAATGACTACTGTTCTCGTTCACTGATTTCTTTTGCTCTATTGTTTCAGTATTTCCTGTAATAATTAAACGGTTTGTGCTGGTTTGTTGCAGGTCAGAAGAACCTCGAGAGTGATGCAGAATGGCATTTCAGTCAAGTTTCGGTGTCCGATCGATGTTTGAGAGTTCCTGGGAACATGGTGTCAAATAGCGTTAACATTGATAGCAAATAAATAGCAAGTGAAGTAGAAAATGTGTATTCTCATTAATATTTGGTAGACCGGCCACGGTGTCCAAGAGCCCCAACGCACTACCTCGTGCATCCATGGCATCAGAAGAGCTTGGATTCGAATCCCACCTCGGCCATTCTGGAAATGGTTTTCGTGGTTTCCCTTTTCCACCACCAGGAAAAAGGCCGAGACGGTTCCTTTCAATAAGTCCATGGCCGATTTCCTTCCAAAATCCCTTCCCTGGCCCGTCCTGAAAATAAAGTAAATGACCATTGGCTGCATTAATACAATTATTATTAATATTTTCGTGGAGTTCAGACAACTTTAAATTGTCCAAATTAATAATATTTGCCTGGAGTACAGACATCTTTAAATTGTCTACATTAACGATATTTGCCAGGAGTAGCCTACAGACAACTTTAAATTGTCCACATTAATAATAGGCTATTGCCTGGAGTACAGACAACTTTAAATTGTCTACATTAACGATATTTGCCAGGAGTAGCCTACAGACAACTTTAAATTGTCCACATTCTTAATAGGCTATTGCCTGGAGTACAGACAACTTTAAACTGTCGACAGTAATAATATTTGCCTGGAGTACAGGCAACTTTAAATTGTCCACATTAATAATATTTGCCTGGTGAACAGACAACTTTAAATTGTCCACATTAATAATAGGCTATTGCCTGGAGTACAGACAACTTTAAATTGTCTACATTAACGATATTTGCCAGGAGTAGCCTACAGACAACTTTAAATTGTCCACATTCTTAATAGGCTATTGCCTGGAGTACAGACAACTTTAAACTGTCGACAGTAATAATATTTGCCTTAAATTGTCCACATTAATAATATTTGCCTGGTGAACAGACAACTTTAAATTGTCCACATTAATAATATTTGCCTGGTGAACAGACAACGTCAAATTGTCCTCATTAATAATATTTGCCTGCAGTACAGACAACTTTAAATTGTCTCCATTAATAGGCCTAATAGACTATTTCTTGGTGTACAGACAACTTGACGTTTCAGTACTATCTAGCGGTCAGAAGTGAAATAACTTTAACTAGCCAACCACAGGCAGCCATTCTAATCGATATATCACGACAAATCGAGTTTCGTTTGCAATGATCCCCTATTAGCAGCAGTGGCGAATTCTCCCATGCATCGCATAGGCATATACCGGCGGTATACCACCAGTGATAAAAAATACAAAATGTTTATCTCGACATTTTCTCGACTTGTATGTAGCAGTACATTGTATGTAGCAGTGCAGACAGAAAAATCGAGCTTGTCATCATTCATGTTCCGCCGATTGTTGTCATGGAAGCTGGCGCTCGAACCCCGCGGAACTCGCTAATTTTCTTCTGGGGTACACACTTTTAGCTGCGAGTGACTGTACTATACCGCAAGTCTATCCCGGTCGTTGAAAGGGCTCGACACTGGCACGCGGGGCGAGGGAGGGTAAGAGTAGCCCAGCAAAGTTCCGTATGGGGTATCGCGCTACAGACTAGCGGTGAGCGCAGTGCTGATTGGCTGATTTCAAACAGTACTTTCACCCTGCTCACAAGGGAAGGCACACCAGCGCAGCGCCTCATACACTTCAGTTATGTTGTGAGTTCGTCTTGGCGTGAATTACTTCCCACTGAAATATTAACATGTTTAGATTAAGTGAAACACTGGAAGGGGATAGTAGCGTTGTTGAAAGAATTTTATTCCATTGGATTTCCTCAGTAAGTTGAAATTAAAGCGATCTATGGGATGTAGGCTACTAAAATTTCTTTGTGCAAGGAAATGAAGGCATTGGTTTCTGCCGAAATCAGGTACAATTTTACACTTGGAATATTAGTTGCTATGCAGTTGTTGATTCAATTAGGGGCTTTGAAGCACCGTGGTCATGTAGCCCCGTGTACTTGGTTCAGGGGCGGATTTAAGGCAAGATCGAGGGGGTAGGCGAACACACCGTGGAGTCTAGAGAGTATGGAATAACCCTAGCTTAGAATGGCGGGAGGGGGGGAGGTCCGGGGTAATTAATTTAGCTAAAACTAGGCCTCAGAGTGTGGGTTTGAATCCCACTTCAGCCGTCCGGAAAATGGTTGTCGTGGTTTCCTATTTTCACCACCAGGCAAGTGCCGTGACGGTTCCTTTCAATAGGTCCACGACCGACCATCTTTCCTCCAAAATCCCTTCCCTGGTCCTTCCTTAATTAGACCCAAGTTAGCGGTCGCCTGTCACCATTCCCAGTTGTATCTGCAGACAAAGTGTTTCCAGCTCCCAGACACCATCCTTGCGATGGTAGTGGAATGATCCCTCGCAGAGTCCATTTTGTGACTTGGGAAAAATTTGCGTTATATTAGCCATTTTAAGACAAATATTTATTGTATTCCAAATTATTTTAGTTTTGGTAGTTCTACTATTTACTGTCATAGCCAACGCGAGGTTTAAAACCATTTTTAGAGAACTGTCAAAAATGTGTAGTATTCTTCCAAATATACAGATATTTTAATTTGAGACTGTTTTATCTTTCAGCGTCCAGTCCAGTATGCAAGCCTCTGTTTGCGAATAAGTCGCCTCCGTGATTCCCTATAGGCAGTTAGCACTGCGGCTCCCTCTGCTTCTACATCTCTGACTTTGAAATCGTTCAACACTGAAACTAACCATCGCCCCATAGCTCTACCTCTGCTTCTGTTATCGTCTACAGCCGAACACTCATAATAGTAGGTTATCGTAAAATGTGCATTTTGATATAGAGTATTTAAGTGTGAAAGAATTTGTCTAATGCCACTGTTTTCGTCATGTTTTTAATATATAACAGGAATATGAATCGTTCACTCCTTAAATCCACCCCTGGCTTGGTGCGTGTGGAAACTGATGAGATATGTCGTTATGATGGCTGTACCGTTGCCAGGATTTTGGTAGGAGGTGGCTGTGGCCTTGAGATATGTACGAGTGAAAGTGGAAAACCACGAAAGACCATTTCTAGGATGGTTGGGGTTGGAATCGAACCACCTGTTCTCATTTCTGCCTCTTGAGGGTTGAGTGAATCCCAACCCTCAGACCAGAATTACATTTCTTGGTAGAGCAGAGAATCGAACACGGACCACCGCAGTAACAGCCCCAGAATACTAGCCACTACGCCACGAGGTGGACCTTTAGAAATCTAAGTGAATGGAACTTAATTTCAAGTAAAATTCTTCCTGGCAGACCAAGGTTGGGAAACAGTATGTCAAGGTAGTTTACACTATAATTATTTTATTGATTGAGGCTGAATGTTCGCTTTCCAGGAGATATTTTCTCTTTGAGATACTGGCTCTTCTTTAATTGCATTATTACATTGGTTATGAATGAATGCGCTTCTCATGTTTGGACATGTCTAATGATGTGACAATGTATAAGTTAATTGAGATCCTTCGGAAATGGATCAATGTTTAATTGTTTTCGTAAAATTTAAGACCTGGTCAAGAACGGGGAGAGAGAGAAGATAGCGTAATGATGAAATGTACTCTGTACGTTGCCAAAATGAACTAGGAAGGCGAGGGGATTCGAAGGCCATTTACCTAGAAGCAGTTTCAAGTAGACAGTGTTCAGGCATTAAACGAAGATTTTTTAATGTATAAGGACATAGTCCTTGCAGAGGGAGGATGATGCACTGGCTTTACCCGGACGAGGTTCGAATTCCGGTGACAGCACGCTAAATATTTCACATGGAAGATCACGTGGCGTTATGAAGGGAATCCGATCTTATATCCCCGGCCAAAACAATTGGCTAATTACCTCAATTTATTGGGATAACATCTCCAAAATTATAGCGATAAAGTGTGTTTCTTAGAAGTTATGTAAATGTTCTCCAATACATATAATAATAATAATAATAATAATAATAGTAATAATAATTCAACTTGGGCAAGAGGTTGAGGCATGGAAAAAAAAAGGGGGGGGGGGATGTAAGGGGTAAATGGTGCGGTAACCTATACCAAGAACGGTGACCACTAGTCGCCACTGATTAGCAGCCTTCTCTTCTTCTACACCTCTCACTTTTAAATCGTTTATAACACCGAAACTAACCATCGCCTCCTAGGTCTAGGTTACCTCTGCTCTTCCTAATCGATGCCCAAGTTCATTAACCTCTTAATTAATCTTCCCTACACCATTTTCATTACATGATCCCACCATCTGAGTCGGTTCACACGAACAGCCTCATCTAACATGTTCATTTCTAGTCTTTATCCCCTCACTACGAGTGCCATTGCTCCCATCTGTTTGGTCTAGCTATCACACTCATAACAGTTAGGCCTACCTCCAGTTTATCTATGAGATATCCTGAATCCACCCAGCTCTCACTCCCGTCGCGTCAGTCTAGTACTGAGCGATGTAGAGACAGAGACAGAGTTTCAATTAAGTAAATAGGCTACATTGCAGCCAATGGCCATAGCTAGGCATTTTGAGTGAACGCCCGAGGGCTCCCAATAAGTTCAATTTCATGTAGTTCCAACTTTGGCTACCAGATGCTCATCATCATCATCATCATCATCATTTCCCCTTATCCAGCTCCTGCCTGGTCGGGGTATTTATGGCACTTTTCCACTTTCCTCTTTCCTTCCACAATTCTTCTTCCACGATCTTGTCCCAGTCCAGATTTCTTTTTCTCACGCTGTTCTTCACTGAATCGACCACCTTGTTCTAGGTCTTCCCCTTGCTCTCTTACCCTTGCACTTGGCCTCCAGCATCTGTCTTGGTATTCTATTTTCCTCCATCCTCTTTACATGTCCAAACCACCTTAGTTTATTCTTCTCAATTCTCTCATTTAGTTTTCCCATCCCAACTTCCTTCCTAACACCTTAATTCCTCACTCTGTCTTTCCTTGTCTTACCTATCATACTTCTTAGGAATTTCATTTCACTGGCTTGGATTCTACTCTCTTGCCTGCTTGTCAGGGTCCAAGTCTCAGCTGCATAAGTTAATATGGGTACTTTATACATTACTTCCTTGCTTTTCCTTGGTACTTCCTTATCCCAAACAAGTTTTCTTACACTTTGATAGAATGCATTGCTCTGCTGTACCCTCCTGCCAGTCTCCATGTCCAACCTACCGGTTTGCATCAATTCACGTCCTAGGTATTTGAACGTGTCCACAATTTCCAAACTCTGACTTCCAATTTTCACAGTGCCCTTTCCTTGTCTTTCCCCTCTTGTCATCACCATGGTCTTGCTTTTCTCTATACTGATTTTCAGGCCGTACTTCTGAATATTTTCGTTCAGTGCATCTAGTTGTTTTTGCACTTCTTCGGTGTTCCTTCCTTCCAGATGCTACTGTCACTAATACCTAGCGGCGAACGTTGGAACTTGATAGAGCGTTTATAAATGGCCAAATAAAACCTAAAAATTTTGCTACACGCTAGGTAGGTAGGTAGGTAGGTTATTTTACGTGCCATAAATGTAAGACATGGGCCCGCCAGCTTTACTTCTGCTCCGAAGGAAGGCATACTGAAGGATATTAACGCTCTTAAAAATCCGACGATTTCGGCCGGGCATAGCAGTTCAGCATGCTACCGACTACGTCACCGAAGCCGCTAAGTAAATAAGTTACATTTGTACCCCTAATTATTCCTGTTTCTACAGGGTCGGGAATGAGGAGAGTGTCATTGTTGTGGATGGGTCCCCTTCCTGAGACCAATCTCGTGAGATTCTTGTTGTTTTAAGCGGCGGAACTACGATTAATTGAATGACGTTGTAGTCTATGATATCTATGCAACTGGGTAAGGAGTTGAAAAGTAGTGCCGTCCATAGCCTATTAGATGGCACCGTTTCGGTGTTTTCCTGTGATTGAAAATGGGAAACCATGGAAAACTATTTCTAGGTTGACCGAAGTTGAGAATCGAACCCACCCGTCTTCTAAGCTAGAGGGTAGCCTGGCCCCTCGGCTTCATGCCTTAGCACTCGTAGCGGTAGTTTCTCTTGGTGTTGTAGTTGTTGTTGTTGTTGTTGTTTGAGTCTTCAGTCTTTTGACTGGTTTGTTGCAGCACTCCATGCCTTCCTGTCCTGAGTTAATCGTTTCATCACTACGTAGCTACCACACCTTACATCCGAGGCAATCTGTTTAACATATTCTAGACTTGGTCTACCCCTACAGTTCTTGTCCTTAATCCTTCCATAACTAAGTTTGCTATTCATGGGCGTCTTAGTACATGTATAGGCTATGTCCTACCAAGCTATCTATTCTCTTCATTAAGTTGAGACAATTGAAAGGAACCGTCCCGGCATTTGCCTTAGTGGTGAAAATGGTGACAATTGCACCTTTCCTCGCCCACTCGTCTTAATATGTCTTTATTTGTTACTCTATCTACCCATCTGATATTTATCTTTCTCCTGTAACACCACATTTTTTGCTGAGATAGCGGATTCAAACCCGGCCGAATCCGTCGGATTTTTTAAGAGCGTTAAAAATCCCTCAGTATGCCTTCCTTTGGAGGGGAAGTAAAACCGGCGGTCCCATGTCATATATTTATGGCATGTTAAAGAACCTTCCACTAATTACACCTGTGTGAAGCTAAATTGTATAGGTTAAGAATGTAAACAACGCTCTTAGGTTTCTAGGTTCGTTGCCAAGAGCCGATTGCGGTGGCGTCTAGTAGCTTAGTTCTGAACTAGGCCTAGTAGTCGTTGACGGTGGCGTTTGGCGGCAGAAGTATGAACTATTTGAAAAATTCAAAGTTGCAGTCCTTACTTGAATTAAAAAACAGATACACACACTAATACAGCCATAACAATTAACACCTGTTATCAGACAGATTCTACACTCACCCAAAGTACAGGGGCTACATGACCGCGTTGTCGCAGCCCCTAAACTGAGGAACCAACCATCTTTTTTTTCTGCGCCAACACTCCAAGTTTCACTTCCATAGAGCGCCACGCTCCAGACAAATGCTTTCAAAAATGACTTTCTAGTACCTAAATCTATGTCAATAAATTTCCTTTCTGTAGAAATGCTTTCCTTGCCTGAGCCAATTTACTTTTTATATCCTCTTTACTTCGCCCATCACTGGTTATTTTGCTTCCTAAGTAGCAGAAGTCTCCTACTTCCTTTAGCTTTTCATCTGCCAATTTGACATCAATAGGTGTTTTTGATTTATTTCGGTTGCATTCCAATATTCTTGTTTTACATTAATTGATAGGCCTATTTTATCATGAATTCTTTCCTCAAGACGGAGTCCATACCATTTAAAGAATCATTCAAATCCTCTGGTGAATCGGATAATATTACAATGCCATCAGCAAATCTCAGCGTTGAAATGATTTCTCTTACAGCAAGATACATTGTTTAACCCTACAGTATTTTACCCCTCCCGCTTTACCTCTAAAACGACCTGTGCACGATTCAGTTAAACACCACCATTGCTGCCACTTGGATGTCCGCCATTTTGCCGTGGGTGGGCGTGTCTAGTATCCCTCCTACCCGCTCCGCCAGTAGGTCGTTCCTGGAGAAAGCTGCCAACAAGGACAGCGAATAACTGCCACAAAGTATTCTTTAGCTATAATTTTGCTCTCTCCTCGTTCAAAGAAAGGAGCCTCATAACACCAGGAGACAATCGGGTTTGAATTAATGGACGTGAAAAGACACAGTCCCTACTGTATGTCATAGGGATGGAGAATATAGCAAATGATAATAAATTGTAATCTCTAATGAAACCAATGTCCATTAATTTTATTTTCAGGACGGGTCAGGTAAGGGATTTTGGAACGAAATGGGCCTATTGAAAGGAACCGTCCCGGCATTTGCCTGGTGGTGAAAATGGGATTCCACGAAAACCATTTTCAAGATGGCCGAGGAGGGATTGGAACCCATAGAATGATCTCCGGATGTTACTGAGGCACGAGTTGTCACGTTAGCGCTCTCGGCCACCGTGCCCGACCATATGATTATTATCGGGGTTTTTATTTCTAAGGGGTAAGCAGCAGTACGCTGTAAAGGCAATTTTTTTGTTTAGCCTACTTTCCTCAGGACAAATAAATAGAACGTGCAGTAGTCTACTGTAGGCTACTGTCTCCTCGCCAGCTTTGAGGACGTGAGGTCAGACGTAAGAAGAACAGGGATGGTAAATGAGTTGCTGTTGATTCATTTAGGTGTTTTGCGATATCGTGGTCACGTAGTCTCGTGTACTTGGGTGTGTGAGGAATTTGTGTGATAACCTGTCATTGTGATGTCTATAGTAGTCTAGTAATGGGTAGGAGGCTGCCATGGTCTTCATCTAGGTAACATTCCAGCATTCGCCTAGAGTAGAGGTGGGAGGAAAACCACGTTAAACCACTTCTAGGATGACTGAAGTAGGAATCCAACGCACCTATGCTCATTTCTGTCTTACGAGGCTAAGTCGACCCCATTCCAGCCTTCAAACCAGAATTAACTTTCTTGTCAGAGCTGGGAATCGAATCCGAACCTCCGCGTCAACCAAGAATGCTAGTCACTACACCACGAGGTGAGTGGAGGGTATATGAGCGACGGAGTCTGGAGAATGTTCAGGCTATTGTTTAGCATATTTGTACTAGCATACCTCGTAAAGCCGGCGGGCCCATGTCATAGATTTATGGCATGTAAAAGAACTTCCTACTAACTACAATTGTGTGAAGTTAAATTTGTAGGTTACATTTGATCAATGCTCTTTAAGCTCCAACGTTCATCGCCAGGTGCCAGTTGCGGTGGCATCTAGTAGCCAAGTCCACAGCTAGGTGTCGTTGATGGTAGCATTTGGCAGCAAAAGTAGGAACTACTTGAAATTGGTCGTCTACAGTCCTTACCTGAATTTCATGTAACACACACACTAATACAGCCATCACAATTAACACCTATTATCAGATAGGGTAAGGTGGTACAATTTCGATATAGGTACAATTCCGATCAAACTAAGGTTTAGCGGATATTTACCACTTCGGAGTGTTGGTAGTACTTGACTGTGTATGCCATTACAGTGCGGAGGACTTCTCGAGTTGTGTGTGATTGCATCACGAATACAGCGGTTTGTGCTTCAGATATACAGATTATTTTTTGTAGCTAGGTGAGTTCAATTATGTAGTTTTGTACTCTGTTATAAAATTGCCTAGTTTTTAAACGCTGGCAAACAATGATATTATGAGGTTAGAACCATGCTGTTGATTTCCGCTTGTGGTCGCACTACCTGAGTGACCTTCTGCTTGACATGTGCTGCCGTCTCTCGTCATAGTGGGGTACTACTTGACGATATATACAGTGATGTCAATAGAACATTTTCGATCAGCAGAGAGGTACAACTTCGATACACTAGTACAATTTCGATCGGAATTGATTCAACTAGTTATTTGTGTTGGAATATAAATCTTATTACGAAGCAAAAATGAATTATGAGTATTTCAAAGGATTTCAGCATCTAACGTTTTTATAGGCTAAATTCAGAGAAAATAATGGTACACTGTTCTTAAGTTTCCAATATCTGAGAAATAAACAATATGGTTCCTAACTAAAATTCATATTTATGGTTCATGGTATTCAGAAGCAAACACTTCCTTTATCATTATTAGGTCAAACAATGTTAATAATGTTATTGCTTATCATTGTGGGGTTTGAAGCCATTTTTCAGTGTTGCCTAAGTAAACAAAAGTTTGGTGCGTTTCAGTCGGTCAACACGAATATACCCAAAAAAACAAGATGATCAGGAAAGAACATATAGCCTACTTTCTCCTAAATGCATGGGTATTGTTATAACTCTTTGTCCTTTTCAAGGAGTATGATTGAATGTTGGTTGTAGTAGCTTGTTGAAATACAACGTGCTATGGGGATATTAAACATGAATATGAGGTGCCCTTTGCTAGTGCTACCTCTGTACCAAATTTCGTTCAATTCGGTTTCACCGTGTTTGAATTGATAGGGGGAATCGATTTGCACACATACTTGGCCACCATCTGCAAACTATTGGGCTGATGTTCTTGCAGTTTGGTCAGAATATGTTTCCCACATAAAGATATGGTGTTGAAAAATTTGGTAGAGACTAGATTATTAGGTTGGTCGTAATTACATTTTAGCTTTTAACATTTGGGTGGCCGCGATTACGTTTCCGTCAAGATAGCGGTGATATAAAACATGACACTGAGGGGTGCCCTTTGCTAGTGCTACCTCTGTACCAAATTTCGTACCATTCGGTTTCACCGTGTTCGAATTGATAAGGGGAATCTATTTTCACACAAAGATGGCCGCCATCCGCAAAATATTAGGCTAATGACCTATTAGTTTGGTCAAAGGATGCTCCCTCCATAAAGGTATGTTGTTGCTAAATTTGCTAGAGATCGGATGATTAGGCTAATCGTAATTCGCCCTGTGTTGATCTCATTAGTCTACTTTCATTTTTTTGCAAAAATCGGAAGTAGGCAAAAAAAAAAAGAGCTGGGTTATGCCCTAATCCTGAAAACGCAAACATCAGTTCGACTCACTTCCAACGAAAATCTGGAAAAACTCCGAAGCAAGGGACGTCTTTTTCAACAGGCACAGAAGAAAGTAAGAGGTCGCTAGCAAACGACGATGAGTGTGGATTTTGTTTGATGAACTATTATAGTGAACAATCAATGAAAAAAGTGACTGGATTCGTTGCCAGAAATGTAATGTGTGGTATCATGAATTGTGTGTTAGTTCAGTTTGAAAAGAACACTTCGTATGTGGAAGATGCCACTGATCGAAATTGTACCAACAGGTGATCATGATTGTACCAGACGTGGTACATTTCTGATCAATTACACAAAATTATGTTTTTTATTCTTATGTCTAAAGTAACTACTGTAATTTTGTAATATATATAAAATACTTCCATTATAGTTCAAGGAACGTGTACCACTATTGAAATTCATTCTAGCTTCTGCACGCTGCCTGTGGTAGTATGATTTGTCTTAACTGATCGAAATTGTACCACCTTACCCTAGATTCTACACACACCAAAGTACACGGGGCTACATGCCCGCGTTGCCACAGCCCCTAAGCCGAGGAACCAACCAACCATACTACCTCGTTAGACCCATGGGTCCTTGAGGGTGTGGTTCTTTAAAGCTCCTTCTCGATGTCGGTTGAAAAGATAAATAAGGTAGGCTAGTGAAATCTGATCACTGTGGAATTAGTCTATGTTTAGCCTAGTGTATTATTATTGATGAAAGGGGCTGAAAACGTTCACAGTAAATCAGACGACACGTGAGGAGACAATCTTAATTTTTGCTTACGAAAGAACATAGTGAACATGAATCTTCCCAGTTCCGTGAAACTTGGTAGGCTATGTAAAGCCCTGCGCGGATGCGGATAAACCCGCGGATATCCGCAAAAAATTTAGCCTTGCGGATATAGTTTGCATGGCGGATAATGTTTGGAGTAAATACGCGGATTGTTTTTAGAATAAAATGTTGAATAGGATTTTCTTAAATAATTTTAGTTTTTGCTAAGAACTGCGTCTTTCACGTTTCTTGCTATTTCCCTATTTGCTTTCGCTTGTATTGTATGAGAATAATAGAGAAGTAAGAGCAGACAATCATGGAAATACCCTCAATTAGTGTTGACTTTGGCTATGCCAAAAAAGAAAATCCCTTATAAGCTACCTGCGCTTGCCTGCGTGGATATAGTTCCCACACTTTCCTGGTTAACGAGCGGCGACTCAAACATAAGGCAGTAGCACGCGCAGTCAAAAACCATTGTTCGCTACTGACCAATAGCTCACGGTTGTTGACCAATAGAATGCTTCCTCCATCACTCCACGTGGACTCTTAAGTCCTGCCCTGGTGGCTAGCTTGTGTCTCCGACAGGTATCAGTGTCCAATGTTGCACATCTGCACATAGTTCTGTCCAGTCTCGCTGCTTGCCCTCAGTGACTACGGTGGAAATTTGACAGCGCTGTGCCTCACGCTGGGACAACCTTGGCCCCAGGTGCCATGGAATGTAAACATATCCATCCAGCTAGATTTCAAAGGCGAGCCGCACGTTAACCAGGAAAGTGAGGCAATTAGACTATAAGCCTATCCGACGACTAAGTAAGTGCTATAATTAGCCACGTCTGCTGTTTCACTTGGCGTCACTCAGGGGGAATAAACTCAGTCAACGTTGCCTTGCGATTCACACAGCCTAGGGGAACGAATTTCTCCTCAAATGTATAAATGTGTTGCTTTAATACTTTAACAAGTAGTTCCGTGAAGAACTATACAGCCTATTTTCATATAGCCCATTTATTGCAACTATCAACATACACAATTTCAGTTTGATTGCTCTAATAGATTCGTAAATATTGAGAACTGACTAAATAATTCGGATGGTCGCCATGTTGGATTTTATATATGTAGGTCCTAGAGTTATGTACTGTTACATGTGTACGTGTAGTATTCAAACTTCAATCGCATAATTAGGACACTAGAAGTTACAAGGAGATTTTAAAATTTCGCACAACTGCCATCTTTTGGTTATGGAAACAATTGAAATAAATTAGATGCTAGTGGATTACCATTCGTATAAGGATTTACTGTACCAAGTTTCACTGCTCTCGGATGGTTAAATTGCGATAAACGTCCATGTGAATATTTATACTTCGCGTCGCCGCCATGTTGGATTTGTGATCACCAGGTTATTTAAAGTCCTATAAGTGAACTTGAGTTCATAGCCCCTATGAACAATAAAAAAATTCAGTTTGATTGCTACAATAGATTCGTAGATATTGAGAGCCGTCTAAATATTTCGGATGGTCGCCATGTTGAATTGTTAAATGTATAGGCCATAGAGTCATGTGCCATTATAGGAAAATTATTGGGTAGGTTCATTATTCAAACTTTCACTTCAATCGCATGACTACATCACAAGAAATAAAAACTTAATTTTAAAATTCGCACAGCCGCCATCTTGAGGTTATGTAAACAATTGAACTAAATTAGATACCAGTGCATTACAATGTGTATAAATATTTCCTGTACCAGATTTCAGTGCGTTCGGAGTATTGAATCGCGAGAAAGGTCTATTTCAAATTTTGGACCTAATTCGCTTGGCCGCCATGTTTGTTTTGTATATAACCGGGTTTTTAAAGTCGTATAAATGGACTTCCAGTAGTGCCCTTTATCTCCGTACAAAACGTCAGGGAGATACCGCTAATAGTTTCAGAGATACAGAATGCCGTTGAAATATTTCGCACATCCGCCGTCTTGTGGTTATGTAAACAAATGAACGAAGTTAGTTGTCGGTGCATTACAATGTATATAAACATATACTGTACCAAGTTTCATTGCGTTTGGTTGGATAAATCGCGAGAAACGTCTATTTAAAAGTCGCAAATTCGCTTGGCCGCCATGTTGGTTTTGTAGTTACCAGGTTTTCAAAGATCACATAAGTGAACTTATAGTAGTTCCCTTTATCACCATACATGATGTCAGGGTAATATCGGGAATCGTTTCGGAGATATTGAATGCTGGTGAAATATTTCGCACAGCCTCCATGTTGGATTGGTGAGTCGTAACAAAATTTGAAGGGCACGGTCGAGGTCGCCCGGAATAGTGCTATGAACTTACAGAGTTTCATTGAAATCGCTCCAGCCGTTTAGATTTTATTAGGGGGGGGAACACACACACGAATCACACACACACGCACACACACACGGACAAAAGGTGATCTCATAAGCCTATTTTTTCAAAATTGAAAATAGGCTAAAAATACAGCCTAATTGTAATGTTAGCGGATTTGGATAACGGAAGTGCGCATACGGAGAAAAGTCGTGTGGTTGCGGATAACAGTCGTGTGGATGCGGATAACGTTTTGTTTATCCGCGCAGGGCTCTAGCTTTAGGCTAGACTACATATTGATCCGGAACCAGATAACCTACCTTTGATGGCATTTAATTACCAACCCCCCACCCCGAGGGAAACCGAAATTGTAGCCTACGTGTCCGAATGCAGACGTGAGACCTGGAATTGACCCCCTCGTGGTGTAGCGGCTAGCATTTATGGCTGTCACCCCCAAGATCCAGGTCCGTTTCCTGGCTCTCCGAACAAATTTTTAATTCTCGTGTGAGGGATGGAACGGGGTGCACTCAGTCTCGATAGGTTAAACATATAGGCTAATAATAATAATAAATAGTAGGCTAATAATGTTAAGTTATTGGTTTTACGTCCCCTTTAACTACTGCTGCTTTTAGAGACGCCGGGGTGCCGGAATTTCGCCCCGAAGGTGATCTTTAACGTGCCAGTAAATCTACTGACACGGCTCCCTCGCATTTGCGCACCCTCCAAGGCCAGCTGACTGCGCCAGGATTCGATCCTGCAACCTTGGGAACAAAGCATAGAAGAGGTGGGTTTCATCTTTAGAGGAGTTCAAAAATAATTTGATAGCCTCGGTAGCTTAGTGGGTAGCATGCTGAACTGCTACGTCCAAGATCGCGGGTTTAAACCCGGCCGAAGTCGTTGGATTTTTAAGAGCGTTAAAATCAACAGTAGCCTATGCCTTCCTTCAGAGGGGAAATAAAACCGGCGGTCCCATGCCATATATATTTATGGCACGTAAAAGAACCTACCACTGCAATTGGTAGTGTGCAGCAAAATATGTAGTTTAGGCAATATTTGGCTAGTTAGAAACGCTCTATCAAGTTCCAACGTTCGCCGCTAGGTGTTAGTGACAGTAGCATCTGGTAGCTTAAGTTGGAACTACTTGAAATTGAACTTGTTTGGAGCCCTCGGGCGTTCAATCAAAAATACCCAGCTATGGCCATTGGCTGCAATAAATTCATAACCTTTAGGCCCTAGGCCTATAATAAAAAATCCATTATCGTGGACATGCTAATTTCTGAATATATAAAACGCTAAGATGTAGGCTATGTTTCACAAAACTCAGACTTTTACACCAGAGGGAGTTAGAAGGTGCGGTTTATAGGCTACCAAAATCTTCCAAATCCTCTCAATAGCACAGGAGAATGCTTGCGTTTCTTGAAAAGTCAACGGAAGTATATTTATTTGTTTATAAAGTGTTTAACAAAATATAAACAAGACGATAGTCCCTGGCAGAGCTGTGTCGAGTCGAACACGCATAACAGTAAAGCCGGGTGGCTGGTTTATAGCCTACACATGCGAGAGTTCACGCAAGACAAATGTCTTATTCGAGGCGATTGAGTTGATCAAACAGGTTAGATTTAGATCAGGAAGGGCTCTAGGATCTTTATAGGACTTATTTAAAAAAATAGGCGAATTAGTTGTTATGGAACTTATTGTTCCTTTCTTTGATCTTAAGTGAAATAGTTCATTAGGAACATCGTATAGAACGATTTTGCAACGATAAATGTAAAAACTAATAACTTTCAGATGTGGGAAGTAGGCTACTAGAGGTCGTGTACAGCGCGACAAGTTTATTTGAAGCCCCAGAAAATATGCCAACTACTACTGTCGACCAAAGTATTCCGTGTACTCGAGTTTGAAGGTTGTTTGTTAAGTAACCAATAGACCTACATAAAATCCAATACCATCAACATTTTCGTCATTCTATTTTACGTTAGTTCATGTAGGTTTGGATTTTTTAATGTATATATATATATATATATATTTTTTTTTTTTTTATCGCAGTTGGAACCCAAAAGGTGCACGTTTTTAAGCGTGTTTCAACCATGCGTCACATTTAAGAATTATTAACTCAAAATCCCGTCATCAGATCGAATCTAAATTTTAACACAATATACATTGGAATGTTGTATAACTAGTTTTTTAATATCACAATTTTGTGTGTCCAAGAAACAAGGTTGATATCATTGTTGTAAGGTAACTTTTTCTCAGCTCGGGGTGGTTGGAAAATGTAGTTCTTGGTTGCGTTGTAATCGTTATACATCAAAAAGTTGTTGTTGTTGTTTGAGTCTTCAGTCTTTTGACTGGTTTGATGCAGCTCTCCATGCCTCCCTGTCCTGAGCTAATCGTTTCATCTCTACATAGCTACCACACCCTACATCCGAGGCAATCTGTTTAACATATTCTAACCTTGGTCTACCCCTACAGTTCTTGTCCTCGACCCTTCCTTCCATAACTAAGCTTGCTATTCCTGGGTGTCTTAGTATGTGTCCTACCAACCTATCTCTTCTCTTCATTAGCAGTCGCCAGAAACATCTCTCCTCTCCCACTCGTCTTAATACCTCTTTGTTTGTAACCCTATCTACCCATCTGATCTTCATCATTCTCCTGTAACACCACATTTCAAATGCTTCAATTCTCCTCTTTTCTGCTGCACCAATAGTCCAAGTTTCACTTCCATAGAGCGCCACGCTCCAGACAAAGGCTTTCAAAAATGACTTCCTAATACCTAAATCTATATTCGATGTCAGCAGATTCCTTTTTTGTAGAAATGCTTTTCTTGCCTGAGCCAACCTACTTTTTATATCCTCTTTGCTTCGTCCATCACTGGTTATTCTGCTTCCTAAGTAACAGAAATCTCCTACTTCCTTCAGCTTTTCACCTGCCAATTTGATCTCCATAGAGGTTTCTGATTTATTTCGGCTGCATTCCAGTATTTTTGTTTTACATTTATTAATTTTCATCATGATTTATGCTGTATGAATGTGAAATACGTAAATTAATTCACTTATTTTATATCGGTTTGTATTTGTACGAGGAAATAACACAGCGTTGCTGAGATGGAGCTTATCACTTCCGAGCGAGACGTGCCATGATGCGTGTGGGCACCATTTCGGCAACGCTGTACAGCTTTTCCCGGAGCGGCTAGCAGGTGAAACATGTGTTGTTTCCCCGTAGAAATACAAACCGATATAAAATAAGTGAATTAATTTACGTATTTCACAGTCATACAGCATAACTTTTGGATGTATAAGGATTACAATGCAACCAAGAACTACATTTTCCAACCACCCCGAGCCGAGAAAAAGTTACCTTACAAAAATGATAACTTTGTTTCTTGGACACACACACTTTTGAAATTAATAAACCAGTTATAAAACATTCCAATGTATATTGTGTTAAAATTTAGATTCGATCTGATGACGGGTTTTTTGAGATAATAATTCTTAAATGTGACGCATGGGTGAAACAACCTTAAAAACGTGCACTTTTTGTGTTCCAGCTGCGATAAAAAATATTAAAATATAAATTAAAAATTCCAAACCTACATGAACTAGCGTAAAATAGAACGACGAAAATGATGATGTTATTGGATTTTATGTAGGTCTATTGGTTACTTCAAAAACAACCTTCAGACTCGAGTGCACATAATACTTTGGTAGACAGTAGGCTTCCCCTTGCCCCTCTAGTCATCATGTTGTACTGGCTGCATGGCTCAGCGGTAACGTTCTCGCTTACTGGGCCCAAGGTTGTAGGTTCGTATCCTGGCGCAGTCAGCTGGCATTTGAGGGTGCGCAAATGCTAGGGAGCCGTGTCAGTAGATTTACTGGCACGTTAAAGATCCCCTTCGGGGCAAAATTCCGGCACCCCGCCGTCTCTAAAAGCCAAAGTAGTTAAAAGGGAAGTACAACCAATAACATCGTCATGTTGCTGGATCTACTGCTATTTGCTGCCGCGGAAAGGCATGACTTGCACAGAAATTAACTGGCGCTGGGTAGCGCGCACGTGAGGATGATTTACCAATGGTGTCAGTCTCTTCCCCCGCCCACTACGTACTCTCCATCCTCCCTCCCACGCTCGCTCGCTCGAGCTGGCAGCGCCCTCACTCAGGGTTTCACTTGAACTTGTGGAGCATTAGTTCCTAATGGCGTTACCCATTGCTCACCATGATCGCGACGCACAGTGGTCCTTTTGCACGATCTGGGCGCTCAAAATGTAAAAAATAAATGTCTTGTATTTTCATGTTGTACGACATTTTTAGTATCAGCAATGTCAGAGGACCTCAGAACTGTACTTATATGTCTTATTTGTTCATCCCCTGGAAGGTGAAAGACCGCTGAAGTAGTACGTTTCTTATCGCATCCACAGCTGGAAGCAAAGCTGATTATTTGTGTTTGAATCTTGTGCTTGTAAAGTCTTGTTAGTTCAGCTATCTTCATCGTTTGTCAGTGGATATGACAGACCATGATATGATCTTTCTTAATGAAATTTGCAAAATCCTATAAAAATCGCTGTGTTTATGTGATAAACGTTTGAAAGTAGTGAATTTTTGTTATAAAATAATTCTTCTTTTATGGGTTTTCAGACCAGGAAATTCACAATTGGCAACAATTGGTGAATTTCTTTCCATTAGCCTATAGCCTACACCCTATTATGTTTTCTGTGTAAAAATAATTTGCAACTTTTTGCAACTTTAGCTTTTGCTCTCCTTTTAGTGTTGTCGGAAGGATTTTCGCGGAACGATCTTTACGATGCTTGGCGCCACGCAGGTGGAAAAGCGAAAGGATTTGAATCTATCTAATAGAAAACAGAGATTAGAAATCCCTTGGACAGTGTATTAAAGTTAATGTTAGAAAAAATCGAATTAGTTTTTCCGCGCAGTTGAGAAAAACGTGGGTTGTCAATCGCAGGACCTTAAGAAAGTTTGTCACAAAATAAGAATAGCCTGGAAGGGAACATGGAGAGCCAATACAGGTAATGTGGGTCGTCCTTCTCAATCATTCGTGGAGTGAAGTGAATTTTCGAAACAAAGGAAATTGAGACCTTTAACACATAAACTCAGCAGGGAGGAGCTAGCGTTAGCCAGTCAAGTGAGTATATGCTTAGAAGGAAGGAGAAACACCACAGAACTTATTGAAGAAAAAAAATGCAGAATTTTCTCCCAATTTAGCGGCGTTAAGGAAAATATCCTAATCCAGTTGAAAAATATTATTATTTTTATTATTATTGTTGGGCTAAGAAGACAAGTTTAACCTCAATTCTTGTTGTTGTTGCTCATTTGAGGGGCTGCAACATCGTGGTCGTATAGTCCCATGTATTTTGGGTGTGTCTGTATAATTTGTGCGATAACCTGTGTTATTGTGATGCCTGTACTACTATTTGTACATTTGGGATAGGATTGGGATGACGGCGGCCGTGGCCTTAAGTTAGGAACCATCTCAGCATTTGCCTGGAGTAGAAGTGGGGAAACCATGGAAAACCACTTCCAGGATGGTTGGGGTGGGAATCGAACCCTCCTCTTCTCAGTTTTGCCTCAGGAAGCTTCGTGTACCCCGTACCAGCCCTCACACCAGAAGTAACATTTCTTGGCAGAGCCGGGAATCGAACGCAGACATCCGGGACCACTTCCAGGATGGTTGAGGTGGGAATCGAACCCTCCTCTTCTCAGCTTTGCCTCAGGAAGCTTAGTGCACCCCGTACCAGCCCTCACACCAGAATTAAAATTTCTTGGCAGAGCCGGGAATCGAACCCGGACATCTGGGATCACTTCCAGGATTGTTGAGGTGGGAATCGAACCCTCCTCTTCTCAGTTTTGCCTCAGGAAGCTTAGTGTACCACGTACCAGCCCTCACACCAGAATTAAAATTTCTTGGCAGACCCGGGAATCGAACCTGGACATCCGGGGCGACAGTCAAACTGAAATTCTTATAAATGAGATTATGGAAATTGTTTTACATACTTTTGAACAGTTGTTTTAAGGTTTGTAGACCATTTCTATATGCAAAGGTATTTTGCGCGGTTAGATACGCTATAAGGACCACTGTGCGACGGGGTGCTACAACAAGTCCGGAGATCGGAAGCTCGTATCCTGACGTTGACGGTGGCTATCCTGAGTATGGATTTTCCCCACACTCTCCAGGCAAATGCAGAAATAGTACGTTGTTTCAAGTCCAGGGGAGCGTATCTCATCCCCGATCCAAATAATTGCAGCTACGCACGCTACTACAGTCATGATAGAAACAGGCTATCAGATAAATACAACACACACCAAAGTACTCGGGGCCGATGACCAAGGATGATCCAAACCTCTAATTTGAATTAACAACAAATCTTCATGGATCATCTTCTTCATATGATGAAACTACGTTAGTTATTGTTGCTCTAAGGGGCGGAACAATGAAGTCATCACTTAAGTTAGCTAAACTCGTAGAAACTCGCCATTCCTGGACACACAAATTCGTTTCTCAGTTTACCTAGCGACCATGTTTCACGGAAATGATTCATACTTCTACCATTCAGACAAGAACGTGAACAAGAGCTGTCGCATGATTCACATTCCATTGCAGATAGGATAAGAATGTTGATAAGGCTTCTCCGATCTTTAAAGAAACTTTTCTGCTTTTGAGCTGTTGCTGTTTTCCATTTAAGGGCTTGGGCACCGTGGTCATTCAATCGCGTGTACTTGGGTCAGTGGCGTAGCCAAGGCGGTGTTACTGGGGGGTTAGTACCCCCCCCCCCCTTTTGGAATGTTTACAACAAAAATACAGGGACTGCTAATAATTAATAAGCTAAATGAACATTTCTTAAATTTAATAATTACACATGCTGATGATTCCATAACTCATCCTTTGTGGGAAATCAGTATGGTTGTGATTTGTGTCAACTTGGTGATGTATTGTTGCCGACTTTTGGGCCGGCTCCTCATTGAGGCTACACAAGGTATAACTCCGTCCTCTCAAGGTTGCCTATCTTTGCCCCCGCTAAAATTTTTCGAACTGAGCCTAGCCTCAGATAATTTTATCTCGCCTAGGAAGGCAATCAGCTTTCTTTCTTTTCTTACCGAGAGGGAAGTTGTAGATAAATTCATCTAGTTTTAATTAAAATAAAATGTTTTGGACCTGTTTGAGTACAAAAACATTGATTTGGAGATCGTTGTTAACTTTTTGAGTGTGAGATAGTCGAGTTGCTTCACATTACTATGTCCTACAATTTCCCGTATTGCGGTTATTCCCCAATTACTATAACCCCTCCCATTGGTCGATCTTGGCTACGCTACTGACTTGGGTGTGTGTCAGAGCTATAGACACAAGGGCTTCTTCACGCGGCCTCAGAAACTATGCCCTGGCTCTTTAAACTGTGGACATTGAACATTGCGTAGGAAATAGGAGCATTACAGTAAATAATTTAAAGAAAACAGGGGAATAAATGAATCTGTAACTTTCAGTCGGTCAATCATTCCAATTACTGAAATATGTGAAAAATAACCTGAAATAAATCACATAGGCCTATGATAAGATTTATATAATATTGTTACGGACTATTGAAGAAGAAGAAGAAGAAGAAGAAGAAGAACGGATGGCATGGTATATTGGCTTTCACGGCCGGTGAATTAAAACTCAGCAATTCCTCTAGGTTTGTGCCGTTTGAGCCCGCCGATGAGCCAGCTTGGTGTCTTAGACGAAACCCCACACAAGACACGGCACAAACCTAGAAGAATTGCTGAACGCATGGCATGTTTCGCTCGTCAAGCGAGCAACTTCAGATCCAAATCTGCAAGATAAATAGTTCTACAAAACACTACCAAACCTGCAGTGACACCCACAGATAGTCTCTGTCCTCCAAAAACAAAACACAAGAAAACCAGCCAGAAAGCTTAGTAAGTGTGGTAATAAATATTGATATATATTAAGACATTAAGCACCGAAAAAAAAAACTTTTTAATGGTGCAAAACGTAGAAATGACTATCCCATCAACAAAAACAGTCTTCCTCCCCCAAACTAATCTATGATGCTGTGATACACTTAAGCAGTAAGCCCTAATACTACAGTAGAATTGTAAACTAATATGCTGAATTGAATCCCAAGTTCTTTTTTGGTGCTTAATGCCTTAATATTCATCAGTAGTGCCCGGATGTTGATGACATGTCATCTTTTTACTGAGATTTCCAAAACAATGCTGAAGTACATAGAAACTCTGGACGGGGTAGCCCGTCTTCAAATATGTCAGTTTCATTTTGCATATTTTTGCAATTTTTCCATTTTAAGAGCATTTTTTGAAGTTTGGTAGATTTTTTGGTCTTATTTTAGCTAAATCGGCCTTAAAAGGTCATTTTATTCCAATTTGGTCATGTCACAGCTTTATATGAGGGAGTTACGTCTCTCAGAGTTAAGAAGAAGCTAGTAGCTGATACAAGATAATTTAAAATATTGAAATATTGATTCCACTTCTTTAATCAACCCGGTGGAAACTAGTCTTAGCAGCAATCGTGGAGGAATTGCTGCGGGTATTGCATAAAAACTGAAAAAAGTGCTGGACAAAACACCGGGTATAAAACATTATGCACCATTTTCGACATTCTTTCTGGTGAAACCTACTGCACGAATGGTATTGAGGAGGATTTAGGAGCAAACGACTGTCCTCACTTCAAGTAGCCTACATCAGTTGATGTTGAACGCAGCTTTTCGAGATATAAAAACTTGTTGGCTGATAACCGCAGATAATTTACATTTGACAACATCAGAATGACATTCGTAGTGCACTGCAACTCAGACTAAAGTGAACATAAAGCTTTTGTTAAGTGCTAGAAATCTATTTTGATTGACTTTTCAGTTTGAGCTTAAGGTGTCATTTTTGAAATATTGGTGAGATAGTTTTCTCCATTATATAGTGCATTTTTCGAATTTTTGAAATATTGGTAAGTTTATTATTATAGGATAATTTACTCCATTTTATAGTGCATTTTTCGAATTTTTGAAACATTGGTGAGTTTATTATTATAAGATTATTTTCTCCATTTTATAGTGCATTTTTCGAATTTTTGGTCATTTATTACAGTCATTTTTGAAAATGTTAAGTGCATTTTTTAAACTTTTTTACGGCATCACCATCCGGGCCCTAGTCATCAGTAATAACCATATTTACTGACTTAACTGACGGGTTTTCTTGTATTTTGTTTTTGGAAGTCATAGACTGTCTGTGGGTGTCACTGTAGGTTTGGTAGTGTTTTGTAGAACTATTTGTCTTGCATATTTGGATCTGATGATGTTCGCTTGACGAGCGAAACATGCCATCCCTTAGTTTTCCTCTTCTTCAACAGTCCGTAACAATATGTATAAATCTTAATCACATGGAATTTATTTCAGTTTTTTTCACATATTCCAGTAATTGGAATAATTTTTGTGTCGACCGACTGAAAACTACAATATTAATTAATTGTTAATAAGGCAACACTGAAAATTGTCTTCAAAGCTAACTTTTTGATGTGTAACATCTTTCCACTCGGTTGCTGGATATTTTTGTGGGAGTGATTTTGAGAACTGGGACGGAAGTGTGTAAGACACACTGCCAGTTGGATCGCATCCCTGCGATGTGATCCAGCTGGCAGTGGTGTTTATCACATACGGATTACTTTGTAACAGCAGAGTATCAAGAAGGCGGTGCGAGAGTAGAAATATCAAGTAGGCGGTGAAGAAAGAAAAAGTGAGTCTTGGAATTGTTATGTAGCCTATTATGAGAGTGTAAAAAATAAAAAGATTTTTGTGTGTGTTGATGAATGTCAAGGATAATAAAAACGGTAACTACTTCAAGGTAGGATAATATGTCATGTTACACATCATATGCGACTATTGTAAGGCTCGTATCTTTTTTTTATTCTTTAATGAATCTGTTCAGTCTTAAGGCTAAATGTCCCGACACTTTGGTAAGAATATATTTCAACAGATGGCAGCACAAGCAAAGCTGAATTTATTTATTTATTTATTTATTTATTTATTTATTTTTGTATCGAAGGGGAGCTCCGATCTGCGATCTGAAAACTGCTATGCACTCTGTCTAGTAGCAGAATTGATATTAATTCATTGCTTACTTTTTAATTTCAAAAACAGAAAACTTGATGTTTGTTTTTCAAATATCTCATTAAAATTCGAAAGAAAACGGGTAATACGAAAGTTGAGTTTTACTCACTGATTCCAAAGCAGCATCGAAAACCTAAATCGGTTGAATAGAACCGTCGGGATCACTTTGGGAAGTTTGTGAATAAAAGTGTTACTGTATTTGCAACAAGGCGCGACAGTAGAACAAGGTCATGTAGAGCGGGTTGGTGGCGGGTTTGGGGGAGGGGATTGGAGCTAGAGTGATTTGAGAGAGCGATAAACTTGCCAGACGGTATGGAATTCCCGAGCATCTTGTCCAATATTGCTATTGACTGTGCTGGTTAGTTCTGAATTATTGTCAAGGTCTGGATATTTCTGAGTGATACTTTGATATTTTACCAGTTCCTAGTTACGACTTCTTGTTTTTAGTTCATCGATCTCATTAATTACTTTTTATTTAATTTATTTTACCTGCAACAGTATTATTTTTTATGCCCGTTAGGTGTTCTATTTTCGGCACTTATTTTTTGGACAGTATTTCTGGTAGAATAGATTTATTTCTTTAGTCAATTTTACCCTCCAAGTTGGTGGTTCCCACGGACTCAGCGAGGGAACTCACCACTACCGCCTTTCCAGGCAGTGTCCTAGAGCTGGGAACCCTTGGTCGAATTGGATACAACTGGGGAGATGTGATCAGCACTTCACCCAGGCAGTCTCACCTGCAAAGCGAACAGGGGCCTCATGAGGGATGGGATGGGAAAGGAAGATTGGGATGGATATGCAAGGAAGAGGGAAGGAGGCGGCCGTGGCTTTACAGTAGGTACCATCCCGGCATTTGCCCGAAGACGAATTGGGAAACCACGGGAAACCACTTCGAGGATGGCTGAGGTGGGAATCAACCCCCTCTACTCATTTGGACCACCCAAGGCTGAGTAGACCCCGTTCCAGTCCTCATACCACTTTTCAAATTTCGTGGCAGAGCCGGGAATCGAACCCAGGACCTCCGGGGCGGCAGCGAACCATGCTGACCACTACGCTACGGAGAAAAAAACTCTTCACACCCGTAAGGTTTTTCTTTTCCTAGTTTATATTTGAAATTATGTAATTCTTTACGCTTGCATTAGAGAATCTGTAATGCACTGAGCAGTTATGATTTCACTTATATTTTACCTGTAACCTACAAGTTGGATGACTAAACGTCACCCCGAAATCTACAGGCTACATCATGGCTGAACAGCGCAGCGGTTGCTCGGTAGGCCTAGGCCCTTCATGGGGTGTCGCGCTAAGGGTGTAGTTCGTTTTTTACTTCTAATACATAAGTGTAGGATTACAAAATCACGAACTATTCAGTGTCAACTTTTTTCAGAGAAGCAAGTTCGACTTCAAATGAAAACAATGCATTGTATGAAAAAATAAAGGCGTAGCGAATGTGAAAATGGAAAATTGTTTTCCGGAAATACTGGATTGGATTGGGATCCATAAAGACTGCAAACAGTACTTTTGAACTACCAGCGGGCAAGGTGAAGACAAACAGCTAACTGCAACCAAACTTATGCGTTATTGCTTGCAGCCCCTAATTGCAAAAAGTTCCCAGCTAGTATCAAACACCACCTGCAATGCTGCCGAAAATTATATGTCCCTTGTTGCAAAATTCACGGGAGGTAAGCAGATCAATAGAGGGAAACGAGGTTCCTTCACTCATAGAACCAAAGCTGCCGGACTGGTCTTTCAGTTTGGGCCATCCTGGCACTATAAAACAATGAAATCCGTTTAGAAAAAAAAAACTGCCACAATAGGGAAGGACACTGCACTCAGCAGAAAGAGAAGAAGAGCAGCTTTCCGAAAAAGTTTATTTGCGTCGCGAGAAGGGAAAAGAATGTCCCGACAACAGTCTAATGAAATGAAACGTATTGTCTCACGTGATTATAGAAACCGATTAATGCAGTTGGATTTCGATGAGGTACTGTTCAGAGAGTTTAGTTATGAGAAGATCAAGCAACTAACGCTTAGTGAAGGCCATATACAAAAACTGGAAAAGGAAACAAGGGGCCAAAGGGAAAATGAAAAGTGGCACACAGCAGAAAGGACAGACTTACGGCATCCAATTTTGGATATGTATGCAAGATGAAACCTACTTCGAAATGGGCTCCAATAGCAACAAAAAAAAACATTCTGTACGGCGAATTTCACTCAAAAGCAATGCAGTATGACTGTGATAATGAGCGAATTGTAAAACGAAATTTAGAGGAGAAATCGGTAGAAAAGTCGAAGAATGTGGTATTTTCGTACATAAAACTTATGGGTTTTTAGGTGCCTCCCCAGACAGATTAATAGGAGACGACGCTGTAGTCGAAGTCAAGTGCCCTTATTCTGCACGGAATATGACCATACTGGTAGCCTGCCAAAAGCTAAAGGGATTTTGTTTGGCAGAAAGTAAGCGAAAAGGAAAGCCAGAGAATGTCAAGAGCAGTGCCTTTCAGAAGAGAACAGATTGATATCTCTAACACTCACATGGTTTTTATTTCCACAACCAGGGCCACTTGGAAATAACAGCGGGAAATATGTTATTTTGTGGTATGGACGCCTAAGGACATTCACATAGAAACAATAAAGAGGGACGAAAAGTTCTGGAGAAACAAGAAGTTCCGTGACGAACTAAAGACCCTACTTTTCTTAAAATTAAGTTTCATGCCAATGATTAATCTACAGTATATGAACCTATCTAGAATAATGACGAAATTAAGTTGTTAATATCGAAATGTCTAATTAGTTCGAAATATACCTGGTATAATGTAGCCTAATAGAGCATTACGGTTGGCAGCCCTGGTGACTGAATATATTCTTAGTTCCATCTCTTAAGGTACTGAATAAAAAAGTTGGTTGAAGTCCAATGGACGTTACATTGGATCTATCAGCACGCGTAAAGGCCTGTGGGCAACAATGTCATGCGTGTGCTGGTCAGAAATAGCCTAATCTGAAATATTATGATATCTTGTTGTGCCAATTTTGGACGAAATCCATTTGTTAGTATAGAAGTTACATGCATTATAAAATTGGACCTATCAGCAGGCACAGAATCATGTTGGCAACACTGGCTTATATTAATTATTCCAAATTAATCTAGAATGTCAGGTGCTATACGTGTGCAAAGTATAGGGCTGTTGGCTTGCATACCTCCTGATATATTGATATTAGGTTAAAAAAATATAGACAGTATTTATTAACAGTTGGCAGCCCTGATTGCTGCTAAGAATATGTATAGTCATATCTGTTTTGTTACACATAGCACATATGAAATTTGGTTGAAATCAAACTGATAGTATAGAAGTTACATGTATTTAAAAATTGGCCCTATCAGCAGGCTTAGAATCATTTTGGTAGAACTGAAGTATATAAATTACTCCAAAATTAATCTACAATGTCAGGTACTATACGTGTACATAGTTTAAAGCTGTCGGCTTGCATACTTTCTGGTATATTGGTATTTGGATAAAATAATAGAGAGAGCAATTATTAACAGTTGGTAGCCCTGGTGGCTCTTAAGAATACGCTCAGTCATATCTGTTTAAGTACACATATTACTTACAAAATTTGGTTGAAATCCAATTGATAGTGTAGAAGTTATAGGCATTTAAAAATTGGACCTATCAGAAGGCTTAACATTATTTTGGCAACACTGTCATGTATGGCCTCCTGGAAATTAAACTAAAAAAGTGTTATGTACATGTGTGATAATTTTGGATTAGCTCCCATGCATACCTTCCAAGATATCCAACATGGAGCTCAAATTTCTAGTGCGTTTTTTTCAGCAGTTGGTAGCAATGACATAATTTTTAAATATGGACGTGAGATATTCCGGTATACATCTTTTCTCATATTGGTTTCGATTTCTGCAGCCGTTTAGGAGTTGATAGGGGGGGGGGGGGGGGGGGACGGACACACACACAGCCAGACAGACAGAAGGACAGACACACATTTTCCCGGATCGATCTCATAAGTCTACTTTTTCCACATTTTTGCAAAAAGTGAAAAGTAGGCTAAAAATGCTTATGTAACTGACATGCTGCTGCGAGAAAATCTTGTTGCCTGAGATCATTGATCCCAGGATGACCAGATCAATGGATATAAGAGAACCTGAGATGAAGTAAAATACTGAGTGTGTGTAAATCATGAAACGCTAACTTTGATATGGAAAAAATTGAAGCATTGATTACAAGAACAGAAAATAATTAGGTATAATATTTTTGTTTGTTTATAGTACGCAGTACTAGTGCCTGTGCTAACAATAGGCAGATGAGAATATCTTAGGAACTTTAATTCTATTATGTACATAATAATTTTCCTCTTGTTATGCATTTTCATAATTTGTTTATCATAATAAAATGTCCTACATAAATGAACTTTTATTATTACCTCCATGAAAATTGAAGTAAGTTATAGTGATAGGCCATAACGGAGTCGTTTCAGATCTCACAAAAAAAAGAAGAAGGGAATTAGAGTCTAGAGAACCAAAGAACCATACGAATCACCAAAATAAATGTATGTATGTATGTAGGTCTATGTGCGTGCGCATTTGGTCTCTTATAAATCGATAATAGCTGGCTCCATTGATTAGAATATTTCACGGTTTGTGGTCTTGTTTGTTTTGTCTAGAAGACGATACCTAGAGTTGGACGTCCGCATCGGATGGTTTTTAGAATAGATATTCCCAATAAACCTGAACACGATCATATCTTGTCTATCTTTTTCTAAAATATCAAGAGCGTGCTAATTACAAACCAGTCATATCTTTCTATACAGTATTCAATGTCGCATCGAGTGAAACCAGTCGCTGATCTGTGCGGTAAGAATTATGCCCTACAACGTATTACTAATGTCGGAACAATATGTTTTTGTTCGGGAGTTTATCCTCAAATAATTCTAAAATAGTTACCTAGAAGGGAACGCAACGCTGTCCCCATCTATCCTGAGTGTTTTCCCCGGTTTTTCCACAATCCCTCCAGGTACCGAGATAGTACCGTACGTGAAGTTGCAGGGCACCTGTCCCATCTCTGACTCTAATACAGTTACACACATAATCAACTACACGGGACTGATGATGATAATAATAATAATAATAATAACGTTATTGGTTTTACGTCTCTTTTAACTACTGCGGCTTTTAGAGACGCCGGGGTACCGGAATTTTGCCCCGAAGGGGAACTTTAACGTGCCAGTAAATCTAATAACACGGCTCCCTCGCATTCGCGCACCCTCAAATGCCAACTGGCTGCACCAGGATTCGATCCTGCAACCTTGGGAACAGCAAGTGAGAACGTTACCGCAGAGCCACGCAGCCAGCCAAAGGTACTGATGACCAAGGTGTCCCAAGGCCCTACAATGTATTATTATCAACAAGAATGTTAGAGGAAGTAAGAAAGGCATCTGTACGAACACATTGTGTCAACGTTACATATTGTGACACTACTGCAGCATAATTTTATTGCTCAGATATTTTCCACTTGTACACGTAACTCGTCGAACTGTAATATTTGTGACAAGAGGAAGACAACTTCTTCCTGTCGTCAAATTGTTCCCTTCTCCCTCCGCCCTGTCAGCGTGTTCATAATTTTCCTTGCGCAAGAGATCTTGTGGAGCCGCGCCGCCTATCACCCTTTTTAAAACAATTCCCAAACTAACGCTGTCGATTCCACTCACCCAATTTTAATTCTGAAAAATGCATTGGAAACAGGAAATAAATCTCCATTTTCGTATTACCAGTTTTATTTACATATTTTAAGCAGATATATAAAAAACTGTTAGTAACTTTTTTGTTTTTCACATTTTGGAAAATGCATTGAATTAATATCAATTCAATTGCAGTCTAGTATACATAGTGGTTTTCAGATTGCAAATACGAGCTTTCGTTCAAGAGAAAACTGAAAAAAGGAATTGTCTCACTTTGGTGCTGCTACGTGGTGTCAGAATCACAAACTAAAAAACGGGACATTTAGCCTTAACATTGTTCTGTGTGACTGGTCCTCTGTTCTCAACCCTATTCGGCAGTTCTACTAGGCCCACGTCTGCTTCGGTGGCGTAGTTGGTACCATACTGAACTACTGTGCCCAAGAAAGCGGGTTCAAACCCAGCCAAAGTCGTCAGATTTTTTAAGAGCGTTAAAAATCCTTCAGTAGCCTATGCCTTTCTTCGGAGGGGAAGTAAAGCCGGCGGTCCCATGTCATAGATTTATGGCATGTAAAAGATCCTTCCACAGACTAAACATGTGTGAAGGTAAATTGTTAGGTTAGATTTCGTCGGAACGCGCTATCAAAGTTCCAACGTTCACCACTGGTGGCGAAAGTTGGAACTACTTGAAATTGAACGGAACTTGTATGCTTGTAGCTCACCCTAAGCTGGAAGTAGCTACAGACTCAGGCGACCCGAACATGTCCTTGGAAACTCCCGGCACTAAAAGCCATACGATAAATAAATAAACTTGTCCTATAACTTATTATTTCGACAGAGAAAATACAAAAAAGTACGAAGTAAACTTCATATAGGCTAGGCCTATCCTGAAATTTTCACCAAACCAAACAGCATGGTATAACAAATCTACACCTAAAGCGCAATAATAAGTACGGTAGGCTAGCCCAAAATTCAATATTTCTTTTTGCATGCTTCACTGGATTCATAGCTCAGGCCACATATTATTATGTTAGAAGATGTATTAGGCCTAAAGCTTAAAAATAGGCACAATAGCGGCACACGCACTAGAAAAAGTGCTACAATGCAACAAACTTCCTTAGATTTGCATCAAAATGTTACATTTTTGGTTGTTGCAAATCGATAGCTGACTAATTGGTGTAGTAAAAATAAGTTGACTTTCTCCAAGTAAGTTCAATACCGTACCAATTTCTTTTATGGGTTAAGGACAGGTGAAGTTGACAGGATAAACTGGCACACAATAAACAACAGCCTAATAATAGTCTAACTGCTCACAGCAAATGCCATAAGAGGATACAAGCAGCTTCAAATTCAGACAACTTACCGTATCAAAGTAGTTCAGCCACTCCATCAATCTTAGGCTATTAGGGCTTATTCCAAAATATTATTATTATGATTATTAGAATATGCAATATTACATCCAACAATACAAGAAAATAAACACAAAATAACAGTAGATTTTTAAGTAAGTTAATAGGACAAACCATACATTAGCCTATTCAAGAAAAGCGCTTCAAACCCGGTCGAAGCCGTCGGATTTTTAAGAGCGTTAAAAATCCCTCCGTTTGCCTTCCTTCGGAGAGGAAGTAAAGCCGGCGGTCCCATGTCATAGATTTATGGCATGTTAAAGAACCTTCCACTAATTACACCTGTGTGAAGCTAAATTGGATAGGTTAAGAATGTAAACAACGCTCTTAGGTTTCTACGTTCGTTGCCAAGAGCCGACTGCGGTGGCGTCCAGTAGCTAAGTTCTGAACTCGGCCTAGTAGTTGTTGACAGTGGCGCTTGGCGGCAAAAGTAGGAACTATTTGAAAAATTCTAAGTTGCAGTGTGTAGGCTACTTAAATTAAAAAAAAAACAGATAACACACACTAATACAGTCATCACAATTAACACCGGTTATCAGACAGATTCTACACACACCCAAAGTACACGGGGCTACATGACCGCGTTGTAGCAGCCCGTAAACTTAAGAACCAACCAACCAAGAAAAGCGTATATGCCTAATTTTTAGGCTAGACTTTGCCCTTGACACTACAGCACTGTAGAGGGAAGTATCCAATCCCGGGCCCGGTTCTTAATTCGAGCCCCCAGGTTTACAGATCTGTGCAGTGCTGTTACCCATTGTAAATGTACTGAAGTAGTAGATCCTAAGATGACCAGAACTCAGTCATGCGCTAGTGTCGTTGTCTCCAATTCTCCTTGATCAGTCGGCCATTGATGAAAACAGTTATGATGATGATGATAATATTGCTGTTTTATGTTCGACCCAGACTGTTATATTTCTGAAAACTGTATCATAATGATGGTCATTATAACACTATATTTCATTATGAAACAGTTTCTCCCACCAATCACAGCTCAAGAAACAGTTGTTTGACCAATTAGATAAGGATACCTTTGCGCATGCGTTCAAAATCCAACATGTCTGTATAAATTACCGAAAGTGCACCGTCCATATGTTCGCGTAAACAAACTGGTGAATATGAGACAAGAAATAGCACTGTACCTTAATATCTCCGAATCCAATTTCTACACAGTGCGTTGTTTTCAAACGCATTCGGTGACATTTTTACTGAATACTGGCGCTCAATCTGCACATATGGCATTGAAGCACACAGAGCGCATGCGTCGGTCGATCAGAGAGCTTGGAAATCAGAGATATCCTACACCCAGCGCAGCACCCGATCACACAATTCTAGTGACAATCTCAACAGATATTTATGAATATTTATGCTAAAACATATAATAAAGTTATAATTATCGTCGAACATAAACAGTCGTATGCTACTCGCCTATAATGGCCATTAAGACACTCGTATGGAAATTATAAAACTCGCATACGCTGGTTTTATAAAGATACTCGTGTCTTAATTATAGCCATTATAGGCTATCGGCCCCTAATGGTTTGGGTGATCGTGAAGATGAAAATGAAATGGAAACTATAACTAAAACTAACTACTAACTTATATACTGGAAGAAGAAATGGAAAACAAAAGGAGAATATGGCAAATAAAGGACAGGAGGAAAAGAAATGCCATCAACCCTCGATGAATGCGGATTGAGGGACTTGGAAGGAAGGAGAGCCATGAAAGGCCAATAGGAAAGTGAAAGAGGAGGGGGTCCGCCCCAGAGGTAATGGAAAAAAGGGGGGAAACCGGACCCAGCTCAGGAATCCCTCAGGGTCGCGAACTCCCGAACCCAGCAGCCGTGAGTCCCTGAGGGTGTAGCAATATCCACGGTGCACCAGAAGTGGTGGGGCTACATACACCCGGCCTCCTTGAGGGCCTTGAGAAGAAGGCAGGAAATAACATGAAAAGAAAAAGAAGGCTGACCCCTCGCAGAAGGAGGGTATCAGAAAAGATGAGACAAGGGCCAATTAAGGCGGGAAAGGAAGAGACTCCCTAGGCCTCAGATACCCTAATACCGTCGGGGTCGGAAGACATTACAACTACATTATTTTGAAGGGACATTGCAAGCTATGGGTGTAGGGTAATGTAACACATTTTCGTTGACTCGTTAGAACGTTCTCAGTATTTGGAATATAAGCATGTCGGTGCCTAACCCGAGCCCCCCTAAGGTTCCTAATCTGGGCACCCTATTTTTTTTTCTTGTAAAACTAAAATGTGTTTGATTTTTATAAACCAGCTTGCAAATTGGGCACTTTGTTGCAGCGCTAAAGCCGAAAACTTAACTGTTATGATCTTATCATCCGCAGACGTGGTAAAAGCTATTGATGCTCTCCGTAAAAAGAAGATGGGCTTAAAAGAAAGCCAGTATAGTCTACAATGTGCCTAATAGTTCGAGGTGGCAAGATATAGAAAAAGAGAGAGATCAAGGGACATGTGAAGAAGTCGAAGATGTTCAAACAGACCTCAGTAAACCATCCACATCCAGAGCGTCTCAGAATGCTATTTCGTCAATGTCATTTGGAGCGTATCAAGTTAGTTTGACACCTTTGCAGATTAAACTCTACAAGCTTAACTTATATCAGAGAAAGAAGAAACATCACAGGGAAAGGCTTTCGAGACAAGTCCATATCAAGTCAATCCCATAACAAAACTTAAGAAGAGGGCATCTACAAGAGGGCGCAAAGCGTGTAGTTCCGCAATCCTAACTTCTTCCCTGTACAAATCCGAATAGCAGGAGGCTATAGAACGTAGGTATGCTAAAGGATCTAAGGTCAGTAAACAACCTGCAAACTTAAAGGCAGCACGCGGTAGAGGGATTTTTGGAGTTCAACAAAAAACATCGGGAAGAATCCAGTTCTGGTTCTGATGAAGACTCGAACGACTTGTCCTCACGCTCTTAGGCCAGTCATCTAAGACTTTCTAGGCCCCAAAAAATTGCAAGGTTCTGCTTTTTTGGGATGTTGTTGGGATAGATACCAATGGTGTAAAACCAAGTTTGCAACCTCGAAAGACCTGTGCTAACTTCATGGTGCTCGAAAAACCTCGAAATATTCAGACGTTTTTCGGTTTTTGGCTTACAACTTCCAAACTATGCATTCCTATGACAAAGTCACCCATTACACTTTTAAAGAAGATTAAATTACCGACAATTTGAGCGCAACTCCAGCACTGTCTTTCTTATAGATCTCGAGAGACCACACTTCGAAAATTGGGCATTTTTTTTCCAAAATGTTCGAAATTTGTAGTAAGCTAGTCTTTCGAACAAATTATCGTCTAAAATACTCATTCTACGAGGAAAGTCATAAAAAAGTAAAGTTGTAGAGCAGTTATTTAGCTTTAATTTAAGCATTAGCAAAACGCTATAAGACCAATAGTTCTCTTGTTATCAGGTAAATCACAAAACTAGGAAATTGGATTTTTCAAAAACTGTAGCCTGACGAATTGTAGGACTTTTTAAAGGATAAGAAAGACATCAATCAGTGGAAAATTGTTTTTCACGCAAAATGAAATTGAATACAATTAGTGATAATGAGTAATTTCTTATCAATATTGATGTCACAGTGGCGAAGTGATGGAGGGGCCTCAGCTAACACCTGGGACAGAAACACGCAACACGTCAATTACCTACTATTTATAAATAAATTACATCACAAGGGTAGGTAGGCCTATGTGATGTTAGGCTTACCTGTACTCAGCGAGACAGTGGTATTCGTTTGAAAGGCCCAGGTTTTTCATTCGGCTCTTCTTGGGGCTCCGGAGACTCCTGTGTATTTGGATCTGGATGTAAAAGGGGGTCGTCGAAGTTATCTTCTTCGTCTGACTCAGTCATTTCTAGGGTAGGAGAATTAAGGCAGGTCTTCCCCCGACAAATTTTACAGACAACAGAGCATTTCAGCCCTGCTCTCCGGCAGGAGCATCGCCCTGCTCCGCACTCTTTCAGGCACCTGTATGACAAGGATGTAAGCAGTTATAATAACTCCAGGTTACAACAGATTCAAATGTTTTAATTCTAATCAGAAAAAATACCTATGTCCAGCATTGGACATTGACTAGAACTGGCTGTTTTGAAAGGAGGCTGAACATCTTCGTTTTCCCTTGTCCGAAAAGGGCAGAGGTGGTGTCGCAACCACTGAAGGCGTGGAGGAACAACTCTATTCCAGGGGGGAGTGAGAGATCTCCTCGAATGAATGATGTTGACAAGAACTGCTTGCAACCTGTTCCACCCCTGGCACTTTTCTGGAAAGAAACATTTTGTTTGTTGGCGCCCAATCCATTTAGGAGCACCAACAGGTCGATATCTTCTCCAGCGATTATGGCGTGCTCATACTCCTCGCTCTTTTCCAAAGCTGTCCTCACAATGAGGCAGTCGGCGTCCTCTGGAGCTTGCTTTGTTTCGATCCCTTGTATATCCAGTCCAATACACATTAAGTTGATCAGGCGCTGCTTGTTTTTTGGGTTGGACAAAAACTTTTCCTGGGGCACTACGATCAGTGTCGATTCTTCAAAAAATATATCGCTGCATTCTGAGGCTGCATAACGTCGTGGCCGTTCTGCTGTTTTTGTGCTCTTAGCTGTCCTCTCTTCTGGGTAGCCATCGAATACTACTGAGCCATTTTTTCCAAAATGGTTGGCCGTATAGGTGATAAAAGTAGCAACAATTTCCCTCACTGAGCTGTTCCCATGCCATATAACCTTATGGAGCAAGGATCCTCCATCCACTACAACAAAAGTTCTTAGTTCAAAGGCGACGTTTTCTGGGTGGTGCGTAAAGGTATAGTAGAACGATGATTTTGTTCCTTTTCGAATTCCCTCTTCGGAGAATAGAGCCATGGGACATGGGGCCAACTCGTATGTAAAGTGGTTTTGTAGGTCGGTCTCAGACTGTTTTATTATACACATTGACTGCAATGGGCGGCCTTATCGCTAAGAGCGATTTCTTCCAGGCACCCAACCCACAAATAAATATGACATTAATAGATAAAAAACTTTCTTCGGATTTTCCCAATTAATTGGGGTCGCCAGAGCCAACCAGGCTCATTTTGGTTTTGGCCGGGGATTTAAGGCCGGATGCCCTTCCTGACACCACGTGATTTTTCAGTTGAAAATTCCACCCCGCTGTCATCGGGATTCGAACCACGGCCGTCCGGGTGAAAGACGTGCAGCTAGGCCACTCCATCACCACGCTCCCCATGACATTAAGAGAGAACTGTGCAATATTGATAAAAATGTACATTCGAAGCCCTATTTTTTGAAATATTCGATGTCCTTATTTTGTTTTTACCTGATAACAAGAGAACTGTTAGTCTTACAGCGTTTCGCGTCTGCTTAAAGTAAAGATAAATAACTTCCCTACAACTTTACTTTCCATGCCTTTCCTCGTAGAATGAGTATTTTAGACGGTATTTTGTTCGAAAGACTAGCTTACTACAAATTACGAACTTTTTGAAAAAAAAAAAAAGGCCCATGTTTGAAGTTTAGTATCTCAAGATCTATAGGACATACAGAGCTGGAATTGCGCTCAAATTGTCGGTAATTTTGTCTTCTTTAAAAGTGTGATGAGTGACTTTGCCATTGAATGCATAGTTTGGAAGTTGGAAGCCAAAAACCGAAAAACGTCTGAAAATATTGAGGTTTTTCGAGCACCACGAAGTTAGCACAGGTGTTTCGAGGTTGCAAACTTGGTTTTACACTGTTGGTATCTATCCTAACAACATACCAAAAAATCAGAACCTTGCAATTTTTTGCGACCTAACGCGATTTTTGTGTCTACGTTGACTGGCCTATCTTCTGAATTGCAAATTCCACGACGGGTAACTTCCCTCTTTTGTGAAGAACATGCTGAGTGCATGTTTAGCAGTGTAAAATTATCGGAGGAATCTAAAAGTGAACTGTGGATGATGTAGAATGTGCGTGGGCGGGAAATGATGCTAACATATGTAACTTTTGTCGCATTTAAATACATAGACTGTGCATAACTGTTAAATTTCTATCTTTGTAAAATGCAACACACCTATTTTCCATTTGCATACTTAATTTTAACCCATTCTGAATAATTTTTCTGGGGCCCACATTAGGAACTCATATTTAACAAGCAGTTCCGTGAAGAACTATACAGCCTATTTTCATATATCCTACTTATGTTAACTGCCACTATCAACATACAACATTTCAGTTTGATTGCTGTAATAGATTCGTAGATATTGAGAACCGACTAAATATTTCGGATGGTTGCCATGTTGGATTTTATATATGTAGATCCTAGAGTTATGTACTGTTACATGAAGATTATTGTGTACGTGTAGCATTCAAACTTCAATCGCATGATTAGGGCACAAGAAGTAACAAGGAGATTTTAAAATTTCGCTCAGCTGCCATCTTGTGGTTATGGAAACAATTGAAATAAATTAGATGCCAGTCGATAAACATTCGTATATGGATTTACTGTACCAAGTTTCACTGCACTCGGATCGTTTAATTGCGTGAAACGTCCATGTGAATATTTATAATTCACGTCGCCGCCATGTTGGATTTGTGATCACCAGGTTATTTAAAGTCCTATAGCTGAACTTAAGTTCATTGCCCCAATGAACATTAAAAAAATCAGTTTGATTGCTATAATAGATTCGTAGATATTCAGAGCCGTCTAAATATTTCAGATGGTCGCCATGTTGGATTGTTAAAGGTATAGGCCATAGAGTCATGTACCATTAAAGGAAAAACATTGCATAGGTTCATTATTCAAACTTTCACTTCGATCGCATGATTACGACACAAGAAATACAAATTTAATTTTAAAATTCGCACAGCCGCCATCTTGAGGTTATGTAAACAATTGAACTAAATTAGACACCAGTGCATTACAATGTCTATAAACATTTCTTGTACCAGATTTCATTGCGTTTGGAACATTAAATCGCGAGAAAGTTCTATTTAAAATTTTCAAATTCGCTTGGCCGCCATGTTCGTTTTGTAGTTAACCGGTTTTTGAAAGTCTTGTAGATGAACTTTCAGTAGTGCCCTTTATCTCGGTACAAAATTTCAGGGTGATACCGCTAATAGTTTCAGAGATAAAGAATGCCGGTGAAATATTTCGCACATCCGCCATCTTGTGGTTATGTAAACAATTGAACGAAGTTAGATGTCGGTGCATTACAATGTGTATAAACATATACTGTACCATGTTTCATTGCGTTTGGTTGGTAAAATCGCGAGAAACTTCTATTTAAAAGTCGCAAATTCGCGTGGCTGCCATGTTGGTTTTGTAGTCACCAGTTTTTCAAAAGTCACATAGGTGAACTCCTAGTAGTTTCCTTTATCACCGTAATAAATTCCAGGGTGATATCGGGAATAGTTTCGGAGATATTGAATGCTGGTGAAATATTTCGCACAGCCGTCATGTTGGATTGGTGAGACGTAACAAAATTTGAAGGGCACGGTCGGGGTCGCCCGGAATAGTGCTATGAACTTACCGAGTTTCATTGAAATCGCTCCAGCCGTTTAGAATTTATTAGGGACACACACACACCTCACACACACACACACACACACACACACGGACAAAAGGTGATCTCATAAGCCTATTTTTTCAAAATTGAAAATAGGCTAAAAATCAACAAAACGTGATGTTTATGAAAAACATGATTACACCTGCAAAAGTTGATCAATGATTTTAAGTAAACTATGCCAGTTGGAGAACTATATAAGGTACAAGCTGTACCCGGCATGCGTTGCAATGCCAATCAAAGAAAGTGTTGGCGTTGAAATTCTGTTTCTTGAAGTGCTTTTGGATACACAACATGTTAACTGCCTCTAAGCTATCGTAAAATGGATTTTCTAATTTAGAACCATTCGTAGAAGCGTGCACAACAACTTTCAAAAGTTTCATCGCTGTCACTCATTTGTTGAATCTACTCGTACGCTACCTGTTGTGAAATGTATTTACTAAGTCGAAACCCTTCCCTGGCGTGTACACAATAACTCATCAATGATTCATCGCAATCGGATGAATTGTATATGCACGTATACGGGGTTTTGTTTAAACGATTCGTGCGCTGTCATTCATTTGTTGAATCTACTCGTGCGCTACCTATTGAGAAATGAATTACTAAGTCGAAGCCCTTCCCTGGCGTGTACACAATAACTCATCAAGGTTTCATCGCAATCGAAGAATGTTATATGAACGCAATAGGGGATTTTGTTGAAACGCTTCGCGCGTCGTCACCCATTTGTTGCATCTACTCTTGCGCTACTTATTGTGAAATGGATTTACTAAGTCCCCTTCCCTGGCGGGTACACAATAACTGATCAATGTTTCATCGCAATCGGATGAATAGTATATGAACGCATACCGGATTTTGTTTAAACGATTCGTGCCCCGTCACTCATTTGTTGAATCTACTCGTGCGCTACCTACTGTAAAATGTATTTACTAAGTTAGAAACCGTCACGTAAGTGTCCACAACATGTCACCCAAGTTTCATCGCTATCGGACTAATGGGATATGAAGACATAGGGGAGTGTATTGAAACACCCCGCGTGTCGTCGTTCATTTGTCGAATCTACTCGTGTGCTACCTACTGTGAAATGTATTTACTAAGCCAGAAACCTTCCTTGGAGTGTCCACCATATTTCACCCAAGTTTCACCGCTAACGGCAGAATGGTATATGACCTTATACGGGACTTTGTTGAAACGCTTCGCGCGTCGTCCCGCATTTGTTGAATCTACTTGTGCGCAGCCTGTTGTATAGTGGATTTACTAAGCCAGAAACCTTCCATGAAGTGTACACAACATCTCACCCAAGTTTCATAGCTATCGGACGAATGGTATATGAATGCATACGGGACATGGTTGAAACGCTTCGCGTGTCGTCGCTCATTTGTTGATTCTACTCTTGCGCTAATTATTGTAATATGGATGTACTCAGCCATAAACCTTCCCTGGAGTGTACACAACATCTCACCCAAGTTTCATCGCAATCGGATGAATGGTATGTGAACGTATACGGGACGTTGTCGAAACGCTTCGCGCGTAGTCACCCATTTGTTGAATCTAAACGTGCGCTTCGTATTGTAAAATGGATTAACTAAGCCAGAAACCTTTCCTGGAGTGTACACAACAGCTCACCCAAGTTTCATCGCTATCGGATGAATGGTATATGACCTTATATGGGACTTTGTTGAAAAACTTCGCGCGTCGTCGCTCATTTGTTGATTCTGCTCCTGCTCTTCCTATTTTTAAAGGGATTTACTAAGCCATAAACCTTCCCTGGAGTGCACACATCTCAGCCTAGTTTCATCGCTATCGGACGAATGGTATATGAACGCATACGTGACTTTGTTGAAATGCTTCGCGCGTCGTAGCTCATTTGTTGAATCTACGCGTGCGCTACCTATTGTAAAATGGATTTACTAAGTCAGAAACCTTCCCTGGAGTGTACTCAACATCTCACCCAAGTTTCATCTCAATCGGACGAATGGTATATGAACGCATAGGAGACATACAGACATACCCACAGACAAACTATCACGTTACATTGATTTATATATATACAAGGTGTACCCGGCATGCGTTGCAATGCCAATCAAAGAAAGTGTTGGCGTTGAAATTCTGTTTCTTGAAGTGCTTTTAGATACACAACATGTTAACTGCCTCTAAGCTATCATAAAATGGGTTTTCTAATTTAGAACCATTCGTGGGAGCGTGCACAACAACTTTCAAAAAGTTTCATCGCTGTCACTCATTTGTTGAATCTAATCGTACGCTACCTATTGTGAAATGGATTTACTAAGTCGAAACCCTTCCCTGGCGTGTACACAATGACTCATCAATGATTCATCGCAATCGGATTAATGGTATATGCACGTATAGGGATTTTTGTTTAAACGATTCGTGCGCGGTCACTCATTTGTTGAATCTACTCGTGCGCTACCTATTGAGAAATGTATTACTAAGTCGAAGCCCTTCCATGGCGTGTACACAATAACTCATCAAGGTTTCATCGCAATCGAAGAATGTTATATGAACGCAATAGGGAATTTTGTTGAAACGCTTCGCGCGTCGTCACCCATTTGTTGCCTCTACTCTTGCGCTACTTATTGTGAAATGGATTTACTAAGTCCCCTTCCCTGGCGGGTACAAAATAACTGATCAATGTTTCATCGCAATCGGATGAATAGTATATGAACGCATACCTGATTTTGTTTAAACGATTCGCACTCCGTCACTCATTTGTTGAATCTACTCGTGCGCTACCTACTGTAAAATGTATTTACTAAGTTAGAAACCGTCACGTAAGTGTCCACAACATCTCACCCAAGTTTCATCGCTATCGTCGTTCATTTGTCGAATCTACTCGTGTGCTACCTACTGTGAAATGTATTTACTAAGCCAGAAACCTTCCTTGGAGTGTCAACCATATTTCACGCAAGTTTCACCGCTAACGGCAGAATGGTATATGACCTTATACGGGACTTCGTTGAAACGCTTCGCGCGTCGTCCCTCATTTGTTGAATCAACTTGTGCGCTGCATATTGTATAGGGGATTTACTAAGCCAGAAATTTTCCATGACGTGTACACAACATCTCACCCAAGTTTCATAGGTACGGACGAATGGTACATGTATGCATACGGGACTTGGTTGAAACGCTTCGCGTGTCGTCGCTCATTTGTTGATTCTACTCTTGCGCTACATATTGTAATATGGATGTACTCAGCCAGAAACCTTCCCTGGAGTGTACACAACATCTCACCCAAGTTTCATCGCAATCGGATGAATGGTATGTGAACGTATACGGGACGTTGTCGAAACGCTTCGCGCGTAGTCACTCATTTGTTGAACATAAACGTGCGCTTCGTATTGTAAAATGGATTTACTTAGCCAGAAACCTTTCCTGGAGTGTACACAACAATTCACCAAACATTTATCACATCAGACGAATGGTATATGACTTTATACGGGACTTTGTTGAAACGCTTCGCGTGTCATCGCTCATTTGTTGAATCTACTGGTGCGCTACCTATTGTAAAATGTATGTGCTAAGCCAGAAACCTTCCCTGGAGTGTACACAGCATCTCACCCAAGTTTCATCGCTATCGGATGAATGGTATATGAAATTAAATGGGACTTTGTTGAAACGCTTCGCGCGCCGTTGCTCATTTGTTGATTCTACTCGTGCTCTACCTATTTTTAAAGGGATTTACTAAGCTAGAAACCTTCCCTGGAGTGCACACAAAATCTCAGCCTAGTTTCATCGCTATCGGACGAATGGTATATGAACGCAAACGTGACTTTGTTGAAATGCTTCGCGTGTCGTAGCTCATTTGTTGAATCTAATCGTGCGCTGCCTATTGTTAAGTGGATGTACTAAGCCAGAAAATTTCCCTGCAGTGTACACAACATTTTACGCAAGTTTCATAGCTATCGGACGAATGGTATATGAATGCATACGGGACTTTGTTGAAATGCTTCGCGCATCGTCGCTCATTTGTTGAATCTACGCGTGCGCTACCTATTGTAAAATGGATTTACTAAGTCAGAAACCTTCCTTGGAGTGTACTCAACATCTCACCCAAGTTTCATCGCAATCGGACGAATGTTATATGAACACATACGGGACTTTGTTGAAATGCTTCGCGCATCGTCGCTCATTTGTTGAATCTACGCGTGCGCTACCTATTGTAAAATGGATTTACTAAGTCAGAAACCTTCCTGGGAGTGTACTCAACATCTCACCCAAGTTTCATCGCTATCGGACGAATGGTATATGAACACATACGGGACTTGTTTGAAACGCTTCGCGCATCGTCACTCATTTGTTGAATCTACGCGTGCGCTACCTATTGTAAAATGGATTTACTAAGTCAGAAACCTTCCTTAGAGTGTACTCAACATCTCACCCAAGTTTCATCGCAATCGGTTGAGTGGTATATGAATGCATAGGAGACATACACACCCACAGACAAACTATCACGTAAGAATGATTTTTATATATATAGATAAGTTGCAAATAATTTGATTCATGTTTGGACAAAATTGGATAAAAAAAACCTAAAACAAACTGGGGGCTCGGGTTTGGGTACTTTCCTCCCCTTTTACCTGTTCTCTTGATCGTTGGAAGTTCCGTTATCTCTACTAAGGCTAGTATAAAACTAAGTCCCCAATTCTTGGTTGTTACGGGCAAACTCGAGAACCACTGGATGGATTTCGATACGATTTTCACCATTCTGTAAAGGATATCTCGAGGATGATTTCTGTAGAAAATAATTTATTTATGATCAAAGGAAGCCGAGTAACGATTTCAGTGGAAAAGTCGAAAAAAACTGGAGTCCGAGCGCTTTGTAAGCTTACGCTGGGCAAACCGTTAAAAATATCTAAATAGTATGAGTGTAAGAATTGTTCAGCATGAAAAGTTCTACAAAAAAGTCCGGGAGAGCATATGTTCATCTTCAATACATCGCCCACTACAAGTTTTTTTACGTCTTAATTTCTTCCAACCATGTCGATTCAACTACTGAGGCGACAGTTTACTAGCTGGCTAAGGGCGAGTCTATCATCCCTATTACAGCCTAGATAGCGGGCGAACCTATTGCCCCAGATACAGCCAGCAGCAAACCGTCGAGTCGTGTTGAGTTAAGACTTCTGAGAAGAGTGGTTGTGTTTGGAGTATCCCTGGAAGTGCAACTCGGGTTTTCTTCATTTCGCCTGTGAATCACAGTCAAGTTAAGATTGAACGGAAGGGGGATTTGAGTTTCATTCACCTCGCCATTCCCTGGAAGTGCATCTCTCATTTCGCCTGTGAACTTTTCGTTCCGCAAAATTCACAGTCAAATTAAGATTGGACGGAAGGGTGATTATATTATATTAAATTAGACTGATTGGCGTATAATCTCTACTTAGTATAACACAAAGTCCCCGATTCTTGGATGTCACGGGTAATCTCGAGAACCACTGCATGGATTTTGACGCGGTTTTCACCATTCTGTAAAGGATACCTCGAGGAAGGTTTCTGTAGAAAATAATTTATTTATGATCAAAGGAAGCCAAACAGAACCGATTTCAGAGAAACGGTCGAAAAAAAAATCCTGGCGTCCGTGCGCTTTTTAAGCTTACGCTGGGCAAATCGTTAAAAATATCAATATACAATGAGTGTAAGAATTGTTCAGCATGAAAAGTTCTACAAAACGTACACGAGAGCACATCTCTATATTCAATATATCGTCCACTATAAGTGTTTTTAGATTGGACGGAAGGGGGATTTGTTTTTCATCCACCTCGCCATTCTTAAATTACTTCTGACAAGAGTTTGTTGCGCATGCATCTCCATGATAATATAGTTAATAGTCCAGTCAGTGATTTCAAACCATCATGGCGAGACGTAAAACGGATATAGATCGTAGTTCATTGACATCGTAAAGAAGCGCTTATCACGTAATGCATTCACAACTGTTTCCGGGCGAAGCCGGGCCGGGTTGCTAGTAATATAATATAATATATAACAAGCTGTACCCAGCATGGTTGCAATGTCAACCGAAGAAAGTGTTGGAGTTGTAATTTTGTTTGTTGAAGAGCTTTTGGATACACAACATTTTATTTCTAAATTATTGTTAAATGGATTTACTAATTCAGAAACATTCCCGGGAACGTGCACAACAACTCTCCAAAGTTTAATCGCAATCGGATGAATGGCATATCAATGCATACGGTACTTTGTTGAAACTATTCGCGCACCGTCACTCATTTGTCGAATTTACTCGTGCATTACATATTATAATATGGATTTATTAAGTCAGAAACCTTCGCAGTAGTGTACACAACAACTAACCAAAATTTCATCGCCATCGAATAAATGGTTTATCAACGCATACGGGACTTTTTTGAAACAATTCGCGGGCCATCCCTCATTCGTTGATTCTACTCGTGCGCTAACTATTGTAATATGGTTTTACTATGTCAGAAACCTATGCAGGAGTGTACACAAGACTCACCAAAGTTTCATCACAATCGGATGAATGGTATATGAACTCATACGGGACTTCGTTGAAACGATTCGCGTGCTGTTTCATTTGTTGAATCTATTCGTGCGCAACCAAAAACGATTCGCGCGCTGTCATTTTTTTGTTGAATCTACTCGTATGCTACGTAGTGTATAATAGGTTTACTAAGTCAGAAAACTTTGCAGGAGTGTATACAACAACTCACTAAAGTTTCAACGCAATCGAATGAATAGTAACTTACATCAACGCGTACGGGACTTTGTTGAAACGATTCGCGCGCCGTCACTAATTTGTTGAACCTACTCGTGCGCTACCTATTGTAAAATAGATTTCCTTATTCAGAACCCTTCCCTGGAGTGTCGGCCTACACAACAATTCACGAAAGTTTCATCGTAATCGGATGAATGGTAACTTATATGAACGCATATGGGACTTTGTCGAAACGATTCGCGCGCCGTCACTCATTTGTTGAAACTACTCGTGCGCTACCTATTGAAAAATATATTTAGGCTACTAAGTCAGAAACCTTTGCAGGAGTGTACACAACAACTAACTCAAGTTTCATAGCAATCGGATGATTGGTATATGAACGCATGCGGGACTTCGTTGAACCGATTCGCGCGCCGTCACCCTGTTGAATCTTCTCGTGCACTACATATTGTAGAATGGATTTACTGAGTTAGAAACCTTTCCCGGAGTGTACACAACAACTAACCCAAGTTTCAAAGCAATCGGATGAGTGGTATATGAACGCTTACAGGACGTTGTTGAAACGATTCGCGCGCCGTCACTCATTTGTTGAAACTTCTCGTGCGCTACCTATTGTAGAATGGATTTACTAAGTCAGAAACCTTTCCTGGAGTCTACACAACAACTAACCCAAGTTTCATCGCAATCGGATGAGTGGTAGACTATATGAACTATAAAGGAGACACACACCCACAAACTATCACGTAACATTTATTTTTATATATACTATAATATAATATAATATAACATAATATAGCTAGCTGAACCCGGTCACGCTTCCTTATGGCTCAGTCTGATATGAAATGGGTAAGTAAATGAAAGTATTGTAGCTAACACAGATTCATCAAGAAAACACGTCATTCAATGCAATATCCTGCCTTGCCTTGCTGTGGCTATGCTGTGGAATGAAAGGAAATGAATAAAACGATGCAGGTGTGTGTGTGTGCCGGCCCCGTGGTTTTGGAGTAGTGCGCCTGCCTCTCACCCGGAGGCCCCGGGTTTGATTCCCGGCTCCATCAGGGATTTTAGAAACTGACGTGAGGGCTGGAACGAGGTGCACTCAGCCTCGTGAGGACAATTGAGTAGCTGTCTGACAGTGAGGCAGCGCCCCGATCACGAACATCAAGTGTGGCTCTAGCCACGAACGAGTAAGGTCATGCTTGTCTGGTGCATCTGAGCAGTGAGAGTGCAGCCAACACACAGCAGTTAAGTGCGCCGGATAGCTTAGTACAGGCTATTTGTCAATTGGATAGAACCCCAGGAAGAAAATGCAAACCATCAGGAAAAATACGTTGAAATGCTCCTTCCAACGGAACACCACGCGTCCGTCGGCAGCGGAAATTCACACCTTTGTGGCGGAGATGCTGAAAATCACGGTCGACCAACTGGAGACACTGCAACTTGACGCACCGTCCAACTCTGTTTTTATCAAGGTAATCTCTCAATCTATTATGGACAAACTTTTGAGTAAATTTGCGGGAACACACAGGCTTACTTTGTTTAATGGGGAGTCTGTTTCGGTAGAAATTGCCGCTGCCGGCATGGAAGCCACGCGGGTAAGGCTCTTTAATATTCCGCCTGAATTATCAAATGATACAATACGCACCCATTTTGCAAAATATGGTACAGTCAAATCCATCACAAATGAAAGTTGGTCCCAGTATTACAAGTTACCAGTTGCAAATGGTATCCGACAAATACAAATAGATTTAAAAAAGCAAATTCCGTCCTTTATCATGATTGATGGGCACCGTGGACAGGTTAGCTATGAAGGGCAAGTTAAAACATGTGCCATATGTCAAGCTATAGACCATCTGCGTATCGACTGTCCGAACCGATACTCGGCCATGACGCGCCTTGAACGCGACACACGGACAACTAGCCTTGCGGCTATGGTCACCCCTAGATCCAGCCGCCGTATAGACGACTCCCCGCTTCACAGCCCAGGCGATACTCAAGCACGCTACGATACAGGTTTTCCCCCGCTAGACAGCACCCCTCCCATGGAGACGGAGCCTGTCACCCTGGCTGACAGCATAGGTGTGCCTGACATGAATCCAGAGTCTGTGGTCTTGCACCAGGAAGAGTCTTCACAGCAACCCTTGGATGCTGACCGGTCACCCCCTCCAGTTGCCAAACCTACCCATAGTTCCCCCCAAGGAGAAGGCTCGGCACAGGAAAATTCGGGAATACGCAAAACGACCACCTGGTCTGAGGACATTGAGGAAAGCATGCTCGTTAGCCGTGGGCATACTTCTGATGACTCAGATGCTTCGCTCGCAACCCCAGTCGTGAAAAATCGTAAACCTAAGCGCAAGGTTAACCCTACTTCCGATGAATCCGATGCTTCGCTCGCCACCGAACTTGTTAAAACCCGTAGAGCACAGAACAAGCCTAAGCAGCTGAAGAAAGGTGAAATACGTGTCAGTGAGATAGACCCTCGTTTCCGAGTGCCGGAAACCACCAGAAGTTGTCCAACAGAAGCCTCACCTGCTGCAAGCCTTACTACCGGCGAAGCCCTTGAGGTTCAGCAAATGATGTCGGACCTGTGTCATATGGCAACCCTTCCTAGCCCCGGACCCATTCTTTCACTTCTACGCAAGTGCGCTCAAATGGGTCAGCATGAGGGAGTCCCCGAGTTCGTTAACAAGATGCGGGCTAAATATAGTGAGCAGTCCCGGGAGGCACTGCAGGATTTGGATCTACAGTTAGCTCCCCTCTTAGCCGATATCAACTATGGACCATAATTCACATTTGAAGACCTATGCCACAGTAAATGTTCCTGGCTTGAGGAATCCGGCCACTCAGGCGCTGTTAAGCCGTTTTCTGCGTGAATATGATGTTGACATTCTTTTTCTGCAAGAAGTCAGCGAATGCAATATTGGCTTCCTCTATGAACATGACTATATAGTTAACATGGGCACCACTGCTAGGGGTACGGCCATTATCTACCGTAAAGGCACCCTAGTAACGGATGTGGTGATGGATCCTTCCGGGCGTATAACATCTGCTACGGTACATGGTGTCAGGATCATAAATGTTTACAGTCCATCTGGCTCCAATTATAAATCTGAGAGAAACGTTTTATTTAGGCAAGACATCTTACCCCACCTGGTAACGAATCTCCCCATTCTATTGATGGGGGATTTCAACTGCACCTTACGCCCCCAGGATCAGACGGGTTCCTTCAATTTCTGTCCTGGGTTACAGGGACTCACCCAGAGCATGCAACTAATAGATATATGGCCACACATAGCAACCAGATCCAATATACATTTTGCCGTGGCGCCTCTAAATCCAGGATTGATCGGGCGTATATGTCCAGTACGCTTGCCTCACGTGTACGCGGCTGTCGGATAATCCCTGTCGCCTTTAGTGATCACAATGGCTTTTTATTTACGGCGCGAAGTGCCGTCCCTGCACACACAATACAAGGGCGAGGCACGTGGAAAATGAATACCAACTGCTTTGAAAGGGAAGAGGATTCACAGCGTTTTGAGGCTGTGTATCGGCAGTGTCAACGGCTGAAACACCGTTACAACAATGTGGCTGACTGGTGGTTAGAAAAGGTGAAGCCGGCCATTCGGGCAGTCGCCAAAGCCATAACCTTTGAACGTAATCAACGTTTATATCGGAAACTGGACTTCTATGACACCGTGTTACAGGACCTCCACCATCGAGAACAACTAGGGGAAAATGTGTCGGTGGCACTACGCACGATTAAGACAACCATCTGCCATGTCCGAGAAAGCAATTTAGCCACCCTGCAGCAGCATGTCAAGAAATATTCCTTGATTGGCAGGGAAAAGATGTCTGTTTATCAGCTTGGCCGTCTCCGCCGCTCGCAAGGGCGTCAGTGTATTAGTCAGTGGACGGGACCGGATGGGGGCATATTAACGACCCGTGAGGAACTACTTGCAGAAGGTGAGTGCTATTTTCGGGAGATGCTGGCTGAGGAACCAGTCTCGGAATCGGCAGGTAACCAACTCTTGACGTCTACGGACGGGCACCTGGACAACGACTGCATGCGTCAACTTGGCGCCCCAATCATGAAGGCAGAGATCGACTATGCTCTCCGAAACACAGCTAATAACAAGACGCCGGGAATAGATGCTCTGCCGTATGAATGGTACAAACACTTCTGGCACCTTGTTGGAGATGAGGTCACCCAAGTCCTCAACTACCTATTCACACATGAAGTACCCCACGGCTTTACGGAAGGCATTATCCTTTTGATTCCCAAGATTAATGGTGTGCGTGGTATTGCTGACTACAGACCAATAACTATTCTCAACAAGGATTACAAGTTGCTGGCCTGATAGGCCCTGGTCAAACCTGCACGATACCCCAGAAGACCATTCTGCATAGCATTCTTGCTATCCGAGACCTCATTCTTTATGCTTCAGGTAATGGAAATCACGCGGCTGCCTTGCTGAATATTGACCTGAACAAAGCCTTTGATAGGGTCGCCCACGCATATCTTTGGCAAACTTTGCGTCACTTTCACATTCCTCTGGGCGTCATACACTGCCTCCAACGACTCTACGCATCCGCTTCATCCAGAGTGTTGATAAATGGATTTTTATCCCGTCCAATTCCCGTCCATAAATCCATCAGGCAGGGCTGCCCATTGTCGATGGTGCTCTTTGTTTTGGCTATTGAACCCCTGATCCGCAGTCTGGACGAGAAACTCCAAGGTATCGATCTGCATGGTGCGCATATCACCCTGCGGGCATATGCCGATGACGTGACCGTCTTTATCACTGATGAGTCAGAACTTACGTCTACGAATAGCATCATGGACACCTACGCCCTAGCATCAGGTGCACGCATCAATGCTGCGAAGTCATCGCTCATGCCCATCTGCTTGCCTACAACAATCAGGACGCCGCACGACCTAGCCATTCCAATAGTTGACAGGTGTACAATATTGGGGATAACTTTCTTCCCCGATTTTGCAGAAACTGTCAGCTATAACTGGAACCGGAGGCTAAATACGCTGAGATTTCAATTAAAGGAAGAACTGACGAGAAGATTGAACCTGATACAGAAAGTGTGGTTTATTAATACCTTTGCCCTGTCCAAAGTATGGTTTCTGGCACAAGCAATCCCAGCTCCGCACGTTCTCTGCCAACGAATGGAAATGGCCATCGGGTATTTCCTCTGGTCTGGATACCGCTATCGGATTCGTCGAGATCAAATGAACCTGCCACTCCGAAGAGGCGGACTGCAACTTGTGGCAGTTGAACACAAATGTGCCGCCTTGCTGGCCGCACAGCTTTTTCGAGCGCAACACCATATGGGGGACCCCTTTGACACTGTCTGCATCCAGTCACTTGTCCCAGGTGCGAATCCCCAGATGCTCATCCCAGCCAATGTTTTCAAGAAGGAACTCGCAATTCTTAACCGTCTGAAATCCAGTGTCTCCACACCCTTCACCGCCCTCCCTAACAAGGTGCTTTATAGGTTTCTGCTCGCCGAAAGACTCTTCACTCCCTATATACAGATGAAATATCCTACGCGAGCCTGGTCGACTATTTGGGAGAACCTGTGGAATCCCTGGATTCCACTGGAATGGCGATCGACATTGTATGAGTACCTCAATGAAATTGTGCCGACCAGAGAAAAACTGTCTCGGCATGGGCAGAGTGATGTCGACCTGTGTGACGCCTGTGGTCGCACTGACACATTAGACCATCGAGTCACTACGTGTGGGAATGCGACAGTCGACTGGACTTGGACCCTCCAGGCAGTATCTGGAATCTGCGGACGGCCGCTGGACGTGTCCGATGGCATGAAGGTGCAACGTTTTGCAGTAACACATTCCACTGGGGAAAAGCGTAACGCCATCCTCTGGTTCACGGCGGGAGCGATTCATTACAACCTCTCCCGCCACAGGTCTCGGGACCACACACTGGTGGGGTTCTTGGACCACCTCCGCAGGGAGAGATGGAAATCCGCCAAACATGGAACACTGACTGCAGCGTTTGGACGGCTGTTATGTATGTTTTGAATTGGACAGCCACGAGTTCTTATCGTCAGCCTGGAGTGTTTAATGCGTATAAGTGCTTGTGACTTTAAAATGGTGCAGTGACGATTACTTTCTGTGTTGACCTTTACAAAGGTGCAGTGACATTTTGCTTCTGTGTTGCTTCATAAACAATGGTGCAGTGACTTTTATTTTCTGTATTAACTATTCAAATTGTGCACTGACAATTCCTTTCTATGTGTGTAAAGTTATTACTATGTAAATAAAACCACCTTAAAAAAACAAAACAAAAAAAACTACCAGGGTTAACGACCGAGGGGACCCGATGCTCTGATCACGCGTCACCCCAATATCTGCAGGCCAAATGGCTGGGCAGCGGTCGCTTGGTAGGCCTAGGCCCTTCGCGGGATGTGGAGCCAGGGGTTAAAGTTAAGTTGTGTGTGTAAGTGTGCGTGTGTGTGACCCTAATAAAATCAATACGCCTAGATCGATTTCAATGGAACTCGGTGAGGCCAAACTACTATTTTATCCGATCACGACCGTGCCTTCAAATTGAAATACGTTTCACTTTGAGAGTTTTGATTCTGACACGTTCATTATCGTCTAAACGTTCTTCATCTGTGCGGTTTGATCTCCTTTGATGTTATGTGATTGTTCGTCGAGATCGGCGGCCTATGTCTGAACGTTGGCGAGGCGTTTATGACTTGAAGATATGAAGCTCATTCAGATATTGCAACTCTATACGTCTTAGCTGTAGATGTAATTATTCTTGACGTTGATGAGTTGATTGTGCTGCTATTCTTCTTTTCGATTGAACTCATGGAACATTTTATTGCATGCATTAATCAAATGGATTATAGTATGGAATGCTTTCTTTGCTCATAAAAGATTTTTAAGTGGATGCGCTATGTCGCCAAGGAGATTTATTTGTCTTTGTTAATAGGAAGATTTTTAAGTGGATGCACATTACTATCATGGAAACCACAATGAAGATCTGTACTCTACTTTCTATTCATGGCGTTGCCTAGGTCAACCCATTGAACTGTAGGTATTACCTAGAGTTCAATGGGTCAACCATCTTTAAGATGGGCAATGTCCTTAAGCAATTTTTGGTGACTCTGAATATATTCTTAGTTCCATCTCTTAATGTACAAAATGCACATACAGTAGACTACAAAATTTGGTTGAAGTCCAATGGATAGTATGGACATTGGGGCTAGAGGACCACGTTGTCGCAGCTCCTAAACTAAGGAACCAACCAACCAACCAACCAACCAACCAACCAACCAACCAATCAAAGTCTGGACATTACATACAGTTAGAAATTGGATTTGTCAGCGCGTTAAGTCGTGTTGGCAACAGTGTCATGTATGTCTTGCTTAGAAATATAAAAAAATCCACAGCCTGCTTCCGGTCTCCGACCGGGTCAGGAATGGAATGAATGAAGCCCCCATCTAGCGGCGAGGATATGAACTGTGCCGGCTGCCGAGGCCTGACACACTCCTCTGGGGCAATGATTTAATGAATGACAGATGCAATGAAATGATAGTGGAGAGTGTTGCTGGAATGAAATTTTGACAGGGAAAACCGGAGTACCCGGAGAAAAACCTGTCTGCCTCCGTTTTGTCCAGCACAGATCTCACATGGAGTGACCGGGATTTGAACCACGGACCCAGCGGTGAGAGGCCGGCGCGCTGCCGCCTAAGCCACGGAGGCTTGTCTTGCTGAGAATTAATCTGAAATATTATGGCCTATTATTGTGCCAATTTTCGATGAAATCCATTTGTTAGTATAGAAGTTACATGCATTTAAAAATTGGACATTTTAGAAGGCTTAGAATCATGCTAGCAGCACAACGTATAACAGATGCTCCAAATTAATTTAGAATGTCAGGTACTATACGTGTGCAAAGTTTAGAGCGGTTGGCTTGCATACTTTCTGATATATGGATAAAACAATAATTAGAGAGAGCATTTATTAACAGTTGGCAGCCCTTGTGGCTCTTAAGAATATGCATAGTAATATCTATCATGGTATACAAAGAAAAATGAAAATCCACCGCCTGCTTCCAGTTTCCGACCGGGTCAGGAATGGAATGAACGAAGCCCCGATCTAGCGGCGAGGATATGAACTGTGCCGGCTGCCGAGGCCTGACGCACTCCTCTGGGGCAATGATTAAATGAATGACAGATGAAATGAAATGGTATACAAAGCACAAATGAAATTTCGTTTAAATTAATTTGTTAGTACAGAAGTTAACAAACCTCTGGCACAACAGCCCATGAATGCCTAGGCCTACCAAGCGACCGCTGCCCAGCCATTTGGCCTGCAGATATTAGAGTGACACGTGGTCAGCGCATCGGGTCCCCTCGGCCGTTACTCTTGATTTTCGTGACTGGGGCGCTGCCTGACTGTCAGTCAGCTACTCAATTGTCCTCACGAGGCTGAGTGCACCCAGTTCCAGCCCTCACGCCAGTTTCTAAAATCCTTTACGGAGCAGGGAATCGAACCCGGGGCCTCCAGGCGAGAGGCAGGTGCACTACCCCAACACCACTGGGCCGGCTGTATAGAAGTTAAATGCATTTAAAAATTGGACCTATCAGCAGCCTTAAAATTATTTTGGCAGCATTGACGTGCATTATTTACTCCAAATTAATCTAGAATGCCAGATGCTGATGCTACTGTAGACTATACGTGTGCAAAGTTTATAGCTGGTGGTTTTCATACTTTCTGATATATTGGTATAAGGAAAAAAGAAATAGACAGCGCATTTATGATCTGTTGGCAGCCCTGGTGGCTCTTAAGAATAAGCATAGTCATATCTGTTATGGTAAACATCATACAAAATTTGGTAGAAATCCAATTGATAGTAGCCTATATAAGTTACATGCATTTAAAAATTACCATTAGCCAGACATTTTGCCCTTGTAAACAATCACCTCCACCACCATGTAGGGGACCACATGACCGCGTTGTCGCAGCCCCTAAACTAAGTAACCAACCACACACAAATACAACCATAACAATTAACACTTGTTATCAGACAGATTTTACACACACCCATTATATATATATATTTAAAATTTCGTTAGGCTTGCCCTGTTCTGATTTACAAAAGCACACACAGCAGTACGCCATCATAAGATACAAAACACAATTTGCATCAGTACAAATGGCCCTATGTTTCGCTTTCCTTTAAACTGAAAATTTGCTCTAAGTACGTGTCTGAATTAATATCATATGCTTTATGCTGATTGAATAACAAAAGAACTAACTTGGTGCCATGTTTTCGCGTTTTTTTCATCTCGATATTAAGCCTCCAAAGTTAAAAACCCTTCGTTTCAGGTATCGTCCCCTTAATAAGCCGCGGTAGGTTGGCGCTGCAACCTAACGGTGAATGAATATACAGTATATCCTGTAGCCTACGCGTCTGAGTGTTGAATGGGCAGGCAGTTTAAAGCAGCCAGGAGGGATGCGATCCAGCTGGCAGTGAAAATACCACGGCGATCACAGTCGGTTGGTGCTGCAACCTATCTTTGGATTGTAACTCATGATATGAGATTCCTCGGCATTCAGGCTTGCCCTGTTCTGATTTACAAAAGCACACACAGCAGTACGCCATCATAAGATACAAAACACCATTTGCATCAGTACAAAACAAATGTCTGTAACAGTGACTTGAAAAAGCGGCGATCACACTGGGCTGGTACTGCTCTTAGCGTCTATATTTGGAAACGATGTTGTACGCATAAACCAATACTGTAATCGCCTAATGGGCAGGCAGTTTAAAGCAGCCAGGAAGGATGCGATCCAGCAGGCAGTGGCCACACCATTTATTATCTAAATCACGATTAAAAAAATATTAGAAATCTGAACGCAATAACAATCTGAAACCGTATCTCTCTTATTAACAGGAGTCGTAATAGGGAAATAAAATTTAAAAAGAAATACATTGGCAAAACCTGCATTCGACATACTATTGCAGATTATTCTTAAAGTAGCATTATTTTCTTTGTGATTAGATTTCGGATGATAAGGACCAAACAGTAGCTACGGCGATAGTAACACAATTTGCCACCATGACCGATGTGGCGGTAGTAACACAGAATGACACCAGGTACCACAACGGACAGAGACAATCCAAAGCTATTAGTGTTCACCAAAGAGGATACAATAACATGTTGACTAAGGCTAGCGGTAGCCATGACTACAGTTTGGTTATTGATAAAGGATTGCTGTTCTTTGTACATGTATCTGATCTCCTATTTCTACAAATAAAAAATGTGTTCATCCCTCATTTTGCTGATTTCCTATGTATTAGCCATTTTAGTGCTTACTGACGAATGATATTGTATAATGGTGTAGTTATCACGTATTATAAACACCATGAACTCCGATATAGCATTTTAAAGATCATTACGGTATGGGTTTAGAGAATATATTTATTATCTTACAAAGTACTTTATGGGCTAAAGAAGCCCAATGTGTTCTCAATCAATGCATCTTATTTGACATTATACTGGGATTATACGTTGCTGCATTTACTTTAACTAGTTGAGATAGGTTGGTTGGTTCCTCTGTTTAGGGGCTGCGACAACGTGGTCAAGCAGCCCCGTGTACTTTGGATGTGTGTAGAATCTGCCTGATAACCGGTGTTAATAGTGATGGCTGTATTAGTGTGTGTTATCTATGATTCACGTAAGAACTGCAGACGATCAATTTTAAGTAGTTTCCAATTTTGCTACCAAATGCTACCGTCAACGACACCTAGCAGCAAACTTGGCTAATACATACCACCGCAACCGGAACATGACGGTGAACGTTGGAACTTAACAGCGTTAATCAAATTTAACCTACAAATTTTACCTTCACATGAGTGTAGTTAGTGGAAGGTTCTTTAACATCACATAAATCTATGAGATGGGCCCACCGGCTTTACTTCCCCTCCGAACGGATTTTTAACGCTCTTCAAAAATCCGTTGACTTCGGCCGGGTTTGAACCCGCGACCTTGGGCATAGAAGCTCAGCATGCTATCAAATACGCCACCAAAGCCGCCCAATATGAGATAATAGGCATGTATATACAGCAATACTATTCCCTAATATGCAGCTATAGTAGCCTACACACTGACCTATGTACATGAATAAGCCATTTCTCATTAATCACACCATTTGTGCGGGGTTAAAAATCGTAAGTATATTTGACTCCAGAATGTAGACTTTATATTCGAAACATTGAATAATTTAAATATTGTTTCCCTTCAAAAAGTAGATGCAACAATTTAATTATAAATGAAAGAGAACTATGTGAACAAAACGTCTAAATTACACCCATTACAACAAAAATAAAAACTACCAGGAAAATACCGTCATTGTGAGACTAGATCCTTGAGAAATGTGCATATACAGCCCTTTTTTTTTGTTATTGATGCATTCTCTACTACGTTATTGTACTCCACAGTACCTTTCGCCTAGATTTACAGTGAGTTAATATTGCACTTGATTAACTTCAGAGCCCAAAAGAACTATGTTTTAAACTCACTTAGGGGAAAAGTGAAAATCCTTTGCGAAATATATTGGCATGTATCTTTCTATAACATTTAATTACACCTCCCGGGCAACGCTGGGTAAAATAGCTAGTATATTATAGACTAATTGTGAAAGTCTGTGTGTGTGTTACTGTAGTTTGTTACCTCTTGACACTAAAACGGCTGGACGGATTTGGATGAAATTTGAAATGGAGATAGCTTATAACCTGGATTAACATAGTCTATAGGCTGCCTTCCATCCAGAAATAAATCATTGTTCCCGTGGAACGGGCAACATAACTGAAAAGTCACCAAAAATACTCAAATAGGACAAAACATCGAAGTTGTTGCATAAAGACCGGACATAGCTCATTTTACGCCCCACGATGTGAGAAAACCACATTTTAAGGCCCTAAAACCAACAGTTTCATAGATATTCCCAGAAAACTATTTTCGCTTTGATTGATGAACTAATCGTAAGACTGTATCCATGGCAACAGTACGCTCTGATAAACTAATGAACGAATCGCAAGTCCGTATCCATGGCAATAGTAGCTCAAGACGTGGCATCCAATTTTCCATCACTGTAAGAGGCAATGCCAATTCATTTATTATCTAAAACACGATAGACTGGCTGCATGGCTCAGCGGCAACGTTCTCGTTTGCTAGCCCCAAGGTTGCAGGTTCGTTGCATGGCGCAGTCAGCTGGCATTTGAGGACGCGCAAATGCAAGGGAGCCGGGTCAGTAAATTCACTGGCTTGTTAACGATCCTCTTCGGGGCACAATTATAGCAACCCGGCGTTTCTAAAAGCCAGAGTAATTAAAAGCAACGTAAATCCAATAACATTATTATTAAAACACGATAAGAACATTAGAAATCTAAACGGTCATCCCTTTTTCAAGATATATCTAAACACGATATGAGCACTAGAAATCTAAACGGTCATCCCTCTTTCAAGATATAACTATATCATAATTTTAAAATAAATAACTTTTTATGTTTTAGAATTACAATAACGAAAACTAGTGTGAGATAGCGCCTTCCAATACCACCTTTAATTTTTAAACACTACAATAGCGGCTATTAAATTAAGGTAGCGATATAGCTACGTTCAATTTCATAAACACTGGGCTCACAAATCCCGTATAGTTAAGTACAAATATCAGTCTGGTCGTTATGTCAATAGTAACGAAGCTCTGTGGCGGCTATTGCCGTTTCCATAACACTAAAGGCATCCCGCCGTCACATACTTCAATGTGCACGTACAACATTGTGAACCAGTCTATTTTACTGAAAATAATTTCTACGAGCAAGTATCCACTCCGCCAAAACCACACTCACTACCTTTTCCAAAATTTACACAAGACGTGATTTTGAAAGCACTCTTCTGTATGTTGAGATACAGAGATATACCACATGGAAAGATACAATAAAATGTTGGCAAATCTGAGTTCAAGGAACTGCTGTTCAGAATAGGCATTGTGCTAAATCTGCAGAAGCTTTCGGTAGCCTACAGGTTATGTGGCCCATATTCGTAACATGGAATGTTTTCCTTTGACAATGCATCTACACCATGTGCGAGGGCGACGCATTTTAAAGATCTCTAAAAACACAATAATCAGGAAATTGGAGAAAAATTTAAAGTGGGAGCGAAGATTCAAGAAGAAATAATTTCAACTCTGAGATTTGCTGATGACATCGTCATCTTGACCGATGCGCCAGAGGATTTGAATGAGGTTTTGAATGGTATGGACTCCGTCTTGAGGAAAGAATTCCTGATGAAAATCAATAAATGTAAAACAAAAATATTGGAATGCAGCCGAAATAAATCAGCAACCTCTATGGACATCAAATTGGCAAGTGAAACGCTACGGTAAGTAGGAGACTTATGTTACTTAAGAAGCAAAATAACCAGTGAAGGACGACGGAAAGAGGATATAAAAAGTAGGTTGGTTCAGGCAAGGAAAGCATTTCTACAGAAAGGAATCTGTAGACATCGAATAGGCTATATATAGGCCTATAGGTATTAGGAAGTCTTTTTTGAAAGGTTTGTTTGGAGCGCGGCACTATAAGGAAGTGAAACTTGGACTATTGGTTCAGCAGATAAGAGAAGAATTGAAGCATTTGAAATGTGGTGTTACAGGAGAATGATGATCAGATGGGTAGATAGGGTAACAAATGAAGAGGTATTAAGACGAGTGGGAGAGGAGAGATGTTTCTGGCGACTGCTAATGCAGAGAAGCGATAGGTTGGTAGGACACATATTAAGACACCCAGGAATAGCAAACTTATTTATGGATGGAGGATCGAGGACAAGAACTGTAGGGGTAGACCTAGGTTAAACAGATTGCCTCGGATGTAGGGCGTGCTAGCTATGTGGAGATGAATCGATTAGCTCAGATAAGACCGAAGACTCAAACAACAACAATCAGGAATTTTAATTACCTAGAGAGGCATGCGAGGCGAAAGGGTTGTTGGAGAATTTCAATCCCTGGGATGTAACACTGGAAGAGACTGCATAATGTACATCAGTGGCGAAGGTGAGATACATTTTACTATAGGTGTATTAATAGCGACATGTTGACGTTCAAATCACAATAATTGTGGCTAAATTACACCCTGCATAGCTTAAGGAAAAATACTTTTAATTCCCCATATTCCGATCGATTTGCCATTTCATTGTGCAAGAGTGCAGTTCCCTTTTCAAACAATATTCGCAATTTCTATTAACAAAGCGCAATGACACACACTTAACAGCAGCAGGTGTACATTTAGACAAAACAATTTTTTCCCATGGGCAACTGTATGTGGCGTGCTCACGAGTATTCGGACAACAGAATCGTTATGCCTCAGCAGAAGATGGCAAAACCAAAAACGTAATTTCCAAATGTGTTTACATAATGTAACATCGTACCCTGCAGACTCTCTCAACTCTATGAAATTCCCACTTTGCTGCTCATATCAATACACTGTATGTATCAGAATTAATTTTCAGAATTAAAATGGACCCACTTGTAGCCGCGATTGCTGTAATAGAAGAGACCAATTATCAGCAATAATGAATGGTCCCCATTGTCTTCATCGCGAGTGAAGCCACGGGTACCTGCTAGTATAATATAATATAATATAATATAATATAATATAATATAATATAATATAATATAATATAATATGAAAATCCACAGCCTGCTTCCAGTCTCCAAACGGGTCAGGAATGGAATGAATGAAGCCCCCCATCTAGCGACGAGGATATGAACTGTGCCGGCTGCCGAGGCCTGACGCACTCCTCTGAAGCAATGATTAAATGAATGGCAGATGAAATGAAATAATAGTGGAGAGTGTTGCTGGAATGAAATTGTGACAGGGAAAACCGGAGTACCCGGCGAAAAACCTGTCTGCCTCCGTTTTGTCCAGCACAGATCTCACATGGAGTGACCGGGATTTGAACCACGGACCCAGCGGTGAGAGGCCAGCATGCTGCCGCCTAAGGCACGGAGGCTTCATAATATAATATAATATAATATCTATATCTATATATATAAAGCACAAAGTTTGTCTGTCTGTCTGTCTGTCTGTTATGTATACAAATCTACACCGTTTCACCGATCTCAACCAAAATGTGTATACTTACCCTTTGAAACCCTGCGGGTAACCCTGTCAACTTTAAATTTCGGACAGACCACCCCATTCCCTGCATTTAGGCCCTTTTGCACAAATCTACACCGTTTCACCGATCTGCACCAAAATTTGTATACCTACCCTTTGGAACACTGCGAGTAACACTGTCTACTTAAAATTTCGGACAGACCACCCCATTCCCTGCATTTAGGCCCTTTGGTCCAAATCTACACCGTTTCACCGATTTGAACCAAAATTTGTATACTTACCCTTTGGAACCCTGCGAGTAACACTGTCTGCTTGAAATTGCGGACAGACCAATCCATTCACTGCATTTAGGCCCTTTGTCCCAAATCTAAACCGTTTCACCGATCTTAACAAAAATTTGTATATTTACTCTTTGTAACACTGCGACTAACACTGCTTTAAATTGCGGAGAGGCTACTCCATCCCCTGCATTTAGGCCCTTTGGCGCAAATCTACACCGTTTCATCGATCTGAACCAAAATTTGTATACTTACCCTTTGGAACCCTGCGAGTAACACTGTCCACTTAAAATTTCGGACAGACCACCCCATTTCCTGCATTCAGGCCCTTTGGTCCAAATCTACACCGTTTCACTGATCAGAACCAACATTCGTATTCTTACCCTTTGGTACCCTGCGAGAAACACTGTCTGCTTGAAATTGCGGACAGACCACTCCATTCCCTGCATTTAGGCCCTTTGGCACAAATCTACACCGTTTCATCGATCTGAACCAAAATTTGTATACTTACCCTTTGGAACCCTGCGAGTAACACTGTCCACTTACAATTTCAGACAGACCACCCCATTCCCTGCATTTAGGTCCTTTGGCACAAATCTACACCGTTTCACCGATCAGAACCAACATTCGGATACTTATCCTTTGGTACCCTGCGAGTAATACTGTCTGCTTAAAATTGCGGACAAACCACTCCATTCCCTGCATTTAGGCCCTTTGGCACAAATCTACACCGTTTCACCGATCAGAACCAAAATTCGTATTCTTAACCTTTGGTACCCTGCGAGAAACACTGTCTGCTTGAAATTGCGGACAGACCACTCCATTCCCTGCATTTAGGCCCTTTGGAACAAATCTACACCGTTTCACCGATCTGAACCAAAATTTGTATACTTACCCTTTGGAACCCTGCGAGTAACACTGTCCACTTAAAATTTCGGACAGACCACCCCATTCCCTGCATTTAGGTCCTTTGGCACAAATCTACACCGTTTCACCGATCAGAACCAACATTCGGATACTTATCCTTTGGTACCCTGCGAGGAATACTGTCTGCTTGAAATTGCCGACAGACCACTCCATTTCCTGCATTTAGGCCCTTTGGCCCAAATCTACACTGTTTCACCGATCTCAACCAAAATTTGTATAGTTACCCTTTGGAACACTGCGAGTAACAGTCTCCTTGAAATTGCGGAGAGGCCACTCCAACCCCTGCATTTAGGCCGTTTGGCACAAATCTACACCGTTTCACCGATCTGACCCAAATTTTACATACTTACCCTTTGGAACCCGACAAGTAACAAACACTGTTCACTTTAAATTTTGGACAGACCACACTATTCTCTGCTTTTTTGGCCCTTTGGCACAAAACTACACCGTTTCACCGATCTCAAATAATTACCCTTTGCAACTCGACGAGTAACACTGTCCACTCGAAATTTCGGACAGACCACTCCATTCCCCGCATTTAGGCCCTTTGGCACAAATCTACATCGTTCACCGATCGAATACAAAACGTGTATACTTACCCTTTGGAACCCGATGAGTAACACTGTCCACTCCAAATTTTGGACAGACCACTCCATTCCCTGCATTTAGGCCCTTTTGCACATATCTACATCGTTTCACCGATCTGAACCTAAATTTGTATACTTACCCTTTGGAACCCGACGAGTAACACTGTCCACTTAAAACTTTGGACAGACAACTCCATTTCCTGCATTTAGGCCCTTTGGCAAAATCTACCCTGTTTCACCGATCTGAGCCAAGTTTTACATACTCACCCTTTGGAAACCGACGTGTAACTCTTTCTACATGAAATTTCGGATAGACCATTCCATTTACCGCATTTAGGCTCTTTGGCAAAAATCAACATAGTTTCACCCATCTCAACCAATCTTTATGTAAGTTACTTACCCTTTGGAACCCGACGAGTAACACTGTCTGCTTGAACTTTCGGACAGAGCACTCCATTCCCTGTATTTAGACCCTTTGTCTCAAATCTATATCGTTTCACCAATCTGGATCAAAATTTGTATACTTACTCTTTGGAACCCAACGAGTATCACTGTCCACTTTAAATTTCTGACATACCTCTCCATTCCCTGCATTTAGCTCAGGAATCCCTCGGGGTTGCCAGCTTCCTAACTCACCCGCCATGAGCCCTTGTGGGTGTACAAGAAATGGTGGGGCTACACACACCCTGCCTCTTTGAGGGCCTTGAGCAGACGACAGGAGATATAATGAAACGGAATCGAAGGCAGACCCCTCGAAGAATAAGGGCATCAGGAAAGATGAGACAACGGCCAATTAAGCGGGAAATTGAAAGACTCCCTAGCCCTCGGATGCCCTAATACAGTCGGGGTCGGAAGAGAACAAGAGTTGACCAAGGGAGGCCGACAGGAAAGTGAACTAAAAGGAGCCTGGCACCAGGAATTAGAAGCGATGTCAGACTCAGCTGGGGTCCGGTGGTCGCCAACCCACGTCCCACAAGTTGTGAGACTCTGGGGGAGGCAGTTGTGAGAATAGCTTGCTAATTCATCGCGAGGTGACATGAGAGGACTTTCCAGGGCTGTCTATACTGATGCCAGCACAGGGCCGTTGCTCAAGCCACTGTGGTGTTGCGAAAGAGTGAGTGATTCCCCGGCCAATCTAAATACCACGGGAAACCTCGAACTTGTGTCATCATATTTCGTCATCATCTACGATCATCTCAGGTTCGTGCAGCTTGGACCCATTTTCTTTGCCGAGCAGTACGCCATAAGCTCTTTCACTAGACTCATCGAGTACAGGCCTAAGCCAGAAAATAAGGTTGAGACTTTGGAAGACATCGAAGCTAGACATCTGAATTACCTATATCAGTTGTAAATTACACCATGTTCGTTTAGTAGTCATTTTTTCATTACCTTATTATTATCATCATCATAAGTGCTAATGACCTAAATGTTACGCGCATCATACCACTAATCACCGCCGCATAAAGTCTTTCTCGACTGTGATTTTTAAAATATTTATTTTTATTACAGTACATTGTGTACATTATAAGTTGAAGTGTCAATTCAATACAGGTAGTAGTTTCCCTCATCATCCTCATCATAAGGGCAAATGACCTAGATGTTACACCCATTACACCATTAATCACCACACACAATAAGTCTTCCTCGCCTGTGAATTTTGAAATATGTATTTCTATTACGGTAGTTTGTAAGTTTGACGTGTCAATTCAACAGTAGTTTTCATTATCATCCTTATCAAAAGGGCAAATGACCTAGATATTACGCCCTCATTCTCTTTGGGGGGGGGGGGGGGCAAATGACCTAGATTTTATGTCCATTATATTTCTAAGGAGACTTTGATACATTATCATCATTCCACCGGGCGAAGCCGGGTACTACTGCTAGTAATATAATATAATATAATATAATATAATACAAAAAGGTGGTTATCTTCTTGAGACTAGTTCCAACTGATTGTTAATATTTTTAGCCTACTTTCAATTTTTGCAAAAAATGAAAGTAGACTGATGAGATCCACACAGGGCTAATTATTGTGTGTCTGTGTGTGTGTCTGTCCCCCTATCAATTCAAATACGACGAAACCGAATTGAACAAAATTTGGTACAGGAGTAGCACTAGCAAAGGGCACCTCAGTGTCATGTTTTATATCGCCGCCATCTTTACCAAAACTGAATGGCGGTCACCCAAACATTCAAAACGTAAAATCATATTACGACTAAACTATTCCTCCGATCTCTAATAAATTTGGTAACAACGTACCTACTTATGGGACGCGTCTTGCGCCCATACTACAAGATCATCAGCCGTACTATTTCAAGATGGCGGTTTTGTGAATTATTGAAGTATTATATCCCATACCTCAGGACCCACCAATTCCGATTATCGAACCGAGGGTGGTTAAGCTATCCTAAATGACGCGACCCGTTGAATATTATAACCCATGGTTGGATGTTGACAAATGAGGTGTCGTTGGACTCGGGCTGACGCCCTCTTTCTAACGGACCACTCATTTCAACCCCTAAATAAAACCTACCCCTATTAGGGGGTGAAAATATATTTTTTTAGTGAAAGTCTCTTTTCAAATGCGACATGTATAAGGTGCGCTGCTCAAATGAACTTAAACGTTGTTGCTCATATAGCCCATGCGTTTTGCTGGATGCCGCTATAAACCAACATTTTTGTTTATGTTTTTTACGCATGCGCACTTGGGATTTTTGTAAGAGGGCGAGCTCTTTGAAAAAAAAATATAAGAAGGGGTTTTGGTGGTGAGGAGAGAGCCAGATAGTCGCCTACTTTCCTACGAAGTTTGCCGGTTTCTCTCAAACGCAAGGTCGGATTTGGACGTGTGACGTGTCAAATCGCTTGTCTCGAAGCCCTATATATGTTATTAATAGGTTAAAGTTTTGAGAATGAGGAAAACAGGCTTTTTGGGGGTAAAACCATGATTTTAGACTTTTCCGATATTTCACGAATGCATGGTCGGATTTGGTCCTATGACGTGTCAAATGGCTTGTCTCGAAACCCTCTTTATTTTGGTAATAGGTTAAAGTTTTTGAGCATGAGGGAAAAAAGTATTCTTTTGGTGTAAAACTGTGATTTTAGACTTTTTGCTATATTTCGCGAACCAATGATGCCAGAGGTGTGTACGACGGGTCCAAGGACTCGGGGTGATGTCCTCTTTGCTATGGACCACTCGTTATAATTTAAAAAAAAATTGGAAACGCGATTTTGGGGTAAACACGTGTTTTTTTTGTGATTTTTGCTGATATCTCACGAACCAATAACGCTAGAGACGTGTACGAGGTGTCCCAGGACTCTGGCTAACGCCCCCTTTCAAATGTGGTAGATATTTTTTCCAAGAAATATTTCACAAAGGGCCTAACGCCAGTACATGTAGTTTTTTTTTTCATTACCTGTTTATAATGTTCATCAAGCGTGGTGGTTGGGAGAGACGATACTGCTGGGTGTGTGTTTCAACGAACCTGTCGCTAACCACGGTGGCTGTGCTCAATAGATCATTCGATATTTTGACGGGCCGGTTTATGACAGAGCGAGAGTGCCTTTTTCTCTGATACTTTACCCGAAGGGGATCTTTAACGTGTAGCGGTGATGAGAACTTGGTTCTATGTTGATCGAAGCGAGTACAGAAAACAAACTTGCAGAAGAGCAGCAGGTGAATGTCATTTGAGCTTATTGGAATGCGCTGATCTGACTTGACCACAAGTGCAATGGAAAATGACAAAGACGCTTGAAGGTGAAATAATCCGACCACCGTGGAGGCAGGGAAGTGCGAAATGCATGCATACACAAGTGAAACCACATGAGGGCTAAACAAGTCACATCCTGTCTTGCTTCGTACGTGATAAAATGCAAGTTCATGTGAAATTTGACCTAGCACAGATGTTCACCTTGGACGTTATCTGTCCACGTGCATGATAACAGAATGTTCAAAGCGTGGGAAAAAATGATTATACATGCAACGTAACACATATAAAGACATGTCGTTATCATTTCCTCTCTCACTCAGGTGACTATCTTTGAATATATTGCGTTCGTGAAACCCCTGGTCTTGTTTAACAGTTTTGTTGTTGGTGGAAAATACTTAACCTTGTTGTGAGGTAGGTATATATTTATTCATTTATATATTTATTGATTTATATATATTTACAAGCAATTATTTATTGATTAGGTAATTAATGATTTTATTTATTTATTTGTTTGCAGATAACTGGTATACCTTACATGTCTGAGAGAGAAGAAACCATTGCACATTTGAGCCCACTAGAAGGAAACAGCAACAAGCCACTGCAAGTGAAGGTGAGATGATTTTTTTAAACTAACTTGTTTCATTTTTTGTGTTTTATATTTTATTTTATGAAATGTATGTATTAACCTGAATTTAGGTATTTATAGCGGTTTATTTTATTTATTTTTAGAAATTTGGAAAGAAAAGCCTTACCGCCGTAGCAGTTGCTGAAAAAACCCGAAACGCACTAAAGCGAAACCATTGCCAAAGAGTGAACTATTTAAAACTCAGGTAAGCCTAACATAAAATGCTATTCCATTTTACCACTACTGAAAACTCGTAGACAAAAAATTAATTACCTGTACATGACTAGGACGATGATTGCTTTCTTGATTAATGACTATGTATTGGCAACCGGTACAAGACCATATTGGTTGTTTACCGGGAAAGTACAAGGCCATACTGGATTTTGTAAAAAACAAAATTTTTACTTTAACTGATAGGTCGTTCCCTATAATAATAATAATAATAATAATAATAATAATAATAATAATAATAATAATAATAATAATAATAATAATAATAATAATAATATTAATATCGTATGGCCTCGGGTGCCGGGTGCAAGCTTTGTTATTTGACACACAGAGGGTAGCTTGCATGTCGAATTTAGTTGTTCCTTGACTATGAAAGTCAAGGATGTTAGATGTTAGATATCTAATCTCCTTAAAATCTATAGCGCTTTCTAGTAGAAAAATGAGGAACTTTGTACCCTATGAACTCAACGAATATTCACAGGTTTGAACATGATAATCTGAACAAAATGACATGACATTATTATTTTTTGTTTATGTATTGGTTCAAGGGGAATGTAAATGACTGCAGCTTTATAAAAAGAAAATAAGTACATGGGTTACTGTTAGTGCCGACATACGGTTTATTATAATTTTTTAGGTGTTTTAATATATTAATGCCAATTAACGTTAAAGTTTTATTTAAAAGTATTGATTTATTGATTGATTGATTGATTGAGTGATTGGTTATTTTGTTTGCTTTTAGGTGTCGTCATGCGCCATTAACGTAAAGAACAGAGAGTGAACAAGCATACATTGTGCTTTAAAGTACTCTGTGCAACGATAATAACTTGCAATAAGAAAAAGTGTTATTATAACACATGGCGTTAGTACCAAATACAACAAGTGAGCAAGTTGGTTTATCACGTGGGTTAAATTTAAAATCACAACATGACCGTTGGTTAACATTTGAATCCTGGCCCGTAGGCTTTTTGTCGACACATGAAATTGCAAAAGCCGTTTTTTTTACTTGAACCGAGAAGATGTGGTGCGCTGTGTGTTTTGTCGTATTGAACTTTCACACTGGGAAGAAGGGGATGATCCCTTTAGAGACCATTTGCGATGGTCTCCTTGTTGTCCTTACATTCTTGGAAAACAAGTGTGTAACATGCCAGTGTATTCATTTTACCGAACCACAAGACCATTGGCCGCTACTTACGTTGCTGAATCACAAATAAATAATAATGATGTATTACCAGCCAACAACGGTAGTGTCGATATATGTGGTCCATATGCCATAGACAGTGTTGAATTGGCATGTGTTTTTGAAAAATTGGGAGTTTGCAAGACTAAAGCACTAGCACACCCAGAGTACAGCTCTGGTGAAAAACGTTTAGAATCTTATAAAAATATTTGGCCATTAATATTAAAACACCTTACGAAACAACTGAGTGAAGCTGGATTTTTTTATACTGGTGAAGGGGATAAAACAATATGTTTTTATTGTGGATTTGCTTTAAAGGATTGGCAAATGACTGAAGTACCTTTTGTGCAACACGCTCGTTGGTTACCTAACTGTAAATACATGGTGTTGCTTAAAGGTCAGGAATTTGTGAACACTATTCGTAAAGAAAACATGATTACAGCACAAGACTTAAAAGTGCCTTTAGAGTTAGAACACGCGGAGCAAATACACGAGGCTGAAAGAAAAGACTTGTCTCACGAACAGATACAAAAGTGTGACCAACAATTATGTAATATTTGTTATCAAGATGAACTAGGTGTTGTATTTTTGCCTTGTGGACACATGATAGCCTGTGTCAAGTGTGAATTAGAACTCAACACTTGTGCTATATGCAGAAAAGCAGTATCTGCTACAGTTAGGGCATTTCTTGCATAAATAGTAAAATTTATCAGCCATGCATAGTGCAAAATCCCTAATTGCACAATATTATTAAAGCTGTTTTAGAGTGTAATAGATATGCTTTTCTTTTGTTTATAGACTACTACAATGAATGTTTTGAATGCTGTGGGTCAAGCATGTGGCTTAGAGACAAAGAAGCTCAGCGAATTGCCAACGCATATTCCATTCCGCATTATCAAGATTCGGAAATTGAAAACAGCATATGGTGATCGTGTACTTTGTGTATGTGAAAACTTTGAGACATTTCTGCCTACACGGTTTAATGATATGTCGGAGAGTGTTTTTGATGAAGTCAATAATGCTGTACAACCTGTACACTTAATTTATGAAGGTTTTAAAAACAATAGGTGCATGGTTCGTTTTAATTAAATAAAAAAAAACAAATGTCAAATAATAATGGAAGATATAAGTCATGACAATGGACTGAAAAAAATATGTGTATAGATAATAATGTTTTAGTGTTTAGTATTGTCTTAAAAAATATTATCATAAAACAAAACAAAATGTATATAACGTTTGTAAATAAATGAAAATAATGGTACAATGTTGTTTTATTTTCTATAGAAGTCAGAATATTTAACATTGCAGAGTATACATGATTATGACAATAAAAAGCACACTTAATAGAAGTCTTTGCCTTTACGACAGTGTGTTATAGTTTTAAAAACAAAGCTTGTTGTAGATCTTTTTTCTTCCATGATGAACAATAGGCATGAAAACTTTATTGTCTTGTGTTGGATCATTATCACTATCATAATCATAAGCAGCATGATCTATATCACTATTATTATAATCACTATAATTATCCTCAACATTATCCTCTACATTACTAAAACCAGTTAAATATTCCTGGTCCTCTTCCTGTTCCTCTTCCTCTTCCTCTTCCTCTTCCTCTTCCTCTTCCTCTTCCTCGTCCTCTACCTCTACAGTGTCCTCAAGTAGAGTCTGCGTGGCTTTTGATAATGTTAAGGGTTTTTTGAACATTGAATTATTTTCAATAGTAGTATTGTTTAGTAGCACTTGCTTTTTAACATTTTCATGATTTTCTGTTGACAGCAACAGTGTTTCATGCAGTACACTACATTGATGATCACTGACACTTAAAACCTCACTATTTTTACTTTTTAGCTCACTGCGACATTGTTTTGAACGTTGTTTTGAACAACGCCAAATAACAGTTCCATTTTTATTGGTTCGTTTCACAAAATATGAATATCCTTTATAGAATGCATGAGGCTTACCATACCTAGTCACAGATACTTCCATATCAACTGTCAGGCATAGACTAAGCTCTAGTAAAGACAACTTGGTAATAAGAGCAATAGTTTAATGTGCGAGCATATATGGGCGCAAGTGTGGGAGCAAAAAAGTGGGAGCAAAAAGTGTGAGAAAAAATCGGGAGCAAAAACTGGGAGCAAAAATTGGGAGCAAAAATTGAGAGCAAAAAGTGGGAGCAAAAAAGTAGGAGCAAGTATGGGAGCAAATGTGAAAGCAAAAGTGGGAGCAAGTATGGGAGCATATGTGAAAGCAAAAGTGGGAGCAAAAAGTGAGAGAAAAAAAGTGGGAGCAAAAAGCGTAAGCAAAAGTGGGAGCAAATATGAGAGCAACAAAAGAAGGAGCAAGTATGGGAGCAAATGTGAAAGCAAAAGTGGGAGCAAAAAGTGAGAGAAAAAAAGTTGGCGGAGCAAAAAGCGTAAGCAAAAGTGGGAGAAAATATGAGAGCAAAACAAAAAGTGTGAGCCAATATGGGAGCAAAAAGTGGGAGCTAAAAGTGTAAGCAAAAGTGGGGGCGAAAAATTGGGAGCAAAAAGTGGGAGCAAAAAGTGGGAGCAAAGAAAAGTTGGAGCATGTATGGGAGCAAATGTGAAAGCAAAAGTGGGAGCAAGTATGGGAGCATATGTGAAAGCAAAAGTGGGAGCAAAAAGTGAGAGAAAAAAGTGGGAGCAAAAAGTGTAAGCAAAAGTGGGAGCAAATATGAGAGCAACAAAAGTAGGAGCAAATATGGGAGCAAATGTGAAAGCAAAAGTGGGAGCAAAAAGTGAGAGAAAAAAAAGTGGGAGCAAAAAGTGTAAGCAAAAGTGGGAGCAAATATGAGAGCAAAAAAAAGTGTGAGCAAATATGGGAGCAAAATGTGGGAGCAAAAAGTGGGAGCTAAAAGTGTAAGCAAAAGTGGGAGCAAAAAATTGGGGGCAAAAATTGGGAACAAAAATTGGGAGCAAAAAGTGGGATCAAAAGAAAGTAGGAGCAAGTATGAGAGTAAATGTGAAAGCAAAAGTGGGAGCAAGTATGGGAGCAAATGTGAAAGCAAAAGTGTGAGCAAAAAGTGAGAGAAAAAAGTGAGAGCAAAAAGTGTATCAAAAGTGGGAGCAAATATAAGAGCAAAAAAGTAGGAGCAAGTATGGGAACAAATGTGAAAGCAAAAGTGGGAGCAAAAAGTGAGAGAAGAAACGTGGGGGCAAAAAGTGTAAGCAAATGTGGGAGGAAATATGAGAGCAAAAAAAGTGGGAGCAAAAATGAGGGAGCAAAAAGTGGGAGCAAAACGTGTAAGCAAAAGTGGGAGCAAACAAGTGTGAGCAAATATGGGAGCAGAAAGTGGGAACAAATGTGAAAGCAAAAGTGGGAGCAAAAAGTGAGAGCAAAAAGGGCGAGCAAAAGTGAGTGCGCAAAGTGGGAGCAAAATGTGTGTGTAAATAGTGGGGGCAAATGTGGTGTTTTACTAAAACAATCTCCCCTAACCTAACCTAACTTCACCCAACCTTACTTCACCTAACCTAACTTACCTAACCTAACCTTCCAACTCTCAGATCAAAAATTAAATTCTGGCCATAGTCGAGTTGGAACCCAAAACCTCTGGGATAACACTCAAGTATACTAGCCACTACACTGTGAAATGGGCAAATTATCATGCAACACAATACACAAAATAAAAAGTTTCCTGTAGTGTAACTCATTGGCTGACAGCCATAGTTGAGAATTCAAACCCAAGACCTCAGGATTTTTGTTTTGAACATTATCAGAAATATTATTCCATTTACATTTTGCTGTTGCTTATAGTTATAAGAGTTGGCATTAATATGGGAGCAAAAGTGAAAGCAAATAGTGGGTGCAAGCATGGCTGGTTGTTGAGACTTTCATATCAACTAATACACATAAGTTAAATTTTAGTAAAGTGACCTTGCGTTTGAGAGATATCGGCAAACTTCGTAGGAAAGTAGGCGACTATCTGGCTCTCTCCTCACCACCAAAACCTCTTCTTATCAATCATTTTTTTTCATAGAGCTCGCCCTCTTACAAAAATCCCAAGTGCGCATGCGTACAAAACAAAAATGTTAATCCATAGCGGCATCCAGCAAAACGCATGCGCTTTATGGGCAACAACGTTTATGATCATTTTAGCAGCGCACCTTATACATGTCGCATTTGAAAGGAGACTTTCACAAAAAAAATTACAATTTCACCCCCTAGTAGGGGTAGGTTTTATTTAGGGGTTGAAATGAGTGGTTCATTGGAAAGAGGGCGGCAACCCGAGTCCAACGACACCTCATTTGTCAACATCTGACCATGGGTTCGAGAGATATCGACAAATATTACATGGCTGAGGCTTAGTAGTAAGGGCATGTATGTTCTGAAGTGGGGCAGAACCCCTACTACCCCCTACTTGTGTTGCATGCAATATAGCCTACTGATAGAAATAATATAAGCTTTGTATGAAATGCTTTATAATAAAATATAATCAACTGAAGAAATCGTTTAGTCTAAATCATTACTTCCCAAGACGTTGTATGTGAGTCAATTGATAACGATGGACATATTTGGCTCTGTGGTAAAGCAATAGTCTTTTAGCCGTTTGGCTGGGATTCAAAACCTATCAGAGTTGTTTTGTTGCTTGAATTTTTAAATCTTTATTGTCTTGTAATTACTCAGACGTTATAAAATTAAGCGTTATATTGTACATTTCGCGATGGAAAATATATATTTAATTAAAACAAAGTTCTTCACTGGATCTGCACGAGAGAAATCTACCAGCAATCAGATGAACTATGCGTTGCCAGCCACGGCCAACTAGATGCGAGCTGCGCTCTACACCGGCCTGTTGAAACCCATGCTTAAGGTGTAGCCTAATCCAAACGTTTCCTCTTGTGGTCGCTAGAATGCAATCGCCACCAAGAATAGGTGTGAGAAAAAATCAGCGGTGTAGTAGGTTTCAAGTTGAAAGGCTTATTGTCTAGGTTGGTAGAAGAGAGCGCAGCTCGCATCCAGTCGGCCTTGATGCCAACTTTTTGGTGGCCAATGCGATACCTTGCAAGGGCATGTAAATGCATAGAAATATCTATGACGTAATAGGGTGATCATATGCGAAAGGTTTCCGCCAGATGTCATGAGTGTTATATATGGGACTCCATTGGTTTTTCTTCCGTTCGCATTTTATACGCATCGAACTTGAAGAATGACATAATGAAGTTCAAAATAAGATAAATTTTTATTTCAGAGCGTTTGTAACAGCCTATTGTGTGATATTTGCAAATATTATTTGAACTAAAGAACAAGACGATCGCACATAGTACCTGTACGCTATCTGTTGGTGCTAGTTCAGGATATTCCTAGTCTGTGAAAGTGCACATTGATAAGGATAAAGTGTTATAACTATACCTATACATTTTAGAGAAAGTAGGCTATATGTTCTTTGCTGAACATCTTGTTGATATTTTAACATGTGAAATAGAATAATTACCTTGGCGGCTTCGGTGGCGTAGTTGGTAGCATGCTGAGCTTCTATGGCCAAGATCGCGGGTTCAAATCCGGCTGAAGTCGTCGGATTTTTTAATAGCGTTAAAAATCCCTCAGTATGCCTTCCTTCGGAGGGGAAGTAAAGCTGGCGGTACCATGTCATAGATTTATGGCATGTTAAAGATCCTTCCGCTAATTACACCTGTGTGAAGCTAAATTGTATGGGTTAAGAATGTAAACAACGCTCTTAGGTTCCTACGTTCGTTGCCAAGAGCCGACTGCGGTGGCGTCTGGTAGCTAAGTTCTGAATTAGTAGGCCTAGTCGTTGACGGTGGCGTTTGGCAGCAAAAGTAGGAACTATTTGAAAAATTAAAAAGTCTGCAGTCCTTACTTGAATTAAAAAAGTCCTCTCGGCACGCCGGAAGGCGGAGGTAGATTTCACCGGACAAACTTGGGGATAGGCGAAAATAGGCAGAATATGCAGGTTTTCGTAGAAGGATCAGACCTCATTTATTGCGAGAAAGTATTTTATAATTGGAGCTTAATTAACTTTGTTTTTCGTCATTTTATGCATATTTTAAACATTTTATTGTCTTATGGGGACGGTAACCTTCTTGTCATTTGGGGTCCATTTTTATACTTGTGGTCCCACTGCCCTTATGCAAGGTTTCGACACTGATGTGTAACTATGTAACGGTCTGTTACTTCTTCACGCAAAATTATATTTCCCGCAGAGATTTTGGTTGGTTCCTCAGTTTAGGGGCTGCGACAACGCGGTCATGTAACCCCGTGTACTTTGGGTGAGTGTAGAATCTGTCTGATAAACGGTGTGAATTGTGATGGCTGTATTAGTCTGTAATTCAGGTAAGGACTGCAGACGGTCAATTTCAAGCAGTAGTTCCTAATGTTGCTACCAGATACTACCGTCAACGACACCTACCTGTGAACTTGGCTACTAGATGCCACCGCAGCCAGCAACTCGCAACGAACGTTGGAATTTCCCCTCCAAAGGAAAGCATACTGAGGGATTTTTAGCGCTCTTACAAAATCCGACGACTTTGGCCGGCTTTGAACCCGCGACCTTGGCATAGAAGTTCAGCATGCTACCAATTACGTCACCGAAGACGCTTCTCACTTACTCAGATGGAAATCTGAATCTGATATCGAGCAAGTGCGTTGTCATGGCAACGTCCGATGGCTCGTGCGTCATCAATTTAGTAGTGTTGCCATGGCAACCTCTGATAGCTCTTTGCATTTTCTTATAATTCCAAAATCATTTTTCTCATCCCTTGGCGTAATGGTGGGTCATATCAAAAATTCCTTCAGACAAAAGTTTTAGGTAATTATTAGGGTAATATTGTCCATTTTGTACGGTTTTGATATTGTGCCCATTAAGAGAGATATGATTAATGTTTCCCGAAAAACACACTTTTTCCCACCCCTTTGGTCAATGGTTGATGCTGGAAAAACTCTTCAAACATAAAATTTGGGCTTTATCCGACACATAGTATGAACTTTGAACGGATTCGATATTTCACATATTAAGAGAGTTATAGCAATATTTCACTTTTTCGAAAAAAAAGCCCCCCATTTTCACCCCCCTTCATCGATTTAGCCCATTAACGAACTCGACCGAGATTTTATAGATATACATATTTGGTAAAAAATTCAAAGTGATTGGTGAAAAATTACGGCAGTTATCGTGTCCACAAGAAACTGATATATATATATATATATATATATATATATATATATATATATATATTGAACCCTTGCAAAGAAGCATATGAGACTCAGTTTCGGGGGGTGTAACGGTTCATATCGTAAGTTGTTGTCAGGGCGCTTCGTTAACTTGCAGGGTAACATATAACAAAATAACATGCAGGAAAGAGTGAAGCCAGGGTTAAAACAAATGAATTTAATAATAAATCACCATATTTACACTTAACAAATAAACAACAAAAACTCCCATCTTACTCCCACTTAATAAAAATGCCAAAACTAGGCGAAAATCTCTGGAGAGATTAATTACCTGGACCAAGTGTCCCTAAGTTCAAATACAAAAGTGACCATATATGTGCGTATGTCGTTCTACATGCATCACGATGTGTACAATGAATGCGTGATTCGTCATCATCCAGAATGATCCTTCAGACAACGAATCCACATTTCTAGAGCTAGACCGACACGGGGGAACACAACTACAATATTTAAAACTAAACCGACACTTCCTAAATCTAATATAAACAAACACAAAATTTCCGTGTGAAATTGGAATCAAATTGCCGTAGCAACATTTACTGCCTAAAAACTTAGGACTTCTCACACAAATCAACACAAGTACATTTACACGTGACCAAATAAAAAAAATACACAAATGACCGCCGGCAAAATTTACAAATACTCTACCACTACACCGCACGGGTGTGACACAAAAAAATTTACATGAATCGAGTCATAAACAAAGCAATAGGCACACAGCCAACATTTACGTTAATAATACAATATTTTACCCATACAACGTACCACAAGCCGTTACACACATGGCGAACTCCCCAATTAATTATGGCTTAAAAATCACCATCACAATGAACAGGTTTGCTACATGAAAGCTTACAGGGGTCAGTCGGACAAATAGGACTGCCTATCAAAAAAATAAGTCACCAGGCAAAACGGGCGGTTTGCGGAACTCTGCATATCTGTCAACCCACGTGTCAAATATCTCGACCTCCCAGGACATGGGGTCGAATCTCGAAGAAGTGTGCCCCAAAGCACAAATATACGTGTGTGTGTGTCAGAAAAAAAATATGGACAAGAGACAGCGGTCTCCCTAGAGCACCCTGTCTTTCCACCAAAAATACAACAGCAGCAAAAAATATGAGAGCGGTAGGACCTCTACCCCCTCCTCACGTAAAATCAACACACACTTGACACAGTCACACACACAATCACACGTATGGGTTTTGACAGACCCTGAAATAAAAATACACAAATAATTTCCACATGCTGGCGCCACCGTTCTATGCCGTGACTAGTCAACCTGAAAAGGACTCAAAAAAATCTATCAAATTAGAACGAAGGTGTTCTACAAATTACTTTTAAGTTGGTGCGCTTGGCAACCCTAATATGAATAATAACCTGTTCAGCAAATATCTTACAGTAATTTCCTCCCATTCCTATTTCAAATATTAACGTTAATAAAGCACCATTTATCGAATGTAACGGGTTCCGCATTTGCAAGGATAAAAATCACGCACGCACGCCGCGCGCATTACATATGACTCAAGGAAAAACAAATATCTAACAAACACTTTGGTAGCGCGCCTGCCTCTCACCCGGAGGCCCCGGGTTCGATCCCCGGCTCCGTCAGGGATTTTAAAACTGACGTGAGCGTTGGAACGGGGTGCACTCAGCCTCGTGAGGACAATTGAGTAGCTGTCTGACAGTGAGACAGCTTCCCGATCACGAATACCAAGATTAACGGCCGAGGGGACCCGTCGCGCTGATCACGCATCACCCCAATATCTGCAGGCCAAATGGCTGGGCAGCGGTCGCTTGGTCGGCCTTAGCCCGTCATGGGCTGGATAGTGCCAGGGGTTGTTTTGTTGTTGTTGACTTTGACCACGCGCCAACGGACATTTAAAACATTGAGCGTCGGTGCAAGAAAAACTCTAAACAACAAGAAAACAAACATGACTATTTACAAAGTTCCCCGGCCAAATCTAACTACATAATTGAAATAATCCAATTGTTGTACATCACCGCTCTGCTTGTAGAACTAAGGATATCCTCCTCAACCCATTGCCCCTATGGACAAATTAGCACTCCATAGTAGTCGTCTGCGTTGATCTGTTGAAGTTCATCCCAACTCCAAACCACGTGCTGATCATCTTGGTATCGACTCCTTGGCAGAAAAGTTCAATGTTAATTATTTTACCTATCTATAATCGCTTGTAGGTTACTCAGTTCACCCACAATTGTCCTAATGCGATTAATAGCGAAGACTGGCCCTAAATATCTCGCACACACGCACAATAAAACACATATAAAATACACTGCAATATGTACATAAATATACACCTCGAGACCATGTCACTGGCTCGTTAACAAGTTTAAGATCTTGGCTGCACTAGCAGTCGCTATCTTGCTCGGTATTTCCGTCCCGTACTGTGGACCTTTGCTCCGGTGAGCGCTAATTAGGGTGTTAAAAGACTTCCCCCTTAGAGCTGAAATCGTCGTCTTTAAGTAAATGTTACAGTTTATCACGCACAGGCGTGAAATATTTAGCTCACAAAATAAAGTTGATTCCAGAATTAAAATGTATTCGAGCTTTAAAATTCGATAATGCAATCGCTGTGACTTTAGCTCCTCAGAGCTCCCAAATAAAATGACTTAATAAAATTCAGAGCGTTAAAATCACGATACAAACTGGCGTGAAGTAAGCCCCTCACGGCTCCACAAAGAATGACTTAGAGTGGCGTCAGGCCAAACTATTTATTAGAAAACTGACAGGGCGGAGGAGTGGGGTGGAGTCGGATAAAAACTTCCAGAGTTTTTGTCTCACAAAGATGGGACTAGTGTCATTCTTCTTCAAATAAATCAAACGTCTCAAATCACTCCTGCGGAGATTAATCCGTTCGGCGGTTCTCTAGATATCCATTTCCGCGGGCTTTTTACTACTGACGCTGTCCACCGCGTGGTCATGGCTTGGTCTCTTGTGATTGGCTGATTCAATCGTATGTTCGTTGCAAGTGCCTCGTGATCCTTCCTTTATGCTTCCAATTTTGGTACAGTAGTTGCTCAATTTGGCCTTGAACCCGACTAATTCTAGCCGTCCCCCAAGAATAGCTACCAGCTCAGCTCCTGTTGCAATATTACGAAATGCTAGCCTCCCTTATATCCATGTCGACTTCCTCAAGTACTGCCTGGGCCGTAGTAATAATAATAATAAATATGAATACTTATTTATCGAAGATCAATAAGGGTTCATTTATCCTCAGCAAGGTTTTGAAATTCGAAACAATTTATTGGTTTGGATTTCAAAAACAAAATCCACTGTAGTAACAACACATCTCTTTAAATCTCACTCAGCTGCTCGAGTGTACGCCCCTCTGACTCAATTAGTGTTCTCCTCCTCGCTGGAATGTCATTCATACTTCCTCGCTAGGTCTCCCCCTTCTCCTCAAGTAGTTGCCACTCCTGTCGTCTCAGCTGCTCGTTGTTTACAAACAAAGTTTGTACTCTGGCGCTCCCCGTAGATTTGGGTGTTGGCTTTCAAAATAAAATTTTTGCAATACTGATTCTGCACACATCATCTTTCCTAGTCATCAAATGGTTCCCTTCTGTAGTAAGGTTTTAAATTGGCGCTATTAAAAACAGATTTTGCACCAGTGCTCACTTCTTCCAGCCTGTAGGCATTGTTACCCAGATTCTTAATTACACGGAACGGGCCAGTAAATTTCGGACAGAATTTGGCGAAGACTTTGTTCTTAGGGTCGGATATCGGTGGTCTACGAACCAGCACTAGTTCTTGTTCTTGTAACTCTCGGTGAAACTTCTTTCCTCGGTACCGTCTCAGCCTTCGCTCCGCTTGGTTCCTCATGTGCTCTCTCGTTCGCTGGATTCGCAAATCATGCGCTAATAATGGATCCCTTGGGCAAGGAATGATCTTGTCCCAAGTTCTTTCTGGCAATCTGTTGTGGTGTACAATCAGTGGGACTTGACCCGTCGACTCGTGCTTAGTGGTGTTCATGCACATCTCAATTTCCCCTACTTTATCAATCCATTTATTGTGCTCGTTAGGAATCATTACTCTGTAGTACTTAGCAACACAGCGAATTGTTCTCTCGCTCGGATTTCCACAAGGATGACGAATGCTTGAAAATACGTGTTTTATTCCTAGGCTCTCCAAACCTTGCCTAAAAACATTGCTCGTGAAATAGGTACCGTGATCTGATAGAATGGATTCCGGCTTCCCAAGCATCGGAATAACTTTGTTCTTAATTCGACTGAGGACTTGTCTTGATGTCGTCTTCTGAATAGGACATAGCACGACCATCTTCGAAAATACGTCGACACACACCAGAAGGTGTCGGCATCCACGCTTTCCTTTTACTAAAGGGCCAAAGCAATCAATAGCGAGCATCTCGCATGGTTTCTGAGGTAACAGTGGTCTTGGAGGTTGTTTCAGAATAAAGTTGTTCGGTTTTGTGCGCTGGCATGCGTCAAACGTTCTAATTACTTCAACAATGGTGAATCTCATCTTCGGCCAAGTAAAGGTCTCCCCTATCGTAGCTTCAGTCTTATCCGTGCCGATATGTGCTAGGCTCTCGTGAACATGCCAAGTTAATCCCCTCTGTAGTGATGCTGGAACTAAGATCCGCAGTTTAGTATGATGCTCATCCACGTACTTATGTAACAAGTTATTTAAGTAGTGAAATCTCGCTTGTTTAGCACTGGCTTCTCGGTACTCCGGTGAATTTGGTTGCAATTCCTTCCTATAGAACTTTATCATCATCATCATCATCATCATCCATGGGTCTGCTTCTTGCTCCTTCCGAATATCCTTCAATCTTGCCAAAAACTCACGAGCCTTAGGTGTTAATGTAATATTGTGAACTTCCGTTGTTACTTCGTTTCCGTCCTCAGGATTTCTACTCAAGGCATCCGGTATGACGTTCATCCTTCCAGGGCAATGCTCTATTGTGATGTCAAACTGCTGTATGTAGATGGACCAGCGCGTAACTCTCTCACTTGCCATTGTTGTCTTGAATAAAAATGTCAGTGCATGGTGGTCGGTTCTAACAATGATGGAATAACCATAGATCATCTTGCGCCACTGTTGAAGAGAATAGAGAATTGCTAGTAGCTCAAGTTCCGTAACTGTGTAGTTCCTCTCATGTTTCCGTAATTTACGACTCGTAAATGCCAAATAGGATTTCTTCTTGGGTTCTTCAGCGTCCTCTTGGTACAGCATAGCACCAATTCCAATTAATGAAGCATCTGCTTGAATAATAAATTGCTTCTCAAAATCCGGATATCCAAGTTTCACACAGTTTTCCAATAAATCCTTCGTTGCTTTAAAAGACCTGTCGCACTCCTCGTTCCACGACCATCGAATCGCTTTCTTCAACATCTCCTGCATAGGAGCTACTGTTTTTGTGTAACCAGGGCAATTTTCCTTGAAGAAGCCTGTCACTCCCAAAAACGCTCTCACATGTTTGACTTTGGCAGGTGTGGGAAATTTCTTAATAGCATCAATCTTGGCTGGATTAGGCCGCACGCCCTCGACAACAATTATATGCCCCAAATATAAAATCTCGCTCTGGCAAAAATGTGACTTCTTTAGGTTGATTTTGAAGTTCATGGTTCTCAAGTTGTCCAATAGTTTATTTAAATTTATCAGGTGTTCCTCCATTGTCTCAGAAGCAATTAATATATCGTCAACATATCTCGTGGTGAAGTTCTTGACCTCCTCAGTCAGATTTCTATCGAGTGCTCTAATGAGTGCACAACCCGCAGTTTTCACGCCAAAGGGCATTCGACACCAGATATAACTTTGATTATCGAATAAAAATCCCGTCAACAGTTGGGATTTTTCTTCGAGTTCAAGATGGTGGAAACTATTCGTCAAATCAACACTTGAGTATATATTCTTCCCACGGAAGCCTTTCAAAACATCTTTAATCCTAGGTGCTTGGTCATGCTCAACTAGCAGTTTGCTGTTCAAAACTCGCGCGTCTAGGCATAGCCTAATTGATCCGTTTGGCTTGGTCACAGCCAATATTGCGTTCAGGTAAGAGGTTGCCGCTTTCCTTATCATGCCCCTGCCGTTATTCCATCTACCATCTCCATTTCTTTGGTAAGGTCTACCTTGTCTCTGGTTTCCCCTCCAATTTGTGTACTCCCGCTGGTACGTCCACTGATTGTTTTGATTTTGATTGTTCTGATTGTATCTCCCGCGGTTATTCTGATAATTCTGATTGTTATTGTGGAACTGGTTTCGGCCGTCAAAATCTTGTCTTCTTGGCGTGAATTGTGTCCCTGTGGACTGTGTCTTAGTTTGGTTCCCCTGGCTGTGGTTACTTTGGAGTCCCTGAACTATCTCTGCCGTGTTGACACATTCCAGATTCCTTCTTCCTGTCTGTGGGCTTACCATACTCGTTTCGTCTAAGTGTCTGAGTAATTCTTCGGCTTGGACTGCGGTTTGAATGTTCCCTGCGACTAATAGTTGTTGGATGTGCATTGGGAGTTGTTTCCCGATGGTTAGAACCATATTTGGCTCGCTAGGCGGGTCGTCAAAATCTCTGAATTTTACCAATTGCTGACTGAAGAATTCTGAAAAACGGGTTGGATGCGTACTATGATATTTGCGCGTGTACAGGTCCATTCTCAACCCCTTCTGTAACGAAGGGCTCCAAAACTTCTTCAAAAATGCCTCGCGGAATTGAGCAATGTCTGTGAACGTGTACTTGAAGCTTAAAAACCAGGTTAGGCTAGGTCCTTCTAAAAATTTCTCCACTAGTCTTAATTGTTTCTCAGGGCCGATGTGCTGGTCATTAAAGTAATCAGTTAATTGTCGTAGAAATGCATTGGGAGTAGTTCCTGAATATTCCTTAAACTTATCGGGCTTAAAATCATTACCCCGAATGACTTGGATGACTTGGGCTGGTGCCAAGTTCGGTTGCGGTGTTGAAGTCTCCCCCCTGTATTGCTGGAATGCATTACTCGTTAGTCTGGGACTTTGACCCCGGCTCGTATCCTCAGCCAACTTCAAACCTGCAGGACTTCCAATACTTGTTTGCTTCTCCGGTATATTTTCAGTCGAAAATACTGTCGCATTCTCTAAAGATCTAATCTCGTTTTTGATGATTAACTCTGAGTGTTCCTGTAATTTTGACTTTATATTTTCCTCCAATTCCTGCATTCTTGAACTGTGTTCCCCCAAGCGTTTTAAAATTGTCAAGCGGTCTTCTTTATTTGCGTGAGCCTGCTGGTCCCAATCTCGCCGGATCCTACTTTTCAAGCTATTTATTTTCTCCTCGTTCCTTTCCTGATTTTTCTCTAGCTCTTCACGTATCTGCTCTTGCGTTTTTACTAGCTGTTCTCCCAGATTACCCCGAGTCTTGACGAGCTGCTCTCCTACTTCTTGTCTTATGACCTCTTGTGTGTTTATTAGCTGGCCTTCCATCTCTTTTCTTATGATTTCTTGTGTTTTGCCTAATTGCTCCTCTAAATTCTCCCGCAAGTGTAGCCGTTCGGTTTCAGCCTTAACCTCGACTTTATCAATTTCCTTTATTAATTCCAGCACGTTGCTGTCTACCGAATTAATTTGCTGCTGCAATTTCTCTTGGGTTTTCTTCATTCCCGCGGTGTTACTGACACATGCCGCCTCTATCTGTTTGAGTTTATCTGCCACCATCTCGTCAAATTGTACTAATTTGTTATCAAATTTCGCCTCCAATTTCTTAATTTCGCCTAACTGTTTGACGTTGTTCTCAGCAACCTCGCCTGCCAGTTTCTCTACTTTTTTAACGCTCTGATTAATGTCATTAGTGATTTTTCCTAATTGTTCGGTTTGTGCCGTTTGTGTTACCGCCTGTTCCGACAATTTGTGATTTAGTTCATTTAATTGTTTGTCCGTGTCTAATTTCTGGACTTCTAACTGGACCGAAATATTACCGCTCATGTCGTGTAATTGTTTTTCACAGTCTATCTTCTGCGCTTGTAACTGGACCGAAATATTACCGCTCAAGTCGTGTAATTGTTTTCACAGTCTATCTTCTGCGCTTGTAACTGGACCGAAATGTCATTTAATTGTTCCTCTGTTTTCGCGGACATCTGTTCTAATTGTTTTTCACTATGCTCACGCTGAGCTTCTAATTGTTCTTTTAATTGTTCTTCCGTTTTCGCGGACATTTGGATCGACATCTGTTCCAACAATTCCTTAATTTCGTCAACAATCGCCATTTCACACACAAAAATATATTCAGAGAAAACAGAGTTATGGGCCAAGGTTTCAGCCATATACACACATACATGTCACACATTTAAATATTACTGGCTCTAATTTAATGAAAATTTCAGTAACAAAATTTACTGAATACAATGACACTTATTCCCAAACAACAAGATAACCCCTGGTGATCTGCTTTTAAATTCCTAACCAACAGAATTTACGAAACACCAATTAACCGAAGTCAATTAAATGTCAAATATAAGGCAACATCTTCCTGCTTTGACTGAGTTCAATAATAATGCAAATTTCTAATTTTAATGCCGGGCGCCAGAACAAGTTTATAACAAATACAATATCAAATTCTAACCTTGTTCAATATCTCTAACTTTAGGAACTCAGTGATTTTACTAATGCACATGGCGGTACAACATCGCCTCAATTTACTGAATTTACATGTCCGCTTGACCTGGCATCATTTCTCAACGAAATAAATATGAGGTCAGCGAAGTAACAACAACAACAACCCCACTTGGGCAGCCATTTTTGTTTTATGAACCCTTGCAAAGAAGCATATGAGACTCAGTTTCGGGGGGTGTAACGGTTCATATCGTAAGTTGTTGTCAGGGCGCTTCGTTAACTTGCAGGGTAACATATAACAAAATAACATGCAGGAAAGAGTGAAGCCAGGGTTAAATCAAATGAATTTAATAACAAATCACCATATTTACACTTAACAAATAAACAACAAAAACTCCCATCTTACTCCCACTTAATAAAAATGCCAAAACTAGGCGAAAATCTCTGGAGAGATTAATTACCTGGACCAAGTGTCCCTAAGATCAAATACAATAGTGACCATATATGTGCGTATGTCGTTCTACATGCATCACGATGTGTACAATGAATGCGTGATTCGTCATCATCCAGAATGATCCTTCAGACAACGAATCCACATTTCTAGAGCTAGACCGACACGGGGGAACACAACTACAATATTTAAAACTAAACCGACACTTCCTAAATCTAATATAAACAAACACAAAAATTCCGTGTGAAATTGGAATCAAATTGCCGTAGCAACATTTACTGCCTAAAAACTTAGGACTTCTCACACAAATCAACACAAGTACATTAACACGTGACCAAATTAAAAAAATACACAAATGACCGCCGTCAAAATTTACAAATACTCTACCACTACACCGCACGGGTGTGACACACAAAAAAATTTACATGAATCGAGTCATAAACAAAGCAATAGGCACACAGCCAACATTTACGTTAATAATACAATATTTTACCCATACAACGTACCACAAGCCGTTACACACATGGCGAACTCCCCAATTAATTATGGCTTAAAAATCACCATCACAATGAACAGGTTTGCTACATGAAAGCTTACAGGGGTCAGTCGGACAAATAGGACTGCCTATCAAAAGAATAAGTCACCAGGCAAAACGGGCGGTTTGCGGAACTCTGCATATCTGTCAACCCACGTGTCAAATATCTCGACCTCCCAGGACATGGGGTCGAATCTCGAAGAAGTGTGCCCCAAAGCACAAATATACGTGTGGGTGTGTCAGAAAAAAAATATGGACAAGAGACAGCGGTCTCCCTAGAGCACCCTGTCTTTCCACCAAAAATACAACAGCAGCAAAAATATGAGAGCGGTAGGACCTCTACCCCCTCCTCACGTAAAATCAACACACACTTGACACAGTAACACACACAATCACACGTATGGGTTTTGACAGACCCTGAAATAAAAAGACACAAATAATTTCCACATGCTGGCACCACCGTTCTATGCCGTGACTAGTCAACCTGAAAAGGACTCAAAAAAATCTATCAAATTAGAACGAAGGTGTTCTACAAATTACTTTTAAGTTGGTGCGCTTGGCAACCCTAATATGAATAATAACCTGTTCAGCAAATATCTTACAGTAATTTCCTCCCATTCCTATTTCAAATATTAACGTTAATAAAGCACCATTTATCGAATGTAACGGGTTCCGCATTTGCAAGGATAAAAATCACGCACGCACGCCGCGCGCATTACATATGACTCAAGGAAAAACAAATATCTAACAAACACTTTGGCCACGCGCCAACGGACATTTAAAACATTGAGCGTCGGTGCAAGAAAAGCTCTAAACAACAAGAAAACAAACATGACTATTTACAAAGTTCCCCGGCCAAATCTAACTACATAATTGAAATAATCCAATTGTTGTACATCACCGCTCTGCTTGTAGAACTAAGGACATCCTCCTCAACCCATTGCCCCTATGGACAAATTAGCACTCCATAGTAGTCGTCTGCGTTGATCTGTTGAAGTTCATCCCAACTCCAAACCACGTGCTGATCATCTTGGTATCGACTCCTTGGCAGAAAAGTTCAATGTTAATTATTTTACCTATCTATAATCGCTTGTAGGTTACTCAGTTCACCCACAATTGTCCTAATGCGATTAATAGCGAAGACTGGCCCTAAATATCTCGCACACACGCACAATAAAACACATATAAAATACACTGCAATATGTACATAAATATACACCTCGAGACCACGTCACTGGCTCGTTAACAAGTTTAAGATCTTGGCTGCACTAGCAGTCGCTATCTTGCTCGGTATTTCCGTCCCGTACTGTGGACCTTTGCTCCGGTGAGCGCTAATTAGGGTGTTAAAAGACTTCCCCCTTAGAGCTGAAATCGTCGTCTTTAAGTAAATGTTACAGTTTATCACGCACAGGCGTGAAATATTTAGCTCACAAAATAAAGTTGATTCCAGAATTAAAATGTATTCGAGCTTTAAAATTCGATAATGCAATCGCTGTGACTTTAGCTCCTCAGAGCTCCCAAATAAAATGACTTAATAAAATTCAGAGCGTTAAAATCACGATACAAACTGGCGTGAAGTAAGCCCCTCACGGCTCCACAAAGAATGACTTAGAGTGGCGTCAGGCCAAACTATTTATTAGAAAACTGACAGGGCGGAGGAGTGGGGTGGAGTCGGATAAAAACTTCCAGAGTTTTTGTCTCACAAAGATGGGACTAGTGTCATTCTTCTTCAAATAAATCAAACGTCTCAAATCACTCCTGCGGAGATTAATCCGTTCGGCGGTTCTCTAGATATCCATTTCCGCGGGCTTTTTACTACTGACGCTGTCCACCGCGTGGTCATGGCTTGGTCTCTTGTGATTGGCTGATTCAATCGTATGTTCGTTGCAAGTGCCTCGTGATCCTTCCTTTATGCTTCCAATTTTGGTACAGTAGTTGCTCAATTTGGCCTTGAACCCGACTAATTCTAGCCGTCCCCCAAGAATAGCTACCAGCTCAGCTCCTGTTGCAATATTACGAAATGCTAGCCTCCCTTATATCCATGTCGACTTCCTCAAGTACTGCCTGGGCCGTAGTAATAATAATAATAAATATGAATACTTATTTATCGAAGATCAATAAGGGTTCAATATATATATATATATACATAAATTATATATATACTTTTGAACTGACGGTGCTTTTGGGGTCTGGGGGATGTGAAACGCGAAGATATGTCGAAATTTTCCGGAAGTCGAAACATGGTACCCATTGCAATAGTTAGCTTTCTAATGAAAGCTTTCTACCTAAAAGCAAATAACACACACTAATACAGTCATCAAAATTAATACCGGTTATCAGACAGATTCTACACACACCCAAAGTACACGGGGCTACATGCCCGCGTTGTCGCAGCCCCTAAACTTAAGAGCCAACCAACCAACCAGATTAATTACCTTCTTATTGTAAATGGCAACGTTCAACAATAGACTAAGGGTGTGGCATATTTGTATGCCTATCTTAGAAGTGTAATATTTGGTTAAAAACTGCTCATAATGACGAGATAAATACTATTTTAGATGAGTGTGTTCGTAAGAGCCGACTCGGATGGTGGAGACATATGATGAGAATGGGAGAGGAGATTAATGAAGAGGGTAAGAGAAGCAGAGGTAGACCTAGGGGGCGATGATTAGATTCAGTATTTAACGATTTAAAAGAGAAATATGTAGAGGCAGAGGAGGCCGCAGTGCTATCTGTTGATAGAGGAGTATGGAAGTGACTGGTTCGCAAACAATGAAGACTTGCGGACTAGACTGTATGCTGAAAGGCAAAACAGTCTTAAATGAAAGAATGAAAGGATAAATTACAATCTGCACATTTCTATGGGAAAGGGCCTAAGAAGCCTAAAAGCCAAAGTTTGATTAACACTGGTGTCGTCAACATTTAAAAACGAATACGGTATTTTGTAATGAGCACCAAATCGATCCGATCTAGATGTCACTGGGTTTGCGATGGCAAATTCAAATGTCAATTAATGAACCTGTTGTTGTTCACTCTTTTAAAGGCTTTGCAACATCGTGGTCATATAGCCCCGTGCACTTGTATGTGTGTAGAATTTGTCTGATAGCCTGTATCTCTGTGATGTCTGCACTAGTCTGTATTTTGTAATTGAAGTAGGATTTGGGTAGGAGGGGGCCATGGCCTAAAGTTAGGTACCAACCCGGCATTTGCCAGGGGTTGAAGTGGGGAAACCACGGAAACCCACTTACAGAATGGCTGAGGTAGGAATCAAATCCCCTCTTCTCAGTTTTGCCTCACGAGGCTGAGTGGATCCCGTTCCAGTCCTCAGACCAAAATTAAATATCTTGGCAGGGCCGGGAATCGAACCTGGGCCTCCGTGGTGATAGCCAAGAACGCTAGCCACTACTCAACGAGGGGAGGGGCATAATGAACTTGTAGGCTACGTTAAGATATAGACTAAGTTACAAACATCACTTGATTCTATAATATTTCGAAATACTGTATGTGATTAATTCACAGCCTATAATTTCAGACTTGGATTTCCAATATCATATGGCTTTTGCAAAGAGAATTTAAATGACAAATCCATTTGCTCAGTGCAAAGCCTGAGGTCGTGGACTTGAATCCCGCTAAGACAGGACATTTTTGTTCCCTAACTGCCATCTATCTAGATAAATACATTGTATTTTCTGAACAATACACAACCTAGCCCATAGCTGTATGCTTACATTTGTAATCCACAGCCATTTGAACTTCAATCTATTGTCATTACACAGCAATGACGTTCATGAAGTGATACACACAAAATGGTGCATCACATTCGATAATAATATTAATAATAATAACCCTAATGAGAAAAAGGAGAATACAGTTTTATGGACACTTAGTGAGGATCAACAGTACCACATTGACTCAGAGGATTTTTGAATTGGCAGAGAGTGAAGTCAAACACGCAGTTTCTTCAAGAACTATACAGCCTATTCTCATATATCCTACTTATGTTAACTGCCACTATCAACATACAAAATTTCAGTTTGATTGCTGTAATAGATTCGTAGATATTGATAATCGGATGGTCGTCATGTTGGATTTTATATATGTAGTGTGCCCAATTAGACACGGCTGACTGGCATCGAACCGGGGTCTTTATCACAAGGAAGACCAGGCCCATGATTCTGCGAAGAATCGAATCATTGATCTCTGAGGGGGAACAGCCACAGTGAACCCGAGGAACAATGAGTTATAACTGCATATAATTATAATAGCATGATTTCACGGCCAGAACGGGAATATTATAGCTTTAAAGGTGGATTATTGCAGAAAATACAAGCCTATGTACGTTTAAGATGCTAAGAGCTCAAGAAAGCGAGCCAGCTTGACATTTTGACAAAGCGAAGTTGAATGTGGGTGGAGTAGACGTGGTGCCTATGCACTACTTTCGGCGTGGCTGGAGGGTGAAGGCCGTGATTAACGACTAAGAAAATCCCCCTTCAACAAGGCGAAACAGTGGAGTGGGTGTGGTCGCCCACAGAAATTAATTAATTACGGCCAAATGGAGCAATGAATTGAGATGAAACTTACACCCAGATGCATGTATTCTAGGAAAGATAATTTAGGAGTGTCCTCACGCCTAAATAAAAGCCTGCATCTATAAAGGAACCTATGCACAGACCTAATCCGCGGCAGAGTCAGGATTTGTAAAGGAGCCACAGGGCAAGAACCGGGATAGCATCATGACGCCGTGGAAGAAAGCAATTAATTATAATTAATTGGCCAAACGATTGCCTGCACGCGAGTGAATTTGGAACCTCCATGCATTGACGAATAAGGATCATAGTTCACTTTGTCTGAAAATGTATTATTTTAAGAAGAGAGTCACTCCTGGAAATCCAGTGAATTATTTTTCATCGGGAAGCTTTATATGGGGAGAAGCTGGAGCGGAGAGTCAGTTCGTCTTGACTCAACTCGTGTGGTGACACGCTGTCGGATCACGCAAGAAAGTGCGCGGAATTTATAAAGTATTGACGCTCAAATGTACTAGCGGTGAACAATGAAAGGCGCATCATGCAGCTTAATAACAGTAATTCTGCATCATATAATAATTGGTCTACAGCAGACGAATAAGCAACAGTATACGCGAGAGAAGAATCAGTACAGCGTAGAGATAATTTAGGATGATGTTTACAGACAATGGACATGACCACAGGAAGTGTTATCATGGGTAAAATAACATACTATTGTAATGAATACTACAGTTACGGGAACCTGGGAGGCCTCACAAGTAGTTGTGACCTAGGATTGAACAAATTTGCAGTAGAGGAGACATAAACTGTAGGTGACGGGAGACGAACACACACACGCAAGATAGACTTTCAAGGAGACCAGCGGTTGTCAGGAGTTAGCTGCGTCGCATCACTGAGGTCAGGCGATAGTGGGAATCCGATCAAGGATCCGTGTGTGAAAATTGTGCGAGAATTATGTATAAAAGTTATATTACAGTGATCTTTAAAAGTGTTTATGTTTATATGGTAAAATAATGTGTATTGTGTTAAAGTGAAGATGCCAGTAGTGAAAAATATAATTACCATGTGTAATGTCTATGCAATGTGTCGTGTGAAAAATTATGGCAGGCGAAGGGCTGGCATGCTGGACCAACCCAGCTAAAATGAAAGTGAGTACCAATTTAATATGTTGATATGATTGAATAGCTCACCATACAACGAATCATTCCCTCAAAGATTAAGAATTAACAGTCATTTGTGTACGAGATCACATCCCTCGTATTTTGGTAAAAATATGGCTTTGAGGATGACATGCTTACGGCCATTTAGGCGTAAGACATTGATGAAAGTAATGGTAACGTTAAATAATAATAATAAAAATAATAATAATCTGGGATCGGTAACAATAATAAATAAATAAATCGGCAAGTCAGGCCTGTAGTACGTGCAAAGTGTGTCATGTCTACCGTAAGAATACTGTGTTATTGTGAAAAGTAAGAAAGAAAGTTAAATATCGAGATAAAGAGAGCTTTTCAGTGTCATTGAAATGTTAAATAAATGTTTTATTATGGTATATTCTACAGGGTTGTATTTGAGAGCCATTAAGATAGTTAATGTATGCCAGTAAATTTATACTTGTTTTGGAGCTACGTAGAACTTTGGCTTATGAGTAAATGTATAGAGGACGTGAGTGCTTTAAGAATTGATTCATCTGTAAGAAATATTGTTTGAGCCGCGATCAGCGAGCATGTAACGTAGAATCAAGAGATTTACGTCAATAAGTTGCGGGGATCATGCGAAAATAGTTCGTGCGTTGTCGAATCTAGTAGGCAGAATCTTCGAAGCTACGATATAGTATTGCCTTAACCGGGTGAGTTAGGAGTGGTCGTTACGGCATGTCTGTTGGCAGTCGCTCACATCCGGGAGGTGAGGAGGTTCGAATCCCCCCGCCGGCAACCATGAAGATGGTCTTCTGTGGTTTCCCATCTTCCTTCCAGGCAAATGCCGGGGTTGGTCCCTAACTATAGGCCACAGCCGCTACCTTCCAACTCCTCGTCCTTATATTCTAACTTTCCTCCCCAACGGTACTTGTAGCTCACCCATTGGGTGTCCGTCTCGAAGCAGTTACAAAAACTGGCTAGCCGAACATGTCCTCGGACACTCCCGGCCTTAAAAGCCATACGCTAAAAAAAGTATTGCCTTAGAGCATACATGTGTATTCGCAACAGAGTTGGGACAGAGTCTGTCTGTATCCACTGTTCGCAGAGTTTGCTCCACCAGGGATAACTGCTAGAGACCCTAGGTAGGCCGATATATTAATTGATCTGCCCTTAGAGGTAAGACAAATGGTTCGTCGTGTAGGAAACGTTGATTTCCTCTTGTTATATGCATGCCGGCCAGTGTGATAACAGTGAAACTCACCTGAGACGCGCGCAAAAGCCACTGATTACGACCACAGAACGGCAAAGCTATTTCGTGATCCATCCCTTGCCTTGAATAGTAATTAGGAGCCGAGATGAGCCCATTAAATTCTCTAAATATAGGTATTAAATAATTAGATTGACTCAATTCGTAAGGACACGACCCATTCAGGGTACCTCTAGCACAGCTGCACCAGTGGGTGAGCACTTGACCATGCGGGGAGTCAGGCGGGGTAGCAGGTATAGTCCACTAACCCGGCAGCCATCTTGCTAAGGACGGCCCATGACTAATCCATTGTTCGCACGAAAGGAAGTTAATAGACCTGATCCTTTTATTTTGAGATTGTAGTGGGACACTGAAGAATCTCGATATTTCGAAAAGTAATTAAGATGTGCTTGATATGATGGTATCAATTGAATGAGATGCACTGTTTTCATACACATGCAGTGTTGGAATAAAGTAATTGGATAACATTTGGCCCAGTTATTCTCTGAGGAGGAATTAACTGCACCAAATAAATAGAAGCATTTTTGTAAAGAGTATTTACCCAGTTCACACTAATTTATTCATATGGGTAGCGTAATTTGAATGAGATGACACGTTTGTAACGATAATGTTTTGACCAGACCCAGAAAATCGTTGTATGGTGAAGCTATATAATTATCTATATCTATGTGTATTTTGGATGGGAAAGTGTACCACTTCAGCGTTTGAAACTTTTGGGAAAAGAATACGATTCGTACGAGACAACACTTATTAAACAAGGCAAAAACTAATGAATTAATGTTATTTAAAGTAAATGTCCCGTGTAAAACGGATAAATTTTTAATAATTGCAGATTTAATGTCATTTAAATATAATTTGTGTTTGTTGTGTTGTGATATTCCAATTTGTGTTAAATTGTGCCACGTGAAGAACAATATGGACACTCGCAAATGTCAACGAGTATCAACATTAGGATGTTTAGGATAGACATGAGTGCCGTGGAGCACAAATCTTGAGGTGAAGATACTCACAGATGATTTTGATTTTTGTTGTGGGAAATAAATGTAAAGTATTTTTTTGTGTTTTATGTTGTTTTGCCATGAATTACTACCATTAAATGTTATACTTAGGAATATGTTGTTTCTTTCAAGTAGAGTAGTCACATAACAGACTCAAATCCTGAATATGTGCTCATATAGTGGGTTGAACGCCCCATACCTCGAAAGACCGTGAGTTAGCTGGGATACGAACACATGTTCCATATGATGATGATCGGGTACATGGAGGACATGTTATTGTACTAGTATTGAATCACAGGCACTACTAAATGTCCGCCAAGGTATTAAATGGTAGAGACAAGTATAGCAGCAAAGCTAGGGTATATTAGGAAAAGGCCGCGTCCCATGGTTGATAGGCTTTCACGTTCGAAATAAATGCTGATAATCCACCTTCTTTTATTTATCATGGCATGGCCCAGCGTGGGGCATTCGGCAATAAAAACCACTCCCTGGACGGTTTTACTATTAAATCAGAACTTGGCCGATGTCTTGCAATGGGGCAGCCATCATCCACTTTTATTTATCATGGCGCCCAGAATAACGTGAGGCTTATGGGATTCAGAAAACCCCATAATAATAGTATGGTTTCCATGGGGGAAAACATAATAGCATATTTTTCCGCGAACTGTGTTTGAGCGATTGTGAGTCTTTTTAGGTGATACTCAGACATTTGACATTGTTGTCAGACGAGTGAATGTACAAACTGGTACGAGGGTCTAAACCCATTCCATAGGTGGTCACAGCACTGTGCTAAAATGAATGTTGATGTTTTCGCGACATCGGAATTCCTTTCCCAATATAACGCACCAGCATGCACAGCAATGTCCTGCCTATATCTCTAAGATAAGAAAAACAGGATGACCAGTACTGAGGGGATACTAAAATGTATCGCAGAGTTGAAGGAACATTTCGATACTACTCATGCCAAGAGTAGGGAAGATGCTAGGGCATTTCAAGATGAAATAACGGGTAGATTGGATGCTAATCAAACTGAAATGAACAATAGATTAGATTCAAATTTATTAGAGGTCAATAAAAAATTGATGATGTTAAAGAATCTATTAAACAAGAGGTAACTAAAAAGATTGTTAGCGTGGTTTCAGAGATGCAAGCAAATAATGACAAACGCTTTGAGTCAATAGAAGTAAAGCTCGAGAATAATCTGCAAGCGTGCAGAGAATCGCAACGTGAGGTCAATGATAGACTAAACGATATGTCCGTAGAGCTTATAGATATTCAGAATCAGAACGAAGCGAACACTAAGCGGCAGCAAGACCAGTTTAATACGTTCACTCAGACCGTTGATGAAAGGCTTGACGATAGCGACGAGAAATGGAGTAAACGTAAGGTGGGCTACGCAAAAGTTGTAGATGAAGCATTAAGGAAGCAGGATTAGAATATCCTTGATCAATGCAAGGAGATCAGTGAAATAAAAACTTCCGCTAAAGAAAATAAGGGAATAATCGTAAATATGAAGACGCAGGTTGGAGAAGTTCAAAAAGAGTTAGAACAAACTCAAAACGATCTAGCAGTCATTCATAAAAGGCAAGAGGAGGACCAGGGAGAAATTACCAAAATAAGGACTGATATCTACAATATGCACGGTCACATCCAGAAAGAGGTTACAGGTTTACGAGAAGAGTTGGAACTTCGAGAGGGCTTGAAAAGTGAAGCCAGTGATAAAACGCTTGCCGAGGTAAGACAAGGTTTAGCGGGAGAAATATCTCATATAAAAGAGAGCCTTAAAGATGACAAGGAGAAAATCTTTTCTATGGCAGAGGAGAATCGTGATCGCCTGAAAAAAATAGAACGAGAAGTATTAGCTCGTTTAGAAAGAGCGGAAAACAGGCACAGCCAAATGGAAACCAGAATGATCGCACATGAGGAGTCCATATTGCGAAATCCTAGATCTAGTGAAGGAAGCATAGATGAAAATAGGAGAAATAGATGGGCAGATAGAGGTACAGCCCACTCCGAAAAATACAGCCATGCCAAGTGACAGCCCGTATATCACACCTGGTATACCTATTGCTATGTCCACACCGCATGAAAATGATGTACAAAATCAGATAGTCACTGTTGTAAGGGCTAATGACGAGAATCCGAGAAAGTATTCTGGGAGTAACTCAAATATGACACCCAAATACTGGATAAAAGAGGTTTCCGAATAATTAAATGACGCAAAGGTACCGCCAGAGCGAAGATTAAGAGCTATCGAAAAACTGACTGAAGGTGAATGCGCCTTATGGTTCAGAAGTTTTCGTTACACGTTTGACACCGTAGAAGAATTCCGCCAGGCATTTTTAAGAAGGTACTGGGATGCAAACATCCAGCAGAATCTAAGATTGGACTTGTACTCCAGACGCTATAATACAAATAATCCAACGAAATATGCTGAATTTTTCATAGCACAATTATGCCGTTTTAAAGAGCTTGACGAGGCCCCTAGAGAACTAGACCTTTGTATAGCGATAGCCAAGCAATTACCATACGAAGTGCAAAGACTATTAATCTCGGCAAACGCCAACACAGCGATTGAAATGGAGGAAGTACTCACACAGCTCGATCTCACCACAACGCAGCATACGAGGCAGAGTCGGAACACGGAACAAGTCCACATGACTAGTGCACCAACCGAACCGACTAGGGTGCAGACCAAAAGTAAATCTACTAGCACAGAAACTGAGAAGTCAGACTGGCAACGAGAAGAAAGGGAAAACCAGAATTGGAGGCCAGCGTACAGAGGGAGACCGAACCGCGGACACCGAGGAAGGAAAACCTGGAATCAGCGCGATACAAGAAATCAACAGCCTGATAACAGGAGAAATTACGGCTGAGATGGGAATAATCGAGACTGGAGATCCCAAGAACAGAGTCGCGGATTCGACGAAGAAGCAGAAGAACGTTATCACGCATCATTAAGATATATGGAGGAGCGTGGAGATGATAACAGAAAATCGCAAGTGCATTGGGACGAAGCGATTAAAAATAGAAGGTCACCCGACATCTATAAGAATGTTGACGGAGCCAAGAGTGTGGAACTTCAACAGCACGAAGACAGACAGAAGAACTCCACAAGAAATGGAGCAATAGAAAAAAAACACCAAAATTAAAAGACCAAAAAGGAAAGATAAATGCAGGGTGGAATACAGTGAATGTAGGTAACTGGATTGCTAAACCTGAGGAACTCATTGAAGACCGAGAGGAAGGGCCGGTCACTGTAAGAAGGGAACTACCCATTATAATTGTAAACATCGCAGGCATGAAGATAAAGTGTCTTCTAGACACTGGCTCGACTGTATGTTTAATAACCCAGGCGCTATATAATGAAATCCAAAGTAAAATCCACGTATTGAAAATACCAATTTCAAGCGTGAAGATAAAAGGCGTGAAACCAGATAAAGTAATGATATGTAGATACCAAGTATCTTTAGATCTACAGATAGGGAACTCTATATTTTCACAGAGCTTCCTACTTGTGAATAAGCTGCCTTTTAACATTATTGTTGGCATGGATTTCATAAGAGAATATAAGGTCATAATAGATCTCTCACACGATATTGTTATGTTTCGCGTGAGTGAGGAAAAGGAGAATTTAGAGATCTCATTAAAACATAGTGAAACGAGACCAGAAGAGTACGTATGGCATACATACGGAGATATGACTGGGGATGCAGTATTGACAACAGAAGACATCGAGGGAGAGTTGGCAACACTGGCCGCAGACATTGAAAAGGACCTCGAACCACAATTCAAAGAATGCCTTGAAGAAAAGCTAGAGGAAGCTAAAATTGATCCAGAGAACATTCCAGTATCTCAAGAAACAAGCGGACAGACGGCAGCGGAGGAATAGAAGGAAACGCTACGACAGGCCTCTACTCGTGGGAGAGTACGTCTTATTGAAAAAAAAACTAGTTCATACCCAGAGAACAGGAAATACAAAAAGTTTCAACATAATTATCACGGGCCCTATCTGATTATAAGGGACTTGCAAAATAATGCCTACAGAATTAACGATGAAGAAACAGGCAGAGAAGTAGTGGTAAATGCTGCCAACCTCAAATTGTATAGTCGACCGGAGGAGTATGAAACCACAGGAGAGCAAGCCACGCACACCCAAATGTACGGGGAGTCATTATATAAGCACGCAGAGAGTCCTCAGGAAAGCCTACACCAGGGTGAAAGGAAACAAGATAGCCAGCTCGTAGACCCAAGGGGGACGAGGGAAGAATGCAGCTGTCATTTGGAAGAGTTGTACAACCAGTTACGGGAAGCAGCGAGAGAGCTCCAAGCGATGAATGAACTGCTAAGGAAAGAGAACAACGAAATACGAGACGGCAGACATAGAGGAGTGGGGGAACGAGACGACCCACTGCCCGGGAGCACTGACCGCCTAACGTAAACACTGTTTACAGAGTCGATGCAGTCTGGAGGCTAGAAAGAATTCACTTGTAAAATGAATTTTCCGAACTTAGCAGGAGAAAGGTGTGCCCAATTAGACACGGCTGACTGGCATCGAACCGGGGTCTTTATCACAAGGAAGACCAGGCCCATGATTCTGCGAAGAATCGAATCATTGATCTCTGAGGGGGAACAGCCACAGTGAACCCGAGGAACAATGAGTTATAACTGCATATAATTATAATAGCATGATTTCACGGCCAGAACGGGAATATTATAGCTTTAAAGGTGGATTATTGCTGAAAATACAAGCCTATGTACGTTTAAGATGCTAAGAGCTCAAGAAAGCGAGCCAGCTTGACATTTTGACAAAGCGAAGTTGAATGTGGGTGGAGTAGACGTGGCGCCTATGCACTACTTTCGGCGTGGCTGGAGGGTGAAGGCCGTGATTAACAACTAAGAAAATCCCCCTTCAACAAGGCGAAACAGTGGAGTGGGTGTGGTCGCCCACATAAATTAATTAATTACGGCCAAATGGAGCAATGAATTGAGATGAAACTTACACCCAGATGCATGTATTCTAGGAAAGATAATTTAGGAGTGTCCTCACGCCTAAATAAAAGCCTGCATCTATAAAGGAACCTATGCACAGACCTAATCCGTGGCAGAGTCAGGATTTGTAAAGGAGCCAGAGGGGAAGAACCGGGATAGCATCATGACGCCGAGGAAGAAAGCAATTAATTATAATTAATTGGCCGAAGCGATTGCCTGCACGCGAGTGAATTTGGAACCTCCATGCATTGACGAATAAGGATCATAGTTCACTTTGTCTGAAAATGTATTATTTTAAGAAGAGAGTCGCAACTGGAAATCCAATGAACTATTTTTCATCGAGAGGCTGGAGCGGAGAGTCAGTTCGTCTTGACTCAACTCGTGTGGTGACACGCTGTCGGATCACGCAAGAAAGTGCGCGGAATTTATAAAGTATTGACGCTCAAATGTACTAGCGGTGAACAATGAAAGGCGCATCATGCAGCTTAATAACAGTAACTCTGCATCATATAATAATTGGTCTACAGCAGACGAATAAGCAACAGTATACGCGAGAGGAGAATCAGTACAGCGTAGAGATAATTTAGGATGATGTTTACAGACAATGGACATGACCACAGGAAGTGTTATCATGGGTAAAATAACATACTATTGTAATGAATACTACAGTTACGGGAACCTGGGAGGCCTCACAAGTAGTTGTGACCTAGGATTGAACAAATTTGCAGTAGAGGAGACATAAACTGTAGGTGACGGGAGACGAACACACACACGCAAGATAGACTTTCAAGGAGACCAGCGGTTGTCAGGAGTTAGCTGCATCGCATCTCTGAGGTCAGGCGATAGTGGGAATCCGATCAAGGATCCGTGTGTGAAAATTGAGCGAGAATTATGTATAAAAGTTATATTACAGTGATCTTTAAAAGTGTTTATGTTTATATGGTAAAAGAATGTGAAGATGCCAGTAGTGAACAATATAATTACCATGTGTAATGTCTATGCAATGTGTCGTGTGAAAAATATCATGATGGCTTAAAACAAGCATTATGGCATGCTGGACCAACCCAGCTAAAATGAAAGTGAGTACAAATTTAATATGTTGATATGATTGAATAGCTCACCATACAACGAAGCATTCCCTCAAAGATTAAGAATTAACAGTCATTTGTGTACGAGATCACATCCCTCGTATTTTGGTAAAAATGTAGCTTTGAGGATGACATGTTTACGGCCATTTAGGCGTAAGACATTAATGAAAGTAATGGTAACGTTAAATAATAATAATAATAATAATAATAATCTGGGGTCGGTAACAATAATAAATAAATAAATCGGCATGTCAGGCCTGTAGTACGTGCAAAGTGTGTCATGTCTACCGTAAGAATACTGTGTTATTGTGAAAAGTAAGAAAGAAAGTTAAATATCGAGATAAAGAGAGCTTTTCAGTGTCATTGAAATGTTAAATAAATGTTTTATCATGGTATATTCTACAGGGTTGTATTTGAGAGCCATTAAGATAGTTAATGAATTACAGTAAATTTATACTTGTTTTGGAGCTACGTAGAACTTTGGCTTATGAGTAAATGTGTAGAGGACGTGAGTGCTTTAAGAATTGAGTCATCTGTAAGAAATATTGCTTGAGCCGCGATCAGCGAGCATGTAACGTAGAATCAAGAGATTTACGTCAATGAGTTGCGGGGATCATCCGAAAATAGTTCGCGTGTTGTCGAATCTAGTAGGCAAAATCTTCGAAAATACGATATAGTATTGCCTTAGAGCATACATGTGTATTCGCAACAGAGTTGGGACAGAGTCTGTCTGTATCCACTGTTCGCAGAGTTTTCGCCGCCAGGGATAACTGCTAGAGACCCTAGGTAGGCCGATATATTAATTGATCTGCCCTTAGAGGTAAGATAAATGGTTCGTCGTGTAGGAAACGTTGATTTCCTCTTGTCATATGCATGCCGTCCAGTGTGATAACAGTGAAACTCACCTGAGACGCGCGCAAAAGCCACTGATTACGACCACAGAACGGCAAAGCTATTTCGTGATCCATCCCTTGCCTTGAATAGTAATTAGGAGCCGAGATGAGCCCATTAAATACTCTAAATATAGGTATTAAATTATTAGATTGACTCAATTCGTATGGACACGACCCATTCAGGGTACCTCTAGCACAGCTGCACCAGTGGGTGAGCACTTGACCATGCGGGGAGTCAGGCGGGGTAGCAGGTATAGTCCACTAACCCGGCAGCCATCTTGCTAAGGACGGCCCATGACTAATCCATTGTTCGCACGAAAGGAAGTCAATAGACCTGATCCTTTTATTTTGAGATTGTAGTGGGACACTGAAGAATCTCGATATTTCGAAAAGTAATTAAGATGTGCTTGATATGATGGTATCAATTGAATGAGATGCACTGTTTCCATACACATGCAGTGTTGGAATAAAGTAATTGGATAACATTTGGCCCAGTTATTCTCTGAGGAGGAATTAACTGCACCAAATAAATAGAAGCATTTTTGTAAAGAGTATTTACCCAGTTCACACTAATTTATTCATATGGGTAGCGTAATTTGAATGAGATGACACGTTTGTAACGAAAATGTTTTGACCAGACCCAGAAAATCGTTGTATGGTGAAGCTATATAATTATCTATATCTATGTGTATTTTGGATGGGAAAGTGTACCACTTCAGCGTTTGAAACATTTGGGAAAAGAATACGATTCGTACGAGACAACACTTATTAAACAAGGCAAAAACTAATGAATTAATGTTATTTAAAGTAAATGTCCCGTGTAAAACGGATAAATTTTTAATAATTGCAGATTTAATGTCATTTAAATATAATTTGTGTTTGTTGTGTTGTGATATTCCAATTTGTGTTAAATTATGCCACGTGAAGAACAATATGGACACTCGCAAATGTCAACGAGTATCAACATTAGGATGTTTAGGATAGACATGAGTGCCGTGGAGCACAAATCTTGAGGTGAAGATACTCACAGATGATTTTGATTTTTGTTGTGGGAAATAAATGTAAAGTATTTTTTGTGTTTTATGTTGTTTTGCCATGAATTACTACCATTAAATGTTATACTTAGGAATATGTTGTTTCTTTCAAGTAGAGTAGTCACATAACAGACTCAAATCCTGAATATGTGCTCATATAGTGGGTTGAACGCCCCATACCTCGAAAGACCGTGAGTTAGCTGGGATACGAACACATGTTCCATATGATGATGATCGGGTACTTGGAGGACATGTTATTGTACTAGTATTGAATCACAGGCACTACTAAATGTCGGCCAAGGTATTAAATGGTAGAGACAAGTATAGCAGCAAAGCTAGGGTATATTAGGAAAAGGCCGCGTCCCATGGTTGATAGGCTTTCACGTTCGAAATAAATGTTGATAATCCTCCTTCTTTTATTTATCATGGCATGGCCCAGCGTGGGGCATTCGGCAATAAAAACCACTCCCTGGACGGTTTTACTATTAAATCAGAACTTGGCCGATGTCTTGCAATGGGGCAGCCATCATCCACTTTTATTTATCATGGCGCCCAGAATAACGTGAGGCTTATGGGATTCAGAAAACCCCATAATAATAGTATGGTTTCCATGGGGGAAAACATAATAGCATATTTTTCCGCGAACTGTGTTTGAGCGATTGTGAGTCTTTTTAGGTGATACTCAGACATTTGACATTGTTGTCAGACGAGTGAATGTACAAACTGGTACGAGGGTCTAAACCCATTCCATAGGTGGTCACAGCACTGTGCTAAAATGAATGTTGATGTTTTCGCGACATCGGAATTCCTTTCCCAATATAACGCACCAGCATGCACAGCAATGTCCTGCCTATATCTCTAAGATAAGAAAAACAGGATGACCAGTACTGAGGGGATACTAAAATGTATCGCAGAGTTGAAGGAACATTTCGATACTACTCATGCCAAGAGTAGGGAAGATGCTAGGGCATTTCAAGATGAAATAACGGGTAGATTGGATGCTAATCAAACTGAAATGAACAATAGATTAGATTCAAATTTATTAGAGGTCAATAAAAAATTGATGATGTTAAAGAATCTATTAAACAAGAGGTAACTAAAAAGATTGTTAGCGTGGTTTCAGAGATGCAAGCAAATAATGACAAATGCTTTGAGTCAATAGAAGTAAAGCTCGAGAATAATCTGCAAGCGTGCAGAGAATCGCAACGTGAGGTCAATGATAGACTAAACGATATGTCCGTAGAGCTTATAGATATTCAGAATCAGAACGAAGCGAACACTAAGCGGCAGCAAGACCAGTTTAATACGTTGACTCAGACCGTTGATGAAAGGCTTGACGATAGCGACGAGAAATGGAGTAAACGTAAGGTGGGCTACGCAAAAGTTGTAGATGAAGCATTAAGGAAGCAGGATTAGAATATCCTTGATCAATGCAAGGAGATCAGTGAAATAAAAACTTCCGCTAAAGAAAATAAGGGAATAATCGTAAATATGAAGACGCAGGTTGGAGAAGTTCAAAAAGAGTTAGAACAAACTCAAAACGATCTAGCAGTCATTCATAAAAGGCAAGAGGAGGACCAGGGAGAAATTACCAAAATAAGGACTGATATCTACAATATGCACGGTCACATCCAGAAAGAGGTTACAGGTTTACGAGAAGAGTTGGAACATCGAGAGGGCTTGAAAAGTGAAGCCAGTGATAAAACGCTTGCCGAGGTAAGACAAGGTTTAGCGGGAGAAATATCTCATATAAAAGAGAGCCTTAAAGATGACAAGGAGAAAATCTTTTCTATGGCAGAGGAGAATCGTGATCGCCTGAAAAAAATAGAACGAGAAGTATTAGCTCGTTTAGAAAGAGCGGAAAACAGGCACAGCCAAATGGAAACCAGAATGATCGCACATGAGGAGTCCATATTGCGAAATCCTAGATCTAGTGAAGGAAGCATAGATGAAAATAGGAGAAATAGATGGGCAGATAGAGGTACAGCCCACTCCGAAAAATACAGCCATGCCAAGTGACAGCCCGTATATCACACCTGGTATACCTATTGCTATGTCCACACCGCATGAAAATGCTGTACAAAATCAGATAGTCACTGTTGTAAGGGCTAATGACGAGAATCCGAGAAAGTATTCTGGGAGTAACTCAAATATGACACCCAAATACTGGATAAAAGAGGTTTCCGAATAATTAAATGACGCAAAGGTACCGCCAGAGCGAAGATTAAGAGCTATCGAAAAACTGACTGAAGGTGAATGCGCCTTATGGTTCAGAAGTTTTCGTTACACGTTTGACACCGTAGAAGAATTCCGCCAGGCATTTTTAAGAAGGTACTGGGATGCAAACATCCAGCAGAATCTAAGATTGGACTTGTACTCCAGACGCTATAATACAAATAATCCAACGAAATATGCTGAATTTTTCATAGCACAATTATGCCGTTTTAAAGAGCTTGACGAGGCCCCTAGAGAACTAGACCTTTGTATAGCGATAGCCAAGCAATTACCATACGAAGTGCAAAGACTATTAATCTCGGCAAACGCCAACACAGCGATTGAAATGGAGGAAGTACTCACACAGCTCGATCTCACCACAACGCAGCATACGAGGCAGAGTCGGAACACGGAACAAGTCCACATGACTAGTGCACCAACCGAACCGACTAGGGTGCAGACCAAAAGTAAATCTACTAGCACAGAAACTGAGAAGTCAGACTGGCAACGAGAAGAAAGGGAAAACCAGAATTGGAGGCCAGCGTACAGAGGGAGACCGAACCGCGGACACCGAGGAAGGAAAACCTGGAATCAGCGCGATACAAGAAATCAACAGCCTGATAACAGGAGAAATTACGGCTGAGATGGGAATAATCGAGACTGGAGATCCCAAGAACAGAGTCGCGGATTCGACGAAGAAGCAGAAGAACGTTATCACGCATCATTAAGATATATGGAGGAGCGTGGAGATGATAACAGAAAATCGCAAGTGCATTGGGACGAAGCGATTAAAAATAGAAGGTCACCCGACATCTATAAGAATGTTGACGGAGCCAAGAGTGTGGAACTTCAACAGCACGAAGACAGACAGAAGAACTCCACAAGAAATGGAGCAATAGAAAAAAAAACACCAAAATTAAAAGACCAAAAAGGAAAGATAAATGCAGGGTGGAATACAGTGAATGTAGTTAACTGGATTGCTAAACCTGAGGAACTCATTGAAGACCGAGAGGAAGGGCCGGTCACTGTAAGAAGGGAACTACCCATTATAATTGTAAACATCGCAGGCATGAAGATAAAGTGTCTTCTAGACACTGGCTCGACTGTATGTTTAATAACCCAGGCGCTATATAATGAAATCCAAAGTAAAATCCACGTATTGAAAATACCAATTTCAAGCGTGAAGATAAAAGGCGTAAAACCAGATAAAGTAATGATATGTAGATACCAAGTATCTTTAGATCTACAGATAGGGAACTCTATATTTTCACAGAGCTTCCTACTTGTGAATAAGCTGCCTTTTAACATTATTGTTGGCATGGATTTCATAAGAGAATATAAGGTCATAATAGATCTCTCACACGATATTGTTATGTTTCGCGTGAGTGAGGAAAAGGAGAATTTAGAGATCTCATTAAAACATAGTGAAACGAGACCAGAAGAGTACGTATGGCATACATACGGAGATATGACTGGGGATGCAGTATTGACAACAGAAGACATCGAGGGAGAGTTGGCAACACTGGCCGCAGACATTGAAAAGGACCTCGAACCACAATTCAAAGAATGCCTTGAAGAAAAGCTAGAGGAAGCTAAAATTGATCCAGAGAACATTCCAGTATCGCAAGAAACAAGCGGACAGACGGCAGCGGAGGAATAGAAGGAAACGCTACGACAGGCCTCTACTCGTGGGAGAGTACGTCTTATTGAAAAAAAAACTAGTTCAGACCCAGAGAACAGGAAATACAAAAAGTTTCAACATAATTATCACGGGCCCTATCTGATTATAAGGGACTTGCAAAATAATGCCTACAGAATTAACGATGAAGAAACAGGCAGAGAAGTAGTGGTAAATGCTGCCAACCTCAAATTGTATAGTCGACCGGAGGAGTATGAAACCACAGGAGAGCAAGCCACGCACACCCAAATGTACGGGGAGTCATTATATATGCACGCAGAGAGTCCTCAGGAAAGCCTACACCAGGGTGAAAGGAAACAAGATAGCCAGCTCGTAGACCCAAGGGGGACGAGGGAAGAATGCAGCTGTCATTTGGAAGAGTTGTACAACCAGTTACGGGAAGCAGCGAGAGAGCTCCAAGCGATGAATGAACTGCTAAGGAAAGAGAACAACGAAATACGAGACGGCAGACATAGAGGAGTGGGGGAACGAGACGACCCACTGCCCGGGAGCACTGACCGCCTAACGTAAACACTGTTTACAGAGTCGATGCAGTCTGGAGGCTAGGAAGAATTCACTTGTAAAATGAATTTTCCGAACTTAGCAGGAGAAAGGTGTGCCCAATTAGACACGGCTGACTGGCATCGAACCGGGGTCTTTATCACAAGGAAGACCAGGCCCATGATTCTGCGAAGAATCGAATCATTGATCTCTGAGGGGGAACAGCCACAGTGAACCCGAGGAACAATGAGTTATAACTGCATATAATTATAATAGCATGATTTCACGGCCAGAACGGGAATATTATAGCTTTAAAGGTGGATTATTGCTGAAAATACAAGCCTATGTACGTTTAAGATGCTAAGAGCTCAAGAAAGCGAGCCAGCTTGACATTTTGACAAAGCGAAGTTGAATGTGGGTGGAGTAGACGTGGCGCCTATGCACTACTTTCGGCGTGGCTGGAGGGTGAAGGCCGTGATTAACGACTAAGAAAATCCCCCTTCAACAAGGCGAAACAGTGGAGTGGGTGTGGTCGCCCACATAAATTAATTAATTACGGCCAAATGGAGCAATGAATTGAGATGAAACTTACACCCAGATGCATGTATTCTAGGAAAGATAATTTAGGAGTGTCCTCACGCCTAAATAAAAGCCTGCATCTATAAAGGAACCTATGCACAGACCTAATCCGTGGCAGAGTCAGGATTTGTAAAGGAGCCAGAGGGGAAGAACCGGGATAGCATCATGACGCCGAGGAAGAAAGCAATTAATTATAATTAATTGGCCGAAGCGATTGCCTGCACGCGAGTGAATTTGGAACCTCCATGCATTGACGAATAAGGATCATAGTTCACTTTGTCTGAAAATGTATTATTTTAAGAAGAGAGTCGCAACTGGAAATCCAATGAACTATTTTTCATCGAGAGGCTGGAGCGGAGAGTCAGTTCGTCTTGACTCAACTCGTGTGGTGACACGCTGTCGGATCACGCAAGAAAGTGCGCGGAATTTATAAAGTATTGACGCTCAAATGTACTAGCGGTGAACAATGAAAGGCGCATCATGCAGCTTAATAACAGTAACTCTGCATCATATAATAATTGGTCTACAGCAGACGAATAAGCAACAGTATACGCGAGAGGAGAATCAGTACAGCGTAGAGATAATTTAGGATGATGTTTACAGACAATGGACATGACCACAGGAAGTGTTATCATGGGTAAAATAACATACTATTGTAATGAATACTACAGTTACGGGAACCTGGGAGGCCTCACAAGTAGTTGTGACCTAGGATTGAACAAATTTGCAGTAGAGGAGACATAAACTGTAGGTGACGGGAGACGAACACACACACGCAAGATAGACTTTCAAGGAGACCAGCGGTTGTCAGGAGTTAGCTGCATCGCATCTCTGAGGTCAGGCGATAGTGGGAATCCGATCAAGGATCCGTGTGTGAAAATTGAGCGAGAATTATGTATAAAAGTTATATTACAGTGATCTTTAAAAGTGTTTATGTTTATATGGTAAAAGAATGTGAAGATGCCAGTAGTGAACAATATAATTACCATGTGTAATGTCTATGCAATGTGTCGTGTGAAAAATATCATGATGGCTTAAAACAAGCATTATGGCATGCTGGACCAACCCAGCTAAAATGAAAGTGAGTACAAATTTAATATGTTGATATGATTGAATAGCTCACCATACAACGAAGCATTCCCTCAAAGATTAAGAATTAACAGTCATTTGTGTACGAGATCACATCCCTCGTATTTTGGTAAAAATGTAGCTTTGAGGATGACATGTTTACGGCCATTTAGGCGTAAGACATTAATGAAAGTAATGGTAACGTTAAATAATAATAATAATAATAATAATAATCTGGGGTCGGTAACAATAATAAATAAATAAATCGGCATGTCAGGCCTGTAGTACGTGCAAAGTGTGTCATGTCTACCGTAAGAATACTGTGTTATTGTGAAAAGTAAGAAAGAAAGTTAAATATCGAGATAAAGAGAGCTTTTCAGTGTCATTGAAATGTTAAATAAATGTTTTATCATGGTATATTCTACAGGGTTGTATTTGAGAGCCATTAAGATAGTTAATGAATTACAGTAAATTTATACTTGTTTTGGAGCTACGTAGAACTTTGGCTTATGAGTAAATGTATAGAGGACGTGAGTGCTTTAAGAATTGAGTCATCTGTAAGAAATATTGCTTGAGCCGCGATCAGCGAGCATGTAACGTAGAATCAAGAGATTTACGTCAATGAGTTGCGGGGATCATCCGAAAATAGTTCGCGTGTTGTCGAATCTAGTAGGCAAAATCTTCGAAAATACGATATAGTATTGCCTTAGAGCATACATGTGTATTCGCAACAGAGTTGGGACAGAGTCTGTCTGTATCCACTGTTCGCAGAGTTTTCGCCGCCAGGGATAACTGCTAGAGACCCTAGGTAGGCCGATATATTAATTGATCTGCCCTTAGAGGTAAGACAAATGGTTCGTCGTGTAGGAAACGTTGATTTCCTCTTGTCATATGCATGCCGTCCAGTGAGATAACAGTGAAACTCACCTGAGACGCGCGCAAAAGCCACTGATTACGACCACAGAACGGCAAAGCTATTTCGTGATCCATACCTTGCCTTGAATAGTAATTAGGAGCCGAGATGAGCCCATTAAATACTCTAAATGTAGGTATTTAATAATTAGATTGACTCAATTCGTAAGGACACGACCCATTCAGGGTACCTCTAGCACAGCTGCACCAGTGGGTGAGCACTTGACCATGCGGGGAGTCAGGCGGGGTAGCAGGTATAGTCCACTAACCCGGCAGCCATATTGCATAGGACGGCCCATGACTAATCCATTGTTCGCATGAAAGGAAATCAATAGACCTGATCCTTTTATTTTGAGATTGTAGTGGGACACTGAAGTGTCTCGATATTTCGAAAAGTAATTAGGATGTGCTTGATATGATGGTATCAATTGAATTAGATGCACTGTTTCCATACACATGCAGTGTTGGAATGAAGTAATCGGATAACATTTGGCCCAGTTATTCTCTGAGGAGAAATTAACTGCACCAAATAAATAGAAGCATTTTTGTAAAGAGTATTTACCCAGTTCACACTAATTTATTCATACGGGTAGCGTAATTTGAATGAGATGACACGTTTGTAACGATAATGTTTTGACCAGACCCAGAAAATCGTTGTATGGTGAAGCTATATAAATATCTATATCTATGTGTATTTTGGATGGGAAAGTGTACCACTTCAGCGTTTGAAACTTATGGGAAAAGAATACGATTCGCACGACACAACACTTATTAAACAAGGCATAAGCTAATGAATTAATGTTATTTAAAGTAAATGTCCCATGTAAAACGGATAAATGTTTAATTATTGCAGATTTAATGCCATTTAAATATAATTTGTGTTTGTTGTGTTGTGATATTCCAATTTGTGTTAAATTGTGCCACGTGAAGAACAATATGGACACTCGCAAATGTCAACGAGTATCAGCAACAGGATGTTTAGGATAGACATGAGTGCGGTGGAGCACCAATCTTGAGGAGAAGAGACTCACAGATAATTTTGATTTTTGTTGTGGGAAATAAATGTAAAGTATTTGTTTGTGTTTTATGTTGTTTTGCCATGAATTAGTACCATTAAATGTTATACTTAGGAATATGTTGTTTCTTTCAAGTAGAGTAGTCACCTGACAGACTCAAATCCTGAATATGTGCTCGTATAGTGGGTTGAACGCCCCATACCTCGAAAGACCGTGAGTTAGCTGGGATACGAACTCATGTTCCGTATGATGACGATTGGGTACAGTAGGTCCTAGAGTTATGTACTGTTACATGAAGACTATTGTGTACGTGTAGCTTTCAAACTTCAATCGCCTGATTAGGACACAAGACGTAACAAGGAGATTTTAAAATTTCGCACAGCTGCCATCTTGTGGTTATGGAAACAATTGAAATAAATTAGATGCCAGAGGATTAACATTCGTATACGGATTTACTGCACCAAGTTTCACTGCACTGGGATGGTTAAATTGCGAGAAACGTCCGTGTGAATATACTACTTCGCGTCACCGCCATGTTGGATTTGTGATTACCAGGTTATTTGAAGTCCTATAGGTGAACTTAAGCTTATAGCCCCTATGAACATAAAAAAAATCAGTTTGATTGCTATAATATATTCCTAGATATTCAGAGCCGTCTAAATATTTCGGATGGTCGCCATGTTGGATTGTTAAATGTATAGGCCATAGAGTCATGTACCATTAAAGGAAAATTATTGCGTAGGTTCATTATTCAAACTTTCACTTTTATCTCATGATTACGACACGAGAAATAAGAACTTAATTTTAAAATTCGCACAGCCGCCATCTTGAGGTTATGAAAACAACTGAACTAATACCAGTGCATTACAATGTGTATAAACATTTCCTGTACCAGATTTCATTGCGTTTGGAACATTAAATCGCGAGAAAGGTCTATTTAAATTTTTCAAATTCGCTTGGCCACCATGTTCGTTTTGTAGTTAATTGGTTTTTGAAAGTCTTATAGATGAACTTCCAGTAGTGCTCTTTATCTCCGTACAAAATGTCAGGGTGATATCGCTAATAGTTTCAGAGATATAGAATGCCGGTGAAATATTTCGCACATCCGCCATCTTGTGGTTATGTAAACAATTGAACGATGTTAGATGTCGGTGCATTACAATAATTATACACATATACTGTACCAAGTTTTATAGCGTTTGGTTGGTTAAATCGCGAGAAACGTCTGTTTAAAAGTCGCAAATTCGCGTGGCCGCCATGTTGGTTTTGTAGTTACCAGTTTTTCAAAAGTCACATAGGTGAACTTCTAGTAGTTCCCTTTATCACCGTAAAAATTCCAGGGTGATATCGGGAATAGTTTCGGAGATATTGAATGCTGGTGAAATATTTCGCACAGTCGCCATGTTGGATTGGTGAGACGTAACAAAATTTGAAGGGCTCGGGCGGGGTCGTCTGGAATAGTGCTATGAACTTACTGAGTTTCATTGAAATCGCTTCAGCCGTTTAGATGTTATTAGACACACACACACACACACACACACACACACACACACACACACGGACAAAAGATGATCTCATAAGCCTATTTTTTCAAAATTGAAAATAGGCTAAAAATAATGTAAAAACTGTCAAACGTTGTCCATAGTTGGCCGTTACGTATACATATCTATACATTCTGGCCTACTTTGTGAGCAAGACGAATTCTGCCCTACATCAGGCTGTTATTAAGTTGGATGACAAGTTCACGCCATTGGACCTTCTCCATGCCAGGGATGTGCAGCTAGCTACGTCAGAAGAGCACATAACCAACAAGCTTCAACAGTGGACTCAGAACGCACTACACGGCCGTCATCCGTATGATCTCAGTCAAGAATATGTCGACATACATGCGTCGAACAGCTGGCTGACCCATGCGGATCTATTTCCTGTCACTGAGGGGTTCATGATCGCGATACAAGATCAAGTAGTGACAACCTAAAATACATCATTAAGGCAGACAAGCCAGATGACAAATATAGGAGATACCATCGCGAATCGGAGACCATCCAGCATATCACAGAGGGCTGTACAACACATTCATATACGTACTACTTAAAGAGGCATGGCAAAGTAGCCAAGATAATCCACCTGAACCTGGCAAAGAAGCACTCCTTAAGTAATAATGTTCTGCCTTACTATCAATACATTCCTGATGCTGTTCTGGAGAATGATACACACAAGCTACTCTGGGGCAGATCAGTGATCACAGATAGACCTGTATCAGCAAAAAGGCCAGACGTTATTCTTATTGATAAATTGCAGAACTCTTCTAATAAACATCGCAGTCCATAACTCGCATAATATCCAGCACAGTTATGCTGAGAAAGTGACGAAATACATGCCTCTGGCTGAAGAGATCCGACAGATGTGGCGACAGGAATTTGTCACTGTATTGCCTATCATAATCTCTTCCACAGGTATCATACCGAAGTCGCTGAAGGCCAACCTTGATAAATTGGGGCTCCACCATAATCTGCATACCAGTATGCAGCAAGTAGTTTTCTTAGAAACCTACTCCATAGTTCGTTCCTCAACCTACCAGTATAGAGAACTCCACTCCATCTTGCAACAAATGCCGATGAAATGGTGAATTGTACCCAAGACTATGGTGAACATATGAGATAATAATAATAATAATAATAATAATCGTATGCCCTTGGGCACTGTGGCTTAGATCTTTTGAGTTGGATCCATTGAGGCAATCTACTCTCCATCTCGACGTCTGTTTTAACGCTGCAATCTGAACGATCTGTGGCTGCGATTTAAATCATCTGTCTTGCAACTACCAAATGTGTCAGTCTGTGAGAGAGTTGTTTTTACGAGCCAACATCTTACGACTCCAACTGTCGCGGATATTTGCCACCCTTCAAAAATTCGACTTGGAAATCTTTGCTTTGACGCAGTTCTTGGCTTTGAAACAACAACTGTTGACGTGCCAGGTACCGGTGCTCGTTGCCGTGGGGTGTGATATGGCTGGGTTTTACTTATCTTTATATATATAATTCTTCGACACGTGTGTATGTGACTGAACTCCTCCTAAACGACTGAACCGATTTTGATGGAATTTGGTATGTATATTAGGGTGGGTGCATGTATGGTTTAGATTCACAATCTGACGTGGTAGGAGGAATGAACACAAGTTTAGAACCACAATTTACACACAATTTTAGAACAACAATATACAGTCAAAAACAGTCGTCTTGGCCTTCGTGAAAGCTGATGTCTTTGGACGGTTTGTCTCTGCACGTTATAGCCACCTGGTCGCAACCTGTGCAACTACCGCCACTACATACACTCCGCCCGTGGCGGAAAGTTGTGTTTTATACCAAAGGTGGCAGTGATGTCGAATTCTACTGTTTGTCTCTGCACGTTAGAGCGTTTCAAAGTCCCGTATGCGTTCATATACCATTCATCTGATTGCCATGAAACTTGGGTGATATGTTGTGTGAGCTCCAGGGACGGTGTTTGGCTTAGTAAATCCATTTTGCAATAGATAGCGCACGAATAGATTCAACAAATGAGCGACGACGCGCGAAGCGTTTCAAATACCATTCGTCCGATAGCGATGAAACTTGGGTGAGATGTTGTGTACACTCCAGGGAAGGCTTCTGGCTTAGTAAATCAATTTCACATTACGTAGCGCACGACTAGATTCAACAAATGAGTGACGACGCGCGAAGCGTTTCAACAAAATCCCGTATAAGTTTATATTCCATTCATAGATTGAGATGAAACTTTGATTAGTTGTTTTTTACACTTAAGTGAAGGCTTCTAACTTAGTAATCCATTTCACAGGAGGTTGCGCACGAGTAGATTCAACAAATGAGTGACGACGTGCGAAGCGTTTCCACAAAGTCCCGTATGCGTTCAAATACCATTCGTCCGATAGCGATGAAACTTGGGTGAGACGTTGTGTACACTTACGTGAGGGTTTCTAACTTAGTAAATCCATTTTACAACAGGAAGCTCACGAGTAGATTCAACGAATGAGCAACGACGAGCGAACTTTTAATCAAAGTCCCGTCTGCGTTCATATACCATTCATCCGATTGCAATGAAACTTGCGTGAGATGTTGTATACACTTACGTGAGGGTTTCTAACTTAGTAAATCCATTTCACAGGAGGTTTCGCACGAGTAGATTCAACAAATGAGCGATGACGCACGAAGCGTTTCAATAAGGTCCCGTATGCGTTCAAATACCATTCGTCCGATTACGATGAAACTTGGGTGAAATGTTGTGTACACCCTACGGAAGGTTTCTGACTTAATACATCCATTTTACAATAGGTAGCGCACGAGTAGATTCAACAAATGTGTGACGGCACGCGAATCATTTCAACAAAGTACCGTATGCGTCCATATACCATTTATCCGATTGCGATGAAACTTTGGTGAATTGTTGTGTACACTCCAGGAAATGTTTCTGTCTTAGTAAATCCAGTTTTTAATAAGTAGCGCACGAGTAGATTCAACAAATGACGACAGCGCGCGAATCGTTTCCACAATGTCCCGTATGCGGTCATATATCATTCATCCGATTGCGATCAAACCTTGGTGAATCATTGAGTACACGCCAGAGAAGGTTTCAGGCTTAGTAAATCTATTTTACAATAGGTAGCGCATGAGTAGATTCAACAAATGAGTGACGGCACGCGAATCGTTTAAAGAAAATCACTTATGCGTTCGTATTTCATTCATCCGATTCCGATGAAACTTTGATGAGTTGTTGTGTACACGCCAGGGAAGGTGTTCAACTTGGTAAATCCATTTTGCAATATTGGTAGCGCACGAGTAGATGTAACAAATAAGTGACGACGCGCGAAGAGTTCCAACAATATCCTGTATGCGTTCATATACTATTCATCGATTGCGATGAAACTTTGATGAGTTGTTGTGTACACTTACGTGAAGCTTTCTAACTTAGTAAATTCATTTCACAGTTGGTAGAGCACGAGTAGATTCAACAAATGAGTGACAGCGCACAAATCATTTAAACCAAATCCCGTATGCGTTAAGTGCCACTTATCCGTTTGCGATGAAACTTTGTAGAGTTGTTGTGCACGCTCCAACGAATGTTTCTAAATTAGTTAATTCAATTCACGATAGTTTAGAGGCAGTTAACAGAAATTGAAAAAAATATTGTGTATCCAAAAGCACTTCAAGAAACAAAGTTACAACACTTTCTTTGATTGGCAGGACAACGTCTGCTGGGTCAGCTTGTTTATTTATATATTTAATTTTGGGAAGATTATTTATTGCTGATCGTGGTGTTGAGCTGTTACGTTGGAATTTGACTTTGCGCAGGATTTGACTTACAATATTTCGTATTCGTAACTGAATGGTATTGTTGGATGTTTAATTCATTAGTCGATTTATACATAATGTTGCATTGGTCTACACTGCAGGCGTTCTCAACCTGGTGCTCGCGAGCACAAGTTCCCCTGAAATCCATTCTTCAATTCAAATTCTGTTGCACAAACCGGCGTTTTCATTAGAAATCTTATCAGAAATGTTATCATTTTGGGAAATAGTATTTTTTAATCAACAGTAAAATTAATTGGGCATTCCTGTTTTATGAGAAACATGAAAGATGCTGATTCGACTCGACTAGAATTCAACAGATTGTATCAAGAGAGTAGAACGTTTTGGTGACTGACTCTCTCAGATACATGCTGGTATGGTTCCTAACTTAAGCCCACGGCCTCCTCCTTCTAAATCCTATCACCAATTTACAAATACACACACTAGTACAGCCATCACAATAACCCAGGTTATCACACAAATTCCACACACAACCAAATACACGGGTATATATGACCACGATGTCACAGCCCCTAAAATAAGCAACAACTACAACGAATCGATTGTTCTCACGAAAATGTATCATATCTGCATGAGCCTTGCAAGCAGTGGCAGCATGCCTGGTGAGCGGTGAATCTCTAGCTACTGTATTTCAGCACTTCTGAGGGAGAGAGAGGAAGGAAAAGGAAAGAGAGACGCTCATGCTTGTTGAATTATTATTATTATTATTATTATTATTCTTATTATTCTTATTATTATTATTATTATTATTATTATTATTGTCACCTCCGATGCGTAGTGGTCAGCATGGTTAGCTGCCACCCCGAAAGTTCGCGGTTCGATTCCGGCACTGCCACGAAATTTGAAAAGTGGTATGAGGACTGGTACGGGGTCTAACCATCCTCGGGTAGTCCAAATGAGTAGACGGGGTTCGATTCCCACCTCAGCCATCCTCGAAGTCGTTTTCCGAGTTTTCCCACTTTGGCAAATGCCGGGATGGTAGCTATCGTTAGGCTACGGCCGCCTCCTTCCCTCTCCCTTGCCTCTACTTCCTCTTCTCCCCATCCCGTCCCATCCCTCATGAGGCCCCTTTATTCGCTTTGCAGGTGAGGCCGCCTGGGCGAGGTGCTCGTCCCGCCTCCCCAGTTGTATCCCCCGACCAGATGTCACAGCTCCTGGACACTGCCCGATGTGGCGGTAAAGGTGAGATCCCTCGCTGAGTCCGTGTAAAAAGCCTACCTGGAGGGTAAAATGACTAAATAAATAAAATATATTATTATTATTATTATCATTATCATTATTATATTCGATTTAATGGTGCTCGGGTACTTGGTATGGCTAGTCTCAAAAAGGTGAGAACGCCTGGTCCATAGACTTGATAGTAAACTTGCTCTTCATTATTCGAGTATGCGCTCATTTTGGCTACGGTACCTCTGAAGGCATTTTGAAATTTTTGATTTATGTTTAGTGAATGAAGATATATTTCACATGTGTAGCAGCAGCATCGCAATTTGCTTGACATTTGAATAATTGAGAAGACCTCTATCCTCGGCAGGGAATCATACCATCATATACCAGCGACCCGCTAAGGAAACAGATACTCGGTTACGTAGGTCGTTTTACAGTGGTTGGCATGCTACAGTAGTAGGCCTTCTGGTGGTGGAAATGTGAACTAGCTAGTGCCTGGTATGGTGTTAGTCGCTAAGCGCCCAAGAAGCACTCTCTTCTACAGAATTGTGAGTGAGAGTTTGGTGTACTTTCTTTCAAAGATGCCCAAGGAAACTATCTGGAATATGACGCCCACTTGGACTGTAACTACATCAGGTGAGTGGAATTCTGAATACTTATTTGATGTGGTGCATTAATGTATGGTTTTCAGTGCCAGCTTAGTTTCGTCTTGAAACTGACGTACCATGGGGCGTAGCCATGCGCCTTAAATCGTACACCAAGACTGGCAGGCTATGAGGAGCTGCATAAAGTCCTGCAATTGGTGATTCGAATCCTGGCAATGGCAGCGGCCATCCTGATGTGATATTTCCTGGGTTTTACAAGGCTCAGGCCACCTACCCAATTTCTTACCCTAATAATTACAGTTATACACATTACTACAATCAGGACAGGAACGCAGGTTAGAAGACAAATCCAACACACACCCAAGTATAAGGCAATGATGACCACACTGCCCCTAGTCCTTAAAATGAACTGACGTAACTGACGTGAGAACACACTCGGCTGCCAGCTCGGGTATGGATGTGTGTGTTGTCTAGACAATTTCTTGTCTAAACTAAGCCATTGCTGAAATTTTTACGTTATTTTTCACGATCACTAGAGTACCAAAGGCGATATTTTTAAAGCTATTTGCTTGTGTTGATAGCTCACCAAGTCTGGCCCCGTAGCTAAGCTTTGGCCTGAAGGGCCCCGGATTCGATTCCCCGCTGAGCCGTGGGGATTTTAACCTCCTGTGGTTAATTTCTCTGTCTCCGGGACTGGCTGTTTGTCAGGTCTTCATAAAAACAAACTGAAAATAGAATAAACAGAAAAAGTTTAAAAAAATGTTGGTAAGAGCAACAGGCTGGAAATCCGTAGTTTCTAGGTTCGAGTCCTGGTTGCGTGATTCATTTTAACTCTCTATTTATCATGTTATGGATTGCACTTCATGTAAGCTACACAACGTGACATAGGCCTAATAGCTGAAAAACCGCATTTGGTAAACCACCTCTGTTCACATTTATATATTGTAATACTAGCGGATCCATACAAGAATTCTCGTTTGTTTCTAAACAACCTGTCCGGCTTGATTAGTAACTTATGCGGGTTCGACGCGAGACAATTACGGCAGGGGCTATCGTTTTGTTAATCTGTGCACTTATTGTCGCTATTGATGGCATTAGAATGCAATGCTGTGGGTAATTCTCTTTCTTTTGAGTGCTCATTTGTTACAATCGGTTACTTGCGGAATCCGCCGCCTGGTGCAGCGGTAAAGTTCTCGCCTGCTGTACCCAAAATTGCAGGAGCGAATCCTGGGGCAGTCAATTCGCAAATGCGAGGGAGTCATATCAGTAAATTTACTGGCACCTTAAAGATCTCCTTCGGGGAAAAATTTCGGCATCCTGACGTCTTTAAAAGCTTCAGTAATTAATGATGATGATAATTGTTGTTTTAAGGGCCCTAACATCGAGGTTATCCGCCCTCAGTAATTAAAAGGGACTTAAAACCAATAACATTATTGTAAGTTTCTTGTGTGCACCCCATGTGTATATAATAGGATACCATCCACCTGGCTATACTGTCATGCGCGCCGGAAGTGACACAGTTCTGGTAGGGGCTATCGTCTTGTTTATTTGTTTAAACGCACTTGATAAACAAATAAAATATTTTTTCGTTGACTTTTCATGAAACACAAGTTTTTCTTCCTGTAGGCTACTATTGAGACGATTTGGAAGATTTTGTTACAAACGGCACCTTCTAACTCCCCCTGGTTAAAAATAGGCTAATTACAAGTTTTTTTTTCGGGAGTGGGGAGTAAATGCATTTACGCACATAGTGTCGGGCTCCTGAGTGGCAGACTACCGACTACCCCCCCCCCCCCGTTACTTCTGAATACTAGCCGAGAACCGTTTATCACATTACATCAGGCTAGAGTCATTTTATAATAATTATTTATTTATTTATTTATTTAATCGTATGGTGAGTACAACAAGGAATTCATAAGTCCAGGTCCAAGTTCTTCAACTAAACAGCAGCACTTTCTGATAGATGAAACAGCTCGCTGGGGCTTCCGGAGTAGGCATGAAGAGGGCAGCGCAGGATGACATGGTCCATGGTCTGCTCCTCTTCATGGCATTCACACATTGGTGAATCCATCCAGCCCCACTTATGGCGCAAGAAATTACAGCGCCCATGCCCAGTTCTCAGTCTGTTGAGGCGACACCATAGTTTTCTTGGGAGGTCAAATCCATTCATTTTCCGAGTTGGATTTATATCATGGGCATTAGTACCAGATGTTGAATTTGACCACTCTTCCTGCCAGCTCTGGGTTAGGTTAAAATTGTCCCTCAAGAGTCGGCCGGCCAATACACTTGCTGGTCTGCTAGATCGAAGTCGTTGTGGCGATGGGTAACAAAATTCCTGGTGAACTGGTAAAGAGGGAGATGACCGGATCTTCTTTGCTTCTCTCAGCAGAGCTACCTTTCTCCTCAGGTGGGGTGGTGGGATATGGCTAAGAACGGGTAACCAGTGGCGAGGTGTAGACTTGCCAGTACCAGTTATGCAGCGCATGGTTTCATTCAACTTAGTATCTACTTTATGCACATGTGCGCTTTCCAGCCATACAGGGGCACAGTATTCCGCTGCAGAGTAGACAAGACTAATACCCGTTAATCGTAAGCAGTCAGCCCATGAACTACCACAAAGCTTGTGTAGGTTGTTATTCCTTGTAGTGATTTTGAGAGAGAGCTTGGTGAGATGTTCTTTGTAGCTTAAAGTTCTGTCCAGGGTGACTCCTAGATACGAGGCACGTCCAGAAAGTAAGTTCCGTTTGGTAGTAAAATTAAATTGTGTACAGATACAGAAAAATTATTTATTGCACAACATTCTACACCTCTTGAAACACTTTTCCACATAACTGCCGAACTTTTGCAGGCATTTGTCATAGCGTGGCACAAGTTTTTGGATACCTTCTTCATAGAAGTTTGCCGCCGCCCCCTAAACGAGAGTGAAGACTCCCCTGTAAGTTACCCTACTGTTTGGCCACCACTGTTAGGCAAATTGCGTATGTCGTCAGGAGAACTCCTAAACATACGCAGTTCTTCTGGTAAGCACGCAATTTGTCTAACAGTAGTTGCCAAACGGTAGGATATCTTACAAGGGAGTCTTCACTCTCGTTTACGGGTCGGCGGCAAACTTCTATGAAGAAGGTATCCAAAAACTTGTGCCACGCTCTGACAAATGCCTGCAAAACTTCGTCAGTTATGTGGAAAAGTAGTTTAAGAGGTGTAGAATGTTGTGCAATAAATATTTTTTCTGTACCTGTACACAATTTAAATTTATTACCAAACGGAACTTACTTTCAGGACGTGCCTCGTATTTCGGGAAAGGGTTGTACTTTAGTTTATCACCAAGGAATAAAACAGATGGCTCGTAGTTTGCGAGTCGGTTGCTAATGTGGAAACATGAAACCTCAGTCTTAGAAGCGCTTGGGATCAATCGCCAAGACTTGAAGAATGTAGCCATTTTCTCCAAGTCTGCTGAAAGAATGCCTTCTCCATACTCAAAATTTCTACTTTGAGCTCCCAGTGCAATGTCATATGCATAGTTAAACTTAGTAGCTGAGGTTGATGGCAAGTCATGGATGTAGAGGTTGAAGAGAACTGGGGCCAATACTGATCCCTGTGGCAAACCGTTATTTAATTTTCTTTTACGATTTTTTAGAATAACCTAGGAATACTACAAACTCTCTCTCACAGAGCATGTTGGAAATTAGGTTTGCAATTTCCAAGCAGGGAATTTCTTCCAGCAATTTAAGAATTAGTCCATGTCGCCAGACAGTATCATATGCACTTGTCTGGTCAATAAAGACGGCTGTTGATTTTAACTTCTTTTGGAAGCCTGCCTCGATGTGAGTAGTAAGAGCCAAAACTTGATCAGTACAGCTACGATTTCTTCTGAAACCAGCTTGTTCTGGAGGGATTACATCTTCAATGAGTGGTGCAATCCTAGTGAGGGGGACTCGTTCCAAGAGTTTATAAATGCAACTAAGAAGTGCTATTGGGCGGTAGTTTTCAGGTCTCTGCTCCGACTTTCCCGGTTTCAGAATGGCTATCACTTTTGATGTTTAAACTGCTTTGGCAGTTTGTTAGTTTGAAGGATGTAAGAAAAAAGAGAAGTGATCCACTTTATACTATATGGACCCATAGATCGAAGGAATTCGTTGTAGATAGTATCTGGGCCAGCAGCTTTACCAGTCTTCAGCATTTTGATAGCAGCTTCAACTTCCTGAATAGAAAATGGCCTGGACAGATCCTCATTCTTCTGTGATCCATGTTTGAGCTCAGTGAGCTTACGCTTCACATTTTTCGTATGGCATTTATCTCTCTTGTTTCGGGTGACTTCAACCATTCTATTTGCTATGGCATCTGGACTCAAGTTATTGCACTGCTTTTTAGAATAATGTTTTCCAGTAACTCGATTCAAGACTCTCCAAGCGTTCCTGCTCGATTTTGCAAAGTCCATGTCTTTCACTGTTGCTTCCCACTTTTCTCTCGTATTCTTGTCTAATGACTGCAGAAGCTGTGAACCTACTTCATGACTACCTGTTGTTTGATATTCTTCATACAGAGCCTCACTTTCTGGATTCCAACCAGGCACATAATATTTTCTGAGACCTCTCGGAACATTTGATTTGGCAGTTGAAATGACCAAGCTGACGAATTCATCATAGTTGCAGGTAGTTGGATCTAGATTTATAACAGACAGTTTCTGGTCAAGATCTTTAGAGAATTTATCCCTGTTTGCACGATTAAAATTCCATCTGGGTATAGGTACTGAGGTCACCAGGGGTATCTTCATACCTGCTTCCAACAGAACTGGTCTATGCTGGCTGTTTGCGAAACTCGACAATATTGTACGTGTGATACTGAGAGGCTGATCAAAGCAAACCTTGGACACAAATGTTAGGTCAGGGTTGTAGTCTCTACTCCAGCGAGCAGAATGGAAAGTGCCCTTGTCTTTCGCATCAAAAACTAGGTGCAGATCAGATATTTCAAACCACTGAGATAATGCCTCACCATCGTCATCAACAGAGTCATATCGCCAGTTAGTATGATGGCTGTTAAAATCTCCAGTGTAAATGCAGGGATGGCTGAAAGTTGGCAAAATGCTAGGAGGCCAACTGATGCTAGAAGGTTTATACACGTTAACAACTGTTAGGTTATTAACCTGTATAACTATAGAGAAGATGAGATCCTTGACACTTGACTCAACAACTTGAACTCCTGTAAGACTGGATTTGGCATAGGTGGCAATCCCATACTGTTGATGGTGGATAGCATCGACAAGGGTATAGCCCAAAATTCGTCCTCTTCAATCAAAGTCCTGTTCGTCTGTGGTGTGCGTCTCCTGAATATTGACGATATCAATATCGAAGTTGTTCAGCTGTTTTCCGAGATATTCACACTTGGCACGACTTATGCCTTCAAAATTTAGTCGTAAAATACGGACTGAAGGTCCAATGTGTATTGTTGATTGGTTCTGAAAAGAACCGATATTATCAAAAGTTTGAGACATTATGTCATTCACTTGTATCACCTTATGTCGCTGTTGCTCGTTTAGCACCACCCAGGGGACACGTGCAGGGCAATCAATAGGTAAGATCCTGTGGACGTGAGCTAAAAGGCAAATAATAATATTGAAAAATAGGCTAATAATAATAATAATAATAATAATAATAATAATAATAATAATAATAATAATAATAATAATAATAATCGTTTGGCCTAGCCTCCGTGGCTTAGGCGGCAGCACACCGGCCTCTCACCGCTGGTCCGTGGTTCAAATCCCGGTCACTCCATGTGAGATCTGTGCTGGACAAAACGGAGGCAGACAGGTTTTTCTCCGGGTACTCCGGTTTTCCCTGTCAACATTTCATTCCAGCAACACTCTCCACTATCATTTCATTTCATCTGTCATTCATTTAATCATTGCCCCAGAAGAGTGCGTCAGGCCTCGGCAGCCGGCACAGTTCATATCCTCGCCGCTAGATGGGGGCTTCATTCATTCCATTCCTGACCCGGTCGGAGACTAGAAGCAGGCTGTGGATTTCCAATCGTTTGGCCTGAGCTAACTTGTGTAAATATTTTGAGTTGGAGCCATTTAGGCGATCTGATCTCCAATTTCGTTTTGTTCTGCCTTCTGGTAGAAAACCAAAACTCCCTTAGGCGAGGCTGTAATTTTTAGTCTACTTTCGATTTTGGCAAAAAATGAAAGTAGACTTATAAGAGCTACACAGGGCCAAAAAATTGTGTCTGTGTGTGTGAGTGTGTATGTGTGTGGATGTCTGTCCCCCCTATTAATTGAAACACGATGAAACCGAATTGAACGAAATTTGGTACAGAGGTAGCACTAGCAAAGGGCACCTCAGTGCAATGTTTTATATTGCTGCCATGTTTACAAAAATCTAATGGCGGCCACTCAAATGGTCGAAACGTAACATTAAATTACGACCAAACTAATCATAGAATCTTTACGAAATTTGGCAAAAACATACCTTCATATGAGACGCGCCCTGTTCTCAAAATACAAGGTTATCATCCGTGCCATGTCAATATGGCGGCCGTGTGAATTATGCAAACATTATAATCAATAGCTTAGGACCCACCAATTTTGATTATCGTGCTGTGGGTGGTTTAAGCAATCCTAAAGGACGTGTCCCGTTATTTATTATAATTTCATATTATAATATTACACTTTATCATTGACCTAAAAGAACTGAGCCGTCTCTGTCACATGACAAGATGGCAGCTCACCTATTGTACCTGTCCTATAATTCAGTAGTTTGAGTATGTTGCATGCGATACAGTCTACTGATAGCAATAATAAAAACTTCGTATGAAATAATTTATAATGCAGATGTACGGTACTGCAGTGAAGAAATCGTATATTTCAAGACATTTATTGCTAATACGTGTCTAAGTCGGTTAATAACACTAGGATGTTTTGGACATGTTTGGTTCTGTGCTAGCGCATTAGTCTCTCATGCGGGCGGCTGGGGTTCGGAACCGACTAAAATTAACTATTCTTTACTTGAATTCTTTTACAAATGATGTCGACGAGCTCTTTCCACAGATAATACATAAAATGCTATTTAGCTCACAAGGAGCTCGTTTATTAATAATCACAACCCAGCATCGCACATAAACAGAATACGTTACAAAAAGGAGAATAGAAGAACAAGATACACGTTGTCATCAACCACAGCCTTCTCAATGCCTCTGTATGGTGCTGTCATCTTGCAGGTTACGTGGATAATTGTTCCAAACATTCCGATTTGTGAACCCTGGCCTTCTGAAGTATTGCAATTTTTTTATTAGTTCAACTTCTAGCCATGACCGCGCTTCGATTACCTTTAAGCACTGCTAGCTGGATCGCCTCCATCCTGGTTGCTTTAAACTGCCTGCCCATTCAACACTCAGAAGCGTACGAGATATATATTAATTCACTGCTAGGTTGCAGCACCGACCTACTGCGATCGCGGTAGATTTTTAAAGGGGAAGATACCTGAAAGGAAGGATTCTTAAGTTTGAAGGATTAATATCGAGATTAACGGATGTGAATACATTAAAATAAGTTAGTAGTTTTGTTATTCAATCATCATAAAGTATATAATATTGATTTAGGCACATACTTACTGGCTAATATTATATATAAAAGTGAAAGTCTGTATGTATGTATGTATGTATGTATGTATGTATGTATGTATGTATGTATGTATGTGGGTGGGTCTGTTCCGTATACAAATCTACACCGATCCACCTATCTCAACCAAATTTTGCCTACACATAGTTTAGGACCCAGAAGGAACCGCTGGCTACATGAATTTTCGATAGTCTTTCTCATTCTTCTGATTTCGGCCCTTTTGCACTCAAGCACAGGCTAATCAAATCATAAAATATACTCATGAAGGAATGGCAAGGCATATAGTTTCTATGGCAACATAGCTCAAGTCGAGACACGGCCGACTGGATGCCAGTTGCGCTCTGCACTACCGGTATAGAAAATGAGGATATTTACTTGAAATCCCTTTAGTTACTCGACTGCTCACCCAGCACTGTCAACCGAGTTTAGCATAACAAAGAATTGACACTATCTCTCGTATTTGTCAAATACCACTCACTCACTCACTCCACTCATTCATTCATCACGAAATCTCAGAAACCACTGAACGGATTGGAATGAAATTTGGTATGCAGCTTCCTCAAGGGCCGCAAATGCCCACTAAGAGAGGATTTTTGGATATTCAGGTTCTAAAGTGGTGTTAAGGGGGTAGACCTGCATTTCATTGAATAGCAATATCTCCCGATCGGTTTCATTGGGGGGATGTGATACTCGGCATATAAACTCATCATTAAAAATAAGAAGACACGTGTCTGAGGGTTTTTCGATGTGGTGTATATTATGAGGTGAAAGGGGTGAAAAGTGGGGATTGAAAGATTCCTAACGGAGCGTGTACCTCTTAAAAGACATAGGCGAGGAGTTTGAAACTCAGCGAAAAAAAAATCAACATAAAAAGAAGTAAATATGTGTTTGACCGTTTTTTTTCATAAATCCAATTTAAGGGGCTCATGCGGAGGGGTGAAATTCTGGGGGGGGGGGGGGGACAGGATAGAAAGTGTCCTAACTGATTGACTGACTGACTCACTCCTCCAACTCAGGGGGAAAACTGCTTTAAAGTAAGTAAATAGCTGTTCGACAATTTTTTTCATAAATCAAATTTAAGGGGTTCATGGGGAGGGGTGAAGTTCTGAAAAAAGAAAATTGAAAGAAGAAAATGTCCTGACTCACTCACTCACTCACTCACTCACTCATTCACTCACTCATCATCGCCCAGCCAAAATTATTCAAGTTAGAAACATGACAGTTTTGGGATATGTTCATTGTAGGTCAAAACCGTCTACTAAGGGAGGATTTTCGGATATTCAGGTTCTAAAGGGGTCTTAAGGGGGTTTAAACCTGCATTTCATTGAATAACAATATCTCCCGATTGGTGTCATTGGGGGATGTGATACACGGCATATAAACTCATCATTAAAAAGTAAGAAGACACGTCTCTGAGGGTTTTTCGATGTGGTGTATATTATGAGGTGAAAGGGGTGAAAAGTGGGGATTGAAAGATTCCTAACGGAGCATGTATCTCTTAAACGACATAGGCGAGGATTTTGAAACTCAGCGGAAAAAGTCAGCATAAAAATAAGTAAATATGTGTTTGACCGTTTTTTCATAAATCCAATTTAAGGGTCCATGGGGAGGGGTGAAATTCGGGGGGGGGGACAGGAAAGAAAGTGCCCAAACTGATTGACTGACTCACCCACTCATCAAACTCAGGGGGAAAAACTGCTTTAAAGTAAGTAAATAGCTTTTCGACAGGTTATTTTTGATCAATCAAATTGAAGGGGTTCATTGGGAGGGGTGAAATTCTGAAGAAAAAAAATTGAAAGAAAATGTCCTGACTCATTCACTAACTCATCATCGCCCAGCAAAAATTATTGAAGTTGGAAACATGGCATTTCGGGGATATGTTCGTTGTATGTCAAAACCGTACACTAAGAGAGGATTTTTGGATATTCAGGTTCTAAAGGGGTCTTAAGGGGGTTAAACCTGCATTTCATTGAATAACAATATCTCACGAGTGGTTTCATTTGTGGATGTGATACTCGGCATATAAACTAATCATTAAAAATAAGCAGACGTGTGTTCAAGGGTTTTTCGATGTGGTGCATTATTATGAGGTGAAAGGGGTGAAAAGTGGGGGTTGAAAGATTCCTAACGGAGCGTGTAGGCCTATCTATTAAACGACATGGGCGAGAAATTTGAAACTCAGCGGAAAAAAATCAGCTTAAAAAGTAAGAAAATCGGTGTTTGACCGTTTTTTCATAAATTAATTTAAGGGGCGAAGGGGGTGGGGTGAAATTCTGGGGGGAAAAGGAGAGAAAGTGTCTTAACTGACTTACTAACTCACTCACTCATCAAACTCATGGCAAAAAGACAGCTTAAAAAACAAGTTAATTGGCGTTCAAGCGTTTTTTCATCAATCCAATTTAAGGGGTCCATGGGGAGGGGTGAAATTATCAAAAATAAATGAAAGAAAATGTCCTGCCTTACTCACTCACGCATCATCGCGCAGCCAAAATTATTGTAGTTAGAAACATGAAATTTTGGGGATATGTTCGTTGTATGTCGAAACGTCCACTAAGGGAAGAGTTTTGGATATTCAGGTTCTCAAGAGGTGTTAAGGGGTTAAACGTGCATTTCATTGAATAACAATATCTCACGAGTTGTTTCATTTGGGGATGTGATACTTGGCATATATACTAATCATTAAAAGTAAGCTGACACATGTCTAATGGTTTTTCGATGTAGTGTATATTATGAGGTGAAAGGGATGAAAAGTGGGGATTGAAAGATTCCTAACGGAGCGTGTATCTCTTAAACGACATAGGCGAGGAGTTTGAAACTCGGAGGAAATCAATCAGCTTAAAAATAAATAAATAAATAAATAAATAAATAAATAAATAAATAAATAAATAAATAAATAAATAAATAAATAAATAAATAAATAAATAAATAAATAAATAAATAAATAAATAAATAAATAAATAAATAAATAAATAAAATAAATAGGTGTTCGACCGTTTTTTTCTTAAATGCAATTTAAGGGGCCTATGGGGAGGGGTGAAATTCTGGAAGAAAAACGTCCACTAAGGAAGGATTTTTGGATCTTCACTCTCATCGACCAACCTAAACTATTAAAGTTAGAAGAATGACATTTTGGGGATATGTTTGTTGTGTGTCGAAAACGTCTGCTAAGGAGGGATTTTTGGATATTCAGGTTCTAAAGGGGTGTTAACGGGGTTAAACCTGCATTTCATTGAATAACAATATGACACGACTATGACGCGAGCGAAGCGAGGCTAAAAATGAGATGGTGTGTATCTGTGTATCACTCAATCACACAAGTACCACTGGTCCGGTTTACATGAATTTTACATGGAAGTAGCTGATTTACCTGGTTAACATATAGGTTACTTTAGATTTCAATACTTTGCACTATTTAAAGTTGGCGACCATTTTAGTGACGTCACTACACACCTTGGTTTGAAACTTTCATATTTCCATTTCAAATAAAAAGAGAATGCTAAGAAATAGCAAACATTTGGTGGCATATACGAGGATTAAAATTACATTTTCTATCCGAAAGGTATCTCCAACGGTTAGTGAGTAAAACCTAAATTTGTTCTATAAAACACGGTCAACGCCGAGCGGTGTAGTTGGACAAAATGTTCCATCCTTAATCTCCCTCTGCGCAGCACCTCGCCTATCCCCTGTTTTAACTGTCAGCTTCACATTTTAATTTATTTATGACGCGTAGCGAAGCACGGGTACTTCAGCTAGTTATCAATATAAAAGAAAACAAAAATACAAGGTGGTTGAGGTGATTGTTTTAGGGATGAGGACAAAGAGTTAGGTCTATAAGTATAGGCCTACCCATATATTTAGGGATATTAGGCTATATGTTCTTTGCTGAACATCTTGTTTCTTATGATCACCAAATTTGATGCGACATATATTCTTCGAGCCGATATAGCATGATTCCGAGTTTTGTGGTTTTCAGCTGCCCTTTAAAAATCCCTCTTTCTAGGTCGGGAATTGAACCCGCGATCTTCGGATCATGAAGTAGGCACTCTACCATTGACCCTCCGAGTAAGCCCGAGTAGTATTAGTATCCAATCTCATAATCAACCATATCATCATAGCCTAATCATAGGGGCACACTACCTCAGTGTCCCTACCTCTATAACCACCACAACCACCACCTCTTGACCTCTGACTAGCTACAGGTTGGTGATTTGGAGATGTACTGTAGTAGTTAAGGATGTATTAAGGATTTTAGCTACATCCTCAGATAATCGGTAGAAAGTAAAGTTGGGCGAACAATCATGGGGTTATGTGTGTGTGTTTGTGTTTGTGGGTCTGTTTCCCTGCTTCTGAACAGACGTTCGATTACAATGAAATTTTGTGTGGTAGTAGCATTACTTCGGACATCCAACTTTTGCAATGTTTATGAACTTCAGTGTTACCAACAGTCGGCAATAGTGGTATCACCTTTATATTTGCCTTTGGAATACTCACAAAAGACTGTCCCAATTTGTCTAAAATTTGAACGAATAGGGTACCAACCTTACAGTTACTCTCGAAGAACTCACAATTGACTGTCCTAATTTTGATCAACATTTGCACGACGCACCATCAACAGGCAATTTGGAAAGTTTTGGATCGTTTCACTGTTCTCAACGTTTAGTAAGCAGTACAAACCATACAATAACCATAGAAGTAACAGAAGCCATTTTTCAGTTTTGCCTAGTTCTATTGAAAGCTTTCTAGTCGGTCAACACACATAGTGCCCAATTACATTAGGCGGGAAACAAGTGTTTACATGCCCTAACCTGAAAGAAACGAGATATTATTACACTCTAATACGCTTTTATGTACAAAATGTGGAACTTAATTGGATGACATGTTTCGAACGTCAAGAGCTCATCCTCAGATCCTGTTCACTTAGGCTTAATTAGTATACGATGTTTATGAATTATACTTAATCACAAATATGTATCATATGTAAACAATGTTTAGATTACATACGTTTGCAGAAATGTGTGTAACGCGTCAAACCTATTTACAGACAGTAGCTTGCCACGGTGGGTGAGTGGATAGCGTGTCGGTCTACTAACCCCCAGATTGCAGGTTCACTCCTGGCCTTGGTAAGTGATTTTTGAAAGGCGGCAAAAATACGACACTCATGTCATACGATGTTGGCATGTCAAAGAACCCATTTGAATTCAGTACGCCGTGTTCATAATGGCAAAATTAATCTCGGGAGTTTCCGCCAACAAAAAGTTCCTCATTTCTCTACTAGAAAGCGCTATAGTGTTCTAGGAGCTTAGATATCTAACCTCCTTGACTTTCATAGTGATTCAAGGAACAACGAAAGTCGACATGCAAGCTACCCTCGGGGTGTCAAATTACAAAGCTTGCACCCTGCACCCGAGGCCATACGATATTATTATTATTATTATTATTATTATTATTATTATTATTATTATTACAGAGTAAAGTTCACTTCTATGGTTGTTGCGTTATTATTATTATTATTATTATTAATAATAATAATAATAATAATGTGGTTTAGGTATGTTGCCTGTGATCTATTGACTCATTATTGTTGTGAGTAAGTTATGTTTAGGGCTCGGATTTTTAGGGGCTAAAAATCGGGAAAATATTATTTTTAATGTACAGGATTAAAAATAGCCTACCTGAAAGATGTGACAAAAAAATAAAATAATTTAACAAAGGAATATAAACAATATGCAGTATTATACTCACGAATACAATTTATGCTACGTTTTACTGACTGCTGAAGCATTGTAATACACAACGAGGTACATCTTCAGGTTGTCCATCACCAATGACCGACGATTATCGCGAAACACTTCTGAAGGTGCGAAACTGCGGCAATATGTTTCTTGCCCTTGAGGGGTTGAGTAACTTGAGATCACTGATCAGCCATGATTGCTTTCCCACATTGTTGGCAGAACAGAACTCCCACATCAGAAGAAAGATTATCTTCAAATTCTGCAACATACCGCTGCAGACGATAACTTGATTTTAGGCATCGTAGAACTGCCTTACACTTCACAGTGCTAGAAATGAACTGCATGTGAGTGACACTGGTTCCAGGTAGCTGGGGGAGAGCGAGGTCTAGCACGTGGTGCAATAAGGTTATGGACAAGGAAATCCCTGGCTTCCACAGTGAGTGGCACGGGGCGACAAGTTAAAAATAACACAGTTGCAAGCTGACATACGCTCTGCATGAAGATTAGATAGCACATACGTTCTTCCCCGTTGAAGTAGCCTAACACAGAACAAAAATTCAATAAACTGAAACATCTAGGATACTGATTTTAAAAAATGTAAATATTATGTCTTTTTATGTGCTAATAAGTGAAAAGCAGAAATGCATGTATTTATAGAAAAATGATTGTATGTCTACCCCTTAATATTCCCGTTTTTCAACGGGGTCGGGGATGAGATGCGATGGAAGTCTTTGTGGCGATGGTTTATATGGCCGGATGCCCTTCCTGACGCCAACCTCATGAGAGGAGTTAATGAGAGATGAAATGAATGATGGTGAATGAAACTGGGCAAGGATGTGGAAGGAAGCGGCCGTGGCCTGTCAGAAGGTACCGTCCCAGCATTTGCCTGGTGTTGAAAATGGGAAACCACAGAAAACCATTTCAAGGACAGCCGACGGTGGAGCTCGAACCCACGCGTCCACCGATTCAGCAGAGAGCTTGGCCCCATGACCCAATGCTGCGCTTTAGACAGCGCAGCCACTACTGTCGGTTATAGAAAAATGATTAAAATATGTATTTACATTTAAAAAAATTATTTAACTGAAAATCCGAGCCCTAGTTATGTTATCTACACTATTAGCCTACTTTCTATTTTTGCAAAAAATGAAAGTAGACTTATGAGATCAACACAGGGCGAAAAAATGTGTGTCTGTGTGTGTGTGTGTGTGTGTGTGAGTGAGTGTACTCTGAATGTCTGTCCCCCCCCCCTATCAATTCGAACACGGTGAAACCGAATTGAACAAAATTTGGTACAGAGGTAGCACTATCAAAGGGTACCTCAGTGTCATGTTTTATATCGCCGCCATCTTGACGGAAACGTAATGGCGGCCACCCAAATGTTAAAAGCTTAAATCAAATTACGACCAACCTAATCATCTGATCTCTACCATTTTTTGTAACATTACTTTATGTACGAAAAATCTCTTGACCGAACTACAAGGTCATCAGCCCAATAATTTGTGGATGGCGGCTATGTATGTGTGCAAATCGATTCCCCCTATCTATTCAAAAACGGTGAAACCGAATTGAACAAGTTTTTGTACAGAGGTATCACTATCATAGGGCACCTCAGTGTCATGTTTTATATTGCCGCCGTCTTGACGGAAACGTAATGGCGGCTACCCAAAATTTAAAAGAATTAATCAAATTACAACCAACCTAATCATCTGATCTCTACTAAATTTTGCAACAATATGCCTTTATGTGGTAAGCATCTTTTGACGAAACGACAAGGTCATCGGCCCAATAGCTTGCAGATAGCGGCCATGTATGTGTGCAAATCGATTCACCATATCAATTCAAACACGGTGAAACCGAATTGAATGACATTTTGTACAGAGGTAGCACTAGCGAAGGGCACCTAATATTCATGTTTGATATTCGTATATCACGATGTATTTCAACAAGCTACTACAACCAACATTCAATTATACTCCTTGAAAAGGACAAAGATTTATAACAATACCCATGCATTTAGGAGAAAGTAGGCTATATGTTCTTTACTGAACATCTTGTTTTGTTACTTATGTTCTAAGTCAAGCATTCCTATTTAAACTGCTGGCCTAATTGTATTGAAATTCTCGTGTGGCGAATACACAAATGATACACTGCATACCATGGAACTGGGAGCCATGAGACTCCTTTCCAAACGAATCATACAGTGAGAGGCCTAGATGTGCATCCAGTCTAGCATCAGCACAAGATAATTAATCTCGGCTTGTCTACGGCTTGGTTGGTTATGAGGCCAGCCCAGAATGCACATTCACAGCAAAATCAAAGCTACGAAAAATAACCCTAGCTTATTTAAAAATTCCTATATAATTTATTTAAAAAATCAGATCCCTAGCCAACTCTATAGTGAATACCATGGCTATTCCATCATTAAGCTAGCTAAAAAACCCTGGTTTAAATAAAGAACAACCAAACCTAATTCCCTAATATTCTCTGTAGATGTTCTAACAACAAAAATATATTCAGAAAAAAAAGCTTAGTAGGTGACACATAAAAATCATCCCTACGCAATTACAATTTCCCTTAAAAAAATCAATATTTACACCTGCATCTACAAATAATAATAATAATAATAAAGAAGACAATGTCCACATAAAATAAAATTCTGAAATGTAATGATCGGCAACAATTACAAGTAGGCCCGTGAAAAAATATATAGCCTATTTTCATATATCCTACGTACATTAATTGCCTCAACAAGCATACACAATTTCAGTTTGATTGCTGTAATATAATCGTTGATATTGAGAACCATTTAAATATTTCGGATGGTCGCCATGTTGGATTCTTATATTTGTAGGCCTTAGAGTAATGTACTATTACATGAAGATTAATGTGGAGGTGTATTATACAAACTTCAATCGCATGATTAGGACACAAGAAATAAAAACGAGATTTTAAATTTTCGCATAGCCACCATCTTGTGGTTATGAAAACAATTGGAATAAATCAGATGCCAGTGGATTAAAACTTGTATAAGCATATGCCGTACCAAGGTTTACTGCGCTCGGAGGGTTAAATCGTGTGAAACATCCATTTAAATATTTAAAATTCACGTCACCGCCCTGTTGGATTTGTGCTCACCAGGTTATTGAAAGTCTCATAGGTGAACTTATGTTTGTAGCCTCTATCAACATACACAATTTCAGTTTGATTGCTGTCATAGCTTAATAGATATTGAGAACCATCTAAATATTTTGGATGGTCACCATGTTGGATTTTGAGATATGTAGGTCATACAGTTATGTACTATTGAGGATTATTGCGTAGATCCATTATTCAAACGTTGACTTTGATGGCATGATTAGGACACAAGAAATGAAACTTAATTTTAAAATTTCGCACAGCCGCCATCTTGAGGGTATGTAAACAATTGAACTAAATTAGATATCAGTGCATTGCAATGTGTATAGACATTTGCTGTACCAGGTTTCACGGCGTTTGAATGGTTAAATCGCGAGAAAAGTCTATTTAATTGTTTAAACTTCGCTTGTCTGCCATGTTCGTTTTGTAGATTTTGAAAGTTACATAGATGAACGGCTAGAAGTGCCCGTTATCTCCGTACAAAATTTCAGGATGATATCAGTAATAGTTTCGGAGATATAGAATGCTAGTGAAATATTTCACACAGCCACCATGTTGGATTGGTGAGAGTTTCATTGAAATCGCTCCAGCCGTTTAGATTTTATTAGGGACACACACGCGCACACACACACATACGCGCGCTCACACACACGAACAAAAGTTGATCTCATAAGCCTATTTTTTTTTCATAAATGAAAATAGGCTGAAAATATCTAAGTTATGAAGATGTCACGCCAACAGTTATCTTTACGTAAAATTTAGAACTAATCCTCTTTGGCGTTAAAATAATAATAAAAAAAGTGAAAGAGAAAGCAACATTTAAATTTGTCATCTACAACTGTTGACTAAAATAATGAACACATATTATAATATTTACAAATTTTACATGGTTTATGCCCACCTACAGTAGCACGATTTGTGCACTGCCTACACAATGGCTAGGCACTCTTTGTGTTTTGCCGTCATCTGTTGAGTGTGGAATCATATGGTGGCCGCTGTGGTAACAGTACCGACTAACGCTACTAATACGTCATGTCCGCAGTGTGCTTACATCGTCTCACGACATGCTATTGTCTCAAATTTGGGAATATAAAATCAGAAGATATCTAAGGAGAAAGAAGAAAAATGAAATCGCGGCTAATGTCCATAGTATCTTGTGTAAAAGAATGTTTAAGTTTCAATCTGATTTAGTTTGGAGCTTTTGGGGTATTTTAGTTCACATAGAAAACATAAAGTTATAGTTAAGTTTCATTATTATTATTCCTTGCATATTTTAATTTTATTAGCATCGATTATTAAATCTCATCTAAACGTAGCAAACAACATTAACATCATCTCAAAAATATCTGGGCCCTTGGCCTTCCACAACGCTTACATAACCCTTAATCGTGTAGCGTAATAACTCTCAATGGGTCCACAAGAGCACAACAACATGGCGCCCTTCCGATATCGCCTTCAAAATTCTCAAATTCAATAACATTCCAATCCCGACCTCAGTCGTATATTAACAAACTTCTTTACTTTGCTACAATATATCAATGCTCTAACAACAGATTAAAGATGACAAACGGCTAGAATCACCATCATCATCATTATCACTGGCACGACAGCCCTCTGTGGGCCTTGGCCTTCTGAAGACGTTTTCCCCATTCTTTCCTGTTAAGTGCTGAGCTCCTCCAATTCTTTATTCCAATTGTCTTCACATCCTCCCTCACTCCATCTTCCCACCTTAGCTTTGGTCTTCCGACTTTCCTGGTTCCTTCTGGCATTGCATTCAACATCCTCTTTATCATTCTGTCATTAGCACGCAGCACATGTCCTGCCCACTCGAACCTTCTGATATTTATACATTTTACAGTATGGGGTTCATTATATAAATCATACAGTTCATGGTTATATCTTCTTCTCCATTCACCGTTTTCCTCCACTGGCCCAAAAAATTGCCTCAAAATCTTTCTTTCAAATATACCAAGTTGTCTTTCATCAGAATTTGAGAGTGTCCGGGTCTCAGCACCATATGTTAATACAGGCTTTACTAAAACATCATACATTAGGACTTAAGTTTTCCTGAGCAACAGCTTGGACTCCTGATGTTTTCTGAGACCATGATAACATTTGTTAGCAGACAGTATACGCTTCTGGATTTCAGAGCTGACATTGTTCTTGGAATTAACTTCTGATCCAAGATAGGTAAAGCTACGCACAACATCAAACTTATACGAGTCAATTTCTATGTATGTGGAGCCACTAGAGTATTATTTATTGGTTACGGGCATATACTTAGTTTTCTCTTCATTTATCTGTAGATTCATCTTTCTTGCTGCTTTTCCAAAGGTAATGAAGGATTCTCTCATTGCTCTAGGTGTTCTTGCAATTATATCGATAACATCTGCGTATGCCAAAATTTGAACCGATTTATATAAAATGGTTCCTCTCGTGTTGATTCCTGAATATCTAATAACCTTCTCCAAAGCTATATTGAACAAAAGACGTGATAATGACTCTCCCTGCCTAACTCGTATTGGTCGTTACAGCATTTGATATCATGTTCTGTATCTTAATTTGACTCCTAGTATTGTTCAGGGTAGCTTTCACCAGAGTGATCAGTTTCTTAGGGATCTCTAGCTCTTCCAGTGCTACATAGAGATTATTTCTGTCAATACTGTCATAAGCTGACCGAAAATCAATGAAAAGACGGTGTGTATCAATTCCAAATTCTTTATATTTTTCAAGTAGCCTATCTGTCTGATTGTGAAAATCTGATCCATAGTAGCTCTTCCTTAGCGAAATCCACATTGATAGTCACCAACAGTATTTTCTACATATGGCGCCAGTCTGCTAAAGAAGATGTTGGAGAATATCTTATAGGCAATGGATAATAGGCAAATCCCTCTGTAGTTAGAGCACAACATGATATCACCTTTCTTATGTATCGGGCAGATGATACCTACATTCCATTCATCAGGAATCATTTAAACTATCCATATCTTAGCCACAAGTTTGTGAAAGTGTTTAGCAAATTCATTTCCAGCATTTTTCAAAAGCCCTGATTGTATTAGAACCATTCCTGGGGTTTTTATTATTCTTTAACTTCTTAATGGCAAGCTCAACTTTCTCAATATTGGGTATCGATACTTCTTTTTCCAATTGCCTTGTATTTATAGGAGGTAAGGTTTCTTGGTCGTCAGCTGGATTTTCATTCAGCAGTTCATCAAAATATTGTGTCCATCTTTCTAGTATTGCTTCCTCACTGTCCAATATTATTCCCTCTTTATCTCTTCACAAATTTGTTCTAGGCTGGAAATCACTACGGCTCTTATTTAGCTTCTGACAGAAAGCTCTCGCATCATTTATCCCCTTCAACTGTTCCATTTCTTCGAATTCCTTCCTCTCATACTGTATCTTTTTCTTCTTGTGCAATCTATTTTCTTGCCTTCTGGAAGTTCTGTACTCTTCTACGGCTTTTCGGGTGTGATTTCTCTGTTGCATTCGTTGTATGCTTCATTTTTTAAGGTTGTTGCTCGTGCACACTCTTCATCAAACCAATAGTTATACCTCACGTTCTCTTCCCTTCCTAAAACATCATTTGCAGTTTTTAATAGTCTGTCTTTAAGATTCTTCCAGATTTCATCAATACTATCACTATTAGACAAATCTGTCAGAGCCTCATTAAGCAAGTTGACATATCTCAAGGCTTTTCGGGCTCCTTCAGCCGCCCACAGTTAAACTTTCTTGCATTGGATCCATGCCCTTTTCTCGCATTAGATATTCGACGTCTAATGGTTGCTACCACAAGGTAGTGGTCAGAGTCAATATTGGCCCACCTATAACTTCTAATATTCATCAAGTTTGAAATGTGTCTTGCATCTAGTAGGAGGTGGTCAATTTGGTTATAAGTATTTCCATCTGGAGATTTCCATGTCATCTTATGTATGTCTTTGTGATAAAAAATTGTACTTCCCACTACCATATTTCTTGAAGAGGCAAAATGTACAAGTCTAATTCAATTTTCATTAGAAGTACCATGCAGACTGTGCTTTCCAATCCAAGGTCTAAATTCGTCTTCCTTTCCTATCTTCGCATTCATGTCCTCAAAATTATTTTACAATCTGCTCTTGGGGATTAATTATATATTTCATCTAATTCATCATAAAATGAATCTTTATCTTCATCACTCTTCTCTTCCGTTGGAGCGTGAACACAGATAAGGCTATAATTGAAAAACTTCCCTCTAATTCTAAGTCTGCACTCTGCTATTTTGCTCGAAAATCCATGATATAAACAATAAACCAGTACCAAACATACGTCCCTTCTTTTGGCAGCTGTAGAATACCATATGGTTCTTTTTCACTATCATCCTTCACCAATCCATCTCACTTCCTGAATAGCAGTAATATCTAATCGATACTCATCTAGCTGGACGCACAACTTTCTTAGATTTCCAGCTTGGTAAAGAGTTAAGACATACCATGAGTCAATTCTCAAATCCTTTAAACGTTTGCGGGGTCGTCGTAAAGAGGTCAGTCCGGCTATTTCTTCTTCAGATTTCGTAACAAGAGTTTTTTACGGATTGGGTTGTTGGCCCAATGCCAATCCCCCAGCAATCCTGGAGGGCCGATGTTATCTATCAGGGTTGTCTCCGTTAGCTGGTGGGTCCCCATTTTTAAGCGTCAGGAACTCACTTTTTCGCCCTTACATGACTTATCGCGCACACAAAGTGTATCCGTTGCCCAGAGGCCATGGCGTGGACATACATGTATCGGACTTGGTAGGAATGAATGGCATTTCCTGTGTTTTATTAGTACACTTCCACCAGCAGGAAGTGAACTCACAGGGCCACATACTGGGTAGGTTTTAGCTGGGGATTAACTCTACCTAAGGGATGATGATACGAAAGAAAAGGAGATGGGTTTCGGTTTGGGAAAAAAAAGGTATGGGCAGATAGGATGAGAATCCCACAATAAGTTTTAAACAGATTAACTAAGAATTGGCAGTGCCAAGCTTGGAGGAACCTAACTCCAGCGAGGGCCTGTGTTATGCAGACGGAGAGCGCAGCGTGAATTAAGGTTGCCTGCAAGTGCTCGTTGATTGCACTTTCCCTCTCGGGCCGGTATTCCGGTATTATGGGAACGGGTGGAACTCTGACAAGGCAAAGTGAGCCGCGGAAAAATGAATTTACTAACTTTCCTTTTAGAAGGATTGGTATTTGTGATGCATTCAAGAATGCTGGAAGGATTTGACTTTGGTATAATAATTTTATTTCTGGGCACTGTTGGATCTCCGTCAGATCAATCAAATGCTCCCAGGAAGGGAAGCGATAAAGCAATATGAATGCTTTTAGCAATAATTTTACTTGTTTTCTTGACAATGTTTATAAGAATACCAATTGTTGCACTTAAGGAAGGCTAAGCTTTTACCCAGCAAGATGCCGCCTAAAAGTTTAGAAGAGGAAACCTCTGACCTAACTAAAACAAAACTAGAATTTTTAAAGCGAACCATGAACCAGAGAAAATATCTCCACAAATAGCTAGCTGGCGGAGCGAGCTTTATTTGTTTCAATGATTAGCTAGAATTAGCTAAGATAGCTAAGAGAAACTTTAAAAATGTTGTTACTTGCAGTTTGAATTTGAATGCAACAAGTAGAAAAGACGTAGTAGTTTTATAACTTGTACCTTTTTGTTGAGAAGAACTTAAGTTTAAAGGAAGAATCAGGGAAGATAAGGACCTCCCTAATTTTGATTATATTTAGAGAGATAAAGCGAAAAATAGAAATTGTTTATTTTACAAGTATAGAATATAGAAACTTAACATTGCTTGGTTTGGAATTTAATTAGAGTTGAGAACAACAATTGTTTATAAAATAATATTAATAAAAGTTTTACAATTTATGAACAATATTAAGGTTTCAAACTTTCTACAAGCACTAAACCTATACAAAGGTTTTAAAATGTGCTTAAAATTAAGAACTTTAACGTTTATAGAAACAATTATGAAGCAATTGTAACTTTGATGATTAAATCAGGTACAATGTAGGCGCTTTTAGAATCCCTTTATGGAAATCTTAAAGGCTATGAACAAGCATTAAATTCAAAATTATAATAACAAAAAAAAAAAGGAAAAATTAAGAAGAAGTTTCTATAACTACATATATTTAAACAGAAATCACGAGAATTTTTAAATAAAAAATAGGGCAAGTCACCCTTTCGTGAAACCTGGAGAGAAAAAATTAGTTAACTCACTTGTGAGTGGAAAGAATAGAATTCCCTAGTTAGAAGGGAAAACAATATGTCTTAAAATGTGTGTAAGACACAATTATGCAGAATTAAGTTATGATAAATGAAACAAGATTGGGAGGGCACTTGCTAGCAAGCGAAGCCTCATTGAAATTGACATAAATTTACAATTTAATTAGATTTTGTTAGTAAGGTATTTGGAAAGGAAGAAATGGGAACTTTGGGAAAAAGTCTTGGCCAAATTTATTGCTCTCATTCAAACGCGACGTGGTTGGTAGTCGAACGGGCACTGTTTTACTCTTGCAAAGTTCACTATTGCGGCACAGAAAGTTTATAAAGAGAAAAGTTATTGCAGTTATGGAGATCACTAGTTAAATTTTAGCTTGAACGATTTCATTGCGTTGAAAAAGGTTATAGGTTGTAGTTGAGTCCTGAAGAAAAGTTCCCACGGAAGAAAGCAAATTGTTTGTTGACCAGCGGTTTATACAACATACATTCCTCAGCGAGGAAAAGCATTCCCTTATTTGAGCGGAAAATACTAGATTGCTTTACTTGTAGAAAGATAGTTTGACGTAGAAAGTTCTGGAGTTATTATGACGGTTGAATGGGGACAAAGTGGTCCCACGGAGGAAAAAAGCTAAGTTTTATAGACAGTGTTTAGTTTAACAAGAATCCCACGGTGTGAGAAAGCATTCTCAGTTAATTTGTACAAGAAGTACTAAATTTTCAGGTTTTAAAGTCAGCTTAGAAGCTAGAGCATGACTAGAAAAATCCCTCGAAGACGGTTATTCCATAATAGTTAGCAATTCTTCACACTGTCTATACAATTGTATTAAAATCCATTAAAACACTTTAAAAATCTTTAGAGATTGGTACTTAGCTTTTCACATGTTTGATGAAAGTAGGTGATCCTGGCGACCGTTGGCTTGCATTCACAACATGGCGTGGATTTACCAATGTCTCATATGGACAGGAGACAAGCCTGTGGAAGGCTACAAACTGTACGTTTTACGACTGACGCAAGAGTGAGAGCGGCTCAACGAAGCACGAAGGGACCAAGGAGGCGGAGAGGGTGGGCTAACAGACAATAGAATATACATCATGGTATGCAACTACGAAAACTAAAAGATTCTTCATTGATGCGAATTTTCTTCATGAGGCAGTCTTCATGGAGATGTTAACTGGCGATAGCAACGAAACCTGGTGGCTTGATTGGTAAGGAAGTTCTCTTGAGCACGGAGATATTGAGGAACTTCAGATATTAGCTGCCAGATGCCGCCAGGTTGTCCATGGAAGATATATATCTAGAACAGACTTACAAATAATATAAGCAAGGGCACAGAGGAAACAGAACGTAAGGAATCACTGTTGGTGTTTGCGAAAGGGAAAAGAAAGAATGAAACAAATAGATCAAAGAGCAGCAAAAGATAACTCTGACTTACCGTGTATTCCAAAGAATACACCACGTACTACCCCTTTCAAACTCCAATGGTTAGAATCGCCTTCCTAATTTATACAAGATTTCATTCATATGCTTTGAAAAAACTTAATATGTCATAAACCTCACTCTCAAATTATAGTTGAATGCTTTGACGATCTCATATTATGACCTCACTTCTTAAGTTCTTTGGACATCGAACCTGAGATTATAGTCTCCTTCTACAAGTATTTTATCTTTCTAGTCAAAGTCATTTATCATAAAGTCCTCATCAACGTTTTGCTTCTCATAAATTTAGCCCTCTGTTTAAGTGCTCACAAAAAATACCTTGCTTTGCCTTGCAGGGTAACAACTGGTTCTCCACGTTCGAAATGCACAGCCTTCTCAATTAAATATGCACAGGTGCTGGGTTGCTACTTTATACTGCCACGCAGCACAAAATCATACTCTGCTGGCTACATTGCAAGTTTCATTATAAACAGGAAAATAAAGCATGTTCCTCCACAATGCGAAATGATACGATCATAAAATAGAAATAAATAAATAACAAGTAGTTCCGCGAAGAACTAAATAACATACTTTATTATATCCTACTGGTCTTACTTAGGACACGAGAAACGAAAACGAGATTTTTAAAAATTGCACGGCCGCCAATTTTAAGTCCTTATTGAGACCGTTTAGTTGATGTCAACAACCACGATGACTCAACTAACGACACATAAATCGAATAAAAGGGTACCGTGAGGATCAGGTGACCTTCCATAAAGGCTAAAGCGGCACGAGAGTCCGTAGTCCACAGGGATCGTGGTACATGGTGACGATGGTCATAGACCGCCTAAGGAAAGGTTCACCTTAAAGCTAGACTGAGAAAATAAACATCCAGACTCATGTAAAACACCGTGAAAATTTATTAAAATTCACAAGCCCCTAGCCTAGTTCGGAGGGTTATAATCGGCTAGTCCGCAAATTAATAAATAAACTAAGATAAAGAACAGGTCCCCTACCTGAGAAGTTACTGAAAACCCTCGCGAAAGATCTAACTTACAATGATAAAGCAACAACAGCAACGCTAGGAATATGGCACGACGCAAGTCCCTAGTTCAAGTTACAAGATCAAGCTAATATCTGAATTTACATTTAACAGGGTAGCAAAACAAATCTAGGTTAGGATGGTACCATTTCGACATTTAAATTTAACATTAATTCAACTAGCTAAGTCCTATCAATTAACAAAATTTACGGCGATGACGTCCGTAAAAGAAAACAATTACATCCAAAAGCTAAGTGTACAGCCATGAAAAACAAACAATTTAATTATGCTTAAAAACTATGTGCTAACAGCACACAATAAAGTAACATGTAGGGTTTAATACACTTGACATCATAAATTAATAACGAAATAGACACAGTAGTTTTGTTAAAAATTCCTGCCTACACCTTGGTTTACTCTTTGTAAACCATAGTCATCTAATGTGTATAGTTACGGTGACGAATGCGCAGTTGAGACCACGTCTGACATCGCATGGCCTGAGCTCCACAAGCTACGAACTCTAAGTTCGCACATGCTTCAGGTCGCTACAAAAATGTCAACTGTCCTAGTCATTTCCTCACAAGGAAATTATCTTCAACTGCACGGCTATGTCAACAGTTCCAGAATGCAAAGAACAAAGTTAGATAGAAAGAATCGTTAGTTAGGCTTGTTTTATAACAATTATGCATTTTATTATTAGAATGTCGGTTTATAGGTTTATCGTAGGTTTATGGCGAATAACATTGACAATAGCCTGGGCACGGAGTGTCTCCAACTGAGATCATTCTCCACCAAAAAGCCTCGACTCAACAGTCGGAATATAATCAACGAGTATAACAACTCGGACACACAATAACACGGGTTACCAGCGGCGCTAAGCTCGCGTCCAATAACTCTGGGATAGGCCTGTACAACAGTTACCTTCCAGTAACATCTGGTCAACGGGATCATCCCCGGACAAAGCATACAATAACTTCCTGCTATAACAGGGTAGACTTCACCATCCTATAGAAAACCTTACATAACTGTACCTGTCATACGACAATACACGCAACAGAGCGCTAAACTAACAAAAACCGATCCATAAAACAAGTGATCAAATACAAGAGTGGAAACTGGTTTCCATAAGCAAAATAGCAATGAAAGGAAAAGCGAATACAAATTGTACTCTGTCCTCGTCTATAGTAGTTTTGTCTCACAATGAAGCAGGCGTGCTCTAGGTCACTGGGTTACATAACCAGTTTATTCAAGGCCGGCGATTTAATCAATACAAAACCTGCACTTGGCCGGTTCATAAAAAACATTACCATATGTTACGGATCTCTACAGAGTCCGTGTATCAAACGCACGCTATAAATCTGAGTATAGTAATGCACTTCCGTCTTTCTACCAAAGACGTCTAAATGAAAGTAAACTTACAATAACTGAAGCTCTTTGCTTTAAAAATGCAACTCAGTAGTTGCTAGAACATCAAATAAAAACGTGTCTCACACGACACAAGAAAAATATGATAAATGTGGCACAGATTCACACACTAGATCTGCTTAATGATACGTTGGGAACCGCGTTCGATGCTAGGCAACGAAACATTCCTTCTAGTTGTTAGGTTCAAACATGACCAAGAATAGCTTCTGAGCTTATTCAAAATGAAATATAATGCATTTACAAACTGGTAGTTACTGTCGACTACCTAAATGATACGACCGTTCTAACGACAGTCAGGGGTGTAACAAAGGATAGCTGCGAAGAATGCAGTCAATTAATAACCAAGGCATCTGATTGCCATAACTACAGTCAGCAAAGACTTGAAAATTACCCCAAGTAGGGTTGAACAAAATAGCCTCAAAATGACTACGATCAGGTTCAGCAAAAGGGTAGGCATTGACGTTCCACGACGTTCACCAAGCTGCACCAGGGCTGACCAAAATGTCTGACCCCAAGGGTGTCTCACTCTAAACTGAAATAAATGACATCTAACTAATCTAGTTACATCCCTACCTAGAAAAATGGCTGACACTGAGTGTGGTTGATTCACAAACTACATTATAACTACTATACCACCAGAAACTAGAACAAAGAAGGGATGTGACAAAAACTCACGAAATGGAGGAGCTCTCACTCAACTCTCTATTCCACAACAAGGGTTGTACATAAACCTCTCTGGCTCTCTGGATCGGTATCCTCCTCATCAGGATTCCCATCTGGACTCCCCCAAAGACCAGGGTTCGATTTGTCCCTGTCGACATCTTCGTGGATATGCCTGGAAATGGCATTTTGGCTCCTTCCTTCTCGTTCATCGTTCTGGAAGTTCCACCATCATGCTGGTTCCTGTAGAAACGTCACCCCCCCCCCATACTGGGATGGTATTAGCCCATGGTGACTGCTTCAACCATGGTGAATAAAAGTCCAATCACGTGGGTAGCGAAATAAGTTGCGTGATTATTCATCCTCTCACTTCCAAAATTATAATGTCCGTCGTGACTATTATGGGCTTCAATTATAAGATACGACACAGCCTTAATCTTGCAGATGTGGATTAGCATGTGAGCTAATACTATATTATAATGCTGCACGTGCTAGTGACGCTACTTTTGTATCACGCAGCATCCGTGAATTATACGACGTTTCAAAGATGAAATTTCCACTTTGGCAATTTAAATATCTCATACTATTATAATCACACTTATTCAGGATAATTGTAACACTATTACCTGTATATTTCCACTAGGCATCTGCCCTCCACATACGCGTGGGTAATATGTGATGTCACAGCAATGTTGTGCAATACACTATACTTGCCAATAATTATTTCCCAAGCTTCTTATTTAATTCACTGGACTTCATCGACAGTGAATATTAGTATTTGCTTGCTCGATGGCACTTTATAATCACTTTGAACGCTAAACAGCGGATATTCTTCTACGTCTCGTAGGACAAATGTAATTCCACGCCTACACAAGGCGGATTCTCAAGACGCAGTGCTCCGGTACTGGGTGTCTCTAGAAAGTAGGTCGTCAAAACGAAAACGTTGAGCGACTACTTACGTTCCTTTTTGCGTATCTGCAAGGGTATTACCTTACCTAAAGTAAAAATAAACATTCTCCAAAATGTTTTAATAATGCAGCATGACGAAATGGAATATTCTGAGTCTCGTAGGAAAGATAAAAATAATTAATAAGACCTCAGATAATAATTAGCAGTTTACACCAAAGTCAAAAGTGCGATTCACCGCTACTTCAAAGTATCGCGTGATCTCTCAGCTTCACGTGGCTTCCTGGGTGTGTTCAAAAGTACAACATCCCATCATAAATGCTCTGTCATAAAAAAATATCACATGAACCATAGCTCAGCGGGTTCATCATATAATTAGATTAGATATCAGTATATTAAGGCTTGTATTAAGATATCCGTGCCAAGTTTCACAGTGCTCGGATGAAAAGTCGCGAGAAAAATCCATTTAAATTTTGTGACGCCACCATGTTGGTTATGTGCACACTCGGTTATTGAATGACCCATAGGTGAACTTATGTTAATAGCCTCTATAAACATACAACATTTCAGTTTGATTGCTGTAATAGATTCATATACATTGAGAACCGTCTAAATATTTCGGCTGGTTGCCATGTTGGATTGTTATATATGTAGGCCATAGAGTTATGTACAATTAGATGAAGATTATTTCGTCCCTCGAACGAATATTTGAAGTGTTTGACAGAGCTGTAAATGGCTTCCAGTTCACGATCGTAGGTACTATACTTGATTTGTGTCTTGGTCAACCTCCTTGGTTACTGATGCATCAGACAGTGCCATTGGGGTGGTGCTTCAGCAGGAAGTAAACGGTGTGAAGCAACCACTTAGCTTCTTCTCAAGAAGGTTCTGTAGATTTCCTGAATCACCGTCCTCTTGTAGGTCTGCTATGGCATCATAAACAATAGGGCTTAGGAAGACAATGGTGCTAATGAGCGATAGGGCGTCTGCGACCACATTCTCTTCTACCGTGATGTGTCTGATGTCGGAAGTGAACTCAGCAATACAGTGCAATTGCAGAGCTCTTATAGGGGGTGCTTTGTCCAGATTCTGCTGGAATGCATCAATCAGAAGTTTATAATCTGTGAATATTGTAAAATGTCGTCTTTCTAATGAATATTAGAATTGTTTGACAGAGCTGTAAATGGCGGTCGTAGGTACTGTACTTTATTTGTTTCTTGGTCAACCTTGCTGATGAGCAAGAAGTGTCGCACTACAAAGAGCTTCCTTAACTGCGGTAAACGCAGTTCAGATTTCATCTGTCCAACCCAGTGTTTTGGTGCTATTTTTCCTGTGTCCTGCTAACATGGTGGTTAAGGGTTGCTGTAGCTTGGCACAATCGGGAATGAATCTATGATAAAAATTTAGCATGCCATGAAAACATCTCAAAGATGTCGCTGACTAAGGCCCTGGAAAGGGTTTTGATTGCTTCTACCTCGTCTGGAAGTGGTTTCAGGCCGTCTGAGTTTATGGAATAACCCAAGAATTAAATGTATTTTAAACCTAAGATGCGTTTCAGATGCTTTTTGAAGGAATGCAGAGTCCTTGTATATTCAAATTCTTGACGTGCTAACTTCAACTTTTCTGGTGTGAGTCTTCTCGGTTTGGCGAAAACAGGAGGGCCTCTCGTCTCGATATGGTGTTCAATATTGTGGAGTTTAATTCTTCTGTTCACAATGTTGGGTCCTATTAGCTCAGGGAACTCACTCAAAGCGGACTGGTAAGGATATTCATGCAGTACAGATTTGATATCTTCCTGATTACTTCTGTAGGTCGTGCCATTCATCATCAAGGCCGTGTTACCATCAACCAAACGTTGACGTTTACTATCAACCAGTAGGTTGTAGTGAGAGAGGAAATCTATTCGAATAATAGGTCTACTGATGTCCGCTATAATGAAAGGCTACTGAAATTCTCTACGCAACCCGAGATTAACCCTTAACAATTTCTGGCCATACGTTTTAATTGTTGTGTTGTTGGCTGTAGAAAGTGCAAATTTACTAGGGATAAGTTCTTCTTCAGGTGAAGCTGGAATAACTGGAACATCTGCGCCAGCATCAATCAGAAAGAAGGCAGCTGACTCCTTGTCCCTTATATAAAGGCGTCTCAGCTGTGGCCCCTGTCTCTGTGTCGCCAGTGAGAGACGGGCATTTAGTTTTCCGGGTTATTTTGTCCAGTTTGAAGAGTTGTACTCATACTGCATGGCTGCAAGCATTTAAAATCACGGTCACCAAATTTGTTGTGGTATAACATGCGTTCTGTGTAGACATAATACCGGTACGCGATCCGTGGCTGTTTGACCTCCTACTGTACCTGAATTCGCTCTGTAACGTGACCGCGAAAGAGACTGAAGTTGGTTGGTTAAGTCTGTCACAAGCAAGGAAAGTTCAGACACTTGTTCTTTTAAGTCTTCTAGTTCGTTCTGGGCGGAGAGTGAACACTTTAATTGGTGCCACTTGATAGGATGGGGTTGGTTTTAATTCCTATATCTGGTCTGCTGGTAGCCAATCTCCCCAGATCGTCACTGCCCACCGATAATATTGTTCGCATTTCACGAGGTAATCGTTACGGACATAACTTTAGAGGAATTGCTCACTAACCTTATCATCAGCTAAATTTCTCATTGCACATAGCAGTTGGGAGGGCTTCCGATTAATTGAGTGCTTAATTATTATAAAGTACAATAATAAAGTTTATATAATCTTTCAAAAAATTTCATTCTAAAAATATTCTCATGTCACATCTCTAGTTATGAAAGAGTGATTAGAAATTCATGAAATGTACTTCTGTTCTTTTTAGAGCCAGTCCCTTCAAGAGTCGTCCAACGGTCACCTGAAGAAAAGGCTCAACGAAATGGACCTCCATCGGCTGCAGAGGGCAATCGTTCAACTGAGCTCCCATTCTTGCAGCACGGAAGGCCCAATGACCGTCCTGCAGAATCAAGTGTAAAGCCGGCATTTGGCCAGCTTTCTCGGCACGAAAATCCAAATGAGGGTGTTGTTCGAGTAAGTGTCATTCCATTATCTCCTCAACACTCTTCAAACGAAGGGTCAAATGAGGGCGTTGACCAAGTAAGTGTCTTCCCATCATCGCCTCAACATTCTTCATATGGAGAGACAAATATGGATGATGCGTTTCTAACTCCCACTCCGCCATTCATCCAACATTCTTCGTATGGAGAGTCAAATGTGGATAGTACGTTTTCAACTCTTATTCCATCATCCAGCCAACCTTCTTCGTATGCAGAGTCAAATGAGGATGGTGCGTTTTTAACTCACATTCCGTCATGCACCCAACATTCTTCGTATGGAGAGTCAAATGAGGATGGTTTGACTTCAACTCTCATTGCGTCATCCACCGAACATTCTTCACATGGAGAGTCAAATAAGGATAGTACGTTTTCAACTCTCATTCCATCATCCTCCCAACATTCTTCCTATGGAGAGTCAATTGAGGATGGTGCGTTTTCAACTCTCATTCCATCATCCACCCAACATTCATCGTATGGAGAGTCAAATGAGGATGGTGCGTTTTCAACTCTCATTCCGTCACACGAAGGTGAAGGTTCTACAACTGCTGTTCCATCATACGCTCAACATTTGTTGTATGGAGAGTCAAATGTGTGCGATGCACGTGCTAGTATCATTCCGAATTTTGGCCATCAGACTCAAATCGAAGGATCACAAGACAATGTTCAGCCTTTAATTAAAGGACTATTTCATCTTCTGAGAGCAAGGTCTCAGTTGACTGGATACTCTGCAGCTCAGAAAAGACGTGGGCGAGGAGTTCAACTCCCATTTTCTCACAAACCTTTTAGCAGATTGTGTGAGATATTGCCATCTGATACTGGATCTTCCAATACTGGGTCACCTGACATTGGTCCCACATTTCGAGGTTCACATACTGGAGCATCAAGTGCGGATCATAGGTTCTGCAATTTCAACAACGGTGCAGGCCGAAAACAACAACAGCCACGAGAAACAGGTCAGTTTTGAAATCTTTAAGATTACATACATACATTTTCATTTGAGACGGTTTTGTCTTTTAGCGTTCAATCTAGTCTGCAAGCCTCTGTTTGCGAACAAGACGCCTCCATGATTATTAGCAGTTAGCACTGCGGCCTCCTCTGCTTCTGCATCTCTCATTTAGAAATTGTTCAACACTGATTCTAACCATCACTCCTAGGTCTTCGTCTGCTTCTCTTATTATATACAGCCGAACTCATTAACCTCTTTGGTAATCTCTCCTCCCCCATTCTCTTCACATGACCCTACCCTCTGAGTCGGCTCATACGAACAGCTTCACCTAGCGTGTTAATTTCAAACTGGGACTGTACCTCATTAGTACCAGTACCTTCCTGCCAATGCTCCCATCTATTTGTCCCAGCAATCTTTCGAGCTACCCTCATATCAGCTACCTCTAGCTTAAGTATCAGACATCCTCAAACTATCCTGCTCTCACTTCCATACCGCAAGGTCAGTATAAATACTGAGCAATGTAGGGAGAGTTTCGTCGCAACACTAACTTCTTTCTTACTGACATGACATTCGTCTTTGATATGTTGATCTTCATAACATACTCTCCACACTTCTGTTCAAGTTCTATCATTTTGGCTTGCAAGCTATCGACGGAGTTCGCCATTACAACCAAATCATCAACATAGGCCAGACTGCTTACCTGGTTTACACCTAATTGAATCCCACCCAGCCACTTTATACTCTTCAGCAAATGGTATATACAGTATGTAAAATAAACAGTAGTGGTAAGAGGTTACAACCTTGCCTGACTCCCGTAACACTAGAACCAAGAACTCATCCTACCATCAACTCTCACTGCAGACTAATTATCAACATAAATACCATTGATTGCCTGTGGCAGCTTTCCATCGATACCATAATCCCTCGCATCCTCTCACTGGGTAATCTATCGTACGCTTTCTCTAAATGTACAAAACTCAAACACAACTCTCTATTCCTCTCGTAGCGTTTCTCAAGAACTTGGCGCATACTAAACATTTGATCTTGACATCCCCGTTGTAGTCCAGGAACTTTAGGGTCTGAGGTGGGAATAAGAAGTTGGCAATTCTGTCACTATGTGTGTGTTTATGATGTCTTGGGTACTTTAATATGGCATATATCACAAACACGCTTGGTTTACCTTTTAGGCAATACATGTATCTTCCCAATGGTGTATTAAATTTGAGGAGCTTGGTATCAAAGTTGGACAGCTCCATTTTTGTCAGTTTTGAGATTTTGGTTCAGTTTTATGGGACATTTTATGCTGAATGCGATTCTACAACTGTTCTGCTTCAAAAAAAAAAAAAAAAGACAGAACTTAGGAAGAATAGCATGTATTTGCTCAGTTCAGGATCTAAACACGGACAATTCCACTATAGTTTCGTTTCAAAATATGGCAACTCCTTCAGTAGCCAATGAGAAGCTTGCATTCATGCAATCTGCTCCCAACATGCACTGCAAATCCATCATGGCTAAATGTTTAACCTGTAACGACGCTGGCGATATTCTAAACAGTGGACACTGTGAGTGTGATGAGTTGGAGAGTGCAGAAGTTAATGAAGTAGTTCTTTCTAAGGTGTCAGAAATACTCAAGGATTTCAGTTTTGTCAAAAGGCGTCACAGTACGATTTGTTCATGTCATTTTTGGCCTATTTTCATTTTATCAAAAAATAGGCTTATGAGATCACCCTTTTTTCCCGTGTGTGTGTGTGTGTAAGTGTGTGTGTGGGTGTGGGTGTGTGTCCCCCCTAATAACTACTAAACGGCTGGAGGGATTTCAATGAAACCCGGTAAAGTCATAGTATTATTTTGGCCGACCCTTACTGAGCCCTTCAAATTTTATTATGTTTCACCAATCCAACATGTCGGCTGTGCGAAATATTTCACCGGCATTCCATATCTCCGAAAAAATTACCGATATCACCCTGAAATTTTGTACAGTGATAAAGATCACTACTAGAATTTCGCCTATGGCACTTTCAAAAACTTGTTAACTACAAAACGAACATGGCGGCCAAGCGAATTTGAAACTTTTAAATATAATTTTCTCGCTATTTAACCACCCACGCGCAATGAAACTTGGTACAGCAAATGTTTACACACATTGAAATGCACTGGCTTCTAATTTAGTTCAATTGTCTACATAACCTCAATATGGCGGCTGTGCGAAATCTTCATGTAATACTACATAACTCTAAGACCTACATATATAACAAGTAGTTCCGTGAAGAACGAAAGCCTATTTTCATATATCCTACTTGTGTTAATTGCCTCTATGAACATAAAAATTTCAGTTTGATTGTAATAGATTCGTAGATATTGAAAACCGTCTAATATTTCGGATGGTCGCCATGTTGGATTTTTATATATGTAGGTCTTAGAGTTATGTACTATTACATGAAGATTATTGTGTAGGTGTAGTATTCAAACTTCAATCGCATGATTAGTACGCAAGAAGTAAAAATGAGGTTTTAAAATTTCGCACAGCTGCCATCTTCTGGTTATGAAAACAATAAAAAAAATATATTTCAGTGGATTAACATTTGTATAGCCTAGGCATTTATCGTACCGAGTTTCACTGCACTCGGATGGTTAAATCGCGAGAAACGTCCATTTAAATATTCGTAATTCGCGTTGGAGCGCCATAAAAGATATAGTGCGTATGTGTCCGTTAGAGGAGGTCATCTGGTCACCACCAACTGTGCGTGGCTTCCCAGATAACCCCATACTTCAAACACATCGCCTGAGAGGATCGGATGCACTTCTTGTGGGGCTAGCCGGCACAAGACTCAGTATCCCGAAAGGATCGGGTCCAATCGAAAGTAATGTCAAAGACACCCAAAGAAATGCACCCCTAAAACACAAAACCAGTAAATGAAAACCACCCAGTCTTAAGTAAAATTCGTAGAAATTATTTATTCAGGAATCAAACCCCTATCCTACTATCGGAGGGTTGGACATCGGCTAGTCCACAAAGCTAAGTAAAAAAAAGACAACAAAAGCAACCCCTAACTGAATTATATTATCCCCCTCGACAGGTCCTAATTACTTGAGGAAAAGCAAGGCAAAGCTTGGGACGTGGTACGAAAAACAACCCTGATTGAAGATACAAGGATATCATGATGAGTCTAGAAAGAAACATCATACAACAAGATAGTCAAATATGACAGCAAAGCTAAATTATACTGGTACCACTCGCGTACTTACAGTTAACGTTACGTATTCTAGCTAATCCTAACTGACGATAAACTACGGCGAGAAGCGTCCGTGTACGCGAAGGAAACTAAATCAAAGCTAAGATAACAGTCATAGCATTACAATAAATACACTAATAAAATAACTGTACAACAAAAGCAACACATGCTATAGTAGGGAACATAGGTTTACACACATAAATAAATAAGACACTCAAAAGTATTCGTATTACCCTGCCTACAACAGAATGGACAGCTGTTTGCTAACAATCGTCATCTACCATGTAGGAATGAAATCATAAATGCACTGTAAAGCAGTGTCTCACCATGAGGTCACTGCGGCCCCCGAATTGCAAACTATTGTGTTGCCAGTGATCTCTGTCAGTCAAAACAAGTGTAAGCTTCTAACATCTCCTTCAGGAAATAACTCATAAGCACTATGCGTCGGTCAGCTGTAGGCAATCAGATCAAGAATTAACTAACAATCATTATTTAACGAGCATATTAGCTTCGAAGATTTATAATAAATGTGTTTCATGATTTATGAGTTTATTATTATTATCGTTGGTTTAGTTCATTATTTAAGACGAATGATAATAAGACCACAAGGCTTGGAAAGGTAAGCTACCTGAACGGTACTCACAACAATGTAAACGCGTGACAGAACGTCACTATAACAATGCGGGCTATGAAAAAGCTCCGTCAACAAACAACAGTAATCTTGGTGGCTTCCTGAGCTCACAAGAAAAACCTCGGTCAGTCTAGCACACAGCTATGGTCTGCCGGCCAGCAAATACCATAGTATAACACTCCTCGTGTCAAAACACGGACCTAACAATTCACAATATAGTGATAAATAGCCATATTACAATGTCTGGTTCATCCAATAAAAACTCTGATCATCTGTTAGATCAGGGGTCTCCAAACTTTCCAGCCTTAGGGCCATACTGATTACTCCAGTAAGTTCCGAGGGCCAAAACCATATTATCATTGTTGCCGGTGGTAAAAAGTGAAATAGTCCACTGATGAAAAAAAGTCCGAAAAAGTACGCAACGTTGAAAAAAGGCTGCAAATCGGACTAAAGTCCGCAAAACGGCAACACTGCATATGATTAATTTTCCTTTCATTATCTGTAATTTCTAGATTAGTCGTAGAGTACGAGCCATGAGGAGTAACGTGACACGACATCTGGTGGACACAAGCGGAAATAGGTAGTACCTTCTATCGCTAACAGATGGCACTAATAGCACGTACAGAGTAATCTCGTTGGTTCGAGAGAGTTCTGGTGTCTTCCACTCACTTCTAGATGGCAGTAATTGGAATATATAAGAAGGCTAGTTGCGCAACCACAAGTCAGTTCCTATGACACTGTTGTGAAATAAAATAGTGCGTACCTCCTTAAAACGTGTTTGTGCGTGTTTAAGTATAAGACATCTTTGTAACAGTATTTTGATTTGAATTGTTGCTTTTGTGTGTGATTTAGTAGTATGGAAAAGAAGCGAAAAATTGATAGTGAATGCAGAAAATTCAAAGATGAGTGGAACATTCAGTATTTCGTAATTGAGTCCAGTAACAAGGCGCTATGTTTGATTTGCAATGAAAGCATAGCCGTTTTCAAGGAATATAACATTAAACGTCATTATGAAACAAAACATTTTCAAAATTACTCAAAATATACAGGAAGTTTGCGGACAGAAAAATTCGAAGCTATGAAGCGCGGATTGAAATCGCAGCAATCTTCATTTACAAAACTCAAAACCGAACAAGAGGCTGCAACTCGTGCCAGCTTTCGTGTGGCTCTTGAAATTGCAAAACGTGGAAAACCATTCACCGATGGAGAAATGATCAAAGAATGCATAATTGCAGCAGCCGAAGAAATGTGCCCTGAAAAGGTAAATTTATTAAAAACTGTCAGTATGTCAGCAAACACTGTGGCTCGAAGGGTAGAAAACATCGCTGAAAATATATCCTCTCAACTGTTCGACAAAAATGGAGATGTTGAGTGGTTTTCTTCGGCCTTGGATGAGTCAACGGATGTGTCAGATACTGCTCAGGTGTTGATTTATATTCGAGGAGTAGATAAAAGCTATGAAGTGCATGAAGAACTTCTTGATATGTATAGTATTCATGGCACAACTACTGGTACAGATATTTTTAAAGGAGTTGAAATGGCCATTAATCAAAAGAACCTTCGATGGAAAAACTTGTAATGTATTACAACTGATGGAGGCAAAAACATGAGTGGGAAAGATAAAGGAGTGGTCGCTCTTGTGTCAAAGGCTGTAGAAAATGACGGTGGTCCAAAACCATTAGTCTTACATTGTATCATTCATCAACAGTCTTTGTGCGGAAAATGTTTGGATATGTCTGAAGTTCTGAAACCAGTCATATCAACTGTTAATTTTATGAGATCTTTTGGGCTGAATCACCGACAATTCCGACAATTTATTGAAGACATTGGAGAAAATGACTTACCTTATCATACTGCCGTACGTTGGCTTAGTTGTGGGAAAGTCCTTCGGCGCTTTTTTGAACTTCGAGCAGTGATCGAATTTTTTTTGAATGTAAAGCATCGCCCTCTTACTGAATTACAAAACAACGCATGGCTGTGGAAGTTAGCATTCTATGTTGATTTGACAAAACATGTGAACGAACTGAATTTGAGATTGCAAGGAGAAAACCAGCATCTTCCTGATTTATACACTAATATCAAATCATTCCGGAAGAAATTGATACTGTTTCAATCACAACTACGAAGTAAATGTTTTTCACATTTTAAAACATGTGAAATATTCAGCCACACCACTGAGACTGAGTTTCCTACCGATTTTGCAATCGAAACTTTGAGTGCTTTGAAAATAAATTTTGATACTCGTTTCTCGGACTTCGATGCCTTTGCGAATCAAATTAAGATTTTTCAGGATCCTTTTGATACTGACATTGAAACCCTAGCCCCGGAACTTCAAATGGAAATGATTGAACTACAGTGCAGTGATATAATTAAGAACAAATATCAAAACTCATCTTTGTTGGAATTTTATAAGAGTCTTCCACTGACACAATTTGATAATTTGCATAAATTTGCTCGTGGGCTGTTTTCTGTTTTTGGTACTACTTATTTGTGTGAGAAGACCTTTTCCAAAATGAAGTACACAAAAAATGTTTACAGATCTAAATTAACTGATGAGCATCTTAAATCTCTTTTAATAATTGGTACAAGTAAAATTAGTCCACAACTACAAACTATTGTCAGTGGAAAATCTCAATTACATAAATCTCATTAGTATTTCATATGTCTGCATGTTATACATGTCTTTACTCATTACAATTCTGTGTTTCTTTATCCAACTTATCACAAAAACAATAACAATAAACCTACAACAATGTTATGAGTAGTTAGCCCATGACCATATCAATGTAGATGTCATATTAATAATTATTCAACATAAAATTAGAATATTTCAGTAAACTAAATTTAATTTGCTATAAAAAAATATATTCTCTAAAAGGAGTTTTCAAGTATGCTAGCTCTCCGCGGGCCGGACAAAATCTGTCCGCGGTCCGGATGTGGCCCCCGGGCCGTAGTTTGGAGACCCCTGTGTTAGATGATGAAAATAATTAACATTCATTCGCTTACAACTTTTGCGAAAATATCAAAATAATTAGTGACTTCTGAGTCACCCTGTATCTATGCAGTTGTACCAGCTGCTTCTTGACCTACAGTACATAAGCATCGAGCATCAACAAGCATGGTTCGATAAGAATTCCCTTACTAAAATATGTGTAAGAAGTGTGTCAATTATAGTCGAAGCCTCTCTGGGAAATCATACTGGGCTTATGGGTAATATTGTAACGGAGTGTCTGGCCTTGAACCCACCTGCATGTGCTATGGCTCAAATCGAGTGTTCCTCACTGTCATGTGAGTCAATTGCACTGAGGCAAAGTCCTTAAAATGTTTCATTACATGTCAGGTTCACATTATCACAGTTCACTTGTGACCCTCACAAATACACTTGAGTAAAGTAGTTAAAGAATTGTTCATAATACGATGTTGTTGGCTACCAATAATTAAGTACAATGATATGACTGCTTTGTCCAAAGCAAAGAGGACAAAACCGAAGATATCCCTCTCATTCAGATTCCTTTGGAAGATATTCCACACCACTGTGGTTAAGTTTTGATAATCTTAGTGCTCACAAGGCACAGAAATGAACATACAACTTACAAACCTTATCCTTCTGACGTTGTTTAAAAATGATACGATATTATAGTGCAATCGGGATTAGAGTGAGCTACACCTGCTCTACTCATTACACTTACATTAGATTCAACTCGAATCTTGTGGTCTTCCAAATCAATTAGAAAAATATTTAACAAAATCATTATAAAAGTTGAAATGAGTAATTCTCTCTCATTTAAGTGATACGCCCGACAGTGGTGTGCTAATAATTTCGTAAATGGGAGCTCAAAAATATTAACATGAAATTCAGCATGAGCTGACTAGAGAAAATTATAGCTCCAAATTCAGTGACATTTTGAGGGTTCCACAAACCGGAAATTAACATGATTTACAATATGCACCAGTGTGTGACCACACCATGGGTGTCTAACCATGAGCTTTGAAATCAAACATTGAGGAAGCTCATTAAGTTGAAAAATCACCAAAGTGGTGGCACAAAGACGAAAACCTACCTATATGACTGTTATGAAGTATGGTTGCTAAAACCTACTCAACAATGACCAATAACCTTCACAAGAGAATTTTATGCATGACTCACGGCGCAACGTTGTTCACCTCATCCAACAAGGAAAATCTGAGGGGTAGATCCTTTCCTCGTGGCTTTAGCAAAGTCCATCATTCCGTGGCCATGAGTGCAGCCATTTTCTCCTCTTCTTCAAATTCATAATGCCGTTAGTTCTTCGACGTCCCCTTCATCAGAATGGCTTAGGCCATTATTAGCATCGTGGTAAAGTTGGAAATGATCATCATCACGTGGTTTAGCAGTAGCATCTTGTAGGTGTGTTAAAGATGGTTATTCACTGATTTTATCGTGGATTTCATTTGAGCAACACTGATTCTACACTGTGCAGACCATGTGTCTGCTCACAGAATTTAATGATACCTTTCGTATCTTCCAACACAGATTCTAATACTTTCACAAAAATAGGAATCCCCAAATATCACCGTAATAGTGATATGAAAAGTATCGATCTTGGCACGGCTCGATTATACGTAGTATAATTGGCGTGATAATATTGTAATAAACTGTATTGCACTAATATTCTCCAAGATTTAGAACTTGGCTAGAAAATGGATGTCTGCCATGTGACAAGAAAATTTCACCACGTGCAGGTCACAAAAAATGACAATTTCACAGTTTCACGCGTAAATATTACTCAGGCGTTGCTGTAACACGCAACTTAATTATTCACAAGCACTTTATGTGCTGAAACATACTCAATGTACTCGGATTTTCACTAATCGTGGGTATCTTGGTCCTTCAAAACCCTGGTCTACTAGACGTTTCAGACAACACGTCTGTACGTTAGCAACGCTTGATAGGATATGCTTCTCCTCGGAATCTGGTGTTCCGGGCTCGACACTTCTAGAGTCTGTAGCAACTAATTACATCCAGTTCGCATCTCTGCGAGGGTATTCCTTTATCTTCATGAAATATAAATAATTATTAGACCAACACACCGTGGAAAATTACGCAGAATGACGATTAATGATACTGGATGTTCAAATTTGCATATAAAAAATTCCATCTTTAATTCCTCAGGAAAAACATTCGTAGGATCGGAGTTAAGTCAAAAGTGCGTCTGAAGCTCCAGCGTGCTTCCTGGGCGCGTTCAGCACATCTCAGATGTGAAAAATTCATGGTTCTCAAAAAAATCATCATCTGGATGAGCGAATACGGGCTCAATATTCAAGTAGTAATGTATAATTATCAATGGCTAAATGATGAATAACTTGCCATGAGGCGTCAATATAAAGATTTAAAGTTGATTTGACACTCAACCTCTCTCAATAACTATATTCGAAAAATTACAACGTAAACGAACAGAATAAAGCAGGTGTGTCACTGCCAGTAGTCAGCTGAATCGCTCTGAAAACCTTCCTGCTTCTCTCAGAAGATAGTAGCACTGACCACGGAAGTTAACGTGGGGGACGAAATAAGGCAAAGGGACGGATTTCGGGCACTTTACCTTATGCTATAAAAAGAACCACACAATTGGAACTGCATTCTTATCCAGGTCTGTTTTATGCAACTTGCTGATGAACTGGATCTAGTGGACAGATCTATATGAATACAAACATAAAGTTATAAATATAATAAATATGGAATGCAACTTATAAGACACTAAACATGTAAGAATGTAGGTTATTCTTCTCCAGAAAATATCCTATGTCCATAGAGGATTTCAGCTATTAGGACGAGAATTTTATAATGCGTATAACTCAAGTAATTGGATTGTAGAAAATTAAAATGTTAGACGCATGCAGGACATGAACTCGCGACATCCAGTTTTGGCCTCCGTTACTCTGCCTCTGAGCTTATGTGGAGACACTTTTAATTCTCTCGTCAAGGGTATATCTGTGTCATTGGTCTATGCAATAGTATGTCCAACGTATTGGCTCAGTGGCAGGACAACGGCAGTCAGAGTTGGATGTCACAGGTTTGTGTCCCACATGCTTTGAACGTTTTAAATTTTGTCTTCCATCTATGTGGCTTGTAGGCCCATTTTTCGTACAACGCACAACCTAATGGTTGAAAATGCTGACTGGAGGACAAGAATTACTTGACGTGAAAGAAAAGATGGAAATCGCTGGGAGCAAGATTAGGACTGTAGGGTGATGATCAAACAGCTCCGAGCCGCAGTCCTGAAGAACAGTTGTGCGTTGAGCCAAACATGGCCGAGCATTGTCATGGATGAGCACAACAACTGCAATGAGCATTCAGTATTCTTACACTGACGAAGAGCTGTAGACGACTGTCACTCGCTGGTTTCATTCCCAAGCGGCAGACTTCTTCCACACAAGAATACAAAAGTCGACCCTACAATATGACAGGTGTCTCAATTCTGGAGGTGAAGAATATCCCAAATATTGCTGTATATGGTGCCAATGGAGGTTTTCATGTAACTAGAGTATGTTTCAATTTCATATGAAAAATAGGGAAATTTAATTTCTGGATGGGCCTCGTAGAAATGACTTTTGAAACAGTTCCCCCTTGGAGCGATCATGAAGATTTGGAAATGTGACATTAGTCGGAATTCGAACCCGAACGTCCTGCTGTCCAAACAGGGGCGTGTTTAACCATTCACATGCACACCAGTGATGCTTTGCCTCGACAACGATACGTTTTGCAGAAGCCGCCGCAACAACATCTTTCAATATGAGACTTGAAAACGTGCTGTGCGTAAAAGGAACTTATTTATCGTATGGCTTTTAGTGCCAGGAGTGTCCGAGGACATGTTCGGCTCACCTGAGTCTGTAGCTGCTTCCAGCGGACACCCTAAAGGGTGAGCTACAAGTTCCGTTCAATTTCAAGTAGTTCCAACTTTCGCCACCTGATATCAATGATATCTAGCGGTGAACGTTGGAACTTTGATGGAGCGTTCTGATGAAATCTAACCTAACAATTTTGCTTTACACAAGTTTAGTCTGTGAAAGGATCTTTTACATGCCATAAATCTATGACATGGGACCGCCGGCTTTACTTCCCCTCCGAAGGAAGGCATACTGAAGGATTTTTAACGCTCTTAAAAAAATCCGACGACTTCGGCCGGGTTTGAACCCCCTATCTTGGGAACAGCAGTTCAGTATGCTACCGACTACCCCACCGAAGCCACTGTAAAAGGAACTGCCCGGGCAGAAGAAGATTCGGGTTCGAATCCCGACTGTGGCCAGGTATCCAAGTTTTATTCAACGGAATATCTCATACAATTGGCAATAATATCAATGTGTAGCAATGCACAGATACCGGCGTTTAGCTGTGCACTTGACCTTGAGAGCTCAGCGGTAGGAGTGGGGTATAGAGTGGTGCGGGGAGCGGGCCGAATACTTCCCTATCTGAGAACATTGACGAGCGTGAAGTAGCTCTCACACTCAGACACGCTATGCATGGCAAATGTTTTAAACTGCAGTAGTATTCCGGGGAAGTTGGGTGGGGAAGTGCAGAGATAACTGTCGGTAACCTGTACTATCATTACAGTCTGGATGTTTCTTTTTTCAGAATTTTCTTCAGTAGAATTTACACAAGAACTTTTAGACGAAGAGGAAGACGACGTCAACTGGCTTGAAAAGGAGAAAATCTCCCCTGATCTGGCTCATGCAATGGGCAACTTAACCATACAAAATGACGGTAAGCAAAATAGGGGAAAAAATCCTGAATATTTGGAGCTGTTGCTCTCCACTTATTTGTAGAAAATAATGAAAATGTTTCCACTTTAACTCTGACATGTATTGTTTAACAATCAAACAAACAATCAATCAATCAGTCAATCAATCAATCAATCAATCAATCAATCAATCAAACAAACAAACAATCAATCCATCAATATATCAGTAAATAAATCAAATATAGATTTAGGTATTAGCAAGTAATTTCTGAAACCTTTGTCTGGAGCGTGGGCCTCTATGGAAGTGAAACTTGGGGTAATGGTACAGCAAAAACTGCAAGTATAGTAGTTTTAGAGCTTTTATAAGAGCAGTTCCCATGCATACATTTTTTTCTTTGCATCAGAAAAGTTGTTGTCAGAGCAGCTTGCAGACATTCCACAATTTCAGATGTTTCCATAGTATTATTATTATTTATTTACCATAAATCTTATAAGAAGTATGGAAGGCCCAGTGAAAAGGCCAAGCCCCACATACATATTTCATGCTTCCCAGGCACAATTTATATCTTCTTTTGTTTTAAAATATTTACATGTTTTACAAATATATTTGCAGTATTTACATATTTAGAATATTGATATAGTAAATTTTTCCTCTTCACTCACTCTCTCACGCACGTACTTTCATAACCTCAATCACTCCATACATTCATTCATTCATTCCATTCAGATATTCATTCAGTGAGACAATCAATCACTCATACATGCATATCAGCGAAGGCTAGCAGCCCTAGAAAGGGAATGGTCAAAATGCGCTGCAAATGATCTCTTACCCATACATCAGGTCTGTAATCCACAAAAGCAAGGGAGATTAAAATCTCGACATCCGTCATGCCAATTAGGCAAGATACTTGTTTAATCAAAGTTCAATATGGACGAAACTTGGCGAGAAAAATGGACTACATTAAACCCTGATGAGGTAGGATTGATCACCGATCCCTGCAGAAAACCTCCTGGTTTCAATCTTCCAAGAAGGATATGGACGTCACTGAACAGAGTAAGGACCGGTCACGGAAGATGTAACTTTTGGCTCCACAAGTGGGGGACAATTGCTAGCCTTCAGTGTGATTGTGACGATGCAGTGCAGACAATCCATCATATTGTGTCGGAATGCCCTTCACGGTCATTCAAGGGAGGGTATGACAACCAGCAAAATGCAAGTGATGATGCAGTGGGATGGATTATTGGACACCAACTGTGACTTTCAGTGATCACGAATAGTTGATGTTACTCGATGTTTATAACTTGTATATATTGTATATAGTATTACTGTATCCTCTGTATGTCATACGAACTCGTGTGTATATATATACAACACATTATCACTAGACAAACACTGTTATAGTATGATTTATTGCATTTCTAGCTTTTTACCATCGTCTCAGCAGAGTACTCGTAGGTCACTTCTGCATTAATTTACAATTCTACAGTACCCTAGTTTAGGGCTTTTTTGTGTAAGTATATCAGAGCAATAGTAGCTACACCTTCATAGATTAGTTGGTGGAGTGATACTAATCGTTGATGGGATTGCCATTTCCCATTCTTGCAACATAGTAGGTACCGTATATAAATTGATCTTCTTTCGGATGCTTTAATGCTTTAGTATTTGACAAGCCGGACGTTTGTTTTAGACAATTGCCCTTGAACTTGAAGCTAGCGGGTGTGCCTGTACACAGTCAGTCTCTCGCCCTCTCACTTCACAGTTGTCACCAATGGTCTGATGTAAGGGAATTCCAGACTTGAGCACGTGACGACACCACTGTCCAGAACAGTACAGTCCACGTCGAAGTATTGTGTGACGCGGAAGTACACGTTACATAGTTACGAACATAACGCCATTATATTTGCCAATGATTGTACTTCATCAGTAGCGTGAGGTAGTTTTGTCCATCATCTGACCGCATGGGGCAGGTGACAACAACACAGGTAGGCCTACTGTAGTAACTCACCTCCAGGCTTCCATTATGATTTTCCACTCGCCTAAAACAAACGTCCGGCCTGCATCAGTAACAGTTGCCACATTGACTAAGTTTTTGACGGTCATCTTGAAGGGCAGTGATTTTTAGTGGGTGTCATTGTAGGATCGGTAGTGTTTTATCGAGCAATTTTGTCTTGTATAGTCTTGGATTTGATGATGCTTGCTTTACGAGCGAAACATCTCATCCCTTAGCTTTCTATGTAGCCTAAAACAAACAAATCTAATATTTAAAAGTGAAAGTCTGTATGTATGTATGTGGGTGGGTGGGTTTATTTGTTCCGTATACAAATCTACACCGTTCCACCAATCACAAGCAAATTTTGCATACACATAGTTTAGAACCCAGAAGGAACGGCTGGCTACATGAATTTTCGATAGTCTTTCTCATTCTTCTAATTTCGGCCTTTTTGCACTCGAGCAAAGGCTAATTATATCAGAAAATGAACAGATAAAGTAATGGCAAGGCCGGCATCTCCATGGCAACAATAGCTCAAGACGGGACCACCAAGTTTCCAACTATCTCGGTAGGAGGCCATGCTACACCCACTGCCAGTTAGATTTAATCCCTCCAAGCTGCTTTAAACCGCCTGTCCAGCAGGTTGCAGCACCAACCGACTGTGATCGCCGCGGCATTTTTACTGCCAGCTGGATCGCATCCTTCCTGGCTGCTTTAAACCCATTCAACACTCAGACGCGTACAGGATATACTGTATATTAACTCACCGTTAGGTTGCAGCGACCTACCACGGCTTTTTAAGGGGACGATACGTGAAACGAAGGGTTTTTAACTTTGGAGGCTTAATATCGAGATTGAAAAACGCGAAAACATGGCAGTAAGTTAATTCTTTTGTTATTCAATCGGCATAAAGTATATGATATTAATTCAGACACATACTTACGGGCAAATTTTCAGTATAAAGGAAAGCGAAAAATACAAAACGAAGTGTGTTTAACTTGGCAGGCTTAATATCGAGATTGAAAAACCGTGAAAACATGGTATTAAGTTAGTTATTTTGTTATTCAATCAGCATAAAGTATATGATATTAATTCAGACACATATTTACGGGAACATTGGCAATTTATAGGAAAGCGAAACATACATGGAGCTGGAGGTGGTTGTTTTCAAGGGGCGAAATGTCTACCTCACTTGCCCGTAATTTTACGGTACGGATGATAATTAAAATACAACTACTTCCAACTAATTTAAATCTAGCATACTAGACGAGATGAAAAGAAGAGAATAAGGGCAATAAAAGACAGGGGAAAGAAATGCCTCCGGCTGCCGAAGAATGGGATGTTGATTAATTTAGGGGATTTGCAACATCGGGCTCATGTAGCCCCGTGTACTTGGCTGTGTGTTGAATTTGTCTGATAACCCGTCTTATTGTGATGGCTGTATTAGTGTGTGAATTAATAAGTCAAGTGAATTGTCCGATGGCAACTCATGAAATGAGATTCCTCGACATTCAAACTTGCCCTGTTCTGATTTACAAAAGTTCACACAGCAGCACGCCATCATAAAATACAAAACACAACTTCGCCATTAACAACAATACAAAACAAATGTCTGTAACATGACTTCAAAAAGTGGCGATCACAATGGGTTGATGCTGCTCTTAGCGTCTATATTTGGAAACGAGGTTGAACACATAAACCAATACTGTAATCGTTTAATGGGTAGGCAGTTTAAAGCAGCCAGGATACCCATGTTAGCATAGTTGCAGTGAAATTACCATCGTAGTGACCCCAAAGAATCTCTAATATATCAGTGAAGTGTAAATAGTGTTGTACATATATTATTCACATGTGAATCAATGACGCCACGGACGCTTCAATGCTGCATACCAATAAACCAACCAACCCACAATCCAAGCAACCAACCAGCCAATCATCCAAACACGAAAAACGCTCCACATACGCTAATGGACTCAATCAGGCCAGCAACAACGAATTACAACCGACGTATGAGATTTCCGAACTGTTTCCAACAGTAGCCAACTCAACTCCAAGGGGGTTTGGCGTGGCGGTAGTAACACAGTTTGCCACCAGGCCAGGTGTGGCAGTAGTAACACAATTTAACACCAGGAACCGCCATGGGCGGAGACCATCCAAAGACATTAGTGTTGACTAAGGCCAGCGTTTGCCATGAGTACAGTTTGTTGGTTGACAAACGAGTTCTGATCTTTGTACATATATCTGATCATGGCTCTCAATATAAATTGTGTTCATCCCACAATACGTTTGCATAAGAATACGATACATTACATAGTTCGTTTTGTCACTGTTTTATTTATAGGTTAAGGTTACTTTTAGTTTGTAGCAAGGACACCTCGTGCTATGGCCTTTGCAGGGAGTGTGTGCATTGTGCCAATTTGATTCTCTCTGTGATCCGGCAGGAGGTGGCTTTGTTAATGGCAGGGTTATTTATGTTCCTTTCACGATGGTGTATTGTTTTCATGATTGGGTTGTTGAAAAAAAAAACAATGAAATGATGGTTATATTAAATGAATGTGGTAATTAAAGAAATGAGTTATATAGATAAAGATGAAGGCTAAAAATGTTACACATATGCGGTAGTGCAACGAGGTAAGATTATAGTAAATGTGACAAGTTAGATACATGATTAATTTCAATTACTATTCCTGTGTGTGTTAACACCGAAAGCGGCCACCATAACCACAACAAACCCCTCGTCAGGTTACAGTTTCTGTTCGTTCACACGTATTTTTTCTATGTATTAGCCATTTTAGTGCTTACTGACGAATGCTATTATATAATGGTGTAGGTATCACGAATTCTAAACACCTTGAACTCCGCTATAGTATTTTAGAGATCATTACGATATAGGTTTAGAGAATATATTTCTTATCTTACGAAATACTGTTATGCCCCCAGGGTCCCTACGCCCTGAGGACCATAGGACCCTACGCACCCCCATGGGAGATGTGGTCTACGCCACTGAACCCACACACCTACAAGTTATACATCCACAAGAGTCTACAAAATACTCTAATAAACAACTCTACAAGTACCACGCTTCTGTCCCAAGCCACCACACCAGTTTCTACCCCAAAACCCCCCTTAAGTTGGGAATACAATAAATCCAGAACGCTTTCTTAACACAGCAAGCAGGCGACCACTTACTACAAGTGGTTAGCTTGCATCATGCACACACATTTACACTTGGAGGTATCTGGAACAACAACAAGTGAGGAAACACCTACTCAGCAGTTCTAAAACACATAAGAGAGATGCCCCGACTGGAGGGATCATCTGTTGCGGCCCTAGGCTCTACTCTACTGTATCCAGACTGCTCACCTGCAGGTAAGTGTGTTCTCAGAGTCCTGACTTCAACATTACAAGTTGTACTCCTACCCACTTGAACCTAAACCATTATTGTAAAACTTACATCTACAATTGTGTTACACGTCCCTGAATTGCTTTGATTGTGTCCCTGAATAGAGGGACACAATCAAACAATTACGGTCCAATAAACAAGCGACCATCTACACCACACAGCCATTGTACACTTTTATTATTACACTTGACTTTACTTCCTGATCCCCTACACCTTGACCCCTCAGTGCCTTCAGTTATAGAACCGCTGCGTGGGCAATAACTAGTTTTCATTACCGCAGCCTTGAATGCTGGCTTGCACTGCTGTCGAGCCGCACATTGCACGGTCAGCTAGTAGTTAAAGCACTCAATTGCAGTACTCGCTCCGGACGTTAATAGCTCACTTTATTTGTGCATCCCCTAATTCTACGACCCCGGTAAACCAGAGCTTCTCTCGATAGCCATAGTTCTTTCACTCACCCGCATCCCGAGTTCCAGCACATTTACTGAAACTCTCCTCAATTAGACAACGGTCAATGCATGTGAGATTTTCGATGTGAAATGCCATGTCCTGTGGTTCGGATTCCACGTAAAACGGAGGTCCCGTGGCTTATGATCGCAAGATTAACGGTCACGTTAAACTACAAGCTTTTTCAATTAGACAACGCTCTCCAAATTCACCACTTACACACCCTTTGTTCGTCCAACCCTTCACCCCCGGACAGAACAATACTTTAGGGGCTAAAGAAGCCCAATGTGTTCTCAATCAATGCATCTTATTTGACATTATACTGGGATTATACGTTGCTGCATTTACTTTAACTAGGTGAGATAGGTTGGTTGGTTCCTCTCTTTAGGGGCTGCGACAACGCGGTCATGCAGCCCTGTGTACTTTGGTTGTGTGTAGAATCTGCCTGATAACCGGTGTTAATTGTGATGGCTGTATTATTGTGTGTTATATGTAATTCAGGTAAGGACTGCAGGCTGTCAGTTTTAAGTAGTTCCTACTTTTGGTACCAAATGCTACCGTCAACGACACCTAGCTGCAAACTTGGTTAATAGATACCACCGCAACCAGAATCTGACGGTGAACGTTGGAACATAATAGCGTTAATCAGATTTAACCAACAAATTTTACCTTCACACGAGTGTAGTCAGTGGAAGGTTCTTTTACATCACATAAATCTATGACATGCACCCACTGGCTTTACTTCCCCTCGGAAGGAAGGCATACTGAGGGATTTTAACGCACTTCAAAAACCGATGACTTCGGCCGGGTTTGAACCCGCGACCTTGGGCATAGAAGCTCAGCATGCTTCCAAATACGCCAACAACGCCACCCAATATGAGATAATAGGCATGTCAATACAGCAATAATATTCCCTAATATGCAGCCATAGTAGCCTACACACTGACTTATGTACTTGAATAAGCCATTTCTCATTAATCACACAATTTGTGGGAGGTTATAAGTCGTAAGTATATTTGACTCCCGAATGATGACTTTATATTCCAAACATTGAATAATTTAAATATTGTTTCCTTTCAAAAAGGTAGATACGACAATTTAAAAATGAAAGAGAACTATGTGAACAAGACGTCTAAATTACACCCATTACAACAAAAATAAAGACTATCAGGAAAGTACTGTAATTGAGAGACTAGGTCTTTGAGAAATGTGCATATATAGCCCTTTTTTTTTTGTTATTGATGCATTCTCTACTACGTTATTGTACTCCACAGTACCTTTCTCCTAGATTTACAGTGAGTTAATATTGCACTTGATTAACTTCAGAGCCCAGGAGAACTATGTTTTTAACATACTTAGGGGCAAAGTGAATATACTTTGCGTAATATATTGGTATGTATCTTTCTATAACATGTAAATACACCTCCCGGGCAACGCCGGGTACAATAGCTAGTATTTATATCAACCACGTGTATTTTTTTCAGTTTATTGTTTGTATGTCGCAGTAATTGGGATTACATTGTGTTGACCGACTGAAAAGTTGCAATATCAATTATCAATAAAACAACGCTGGAAATTGGCCTCAAAGCCAGATATATACCAAACTTGGTTTGGCACACTTGTTTTGATGTAGCAAAATTCCGAAAAGCCCTTAACTTAACTGGTTTGAAGCACCACAATTCCGGAAATCCTGTAGCCTTACTGATTTGAAGCACCACAATTCCGAAAAGCCTGTAGCCTAACTGTTTAGAAGCACCACAATTCCGAAAAGCCTGTAGTTCTAATGGCTTGAAGCAGCACAATTTCAAAAAGCCTGTAGACTTACTGGTTTGAAGCACCACAATTCCGAAAAGCCTGTAGCCTTAATGGTTTGAAGCACCACAATTCCGAAAAGCCTGTAGCCTTACTGCTTTGAAGCACCACAATTCCGAAAAGCCTGTAGCCCTAATGGTTTGAAGCACCACAATTCAGAAAAGCCTGTAGCCTTACTGCTTTGAAGCACCACAATTCCGAAATTACTTTAGTCTTACTGCTTTGAGGTACCACAATTCCGAACAGTGCCCTTAGTCTTACTGCTTTGAGGCACAACGATTCCGAACAACCTTCTTAGTCTTATTACTTTGAGGCACCAGCATTCTGAACAGCTTTTAGCCTTACTGTTTTGAGGCACCAACATTCTGAACATCCTGTAGTCTTACCTCTTTGAGGCACCAACATTCTGAACAGCCCTTAGTCTTACTGCTTTGAGGCACCACAATACCGAAAATCCTGTAGCCCTAATAGTTTGAAGCACCACAATTCCGAAAAACCTGTAGCCTTAATGCTTTGAAGCACCACAATTCCAAAATTACTTTAGTTTTACTGCTTTGAGGCACCACAGTTCCGAACAGCCTCTTTAGTATTACTGCTTTGAGGTACCACAATTCCGATCAGCCCCCTTAGTCTTACCGCTTTGAGGCACAACAATACCGAACAACCATCTTAGTCTTATTACTTTGATGTTCCAGCATTCTGAACAGCCTTTAGCCTTACTGCTTTGAGGCACCAACATTATGATCAGCCTTCAACCTTACTGCTTTGAGGCACGAGCATTCTGAACAGCCTTTATACTTACTGCTTTGAGTCACCATCGTTCTGATCAGCCGTTAGCCTTACTGCTTTGAGGCACCAACATTATGAACAGCCTGTAGTCTTACCTCTTTGAGGCACCAAGATTCTGAACAGCCTTTAGCCTTACTGCTTTGAGGAGGGTATTGAGAATTATCTCCATAATAATATGGATTTAACTATCAAAGTTCTAACAAAGGCCACTTTCTTGGAAGTGCAATAGCAAGAACCTGCCAGACGCCCATAGCCGTTCTTTGTCTATGTAGGTCTCTCTCTCCATGATAACTCGCCAGTCTCCTTCTCTACTCCCTATGACTATCTTCAGTTGGTCCAGCCATCATGTCCTTCGTCGTCCAACAGTTCTCCTTCCACTGACTGGCTGTTACATGTGGTGTTCGAGTGCTTGGCATTCTCTTTATATGCCCGAACCATTTAAGTCTTTCAGACCTTACTATTTCTTCCAGAGAGGGCTCCACTCTCAAAGATTATCTCACATCCTCATTTCTCACATGATCTTGCCATGTTATTTCATTTCACAGGCCTGCAGTTGACTAAGGTCTCTAGTCTGCAATGTGCAGGTTTCTAGACAATGTGTGAGTATGGGAGTAAGATACGATTTATACAAAGTCATCTTGGTTGAGTTGCCTTCTTGTCTCCGATCAGTAGGCGTATGAGGTTATAGGATTTAGACCCATTGACCACTCTATTAAGTACTTCCTGCACAACCCATGCTTGAGACCACAATCCCAAGATACTTGAACTCTTGTACTCTTGTAATGCATTGACTATCAAGTTGAATTTGGCAACCAGTATTATCACCACTCATTCTCACGATAACAGTTTTTCTTTTGATCACTTTCATCTTAAAATCATCGAACTTACCTACCCACATATTGAGCCAATCTTGTACTTCTTTCTTTGTCTCTCCCCAGTTAGTAACATCGTCAGCGAACACCAAGCAATTTTTAACTCTCTATTCAGGTCTTCCTTCACGTCCGTGTGGAATCCATGACTGCCACAAACAGCAGAGGCAAAAGGGTACTACTCTGTTGTACTCTCTGAGTTGTTTCGAAACATTCTGAATGGTCATAACGAATTCCGACACCGCTGTAGCACTTAAAGTAGAGAATTTTGATCTTGCCAATGAGGTGTTCTGGTACAACTAGTTTTCCTAGGCTTCTCCAGATGACATTTCTTGGAACACTACCATAAGCCTTTTCGAAATCCAAGAAGACCACAAATAGGTATTTCCCCAATTCCCAATTGTTCTCCACGAGCATCGGCAAGGCAACGATCAGATACACAGTGCTCCTGTGATGTCTAAACTCATGCTGTTCTTCCTCTAAGATAGGTTCTAATAAGGTTCAAATTCGATAATATTTTCCATAATTAAATCATGGGACAGAAGTGTAATAACTCTGTAGTTATCACATTTTTGACGGATTCTTTTTTTAAATATTGTAATAATTACTCCCTTGGTCCAATCCTCAGACACTTGATTTTCATGCCGCACCACACTAAGGATTCTGTACATCCACTGGATGCCACATGGTCCTACTACCTTGATCATATCTCCTATTGCTTCATCCATCGCAGCTGATTTACCTATCTTCATCTGATGCAGTGATCTATCTACTTCATCCCATGCAATGGGATCATCTTCAGTTATCCCTGATCGTTCTCCAGATTCTGAGTTTGCAGATCCATAACAGATAATAAAAATAGGCTTTCATGACATTGAAGTAATAATATTATATTTTCACCAGTGGGGTTAGATTTTAGTACTGAACACTGGAATGCAATACTATACGTTATGATCATGGCGAATGCGGGAAACATAACCCACCACTGTAGCCGTAAGATCTACGCCACGCTTCACATTTGGGTTAGGTGGAAGGTGTTCAATGATACGAGATCCGAACCCAGGCGCAAATAGCAACCAGCCTCAGTGCTGTTTTCACTGTTTTATTTCCTGGATGGAACCTCTTTTCTAGTCCCAGTGCAGCGACCCAATTTCCAATATAACTACAGTTACACACGCTGCTAAAGCAATTACAATGGCGCAGATTATCAGACATGCTAAGTTCCACACATATCCAGTACTGTATACGAGGTTGATGGATATCTTACCAATGCGTTGGTAAGATCGCAAGAAAATCATGTGTGATTGTATTTTAACCCTCAAATTCCTATCAACTTATGAGACAATATTCACTCCTTGGAACAAGTAGGTATGTGGCCATGTCACATTCACTTTAAACGAAAAATTGTAAGTAGTTCCGTGAAGATCTATATAGCCTGTATTCATATAACGTAGTGGTCTTGTCCATTAAGATATCTCCCGGCTATTAAAAGGCTGTACTAAATTGCTTTTGGTACAAGACCTATGTCTTCAACAATACATGAGCTAGAATAGGTGATTAAGACTCCTCCCGCGAGATGGTACCTTTCTGTAACGAATCAGGGGAGTTTAACTTTAGAAAAGTCAAATTCATGGCTTCTATGATTTACAAAAAGTAAGCTATAGAATTGAGTGCCATTATATTATGATTATTATAATAGCCTATCGTACGATTATTCTTTTTAATCTCTTGAATAGGTAACGGGAAATAATTTGGTCACAAAAGAAATATAGCTCCATTTGAAAATTTCGCATGGCCGGCATCTTGAGTTTATGAAAACAATTGAATTAAATTAGATGCCAGTTCATTAAATTTTCAACAAACATTTACCGTGTCAAGTTTCACGGCGAGCAGATGATTAAATTGCGAGAAAATTCTTTTAACATATTTTATTTTCATTGACCGCTATGTTGGTTTTGTGCTTAACGGGTTTCTGATAATCTTAAATGTGAACGTATGTGAACGTATATTAGTATCCTCTTTCACCACGCAAAATTTCAAGTTATTATCAGTAACAGTTTCGGATATATAGAATGCCGGTAAAATATTTCACTCGGCCGCCATGTTGGATTGGTGAAATGAGGTAAAATTTGAAAGGCATGGTGAAGGTAAGACATGGTAGCATAGGTTTCATATGATGAAAATAGGCTGTAAAATTCTAAAACTCGTGTCTGCTAAAATACAATATCTGCGAAATTCACAACATAATTATGAGAATTATAATACAACAAGCGATGAAAAAATTTTCATTCTTGCAAAGTGACAAAACTCGCCGGGATCTAAGTCGGGTGAATTGATTGGTTGTCGTAGCTCAAGGGAAAGATAAGTTCTAGTCACGTTCGTTCTGAACAGCATCACATGATTCACTGATTTCTTATGAGGAGTTCATGATGACCTTGACCTCACCGGGTGGTGCTTCTTAAGTGCTGGAATTGTGGCATATTCGCCTGTGGTCGCAGTGGAGTCACGAGCTGACGGCTTGGGTTTGGGTCTAGTTGGTACCCATACAATTTGACACTTACACATAAATTTAAACCACAATATTGATAACTGTTCACTCTGTTCACTGATCAGATAAGAATCAACGACCATGGAAAGAACGATTTGGTGATCATTTTATCATTCAACTGTATGGAAAATTACAACTCAATAAACTAAGCGGTTAAACGATATGGACCACAGCAGACAGACGGACATACAACTGAGTATTTTAGGAGGTCTTGGTGAATATTACAGACTGTAAAATGGATATTAAAAGTAATATATAAATGGGCCGTTATTTCTTGACCGGTAAATTTTTCGTGCACAGTGTCTCCTCACTCAGCGCATGCGTAAATGGAGTCTGGTCTCAGTGTTCTACTCGAGTAGTAACTTTGTGGATCTTGCGGATGACGAAGTAATGTGTGAGTGTCAAGAACAGTGACCGGTGAGGTGCTGGGCGAGACTGGAAGACTGTCAAGGGGTTATCAGCTGATATTAAGTAGACTCTCTATAATACTCACGCGCACAGATCGTCCAAGAATGGCCGGCACATTTATTCTCAAATTTTTCTGTCTTGGTCGAGGAATCTTTGATCTGTGTCTAGATAATTGATGTTGCATTTGTATTTATGTGTTCGTGTAGGCACGGAGAGGCCGAGCCTGCAACCAATAAGCGTCAACATGTTCGATTACTTCAGCAGTGAGGAGATTGTTGATGAACACCAATATCGGCACTATGCGAGAACATCACCAACGATACCTACACAAAACGTATCAGCGGGAGCGACAGAAATACTGCTCCGAAACGAGCGCTCCGTGAGAAAGAAGAGAAACCTGTAAGTGAATAATAATAATAAACATATATCTACAGTATATATATATTAATACTGAGGAGGAGAAATGCATTTACACACATAGTGTCGAACTCCTGAGTGGCAGACTACTAACTAAAACTACCCCACCCCCCGAGACTTCTGGACCCCTAGCCTGGAACCGTTTAACGCAATACTTCAGGCTAGGACCATATAGTCCTACCAGGACACTTGTACTCAAGTATTTTTTATCCGTGACTATCCAGATCTTTTTTCTTCGAAGAATTTCTTCAGTGTAATGAGCTACATTGTTCCAGTGTGACTCTTCTTGAAGCATCATTTCCACGATGTTGTCTGTCTGGGAAGATTTGCTGTCCAATCAAGTAATTCCTTTCGATCAATCCACCTCTTTTAGGTAAAGAAGGTGTGTTGCGTATCATCATTATCATCATCATCATCATCATCATCATTATCATTATCATCATCATCATCATCAGCAGCAGCAGCAGCAGCAGCAGCAGCTTCAGAGTAATTGTTGGGAACATACGGTACCTGTCTTCTTGAGCTAAGATCGAAAATACCCATGTCCAGTCAGAAGTTGGGTCAGATTATAATTGATCTCTCCATGCTTCCTCTCTGCCCATCCTTGTACTTAAGTAATCAGCCTTCCAGTGTAACGGCCCTATTCTCCTACTTCCCAGCTGTTCTGCCATCTTTTAGAAACGTCAGCACTATTGCATCTCGATGTAAGGTATCCATGCCCACTACAGACTTCCTCTGGAAGATTCACTGACGGAAAGAAATATCCCAACACCAAGAAGGGGTTGTACTAGAGTAACGAACGTTGGTAGACGTGTTTATACATCTGAAAGATGACGATTCAAATTTCCCACAAATCGCATTAGCGTGGCGCTAGTAGTGGCCCCATGACGATGCACATCAGGTTTGCTTTAAATACGGTCTGTACTGTGTGAGAGTGTTAGTTACCTGTGAGATTGGACGGAGTGGCTGTGAGTGGGTCAAGAATGCCCTTACGATGACGAAGAGGCCAGTATCAACAGCTCATTGCGTTTCAACGAGGTCGTGTAATAGGGCTACGTGAAGGTGGATTTTCCTTCCGCGCTATTGCAGAACCACTTGGCAGGAATGTCTCCACTGTGCATGCGTGCTGGCAGCAGTGGTCACGAGAAGGTACGATCACAAGAAGGCCGGGCTCCGGACGTCCCCGTGGCACCAACGAGAGGGAGGACCGCCGTATTCGGCGTGTGGCTTGGCGCATCGGACGGCGTCTGCAGCAGCAATTCGAGTGGCAGTTGGCACCACAGTGACGCAACGAACTGTTCGAAATCGATTACTTGAAGGACAGCTCCGAGCCAGACGACCTGCGGCGTGCATTCCACTTACCCCCAAACCACCGTCATCTGTGACTTCAGTGGTGTCAAGCGAGAGTTCATTGGAGGATGGAGTGGAGGTCCGTTTGTGTTTTTCTGCCTTGGTGTCAGTGATGGCCGTGTGTTGGTTAGAAGGAGGCCAGGTGAGCGCCTGCATCCCACTTGTCTGCAGTGTCGACACACTGGATCTACACCGGGCGTTCAGGTCTGGGGAGCAATTTCCTATGACAGCAGGAGCACTCTCGTGGTTATCCCACGTACCCTGACTGCAGATGTGTACGTCCGTCTGGTGATTCGACCTGTTGGGCTACCATTCATGAACAGCATTCCTGGGGGGTGTTTTCCAACAGGATAACGCACGCCGCTGTTGTAACCCAACGTGCTCTACAGAGTGTCGACATGCTGCCTTGGCCTGCTCAATCCCCCGATCTGTCCCCAATTGTGCACGTATGGGACATCATTGGACTACAACTCCAGCGTCATCCACAACCGGCATTAACTGTCCCTGTATTGACCGACCAAGTGCAACAGGCATGGATCTCCATTCCACAAGCTGACATCCGGCACCTGTGCGACACAATGCTTGCACATTGGCATGCCTGCATTCAACAGACTGGCAATTATACAGGTTATTAATTGACCAGCATGGCACATTTGCGATGGCTTTTCACGCGAACATTGACCTGTTGTCTTGTACCTTTTATCAATTAAATATGTTACCTCGCCAAATATATTGCCAAAATTTCCGTACTCTACATTCCCGTATTTTATTGTGTTGGGATATTGTTTCCGCCAGTGCAGTTTTCTGCTCCTTATAATAATAATAATAATAATAATAATAATAATAATAATAATAATAATAAAATGGTTTTATATCACTTTAAACTGATTTTAGAGACGCAAGGAGCCGGATTTTATGTCCCGAAGGGGGGCCTTGAATGTGCCAGTAAATCTTCTGACATTAAGTTCCCTCGAATTTGCGCACTCTCGAATGCCAACTGACTGCTCCATGATATCTGTAGATGTACGACAGAACACGGTGAGAAGGATTTTTACACTTCCGAGCAGCATTAAAATACCGAGTGTCTGCACACTTGTCAGATTTCAGGTATTCCTATGAGTCCCGGCACAGACTACAGATTGTTGTCATTCCAAGGTATAGTTGCCTCACTTTCCTGGTTAACGTGCGGCTGGCTTTCGAAATCTCGCTGGGCGGATATGTTTACATTCCATGCCACCTGGGGGCAAGGCTGTCCCAGCGTTGTCAAATTTCCACCGTAGCTACTGAGGGCAAGCAGCGAGACAGGAAAAAACTATGTGCAGATGTGCAACATTGGACACTTATACCTGTCGGAGACACTAGCTAGCCACCAGGGCGGGACTTAAGAGCCCACGTGGAGTGATAGAGGAAGCATTCTATTGGTCAACAACCGTCAGGCATTGGTCAGTAGCGAACAGTGGTTATTGTTGGCGCGTGCTACTGCCTTACGTTTGAGTCGCCGCTCGTTAACCAGGAAAGTGAGGGAACTATATTTCCACAACCAATCTAGGTTAATGCAGGGATTGTATCCCATTCCTAGTTCCTTGGCAAATAACTCAATAAAATATCCAAATAATTACAGTTACCCACAATCGCCACAGACCATAAAGAACAGCTCAGAACGGAATAGAAGGGAACGGAACGGAACACAACAGAACAGCTCGGAACGTACGGGAAGGGAACACAACGGAACGGAACACAACGGAACGGAACAAAACAGAACAGCTTGGAACGGACGGGAAGGGAACACAACGGAACGGAACATAACAGAACAGCTTGGAACGGACGGGAAGGGAACATAACGGAACATAACAGAACTGCTCGGAACGGACGAGAAGGGAACACAACGGAACGGAACATAACAGAACAGCTTGGAACGGACGGGAAGGGAACTCAACGGAACGGAACATAACAGAACAGTTCGGAACGGACGGGAAGGGAACACATCGGAACGGAACATAACAGAATAGAATAGATCGGAACAGAACAGAACGGAAGGGAACAAAACTAAACAGAACAGAACGGAAGGGAACGAAACTAAACAGAACAAAACGGAAAGGAACAGAACAAAACAAAACTGAACAGAACGAAATGGAAGGGAACAAAACTAAACAGAACATAACGGAACGGAAGGGAAGGGAACGAAACTAAAGAGAACGGAACGGAGCGGAAAGAAAGGGTACAAAACTAACCAGAACAGAACGGAACACAAAAGAACAGAATAGATCGGAACAGAACAGTTCGGTACGGAACAGAACAGAACGTAAAGGAACGTACCAGAACGGAATAGAACAGAACGTAACGGAAAGGAATGAAAAAAAAAACAGAACGGAACAGAAGGGAACAGAACATAACAGAATGGAATGGAACAGAACGGAACGCTAGGAGACAAATTTAAACAAAACAAAACAGAACGGAACGGATTGGAACAGAACAAAACAGAACAGAACGGAACGGATCGGAACAGAGCAGAAAAAAACAGAACAGAATAGAACGGAATGGAATTGTCATTTGACAATGCCTTCAGAAACACAAGGGAAGGAGAAGGATAGAACGCCCGGCGATTGTTAGGTGCAATGTCCAGTATAATGAATTCTTATTTTTAGCCTACTTTCGATTTTTGCAAAAAATGAAAGTAGACTTATGAGATCAACACAGGGCGAAAAAAAGTGTGTCTGTCTGTGTGTGTGTATGTGTGTGTGTGAGTCTCTGTGTGTGTGAGTGTGTGTACTCTGAATGTCTGTCCCCCCCTCCACCTTATCAATTCGAACACGGTGAAAGCGAATTGAACGAAATTTGGTACAAAGGTAGCACTAGCAAAGGACACCTCAGTGTCATGTTTTATATTGCCGCCATCTTGACGGAAACGTAATGGCGGCCACACAAATGTTCAACGCTTAAATCAAATTACGACTAACCTAACCATCCGATCTCTACCAAATTTTGCAACAACATACCTTTATGGGGGGAGCATCCTTTGAACAAACTAATAGGTCATTAGCCTAATAGTTTGCGGATGGCGGCCATCTTTGTGTCAAAATTGATTCCCCCTATTAATTCAAACACGGTGAAACCGAATGGAACGAAATTTGGTACAGAGGTAGTATTAGCAAAGAGCACCTCAGAGTCATGTTTTATATCGCCGCCATCTCGACGGAAACGTAATGGCGGCCACACAAATATTCAAAGCTTAAATCAAATTACGACCAACCTAATCATCCGATCTCTACCAAATTTTGCAACAACATATCTTTATCGGGGGAGCATCCTTTGAACAAACTAATAGGTCATTAGCCTAATAGTTTGCGGATGGCGGCCATCTTTGTGTCAAAATTGATTCCCCCTATTAATTCAAGCACGGTGAAACCGAATGGAACGACAATTGGTACAGAGGTAGCACTAGCAAAGGGCACCTCAGTGTCATGTTTCATATCGCCGCCATCTTGACAGAAACGTAATGGCGGCCACACAAATGTTCAAAGCTTAAATCAAATTACGACTAACATAACCATCCGATCTCTACCAAATTTTGAAAAAACATACCTTTATGGAGGCAGCATCCTTTGACTAATCTAATAGGTCATTAGCCTAATAGTTTGCGGATGGCAGCCATCTTTGTGTGAAAATCGATTCCCCTATTAATTCGAACGCGGTGAAACCGAATGGAACGAAATTTGGTACAGAGGTAGCACTAGGAAAGGGCACCTCAGTGTCATGTTTTATATTGCCGCCATCTTGACGGAAACGTAATGGCGGCCACACAAATGTTCAAAGCTTAAATAAAATTACGATTAACCTAATCATCCGATCTCTACCAAATTTTGCAGCAACATACCTTTATGGAGGGAGCATCCTTTGACCAAACTAATAGGTCATTAGCCTAATATTTTGCGGTTGGTGGCCATCTTTGTGTGAAAATCGATTCCCCCTATCAATTCGAACACGGTGAAATCGAATGGAACGAAATTTGGTACAGAGGTAGCACTAGGAAAGGGCACCTCAGTGTCATGTTTTATATCACCGCCATCTTGACGGAAACGTAATCGCGGCCACCCAAATGTTAAAAGCTAAAATGTAATTTCGACCAACCTAATAATCTAGAATCTACCAAATTTTGCAACAACATATCTTTATGTGGGAAGCATATTCTGACCAAACTGCAAGCCCAATAGTTTGCAGATGGTGGCCAAGTATGTTTGCAAATCGATTCCCCCTATCAATTCGAACATGGTGAAACCGAATTGAACGAAATTAGGTACAGAGGTAGCACTAGCAAAGGGCACCTCAGTGTCTTGTTTTATATCGCCGCCATCTTGACGGAAACGGAATGACGGCCACCCAAATATTAAAAGCTTAAATCAAATTACGACCATCCTAATAATTTGATCTCTACCAGATTTTGCAACAACATGCCTTTTTGTGGAAAGCATCTTGTGACTGACTACAAGGTCATCAGCCCAATAGTTTGCAAATAGTGGCCATGTATGTGTGCAAATCCATTACCCATATCAATTCAAACACGGTGTAACCGAATTATGATTTTTTTTACAGAGGTAGCACTATCAAAGGGCACCTCATATTCATGTTTAATATCCCTATAGCACGTTGTATTTCAACAAGCTACTGCAACCAACATTCAATTATACTCCTTGAAAAAGACAAAGAGTTATAACAATACCCTTGCATTTAGGAGAAAGTAGGCTATATGTTCTTTACTGAACGTCTTGTTTTAAATTGGTGCATAATTTTTTTGAAAAGCACTAGTGATGCATGATGAAATCCCTCTAAAAATATGTTATAGCCCAATTGGGATGTTTATCATCTTCGGTACTATTTTCCGCGAAACATCACGACAGGTGTACATTAATTTATTGTGTAATTTCTGTTTCAGACTTCGAATTCAAACCCATCGGGAAACATTCGGAACATTGATTGCCAGAGACGCCGAGCATTTCTGCACAAAATGTGGATTCACACTTTTCTTGGAAGGCAACTGGGAGATGACCGACATATGCGAGATGTGCAAAATGAAGTGTCCCAATTGCGAACAAAGACTGTCTATTTATGAAGAATTGGAAATTACCTGCAGTTTTTGCGGTTTTTACTACCGCTGTTAAACCTAGTGTAATACTTTTTGAATTCTACTTGAGAGTGACTCAGGAATCTACAGTACGTTCTATCGGAACTTTCTCAGTGTTGAAAATGCTGTGGGATATGTTGAAGAAATTATCAGAGGAAGGTAGTTTAAATAAATCTATAGTTGTCAACTTAAAAGGACTAAGGAAAGAAAGGGAATTTATAATATATCCAAAAGCACGCGCATGAGTAAATGAGCTAATTGATAATAATAAATTGAGAATAAAGCCTACACATTTAAAAATATACGTTACAGATTAATATAAATAAACTAAAACGAAATAAAACCAAAATTTAAACATATGACTGTCTTATCTCAACGTAATAATTATAATATTAATACTCATAATAACAATAATAATAAAAATGATACACTTAAAGAGTATCGAAGAATGAAGAAGGAACAAAAAAAAAAGGATTACAATTGCAATTGGCACGTGATCCTTAGAAGATCCTAATAGAAAAAGAGAAATAACGAAATAAAGAAATAAATACATAAATAAATACATAACTAAATCATTTACTTAAGAAGTATTGGAGGAATAAGAAGGAACAACAAAGGATTAAGCATTGCAATTGGCACGTGGGCCTTAGAAACCCCAAATGGAAAAAGAAAGAAAGAAAGAAAGAAAAAAAAAAGAACGGAAGAAATAAGGGAAGAAAGACAATAGTAACAATAATAATAATCATAATACGAATAAGAATAACAGTAATAATTACAGTAGATATCTTGAAGTGCCTCGTGAATCTTGTTCTGCACAGAATTTACAGATACTTAATAGGTTTTTGGATGATACGGTTCATTGTTGGATTTATATCTAGCGTCTGAGTGTATGCTATGTTAAGTGTGAGAGAAGTGTAGCCTAGGTACGGGGCGTGAAATGTGTATTAAATACATCTCAAGCAGAATTACTGGGAAATATTAAAGCACCTCTTCTCCAGGATGTGATATGGTATGCTATGTGGTATGTAAAATTTAAAAAAAAATATCAATAGAAAAATGTGCAGTATATACGAGGGTGGGTAGAAAAGTCTTTGCCCCTATTTTTTTAAATAAAAAACATACAAGTAATTACTAATATACGTACTGTTCTACGTACCTTACCCTATTTTTCCACGTAGTATCCACATTTGATCAGACATTTGTCCCAACGCAGGTATAAATTTGAGATGCCACTGTGGTAGAATTCAGCCGTCTGACTGTGGAACCATCATCGGACTGCTGTCTTGGCGTCCTCGTTGCACGTGAATAGCTGTCCTCCCAGGAACTTCTTCAGTGGACCATGGCAATGCGAGACCACATGTGGCAACCAGAAACGCCAACAAGCTCCGGTCATTTCAATGGGAGAGTCTGGAAAACCCACCATGCAGGCCGGATCTAGCCCCTAGTGATTTCACGTTTTTGTCCGGCTTCGGTGGCGTAGTCAGTAGCATGCTGAACTGCTATGCCCAAGATCACGGGTTCAAACCCGGCCGAAGTCGTCGGATTTTTAAGAGCGTTACAATCCTTCAGTAGGCCTATGCCTTTCTTCGGAGGGGAGTAAAGCCGGCGGGCCCATGTCATAGATTTATGGCATGTAAATGAACCTACCACTAACTACAATTGTGTGTAGCTAAATTTGTAGGTTAGATTTGATTGACGCTCTATTACGTTCCAACGTTTGCCGCCAGGTGCGGGTTGCAGTGTCATCGAGTAGCCAAGTTCACAGCTAGGTGTCGTTGACGGCATATTGAGGGATTTTTAACGCTCTTAAAAATCCAACGACTTCGGCCGAGTTTGAACCCGCGATCTTGGGCATAGAAACTCAGCATGCTACCTACTATGCCACGAAAGCCGCCCAAGAGAAAATGAGGTGTTCTCGTCCATTGAGTGTCAATGAATTATCAGACGATGATTTGAAGAGACGTGTTGATGCTTGTGGTCGGATGCTGCAACAATTCCAAAGAATGGCTCAGTGGGCAAAAGTCATGTTCACTGACGAATGTGCGATTTATCGCAGCTCCCGTACTCGCAATGTTTAGACTGCTTTGGGGGAAAAGAAAATCCACATTTTTTTTTCAAGAAATCGAGCGAAACTCACCTCACGTCATGATGGGTTGCCGGTACACTTCGCAGTGGCTGTTCGACAACGTCTGAACGCAGTTTTTGGGAATCGCTTGATCGGTCGAGGATCATGATCTAGCTCCTCTTCCATGGCCACCAAGGAGCCCTGATCTAACAACACCCGATAACGCACTTTGGGGTTACATCAAGGAACAGGTGAGGAAACAGTTGAAATTGATGATCTGAAAAATGCAGTGGGCGAATTTTTCCAGACAGTGACCCCAAGAAAGTTGCTTAATATGAGCATCAGATCATGGCGGCGTATTCAGCTATGCAGAGACCGTGGAGGGGCGCATACGGATGTTTTAGATTCTTAAGATGTAAGACGTAAGTACAAAGGTACTGTATATGTACTATATGTACTGACAATAGAATAAATAAATAAATAAATAATAATAATAATGAGCGAGCCTCCGTGGCTTAGGCGGCAGCACGCCGGCCTCTCACCGCTGAGTCCGTGGTTTAAATCCCGGTCACTCCATGTGAGATCTGTGCTGGACAGAACGGAGGCAGACAGGTTTTTCTCCGGGTACTCCGGTTTTCCCTGTCAAACTTTCATTCCAGCAACACTCTCCACTATCATTTCATTTCATCTATCATTCATTTAATCATTGCCCCAGAGGAGTGAGTCAGGCCTCGGCAGCCGGCACAGTTCATATCCTCGCCGCTAGATGGGGGCTTCATTCATTCCATTCCTAACCCGGTCGGAGACTGGAAGCAGACTGTGGATTTTCATTTTCAATAATAATGAGTAGGGGTATAGACTACGGACTTTATGCGCACACTGTATAAAACAATCCAACATGGCGGCTATGTTATTCACCGGTTCACAATTTCTCCGAAACTATTTAAGGAATCAAACTGAAATTTGTTATGGTGATATAGGACTGTTCACTAACATAATCTATATGTGACTTTAAAAATCCTTTAAACACAAAGTCAACATGTGATTTTCAAATATTTCAAATGACTTTTCTGGTGATTTAATCACCCGAGAGCAATGAAACAAAGAACAGCAAATCTTTATTCAGAGCTTAGTATAGAGTCATCTCATCTTGTTTTCAAAAATTCATGATGGCATCAGTTGGAAATTTGACAGCTTTATTTTTTTTAATTTCTCGTACCCTATCCAAGAAACTCAAGAGAAGATTCGTATGATAGGCTATTATAATAATCATAATATAATAGCAGTAAAATTTGTGCTTACTTTTCGTAAATCATAGAGGACGTGCATTTGCCTTTTCTCAAATTAAACTCCCCTGATTCGTTACAGAGATATTTGAACTAAATCTCAGTATAAAAGTCATGGAACGTAATTTTCTTTTCCTAAATTGAACATAATAATCTGTATACTGACGGGGATAAACGAAAAAGTACGTTTTAACGACATGTGATTGGTGATTTTATATGGATTGATATTAATTCGGATCATTGTGTGCGGCTAGTGTAGGCTACCATAGCGGGCGGGCAATGTTGCCAGTTGACGAACTCGCGGCGCACACACAACTCTGACACGATTTCATTCTCCGTTGAGTCATTATTAGCAACAAACAGCAACTATCTTCACTGTCTGTGTTGCCCATTGTTTGCACATCATTCAAAATGCCAGCCAAACCTCAGTTATCGGAGAGAAACATTGTCATGATCATTAGTGCAATATGTTTGTTTCTTTTTAGAAGCAAGAGAGAAAGCGATAATGATAAGAGGTATCTGATTTACCAGAAAGTGTCCATGTGTATTGGAAGGTCGATAGAGACAGTATGTGCCGCTTCTATGAAAGAAAATTAACAGAATGCGGGATGTGGATCGAGCAAGAGAGGTGTATGAAGACGGGACGCCCAAAGATAAAGCTTGACCACTTAGGAGGAGTATGCAAGACTTCTATCTTAAAAAGGTGTTCCCTGCAATATGAAAACCTCCATTAGAAACTCATTGAGACTATGACTAATTTTCCAGGAATATCAAGAAGAACTCTTTCAAAAATCGTCAACAAGTCAGTAACACTCGAGCTATGGAACAAAATGCATCGGACACACCAATAAAATAGAGAAATATTACTGGGAAAAGGATGGTCTAACTGATGACGGCCCCATTGTTGACTCACTTATTAGAAACTTAAATATCAGTTCATTCTATTTATCGGACAGTGATTTATCAGAAGGTTGATTAACCAACAGTCTTACAATCCATATAAGTGTGAATTACTTCAAACATTTCATTTTGACCGTATTGTCTTATAATTACAGCTTTTCAGATCGCACTAATTTTAAACCTCTCATCGGTGGTCCAAAGCTCCCATATATCTATATATATAAAAATCAATGTAACGTGATAGTTTGTCTGTGGGTGTGTGTGTATGTCTCCTATGCGTTCATATACCATTCGTCCGATTGCGATGAAACTTGGGTGAGATGTTGAGTACACTCCAAGGAAGGTTTCTGACTTAGTAAATCCATTTTACAGTAGGTAGTGCACTCGTAGATTCAACAAATGAGCGACGATGCGCGAAGCATTTCAACAAAGTCCCGTATGTGTTCATATACCATTCGTCCTATTGCGATGAAACTTGGGTGAGATGTTGAGTACACTCCAAGGATAGTTTCTGACTTAGTAAATCCATTTTACAATAGGTAGCGCACGCGTAGATTCAACAAATGAGCGACGATGCGCGAAGCATTTCAACAAAGTCCCGTATGTGTTCATATACCATTCGTCCGATAGCGATGAAACTTGGGTGAGATGTTGAGTACACTCCAAGGAAGGTTTCTGACTTAGTAAATCCATTTTACAATAGGTAGCGCACGCGTAGATTCAACAAATGAGCGACGATGCGCGAAGCATTTCAACAAAGTCCCGTATGTGTTCATATACCATTCGTCCCATTGCGATGAAACTTGGGTGAGATGTTGAGTACACTCCAAGGATGGTTTCTGACTTAGTAAATCCATTTTACAATAGGTAGCGCACGCGTAGATTCAACAAATGAGCGACGATGCGCGAAGCATTTCAACAAAGTCCCGTATGTGTTCATATACCATTCGTCCCATTGCGATGAAACTTGGGTGAGATGTTGAGTACACTCCAAGGAAGGTTTCTGACTTAGTAAATCCATTTTACAGTAGGTAGCGCACTCGTAGATTCAACAAATGAGCGACGATGCGCGAAGCATTTCAACAAAGTCCCGTATGCATTCATATACCATTCGTCCGATAGCGATGAAACTTGGGTGAGATGTTGAGTACACTCCAAGGAAGGTTTCTGACTTAGTAAATCCATTTTACAATAGGTAGCGCACGCGTAGATTCAACAAATGAGCGACGATGCGCGAAGCATTTCAACAAAGTCCCGAATGCATTCATATACCATTCGTCCGATAGCTATGAAACTTGCGTAAAATGTTGTGTACACTGCAGGGAAATTTTCTGGCTTAGTACATCCACTTTACAATGGGCAGCGCACGATTAGATTCAACAAATGAGCTACGACGCGCGAAGCATTTCAACAAAGTCACGTTTGCGTTCATATACCATTCGTCCGATAGCGATGAAACTAGGCTGAAATTTTGTGTGCACTCCAGGGAAGGTTTCTAGCTTAGTAAATCCCTTTAAAAATAGGTAGAGCACGAGTAGAATCAACAAATGAGCAACGGCGCGCGAAGCGTTTCAACAAAGTCCCATTTAATTTCATATACCATTCATCCGATAGCGATGAAACTTGGGTGAGATGCTGTGTACACTCCAGGGAAGGTATCTGGCTTAGTACATACATTTTACAATAGGTAGCGCACCAGTAGATTCAACAAATGAGCGATGACACGCGAAGCGTTTCAACAAAGTCCCGTATAAAGTCATATACCATTCGTCTGATAGTGATAAATGTTTGGTGAATTGTTGTGTACACTCCAGGAAAGGTTTCTGGCTAAGTAAATCCATTTTACAATACGAAGCGCACGTTCATGTTCAACAAATGAGTGACTACGCGCGAAGCGTTTCGACAACGTCCCGTATACGTTCACATACCATTCATCCGATTGCGATGAAACTTGGGTGAGATGTTGTGTACACTCCAGGGAAGGTTTCTGGCTGAGTACATCCATATTACAATATGTAGCGCAAGAGTAGAATCAACAAATGAGCGACGACACGCGAAGCGTTTCAACCAAGTCCCGTATGCATACATGTACCATTCGTCCGTACCTATGAAACTTGGGTGAGATGTTGTGTACACGTCATGGAAAATTTCTGGCTTAGTAAATCCCCTATACAATATGCAGCGCACAAGTTGATTCAACAAATGAGGGACGACGCGCGAAGCGTTTCAACAAAGTCCCATATAAGGTCATATACCATTCTGCCGTTAGCGGTGAAACTTGGGTGAAATATGGTTGACACTCCAAGGAAGGTTTCTGGCTTAGTAAATACATTTCACAGTAGGTAGCACACGAGTAGATTCGACAAATGAACGACGATAGCGATGAAACTTGGGTGAGATGTTGTGGACACTTACGTGACGGTTTCTAACTTAGTAAATACATTTTACAGTAGGTAGCGCACGAGTAGATTCAACAAATGAGTGACGGAGTGCGAATCGTTTAAACAAAATCAGGTATGCGTTCATATACTATTCATCCGATTGCGATGAAACATTGATCAGTTATTTTGTACCCGCCAGGGAAGGGGAGTTAGTAAATCCATTTCACAATAAGTAGCGCAAGAGTAGATGCAACAAATGGGTGACGACGCGCGAAGCGTTTCAACAAAATTCCCTATTGCGTTCATATAACATTCTTCGATTGCGATGAAACCTTGATGAGTTATTGTGTACACGCCAGGGAAGGGCTTCGACTTAGTAATACATTTCTCAATAGGTAGCGCACGAGTAGATTCAACAAATGAGTGACAGCGCACGAATCGTTTAAACAAAAACCCCTATACGTGCATATACCATTCATCCGATTGCGATGAATCATTGATGAGTCATTGTGTACACGCCAGGGAAGGGTTTCGACTTAGTAAATCCATTTCACAATAGGTAGCGTACGATTAGATTCAACAAATGAGTGACAGCGATTAAACTTTTTGAAAGTTGTTGTGCACGCTCCCTCGAATGGTTCTAAATTAGAAAATCCATTTTATGATAGCTTAGAGGCATTTAACATGTTGTGTATCCAAAAGCACTTCAAGAAACAGAATTTCAACGCCAACACTTTCTTTGATTGGCATTGCAACGCATGCCGGGTACAGCTTGTACTGTATATAAAAAGAAAAATATGGATGAGAAATGTTTCACTTCTTACGAAAATAAAGGAAAAGCGTTTCTCAAAAATACAAATTACTAAAAAACAAAAAATCACAGACCATACGGAATAGTACGCGCGCATGTGGTTTCACTAGGCAACGTCGCACAAGTTGCCTCGGCTGAGAGCATTGTTCCCGTCGCTAGCTACGAAACTTTCCTCCCACATAACCACCCGATTAAAAATCAATCCATATACAATCACCAATCTTGTGTAGATAAAACGGAGTTTTTCGTTTAACCTTGCATTGCTATGAGCTCACAACAAGCCATATTTCATACTGCTACGATCACCCAGGCCGAAAAAAAAGTTGGTTTACAAAATTAACAACAACTACGAGTATTTTCAGAACCGTAAGATCACATTAAAACTCCGTATAGGCTACACGTTAACAATAAGTTCCTTCAAGACGTATTTAAGTTTCATTGCGATCTGATTATTATTAATAGATCATACATGACAGTGTTGCCAAAATGATTCTAAGCCTGCTGATTGAGCCTATTGATAAATGCATATAACGTCTACACTATCAATTGAATTTTTCGCATTATCTGAGAATACTTCAGAAGGAATACCTCTTCTAGCAATGAACCTAGAGAAGGCGGCCAAAAAATAGGAAGTGGAGGCATTGGTCACCAATTCGAGATGAATGGCTCCTGTAATCATGCAAATGAATAAAGCTATGTATAGCTTACCCAACACCTTGCGATTAGGCGTAGGAGAATTCACTTGATAATTAAAAGAACCGGAATAATCCACACCGGTAAATGCAAAGGGCTTGTTAGGCTCAGAACGAAAGGAAGGAAGATGAACCATAATCTGATTGATATAACACGGTTTGGCCTTAAAACAAGGTATACACTTGCGAACTACATATGACACTTCATGAGCTCCATTAATGAGCCAATAGTGTTCCCTCATCAAACACAACAAAGTACGAGTTCCCGCATGTAAATGCTGGTAATGAAACTTCCGAATTAGGAGAGGGGTCACATGATGCTTTGATGGAAGAATTATGAGAAGCCTTTTATTCATCAGAAGAGTTGGAAAATAACAATCTACCTCCTACTCTTATCAAACCATCCTTATCAAGGAAGGGAGTAAGGGCTGAAAGTCGACTAGACTTGGGTAATTCTTGACCAATTGAAAGCATTTGCCTTTCGGAAGAAAACACCTCTTGTTGGGTTAGCAGTAGAATTCTTCGCGCTGCGAATTCCAGTTCTACTATAGTGAGAAAACTTTGAGGCTTGATAGGTTGATTAATTACAAAATATTTCCAGCGAAAGAGGTATGCCATCTCTCGAATTAATTTAGAGAACGAAGAATACCAATATAAATCAAAATAAGCCAATTTTGTAGGTGAACAACCAAGTGATATGACATCCGCAGGATTTTCCTTACTAGGAACATGACGCCACTGCTCTGAGTGGGAGATTTCCTGAATTTTGGAAACACGATTAGAAACAAACGTATTCCAATGAGAGGAGGGTTTCGAAAGCCAAGCTAAAACAACCGAGGAGTCACTCCAAAAATACGTACGGAAACTTGTACGTTCAGATATTTGTTTAGTTTGACAGATAATTCGGCGGCCATTAAGGTAGCACAAAATTCCAGTCTAGGCATGGAAATTGACTTAAGTGGAGCAACTTTGGACTTAGCACAAATCAAATTTGAAATCCATCAGTAGAGGCGGTGGGACGTCCTACTATATAAGCACAGCAGCCAAAGGCTTTTTCGGAACTGTCCGCAAAAATGTGCAATTCAAAGGATTGACACATGGGATCTGAGATTAAAAGGCGGGGAATACAAATTTTAGAAAGATCAGATAAGCCGCTTCGATATTCCAACCATTCCTTCAGAAAGGGAGTAGGTACTAATTCATCCCATCCTGATTTCAACAACCAAAGTCGTTGCAAAAAGATTTTGGCAGTAATTACAACAGGGGCTAGGTACTGAAGTGAATCAAAGATCTTGGCTATCTCCGATAAGACTTTCCTTTTAGTTTGCGGATTCAAATTCGACAACTGAACCTTATATGAAAAATTATCAGAGGAAGGGGACCAGAAAATACCTAAGGCTTTCACGGTAGCTTCCTCAGTAGGCAGCTCTATTAACTTAGTGGTGGGTGAGTCAGATGAAATCTTTAACAATAACTCAGTTGAATTTGAGCTCAATTTATGGAGCGGAAAACCTCCTCCAAGCAATAAAGATTTAAGATCTTCAGAAATAAGACAAGCATCAGTTAAATTCTAAAGGGAATAGAGGAAATCATCCACGTAAAAGGAATTTTTAAGTATCTCAGAGGCTAAAGGATGGTACTGATGACCATCTAGTTCAGCCATCATATGCAGAGAGCGAATTACGAGGAAAGAAGAGGGTTTCACACCATAAGTTACTGTTCTTAGGCGCAATATTTTTATGGGCTTTGAATGTTCGTCCCGCCACAAAATCCTTTGCAAATCCTGCTGCTCGGGGTTTACCAAGATTTGTCGATACATCTGTTTGATGTCAGCTAAGACTGCAATGGGGTGAAGACGAAAATTCAATAAGACAGAAGTGAGATCATTCTGAATTGTGGGTCCTGAATGCAAAGTGTCATTGAGCGAAATGCCATAGATGCCAGGCGCAGAACCATTGAATACCACCCCTATCTGTTCCCGCGTGGACGGATTCTTCCAGACAACGTGATTGTTTAAATAAACTAAGTTTTTAGAAGGATTTCTTTCATCTTCATTTTCGAAAATCACTTCCATATGATCAGCAGACTCATATTCCTCCATAAAAGAAGTGTACTGAGTTTTCACAGCCTTATCTTGCTTGAAGCGATTTTCGACAGCGAACAAAGCTTTAAGCGCCCTAGGGTAGGAATCAAGAATGACAGGGGGATCTAAAATTCGAGGAAGAGTTACAATAAATCTTCCTTGAGGGTTACGAACCGTGCTTTCACGAAAAAGCTTTTCGCAAATCTCGTTATTCGAGGAAGAAGGTGTTACGGTTTGGATATTTTCTATATCCCAAAATGTTATCAAGTCATGGCCCAAATCGGCATGAACATGATAACAGGTAGAGACAGACTGAACAGGACTGCGATGTATTTGTCCCGTGGCAATCCATCCGAAGCTAGTTTTGCGAAAAAAAAAGACACTAGGGGCCGCCTTGACGTTCTCAGAATGCAAACACTGCCTGAAAATGCTAGAACTGAGAAGAAACGTGGATCAGAAAATTTAATGAAATGCGGAATATGCCAGTTATGAATTAGGAAAAAAGAACTAGGATTTTCATTGCCTATGGAATCAATCGCTAAGCAAAGAAAAGACTCGCACAGTTGATAGCAATACTTGAACCATACTAAGGGAAGTGGAACTTTGAGTAAACGACTGAGCACTGGTGGAAGGAATTTCAGAATTAGGCTTTTGAGGAGAACAGCTCGGTGCTGAAGATGGTGGTTTCTCATGTCTATGTAACAAAGTATGGTTCATGGCCCTACAATGAAAGCACAGGTGTTCAGAACCACAGTTACTCGAAAAATGTGCTCTAGAAAGACAATTGAAACAATGTTTATGTTGAGCTATTATTTTTCGTCTCTCGTCCACAGACAAGGCTTTGAAATTGGAACATTGATATAAGTTATGAGACTGTTGATATAAAAATCCACTTTGCATCTGACTAGGCGATTGAATATACGCGGCAAAGGCATGAGACCTCAAATCTCTTTGATCATGACTAATGACCTTTTGGTTTGAAGGATTTTTTTGCAGAAATAATAGCACTCTTTTGACAGGCTATAGCGGACAAAACTTTGCACCTGGCCTTTATAAACTTAACAAGAACCTCGTAAGTGCATTGCGAATGCTGAGATAGTTCCATCTCCCAGGCTTTTAGGATAGCAGAATCGAATTTACTGGAAACAAGATGAATTAGAAATAAATCCCAAAATTGCACAGGCAGGCCTAGATTCGCCAAAGCCCGAGTGTGAAGCTCTGCTGTGTCAATTAAATTGCGAAAGGATATAACATTATCAGATTGAACATTAGGAAGAGTAAACAAAGCTTGTATCGCCGGCCCCGTGGTGTTGGGGGTAGCGCGCCTGCCTCTCACCCGGAGGCCCTGGGTTCGATCCCCTGCTCCGTCAGGGATTTTAAAACTGACGTGAGGGTTGGAACGGGGTGCAGTCAGCCTCGCGAGGACAATTGAGTAGCTGTCTGACAGTGAGACACAGCTCCCTGATCACGAATACCAAGATTAACGGCCGAGGGGACCCGACGCGCTGATCACGCGTCACCCCAATATCTGCAGGCCAAATGGCTGGGCAGCGGTCGCTTGGTCGGCCTTAGCCCTTCATGGGCTGGATAGTGCCAGGGGTTGACTTTTTTTTTTTTTTTTTTTTTTAAACAAAGCTTGTATGCGTCTTTGAATCCAAAGCCTTGAATTTCCATAGCGATCTTTCAGCAATTCTAAAGTGACCGCGTAATTGTCACTTGTCAGTGCTAGTGCCTGGATAAGCTTAAGCGGCTGACTTTGAACGGCTGAGCGCAAGTAATGGAACTGTTTTATCAGCGGAAGGGTTCCGTTGTCATGAATCAAGGAAGTAAACAATTCGAAAAATGGTTCCCATAAACTTTCATCGCCACGAAATGTGGGTAATTCAATTTTTGGGAGGAGGGCTCGGTTAGGTGCGGAGGTAGAAATTAAAAGAGGATAAATCTTCTTTCTAGCTTCAAGCGTTAATGTTCTAAGTAAAGCTTTTGCTTCTGCATAGCCTTGGTAGTAAAGAAGTTCTGTTTCGTTACGATCACTCTGAGGTTCGGGGCTTTGAATTTTAATACTGCATCGAATTTCATCGTACTTTTCAAAAGCTTGTTCATAGTGTTTTAATCTTTGAGAGATTGCAACTTTCCAAAATCCTCCCGGCCGCTGCTCGATTCAAGTTTGAACTGAAAAATATACATATATTAATGCATTGTAAAATAGTTGAACCATTATTTTTTTATGTTTATTTTTTTGATTTCTGGTGTGCAATATTTGAAATGGGTTAAATCCCAGGGTCGAGGCAACAAAGTTTATGGAGAAAAGATCTTCCCTAATCTTTCCCATAAAGGGAGAACAATTCAGGCGTAAGCCTGACCAAAATAGCTACTGTGAAACAGAAAATAGACTGAAGCGGTGCGGTACAGTGGGCATAAAGTAAATCACCAGAAAACCAAATTTAAATAACAAGGTATAAATGTGTTTATTGAAAGAACAAGTTTTTAAATAATGACATCAAAAATGCACATTAAATGCACACAAATGTGTAAAGCAGAGTTGACTAGCTATAAGTTTAACAGATTGGAGGGTCTTGTGACAGAAGCCAAATTAGTGAAAAACCAATGATAAGGCTTGCCTTAATTTGCGAGGAATAAGATAGAAGTATAATATACAATAATAAAGGAATTATAAAATGATGAATTATATGATAAAAGTAAAGGGTTTAGCTTCTTAATATAACTTGAACTTATATTCCAAATTGAAGAGCCAGCTCCATAAAATCTCAGCAAGCATGGTGTTGTTTAAGAAGTCCCTTACAATTTCTCCCGCAGGAGGCGTTCATGGCCTCAAGATGCATATTCCGTGAATACGAACGTTCATTTCTTCTTTTCCTTTCTTGAAAGGTATGACACCTGTAGTGTCTAGGCGATGACTCAGTAAAAGAATGAAACTAGTTAGCAACCAGGAAAACTGCTTTTGCCGTGAAGTATAATACCATCTGAGGTGTGACTTGTAGAGTACTGCGGTTTGCAAACATTCCAGCCATTTCAGCGTACAGGCTTCGTAACGTTGTAGCAAGGTGACGTAGCGACTGACAATAGTGCCATGAGGTGTGGCAGCGTGCGAAGTGATCCGAAGAGAGTAAAGCGTTGATCAGAAATGAGAAGTGATCCGAAGAGAATTGGTGATCAGAATGGGCGCTGATCAGAGTGAAGCGTTGATCAGAAGTGATGAAAAACTCCAACAGGCAGCGTCTTTTATACGGGGGAGATAGAACCATCTCGAACAGGAAGGCCACCTGACCACAGAGTCCTGCCATTGGCTGAATGAAGGTCAGGCTGACGTCAGTCAACACTGGCAAGCAGCAAGCCCATAAGCACATTAGTAGATGATCTGTGAGCCTAGGGCGAGGATGGCTGAGAACGTGAGCACTGGGACACTTAAGGTAAGATCTTCGGAAAACGAAGCTTATATATTGTACCCATGTGATGATTTCCCATTTAAAATACGGTTCCACATCCGGCCATCTCAATCTCTCAGGCGTGTATCATTCCCCCACAGAGCGGTTACATATTTAGGATTTGAAACTAATAGGTAGCAACTCTACAATAATACACAACAATCTCTTCTAATTCATTTATTTGAATTTAAATCATGGCTTTTTAACACAGCAAACTGCATTACATTTACATTTATCAAAATAGCAAAGCAATAAAATGGAGCGTTGAGATGACACAACAGAAGATAATCCCTTAAAACTACCTTCATCTCCGCCCTCTATGGCTGGTATCATAATCCACTGATTAGTCCATTGACCACTCCATATGGCTTTCCACAACCATGCTGTGTTGTCGCACATTCACACAAACAAACAACACTCCCATGATAAAAACAATAATTCACACTTTATCACATCACAAATATCTAAATATGAGTTGATTTTAACATTACATTGTAACCACCATTGTAATCACCCTTAAATTGTGCTTCTGCACTAATCCAAACAAATACAATCAACACTTCTCAATCCCTGCATAAATCATGCGGATCTGTGATTTTACATTTATCTTACATCTTGTCTTACATTAACAATGCATACACTTTCCCTATACAACTGTGTGTATTCATGTCTTAACTCTTTCTCTCGCCCAAAACATTAATTGAATCTAACATGCTTTAATTGTAAGCTCCACCATATGCCTTAATTGGGTCCTTTAAAATCATTAATTAGTTATCATTGTGTCGAACCGTCTATCAATGCTACCCGTTCGCTAAAAGTTAGCGTAAAATGTAAGGTTTATTCCTTCAAAACTAGGTGTCTCTGTCAGTAAAACTAATAAAGTTTACCAGTTTCTAACTTGGCCAAATATCAAGATATCTCGATGATTCTTTGACAGCAATGTGTCTTAATACACATAGAATTGACATTTATTATTATAACATTCATTTTATAACAATTTCAGGGTTCCAAAATTTACATGTCTTAATTACCAGTACAGTATAACGAGTGCCCGAGGTCGGCACCGACCCTCGTCTCACTTACAATAGCCCTCGCCACGTGGATTCTGTGAAAAAACATGGCCGCAGTTCGCTCTTTTGTCACATGTTCTCGCGCTCTCTCACTCCAAGCGACCTTCACTCACTTTCACAAACAAACTTCTCCAAGCCTACCCTCGGCTCGTCTAGATGGGTAATCTGTTTTTACAGAATGAATTGGGAATATGGAATTGTTTAAATATTTAAAACACAATCATAAGGTTTAATGGTTAGCCTTCACTGGCAAATTTACATTCAAGCCAAGGAAAGATTCATTTAACATGGTGCCCTGTGGATAATGTCGGTGGCTATAATACTGGACTAGAATAGGGTCCTACGTTACCCATACGTGTCATATTCACTCTCCCAGAGGTGAATTATTTCATACATTCAGCCGGATAAGATGGGTCTCCTGCGGGGGCAGGGTGTCCTTGTTCTCCCCCCTCACGTCAGCGATCCGATTGCCTTGCCGCTCTAATTAGCATATCTGGGTTAGGGTTCCCACTAAGTAGACCCGATTGCTCAAATATCATTCGTATGCCCCACAGCTATACGAGAATTACGACAATTTAGCAGACTTGACATACCGACTACCAGTGCTAATGATCCGTCCTGTAACAATTAAGAAAAATCTATCCATTTATATTACTTTGCTTATCACTAAGCAGGAATAAAAATCTCTGTTAAACATTTCCTTTTCCATCGTTATTACTTCATATTTTCCCGTATTTTGGGACTTTTTTTATTTTATGTGACATTACGACGTCAATATTACATTGAGCGGTCCCTTGATTCTCTACAACACTGCTTAGCTCTGCAGCTATATTTAACATGTATACGACAAAATTACCTGATGATTATTTATTCATATATTTATTACTGACACACCTTCACTTGACCCGACATAACTTAACGATTATTTTACCATTTATTATAATGAACATCCGTGTTCGTAAATACTTCGACCCTTTAATCACATTGCCATTAATTACATTATCTGCAATGAAGTTGCCTAAATATGTCGTAAATCGAATGTCGTTAACATGAAAATTATTCCAACACAAACATGAAGAATGAAAGTCATTTCTTCATATACATATACTTTCACAGGCATATTATTTACTTTAAACATTTCGGCATATGGTGTGCTACATAACTTATACATATTTATAGCTTCATGTACTCACGTTTTGTTTCTTCCAGGTGGCATCGCCCATTTACATCCCATTTTGCCCACCATCGTGGCAAATCAACAAGCCGTATCCACTTCCTTAATGCGCTTATTGCGTGGATACTTCACTGATATTTTCACTGTACACTGTTGCACATACATGAAGCTACTGCTTCGCTTTGACATTGCACAAATTATATTTGACACTACACTGTAAACACATATAACACTTAAAACACTTGGTATTTATTTACACTGCCTCACTTGGCGATTCTCACTGCAGAATCCTAGAAATACAGGTTCGTTGAGTTTCCCCCTCGACCGATGCCTGTTTCCTGCTATGAAAGTCTCGTTCTATCTGCGTGATGATACTTTATTGAACTGGTTTGCGGCAAAATCCTCGCAATCCCAAAGTTCTACTCTAGTTACTGTTCCTAGATGCGAATTACGCTGAAAATATACATAAATCAGCTCTCCCATTTTTCCCAATGTCTAAACAATTGCTACACTCGCATATTGTCGGTAACAACATGAAATGTGCTCTAATATTTAATAAGCACTATAAAATATGACATTATTACTTTGCTGTACTACTTATTGTAAATACATCTGTTCCTGCGCGTTTCCAAACATCGTAACTTCGGCTCTCTGACGTATTTCACGCTGTATTTGTACATTGTACATTACCCGTACACATGTAAATCTAAAGTCTTCAGACTGCGCGTACCATGTTTTCTCGAGCGATGTGCTCCTCACATTGTCATGTATTTTTCACACATTATACTAGCATGAAATACACTGTCCTTAATTACGACGCCTCCCATACTGTTTCACTGAATTAACGGTACTTGATTGCAATTAATTCACTTTGCATTACACTTGCAAAATAATACATTGTCTTTGTGTGCGAGTTGGTTCCACTGACCTAACTTGTACATTGCATATGTATTAATAATGTATTCAACTGACTTACTTTGAATCACTTCACTTGCCATTATGCATCGCACTTGTGAACAATACTCACTGACTACTTATAGAAAGTTAATGTCCTTTGTGCGCGGTGTCCTTTTCGGGATCAGAGCGACGTGCACCCTGCCCTGCGGGTTAGTTCAACTGACTTCCTGATTAAAACTTTAAAGTATCTCGCGTGTAGCGTCCTTTCCGGTACCAGAGCGACGTGCACCCTGCCCTGCGAGTTGGTTCAACTGACTTCGCTCCACTCCTCTTGTGGGCTTGTATGGAATTTGGGACAAAACCTAGTTCCCTTAATTTGCTGGAGCGTTATATCCTTTTACAAGGCTCTTTCCGGCCTGGAAAAGCATTCTTCCTGTCCGTTTTGACGCGAAGATTCCATAACTGCTTGCTTGTTCGTGATTCGATCACCCAATTAATTATAAATAATTAATTCCTTCGGAGCGTCATAGCGCCATCTCGGCGGTGATTCCCCGTTGTCCTTCCGCTGGTCTTTCCACGACGTGCGCTTCCACACTCTTCCTTAATACAGCTCCGATTTGGATGCTTGATGTCTTGATAATTAGCCTTCTGGAATTTCATACTCAGAGATGTCACTCTCATGTCTGTGGATGGTTTTGATTAGGAGTAATCAATGATTTTCTTTTCCCGCTCGCCCCACTATGGTTCACTTCCATTGTGAGCTGGGGATTTTCAGGTCCAGATCTGCACCCCCCCCCCTCCTCTTGAGACGCTTGAAATAAGTTCCAGATGACTGAAGGGTTGCCAGTCTACCACGCCTACTTCCCAACGCGATATGTCAACTGTCACAAACTCCAAGTTCTTGTGTCCAGCTTAGAAAATCGTCTTTCTTGCCTTATAATCAGACAACATTTCTCCATTATTTCTGTGTTATTTCTCAATATAACATCAGAATTGCTTCCACATAACATCAATAATGTCACGAGGCATGACTCTAGGGATTTGCCTCATCTAAACTCCCCTAAAGATCCTGAGTTCATTTCTTTTCTGCAGTCCCTGACTACTCTTTATTTTCCCAGTGTGCCAGGTTCGACACAAGTCAGCCTAATCCCCTTTGGTACATCTTCCCCTTGCTAAGTTTAAAGAATTCATTGGCCAGTGAACTTCTTTAAACCAACAGCTGACTGTGTTAGACCTGGGACCATGCTTGTTTACAATAAGCGGTCACTGAACTCGTCTGGCGGGTAGGTCTCTCCCTCTCCTCCATCCAGTCTCAAGTTCTCCCTCAGGCTGCGGTTTCTCTGCGAAGGGTCTCATTCAATGCTTCTACCTCTCTTGCTAGCATGACAAGCTCCTCGTAAACTCTTCTTAACAGCTACACACTTGTTCCTTTCTTCCTGCACTGGGCTGGCCGTCTCGACCTTCTTTCAATCCACGTGGCACGCTCCCTTGCTGCTCTGCCTGCCCGCAGTTCCTTTCCACGTGAATTAGGATATGTGCTGATAGCTCCTCTTGTTCATCGAACTCTTCTGGCGGATAATAAATTTTCAAATTGGCAGCATTCATGACTACTTCGTTCCCTGTTTCCATATGCTTTATCCTATAAGCATTGTTCTGTAAATGTCTGATGATCTTATACGGGCCGTGAAATATTAATATTAAATTTCTTGTATTTGCGGTTTTCAGGGTGTGAACTTGCTGGTTTCCTAATGAGGACTTTTTCTCCGACGAGTAGCGGTCGATGATATCGCTTCCCTCGGATCCTTCTCTGTCGTCGTTCAGCCTGTGCCAGGAGATACTCGAAGGTTCTCCTAATCCACAAATCTCGACCTGGTTGTGCATCAACGGGGTAATGGTATGATTCCATTCCATGGCCTCTCTGGTCTTTGGACTTCCCGTTGCTAAGCCTCCCACGAGGTAATCTGTCATCATCCGTATCCAGGGATCTTGATGTTGAATGATGGTGAGATTCCTTAATTCTCCAGGGTCTTCTAAATTTGGTGTCTTTTTACAGCTCCAGTCCTGTTTGAGTGTCTTCTTTCCTCTTCGCTCCGCTGCAATTCAAAGCTTTTCGCACCATCCTTGTACATATCCGGTGGCTTTCTATTCCGAATGGCCTCATCCCATCTGACTTGAGATTTCTTTGGATCTTCTCCTCTTTCATTGAGATATTGCAGTGAGGCATGATATCTCTCCTCTATTTCGTCATCGAAATTACGGATCTCTCTTGGGGTCTCCAATTTCTAATATTATTACCTTCACGGTCATTATTAATCCTTCCACTGTTTTAGTATGGCCTACCACGTGAAATTTGGTGATTCCATTGCTTTCGGCCTGTTTTGCCTCTGTGAGCATTTCCTTTATACTCTGACTGCCATTTTCTGTGCTCATCCTCCCTTTGATAAACATCAGAATTCAACGTTTCAGTGCTAGTTGATTTGTTCTTGTTTTGAACTTTGCTCTGTTCAGTCTGCGTGTTCGTTACATGGACTTGTTCCACGGTTCGATGTTGGCGCACATTATTAGATGTAGTAAGTTCAAGGTACCTGAGAACTGCCTCCATTTCCATCGCCGTTTTTGCGTTTGCTGAAATCAGCAGCCTTTGTATTTCGTAAGGAAGCTGTTTAGCAATAGCAATACATAAATCTCCTTCTCCAGGGACTTCGTCAAGTGCCTTAAATTTCCATAATTGCGGTGTAAAGAATTCCGCATACTTGGTTGGATTATTTGTACTGTATCTCCTGGAGTACAAATCCAATCGTAAATTTTGTTGCACGCTGGGGTCGCAATAACGTTATAAGAAGGCTCCTCGAAACTCATCGACAGTGTCGAAAGTATAACGAAAACTTCGGAACCATAACGCACACTCTCCTTCCGTTAGCTTTTCTATGGCTCTCAACCTGCATTCTTGCGCTACCCGTGCATCATTCAAGTATTGAAACACCTCCTTTAACCAGTATTTTGGTGTCATGTTGCAATGGCTTCCTGAGAATTTTCTCGGCTTTTCTTCATTGGCTCTGATCACAGTCACAACTTGATTATGCATGGCCGTTTCATGCGGTGTAGATGCTGCGATCGGTGTATTTGGCGTTATATAAGTACTTTCGCCTGGCACTGTGGCCTTTCTTATGACAGGCTGGGTCTCTAGGTCTGCCCACCTGTTTTTCCTCATATCCTCCAAGCTGCCTACGCTTAACTTCGGATCTCTCATTACTGATTCCTCCTGCGCTATCATTCTGATTTCGATTTGATTGTTGCGCGCCTCTGCTCTTTCCAGTCGAGCGAGTACTTCCAGTTCAATCTTCCCTATGCTGTCCCGGTTTTCTTCTGCCACCTTAAATATTTTCTTTTTATCTACCTTAAGGCTTTCCTTGATATTGGAAATTTCTCCTTCTACTTCTTCTTTTATCTGAGCGTGGGTTTTATCGTTTGCCTCCGTTTTCTGGCCTTCTCTTATCTCTAATTCTTCTCTTAGCCTTCTTACTTCCGTCTGGATGTATATTTAGACTGTTGAGATTTCCTTTCTGACCTTCATAATTTCCCCTCTATTTTCCTCTTGTCTCTTGTTTACCAAAACAATGTCACTTCGAGCTTGGTCCAATTCCTGATGAACTTTGCTCACCTGACCTTTCATATTGCCTACTAATTCTTTGTTTTCGTCGACGATGCCCTTAATTTCTCCTATTTCCTGGCACTGATCTAAAATATTACGATCCTGCTTCTTTAATTCATCGTTAATAGATCTCGCATATCCAACTAATTGTATATCCCACTTCGATTCGCTTTCTTCAAGTCTCTGATCTACGGTTTTAGTAAAATCAGTAAACGGTTTCGCTTGGCGTTCGGTATTCGCCTCATTCTGGATTTGCATATCCTTAAGATCGCTTGGCAACGTATCTAATCTAATGTTTATTTCACGCTGTGATTCCTTACACGCTTGAAAACTATTTTCGAGTTTGAGCTCTATAGCTTCAAATCGTTTGTCTGTGGTAACCTGTACTTCTGGGATTATGCTTACAACATTTTTTGTTACCTCGGTTTTAATGGTTTCCTGCATTTGGCCTAATTTAACATTTATTTCAACCTGATTAGCGTCCAATCGATTGTTCATTTCAACCTCTTTAGCGTCTAATCGAGTGTCTATTTCAACCTTGTTGGTCTCTAATCGATTGTTCATTTCAACCTGATTAGCACCAACCGCTTATTCATTACAACCTGCCGGTTGTTCATTTCAACCTGCTGGTTGTTGACCCCTAAATGGTGGTTTATTTCATACTGAGATGCCTTACCATCCTTCTTATTCTCATCTCTGTCAGGGTCAAAATGCTGTCTCAACTCTGCAATACACTGCAGTATTCCCTCCGCGCTAGCCATCCTGTATTTCAATCGTATTGATATATAGGTGGGCTCCACGGTTTGTAAATTGGATGCGTCACACTGAGAAAGACTTCAGACATTACACACAATTTGTAAGATTTTCAAACATTTGGATTGTGAATAAATTGTGAATTGGGGACACAGTGTAAGTACCTGTCGGCACTTCCCTTTCCAACACAAGGGAATATACATTGCTCCCAAAAGCCTAACAATCACTCAAAAATCGCTCAAACACAGTTTGAGGCAAAAATCAACTATTATGGTTTTCCCCATGAAAACCATATATTCTATGGGGTTTCCCTAAATCCCATAAGCTGCACGATCTTGGGCGCCATGATAAAATGGTGGTTTCATGGTCACCCAGCGCAACACATAGACCAAATTCACAAACAATCGAGAAACCGTCCAGGGGTTGGTTTTTACTGCCGAGAGTCCACGTTGGGCATTGCCATGATAAATGGTGGTACACCTTGATATGAGTTATTTTATCAACACTTTTATGATCGTATATGAGCTTATATGAGAGTTGGTGCGGTCATTCCCTAATCTGTGCTAGTCGTTACTTTTACTTGAATCCTTTAACATTAAATCTCGACCGAATTTAGTTGTACTTTTAGTTCAAATCCATGTACAATAAATAGTTCCTCATGTACCCATGTGATGATTTTCCATGGAAAATATGTATCCGCCTCCGTCCATCTCAATCTCTCAGGCGTGTATCATTCCCCCACAGAGCGGTTACATATTTAGGATTTGAAACTAATAGGTAGCAACTCTACAATAATACATAACAATCTATTCTATTTAATTTGAGCTTAAATCATGGCTTCTTAACACAGCAAACAACATTACATTTACATTTATCAAAATAGCAAAGCAATAAAATTGAGCGTTGAGATGACACAACTAAAGATAATCCCTTAAAACTACCTTCATCTCCGTCCTCTATGGCTGGTATCATAATCCTCTGAATAGTCCATTTGACCAGTCCGTATGTTTTTCCACAACCATGCTGTGTTGTCGCAATTTCACACAAACAAACAACACTCCCTAAATAAAAACAATTATTCACGCTTTATCACATCACAAATATCTAAATATGAGTTGATTTTAACGTTACACTATGATCACCATTGTAATCACTCATAAATTGTGCTTCTGCACTAATCCAAACAAATACAATCAACACTACTCAATCCTTGCATAAAGCATGCGGTTCTGTGATTTTACATTTATCTTACATCTTGTCTTACATTAACAATACATACACTTTCTCTATACAACTGTGTGTATTCATGTCTTAACTCTTTCTCTCGCCCAAAACTTTAATTGAGTCTACCATGCTTTAATTGTAAACTCCATAATATGCCTTAATTGGGTCCTTTCAAATCATTAATTAGTTATCATTGTGTCGAACCGTCAAACAATGCTACCCGTTCGCTAAAAATTAGCGTTAAATGTAAGGTTTATTCCTTCAAAACTAGGTGTCTCTGTCAGTAAAACTTATAATGTTTACGAGCTTCTAACTTGGCCAAATATAAAGATATCTCTATGATTCTTTGACAGCAATGTGTCTTAATACTCATAGAATTGACATTTATTATTATAACATTAATTTTATAACAATTTCAGAATTCCAAAATTTACATGTCTTAATTACCAGTACAGTATAACGAGTGCCCGAGGTCTGCACCGACCCTCGTCTCACTTACAATAGCCCTGGCCACGGGGTTTCTGTGGAAAAACATGGCCACCATTCGCTCTTTTGTCACATGTTCTCGCGCTCTCTCACTCTGAGCAACCTTCATTCACTTTCACAAGTATAAACAAACTTCTCCAAGCCTGCCCTCAGCTCGTCGAGATGGGTAATCTGTTTCTTACAGAATGCATTAGGAATATGGAATTGTTTAAATATTTAAAACCCTATCATTAGCTTTAATGGCAAGCCTTCAATGGCACATTGACATTCAAGCCAAGGAAAGATTCATATAACATGGTGCCCTGTGGATAATGTCGGTGGCTATAATACTAAACTTCAATAGGGTCCTACGTTTCCCATACGTGTCATTTTCACTCTTCCAGAGGTGAATTAATTCATACATTCAGCTGGCCAAGGATGGGTATCCTCTGTGAGCAGGGTGTCCTTGTTCTCCCCCCTCACGTCAGCGATCCGATTGACTGCCGCTTTAATTAGCATATCTGGGTTAGGGTTCCCACTAAGTACACCCGATTGCTCATACATCATTCGTATGCCCCACGACTATACGAGAATTACGACGATTTTGCAGACCTGACATTCCGACTACCAATGTTAATGATCCGTCATGTAACAATTAAGAAAATCTATCAATTAATCTTACTTTGCTTATCATTAAGCAGCAATAGAAATCTCTGTTAAGCATTTCCTTTTCCATTGTTATTACTTCATATTTTTCCGTATTTTGTGACTCTTTGATTTTTTGTGACATTATGACGTTAATATTACATTGAGCGGTCCCTTGATTCTCTACAACACTGCTTATCTCTGCAGTTATATTTAACATGTATACAACAAAATTCCCTGTTGATTATTTATTCATATATTTATTACTGACACACCTTCACTTGACCCGACATAACTTAACGATTATTTTACCATTTATTATAATGAACATTCGTGTTCGTAAATACTTCGACCCTTTAATCACATTGCCATTAATTACATTATCTGCAATGAAGTTGCCTAAAACATGACGTAAATCGAACGTCGTTAACATGAACATTATTCCAACACAAACATGAAGAATGAAAGTCATTTCTTCATATACATCAACTTTCACTGGCATATTATTTACTTTAAACATTTCGGCATATTGTGTGCTACATAACTTATACATATTTATAGCTTCATGTACTCACGTTTTGTTTCTTCCAGGTGGCATCGCCCATTTACATCCCATTTTGCCCACCATCGTGGCAAATCAACAAGCCGTATCCACTTCCTTAATGCGCTTATTGCGTGGATACTTCACTGATATTTTCACTATACACTGTTGCACATACATGAAGCTACTGCTTCGCTTTGACATTGCACAAATTATATTTGACACTACACTGTAAACACATATAACACTTAAAACACTTGATATTTATTTACACTGCCTCACTCAGCGATTCTCATTGCAGAATCCCAGAAATACAGGCTCGATGAGTTTCCCCCTCGACCGAAGCCTGATTCCTGCTTATCAAGTCTCGTTCTATCTGAGTGATGATACTATATTGAACTGGTTTGCAGCAAAATCCTCGCAATTCCCAAAGTTCTATTCTAGTTGCTGTTCCTAGATGTAATTTACACTGAAAATATACATAACTCAGCTCTCCCATTGTTCCCAATGTCTAAACAATTGCTACACTCGCATATTGTCGGTAACGACATGAATTGTGCTCCAATATTTAATTAGCACTATAAAATATGACATTATTACTTTGCTGTACTACTTATAGTAAATACATCTTTTCCTACGTGTTTCCATACATCGTAACTTCGGCTCTCTGACGTATTTCACGCTGTATTTGTACATTGTACATTACCCGTACACATGTAAATCTATTGTCTTCAGACTGCGCGTACCATGTTTTCTCGAGCGATGTGCTCCTCACATTGTCCGGTATTTTTCACACATTATACTAGCATGAAATACACTGTCCTTAATTACGACGCCTCCCATACGGTTTCACTGAATTAACGGTACTTGATTGCAATTAATTCACTTTGCATTTCACTTGCAAAATAATACATTGTCTTTGTGCACGAGTTGGTTCCACTGACCTAACTTGTACATTGCACATGTATTAATAATGTATTCAACTGACTTACTTTGATTCACTTCACTTGCCATTATACATCGCACTTGTGAACAATACTCACTGACTACTTATGGAAAGTTAAAGTCCTTTGTGCGCGGCGTCCTTTCCGGGATCAGAGCGACGTGCACTCGGCCCTACGATATGGTTCAACTGACTCCTTGATTAAAACTTTCAAGTATCTCAGGTGTAGCGTCCTTTCCGGGAACAGAGCGACGAGCACCCTGCCCCGCGAGTTGGTTTAACTGACTTCTTGATTAAAACTTTAGAGTATCTCGCGTGTAGCGTCCTTTCCGGGAACAGAGCGACGTGCACCCTGCCCTGCGAGTTGGTTCAACTGACTTCTTGATTAAAACTTTAAAGTATCTCGCGTGTAGCGTCCTTTCAGGTAACAGAGCGACGTGCACCCTGCTCTGCGAGTTGGTTCACCTGACTTCGCTCCACTCCTCTTGCGGGCTTATAAGGAATTTGGGACAAAATCTAGTTCTCTTAATTTGCTGGAGCGTTATATCCTTTTACAAGGCTCTTTCCGGCCTGGAAGAGGATTCTTCTCGTCCGTTTTGACTCGCAGATTCCATAACTGCTCGCGTGTTTGTGATTCGGTCACCCAATCAATTATAAATAATTAATTTCTTCGGAGCTTCATAACGCCATTTCAGCGGTGATTCCCCGTTGTCTTTCCGCTGGCCTCTCCACGACGTGTGCTTCCACACCCTTCTTTAATACAGCTCCGATTTGGATGCTTGATGTCTTGATAATTAGCCTTCTGGAATTTCATTCACAGAGGTGCCACTCTCATGTCTGTGGATGGTTTTGATTAGGAGTAATCAATGATTTTCTTTTCCCGCTCGCCCCACGATGGTTCACTTCCATTGTGAGCTGGGGATTTTCAGGTCCAGATCTGCTCTCCCTCTCCTCTTGAGACGCTTGAAATAAGTCCCAGATGACTGAAGGGTTGCCAGTCTACCACGCCTACTTCCCAACGCGATATGTCACCTGTCACAAACTCCAAGTCCAGCTTAGAAAATCGTGTTTCTTGCCATACAATCAGACAACATTTCTCTATTATTTCTCTGTTATTTCTCAATATAACATCAGAATTGCTTCCACATTACATCAATAATGTCACGTGGCATGTCTCTAGGGATTTGTCTCATCTAAACTCCCCTAAAGATCCTGAGTTCATTTCTTTTCTGCAGTCCCTGACTACTCTTTATTTTCCCAGTGTGCCATGTTCGACACAAGTCAGCCTAATCCCCTTTGGTACATCTTCCCCTTGCAAACTTTAAAGAATTCATTAGCCAGTGAACTTCTTTAAACCAACAGCTGACTGTGTTAGACCTGGGACCATGCTTGTTTACAATAAGCGGTCACTGAACTCGTCTGGCGGGTAGGTCTCTCCCTCTCCTCCAACCAGTCTCAAGTTCTCCCTCAAGCTGCGGTTTCTCTGCGAAGGGTCTCATTCAATGCTTCTACCTCTCTTGCTAGCATGACAAGCTCCTCGTAAACTCTTCTTAACAGCTACACTCTTGTTCCTTTCTTCATTCACTGGGCTGGCCGTCTCGACCTTTTTTCTTTCTGCGTGGCACGCTCCCTTGCTGCTCTGCCTGCCTGCAGTTCCTTTCCACGTGAATTAGGATGTGTGCTGATAGCTCCTCTTGTTCTTTGGCTCTTCTCCTCTTTCATTGAGATATTGCAGTCAGGCATGATATCTCTCCTCTATTTCGTAATCGAAATTACGGATCTCTCTTGGGGTCTCCAATTTCTAATATTATTACCTTCACGGTCATTATTATTTCTTCCACTGTTTTAGTATGGTCTACCACGTGAACTTTGGTGATTCCATTGCTTTCGGCCTGTTTTGCCTCTGTGAGCATTTCCTTTATATGCTGACTGCCATCTTCTGTGCTCATCCTCCCTTTGATAAACATCAGAATTCAACGCTTCAGTGCTAGTTGATTTGTTCTTGTTTTGAACTTTGCTCTGGTCAGTCTGCGTGTTCGTTACATGGACTTGTTCCACGGTTCGATGTTGGCGCACATTATTAGATGTAGTAAATTCAAGGTACCTGAGAACTGCCTCCATTTCCATCGCCGTTTTTGCGTTTGCTGAAATCAGCAGCCTTTGTATTTCGTAAGGAAGCTGTTCAGCAATAGCAATACATAAATCTCCTTCTCCAGGCGCTTCGTCAAGTGCCTTCGATTTCCATAATTGCGATGTAAAGAATTCCGCATACTTGGTTGGATTATTTGTACTGTATCTCCTGGAGTAAAAATCCAATCGTAAATTTTGTTGCACGGTGGGGTCGCAATAACGTTATAAGAAGGCTCCTCGAAACTCATCGACAGTGTCGAAAGTATAACGAAAACTTCGGAACCATAACGCACACTCTCCTTCCGTTAGCTTTTCTATGGCTCTCAACCTGCATTATTGCGCCACCTGTGCATCATTCAAGTATTGAAACACCTCCTTTAACCAGTATTTTGGTGTCATGTTGCAATGGCTTCCTGAGAATTATCTCGGCTTTTCTTCATTGACTCTGATCACAGTCACAACTTGATTATGCATGGCCGTTTCATGCGGTGTAGATGCTGCGATCGGTGCATTTGGCGTTATATAAGTTCTTTCGCCTGGCACTGTAGCCTTTCTTATTACAGGCTGGGTCTCTAGGTCTGCCCACCTGTTTTTCCTCATATCCTCCAAGCTGCCTACGCTTGACTTCGGATCTCTCATTACTTATTCCTCCTGCGCTATCATTCTGATTTCGATTTGATTGTTGCGCGCCTCTGCTCTTTCCAGTCGAGCGAGTACTTCCTGTTCGATCTTTCCTAAGCTGTCCCGGTTTTCTTCTGCCACCTGAAAGATTTTCTTTTTATCTACCTTCAGGCTTTCCTTGATATTGGAAATTTCTCCTTCTACTTCTTCTTTTATCTGAGCGTGGGTTTTATCGTTTGCCTCCGTTTACTGGCCTTCTCTTATCTCTAATTCTTCTCTTAGCCCTCTTACTTCCTTCTGGATGTATATGTTGACTGTTGAGATTTCCTTTCTGACCTTCATAATTTCCCCTCTATTTTCCTCTTGTCTCTTGTGTACCAAAACAATGTCGCTTCGAGCTTGGTCCAATTCCTGATGAACTTTGCTCACCTGACCTTTCATATTGCCTACTAATTCTTTGTTTTCGTCGACGATGCCCTTAATTTCTCCTATTTCCTGGCACTGAACTAAAATATTATGATCATGCTTCTTTAATTCATCGTTAATAGATCTCGCATATCCAACTAATTGTATATCCCACTTCGATTCGCTTTCTTCAAGTCTCTGATCTACGGTTTTAGTAAAATCAGTAAACTGTTTCGCTTGGCGTTCGGTATTCGCCTCATTCTGGATTTGCATATCCTTAAGATCGCTTGACAAAGTATCTAATCTATTGTTTATTTCACGCTGTGATTCCTTACACGCTTGAAAACTATTTTCGAGTTTGAGCTCTATAGCTTCAAATCGTTTGTCTGTGGTAACCTGCATTTCTGAGATTATGCTTACAACATTTTTTGTAACCTCGGTTTTAATGGTTTACTGCATTTGGGCTAAATTAACATTTATTTCAACCTGATTAGCGTATAATCGATTGTTCATTTCAACCTGTTTAGCGTCTAATCGATTGTTTATTTCAACCTTGTTGGCCTCTAATCGATTGTTCATTTCAACCTGATTAGCACCAACCGCTTATTCATTTCAACCTGCCGGTTGTTCATTTCAACCTGCTGGTTGTTGACCTCTAAACGGCGGTTTATTTCATACTGAGATGCCTTAGCATACTTCTTATTCTCATCTCTGACAGCGTCAAAATGCTGTCTCAACTCTGCAATACACTGCAGTATTCCTTCCGTGCTAGCCATCCTTTATTTCAATCGTATTGATATATAGGTGGGCTCCACGGTTTGTAAAATGGATGCGTCACGCTGAGAAATACTTCAGACATTACACACAATTTGTAAGATTTTCAAAATTTGGATTGTGAATAAATTGTGAATTGGGGACACAGTGTAAGTACCTGTCGGCACTTCCCTTTCCAACACAAGGGAATATACACTGCTCCCAAAAGCCTAACAAACACTCAAAAATCGCTCAAACACAGTTTGAGGCAAAAATCAACTATTATGGTTTTCCCCATGAAAACCATATATTATATGGGGTTTCACTAAATCCCATAAGATGCACGATTTTGGGCGCCATGATAAAATGGTGGTTTCATGGTCACCCAGCGCAACACATAGGCCAAATTCACAAACAATCGAGAAACCGTCCAGGGGTTGGTTTTTACTGCCGAGAGTCCACGTTGGGCATTGCCATGATAAATGGTGGTACACCTTGATATGAGTTATTTTATCAACACTTTTATGATCGTATATGAGCTTATATGAGAGTTGGTGCGGTCATTCCCTAATCTGTGCTAGTCGTTACTTTTAATTGAATCCTTTAACATTAAATCTCGACCGACTTTAGTTGTACTTTTAGTTCAAATCCATGTACAATGAATAGTTCCTCATGTACCCATGTGGCGATTTTCCATGGAAAATATGCATCCGCCTCCGTCCATCTCAATCTCTCAGGCGTGTATCATTCCCCCACAGAGCGGTTACATATTTATGATTTGAAACTAATAGGTATCAACTCTACAATAATACATAACAATCTATTCTATTTAATTTGAGCTTAAATCATGGCTTCTTAACACAGCAAACAACATTACATTTACATTTATCAAAATAGCAAAGCAATAAAATTGGGCGTTGAGATGACACAACTAAAGATAATCCCTTAAAACTACCTTCATCTCCGTCCTCTATGGCTGGTATCATAATCCTCTGAATAGTCCATGTTCTCGCGCTCCCTCACTCCGAGCGACCTTCACTAACTTTCACAAATATCAACAAACTTCTCCAAGCTTTCCCTCGGCTGGTCTAGATGGGTAATCTGTTTCTTACAGAATGCATTAGGAATATGGAATTGTTTAAATATTTAAAAATCTATCATTAGGTTTAATGGCTAGCCTTCAATGGCACATTTACATTCAAGCCAAGGAAAGATTCATATAACATGGTGCCCTGTGGATAATGTCGGTGGCTATAATACTGGATTACAATAGGGTCCTACGTTACCCATACGTGTCATGTTCACTCTCCCAGAGGTGAATTATTTCATACATTCAGCTGGCTAAGGATGGGTATCCTGCGTGAGCTGGGTGTCATTGTTCTCCCCCCTCACGTCAGCGATCCGATTGGCTGCCGCTCTAATTAGCATATCTGGGTTAGGGTTCCCACTAAGTACACCCAATTGTTCATATATCATTCGTATGCCCCACGACTATACGAGAATTCGACGATTTTGCAGACCTGACATTCCGACTACCAATGCTAATGATCCGTTCTGTTACAATTAAGAAAATCTATCAATTAATCTTACTTTGCTTATCATTAAGCAGCAATAAAAATCTCTGTTAAGCATTTCCTTTTCCATCGTTATTACTTCATATTTTTCCGTATTTTGTGATTCTTTGATTTTATGTGACATTATTACGTTAATATTACATTGAGCGGTCCCTTGATTCTCTACAACACTGCTTATCTCTGCAGTTATATTTAACATGTATACAACAAAATTCCCTGATGATTATTTATTCATATATTTATTACTGACACAAGTTCACTTGACCCGACACAACGTAACGATTATTTTACCATTTATTATAATGAACATCCGTGTTCGTATATACTTCGACCCTTTAATCACATTGCCATTAATTACATTATCTGCAATGAAGTCGCCTAAAACATGACGTAAATCGAACGTCGTTAACATGAAAATTATTCCAACACAAACATGAAGATTGAAAGTCATTTCTTCATATACATCAACTTTCACTGGCATATTATTTACTTTAAACATTTCGGCATATGGTGTGCTATATAACTTACACATATTTATGGCTTCATGTACTCACGTTTTGTTTCTTCCAGGTGGCATCGCCCATTTAAATCCCATTTTGCCCACCATCGTGGCAAATCAACAAGCCATATCCACTTCCTTAATGCGCTTATTGCGTGGATACTTCACTGATATTTTCACTATACACTGTTGCACATACATGAAGCTACTGCTTCGCTTTGCCATTGCACAAATTATATTTTACACTACACTGTAAACACGTATAACACTTAAAACACTTGATATTTATTTACACTGCCTCACTCGGCGATTCTCACTGCAGAATCCCAGAAATACAGGCTCGTTGTGTTTCCCCCTCGACCGATGCCTGATTCCTGCTATGAAAGTGTCGTTCTATCTGTGTGATGATACTTTATTGAACTGGTTTGCGGCTAAATCCTCGCAATTCCAAAGTACTACTCTAGTTACTGTTCCTAGATGCAAATTACGCTGAAAATATACATAACTCAGCTCTCCCATTGTTCCCAATGTCTAAACAATTGCTACACCCCCATATTGTCGGTAATGACATGAATTGTGCTCTAATATTTAATTAGCACTATAAAATATGACATTATTACTTTGCTGTACTACTTATAGTAAATACATCTTTTCCTGCGCGTTTCCAAACATCGTAACTTCGGCTCTCTGACGTACTTCACTCTGTATTTGTACATTGTACATTACCCGTACACATGTAAATCCATTGTCTTCAGCCTGCGCGTACCATGTTTTCTCGAGCGATGTGCTCCTCACATTGTCCGGTATTTTTCACACATTATACTAGCATGAAATACACTGTCCTTAATTACGACGCCTCCCATACTGTTTCACTGAATTAACGGTACTTGATTGCAATTAATTCACTTTGCGTTACACTTGAAAAATAATACAGTGTCTTTGTGCGCGAGTTGGTTCCACTGACCTAACTTGTACATTGCACATGTATTAATAATGTATTCAACTGACTTACTTTGATTCACTTCACTGACTACTCTTTATTTTCCCAGTGCCTTACATCGCTCTTGTGAACAATATTCACTGACTACTTATGGAAAGTTAAAGTCCTTTGTGCGAGGCGTCCTTTCCGGTACCAGAGCGACGTGCACTTCGCCCTACGATATGGTTCAACTGACTTCTTGATTAAAACTTTAAAGTATCTCGCGTGTAGCGTCCTTTCCGGTACCAGAGCGTCGTGCACCCTGCCCTGCGAGTTGGTTCAACTGACTTCGCTCCACTCCTCTTGCGGGCTTATAAGGAGTTTGGGACAAAACCCAGTTCCCTTAATTTGCTGGAGCGTTATATCCTTTTTCAAGGCTCTTTCCTGCCTGGAAGAGGATTCTTCTTGTCCGTTTTGACTCGCAGATTCCATAACTGCTCGCGTGTTCGTGATTCGATCACCCAATCAAATATAAATAATTAATTTCTTCGGAGCTTCATAACGCCATTTCAGCGGCGATTCCCCGTTGTCCTTCCGCTGGCCTCTCCACGACGCGTGCTTGCACGCCCTTCCTTAATACAGCTCCGATTTGGATACTTGATGTCTTGATAATTAGCCTTCTGGAATTTCATTCACAGAGATGTCACTCTCATGTCTGTGGATGGTTTTGATTAGGAGTAATCAATGATTTTCTTTTCCCGCTCCTCCCACGATGGTTCACTTCCATTGTGATCTGGGGATTTTCAGGTCCTGATCTGCATTTCCCTTACTCTTGAGACGCTTGAAATAAGTCCCAGATGACTGAAGGGTCGCCAGTCTACCCCGCCTACTTTCCAACGCGATATGTCAACTGTCACAAACTCCAAGTTCTTGTGTCCAGCTTAGAAAATCGTGTTTCCTGCCATACAATCAGACAATATTTCTCCATTATTTCTGTGTTATTTCCCAATATAACATCAGAATTGCTTCCACATTACATCAGTAATGTCACGTGGCATGTCTCTAGGGATTTTTCTCAGCTAAACTCCCTTAAAGATCCTTAGTTCATTTCTTTTCCGCAGTCCCTGACTACTCTTTATTTTCCCAGTGTGCCAGGTTCGACACCAGTCAGCCTAATCCCCACGGGTACAATATATATAAATAAATCAATAAATTAATTATAATACAATAAAGTATTTAACATATAAACTTGTTTGGAAGTTTTCGGGAGAGAGAAAAAGCGAACAGTAAATCCTGGCTGTCACGAAGAAGTAAACATATACACAACCGTATAATGTCACGAAAGTGACCAAACATTCTAAGCCTGCTGATAGGACCAATTTTTAAATACATGTAACTTCTATATTATCAATTGGATTTCAACCAAATTTCGTATGAGCTATGTGTACCATAACAGTTATGACTGCGTATTCTTAGGAGCAACCAGAGCTGCCGAATGTTTATAAATGCTTTCTTTGAATTTTTACCCTAATATCAATATATCAGAAAGTATGCAAGCCAACTGCTGAAAACTTTGTACACGTATAGTACCTGACATTCCAGATTAATTTGGAGTAACTAAAATACGTCATTGCTGCCAACATCATTCTAAGCCTGTTGATATGTTCAATTTTAAACATCTAACTTTTATACTAACAAATGGAATTCATCCCCAATTGGCACATATATATATATATTTCCTGAAGGACATCCGCCCGGCATTCCGGGAGACCATAAAGATCCAGAATACAGTGTAGGTACATTGTTGGCTCTACAGTACATAAGTCATTACGATATACCATATAAATGGTTATGTAGCATGTTGAGTGAAGCTCTCAATACGCCCAAGCACATCTTCTCAAGATCATCCTCGATGATGCCAAGCTTCTTGAGGATATCCACGACGAACTTATAAGATGTTCCACGAGCTCCGAATAGAAGGCCATTCACTTTCCATGCATTTTTAGGTAAGTTATATCTCTCACTCAAGTGAGGTATGCATGGTCGGTAAATAGCCTCTTTCTCCTCGTTGACTCGTACGGCTTGCGGAATATCCACTTCCATTCGTACCGTTGGGTCCAGGACCAAACCCCTTCCATTCTTCCTGTCAATGGCAACGATATCTGCTCTACGGTGACTACCATTTTCTGAAATGCAGTGCACTTCCTCATAAACTTCCCATTTCAATTTCCTCAGGGAAGTGGCAATTGATGATCGAACTCGGTGATGGCGGGAATTTCGTAACAGTTCTCCTTTAGAACATTGACCCAGGACATGTCCTAGCGTCTCTGGTTGGTCACATCCTGGTTGTCGGCATAGGGTTGTGTGCTGACTTCTCCCCGGCACAGCTCTCACCGCTGAGATGTTGCAATACATTTTGATGGCATTCGTCCATTCAGAGCACGATAAGCCTTTTCTGTTATTTATCCACGAGTTGTTCTTAGGATGTTGTTCATAAACTTCCACTCCTTTACCTTTATGAGGAAGTTTGCACCAAGCTTCAAATGACCGTTTCCGAAGCTCATTTCGTAACCAACGTCCCGATTTTGATTCTGTGCAATCACTAGTTGGAAAATTAAAATATTGAAGAATTTCTTTCTTTTCCCCGTCAAGATTTCGACAAATATATAAATGAACATCTTCCACTCTGAGTAACTATTGAACTATATTAAAATGCTGTATATATGCTTCCCATTCAACCTTAACAAAACCCAGCCCCCGAACATTCCTGGATGCATACAACATATCATTGGGACAGTCATGTTGTAACCCAATGATTTCTTTGATAGTTGATCGCAAAAGTTTATCAACATCGACCAGAAAACTTGATGGAATTTTATTTAACGGTGTACTCTGTATTGTATAATTAAGACTTGACCAAATGTATTGATTAATTATGTTTAACTTTTGGTCTGATTTTAGTAAACAAGAAACTGTGAGAGAATTCAAGTCTTTTTCTAAACTATTTATCAACTTGCTCTTGTCAAACACAATTTCACCTTCAAAAGTTATTCCCAGGTATTTTATGGTTTCCCTAGATTTTACACATGTCAAAGCAGTATTTCCTAGCGTCACAGCACTTCTCTGACAAAGGTTCCCTTCTTTAATATTGATCATTCTGCATTTTGAAGGATTCATGGAAAGACCTATAGCAGATAAACTGTTAACGGCGGTATTTAAGAGTTCCTGCGCCGAAGCTTCATCTTTCGCCACTAATACAATATCATCCGCAAACGCTAAGGCTGAAACATTTTCAACGTCAGATGACAGCTGATACCCATACTCTTGAATGATCTCCTGATCTGTGAGTTCTTTGATAGTATCATCTATTGCCAGGTTGAATAAAGCAGGTGAGATTGGAGATCCCTGAGCGATGCCTTTCCTAAGCTCTATGCTCACTGTTTTATTAATACCACATTCAACTTTGATACTATTTCCTAAAATAAGGTCGATTACTAAATCTCGCAAGTTGTTTGGCATATTTACTCGATTAATGCACCGCTTAAGATGTTCATGGCCAATAATATCATATGCCTTTGAAACATCCAGGAAGACCACACAGCAGCTAGTTTTCTTTGTTTTAGCATTCCTGAGGCAAACATTAATAATTGAGGTATTAACATGTGTACCAGGGAGATTAATGAATCCCCTTTGATGTACGGAGAACTCTACGAATGAACGTAGTCGCCTGTCAATCACTTTTTCTATAATACGTCTGATTACTGAATATATGGTGATAGGTCTCCAGTTACTTATTTCTTCAGCACATCCTCCTTTGTGGAGAAGTGCTTCCTGTTTTGAATATATCGGGGCATTTCCTAAATTTGAGCATAGCGTTTGCAAGGAGACTCAACACTTTTGATGTTTTAAGTTCCTTCACAGCTCTGATAATTACTCGGTCAGGACCAGCTGCTGTATTTGCTCGTACTCTGGCAAGAGCTGAATTAATTTCAGAATCTTCAATTTCAATGTCTTCCTCTGTACAAACGTCTTCTGTTGGTTGCAAGTGTGTTAATTCATTCTCTTTTCCAAAGAAATTTGAAAGTGTTCGAAAACTGTGGATACGGGAATTCTACATTCTGTGCCATTTTGATTATTCATAATCATGCGTACGACTTTGCGCCTTGGATTGAAATACTGATATTGCGCTACTTCATATTGATATTTTGTCCTAGTTTTGTCTCTTCTTCGCTTTGTTAACCTTGATGGATTTTTCGTTTTAGAATATGTAGTTGTATGACCCCCCCCCCCCTGTCGTTTTCTCCGCGCATTATAATAGCGAATAGCTGGATATTTGTGTCCTGAGAGCGAACTGATTGCGTCAGCCAAGAATTCCGTTAGCTCAATACTAACTGTCTCAAAAGCTTGAATATCACCTTTAGTTATGACGTCCGTGAATTTTCGTTCAAATTCCTTTATAGCATCTAATTTGGAATCTAATGCAGCCGCATTACACAAGATGGCGGCAAGTGTGACGGTTGAGTGAAGTTGCTCTTGCTACACCCTGCATAAATAGAAAGTTAAGTTGCAGAAAGTGCTGATTCGTGTGAACTATGTTATATCATTAGGCATCCTCTTCACTAAAAAGTAAACGCGATGTCTCTAAAGGAAGTAGCTAGGAAGATATCGGCTTTCGAAGATTCCTTAAAAGAATATCAAGCTCGTCTAGATTCAGCTGTCAGTGCCGCCAACCCACCAAACGTGCTCCAAGCGCTTGGCGATGAGCTCCAGGCGTTCAAGAAACAGGCCAGTGATGACATCTCCATACTTAAAGGGGAGTTGAAGGAACTGGAAAACCGGCTTCATAAACAAGACGAGGTATTGGATGAGGCTGAACAGTACAGTCGCCGAAACTGCCTCTTGTTGCATGGGGTCCCTGAGCAGCCATCTGAGGACGTCTACAACAAAGCACTTGAGACACTGAAAAATAAACTTTCAGTTGATATCTCACTGCTTGATGTGGATCGCTGCCACAGGCTGGGCCGCCGATATCGAACGTCTGCTGAGGTGGTCTCGCAAGGAAATCGACCGATTATCATCAAGTTTCTTCGGTATCATGATCGAGATCGTGTGTGGCGTGCGAAGCGAGCTTTTAAGGGCAGTGGGCTCATGCTAACTGAGTCACTTACAAGTGTGAGAAAAACTATCTTAAATCAGGCACGGGATATATGGGGATTGCAGAAATGCTGGACTCAAGATGGACGTATTTGTGTTTTAAGGGAGGATGGAAGCAAAATTCAAATATGCACGATGATGCAGTTAAACAACATGGCAGGGAGTCGGATGAACAAGTGAACCTAGGATATAAATTATGTGTTTAGTAATTAGGTTATATTTGTGTGTGTGTATGTGTGCTTGTGAAAGTCAGTGGATCTGCTCACCAGGTTGCTCAGGTAAGCTCATTTTACTTCTTACTTAATTTTATTTCCCACCGCATACTTTTAGATGTTTGTTGACCAGGACAACGGCAATACCATTGACCTGCATTCCTCTCCCCTAACTTCGCCCACCCCTTCTCTCCCGTCCCTACCAGCTTCAACGGGACTTGTGTTGCAAGAGCAGCTTAAGAGCCACCCGCGGTCGTTACAGTGTTGCCATCTAAACGGTCAGTCATTATTAGCACATCTGGAGAAGGTAGAGGCTATTTTTGAAGTAAACAATGTACATATTATTGGAATCAGTGAAAGTTGGATGCGTAAAGACTTGCCGTCATCTGCAGCTAACCTTGATGGATACTCTATATTACGCCATGACCGTATTGACAAAATAGGTGGCGGGCTTCTACTTTATTACAGAAACGACCTAAAATGTAAGATAATTTCCACTTCCGACCCAACACTTATACTGCGACCAGAATGTATGTTTGTAGAATTAGACTGCCATAAAAAGATATTAATAGGGATTGTATACAAGCCACCTAAAATAAGACAGACTGCTGATTTTGAAGATACATTAGCAGGTCTTGCCTCGGCATACGACGACATTATAATCATGGGTGATTTTAACACTGACCTTTTAAAGCAGACTGGTGAAGTTAACAGCCTACTGAATTTATTTCTCGCCACAAACATGACGGTTTTACCCCTGAACGCTACTAATCATGTTCATTACTCTGACCATAGAGCCATACCTTAATTGATCTTCTTGTGACAAATCAACCTCAGAAAGTAATTAAACACGGACAGATCCCTGCTCCTGGCATCTCTTCACATGATCTATTGTACTTATGTTATTCTATACGAATACCACGCTACATTACAATACGAGACTTACGACATATTGACCAGAATAAACTACGCTATGATGCATATAACTTGCCTTGGGATAATATACGTAATTCTCAGAACATAAACTCTAAAGTAAATACATTCAATTTAATGGTACTAGAAATATTTGACAAACATGCACCAAAGAAACGGGTAAGAATTACCCGCTCTTCATCTGCGTGGCTAACGGCTGAGGTAAGATCTGCTATGGCCAGTCGTGACAAACTATACAGACAATACAGACTGACATATGATGCAGTTGACTTTGAGAGATATAGAATTCTGAGAAACAGAACCAAGCAGCTAATTAGAAATTCTAAATATAAATACTTTCAGGAACTGATGAAATCCAACAGCCCTAGACAAAAATGGAGTAAATTACGTGCGTTAGGGATAGGTAAGACAGTTGAACAACATGTACCAAGCATATCGCTAGAGGCTCTAAATGATCACTTCGGACGGCCAAAAGTAGCCTCTACCTCCTTCCCTAAAAGTTCACTACCGGTACCCTTGTTACAACAGCAGTCTGGTTTTGAGCAATTCTCTTTTAGAAATGTCAGCTCGAATGAAGTTAAAGGTGTGATATACTCTATTTCATCCAATGCCACAGGTAATGATGACATTCCTATATCACTGATTAAAGATGTCTTGGGAGCTGTTCTGCCAATACTAACTCATATATTTAACTACTGCCTGACAAACGGAGTGTTCCCAGATGTTTGGAAAGATGCACTAAGTAGACCTATCCCGAAGAGCTCCAAGTTTGATTCTCCTTCAGATTATCGTCCAGTATCCATCCTACCACCATTATCCAAGGTACTTGAACGTCTAGTTCATACACAAGTTACTGAATACCTTACAAAGCATTCCCTACTCAAGCCCTTCCAATCCGGCTTCAGAAAGGGGCATAGCACTGCGACAGCCTTACTACGAGTGACAGATGATATCAGATGTGCCATGGACCAACGGGACGTGACTGTACTGACATTATTACATCTCAGTAGTGCCTTTGACACCGTCAACCCTCAGTTGCTACTGCAGAAACTTCGAGAACTAAATTTTAATAGTGTGTCACTCCGGTTCTTTTCCTCTTACCTCGAAAATCGCCGGCAACGTGTGATAGTGGGAAATGCGAGTTCGGGATGGCAAAGTAAGACCCTCGGTGTCCCTCAGGGTTCGGTTCTTGGGCCACTGTTATTTATCATCCAAATAAATGACATATCAAAAGCCCTTAATTTCTGCAAATTGCAAGTGTATGCAGATGATGTACAGATCTACTATCATTCAAAACCTAGTGATATCAATAATGCAATTATTAAAATAAATTCTGACCTACAACAGCTTAGTGACTAAACTTATAAAAACAGTTTATTAATAAACCCAAATAAAACTCAAGTGATTATTATCGGTACCAGTAAAAACTTATATTCCCTCAAGCAACGTGACATCTCGCCAATAATTTTAAACAATAAAATCATACCCTACTCTACTTCAGTGACAAACTTAGGAATTATTTGACTGAGACCTTAAATTGGACTAGACAGGTGATAAGCACATGTAATAAAGTACTTAAATGCTTATATCCTCTGAAACAGTTCAGTAATGTATTCTCTGTTCGACTTAAAGTACAACTAATTCGCTCTCTGATACTACCTATATTTGACTACTGTGACACTGTGTTGACTGAAATAACCTGCGACAGTAACAAGAAACTGGACCGGTGCCTCAACAACTGTGTAAGATATATCTTTGGCCTGCGATATGATGTTCATATATCACCCTATTATAAGGAGCTGTCGTGGCTTCGAGTGCACCAGCGTCGTGAACTCCACATGTTATCACTACTGCACAAAATTCTTTCCACTAATACCCCTAACTATCTTGTTTTACCGTTTTCTTACCTCTCGTCCTATCATGACCACAATACGAGATCGGGCTCCTCTCTTGCCATACCTATAAACCGTACTGCTGTTTACAACCGCTCGTTCATAATCTCTGCGTCCAGGTCATGGAATTTGCTACCTGCGAACATTAGAGACAATCCCTCTCATCGCAAGTTTAAAGTGGCTTGCTGCGAGTTTTTGCTGTGTGGAGCCCGCTGACTTCCTGGATAAATGTTGAATGAACGAATGAATGAATGAGATGAATGATCGGATTACTGTAGTTACGTCATTTAAGGGTACTTTACTTTGTTTATCTTTGAAATCAATGATTCTACCATTATTCATATTATCACTATTCTTATAGCTATTAATATTATTTGTGCTATTTGTATTTGTAATTATATGTCATGTAGATGTATACTCTTCTAGTGGTTAAGTGTAAGAGAGGGCCTTGAGCCCTAACTTCGCCACCAATAAAGGCATTATCTATCTATCTATCTATCTATCATCTTCGCTATTAGCGCTAGTTGATACATGATCAATTTCTTCAGCCAGCAAGTGACTACCACCTCCATCGGATTTATGCAAACTTTGATCTGAGCTCTTATATTTTGACGTTAAACCTCTACGATATACCTCTGGATGTGCTTTACTTACATGAATTGCAACAGATTTAAACGTCTTCCCACAAATATCACAGGTATTGACTCGAGTAGCACTATTTGGGCGACATGAATCAGAGTTTTGAGTCAGGTTAAATGTGTTTTTGTCTGATATTTCAACATTAAATACTGCTACTCCAGAAATACTATACGGTAATATAATCTTCAATCATCAGTTTTCCGTTCCCTGCGTATATTTATACAGAAAAAGACACCCGTCACGCCAAGGAAAGCTCTGATATGTTTCACTCTCGTTGGTGTAGGGAAATTCTTTATCGCCTCTATCTTGGCAGGGTTTGGTCGCACTCCCTCCTGGTCAATGATGTGCCCCAAGTATAAAATCTCCTTCTTGAAGAAATGGGATTTCTTCAAGTTGACTTTAAAATTTGCAGTTCTAAGGTTGTCCAAAAGCTTATCCAAATTTTCCATATGTGTCTCAATGTTATCTGAAGCCAAGAGTATATCGTCAATATATCGTACCGTCAATTCCTTCACTTCTTCAGTCAGGTTCCGATCCAAGGCTCGAATTAATGCGCATCCAGCAGTTTTAACGCCGAAGGGCATGCGGACGAAGCAATATGTCTGATTATCGAACAAGAAGCCAGTAAGAAGCTGTGACTTCTCATCCAGTTCGAGATGGTGAAACGAACTCGTCAGGTCTACCGATGAATAGATGCTCTTGTTCTTAAATCCTTTTAAGACGTCTCTGATGATTGGCGCTCTGTCATACTCGGGAAAAATAAGGCGCATGTTTAGATTTCTGGCGTCTAGACAAAGTCTAATGGATCCATTTGGTTTTGTTACTGCCAAAATCGCATTTAAATAAGGTGTAGGAGTCTTCTTAATCACTCCAGCTTGCAACATATCATCAATAATCCGTTTTACTTGCTCCCGATGTTTTTCTGGTATAGGGTACAATTTGCTTCGAAATGGGGACCAATCCTCAACCTGCATAGAATACTGAAAGTTTATTATCTTCCCTGGAACTGTGTCAAACACTACCTTGTGTCTTCTTAAGATCTCCTCAAGTTTCTTCCTATGTTCCACCCCTAGTTGTATGTCACTGAGCCGCTCCTGTAATAGTTCTTCAAACTGAGTATCGCCGTCCTCTCCTTCTGCTAGTAAGGCCCATATCTCCTGAGAGTCACTCTCTTCATTTAATTCCACAACAGCCACATCTATAAGGTCATCTTCCGCCTTTCGTGTCTCCTCTTCTGTCTCCTCTGCTATTTTCTCCAATGCCCATGAACTCACGTCTTTCCCTGTAGTGATTTCATCCATAAGTAAGCCCACATCCTTCAGTTTATCAAACTCCTTAAAACTGACTGTATTATTATGCAAATCTATGACTGCCTGGTAGTCACAAATGAAATTTGCACCCAGAATAATGTTAAAATTCATTTTAGCCATTACGATGAAAGTCTGTCCAAATATATGGTCTAATATATCCAATTCTATAAATGCCTGACGTTTGCAAGTGACGGTGCGTTCGGGAATAACGTCCCTCACCTTGAGTTGCGGTACTGGAATCACAGGAATATTCTGACTCCGTCCCAACTCTCGAACCAAAGCCTCCGATACAAGACTGATTTGTGACCCCGTGTCAACCAAGCATCTCACGTTAATTCCACCAATCTTGGCATAGATAATAGGTAATTGTTTGATATTATCGTTCCGTGTTTTTACAATCTCCTCCAGGCAATCTTCCGGCAAAGCTATCCATTCTTGTATGTGTGCCACGACCCATCCTTCTTCACGATCCGGCTGTTGCTCTCTCAGGGTGAGTCCTTTTTCAATTATTGGGATTTTTTTTACAACCCCCGCGACTACCATCATCCTTCTGTCGCGTATTTCCCTGGCGTTCTTCCTGTTTCAATAAACTCTCGGCCCCCTCAATGTGAGTATCTGGATTTGACCTCCTATTTATTGCATTTTCCCAATGTTTTTGTTCGTCCCCTCCCTTAGCGTGTAACTCTTCCAGGTAGCGCTGCGATTCGGCGTGCCTGTCATTCCAATCATTTCTATAATTCTGATAGTTCCCCTGGTTCTGATATCTTCTTTCACGCCACTGTCGATTATCATTATTGTTATTTTCATAACGTCTGTAGGGTCCCTCATTTCTCCTATTATTTCTCCATTGTTGGTATCCTCGCTGCTGATACCTATTGTTGCCCTGTGTCTGTCTATCATTGTTATTTTCATGACGCTGGTGTGACCTATTTTCGTCACCCTCCTGACCTCGTCTTGGTGTTGTTGACACACTTGTATTTGTGGCCTGCGACCTGGTGTGTATTTGAGCGGGTTTAACCACCTCCGTTGTGTTTACCAGTTCCAGCTGTCGTCCCCCTCTTTGCTGCACGTGAGATGTTGTCTCGTCAATCTGACGTAAGATTTGTTCGGCTCGAACCGCTGTGTCCACGTTTGCTGCGACTAACACCTGCTGAACATTTACTGGCAACTGCCGTGCAATCGTCATAACCAGATCCGATTCTTCTAAAGGGTGATCCAGATCCCGAAATTTTAACAATTGTAGCGAAAAGAAATCTGAATATTTTGTCTGCTGAGTCGACTGATATTTTCTCGAATAAAGTTCCATTTTGAGACTTTGTTGTAGAGAAGCCGACCAGTACTTTTTAAGGAACGCAATCTTGAAATCATCTGTCCCTCCGAAAGTGTACTTAAAACTCAAGAACCACGTAAGTACATTTCCCGAAAGAAATCGTTCCATCAGTCTTAAACGACGCGCGGGTGGTATATTATTATCATTAAAATAGTGATCCATCTCTTTAAGATACGCCTTCGGTGTGACACCAGAATTTTCTGTGAATTTATTAGGTTTAAATTCATTTGATCGAATTACTTGTACGACTTGAGGGTGCTGATAGCCATGTTGAGGGGTAGAGGTTCCTCCAACGTTGTTGTGAAATCCCTCTGTGTTAGTCGTTAATGGGCTGCCTGTCAGTCCGTGGCCACTTTCCGCGCTAATTGCCCCCTGGCTCGTTGTGTCAACTCCCTTATCTTTAGTGTGCTCTGTCTGAAATAATGTGTTCTGTCCTAATGAGCGCAACTCTGCCTTTATGATTCTGTCCGACTGTTCTTTCATTTTATTCTTGATTTCTTCCTCAAGTGCTTTAATGCGCGTATGATTATCACCGACGGTCTTTATGATTGTTAACCGCTTTTCTTTAGACTCGCTGCTCATCTTACGCCAATTCTTTCTGATGCTATCTTTAATCGCTCCCAGTTTTTCTTCCATCTGCTGTTTCGTGTCCTCCTGATTCGCTTCTATCTTCTCAAGCCTGTCTTCTAGCCGTAGATTATTCTCATCTATCGTACTCTTTATATTATTCTGGTCCGATTCTAGGTTTTGCCATCGCTCTGCTGATTGTATTTCTAATTTATCCATGTCCTTTATTAGACCCGTAATGCTTTCGTTTACTGCCGACAATTGTCCCTGGATAAACGTAGAATCCTCCTCCATTTTATCAAACCGCTTTTCAAGACCATCCTGTGCCGTTTTAACCTCACTGTTATTTACCGTGCATGCTAATTCTATCTGAGCTAGTTTTGCTAATACCGTTTCGTCCAAATCATTTAATTTACGGTTGAATGTGTCCTCTAATTTTTGTATCTGACCTGGCTGTTTGTCATTATTCTTACTTATATCAAGCGCGAATTGAACCATCTGCTGTGTAGTGTATTCTTTCATCTCTGCAGATAATGTGGCTAACTGACTCGTATTTCGACTTTCTTGCGCTTCTAACTGTTTGTTTATATTTTTATTTACTTGCGCTTGTAATGAATTACCCTGTTCAATTAATTGTGCCTTCTGTTCAGATAATTGTGATTTTATAGTGTCATTCATTTGAGTCTGGAATGACTCATTCTGTTCAGATAATTGTGATTTTATAGTGTCATTCATTTGAGTCTGGAATGACTCATTCTGTTCAGATAATTGTGATTTTATAGTGTCATTCATTTGAGCCTGGAATGACTCACTCTGTTCAGATAATTTAATGCCTAATTTTTCACTCTGTTCTTTTAATAGTTTCTGGGTTCGTGCCGTAGCACTTTCAATAATCGCCTGGATCTCTGCGACCGTCGCCATTTTCACACACAAAAATATATATCACTGAGAAGACAGGAGGATGGCATGCAAACGTCTCCCTGACACACACATATATAATTCTTGACATACATTTACTTCATTTGACCACATTCAGTTCATTTAAACTTATTCCCTTTACTCCCGCAAATCAATCATCACTGAATGGTTCTAATTTTACTTAATAATTTTTTTTAACCCCGCACATATTCAGTCATAAATTACTATCCAGATCTGATGTTAACACTGACCAATTAGCAAAGTATTAATTGTCATTTAAGGCTACCAGCCTCCTAACATATTCATGAGTTTGACTTTCTAAACAAATCTAATTTTATATTTAATCAATGGGCGCCCGATTTCACGTACATTACTTTACTAATTACATCAATAAACAAAACGTGAATCGTATTTTAACTTGCAAACTCGTGATTCTACTGTATATTCCATTTTCTTGGCGGTATTTCTCTTCGCCGTATTTACGTTAACAAAATATCACTTCCGGTGATCTCAAACAGTCAAAAACAGCGAAACACCACATGTAGGGTAACAGCTTGTTTATGATCCGCTAGAAAAAGCCCAAAACAACGAAACGCTCCACGGTATGACACCAGCTTATCTATGCTGTCTATCCCCCGTGTTCTAGCAGTTAACTAGCAACGACCTATCCCCACGTTGGGCGCCAGCTTGTCTATGCACCCTTCAATAAAGCATGGTTTCGTCGAGAGTCGTCTACGGGGTCGTGTTCAGTCCTGACTGTGTTTCACAGCAAAGTTCGCTTAAAACAACATGCTCTAATGAATAGAAAGGTTCATGACAGAGGCTATACTAGAAATAAAATGAATAACAAGTAGAATAAAAGAAATTTAATGACTGAAAGGTATGTGCATAATAATAATAATAAATAAAAACAAATCCTCCCTGACTTTCACCCCCTTAATAAATAATAATAATAACACTGAGCGGTAGGAACTCGCTCGTCACAACAAGACAATGTGAATGCAGCTTCACATAAATGATAAAATCATAACATAAGCATTTGAGCGGTAAGAACTCACTCGTCACAACATATGGATAAAAGTCCATTTTTTTCTGGTCAAGAAGTTATATAATGTGCGGTGTACTGTTCGTTAATAAGAAATCGAGTACTGATGCGAGTCCGTTTACAACTGAAACATACAGGTTGCTTACGGAGTTGCATCTTTTAAATCACACTACGGCTATGGGACCCATCCTTAATTAATACACCATATTTAATACTGACACATGCAAGATCTAATAATATTAACAGAATGAAGAATCTCCCTGAGATCCTAGCTGGTGCCAGAGCACACGGAATAAAAAGAGCATGCCAGAAATACGCCCAAAATGCTCTCATCATAACTTGGGAACATAGCTTCGCGCACCCTAACTTGACACGGGTCAAGAACGCGTCAAAAATAAACACACCAAAAATAAATTGAACCAACAACAACAAAATACAAGCCTAACGGCTGAAAAACGATGTTTACATTTATATGAAACGCCAGACAAACACGAATTTCGGTGGCTACCTTACAATTATGGACAGCTCCCATTTAATCAACAATACTCATTATAACCGATCAGGTTTTGTGAATTTAAACAACATCTTAAATTGCAGTACAGGAAGCAAGCCTGTTCTAATGACAAGACACGTTATCTGATTGAGCGCTCCCCTACTTGTATGAGTCAACACTGCCACAAATATCTCTCTCAGTCCGGCAAGCTCGGTGCAGTTTCACTCTGGAAACGTCAACAAATCTCACCCATCCACTGGATGGCGAGAAAACACAAATATATACCACAAGCCCAGCCTCGCGAGGACATGAACTGGGTTGACGTGGAGCAAGACAGAATAATCGCCATGATATATTCTCGCTAGCACATCATAAAGAATCACATAACGCACCCATAGCTTCGACTGACTCTCATACACACACACTGGGTCGGCTCAAAACAGATCAACAATACTGCGTCCATTGACACATTAACAAAAATACACAACAAAAACTCGGGTGCAAAGTGCCATCCCGTTCAAATCTGCTGGAAAGCAACTATCAAAATAATCCTGATCCGTCATAAAATTCTACTCACAAATAATCTTTTACCCTCCAAATTCTATTTTTAATCTCAAAATTAATTCAGTTCCATTTTTGTTGTAAGGCATATCTCCGAATAATAATGCTTGACCGCGATTTACGCAAGCGAAAGCGAGCACGGGCTCCGCGTGTCGCCCCGTACAGTTGAACCAAATACAATCACAAAATATATAAATTACGCAACGCTCGGCTAGTCCCATATTTAATGTGTCAGTAAAACAAAAACTAATAATATACATTACCAAGCAAGCAAACAAATATTTACAAAAATATCCCATAATACCGTAGCTGATGTAATAAATAAATAAATTTATTTGGTACTCAATCCTTTAAACAGCGCCAGGAATACGTCTGCAGCCATCTCCTTTAAGATGTTTATCTGGTCATTGACATCTTTAGGCAAATGTCCTGCTGGTTCCCAGATCCATTCTCTTTCTTAGGCGTCATCTGGTGCTGAATTAATTAAATTTTTTGTCAGATACACACACGATATAATTCCTACTATATTCACATATCAAGTACTATATTCCTTGACAGTCTATTTGGTGAATTACTTCGATGAACTGGTCCTACTGATAGTGCTGGGAGTATAAATAAATCACTGAAGTTATACTTATAAATTGACGACACTGTTCCATGTTCACAAACATGAAAATATGCAGAGTATGAAACTTACGTCCACAGACGTACAAAAATGAGTGATCTGTTTTACGCCCTCAGACGCACAGAAATAAGTAATATGTTCCTTCCTCAGACGTACAAAAATTAGTAATGAGTAATGATCCTCGAAGCATCTTGGATCCTTGTAAATGACACTGACTAGGGTAGGTGTGGAAGGGCATATATTAAAAAGATTCCATAATAACTATCAGACTAGCATGCGATCGGTATCATTGAGTTCGTAGCCGTGTGGAGGTTACGATTATGCTGTAGCCGGCTTGAATCGATCGTGGAATTAATCCGTAGATAACTCCCGCGTTAATTTACCAGTGCGCGTACCCAAGCCGAGTTCCCGCTAAGACAAGGCGTCTTGATATTATTGGCCCAGACTGTTGTATGTCTTTGCGCGCTTTTACATATTTTTCAGCAGTAGGGAGTGGTTAACATGATGATAGACCAATTGCTTCGTAGCATTCGATTTCCTTCTTGGCGCCAATCTTCCTAGCAACAGGCCATAATGTGCGTCCCCAAGCCGTCTTCCGCGCTAAAAGTTGCACCTGTCCTATGTCCCAAGAATATAAACGCATCCTCCTAAAATACCACAGGAGCTTAAACCATTGTGTCCTCTCGGCCACTGATTTCTCAATATTTTCCCAAACACCGTCTGGCTCTCATATCTGTTGTCTGTATAAATGTATCAAAAGATGATGAATAATTATTAGAATCCTTTATATAGCCTGTGGATAAAGGGTTCAATATGGATCAAATATCGGTAAATAGCACCTTAATCAGAATCCAATAACCTAGTTGTTTAACCTACAAATCGCAGCCATAACCATAACCTTATATATTTGTCATAATATTTCAGACTATTTCTGACTAACACATGCTTGACATTGTTGCAACATGATATTACGCGCGCTGATAGATCAAATGTCTAACTGGATGTAACGTCCATGCTATCCATTGGACTTCAACCAAATTTTGTTTTCTGCACCTTAAGAGATGGAACTAAGAATATATTCAGTCTCCAAGGCTGCCAACTGTAGTGCTCTATTATGTTACGTTATACCAGGTATATTTCGAACTAATTAGAAATTTCGACATTACCAACTTAATTTCGTCATTATTCTAGATAGGTCCATATAGATTAATCATTGGCATGAATCTTAAATTTTAAGAAAAGTAGGCTCTTTAGTTCGTCACGGAACTTTTTGTTTTTCATTGTGTTTTCACTATTGATTGTAAACGTGTGTATACAAGCCAGATGCTTTTTTTAATTATTGTAGGACCAAGTAATGCTAGCTTTTGGCTTTTTTTGGTGTGGTATCTTCTCGCCTACAGTTTAAAGTAAAATTGGATTTAGCTAACAAATTGAAGAAAAATTAAATTTTGGAAGTGATACAATCATAGTTTAGATATATTTATTGGTGCTATTAAATGTAAATTGAATACTTTGCGATCGACAACAATGAAATTCATTTGTCTTGCTGTAGATTCAGGGTGTCACTGTTCAGGAAACTTTTTATTGCGCAGGGACACATTTTCATATCACATTCCTAGCTAGATTTCTGGTTAATTATTTTGTGAAAGGTCTTCAAGGGGGTTTAGTTTGAATTAAGTTGAGGGACTTATCATTTATTAGACTATTTTAATTTAAGAAAAAAAATAGGACTATAAGATCACCATTTGTCTGTGTGTGTGTATGTGTTCCCATCTAATAAAAACTAAACGGCTGGAGCGATTTCAATGAAACTCGGTGAAGTCATAGCACCATTTCTTTCGACCCCGAGGGTACCCTTCAAATTTTATTACGTCTCACTAATCCAACATGGCGGCTGTGCTAAATAATTCACTGGCATTCTATATCTCCGAAACTGTTACTGATATCACCTTGCACGGTGATAAAGGGCACTACTAGAAGTTCACCTATGAGACTTTCAAAAATCTGGTAACTACTAAACCAACATGGCGGACAAGCGAAATATCTAAATAGACTTTTCTCGCGATTTAACAATCCAATCACAATGCAACTTGGTACAGCAAATCTTTACACACATTGTAATGCACTGAAATTTAATTTATTTCAATTGTTTACATAACCTCAAGATGGCGGCTTTGCGAAATATTTCACTGGCATTCTATATCTCCGAACCTATTACCGATATCATCCTGACATTTTGTACGGAGATAGAGGGCAATAGACTACTACAAGATCACCTATGAGACTTTCAAAACCCTGTTAACTACCAAACGAACATGGTGGACAAGCAAAGTTGAAACATTTTAATGTAATTTTATCGCGATTTAACAATCCAAACGCAGTGATACTTGGTACAGTAAATGTCCACACATATTGTAATACACCGGTATCTAATTTAGTTCAATTGTTGCGAAATTTTAGAATTAAGTTTTATTTCTTGTGTATTAATCATGCGAACAAAGTGAACGTTTTAATAATGAACCTACACAACAATCGTAATCTAATTGTATATAACTCTATGGCCTACATATACCTTATAACATGTAGTTCCGAGAAGAACTGAATAGCCTACTTATATTAATTGCCTCTATTAACATGCAAACTTTCAGTTTGATTTCTGTAATAGATTCCTAGATATCGAGAACCGTCTAAATACACACATCAAAAAAAGTTTTGCATCACCTCGGTTCCAAGAGTTCCGGAACCGTTAAATACAAAGGGAATAGAGATCAACACAAACAACATTTCAGCTCGTTTTATTGCTCATGAGACCCACACATTGCATGTTGTACCATCATACAGCTAGACCTTCAGCATTTGTGGTCCAGATTGCAGTACACACCACTACCTCTAATACCCAGTAGCACGTCCTCTTGCATTGATGCATGCCTGTATTCGCCGTGGCATACTATCCACAAGTTCATCAAGACACTGTTGGTCCAAATTGTCCCACTCCTCAACGACAATTCGGCGTAAATCTCTCAGAGTGGTTGGTGGGTCAAGACGTCCATAAACAGCCCTTTTCAACATATCCCAGGCATGTTCGATAGGGTTCATGTCTGGCGAACATGCTGGCCACTGTAGTCGAGCGATGTCGTTATCTTGAAGGAACGCATTCACAAGATGTGCACGATGAGGTCGAGAATTGTCGTCCATGAAGACAAATGCCTCTCCAATATTCTGCCGATATGGTTGCACTATGGGTCGGAGGATGTCATTCAGGTATCGTAAAGCCGTTTCGGAGCCTTCCATGACCACCAGTGGCGTACGTCGGCCCCACATAATGCCACCCCAAAACATCAGGGAACCACCACCTTCTTGCACTCGCTGGACAGTGTGTCTAAGACGTTCAGCCTGACCAGGGTGCCTCCAAACACTTCTCCGACGATTGTCTGGTTGAAGGCATATGCGACACTCATCGGTGAAGAGAACGTGATGCCAATTCCGTGGGGTCCATTCAGCATGTTGTTGGGCCCATCTGTACCGCGCTGCATGGTGTCGGGGTTGCAAAGCTGGACCTCGCCATGGACGTCGGGAGTGAAGTTGCGCATCATGCAGCCTATTGCGCACAGTTTGAGTTGAAACACGACGTCCTGTGGCTGAACGAAACGCATTATTCAACATGGTGGCATTGCTGTCAGGGTTCCTCCGAGCGGCAATCCGTAAGTAGCGGTCATCCACTACAGTAGTAGCCCTTGGGCGGCCTGAGCGAGGCCTGTCATCGACAGTTCCTGTATCTCTGTACCTCCTCCATGTCCGAACAACATCGCTTTGGTTCACTCTGAGACGCCTGGAAACTTCCCTTGTTGAGAGCCCTTCTTGACACAAAGTAACAATGCGGACGCGATCGAACTGCGGTATTGACCTTCTAGGCATGGTAGAACTACAGACAACATGAGCAGCGTACCTTCGTCCTGGTGGAATGACTGGAACTGATCGGCTGTCGTACCCCCTCCGTCTAATAGGCCCTGCTCATGCATGGTTGTTTACATCTTTGAGCAGTTTTAGTGACATCTATGAACAGTCAAAGGGACTGTATCTTGGATACAATATACACAGTCAACGTCTATATGCCGGAGATCTGGGAACCGAGGTGATGCAAAACTTTTTTTGATGTGTGTATTTCGGATGGTCACCAAGTTGGATTTTTAACTATAGGCCTTAGAGTTATGTACTATTACATGAAGATGCTTGCCACGGTGGGTGAGTGGTTAACGTGTCGGTCATGCAGGTTCTCTCCTGGCCGTGGTAAGTGATTTTTGAAAGGCGGCAAAAATTACGACACGTATGTCATATAATGCTGGCATGTCAAAGAACACATTTGAATTCAGTATGCCGTGTTCATAGTGGCAAAATTAATCTCGGGAGTTGCCGCCAACACAAAGTTCCTCATTTCTAGACTAGAAAGCGTTATAGTGTTCAAGGAGCTTAGATATCTAACCTATTTGACTTTCATAGTGCTTCAAGGAACAGCGAAATTCGACATGCAAGCTACCCTCTGGGTGTCTCAAATGACAAAGCTTTCACCCTGCACCCGAGGCCATACGATATTATTATTATTATTATTATTATTATTATTATACATGAAGATTTTTGTGTAGGTGTTTTATTCAAACTTCAATCGCATGATTAGGACACAAGAAATAAAAACGAGATTTTGAAATGTTTATGAAAATAATTAAAATGAATTAGATGCCAGTGGATTAAAATTCAGAGAAGCATATACCAAATTTCACTGCGCTTGGATGGTTAAATCGCGAGAAAGGTCCGTTTGAATATTTTAAATTTCGCGTCGCCGACATGTTGCATTTGCGCTCACCAGGTTATTGAACTCCCATAGGTGAACTTATGTTTATAGCCTGTATAAGTTACACATACATCATTTCAGTTTGATTGCAGTCATAGATTAGTAGATATTGAGAACCGTCTAAATATTTCGGATTGTCACCATGTTGGATTAAATATATGCAGGCCATAGAGATATGTAGTATAGATGAGACTTATTGGTACATTCATTTTCCAAACGTTGATTTTTATCCCATGATTAGAACACAAGAAATAAAAACTTTATCTGAAATTTCGCACAGCCGCCATCTTGCGGTTATGTAAACAATTGAACTAAATTAGACGTCATTGCATTTCAATTTGGAGTGTAATTTGCTGTACCCTGTTTCACTGCGTTCGGATGGTTATATCGCGAGAAAAATCTATTTAAAATTTTCAAATTCACTTCGCCACCATGTTCGTTTTGTAGTTAACAGGTTTTTGAAAGTCACATATATGAACGTCTAGTAGTGCCCTCTATCACCGTACAAAATTTCAGGGTAATATGAGTAATTTTAAGGAGATACAGAATGCCAGTGAAATATTTCGCACAGCCACCATGTTGAATTCGTGAGACGTAATAAAATTTGTAGGGCACGGTCGGGGTCGGCCAAATTAGTACTATGACTTTACCGAGTTTCATTGAAATCGCTCTAGCCATTTAGAAAGATCACACACATATATACACACACACGGACTAAAGGTGATCTCATAAGCCTATTTTTAACCTATTTTCAATTTTGAAAATATAGGCTTATGAGAACACCTTTTGTCCGTGTGTGTGTGCGCGCGTGTGTGTGTGTGTGAGGAGTGTGTGTGTGTTCCCCCCTAATAACGTCTAAACGGCTGGAGCGATTTCAATGAAACTCGATAAGTTCATAGCACTATTCCGGACGACCCCAACAGTGCCCTTCAAATTTTGTTACGTCTCACCAATCCATCATGGTGGCTGTGCGAAATATTTCACCAGCATTCAATATCGCCGAAACTATTTCCGATATCACCCTGGAATTTTTTACGGTGATAAAGGGAACTACTAGAAGTTGACCTATGTGACTTTTGAAAAACTGGTAACTACAAAACCAACATGGCGGCCACGCGAATTTGCGACTTTTAAATAGACGTTTCTCGCGATTTAACCAACCAAACGCAATAAAACTTGGAACAGTGTATGTTTATGCACATTATAATGCACCGACATCTAACTTGGTTCAATTGTTTACATAAGTTTAACCACAAGATGGCGGATGTGCGAAATATTCCACCGGCATTCTGTATCTCTGAAACTATTAGCGGTATCACCCTGACATTTTGTACGGAGATAAAGGGCACTACTGGAAGTTCATCTATATGACTTTCAAACACCGGTTAACTACAAAAGGAACATGGCGGCCAAGCGAATTTGAAAATTTTAAATAGACCTTTCTCGCGATTTAATGTTCCAACCGCAATGAAATGTGTTACAGGAAATGTCTATACAAATTTTAATACACTGGTATCTAATTTAGTTCAATTGTTTGCATAACCTCAGGATGGCGGCTTTGCGAATTTTAAAATTAAGTTTTTATTTCTTGTGTCGTAATCATGCGATCGATGTGAAAGTTTGAATAATGAACCTACGCATTCATTTTCCTTTAATGGTACATGACTCTATGGCCTATACATTTAACAATCCAACATGGCGACCATCCGAAATATCTAGACAGCTCTGAATATCTACGAATCTATTATAGCAATCAAACTTATTTTTTTATGTTCATAGGGGCTATGAACTTAAGTTCAACTATAGGACTTTAAATAACCTGCTGATCACAAATCCAACATGGCGGCGACGCGAAGCATAAATATTCACATGGACGTTTCTCGCAATTTAACCATCCGAGTGCAGTGAAACTTACAGTAAATCCTTATGCGAATGTTAATCCACTGGCATCTAATTTAATTCAATTGTTTCCATAACCACAAGATGGCAGCTGTGCGTAATTTTAAAATCTCCTTGTTACTTCTTGTGTCCTAATCATGCTATTGAAGTTTGAATGCTACACGTACACAATAATCTTCATGTAACAGTACATAACTCCAGGACCTACATATATAAAATACAACATGGCGACCATCTGAAATGTTTAGTCGGTTCTCAATATCTACGAATTTATTACAGCAATCAAACTGAAATTTTGTATGTAGTGAACCCTTCAGTATTGCAGTGTTTATATGCAAGAATCTTGATCAAGGGGTCGCGCTCAGTTCATAGTGTGATGTTTACGTTCGCCAAACAACATGCTCTACTGAGGGAAGGGTCATAGGATTAAAACTATAATTTAGAAAGGAAGTGACAAGACGTAAAATAATAACATAATTTAATGACCATTAGTGCAAAAAAAAAATGAATATAGACAACAATAATAATAATATTCCTCCCTGAATCTTCCCATGACAGAAATATCTATCAACGTTGAGGAGTCAGACGGATCTCCCCCTCATAAAAATGTGGATCCAAGTTCCACTAACTTGCATTGGGATTTTATGTACGCGTAATGACTAACTACGAGGAATGAGTACTTGGATGACTGTTCCTTTACAGCGGGTAACAGCCACGATGCTTACGAACAATCATCTCGTAAATCAACGTTTACGGATATAGGACACAACACTAATAAAAACCCTTAAAATTAATGCTGACACACAATCTAAAATCTAATATTTACAGGAATCTCCCTCGAGACCCTGCTTCAGTGCGATGACGCATCTGACAAATGAGCTGCCAACACGGCCAATTGCTCAATACACAAACAAGGAAAAGACAGCTTCGCACGTGACTGCACGGGTCACTAATACGGAACATAAACATGGAGTGAAACCAACAACAACAAAAGCCTCACCGGCTGAGATTACCTTATATGAACAAAAATGCACGTTAAGCTAACGCTTCGGAGATTATAGTGATTCGTAGGCAACTCCCATTCATTTAAACAATTGTTATCATCGATCGGTTCTTATTCTGTATTTCAAGTATTATTACGGAGCCAACAAGCACTCCACTAATGACCTCGATGCAATCTTTTCAGCCCGCCTTGTGAAAACAGCTTCCCCCCTTCCTCAACTCTTGTCATCGTCCAGCTCCAGTGTGTAAAAATAACTTGACCAACTGCCCCGTTATCTCGTAGAATCAACAGCAACAAATCTCAACCACATAAACATATGGTAAGACATTAATCGATATAGCCACATATGTCCTCGCAAGGTAACGATATGGACTTGGCACCAAGCTGACAGAAATCAGTCTACGCTGAAATTCCCGCTTGTAATGACCAATAAAATACACACACACACACTGCTGGGAATGACATAACACATTTCACACAGGTCGGTTGAATCAGATGCTCACAATCTATTTAAGAATATTAAAACCTACGAGAGAGCTGACTGCTCTTCGCCACAACTCACATTGCTCCAACGGCAATAAACTCACTGAATCTGATCAATAATAAACATTACAAAGATAAATTTTCCCTCCAAACTACTGTATGATTATATTAATTCAGTCCTACTTCTGAAACACAATATATCTCCGAGAGACGTTTCTTAACCGCATTACGTAAACATATGCGAACACGGTCGTCCACATAGCCACGTTAATTAAAACGAACAAATAAGAACTTACGACTATGAAAAATTGTGCGAGCTGTTTCCATGCAAAAGGTGTGTCAGACCGAAACTAAATACACTACGTTAATCAACAAAAGCAAGATATTTACAAACAAAATATGTCCCATATACCATAAGTTAACTTGTCAGATAATAGGAATATTATTCAGTACTCATCCTCGGCCAGTCACCCGTCAGCGAACATCTGCAGCCATCTCCCTACTTAATGCTGCTTAGCTCATCTCAAACATCTCGACGGAGTGTTGACAGTTCCAAACTTCTTCCAGGATAAGCGATGTCATCTCTCGTGCTGATGCAAAAAGTTATAGATTATTACACACTCGATATCTGTGTACTAAATTCACCGTTTTAGGTACTTATTTCCCCAGAACAGTCTGTTGGCCAATTGTCGATGATACTGTCCCTACAAAATAGTACTGTGACTATCTATCACACTGAATTTACAACACATTTGTATTAATAAAAATCTGTGTCCTCATGACACGCAAAGTACAAGTGCCTACGTCCTCAGACGCGCAAAATGTAACAATAACCTGTGTCTTCCGACACACAAAATGTAGTAATAACCTGCCTCTCCCGACACACACAATGTAGTCGTAACCTACGTCCTCAGACGCACAAATTGTAATAATGTCTTGGCTCTTCACGCCACTTATAAATGAACTGGCCCTAGGTATCGATAGGGGGGGAAATTATATAAAAATTTCTCAAAATAATAGTGGTACAGGAATGAAACAAATATCACTGAACTCGTAAAATTGCGCAGGTCAAGAATATGCCCATTAATTCTAGAATCGATCGTAGAGATGTTGTCTAGCCGATCTCCCGCGATAATGCTAGCTATCGCGTGCCCAAGCTAGACTTGGCGCATTCGTAAGCATTCATCTCCCATTGGTTTAACTTTTTCGTTAACTTCTCGGTTTTTATCAGACCTCGGCCTTGTAGGAGTGTCCAGTAGTACCATCAGCCACTCACGTTACTGCATTATATTTTTTCTAGGCGCGAATAGTACAATGAACATGCCATAAGCGTGTCTCACCACGCGTCCCTTCTATTTTGAGGTAGCCACCACCTGTCCTTCTGAAACATTGCTAGGCTCTTTCTTTTCACAATCCTTAAGTATTTAGCCTTTTGTCAAACTGCTGCAGGTATGTCCCCACTGTCTCCAACAAATTCTTGAAGTTTCCTCATCTTCGTCTGGCTATTTCATGACGCTGGTGGAAATATTAATTAATTGTAGAAATAAAACATCGAATCATTTATCCATCAGAGGATAAAGGGTTCAGTAGATAGAGGCAATTATCATAAGTAGGATATATGAAAATAGGCTGTATAATTCTTCACGGAACTACTTGTTTCATTAATGATAATAGGCTAGAAATCCAACATGGCGACCATCCGAAATATTTAGATGGTTCTCAATATCTATTTATCTATGACAGGAATCAAACTGTAATTGTGTATGTTGATGGAAGCTATGAACATAGTATAAGTTCACCTATAGACTTTCAATAACCTACTAAACACAAATCCAACATGGCGGTGATGCGAAATATAAATATTTAAATGGACATTTCTCGTTATTTAACCAGCCATGCACAGCGAAACTTGGTACGGTAAATGCTTATACAAACTTTAATCCACTGGTATCTAATTTATTTCAATTGTTTTCATAACCATAAGATGGCAGCTGTGCGATATTTTAATATCTCGATTTTATGTCTTGTGTCCTAATCATGCGATTGAAGATTGAATACCACACCTGCACAATAATCTTCATGTAATAGTAGGGTCTACATAAGTCTATGACCTACATATATAAAAATCCATCATGGCGACCATCCGAAATATTTAGACGGTTCTCAATATCTACGAATCTATTACAGCAATCAAACTGACAATTTGTATGTTGATAAAGGCAATTAACCTAATTAGGATATATAAAAATAGGCTGTATAATTCTTCACACGGAACAACTTGTTTTTAGGTAGATTTCATTAGAAAGCTAACTATTGCAATGGGTCCCATGTTTCGACTTCCGGAAAATTTCGACATATATTCGCGTTTCACATCCCCCAGACCCCAAAACTACCGTCAGTTCAAAAGTTTATATATAATTTATGTATGTATATATATATATATATATATATATATATATATATATATATATATATATATATGTTGGCTATATATGTATATCAGTTTCTTGTGGACACGATAATTGCCGTAATTTTGCACCAATCACTTTGAATTTTTTACCGAATATGTGTACCTATAAAATCTCGGTCGAGTTCGTTACTGGGCTAAATCGGTCGAAGGGGGGTGAAAATGGGGGGCTTTTTTTCGAAAAAGTGAAATATTGCTATAACTCTCTTAATATGTGAAATATCGAATCCGTTCAAAGTTCATACTATGTGTCGTATAATGCCCAAAAATTTATGTTTGAAGAGTTTTTACAGCACCAACCATTGACCAAAGGGGTGGGAAAAAGTGGGTTTTTCGGGAAACATTAATCATATCTCTCTTAATAGGCACAATATCAAAACCGTACAAAATGGACAATATTACCCTAATAATTACCTAAAACGTTTGTCTGAAAGAATTTTTGATATGACCCACCATTACGCCAAGGGATGAGAAAAATGATTACGGAATTATAAGAAAATGCCAAGAGCTATCAGAGGTTGCCATGGCAACACTACTAAATTGATGAGGGATGAGCCATCAGACGTTGCCATGACAACGCTCTTGCACGAGATAAGATTCAGTATTTCCATCTGACTAAGTGTGAAGCGGCTTCGGCGACGTAACTGGTAGCATGCTGAACTTCTATGCCCAAGGTCGCGGGTTCAAAGCCAGCCAAAGTCGTCGGATTTTCTAAGAGCGCTAAAAATCCCTCAGTATGCTTTCCTTTGGAGGGGAAATTCCAACGTTAGTTGCTGGTTGCGGTGGCATCTAGTAGCCAAGTTCACAACTAGGTGTCGTTGACGGTAGTATCTGGTAGCAACATTAGGAACTACTGCTTGAAATTGACCGTCTGCAGTCCTTACCTGAATTACAGACTAATACAGCCATCACAATTCACACCGTTTATCAGACAGATTCTACACTCACCCAAAGTACACGGGGTTACATGACCGCGTTGTCGCAGCCCCTAAACTGAGGAACCAACCAAAATCTCTGCGGGAGATATATTTTTGCGTGAAAAAGTAACAGACCGTTACATAGTTAAACATCAATGTCGAAACCTTGCATAAGGACAGTGTGACCACAAGTATAAAAATGGACCCCAAATGACAAGAAGGTTACCGTCCCCATGAGACAATAAAATGTTTAAAATATGCATAAAATGACGAAAAACAAAGTTAATTAAGCTCCAATTATAAAATACTTTCTCGCAATAAATGAGGTCTGATCCTTCTACGAAAACCTGCATATTCTGCCTATTTTCGCCTATCCCCAAGTTTGTCCGGTGAAATCTACCTCCGCCTTCCGGCGTGCCGAGAGGACTTTTTTTAAATTAGATTTATGGGCTAGCCGATTTGTACCCTCCGAAGTAGGCTAGGGATTTGTCTGTTATGAATACCGTTTTCTTACTTAAGACTGGACTTCTTATGGCTAGTTTTATGTTTTGGGGGGTGTGTTTCTGGGCTGGTTTTTAACCACTCACCTCTCATCCAACCCGGCACTACCCGTGTTTAGCAGTCTCGTGCGGGCTAGTCTGAGAACACATCCCTTCCTCTCAGTGTATGGGTTCGAAGGATGGGGGCATCGAGAAGGCTGTTGGTGGTCTGCGGTCCCCCGACATTCCCGTCTGACGGGCACAATATTGACTGTAATTATATGAGTTATTATAAAACCACACACATAAAAACCCAATCTTTATATTATTCGAACTCCGGCTACAAGGGTGAGAGCCAAGTATCCAGTTCACTCGACAAAAGTAGCATATTGAGTTACACAGTCGATAATAGGTCCAGAAAGTACCGGAATGTTTGGGGATGAGTAAGATCTTTAGCATATTCTAACGTTCAGTACACCACGATGTATTTCAACAAGCTACTACAGTACAACGAACATTTAATTATACTCCTTGATAAGGAGAGAGAGTTATAACTTAACTATACACATACATTTATGAGAAAGTAGGCTATATGTTCTTTTCTGACATATTCTTTAATCATCTAAAAATTCAGGGCCTTCTGAAAATCTACAGGCCGAGCTTTCGTCAAAGTGCTTCAGGAAGTCAATAGGTTCAGCCGTTCTCTCCATTTCACGGCAACAATCACTTCACAGTTTAGAATAGCTAATAATTAGTAATTAATAATAATATTAATAGTTAATAACAAGTCCCTTGAATTATAAAAATAGCCTAGGCCTATTTCAATCATCCTGGCAGAGTCGGAATCGAACCCGGACCTCCGCACTGACAGCTAATTGGGATGAGATTTATTAAGTGTATGAATACTCGTATATTTATTTAAGGTACTATGGAAATTATTGGTACTCTCCTCTAAATCTAACTGGGTGTTGACCAACAGAAAATAGATTCTGCTAATAGAATACTAGACAACACTGAAAATGGCTTCAAATATCTCAACGCACTATTACATCTATCACAATGACACAGGTTATCAGAGAGATTCCACACACACAAATCAAGTGTCTACTTAATCAATATGTCTCAAAGCCCCTAAATGAATCAACAACAACCATCGAGTACTAGGGGACTCTCTCTTCGAGACTGTGCCGTTAGCGTCGACCAGACTTGTTTCTTAGAACACCTCGGGGAATACAATGCAATCAGCGCGAAGATAACACATGAATGTTTGTTTATGTCTGGATAAGATTCCAATAACATTATAAATACTGTAGTCTACTCCATATCCTGTGAATCGATATTAACATCACGGGCTAACTCAACTGAAGGGCTTGTCATCAGCCCCGTGAACTTAAGTTAGAGTTGAATTTGTCTGCTAACCTGTGTTTCTGATGTGACTGAAACATGGTGTGGAATTGGCGTAGACCTAGAAACCCCGGAACTGTACAAATAGAGTACTCCACATTCTGATAGGCTAATCGTATTAACATCACGGGCTAACTCAACTGAAGCGCTTGTCATCAGGCCCGTTAACTTAAGTTAGAGTTGAATTTGTCTGCTAACCTGTATTTCTGTTGGACTGAAACATGGTGTGGAATTGGAGGAGGTCTAGAAACCCAGGGCCTTGAAATAAGTACCGTTATTAATGATCCATTTATGGGTTTAGCGATATCGTGGCAATGTAGCTTTGTCATGTGTGTGTGGAATCTGTCTGACAACCTGTGCCATTGTGATGGCTGTATTAGTGTGTGTATTTGTAATTGGAGCTATGATTGGGTAAGACGCGGACGTGGCTATAATTTAGGTACCATTCACCTGGAATTGAAGTGGGGAAAACGACAAAAAAGCAACAACATGCAGGATGGCCGAGCTGAGAATCGAAGCTGGTGCTCCATGGTGACATGATGATGCTAATTGTTGTTTTAAGGGGCTGAACATCTAGGTTATCGGCCCCAAATGATATGTTAGTTATTACTGTCCGAACAGCGAGAATAGTGGAAAAATAAGAATGAAATGAACCTACAACTACTTCTAACTACCCCGCCTCGTAGCGTAGTGGCTAGCATTCTTGGCTGTCACCGTGGAGGCCTAGATTTGATTCCCGGCTCTGCCAAGAAATTTGATTCTGAGGAAAACTGAGAATAGGTGGGTTTGATTCCTACCTCAGACACTTCTACTTCAGGCAAATGCCGGGATGGTACCTAACTTAAGGCCAAGACCGCTTCCTACCTCGATTGCAAGTGCACACACTAGTACAGACATGACAATGACACATGTTATCAAACATCTTCTACACCCCCCCAAGTACACAGGGCTACATAACCACGATGTCGCAAAGCCCCTAAAGAAACAACAGTAAACGTCTAACTACAGACTTATAATTAACTAGAATAAAAAGGAAGCATAAAGTTTAACGTGACCGTTGTCCGGTTCTGTGGCTAAATGGTTAGCGCGTGAGGCTTTGGCCCAAAGTGCCCCGGGTTCGATTCCCGGCCAATCCATCAGGAATTTTAATCCCCTCAGGTTAATTCCCGTGACTCGGGGACTGGGTGTCTGTGCCGTCTTCTTCATCACGTCATCTTCATTACGACGCGCAGGTCGCCCACGGGCGTCACCTAGAAAGACCTGCACTCGGCCTCTCCGGAGGCAACACGGTCATCATCATCATCATCGTTTAATCTCGCGATCATGAGCCACGGGACATCCTTATTACGTGGAATCCGAGCCACAGGACATGGCATTTCACTTCGAAAATGTCACATGCATTGACAGGGATTCGAACCCGGTCCACCTTGTTGAGAGGCAAAGAGCTTGACCGCCCCCCCCCCCCACATTACACACTAGAAGAGGAAAGGGAAAACAAAAAGTGAAAGGGAAATAAAAGGTAGGAAGAAATCAAATTCCTTCAACCCTCGAAGAATGTGGATATGGAAAACAAGTGAAATATTTTGTGAGGCCGCCATATTTGATTGTTTTATATGTAGGCCATGTAGCAGTAGATTATAGCAGAGATTCGTTACACAAAGGTTTACTTCGATCGCTTGATTAGGACACAAAAATTTAAAAATATTATTTTTAAATTTTCTTCAATTTTTCTTAACAATTGAATTATATTAGACGCCAGCTTAGGCTATTAAGTTTTAAATGCGCTGCTAAGTTTCACTGCGCTAGGATTATTAAGTCGTGAGAAAAGCCTATTTAAATATTCGAATTTCGCGTGGTCGCCATGTTGGTTTTGCATTTAGTCACATATTTATAACCATAGAGAATTTCAGGTTGATTGCAGTGCTAGTTTTGGAGATATTGAATGCCAGTGTTATAATGCCAAGTTGGATTGGTGACACGTTTTAAAATTTGGAAGGCTTGGTCGGAGTTGGACTGGGTTGTAGTAAGCAGGGTCGTAGAGAGCGATCAAGGGCCCTAGGACAAGGTCTTCCGGGCCCTTCCATTTTTATTAAAACTGTGGCATAAATACGTATTTACGGTATTAAGCTTGCACGTTTTAACCCCCCCTCTAGAAAGAAACAAACTCCGTGGAATTTAGCTTGCCCAATATTAATTCCCTTTAGTTTTAGTTATTCAGACACTCTCCTTCTTTTCTATTCGTCTCTCATTCGTTGTTCTTTTACTTAACCCTTCATAGGTCAGTGGCCTGTATATTTAACACCCACTATAAGGATAATTTACAGTAGATTGTCAAAGATGGTGATGGTTGAATCGTTCAGTCATAAATCAACGTTTTTTTCGGAAGTGTTATACAGGGGTTGGTTTTTCTTAGCTTTGGCAGCCATGCTGCTGCGCTATGTTGCCACGATGTTGGGCTCTGCCATTGTTACGAAGGGTTGCTAACCTGATTCCCCTCCCTCAGAGCACATGAAAACCAAATATTGGATGCTTGATAAAATTATTTTCTAAATAATAATAATAACTAAAATTAAAAAGTGAAAATTATGAAATATGACAATAAAAATATGCATGTAAAATTAAAAACAACGGTAAATAAGCTCATACAAATTATAATATATTAATAATTTTAATTTTGAGATTGTAAAAATAATATAAACATTATCAAAATAAATACGAACATTAAAATGTTAAAGAAACAAAAATGAAATTTAATAAAAATTTGGCCTAAAATTAGAGTAAAATAACTAATAGTCTATGAAATTAAAATAAATAGGTACAAATACAATATCGTCAATAATATTCTGTCTCATAAAGATTTTGATCATTGTGTATTAAGATTACATTTTTAGTCTACTTTTCACATTTTGCAAAAATGAGGAAAAAGTAGACTTATGAGATTGGGCAGATGTGTGTCTGTCTGTCTGGCTGGCTGGCTGTGTGTGAGCCCCCCCCCCCCCTATCAACTCCTAAACAGCTGCAGCAATCGAAACAAAATTTGGTAGGAGTAAAGATCTATACCTGAATATCACATGGCCATATTTGAAAATTATGTCAGTGCTACCAACTGCAGAAAAATCGCAATTGAAATTTGAGCTCCATGTTGGATATCTTGGAAGGTATGAATGGGGGCTATTTCAAAATTGGTACACGTATAGATAATAATATTGCAGTTTAATTTCCAAGAGGCCATACATGGCAGTGTTGCCAAAATGATTATAAGCCTGCTGATAGGTCCAAAGTTAAAATGCATATAACTTCTACACTATCAATTGGATTTCAACCAAATTTCATATGTGCTATGTGTACATAAACATATATGACCGAGCATATTCTTAAGAGCCACCAGGGCTACCAACTGTTAATAAATGCTCTCAAATGTTTGTATCCTAATACCCATATATCAGAAATTATGCAAGCCGACAGCTTTAAACTATGCACACGTATAATACCTGACATACTAGGCCTATATTAATTTGGAGTAACTTATGTACGTCAGTGCTACCAACATGATTCTAAGCCTGCTGAGAGGTCCAACTTTAAACACATGTAACTTCTATACTATCATTTGGATTTCAACCAACTTTCGTGTGTGCTATGTGTACCATAACAGATATGACTATGCCGATTCTTAAGAGTAACCAGGGCTGCCGATTGTTAATACATACTTTCTCGATTTTTGTTACCCTAATATCAATATATCAGAAAGTATGCAAGCCAATAGCTCTTATTTTTTTTTATAGCTCTAAACTTTGCACACGTACAGTACCTGGCATTCTAGATTAAATTGGATTAACTAATATAGGTCTGCGACAGTGCTGCCAACATGATTCTAAGCCTGCGGATAGGTCCAATTTTAAAATGCATGTAACTTTTATACTAACTATTGGATTTTATTCAAAATTGACGCAACATTAGATCATATTATTTCAGATTATTTCTGACCAATACATGTATGTCATTGTTACCAACATGATTTTACGCGCGCTGTTATATCCAATGTTTAACTGCATGTAACGTCCATGCTATCCATTGGACATCAACCAAATTTTGTATTCTGTACCTTAAAAGATGGAACTAAGAATATATTCAGTCACCAGGGCTGCCAACTGAAGTTCTCTATTAGGCTACATTATGCCATGTATACATTATTTCGAACTAATTAGAAATTCTATATTACCAACATAATTTCGTCATTATTCAGGATAGATCCATATAGAATAATCATTGGAATGAATCTTAAATTTTAAGAAAATTAGGCTCTTTAGTTCTTCACGGAGCTTCTTGTTGTTGTACCTGAACGAGTTGAGGCACCACAAGAATAAGCCACTCCTTCCATAAATGTATGAAGTAGAGAGTCGATTCTTTCTGTTATTGAATTAGAAACTCGACGCTCCACAAATACCTCTTGACATTTAGCACGCTATAGATTCAATGGACAACCCCGGCAACTTTGCCATATCCTCGAAAGACAAACTAAATGCTTTTTATTATAAAATTAATTGTAGGCAAACCTACCTAACTTCGTGATTTTATGGATTATAAATGTGAAACCAAAAGAAATACTCGATCAAAAAAGTTTATATTTTACGTGTACGTAACCAATGCATTGTTCTACCTATCCATGATAAAGAGCATTCAAGAAATGTAAAACTATTAATGTTATGCAATGATATGGGCATGCTACTTAATTTCGTGGTAGCATACTTAATTCCGTGACACTATATTTTACTAAGCAATTATTCAGTAACACTGCATATAAATCCAACACTGATGACTGACATTGCAAGTATGTTCCTTTGAGAATACGGCTGCATAGAAGGTTTGGAATAATTACTTCAAACAACTTTCCTTAACGACCATGTAGTACAGAAGCTGCTTAACAAACAGCGGGTTTTCACGCAAATACCATTCATTCAATTGCCTGTCGTAAACCAGTGACGATTTCTGCTCAGAGCATTTTTCCCGTGTAACGACATTCCTGCCATCTGTTAAGGACTGTTGGAACTCGGTGTATAACGCATACCTTACTTCAGGATACATATTATGTCTGGTGTCACGAAAAAAAAGTATGTCACAAAATAAAGTAGGTTTACCCCTATGTCCTCTTTGTAATATTTTGGATACTATTCACTGGCTGTATGAATATCGAACAGAGTCAAATCAGAAAAGTTACTAACATTTAGACATTAAATTAAAGAATGCTGTCCACTGCCTCGTGCCCCTCAGTAAATCCAGACCCCGGGGCTATAGATAGAGCAATGCGCAGACAAACAGAACGTTATCCGCATCCACTCCGCATCCCCACGACTGCTATTCGCATCCGCCCCACAACCACATGGCTTTTATCCGCATCCGCACGTTTGTGATCCGAATCCGCTGGCATTAAGTTACAATATTATTTCAATTGATTGGATAAAGCATAAAGTAGTAAAGCAACACATTTAGACATTTGAGGAGAAATTCGTTCCCCTAGACTGTGTGAATCGCAAGGCAATGTTGACTGAGTTTAGTCCCTCTGAGTAACGGCAAGTGAAACAGCGGGTGGCTAATTATAGCGCTTACTTAGTCACCGGATATACCCTCCCAGGCAAACACAGGTTTAAAGGACTTTCTTTTGGCATAAGTCAACATTGTATTGTATGTCTACCCCTTATAATTCCCGTTTTCAAACGGATCAGGGATGAGATGCAATGCAAGTCTATGTGGCGTATGATTTTATGGCGGGATGCCCTTCCTAACGGCAACCTCATAAGAGGAGTTCAATGAGAGATAAAATGAATGAAGGTGAATCAAACTAGGCAAGGATGTGGAATGAAGTGGCCTTGGCCTGTCAGAAGGTACTGTCCCAGTATTTTCATGGAGTTGAAAATAGGAAACAACGGAAAACAATTTCAAGGGTGGCCAACGATGGGGCTCGAACCCAGGTCTACTGAGTCCACAGAGAGCTCAGCCCCATGGCCTAGCACTGCGCTTTTGCGAGCGTAGCTACCGGTGTCGGTTGGCATAAGTCAACACTAACTGAGGGTATTTCCATGGCTGGCTTCTCTTACTTCTCTATCATTCTCATACAATCCAAGCGAAAGCAAATAGGGAAATAACAAGAAACGTGGAAGACGCAGATCTTAGTAAAACCAAATTTTTCTTCTTTAATCCAGTTCAACATTGTATTCTAGAAACTATCCGCAGATTATCCACTATCCCCAATGCCATGCAAACTATATGCGCATGGCGAAATATTTGCGGATATCCGCGGGTTTATTCGCAGATATCCGCATCCACGCAGGACTTGAACTACAGCCCCGCTTGCCCATCCTACTCGTCGTACCTGGTACTGCTCGGGTCCAAGCTCTGTGAACTTGCGGGGTTAGGGGAAAGAGCAGGGAAGGGTCAGGCGAGAAGAGAAGGGTCTGTCAACAGCCCGCTGTGACATCTGGTATTCCTTTCTATTCCAATACAGGTAACATAAGCGACTTCGGTGGCGTAGTTGGTAGCATACCGAACTGCTGTGCCAAAGATAGCGTGTTCAAACCCGGCCGAAGCCGTCGGATTTTTTAAGAGCGTTAAAAATCCTTCAGTATGCCTTCATTTGGAGGGGAAGTAAGGCCAGTGGTCGCATGTCATAGATTTATGGCATGTAAAAGATCCTTCCACAGACTAAACTTGTGTGAAGCTATATTGTTGGGTTAGATTTCTTCCGAACGCTCTATCAAATTCCCAACGTTCACCCTAGGTATCATTGATATCTGGTAGTGAAAGTTGGAACTACTTGGAATTGAACGGAACTTGTAGCTCACCCTATGGGTGTCCGCCTGAAGCAGCTACAGACTCAGGCGAGCCGAACATGTCCTCAGACACTCCCGGCACTAAACGCCATACGATAAATAAATAAATAAATAACTGCTAACATATTTGCGAATATCCGCGGGTTTATTCGCAGATATCCCCGCTCAAACCACTGTGGCGTTACGAATGAGTGAGTGAGTCACCGACCAATATATTTGGTTCTGCACTAAGCAGGGACCGAGAAACCTCATCACTCGTCAACACCACTTCTCATATTCCGCGATGCACATTCCTCTCAGGTTCAAGCAGCTTAGACCCGAGCAGTAGTAAGGTCTACCAAGCTTCATTGAAATCACTCCACCCAATCAAAACACAGTCAAGATGAGAACTCATAAGCTTATATTTCACATGATAGGTTAAAAATGACGCCAACTCTTCAGGGGCGTAATATTTCTTATTATCTTACGCTCTGTGATTTAAAAAAAACTTTCTAGAAGCCACATTTTGTAATATTCGCGCGAATTACGACAGTAAAGTAGACAACCAATGAAATGTAGAGTTACTACGCCTCCGCAAACTTTTCTCGAGGTGCCACAGTTCATGGAAGGCAACGCTATCGTGCAGTACGGAATGTTCGGTGCTTACTCAAACATGTGGTTTGCGGGTGAAGAATTAGAGATACGGAAGGCTGATATTGCAGCTTGGGCAGAAGAGTCCATCACAGGTTTGTATATTCCAGCACCGGTATTGAGATATGTTAGCTTTCAGCCTGGAAGTTAATACCCAGATGCTCTCATGCACGTACAAATGCCATTCTGGTTGGTTGGTTCCTCAGTTTAGGGGCTGCGACAACGCGGTCATGTAGTCCGGTGTACTTTGGGTGTGTGAAGAATCTGTCTGATTACCGGTGTTAATTGTGATGACTGTATTAGTGTGTGTTATCTGTTTTCAATTCAAGTGAGGACTGGAGACATTGAATGTTTTCAAGTAGTTCCTACTTTTGCGGCCAAACGCCACCATCAACGACTACTAGTTCAGAACTTGATTACCAGATGCCACCGCAGTCGGGCCTTGGCGATGAACGTCGGATCCTAAGAGCATTTGTCGAATGTTTAACCTAACGTATATATAATTTAGTTTCACACAGGTGTAATTGGTTGAAGGTTCTTTAACATGCCATAAATCTATGACATGGGACCGCCGGCTTTACTTCCCCTCCGAAGGAAGGCATACTGAGGGATTTTTAACGCTCTAAAAATACGACAATTTTGGCCGGGTTTGAACCCGCGATCTTGGGCATAGAAGCTCAGCACGCTACCAACTACGCCACCGAAGCCGCTAAAATGCCATTCTAAAGTACCCTGTAAATGGCTGTAGGTCTACTGCCAATTTTTAGCAAGATCTCAAGAACGTGCGGTTCCCGTTGTCTTAAACTCAACAGGATAACTGGTGGTCTATTAGGAAGTGAAGTCGTTGCTTGCGAGCCCCACCGTTGGCCGTCCTTGAAATAGTTTTCCGTAGTTTCCCAACTTCATCTCCAGGAAAATGCTGGGACGGTACCTTCAGACAGGCCACGGCCATTTCCTTCCACATCCTTGTCCATTTTCATTCATCTTCATTCATTTTATCTCTCATTGAACTCCTGTCGTGAGGTTGGCGTTAGGAAGGGCATCCAGCCATAAAATCATACGCCATAAAGACTTGCATTGCATCTCATCCCCGATCCCGTTGAAAACATAAAATACAGTGTCGACTTATGCCAAAAGAAAGTACTCTATACCTGCGCTTGCCTGCGAGGGTAAATCCGACGTCTAAGTAAGTGCTATAATTAGCCACCAGCTGTTTCACTTGCCGTTACTCAGAGGGACTAAGCTCAGTCAACATTGTCTTGCGATTCACACAGCCTAGGGGAACGAATTTTCCTCAAATGCCTAAATGTAAATGTGTTGCTTAAATTTTTTTTTTTTTTGGTATTCAGATGCGTATGGTAACGAATAACTGTAAAATGAAAGATTACCTTGACTATCTAATGATCTAGTTGCTAGCATTCTTCGCTATCACTCCAGAGGTTAGAGTTCAATTCCCGGCGCTGCCAATAAACTTACTTCTGGTCTGAGTGATGGATACATTCTGGCTCATGAGTCAAAATTGAGGAAACTTAGGTTACTAAACATAACTTTTCTCAACTTCTCTCATATCTCAACCATCCTAGAAGTTGTTTTCCGTGGTTTCACACTTCTACACCAGGCAAATGCCGGGATGGTTCCTAACCTAAGACCAATTGAAAATGCACACACCGCAATACAACAGGCTATCAGAAAAAATCCACACACACTCAAATACATGGGGTTTAATGACCACGATGTACAAGTTGTCAATACAGTAGGCCTATTTCCCTTCAAGTATTACTGATGTTCTGTTGTTATTGTTCTTTCATTTGGCATTGCGATATCGTGGTTATATATTTTTATTTTTATTAATGCATGCGGCCAATGGCTATTTATTTCAGAACTGGTCAGCGAAGGGATTTTGGAAAGAAATCTATGGTGGACCATTTGAAAGAAACCGTCACAGCATATGCCTGGTGGTGAAAAAGGGAACCCACGAAAACTATTTTCAGGATGGCGAGGTGGGATTGGAACTCACGATCTTTCCCGAAGCCAGTGAGGAAAAAGATAGCGAGACCGGTGATATCGTGGTTATGTAGTCTCGTGGATTGGGGTGTGTATGTGGAAACTGTCTAATAACCTGTGCCATTGTGATAGCTGTACTAGGGTGTGTACTTGTGACTGAGGCTAAGATTTGGGTAGGAGGTGGCCATTAGACGTGGAAAACCACGGAAAACCATTCTATAAGATGGGAATCGAACCCACCTCTTCTAAGTTTCACCTCACAAGTCTGAGTGAAGCCTACCTTGTTCCAGCCCTCAGACCACAATTAAATTTCTTGGTAGAGCAGAGAATCGGACCTGGACCTCCGCTAGGTCAGCCACCCGGTGAATTATGTGTTGTAACTGACATTGATGCGACGGACTCTCCTCCTTATTCCCGAGAATTTGGTTTTGAATAGTCTGTGTCCATTCTATGCTCTGTTTTCAGAGGCGTTTAAAAGACCAGGGTGGATTTAACCCCCCTCCACGTGATGCATCTTGGTCAATCCAGTCTGCTTCTGTGATGCATGGGTACGTATTGAGTCTTTTGCCCCACCAAGGTCGTGGCTTCGATTCCTGTGGCGTAGCAGTGAGCGTTAAACCGCTCACCACGACCGAGATCGGGAGCTGCCGCAAGTCCGGAGATCAGAGGTTTGAATCCACACTCTCTCTTAGCAAATGCCAGGATAGTACCTTATTTGAAATCCCGGGACACCTACCTCATCATCGACCCTAAATTTTGCAGTAAATTTGTTTCGACAAGCAAAGACAAAAGTTCTTGGAAAGTTACTGAAATTCCTCGTCAGATAGCACAATCACACAGCGACGTTATGATAGCAGAGATACTACCATCTGTTGTCAGATCGTTGAAGTGCTTGAAATTACTGTTCCCTACTTCGTATGAGGCGAGGAACGCAATAGGCCCTATGTTCTTGCGAAATTAGGGATAGTGCGAAATAAGGAAAGTCTCCCTTACTTGTAATTACAGTTGCACACACTATTGCTGTCACCAATGAAACAATGGATATTTGTCAGACAAATTGAACACACACCGAAGTACACGGGGCGGATGACCGATATGTCCCAAGCCCCTAATACGCATATTCAACATCAAAAACAATCCATCCCTGGCTCTGTGCTTAGCACTGGTTCACTCGGACTCGACATGAGAACCGATTAAGATATTGATTTGATTCATGTGGCTTTAAGGAGCAGAACAGTGAGGTTATCTGACCCCCGATAAAGATAGTAACTTCGTTGTTGCTGATTGATTTAGGGGCTTTGCGAGATGGTGGTCACGTAGCCCTCGTATAGACCCGACTCCCATTTTAACCATAACCTACTAGAAACAGTTCTCATATTTCGCTTCCCTTAAATAATCAATTAGTGTCCGCATCGTTGCGTAGTGGCTAGCATTCTTGGCTGTCACTGCGGGGTCACGTCAGGTACCTTCCCTGCATTTGCCTGGAGTAGAAGTGGGGAAACAATTGATGTGCAGTCTACACAGGATGGCTGAGGTAGGAATAGGATTAGAACCCACGTCTTCTCAATTTTGTCTCACGAGATTTAGTTTACCCCGTTCCAGTCCTCAGACCAGAATTAAATTCCTTGGTAGAGCCGGGAATCGAACCCGGACCTCTGGAGCGGCAGCCAAGAAGGCTAACCACTTCACCATGAGTGGTTAGAATACGGAGTTTCATACGTAGCCTATAGAGTTATGTTATTTAATTTGAACAGTTAATTAAAAAAGCTCTGAAGATTGGGATGTAGGTCAGCACAAAAAATAAAACCGTAGAGTAGACAGCTCATTAGAGGTTTATAATGATCAGTAGCAGATCCAGGCCTTGCGGGGCCCTGAGTGATATGATAAGGTGGGGCCCACAACAATAGGAAATTAAAAACAAGATGTTCAGGAAAGAACATATAGCCTACTTTCTCCTAAATGTATGGGTATAGTTATAACTCTCTGTCCTTATCACCTCCTAATCTCTTCCTATTCGAAGTGCAAATTGGCACACAGGATTTTGAGCAGTGGCGTTGAAACCATAGTTTATAATTTACCCCAGCATTTTGCAATTTCATCAGCAAACACTCCAAACAACGTAGGTATTCATTTTATTTACACCGACTACTTACAATAATTGAAACTTCCATAATGCGCAGTCGGCAATCCGTAGTTGGTAGTTATCGGTCGGCAGTCGCGATCGTCTCCGCGTATACCATAGGCACCATTCACAACATGCAGTTGCAGTTGGTAGCTGGTAGCTGGCAGTCGGTAGACGGTAGTCGGCAGTCGAAAATTTTATCCTCGACTGCCAACTACCCGACTGCAGCAATGTAATAGCCAATCAGAGCAGATCAGAAACTGACGTCACGTTGTTGTTCTGTGTCGTGTACAAAGAGGATATAGGCCTATGTGAAGTAACTTCGCAACCCGTAAATTTATAATCTTAAATACACGGTATAACAAAATAATCCATCTCCAAATCATCCCTAATGCAAGTTTTGAGGTTATCAACAACGTCTCGGTGCACAAGGAAAAAACGAATGCTATTGTATTATTACTCCTACCAGTCGTTAAGACTGAGTTCACTAACAGGCCGGTATAGAGCGCACCTCGCATCTAGAGGGCTGTGGCTAGCTCCAAGGCTCCCGGCCAGCCAGGCGAAAGACGAAAACTCTAACCGCTCAGCCAATCGAACACTCACAATGTAAGCGTTATCAATCAAATACATACATCGTATTAGCAAATAATCACTTGGACTGAACGATTTCTTCACTGGAGTATATTTCAAACCGTGTTCATTTCATATTAAGTTCATATAATTTTTAGCCTATTTTCAATTTTGAAAAAAATAGGCTTATGCGATCACCTTTTGTCCATGTGTGTGTGTGCGTGTGTGTGTTTGAGGTGTGTGTGTGTGTGTGTGTCCCCTAATAGATTCTAAACGGCAGGAGCGATTTCAATGAAACTCGGTAAGTTTATAGCCCTATTTCGGGCGACCTCGACCATGCACTTCAAATTTTGTTACGTCGCACCAATCCAACATGGCGGCTGTGCGAAATATTTTACCAGCATTCAATATCTCGGAAATTATTCCCGATATCACCCTGGAATTTATTACGGTGATAAAGGGAACAACTAGAAGTTCACCTATGTGACTTTTGAAAAACTGGTAACTACAAAACCAACTTGGCGGCCACGCGAATTTGCGACTTTTAAATAGACGTTTCTCGCGATTTAACCAACCAAACGCAATAAAACTTGGTACAGTATATGTTTATACACATTGCAATGCACCGACATCTACCTCTGTTCAATTGTTTATATAACCTCAAGATGGCGGCTGTGCGAAATATTTCACCGGCATTCTATAACTCTGAAACTATTAACGGTATCACCCTGAAATTTTGTTCGGAGATAAAGGGCACTACAGGAAGTTCGTCCATAAGACTTTCAAAACCGGTTAACTACAAAACGAACATGGCGGCCAGGCGAATTAGAAGATTTGAATTGACCTATCTCCCGATTTGATGTTCCAAACGCAATGAAATCTGGTACAGGAAATGTTTACACACATTGTAATGCACTGGTATCTAATTTAGCTCAATTGTTTACATAACCTCAAGATGGCGGCTGTGCGAATTTTAAAAGTAAGTTTTTATTTCTTGTGACGTATTCATGCGATCGAAGTGAAAGTTTGAATAATAAACCTACGCAATAATTTTCCTTTAATAGTACATGACTCTATGGCTTAAACATTTAACAATCCAACATGGCGACCAACCGAAATATTTAGACGTCTCTGAATGTCTACGAATCTATTAAAGCAATCAAACTGAAATTTTTGATGTTAATAGGGGCTATGCATTTTATTTTACCTATAGGACTTTAAATAACCTGGTGATCACAAATGCAACTTGGCGGCGACGCGAAGTATATATATTCACATGGACGTTTCTCGCAAGTTAACCATCCGAGTGCAGAGAAAATTGGTACAGTAAATCCTTATACGAATGTTAATCCTCTGGCATCTAATTTATTTCAATTGTTTCCATAACCACAAGATGGCAGCTGTGCGAAATTTTAAAATCTCCTTGTTACTTCTTGTGTCCTAATCATGCGATTGAAGTTTGAATGCTACACGTACACAATAATCTTCATGTAACAGTACATAACTCTAGGACCTACATACATAAAATCCAACATGGCGACCATCCGAAATATTTAGTCGGTTCTCAATATCTACGAATCTATTACAGCAATCAAACTGAAATTTTGTATGTTGATAGTGGCAGATAACATAAGTAGGATATATGAAAATAGGCTGTATAGTTCTTCACGGAACCACTTGTTATCAGTAGGTTATACTGCATGCAACATACTGAATATTAGTAAAATATAGGTCAGAACGAGAGATCAGCTGCCATCTAGTCAAATAACCCAGACGACTCAGTTTTTTAAAGTCACTTCTAGACTATAATATTACAATATAAACTTTTAATTTCCAACGAACCACGTCGTTTAGAACAGATTAAACGATTCTTGGTTTGATAATCGGAACTTGTGGGTCCCATGTTATGGATTATAAAGTTTGCATAATTCACACGGCCGCCATCCTGAAATGGTACATTTGATGACCTTGTAGTTTGGGCACAAGACGTGTCCCATATGAAGGTATGTTGGTACCAAATTTGGTAAAGATCCGATGATTAGTTTGTTCGTAATGCATTATTAAGTTTTGACCATTTGAGTGGCCGCCATTACGTTTTGGTAAAGATGGCGGCAATATAAAACATGACTCTGAGGTGCCCTTCGCCAGTGCTACGTCTGTACCAAATTTCGTTCAATTCGGTTTCACGGTGTTCGAATTGATAGGGGGGGAGGGATGGGGGACACACATTCAGAGTACACACACTCACACACACACACTCACACACACACACACACACACACACAATTTTAGGCCCTGTGTTGATCTCATAAGTCTACTTTCATTTTTAGCAAAAATCGAAAGTAGGCTAAAAAAGATCAAATCAAATGGAAAATAGTTTTGTAATAATAATAAAAAAGAATAGTTACAATATTTTGAATACACTACAGTTCATTTTAGGTAGATTTCATTAGAAAGCTAACTATTGCAATAGGTACCATGTTCGACTTCAGGAAAATTTCGACATATCTTCGCATTTCACATCCCCCAGACCCCAAAACCACCGTCAGTTCAAAAGTTTATATATAATTTATGTATATATGTATCTATCTATCTATATATATATATCGATGTGGACACGATAACTGCCGTAATTTTGCCCCAATCAGTTTGAATTTTTAACATAATAAGTATCCCATTAAGATCTCGGTCGAGTTCGTTAATGGAAAAAATCGGTCGAAGGGGGTGAAAATGGGGGGCTTTTTTTTTAAAGTGAAATTTCGCTATAACTCTCTTAATACGTGAAATATCGAATCCATTCAAAGTTCATAATATGTGTCGGTTAAGTGCCAAAAATTTATGTCAAATAAGTTTTTTGATAGCACCAACCATTGACCAAAGGGGTGGAAAAAAGTGGGTTTTTCGGGAAACATTAATCATATCTCTCTTAATAGGCACAATATCAAAACCGTACAAAATGGAAAATATTCCCCTAATAATTACCTAAAACTTTTGTCTGAAAGAATTTTTGATATGACCCACCATTACGCCAAGGGATGAGAAAAATGATTTCAGAATTAAGGAAAATGCCAAGTGCTATCAGAGGTTACCATGACAACGCTTCTGAATTGATGAGGGATGAGCTATCAGAGGTTGCCACGACAACGCCATTGACGAGATCACATTAATTTTTAGCCTACTTTTCACACTTTGCAAAAATGAGGAAAAAGTAGACTTATGAGATCGATCCGGGAAAATGTGTCTGTCTGTTTGTCATTCTGTCTGTCTGTCTGTCTGTCTGTCGATCCTTCTGTCTGTCTGGCTGGATGGCTGTGTGTGTGTGTCCACGCCCCCCCCCCCCTCCCCTCCTCTATCAACTCCTAAACGGCTGCAGCAATCGAAACCAAATTTAGTATGAGTAAAGATGTATACCAGAATATCTCAGGCCCATATTTGAAAAAGATGTCAGTGCTACCAACTGCTAAAAAACGCACTAGAAATTTGAGCTCCATGTTGGATATCTTGGAATGTATACATGGGAGCTATTCCAAAATTGGCACACATGTAGATAATACCATTTCAGTTTAATTTCCAGGAGGCCATATATGACAGTGTTGCCAAAATAATTTTAAGCCTGCTGATAGGATCAATTTTTAAATTCATGTAACTTCTATACTGTCAGTTGGATTTCAACCAAATTTCGTATGTGATATGTGTAACATAACAGACATGACTATAAGTATTCTTAAGAGCAATCAGGGCTGCCAACTGTTAATAAATGGTGTCTATATTTTTTACCCTAATATCAATATATCAGAAAGTATGCAAGACAACAGCTCTATACTTTGCACACGTATAGCACCTGATATTCTAGATTAATTTGGAGTAATTAATATAAGTCAGTGCTGCCAGCATGATTCTATGCCTGATGATAGCTCCAATTTTAAAATACATGTAACTTCTATACCGACAAATGGATTTCATCCAAAATTGGCACAAAAATATATCATAATATTTCAGATTACTTCTGACCAGCACTCGCATGACATTGTTGCCAACATGTGTACTAATAGATCCAATGTCTAATTCCATGTAACGTCCTTTGGACTTCAACCACATTTTGTATTCTGTACCTTAAGAGATGGAATTAAGAATATATTCAGTCACCAGGGCTACCAACTGTATTGCTCTATTAGGCTACATTATGCCTAGTATACAGTATTTCGAACTAATTAAGACATTTCGATATTACCAACTTAATTTCGTCATTATTCTAGATAGGTTCATGTACTGTAGATTAATCATTGGCTTGAATCTTAATTTTAAGAAAAGTAGGCTCTTTAGTTCGTCACGGAACTTCTTGTTCCATCTGACTATGAGGGAAGCGGCTAACTGGTAGCATGCTGAACTTCTATGCCAAAGGTCGCTGGTTTAAAGCCGGCCAAAGTCGTCGGATTTTCTAAGAGCGCTAAAAATCCCTCAGTATGCTTTCCTTCGGAGGGGAAGTTACAACGTTCGTTGCAAGTTGCTGGTTGCGGTGGCATCTAGCAGCCAAGTTCACAGCTAGGTGTCGTTGACGGTAGTATTTGGTACAAAATTAGGCACTACTACTTAAAATTGACCGTCTGCAGACCTTACCTCAATTACAGACTAATACAGTCATCACAATTAACACCGTTTATCAGACAGATTCTACACATACCCAATGTACACGGGATTACATGACCACGTTGTCGCAGCCCCTAAACTGAGGAACCAACAAACATCTCTGCGGGAGATAAAATTTTGCGTGAAGAAGTAACAGACTGTTAGATAGTTACACTTCAGTTCCAAACCTTGCATAAGGACAGTGTGATCACAAGTATAAAATTTACCCCAAATGACAAGAAGGTTATCATCCCCATAAGACAATAAAATGTTCAAAACATGCATAGAAAGACGAAAAAAAAGTTCATTAACCTCCAATTGTTAAATACTTTCTCGCAATAAATAAGGTCTGATCCTCCTACGAAAACCTGCATATTTTGCCTATTATAGCCTAACCCCAAGTTTGCCCGGTGAAATCTACCTCCGCCTTCCGGCGTGCCGAGAGGAGTTTTTTTAGCCTACTTTCGATTTTTGCAAAAAATGAAAGTATACTTATGAGATCAACACAGGGCGAAAAAAAAGTTTGTCTGTCTGTGTGTGTGTACTCTAAATGTCTGTCCCCCCTCCCTATCAATTCGAACACGATGAACGCGAATTGAACGAAATTTGGTACAAAGGTAGCACTAGCAAAGGACACCTCAGTGTCATGTTTTATATCGCCGCCATCTTGACGGAAACGTAATGGCGGCCACACAAATGTTCAAAGCTTAAATCAAACTACGACTAACCTAATCATCCGATCTCTACCAAATTTTGCAACAAGATACCTTTACGGGGGGACTTTCTTTGACCAAACTAATAGGTCATCAGCCTAATAGTTTGCGGATGGCGGCCATCTTTGTGTGAAAATCGATTCCCCCTATTAATTCGAACACGGTGAAACCGAATGGAATGAAATTTGGTACAGAGGTTGCACTTTAATTTTAATTGTTATTATTTAGAAAATAATGTTATCAAGCACCCAATATTTGGTTTTCATGTGCTCTGAGGGAGGGGTTGCAGGGTAGCAACATTTCGTAACAATGTCAGAGCCCAACATCGTTGCAACATAGCGGCATGGCTGCCAGAACTAAAAAAAAAAACAAACCCTGTATAACACTTCCGAAAAAAATCGTTGATATATGACTGAACGATTCAACCAACACCATCTTTGACAATCTACTGTAAATTATCCTTATAGTTGGTGTTAAATATACAGGCCACTGACCTAAGAAGGGTTAAGTAAAAGAACAACGAATGAGAGACGAAGAGAAAAGGAGAGTGTCTGAATAACTAAAACTAAAGGGAATTAATATTGGGCAAGCTAAATTCCACGGAGTTTGTTTCTTTCTAGAGGGGGGTTAAAACGTGCAAGCTTAATACCGTAAATACGTATTTATGCCACAGTTTTAATGAAAATGGAAGGGCCCGGAAGACCTTGTCCTAGGGCCCTTGATCGCTCTCTACGACCCTGCTTACTACAACCCAGTCCAACTCCGACCAAGCCTTCCAAATTTTAAAACGTGTCACCAATCCAACTTGGCATTATAACACTGGCATTCAATATCTCCAAAACTAGCACTGCAATCAACCTGAAATTCTCTATGGTTATAAATATGTGACTAAATGCAAAACCAACATGGCGACCACGCGAAATTCGAATATTTAAATAGGCTTTTCTCACGACTTAATAATCCTAGCGCAGTGAAACTTAGCAGCGTATTTAAAACTTAATAGCCTATGCTGGCGTCTAATATCCTAATTCAATTGTTAAGAAAAATTGAAGAAAATTTAAAAATAATATTTTTAAATTCTTGTGTCCTAATCAAGCGATCGAAGTAAACCTTTGTGTAACGAATCTCTGCTATAATCTACTGCTACATGGCCTACATATAAAACAATCAAATATGGCGGCAGGCTATTAAGTTTATTTTCTGAATATCCGCGGTAATTTGCTTTATTTGCGCGTTTCAGACTGTTTTATGACGGATGCGGGCAAAAATTTTTTTTTTTGTCTGTCTGTTTTCTGTCTGTTAGTCTGTGGACAATTTGTGTCCTTATAACTCGATGGATGGATGGATGGATCAACGTAAAATTTGATACAGATATCCATCAGAAGCACCACACTAATCATGGATGTAACTCTTCTCCGTACCTCTCATAAAAGGGGGCCTACCCCCTTAAAATACATGCTGAAATAGGCGTAGATGGACGAGACAAAGCTTATTTTCAACCCCTCGATGTGAGAAACAAAACTCGGGGCTCCAAAGGGCCCCCAAAAACCACATTATAAGGCCCTAAAACCAACAGTTTTTGAGATATTCCCAGAAAACTAATTTCATTTAATAATCTAATGAAAGAATGCAAGCCGGTAACCATGGCAACAAAATCTCAGAGGACCATCTATTTCTGTAAGACGCAATGCAATTCCATTTATTACATTACTGTGAAGTTTGCAAACGGCTATAAGGTTATCACAGAACCAAATTAAGCTGTAAAATTCATCAATACGTAGGCTATAATGCGCTTAAAAGGGTCAAGTGGTACACTAGAATTTTGTCACGTGAGTTTCACGTGCGGGTGTGGTACGGAAGGTCTTTTATATCCCTATCCCTATATTGATTTTATTATATTATTATCATTATTATTATTATTATATTATGGCATACAACGACGAGACAAGGCTCATTATTAGCCCCTCGGTGACAGAAACAAAACTCGAGGGTTCCCGAAAACTACATTTTAAGGCTCTAAAACCAACAGTATCTGAGACATTCCCAGGAATCTAATTTAATTTAATAAACTAATGAAGGAATGCAAGCCGGCAACCATGATAACAGGTTCTCAAGAGAAGATATCCAACTTTCCATCTATTTCTGTTAAAATCAATGACACTCCACTTATTACATTTCTGTGAAAATTCGCAAATGGCTATAAGGTTATCACGGAATCAACCTAGACTGTAAAATTCATCAGTGCGCATAAGGGGGTCAAGGGGTAACCTAGAATTTTTTCACGTTATTTACACGTGTGATATGTCGTACAGAATATTATCTCCAAACAGCAACATTATTATCAAAATATACTGAATTGAAATAGTATTTTTTGCGGCTATTAGGAATTTGGGCCTTTGGAGGCTAAAAAAACATAATATTCATGCACCACACGCCTTTATAATTTGTTAAAGGTGTCTTCCTGAGGATGGGGACTATACACAACCGTGAGAGTCAGTCTTTATGTGAGGTGTATTGCGTTTCGTCTATGAGGTTTTCAATTTTATTTTCACGTCAGGAAGTGCACGTTAAGTGAATTTAGATTGAGCACATTCTAACTTTTTTTTTCGACAAACGGGTTCATCGTAAGGATGATTTTGTTTGAAACTGTGTGGTTGATATATCCATATTCAGTCATCTGGGTGATATGTTGTAGGTTGGTTGGTTGATTGGTTCCTCAGTTTAGAAGCTGCAACAACGCGTTCACGTAGCCTCTTGTGTGTAGAATCTGTCTGATAACCGGTGTTAATTGTGATGGCTGTATTAGAGTGTGTTATCTGTATTTCAGGTAAGGACTGCAGACGATCAATTTCCAGTAGTTCCTACTTTTGCTACCAAATGCTACCATCAACGACACCTAGCTGTGACATGGCAACTAGATGCCACCGCAACTGGCAAACTATGGAACTAATAGAGCGTTAATCAAATCTAACCTACGAATTTAGGTTCACACAATTGTAGTTAGTGGAAGGTTCTATTACATGCCATAAATCTATGACATGGGACCGCCGGCTTTACTTCCCCTCCGAAGTAAGGCATACTTAGGGATTTTCAGCCTTTCTGTGTATCTTTATGTACGCCTATAACTCGTGTTCGAATGTTTGGAGCATCGTAAAAATAGTTATCCATGAGAGTCATTACACCAATCATTTATAAAACTCTTCATCGTACTTCTCATAGAAGGATTGGTGTAGGAAAAAACTTTTCAAAATACATGCTAAAATAGGCGAAATATAAAAATTATCCTAGAAGGTCGACGACCAAAGCATATGTTGCGCTTCTCAATGTGAGACACAAAATTCGGGAGTCTATAAAGAGTCTCCGAAAACCACATTTTAAGGCCCTTAAATGAACAGTGTGTGTGATATTCCCAGAAAACTAACTTCGCTCTGATAAACATATGAAGGAATAACAAGCCCATAACCATTGCAACAGTAACTCAATTGATAACGTCTGGTTATTAATGCCGAAGACCGTTCGAAGAGCGGGTACATCTGCTAGTTAAAAATAAATATGCTTGTAAAATTAAAACAACGGTAAATAAGCTCATACAAATTATAATATATTAATAATTTTAATTTTGAGATTGTAAAAATAATATAAAAATAAAAATTATCAAAATAAATACGAACATTAAAATATTAAAGAAAACAAAAATTAAATTTAATAATAATTAGGCCTACAATTAGAGTAAAATAACTAATCTATATATATATAAATCAATCTTACGTGATAGTTTGTCTGTGGGTGTGTATGTCTCCTATGCATTCATATACCACTCAACCGATTGCGATGAAACATGGGTGAGATGTTGAGTACACTCTAGGGAAGGTTTCTGACTTAGTAAATCCATTTTACAATAGGTAGCGCACGCGTAGATTCAACAAATGAGTGACGATGCGCGAAGCGTTTCAAACAAGTCCCGTATGTGTTCATATACCATTCGTCCGATAGCTATGAAACTTGCGTAAAATGTTGTGTACACTTCAGGGAAATTTTTTGGCTTATTAAATCCACTTTACAATAGGCAGCGCACGAGTAGATTCAACAAATGAGCTACGACGCGTGAAGCATTTCAACAAAGTCACGTATGCGTTCATATACCATTCGTCCGATAGCGATGAAACTAGGCTGAGATGTGTGCACTCCAGGGAAGGTTTCTGGCTTAGTAAATCCCTTTAAAAATAGGAAGAGCAGGAGCAGAATCAACAAATGAGCGACGACGCGCGAAGTTTTTCATCAAAGTCCCATATAAGGTCATATGCCATTCATCCGATAGCGATGAAACTTGGGTGAGCTGTTGTGTACACTCCAGGGAAGGTTTCTGGCTTAGTACATCCATTTTACAATAGGTAGCGCAGCAGTAGATTCAACAAATGAGCGATGACACGCGAAGCGTTTCAACAAAGTCCCGTATAAGGTCATATACTATTCGTCTGACAGTGATAAATGTTTGGTGAATTGTTGTGTACACTACAGGAAAGGTTTCTGGCTTAGTTAATCCATTTTACAATACGAAGCGCACGTTTAGATTCAACAAATGAGTGACTGACTACGCGCGATGCGTTTCGACAACGTCCCGTATACGTTCACATACCATTCATCCGATTGCGATGAAACTTGGGTGAGATGTTGTGTACACTCCAGGGAAGGTTTCTGGCTGAGTACATCCATATTACAATAAGTAGCGCAAGTAAAATCAACAAATGAGCGACGACACGCGAAGCGTTTCAACCATGTCCCGTCTGCATTCATATACCATTCGTCCGATAGCTATGAAACTTGGGTGAGATGTTGTGTACACTTCATGGAAGGTTTCTGGCTTAGTAAATCCACTATACAACAGGCAGCGCACAAGTAGATTCAACAAATGAGGGACGACGCGCGAAGCGTTTCAACAAAGTCCCGTATAAGGTCATATACCATTCTGCCGTTAGCGGTGAAACTTGGGTGAAATATGGTGGACACTCCAAGGAAGGTTTCTGGCTTAGTAAATATATTTCACAGTAGGTAGCACACGAGTAGATTCGACAAATGAACGACGACACGCGGAGCGTTTCAATACACTCCCCTATGTCTTCATATCCCATTAGTCCGATAGCGATGAAACTTGGGTGAGATGTTGTGGACACTTACGTGACGGTTTCTAACTTGGTAAATACATTTTACAGAGGTAGCGCACGAGTAGATTCAACACATGAGTGACGGAGCGTGAATCGTTTAAACAAAATCCGGTATGCGTTCATATACTATTCATCCGATTGCGATGAAACATTGATCAGTTATTGTGTACACGCCAGGGAAGGGTTTCGACTTAGTAAATCCATTTCACAATAAGTAGCGCAAGAGTAGATGCAACAAATGGGTGCCGAAGCGCGAAGCGTTTCAACAAAATCCCATATTGGGTTCATATAACCTTCTTCGATTGTGATGAAACCTTGATGAGTTATTGTGTACACGCCAGGGTAGGGTTTCGACTTAGCAAATTCATTTCTCAATAGGTAGCGTACGAGTAGAATCAACAAATGAGTGACAGCGCACGAATCGTTCAAACAAAATCCCGTATACGTTCATATACCATTCATCCGATTGCGATGAAACTTTTGAAAGTTGTTGTGCACGCTCCCACGATTGATTCTAAATTAGAAAATCCATTTTACGATAGCATAGGGGTAGTTAACGGAAATTGAAAAACATGTTGTGTATCCAAAAGCACTTCAAAGAACAGAATTTCAACGCCAACACTTTCTTTGATTGGCATTGCAACGCAACAAATGAGCGACGATGCGCGAAGCATTTCAAAAAAGTCCCGCATGTTTTCATATACCATTCGTCCGATAGCGATGAAACTTGGGTGAGATGTTGTGTACACTTACGTGAAGGCTTCAAAATTAGTGATTCCATTTCTCAGTAGATAGCGCACAAGTAGATTCAACAGAGAGCGACGACTCGCAATGCGTTTCAACAAAGTCCCGTATGCATTCATATACCATTCGCCCGATAGCTATGAAACTTGCGTAAAATGTTGTGTACACTGCAGGCAAATTTTCTGGCTTAGTACATCCACTTTACAATAGGTAGCGCACGAGTAGATTCAACAAATAAGCTACGACGCGAAGCATTTCAACAAAGTCACGTTTGCGTTCATATACCATTCGTCCGATAGCGATGAAACTAGGCTGAGATTTTGTGTGCACTCCAGGGAAGGTTTCTAGCTTAGTAAATCCCTTTAAAAATAGGTAGAGCACGAGTAGAATCAACAAATGAGCAACGACGCGCGAAGCGTTTCAACAAAGTCCCATATAATTTCATATACCATTCATCCGATAGCGATGAAACTTGGGTGAGATGTTGTGTACACTCCAGGGAAGGTTTCTGGCTTAGTACATACATTTTACAATAGGTATCGCACCAGTAGATTCAACAAATGAGCGATGACACGCGAAGCGTTTCAACAAAGTCCCATATAAAGTCATATACCAGTCGTCTGATAGTGATAAATGTTTGGTGAATTGTTGTGTACACTCCAGGAAAGGTTTCTGGCTAGGTAAACCCATTTTACAATACGAAGCGCACGTTTATATTCAACAAATGAGTGACTACGCGCGAAGCGTTTCGACAACGTCCCGTATACGTTCACATACCATTCATCCGATTGCGATGAAACTTGGGTGAGATGTTGTGTACACTCCAGGGAAGGTTTCTGGCTGAGTACATCCATATTACAATATGTAGCGCAGAGTAGAATCAACAAATGAGCGACGACACGCGAAGCGTTTCAACCAAGTCCCGTATGCATTCATGTACCATTCGTCCGTAGCTATGAAACTTGGGTGAGATGTTGTGTACACGTCATGGAACATTTCTGGCTTAGTAAATCCACTATACAATATGCAGCGCACAAGTTGATTCAACGAATGAGGGACGACGCGCGAAGCGTTTCAACAAAGTCCCGTATAAGGTCATAGTCCATTCTGCCGTTAGCGGTGAAACTTGGGTGAAATATGGTGGACACTCCAAGCAAGGTTTCTGGCTTAGTAAATACATTTCACAGTAGGTAGCACACGAGTAGATTCGACAAATGAACGACGACACGCGGAGCGTTTCAATACAGTCCCCTATGTCTTCATATCCCATTAGTCCGATAGCGATGAAACTTGGGTGAGATGTTGTGGACACTTACGTGACGGTTTCTAACTTAGTAAATACATTTTACAGTAGGTAGCGCACGAGTAGATTCAACAAATGAGTGACGGAGCGCGAATCGTTTAAACAAAATCAGGTATGCGTTCATATACTATTCATCCGATTGCGATGAAACATTGATCAGTAATTGTGTACCCGCCAGGGAAGGGAACTTAGTAAATCCATTTCACGAATCGTTTAAACAAAACCCCGTATACGTGCATATACCATTCATCCGAATGCGATGAATCATTGATGAGTTATTGTGTACACGCCAGGGAAGGGTTTCGACTTAGTAAATCCATTTCACAATAGGTAGCGCACGAGTATATGCAACAAATGGGTGACGACGCGCGAAGCGTTTTAACAAAATCCCCTATGCGTTCAAATAACCTTCTTCGATTGTGATGAAACCTTGATGAGTTATTGTGTACACGCCAGGGTAGGGTTTCGACTTAGTAAATCCATTTCTCAATAGGTAGCGTACGAGTAGATTCCACAAATGAGTGACAGCGCACGAATCGTTCAAAAAAATCCCGTATACGTTCATATACCATTCATCCGATTGCGATGAAACTTTTGAAAGTTGTTGTGCACGCTCCCACGAATGGTTCTAAATTAGAAAATCCATTTTACGATAGCATAGAGGCAGTTAACATGTTGTGTATCCAAAAGCACTTCAAGAAACCGAATTTCAACGCCAACACTTTCTTTGATTGGCATTGCAACGCATGCCGGGTACAGCTTGTCTATATATATAAAAATCAATCTTACGTGATAGTTTGTCTGTGGGTGTGTATGTCTCCTATGCATTCATATACCACTCAACCGATTGCGATGAAACTTGGGTGAGATGTTGAGTACACTCTAAGGAAGGTTTCTGACTTAGTAAATCCATTTTACAATAGGTAGCGCACGCGTAGATTCAACAAATGAGTGACGATGCGCGAAGCGTTTCAAACAAGTCCCGTATGTGTTCATATACCATTCGTCCGATAGCGATGAAACTTGGGTGAGATGTTGTATACACTTACGTGAAGGTTTCCAAATTAGTGAGTACATTTCACAGTAGATAGCGCACGAGTAGATTCAACAAATGAGCGACGACACGCAAAGTGTTTCAAAAATGTCCCGTATGCATTCATATACCATTCGTCCGATAGCTATGAAACTTGCGTAAAATGTTGTGTACACTTCAGGGAAATTTTCTGGCTTAGTAAATCCACTTTACAATAGGCAGCGCACGAGTAGATTCAACAAATGAGCTACGACGCGCGAAGCATTTCAACAAAGTCAGTTTCAAAAAAGTCCCGTATGCATTCATATACCATTCGTCCGATAGCTATGAAACTTGCGTAAAATGTTGTGTACACTTCAGGGAAATTTTCTGGCTTATTAAATCCACTTTACAATAGGCAGCGCACGAGTAGATTCAACAAATGAGCTACGACGCGTGAAGCATTTCAACAAAGTCACGTATGCGTTCATATACCATTCGTCCGATAGCGATGAAACTAGGCTGAGATGTGTGCACTCCAGGGAAGGTTTCTGGCTTAGTAAATCCCTTTAAAAATAGGAAGAGCAGGAGCAGAATCAACAAATGAGCGACGACGCGCGAAGTTTTTCATCAAAGTCCCATATAAGGTCATATACCATTCATCCGATAGCGATGAAACTTGGGTGAGCTGTTGTGTACACTCCAGGGAAGGTTTCTGGCTTAGTACATCCATTTTACAATAGGTAGCACAGCAGTAGATTCAACAAATGAGCGATGACACGCGAAGCGTTTCAACAAAGTCCCGTATAAGGTCATATACTATTCGCCTGACAGTGATAAATGTTTGGTGAATTGTTGTGTACACTACAGGAAAGGTTTCTGGCTTAGTTAATCCATTTTACAATACGAAGCGCACGTTTAGATTCAACAAATGAGTGACTGACTACGCGCGATGCGTTTCGACAACGTCCCGTATACGTTCACATACCATTCATCCGATTGCGATGAAACTTGGGTGAGATGTTGTGTACACTCCAGGGAAGGTTTCTGGCTGAGTACATCCATATTACAATAAGTAGCGCAAGTAGAATCAACAAATGAGCGACGACACGCGAAGCGTTTCAACCATGTCCCGTCTGCATTCATATACCATTCGTCCGATAGCTATGAAACTTGGGTGAGATGTTGTGTACACTTCATGGAAGGTTTCTGGCTTAGTAAATCCACTATACAACAGGCAGCGCACAAGTAGATTCAACAAATGAGGGACGACGCGCGAAGCGTTTCAACAAAGTCCCGTATAAGGTCATATACCATTCTGCCGTTAGCGGTGAAACTTGGGTGAAATATGGTGGACACTCCAAGGAAGGTTTCTGGCTTAGTAAATATATTTCACAGTAGGTAGCACACGAGTAGATTCGACAAATGAACGACGACACGCGGAGCGTTTCAATACACTCCCCTATGTCTTCATATCCCATTAGTCCGATAGCGATGAAACTTGGGTGAGATGTTGTGGACACTTACGTGACGGTTTCTAACTTGGTAAATACATTTTACAGAGGTAGCGCACGAGTAGATTCAACACATGAGTGACGGAGCGTGAATCGTTTAAACAAAATCCGGTATGCGTTCATATACTATTCATCCGATTGCGATGAAACATTGATCAGTTATTGTGTACACGCCAGGGAAGGGTTTCGACTTAGTAAATCCATTTCACAATAAGTAGCGCAAGAGTAGATGCAACAAATGGGTGCCGACGCGCGAAGCGTTTCAACAAAATCCCATATTGGGTTCATATAACCTTCTTCGATTGTGATGAAACCTTGATGAGTTATTGTGTACACGCCAGGGTAGGGTTTCGACTTAGCAAATTCATTTCTCAATAGGTAGCGTACGAGTAGAATCAACAAATGAGTGACAGCGCACGAATCGTTCAAACAAAATCCCGTATACGTTCATATACCATTCATCCGATTGCGATGAAACTTTTGAAAGTTGTTGTGCACGCTCCCACGATTGATTCTAAATTAGAAAATCCATTTTACGATAGCATAGGGGCAGTTAACGGAAATTGAAAAACATGTTGTGTATCCAAAAGCACTTCAAAAAACAGAATTTCAACGCCAGCACTTTCTTTGATTGGCATTGCAACGCAACAAATGAGCGACGATGCGCGAAGCATTTCAACAAAGTCCCGTATGTGTTCATATACCATTCGTCCGATAGCGATGAAACTTGGGTGAGATGTTGTGTACACTTACGTGAAGGTTTCAAAATTAGTGAATACATTTCTCAGTAGATAGCGCACAAGTAGATTCAACAGAGAGCGACGACACGCAATGCGTTTCAACAAAGTCCCGTATGCATTCATATACCATTCGCCCGATAGCTATGAAACTTGCGTAAAATGTTGTGTACACTGCAGGCAAATTTTCTGGCTTAGTACATCCACTTTACAATAGGTAGCGCACGAGTAGATTCAACAAATAAGCTACGACGCGAAGCATTTCAACAAAGTCACGTTTGCGTTCATATACCATTCGTCCGATAGCGATGAAACTAGGCTGAGATTTTGTGTGCACTCCAGGGAAGGTTTCTAGCTTAGTAAATCCCTTTAAAAATAGGTAGAGCACGAGTAGAATCAACAAATGAGCAACGACGCGCGAAGCGTTTCAACAAAGTCCCATATAATTTCATATACCATTCATCCGATAGCGATGAAACTTGGGTGAGATGTTGTGTACACTCCAGGGAAGGTTTCTGGCTTAGTACATCCATTTTACAATAGGTAGCGCAGCAGTAGATTCAACAAATGAGCGATGGCACGCGAAGCGTTTCAACAAAGTCCCATATAAAGTCATATACCAGTCGTCTGATAGTGATAAATGTTTGGTGAATTGTTGTGTACACTCCAGGAAAGGTTTCTGGCTAAGTAAACCCATTTTACAATACGAAGCGCACGTTTATATTTAACAAATGAGTGACTACGCGCGAAGCGTTTCGACAACGTCCCGTATACGTTCACATACCATTCATCCGATTGCGATGAAACTTGGGTGAGATGTTGTGTACACTCCAGGGAAGGTTTCTGGCTGAGTACATCCATATTACAATATGTAGCGCAGAGTAGAATCAACAAATGAGCGACGACACGCGAAGCGTTTCAACCAAGTCCCGTATGCATTCATGTACCATTCGTCCGTAGCTATGAAACTTGGGTGAGATGTTGTGTACACGTCATGGAACATTTCTGGCTTAGTAGATCCACTATACAATATGCAGCGCACAAGTTGATTCAACGAATGAGGGACGACGCGCGAAGCGTTTCAACAAAGTCCCGTATAAGGTCATAGTCCATTCTGCCGTTAGCGGTGAAACTTGGGTGAAATATGGTGGACACTCCAAGCAAGGTTTCTGGCTTAGTAAATACATTTCACAGTAGGTAGCACACGAGTAGATTCGACAAATGAACGACGACACGCGGAGCGTTTCAATACAGTCCCCTATGTCTTCATATCCCATTAGTCCGATAGCGATGAAACTTGGGTGAGATGTTGTGGACACTTACGTGACGGTTTCTAACTTAGTAAATACATTTTACAGTAGGTAGCGCACGAGTAGATTCACCAAATGAGTGATGGAGCGCGAATCGTTTAAACAAAATCAGGTATGCGTTCATATACTATTCATCCGATTGCGATGAAACATTGATCAGTTATTGTGTACCCGCCAGGGAAGGGAACTTAGTAAATCCATTTCACGAATCGTTTAAACAAAACCCCGTATACGTGCATATACCATTCATCCGAATGCGATGAATCATTGATGAGTTATTGTGTACACGCCAGGGAAGGGTTTCGACTTAGTAAATCCATTTCACAATAGGTAGCGCACGAGTATATGCAACAAATGGGTGACGACGCGCGAAGCGTTTTAACAAAATCCCCTATGCGTTCAAATAACCTTCTTCGATTGTGATGAAACCTTGATGAGTTATTGTGTACACGCCAGGGTAGGGTTTCGACTTAGTAAATCCATTTCTCAATAGGTAGCGTACGAGTAGATTCCACAAATGAGTGACAGCGCACCAATCGTTCAAAAAAATCCCGTATACGTTCATATACCATTCATCCGATTGCGATGAAACTTTTGAAAGTTGTTGTGCACGCTCCCACGAATGGTTCTAAATTAGAAAATCCATTTTACTATAGCTTAGAGGCAGTTAACATGTTGTGTATCCAAAAGCACTTCAAGAAACAGAATTTCAACGCCAACACTTTCTTTGATTGGCATTGCAACGCATGCCGGGTACAGCTTGTCTAATATATAAAAGTGAAAGTCTGTATGTATGTGGGTTGGTTGGTTGGTTCCTTAGTTTAGGGGCTGCGACAACGCGGACATGTAGCCCCGTGTACTTTGGGTGTGTGTAGAATATGTCTGATAACCGGTGTTAATTGTGATGACTGTATTAGTGTGTGTATCTGTTTTTTAATTCAATTAGGGACTGCAACTTTGAATTTTCAAATAGTTCCTACTTTTGCCGCCAAACGCCACCGTCAACGACTACTAGGCCTAGTTCAGAACTAGCTACTAGACGCCACCGCAGTCGGCTCTTGGCAACGAACGTAGCAACCTAAGAGCGTTGTTTATATTCTTAACCTATCCAATTTAGTTTCACACAGGTGTAATTAGTGGAAAGATCTTTAACATGCCATAAATCTATGACATGGGACCGCCGGCTTTACTTCCCCTCCGAAGGAAGGCATACTGTGTATGTGGGTATGTGGGTATGTGGATCTGTTCCGTATACAAATCTACACCGTTCCACCAATCTCAACCAAATTTTGCATACACATAGTTTAGGACCCAGAAGGAACCGCTGGCTACATGAATTTACGATAGTCTTTCTCATTCTTCTGATTTCGACCCTTTTGCACTCCAGCACATGCTAATCAAATCATAAAATATACTCATGAAGGAATGGCAAGGCGGATAGTTTCCATGGAAACATAGCTCAAGTCGAGACACGGCCGACTGGATGCCATTTGCGCTCTGCACTACCGGTATAGAAAATGAGGATCTTTACTTGAAATCACGTTAGTTACTCAACTGCTCACACAGCACTGTCAACCGAGTTTAGCATAACAAAGACTTGACACTATCTTCTACTATATATTTGTCAAATACCACTCACTCACTCATTCATTCAACACGAAATCTCAGAAACCATCAAACGGATTGGAATGAAATTTGGTATGCAGCTTCCCCAAGGGCCGCAAATGCCCACTAAGAGAGGATTTTTGGATATTCTGGTTCTAAAGGGGTGTTAAGGGGGTAGACCTGCATTTCATTGAACAGCAATATCTCCCGATTGGTTTCATTGGGGGATGTGATACTCGGCACATAAACTCATCATTAAAAATAAGAAGACACGAGTAGGAGGGTTTTTCGATGTGGTGTATATTATGAGGTGAAAGGGGTGAAAAGTGGGGATTGAAAGATTCCTAACGGAGCGTGTATCTCTTAAACGACATAGGCGAGGAGTTTGAAACTCAGCGGGAAAAAATCAGCATAAAAATAAGTAAATATGTGTTTGACCGTTTCATCATAAATCCAATTTAAGGGGCCCATGGGGTGGGGTGAAATTCTGGAAGGGGGGGGGGGAGAAACAGGAAAGAAAGTGTCCCAACTGATTGACTGACTCACTCATCAAACTCAGGGGGAAAAACTGCTTTAAAGTAAGTAAATAGCTGTTCGACAGTTTTTTTCATAAATCAAATATAAGGGGCTCATGGGGAGGGGTGAAATTCTGAAAAAAGAAAATGTCCTGACTCACTCACTCACTCACTCACTCACTCATCATCGCCCAGCCAAAATGATTGAAGTTAGAAACATGACAGTTTGGGGATATGTTCATTGTATTTCAAAACAGTCTACTAAGGGAGGATTTTCGGATATTCAGGTTCTAAAGGGGTCTTAATGGGGCTAAACCTGCATTTCATTGAATAACAATATCTCCCGATTGGTTTCATTGGGGGATGTGATACACGGCATATAAACTCATCATTAAAAAGTAAGAAACGTGTCTGAGGGTTTTTCGATGTGGAGTATATTATGAGGTGAAAGGGGTGAAAAGTAGGGATTGAAAGATTCCTAGCGGAGCGTGTATATCTTAAACGACATAGGCGAGGAGTTTGAAACTCAGCGGAAAAAAATCAGCATAAAAATAAGTAAATATGTGTTTGACCGTTTTTTTTTCATAAATCCAATTTAAGAGGCCCATGGGGAGGGGTGAAATTCTGTGGGGGGGGGGGGACAGGAAAGAAAATGTCCTAACTGATTGACTGACTGACTCACTCATCAAACTCAGGGGGAAAAACTGCTTTAAAGTAAGTAAATAGCTGTTCGACAGTTTTTTTATCAATCAAATTGAAGGGGTTCATTGGGAGGGGTGAAATTCGGAAGGGAAAAAAATTAAAGAAAATGTCCTGACTCATTCACTCACTCATCATCGCCCAGCCAAAAATATGGAAGTTGGAAACATGGCATTTTGGGGATACGTTTGTTGTATGTCAAAACCGTACACTAAGGGAGGATTTTTGGATATTCAGGCTCTAAAGGGGTCTTAAGGGGGTTAAACATGAATTTCATTGAATAACAATATCTCACGAGTCGTTTCATTTGTGGATGTGATACTCGGCATATAAACTAATCATTAAAAATACGCAGACATATGTCTAAGGGTTTTTCGATGTGGTGTATTATTATGAGGTGAAAGGGGTGAAAAGTGGGGGTTGAAGGATTCCTAACGGAGCGTGTAGGCCTATCTCTTAAACGACATAGGCGAGAAATTTGAAACGCAGCGAAAAATCATCAGCTAAAAAGATAAGTAAATCGGTGTTCGACCGTTTTTTCATAAATTAATTTAAGGGGCCAATGGAGTGGGGTGAAATTCTGGGGGGGAAAAGGAGAGAAAGTGTCCTAACTGACTAACTCACTCACCAAACTCAGGGGAAAAAGACAGCTTTAAAAATAAGTTAATAGGTGTTCAAAGGTTTTTTCATCAATCCAATTTAAGGGGCCCATGGGGAGGGGTGAAATTCTGGTAAAAATAATTGAAAGAAAATGTCCTGTCTGACTCACTCACTCATCACGCCCAGCGAAAACTATTAAAGTTGGAAAAATGAAATTTTGGGAATATGTTCGCTGTATGTCGAAAACGTCAACTAAGGAATGATTTTTGTTTATTCGGGTTTTAAAGAGATGTTAAGGGGGTAAACGTGCATTTCATTGAATAACGATATATCATGAGTTGTTTCTTAGGGGATGTGATATTCGGTATATAAACTAATCATTAAAAATAATCAGACATATGTCTAAGGGTTTATCGATGTGGTGTATATTATGAGGTGAAAGGGGTGAAAATTGGGGGTTGAGGGATTCTTGACGGAGCGTGTATCTCTTAAAGGACATAGGCGAGAAGTTTGAAATTCGGCGGGAAAAGAACAGCTTAAAATAGAAGTAAATAGGTGTTCGACTGTTTTTTTTTTCATAAATCCAATTTAAGGGGCCCTTGGTGTGAGGTGAAATTCTGGGGGGAAAAAACAGGAAAGAAAGTGTCCTAACTGATTGACTCACTTACTCACTCATCAAACTCAGGGGGAAAACAGCTTTAAATAAGTAAATAGGTGTTCGACCGTTTGTTTCATAAATCCAATTTAAGGGGTTCATGGGAAGGGGTGAAATTATCAAAAATAAATTAAAGGAAATGTCCTGACTGACTCACTCACTCATCATAGCCCAGCCAAAATTATTAAAGTTAGAAACATGACATTTTGGGGATATGTTCGTTGTATGTCGAAAACGTCCACTAAGGAAAGAGTTTAGAATATTCAGGTTCTAAATAGGTGTTAAGGGGGGTAAACGTGCATTTCATTGAATAACCATATCTCACGAGTGGTTACATTTGGGGATGTGATACTTGGCATATATACTAATCATTAAAAATAAGCTGACACATGTCTAATGGTTTTTCGATGTAGTGTATATTATGAGGTGAAAGGGATGAAAAGTGGGGGTTGAAAGATTCCTAACGGACCGTGTATCTCTTAAACGACATAAGCGAGGAGTTTGAAACTCGGAGGAAATCAATCAGCTTAAAAATAAATAAATAAATAAATAAATGAATAAATAAATAAATAAATAAATAAATAAATAAATAAATAAATAAATAAATAAATAAATAAAATAAATATGTGTTCGACCGTTTTTTCATAAATCCAATTTAAGGGGCCTATGGGGAGGGGTGAAATTCTGGAAGAAAAACGTCCCCTAATGAAGGATTTTTGGTTGTTCACTCTCATCGACCAACCCAAACGATTAAAGTTAGAAGAATGATATTTTGGGGATATGTTTGTTGTGTGTCGAAAACGTCTACCAAGGAGGGATTTTGGGATATTCAGGTTCTAAAGGGGTGTTAATGGGGTTAAACCTGCATTTCATTGAATAACAATATGACACGACTATGACGCGAGCGAAGCGAGGCTAAAAATGAGATGATGTGCGTCTATGTATTACTCAATCACGCAAGTACCACTGGTCCGATTTACATGAATTTTACATGGAAGTAGCTGATTTACCTGGTTAACATATAGGTTACTTTTGATTTCAATACTTTGTACTATTTAAAGATGGCGACCATTTTAGTGACTTCACTACACCCTTTGGTTTAAAACTTTCTTATTTCCATTTCAAATACAAAGAGAACGCAAAGAAATAGCAAACCTTTGATGGTATATACGAGGTTAAAAATTACATTTTCTATCCGAAAGGTATCTCCAACCGTTAGCGAGTAAAACCTAAATTTGTGCTATAAAACATGGTCAACGCCGAGCGGTGTAGTTGGACAAAATGTTCCATCCTTAATCTCCCTCTGCGCAGCACCTCGCCTATCCCCTGTTTTAACTGTCACCTTCATATTTTAATTTATTTATGACGCGTAGCGAAGCACGGGTACTTCAGCTAGTAGTCTATGAAATTAAAATAAATAGGTACAAATACAATATCGTCAATAATATTCTGTCTCATAAAGATTTTTATCATTGTGTATTAAAATTACATTTTTAGTCTACTTTTCACATTTTGCTAAATGAGGAAAAAGTAGACTTATGAGATCGGGCAAATGTGTGTCTGTCTGTCCTTCTGTCTGTCTGTCTGTCTGTCTGTCTGTCTGTGTGTGTGTGTGTGTGTGTGTGTCTGGCTGCGTGGCTCAGGGGTAACGTTCTCGCTTACTGAGCCCAAGGTTGCAGGTTCGAAACCTGGCGCAGTCAGCTGGCATTTGAGGGTGCGCAAATGCGAGGAAGCCGTGTCAGTACATTTACTGGCACGTTAAAGATCCCCGTTCGGGGCAAAATTCCGGCACCCCGGTGTCTCTAAAAGCCAGTGTAGTTAAAAGGGACGTAAAACCAATAACATTATTATTATTATTATTATTATTATGTGTGTGTGTGTGTGTGGGTGTCCCCCAATCAACTCCTAAACGGCTGCAGCAATCGAAGCAAAATTTGGTAGGAGTAAAGATCTATACCTGAATATCTCACGGCCATATTTGAAAATTATGTCAGTGCTACCAACTGCTGAAAAATCGCAATTGAAATTTGAGCTCCATGTCGGATATCCTGGAAGGTATGAATAGGAGCTATTTCAAAATTGGCACGCGTATAGATAATAATATTGCAGTTTAATTTCCAGGAGGCCATACATGGCAGTGTTGCCAAAATGATTATAAGCATGCTGATAGGTCCAAATTTTAAATGCATAAAACTTCTACACTATCAATTGGATTTCAACCAAATTTCGTATGTGCTATGTGTACATAGACAGATATGACTGAGCATATTCTTAAGAACCACCAGGGCTGCCAACTGTTAATAAAAGCTCTCAAATTTTTGTATCCAAATACCCATATATCACAAAGTTTGCAAGCCGACAGCTTTAAACTATGCACACGTATAGTACCTGACATACTATATTAATTTGGAGTAACTAATATACGTCAGTGCTACCAACATGATTTTAAGCCTGCTGAGATGTCCAACTTTAAACACATGTAACTTCTATACTATCATTTGGATTTCAACCAAATTTCGTGTGTGCTATGTGTACCATAACAGATATGACTATGCCGATTCTGAAGAGTAACCAAGGCTGCCAACTGTTAATAAATTCTTTCTCGATTTTTGTTGCCCTAATATCAATATATCTGGAAGTATGCAAGCCAATAGCTCTAAACTTTGCTCACGTATAGTAACTGGCATTCTAGATTAATTTGGAGTAACTAATATAGGTCTACGCCAGTGCTGCCAACGTGATTCTAAGCCTGCTGATAGGTCCAATTTTAAAATGCATGTAACTTTTATACTAACTATTGGATTTCATTCAAAATTGACTCAACAATAGATCATATTATTTCAGATTATTTCTGACCAATACATGTATGTCATTGTTGCCAACATGATTTTACGCGCGCTGTTAGATCCAATGTTTAACTGGATGTAACGTCCATGCTATACATTGGACTTCAACCAAATTTTGTATTCTGTGCCTTACGAGATGGAACTAAGAATATATTCAGTCACCAGGGCTGCCAACTGTAGTTCTCTATTAGGCTACATTATGCCAGGTATACATTATTTCGAACTAATTAGAAATTTCGAAATTACCAACATAATTTCGTCATTATTCTAGATAGATCCATATAGATTAATCATTAGAATGTTTCTTAAAAGTTAAGAAAAGTAGGCTCTTTAGTTCTTCACGGAACTACTTGTTGTTTGAATAATTACTTCAAACAACTTTCCTTAACGACCATGTAGTACAGGAGCTGCTTAAGAAACAACGGGTTTTCACGCAAATACCATCAACTCAACTGCCTGTCGTAAACCCAGTGACGATTTCTGCTCCGAGCATTTTTCCCGTGTAACGACATTCCTACCATCTGTTGAGGACTGTTGGAACTCGGTGTGGAACGCCTACCTTACTTCAGTATAAATATTATGTTGAGGCACTACATGAATAAGCCACTCCTTCCATAAATGTGTGAAGTAGAGAGTCGATTTTTTTCTGTTATTGATTTAGAAACTCTACGCTCCACAAAGACTTCATGAACTTTAGCACGCTATAGATTCAATGGACAACTCCGGCTACTTTGCCATATCCTCGAAAGACAAACTACCGTAATGCTTGTTATTATAAAATTAATTGTAGGTAAACCTACCTAACTTCGTGATGTTAAGGATTATAAATGAGATACCAAAAGAAATACTCGATCAAAAAGTTTATATTTTTCGTGTAGGCCTACGTAACCAATGCATTGTTCTACTTATCCATGATAAAGAGCATTCAAGAAATGTAAAACTATTAATGTTATACAATGATATGGGCATGCTACTTAATTTCGTGGTAGCATACTTAAATCAGTGACACTATATTTTGCTAAGCAATTATTCAGTAACACAGCATATAAATCCAACGCTGACGACTGAGATTGCAAGTATGTTCCTTTGAGAATACGGCTGCATAGAACGTTTGGAATAATTACTTCAAACAGCTTTCCTTAACGACCATGTAGTACAGGAGCTGCTTAAGAAACAACGGGTTTTCACGCAAATACCATCAACTCAACTGCCTGTCGTAAACCCAGTGACGATTTCTGCTCAGAGCATTTTTCCCGTGTAACGACATTCCTGCCATCTGTTGAGGACTGTTGGAACTCGGTGTAGAACTCCTACCTTACTTCAATATACTGTACAGCATCCCAGGGATACAATACAATACATATTATGTCTGGTGTCACGAAAGAAAGTAAGTTTACCCCTATGTCCTATTTGTAATATTTTGGATACTATTCACTGGCTGTATTAATATCGAACAGAGTCAAATCAGAAAAGATACTATCATTTAGACATTAAATTAAAGAATGCTGTCCACTGCCTCGTGCCCCTCAGTAAATCCAGACCCCGGGGCTATAGATAGAGCAATGCGCAGACAAACAGAACGTTATCCGAATCCACTCCGCATCCACACGACTGCTATTCGCATCCGCCTCACAACCACATGGCTTTTATCCGCATCCGCACGTTTATTATCCGAACCCGCTGGCATTAAGTTACAATATTATTTCAATTGATTGGATAAAGCATAAAGTATCAAAGCAACACATTTATACATTTGAGGACAAATTCGTTCCCCTAGGCTGTGTGTGAATCGCAAGGCAATGTTGACTGAGTTTTGTCCCTCTGAGTAACGGCAAGTGAAACAGCGGATGGCCAATTATATCACTTACTTAGTCGTCAGATATACCCTCGCAGGCAAGCGCAGGTATAAAGGACTTTCTCTTGGCATAGGTCAACACTGTATTGTATGACTACCCCTTATAATTCCCGTTTGAACCGGATCGGGGATGAGATGCAATGCAAGTCTATGTGGCGTATGATTTTATGGTCGGATGCCCTTCCTAACGGCAACCTCATGAGAGGAGTTCAATGAGAGATACAATGAATGAAGGTGAATGAAACTGGGCAAGGATGTGGAAGGAAGTGGCTGTGGCATGTCAGAAGGTACCGTCCCAGTATTTTCATGGAGTTGAAAATAGGAAACCACGGAAAACAATTTCAAGGATGGCCAACGATGGGGCTCGAACCTAGGTCTACCGAGTCCACAGAGAGCTTGGTCCCAAGGCCTAGCGCCGCGCTTTAGCGAGCGTAGCTACCGCTGTCGGTTGGCATAAGTCAACAGTAACTGAGGGTATTTCTATGGCTGGCTTGTCATACTTCTCTATCATTCTCATACAATCCAAGCGAAAGCAAATAGGGAAATAACAAGAAACGTGAAAGGCGCAGATCTTAGTAAAACTGAACAGGTTATCCGCTATCCCCAATGCCATGCAAACTTTATGCGCATGGCGAAATATTTGCGGATATCCGCGGGTTTATTCGCAGATATCCGCATCCACGCAGGACTTAGCTATAGCCCCGCTTGCCCATCCCACTCGTCGTACCTGGTACTGCTCGGGTGCAAGCTCTGTGAACTTGCGGGGTGAGGGGAAAGAGCAGGGAAGGGTCAGGTGAGAAGAGAAGGGTCTGTACAGCCCGCCGTAATATCAGGTATTCCCTTCTATTCCAATACAGGTAACATAAGCGGCTTCGGTGGCGTAGTTGGTAGCATACTGAACTGCTGTGCCCAAGATAGCGGGTACAAACCCGGCCGAAGCTGTCGGATTCTTTAGAGCGTTAAAATCCTTCAGTATGCCTTCCTTCGGAGGCGAAGCAAATCCGGCGGTCGCATGTCATAGATTTATGGCATGTAAAAGATCCTTCCACAGACTAAACTTGTGTGAAGCTTAATTGTTAGGTTAGATTTCGTCCGAACGCTCTATCAAATTTCCAACGTTCACCACTAGGTATCATTGATATCTGGTAGCGAAAGTTGGAACTACTTGGAATTGAACGGAACTTGTAGCTCACCCTATGGGTGTCCGCCTGAAGCAGCTACAGACTCAGGCGAGCCGAACATGTCCTCAGACACTCCCGGCACTAAAATCCATACGATAAATAAATAAATAAATAAATAAATAACTGCTAACATAGGGCCGTTGCTCAAACCACTGTGGTGTTACGAATGAGTGAGTGAGTCACCGACCAATATATTTGGTTCTGTACTATGCAGGGACCGAGAAACCTCATCACTCGTCAAGACTACTTCTCATATTCCGCGATTCACATTCCTCTCAGGTTCAAGCAGCTTAGACCCGAGCAGTAGTAAGGTCTACCAAGCTTCATTGAAATCACTCCAGCCAATGAAAACACAGTCAAAATGAGAACTCATAAGCTTATATTTCACAAGATAGGTTAAAAATGACGCCAACTCTTCAGGGGCGTAATATTCCTTATTATCTCACGCTCTGTGTTTTAAAAAAGCTTTCTAGAAGCGACATTTTGTAATATTCGCGTGAATCACGACTGTGGTGTAGACAACCAACTACGCCTACGCAAACTTTGCTCGAAGTGCCTCAGTTCACGGAAGGCAACGCTATTGTGAAGTACTGAATGTTCGGTGCTTACTCAAACATGTGGTTTGCCGGTGAAGAATTGGAGATACGGAAGGCTGAGATAGCAATTTGGGCAGAAGAGTCCATCTTGGGTGAGTATCCTATATTCCAGCACCGGTATTGAGATATGTTAGCTTTCAGCCTGGAAGATAACACCCAGATGCTCTCTTGCACGTACAAATTCCATTCTGGTTGGTTGGTTGCTCATTTTAGGGGCTGCGACAACGCGGTCATGTAGCACCGTGTACTTGGGTGTGTGTAGAATCCGATTACCGGCGGTAAGTGTGATGACTGTATTAGTGTGGATTATCTGTTTTCAATTCAAGTGAGGACTGCAGACATTGAATGTTTTCAAGTAGTTCCTACTTTTGCGGCCAAACGCCATCGTCAACGACTACTAGTTCAGAACTTGATTACCAGATGCCGCCCTCAGACCAAAATTAAATTTCTTGGTAGAGCAGAGAATCGGACCTGGACCTCCTCTAGGTCAGCCACGCGGTGCATTACGTGTTGTAACTGACATTGATGCGACAGACTCTCCTCCTTATTCCCGAGAATTTGGTTTTGAATAGTCTGTGTCCATTCTATGCTCTGTTTTCAGAGGCGTTTAAAAGACCAGCGTGGATTTAACCCCCCCTCCACGTGATGCATCCTGTTCAATCCAGTCTGCTTCTGTGATGCATGGGTACGTATTGAGTCTTTTGCCCCACCAAGGTCGTGGCGGTAGCCGTAAGCTTTAAACCGCTCACCACGACGGAACGCAATAGGCCCTATGTTGTTGCGAAATTAGGGATAGTGCGAAATAAGGAAAGTCTCCCTTACTTGTAATTACAGTTGCACACACTATTGCAGTCACCAATGAAACAATGGATATTTGTCAGACAAATTGAACACACACCTAAGTACACGGGGCGGATGACCGATATGTCCCAAGCCCCTAATACGCATATTCAACATCAACAAGAATCCATCCCTGGCTCTGTGCTTAGCACTGGTTCACTCGGACTCGACATGAGAGCCGGTTAAGATATAGGCTATTTGATTCATGTGGCTTTAAGGAGCAGAACAGTGAGGTTATCTGACCCCCGATAAAGATACTAACTTCGTTGTTGCTGATTGATTTAGGGGCTCTGCGAGATGGTGGTCACGTAGTCCTCGTATAGACCCGACTCCCATTTTAACCATAACCTACTAGAAACAGTTCTCATATTTCCCTTCCCTTAAATAATCAATTAGTGTCCGCATCGTTGCGTAGTGGCTAGCATTCATGGCTGTCCCCGCGGGGTCACGTCAGATACCATCCCTGCATTTGCCTGGAGTAGAAGTGGGGAAACAATTGATGTGCAGTCTACACAGGATGGCTGAGGTAGGAATAGGATTCGAACCCACGTCTTCTCAATTTTGTCTCACGAGATTCAATGTACCCCGTTCCAGTCCTCAGACCAGAAATAAATTCCTTGGTAGAGCCGGGAATCGAATCTGGACCTCTGGAGCGACAGCCAAGAAGGCTAACCACTTCACCATGAGTGGTTAGAATACGGAGTTTCATACGTAGCCTATAGAGTTATGTTATTTAATTTGAACAGTTAATCAAAAAAGCTCCACAAAAAATAAAACCGTAGAGTAGACAGCTCATTTACAGGTTTATAATGATCATTAGCGGATCCAGGCCTTGAGGGGGCCCTGAGCGATATGATAAGTTGGGGCCCACAACAATAGGAAATAAAAAACAAGATGTTCAGGAAAGAACATATAGCCTACTTTCTCCTAAATGTATGGGTATAGTTATAACTCTCTGTCCTTATCACCTCCTAATCTCTTCCTATTCGAAGTGCAAATTGGCACACAGGATTTTGAGCAGTGGCGTTCAAACCATAGTTTATAATTTACCCCAGCATTTTGCAATTTCATCAGCAAACACTCCAAACAACGTAGGTATTCATTTTATTAACACCGACTACTTACAATAATTGAAACTTCCACAATGCGCAGTCGGCAGTCCGTAGTTGGTAGTTCTCAGTCGGCAGTCGCGATCGTCCCCGTGTATACTATATGCACCATACACAACATGCAGTTGCAGTTGGTAGCTGGCAGTCGGTAGACGGTATTCGGCAGTCGAAAATTTTATCCTCGACTGCCAACTACCCGACTGCAGCAATGTAATAGCCAATCAGAGCAGATCAGAAACTGACGTCACGTTGTTGTTCTGTGTCGTGTACAAAGAGGATATAGGCCTATGTGAAGTGTAACTTCGCAACCCGTAAATTTATAATCTTAAATAGGCTACACGGTATAACAAAATAATCCATCTCCAAAATCATCCCTACAGCAAGTTTTGAGGTTATCAACAACGCCTCGGTGCACAAGGAAAAAACGAATGCCATTGTATTATTACTCCTTGCAGTCGTTAAGACTGGGTTCACTAACTGGCCGGTATAGAGCGCACCTCGCATCTAGAGGGCTGTGGCTAGCTACAAGGCTCCTGCATAGTACAACTGAAGGCTGGTAGATGTCACTCCGGTGGAGAGTGTTGTTTTACTTAAATATATATTTTCCATTGCAAAAAGAACCATATAACGCATTATTTTATAAGGTCTCAGTATTCAAAATACAATAAATATAAAAAAATTCAAGCAAAAAATTTCGACTCTGATAGGATTTGAACCCCGGCCAGCCAGGTGAAAGACGGAAACTCTATCCACTCAGCCAAACGGATACTCACAGTATAAGCGTTATCAATCAATTACATACATCGTATTAGCAAATACTCACTCGGACACACACACACAGACAGACACACTTTTTTTTCGCCCTGTGTTGATCTCATAAGTCAACTTTCATTTTTTGCAAAAATTGAAAGTAGGTTAAACAAGATGTTCAGTAAAGAACATATAGCCTACTTTCTCCTAAATGCATGGGTATTGTTATAACCCTTTGTCCTTTTCAAGGAGTATAATTCAATGTTGGTTGTAGTAGCTTGTTGAAATACAACGTGCTATAGGGATATTAAACATGAATATGAGGTGCCCTTTGCTAGTGCTACCTCTGTAAAAAAATTCATTCAATAGGTTTCACCGTGTTTGAATTGATATGGGGAATGGATTTGCACACATACATGGCCGCTATTTGCAAACTATTGGGCCGATGACCTTGTAGTCAGTCATAAGATGCTTTCCACAAAAATTCATGTTGTTGCAAAATCTGGTAGAGATCAAATTATTAGGATGGTCATAATTTGATTTAAGCTTTTAACATTTGGGTGGCCGTCATTCCGTTCCCGTCAAGATGGCGGCGATATAAAACATAACACTGAGGTGCCCTTTGCTAGTGCTACCTCTGTACCAAATTTCGTTCCATTCGGTTTCACCGTGTTCGAATTGATAGGGGGAATCGATTTTCACACAAAGATGGCTGCCATCTGCAAAATATTAGGCTAATGACGTATTAGTTTGGTCAAAGGATGCTCCCTCCATAAAGGTATATTATTGCAAAATTTGGTAGAGATCGGATGATTAGGTTAATCGTAATTTGATTTAAGCTTTGAAGATTTGTGAGGCCGCCATTACGTTTCCGTCAGGATGGCGGCGATATCAAACATGACACTGAGGTGCCATTTGCTAGTGCTACCTCTGTACCAAATTTCGTTCCATTCGGTCTCACTGTGTTCGAATTAATAGGGGGAATCCATTTTGACACAAAGATGGCAACCATCCGCAAACTATTAGGGTAATGACTTATTAGATCGGTCAAAGGCTGCTCCCTCCATAAAGGTACGTTGTTGCAAAATTTGGTAGAGATCGGATGATTATGTTAGTCGTAATTTGATTCAAGCTTTGAACATTTGTGTGGCCGCCATTACGTTTCCGACAAGATGGCGGCGATATAAAACATGACACTGAGGTGCCCTTTGCTAGTGCTACCTCTGTACCAAATTTCGTTTCATTCGGTTTCACCGTGTTCGAATTGATAGGGGGGGACAGACATTCAGAGTACACACACTCACACACACACACACACACACACACACACACACACAGACTCACACACACACATACACACACACAGACACACTTTTTTCGCCCTGTGTTGATCTCATAAGTCTACTTTCATTTTTTGCAAAAATCGAAAGTAAGCAAAAAAGTGTGTCTGTCTGTGTGTGTGAGTGTGAGTACTCTGAATGTCTGTCCCCCCTATCAATTCGAACACGGTGAACGCGAATAGAACGAAATTTGGTACAAAGGTAGCACTAGCAAAGGACACCTCAGTGTCATGTTTTATATCGCCGCCATCATGACGGAAACGTAATGGCGGCCACACAAATGTTCAAAGCTTAAATCAAATTACGACTAACCTAATCATCCGATCTCTACCAAATGTTCAACAACATACCTTTATGGAGGAAGCATCCTTTGACCATATTAATAGGTCATTAGCCTAATAGTTTGCGGATGGCGGCCGTCTTTGTGTCAAAATCGATTCCGCTATTAATTCGAACACGGTGAAACCGAATAGAACGGAATTTCGTACAGAGGTAGCACTAGCAAAGGGCACCTCAGTGTCATCTTTTATATCACCGCCATCTTGAAGGAAACGTAATCGCAGCCACCCAAATATTAAAAGCTAAAATGTAATTACGACCAACCTAATAATCTAGTCCCTACCAAATTTTGCAACAACATATCTTTATGTGGGAAGCATATTCTGACCAAACTGAAAGATCATCAGCCCAATATTTTGCAGATGGTGGCCAAGTATGTGTGTAAATCGATTCCCCCTATCAATTCAAACACGGTGAAACCGAATTGAACGAAATTTGGTACAGAGGTAGCACTAGCAAAGGGCACCTCAGTGTCATGTTTTATATCGCCACCATCTTGACGGAAACGGAATGACGGCCACCCAAATGTTAAAAGCTTAAATCAAATTACGACCATCCTAATAATTTGATCCTTACCAGATTTTGCAACAACATGCCTGTTTGTGGAAAGCATCTTATGACTGACTACAAGGTCATCGGCCCAATAGTTTGCAAATAGCGGCCATGTATGTGTGCAAATCCATTCCCCATATCAATTCAAACACGGTGAAACCGAATTGAATGAATTTTTTTACAGAGGTAGCACTAGCAAAGGGCGCCTCATATTCTTGTTTAATATCCCTATAGCACGTTGTATTTCAACAAGCTACTACAACCAACAGTCAATTATACTCCTTGAAAAGGACAAAGAGTTATAACAATACCCATGCATTTAGGAGAAAGTAGGCTATATATTCTTTACTGAACATCTTGTTTAATAATATGAATGAAACCTTTAAGTCCCCTTGAAGAGGATTATGTAAACTATGAAATATTAAAATATCACTTTATGACTTTTTTCCCGGCTGAAGTCTTCAATCATTTCACTGAAATCTAACTTGCTAACCGGTCACGAGAGGTAATAATAATAATAATAATAATAATAATAATAATAATCGTATGGCCTCGGGTGCCTGGTGCAAGCTTTGTTAATTGACACCCAGAGGGTAGCTTGCATGTCGAATTTCGTCGTTCCTTTGAACGCTATGAAAGTCAAGGAGGTTAGATATCTAAACTCCTTGACACTACAGCGCTTTCAAGTAGAGAATGGAGGAACTTTGTGTTGGCGGAAAATCCCGAGATTAATTTTGCCATTGAACACGGCCGACTGAATTCAAATGGGTTCTTTAACATGCCAACAACATATGACATGAGTGTCGTGATTTTTGTCGCCTTTCAAAAATCACTTACCATGGCCAGGAGCGAACCTGCAATCTTGGGGTTAGTAGTCCGACACTATAACCACTCACCCACCATGGCAGTTACGAGAGGTCATAGCTGCACTGAAAAGAGAATGTTATATATTATACATTAGTTTGAAAAGTATAATTAATTAATCAATTATATTTAAAACAATCCATGGCGCGGGGCTCCCCGGACCGCGGGGCCCTGGGCGGTCGCCCTCCTCGCCCTCCCCCAGATCCACCCCTGATGATGATAATACTGTGCAGTATTTCGGTCCGCTGCCTCACACGTAAACATAATCAGTTGAATCGCCATCCTTCGGAGGGACACGGCGTCCTAATAATAATCGGCTAATAATAGTCTAATAATAGGCCTAATATGGACACGGCTACAAGATGCATCCTACCAGGTTGATTAATCAGCTCCTCGGTTACTGGCAAAAGCGGAAGACCAAGTCACCATGGTTGTGGGAAGTGAGCAAAGATCAATTATATTTAAAACAATCCATGGCGCGGGGCTCCCCGGACCGCGGGGCCCTGGGCGGTCGCCCTCCTCGCCCTCCCCCAGATCCACCCCTGGAGAGACGGATAGAGACTTAAAAGAACGGACATCTCTCTGGAAGATGCTTCAGCAATTGAGGTTCCAGAACAAACCGCCAAGAGAGAAAACAGGTGCCCTCTGGACCCAGGAGAGGAGGGAACAACACAGCCAGAGGATGCGTAACAACTTGGCAAACATCAAAGCCCACTCCAAATATAACAGTCGAACGTCGTGGTCCTTAGATGGCCTATTCGAAACAAGAAGAAGAACAGGCCGTATCTCGTGGTTGTCAGCAAGAAATTGAATCAAACTACGTTGATTAATGTTGCGAATCCTAAGCACAAGAATCTCCAGTCAAAACACATAGAAAAGACCAGCAAATATAGCGATTTGGTCGGTCCTATCATAAGGCAATGGCATGTAGATCGGGTAAAGACCATACCTATTACGGCGTGATACCAAGTAGCCTACCTTGCTCTAAGGCCTTAAAGAACTGGATGTGGATACGCAACTGTACTAACTAATGCAGAATGCAGTAGTTCTCTCAACAACCCGAATCGTTCGGAAGTTTATGGGTAGCGACTTTCCAGCTTTGAAGTGGCAGTTCCAGCAACTATACTTTGGTTCGCTGAAATCTGTAGGCCTATAGTTACGTGGTGATGTTGGCTACCAGCAATGTGTTATATGTACTGTATAAAACAACAATAATAATAATAATAATAATAATAATAATAATAATAATAATAATAATAATAATAAAACAAGAAAACCAAGCAAACTACATTGATTGATGTTGCGATTCCTAACAACAAGAATCTCCAGTCAAAACACATTGAAAAGATCAGCAAATACAGCGAGTTGGTCGACCCTATCAAAAGACAATGGCATGTAGAGCGAGTGAAGACCATACCTATCATTGTCTCGAGTACGGGCGTGATCCCAAGTACCTTGCTCCAAGGCCTTAAAGAACTGGATCTGGATACTGGGCTCTACAAACTAATGCAGAAGGCAGTAGTTCTATCGACAACCAGAATCGTTCGGAAGTTCATGGGTAGCGAAATTCTAGCTTAGAAGTTGCTGTTTCCATAGCTATATTTTGGTTCACTGAAGCCCGTATAGTTACGTTGTAATATACCAGAAATGTGATATATGTTCTGTATAAACCGAAAATAATAATAATATTAATAAAATTAATAATAATAATCAGTTTGGCCAACGCAGAAAGAACTTCAAGACTTCAAAGAGCATTCAGACTAGCGTGGAATCATTACTTAAAGGGTGATGTCACGTAATGCAACATTGAAATAACAAAACTGTTATCCTCCCAGAGGCTCTATATTCATCAGAAATCATAACTTTAGGAGGCCATTCAAAAATTGCAGACATTGAAAAGCAAGAACGCAAATTTCTTAGAATAATATTCGGCTCTACACAAGAAAATGGAATTTCGATTAGCCTAAGAGACAAACTTCATATCTCTGTAGTCTCACAGAAAGTTTCACAAACACTGCACGCAGAAGACGGTTGAAATTTGTTGGGCACATTTAGGATGCATAATAACAGACCAACAAAAAGATTATTCAATATGGGTTGGTGGTTTAGATTCGCAAGCTAGCAGCCGAACAGGACAGAAGCTACAGCACAGAGCTCCAGCCTAAACCATCGAGAATCGATTAAATTGATGGTCCACTGCCTTCCAGCCGTTATCCATCGCTACCGCCAAGCTAACCCTCTCCAATAATCCTCCCCAGCTCCCGAGCTCAAACGACGATCCCCTCCGTTAACCGTTACCCACTGTTGAAGCCGCTTCCCTATAACCAAGCTTATAGCTTTCACTCCACCTTCAAACCATCCAAGTCAAGAATCTCCCATCACCCCAGAGTAGCCGCCAAGCTTTACTCATTCCGTCTCTCCCCAGCAGCCTAATTAATTAATTACTTTAAATCTTCGAAGCCAGCTCGCACATTGTCCCGGCTCCAACCGTTACAACTGGATAACCTTGTGCGACTGGCTAACTTCTTGGACGAGGCCAAGTACATTTTATGAGGGTCTGCCAAAGGCATTTGACTCCCTTCAATCATCCCCATTTAATCATTCTACATACACACTCACACAAACACTCACGAATATGGACTCACACACGGAAGCCCTCTGGGGTGAACTACACTTTGTAGCTGCAGACGCCCCCAACCCTGAATACCTCTGCGGTTCACCACCTCCAACACCTAGCCACGGCACCTTCCCGGACTTTGATTATTGGCAGGGGCTGTGGTATGAATCACCCACCCGGCGATCCCTAAGAACACGCTGATTGTCATCCGTCCACCACAATCTAACACATAGAATACATGAGCTCACCCAGAGGAGCAATAATCAGTGTGCTTACACCAATTGCGAAGTTCATCACCCAGATAGAGGAACTTCGCAATCATCACAGCGCCATTATTCCTACCAGTGACACTCGCCTCAACATCATCAGGAGGGCTCTCTTGAGTCACCCTGCTATTCCCTCATTCACTCAGATTTCCTACCAAGAAACAACATTCGACACAGCCCAGTCACAAACAGACGTCACTTACACGCCCAAACAGGAGGTCACAACAGCAACAATGCCAGTTCCCCCACCCTTGCCGCCCACACTCAAGTACTCAAAGTATTCACAGACAGCTACCACAGAAAAACTACACGAACACACACAAACAGTCCCTGACACAGCTGAGAAATGGTCTCAAGCATCTCTAGCACCCATCAGACCCAAGCGCAAACACAAATGCACACAATTCACCAGCCCAAACAAACATACAGACTCCATACCAATCTCTCAGCCAACTGCACAAGAACACGAAGGCTCCCAAACTGCACCGAACTCAGCTACCACAAAGACAGCCGCTCCTCCCTCAGAGAGTGACGTCACACTTGTTAACCACCCTCCCTCCGACACAGTAAATTCATCCTCACAACCAAAAACACGGGTGACCAGTCGCCCCCCTCTCAAACCACACGCTACTCTCACCTTCCAATGCTACAACTGTCAAAGACTGCACCATAATGCTGCTAGTTGCCCCCACGATACCCACTGCAACAGGTGTGGCGATAATCATCACCACTCTGCTTGCGAGGTCCCACGTGACAAACCTAAGTGCGTCAATTGCGGTGGTGCGCATGCAGCCTCTTACAATGGTTGCAAATACATAAAAACAGCCATCAGGCATAGGCAGTTGCAGCACAGACAACGCGCAAACTCAACCATCGCTGCCCTCATGTCATTAACAATCCCACCACCTGCGCAAACTCAGAACACAGCCCTCGCTCACATACTTCAAATACTCACACAACTGGCTACGATTACACTTTAAACAGCCCTCTCGCCCTCAACAGCTAACTCGTCATTCACCACGGCCGACTCACTCGGGGTGACGCTCCGTGGGTCGTGGGCAATTACCACACTCGAACTCAGGACTCGCGGTCCCGTGGCGCACCTGCCTGGGGATTACAGCCTGATCATCTGGAATGGCGCGCTATGGGCCGGTGAGCCACTTACAGCTCATAGACACCCTATTTTACCAGTTCCACAGCCCAAAATCAAATTATTATCCCTAACTAAACCAAATTTACTCATTGTTAACTTCCATAGAAACACAAACTACAATATTCACTAGCGAAAACAGCACTTAAATTACAGAATCCAGGTAGCCAATCACAGGCCTCCGTGGAACGTCCGACTAACTTTTTCACCCGAATTACAAAATTCACAAACCAAAACTACTCTACAGCGTATTTACACCTCCAAATTACACAATTCAAACAAAAAACACAAATTAACTAGCCGGAAATCTCTAAACAGGCCAAAAACCAACTACGGTACCAATCACAGCACAGTAAAATCACCCGCTCAGCCAGCACGTTCAAATGCAGCCATTCACAGCGCACCATCTCAAAACATAGCTCTACAGCTCATTAAGATCATTCGTAATCATCATTACCCCCTAAAAGCGAGGCTTATTAAAATCAATTTTATATTTTTAAACAATCAAATCTACAAGGCCTATAGGTCTATCTTTCATACTTCATACTATAAAACATCAACCCATTAGTGGTCTGTCTTCCTTTCATAAATCTCAAAGTCACAACTTAAAAACCTTCATATTCTATTATTATTATCAATCTGAAGTCACTGCTGCTGTCAAGCCGCGGCCGGGAGGGCATGTGGTGTGCGATGGTCGAGTGAACGGAACGGAAATTAGTACTAACACCATTTATATAACGTACAATAAATTGAAACAACTTATCATTTAAAATATTAACAAACTGCGTCAGCTTAAAGATTAGCCTGCCAACTTGAAACCACGTAAGGAACCTCCGGCGAGGCTACCGGCCGCTTCGCGACCGACACCTGCCTCGGCTGGCACCTCTATTTTCAAACTAAAATTTACTTTAATACAAAACAACTTTTAGAAATTCAAATTTAACCTCCCCATTCAATTTAAACACCAGGCTAAGGAGAGCATAGTCGCACCGCGTACCAGGCCCACACGCCGCTGGCTCGCTCGCGCAGTCAGCGGCTAATTTAAATGAGTTGGGTCTACCCGATTATTCAATATAGCCTAATTAATATAAAAAAATCGAGGAAAAATTGGTTAGAGGAAAAAGGGGGACCTGAATGATATGAGCATCGGAGAGAACATAATGAACAAGTAGTTCCGTGAATAATTATAGGCTACAGCCTATTTTCATATATCCTACTTATGTTAATTGTCTCTATTGTACCCGCTCAGCGGATGGATGCTCAGTCAGTCCACGGCTTGGCTACCGCGGTACGGGGTGTGTTACGTCCCTTCCCCAGCAGACTGAACATCCGACATGTAGACACAATCAGGTTGACAAAATTCAGGAAAAACTCAACATGACAATTTAAAAACACAAATTTTTATTCAATAAAAGAAAATATTAATTCACTCAAACAAAATCATTATAAAAACCAAAATCACTTGATATTTTCCCTTCAAGTGTCACTCAAATAAATAATCAACTCAAAATTTATCAACTCAAATCACTTGGAATTGTCTCTTCAAGTTTCACTCATAAACCAAAAATAAATGCATTAATCAGAAATCACTAAAGTTCACTATAATGTCATTTCATTTCTCTCTTGTGAAGTTTTAGAACTGTTTTTGTCTTGCTTAAAATTAAACCCTTAATATTTATTTATATTTATTTTACTTAGGCGTCGAGCGTGCCTATCATTTTCATTTAATACTTTCTCCAAGGCTTTGGATATTTACATTCTTTCATTTACCCTTTAAGGTTTCTTGATCATTTATGTTTACTTAAATATTTATTCTTTTATGATTTATTAAGTCCTTTGGATCTTAATAATAATTCTTTTCATTTACCCTTTAAGGTCTCTTTATTATTTATGTTATGTGAATATTCATTTATTTACCAAGTATTTAGCCCTTTGGACCTTCATAATAATTCTTCACAAAGCCTTAGATGTGGAAAATAATATCGTACTGTACAGAAAACATGCCATGTCTAAGGATCGAATCCGTAACTCTCCAGCTACCCCTCATGCATCTAGGTGATTTGCTATTTGCGCTTTGCTGTGTGCTTTATTATTTAGTACTGTGGGATATTCATTTATAACAAGTTACATTATTTCTTAGCTCGTCATTTGTTTATTTCTGGAAGAAGGAATTTTCTTTATCAACAATATATTATTTGACAAGTCCGTCAAATCTTAATACAACATTCAAACTTTTACTCGGGATGATTTTTCCACTCCCGCAAAAATGATTCTATAATTTATTTGCTAGCACCTCTTTTGTTTGGATTTTAAATATTTCCTTGCCGGCCAGACATTACTGGACGGTTGCGCTCATTAAGATATATCCTCTCTCTCTCACACAAGAGCAAGGCCACAGACAAGGTCGTTCCTTCCCCTTGTGGTTCTTTCAGGCGAGATTTACGATGTCTAGCTACCCTCAAAGCCTTTATACTGGGACAGCTTTAAAACTATTTTTCCAAGACTTACAAATTCACTTTTACCACAGAGATTTACTTCGCTCTTTTATTATTATTATTATTATTATTATTATTATTATTATTATTATTATTATTATTATTATCGATCCTTTGTTCCCAGGATAATGATATTTCATTCGGAGATGATGTATGATAGTTTACGGTTCCTACTTCTTACGACGCTTATAATACCTCCAACAATGCCTATTATTTCAACAATGCCTCCTTTTACAACAATATTATACTGTAACAAATCCTAGCTGGGACGGCCGTCCTACAGCGGGAGTTACATATATTCGACGCTTTCTTTATCCTTACAACAATATTCGTCGCTTATTTCGTGGGAATTTCTCATCCACGATTCAACAATACCTTTACAACAATATTCGACGCTTATTTAGTGGGAATTTTTCATCCACGATTCAACAATACCTTTACAACAATATTCGACGCTTATTTAGTTACAACACGAGGCTCCTACAACAACATATTTGGTGGGAAATTACATCCACGCATTTCGACAATTTCACTACATTTTTCATCTCACGAATAAATCTACCCGGGCTTAACGCATTTTTATATATTCACTTGAAACTATATTTTATTATTTCTTTAATACTGGCCCTTACGGCAACACAACGTGCTTGGATATTATCACAACATTTGCCTGATTTCGGCATTTACACAATTTATTTCATAATTTTTGGCATAATAACCTATAACATAATATATTCATTTTGGGGATTTTATTCCACCTTTATATTTGGATCTTTATTATTTATTTTTATTTATTGATACATCATTTCTCGCTCTATTTTTCATTTTTGAGTTCCTAGACACGGATCTTTAAATACGATTTCTTTTTATATTTTACTTACGTATCATTTATTTTCATTCTTAACATTTATATATTTACTTTAATTCATTACGATGCTTTATTCTTTCGATACTATTCTTTGGTCTACACTTTAACCGGTATTATTTTACTTTATTCCCTTGGATTTTACAATTTAATTATGGTGCGTATTTAATTCATAATTTGGCAACAATTTACGCCGTTTAATTCATTATTTTTTATTCCTTCTTCCAAATTTATTTATTACATATCTCTTTAATCGAGCTTCTTATTTCTTTCTTTTAACTAATCCCAATAACGTTTTATTTCCACCGAGGCGGACCTCGTGGCTAACAATGATCATTTTATTTTGCATTTCAATTACTTGCACATACATATGCATCAATGAATCATCCATCAGAACTCCCCAGTCGATGAATGGTTCGATTGATATCTAGCACACAGCACAACAACAAAATATTAATAAAGTTTCATCAACTCACCCAGGCTCCGATTCCATTCTTAGGCAGCTTCACCCAACATCTTGATATCTACTCATCCATCATAACACTCTTTCCTGACACTTTTACCGGACACTTATTCATTTTACACTTGAGACATGGAAACATAATATAACACTCGGCACAATAGCATTCTTCTTAAACACACGACCCTATTTCAGAGCTTTGGCAATGATGGTTCGTAGTGGTTGGTTCTTGACGATTCCTAACGTTTCTGCATTGAACGTGCTAACTGGCTCCTTCCTACTCTTGAAATCCCTGGCTCCGTTTAAGTCTCTGAACCCCACGTCCCCGTTCACACGTTCCTACTGGATTCTGGATAAAGTTCCTTGTATTTTGTCCTTACTCGTTCCGTGATATTTCGTTATTTGAGAGATCTAATTCCTAGCTCGGTCTCTATTTTTAGAACCTTCGCTTATCTATGTAACACTTAAGATCTGGAGTCTCGAACCCACAGTCTCTCTAGGTCCCTACTCCTCCCTTTATGATTAATTACTTGCTGATTTTACCCTTTTAGGGATTTGTCGCTGACACGGTCTTTGTTAACATAATGTTACTTATTATTCCGTATTTTACGAATTGTCTCTTTTTGAATTTCGCGTTCCGTAATTTTTGCCTGTGTTCCGACTTGCGTGTGTTACTTGACTAACCCGCACTTTTACGGTCTTAGTGTTCTTTGATTTGACACGACGTGACTGATATTGTCGTGATTTTTATTGATCCAGCGCATAACGCTATAGTGATCACTCAGAATACGAAACGATGACCCGAATGTTCGGTTATTACTTGATGAATTTCAGCACGGCGTTCTCGCCGGCTTACTAACTGGTTGATACGATGTGATATATCCTCATGTCCCTATGGACTGACTAACTGTATTAAAGATGAACTGATGCAACACGACCTCTTCACGGTCTGACTGAAACTGCGGACGGTACCACACGCTACTGCATGGGCTGTAGACTGAATTAAAGATGATAGTGACACAGTGTCACGCCCGTGGGCTGACAATAACTGCATACGGTCCTCTTGGATCACTCCCTATTTATTTGCTTCTATGAAAAATAAACTATTTTGTCTACGTTGCAAAAATTATCTCCTGAACCAATTGTGGTATACGTTTGGAAAAATATTCATTTTATAGCTTGCGTACTGAACGTCTCGTTTTCATAAAGTTTTTCCGAATCCGATCGTGGGGATGTATTTATTTAAATAAAATTCGTTCCTCTATGTGTGTGGGAGGCTGTTTTTTTATACCCCACTCCTTCTTTTAGCTTGGGTGAAGTCCCCTTCGTAAAGAGCTGACTTTGCTCTTCTATTCCGCACGTTATTTAATGACTTTTACTGTTCTAAAATTTCTCATTTCCTAAATGAATAGCTTTTACGAAAAGTTTTCTTAAAGATTTTGGTTATCTTGGCTAATATTACTAATTTCCGCCAATTTCTCAGATCCGCCCTCGCGCGCTGTTGTCAATTTATAGCTGAATTTGCATTTTCTCCTTGGATCTTGCATCACTCTCTACTGTCGGTTAATCCCCTTCGTCTATTTTTAATTCTGTGTAACTGTTTTATTGCTGACTGCGCGGTGATGTCATTTATGCAGCTGGCCCGTTGCGCCACACTTTTCATCAGCTCTGTGCGCCACGTATGTGCCTATTTGATATTAACCCTTTTGATACTTCAATATATCGTAAAAACGTCCTGTTTTCTCATTTTCCTGAATAGTCAAGGGTTCAAGTCTTGTGCCAAAATTCATTTGGGCACACTATCTACATACAAAATTTCAGTTTGATTGCTGTAATAGATTCGTAGATATTGAGAACCGACCAAATATTTCGGATGGTCGCCATGTTGGATTTTATATAGACTATGTAGGTCCGAGAGATATGTACTGTTACATGAAGATTATTGTGCATGTGTAGCATTCAAACTTCAATCGCATGATTAGGACACAAGAAGTTACAAGGAGATTATAAAATTTCTCACTGCTGCCATCTTGTGGTTATGGAAACAATTGAAATAAATTAGAAGCCAGTGGATTAACATTCGTATAAGGATTTACTGTACCAAGTTTCACTGCACTCGGATGGTTAAATTGCAAGAAATGTCGATGTGAATATTTATACTTCGCGTCGCCGCCATGTTGGATTTGTGTTCACCAGGTTATTTCAAGTCCTATAGGTGAACTTAAGTTCATAGCCGCTATGAACATAAAAAAATCAGTTTGATTGCTATAATAGATTCGTAGATATTCAGAGCCGTCTAAATATTTCGGATGGTCGCTATGTTGGATTGTTAAATGTAGGCCTATAGGCCATAGAGTCATGTACCATTAAAGGAAAATTATTGCGTAGGTTCATTATTCAAACTTTCACTTCGATCACAAGATTACGACACAAGAAATAAAAACTTAATTTAATAAATTCGCAAAGCCTCCATCTTGAGGTTATGTAAAAGATTTAACTAATTTAGATACCAGTGAATTACAATGTGTATAAACATTTCCTGTACCAGATTTCATTGCGTTTGGAACATTAAATTGCGAGAAAGGTTTATTTAAAAATTTCAAATTCACTTGGCCGCCATGTTCGTTTTGTAGTTAATCGGTTTTTGAAAGTCTTATAGATGAACTTCCAGTAGTGCTCTCTATCTTCGTACTAAATGTCAGGGTGATACCGCTAATAGTTTCAGAGATATAGAATGCCGGTGAAATATTTCGCACATCCGCGATCTTGTGGTTATGTACACAATTGAACCAAGTTAGATGTCGGTGCATTACAATATGTATAAACATATAATGTACCAAGTTTTATTGTGTTTGGTTGGTTAAATCGAGAGAAACGTCTATTTAAATGTCGCGAATTCGCGTGGCCGCCATGTTGGTTTTGTAGTTACCAGTTTTTCAAATGTCACATAGGTGAACTTTTAGTAGTTCTCTTTATCACCGTAAACAATCCCAGGGTAATATCGGGAATAGTTTCGGAGATATTGAAAGTTGGTGAAATATTTCGCACAGCCGCCATGTTAGATTGGTGAGACGTAACAAAATTTAAAGGGCACAGTCGGGGTCGTCCGGAATAGTGCTATGAACTTACCGAGTTTCATTGAAATCGCTCCAGCCATTTTAGAAGTTATTAGGGGACACACTCACACATCTCACACACACACGCACACACACACGGACAAAAGGTGATCTTATAAGCCAATTTTTTCAAAATTTAAAATAGGCTAAAAATCGTGAAATAAGCACACATTTAGGGTGAAATCTGACAGCAGGACTGCTACAAGATGGGCAGAAGAACGCAAGAACCAACACAGTGAGTTCATGAAGAGATTTTGGGAGAAGAAGACGGCAAGAGTCATGAATTGATATCGTAGCTTTCTGTCGGTTCACCGGTCGACATGTACAATATTATTATTGTTAACAAGGCAACACTGAAAAATGGCTTCAAGGTATCTTAAAAAGTCATGAAGCCAACTAACAAGTTCCATCGCGCCCTCTGAATGGGCATAACGAAGAAAGAAGGAAGAATATTAATAATCATAATTCTTTAAGGGCGAGACATAGGGTCTATGTTTCTTTTGCTTGTAACTTGTAACCGTCAGGATGTGCGGGACGTGGATATAAAATGGGACTGTACGGGTGAAACAGGGACGTATGATCACCCTGACCATTGTACTTTCATACTAAAAAACCAGTGATGGACGAAGCAAAGAGGATATAAAAAGTAGGTTAGCTCAGGCAAGGAAAGCATTTCCACAGAAAAGGAATCTGTTGACATCGAATATAGATTTAGGTGTTAGGAAGTCATTTTTGATGGCCTTTGTCTGGAGCGTGGCACTCTTAGCCCAGGCATTTAAGTCAAAATATCGCCTTAACCTCAAAAAAAAAAAAAAAAATGTTATAAAGCTATTTTTTTTCAGAATCCATTAATTCGACCTTAGGGAACAACATATCAAAATACTCGGCCGTACATGTGCCGGCTTCCTTAATTTCCAGGCCTGGAAACCTGGAATTCCAGGAATTTTTCATCGCTGCCCTGGAACGCCCGTTCAAACCGAACGACTCGGCCTAGGTAGACAAAAGTGGTGTCGAATGAAAGAGAAGTGTATACAGACTCCATATATAAGGCTTTAGGAAATGTTTTTCTCATTTCGGGGTAGATTGTAACCAAAATACGTACGAAATTCAATTTTTTTGTAAGTTTGAATTCATTTGCACGTTTATTAGAGACTAAGACGACAGCTCATGCAAAAAATGCACCTGAAATAAGAAAGAACATCGTTTTAGCTTTACAGATGTGGTCTTATTTTTGTTTTACGTCTAATAATTCAACAGTTCCAGACGAAACAAATTTAACCTAAAGGTAAGTTGGTATTACCGGACGGGATTAAACACCAAACAATTCTGCGTAGGTAAACAAAAGTGGTATCAAATGAACGATAAAAGCATGCAGATTCCATAAATAGTACTGTAAGATATGTTTTCTCTGCTTTCGGTGTACATTGTAACAAAAAACAAAAGGAAAATTTTAATTTTTAGGTTAGAATTTGTTTGTACGTTTAGCAGACTAAGACGGCTAATTACGCAAAGCAATATACCTCACATAAGAAATAGCATCCTTGAAGCTTTACAGAGGTGCTCTTGTTTTTTTCCGCGTCTTATAGTTCAAAAGTTTCAGACGAAACAAATTTAACCCGAACGTAAGTTGGTACTACCGGACGAGAGTACATTGTTGCGTCGCGCAATGGACTCTCGAGACCTCGAAGTATTTCAAGAGTGGCTTGAAATGCATTCCCCGTTCCTAGCTTCAGAAAATCTCCATTCTTTCGATACTGGCGTCGGTGCAGATAACAAAGTAAACTGCGACATGGCGCTTGAAATCGGCGAAACAGGAGTTAGCAACATGATTGGCAAGTCTTTCGCTGAAGTAAAAATTTCCAGAAAGTCAATGGTTGTCCCCCTATCAGCTATGAACGGTACTGTGACGTTCAGAAATGAAGTAACGCCCGTAAACTCGAGTCAGCTATTTATGAGAATAGGGTGCGCTTTAAAAAACGAAACTGTAAAAGCGGAGTACTTTCATTATGAGCTGGCGCCAACTCCACCCTCACTTTCTGACGGATGTTCAATGCGCAAAACGGACAAGTCAGCGTTTGCGTCTCTCTTTAAGCACTCAGAAATTGGCGATCAACTTTGTCCAGAGACCACGTTTGTCATTGATGGAGGCTGTTAGTTGGCCTCGACTGGCAACATACGGAGAAATTTGCGACCTTTACGTCAGACACGTTATGACTCGATACCCATCTGCAGTTGTTTTCGACGGATACAATGGCCAGCGAACTACAAAAGAAGCGGAGCAAAGGCGACGTGCTGCAAGAAGGACCTGTTTTGATGTCGACTTACCGTACATTCGACATCGACAGCATCAAAGGCGGACTTTCTGACAAACAGGAGAAATAAATCTTGACTTATTGATGTACTTGTTTCAAGACTTGAAGCTGTAAAAGTTCGAGTATACCAGGCAACTGGGGGCGCCGATCCTTTCATCGTGCACACTGCTTTGGAGATAGAGATCTTGGGGAAGTCTCTAGTTGTAGTCGGCAACGATACCGATCTTATGGCAATGCTGATTGCTAGGCGTCCGACGGGAGATGTCTTCATGCTGCACCCAGGGACTTCCAGGTACCCCGGAAAGCTGTACGATATTGGTGCTATTCAGGATGAAATAGGTGACATGAAGAACTGCGTGCTGTACTCCCATGCTGTCTCAGGTGGTGATAAAACATCTGCAATCTACGGGAAGGGGAAGAAGAAAGCTTACAAATTGCTTCAAAAAAGTGTGGATCTTAGGGAAGAAATTGTCAAAACATGCACAAATCCATCTGCGAGTCGCGAAGAAGTTTGCACTGTTGGAGAAAACTTCATAAGGGCACTCTATCCTGGAGGAAATGAATTGGAGAATATCGATTATCTTCGACATCGTCTGTACCAGATGACCATTGCGCGCCAAGCACTGACTTCTCAGTTTGAACTTGCGACTCTTCCTCCAACAAGGGAAGCTCTACGGCAGCACTCAATGCGGACTTACTTGCAGGTAACTTTCATTGTTTTCCTTTACACTACACGTATACAATATTTTTCTAGTATTTCTCAGGAGAGTTAAATATGTCGAGTTTGATTTTAGGTTCAAGAATGGCTGGGAAGAAACCTCAATCCAACAGAGTGGGGCTGGCAAGCTATTGACAACTCTCTTTTGCCCATTCCCACAACCCTGCCACCAGCTCCTGACTCTCTTCTCCTCCTAATTGCCAGCGATTGCAAGACGGACTGCGGAGTGCGTTGTGGATGTAGACGATCCGGCCAAGAGTACTCAGAAATGTGCTCTCATTGTCACGAACAAAATTGTGTTAACGCAGTACATCGTTATGAAACAGATCAGGATCTAGATACACCCGATGTCACTTAAACTACCAGTTTCCTGTGTTACACCTTTTCATCCAATGCCTTTTTCCTATGATTTTGAAGGCTTGACTCATACTTAATTCTTGTGTGTGTAAATAAAAAATTCATCTCGTGTTGCTTCCGTAGAAAAAAAAAATCATTATCTCAACCTTTACAATCCAGGTGCTAACCGAATAGGCTAAACCCCCGATGGCACAACGCAATCCTGCACTGTCAACTGACAGCTAGTGCACGTTTAATTTTCGCTATAGCTTTTCAATAATAATCGTAAAGCAAACATGATAGATGGTCTGAAAAGCTAAAAATTTTGTCTTTGTTATATCACGCATGATTTTTTGGTATATACTTCATTTTTAGTCGTTGTTGTACCTGCAGCAAAAATCAAACCTCAAGAATTTTGAAATTCGCGTGTTATTTTGATACAATCTACTCCGAAAGGAGAAAAACACTGCCTAAAGTCTTATATATGGAATCTGCATACTTGTTTCTTTCATTTGATACTACTTTTGTCTACCTAGGCCGAGTCGTTCGGTTTTTAAGGGCGTTCCAGGATGGCGATGAAGAATTCCTGGAATTCCAGATTTCCAGGCCTGGAAATCAAGGAAGCCGGCACATGTACGCCCGAGTATTTTGATATGTTGTTTCCTAGGGTCGAATTAATGGGTTCTGAAAAAAATAGCATTATAACATTTTTTTGGACCTAAAAACCTTATTTTCCTGGGCTATCTATGGAAGTGGTGTTACAGGAGAATGATGAATATAAGATGGGTAGATAGGGTTACAAACGAAGAGTTATTAAGACTAGTGGGAGAGGAGAGATGTTTTTGGCGACTGCTAATGAAGAGAAGAGATAGGTTGGCAGGACATATACTAAGACACCCAGGAATAGCAAGCTTAGTTATGGAAGGAAGGGTCGAGGACAAGAACTGTAGGGGTAGACCAAGGTTAGAATATGTTAAACAGATTGCCTCGGACGTAGGGTGTGGTAGCTATGTAGAGATGAAACGAGTAGCTCAGGACAGGGAGGCATGGATGGCTGCATCAAACCAGTCCAAAGACTGAAGACTCAAAATACAACAACAACAACAACAATATTGTCTAGTCCTGATATTCAATTTAACATTACAGAATGTGAATTAGAGTTTACAGTATTTCTCTAGCTCCATCCTTCATCTTGTTCTCCAGTGGGGGGTAGGTGTCATGGAACACGTGGTATTCCGTGGTGGGAGTAAGCTATCAGCTAACGTAGACGGCCAGCCAATTAGAGAAGAAGAATGCCATCCACACTCCGTTGTAATGGCGGTCCAACTCGGCAAGGTTCGGTTCCTTCCGTATGTGATCGCTGTACATACCAACTTAAAAGACTAACCAATGACTGAGCTATCAGAAACATTTCTTTGTTATGTGGGCAGAGTGAATTCCAGGCACTTGATTGTTGTGCTCCACTTCGAATCCCAGCACAGACTATGAGCATTTCACCATCCAAGGTCTCATAAACCATAGTAATAATTGCTAAGCTCATATTTGCTATAATAATAATAAGTATTGCTAGAATATTGTTATTACCTATAATAATAATAATAATAATAATAATAATAATAATAATAATAATAATAATAATAATAATAATAATGACAAGTGCACACCGCTGGATCTTCTTCACGTAACGGATATACAGTTAGCTACTGATGAGGAATGTTCAGCCATCAAGCTTGAGCAGTGGACGCAGAAATCTCTGCACGGTCGTAATCCGTATGATCTCAACCAGAAACATGTCGACATTGATGCGTCGAACAGCTGGTTGACTCATGCGGACCTATTCACTGAGACTGAAGGATTCATGGTTGCAATCCAGGATCAAGTTGTGGCTACCAAACACTATCTTAAATATATAGTTAAGGCAAATATTCAGGATGATAAATGCAGAAGATGCCAACTAGAACCGGAAACAATTCAACATATCACAGGAGGCTGCCAAGCAATCTCCTGTACTGATTACATGAAAAGGCACAACCAAGTGGCCAAAATAATGCACCTACACCTTGCTCAAAGGCACTTATTATCTGATAATATTTTGCCTTACTATCAGTATGTTCCTGACGCCATTTTGGAAAATCCTAGTCACAAGTTGTTATGGGACCGATCAGTTATTACTGATAAAACCATACCAGCAAACCGGCCAGATATCGTTCTTGTGGACAAGGTGCAGAAGAGAACCTTCCTAATTGATATTGCAGTGCCCAATTCCTATAATCTGCATCAAACCTGCTGTGATAAGATCACCAAATATCTGCCCTTGGCTGAGGAAAACGGCAAATGTGGAGACAGGAAAGTGTAGTGGTTCTGCCCATAGTAATTTCTTCTACCGGCATCATCCCCAAATCATTGGCTCGCAATCTACAAATATTGGGAATATATCCTGGTCTACATATCACCATGCAGAAGGCCGTCATCTTGGAGACCTGTTCCATTGTTCCTTCGTTTCTCAATGTGCCACCTTAAGAGAATTAGCCATACCGTCTTGCAAACAAGCCGACGATATGTTGATATGTCCCACTTATGTGGTGAAATGAATGTAGAAATAATATATATATATTTTAGGGGAAGAAATGCATTTACGCACAGTGTGTCGGGTTCCTGCTCCTGAGTAGCAGACTACCGACTAAAACTCCCCCGTTACTTCTGAACACTAGCCTGGAACCGTTTATCACATTACTTCAGGCTAGAGTCATTTTATATTTGCCTGTAGGGCACTCTTCCGTAATGAATCATCTTCAGTGGCGATCCAGATCCGTCTTCTTTGTTCGGAGGATATCTTCAACAAAGCTTGCTACCAGTTTCCAGTTTTTCTCATTTTGTAGCATCACTGCAACAATATTGTCCGGGGATAGCCTATCTCTACATCAATGTGATCTTGAAGAGACTGCCTATTTTGGACCCACCGTCCACAAGAGAAGAAGGTGTGATTAGCATTATCTAATTCGTTGATACAGTAGATGCAATCTGATGAATCCACCTTCCCCATCTTCTTCTTCTTCTTCTTCTTAATAATAATAATAATAATAATAATAATAATAATAATAATAATAATAATAAAAACAATAATAATAATGCCCCATTAAAGAAAACAGCGAGTACAAAACGCGTCATAACCACGAATTATACAAGCACGTGGAGAAGATCAGTGACACGATTCGAAAAAGAAGGATTGCCTTTTATAGTTACGTGACACGAATGAGCCCAGGCAGGATATCAAAACGGATATTGACGTAGGCCTACTTTCAAGATAAGAAAACCGAAGGGGCATGGTTCACGGAAGTTGAGAAAGATCTACGTGAAATGGAAATTTCCCCTAAATATATCCAGGAGCGTGTTCCACTTCACGTGCGCACAAAGGTTTCCAGGAAAAACCGAAGCTGAAGACAGGCAAGGCGTGGTCCCAAGAGAGAAAAGAACAACACCGGAGATGAATGCGGGAACACTGGACGGTAGTTAGAGCACGGAAGAAGAGACAGTTGAACTGACGTGGTTCCTAGTCGGCCGAATCGAAGAAAGAATAATAATAAAATAATAATAGTAATTTAATTTAATTAATTTATTAAATACTATTGATATTACATTAATGTGATAATATGTTCTTCAGTAATAGACTAATAATAATACTAATAATAATACAAATAAAGACTTCCAACTATTAGGTCTTATAATGCCAAATAGTCCTAGTCATAGGCTATAGAAAGAAGTTAGAGAAAGAAACGACTGACCTCAGCGAGAATTGGGATTCCAATTTTTATTGCATTACATAGCCTACGTTTTTATTTGAGACAGTTTTGGCTTTAAGCGTCCAGTCTAGCCTGCAAACCTCTGTTTGTGAACAAGTCCCCTCCGTGATCCCCTATTAGCAGTTAGCCTGCGCGCAGTCTCCTCTGCTTCTACACCTTTCACTTTGTAATATATCATCTCTGAATCTAACCATCGACCCTCTCCCCTCCCTGCTTCTCTTACTCTCTACAGCTGAACTCAAATGTTTAACGCAATCTCTCCTCTCTCATCCTCATCTCTAGGGTTCGGAAGTTTAACACCTAAAGAAGAACAAAATATGCAAGCAAATATGCCCTAAAAACTAGCTAAATATGCCCTAAAAACATGGCAATTCCTCGTTTGCTAATTGCTTCTGAGCTAAATATATCTACTGGAGTGACAATCTATTGAAAGGTGGAAGCACACTATCGTCATGTCCCGTGACCTCATGCGTACAGTGTCGCAATCTAACTTGTCCAGAAAGATGTGCCAAAAGACGTGCGTAGAGGAGCGCCTTCTTGGAATCAGGTCTTCTAAACCTACTATCTGCCTGTTCCAGGAAAAGAAAGAAAAATATATCTACTACACTATTCGGAAATCCTGTGTTTGAAACTCGAGGCAGATAACACGTAGGCTACCTTGTTAACGACGCCTCAATTTAAACAAGAATGCTGAAATTATAACCAAATATGACCTTATATCACTAAAATATGACCAAATATGACCAAATATGACCAAAACAATAAAAATGGCTGAACTATGCATTTATAGGCAACATCAAATTGCTGTAAACGTGGTAAGGGACCCGTCAATCAAACTTACTTTTCAGATTTTGGGTAAAATGAGCTCAGGAAAAAAATATGACTTTTCCTTAACATCCGAACCTTACTCATCACATACCCCACCATCTGATATTAATCTGCTCATACGAACAGCTTCTAGCGTATTCTATTTTAACTGAGGCTTTATCTCTTCATTACGAGTACTTTCCTGCTACTGCTCATCTATTTGTTCCAGCAATCAATTGTACTGCTTATAGTTCCCTCACTTTCCTGGTTAACGAGCGGCGACTCAAACGTAAGGCAGCAACACGCGGCGACAATAACCATTGTTCGCTACTGACCAATAGCTGACGGTTGTTGACCAATAGAATGCTTCCCCTATTACTCCACGAGGACTCTTAAGTCCCGCCCTGGTGGCTAACTTGTGTCTCCGACAGGTATCAGTGTCCAATGTTGCACTACTGCACATAGTTCTGTCCAGTCTCGCTGCTTCCCCTCAGTGGCTACTGTGGAAACTTGACAACGCTGTGCCTCACGCTGGGAAAGCCTTGGGCCCAGTTGCCATAGAATGTAAACATGTCCGGCCAGCTAAATTTCAAAGGCGAGCCGCACGTTAACCAGGAAGGTGAGGCAACCATATCTGTTGAAGTTCGAACATGTTGGTTGGTAAGCTTTCACCAGAGTCTGCCATTACAGCCAGGCCATCAGCATAAACCTGCTTACCTGGTTTTCACTTAATTGAATCTCATGCTGCCAGTTTATACCCTCTTTATGCCATCCATAGCTTAGGCCTATATGAAACAAACGTAGCCTACTGGTGAAAGATTACAGCGTCGCCTGACTCCTGTATCGACTTTGAACCAAGAACTCATCCTACCATCAATTCTCATTGCAGCCTGATTTTATCAACATAAATAATTTTGATTGCCTGTAGCAGCCTTCCCTTGATACCATAATCCCTCAGGATTCTAAGCATCTCTCCTTTGGTACTCTATCGTACACTTTATCTAGATCTACAAAACACAAACATAACTGTCCATTCCTCTCGTAGCATTTTTCAATAACTTGGAGCATAGGCTACTAAGAACTTGAACCTGGCAACCTTGTTGTGGTCTTAAGCCAAACTGGTTTTCATCGAACATAGCCTACTCTCAGCTAATGATTGAACTTTTAGAATTACACACATCAAAAAAAGTTTTGCATCACCTCGGTTCCCAGATCTCCGGCATATAGACGTTGACTGTGTATATTGTATCCAAGATACAGTCCCTTTGACTGTTCATACATGTCACTAAAACTGCTCAAAGATGTAAACAACCATGCATGAGCAGGGCCTATTAGACGGAGGGGGTACGACAGCCGATCAGTTCCAGTCATTCCACCAGGACGAAGGTACGCTGCTCATGTTGTCTGTAGTTCTACCATGCCTAGAAGGTCAATACCGCAGTTCGATCGCGTCCGCATTGTTACTTTGTGTCAAGAAGGGCTCTCAACAAGGGAAGTTTCCAGGCGTCTCAGAGTGAACCAAAGCGATGTTGTTCGGACATGGAGGAGGTACAGAGATACAGGAACTGTCGATGACAGGCCTCGCTCAGGCCGCCCAAGGGCTACTACTGTAGTGGATGACCGCTACTTACGGATTGCCGCTCGGAGGAACCCTGACAGCAATGCCACCATGTTGAATAATGCGTTTCGTTCAGCCACAGGACGTCGTGTTTCAACTCAAACTGTGCGCAATAGGCTGCATGATGCGCAACTTCACTCCCGACGTCCATGGCGAGGTCCAGCTTTGCAACCCCGACACCATGCAGCGCGGTACAGATGGGCCCAACAACATGCTGAATGGACCCCACGGAATTGGCATCACGTTCTCTTCACCGATGAGTGTCGCATATGCCTTCAACCAGACAATCGTCGGAGACGTGTTTGGAGGCACCCTGGTCAGGCTGAACGTCTTAGACACACTGTCCAGCGAGTGCAGCAAGGTGGTGGTTCCCTGATGTTTTGGGGTGGCATTATGTGGGGCCGACGTACGCCACTGGTGGTCATGGAAGGCTCCGAAACGGCTTTACGATACCTGAATGACATCCTCCGACCCATAGTGCAACCATATCGGCAGAATATTGGAGAGGCATTTGTCTTCATGGACGACAATTCTCGACCTCATCGTGCACATCTTGTGAATGCGTTCCTTCAAGATAACGACATCGCTCGACTACAGTGGCCAGCATGTTCGCCAGACATGAACCCTATCGAACATGCCTGGGATATGTTGAAAAGGGCTGTTTATGGACGTCTTGACCCACCAACCACTCTGAGAGATTTACGCCGAATTGTCGTTGAGGAGTGGGACAATTTGGACCAACAGTGTCTTGATGAACTTGTGGATAGTATGCCACGACGAATACAGGCATGCATCAATGCAAGAGGACGTGCTACTGGGTATTAGAGGTAGTGGTGTGTACTGCAATCTGGACCACAAATGCTGAAAGTCTAGCTGTATGATGGTACAACATGCAATGTGTGGGTCTCATGAGCAATAAAACGAGCTGAAATGTTGTTTGTGTTGATCTCTATTCCCTTTGTATTTAAAGGTTCCGGAACTCTTGGAACCGAGGTGATGCAAAACTTTTTTTGATGTGTGTATTATTATGCTAAGTAAAATAGGCCTGGAACTATAGTCTGCTATAACAGACGGGTAATTTCTCAGTATTGTCCCACTCCCCCTCCCCCTCCCCCACTTCCCCTCCCCCAATAATAATAGCCTCCCCTCAATGACCTGAAAAATACTGTGATGTATAACATAGTGTCTATCATGCCTACAAATAGCCTACAACGAAGAGTAATCTTGCAATGTGCTATTTTCAGGTGTTCACCCCAGCGCTCGTCCCTATGTACTGCAGGTTGAGTGGACTCCTGAATATTACGTTCCATCGAAAACAGAATCTTCAACAAGAGCAAGTGTTGGTACCGTTCCCGCACGCATTGAGGTAGATGACCGTGTGTTCAACGTCCGACCACCAACATCTAGATATAGAAAGAATAGGACCCGATATTTCAAACGTCCTTGCAGAAAGGAACTGCGAAAGAGAAATCCTATTGCTATTGGGACACCCCTCAGAGAGAAAGCGTCGCCCAGCACTAGCCAAGAGGCCCGACCCACCAGGGTGGAGGAGGATTCAAGTCCTCAGCATGCAGCCCCTTTCCACGGGCTGGATATGGATGAGGGTAAGTAGACTATATTCAACAAGGAATAATAGCAATGACCTACAGTAGGCCTACACATTAGTGAGATCGCCAAGAAGGTATCTAATATTCATTCCCAAGTTCACTAGGCCAGGGGTCTCCATACTTTTTAGCCTAAGGGCTACACTGAGTCCTCCACTAAGTCGCAAAGACCAAGATCTTACATTGTAGTTTTGAATTAGCCTACGCGCAAAGTTTCATTTCGGGACTGGCTGCTGGCCGGTGCTGCGAGTGAGATAGCCTACCTGAGGCGGAGTGCGTATGGGTGATTTGGAATGTAGCGTTATTTTTAAAGAAAATATTTAAAATAGTAAAGAGAGATAAGAAAACCAAAGGGGCATGGTTCACGGAAGTTGAGAAAGATCTACGTGAAATGGAAATTTCTCCCAAATATATCCAGAATCATGTTCCACTTCAGGAAAAACTACGAACGCACAAAGTTTTCCGGGAGAAGCTGAAGCTGAAGCTGAAGACAGGGAAGGCGTGGTCACAAGGGAGAAAAGAACAACACCTGAAACGAATGCGGGAACACTGGGCGGTAGTTAGAGCTCGGAAGAAGAGACAGTTGGCCGAATCGAAGAAAGTAGAAGAAAAAGAATAAAGAAAGATTTTCAGTCGGTCTACACAAATTTTGTGCCCAACTGCATGTGCGGGAAAAACAAGAAAAACATTACATAAGATGGTATATTGGCTTCCTCGGCCAGTGAATTGAAATTCAGCTATTTTTCTGGGTTTGTACAGTGTCTTGTGCGGGGTTTTGCCTAGGATACCAAGCTGGCTCATCAGCGGGCTCTTGTTGTCCGTGCCCGCAGATGAGTCAGCTTGATGTTCCTTGACGAAACCCCACACAAGACACGGTATAAACCTAGAAAAATTGCTGAGATTTTATTACATAAGATATTTAACACAAAATAACACGCATTTATGTACAGAAATGGGAGTGATAAATATACTTATGCTATAATGTTTTTCGTGTTAGGGCATATAAATAGACTACCGGTTTTCCCGCCTAATGTAATTAGACTATTTGAACTAGGCAACACTGAAAAAATTGCCTCTCACTTCAAAATAGTCCAAGTCATCATTCCTGGAATTTTATAAAGTTCTTCCATTCACACAGTTTGATCAGTTGCATGAATGGGTCGGGACGGAGAGCCGCGACCACTGGAGAGTGGATCGTCAGAGCCGACCGGCCAATACGCTTATGAGATCGAACCCGAGAAGGAATCTGAAAGAGGTACAAGACGGCCGGATCGTCTCCAGAGGACATAGGGCATTCCCATAGTGCGCACAGATTGGACTGACACACAGAGGTCCGAGGGAAGACAACGCCTCCAGAATAAGTACAGCCCCTGTCTGAAAAGTTCGGTAAATGGTCTATATTACGAACGGATTGTTGGCTTACCTCAAACAGCCGTTACTGTCCTTCGAAGTAATCCCCGTGGATGGTTATGGACTTCTGAGAACGACTGAACAAATCCTGGAAATTCCTGGCATAGTCTTCTTTAGGAATAGCCTTCAGTTTGGGTCGTCAAAACTCGAAATTGAAAGCAAGAGAGTAGCGTTAATTTATGCAACCTGCCTTGCACACCTGATAGACGGGTGGCACTGAGAAGGGTGAATTTATTCAATCTAACGTGCACACCTGTTCGACGGGTGGCAGTGAGAAGGGTAAATGTTCCGTGGAATGGAATGGTCCTTGAAAACCATCGTCACGGGTAACGAGACCTGGTGCTTGAGGTACGACCTCGAAGGCAAGCGTCAAAGTATGGAGTATCGGGGCCAGAGGTTTTCGGACATTTCGGACATTTCGGACATCCAACATAATGTGACGACCCAACTGAAGGCTATCCCTCAGGAAGACTATGCCAGGACTTGTACAGCCGTTCTAAGAAGTGCATAACCATCCACGGGGATTACTTCGAAGGATAGTAACGGCTGTTTCAGGTAAGCCAACAATCGCTTCGTAATATAGACCCATTCACCGAACTTTTCAGACAGAGGGTGTAGTTTAGAAGGTGGACTAGATAAATGCTAGCCGTTGCAATGAGCACACAATTTATTACTAGTGCCACAAAACAAAGGTAGAAAAATTATTGAACAACATTGAAAATTACAAATTGGCTAGAGGTTAAGAAATTTGATATCTAATATTTTCTATTAAACTAGAATCGTAATCCTATTTTCTTCGAACGTTCAGTAACACACTCCGGGGGAGGGAAAATGAGGACGGATAAATGAAGGATGAGGATGAAGTTATTTGGGGATGGCAGACTACTTCACAAGTTAAACGTTTCTGAAATAATATATCTTAGCCTAAACATAGTCAAATTTAGTACAAGCCCTAATTTACGGAGACATGCCCAAAATGAATTTATTTAGGTTAGGAGATCACCTGACGACAATAATCTAAAAGGAGTTCCTGCCCACATAAGTTGTAACGTTCCCGGTCCTTCTAAGTGACCAAAGGTTACGTTCCTGGCGGGGCTCCAATATTGCGTTCTCCTGGAGTACAGTAGAAGAATCGCAACAAGAACAAGCACCGCTTTACTCACACCACCAATAGCATACTTACCTCTTACCTGTTCATTAGCAATGATTATAATCAGCTCGTGTGGGCGCCAGGACACCTAACATTTACTTTAGATGTGCCAAAGTATTTAATTAAAATAGTGATAGAGCACTCGAAATGTCTTTCTCTCAAGCCGTGGTATAGCTGAGCCATTAACCAATTGTCTTATCGCTACTGGGAGAAGGTATGCATTATGTCTAAAGCTAGCTACTGGAAATGAAAGTCCTACCATTACTTAAGAACAAAATTTAATTGATCAAAATTTAAAGCAGCAAAAGACGTAAAAAGAGAAACAAATGAATTTAAAAAAAATCTGGAAGTTATATTAAATTGGCGAGAGTTACAAAATGGAATATGAATTAAATTTAAACAAAAGCTGGATTCTAATTTGCCATAAACAGAATTACAGAGACTTGATTGGATTTAGTAAAGGAACTCACGGCCGTCTTCTTCATAGTGGTAGTCTGGTTTTCCCTCTGATCTTGCTGGCGGATGTTGTTTGGTTCTGCCTCAATATTGTATAGATCCTTATCTTGATACGGGCAGGGAACCAATTTGTCCCGTCTCCCGACTGACATATGTGAATGGCTTTGCTCCAAAATTCACTTTTGTGAATATGATCAAGGACACGATCATATTCACGTCAGTAGTATTAATTTTAAAACTTCTTGAACTGATAAGTTGCGATCTCGCAGCGAAGATGTCTGATAGACGTGAAGATTCAGAAAATCTGAGAAGATTTGGGGCTTGAGAGTAGATGACCATTGGTTTTTATGGAAGATGAACTTCCCCACTCTGCAGTATTTCTCGACCAATCAATTAGGTATCCTGATGACGTAGCTCCCCACTCCAGATCCCTAAGTTCTGATCATGCCTCTTCATTAGTTGGGTTAACCACGTGGGGTTGCTTCTGAAGTAATTTTAAATCAGCGTCCTGATGCGATGTTCTTCCGAGAATTCGTGACGTCAGCGCTAACTGACCAACTTGCTTTGTCTAGAAGCCTCGCGTCCCCGGAATGTTTGTACATATATCTCGAAAGTCAAGTCTATTTTTGGCGGACTACCCGTGGCGAAACTGACGACACGTTGAACGACATATTTCCCAATCAAGTCTTGTATAAAATATAACCTATAACGAATCTAACTAAAATCTCCATTTTATAACTTCCGCCAAACAATAATTAAACCCCTTCTATATATATAAAGAAATTATGGAATAAATCTAGAATCGATATGATAATTAAAATATACATAATAATAATAATAATAATAATAATAATAATAATAATAATAATAATTAATTTTGCTGCTTATAAAACATATAAATTAAGGGGAAGTATTCGGACTGTTACATCGCCCTTAGAATTTTTTGTCCAATCTTAGATTTGGGCGAACAAATTATATACACATTTAACCTAACAATTAACAGCATCATACAAAATTATACCCTTCAACATTAAAAATATACATATATACCCTTCAATATTTACAACAATGAATACTTTGTTGTTGCTTTAAAGCGTCAATGTTCATTTCTTTCTTCCTGATATGTATGATTTCATTCATACTAACACTCGTTTGTTAGGCTGATATTCTGAGAGACTTGTATCGTTTTAATTCAAATCGTTATTTTTCTTGTCTCCAGAATAATTATAATAAATATTGCCTTCACTAATTCATCACACGACACATCACACGCATGTGATAATCCTGCATACTTGATTCCTCGCAAGTACTCTGTAATGAATTTACAAAATTTTACCTACATCACATAAAACAAGAAAGCATAGTTTTATACATAGGCATAATATTTGAGTGCAAGTTACCCCATTAATTCCAAAATATAAGGTACTAGGTCACCCTTCGCTTATCTGATTCAGATAACTCACTCATTCCAGTATATGTGCCAACAGTCGGATATGCCTCTTGTAAACTTAGTTACCTATCTCTTTAAAACTACTAATTGTATACCAGGGCATTGACACATGTTGTTCCGTTACACACGAGTCCTTACCTGACTCATTCCACGTATTTTCTTAAAGAGTGTACATTATACGTACCATACAATGTTTTGTCTCCATCCGCTAAAACATATGCACAAGGTCCAATCCTCTTAGTGATCAAGAAAGGGCCCGTAAAGATAAGGAAGAATTTCTTCATTACTTTGTCCGTTTTGCTTGATTGCCTCGGAACAAGTAATAGGACTTTATCGCCCACATCGAATTCATCAAGCTTTTTCTTCTTTTGTTGGCTTTGTCTATATTCTGCTGATTTTCTCAAATTCCTACCAGCCAACTGGATAATAATATCCTTCCCTGTTTGATTTCCCTCACTTATTCCCAGTACATTTGCTAGTTCATTATGTGGTTTCCTGCCATAATGAATTTCCCAAGGCGAAAATTTCGTACTTTCGCTCTGAACAGAATTCAACCAGAGTTCAACTTTCGGAAGCTGAGCAACCCAGGCCGAATGTCTATCATGAACTAAAGCACGAAAAAGACGAGATAATTCACGCATCGAACGTTCAACTAAATTCCCTTGCGGATAGCGAACAGATGAGTGAATGTGTGTGATACCGACTTCCTCAATTTTGGTTTTCCAATGTTTTGAGGTAAATTGCGGCCCGCTATCTGTCAAAATTCTGAGTGGGAGGCCAAACTCAGGGACATACTTCTCTAAAATCAGTCGGATACATGCTTTACCGGTAGCCTTCCTGAGAGCATATAGTTTGACGAATTTACTGAATGCGTCAACTATTACGAATATGTATTCGTATCCGTACTGACCTTTAACGACCGGCCCAAATAAGTCCGCACATAATAACTCACCGGGGTTACTTGTGATGACTGGCTGCATAGGTCCACTTAAATATCTTACTGGAACTTTTGACTTCTGACAGAGTTCACACCTAGCAAGGATTTTTCTAACCTCCTTTCCCATTTTCTCCCACACAAAGTAATGCTGAAGTTCATATAAAACTTTACTCGGACCAAAATGACCTAACTCCTTATGCGTAAACCACACCAACTCTTCTCTCATACCTTTAGGAACACATATTGACCACATGTCCCCCGTGCACTTACGTGTTACAAATCCATCCTGTAATTTGTACTCAAATCTCCCCACTGTCACACTCTCTGAGTCACCCTGTTCTAACATAAGAAGGGGCTCACACAAAACTTCATCCTCTCTCTGCTTCTCCTTAAGCTTCCTTAGGGACTCTAGCGATATTTTATTACTAGGATCGAGACATGCGCAGATCAAGATTCCCTGGTCAGCCGTGATCGTAGAACTCTCTGAACACAAATTTCTGTCCCTGGACAGCATATCAGCCAAGATATTGTCTTTCCCTCGAATGTGATGTATTACAAATTCATACTCTTGCAAAGCCAAGATCCATCTACTTATCCTATTAGAGCTTAACTTGCAAGTGTTGATAAATGCCAAAGCATGGTGATCAGTATAAATCGTAAACTTGCTTCCTAATACGTACATACGAAATTTACACAAACTATATACAATACCAAGGAGTTCCAATTCTGTAATGGTATATCGCTTTTCTGCTGCAGAAAGCCCTCGTGACGCCAATGACACAATTCTGAGATTGTCATCATCATCCTTTTGGCACAGAACTCCCGAAATTCCTATATGTGACGCATCGGTCAACAACACATACTCCCTGTCTCGAATTGGATACCTTAAAATAATGGCGTTCTCAAATCCCAATTTGAGTGCTTGAAATGCCTCGGCATGCGATCGAGTCCAAACCCACTTACTTCCATTCCTCAACAACTCCCTGAATGGTTCCACCAAGCACGCATACATCAATACGAACCTGCGGAAAAAATTACAGGCGCCAAGATAACTTCTTAACTCCTTAGCGTTCCTGGGTCCGATCGCATCCAAGATCTTCCCCACTCTCCCTTCTTCCGGTGTCACACCTTCCGTAGAAATTTTATGGCCAAGAAAAGTGATCTCCTGCCTACAGAATTTAGATTTAGTTAATTTAAGGGTAAAGCCTGCCTGATCTAACTTACTAAAAACACACTCTAAATGACCTAGATGTTCCTCAAGAGACCTGGAACTGATGACTAAGTCATCGATATAAATAGTGACAAAACTACTAGTATCATCGCCTAGTGCAATATTTAAACCTCGAATTAGAGCTGCTGAGCTACTTTTCAAACCGTAAGGGGTTCTGCAGAATTGATACAAATTGTATCGGTGGCAAAAAGCTGTTAAAGGTCTGTCTTCTTTACATAATGGAATCTGCCAAAAACTCGAACTTAAATCTACTGAAGTAAACCACTTCTTTCCTTCAAAACACTGAACTAATTCTTCAATGGACTGTGACCTCAACTGATCTTGTGAAATATGCATGTTCAAAATTCTTGCGTCTAGACACAATCTTACCTGGCCATCTGGTTTAGGTACGGTAATTAGGGAGTTAGCATAAGGGCTTATAGATGGTTCAATGATCTTATCTCTTAACATGTCGTCAATCTGCTGTTGTACTGCCTCTTGGTATTTAAATGGGATAGGGTATCTATTACCTACAAAGACTTTGCGATCAATTACATTTAATGAGTGTGTGTAGCAATTGGCCTCGCCAATCCGATTCTCAAAAACTCTACTATTCCTTACTAAAACATCCAATAATTGATCCCTCTGATCAATGCCTAAAGAACTTTCTTCCACAGCCTGACATAATGCATCCTCTAGATTGTCATTAGTCAGCAAACTGCCAATAAAATTAAAACCATCGTCACTACTTCCCACCTTATTGTCACCTGACAAAATCACTTTAATAACGCACACTCTTTGAGAATAATCACTCTTACCTGGCTCATTAAATGCAATAATCACAGCTTTCTTCCCCCATTTCATTCTAATACACCTCTCATCGTAACACACCTGAACCTGATTAGCAGACAACCAATCAGTACCCAATATCAAGGAAAACACAAGGTTTGGGATCACCAAACATACCTGCATACCTATTACATTATTAATACAAATTTCCACCAGAACCTGCTTAGAAATGACATGAGACTTTTTACCTACAGCTGTTATTACAAAAGTTGATTTGATAGGGATTTCTTGAAATATTACACCTTCGTCTCTCATCCTATTATAAAATGACAAGCTAATGCAACTCTTGACACACCCTGTATCTATAAGCGTATCTATACGCGCCCTCAACACATTTATGCTAATGACGGAATTTAAATTTTCAATATCACTAGGTTTTGTCACCTTTTCATCATAATCGCACAAGAGATCATCTCTTACATTTAGGTCATAACCACTAAATAGAGTATTGGCTGGGAATATCAACGACTGGAAATCTGACCTCGCATTACAGTCTCGATCTAGTTTAAAGCTCCGGCACCATTAGGTTCATTTACCGACTGCTGACTGGGCACTTGATTACTTGCCTGGATAACCTGTATGTCCTCCCTAGGACTGGCCTGATTCTGACCTCCGCTAACCCTCTGGTTCTCTCTGTTCTGGTAAGAGCCTCGGTTATTGCTCCCTTGGTTCTGATTACCTACGTTACCTCTCTGGTTCTCTCTGTTCTGGTAATTACCTCTGCCTTGATAGTTATTTTGATTATTATTACCGGAATAATTATTATTATTATTGCCTCTATTGTTCTGATTATAATTCTGATTATTATGATAATTCTGATTATTAGAATAGCTCTGATTATTTCCCCTATTGTTCTGATTATAATTTTGTCCTCTCTGTTCTTGCACACCTCTATTGACATACTGACTTGGCGGCTGTTCACCATTGCTTCCTAACACATCGAAACTACTTAACAATTTCTCCATTTCTGTTACTGTACCTATCTTCTGAATACAGGCGGCCTCTTTCACCCGATATGGAAAATGTCTCAGTAACAACCTTACCATGTCGCTTTCCTGAGCCATCCCGTCTAAATACTTACACGTGAGCACCTGATTCAGGAAATACTCCGTCATAGAACTGTTGTTCTTAGGATTGTATTTACCAAACACCATACCTTCTCGTTTCTGACCTTGAATTTCCTCATTCCAGTACTTGATACAGAATTTATTTTTAAAATCTCTAAAATCTTCAAATCCATTCTTATAGACTGCGAACCATCCTCGGGTCTCTCCAACAAAAGCCTGATCTAAAATATCTACTACATTACTCCATTCAATTACTTGGTCATCTAACCTATCTTTGTATCTACTTTCCACTACTTCCATAAATTCCATCGGGCAACCTTGCTTATTGCTAAATTTAGGTAAGTCTGCCTCCCTAATGTGACTACCACTCGAACATCCTACTCTACTAACATTTCCTTCCTGCCTCATCCGTGACTTTAATTTTAACTCTAGATCTGCTATCTGTCTACCTGCCTGTTGTTCAGCCTTTTCTACTCTTTCCTTCAACACCTTTTCTCTTTGATCTAATTCTCTCCTAAAAACACTCTGCTTTTCCTGTACTTCGTGAATACTCTCCACATTATTCCTACTACATTGTTCTACTTTATCTCCCAGCTCAGACTGTACTTTAGCGATATCACTTTCTAATTGATCTTTAATCTGTTTATTTTCAACTTGAACCAGTATTTTCATGCTCTCTCCCTGAGTAGTGAGACTATTTTCTAGCTTCTCCTGTACCTTATCTAGTTTACTATCCACCTCTGAAATGACTTTAACAAAGTTCTCCTCCATTTGAGTTTTAAATTCACTTCTAATTTCATCTTTTGTTTGATCTACACTCTCCTTGAGTTTCTCATATTTCTCACTCAACCTTTCATTAGCCTTAATCACATCATCTAATTTTTGATTATTATGCTTTAGACCCTGATCTATTTTCGCCATCTCCTGTTTTAATTCTTTATTTAAGTTCTGACTATTATTTTCCATCTCCTGTTTTAATTCTTTATTTAATTTTTGATTATTACTTTCCATTTCATGTTTTAATTCTTTATTTAATTTTTGATTATTACTTTCCATTTCATGTTTTAATTCTTTATTTAATTTTTGATTATTACTTTCCATTTCATGTTTTAATTCTTTATTTAACTTCTGACCATTATTTTCCATCTCCTGTTTTAATTCTTTATTTAATTTTTGATTATTACTTTCCATTTCATGTTTTAATTCTTTATTTAGTTGCTCAAATTTATTATTATTTTCCTGTCTCATTTGAACTAATATACTCAAAATGCTATCCTGTGCTGACATCTCCGATGAACTACCCTCTACACTAGTCGCATTAGAATTTACCTCCGCTAAATTCCTAGCTTCGTCTATCTCCATCTCCAGATTCACGCTACTACCATTCTCTTCACCATCTCCCGTCACCTCTATACCACTTCGCAGCTTCATCTTATCTTTATCCGCCATACCGACACACACAAAAAACTTATTATTACCCCCAAAAATACTTGCACTGAAATATATCCTTTTCCCTTCACGACAAACAATTGGTTTTCGGGCCTACGCTTGTGGCGCCAAATGTAACGTTTTCGCTCCACGTTGAGCGCACAAATGTAACGTTTCGTTACTAACCTTGCAGGTAAATATACATATATAAGAAACTCCACAGTTGGGCGTCAAATGTAACGTTCCCGGTCCTTCTAAGTGACCAAAGGTTACGTTCCTGGCGGGGCTCCAATATTGCGTTCTCCTGGAGTACAGTAGAAGAATCGCAACAAGAACAAGCACCGCTTTACTCACACCACCAATAGCATACTTACCTCTTACCTGTTCATTAGCAATGATTATAATCAGCTCGTGTGGGCGCCAGGACACCTAACATTTACTTTAGATGTGCCAAAGTATTTAATTAAAATAGTGATAGAGCACTCGAAATGTCTTTCTCTCAAGCCGTGGTATAGCTGAGCCATTAACCAATTGTCTTATCGCTACTGGGAGAAGGTATGCATTATGTCTAAAGCTAGCTACTGGAAATGAAAGTCCTACCATTACTTAAGAACAAAATTTAATTGATCAAAATTTAAAGCAGCAAAAGACGTAAAAAGAGAAACAAATGAATTTAAAAAAAATCTGGAAGTTATATTAAATTGGCGAGAGTTACAAAATGGAATATGAATTAAATTTAAACAAAAGCTGGATTCTAATTTGCCATAAACAGAATTACAGAGACTTGATTGGATTTAGTAAAGGAACTCACGGCCGTCTTCTTCATAGTGGTAGTCTGGTTTTCCCTCTGATCTTGCTGGCGGATGTTGTTTGGTTCTGCCTCAATATTGTATAGATCCTTATCTTGATACGGGCAGGGAACCAATTTGTCCCGTCTCCCGACTGACATATGTGAATGGCTTTGCTCCAAAATTCACTTTTGTGAATATGATCAAGGACACGATCATATTCACGTCAGTAGTATTAATTTTAAAACTTCTTGAACTGATAAGTTGCGATCTCGCAGCGAAGATGTCTGATAGACGTGAAGATTCAGAAAATCTGAGAAGATTTGGGGCTTGAGAGTAGATGACCATTGGTTTTTATGGAAGATGAACTTCCCCACTCTGCAGTATTTCTCGACCAATCAATTAGGTATCCTGATGACGTAGCTCCCCACTCCAGATCCCTAAGTTCTGATCATGCCTCTTCATTAGTTGGGTTAACCACGTGGGGTTGCTTCTGAAGTAATTTTAAATCAGCGTCCTGATGCGATGTTCTTCCGAGAATTCGTGACGTCAGCGCTAACTGACCAACTTGCTTTGTCTAGAAGCCTCGCGTCCCCGGAATGTTTGTACATATATCTCGAAAGTCAAGTCTATTTTTGGCGGACTACCCGTGGCGAAACTGACGACACGTTGAACGACATATTTCCCAATCAAGTCTTGTATAAAATATAACCTATAACGAATCTAACTAAAATCTCCATTTTATAACTTCCGCCAAACAATAATTAAACCCCTTCTATATATATAAAGAAATTATGGAATAAATCTAGAATCGATATGATAATTAAAATATACATAATAATAATAATAATAATAATAATAATAATAATAATTAATTTTGCTGCTTATAAAACATATAAATTAAGGGGAAGTATTCGGACTGTTACAAAGTTAACTATCGATAATTTCATAATCCATTCACCCCACCTCTGGTTACTACGAAATATCGTAGCTAGAAGATATGCTTTATATTTTTGATACTACAACTTCATGCATTGTCCCCAAAGAAAATCCACCCTTATAAAAACGATATGTCACCTCAGAGGGAAAGAAAGAAAACAAAGAGAAACCCCAAAAGTACGCATTTCAATTGACATTAACATAGAACTTCACATACACAAACATAAACAAGACGCGTAACATACCAATCTCTTAAAACAAAACATTGACCAGTTCATCGCAAATTACCAGACTACAAGGATAAAGAATTAAAGTATCGAATTAATCAAGATAGCTTAACACCAAATAAAAGAATGGGGCAGATGACCTCGTAGTTCCGCTCCTTGAAACCTCACTAACTAACTAACTAACTAACTAACTAACTAACTAACTAACTAACTAACGAACATATAAAAGAATTTCAATAATTCATGAAGTAAATCTTCTTTACGGATAAATGTAGGTCTACGAGATTCAACCATCCAACATTGAAGTGAAATGAGCATCGAAATCAGTCTCCGGAATACTTGAAATCGACGCAGTATATCGCCACATGAAAGACTGATCGATATATCTCTCATTTAATAACGCAGAGGAATCACGCGACGGTTCTCGACTGGGAACAATCGATCGAACACAAAATAAGAAGAACAAACAACTACATCCCCGCTCACCAATCGAAACCCATTACAAATAAATATTAGGCCTACCCTCCCGCAATAATGAAGATATACACTAGCCTCCTAGAGAATAAAAGGAAGATTGCAGTTTTACGTGACCGTTAACCTCGAGATCATGAGCCACGGGACCTTCTTTTTACGTGGAATCCGAACCACAGGACATGGCATTTCACTTTGAAAATCTCACATGCATTGACCGGGAATCGAACCCTGTCCACCGTGGTAAGAGAACAACAGCTTGACCGCTGCGCTACCCCACTCTCCTCCTAGAAAATGCAAGGGAGGATACGTATTCCTTAAAATTACCCTCAACACAAAAATACGATCAATCTACCCCAGTAGCGGTGACCCAACATTCCACTAGACACAAAACAACAATCTAGCTCACTCGTTCACACACGACGTGGCCCAACCAACGCAAATTAACAAAATAAGGAGCACGGATCTTCCTTGGAATTCTAATACATGGCGCACACAAAACGTTCAAAACACGTAGACTAGAAATAAGAATGCAGTAATACAAATACGTCCTCCTAACAAGAAATAAACACACAAACACTATCCCCGAGTACGCATAACCCCGTTAATGCACAACGACACGATCTCCTTTTATGTACCGATAGCCTAGGCTAAATATACTGTATTAAAAACGGCTGGCCTCTTAACACAAACTTCAAGTTAAAGAAAATACCAGACACGGGTCTAAATGCATAAACTTCACTAATTGGCGATCTCCACCTTTAACGTCAAAATCAGGATGATTCCAAATTACCGAGGTAGAGCTCGACGTCATGAGAGTTTATTTAAGCTAACCTAGATGAACGTAGGATCTTCACACAAAGGAACGTTAACACTAAACAAGTAGTTCCGTGAAGAACTATACAGCCTATTTTCATATAACCTACTTATGTTAATTGCCACTATCAACATACACAATTTCAGTTTGATTGCTGTAATAGATTCGTAGATATTGAGAACCGACTAAATATTTCGGATGGTCGCCATGTTGAATTTTATATATGTAGGTCCTAGAGTTATGTACTGTTACATGCAGATTATTGTGAACGTGTAGTATTCAAACTTCAATCGCATATTTAGGACACAAGAAGTAACAAGGAGATTTTAAAATTTTTCACAGCTGCCATCTTGAGGTTATGGAAACAATTGAAATAAATTAGATGCCAGTGGATTAACATTCGTATAAGGATTTACTGTGCCAAGTTTCACTGCACGTGGATGGTTAAATTGCGAGAAACGTCCATGTGAATATTTATAATTCGCGTCTCCGCCATGTTGGATTTGTGATCACCAGGTTATTTAAAGTCCTATAGGTGCACTTAAGTTCATAGCCCCAATGGACATTAAAAAATGCAGTTTGATTGCTAAAATAGATACGTAGATATTCAGTATCGTCTTAATATTTCGGATGGTCGCCATGTTAGATTGTTAAATGTATAGGCCATAGAGTCATGTACCATTAAAGGAAAATTATTGCGTAGGTTCATTATTCAAACTTTCACTTCGATCGCATGAATACATCACAAGAAATAAAAACTTAATTTTAAAATTTGCACTGCCGCCATCTTGAAGTTATGTAAACAATTGAACTAAATTAGATACCAGTGGATTACAATGTGTATAAATATTTCCTGTACCAGGTTTCAGTGCGCTTGGAACATTAAATCGCGAGAAAGGTCTATTTAAAATGTTCAAATTCGCTTGGCCGCCATGTTCGTTTTGTAGTTAACAGGTTTTTGAAAATCTTATAGATGGTCTTCCAGTAGTGCCCTTTATCTCCGTACAAAATTTTAGGGAGATACCGCTAATAGTTTCAGAGATATAGAATGCCGGTGAAATATTTCGCACAACCGCCATCTTGTGATTATGTAAACAATTGAACGAAGTTAGATGTCGGTGCATTACAATGTAGCCTATATAAACATATACTGTACCAAGTTTCATTGCGTTTGGTTGGTCAAATCGCGAGAAACGTCTATTTAAAAGTCGCAAATTCGCTTGGTCGCCATGTTGGTTTTGTAGTTACCAGGTTTTCAAAAGTCACATAAGTGAACTTATAGTAGTTCCCTCTATCACCATAGAAAATATCAGGGTAATATCGGTAATAGTTTCGGAGATATTGAATGCTGGTGAAATATTTCGTACAGCCGCCATGTTGGATTGGTGAGTCGTAACAAAATTTGAAGGGCACGGTCGAGGTCGCCGGGAATAGTGCTATGAACTTTCCGAGTTTCATTGAAATCGCTCCTGCCGTTTAGATTTTATTAGGGGGGGACACACACACGAAACACACACACACACACACACACACACACACACACGCACACGCACACACACACGGACAAAAGGTGATCTCATAAGCCTATTTTTTCAAAATTGAAAATAGGCTAAAAATGGGAGGATATACGAAAAAGAAGATTTCACCACATATTAATAAACCAGAAATTAAAATACTATATAAATCAACACGACTTAGCTGCCTCCAATTGATAAGTTACGTCCTTGTAGGTTGTAGGCTTCAATAGAAATACGGTACGCTTGTTGATCAGACATCAATTAAAAATATTTAAGAATGATTAGAGTAGGCGTCTTGCCATGGGACAAAATTCGAGACTCGTGTGCGATCCAGTGTGGGTAATTTTAACACAGGTATGCTATAAATTTCGAAACAAAACCAATGGTCATCTCAGCTCCTGGAAACCACGTCCTCTCTCCATGGCGTCTTGAAAAAGTAGGTGCGGTTTTAGCTCATAAACGATGCATTATTGAGACCTATCTGCGTTCAGTTATTCCACTAAACGTAAGTTGACAGTGCGGTACATTGTCGTAGTCGAACTGTTTAAGTCCGAGCATGAAACCAGGACCTTCTATACTCCCGGACCTGACACTGGAATCCAAGATGGACGTCGTAGGTGGTGGTCGGACATCAAACGCATGACGTGTGTCAGAATCCAACACAACACAAAATAACATCATGATGTGATTTTGTCTACTGTTAATTCATTTCATGGGCTTGGGACCTCTTGGTCATCAGCCCCGTGCAGTTGGGTGTGGGTTGAATTCCTCCGATTATGTGATAACAGTAGTAGTGCGAATGGGATGGGTAGGTTCCCCGGGAATTGAAATAAGGTAGGCTACTACCGGAGTTCCATCAGGAAAAGAATAAAATTATTTTGAGGCCCACAGGAGAGTATCTGCACAATATCTTGGCTGAGTGGACGGGGGAAGTTGTTTCAATTTCTTTTTTAGTAAATTATTCTTAAAAATAAATGTGATCAACCGGGTGGTGTAGTTCCTGGTTGTCACTTCTCGGGTCCATGTTCGATTCCTGACTGTCAAGAAATCTAATTCTAGCCTGAGGGTAAGAGGATAAGCACGGAGTACACTTAGCCTAGTGAGGTAAACCGGTAAATGTTGGGTAGATTCTCCCCTTAGCCATCCAGCAAGTGGTTTACCATGGTTTCCCGCCCATACTGAAGATAAATGCCTAGGTAATTCCTATCATAAGGTCCACGACTGCCTCCTGTAAATCCATAAACAAATAGGCTAGTCCTATTCATGAGATTAAATGGCACTACATTATATGTGATACAAAATATACCAGTAGACAATGAAGGCCTTTTAATTTGATGAACATCTGAGAATATAAATTAACTGTACATAGATACTGAACCCGCTGAGCTAAGGTTCATGTGATATTTTTCATGACACCACGTTTATGATGGGATAAACTACCTTTGAACACACCCAGAAAGCTACGAGAAGCTGAGAGCATATACAATTCTCTTTGAAGTAACGGAGAATCGCACTTTTGACTTTGGTGACGTCTGCTAATTATTTATCTGAGGTCTTATTAATCAATTTTATCTTTCTACGAGACTCAGAATATTCCATTTCGTCATTCAGTATTATTGAAACATTTTGGAGAATGTTTTTTCACTTTAAGGTAAGGTAATATCATTGCAGATACGCAAACAGGAATGTAAGTAGTCGCTCAACGACTTAGTTTTGACGACTTGCTTCCACGAGGAACGCAGTTCCTTGCACTACGTCTGGAGAATCTGCCCTGTGTAGGCGTGTAATTATATCCGTCGCATAAGACGTGGCAAACAGTCCGCTTTTCAGCGTGGAAATCATTATTTATTTATTTATTTTTATTTATTTATGTCTTTTGCAGTGGCGAAGTTAGGGCTCGTGGCCCTCTCTTACACTTCTTATCGGGTGCCATCGAGCACAATTATACTACGAATTACTGTTGTTGATGTGCAGTGATCAACACGAATTGCATAGTGAATTATTTGGCAAGTATTGTGAAATTTACGACATTACTGTAGCACCACATTTTTACACCCACGTGTTTGTGGAGGGCCGAGAGCCTGGTGCGGAAATATACAGGTAAATGTGAGATTATTACTTTAAACAAGTGTGATTATAAAAGTACATTATACACAAATTGCTACGGGGAATTTATCCGTAATAAAACCACGCCCATTTCACGGATGCCACGTGATAGAAAAAGTAGCGTCTGTACACGTGTGGAACCGCAGAACAGTGCATGGCCATTTATCATTTACATCTGCAAAGTGTAGAGGCTGTGTTACCAGTTATATTTAAAGCCTGTAATATCTACGACGAATACTGTACTTTTCAAGTGATAATAATGAACTACTACAAGTCTTATACTACCGCCCACGTGGCCAACTTTTTTAACACCATGTTCGAGGCCGAGACCATGGGCTAATACCATTATGGTATGAGGGAGATGTCTCGGATGGGACCAGCTTGATTGTGGAACTTCTAGAACATCGGACGAGAAGGAAGGAACCGAGGATGCCTTTCCTAGGCATGTCCAGTCCATTCACGAGGTCAACTACAGGGACAGACCGAACCCTGGTCTTTGGGAGAGCCAAGATGGAAGTTCTGATGAGGAGGATGCCAATCCTGAAAGCCAGAGGTGCTTTTGTTCAACCCTTGTCGTTAGACAGAGAGCTAAGTGTGGGCTCCTTCATATCGTGAGTTTTGTACACCCTTCCTTGTTCTAGTTTCTGGTGGTATAGTTAGATTAGTGTAGTTTGTGAACCAACCGAACTTAGTGACAGCCACTTCATAGGTAGGGAATGTAATTAGTCTAATTACATGTCATTTATTTGCAGTGATTGTGAGTCACCCTTGGGGTCTGACATTTTGGTCAACCCTGGTGCAGCTTGATGGACGTCGTAGGACGCCAATTTCTGTCTATTGCTAAACGTGACTGTAGTCATTTTTAGGCTACTTTGTTTAACCCTATCTGGGGTGATTTTTCAAGTCTTTGCAGACTTGAGTTATGGCAATCTGAGGCCATGATCATGTTTCTTTAACTGCATTTTTTGCAGCCAGTCTATGTTACACCCCTGACTTCGTTAGAGTAGTCGTATCACTTGGGTAATCGACTGTAATTACCAGTTTTGTAACTGCATTATATTTCATTAGAGATGAGCTCAGAAGCCATCCAGGTCAAGTGTAGACCTTATAAGTAATAGGGATATTTCGTTGTTGTCCAGCATCGAACCCTGTTCCCAGCGTATCATAAGCAGATCCAGCAGAGAGTGGTATTTGTGCCACAATTATTATTTTGTTAGTGTCATGTGTGATGACACGTGTTTATTTGATGTTTGATACAAGTCAGAAATAGAGTATTTTATCTTTGAGAGCAGAGAGCTCCAGCAATGAGTGACATTGCTACCTTTTAAACGTCTTTGATGTGAAGACAGAGTTATATGATTGTATTCAGATTTATAGCGTGCTTTTTATGCACATATTCTTCGAGGTTTATAACCTATGGTAAAGGTATTATTATGAGGCTAGTTGTACAGTTATTATCATGCTTAAATTGCCGGCCTAGTTAGTGTGTTGTGTCATACAGCGCAGGAATCTTGTAGCCTGCGGCGACACGAACAGGTTTTGTGTATTCTACCCAGCGCCCGTGTGAGAGCGCATGCTTCTAAGTGAGACAGACTGATGTTAACATAGGACAGAATGCTTTTAGCATTCACTTCCCCTTTCATTGCAATTATAGCTTATGGAACCCAGTGTCCATCCTTGTATCTGAACATATGTTCTGTAGATTGTCATTTGTTAGTTAAACGCTGTTTCGTGTACCGTTGTTTTGACGAGTACAGTTATGTCAGGTTTCTATAGTACGTTGTAGCCTAGCCCCGCTCGGGAGGTTTTTCATGTATGATGGTATTGTGTGTACCATGTCCGGGACTGTTCCCGTCGACCAGATATTTAGGAAGGGTAACTGATTGTGTCCAGGCCCGTCCCAGAGTTATTGAACGCGAGCTGTGCGCCACTGGTAACTTGTGTTATTGTGTGTCCGAGTTGTTATTGTTCGTTGATTGTATTCCGACTTTTGAGTCGAGGCTTGTTGGCAGAGATGATCTCAGGGAGACGCTCCGTGCCCAGGCTTGTCAGTATTATTCGCCATAAACCAACGATAACCTAAACCGACATCTTAATAATAAAACGCATAATTTTGGTAAACAAAAGCTAACTAACGAATTCTTTCTATTTAACCGTGTTCAATTGCATTTGGAACCCGCTGACATAGCCGTGCTTATGAAGGTATTTCCTGGAGGAAATGACTTGAGGACTGCTGACACTTCTTTTTGTTGCGACTGAAGCTTGCTCGAACCTTGAGTTCGTAGCTGGTGGAGCGCAGGCCATACGATGTTAGACGTAGTCTTTACTACGCAGTCGTCACCGTAATTACACACATTAGATGACTATGACTTACAAACAGTAAACCAAGGTGTAGGCAGGCATTTGAATAAAACTGTGGTCTCTTATTTATTTACTTAATGATGTAAAAGTGTATGAATCCTCTATGTTACCCTTTTGTGTGCAGATTAGCACTTAGTTCCTAAGAATGACTTAGATGTTTTTTTATGGCTGGTCACTTAGCTTTGAATGTAATTGTTTGATATTACGGACGTCACCGCCGTAAATTTTGTTATTAATTGATAGGACTTAGCTAGATGAATTAACGTTAAATGTAAATGTGGAGATGGTATCATCCTAACTTAGATTTGTTTTGCTATCCTGTTAAATAAAATTCCGATATTAGCTTGATCTTGTAACTTGACCTAGGGATTTGTGTCGTACCATTTCCCTAGTGTTGCTGTTGTTGCTTTATTATTGTGAGACAGATCTTTCGCGAGGGTTTACTGTAACTTCTCAGGTAGGGACCTGCTCTTTATTTTTGATTATTTATTAGCTTGCGGATTAGCCGATAGAAACCCTCAGAACTAGGCTAGGGGTTTGTAAAATTTACAATAAATTTTCACGGTGTTTTACATAAGACTGGATGTTTCTTTTCTCAGTCTAGCTTTTAAGGTGAACCTTTCCTTAGGCAGTCTATGACCTTCGTCACCATGTACCACGATCCCCGTGGACTACAGTTTCTCGTGCCGCTTTGGCCTATTTGGAAGTTCACCTGATCCTCCCGGCAGTTAGGTCCGGCGGATGAGATGTTAGGGAAGTCATTGCGGTTGTTGGCTATCCTGGCAGCTCCTCTGACGGGCTCATACACTATACATTACACTTTAATGGCGCCCAACTCATGTGCCGACGTTAACGTGCTGACCGTCAGTTCCATGTTATTTAAGGGGATCTTAATGTTTGGACAAATTTAAACTGGAGCTCAGAAATAAATTCCAGGTGTTGGACTCCGAGACAGAGAAGGACGTGAAGACTGTGTGGAGCGAGGTAAAGAATATCTTCGTGGAAACCAGTGAGATGCAGCTCGGGTACAAGAACTACCTGCGGAAAGAATGGATATCCGATCAGACCTGGGACAAGATAAATTATAGGCAGGAGATTAAGGCCAAGCTCAACACCTGCAAGACTAGGCAGCAGAAGGCTCTCACACAAGCAAAGTATTCAACAGCAAACAAGGAGGTAAAGAGGAGTGTACGGAAGGACCATAGGAGGTGGATTGATGAGCAGGCGGAGAAAGCCAGAAGAAGCGGCAAGAAGGGGGAGCTCTATGGCATCACAAAGATGCTTTCGAAGAAAGGTTTTAATAAAACTAGGCCTGTGAAGAGCAAGACGGGCGAAATCCTCACGACGTGTGAACAGCAGCTGACAATATGGAGAGAACACTTTGCGGAGGTTCTTAATAGAGATAGAGGACCAGAAAGTAAGCAGCGAGGAGAAGATGAAGAGGAAGCAGAAAGTGACCCAAGCATCAGCCTCGGCTCCCCAACTCGGGGCGAAATACGGACAGCGTTGAAGCAGATGAAATGCGGGAAGGCACCAGGTCTGGATAATATTCCAGCGGAAGTACTGAAAGCAGACCTGGATATTACGATCGATATGCTGCACCCGCTGTTGGAGAAGATCTGGAAGGAGGAGAAAATACCAACCGACTGGAAGAAGGGGTTGATAGTCAAGTTGCCGAAGAAAGGGGACACCACAAACTGTAACAACTGGAGGGGTATCACCTTGCTGTCCATTCCAAGCAAAGTGCTGGCGATAGTCATCCTGAATCGTTTAAAAGACTGCGTAGAAAAAAGGCTTCGGAAGGAACAGGCTGGATTTCGACAACATCGCAGCTGTGTGGATCTCATCAACACCCTCCGAATCATCCTGGAGCAGAGTGTGGAGTGGCGGAATACCCTTTACCTCACATTTGTTGACTTCGAGAAAGCCTTCGACTCTGTAAATCAAAGAATCATGTGGAAGACCCTCGAGGAATATAAAATTCCAACAAAGATCATCAGAATCATGGAAGAGATGTACGAAGGGTATGAGTGCCAGGTTCTTCACGAAGGCAAATTAACAGAAAAGATAAAGGTCAGTTCCGGAGTGAGACAGGGGTGTGTCCTTTCCCCCACTCTGTTCCTGTTGGTCCTGGATAGTGTGATGAAGAAGGTAATGGGAGGACGGAAGAGGGGTATTCAATGGGGTATAAATGACAGGCTTGAAGATCTGGATTTCGCAGACGACATTTGCCTTATGGCACAACGGTACCGAGACTTAGAAGATAAGCTGGGGAGGTTGCAGAGAGAAGCAGAATGTGCAGGACTGTTGATCAACACCAATAAGACCAAAGAGATGAGGATAAATTCTGACATCACGACTAGTTTGACAGTCAACGGAAAGGACATTGAGCGAGTTGAATCCTTCCTCTACCTTGGAAGTATAGTCAAAAATGATGGGGGAGCAGAGGAAGATGTTCGAAGCCGTATCAGGAAGGCAAATGGTGCCTTTGTCCAGCTCTACCCCATCTGGAGAAATAGAAACATTTCCAGGAAGACCAAGCTCCGCCTTTTCAATAGCAACGTAAAGTCGATTCTTCTCTACGGCTGTGAAACATGGAAAGTCACAAAAACGATCAACAACCAACTACAGGTGTTCATTAACAGATGTCTGCGTCGCATCATGAATGTGGGGTAGCCGGACATAATCTCAAATGAAGATCTTTGGACCATCACCAATCAACAACCGATTAGCATCCAGATCAAGGAGAGGAAATGGCGCTGGATTGGTCACACACTAAGGAAGCCGGACGGAGCTATTGAGAGGGCGGCGCTAGACTGGAATCCTCAAGGTGCCAGGAAGCGAGGTCGACCTAAGAAGACCTGGAAGAGGACGATCGAAAATGAAATTGCAGAGGTGGACAAGAACTGGAGTCAATTGAAGAGAATGGCCAGGAACCGTACTGCGTGGAGAAATTTCGCCAAGGCCCTATGCTCCGGAAGGAGCGGCAGGAATTAAGTAAGTAAGTAAGTAATGTTGATTAATGGTAAATTGACCTGACTGGGACGAACTTAGAAAGTCGTACTGCAGATCAATTCATGTTTGATACAAGTCCATGGGGTGAGGCTTTTGTGTTAGATACATGATGGATAGGATTTTCTTTGATGATGCCTCATCCTGAGTAAATGTAATACTTTGCTTTGCTCGCCGTTGCCTTTGTAAATGTAGAAGCACTTAGTTTGCATACTCCAGCTGTACTCGTGATGTTTATTTAAATGAAACAAGCTTTATACCACCAAGTAACTAATCATAGCTGTAAGTTCCATTAGAGATTGATCCCTCTCTTTCTCAAATATTTTCTTGTCATGGATGAGGAAACAATTCGTCGTGTGTTTGGGGAGATGATGGCAGGTGTCAATGCCAATCTCCAGCAGATTACTGCTGACTTAGGTACTGTAAGGACTGATTTAGGTGAAGTCCGAGGTGACTTGGGTGAGAATACCCAAGCTGTTAATAATGTGAGACAGGACTTAGAAGTTAACACCCAATCGATTAACAATGTAAGTGGTCATGTGGACCAAGTTAGACAGGATCTTGAAATCAACACACAGTCAATCAATAATGTTAGGGCTGATCTAACGCAGGTCAGGGCCGACATGGATACTTATAGGGTAGAGGCTAGGAATGATCTTACGGCAGGTTTAGCGACTGTTAGAGTTGATGTTATACGACACCATCAGGAGGCTAACCAGCGTATCGATAGTTTAACTGAGCAGATGAATAGAGCTAGGGAGGACGTGCAGACCCGATTAGAGGAGCACACCGCTCAGATCCAGACAACGATTAACAGAGTCCAGATTGATATGAGGGCCGACTTGGAGCATACTCGAGAAGAATGCAGAACTCGGTTAACTCACGTCGAGGGATTCATGGACACCGTCAAGAAGGACATGGCGACCATGAATATAGGACTCATACTGATGAGAGGTGCAGCGAACGCAGTCAACAATAACGTCAAGACGATCGTCGATGGTATGATCGAGGTCAAGGACGAGTTGAACACGAACAGAAAGAATATTACGGAATTGACTGAGACAGTAACAGGGCTAGGCTACGTGAAACGATTGATGTTCATCGAGAGGAGAATAAGATCGATGTCATGCTATTGAGAGGTGACCTCAATGAACATAAGACCACTATGGAGGCAAAGGTAGCCGAGGTCAAAGATGACGTTGGTAGGATCCAGTACAACATGTCAAAAGTCGAGGAAGAAATCGACTCCCTACAGAAACGATTCGAGGAAGTCGCGATAACCGAGAGGTTAGACCTCAGTTACAACTTAAGGACGGCTATTCGCGAAGTCGACACTAACCTCAAAGGCAAATTTGAAAGAATAGAATTGCAGCTCAACGATCTGGGAAATAAGGTCGCAGCTAAAACTATCCCAGGGCTCGAAGTTATCGAGAGACGTCTCGATCGACTGGAGACGCATCCAAGAGAGACACATTTACCCTCACAGATGGGAGACTCTCAGGCAACACCAGGATCGCAATCCGCAGGGATAATGCCTGCACATTTTCAACCGAGCGCACCCATGAAACCGCAACGATCTCAATTTACCGGTTCTGCGTAGAGTCAAACGTTAAACTTTGACGCACATCCTTTCCAACCCGCACCCAACCGACAGAGTCAAGAGACGAGTACGCCAACGCATAACTATATGCCGAATTCGTTCAGACCTGCGCACACGCAGGGGAACGTGACTATCATCCGTTCGAGAGAAGAGCAACCAGCTCGATTCTCAGGCACTGGAAGTGGCATCACTCCAGTAGAGTTTTTGGCGAATGTGGAGAGTTACTTAAGAGACACAATGGTAACTCCGGAGAGAGAACTCCGAGTCATTGAGCGTTTGCTTGAGGGGCAAGCCAGCACTTGGTTTAGAGCCTTCCGTTACTCATTTGTAGGCTACCAAGACTTTAGAGAAGCCTTGCTGAGGACTTACTGGTCAAGCGACATCCAGCAGAGTATCAGAGCTGAGATGTACACTCGCCGATACAGCTCAAACACTCCGACGCGCTATGCGAACTACTTCGCAACCCAGCTTGCGAATCTTCGTTGTTTACACCCCTACTGTCAGAGCAAGACCTGGTAAACACCATCGTTTGGCAATACCCTGCAGACGTGCAACGTGTATTGATCGCTGCTGTAGCATCTACTTTTCAGCAGTGCGATCAAATCTTGCGACGATTGGACGCTAACACCGAACAGTTTCCGACACACCGTCAGCAGAAGGCTGACAGGCGTGAAGAGCGATATGTGAACTTGACAACTGTGGACAATGTGTGCCAGACGCCACAGCAGACACAGACTCAAGAAAGCCGTGAACAACGCAATGATTATAATCTTGGTCGGAGAGAATGGAACAACACTCCATATGCTAGAGATCAGAGAGACGACCGTCGTAGTCACTGGAACCGGCGCTTTGATCGAGGGACGAACGACAACCGTCGTCACGATAACGACCGCCGAGGGAATCATAACCGGAACCCACAACACGGAAGTATCCGTAGGGATTACCGCTATAGCAGAGGTTACAATAGAGATCGAGACCCTAAATACCAGACCGATCGAGATTGGAGAGGAAGAGCACGGGAGAGTCGTGAATATCTTCAGCAACTCCAAGAACTCAAAGAAATACAAGAAGGGGGAGATCAGAACCCGACTTCGAGGGAAACACGGAATGTTTCGGCGGAAGAAACGGTGCGAAACCAGCCCGGTACTTCCCGCCAAGAAAGAAAAAAAAACGCCGAAAAACCAGTAGATTCTTACCCGATTGAGCACAGAGTAACTGCCACCATCTTACTCTGGGAGCCAATTCAGGAAGATCTATTAGACGAACGACGAACGACGAACGACGAACCACAACTACGAATTGACGCGTTTACCGAAGATTGTAGCTACCCTGAATGGATGTAACGTAGTCATTCTCATCGATACTGGGGCGATGATAAGTGTCATTTCCGCCGATTGCCATGCCAGACTGAAAGCAAACTCTGCGGTGACAGAGCTGCCAGTTTCTGCAGTAAGAGTCAGAGGAGTCATACCTGACCGTGTTGTAACTTCAAAATCCAGATTCTATGCACTTTAGAAATTTCGAGCCACGTGTACTTGCACGAATTTCTTGTGATGAAAGGCTTGCATCATGATGCCATATTGGGTGCAGACTTCATTCGGAAGTATGATGGAATCATTGATATGGGACGTAATACGGTCGAGTTTAAGCCGAACGAACCCATTCAAATGAACTTAGTAGAGGAAGAACCGGAATTTGAATCCGAAGTCAACGTTGTTGAGCATTTAAATGGCAAGGGAATTGAGGAGACACAAGATGCCGACGAAGAGGCAGAACAATTATCAGCACCCATACGAGAGAAACTAGATGCAATATTAAGCGAAAACGAGGATATATTCGACACCACACCTGGTGAGATATTGGACTACGAGTACGATCTTGTATTACTGGATGATTCCCCATTCCAGAAGAAGATTTATCCTATCGCAGAGAAACACCGCGAGGAAGCTGCTAAGAAGATCCATGAGATGGAAGCAGCAGGTACAATCAAGAAGTCACCGACTCCTTTCTTGAATCCTATAACACCTGTGGTTAAGGTGGATGGAAGCTTGAGACTTTGTCTCGATGCAAGGGCCTTAAATGAACGCTTAGCTCCTGAGCATGACAGACCGCCCAAGATTAGGGACATCCTCAGGAAGTTTAAGGGAAAGAAGATATTTTCGTCATTGGACTTGGTACAATCCTACTACCATATAAGATTCTCTGAGCATACTCAGAAGTATACAGGGTTTCTGTTCGATCAGACCACCTATGTCTTTCGAAAACTACCCTTTGGAGTGAAGAATGCCGGAGCTGCATTAATTAGAGCACTTGATGCGAAGCTAACTCCTGAAGTGAAACAGAAGGTGATATGTTACGTGGATGACATTATCATAGCTTCGGAAACTGAGGAAGAACATTTAACAACCTTACGCCTTGTTTTTGAGAATCTTCGACAGGCCAATTTTAAAGTGAAGTTCGACAAGTGTCGATTCTTCCAGAGAGAAGTCAAATTTGTGGGACACATAATTAATGGAGATGGATACAGGCCGAATCCGGCAAAGATCAGAACCGTTGCCGAAATTTCAACACCAACCCGTGTGAAACACGTGAGACAATTCCTGGGAATTCTCCAATTCTTTGCTGCTCATTGTGAGAAGTATTCTGAGACTGTCGCACCACTGCAAGGTTTTCTGAAGAAGAATTGCCGATGGGCTTGGAACGACGAGTGTGAAACAGCTTTCAGAAAAGCTAAACACATGCTGGTTGATTCGATTCAGTTAGAATATACAGGCTACTCCAGGAATTTTATTCTAGAGACTGATGCATCTGCGATTGGAATAGGTGCCATCCTTTGCAGGAGGATGATGAGAAGGAACGTCATTACATCGCTTTCTTAAGTCGACGTTTGAGAGCGCATGAATCTCATTATTTCACCACTGAGATTGAAGCACTTGCGATTGTCTACGCGCTTGAGTACTGGCAGAAACTTTTGTTAGGCCAGAGGATTATTGTGAGGACCGATCATCATGCGCTGACCTTCATTTTACGAACAAGACTGGCAAGCGACAGGATCACACGTTGGACGCTGTTTCTCCAACAGTTTGACTTGGAAATTGTTTACCGACCAGACAGAGAGAATGTGTTGGCCGACATTCTCAGCCGGAATCCTGAAGCCACTGTGAATGCCATTGACATCGAGGGAGAATGCGAGGAACACCTTCGCCGACTTCGTCACCTACCTGAAGGACAACGACGTGAGGAGGAACTCAGGCATATTATCCGTTTCCTGGAACGACGAGTGGATCCACAGGATGCTCACTATGCGAGGACCGCTGCTGTTGCAGATGACTATTTGATCTATCATCGTGTCTTGTATAAGTTTGTGGACGAGGACCACACTCAACTGCGTGCAGTTATTCCTAGGAGATATCAAGAATCTGTTATTCTTATGGTTCATCTATCCATTGGACAGGACTGACAAGACCATTGCAACCATCAAGGAGTCTTTTACTTGGAAAAGGCTAGGAACCACCGTTAGACAGTGTTTACGTGCTTGCGACGCATGCCAGCGGAACAAGTACACGTCACACCTGTTGAAGGAACCACCTAGACCAATACTCCCAACTCAACCTAGAGAGTTATACGCACAGGACCTTTATGGCCCAATACCTAAGGCCCGCCGTGGGAATCGCTTCATTGTTGTAACCATTGATGTGTTCACGAAATATACGATGCTTCATCCGATTCAGAAAGCCACTGCACACCAGATTATCCAGAGAATTAGACGACAAGTGATACCGGAGGCAGGAAAGCCACAATTCCTGTTGACTGATCATGGATCACCGTGCACCTCCGCAGAATTTGCCAATGCTATGAACGAGTTCGAGATAGGTCATGTTTTATCGTCTATTCGCCATCCAGAGAGCAACCCAGCAGAATGCGTAATGTCTACTATCGCAAAATTCTGTCGATTATATTGTCAGGAAGAACACTGGCGATGGACCGAAGTCTTAGTCATCATGGCAAAATGTATTAACTCAACAGTCCATGAGAGCACTGGTCAAATACCCATGGTTTTGCATTTGAACCAGATGCCAATGAGAATATGGAATCGTGTGATTGTAAATCGACCTTGTATACAACCATCACACGCCGGCAGACTTTTAGCTGCAAGGGACACCTTGGACAGGCAAGCTGCCAAACGCTTGAGAAGAACTAGACGCCAGAGATTCAGAGAACCACTAGTTGCGGGAGACCTTGTCCTTATAAGGAGACCCGGAATTTCAAGTCCTATAGACCGCATATATGGGAAATTTCTGTCTTTATATTATGGCCCCAGTCGTATCCGACAACCTCTGAACAATGGAAGTTATGTTATTGAAGACATTCGGACAGGAGAGCGCATTGGAACCTTCAACGCAGCTAATCTAAAAAAATATCACTTATGAATGAACTGTGAGTCAAATAAAATGTCTTCCCAACATTTTATTTGAAACGACGGAGAGGCAGATGAACCCGCTGAACTAAGGTTCATGTGATATTTTTCATGACACCACATTTATGATGGGATGTACTACCTTTGAACACACCCAGAAAGCTACGAGAAGCTGAGAGCTTATAAAATTCTCTTTGAAGTAACGGAGAATCGCACTTTTGACTTTGGTGAAGTCTGCTAATTATTTATCTGAGGTCTTATTAATCAATTTTATCTTTCTACGAGACTCAGAATATTCCATTTTCCATTAAACGTCTTTGATGTGAAAGACAGAGTTATATGATTGTATTCAGATTTATTGCGTGCTTTTTATGCACATATTCTTCGAGGTTTATAACCTATGGTAAAGGTATTATTATGAGGCCAGTTGTACAGTTATTATCTTGCTTAAATTGCCAGCCTAGTTAGTGTGTTGTGTCATACAGCGCAGGAATCTTGTAGCCTGCGGCGACACGAACAGGTTTTGTGTATTCTACCCAGCGCCCGTGTGAGAGCGCTTGCTTCTAAGTGAGACAGACTGATGTTAACATAGGACAGAATGCTTTTAGCATTCACTTCCCCTTTCATTGCAATTATAGCTTATGGAACCCAGTGTCCATCCTTGCATCTGATCATATGTTCTGTAGATTGTCATTTGTTAGTTAAACGCTGTTTCGTGTACCGTTGTTTTGACGAGTACAGTTATGTCAGGTTTCTATAGTACGTTGTAGGCTATCCCCGCTAGGGAGGTTTTTCATGTATGATGGTATTGTGTGTACCATGTCCGGGACTGTTCCCGTCGACCAGATATTTAGGGAGGGTAACTGATTGTGTCCAGGCCCGTCCCAGAGTTATTGAACGCGAGCTGTGCGCCGCTGGTAACTTGTGTTATTGTGTGTCCGAGTTGTTATTGCTCGTTGATTGTATTCCGACATTTGAGTCGAGGCTTGTTGGCAGAGATGATCTCAGGGAGACGCTCCGTGCCCAGGCTTGTCAGTATTATTCGCCATAAACCAACGATAACCTAAACCGACATCTTAATAATAAAACGCATAATTTTGGTAAACAAAAGCTAACTAACGAATTCTTTCTATTTAACCTTGTTCATTTGCATTTGGAACCTGCTGACATAGCCGTGCTTATGAAGGTATTTCCTGGAGGAAATGACTTGAGGACTGCTGACACTTCTTTTTGTTGCGACTGAAGCTTGCTCGAACCTTGAGTTCGTAGCTAGTGGAGCGCAGGCCATACGATGTTAGACGTAGTCTTTACTACGCAGTCGTCACCGTAATTACACACATTAGATGACTATGGCTTACAAACAGTAAACCAAGGTGTAGGCAGGCATTTGAATAAAACTGTGGTCTCCTATTTATTTACTTAATGATATAAAAGTGTATGAATCCTCTATGTTACCCTTTTGTGTGCTGATTAGCACTTAGTTCCTAAGAATGACTTAGATGTTTTTTAGCCTATTTTCAATTTTGAAAAAATAGGCTTATGAGATCACCTTTTGTCCGTGTGTGTGTGCGTGTGTGTGTGTGTGTGATTCGTGTGTGTGTCCCCCCCTAATAAAATCTAAACGGCAGGAGCGATTTCAATGAAACTCGGAAAGTTCATAGCACTATTCCCGGTGACCTCGACCGTGCCCTTCAAATTTTGTTACGACTCTCCAATCCAACATGGCGGCTGTGCGAAATATTTCACCAGCATTCAATATCTCCGAAACTATTACCGATATTACCCTGACATTTTCTATGGTGATAGAGGGAACTGCTATAAGTTCACTTATGTGACTTTTGAAAACCTGGTAACTACAAAAGCAACATGGAGGCCAAGCGAATTTGCGACTTTTAAATTGACGTTTCTCGTGATTTGACCAACCAAACGCAATGAAACTTGGTACAGTATATGTTTATACACATTGTAATGCACCGACATCTAACTTCGTTCAATTGTTTACATAATCACAAGATGGCGGATGTGCGAAATATTTCACCGGCATTCTATATCTCTGAAACTATTAGCGGTATCTCCCTAAAATTTTGTACGGAGATAAAGGGCACTACTGGAAGTCCATCTATAAGACTTTCAAGAACCGGTTAACTACAAAACAAACATGGCGGCCAAGCGAATTTGAAAATTTTAAATAGACCTTTCTCGCGATTTAATGTTCCAAGCGCACTGAAACCTGGTACAGGAAATATTTATACACATTGTAATCCACTGGTATCTAATTTAGTTCAATTGTTTACATAACCTCAAGATGGCGGCAGTGCGAATTTTAAAATTAAGTTTTTATTTCTTGTGATGTAGTCATGCGATCGAAGTGAAAGTTTGAATAATGAACCTACGCAATAATTTTCCTTTAATGGTACATGACTCTATGGCCTATACATTTAACAATCCAACATGGCAACCATCCGAAATATTTAGACGATACTGAATATCTACGAATCTATTTTAGCAATCAAACTGCATTTTTTAATGTACATAGGGGCTATGAACTTAAGTTCACCTATAGGACTTTAAATAACCTGGTGATCACAAATCCAACATGGCGGTGACGCGAATTATAAATATTCACATGGACGTTTCTCGCAATTTAACCATCCGAGTGTAGTGAAACTTGGTTCAGTAAATCCTTATACGAATGTTAATCCACTGGCATCTAATTTATTTCAATTGTTTCCATAACCTCAAGATGGCAGCTGTGAAAAATTTTAAAATCTCCTTGTTTTTTCTTGTGTCCTAATTTTGCGATTGAAGTTTGAATACTACACGTTCACAATAATCTGCATGTAACAGTACATAACTCTAGGACCTACATATATAAAATCCAACATGGCGACCATCCGAAATATTTAGTCGGTTCTTAATATCTACGAATCTATTACAGCAATCAAACAGAAATTGTGTATGTTGATAGTGGCAATTAACATATGTAGGATATATGAAAATAGGCTGTATAGTTCTTCACGGAACTACTTGTTTTATGGCTGGTCACTTAGCTTTGAATGTAATTGTTTGATATTACGGACGTCACCGCCGTAAATTTTGTTATTAATTGATAGGACTTAGCTAGATGAATTAACGTTAAATGTAAATGTGGAGATGGTATCATCCTAACTTAGATTTGTTTTGCTACCCTGTTAAATGTAAATTCCGATATTAGCTTGATCTTGTAACTTGACCTAGGGATTTGTGTCGTACCATCTTCCTAGTGTTGCTGTTGTTGCTTTATTATTGTGAGACAGATCTTTCGCGAGGGTTTACTGTAACTTCTCAGGTAGGGACCTGCTCTTTATTTTTGATTATGTATTAGCTTGCGGATTAGCCGATAGAAACCCTCCGATCTAGGCTAGGGTTTTGTAAAATTTACAATAAATTTTCACGGTGTTTTACATAAGTCTGGATGTTTCTTTTCTCAGTCTAGCTTTTAAGGTGAACCTTTCCTTAGGCAGTCTATGACCTTCGTCACCATGTACCACGATCCCCGTAGACTACAGTTTCTCGTGCCGCTTTGGCCTATTTGGAAGTTCACCTGATCCTCCCGGCAGTTAGGTCCGGCGGATGAGATGTTAGGGAAGTCATTGCGGTTGTTGGCCATCCTGGCAGCTCCTCTGACGGGCTCAATACATTTAACTCCATGTAAATACCTAAACATGCAAGCTAGTCATATTCAAATAATTGAATAGCACTCTGCCGAATAAATCGATAGAAAATATACTGGTACCAGTAGACTAAAAGGCATATGCACATCTAACACAAAAAATAATAATTACTGCACATAGCCTACAAGAAATAACTTCCTTATGAATCCGTAAACACGTAGGCTAGTCCTATTGGTAAGATTAAATGACACTGTACCAAGTAAAACTGTCTGCTGGGGAAATGCAAATTGTTGTGGAAAACATCCACAGAAAAGAATGGTAAAATTCTGATGGAGGTATTAATTTTAGGTCATCACTTTTACGCAGCAAAACATGCGTAACTTAACTTTGGTAAATAATGTGAAAGGCCCCACATTTCTAGTGCCTACACTAGATTTTTAAATTATTCAGACCCTAATATTGTATATCTTTCATTCCACTCACTATAGCCTACTGTTGATCATCACGGGCTAGAACTTGCTTCATGCGTTCCTTTGGAGGCAACTGCTTTGTTAAACATGATGGTTGGTTTTCAAAGATGTTAGGATTTGCTCCTTCTTGTAGTTTTGATTCATTCCTAGGTACAGTTACAACTGAACCATCTGAACAAGGACATATGTCTTCTGTAATAACAAACTGAGGGACAAAATGTTTGACACAAACCGATAAGTTAGCTGTCGGAGAAAAAGCATCACGATGAATGCTTCTTGACCATTTATCCCTAAGTTCTTTTTCTTTGGGAAATTGGAAAATAGGCACTAATGGATTATCTTTATAATAATTGGATTTGTATCCAGGCACACAACAGTTTCGAGGCATATCACCACAACTTTAGCATATGCATGGGTAAGCCTTCTGGTAGTTTATAAAAACAGGAATCCACACCAAGTACGTGATAAGATTGTTATCCTTGAACTAGTAGGCTTATAACTGGATGAGTGGACACTGCAGACATTTTTAAAAGCAGATTATGTCGCTGCGTAATCAATTTTCAGATAGTCTATTCTCAGACCTAAAAATGGAATACGTTAATTATTACTATGCTTATTCATAAATCTCATAATGAATTTATAAACGCTAAACAGAATAATAAATAGACCAACTTCCCCACTGTTTGGCAGTAGAATTGATTGTATTACTAGGGTACCGGTAACAGAAAGATTAATAATTGTCGAGATAAGGTACTTTTCCCTTTTCACAAATTTAGCAAGGCAGATGATTGAAATGTACTATTTTTGATTTACATACCTTTCTGGGAGTGATTAGAAGTTGATTAAAATTTGAATTCTCATTGCTGCACCGGAAATATTTATTTTATTACGTAAATAAATGATTTTTATTCTTGTTCATTTGACGACGACCGCCCTGACACATTGACGTCATACCAGACGTCATAACCGTTGCCAACATGTCCGACACAAAATACACCACACACCACACGTAACTTAGTAATTATGTGAATAAAACCATTGCCCTGGATAAAGATTATTGGTGCGTGACTATCCCCACTATGCGTGACAAAAACCAAGGGTGTTTATATTAGCTTACGCGACCCGCTACCTATCAATTATTGGTCTAGGCGAAAACCATTGGTCTGCCGGATGCGATATAGTACTGAATGCGTGGGGTTGGCATATTGTATATGTTGCCAAAAATTGCTGATGTCAGATGGAATTTCACCTATATAAGTCGTGATCCTATTTGGGATGGCTGGGTGGGTCTTAGAAAGAGGAGGAGTAAACATCTATTACAACATCATCTTCAAATATTTTCCTGACTATTTATTCAGGTAATAATATCGTATGGCCTCGGATGCCGAGTGCAAGCTTTGTTATTTGACACCCAGAGGGTAGCTTGCCTGTCGAATTTCGTTGTTCCTTGAAGCGCTATGAAAGTCAACGATAGGGGCATATGACCTCGTATTTCCGCCCCTTAAAACAACAATAACTAACTAACTAAAGTCAAGGAGTTTAGATTCTAAGCTCCTTGAACACTATAGCGCTTTCTAGTAGAGAAGTGAGGAACTTTGTGTTGGCGGAAAAATCCCGAGATTAATTTTGCCATTATGAACACGGCCTTCTGAATTAAAATGGGTTCTTTGACAAGCCAACATCGTATGACATGCGTGTCGTATTTTTGCTGCCTTTCAAAAAAAACAACACTTACCTAGGCCAGGAGCGAACCTGCAAGCTTGGGGTTGGTAGACCGACACGGTAACCACTCACCCACCGTGGCAAGCATTAATTCAGGTAATTTGGTTAAATTCAGTCCTTTAAGAATTTTGCACCGAAAAATACCTCTTCCTTCTTTTTTAGTACAGGAAGTAGGCTACTGGTATCTCGTTTTTATGAAGCACTAATGCAGACATTTACTTACACGACCGTGTAATATAATTAAGCAATAGTCAATAAGTACAGATAATCAAGGGAGACATTGCCAAGCGAAATTATTCACACAACTATCACATCGTAAACAAAACCACACAACGTATAAACAAAGCATGTACACTACGTTTCCTCTGTCCTGCTGCCAGTGTCAGGTCCGGTAGTTATAGAAGGTCCTGATGAAAATGTCAAGAACAGGGCCTCGTATTTGTCGGTGGCAGGTTTTCATATAGCCTATTATTGTAATTTCAGTATCGTAGTGAAAATAGAAAGAGCCTCCGTGGCTTAGGCGGCAGCACGCCGGCCTCTCACCGCTGGGTCCGTGGTTCAAATCCCGGTCACTCCATGTGAGATCTGTGCTGGACAAAACGGAGGCAGACAGCTTTTTCTCCGGGTACTCCGGTTTTCCCTGTCAACATTTCATTCCAGCAACACTCTCCACTATCATTTCATTTCATCTGTCATTCATTTAATCATTGCCCCAGAGGAGTGCGACAGTCTTCGGCAGCCGGCACACTTCATATCCTCGCCGCTAGATGGGGGCTTCATTCATTCCATTCCTGACCCGGTCGGAGACTGGAAGCAGGCTGTGGATTTTCATTCAGTGAAAATAGAAACGTATCAAGCATATCAACTCGGTGCTGATAATTTCCTCTAGTAAACTTGATCCACGAGAATTGTCAATGGAACGTTACATCTACATAATTATAATAATACTAGCCTAATGATTAATTTTATTATGTGAACCAACTATGTATGCAAATTATAAGCTACATATCTCATATCAATAATTACACTTAAAATGTTCAATATCATTATGTATGTCAGATATTCTGTTTCTTAATTGGTCGTTAAATAAAACCATCTGATTATAGTTTCTATGATTCATTTTACAATCTAATCTAAATAAACTACCGCGGGCCGGATTGATGGTGCTCGCGGGCCGCTCTTAGCCGTAGTTTGGAGACCCCTGCATTAGGCCATCCTTAACGAAGGAGTTAATTATTTAGTTATTGTGCTTTAAGGGGCGGAACAGCGAGGTAATCTGCCACTTTAATGAAGATGAAATAGTACGCGTTTGAATACACACGCGAAACTGGCTCAGAACTAGTAGGCTATACCTCATCAACGGTATCTGTGAAGTACGTTGCGCATGACGTCACACGGAGGTGGTGAAAAGAGAATGCGATGGGCGGAGCTTGGCAGCCCAGCCATTGCGAGAGTTGATTCAGAACCGTTTAAATATTTCGGATGGTCGCCATATTGAATTTTTATTATATATATATATATAGGCCATAGAGTTATGTATAACTAGCAGTAGTGCCCGGCTTTGCCCGGTGTATTTATATGCCTTATGGATGATAATGAATACTACTACAGAACTGGCACATTATACAAAAACTAACAGAAAAAAACATATGTAACAAGTAGTTCCGTGAAGAACTATACAGCCTATTTTCATATATCCTACTTATGTTAATTGCCACTATCAACATACACAATTTCTGTTTGATTGCTGTAATAGATTCGTAGATATTAAGAACCGACTAAATATTTCGGATGGTCGCCATGTTGGATTTTATATATGTAGGTCCTAGAGTTATGTACTGTTACATGCAGATTATTGTGAACGTGTAGTATTCAAACTTCAATCGCATAATTAGGACACAAGAAAAAACAAGGAGATTTTAAAATTTTTCACAGCTGCCATCTTGAGGTTATGGAAACAATTGAAATAAATTAGATGCCAGTGGATTAACATTCGTATAAGGATTTACTGTACCAAGTTTCACTGCACTCGGATGGTTAAATTGCGAGAAACGTCCATGTGGATATTTATAATTCGCGTCACCGCCATGTTGGATTTGTGATCACCAGGTTATTTAAAGTCCTATAGGTGAAATTAAGTTCATAGCCCCTATGAACATTAAAAAATGCATTTTGATTGCTAAAATAGATTCGTAGATATTCAGTATCGTCTAAATATTTCGGATGGTCGCCATGTTGGATTGTTAAATGTATAGGCCATAGAGTAATGTACCATTAAAGGAAAATTATTGCGTAGGTTCATTATTCAAACTTTCACTTCGATCGCATGACTACATCACAAGAATTAAAAACTTAATTTTAAAATTCGCACAGCCGCCATCTTGAGGTTATGTAAACAATTGAACTAAATTAGATACCAGTGGATTACAATGTGTATAAATATTTCTTGTACCAGGTTTCAGTGAGCTTGGAACATTAAATCGCGAGAAAGGTCTATTTAAAATTTTCAAATTCGCTTGGCCGCCATGTTCGTTTTGTAGTTAACCGGTTTTTGAAAGTCTTATAGATGGACTTCCAGTAGTGCCCTTTATCTCCGTACAACATTTTAGGGAGATACCTCTAATAATTTCAGAGATATAGAATGCCGGTGAAATATTTCGCACATCCGCCATCTTGTGATTATGTAAACAATTGAACGAAGTTAGATGTCGGTGCATTACAATGTATATAAGCATACACTGTACCAAGTTTCATTGCGTTTGGTTGGTCAAATCGCGAGAAACGTCTATTTAAAAGTCGCAAATTCGCTTGGCCTCCATGTTGGTTTTGTAGTTACCAGGTTTTCAAAAGTCACATAAGTGAACTTATAGTAGTTCCCTCTATCACCATAGAAAATGTCAGGGTAATATCGGCAATAGTTTCGGAGATATTGAATGCTGGTGAAATATTTCGCACAGCCGCCATGTTGGATTGGTGAGTCGTAACAAAATTTGAAGGGCACGGTCGAGGTCGCCGGGAATAGTGCTATGAACTTTCCGAGTTTCATTGAAATCGCTCCTGCCGTTTAGATTTTATTAGGGGGGGGGGACACACACACGAATCACACACACACACACTCACACACACACGCACACACACACGGACAAAAGGTGATCTCATAAGCCTATTTTTTCAAAATTGAAAATAGGCTAAAAATATAACTTTTTGTGGTGGTAGTGGGGGGTGATACGTAACGGTATAATGGACGTAACATTGAGGTCATTTTCCCGTAAGGATAATGATAATAATTAATAGAGATCGGCTATTTACTAACTAACTACATTACTGACACAATACATGTAATTTACAAACGAATTGAAATAGTACATTATGCAACGAGCCTATAATGGCTATAATTAAGACACGAGTATTTTTTATAAAACGAGCGTATGCGAGTTTTATAATTTCCATACGAGTGTCTTAATTACCATTATAGGCGAGTTGCATACGACTGTTTATGTTCGACGATAATTATAATTTTATTATATGTTTTAACATAAATATTCCTAAATATCTGTTGAGAGTCAGCCACAAGAATTTTGTTATCGGAGAGCGAGCGCGAGACATCTCTCTGTCTTTCAAGATCTTTGAACGACCGACGCATGCGCTGTGTGCTTGCAATGCCATACGCAAGCCATATGTTTACATCTGCCGTCCCTCAGTAATATTGTCACCGGAGTCGTTTGAATGCGCTGTGTAGAAATTAGTGTTGGCGATTTTAAGGTACAGTGCTATTTCTTGTTTCATATTCGCCAGTTTATTTACGCGAACATATGGACGGTGCGTATTCCATGTCGGTAATTTATTATAGTTCGATGTTATGTTTATGTCCGACATGTTGGATTTTGAGCGCATGCGCGAAGGTATCGTTACCTAATTGGTCAATGAACGAGCTCTGATTGGCTGGAGAAACTGTATCATAATGAAAATAAGTGTTATAATGACCATCATTATGACACCGTTTTATGACACGTAATAGTGAGGGTCGAACATAAAATATGATTAGAAAGAGGAGTAGGTGAAATAAAAGACACTGGCTAAGGCCTATATCTCATTGGCTGTTAGAAAAGTAGAGACCAATAGTGTCGTCTGTTGTCGTATAGCGCTGTAGGAAAATAATCAGAGCACTTTGGAAAACTTTGGCTGTCCCGAGCTCCTGAGGTAACAACAGTGCCATTTAGCACCACATAGCGCTGAAGGATAAGGATCGGAATAAATGAAAGTAAATTTGAAAGCACCAACACTTATTGCAGCTCATCTACATCTCAATGTCCTGCACCAACACCATCGCACTTATACAGAGACATAATATTTTCATAATGATAACTGTTTTCAGGGGTCTAAGAAATATATTTTACTAATTAGGCCTACTCCCCGTGACTGCAATTTATAAACAGCGCAAGATGCAACTATTTTCACAATTCTGCTCCGGAACACGGGTAGGGGCGGCGTGAAACAGCCCGCTTTGTCAGTCAACAATAGTCTCGTTAAAACATTCTTACAGTTACACTACTACGTACATGAATGGTTCTAGGCCTTGAAACGTGTTTCTCAAGATCCTTTTGTCTCTTATTGTAAATATAGAGAATGGAGAGGGTTGTCCAAAATATCAAATTGACATTGTTACCAGCAGGGTTTCAAACGGTATGTAAAATTCGTTGTAATTAGGTGAAACGGTTTAGATTTGTGCAAAGGCCTAAGTGCAAGGAATGGAGTGGTCTGTCCGAAATTTCAAGTGGACATTGTTACTCGTCGGGTTCCAAAGGGTAAATAGGCCTACATATAGTTTGGTTCAGATCGGTGAAACGATGTAGATTTTTACCAAAGGGCCTAAATGCATGAAATGGAGTGGCCTGTCTAAAATTTCATGTAGACAGTGTTACTCGCGGAGTTCCAAAGGACAAGTATACAAATTTTGGTTCAGATCGGTGAAACGGTGTAGATTTGTACCAAAGGGCCTAAATGCAGGGAATGGAGTGATCTGTCCGAAATTTCACGTAGACAGTGTTATTCGCAGGGTTCCAAAGGGTAAGTATACAAATTTTGGTTCAGATCGGTGAAACGGTGTAGATTTGTATAAATTCCTTATATCCTTATTACTACTATTATTATTATTATTATTATTATTACTATTATTATTATTATCATCATAATTTGTCTTTTGTTGTTTATTAAAGCTTTTATCTCATGCACCGCGTTTCCCTCTTGGTAGTTAGAAATATATATAAGTCGATCCTTTACCCTGAAACGAATATTATCCTGGTTAGAGACTCAGTTTCACCACGAGCCGAGATGAGGGCCTACGTTGCATACACTACATGGTGTAGTTTAATTTGTTTTATTTCGGTCTTCAACATTGTGTTGGAACCAATGGCGCCCGACATCACTTATTAAAACCATTACATTGCTCGTTACAACGTTGGACTTGTTATAATAATATAATATAATATCGTGTGGCCTCGGTTGCCGGGTGTAAGCTTTGTTAATTGTCACCCAGAGGGCAGCTTGCGTGTCGAATTTAATGCTCCTTGGAGAGCTATGAATGTCAAGGGGGTTACATAGACTATCTAAGGTCCTTGGCGCTATACCGCTTTCTAGTAGAGAAATGAGGAACTTTGTTTTGGCGGAAAATCCCGAGATTAATTTTGCCATTACGAACTCGGCCTACTGAATTCAAACGGGTTCTTTAACATGCCAACAACGTATGGCATGAGTATCGTGATTTTTGTCGCCTTTCAAAAATCACTTACCATGGCCAGGAGCGAACCTTCAATCTTGGGGTTGGTAGTCTGACACTATAACAACACACCCTCCGTGGCAAGCGTTGGACTTGTTGTGGTTTGTTCACACTTCCACCAGCAAAAATATTACAGTATGTCCAAAGCCAAAGAACAGTGCCTCCATAGATTTAAGATGGCGGGTTTGAGTACTGTTAAAGTGTACAAATTTCTAACTCAGCTTGTTATTGCAAAATTAAAGCGATAGTTGGTAGTAGAGGTGTATTATATTCCAATAAACCTTTCACTGGCCTGTACTTGTCCCACAGTTTGGCTATCAATTGTAATGTTTGATGGATGCCACCTATATTTACATCTATAGGAAATGATCGATTCATGTTGCCTGGGCTTAACAGATGGAGAAAACTTGAATCTAATTTACAGGATTGAGTTGATATTTCACTTATCAGGACAGCTGCTTGTTTATAAAACGAATTAGACAATATTTCCTTCTTTAAACTCTTATTTACATACTTAATTATGAACAAAACATTGATTTAAACTCCTGTGAGAATTGGCGTATAGGTCTGATACAACATCTAATTGACGAGCCTTGTGTCGCTCCCCTTGTGGAAAAAAACTGAGCATTTCACACGCTTGCCTTATACGGTATTGAAGATGGTGGCTGAGTATAATACTGCACTGTATTAACACTTCAAAATCAATAAGTCTGGCTCCAATTCTGCAATTACCAGGCAATTTTGTTGAGTTTAAGGTTGTGTTTCTGGAGGAAGTTTTTCTGCACCTTGGTACTGATTTAGAAGTATACTGGATGTTGGTAATCAAGTTTACTATGCTCGCCTTATCCGTCTCATGATGTGGAGTGGGAACAGAATATGTTGGGCATGCTATTTAATTGGTTCATATACCTTGTTCTAACGCTTACTCTTTAAAAGATCGAGCTGATAAAGTAATTGGTACGCACAACATACAGTACATAACCTTAAGAAATATGTTTCTTAAATGATGAGAATTGCTATTAGGTTGAATGCGGATCAAGCACTATCTGAAAAAAGAAATAGCGTGTGATTGAGTTTCCAAATGTATAGGATATGTGAAAGCCTGAAGCAATATACTCAGCGACGTAAGAGTGAAGTGTGAAAAAAAAATACTACCGTTTGAAGAACGGTGCGTCTTGTCATGCCCAAGGGCAAATATGTACTTTGAGGCACAGGACAGTCATCAAATTGCAAGAAAAGTGCCTGGAAATAAATGTATTCAGATGTCCGTACAAACCTTGCAACTTTTCAAGGGTAATTCTATGGTATGGCTTTATATTCAAATGTATGTAAAGATTGCATTGTTGTTAAGTTTTTTTATATGTTCCATAGTTCATGATTTATTCATTTCATTCATGCTCGATTCATGGAGGGGCGTTTGTAACAGTTCTTACGTCCGTTACAAAGTCTCTCATCACAAACACGTCATTCTGTTAATATTCAATTATTATTATTATTATTATTAGGCATATTTTTTACATCGTTATGCCCTACTCAGGAGCACGGTTGAACCCGCTTAACTGATGTGTTGGCCTTCTTTTCCTCACAAAATCTCTTCATCCTCTCGCTAAGCTTCTTCCTTCGTTCTTATGTCCAAGTTATAGGCTAGTGGCTGTGGTGTTGGGTTTGTCTCCAAATTGGTGATTGTCGATTTTTGTTCTGAAATTACATCTGTCCTGTACACTGTCTTCTGAGATGTTGATTTCCCGGAGATCTGTATCAATTCCACGAAGCCAGCTGTTCTTGTTTGTTAATGAAAGGGCTAGGTTGAGAATTATTTTAGTTAGTTTGTTATTGCCCATTCTAGTAATATGTCCGTAAAATTTCAATCGTCTTTTCCGAAAAGTTTGAGAGATTTTTTCAGATTGACTATATAATTCCTGGGATGATTTTTCCCTCCATATTCCCTCTATACAAACTGGCCCAACATTTTTCGTAAACTTTTTCTTTCTTCTTTCTCTATGTCTTTGGTTAAAGATACACCACCAATGATTAAAGTCTCCGATGCATATAACGCTTCAGGTTTGATTACTGTATTATAGTGTCTAAGTTTTGCTTTCCGAGGTATTGATCTTTTATTATACCTGTTTCAAGTGATCATGTAAGTTTTCTGTAATTTGGAAATTCTTTCTTTATTTGCTTCGCGGTTTAAACCAGAGGGCTGAATAATTTCTCCTAAATATTTAAATTGGTTCTCTTGAAAGATTTTGCCGAATTTAGTTATCATAGGTTGCCCATCTAAGTATCGCGAGGCTCCTTCCAGGTACTGAGTTTTTTCATACGAGATTTGAAGTCCAGTTTTGATGGCAATTTCTTGCAATTCTTCAATTGAATGAATTGCTTCTTGCCTATTATTGGAAAGGATTGCTATGTCATCAGCAAAGGCCAGACATTTCAAGTGAATTCTATCTTTATTAGTCTGCCAAGGGTTATTCCTTTACTTTCCTTTCCCCAGGTCCTGATTACTTTCTCAAGTACGAGATTGAACAGTAACGGAGATAATCCGTCTCGTTGACAGACCACGGTGTTAATAGTAAAGGGCTCAGATATTTCACCTAGGAATTTAACTTTTGAAGTAGTGGCAGTTAATGTTTGTCTGATTAATTCTCTTGTTTTTTATCCACTTGAAATTCTTCTAGAGTATTGAAAAGTGTTTGACGGTCTATAGAATCATATGCTTTTCTGAAATCTACAAAAGTAATGACTGTTTGTCTGGTTTTGCGCATTTGTAGGATAGTTTTGAGATTAAGGATTTGTTCACTACAGGATCTTCCTTTTCGGAAACCTGCCTCGTATTCACTAATTATATAGTCTATTTGTTTCTCAAGTCTAGTGAGCATGGCTTTGGAAATTATTTTGTAAGCAACTGGTAGCAAACGAATTCCTTTATAATTATTGATGTTGGTTTTATCCCCTTTCTTGTATAGCGGATGGATTAACGCACATTTCCAATCTTCAGGGATTTCTTCTGTGATCCAGATGTTTTTTAAGAATCGAGTGGATTTTCCGAGCTACGCTCTCACCTCCAATCTTCAGCATTTCGGCAATTACACCATCTTCACCTGGGGCTTGTTACTTTTTAATCCATGGATTATTTATTTTACTTCTTCCAATGTTGGGGGTTCTGAATCTCGATTAGTTGAGGGTTTTTAAAAGGTGAGTTGTTCTTTAAGGGGTTCACAGTTTAAAAGATCCTTGAAATGAACTGCTAGAAGTTTGCAGTTTTCTTGATTATTCGTTTCCAATGTCCCATCCGGGCGTTTGAAGCAAAGACCAGGTGCCTGATAATTTGATAATTCTTCTCTGAAAGTTTTGTAGAAGTTACGTGTATTGTTTTTTGTAAGGTCTTGTTCAATTTCTACCAATCTGTAGTGATCGTATTTGCGTTTTTCAGACCGGATCAATTTGGATGTTTGTTTCTGTATTTTGGTGAATTCCTGCCAGGTTTGTTCAGTTTTATGAGAATTCCAATTGTGCCAAGCTTTAATTCTAATATTTATGGCCTTATCGCAGGTTTCCTGGGTGGTGTGCCAACATTTTGAGAAGCCTTCAAATGTATGTCTTTGAGTTCTAACCAGTTCGAAGGATTGTGAGTAAGGATACTTTCAAGGAAAGTACTGGTGTTCTGCTTAAGAAATTCCGGATCAACGCGCAGGTCTTTTGATATTCTTGGTTTAGACCTGTTTGGTTGAATTTTTATCTTGATTAACGATAGATGGTGGTCAGAGTCAATGATTCCTTTTTTAACTTTAACATTCATAATTTATTTTTGATTTTTCTTGGAAATTGCTACATGATCTATTTGAAATTCTTCCAAGTGAAAATTTGGGGATCTCCATGTTTTTTTTTCTTATGTGGAAGCGCTCGAAAATGTGTTGAAATTAATTTGAGATCAAAACTTTTGCAAAAATCAATTAAACTTTCTCCGTTTTTATTAGTCTTATTGTGCGCTGGGCATAGTCCTGCAATAGTTATGAATTCTTTTCTCTACCAATTTGGGCATTGAAATCTCCCAATAGAATTTTTATGTGATGTTTTGGAATTGTGGCGGTAGTTTCATTTAGCAGATCCCAGAAGTCTTCCACCATTTAGTGATCTTTTCGATTGTAGTTATTGGTGGGTGCATGCGCATTAATTAATTTACAAGCTTTGTTTCCTGATTTAATGGATATTGTTGAAATTATTTCAGAAGGCGAAGAAAAGTGTAGTATTGAGTTTATAATGTTTCTTTTTACAGCGAATCCAGTGCCAAATTGTAGTGGCTTCCTGTGAAGGGAGATTGCTGGCTTGCCTTTGTAAATTCTATAATTTCCTGAGTCAAAATGTTTTTCATCCGTGTATCTGGTTTCCTGAAGTGCTAAAATTTGGATGTTCAAGTTATCTAACATGTCTGTTAATTGCTTTAACTTCCCAGTTTTCTGAAGTGTGCTGATGTTTAGACTACCAAAGAAAGTTTTGCATTTTGGGCGAAGAGATTTGGGAAGCTCCGATACATTCCCGCATGATGTTCTCGGTCCCCCAGAATCCGATGACCGAGAATAACTAGTATGTCTACTAGGGTCTGGGGGTAGGTGCATCTTTGAAAAACGACATCGTGCTGATAGGTTGAAGGTATTGTGGAGATTGATTGTGTTCAATCTCAATGTTGCAACTAAGGTATTGAGCCTTAGAGGTTGCCTCAAGATGTTCTCTGGCTGTCATTTTACGGCTTTGAGACAACCCTTCTCCTTTCTCCGGGCTTGGGACCGGCAACAGCAAATACTGAGCTACTCAATCCACTCAGTAGGTACTGCAGGTGGAGTTACTATTATTATTATTATTATTATTATTATCTTCAATTCAGATCATTACAAGATGTTTAAAGCCAACCTCTATTGAGAAGATCCAACTTCTGGCTGGTATTGCTCCTGGTGAGATTCGTAGGGTGGTAGCAGCTAACAAAGAGAGGCTGCAATCATCTACTTCAGAAGCACATCCCCTCTATGGAAACCATCGTGCCACAAGGAGGCTGAAATCTAGAAAGTGTTTTCTCCGCACATCAGTTAAGCTTCAAAGGAAAGCAGAGAATGCTAGGATCAAGATGTGGAAAGAAAGAACTAACATCTTTTCCAACTGGATGGAGCCGAAGGAAAGTCTTCCATGTGGACACCAGGAGAAGTGGACAACCTAGAAAGCCATTAACTGACTCCGTACAGGAGTCGTTCTCAAGCGACTCATCATTTTGTGACTGTGTAGAGCAGCAGCCAATCGAACATTTATGTCAGTGTGACTTATGTCCTTCAAAGTGCACTATGAACGATTTGATTGCAGCCTCCTCCAGCGCTTTTGATGTCGCCCAATATTGGGCAAAAATCATCTAGTTCTCAAATTTATGTATGGTAGAAATGTAGGTATCCTGTATTCATATTCTTTTTTAAATATTTATACTTCTGACACGAATAAAGAAAGAAAGATTTGGTTATATGACACATTGTACGTAATTCATATTTATTATTATTATTATTAATCGCAAGGGTCACATCGTTTCATCTCATTCCATTTATATTCAGGGTTAGTTAGTAAGTATTTTAGTTAAAAAGGTATAGTTAGACGAGAATTGGCGATTGATTTCATTTTATTGTATAAAATATCATTGTACTGTATGGCTGTCAGAAGAGAAGGTGGTATGGCACAGGATGACAGAACTTATACATTTCACCAGGAGTTATTTTAAAACGAAGCCAAGCTACCAGGCCTACCTTCGTGTGCCTACTCGGAGAAACTCCGTTTAATGCGTGGCAAAACGAGAAGTTGGTTCGTGGACTCTCGCCAAAATTGGTGGTCTCGCGAGGAACATCGTGTGCCCTCGGCCGGCAAGGAGAAGATGACGCTTGCTCGTGATTAGACTTTGTTTCCGCGGCAAGACAACCTCGTGTAATTGGGGCGGGGACATATCCTAAGTCTGATTATACAAGGTGTATTTGATATGATGGAAGTCCGTTACACTGGTGATAGAAGAGACTATTCTAAGCTTCCTAGGTAAAAAAATTGTCACCTATCTTGAAATTGATAATTAATCATTAAAAAGTCAATGCTTTTAGTTATTTCAGAAACTAATCAGGCAGAAAGTAGTGCGGCAGGCTGGGGTAAACGAGGCGGAGCCAGGAGAGACGACGCGCGAAGGGGAAGTTGTCACGTAATCGGAGCATTGACCTTACCGGTTGACTTGAGGGGTGGTAGGCTATCAGCTGTTATGAGGATGAGCTCTACCGTCTCGTAAGAAAATGTGCATTGCCGTTGTTCTTGTTGTTGCTGTTGTTGTTGACAACGCACGCAATGGCTTGGGACGTTAGGACCGGTAGTATTGTGTAGCCTACTTTGTACGTGTGGAATTCATTGATTGATGTTCATGTATAAAACAATTTCGATACTCAGCCCTGATGTATCATTGGCGTCCGTGTCGGACCTTCTGTTGACTAGTTTCTGAAAATACTAAAAACATTCACTTAATGAAATGCAGTGTGACAAAATTCCGACATCCCGTAGTCTGTTCAGAACTAGGCATTTAGGACGGAAGTAAAATACTTGATGTTTTGTTTGAGAGGCGTGGCGATTTTGGTCATTTAGCCCCATGTAGCTGGGTGTGGGTAGAATTTGTTTGATAACCTGTGTTTTGTGGTTTCTGTAGTAATGTGGGTATTTGTAATTCAGGTGAGGATTCGGAAGAAGGCGCCGGCCCTGTGGTGTTGGGGCAGTGCAACTGCCTCTCACCTGGAGGCCCTGGGTTCGATTCCTGGCTCCATCAGGGATATTAGAAACTGACGTGTGGGCTGGAACGCAGTGCACTAAGCCTCGTGAGGGCAATTGAGTAGCTGTCTGACAGTGAGGCAGTGCCCCAGTCAGGAAAATCAAGATTAATGGCCGAGGGGGACCCGATGCACTGACCACGCGTCACCCTAATATCTGCAGGCCAAATGGCTGGACAGCGGTCGCTTGGTAGGCCTAAGCCCTTCATGGGCTGCACTGCCAGCGGTTATGATTATTGAGAAGAAGGCGGCCGTGGCCTTAAGTTAGGAACAATCCCGACATTTGCCTGGGGTAGAAGTGGGAACCCATGGAAAACTACTTCCAAGATTTAATACTAGTACGGTACCACATGTTCATATTGTTAATTGTCCCATCCCATCTCCAGCCCTCGGGTGGCCATTAACTGGAGAGGGGAGGGGGGGGGGGGGGTGATTTATTGGTCCATCAACAATGTAAATACATATGAAAATACACGAAAATGAAAATAAAATACAAATACATTGTTATAATACAGTGTTATAATAATAGCAATAATAATAATAATAATAATAATAATAATAATAGTCTAATAATAATAATAAGAGTCAGCGTGTGTTGTTCTGGTGGTCGAGTGCTAACCTTCCCGAGGGTGCGATCTACGTTCAGTCATGTAGTAAATGAATGGGATCTAATACGATCATCTCCATGGATTTCATGGCACATACAAGAAATCCTACGTACATTAAAGTCTGGCAACTCGACATACCAAAAAGAAACATAAAAGAAGTTAGTGTGTCTAAAAGCCTATTATTAGTATTATTAATATGTTTATTACAGTTGTTGCACTATCTTCACACAAAGATAGACCAACAGTTCCTTAAATTAATTTACCAAATCTTCAGGATTTCTATTTTCTATGCATAGTTCATGAAGCTGGCAAAATCCTAGACAGATCCACCATCCCTAGTCATGTAGCCACTCCCCATGAAGGTGTGAATCAGCTGTTCATAGGCTCGGTTTGTGTATTTCAATGTCATTGGCAGACAAGGCGAGGAGGTCACTCAACTGCAGACTCTGGTCAACATTCCTCAGCGTAGGAGGGGAGGGAGACGGGGAGAAGTCAGCTCTGCTGCTGAGGGGAACGAAGTGAAAGCCCGTTTCCAAGACATTGACCAACGATTTTTGTGATTTAATTCCACCTACACTAATTAAGATATGACTTAATTTCATGAAGATATTTGCTTAGAATACCATCTTCTATCACCAGTGTAAAGGACTTCCATCATATCAAATACACCCTGTATATAAAGCTGAAGATATGTTGGGAACTCCCATTCTATGAGGCCACTCTGTAAATCTACTCTGCGAATTCACTTTGTGAACTTCGACTCAGCGAACTTCCAGTACTGTATCTCCGTGTCACTTCTACCAGGGCCTCGACCACTAGTGTCACTACTTTAATCTTCATGACGTTCGTTCAGCACGGAGCTTATCACCAATATACGAAGCCCTTCGCCCCACAAGAATTTTTGACAACTTCCGGTGAGTGAACAAAGGGCATACATTGACGTACGAAAAGACCTAGTGGGCAGTTGGATTTCTACCACCTAGCTCACTGACAAATTCTCGTAATGAATACACCACATCTAAGCCAATTCTCATAGGAGGGTATATTCATGTTTTTGTGCATATTCGACTATATGATTCTGAGAAGGAGATATTGTTTAAATCATTTTATAAACCAATAGCAGTTCTGACAAGTGAAAGTCACGTCACAACTGTAGAGTCAATTGTTCTCCATCAGTAAAGTCCAGCCAAAATAAATAGATGTGATATAGGTGGCGCCAGCAAACATTTCAATTGATGGCCCATCCTTATAGTAGCTACAACAAGAGCCATTCCAATACATTTAGGAAAGAGTAGGCTATAATGTTCTTTACTGATCATCTTGTTTAGGCTATTTATAGGTTTTTATTGGTAGATTAGCTTTTAATAGACTCACTGGCGCATTGTTACAATTGAATTCCTACGAGACATTTTAAGGGGATAGTATATTCACATGTTAGAAGTCATTTTCAGTGTTACTTAAGTAATATATTATTAAAAGCTATCCAGTTGGTCAACATGAGTGTGCTCAATTAGATTGGGCGGTGAGTGCCAACAAATTAACGACTGTGAACTATTTACACACTCTCACACAAATGGGGGATTAAATTGAATGACAAGTTTTATTTTGTCAAGCGAGTACTATCATATCTTGCTCACTTAGTCACATACAGGACCTGATGACGTTGGCTTGACGAACGAAACTAGTCATTCACTTTAGCCTCCCATTTATGTGAGATATACACAAATAATTCATGTAAATTATTTCAGGCACTAGGAAATTAATTGTAACTCCTCGGTCAATCTTATTGGGCACACTAGTGTTGACCGACTGAAAATATTCTACTAACAATAAGAGATTTACAAGTGGAAGTAGAGATCTTTGTATTAAACTCCTCGTTACTTATTTCCTTTTTGTTAAGCTTTGTTTTTAGCAGCCTTGCAAGTCAAGGAAGATTAAGAAATAAAACTAATCCCTTTTTGTTTTGCGCAGAGTTTGTTGTTTTGCCCTCGGAGGATACTGAGACTTCGAGGACCATCTGGGACTTGCTACCTTTGGCTGTACTGGAGGGCGTATTGTCCACAAGTGAATATCTTACTGTCCACCAGAGAATGCTAGAGAGAAAGATGAGGTGGCCGGAAGCATACTTGTACCTGTAAGTAAAGTTCTTTGTCAGCAACATGCATGCGTCTTCTGCTGCAAAGGTGGGGATAAGAAAGAAGGAAGTTCGTAGTTTTACGTGACTATTAATCTCGTGATCATGAGTCACAAGACCTGGATTTTACGTTGATTCCCAAGCGCAGGACGTGATTTTTCACTTCGAAAATATCACCGGGAATTAAACCAGGTCCCCCTTGGTGAGGGAAAAGCAGCTTGAACACTACACCATCAGACCCCCTTCCATAGAGAAGGAGAATGTTGTATGTTGTACAGGTTTAGTCACCACAAGATGTGTCTCTCAAATTAAAGGCTATTGTGATCCGTTGTAGACATCTAGGCATACAGTAAACACGAGCATGCACGGGAACCCTTCCTCGGTGTGGAATTTAGACACCAACCGTTGCCATATACTCGGCAAAGTGACGCAATGCTGCGGACGCTAATTGAAAAGATGAAACACATTCCGATATATGATTACGCAAAGGGGCCTATGACATCCAACGACTGCTCACTTCGACCCGAGAAGTACGGTCACACGTTTTGCCATCCATGGTTTCCACCATAAGATGTGCATAAATAAGAAGTTTCATGATCTGGCAATTGACTGCCATTGTGAATGGTGTGGAAATCCGTGTGACAGAAACCACTTCCTAGCGTGCCCTAAAAGAACTATGCAGTGGATAACTGCACTATTTTAATTTGTTTCATGTACATTGATCTGGACTACAGCTTGTAAATTTGATTGGCTAATATTATGTTTACTCTTTGCACATTGTGGGCAATACATTATTAAACAGTGAGGACCATCCCTATAGGACGGAGCCTTGGATATGTTGTGCGACGGGTCGGCCACCGTGTGTAGCCGCCTGTCGAGCAAGACACTGGCGCGAGCAGGAAGCGGGAGCCCAACTAGTTTAACACATTTACACTTTTTACGTTTTTAATAATCATATTTACTAACATAAATTACACAGTAGTTGCCGGAAATGCTGTCCATTAATTTCTAAACACACTTTGCACCAACGTAGGAAGTTTTGGTACACTTGCTGTAATTCATTCTCACTGATATTTTGTATCAGTGCAGTTATTTCGTTCTCGAGAGCCTCCAGATTATGCAGATTGTTTCTGTATACATTTTGTTTGAGGTTCCCCCTCAAGTAAAAATCGCACGGTGCTAAAACTTACGAACACATTTCCTGGAAGACTTCTTGATAAGATAAGTTTCCACTAGCAAAATTCGGTGTTTTGATCTATACTTAATCATGTTACGTGATACGACGTACTTCACAGGAAGTCTTAATTATCACAACTAGGGTATCTTGCCAGCTGCGTATCTAATGATTGCAATGCCAGCTTCAAGCACTTATCGGCACATGCTATAGTCAAAACCACCTTAAGTAAGTTACTAAAAAAACAACATGGCCGCGACATCGGTGTTACCAACTTATATCATTCAACACCAAATATTCACAAATACTTACATGTAGCAAGTAACCCAAAGGAAACCAAATAGTCTAATTAAGACCTCCTTGAAAATGTGCAAATGTACACACACATATTATATAATCTTCGAGTCTAAGATAATCATAATAACTGTTCTAATTGATGTATTTTAATAGCACTTACCTCGTACAACTGCACTAGACGTAATATTCCAAAGAAATATGGGGATTTATTCAATTAATTGAACAGCCACGTGCGTTTAGTGATATGCCTATTAGAAAGTTGGTCACACTCTCTGGAACATTTCCCGCGTCTACGTATTTCAAAACTCGGCAACTGTACAGTAAACAAGTAGTTCCGTGAAGAACTAATGTTAATTGCCATTATCAACATACAACATTTCAGTTTGATTGCTGTGTTTGATTCGTAGATATTGAGAACCGTCTTACACACATCAAAAAAAGTTTTGCATCACCTCGGTTCCCAGATCTCCGGCATATAGACGTGGACTGTGTATATTGTATCCAAGATACAGTCCCTTTGACTGTTCATAGATGTCACTAAAACTGCTCAAAGATGTAAACAACCATGCATGAGCAGGGCCTATTAGACGGAGGGGGTACGACAGCCGATCAGTTCCAGTCATTCCACCAGGACGAAGGTACGCTGCTCATGTTGTCTGTAGTTCTACCATGCCTAGAAGGTCAATACCGCAGTTCGATCGCGTCCGCATTGTTACTTTGTGTCAAGAAGGGCTCTCAACAAGGGAAGTTTCCAGGCGTCTCAGAGTGAACCAAAGCGATGTTGTTCGGACATGGAGGAGGTACAGAGATACAGGAACTGTCGATGACAGGCCTCGCTCAGGCCGCCCAAGGGCTACTACTGTAGTGGATGACCGCTACTTACGGATTGCCGCTCGGAGGAACCCTGACAGCAATGCCACCATGTTGAATAATGCGTTTCGTTCAGCCACAGGACGTCGTGTTTCAACTCAAACTGTGCGCAATAGGCTGCATGATGCGCAACTTCACTCCCGACGTCCATGGCGAGGTCCAGCTTTGCAACCCCGACACCATGCAGCGCGGTACAGATGGGCCCAACAACATGCTGAATGGACCCCACGGAATTGGCATCACGTTCTCTTCACCGATGAGTGTCGCATATGCCTTCAACCAGACAATCGTCGGAGACGTGTTTGGAGGCACCCTGGTCAGGCTGAACGTCTTAGACACACTGTCCAGCGAGTGCAGCAAGGTGGTGGTTCCCTGATGTTTTGGGGTGGCATTATGTGGGGCCGACGTACGCCACTGGTGGTCATGGAAGGCTCCGAAACGGCTTTACGATACCTGAATGACATCCTCCGACCCATAGTGCAACCATATCGGCAGAATATTGGAGAGGCATTTGTCTTCATGGACGACAATTCTCGACCTCATCGTGCACATCTTGTGAATGCGTTCCTTCAAGATAACGACATCGCTCGACTACAGTGGCCAGCATGTTCGCCAGACATGAACCCTATCGAACATGCCTGGGATATGTTGAAAAGGGCTGTTTATGGACGTCTTGACCCACCAACCACTCTGAGAGATTTACGCCGAATTGTCGTTGAGGAGTGGGACAATTTGGACCAACAGTGTCTTGATGAACTTGTGGATAGTATGCCACGGCGAATACAGGCATGCATCAATGCAAGAGGACGTGTTACTGGGTATTAGAGGTAGTGGTGTGTACTGCAATCTGGACCACAAATGCTGAAAGTCTAGCTGTATGATGGTACAACATGCAATGTGTGGGTCTCATGAGCAATAAAACGAGCTGAAATGTTGTTTGTGTTGATCTCTATTCCCTTTGTATTTAACGGTTCCGGAACTCTTGGAACCGAGGTGATGCAAAACTTTTTTGATGTGTGTATATTACGGATGGTCGCCATGTTGGATTTTGATATATGTACGTCTTAGAGTTATGCGTTATTAAATGTAGATTATTGTGTCCGTGTAGTATTCAAACTTCAATCCAATGATTAGGACACAAGACGTATAAAAACGAGATTTTAAAATTTCGCACAGCTGTCATCTTGTGGTTATGAAAACAATTGAAATAAATTAGATGCCCGTGGATCAAAATTTGTATAAGCATTTACCGTAACAAGTTTCACTGTACTCGAATGGTTAAATAGCGAGAAACGTTCATTTAAATATATATATACTTCGCGTCACCGCCATGTTGGATTTGTACCCACCAGGTTATTGAAAGTTCTATAGGTGAACGTACGTTCATAGCCTCTATGAACATAAAAACTTTCAGTTTGATTGCTGCGAAAGATTCGTAGATATTGAGAACCGTCTAAATATTTCGGATGGTCGCCATTTTGGATTGTTATATGTATAGGCCATAGAGTTATGTACCATTAAAGGAGAATTATTGCGTAGCTTTATTATGCAAACTTTCACTTCAATCGCATGATTACGACACAAGAAATAAAAAACTTAATTTTAAAATTTCGCACACCCGGCATCTTGAGTTTAAGTGATGCAGTGCATTACAATGTGTATAATCATATACTGTACCATATTTCACTGCACTCAGATGGTTAAATCGCGAGGAAAATCTATTAAAACGTTTCAACTTTGCTTGACATCTATGTTAGTTTTGTACTTCACAGGATTCTGAATGTTATATAGATAAACGTGCAATAGTGCCGTTTATTATCGTGAAAAATTTCATGGTGATATCAGTAATAGTTTCGGAGATATAGAATGCCAGTGAAATATTTAGCACAGCCGCCATCTTGAGGTTATATAAACAATTGAACTTAAATGCCAGTGCATTGCAATGTGTATAAACATTTGCTGTACCAAGTTTCATTGCGTTTGGATGGTTAAATTGCGAGAAAAGTCTATTTAAATGTCGCAACTTCGCTTGGCTGCCATGTTGGTTTAGTAATTACCAGGTTATTGAAAGTTCCATAGGTGAACGTCTAGTAGTGCTCTTTATCGCCGTACAAAAATGCAGGGTGATATCCGTAATAGTTTCGGACATATTGAATGCTGGTTGAATATTTCCCACAGCCGCCATGTTGGATTGGTGAGACGTAGGTAAATTTGAAAGGCACGGTCGGCGTCGGCCAAAATGGTGCTATGACCTTACCGAGTTTCATTGATATCACTCCAGCCGTTTATAAGTTATTAGGGGGAGACACACATCACACACACACACACACGGACAAAAGGTGATCTCATAAGCCTATTTTTTCATAAAATGAAAATAGGCTAAAAATCGTAGTGGTATTGTGGTATTTGTAGATGGCGACATTTTCAGCAGGATTGGCGAAACTGTGCTGACACAAAAAACAACTAACTTCAAGAAATTCAACCATAAACCAACATGCGAGTAGGCATAGGGGATGGATGTTAAAGTTGGCTACATTTTTTTATTTTAGTAACTTATTTAAGGTGATGCGGTCTACACAAGTGACGGTGAGTCATTGCGACCTGTCGGCGGCACGGCGTTTGGAAAGCTCCGTTCTTTAGGAATGACCCTCAATGTATATACTGTAGGCTACAGTATATTCCATTTAAACTTTTATGAATGGTAATCATGGGATCATATCCCTTGGTGTTATTTGTCTGCTGGCAGACTAGTGCCAGGCAAATTAGCTCTACTGTGGTTCCACTCTGTACGCGTAACGCAAGTTTCCGTATGGCTTGTGCCATCCCCAGTTCTATTAGCCTTCTTCCCTCTTTTGAAAAAGAAAATGAAAGTAGACTTATGAGATCTAAACGGGCCAAAATTTTTCAGTCTGTCTGTGTGTGTGTGTGTGTGTGTGTGTGTGTGTGTAAGTGTGTGTGTATATCAATTCAAACACGATGAAACCGAATTGAGTGAAATTTAGTACAGAGGTAGCACTAGGAAAGGGCACCTCAGTGACATGTTTTATATCGCCTCCACCTTCACATAAACTGAATGGCGGCCACCCAAACGTTCAAATCGTAAAATCAAATTACGACTAAACTAATCTTTCGATCTCTACCAAATTTGGTAACGATGTACCTTAATATGTGATGCGTCTTGCTCCCAAAACTACAAGGTACTATTTCAAGATGGTGGCCGTGTGAATTGTGCAAGCATTATAATCAATAACGTAGGACCCAGCACTTTCGATTATCGAACCGAGGGTGGTTTAAGCTATCCTAACGGACGTAACCCGTTGGTTATTACAATTTTATTTGATATAATATTATACTAGCAGTGACTTAAAGAGCTGAGCCGTCTCTGTCACATGACAAGATGGCAGCTAACACGTAACTGATCTATATTTCAGTAGTTAGAGTAAGTTGCATGCTATATAGCCTACTGATAGAAATAATATAAACTTTGTATGAAATGGATTATAATGTAGGCCATATTTAATGCACTGAAGAAATCGTTTATTTCAAGTCATTATTTGCTAACACGTTGTGCCTAAATCGATTGATAACACTCAGATGTTATGGACATGTTAGGCTCTGATGCAAAGCGTTGATCTCACACGCGGTCGGCTGTGGTTCGATACATACTAGAGCTAGCTTTTTTACTTGAATTCAAGTTTTATAACTACTCAAACGTCATTTAATTAAGCGATATATTGTGCATTTTACAATGGAAAATATATATTTAATGAAAAGTCCGGTCTGTAGAAACTGGATTTTGATAGCGGCAGAAACCGTATTGAACAGTGGTAGAAACCGTATTGAACAGTGGTGTTCGATCATAGATTGTGCATATCGTCGTTACATTGACGATCATAAGAATATATAGCACTTTCTGAGAGCACGCAGTGTTAATATAAGCACAGACCAGAAATTACTGAGGTAGAGCGGGTGGGTTTGTAAATGCCTGGCCTCCTGAAGCACATTACAATCTTGTAATACTTCAACTCCTACCGGATTCTAGGGGTATCATAATATGTCAGATCCCGATAAGTAAATGTCCTAACCAGGGAAACCTTTCTGATGGAGGACTTAAGAATGAAACTGCAGCAAACTCTACTACAACGAACATTCAACTATAGTCTACTCCTTGATGAGAACAAGGAGTTACAACCACACCCATACATTTCGGAGAAAGTAGGCTATATGTTCTTTGATGAACATCTTGTTTTTAAACATGGATATGTTTTTGGAGTAAGGGTCAAGCCAACGTTGTATGATAACATTTGCGTTACACACGAGTAATTGTTACGGTCTACCACGCACCTTGCCCCTAAGCGGGCAAGCGCAACACTACCCGCATCTCATTGCTGCCTTTTCCGACCGAGAAGCAGCTGTGCAGTATAATATCTACTTAGTATAACAGAAAGTCCCCGATTCTTGGATGTTACGAGTAAACACGAGAACCACTGGATGGATTTTGATGCGGTTTTCACCATTCTGTAAAGGATATCTCGAGGATGATTTCTGTAGAAATTTATTTATTTATGATCAAAGGGAGCCGAGCAGTAACGATTTCAGTGGAAAAATCGGAAAAAAGACCTGGCGTCCGAGCGCTTTGTAAGCTTACGCTGGGCAAGCCGTTAAAAATATCTAAATACTATGAGTGTAAGAATTGCTCGGCATGAAAAGTTCTACAAAAAAGCCCGGGAGTGCATATCTCTATCTTCAACACATCGCCTACTATAAGTGTTTTTACATTTTCATTTCTTCCAACAATCTCCATTCAGTTACTGAGGTGACAGTTTACGAGCTAGCTAATCACCCCACTTACAGCTTAGCTAGCGGACGAGCTTATTGCCCCAGAAACAGCCAGCAGCAAACTGTCGAGTCGTGTTGAGTTAAAAACTTTAGAGAAGAGTGGTTGTGTTTGGAGTTTCCCTCGAAGTGCAACTCGGCTTTTCTTCATTTCGCCTGTGAACTTTTCGTTCCGCAAAATTCACAGTCAAGTTAAGATTGGACGAAAGGGGGGTTTGTGTTTCATGCACCTCGCCATTCTTAAATTACCTCTGACAAGAATTTGTTGCACATGCATCTCCATGATAATATAATTAACTAGCTAACCCGGCAGACATTGTCCTGCTAATCAAAGAAAGTATTGAAACTTTGTTTCTTGAAGTGCATTTGGATACAAAATATTTTTTTCAATTTCTGTTAACTGCCTCTAAACTATAGTGAAATGAATTAACTAATCTAGAAACATTCGTGAGAGGGTGCACAACAACTCTCCAACGTTTCATCGCAATTGGATATATGGCATATAACGCATATGGGGTTTTGTTTAAATGATTCGTGCGCAGTCATTCATTTGTTGAATCTACTCGTGCTTTACCAACTGTGAAATGGATTTACTAAGTTAGAAAGCTTCACGTAAGTGTACACAACAACTCATCAAAGATTCATCGCAATCGATGAATAGTATATGAACGCATACGGGATTTTGTTGGAACGCTTCGCGCGTCGTCACTCATTTGTTACATCTACTCGTGCGCTACTAATATTGCAAAATGGATTTACCAAGTTGAACACCTTCCCTGGCGTGTACACAACAACTCATCAATGTTTCATCGGAATCGGATGAATGACATATGAACGCATACGGGATTTTCTTTAAACGATTCGCATGCTATCACTCATTTGTTGAATCTACTCATGCGCTACTTATTAAAAACTGGATTTACTAAACCAGAAGCTTTTCCTGGAGTGTACACAACAATTCACCAAAGTTTCATCGCAATCGGATAAATGGTATATGAACACTTGCAGGACTTTGTTGAAACGATTCTAGCGCCATCGCACATTTGTTGAATCCACTCGTGCGCTACCTATTGTGAAATGAATTTACTAAGCCCGAAAACTTTACTGAAGTGTACACAACAATTTACCAAAGTTTCATCGCAATCGGATAAATGGTATATGGACGCATACGGTACTTTTTTGAAATGAATCGCGTGCCATCACTCATTCGTGAATCTACTCGTGCGCTACCTATTGTAAAATGGATTTATTAAGCCAGAAACCTTCCGTAGGGTGTACTCAACATCTCGCCCAAGTTTCATCGTAATCGGACGAATGGTTTTTGAACGCATACGGGACCTTATTGAAACGCTACGCGCGTCGTCGCTCATTTGTTGAATGTACTCTTGCGCAACCTCCTGTGAAATGGATTTACTACGTTAGAAACGCTCACGTAAGTGTACACAATATCTCACCATAGTTTCATTGCAATCGGATGAATGGTATATGAACGCATACGGGACTTAGTTTAAACGTTCGCGCACCGTCGCTCATTTGTTGAATCTACTCGTGCGCTACCTGCTGTGAAATGGATTTACTAAGTTAGAAACCTTCAGGTAAGTGTACACAACAACTCATCAAAGTTTCATCTCAATCGATGAATGGTATATAAACTTATATGGGATTTTGTTGAAACGCTCCGCGCGTCGTCGCTCATTTGTTGAATCTACTCGTGCGCTACCTGTTGTAAAATGAATTTACTAAGCCAGAAGCCTTCCCTGGAGTGTACACAACATCTCACCCAAGTTTCATCGTGATCGGGCGAATGGTATTTGAACGCATACGGGACCTTGTAGAAACGCTTCGCACGTCATCGCTCATTTGTTGAATCTACTCGTGCGCAACCTCCTGTGAAATGGATTTACTAAGTTAGAAACCTTCAGGTAAGTGTACACAACAACTCATCAAAGTTTCATCTCAATCGATGAATGGTATATAAACTTATACGGGATTTTGTTGAAACGCTTCGCGCGTCGTCGCTCATTTGTTGAATCTACTCGTGCGCTACCTATTGTAAAATGAATTTACTAAGCCAGAAGGCTTCCCTGGAGTGTACACAACATCTCACCCAAGTTTCATCGCTATCCGACGAATGGTATTTGAACGCATACGGGACCTTCTTGAAACGCTTCGTGCGTCGTCGCTCATTTGTTGAATCTAGTCGTGCGCTATCTGCTGTAAAATAATTTACTAAGCCAAACACCTTCCCTGGTGTACACTCAACATCTCACCCAAGTTTCATCGCAATGGGATGATCAGTATATGAACGCATACGTGACTTTGAAACGCTCCAACGTACAGAGACAAACAGTAGAATTCGACATCACTGCCACCTTTGGTATAAAACACAACTTTCCGCCACGGGCGGAGTGTATGTTATGGCGGTATTTGCACAGGTTGCGACCAGGTGGCTCTAACGTGCAGAGACAAACCGTCCAAAGACATCCGCTTTCACCAAGGCCAAGGCTAGTGGTTTCTATGACGACTGTTTTTGACTGTATATTGTGATTCTAAAATTTTGTGTAAATTGTGGTTCTAAAATTGTGTTTATTCCACCTACCGGGTCAGATTGTAAATCTAATCCATACAGGGACCCACCATAATATACATACCAAATTTCATCAAAATCGGAGCTGCCGTTTAGGAGGAGTTTAGTGACATACACATGTGTCGAAGAATTATATGTATAATGATAGTCCAGTCAGTGATTTTAACCCATCATGCCGAGACGTAAACGGATATTGGTCGTTGTTCATTGACATTGAAAAAGAAAGCGCTTATCACGTAATGCATTCATAACTGTTCCCGGGCGAAGCCGGGTCGGGTTGCTAGTACTTTGATATTTTATTGTGCAGTTGTAGAGTATCTTGCTCAGTGTGAACTTCCCGTCCATTGAACTTATGAGGCGTTTCTTGTTCTGGATTTGTACTTGTCCCCGCTACTTCATTAAAAATAGCTAACTTTGTGTGTCAAAATCGTTATAATAAGACTGGTATACAGACCTATCCTCATGCAAAGTGTGAGTGATGTAAACATGTGTTCGCCTTCCTAGAGAGCTTTTTACGAGGGCTAACATGTATTCATCATATAGATCGTATCCATGATTCGATGTTCCTCAGTACAGCTGAAGAATGTTCTTTTTTTAATCGATTATCCTCCCAGCTTGCATTCACCCACGGACTAGCTTGGGATCAAGGATTGTCAACAGATACAATTACATTGAATTGAACAGGAAGTGACTTCTAACTGACCGGTAAGAAACTCGAGTTACCAAACAGTTTATAACGAGTAGCTCCGTGCGTACAGTAGCCTATGAGGCGTAATATTGGAAATGTAGCCTACGTCCATCCTCCATCTTGAATGTATGGGATCGTGCCTATTTTGTCACACTACAAACTTACTGCGATCGCCATTGTATCTGTAATAATAATAATAATAATAATAATAATAATAATAATAATAATAATAATAATAATAATAATAATAATATCGTATGGCCTCGGATGCCTGGTGCAAGCTTTGCTATTTGACACCCAGAGGGTAGCTTGCATGTCGAATTACGTTGTTCCTTGACTATGAAAGCCAAGGAGGTTAGATGTTAGATATCTAAGCTCCTTGAACACTATAGCGCTTTCTAGTAGAGAAATGAGGAACTTTGTGTTGGCGGAAACTCCTGAGATTAATTTTGCCATTATGAACTCGGCCTTTGACATGCCAACATCGTATGACATGCGTATCGTATTTTTGCCGCCTTTCAAAAAAAATAATAATCTCTTACCAAGGCCAGGAGCGAACCTGCAATCTTGGGGTTAGTAGACCGACACGATAACCACTCACCCACCGTGGCAAGCTATTGTAACTGTAGTTAATAGTGGATTATCGATATTAATGTCTTATATTTTCAAGAAGTCGGCTGCGTTCTAACTGCAGTGTGAGAGTCTTATGACTTATGACTAATGCCGGCGACGTCTCTTTGATGTTACTCCTCCCTTATACAGTAAATTCCGTGCTAATTGCGCTGTTGGATCCTGAAGTATTATTTTGTATATTTTAATAATTCATTCAGCCACCATCTTGAATATATGGTGAGGCTGTTCTTTTCCTTTGGTCACACAAAGCACACATACGGTTCTACTTTAATAATAACAGTTTTAGTCATTGTAGGCCTATTCCTAAAATATGTAGAATTATTTATTTTTATACTAGCAACCCGCCCCAGTTTCGCCCGGTTTACCCAGCGTATGCTTAAAAGACGCACGGACGGCAGTTCCCAGACGTAATTCAGAAAAGCCGAGGTGAACAGCGAAACTCCTATACTCTTTTCTGAAGGTTTATCTCGACTCGACTTGACAGTTTGATGCTGGCCCAAGATCGGGTGATACACTCGCTAGCTCGTAAACTCGCTCCGAAGCTAGTAATTTAAATTTCCACTAAATGGAGATTGTTGGAAGAAATGAAAACGTAAAAGTACTTATAGTGGGCGATGCCTTAAAGATAGAGATACGTTGTCGTGGTTTGTTTTGTAGAACTTTTCATGCTGAATAATTCTTACACTCATAGTATAGACTATAGATATTTTTAACGGTTTACCCAGCGTAAGCATAAAAGGTGCACGTTCGGCAGGTTCTTATTCGACTTGATTTACTGAAATCGTTATTGCTCGGCTTCCTTTAGTCATACATGAATGGTTTCCTATAGACACATTCCTCGAGAAATCCTTTACCCGCATCAAAATCCATACAGTGGTTCTCAAGATTAAACCGTTTCACCCAAGAATCGGGACCTTTGTTTTATACTTAGTAGTGATTGCATAATTTCGGGATGACCGACGGGCGCTATATTCGGTGTTTTATTCTTGTAAGTAATGCTAGCCAAATTTCGCGTTTGTTGTACTATTAGCCTAGGTCATGATTTAATACTTTTGAAAATTTAGGAATAAGCCCAGCTATCATCGTGAATGTATGGAGTCGCTGTTCCTTTGGCTTGCTAATAGGAATTATTTACAAGGTTCTACATTACTTCTGAATAATAATAATAATAATGTTATTGGTTTTACGTCCCTTTTAATTACTCTGGCTTTTAGAGACGCCACACTACTACTGAACGCTAATGATCTGGGCCAAACAAATAGGTTCATTGCTATGAAACATAATGCAAAGCCAAAGTGAATGTTTTAATACATTGGAGCCTGCAAAAGACGGACCCTGGAAAGTTGCACTAAGATGAGAAGCGGGCGCGTTTATCGGTTTATGAAAACAAACTGCGAGAGATTTCACTCAGAGCTAAGAAGGCCGGGGAAATACTAATAAGTATGCAGTCGGAGGAGCCATCTTTCGGATGAAACACGTAACTTCGATGTATATGCCGTATTAAAGCTGATTTGGATCAATTATATAGGAATGAGAACACGCCCCTGTTTTTTTAAAATAAGATCCGAATTATGAAAGAATAAAAAGCTAATAGTGTAAATGACGTAGGCTACATAAATTACGTACTTAGAGGCCAAGATTAACTATGCGCAGGCTGGGGCGACAAGTTGTGGGAGGCCAAATGTGTGAATCCCCTAATTTTCTCTTGAGTAAGTGAACTCCAAAAATCCACGCGATACAATTCCAGCAGTTGGAATGATCGATTCCGAAAACAAGTAGCCTACCACATTTGAAATCAGCAAGTCGCGAACATTAAGGAAATGTCTGTCCTGAGTTCGAAGACCCAATTGTAGCTATAGATATTCATGCCATCTCCAGGGCCTGCCCCGAAGTCTACCCAGATTTTAGGTGATAAAGGACTTACTCAAAATAAGTCCGATTCACATAAAGGGTGCAAATATAGTAGGGACAAGACTAGGTAAGCATTCTGAACATAGTAGGGACGAAGCTAGTTACCAATAACTTAATTTGCAAGGCAGGAGAGAAATGCTAGACTGTATTGATAAGCTGATATCTAGGGAGTAGTGCTAGTACCGAATAGCAAGTAAACAGCCTAGAAACGAGAGAATTTGTACGCCGGAGTACACAATCTAACGCGAGTGGATCATGAGGACAATCGAGTGTTGTAATTATTGTACTTTTAGTGAATATAAACTCTGTGTTGTAGATATAAGTGAATTCCAAAACGTGTAATCCGATGTCAAGGAAAGAAGTCCGGGCAGATACTGTCAATCAAATTATAGACAGCCGTAATATGGTCAGCTAAGTATGTAAATGAGATGACCTCACCACATGCTGCTATTGAATCGAGTTACAGCTGAGTACACCTTTTGAAATTTTATTTTAAGGAATAAGGAATATAATCATACATAAGACATATACAAATTAATGTTGTGGTTAAGAGGAAAATGCGACTTGGAGAATGTGTAAGAATGAACAAAGGTTTGTTGTCATAGATTTACGAAGAAGGGAAAATGGTCAACTTTACATAAATATAGACGGGTATGATATGCGATGGAATTTAAGGGTTAAGTATTGTCTTTCTGTAATGATACACAATCACTCAGTAATACCCATACTGGTAATTGGAAAGAGTGATATTTTATTTTTGAATTATTTTTATTTATTTTCATAGAGAGGATGTCCTAGAGGGCAAGGCCCTATAGTAGGACTATACATTGTTATATAATAAGGAATATTAAATATTATTTAACATACAAAAACAAAGTTACAATGTATTTTACAATGACAGAAAGTTACTATTCAAAGTTTTATTAAGTTTATACATTAGGAAGTATCAGAGTGTAAGTTAGTTGTGATGAATTGTTTGCAGGCTTTTTTAAATTTTAAGACAGGTTTTATTGACTTTATATGTGCTGGGAGAGTATTATAATCCTTTATAGCCTGGGTAAATATGCTTTTGGTGCCATATTTAGAGGTGTAGACCCTGAGCTAATAATGATAATAACGATCAAGATACTGTCCATGATGGTCAGATAATCGTATAGGAATGATATCGAACAGTAGACTCCCGAAGTAATGAGATAATTCAATTATGATGGGATGTTTAACACGGGGTGTTCATTAAAATATTTGAGACGTGAAAGTTATGATGCGTAACAGTGTACTGTTGTGACGAATTGATCGGGGGAATTACGTACTTCGAGTAGCCGATTGGGTACTAGGTATGTAAAGCTTTTCTCTCGAGTGCCAGAAGTCGACGATATATTTAGGGGCAATAGGTAAGACCTCAAATCTACGTTAGGGGCAATAGGTAAGACCTCAAATCTAATTTAGAGGCAATTGGGTAAGACCTTACATATAGAGATTCAGGGGTTGTATAGTCCTCTGAAATCTACGCTGGAGGCAAATGGGTAAGACCTCATATAATAAAGTCCTTTGGAAAGGTAAATGAAACGGCACTAGGAACGCAGTACTCAGAAGATAAATTGACGGAATTAATAGGTAAAAAGTCACAATTATCCCCTGTTGTATCAACCACAGCCAGTAATAAAATCTGGTAGAGTATTTAGCCATTCTAGAGCTATGTTAACGGCAGTCAAGTGATCTATCGATGTAATTGTAGTTTTGAGATATTATATTTCGTTTCTGTAAGAGTAAAAGTTTCGATTCTCAATCCATGCGATAAGCACATGTAGACACCAGTTTAATTCAAACCCGCAAATTGGAAAGTTGAAGTAAGGAGGTATTTGACTCTGAGTAACGTAATATAACAGTGATTATTGCAAGCCGAATTTTCCCGAATATCGTTGTACTTGTAAATGTTTGCCTTGTAAGGTAAAGGAAGTAAATTTACGCAGTAGAATTGAAAATCCACAGCCTGCTTCCAGTCTACCGACCGGGTCAGGGAATGGAATGAATGAAGCCCCCATCTAGCGGCGAGGATATGAACTGTACCAGCTGCCGAAGCCTGTTGCACTCCCCTGGGGCAATGATTAAATGAATGACAGATGAAATGAAATGATAGTGGAGAGTGTTGCTGGAATGAAATTATGACAGGGAAAACCGGAGTACCCGGAGAAAAACCTGTCTGCCTCCGCTTTGTCCAGCACAAATCTCACATGAAGTGACTGGGATTTGAACCACGGACCTAGCGGTGAGAGGCCATCGTGCACGCAGTAGAATTGCGTGTGATAATTAGGGACTCAATTAGGGAATTCCTTATTTCTTAAATATTGCAGTACTCACCTCGGACGTCATATCGATGTCAAATTTGGAGAAAAACATTGGATATTGTTCAAACATCGTTTAAAACATTTTCATAAATTTTGACAAATAATTGATGGTAAATTAAAGTTATTATTTCAAAATACGGTAAATTAAAGTAATTTTTGCAATCGTTGGTGTAGTAAAACTTTGAAGTAGCCTAGTTCTTTTTTCCCTTGAGACAACATTCATTAAAGCTGTATTGTCCAAGATTCGATAATCTCGACACCGGAAGAAAGATGTGCAGTTTCCCTTGGTGTGCCAAGCCCAGACTTAAACACTACCGGAGGGAAGATAAAGTAGGAAAAGGAAAAGGAATTTGGAAAGAAAGGAAACTGAGGCAACAGAGGAACGAATCCAAAAATAAACAACTTTATTTTATAAATAAAAATAATAAATAACTAGTATTAAAATAGCGACAAATTTGTGAAAAGCGTAAAAAGTTGGGGTGGATCAAGATTAACGAATCCCAGATGGTAAAACGAACACTAGTCCTCAAACTTTTATTATTACACTGAAGAAAATGGAAATTGCAACACCATGAAGGCATTGGTCGTTTGTGTTGATTTTCAAGATATGAAACGATGCGATATAGGTACTGTATGTAAACGATCAAAGTTTCAGACCCATTGGATTGTTGCTACAGGTTTCCCCACGTGATTGGTCGCGGAGGAATCAACTCCAGTATACGGACTCTGGTGTAGCGTAGTTGACTTGCAGTCTGTGCAGTGAAGTGTTCCCCGTCAAACATGCCTCGACGACAGAGAAGAGCACGCTATCAACAACTGTCGCCGTTTGAGAGGGCTGGGATAATTGGTCTGTGTGAGGCTGGATTATCGCTAAGGACCGTCGCTGCACGTGTTGGCCGACAGGCATCCACGGTAAAACGTGTATGGCAGCAGTGGTCAAATGAAGGTACCCACACGCATAGACCTGACACAGGCCCAGCGCGACAGACAACTGTGAGAGAGGATCGCCGCATCATTCGGATGGCCCGGATGGAACCCCATGCAACAGCAGCACAAATTCGAGCAGCTGTGGCACCCCACGTTACACAACAAACAGTTGGTAATTGCCTGCGTGCAGCTGGCTTACGATCCCGTGTCCCTGCAGAAGGTGTTCCATTGACCCCACAACAGCGACGTGTAAGGCTGGCCTGGTGTCGAGAACGATCGCCGTGGGTCGTCTTTAGCGATGAATCGTGCTTCTGTCTTGCCCGAAGTGATCGCCGAAATCGTGTGCGCCGACGTACCGGGAAGAGGGGCCGCCCAGACCTTATTGTCGAGAGGCACACAGGGCCAACACCAAGCACTATGGTCTGGGGAGCTATTGGCTTTAATGTGAAATCACAATTAGTGCTTGTTGAGGGCACTGTGACTGCTCGACAGTACGTTGATAGGGTTTTAAATCCAGTGGTTGTCTCTATGATGGCGAACATTGCTAATTGGATGTTTCAGCAGGACAATGCCCGGGTTCACACTGCACGCATCTCCAGAGAAGTTCTCCACGACATCACAACCTTATAATGGCCCGCCAGATCCCCGGACCTCAGTCCTATTGAGCATGTGTGGGACATGATGGGTCGACAACTGGCCAACCGTCCTCAGCCACCCACAACTCTGGAACAACTGACCCGTGCAGTGCAGCAAGCATGGGCCACAATTCCTCAGGAAGCGATCCAGGGCCTTATTGACTCCATGCCTCGCCGAATTCATCAATGTATTGCAGCTCGTGGTGGGCACATCCTGTATTGATTGTTGTTCAAACTTGCGGTCAGAGGGACCAGAAAGTGTAATCATCAAACCGCAACCGAACACTCGTCCTGCATGTTCAATTGCAGCAATGTAGCACCACACCTTCTGGGTGTCGCAATTTCCATTTTCTTCAGTGTAATAGGATATGTTTCAAAATTAGGTTAAAGCAAGAAGAAATGCCGAATGATAATGCATAAAACTAATAGGAACATCGCAGTCTTGCTTGCGCATAAAACAACCAAGAGTGTGAATAAATAAATTGCTAATAACTGTATGCAATGATGCAAAGAGAGTTTGCTAAGAAGACCAGCAAGCAGTTGCCAAGTGCACTGTCCTTCCCGCACAAGAAATAGAGTACTGTATAGGGACACAGGTCAGTGGCGAAAATTCTGACAAGGGGCAATGCTGATTATTTCCTTTAAGAGCTAAAGGGAAATATTTCAAGAAGCATTCAAAATTGCTGAAAGGTATGAAACTAATAGGAATAGTTTTATTCCCCAACGACGATGGATCTCTAAGTGAGAGAACGATTGTACTTAATGTAGACGGAGATAGAAAGCTCTCGAAGCTTTTTAGAAAGAAAGTTATCATTGAGCAAAAATGCAAGAAAGGGAACAATTTGTTGTGTTCAAAGTTTGCTAAACATTTATCCAGCGGCGTGCTGATTAAAAGTTTAGCAGAGGAAAGACTAACAAACCTAACTTAGACAAAACTACAATCTGGAAGGTAAATTTATACAATGTGCCCTTGCGAACAATTAATACGTGATCATAGTTCCGTCAGCTCAGTGGTTTTCCGGGGCGTAGTGCATTCTCCCACTCTATGATACACGTATTTTGGATCAAAAGCATTAGGTTAACACTTGAAATAAACATCAAAATCATATTATAAAACTATTTAATATAATTCAAAATATAGGCGCTACAAAACATAAAATCATACTAATATATAACAAGAAGTTCCGTGAAGAACTATACAGCCTACTTTTCATGCCAATGATTATTCTACAGTATATGAACCTATCTAGAATAATGACAAAATTAAGTTGGTAATATCGAAATATCAAATTAGTTCAAAATATACCTGGTGTAATGTAGCCTAATAGAGCACTACAGTTGGCAGCCCTGGTGACTGAATATATTCTTAGTTCCATCTCTTAAGGTACAGAATACAAAATTAGGTTGAAGTCCAATGGACGTTACATGCAGTTAGACACTGGATCTATCAGCACGCGTAAGAGCATGTTGCCAACAATACCATGCGTGTGCTGGTCAGAAATAATCTGAAATATTTTGATATCTTGTTGTGCCAATTTTGGATGAAATCCATTTGTTAGTATAGAAGTTACATGTATTTTAAAATTGGACGTATCAGCAGGCATATAATCATGTTGGCAGCACTGCCTTGTATTAATTACTCCAAATTAATCTACAATGTCAGGTGCTATACGTGTGCAAAGTATAGAGCTGTTGGCTTGCATACTTTCTGATATATTGATATTAGGGTAACAAAATATAGACAGCATTTATTAACAGTTGGCAGCCCTGATTGCTCTTAACAATACTTACAGTCATATCTGTTATGGTACACTTAGCACATACGAAATTTGGTTGAAATCCAACTGATAGTATAGAAGTTACATGTATTTGAAAATTGGTACTATCAGCAGGCTTATAATCATGTTGGTAGAACTGACGTATATAAGTTACTCCAAATTAATCTAAATTGTCAGAATATACGTGTGCATAGTTTAAAGCTGTTGGCTTGCATACTTTCTGACTTATTGGTATTTGGATAAAAAAATAGAGAGAGCAATTATTAACAGTTGGCAGCCCTGGTGGCTTTTAAGAATACGCTCAATCATATCTGTTTATGGACAGATATTACATACAAAATTCGGTTGAAAGCCAATTGATAGTGTGGATGTTATATGCATTTAAACATTGGACCTATCAGAAGGCTTAAAATTATTTTGGCAACACTGCCATTATTGGCCTCCTGGAAATTAAACCGAAAGAGTATTATCTGCATGCGTACCAATTTTGGAATAGCTCCCATGCACACCTTGCGAGATATCCAACATGGAGCTCAAATTTCTAGTGCGTTTTTTCAGCAGTTGGTAGCACTGACATCATTTTCAAATATGGACGTGAGATATTCCGGTGCACATCTTTACTCATACTAAATGTGGTTTTGATTGCTGCAGCCAGCCAGACACACATTTTCCCAGATCGATCTCATAAGTCTACTTTTTCCTCATTTTTGCAAAATGTGAAAAGTAGGCTAAAAATGAGATGGTGTGTGTCTGTCTTTCTGTCTGTCTGTCGGTCTGTCTGTTATTCAATAACGCAAGAACCACCGGTCCGATTTAAATGGAATTTTGCATGGATGTAGCTGATTTACCAGGTTTACATATAGGATACTCTTGATTTCGATATTTTGCACTATTAAAAATGGCGACCATTTTAGTGACGTCACTACACCCTTTGGTTTCAAAATTTCATATTTCCATTTCAAATAAAAAGAGAACGCTAAGAAATAGCAATACTCCTGATGGCACATACGAGCTTTAAAATTTAATTTCCTATCCGAAAGGTCCTTATCACTTTTCGTGTATCTCCAACGGTTAGCGAGTAAAACCTACATTTGTGACGTCACTACACCCTTAGGTTTCAAAATTTCATATTTCCATTTCAAATAAAAAGAGAACGCTAAGAAATAGCAAACTTTTGATGGTATACACGAGCTTTAACATTTAATGTTCTATCGAAAAGGTCCTTATCACTTTTCGTGTATCTCCAACGGTTAGCGAGTAAAACCTAAATATGTGCAATAAAACACAGTCAACACCGAGCGGTGCAGTGTATCTCTACAACAGTGATCTTCAACCCGCGGCCCGCCGCGTGTATTTTAGCGGCCCGCAAAACGATTTAGTATCAATAATTCATATTTGATGGTATTTCAATAGTCACAAGTGTTATGTTGAATACCGAGGATAAAAAGAACAAAGAGTTCGGAAGATTGCATCATTTTGTTGATTTTTAAATGTAATCATACTTCATAGGCCGTAGTAGGGAATTTTGTAAGTGGCGAAGCAAGTGTGGCAACCCTGTGACTCAAGGTCAGTCAACTGAGACTGCTTTCCACGGTGCACTAATCAGTATCTCTCCTAGCGAGTGAACGCTTGTTTATATATTGTGAATAATGGCTATGAGTAGTAACAAACGGAAAATTGCCGATGAGTATCGAGTGTTTCAAGAAAAGTGGACTGACCTGTACTGTTTCGTAAATATATAAAAATAAACCAGTTTGTTTAATTTGTAATGAATCTGTCTCCGTTATGAATGAGTTCAATTTAAAACGGCATTGTGACGTCAACCACGCCTCCAAGATGGACTCAATCCAAGGTCAATTTTGAATAGATAAGGTACGGGATCTAAAGAAAAAAAATTGGAAAATCAACAATCCTCGTTTACTTGGCAAAACGTTGAAAGTGAATTAAGTGTTAAAGTTGGCTACATCATTTATGAACAAATTGCTAAGAAATCAAAGCCATTTTCGGATGGTGAGTTTGTAAAGCAGTGCATGGAATGGGCAGCTGAAATTCTATGCCCGAAACAAAAGCATTTGTTTTCAAAGGTTAGCTTCTCTGGAGTTACTGTGGCCAGAAGAATCGAAGAATTAGCTCAGGATATTGAAAACACATTAAAAAACCGTGTAGCAAAGTTTGCTTTTTATTCACTGGCTCTTGATGAGAGCAATGATATTACAGACACAGCTCAGTTACCTATTTTTATCACAGGAATCGACCAACACTTTTCCACTACCAAAGAAATGGCCGCTCTATTTCCAATGAAAGGCACAAATAAAGGAAGTAATATTTACAAGTCTTTGACTTCAACTTTAAATCGACTTGGACTAAAGCTGGACAATCTGTCCGGTGTTGTTACTGATGGTGACCCAGCAATGACAGGAAAACAGAAAGGTGTTGTGACTCTGATCAGAAAAGACGCGTGCGAAAATAAACAATTCATGCAATGCCATTGCATAATCCACCAAGAAAGGTTGTATGCAAAAAGTGTCTGTTTCAAGGATGTGATCAAAGATGTGACTAAAATCGTGAATTTCATCAGATCACAAGGATTGAACCATAGGGAATTCCAGACTTTCCTTAGTCAGATGGATGCAGAGTATGGTGATGTAGTATATTACACAGAGGTTCGCTGGCTCAGTCGGGGAAAGTTTCTTAAAAGGGTTCTTGATCTGAAAGAAAAAATGTGTACATTCATGGAAAGTGAGGGAAAGACAGTTCACCAGTTCAACCATCCCAATTGGATGGCTGATGCATCTCAACGATTTGAATATTCGACAGTAAGGTAAGAACATCAATGATTCAAAATCTCTTTGATCAAATTGAGGCATTTGAGAAAAAACTTTGTTTGTGGGAGAGCCAACTACTAAAGGGTGACTTCACACACTTTCCAACACTGTCGCAATGCGATGTTCCAAACAAGAGAAAATACAGTGAAGCACTCACTGTTCTATGATCTGATTTCAGTAACAAGCTTGAAGATTTCATGTTAAATTAAAAAATGATGTAGCTATTTTGTGCTCCATTTTGTGTGAATGTTGAAGACTATCCCGTTAACATATAAATGAAACGTATTGAGTTTCTGTGTAAAAAACAAGTAGTTCCGTGAAGAACTATATAGCCTATTTTCATATATCCTACTAATATTAATTGCCCCCATCAACATACAAATTGTCAGTTTGATTGCTGTAATAGATTCGTAAATATTGACCACCGTCGAAATATTTTGGATGGTCAACATGTTGGATTTTATATTAGAGGCCTTAGATTTAAGTACTATTACATGAAGATTATTGTGTAGGTGTTTTATTCAAACTTCAATCGCATGATTACGACACAAGAAATAAAAGCGGGATTTTAAAATTTCTCTCAGCCGCCATCTTGTGGTTATGAAATAAATTTAAATGAATTAGTTGCCAGTCGATTATAATTTGTATAGGCATATACCGTATCAAGTTTCACTGCGCTCGGATGGTTAAAACGCAAGAAATGTCCATTTGAATATTTAAATTTTGCGTAGCCGCCATGTTGGATTTGTGCTCGCCATAAGTGAACATATGCTTATAGCCTTTATACACTTACAAAATTTCAGTTTGATTGCTGTAGTAGATAAATAAATATTGAGAACCGTCTAAATATTTCGGATGGTTGCAATGTTGGATTTTAATATACTGTATTTAGGCCATAGAGTTATGTACTATTAGATGATGATTATTGTGTACGTTCATTATGCAAATGTTGATTTCGGTCGCAAGATTAGAACACAAGAATTAAAAACTTAATTTTCGAAATTCGCACAGCCGCCATCTTGAGGTTACGTAAACAATTCAACTAAATTAGATACCAGTGCATTACAATGTGTATAAAGATTTCCTGTACGAAGTTTCATTGCGTTTGAATCATTAGATCGCGAGAAAAGTCTATATAAAACTTACAACTTCGCTTGGCCGCCATGTTCGTATTGTAGTTGACCGGTTTTTGAAATTCTCATAGATTAACTTCCAGTAGTGCCCTTTATCTCCGTACAAAATTTCATGGTGGTACCGGTAATACTTTCAGAGATATAGAATGCCGGTGAAATATTTCGCACAGCCGCCATCTTGAGTTTATGTAAATAATTGAACGAGGTTAGATATCGGTGCTTTACAATTTATATAAACATATATTGTACCAAGTTTCATTGCGATTGGTTGGTTAAATCGCGAGAAACGTCTATTTAAAAGTCGCAAATTCGCTTTGCCGCCATGTTGGTTTGGTAGTTACCAGATTTACTAAAGGCACATAGATGAACTTCTGGTAGTTCCCTTTATGACCGTACAAAATTCCAGGGTGATATCGGCAATAGTTTCGGAGATATTGAATGCTGGTAAAATATTTCGCACAGCCACCATGTTGGATTGGTGAGATGTAACAAAATTTGAAGGGATCGGTCGGGGTCGCCCGGAATAGTGATATGAACTTACCGAGTTTCATTGAAATCGCTCCAGCCATTTAGATGTTATTAGGGGGGACACACACCATCACACACACCATCACACACACCATCTCACACACCATCACACACACACATGCACACATAGACAGACACACGGACAAAAGGTGATCTCATAAGCCTATTTTTTACATAAATGAAAATAGGCTAAAAATTAGGAGAGGAATTTAAAATTGTTGGGCTTTTGGAGTTTTACTCAGTGTATGTTGAAAAAGATCAATTTCCAGCAATCAGATCTCATGCTTTGCCGACAGCATCCATCCCTTTTTGGCAGCACTTCTGTGAGCAGCTATTTTCCAAAATGAAGAATGTGAAGTCAAAATTGAGGAATCGTGTTTCTGACACTTATTTAGAGAACTCTCTTCGAATTGCTTCATCCAACATATATGCCAATGTTGACAGATTAGAGAAAGAGAAGCAGTTGATTTCTAATTGAACTTAAGAAAATACCATTTTGATATTTTTAATTTAGTTTTGTGTTTTGTAACATACTTTAATGTTGATTTCAGTGTAATTTGAAAACTAAATAGAAACTTATTTATAAAAGTGATGCTGAAAGATAATATATCTTATATATAAAAGTGAAAGTCTGTATGTATGTATGTGGGTATGTGGGTGGGTCTGTTCCGTATACAAATCTACAACGTTCCACCAATCTCAACCAAATTTTGCATACACATAGTTTAGGACCCAGAACGAACCGCTGGCTACATGAATTTTAGATAGTCTTTCTCATTCTTCTGATTTCAGCCCTTTTGCACTCAAGCACAGGCAAATCAAATCATAAAATATACTCATGAAGGAATGGCAAGGCAGATAGTTTCCATGGCAACATAGCTCAAGTCGAGACACGGCCGACTGGATGCCATTCGCGCTCTGCACTACCGGTATAGAAAATGAGGATCTTTACTTGAAATCCCGTTAGTTACTCAACAACTCACACAGCACTGTCAATAGAGTTTAGCATAACAAAGACTTGACACCATCTTCTACTATATATTTGTCAAATACCACTCACTCACTCACTCACTCACTCACTCATTCATTCATCACGAAATCTCAGAAACCACCGAACGGATTGGAATGAAATTTGGTATGCAGCTTCCTCAAGGGACGCAAATGCTCACCAAGAGAGGATTTTTGCATATTCAGGTTCTAAAGGGGTGTTAAGGGGGTAGACCTGCATTTCATTGAATAGCAATATCTCCCGATTGGTTTCATTGGGGGATGTGATACTCGGCATATAAACTAATCATTAAAAATAAGAATACATGTGACTGAGGGTTTTTCGATGTGGTGTATATTATGAGGTGAAAGGGGTGAAAAGTGTGGATTAAAAGATTCCTAACGGAGCGTGTATCTCTTAAACGACATAGGCGAGGAGTTTGAAACTCAGCGAAAAAAATCAACATAAAAAAGAAGTAAATATGTGTTTGACCAGTTTTTCATAAATCCAATTTATGGGGCCCACGGGGAGGGGTGAAATTCTGGGGGGGGGGGGGGAACAGGAAAGAAAGTGACCTAACTGATTGACTGACTGACTCACTCATCAAACTCAGGGGAAAATTAAGTAAGTAAGTAAATAGCTGTTTGACAGTTTTTTTTCTTAAATCATATTTAAGGGGTTCATGGGGAGGGGTGAATTTCTGAAAAAAGAAAATTGAAAGAAAATGTCCTGACTCACTCACTCACTCATCATCGCCCAGCCAAAATTATTGAAGTTAGAAACATGACAGTGTGGGGATATATTCATTGTTTGTCAAAACCGTCTACTAAGGAAGGATTTTCGGATAATCAGGTTCTAAAGGGGGTCTTAAGGAGGTTAAACCTGCACTTCATTGAATAACAATATCTCCCGATTGGTTTCATTGGGGGATGTGATACATGGCATATAAACTCATCATTAAAAAGTAAGAAGACCCCTGTCTGAGGATTTTTCGATGTGGTGTATATTATGAGGTGAAAGGGGGTGAAAAGTGGGGATTGAAAGATTCCTAACGGAGCGTGTATCTCTTAAACGACATAGGTGAGGAGTTTGAAACTCAGCGGAAAAAAAATCAGGATAAAAATAAGTAAATATGTGTTTGACAGTTTTTTCATAAATCCAATTTAAGGATCCCATGGGGAGGGGTGAAATTCTGGGAGGGGGGGGGGGCAGAAAAGAAAGTGTCCTAACTGATTGACTGACTGACTCACTCATCAAACTTAGGGGGAAAAACTGCTTTAAAGTAAGTAAATAGCTTTTCGACAGTTTTTTGAACAATCAAATATAAGAGGTTCATCGGGAGGGGTGAAATTCTGAAGAAAAAAAAATTAAAGAAATTGTCCTGACTCATTCTCTCACTCATCATCGCCCAGCCAAAAATATTGAAGTTGGAAACATGGCAGTTTGGGGATATGTTCGTTGTATGTCAAAACCGTACACTAAGGGAGGATTTTTGGATATTCAGGTTCTAAAGGGGTCTTATGGGGGTTAAGCCTGCATTTCATTGAATAACAATATCTCACGAGTGGTTTCATTTGTGGATGAGATACTCGGCATATAAACTAATCATTAACAAGTAGTTCCGTGTAGAACTATACAGCCTATTTTCATATATTCTGCTCATGTTAATTGCCTCTATCAACATACAAAATTTCAGTTTAATTGCTGTAACAGATTCGTAGATATTGAGAACCGTCTAAATATTGCAGATAGTCGCAGGTTGGATTTTTATTTTTGTACAATTACATTAAGATTATTGTGGACGTGTGGTATTCAAACTTCAATCGCATGATTAGAACACAAGAAGTAAAAAAGAGATTTTAAAATTACGCACAGCAGCCATCTTGTGAATATGCAAACAATTGAAATAAATTAGATGCCAGTGGATCAACATTTGTATAAGCATTTAACGTGCAACGTTGCACGGTACTCGGGTAGTTAATTCGCGAGAAACGTCCATTTAAATATTTATACTTCGCGTCGCCGCCATGTTGGATTTGTGCTCACCAGTTTACTGAAAGTCCTACAGGTGAACATATGTTCATAGTCTCTATGAACATTAAAAATCAGTTTGGTTGGTGTAAAAAAATCACAGATACTGAGAACCGTCTAAATATTTCGGAAGCTCGCCATTTAGGATTGTTATATGTATAGTCCATAGAGTTATATACCATTCAAGGACTATTCTTGCCTAGGTTCATTATTCAAACTTTCACTTCGATCGCATGATTACGACACAAGAAAAATAACTTAATTTTAAAATTTCGCACAGCCGCCATCTTGAGGTTATGTAAACAATTGAATTAAATTAGATGGCAGTGCATTACAATCTGTAAAATCATTTACAGTACCTCATTTGTTTGCGCTCAGAGAGTTAAATCACGAGAAAAGTCTATTAAAATATTTCAAATTCGCTTGGTCGCCATGTTCGTTTTGTACTTCACAGGTTTATGAAATATACATGGGTAAACTTGTATCAGTACCCTTTATCCCCGTACAAAATTGCAGGGTGATATCTGTAATAGTTTCGGAGATATAGAATGTCAGTGAAATATTTCGCACAGCCGCCATTTTGAGGTTATGTAAACAATTGAACTAAATTAGACTCCAGTGCATTACAATGTGTATAAACATTTGCTGTACCAAGTTTCATTACGTTTGGTTAGTTAAATCGCGAGAAAAGTCTATTTAAAAGTCTCAAATTCGCTTGACCGCTATGTTGGTTTTGTAGTCACCAGGTTTTTGAAAGTCTCATAGGTGAACTTCTAGTAGTGCCGTTTATCACCGTACACAATTTCAGGGCGATATCGGTAATAGTTTCGGAGATATTGAATGCTAGTGAAATATTTCGCACAGCCGCCATGTTGGATTGGTGAGACGTAACAACATTTGAAGGGCACGGTCGAGGTCGCCGGGAATAGTGCTATGAACTTACCGAGTTTCATTGAAATCGCTCCAGCCGTTTAGATTTTATTACGGGGGGACACACACACACCTCTCTCACACACACACACACACACACACACACACACACGCGCGCGCGCGCGCACACACACACGGACAAAAGGTGATCTCATAAGCCTATTTTTTCAAAATTGAAAATAGGCTAAAAATAAGCAAACATGTGTCTAAGGGTTTTTCGATGTGGTGTATTATTATGAGGTGAAAGGGGTGAAAAGTGGGGGTTGAAGGATTCCTAACGGAGCGTGTAGGCCTATCTCTTAAACGGCATAGGCGAGAAATTTGAAACTCAGCGAAAAAATAACCTTAAAAAGTAAGTAAATCGGTGTTCGACCGTTTTTTCATAAATGAATTTAAGGGGCCAATGGGGGTGGTGTGAAATTCTGGGGGGGAAAAGGAGAGAAAGTGTCCTAACTGACTGACTAACTCACTCACTCATCAAACTCAGGGAAAAAGACAGCTTAAAAAACAAGTTAATAGGTGTTCAAGCGTTTTTTCATCAATCCAATTTAAGAGGCACGTGGGGAGGGGTGAAATTCTGGTAAAAATAATTGAAAGAAAATGTCCTGTCTGACTCACTCACTCATCACGCCCAACGAAAACTATTCAAGTTGGATACATGAAATTTTGGGAATATGTTCGCTGTATGTCGAAACCGTCAACTAAGGAATGATTTTTGTTTATTCGGGTTTTAAAGAGGTGTTAAGGGGGTAAACGTGCATTTCATTGAATAACGATATCTCATGAGTTGTTTCTTTGGGGATGTGATATTCGGTATGTAAACTTATCATTAAAAATAATCAGACATATGTCTAAGGGTTTATCGATGTGGTGTATATTATGAGGTGAAAGGTGGTGAAAATTGGGTGTTGAAGGATTCTTAACGGAGCGTGTATCTCTTAAACGACAATGGCGAGAAGTTTGAAATTCGACGGGAAAAACAGCTTTAAATACAAGTAAAGAGGTGTTCGATCGTTTTGTCATAAATCCAATTTAAGGGGCCCTTGGAGAGGGGTGAAATTCTGGGGGGAAAAAACAGGAAAGAAAGTGTCCTAACTGATTGACTCACTTACTCACTCATCAAACTCAGGGGGGAAAACAGATTTAAATAAGTAAATAGGTGTTCGACCGTTTGTTTCATAAATCCAATTTAAGGGGTTCATGGGGAGGGGTGAAATTATCAAAAATAATTGAAAGAAAATGTCCTGACTGACTCACTCACTCATCATCGCCCAGCCAAAATTATTGATGTTAGAAACATGAAATTTTGGGGATATGTTCGTTGTATATCGAAAACGTCCACTAAGGAAACAGTTTTGGACATTCAGGTTCTAAAGAGGTGTTAAGGGGTAAATGTGCATTTCATTGAATAACAATATCTCACGAGTGGTTTCATTTGGGGATGTGATACTTGGCATATATTCTAATCATTAAAATAAGCTGACACATGTCTAATGGTTTTTCGATGTAGTGTATATTATAAGGTGAAAGGGATGAAAAGTGGGGTTTGAAAGATTCCTAACGGAGCGTGTATCTCTTAAACGACATAAGCGAGGTGTTTGAAACTCGGAGGAAATCAATCAGATTAAAAATAAATAAATAAATAAATAAATAAATAAATAAATAAATAAATAAATAAATAAATTAATTAATTAATTAAAAAATATAAAATAAATAGGTGTTCGACCGTTTTTTCATAAATACAATTTAAGGGGCCTATGGGGAGGGGTGAAATTCTGGAAGAAAAACGTCCACTAAGGAAGGATTTTTGGATGTTCACTCTCATCGACCAACCCAAACGATTAAAGTTAGAAGAATGATATTTTGGGGATATGTTTGTTGTGTGTCGAAAACGTCTACCAAGGAGGGATTTTGGGATATTCAGGTTCTAAAGGGGTGTTAATGGGGTTAAACCTGCATTTCATTGAATAACAATATGACACGACTATGACGCGAGCGAAGCGAGGCTAAAAATGAGATGATGTGCGTCTATGTATTACTCAATCACGCAAGTACCACTGGTCCGATTTACATGAATTTTACATGGAAGTAGCTGATTTACCTGGTTAACATATAGGTTACTTTTGATTTCAATAATTTTCACTATTTAAAGATGGCGACCCTTTTAGTGACGTCACTACACCCTTTGGTTTCAAACTTTCATATTTCCATTTCAAATAAAAAGAGAACGCTAAGAAATAGCAAACTTTTGATGGCATATACGAGGTTTAAAATTACATTTTCTATCCGAAAGGTATCTCCAACGGTTAGCGAGAAAAACCTAAATTTGTGCTATAAAACACGGTCAACGCCGAGCGGTGTAGTTGGACAAAATGTTCCATCCTTAATATCCCTCTGCGCAGCATCTCGCCTATCCCCTGTTTTAACTGTCACCTTCACATTTTAATTTATTTATGACGCGTAGCGAAGCACGGATACTTCAGCTAGTATATAATACGATTAATGCGGCTCTCATGCCCTTCCATAACACAAATTTGGCTCTTCATTAAAATAAGGTTGAAGACCACTGCTCTACATATATCAAAATGAAAGTTTGTCGTTTTTTTTCTGAATTTCTTCAGAAATTTGAGTTATTTACGCGTTTCAGAATGTTTTATGATGGATGCGCGCGAAAATATTTTTTTTAGTCGGTCTGTCTGTCTGTTTGTCTGTGGACAAATTTGTTCCCTTATAATTCGAGAACGGCTGGGTGTATCAACGTAAAATTTGGTACAGATATCCATCAGAGGCTCTACACTAATCATTGATGTAATTCCTCTCCGTACCCCTCATAAAAGGGGGCCTACCCCCTTAAAATACATGCTGAATTAGGCGTAGAGGGACGAGATAAATCTCATTTTCAGCCAAAACTCGAAACCACATTTTAAGGCCCTAAAACCAACCGTTTTTCAGATATTCCCAGAAAACTAATATCATTTAATAAACTAATGAACGAATGCAAGCCGGTAATCATGGCAACAGATTCCCAGAGGTCCATCTATTGCTGTAAGACGCAATGCAATTCCATTAATTACATTAGTGTGGAAGTTTGCAAACGGCTAGAAGGTTATCGGAACCAAATTAAGCTGTAAAATCCATCAATTTACTTATAATGCGCTTAAGGGGGTCAAGGGGTTCTCTAGAATTTTTTCACACGACTAACACCTACGGGTGTGGTACGGCAGGTTTATTATATTCCTATCCCTATATATTATTATTATTATTATTATTATTATTATTATTATTATTATTATTATTATTATTATTATATTATGGAGTACAACGACGAGACAAAGCCCCTCGGTGCCAGAAACAAAACTCGGGGGCCCAAAAGGGTCCTCGAAAATTACATTATAAAGCTCTAAAACCAACAGTTTCTGAAATATTCCCAGAAAACTATTTTAATTTAACAAACTAATGAAGGAATGCAAATCGGTAACCATTGGCAACATTATCTCAAGGGGTGGCATCCAGTTAGTTAGTTATTGTTGTTTTAAGGGGCGGAACTACGAGGTCATCTGGCATCCAACTATCCATCTCTTTATGTAAGAAGCAATGCCACTCCATTTATTACATTTCTATGAAAGTTTGCAAATGGCTATAAGGTTATCACGGAACCGACGTAGACTGTATAATTCATCAATGCAATTAAGGAGGTCAAGGGGTAACCTAAATTTTTCTCATGCAATTTTCACGTGCGACATATAGTACAGAAGGTCTACCCGTTATATCTCCAAACAGCAACATTATTTTCAAAAATTCCTGAATTGAATCAGCATTTTTTGCGGCTTTAAGAATTTGGGCCATTTGAGGCTAAAGAACCTGAATTTCCATTCACCACAAGCCTTTATAATTTATGAAAGAGGTCTTCATGTGTATGGGGACCTAACACAACGTAGCGGGTCAGTTTTTATGTGACGTGTATTGCGTTTCGTCTACAAGGCTTTCAATTCTATTTCACGTCAGGAAGTACACGCTAGGTGAATTTAGTTTGAGAGCACATTTTAACTAATCTTTTTTTCTTTCGTTTTTTTGTCGACATACGGGTTCATCGTAAGGATGATTTTATTTGGTACTGTGTGGTAGATATACCCATATTTCGGCATTCAACTATTAAAATAATGACGTTAGTGGATGTTCTAACTACACAATGTCTGTGTCTACCTCATCCTCAACAATAGTTTCACAATCTTCATCATTTATCTCTCACCAAGGCGGTCCGGGTTCGATTCCCGGTCAATGCATGTGAGATTTTCGATGTGAAATGCCATGTCCTGTGGTTCGGATTCCACGTAAAATGGAGGTCCCGTGGCTCATAATCATAAGATTCACGGTCACGTAAAACTACAATCTTCCTTCCTTCCTTCATCATTTATGGGCTGATCTCCTTCGTGTTCGTCACGGCTTTCTAGATTGCAATAAAATTGCAGCTCATCATTTTCCCTCCATCTCCAAAATGCTTCGAAAGCAGTCACGAAACATGTTTGACTTTTTGTGCCTGAAGGACAACCCCTCTGGTTATGTCTTCAGGCTGTACGTGAGTCATATCAAACTCAGGTTTCGTGACACGTTTAGGTTTGCAAATGTCAGTTCTGTAGAAAATTTTACCCCGGACCAAAATATTATTGTTCTTTTTGTTCTTTGTCAAAATTATCCTTTTGGATGGACCGAACTTAAAGTGCCTGTTGGCAGGTTTCTTTTGAACTCTTTCTGATCAGACTTCCAGTCTTTAACTGGAAATGAGATTCCAACGTGGTGAACAGTTCCATGTTTCCCGGGAATTTCTTTGTACTCTGCTGGCTGAAAAATAGTGTCTTTTTTTCTCAACTGTTTCTCGATTAGACCGAATACTCTATCGGGTGGAAGGTAGGAATGTCCAACAACCGGAAATGTAAATTCTACACTTCTGACTTGTTCAGGAGCATCAGAAATCAGCCATTTTCCAAGCATAGCAATTACAATAGTGTTTTTGTTCTGCCCGCCACACTCGTCCGAAAAACATTTAACCTTTGTTTTGCCGTGAAAACGCGCGTTCATCAAATGATCATACACACAAGAAGAAATCACATTTGAGTTTTTAGCGAAATCATTTTCACACCATGTATAGCAATGAACATTTTCCTTCGTTAATTTGCATGTCGAATTTCCTGTAATTATTGTAAAGTTATAGAAAGAATACTGCCTGCTGAAATAAGCTAACGGGTCAGGTACTTTCGGTAGAAGAAGATTCTTTTGACAGTCAAATGTTATGTACAAAGCCTCATCATCAGATTTTAAAATTGAGTAAAATGCATCTGCATTCATTTCATGCACTTTCAACTGAATTTTTAACACACTAATTTTATCAGCATGTTTCTCCCTTTTGATCTGTTCTTGCAGGAATATACAAGTAGAGCAAGCATCCGTTTAGGGGGTGCCAAAGCCAAAATTGAAATTTTTATTCAGAACCTCACGGAAGTATGGCTCTTTCACAATGAAGTCAGGTTCAACAGATTCATTGTACATTTTGCACAGCTTTGAAATATTTAACTCAGGTGGAAGGTATAGTGTGATTATAGTGTGATTCCATTACTTTCAAATTCTGGGCGAACACAATGACTTTGTCACGTTTCCCTGCAAATGTTTCTAATTTCCTGTTTCCTCCTCTTGTTTCCGTAGCTGCTGCACCACCACTTTGATGGTGTCTTTTCATAACACCTAACACTCTGTCTTTTTCGAGCCCAAGGATGGTTAAAAATGCATCTCGACATATTCTTACAAGTGTACCATCACGATTTCTGAGGAAATATAAAAAGCTAAGTACGACTACTAGGCTATCCTATGGCCTTTGTCTTTTTGTTGGTAGTGAATTCGTATGCTTAAGTATAAAATTGTCTTGTTGGAGTTTATCCTTAAAAGAGTAAAACACTGAATGAAACTTTGCAATGTCCAGAAGAGAAAGGGAATTACATTTATATGCATTTTCCTTTTTATGGTTGCAAAATGGCTTGCCGGGTAGATCAGTTGCTGAATATCTGAAACAGAAAGGCCTTTGTGAGGTTTTCGGCTACCAGATGAAAACCCACATTGTAATTGTTACGACTTTCATGATACTACAGTGTGCCAGGGAATGTTCACCAAGTGACCACGGTCCACCGCGATAGCCAGCATCAGTAGTTACTTTGTCAGAACGCCTGTCGCTTGTATCAAAACAAACAAATAAGCAGTAAACTTTGTGCTCACCACAGCCATTCATAACTGATGCTGCATGTGCTGATGACACACATGTTCGTTCGCTTATTGCAATACACACTGATAATTTCGACAGCTTGCAGTCCACACGTGTGCGATTCACCCCGTCAAGGACACCGTGCTACCAACCAAAACTGCCGATGCCAGCTCTGGCAGAAGCCCGCAGTCACTGTGGAGAATACTTCCTGGCGCCCTGTACTAATAGTTTAACATACTCACAGCTGAGCCCGCCTTTTCTCACGTTTCCATTCCTTCTTGTTGGGAGTCTTCTTTCTTGCTTGATTTCCAGGACAGAGAGTTAAGTTAGTCCCCACAGCATCTTCCATTTTGAAAAGAGGATTATGAAGCACTATTTTATCACTGCACTAAAAATTCTGTACAAAACAAATTATTATTCTCGAAACGTATAACATCAACCATTCCAATCACGTCAGGCAGAGGTACGTTATCTGACTAATGTGGGTAGGTAAAGAGTAAACACTCCGCAAAGCATCATGGAAGGTAAGATGGCGGAACTGGGTGCTCCTATTGGCTGATATGGATGTGGCGGGTTTTGTAACCAAAAATGGCGAAACTGTCTGTGGACTTGGCGGATATTGCAACTAAGCCTCAACTTTGTCTTCGTTTTACAGTAGGATGTAGCGGGTTTTGTGTGCAAAACAATTGCATTAATGAATTCAGCCCAGCGAAAGCTATAAAAAACAATGCTTATCTCAATTTTCATAAAATATGGATTTGGCGGGTTTTGATTCTAGGCGCCTCAAATGTCCTTTAACATCAATGGTTAAGGTTCCATCGATCCTGATACAAAGTTCATGTAACTCTCACTTCCATAAAGTTCTTTATGTTCGACCCTTACTATTATATGTCAGAAAACTGTACTATAATGAGGCTAATTATAACACTATTTTTCATTATGATAGAGTTTCTCCCACCAATCAGAGCTCATTTTGTTTGACCAATTAGATAATTAGATGCGCTGAGTTCCACGGCCTTCTAATTTAAATTTCACTGCCTGGCCTAGTGTCATAGTAGGGTGATCTAGGAAGCAATGGTCAAATACACGGCATTCTCTGTGTCTCATGCGCTCTGTTCAGTACATAAAACTGGCGAGATCTCGACAGATATTTATGAATATTTATGTTCGAACATAAAATAGTTATAATAATTATCGTCGAACATAAACAGTCGTATGCAACTCGCCTATAATGGTAATTAAGACACTCGTATGGAAATTATAAAACTCGCATACGCTCGTTTTATAAACATACTCGTGTCTTAATTATTGCCATTATAGGCTCGTTGCATAATGTACTATTCTTCAATAAGAACAGACGAGCACTCTATGGCTTTGTGTTCACTTTTACAACAATAAACATAGTTAAACACACTCTTTAATCACTTATTTGAGTGTTAACTTACCGTGCAAAAATTATTCTTTATAATGATAATAATAATTATCATTTCATTGGGTTCCACATAAATTCAAGTCCTTATCTCTCTCTATACAACTTGTACAATACTGTATTGCTGGAAAGAATTCGTGCCTCCCCCAAGTTTTGGAAACTACTGAAAATTTTCAAATTAAAACAGACTCCCCAGACTGTTTATGATTTCCATGTACTCGGGAATAGTCATTCTTGGCTTTATCATACACAGGGATGTTACTACAATCTTATAACAATTAATCTTTGTTTATACGGATCTGAACGATATTTAGCAAGAGTACTTCTAATAATTGGATCTCGGTGCTAATTACCGGATCATTTCAATATTTATGATTCGACTTTTTCAGCCACATTCTGGGTTTTAACCTTCCATTACACTCATCGTGGCACTCGTTAGATACACTCATTCTCCATGAATTTTACACATTTTCATTACACTTATCACCTCTTCTTGAGGGATCAAATTCATGATTAAATACACCTTAAACACTAAATATTTCTAATTCTAACACACAAGAATTATCAAGCTTAATACACTGTTTGCTTTTAACACTTTTTACACTGAATTTACTTCTTTCACCTCCTCCTAGAGTGTAGATACTAGCGCTGCCTGCTTCTAGCCCTAGCTCTTAGTTGGATTACTTGAAAGTCTCGTTCGCTGCTTCCCTTAGCTGGTACTGGATGCTTATATCCTTGTCCTGGCTTCTTTAGTGATCGGCACTACGTTAGAGTATTGGCACGATACTATTCTGGTTCCGTTAAAAGTTTACTGTTTTGCAAAATGTCTGTGCTAGACGTAAGTCCTAGAGTCGCAGTCTACTGTTACTAACTCTCTATTTTAATGTTTTTAATTCCGTCCACGTTTTACTTTCATACTAGAATATTATGATATTCTATCGCTGGACAACTTCTGAAGTCTTTTCACTTTTTTAATTCGCACTTACTGCGTTACTTCGTACTTTCTGACCTATCGTCACTTTGAGCACTAACCTCCTAAGCACAGGAAAGTTAGGCTTGTTATCTGACGTTCTGACCCTTATCCGGTTCTTTAACGCACTTGGATACACTTAGCACCTTTGATGCTTCACGGATGTCTCGTTTACTGGCGAGATATTTCGATACTTTTCTACGTTCACTGAGTCTATTTATAATCGTCTTCTATGGCTTTTACTGAATTCTTGTCGGCTGAATACGTTTGTGGTCAAAATAGAATACTTTGCCTAGTCCCAAAGATTGATTACTTATGTATCGTAGCCCGACGGATTTCCGACGTTATGTTCCTCCCCACAGAGGATCTCAGTTGACGGCTTGGTGATACAGCAAGACCCCTTCACGGCCATTCGAAGACTGCATCTGAATATGTTGTGATCCAGCACGGCCTCCTTCCGATGTCCTTTGTAGACTGAATGTTGTGAAACAGTGTCACGTCCTTCCCGGATTGACTAAGACTGAATAATGTTGGCGAAACAGTACCGTGCGCTCCCGCAGACTGAATAATTTCATCTGGACTGGCTGCCTATTTATTCGTTTCAGCTAAAAATAGTCCATTTCCGCTTCTTCTCAAAACTAACTTTTAAACTAAGCGTCGTATGCTTGTAGAAAAAATTATGAACTTATTCCTCATGATCTAAACGTCTCAAACTTACTTTAGTTTTCGAAAATCGATCGTGACAAATATTTATAAATATTAATAAGTGCTCCTGTACTGCGTGGGTGTAATTTCTTTTTATCCCACTCTCCGAGAGACTAACTGGCCCCTCCTGTAATGACGTTATGCACAATCATCACTTTTAATCTGTACAGTGATTAAAGATTTTTTAACTTCAAAATATTAAAATTTCCAGAGTTATAATTATCGGCGTTCCCAAAATCCAATAATTTTGAGTGGTTTCTGAAATAGAGGGTTATTTCGCAACAATTCCGGGCCTCGCCCTCCACAGCGTTCCCTATAAAGTGCTGGATAGTCAAACTTCGGTGAATCCCTCTCCTTCTTGCACGAGTGAAAATTTTCTCTGTTGGTTGCACCATCAGACTAAATACGCTCTGCATCACTTACGCCTGGTGACTCACACACGGGTTGCTTGCTATAACTCAGATTATGGGCCTTATCGCTCATGAGTCACGCATTGGTTCATCTGACCATCTCTCTAGCTTGTACGTGTAAGATAAATCCTATGAATATTCTTTCTTTCTTTCTTTCTTTCTTTCTTTCTTTCTTTCTTTATTTATTTATTTAAAATATCATGGGTTCGATTCTTGTCCCCATCAAATGGGTACAATAACAAGGCAATAATTCCCCTCGAGTAGGAAGTTTGCTGAGTGAACTATACTCGCATTTAATAAATTACAGAAATTGCTAGACTAAACTTAATTTAAAGTATTAGCAGAAGTTTCGCCATGAACAAAAAATGATTGTAATTAATTTCGAGATTAACATGAAGTGTTTGTAATCATTTCTGTAGGTACAGAAAGTAGTACTAGTAAAATGGGGAAGAGAAGGCCGCACCTTGAAAGCTCTTCGAGCAGTAGAATTAACTCAAACAAATAAGAACAACTAGTGCGCCCGTGCGAGCTTTCACAACGTGAATGTAGGTTTATGGGATAGTAGAGGAGAATGTGGGAGAAGGAAGTTTTAAATATTGAAGAAATGTATTTATTGTTGTTAAACGGCATATGTACATGAGAGGAACACAAATAAATATGTATAACAGTGTTTTGCACTTGTTACAGCACCTCTTTGTAGACAATATTCGATGTTACAACGAATTCATCGGTTATTGTTTGCTCGGGAGTTTCTTCTACAGCAATTTCTACATTTGCAAAGGATTGAGCCCTAGAGAAAGCGACATATAATTGTCCGTGTGAGAATACTGGATTTGGTAGGCAAATGCCTGATTTATCTAGAGTTTGACCCTTGGCCTTGCTTATTGTCATTGCGAAGGCAATCTTTACAGATAACTGTTTTCTACATAATTTGAATGGTATAGTTGGATCGGATGGCGTCAATTTAATTCGAGGAATTATAACTAATTCATTGGAAACTACTGGTTTTGCGATAATATTGTGATCAATCAACTGTGTGACGATTAGACGTAATCCGTTCACTAATCCGCGTTTGAAGTTGAGGTTTCTTATGAGCATAATTATGGTATTAATCTTAAGATTCAATTTGTGTGGAGGCAGTCCTTAGGGGTCAATGCTGTTTAGGAACTCAGTCGGATATATCATGTGGATCCTGTGTTTGAACTGAATGCAAGCTGAGGTAGGTTATGCTTTCGGCGGTAAGTAAGTTGTGAACGATCTGATCATTGATTTTTCCGCAATCTTCTTTTTTAGAGCTGAGGATTGCTATACGTAATAAGGTGTGGATGTTGTCCGCATTGATTTGGCTTCAAAAAGTGTGTTGTATTAAGTCCTGAGGGGAGCAATAGCATTGCTTGGGTATTCGAATACTGGTGGGGTTGACGGTGTTGTGTGGTGGCAAGGTTCCATTTCCCATCTGGAGTAACCAATGAGGGAATTCTTAGTCACCGGCTGCTCGCATGTTGGTGGTGAGGCGGCGAAGTGCTACTTGCGTCCACAGCGGCGAGGACTTGACACACGCCTCTACGATGGTGATTCTATTTCCGCGCCTCACAACTGGAAGGACCTGCCTGAAATCCCCTCCAAAACGATAATTTTTCCTCCGAATAGAATGTTTAGCCCTGTGATGTCCGTCGGGAGTCGATGCAATGAAGACAGTGCTTCTTTAGTGACCATTGAAACTTCGTCCCATATTATCATTGCTGCATCTCTAATTGTCTGCGCCTCAATGGAATTAGGTCTGATTGAGGAGACAGACGTATTCGTACTGCGTACGGGAAATTTGAAGACGGAATGGGCAGTGCGGCCATCTTCAAGCAACCTCGCCGCTATTCCAGTCCAAGCCACACACATAACAGATTTTCCCTGGCCACGAAGTGTGTGTATGAGGGTCTGGTAGACAAATGTTTTGCCAGTTCTGCCTGGACCATCGACGAAGAATGAATTGTGTGCGTCGCAATGAACGCTCGCTAGAACCTCATCGACAATTGCTCGTTGCTGGTCGTTTAATTGGTTGTACATGATCTGTCCCTTTTCTGCGTCAGCTTGACGGTTGATTGGGTCTGGATTGGGGAGCTCTTGAAGATGGGACGCTGGTAAGCCGTAGTATTGACAGGAGCGTCCGTGAACCTGGAGGAATCACTGAATTTGGAGCATAGCCAGGTTATGCGCAACGTCAGCTTCACAGTTCCTCAAGTAATCTTCCGCCAGATGTCCTCTGAAAGTGTCCCAAAGTTGCAGAGGGTGTACCGGTGAACAGAACACGCAAATGGTACCGAAGAGATGCCGTAGTTGCCTCGGTATTTGAAACGTCGAAGCTTCCGTGAGACATTGAAACCATTCTCTGTCATTCTGCAGCAAGTTTAATCGAGTTGCCGCCTCGGAGAAAGTTTGAAAGACCACACCTTCGACGGTCCGGAGAGATTCGTAACTGGTGGGTCCTTTGACATGAAGGAGAAGACGGCGCAAGCTGAAGCGCCCTTTATCGGCTGGATTGACTGCGTAGATTCTACCCAGAGTTTTGGCGAACCATTGTCTTGGCTTCCACTGGTTATTTCCCCAAACAAATTGTTGTGGTATCTCCGAGTAGAAGTACTCCCTCGCGCAAACATTGTCTTGGCACAGTTGAAAGAAAGCAGTCAACTTTGTGTTTCGCTCATTTCCCAAGTCAGGTATAGGATCATCGCCGACATGGAAGTACACTAACTGTTCCTGTGGTAAGTGGACAGGCAGCCTCTCTATTGTGTGCGATTTTTGGTACAAAGGACGTTCGTGGGGGCGCCACATTGCCTCGGGAGGACTCACTTAGCGACAGTTGATAAATCTTTCGGCCCCGTCCTGATTCAGCTGTTCTCCTGGATCCTGTGCTGCTGCCAAACGCATGGCCACGCAATCGTGGCCTTTGTACACGTATTTGTACAGGTATTTAACGGAAGTGATCTTTGAACATATTTCTACATTAATGTGGGCATTATAATTTTTCGAAAACCATTTGTTGTAAGGTACGACCCACCTATTGTCTAGGGCGCAATTACCTTTTAGAACTGTACGAACGTCATTCCTCCTACGGTATACAGGATAACCTTTCACGTTCATGACTGTCTCTGATGCGAATTCTTTAGGGAAAACTTTAGTACATTTGTCGCCATCCATGCGAGGTGCCTGTAAATTTAAATGACCACAGGGTCCATGTATCATGGATTAAGAAACTACGGCATGTAATTACGGGTCTTCATTTGTGTCAGGAATTTCAGAGCAAACTATAGAATCAGCAGCTTCGGGATCCCTATTTTATCGGCCTCTTGTAAAATGAGCAAAATATGTGCATGGAGCAGTCCGCGTTTTTGGAATTCGATCACGTGAACATTTGCAAAGGCAACTCCGAGAACGTGTCCTTTCAGGAGATCGTCTAAAATGAGTCTGAGGTTAGCGTGGAAAACTCTTGTGACCAAATCAGGCCTGCTAGATACTTGTTCAAATGGCTGAAGATTGTCAGTAATGTCTTTCCACTTGGGATTGCATGTAACGGTAACGAAGAGTTCAGGTTTCCCAAATCTACTGACAATTGACATGGCGTCTTGGTAATTTTGAATCATATTTCGTGGGCTACCTATAAACGTTGATGGCAATATGACAGGGATGCCTGTTTGGAAGCCTTGGTTGTCGTTCAGCATATAATCAAGAAGGCCTTTATAGCTTTCAGAGCACAATTCTTTCTGATGTTATTTTATATACGCAATTCTTGCCCCCTCTACTTTACAAGAGCAACCAACATTATATTGCTGAAACAATTTACCTGAAGAGTGCAATAAATTGAAACCATCACGGACAGCTAACCTCAAGCAGCAATATTGCAACTGAGTCGTTGTGTTTCAAGCCACTGTGCTACGTACTTGAACGTGAGGCATTCCAGGTTTCCATCCAGCATCACCACAGGGAAACAGAAGTGGATAACACATGGGATCTGAATGGGGATTGGGGTTGTTGATGGAGGAAAGTCGTCCCGTTGCTTTGTGATATACAGTGAAGTTAACTTTACCTGGTGGTGCACCATCCAATGAGGTAAATACTGCAGCAATTTCACCCGGTGCTGTGAAAGCATTGTATCTCCTCCTATCAAAGGCATTATTCACAGTGAAATGTAATCGAATGTCTTGGGAGTCTATTACCATTGTTCCTACAGACGTGAACAGCTGTGCGTATGGATTACATTCCTGTAACATTGTCTGTAAAGTATTCATTACGACAGGACAGCAGTCTTTGTTTGCTGCATGAGCCATACGTATTTGTAATGCTTCTTCAGAATCAATAATGAATAATGAAGCATACATTGGGACAGATACCTTCAATGTGCCGACTGAATGATAAATTTGGCCATGAATTTTATAGCAATATGGACCCATTGGTGGAAAATGTATTGCTTGAGCCTGAACAGATGCAAAAGCTAATGCACTGTTATATTGCCTAACTTTAGCAAGATATTCTTTTGTTTGAGTGTCATTTCTTTCTATGAGGTTCTTTAACACGGGAGGCACATCTAAAGGTCTTACCCTTCTGGTAGCAAATCTTAGACGATGTTTCCATAACCTCTGATTTGAATTGCAATGCACCGCAATACATACAAACTTTGCTCATACTGCAATGTCACTGTCAGGCACAATGCTGTCACATAATCTTGCAGCACAATAAGTTATTGGTAGGTGTTCTTCAATCCTCCTGCGGTTAATTGCCAAGGCAATTAGATCTTGTGGCGGCACAGTCACAGGAAAATTTTGTTGTTCGTCCTGAGTTGGCACTTGTGTGTGGTAAGGAATTGGTGGACGAACACTAATTCTTGTCGAAGACCTGGTTGGTTGAGGTTGAATGGATTGAATCCTTCTACGCCTCCTGGTTGGTCATGTGACACCTAAAAGTAGCTCGACAGGATGTAGTGAATGGATTGGTTTTTTTTTTGGAGCTGCTGGTGGGTTGACGTAGAAGGGATGCTTTTGGCATGTTGAAGTCTCGAAGTTGATGTAAGTGCAGTTGTTGTCGGAGAAGATGTAACACTGCCAGTCACCAATGCAGTTGACTTCGGGCTTGGTTGTGATGAGGGCACAGTTTTAGTACCTGTTGTTTAACCATGTTTCTGCAGGTTGCGTTTATCTCTTGCAGTACGATAGTTTAGTGGCTATTTCCTTGGCATATTTCACGCAGCGTGTAGGTCACTGCAAGGGAAATGAATGAGTAAATGTTTTGTACAGAAATCTGAGATTAGGTAGTAATCTATTGTAGGTCTTACCTTGTTCACATATGTTCAGGCACATGAGAAGTAAACATGCCAATGCAATGCAAGAAATGCAAAGCTTAAATACAGTCTGGAAATGTGCACATAAATTCAGGCAATACAGAATGACATATAGGACGAACTGCGCTCTAGCGGCAGGTTCGCCTAGCAGTACGCCGCGGTACAAATAGTGTCAAGTCTTTGTTAAGCTCTACTGGGGTGACAGTGCTGTATGAGCAGTAGAGTAACTAACGGGATTTCATGTAAAGAGCCTCATTTTCTATACCGGTAGTGGAGAGCGCTACTCGCATCCAGTCGGCCGTGTCTCGTCAAGAGCTACTGTTGCCTGGAAACGACATGACTTGCCATTCCTCCATGAGTTTATTTTATGACCTTACTAGCAGAAGTACCCGTTCTTCGAACGGTATTCGGTGTTAACACCAGACATAATAATAATAATAATAATAATAATGTTATTGGTGTTATGTCCCTTTTAAGTACTGTTGCTTTTAGAGACGCACCAGACATTATCGATTGAGCTACCGTTGCAATGGTTAGTGGCTTGTAATTCCTTCATAAGTTTATCAGAACGAAGTTAGTTTTCTGGGAATATCACACACACTGTTAATTTAAGGGCCTTATAATGTGGTTTTCGGAGACTCTTTATAGACTCGCGAATTTTTTGTCTCACATTGAGAAGTGCAACATATGCTTTGGTCGTCCCTCCAGGATAATTTTTATATTTCGCCTATTTTAGCATGTATTTTGAGAAGTTTTTCCCTATATCAACCCTTCTACTGTATGAAAAGTACGGTGAAGAGATTTATAAATGATTGGTGTATTGACTCATGTTTACCATACCTAATTTTACGATGCACCAAGCATCCGAACATGAGTTATAGGCGTACATAAGGATACACAGAAAGACAGACAGACAATTCTATTGTCTACAACATATTACCCAGAAATCCAAATATGGGTATATCTACCACACAGTATCAAAGAAAATCATCCTTACGATGAACCCGTATGTCGACAAAAAAAAAAAAAAGATTAGTTGAAATGTGCTCTCAAACTAAATTCACCTAACGTGTACTTCCTGACATGAAATAGAATTGAAAGCCTTGTAGATGAAACGCAATACACGTCACATAAAAACTGACCCTCTACGTTGTGTTGCGTCCCCATACACAGGAAGAACTCTATCATAGATTATAAAAGCTTTTGGTGCATGAAAATTCAGGTTCTTTAGTCCCAAATGTCCCAAATTCCTAAAAGCCGCAAAAAATGCTGATTCAATTCAGGAATTTTTGAAAATAATGTTGTTGTTTGGAGATATAATAGACCTTCTGTACTATATGTCGCACGTAAAAATTGCATGAAAAAATCCTAGGTTACCCCTTGACCCCCTTAATTGCATTGATGAATTATACAGTCTACGTTGGTTCCGTGATAACCTTATATTTGCAAACTTTCACAGAAATGTAATAAATGTAATAAATTGCTTCTTACTGAAATAGATGGAAAGTTGGATGCCACCCCTTGTGATAATGTTGTCATGGTTACCGAATTGCATTCCTTCATTAGTTTGTTAAATTAAATTAAATTAGTTTTCTGGGAATGTTTCAGAACCTGTTGGTTTTAGAGCCTTATAATGTAGTTTTCGAGGACCCTCGAGTTTTATTTCTGGCACCGAGGGGCTTTGTCTCGTCGTTGTACGCCATAATATAATACTAATAATAATAATATAATATAGGGGTAGGAATATAATAGACCTGCCATACCACACCCGCTGGTGTAAATCGCGTGAAAAAAAATCTAGAATACCCCTTGACCCCCTTAAGGGCATTTTACGTATTGATGAAATTTCCAGCTTAATTTGGTTCCATAACAACCATCTAGACGTTTGCAAACTTTCACACTAATGTAATTAATGGAATTGCATTGCGTCTTACAGCAATAGATGGACCTCTGAGAATCTGTTGCCATGGTTATCGGCTTGCATTCGTTCATTAGTTTATTAAATTAAATTAGTTTTCTGGGAATATCTCAAAAACGGTTGGACGTAGGACCTTAAAATGTGTTTTTAGGGCCCCCGAGTTTTATCTCTCACATTGAGGGGCTGAAAATGAGCTTTGTCTCGTCCTTCTACTCCTATTTCAGCATGTATTTTAAGGGGGTATGCCCCCTTTTATGATAGGTACAGAGAAGAGTTACATCAATGATTAGTGTCGTGCCTCTGATGGATATCTGTACCAAATTTTACGTTGATACACCCAGCTGTTCTCGATTTAGACTATAAGGGAACAAAGTTGTCCACAGACAAACCGACAGACAGACCAAAACATTATTTTCGCGCGCATCTATCATAAAACAGTCTGAAACGTGTAAATGACTCAAATTTCCGTAGAAATTCAGAAAAAAAAAAAAAAACAGAAAAATTTTCTTTTTTATATATGTAGAGATATAGGCTACTGCACCGCTCGGTGTTGACCGTGTTTTATTGCACAAATTTAGGTTTTACTCGCTAACCGTTGGAGATACACGAAAAGTGATAAGGACCTATTGGATAGAAAATTGAATGCTAAAGCTCATTTATGCCATCAAAAGGTTGCTATTTCTTAGCGTTCTCTTTTTATTTGAAATGGAAATATCAAATTTTGAAACCAAAGGGTGTAGTGACGTCATAAATGTGGGTTTTACTCGCTAACCGTTGGAGATAAACGAAAAGTGAAGCTCGTATATACCGTGAAAAGTTTGCTATTTCTTAGCGTTCTCTTTTTATTTGATAAGGAAATATGAAGTTTTGATTAAAGTGTGTAGTGACGTCACTAAAATGGTCGCCATTTTCTAATAGTGCAAAATATCGAAATAAAATGTATCCTATATGTAAACCTGGTAAATCAGCTACATCCATGCAAAATTTCATTTAAATCGGACCAGTGGTTCTTGCGTTATTGAGTAGCACACAGACAGACAGAAAGACAGACACACACCATCTCATTTTTAGCCTATTTTCAATTTTGAAAAAATAGGCTTATGAGATCACCTTTTGTCCGTGTGTGTGCGTGTGTGTGTGTGTGTGTGTGTGTGATTCGTGTGTGTGTCCCCCCCTAATAAAATCTAAACGGCAGGAGCGATTTCAATGAAACTCGGAAAGTTCATAGTACTATTCCCGGCGACCTCGACCGTGCCCTTCAAATTTTGTTACGACACACCAATCCAACATGGCGGCTGTGCGAAATATTTCACCAGCATTCAATATCTCCGAAACTATTACCGATATTACCCTGACATTTTCTATGGTGATAGAGGGAACTACTATAAGTTCACTTATGTGACTTTTGAAAACCTGGTAACTACAAAACCAACATGGCGGCCAAGCGAATTTGCGACTTTTAAATAGACGTTTCTCACGATTTGACCAACCAAACGCAATGAAACTTGGTACAGTATATGTATATATACATTGTAATGCACCGACATCTAACTTCGTTCAATTGTTGACATAATCACAAGATGGCGGATGTGCGAAATATTTCACCGGCATTCTATATCTCAGAAACTATTAGCGGTATCTCCCTAAAATTTTGTACGGAGATAAAGGGCACTACTGGAAGTTCATCTATAAGATTTTTAAAACCCGGTTAACTACAAAACGAACATGGCGGCCAAGCGAATTTGAAAGTTTTATATGAACTTTTCTCGCAATTTAATGATCCAAACGCAATGAAACTAGGTACAGCAATTGTTTATACATGTTGTAATGCACTGGTATCTAATTTAGTTCAATTGTTTACATAACCTCAAGATGGCGGCAGTGCGAATTTTAAAATTAAGTTTTTATTTCTTGTGATGTAGTCATGCGATCGAAGTCAAAGTTTGAATAATGAACCTACGCAATAATTTTCCTTTAATGGTACATGACTCTATGGCCTATACATTTAACAATCCAACATGGCGACCATCCGAAATATTTAGACGATACTAAATATCTACGAATCTATTTTAGCAATCAAACTAAATTTTTTAATGTTCATAGGGGCTATGAACTTAAGTTCACCTATAGGACTTTAAATAACCTGGTGATCACAAATCCAACATGGCGGCGACGCGAATTATAAATATTCACATGGACGTTTCTCGCAATTTAACCATGCGAGTGCAGTGAAACTTGGTACAGTAAATCTTTATCCGAATGTTAATCCACTGGCATCTAATTTATTTCAATTGTTTCCATAACCACAAGATGGCAGCTGTGAAAAAAAATTTAATCTCCTTGTTTTTTCTTGTGTCCTAATTATGCGATTGAAGTTTGAATACTACACGTTCACAATAATCTGCATGTAACAGTACATCACTCTAGGACCTACATATATAAAATCCAACATGGCGACCATCCGAAATATTTAGTCGGTTCTCAATATCTATGAATCTATTACAGCAATCAAACTGAAATTGTGTATGTTGATAGTGGCAATTAACATAAGTAGGATATATGAAAATAGGCTTTATAGTTCTTCACGGAACTACTTGTTATATATTAGTATAGCAGAAGTACCCGTCCTTCGAACGGTGTTATATATTAACACCAGACATTATCAATTGAGCTACTGTTGCAATGGTTAGTGGTTTTTCATTCCTTCATAACTTTATCAGAACGAAGTTAGTTTTCTGGGAATATCACACACACTGTAAATTTAAGGGCATTAAAATGTGGTTTTCGGAGACCCCTTATAGACTCGCGTATTTTGTGTCTCACATTGAGAAGCGCAACATATGCTTTGATCGTCCTTCTAGGATAATTTTTATATTTCGCCTATTTTAGCATGTATTTTGAGAAGTTTTTCCCTATATCCACCCTTCTACTGTATGAAAAGTACGGAGAGGAGTTTTATAAGTGATTGGTGTATTGACTCATTTTTACCATACCTAATTTTACGATGCACCACGCCTCCGAACACGATCTATAGGCGTACATAAAGATACACAGAAAGACAGACAGACAATTCTATTGTCTACAACATATCACCCAGATATCCAAATATGGGTATATCTACCATACAGTATCAAACAAAATCATCCTTACGATGAACCCGTATGTCGACAAAAAAAAAAAAAAAAAAGATTAGTTAAAATTTGCTCTCAAACTAAATTCACCTAACGTGTACGTCTTGACGTGAAATAGAATTAAAAGCCTTGTAGACGAAACGCAAAGAATACACCTCACATAAAAAATGACCCTCTACGTTGTGTTAGGTCCCCATACACAGGAAGACCTCTTTCATAAATTATAAAGGCTCGTGGTGCATGAAAATTCAGGTTCTTTAGTCTCAAATGGCCCAAATTCCTAAACGCCGCAAAAAATGCTGATTCAAGTCAGGAATTTTTGAAAATAATGTTGCTGTTTGGAGATATAAAGGAAGATTGTAGTTTTACGTGACCATTAATCGCGAGATCATAAGCCACGGGACCTCCATTTTACGTGGAATCTGAATCACAGGGCATGGCATTTCACTTTGAAAATGTTTGGAGATTAATAGACCTTCTGTACTATATGTCGCACGTGAAAATTGCATGAAAAAAATCTAGGTTACCCCTTGACCCCCTTAATTGCATTGATGAATTATACAGTCTACGTTGGTTCCGTGATAACCGTATAGCCATTTGCAAACTTTCACAGAAATGTAATAAATGGAGTGACATTACTTCTTACAGAAATAGATGGAAAGTTGGATGCCAGCCCTTGAGATAATGTTGTCATGGTTAGCGATTTCCATTCCTTCATTAGTTTGTTAAATTAAATTAAATTAGTTTTCTGCGAATATTTCAGATACTTTTGGTTTTAGGGCCTTATAATGTAGTTTTCGAGGATCCTTTAGGGCCCCCAAATTTTGTTTCTGGCACCGAGGGGCTTTGTCTCCTCGTTGTACGCCATAATATAATAATAATTATAATAATAATAATAAAATATAGGGATAGGAATATAATAGACCTGTCTTACCACACCCGGAGGTGTAAATCGCGTGAAAAAATTCTAGTGTACCCCTTGACCCCCTTAAGCGCATTATACGTATTGATGAATTTTACAGCTTAATTTGGTTCCGTGATAACCTTCTAGCCGTTTGCAAATTTTCACACCAATGTAATTAATGGAATTGCATTGCGTCTTACAGCAATAGATGGACCTCTGAGAATCTGTTGCTATGGTTACCGGCTTGAATTCGTTCATTAGTTTATTAAATGAAATTAGTTTTCTGGGAATATCTCAAAAACGGTTGGTTTTAGGGCCTTAAAATGTGTATTTCGGGGACCCTCTAGGGCCCCCGAGTTTTGTCTCTCACATCCAGGGGCTAAAAATGATCTTTGTCTCGTCCTTCTACTCCTATTTCAGCATGCATTTTAAGGGGGTAGGCCCCCTTTTATGAGAGGTACGGAGAAGGGTTACATCAATGATTAGTGTCGTGCCTCTGATGGATATCTGTACCAAATTTTACGTTGATACACCCAGCCGTTCTCGAGTTATAAGGGAACAAAGTTGTCCACAGACAATTAAACAGACAGACAGACAGACAGACCAAAACATTATTTTCGCGAGCATCTATCATAAAACAGTCTGAAACGTGTAAATAACTCAAATTTCCGTAGAAATTCAGAAAAAAAACAGATAAATTATCTATTTATATATGTAGAGATATACTGCACCGCTCGGTGTTGACCGTGTTTTATTGCACAAATTTAGGCTTACTCGCTAACCGTCGGAGATACACGAAAAGTGATAAGAACCTTTTGGATAGAAAATTAAATGCTAAAGCTCGTGTATACCATCAAAAGTTTGCTATTTCTTAGCGTTCTCTTTTTATTTGAAATGGAAATATGAAATTTTGAAACCAAAGGGTGTAGTGACGTCACAAAAGTAGGTTTTACTCTCTAACCGTTGGAGATACACGAAAAGTGATAAGGACCTTTCGGATAGGAAATTAAATTTCAAAGCTCATATGTGCCATCAAAAGTTTGCTATTTCCTACCGTTCTCTTTTTATTTGATATGGAAATATGAAATTTTGAAACCAAAGGGTGTAGTGACGTCACTAAAATGGTCGCCATTTCTTAATAGTGCACAATATCGAAATTAAAAGTATCCTATATGTAAACCTGGTATTTCAGCTACATCCATGCAAAATTTCATTTAAATCGGACCAGTGGTTCTTGCGTTATTAGGTAACAGACAGACAGACAGACAGACAGAAAGACAGAAAGACAGACACACACCATCTCATTTTTATATATTAGTATGATAAGCCTTTTCTCGAGTGCAAAATGGTATTTATTTAATTGTGAGGCTTTTAAGGAATAAGTGAGAGTGTTTCGCGCACACATTGGGTTATGCGGAACCTGTAGGTACCGCATATGTGTAGGTTGGTGTTAATAGGACCTTATTTTTGGTACACAACTGGAATGGGCCATTAGCAGAATAATATAGGGAGGGATTTTAAATTGCTTTAACTCGAAAGTGTTTCAAACAATATTACAGAATGAGAGGTCTGAGACCTATAACAAATTTATTAGAAAACCATTAAAAAATGTATAAATATTTGGTTTGATACATTAATCAGTTAAAAAATTCCTGAATAGAATATCTTGGTAATACATCGTGACAAAAGACTTTGAAAATATGAAATTACAAATTCTAAGTAACTGGACGCAGCAGGAGAAAAGAACGAAGTTTAAAAAGTGGATTCTAACCTCCACTATTTAAACAGTAATTACGTAGCGCTAAATTCAAGAAAGTAGAGGTCACTTGAAGTGTAACCTCGAGTTAACAAAAAAAAATGTAAAAATATTTTTTACTTAAATTTGGTTGTTAGTGAATGGGAAATAGGAAGGAAAATGGGGTATGTTTTAAGTTTGTTTGTATGCTTGAAGAAACGATTGGGTACCCAGGGCATTTGGTTTGCACTGAAATCAATATTTGGAAGCACACGGATAGATCACTTTTGCAGTTTATAGTTCGGTTTGAATTGGAAATTAGCAGTAGTTCAAACGTATTGAGTTTTGAGGAGTTTGCCGGAGTGATGTTTCACAATACAGAGTCTATTGCAAGATTAGAAGTTTCGAGATTTGCAAGTAGCGTTGAATGGGGCAAGCAGAAAATTCCTCAATGAAATTTGAGAATAGTTAGGTACAATTTCAAATCCTTTAAAATCACTCGAAGGAAGCAAAGCTTGATTTTCAAAATGCTACATGTTCAACATGATTCCCACTTTGGAGAGAAAAGTATCCCCCTTTGTTTAACACAGAAGTACTAAAGAATGGCGAGCCCCATTAAGCTTTAACAAGGCAATGTGAAATCCCTCGCGGGAGGCCGTTAGCAAGTTTCACCATTATTTTAAAAGTTCCATTTTTGCAGAAAATGTTTGTTTTAAACATTCAGATTAAGATTGATGTAGGCCCCATAAAATTTGTTGTAAAAACACTGAATCAGGTACTTATCCTTTTCATTGTAGAGATGTGAGGATTTACGGCCAGACGTTAAAATGTTGTTAAAACATGGCGTCGATTTGAATCGTTACCACATCGTGGAAAAGCAGACACCTCTCCGAGGAGGAGAGCTTTCAGTCAGGCGGAGCACTTAGCGGAGAATGAACGAGAATTTGAAACGTGCAAGCACGTGAAGGCAGAGAGGGCAAGGGATGGAGAAAAAGAGTGGGTAAAAAATATGGGCAACATACAACAAATGAATTTTACAGGTAACAATTTTTAGTTGAAGCGAAATAAGCGTTGTAGTCTTCATGGAGAATGCAGAGATCGACGATGATGCCCTCTACTTGTAAAGTGTTGAACCAATTCTTGAAGTGACCGGAATCCAAAGCTTCAGAGACTTTCCGCACGAAGCACTGTAGAGAAATCTTACACAAAGAGAAAGTATGCTCATCTGCAACAAACTTTCAAAGAATATAAGAAAATGAACAAAGAAGACAGGAAATAAAAGAGGTCTCTGCTGGTGTTCCCAAAAAAGAGAAGTAAGAAAGAACGTGAATAAAGGAAGAAAATCAAAGATTAGACTATTAAATCTAACATAAACTGTATATTCAGGTGAATATAGCAACCCATTCAATGTTGAGAAGAGTGTAGAGTAAAGTGACATGTTCACAACGAAGGACGCTCATTTGGATGTACTGTATCTAAGGGATTTTGTTGTTGCACAGATGTTGTAATTAAAGGAGGAGCGGTCCTTGTAAGGAGCTCAAGTTTAACCTCCCACATGTAGAGTCAAGGGAGTTTGAACAGTTGTATTAGTGCATTTTGATTTTATTTGTCTGTCACTTTTTAGTAACTAAATATTTTGTTGTAAGTTGATAAATCCAGCCAAGTGTATGTGTCTTTATTTAGGTACAGTAGTTCTGATAATCCCTATACTTGAATTAGTGCCAAGTGATTCTAATATATAACCCGGCACGCCCCGAATAACCGACAAATTTTATTTTATTTTTCCTACAAATTCAAGTAGCCTATATACCACAGACGGAAGGGTACACTACTAATGTTCGTTATTGTAATTTCAGAATACTCTGAGTTCTTTATTATCATATTATATATTTTCAAGATGGCCGCTGCGCGTTGTGTTCAGACTGTTATCCTTATGGGTCATTTCAGCACTTCTTGGTATGTTTCACTTTAGTTGCGCAGTCACGTTCTGAATAATTCATTATTTTGAATATTCGGAGTCGCTGTTATTTTGCTTTGGGGACACAATGACACATCATATAAGACTGTAACTTATCACTAATCTTTGTTATTGTAACTCTAAAAGAAAGAGAGTATTTTATTTTAAAATTATGATGGCCGCTGTGCGCTATAATCAGTGTGATAAATGTACACTAATGCTACTGAGACTTCTTATATAATCCTACCAAGTTTCATCTTAATTGTGCAATTATATCCTGAGCTACTCAATTTGCACACTTTAATAGTGCACCTAGCCGTCATCTTTAATGTATAGGCGTTGAGTCACTGTTCCTAGACTTTGGGCATATGAAGCCGACTTATTAGATTCTACTTTATTAATAATTGGCCTTAATACAGCTTTTATTTCAATGTTCTAATAGTTCGCGCAGCCACCATCTTCAAAGCAAGGCGTCAGTTCTATTGCCTTGGCTATTCAAGGGCACGTTCACGGTTGTACCTTGGCACTAACGTTCATTTTAATACCTCTTAAGAATTCATTATTTGTAATTTATTTAAGGAGACGCAGGTTCCTTCGTCATGAAAGCGGTGGTGAGAAATTGAAATTCTTAAACGTTTGTTCTGCAGGGGGACGTGCAATAAACACGAAGGACAGGACCACCGTCAGGAGTGTGTGACCAAGTGTCTCGGGTGCGACTACTTCTACCTGAACTGCACCGTCCCCTGCTACTGGGGTGTCACTGAAAACGGCAATGGTGGCTTCTATAGACTAGAGAGACCAATGTGCGCGCTCTGTGGCTGGTACAACAACTATACGATTGCATTTGAAGAATTCTGCCCTAACACCGGGGAACTTCTATAGTGATGTAAGTATCATCTCACAACTACTGTATGATGATCTCGCAACGAGGCCATGAGCGTCAAATTGTTCACCACGACTTCGACGAGGAGCTGCAGCAATAGCCTATCGGAGATCGGAGGATTTAATCCCGGCACTGAAAGGAAGCATCGGGAACAATGATCATTTGGGCTGACCCCACCTACACATTAGGCACCGGTAACAATGATCATTTGGACAGACTGTACCTACACATTAAACACAGGGAACAATGATCATTTGGACTGACTGTACCTACACATTAAGCACCGGGAACAATGATCATTTGGGCTGACTCCACCTACATATTAAGCACCGGGAGCAATGATCATTTGGGTTGACTCCACCAACACATTAAGCACCGGGAACAATGATCATTTGGGCTAACTCCACCTCCATATTAAGCAAGTGTAACAATGATCATTTGGGCTGACTCCACCTAAACATTAAGCACCGGGAACAATGATCATTTGGGCTAACTCCACCTACACATTAGGCACCGGTAACAATGATCATTTGGACAGACTGTACCTACACATTAAACACAGGGAACAATGATCATTTGGACTGACTGTACCTACACATTAAGCACCGGGAACAATGATCATTTGGGCTGACTCCACCTACACATTAAGCACCGGGAACAATGATCATTTGGGCTGACTCCACCTACACATTAGGCACCGGTAACAATGATCATTTGGACAGACTGTACCTACACATTAAACACAGGGAACAATGATCATTTGGACTGACTGTACCTACACATTAAGCACCGGGAACAATGATCATTTGGGCTGACTCCACCTCCATATTAAGCAAGTGTAACAATGATCATTTGGGCTGACTCCACCTACACATTAGGCACCGGTAACAATGCTCATTTGGGTTGACTCCACCTACACATTAAGCACCGGGAACAATGATCATTTGGGCTAACTCCACCTCCATATTAAGCAAGTGTAACAATGATCATTTGGGCTGACTCCACCTAAACATTAAGCACCGGGAACAATGATCATTTGGGCTAACTCGACCTACACATTAAGCACCAGTAACAATGGTTAATTGAGCTGACTGTACCTACACATTAAGCAACAGGTACAATGATCATTTGGGCTGACTCCACCTACACATTAAGCACCGGTAACAATGGTTAAATGGGCTGACTGTACCTACAAATTAAGCACCGGTAACAATGGTTATTTGGACTGACTGTACCTACACATTAAACACCGGGAACAATGATCATTTGGACTGACTGTACCTACTCATTAAGCACCGGGAACAATGATCATTAGAGCTGAATGTACCTACATATTAAGCACCGGGATCAATGATCATTTGGACTGACTGTACCTACACATTAAGCACCGGGAACAATGATCATTTGAGCTGATTATACCTACACATTAAGCACCGGGAACAATGGTTATTTGGTCTGACTGTACCTACACATTAAGCACCGGGAACAATGATCATTTGGACTGACTGTACCTACACATTAAGCACCGGGAACAATGATCATTAGAGCTGACTGTACCTACACATTAAGCACCGGGAACATTGATCATTTGGACTGACTGTACCTACACATTAAGCACCGGGTACAATGATCATTAGAGCTGAGTGTACCTACACATTAAGCACCGGGATCAATGATCATTTGGACTGACTGTACCTACACATTAAGCACCGGGAACAATGATCATTTGAGCTGACTATACCTACACATTAAGCACCGGGAACAATGGTTATTTGGACTGACTGTACCTACACATTAAAAACCGGGAACAATGATCATTTGGACTGACTGTACCTACACATTAAGCACCGGGAACAATGATCATTAGAGCTGACTGTACCTACACATTAAGCACCGGGATCAATGATCATTTGGACTGACTGTACCTACACATTAAGCACCGGGAACAATGATCATTTGAGCTGACTATACCTACAAACAAGCACCGGGAACAATGGTTATTTGGGCTGACTGTACCTACACATTAAGCACCGGGAACAATGATCATTTGGACTGACTCCACCTAAACATTAAGCACCGGGAACAATGGTTATTTGGGCTGACTGTACCAACTCATTAAGCACCGGGATGATTGATCATTTGGGCTGACTGTACCTACACATTAAGCACCGAGAACAATGTTCAATTGGGCTGACTGTACCTACACATTAAGCACCGGGAACAATGATCATTTGAGCTGACTGTACCTACACATTCAGCACCAGAAACAATGGTTATTTGGGCTGACTCCACCTACAAATTAAGCACCGGGACAATGATCATTTCGACTGACTCCACCTACACATTAAGCACCGGGAACAATGATCATTTGGGCTGACTGCACCTACACATTAAGCACCGGGAACAATGATCATTTGGACTGACTGTACCTACACATTAAGCACCGGGAACAATGATCATTAGAGCTGACTTTACCTACACATTAAGCACCGGGAACAATGGTTATTTGGGCTGACTGTACCTACACATTAAGCACCGGGAACAATGATCATTTGGACTGACTCCACCTACACATTAAGCATCGGAAAATATGATCATTTGGACTGACTGTACCTACACCTTAAGCACCGGGATCAATGATCATTCGGACTGACTCCACCTACACATTAAGCACCGGGAACAATTATCATTTGGGCTGACTGTACCTACACATTAAGCACCGGGAACAATGGTTATTTGGACTGAATCCACCTACACATTTAGCACCGGTAACAATGGTTATTTGGGCTGAATGTATCTACACATTAAGCACCGGGAACAATGGTTATTTGGGCTAACTGTACATAAACATTAAGCACCGGGAACAATGGTTATTTGGTCTGACTGTACCTACACATTAAGCACCGGGAACAATGGTTATTTGGGCTAACTGTACCTACACATTAAGCACCGCGAACAATGGTTATTTGGACTGACTCCACCTACAGATTAAGCACCGGGCACAATGGTCATTTCGGCTGACTGAAAATACACAATAAGCATCGGGAACAATGATCATTTTGACTGACTCCACCTACACATTAAGCATCGGGAACAATGATCATTTGGACTAACTTAACCTACACATTAGGCATCGGGAACAATGATCAATTGGGCTGACTGTACCTACACATTAAGAACCGGGAACAATGATCATTTGAACTGACGGTACCTACACATTAAGCACCGGGAACAATGATCATTTGGACTGACTGTACGTACACATTAAGCACCGGGTATAACGGTTATTTGGACTGACTCCACCTACACATTAAGCACACGGGGAACAATGGTTATTTGGGCTGAGTGTACCTACCCATTAAGCACCAGGTACAATGGTTATTTGGACTGACTCCACCTACAGATTAAGCATCGGGAACAATGATCATTTGGGCTGACTGAACCTACACATAAGGCATCGGGAACAACCATCATTTGGGCTGACTGTACCTACACATTAAGAACCGGGAACAATGATCATTTGGACTGACTGTTTCTACACATTAAGCACCGGGAACAATGATCATTTGGACTGACTGTACATACAAATTAAGCACCGGATACAATGGTTATTTGGACTGACTCCACCTACACATTAAGCACCGGGAACAATGGTATTTTGGGCTGACTGTACCTACACATTATGCACCGGGAACAATGATCATTTGGGCTGACTGTACCTACACATTAAGCATCGGGAACAATGATCATTTGAGCTGACTGTACCTACACATTCAGCACTGGGAACAATGGTTATTTGGGCTGACTCCACCTACAAATTAAGCACCGGGAACAATAGTTATTTGTGCTGACCCTACCTACACATTAAGTAACGGGACAATGGTTATTTGAACTGACTGTACATACACATTAAGCACCGGGAACAATGGTTATTTGGTCAGACTGTATCTACACATTAAGCACCGGGAACAATGATCATTTGAGCTGACTGTACCTACACATTAAGCACCGGGATCAATTATCATTTGGACTGACTGTACCTACACATTAAGCACCGGGAACAATGATCATTTGAGCTGACTGTACCTGCACATTGAGCACCGGGAACAATGGTTATTTGGGCTGACTGTACCTGCACATTAAGCACCGGGGACAATGGTTATTTGGACTGACTCCACCTACATATTGTGCACCGGGAACCATGGTTAATTGGGCTGACTGTACCTACACATTAAGCACCGGGAACAATGGTTATTTGGACTGACTCCACCTACACATTAAGCACCGTTAAAATGGTTATTTGGGCTGACTCTACTTACACATTAGCACCGGGAACAATGATCGTTTGGGCAGACTGTACCTACACATTAAGCACCGGGAACAATGGTTATTTGGACTGACTCCACCTACACATTTAGCACCGGTAACAATGGTTATTTGGGTTTAATGTATCTACACATTAATCACCGCGGATAATGGTCATTTGGGCTGACTGTACATACACATTAAGCTCCGGGAACAATGGTTATTTGGTCTGACTGTACCTACACATTAAGCACCGGGAACAATGGTTGTTTGGGCTGACTGTACCTACACATTAAGCACCGGGAACAATGATCATTTGGACTGACTCCACCTAAACATTAAGCACCGGGAACAATGGTTATTTGGGCTGACTGTACCAACACATTAAGCACCGGGATGATTGATCATTTGGGCTGACTGTACCTACACATTAAGCACCGAGAACAATGTTCAATTGGGCTGACTGTACCTACACATTAAGCACCGGGAACAATGATCATTTGAGCTGACTGTACCTACACATTCAGCACCAGAAACAATGGTTATTTGGGCTGACTCCACCTACAAATTAAGCACCGGGACAATGATCATTTCGACTGACTCCACCTACACATTAAGCACCGGGAACAATGATCATTTGGGCTGACTGCACCTACACATTAAGCACCGGGAACAATGATCATTTGGACTGACTGTACCTACACATTAAGCACCGGGAACAATGATCATTAGAGCTGACTTTACCTACACATTAAGCACCGGGAACAATGGTTATTTGGGCTGACTGTACCTACACATTAAGCACCGGGAACAATGATCATTTGGACTGACTCCACCTACACATTAAGCATCGGAAAATATGATCATTTGGACTGACTGTACCTACACCTTAAGCACCGGGATCAATGATCATTCGGACTGACTCCACCTACACATTAAGCACCGGGAACAATGATCATTTGGGCTGACTGTACCTACACATTACGCACCGGGAACAATGGTTATTTGGACTGAATCCACCTACACATTTAGCACCGGTAACAATGGTTATTTGGGCTGAATGTATCTACACATTAAGCACCGGGAACAATGGTTATTTGGGCTAACTGTACATAAACATTAAGCACCGGGAACAATGGTTATTTGGTCTGACTGTACCTACACATTAAGCACCGGGAACAATGGTTATTTGGGCTAACTGTACCTACACATTAAGCACCGCGAACAATGGTTATTTGGACTGACTCCACCTACAGATTAAGCACCGGGCACAATGGTCATTTCGGCTGACTGAAAATACACAATAAGCATCGGGAACAATGATCATTTTGACTGACTCCACCTACACATTAAGCATCGGGAACAATGATCATTTGGACTAACTTAACCTACACATTAGGCATCGGGAACAATGATCAATTGGGCTGACTGTACCTACACATTAAGAACCGGGAACAATGATCATTTGAACTGACGGTACCTACACATTAAGCACCGGGAACAATGATCATTTGGACTGACTGTACGTACACATTAAGCACCGGGTATAACGGTTATTTGGACTGACTCCACCTACACATTAAGCACACGGGGAACAATGGTTATTTGGGCTGAGTGTACCTACCCATTAAGCACCAGGTACAATGGTTATTTGGACTGACTCCACCTACAGATTAAGCATCGGGAACAATGATCATTTGGGCTGACTGAACCTACACATAAGGCATCGGGAACAACCATCATTTGGGCTGACTGTACCTACACATTAAGAACCGGGAACAATGATCATTTGGACTGACTGTTTCTACACATTAAGCACCGGGAACAATGATCATTTGGACTGACTGTACATACAAATTAAGCACCGGATACAATGGTTATTTGGACTGACTCCACCTACACATTAAGCACCGGGAACAATGGTTATTTGGGCTGACTGTACCTACACATTATGCACCGGGAACAATGATCATTTGGGCTGACTGTGCCTACACATTAAGCACCGGGAACAATGATCATTTGAGCTGACTGTACCTACACATTCAGCACTGGGAACAATGGTTATTTGGGCTGACTCCACCTACAAATTAAGCACCGGGAACAATAGTTATTTGTGCTGACCCTACCTACACATTAAGTAACGGGACAATGGTTATTTGGGCTGACTGTACCTGCACATTAAGCACCGGGGACAATGGTTATTTGGACTGACTCCACCTACATATTGTGCACCGGGAACCATGGTTAATTGGGCTGACTGTACCTACACATTAAGCACCGGGAACAATGGTTATTTGGACTGACTCCACCTACACATTAAGCACCGGTAAAATGGTTATTTGGGCTGACTCTACTTACACATTAGCACCGGGAACAATGATCGTTTGGGCAGACTGTACCTACACATTAAGCACCGGGAACAATGGTTATTTGGACTGACTCCACCTACACATTTAGCACCGGTAACAATGGTTATTTGGGTTTAATGTATCTGCACATTAATCACCGCGGATAATTGTCATTTGGGCTGACTGTACATACACATTAAGCTCCGGGAACAATGGTTATTTGGTCTGACTGTACCTACACATTAAGCACCGGGAACAATGGTTATTTGGGCTGACTGTACCTACACATTAAGCACCGGGAACAATGGTTATTTGGGCTGACTGTACCTACACATTAAGCACCGGGAACAATGATCATTTGGACTGACTCCACCTACACATTAAGCACCGGGAACAATGGTTATTTGGACTGACTGTACCTACACATTAAGCACCGGGAACAATGATCATTTGGGCTGACTGTACCTACACATTAAACACCGGAAACAATGGTTATTTGGGCTGACTGTACCTACACATTAAACACCGGGAACAATGGTCATTTGGGCTGACTGTACATACACATTAAGCTCCGGGAACAATGGTTATTTGGGTTTAATGTATCTACACATTAATCACCGCGGATAATGGTCATTTGGGCTGACTGTACATACACATTAAGCTCCGGGAACAATGGTTATTTGGTCTGACTGTACCTACACATTAAGCACCGGGAACAATGGTTATTTGGGCTGACTGTACCTACACATTAAGCACCGGGAACAATGATCATTTGGACTGACTCCACCTAAACATTAAGCACCGGGAACAATGGTTATTTGGGCTGACTGTACCAACACATTAAGCACCGGGATGATTGATCATTTGGGCTGACTGTACCTACACATTAAGCACCGAGAACAATGTTCAATTGGGCTGACTGTACCTACACATTAAGCACCGGGAACAATGATCATTTGAGCTGACTGTACCTACACATTCAGCACCAGAAACAATGGTTATTTGGGCTGACTCCACCTACAAATTAAGCACCGGGACAATGATCATTTCGACTGACTCCACCTACACATTAAGCACCGGGAACAATGATCATTTGGGCTGACTGCACCTACACATTAAGCACCGGGAACAATGATCATTTGGACTGACTGTACCTACACATTAAGCACCGGGAACAATGATCATTAGAGCTGACTTTACCTACACATTAAGCACCGGGAACAATGGTTATTTGGGCTGACTGTACCTACACATTAAGCACCGGGAACAATGATCATTTGGACTGACTCCACCTACACATTAAGCATCGGAAAATATGATCATTTGGACTGACTGTACCTACACCTTAAGCACCGGGATCAATGATCATTCGGACTGACTCCACCTACATATTAAGCACCGGGAACAATGATCATTTGGGCTGACTGTACCTACACATTACGCACCGGGAACAATGGTTATTTGGACTGAATCCACATACACATTTAGCACCGGTAACAATGGTTATTTGGGCTGAATGTATCTACACATTAAGCACCGGGAACAATGGTTATTTGGGCTAACTGTACATAAACATTAAGCACCGGGAACAATGGTTATTTGGTCTGACTGTACCTACACATTAAGCACCGGGAACAATGGTTATTTGGGCTAACTGTACCTACACATTAAGCACCGCGAACAATGGTTATTTGGACTGACTCCACCTACAGATTAAGCACCGGGCACAATGGTCATTTCGGCTGACTGAAAATACACAATAAGCATCGGGAACAATGATCATTTTGACTGACTCCACCTACACATTAAGCATCGGGAACAATGATCATTTGGACTAACTTAACCTACACATTAGGCATCGGGAACAATGATCAATTGGGCTGACTGTACCTACACATTAAGAACCGGGAACAATGATCATTTGAACTGACGGTACCTACACATTAAGCACCGGGAACAATGATCATTTGGACTGACTGTACGTACACATTAAGCACCGGGTATAACGGTTATTTGGACTGACTCCACCTACACATTAAGCACACGGGGAACAATGGTTATTTGGGCTGAGTGTACCTACCCATTAAGCACCAGGTACAATGGTTATTTGGACTGACTCCACCTACAGATTAAGCATCGGGAACAATGATCATTTGGGCTGACTGAACCTACACATAAGGCATCGGGAACAACCATCATTTGGGCTGACTGTACCTACACATTAAGAACCGGGAACAATGATCATTTGGACTGACTGTTTCTACACATTAAGCACCGGGAACAATGATCATTTGGACTGACTGTACATACAAATTAAGCACCGGATACAATGGTTATTTGGACTGACTCCACCTACACATTAAGCACCGGGAACAATGGTTATTTGGGCTGACTGTACCTACACATTATGCACCGGGAACAATGATCATTTGGGCTGACTGTACCTACACATTAAGCACCGGGAACAATGATCATTTGAGCTGACTGTACCTACACATTCAGCACTGGGAACAATGGTTATTTGGGCTGACTCCACCTACAAATTAAGCACCGGGAACAATAGTTATTTGTGCTGACCCTACCTACACATTAAGTAACGGGACAATGGTTATATGAACTGACTGTACATACACATTAAGCACCGGGAACAATGGTTATTTGGTCAGACTGTATCTACACATTAAGCACTGGGAACAGTGATCATTTGAGCTGACTGTACCTACACATTAAGCACCGGGATCAATTATCATTTGGACTGACTGTACCTACACATTAAGCACCGGGAACAATGATCATTTGAGCTGACTGTACCTGCACATTGAGCACCGGGAACAATGGTTATTTGGGCTGACTGTACCTGCACATTAAGCACCGGGGACAATGGTTATTTGGACTGACTCCACCTACATATTGTGCACCGGGAACCATGGTTAATTGGGCTGACTGTACCTACACATTAAACACCGGGAACAATGGTTATTTGGACTGACTCCACCTACACATTAAGCACCGGTAAAATGGTTATTTGGGCTGACTCTACTTACACATTAGCACCGGGAACAATGATCGTTTGGGCAGACTGTACCTAAACATTAAGCACCGGGAACAATGGTTATTTGGACTGACTCCACCTACACATTTAGCACCGGTAACAATGGTTATTTGGGTTTAATGTATCTACACATTAATCACCGCGGATAATGGTCATTTGGGCTGACTGTACATACACATTAAGCTCCGGGAACAATGGTTATTTGGTCTGACTGTACCTACACATTAAGCACCGGGAACAATGGTTATTTGGGCTGACTGTACCTACACATTAAGCACCGGGAACAATGGTTATTTGGGCTGACTGTACCTACACATTAAGCACCGGGAACAATGATCATTTGGACTGACTCCACCTACACATTAAGCACCGGGAACAATGGTTATTTGGACTGACTGTACCTACACATTAAGCACCGGGAACAATGATCATTTGGGCTGACTTACCTACACATTAAACACCGGAAACAATGGTTATTTGGGCTGACTGTACCTACACATTAAACACCGGGAACAATGGTCATTTGGGCTGACTGTACATACACATTAAGCTCCGGGAACAATGGTTATTTGGTCTGACTGTACCTACACATTAAGCACCGGGAACAATGGTTATTTGGGCTGACTGTACCTACACATTAAGCACCGGGAACAATGGTTATTTGGGCTGACTGTACCTACACATTAAGCACCGGGAACAATGATCATTTGGACTGACTGTACCTACACATTAAGCACCGGGAACAATGATCATTTGGACTGACTGTACCTACACATTAAGCACCGGGAACAATGATCATTTGGACTGACTCCACCTACACATTAAGCACCGGTAAAATGGTTATTTGGTCTGACTATACTTACACATTAGCACCGGGAACAATGATCGTTTGGGCAGACTGTACCTACACATTAAGCACCGGGAACAATGGTTATTTGGACTGACTCCACCTACACATTTAGCACCGGTAACAATGGTTATTTGGGTTTAATGTATCTACACATTAATCACCGGGGATAATGGTCATTTGGGCTGACTGTACATACACATTAAGCTCCGGGAACAATGGTTATTTGGTCTGACTGTACCTACACATTAAGCACCGGGAACAATGGTTATTTGGGCTGACTGTACCTACACATTAAGCACCGGGAACAATGGTTATTTGGGCTGACTGTACCTACGCATTAAGCACCGGGAACAATGATCATTCCGACTGACTCCACCTAAACATTAAGCACCGGGAACAATGGTTATTTGGGCTGACAATACCTACACGTTAAGCACCGCGAACAATGGTTATTTGGACTGTCTGTACCTACATATTAAGCACCGGGAACAATGGTTATTTGGGCTGACTCCACCTACACATTAAGCACCGGGAACAATGGTTATTTGGGCTGACTGTACCAACACATTAAGCACCGGGAGCAATGGTTATTTGGGCTGACTGTACCTACACATTACGCACCGGGGACAAGGATCATTTGGACTGACTGTACCAACACATTAAGCACCAGGAACAATGGTTATGTGGACTGACTCTACCTACACATTAAGCACCGGGAACAATGGTTATTTGGGCTGAGTGTACCTACACATTAAGCACCGGGGACAATGATCATTTGGACTGACTGTACCTACACATTAAGCACCGGGAACAATGTTCATTCGGACTGGCTGTACCAACACATGAAGCACCGGGAACAAAGATCATTTGGGCTGACTCCACCTACACATTATGCACCGGGAACAATGATCATTTGGACTGACTATACCTTCACCTTAAGCACCGGGAACAATGATCATTTGGGCTGACTGTACCTACACATTATGCACCAGGAACAATGGTTATTTGGGCTGACTTTACCTACACATTAAGCAACGGGAACAATGGTTATTTGGGCTGACTGTACCTGCATATTAAGCACCGGGAACAATGATCATTTTGGCTGACTGTACCTACACATTAAGCGCCTGGAACAATGGTTATTTGGGCTGACTGTACCTACACATTAAGCACCGGAAACATTGGTTATTTGGCCTGACTGTACCTACACATTAAGCACCGGGAACAATGGTTATTTGGGCTGACTGTACCTACACCTTAAGCACCGGGAACAGTGGTTATTTGGGCTGACTGTACCTACACATTCAGCACCAGGAACAATGGTTATTTGGGCTGACTCCACCTACAAATTAAGCATCGGGAACAATGGTTATTTGGGCTGACTGTACCTACACATTAAGCACCGGGATCAATTATCATTTGGACTGACTGTACCTACACATTAAGCACCGGGAACAATGATCATTTGAGCTGACTGTACCTGCACATTGAGCACCGGGAACAATGGTTATTTGTGCTGACTGTACCTACACATTAAGCACCGGGAACAATGGTTATTTGGGCAGACTGTACTTTCACATTAAGCATCGGGAACAATGGTTATTTGGGCTGTCTGTACTTACACATTAAGCACCGGGAACAATGATCATTTGGGCTGACTGTACTTACACATTAAACACCGGGATCAATTATCATTTGGGCTGACTGTACTTACACATTAAGCACCGGGAACAATGGTTATTTGGTCCGACTCTACCTACACATTTAACACCGGGAACAATGGTTATTTGGTCTGACTGTACCTACACATTAAGCACCGGTAACAATGATCAATTGGGCAGACCGTACCTACACATTAAACACTGGGAACAATAATTTATTGGCTGACTCTACCTGCATATTAAACACACTTAGTTTTAGGCCTAAATATCTGATGAACACCAGGAGAGAAAGCACCTAACGACATATAGGAAAGCCCCTCGGCAGATGTTGTCACTCAGCAAGAGTTGAGGACGGGCTTGCGCTCTTACCACTGCTGGATTCGTCTTCCCCCTTTTAGTTATCATCCATCACCAGGCACACACCGCCGTTTGCCTTCGTTTGATATGCATGCATACCTACTCATAAGCCTTTGTGCTATAGGCTGCTGCTAATGGTAAAGATATAATTGTAAACTTATGACCAGTGATAAATAGGATAGTCCGTAAAATGCGTATTTGCATGTCCTTGATAATTATTGTGCCAAGGCGATTTTCAGATGAGGTGTTACATCTGTTACCCACATTGACAATATTTTTATCAACCTTTCGTGTAGGATTGTTCGTTGCAACTCTGAGAAAGTAGCGAACGTATGGGAGATGCAAAATACATTGTCGCTTACCGGAGCTCTTCCAAAGTTATCCATATTCAGTGTTAGTACTGGTATGTTCGAATTTTCTTGACCTCCAGAGAGGCCTGGTACCGGCCCTTATTCTATACATTTCGCCTAATCTGCGTGTCATGTTAGGAAGAAATGAATGATGAAAACGCCACACACATCAAGTCCTCGAGCCATGGAAATTAACCAAACAAATTTAAAATCTCTTGGCCCAGCCGTTAATCGAATCCGGAACCCTTCGCGAAAAATTTTAGCTCCTAATCCACTTCGCCGTAGAACCGGACAGGGATGGTGGAACTGCGAGATTATTTTACCCTAATCGAAACTAGAGAGGAAGAGCATAATTTTCAATTTTGTTTCACTAATTAGTTAGCGTAATGTAGTGTGTAGGGGATTTTATAGTGAGAGATTTATTAATACAAAGTAGAATAGGCTATATTCAATTTCATCTTATATATTTCAGGGATTCAGCAGAATGTCAACAGTGGAAGAGATGGGAGATTGGGAGAAGATGCAAATCGCTGTGATCCTCCAAAACGTCAGTGTACACCAGCCAGAAGAAACCTTAAATTTTCATTCATACGATTATTATCGTATTATGAACAGTTTAGTGTTTACTTTAAATATTTGTCAGTTGCAACCTGTCTCAGTTTACGGTCGACACCATGAAATCTATCAGATTTGGTGACTGGTTAAATATGTACAGCGTATGAGTGTATACTGTTCAGAGCTGGTAATATTTTTACTTAGCCCTATATTTGAAAATAATTTTAAAATATTAAGAGAGCCTGTCTATTAGCAGGACGGAATATATTGCCTACCGGTATTAATGCTTCATTTTCAAGATAGTGTTCCCTCTTTCATCTTTGGTACGAACAGCTTTTGGCTAACAGAAACTCAGCCTCGTACTGAACGAAGGGTCGGTATGTAAATGTTTAGTACATTTCTTTACTGCTTGTAAGTAGCCTCCGTGGCTTAGGCGGCAGCACGCCGGCCTCTCACCGCTGGATCCGTGGTTCAAATCCCGGTCACTCCATGTGAGATCTGTGCTGGACAAAACGGAGGCAGACAGGTTTTTCTCCGGGTACTCCGGTTTTCCCTGTCTAAATTTCATTCCAGCAACACTCTCCACTATCATTTCATTTCATCTGTCATTCATTTAATCATTGCCCCAGAGGAGTGCGTCAGGCCTCGGCAGCCGGCACAGTTAATATCCTCGCCGCTAGATGGGGGCTTCATTCATTCCATTCCTGACCCGGTCGGAGACTGGAAGCAGGCTGTGGATTTTCTTTACTGCTTGTAAGTACAAGATACATTTGACCGTAGAAATTAACCTAGAATCAGGGACCTGTAACTTAACGTAACGAGTAACGTAACGAAACTCGAGGTGTAACAGTATCATTCGGTTACATGGTTTCGTTCGGTACTGTAATAACGTTATAGTCTCTTCGTTACATGAGCACGGTACAAATTTGAACTCTATTCCCATACGGTACATGGTGGAGTAACGTTACTCATTTCGTTCCATGTACCATTCGGTACAGTTATAACGTTACTGCCACTTCGGTACATGGGCACGGTACAGATTGGAACCCTACTGCCATGCGATACACGGCGGAGTAACGTTACTCATTTCGTTCCGCGCACCATTCGGTACAGATGTAACATTACGACCTCTGCCTTGCATCGATACGTTACAGAATGGAACTCTAGGTTTGTACCGGAGTAACGCTCCTTTCTGTTACACGCAAATGTAAGTACATGAACGCTGTTGTTATTTCGTGATATTATTGATGTTTGGATGGAAGCCTTGTGTAGGCAAATTGATGGGAACGTTCAAACCAGGGCTAGATAACTTAACCGTAACGGTAACGTAACGTAATTAGGCAATGCACCGGAAAACTCCAGGATTGCATTTAGGTAAATGCGTTACAGAACGAATTACTTCGTTTAGACAAGAATACCGTATTTATCATATACTGTCACAATAACGTTAAAATCAGTAACCAAATTGAAGAACGCTATTATTCCGGTCCCTACCATTAACGTTATTGGGTGGGTGGCTCGCCTAGTGAATAACTGAACAACGTTATTGGCATCATTTCGTTATTAGTTCAACCTGATGTTATTCGAAAGGCGGGTAAATGAATTTCCTCATAAAAACGTTATTCGCCTATTTTCGTTATTTGTCATACCCAATCTTTAAGGAACGAAATTGTAAGAGCTACCGACGATAACGTTGTTAAAAGGTCGGCTGAAATTGAGTTCTACAAATTAATGTTATTCCCATTTCTTGTTTATTATTAATCAAATGCAATCTTTATGGAAATAAATTGTACAAATTCCGTCAAGAACGTTATTAAGGAAACAGCTCGAACAGACGGCCATAACGTTATTGTTAGTAAATGTGAAGTAGAAGGAGCGACGTTTTGTGGGATTAGTCACATTATACAAAGAACGGTTAAGCCTATATGAAATATTTTAGCACATTGCAATAATAAAGGAGGTGTCTTTTGCCATGTGGTACTAATTATATTTTTGTGAACCAAAATTACCCTTGTTGAGAAGAAAACGAACCACGGAGTCCCAATAGCCTATAGAGAAATTTCATCATAAACATATCGATATAACCTCTAGAAAACATAGGAATTAAATTTGTAACAAATAGCAACGTCCTAAGTCCACCAGAAAAGTTTCTAATGATTTGTCTCGAATTTAAATCGGTACGTTCCACTTCAAGTTGTCTGTGTACCACGCAGTCCACCTGGTGGGGCAGTAACAAGCGTTCTTGGCTGTTACCCCTGAGGTCTAGTCTCTCACTTATACACTACTAACTTAAGGCCACGGTCACCTCTTTCCCAGTCCTAACTTTAATAACCGACACCACAATAACACAGGCTAACAGAAATATTCATTATTTATTTATTTATTTATTGCTTGCCACGGTGGGTGAGTGGTTAACGTGTCGGACTACCAACCCAAAGCTTGCAGGTTCGCTCCTGGCCGTGGTAAGTGATTTTTTGAAAGGCGACAAAAATCACGACACGCATGTCATACGTTGTTGGCATGTTAAAGAACCCATTTGAATTCAGTGGGCCGTGTTAATAATGGCAACATTAATCTCGGGATTTTCCGCCAACACTAAGTTCCTCCATTCTCTTGTAGAAAGCGCTGTAGTGTCAAGGAGCTTAGATATCTAACCTCCTTGACTTTCATAGCGTTCCAAGGAACGTCGAAATATGACATGCAAGCTGCCCTGTGGTTGAAAATAACAAAGCTTGCACCCGGCACCCGAGGCCATACGATATTATTATTATTATTATTATTATTATTATTATTATTATTTATTTCTTCACATACCTTAGCGCATGGAGGTAAATGATCACAACGCCCAAGACGTTACAACAACAACAACAACAACATGAATACCGTGTAGCACCATACCATCTGTCCATCAATATTTCTATGTTCGGTGTCTCCTATTGCTGCTTATTGACATAGTTTTCGTGTGGCCTTCTGGCAGGCCGAGTTCGTCTAATTGACACCCGTGGATGAATTGATAATGACTCCAACCTTACGTGTCTCGATACTGTGCTATTCAGTACCCTCTCCTTATGGACATACCGCGCTTGTGATGTACCGCGAACATTCGCCATCACAGTATAGATGGTACAGATTGTAACGTTCAAGCTTGTATATAGCCACAATTCCGGTACAGGCATGAATAACGTTATTCGTTCTGATTGGCTCAGCTGCAAGAAAACAAAGACGGAGGAAAGTTGTGGATTGAGATTAATATTTGCAGTTAACTGGCATTATTAATGCAAGTTTGCATTTGGATGTCAAGCTCCAAGACACTGCCCGTAGAGGCGGTAAAGGTGGGATCATTCGCTGAGTCCGTGGGAAAAGCCCAAAGCCTACCTGGAGGGTAAACTGACTAAAAGAAAGGAAAAAAATAAACTAATAATTTTATATTGGTTGGTTCTTAAGTTTAGGGGCTGCGATACAATTTGTATATTATATTGAAGACTGTTACGTAACTCAATATGTCCAGGATAGTTGAGAGAAAGAAAATAATGCACAACAAGAAATCATAGTAGTTGTGTAAGCTCAGATTGGAAGTGGACATGTGTCTTTTAGGATTTGTGTAATCCGGAAATATTTCGGAAATAAAATTACACAAAGCCGCCTTCCGTGAACTGAGAGTGCAAAGAAACTCCTCTTTTAAAGGGCCTGGGTTCCATCCCCATCTATTCCAGCAAAGATATTTCTAGCCTCAGCGCTAGAAACTGTACACTAAGCCTAGTCAGTTAGATAGTTATTGAGGTTCAAAGGGGAGGAACTACGAGGTCATCGGCCCCAAACACTACACTAAGCCTCGTGAGGATATTTAATAAGAGGTAGGTTAGGTTCCCACCTAGCTATCCTGGAGGTGGCATGGCGTGGTTTCCTACTTCAAAGCCAGGTGAAAGCCCGGATGGTACCTAAGTGAAGGCCTCGGTCATTTCCTTTCCAAACCTAGCCACAATTACAAATACGCATATTATCACAGCCAACACAATGTCACGGGTTAACACACTGATTCCACACACACCTAAGATAGCCTAATGATAATAATAATTATAATGATAATGTTGTCGGTACGAATAACAACGAAATGAGCGTTATCAATGCTGGGTTTTACGTAACGCTACAAGAGATGGTAGAGGTTGTAACTTTATACCGCCAGCATTGACCCTCAGAGAAGAAACGGTACAGGCTGTAACGTTAAGATGGGATGTAGCCGCAGTTTCGGTACAGGCTTGAGTAACGTTACTGACATGTGTACCGGCTGTTTGATTGGCTCAGCAGGGCTAGGTGCAAGGAATCAAAGATGGTGAAAGGTATTCAATTTAGGGTAATATCTGCTGTTGATGGGCATGCAAATCATTTAGATACGTAACTGTAAGTTGAAAACATGCCAGGTACTGATGAATGCATTCCTGCAGGTCTTACGGATTTAACTGAAATCATTCGACCTTCAGTCATTCGGATTAAGTTACGTACGCTACTTGTGAGATTGCACATATACAGGAAATGTGTACGAGGGGTACGGCTGTAGCTTCGAAACGGATGGGTCCTAAGTTCAAGACTCTCATTTCGCATGTGAACTTTTCGTTCCAAAAAATTCGCAGTCAATTTAAGATTGGACGGAAGGGGGATTATATTATATTAAATCATACTGATTGGCGTATAATCTCCACTTAGTATAAAACAAAGTCCCCGATTCTTGGATGTCACGGGTAATCTCGAGAACCACAGTATGGATATGGATGCTCAGCATGGTTAGCTGCCACCCCGGAGGTCCTGGGTTCGATTCCCGGCTCTGCCACGAAATTTGAAAAGTGGTACGAGGACTGGAACGGGGTCTACCCAGCCTCGGGTGGCCCAAATGAGTAGAGGGGGTTCGATTCCCCCTCAGCCATCCTAGAAGTGGTTTTCCGTGGTTTCCCACTTCGTCTTCGGGAAAATGCCGGGATGGTACCTTCTTCAAGGCCACGGCCGCCTCCTTCCCTCTTCCTTGTCTAACCATCCCTTACCTTCTCTCATGAAGCCCCTGTTCGCTTTGCAGGTGAGGCCGCCTGGACGAGGTGCCAATCCCACCTCACCAGTTGTATCCCTTCCGATTCGATGTTCGCAGCTCTAGGGCACAGCCCGTAGAGGCGGTAGTGGTGAGTTCCCTCGCTGAGTCCGTGGGTTCCACCAACCTGGAGGGTAAACGACTAAAAATAATAATAATATATATATTTATTTATTGTGGAGTGAAAATATCATTGTGCTATCAAATTATATTATTTTACATGGTTTCCGACTCAGAGAATAGACAGCACAAAGTCGGATGGATACAATAAAATAATTTAAAAAGAAATAAAATGTTTGTCACTAGGGTGTCTTGAACCCAGGACCCATACGTTACGAAGCTACAGCCTTATCCCTCCTACAATTTTCAGTATATTGGCTAGCTCACAGATAGCTTACGTAACTGAATCCGAATGCAATGGTTGAAGGTCGAATGATTTCAGTTCAATCTTTAAGACCGGCAGGAATGCATTCATCAGTGCCTGGCATGTTTTCAACTTACAGTTACGTATCTTAATGACTGATTTGCATTCTAATAATGCCCATCAACAGCAGATATTACCCTCAATTGACAACCTTCCACCATGTTGGATTCCTTGCACCTAGCCCTGCTGAGCCAATCAAACAGGCGCTACACATGCCATTAACGTTACTCAAGCCTGTGCCGAAACTGCGGCTACATCCCATCTTAACCTTACATCCTGTACCGTTTCTTCTCTGAGGGTCAATGCTGGCGGTACAAAGTTACAACCTCAACCATTTATTGTAGCGTTACGTAAAACTCAGCATTGATAATGCTCATTTCGTTGTTATTCGTACCGACAACATTATCATTATAATTATTATCTATATATTTAAAACAGTAAGGTGATTTTTGTTACCACGAGATTGAGAGAACGACAGAACCGATTTACTTCTAACGAAAGCTCTTGGCCTCTAGATTTGCAGAGTGTCTCTAAAATAAACAAATATATTACGGTATATTTTTAAATTAACATAGAAAATAGCAGAATTCTTGCCCTCACGCATGCGCACAATCCGCCTGGGCTCATGACAAAATGGCGGTGAGAAGTCCATTAAAATGTATGTTATTTAATAAGCTTCCATGTAATTGAAAACATACATTAACCAAGTTCTGACAATAAAATATAATAACAGTATGAACGTATACGAATGTACAACATTGATTTTTTGGGATAATGAAATGGATTATTTCCTTCAGACAGCGGCTTTTGAATATAGCGAATGGTTGCGTCTGATGCTGAACGCACGCGCGTGTAGCTATGTGCTTAAGGCGACTGACTGTGGTTTCTAGGAGCACCGGTTCGATCCCAGCCCTCGCCAATAATTTAATTTTTTTATCACTGAAATATTGTTTAATCAAGGCGTATTAGTAAGGTTTTATGTCTGTTAAAGATACATATTTCTACATTCCCTCTCAATATGTTTTATTTCCGTTTTACCATTGCATTAACACATTGTGATCAAAAGAGCAAACTGTTGTCCTCAATACGCCGTTTGAATATCTGCAATCAGTTCCTATAACTGACAACAGATGGCAGTACATCGCCCTTATAGTTCCAGTAACTGACAGCAGATAGAAGCACCATTGCATCGATGTATTTAAAACACAAGACATGGCGCCATTTAACGTGATAGTTAAATATTGTTTTATCAAGGAGTATTAGTAACGTTTTATGTCAGTTAATGATACATATTTCTACATTCCCTCTCAATACATTTTATTTCCGTTTTACCATTGCATGACAGCATGTGATCAAAAGAGCTGTTGTCCTCAATACGCCGTTTGAATATCTGCAATCAGTTCCTGTAACTGACAACAGACGGCAGTATCTCGCCCATATAGTTCCAGTAACTGACAACAGATGGTAGCACCATTGCATCGATATATTTAAAACACAAGACATGGCGCGTTTTCACGTGATGGAGAATTATAAAGGAGGGGAATATTTAAGAAGGGAAATGTTGAAGAACATTAACTGACAGTTGAATGTGTGGGCTATGTTGTTTATGTACCTTAATATTGCAATTTCTTCCCAATGCTTCGGTGGTCAAGTTATTAGCGTCCTAGACTAAAAGTTATAATTATGCATCGTCGATATACTCTTAAATTATTAAAGGAAAAAGTAGTTTTCCAGGCACTCGCGCGTATCCACAATTGCTTTCGCCATGAGAGACACTTGGCAAACATAATTCGTTTGAAGGGCTCCGACATCGTGGTCACTCAGTTCCGTGTACTTTGGTGTGAATGTGTAAAATTTTCTCTGATAACCTGTGTCATTGTGATGGCTGCATTACTGTGTGTATTTGTAATTAAGGTGGGAAATGTCAAGGAGACGGCCAAGGCCTTAAGTTAGGAACCATCCCGGTATTTACCTTGAGTGGAAGTGGGAAACCACGGAAAACCACATCCAAGATTGTCGAGGTGGGAATTAAACCTTCCTCTTCTTAGTTATACCTCAAGAGACTGAATGTGCCCCGTTTTTGCCCTCAGACCAGAATTAAATTTCTTGGCAGAGCAGGAAATGTAACCCGTGTCTCCGAGGCGATAGCCAAGAATGGGTGGGCTTCAATGTGTTAATACGATTTTTGACATGCACGGGACATAGAATTCAAAAACTGCCTCCATTAGGGTGACTGCCGAAGTGAGTATTGAGTATAAGCCTATGGTCAATCCAGTAGTTGGCGAAGTGATTCTATGTTCCCCTGCAAAATGTACTGCAATAACCTGTAACAGGTGATGGAATTGCTTATTTAGAGCAGTTTCATACTGTTTATAACAAAATGAAGAACGTCATTCTAAGCTGCGTTTTCAAGCCACGGTATTGCAAAAAAATTTCGCTGGCAGGAACAATTATAAGGAATTTATTTTAAGCGATCAGTCTCATCGCATTCTCCTCACCAACCAACTTGAGTATGAAAGTCTCTGGACGGTCATGTTGAACTTCATTGTATAAGACAATTGTTTAATGATTATTTGTTTAGAGTACTGAGTCTAACTACGCAGTTGATTTCGGCAATGGAAGTATTATTTGCCATTTAATATTTAGCGGCTCCATTATTGTAGGACACTATAGTGTTATCGAATAATACGAAGCCACATTTAAAATCCAATATAAATAGGCCATTTCAGAAACAATTCCAGATATTATGCAGTACAGTGTACTGTAAGGTCTTTGACGATCAAATGTAAACATTGTTCTACATTGTATTTCTCTTGCGTAAAATCTACGCGTGGTTACTTTGGTCTTTACTGATGTGAGGGTAAAATTGATCTGCTGGAATATAAAATATTTGCCAAGCTGCAACAATGTAATGATATTAATTTAAAAGTCATTGAACTTATATCCAGTAGTTCAAACACATACATCAGCGTTAACAGATTGGATACCCTACTGAAGATGAAAGCCAGCTACTTCATTTCCCTATTATTGAATTTTTCAATTCCTTGGAATTAAGTGATTCGCCTCCACATACTCCGAACGTTTGAGCCATAGTTATGCTCCTTAGAAATCTGAACGTTTCCGAAGGACTCATATATGGTAATATATTAATTGTAAGAAATATGTAAGAAATTGCTTGGACTCGGATAAAATAGGTGCAGTAATATTAGGCAGAGAGCTCAAATCCTACGACTTGATTTAACACCTTCCGATAAAACACTTGCAGGTACAGTACATTTTCTTTTAAAGGATCAACAATGTCCTATTCGCTCGGCCTTCTTTATCACAATCAATCAAGCTCAAGGAGAAACTCTTGAACGTATTGGGCTATTTACCTCATCACGTTTTCAGTCATGACCAGCAATATGTTGCAATGCTGAGAGTGCTATCTTTTGACGCCCTTAAAGTTGCAATAGTGCTAAAAAGTAATCGTACAAAGAATGTAACTTATATAAGAAGCTTCTTCAGTAATTTTGTTTTCCATTGTCCGTCATGTTTTGACGGGTTTCATCTAGTTATTATTATTATCATCTTAGGTGTGTGTGGAATCATTGTGTTAACCAGTGACATTGTGTTGGCTGTGGTAATGTGCGTATTTGTAATTGTGGCTAGGTTTGGGAAGAAAATAATCGTGGCCTTCACTTAGGTACCATCCGGGCATTTGCCTGGCTTTGAAGTAGGGAACCATGCCATTCCACCTCCAGCATAGCTAAGTGGGAATCTAACCTATCTCTTCTAAAATATCCTCACGTGGCTTAGTGTAGTGTTTAGCGCCGATGACCTCGTAGTTCCTCCCCTTTCAACACCAATAACTAACTAACTAACTAATTAACTAACTGATTAGGCTTAGTGTATAGTTTCTAGCGCTGAGGCTAGAACTATCTTTGCTGGAAGAGATGGGGATCGAACCCAGGTCCTTTAAAAGAGGAGTCACATTGCACACTCATCTCATGGAAGGTGGCTTTGTGTAATTTTATTTCTGAAATCTTTCCGGATTACACAATTTGTAAAAGACACACGTCCACTTCCAAACTGAGCTTACACAACCTCTTTGATTTCTTGTTGTGCATTATTTTCTTTCTCTCAACTATCTTGGACATTTTGTGTTAAGTAACAGTCTTCAATATAATATACAAATTGTATCGTACTAAAAATCTGACACACTTGAGTGATGCATTACGATAGAAGTAATATAAAATTATTTGTTTCGTTTTTTCCTTTTCTTTTTCTACCCTCCAGGTAGGCTTTTCCCACGGACTCAGCGAATGATCCCGCATTTACCGCCTCTACGAACAGTGTCCTGGAGCTTGACATCCAGTTAGGGGATACAACTGGGGAGGGAGGCTCACCCAGGTTTCATCACTATCAGACGAATAGTATATGAAGGTATACGGGACTTTGTTGAAACGCTTTGCTCGTCGTCGCACATTTGTTGAATCTACTCGTGCGCTACCTATTATAACATGGATTTACTAAGCCAGACACCTTGCCTGTAGTGTACACAACCTCTCACCCAAGTTTCATCGCTATCGGACGAATGGTATTGAACGCATACAGGACTTTGTTGAAACGCTTCGCCCGTCGTCGCTCATTTGTTGAATCTACTCGTGCGCTACCTATTGTTAAGTGGAGTTACTCAGCCAGAAACCTTCAATGAAGTGTACACAACATCCCACCCAAGTTTCATCACTATCAGACGAATAGTATATGAACGCATACGGGACTTAGTTGAAACACTTCGCTCGTCGTCGCTCATTTGTTGAATATACTCGTGCGCTACCTACTATAACATGGATTTACTAAGCCAGAAACCTTGCCTGTAGTGTACACAACCTCTCACCCAAGTTTCATCGCTATCGGACGAATGGTATGTGAACTCATACAGGACTTTGTTGAAACGCTTCGGCCGTCGTCGCTCATTTGTTGAATCTACTTGTGCGCTACCTATAGTAAAAAGGATTTACTAAGTCAGAAACCTTTTCTGGAGTGTGCACAACAATACAACCAAAGTTTCATAGCAACCTGATGAATGGTATATGAACGCATACGGGACTTTGTTTAAGCGATTCGCGTGCCGACACTCATTTGTTGAATCTACTCGTGCGCTACAACTTTCATATTTATTCACCTTTTAAACCTTCTCTGGACTTCCACAAATTATTCAAGACCAAAATTAGCCAAATCGGTCCAGCCGTTCTCGAGTTTTAGGGAGACTAACGAACAGCAATTCATTTTTATATATAAGAAGATATCTTGTGATGGTCAACAGGGTGTGAACTGTGCTTTCTATGTGATGAATAAAGACTCATTGTGGAGTGGAGTATAGGTTGGAATATGTAGCCTATTTATATTCCTACTCCAATGGGAATTTTGAAAATTTGAAGAAAAAAATTTACCAATATATAGGGATATACAAATTATGTATTTGTATTAGTAACGTGCTCATCCCAATTCAATGTTTCATGTTATGTGACTCTGAGACATTTTACAAATTTCTACTGCCTTTCCTCAAAATAATTTCTAGTAATTAAAATTTTGAAGCTGCATGCAGTATTGTTCTTACGTAAAGCAATGGGGTCCCGTAGTGTTGGGGTAGTGTGGAGGCCCCGGGTTCGATACCCGGCTCCGTCAGGGATTTTAGAAACTGACGTGAGGGCTGGAAGGGATGCACTCAGCCTCGTGAGGACAATTGAGTAGCTGTCTGACAGTGAGGCAGCACCCCGGTCATGGATACCAAGATTTACGACCGAAGGGAACCGACGCGCTGACCACGCATCACCCCATAATCTTCAGGCCAAATGGCTGGGCAGCGGTCGCTTGGTAAACCTACAGGCCCTTAGTGGGCTGTAGTGCCTCGGGTTGTGATTTGGGGGTTTGGGGTAAAGCAATGGGGCATTTGATTCCAAGAAATCTTCAAAATAGCTGTTTTCTTTAATTTAAGGTACATATTACACCTCCTCTGTGAGGGGGCGTGACCGGTTTCGATTTCCGGTCAATGTGAGATTTTCGAAGTGAAATATCACGTCCTGTGGTTTGGATTCCACGTAAAAAGGAGGTCCCATGGCTCAAGATCGCGAGATGAACGGGCACATAAAACTACATGCTACCTTGTCTCTGTGCGAATTTTCATACAAATACGTCAGTTCCAGTAGTTTTCGAGGTATTTACCTTTCAGTGAGAAGGTATGTGAAGTGATGTGTGAGAAGATTCAGACGGAAAATAGTAAGTTTATGTTGAAATTTTAAAGTTGTCTTCCAGAGAGTTGTATTTCTCTATAGAAAGAAAATAAATGATATTTTTAACCTAATTAGCAGGGCCCGCATAGAGTATGTACGCAATAACAGTGCAATGTAAAGAACGGCCCGAGCTATTAGTAATGCTACGTGCTACCCCTAGTAGCAAGTGCGTTAATTGGATCACAGTAGGAAAAGCAAAACACAATTGGCCCTTTAATGCAATATTAGCTTTATTGCAGGTCTAGAAAGTTACACCACACAATAAACACTTAGAAACCAATTAGCAGTCTTAGTCAAGTTCCTACCTTATGAAGTACACTCACCCTTTTGTTCTCACTCACAGAAGTTAATCCCTCACTAATGAGGTAGACCTGTGTCCTGGCTAGAAATAACTGCACTCTTCCCTTGTAAACAAGCCACAGTCTGACACTCACTTGTTCTTGAATACACACTGTCTCGCCGTCTGCAGGCTAGGAAACAATCCGCTGCGTTTCGCAATACACCACAGTAACGTCTGTCGCACTGGGAAACACACTCGCTCAAAACACTGTTCGTCCCTCGCCGGCCAGGTTGCTTTATAAATAGCGGGGCTGGTGACTCAATGGATGTTTATAGAGTAGACCAGGGTTTATACCTTCTCGAGATTTCCAGCACTAGGCGGACCAAGAACCTTCTGGACTATGTCCTAGTTCTTGCAGCCCCGTTGCGTAAGGCGCTGGTAACACTCAGTCAGGGATAGCCTGGGGTGACCTGAGTCACGCGCGGGCGACGAAACTGTCTAGCATTCGTAACACCACCCCTTTCCTAAAAAGGCTGATCGTCCCGATCAGTCATTGGTCCGTCTGTCTCCCTCCGTAGGCTGCCAGGCGATCTCGATGCACGATCTTCATCTTCGTCCTCGGGCTCCCCTGGATCCTGTAGACGACATCGTTGATCCGTTTCACGACTCGGTACGGGCCCTCCCAGGACTTCTGCAGTTTCGGTGGCAAGCCTTTCTTCCGTAATGGGTTGAAGAGCCAGACCAGGTCGTCCTCGTGGAATCCGCCGGCATCCGTCTGCTGGTCGTACCGGGTCTTCATTCGGTCGGTCTCGATCCGCAGTCTCCTCCTTGTGAACGCGTGCACGTGCTCCATTCGGTCGACCAGTTCTTGACAATACTGGCTTACTGGGCCCAGATCGTCCCCTGGTCGGCCGAAGGCAAGGTCGACAGGTAGACGGAGTTCCCTCCCAAATATGGCCTGGGCTGGTGTGCACCCGGTGGCTTCATGCACGGTGGCGTGGTAGGCCAGGAGAAATAGTGGAAGGTGTTTGTCCCAATCCCTCTGATGCTCGCTGATGACAATCCGGAGATGGTTCTCGATGGTGCGATTAATTCGCTCTACCATTCCATCGGACTGGGGATGTAGCGGCGTCATCCTTGTCTTCCGGATTCCCAGCAGCTGGCATAGGTTCTGGAACACCTGCGACTCGATGTTCCTCCCGTGGTCGGAGTGCATCTCCAAGGGTACTCCGTACCGCCTGACGAATTCCTTCACCAGGGTCTCTGCGATCGTCGCGGCTTCTTGGTTAGGGAGTGCATACGCCTCTGGCCATTTGGTGAAGTAGTCGCTGACGACCAATATCTAACGGTTCCCTGCCTCGCTCAACGGGAATGGCCCAGCAACATCGATGGCCACTCTCTCCATGGTGCCGTCCACGTTATAGGTCTTAAGTGGGCCCCTTCGTCTTCGTCCTGGGCCCTTGCTGGCTGCGCAATCGTGGCACCTCGCGCAGTGGTTCTCCACGTCTGCTTGGCATCCGATCCAATAGAACCTCTCAGCTTCTCCAGGGTCTTCTTTATCCCTAGGTGTCCACCAGATAATCCTCCATGGACTTCCTTCAGGAATTCCTCCGACATAGCCTTTGGAACGACGACTTGTTCCCGAGATGACGTCCCATCGGTGCTCTCCCAGGTACGGCAGATGAGGACATCCCTTACAATAAGCGAGTCCCACTGCGCCCAGTAGGACTTGAACTTTGAACTGCAATCGCTCACAATGTTCCACCCGGGTCTGGGAACACAGGCCGTCTTCCATTCGGCTATCAGTCCCAGGTTATCATCTTCCGCTTGTGCCCGCGTGAAAGATTCGCGGCTCCAGCTCCCTTGAAGTTCCACGATAGTCCTTCGGCACTGTATCCAGGTGTTCTCCTCCCATCTGGCACAGAAGGTGGAGTCTTGGGGGCACGGTCTTCGTGACAGGGCGTTGGCGTTAGAATGCAGTTGGCCATTCCTGTGCTGGATCTCAAAGCTGTACTGTTGAAGTCTCTCTAACCACCGCTAGAGTTGACCATCGGGCTGCTTGAAGTTCAGGAGCCACCGCAGGGATGCATGGTCGGCTCTGATGAGAAATTCTTGCCCGTACAGGTACTTGTGGAAGTGTTCAATGGTCTTCACGATGGCGAGTAGTTCCTCTGTGGCTTTGACAAGGCCTTGCTGAAATATGCCACTATTCTCTCCTCGCTATCCACTACTTGCGACAGGATTCCCCCTATGCCAAAGTCGCTGGCATCGGTATCGACGACGAACCTTGTTCCAGGTCTGGGGTAGGCCAGAATATGTGCGGTGCACAGAGCCAGCTTGAGTTGTTCGAAGGCTTTGTGGCATTCTGCTGTCCACGTGAAGAGTTGGTCCTTCTCGGTCAGCCGATGCAGTGGTTTGGCGATGTCTGTGAATCCTCTCACGAAGCGACGGTAATATGTGCCGAGCCCCAGGAGGCTTCGTAGTTGGGACTTGTCCTTCGGAACAGGGTACTCCCACACAGCTGCGGTCTTCTCTGGGTCGGTGCGCACCCCTTCCTCGGAGACGATAAGCCCAAGGTACTGGACCTGCTTCTGGAAAAGCTGACACTTCTTGGGGCTCAACTTCAGCTGGGCAGCCCGTAGCTTCATCAAGATCTCCTTCAGGTTGCTGTAGTGCTCCTCGAAGCTTCTCCCCAGAACGATGACGTCGTCTAGGTAGACCAGGCAGGTCTTCCAGAGTAGTCCCCTTAGAATGGACTTCATTAGCCTTTCGAAGGTCGCAGGAGCGTTGCACAGACCAAATGGCATGACGGTGAACTGCCAAAGCCCGCTGCCCACAAAGAACGCCGTTTTCTCGCGGTTCTTAGTGTGGACCTCCACCTGCCAGTAGCCACTCTTCAAATCTAAGGTGGAGAACCATCTTGATCCTGATATGGTGTCCAGCGTGTCGTCGATCCCGGGTAGAGGGTTGCTCTCCTTCTTCGTGACGTCATTCACCTGCCTGTAATCCACTAAGAACCTGGTGGAACCGTCCTTCTACTTCACCAGCACGACCGGAGAGCTCCAAGGACTATGTGATGGCTCGATCACCCTCTGCTCCTTCATTTCTTCCACCATTCGGTCGACTTCTGCTTGCTTGGCGAGCAGGATACGTCGGAATGGGGCCCTAATCGGTGCACTGTCCCCAACGTCGATTCTGTGCTGGCCAGGCTTGTCCTGCCGAAGTCATTGCTCCCCACGGAGAAAACGTCCTGGAATTCGCGTAGCAGGTACCGAAGTCGGCGTGATTGCTCCTCGTCTAGATGGTCCTGGGATCCTTGGTACAGCTTCTGTAGTTCATCTGGCAGGGCTGGTTTTCTTTGGATGTCCGTATGCAGGGCTCCGTCCGTCGTGTCTGTGATGCGGGCAATCCTGGTAACGGGCTCGAAGACTCGTAGGGTGGTGTCCCGGTGGACCGTAATGTCGTAGTCGTTCAGGTTGGACAGGCGGACGTACGGCCGAGACGTCGTATTGATGGGGGTCTTGGCAATTAGCAATCCTTTTGTCTGGATGTCCTCATATTTTGGCTCGATGACAGCCGCCACTCCCTCAGCAGTTCCGTCGACAATTACGGCTGCGCTGACCTCCGTCCTGGCGAGAACGATGACGTCCTCTCTCAGCCTTACTTGTCGTGCGGCGATGGCCTCGTGTGCTGGTTGCAAAGCAAGTTCTTCACCTCCGTAGTGGAGAGTGTTGGTACTCAGGTCCGATATGATGTTTTCTGGTCCAGTAAGTCCAGTTCGATGATCACTTCGTTTGATACATCAGCCGGGAGCACTGGATGCTTCACCGCCCGTCGACCAATGACAAACTCCAGTGATACTTCGCCATGTATCGGCGCAGTCTCTTCAGTCGCGGTTATTAGTTGGAGGTTCCTTTGTGTGGGTTGCACTCTCCACTTCGGGATCACGGTGGGATTGACGATGTTCCTCGATGCTCCCTTGTCGATCAGCATAGGCCAGCTAACTCCGTTGACGACTCCATCGACCATCAGGCTGCTGTTGTCCCTCCGTAACTTCGTCACACGGACTTGGACTGCCGGGGCTTAACAACTGTCACAAGCCAACCCTTGCCCCCCAAGGCTGGCTAATACTCGTTTCCCTGGGTCGCGCGGTTTTCAGACGACTGATTTCCCGACGGATAGCCTCGGTGGCGTCGATCACCGCAGTCCTTGCTCAGGTGGCCTTTCTTACCGCAGGTCCAGCAGGTCGGTACTCCTCTTCCGGCCCGCCTCTCCGGGAGTCTTTCGGCTGCGTCGTTGTTGGTGACGCCACGACTATTGAAGAAACGGCCTAGCGCCTCCATCAATTCATCGGCCAGGGGCTTGGTCTCGTTGGTTTTGGCTGGTTCGTCGACGTCCACTTGACGCACCCGCGCGTGCATTCTAGATGCCTGCTTTGCCGTCTCGAACTCAAGTGCGTGGCTCAGTGCATCTGCCAGGGTCTTATTGCGCGCGAGTCGCAGCGCCTGTTGAGTGTCCGAGTCCCGTAGCCCGTCAGTGAAGGTCTGCGTCGCAATCTGTTCTGGAAGTCGGCCGGCGCTGTTGGATAAGAGCGTCTTACGAGGCGTGCGATGACCGTCTCGAACTCCTGCAGGGAATTCGCGTTCCTTTGTATCCGGGTCCGGAGCTGCATCTGGTAGGCCTGCTGAAGATGGCTATCTCCATTTCGGGACTCCATATGGGCTATTAGTGAAGCATAGTCCTGGGATCCAGTCGGGATGGCCTGAAGGACGTTAAGGGCGTCCCCTCTGAGCGCTACAATGAAAGCTGTAGCCTTTTCTGTGTTGTTCCAGTTGTTTATGGAACAGGCCGCCTCGAACTGACGCAAGTATGTGCTCCACGGTACCTTTCCATCGAAGGTTGGGGGCGTCACTCTGCTCTCTCCCGTTCCTGACTTTCCCGGTTTAAATGGGGGCGGACGTCGTCGCAGCTCGGCATCTTCCTCTTGTAGAGCGTTGAATTTCTCTTCCACCCCCGTCAGCGGGCGTCGGCGCAGCTCGGCAACTTCTTCTTGTAAGGCGTCGAACTTCTTTTCCACTGCCATGACTTCCTCACGTAGGCCCTGGCAGATGGTGTTGACTTCCTCCCGCAGACCCTGTTCCAATTTCTTCAGGTCCTGTGCTAACTTATTCTGACCGTCTTCCATCTTCTTCTGGCCATCCTCTATCTTCTTCAGGTCCTCCGATAACTTATTTTGACCGTCTTCCATCTTCTTCTGGCGTCCTCTAATTTGGAAGTTAGGTCCTTGGCTAAATTCTTCTGGCTGTATTCCATCTTCTTCTGGCCGTCCTCCATCTTGGTTTCCATGCCACTTAACTTTTCTAGCAGTGCTTGTAATTGCTCTTCCATTTTAGTTGTTTGTCTTGTGAATGGCATGCACTACTGGAGAAATAGTGAACTGTGGTAAAATGACCTGCTGGAGTTTTGAGACAGGACCTTCAGGAGTTGTGTTTGTGCTTGGGTTCGTAATCCGGCTTCTGACACCAGTTGCTACGTGCTACCCCTAGTAGCAAGTTCGTTAATTGGATCACAGTAGGAAAAGCACAGCACAATTGGTTCTTTAAAGAAATGTTAGCTTTATTGCAGGTCTAGAAAGTTACACCACACAATAAACACTTAGAAACCAATTAGCAGTCTCAGTCAAGTTCCTCCCTTATGGAGTACACTCACCCTTTTGTTCTCACTCACAGAACTTAATCCCTCACTAATGAGGTAGACCTGTGTCCTGGCTAGAAATAACTGCACTCTTCTTCTTGTAAACAAGCCACAGTCTGACACTCACTTGTTCTTGAATACACACTGTCTCGCCGTCTGCAGGCTAGGAAACAGTCCACTGCGTTTCGCAATACAACACAATAACCTCTGTCGCACTGGAAAACACACTCGCTCAAAACACAGTTCGTCCCTCGCTGGCCAAGTCGCTTGATATATAGCGGGGCTGGTGACTCAATGGATGTTCCTAGAGTAGACCAGGGCTTACACCTTCTCGAGATTTCCAGTACTAGACGGACCAAGAAACTTATGGACTATGTCCTAGTTCTTACAGCCCCGTTGCGTAAGGCGCTGGTAACACTCAGTCAGGGATAGCCTGGGGTGACCTGAGTCACGCTCGGGCGACGAAACTGTCTAGCATTCGTAATAGTAACATTACATTTATTTACGAAATAAAACTTAACAAACTTAAGATTTTGATACCAGTGCAGGAAGGATCCAATGGGCTGTGGAATGATAACTTCACAGAGGACATTTGGGATACAACAAGGACTTCTTTCACATATACTACAGTAGTTCTCGAGTGAGGTGTACAGAGTTGCATCTTAGGAGCCAAATCACATTTCTTCCAAGATAATGCATTTTGTTTAAGGTACTTTTTGAATTTATGTATCAAAAATTTCTCTTAACACACAGTTGTATATTTCGTTGCTTGGTGACACAACCGATAACGAGTTAAACGATCTTACCCGTGAAAGGGCTACGTAAAGCTGTCCATAAGTAAAGACGGTTTTGTCAAGTAAAGGCAGATTTTATCGAAAGTCTGACCCTGAGATATATTTATTGTCATTGGGAAAGCCAAACGTACTGGGAATTGCCTTCTTTTTAATTGAAATGGCATTTTCGTATCAGTGGGGATAAGGGTTATCCTGGATATGAGAACCATTTCTTTCTTATCAGAATCTATAATTGTTGCCTCTATTATATTAAGTTGTAACTCGTTAACTATTAGCCTCGTCCCACTGCAGGTCCCTTTTGAGGGTAGAATATTTCATAATGACATAATGAAAGCACCTTTCTTAAGTTTAAGTTTGTGTGGAGGCATGCCAGTTGGTGTCAGACTGTACAAAAATTCTGCAGGGAAAGCCAAGTGATCTTGTGCATGCTCACGCACAATACAGTCTACACTCTCGTAGACTACCTAATCTCTAGGTAAACGCTGAAGTACTCGATTGTGCAGTTCAAGCGATGCTTCATTGGCGACCGTAAGAATAGTTCTTCCTTTAAGCTCCTGTGGGGTGACAGCAGTAAAATCAAAATCACCAATAGCTGTTCAACTGGATCTTGTATTTGTGGATAGCATGTAGATGGTACAGTAACGTCCACCCCAGTCTTGCCTTCCCCTACTTATAAAAGCCGTGTTGAAAATTATGTGTCAGAATTTAAAGCGCGCATGTTATGTGCGAGCTCAAGTTCATGGAATTTATTCCCGAGTCTATACCGATTCAAGCAGCTAGCAAATGTCAGAGAACGTGATCCTATCATTGGCAAAAATCTCCACCCAGTAAGATAACTTTACCACCGAATGCTTCAGTACAGTTGGTCAAATTCAGGTGTCCTCAGTGGGTTGTGAAGAGCAGATAACTCCAAAATTATGTTTCCAAATATGTGTAGGAAAAATTGTCTGCCAAAATATCAGAGACATTTGAAGACAGTTTTTGCCATTTTGTTTGTCTGAATTATTTATTTATTTATCGTATTTCATTTAGTGCCGGGAGTGTCCGAGGACATGTTCGGCTCGCCAGAGGCTGTAGCCGAATGCACCCATGGGATTAGAAGCAGATTGACTGGTTGTTTTCCATCAATTAATGACTCTAATGAAGGTATCTGTTAACATTTGTACGAAATTACTAACTGTCAAGTATTTCAAAGTCCTGTTTAATTTTACTTTGTACTAGCAGAAGTACCCGTTCTTCGAACGGTGTTCGAGGTTAACACCAGACATTATCAATTGAGCTACTGTTGCAATGGTTAGCGGTTTGTCATTCCTTCATAAGTTTATCAGAACGAAATTAGTTTTCTGAGAATATCACACTCACTGTCAATTTAAGGGCCTTAAAATGTGGTTTTCGGAGACCCTTTATAGACTTCCGAATTTTGTGTCTCACATTGAGAAGGGTAACATATGCTTTGGTCGTCCTTCTAGGATAATTTTTATATTTCGCCTATTTTAGCATGTATTTTGAGAAGTTTAACCTTATATCCACCCTTCTGTATGAAAGATACGGTGAAGAGTTTTATAAATGATTGGTGTATTGACTCTCATGGTTACCATACCTAATTTTACAGTAGGATGCACCAAGCATCCGAACACGAGTTATAGGCGTACATAAAGATATACAGAAAGACAGACAGACAATCCTATTGTCCACAACATATCACCCAGATATCCAAATAAGGGTATATCTACCACACAGTATCAAGAAAAATAATCCTTACGATTATTATTATTATATTATTTATTTATCGTATGAAGAATGCATGTAGATGGATTTTACATATATATATACAAAATGAATGGACAAATGTGCAGTCACAAGCTCGTACAATTTTATAATTCTAGGTCTAGTTGTTTGACCCATTCTACTGCTCCCTTCGATGTATGGTGGACGTCTATTATCGTTCCTTCGAAAGCTCGAAGAGGACAGTCAGCAACAATGTGAAGGATTGTCTGTAAGGAGGCACCACAGTCACAATTTGCAGAGCTAGCCCATCCCCATTTGTGCAGTAGGTAACCACGTCTGCCTTGTCCAGTTCGAATCCGGTTGATGATCCTCCACTGTCGCCTGGGGAGGTCGAATCCTTGTATCCGCTTAGAAGGGTTCTCAACTAGATGTTTGTTGATTACTGAAGACTGCTCCCACTGTATTTTCCATGAATTGTTAACATTGAAAGAGGATCCTTCAAGGTTGACTGCTGTGCGCCATGGTGGTTTCCTTGATTTCAAGCGTTGATGTTCTGCTTGTGCAATATCGTGATGAATGGGTAGCTGGGGATTCTGCTGAATGTTTTCCCATAAATTTAGGAGAGCATCTGATCTTCTTAGGGCTGGAGGAGGAATGTTGCTGAGAACAGGCAGCCATAGCGTGTTCGTGCTCCGAATACATCCCGTGATTATTCGCATTGCCTGATTGAGTTGCACATCTATCTTCTTAGTGTGAACACTATTGATCCAGGTTGGACAGCAGTATTCAGCAACAGAATACGATAGGGCTAAAGCTGTGGATCTTAGAACTTGAGTATTAGCTCCCCATGATGTACCAGCAAGTTTCTGAAGTATATTATTTCTAGTTTTGACTTTAGCAGCCACATTTGATAGATGCTGCTTAAAAGTCAGAGTTCTGTCTAGTGTTATTCCCAAGTATTTTGGTGTACTGCAGTACGGTAACACTTGGCCTCTGAATTCGACTTCTGGTTTGTAATTAGATTGTCTGTTGCGTAGGTGAAATGCAGATACAACTGTTTTCTGAGGATTTAGGTGGAGGCACCATTTCTTGAAGTATACACCCAAGGCTTCCAGATCAGCGGATAAAGTAGTTTCAGCGTCAGAAAATTCGGAGCACTGAGTCACCAAACAAATGTCATCAGCATAAATGAATTTTCTTGAAGATGTTTCCGGTAAGTCGTGTATGTACAGACTGAAAAGGAGGGGAGCCAGGACAGATGCTTGAGGTAAACCATCGTTTAATGTAAACACTCTACTTCTGTCATTATCAGAGTAGATCTGAAAGTACCTATTTCTTAGCATATTGTTAAGTAAGGCCACAAGTTTACGACATGGGATAACACTCACAAATTTCAATAGGAGTCCTTCTCGCCAAACAGTATCATAGGCCGCTGACAGATCCAAAAAGGCAGCCACTCTTATTGATTTCTTCTCATACCCATTCTCTATGTGCGTAGTGAGAGAAAGTACCTGATCGCTACAACTTCTCCCAGGTCTGAATCCTGCTTGCTCTATAGGAATGTGGTTGTTGATTGTTTCAAAAATTCTATTATAGATCAGGCGCTCAAGAAGCTTGTATGTGACACTTAGAAGTGCTATTGGACGATAGTTTTCCACTTTTGTGGGATCTTTATTTGGTTTCAGTATGGCTATTATTTTTGTTTTCTTCATCAGAGGTGGGATGTTTCCAGTTTGCAGGATATTTGAAAGGAAGTTGGTTAGCCATTTTACTGTAGCTGGTCCACAGTGAACCAGAAATTCAGAGTTTATTCCGTCAAATCCAGCTGCTTTCCCTAGTTTCATACTTTTCTTTGCATCTTTAGTTTCCTCTTCTTGGAATGCAATGGAGAATTCAGAAGACTGTATGGCTGCTCTTTTCTTGGTGTTCAACTGTAATTTGATATCCCTTTTGGTTTGATTGTCTTTTGTGTTCTTGGAAACTGATACTAGATGTTTAGCAAAATCATTCAGGTTGATGGCAGTTTTCGATCTTTTAGTTGCAGGGTTTGATGAATCTAATTTCCTAATGATAGACCAGGCTTTCCTGCTAGAGTGGGTGAAATCTAGGGATTCTACTATTTCATGCCAGATCTTTCTTCGACTCTCATCCAGGGATTGGAGGAGACCTGCTGCATTGTCAGAAGTAGGATGAACCCGTATGTCGACAAAATGAAATAAAAGAAGAAAAAAGATTAGTTTAAATGTGCTCTCAAACTAAATTCACCTAACGTGTACTTCCTGACGTGAAATAGATTTGAAAGCCTTGTAGACGAAACGCAATACACGCCACATAAAAACTGACCCTCTACGCTGTCTTAGTTCCCCATACACACCTCTTTCATAAATTATAAAGGCTTGTGGTGCATGAAAATTCAGGTTCTTTAGCCTCAAATGGCCCAAATTCCTAAAAGCCGCAAAAAATGCTGATTCAATTCTGGAATGTTTGAAAATAATGTTGCTGTTTGGAGCTATAATAGACCTTCTGTACTATATGTCGCTCGTGAAAATTGCATGAAAAAATTCAAGGTTACTCCTTGACCGCCTTAATTGCGTTGATGAATTATACAGTCTACGTTGGTTCCATGATAACCTTATAGCCATTTGCAAACTTTCACAGAAATGTAATAAATGGAGTGACATTGCTTCTTACAGAAATAGATGGAAAGTTGGATGCCACCCCTTGAGATAATGCTGTCATGGTTACCGATTTGCATTCGTTCATTAGTTTGTTAAATTAAATTATTTCGGAGAAACGTATGGTTCAAATCAAAATACACACGGCATTAGCCCAAAAGCATGAATTATTTATATAATAATCCGGGCCGTGAAAGTCTTATAATGTAAATTAAATCAGTTTTCTGGGAATATTTCAAAAACTGTTGGTTTTAGAGCCTTATAAAGTAGTTTTCGAGGACCCTTTAGGGCCCCCGAGTTTTATTTCTGGCACAGAGGGGCTTTGTCTCGTCGTTGTACGCCATAATATATTACTAATAATAATTATATAATATAGGGATAGGAATTTAATAGATCTGCCGTACCACACACGTAGGTATAAATTGCGTGAAATATTCTATAGTACCCCCTGACCCCCTTAAGCTTATTATACATAATGATGAATTTTACAGCTTAATTTGGTTCCGTGATAACCTTCTAGCCGTTTTCAAACTTCCACACTAATGTAATTAATGGAAAATTGCATTGCGTCTTACAGCAATAGATGGACCTCTGAGAATCTGTTGCCTTGTTTACCGGCTTGCATTCAATTATTGTTTTATTAAATGAAATTTATTTTCTGGTAATATCTCATAAACGGTTGGTTTTAGGGCCTTAAAATGTGTATTTCGGGGAGCCTTTAGGTCCCCGAGTTTAGTCTCTCACACTGAGGGGCTGAAAATGAGCTTTGTCTCGTCCTTCTACGCCTATTTCAGCATGTATTTTAAGGGGGTAGCCCCCCCCTTTAATGAGAGGTACGGAGAAGAGTTTCATCAATGATTAGTGTCGTGCCTCTGATGGATATCTGTATCAAATTTTACGTTGATACGCCCAGCCGTTCTCGAGTTATAAGGGAACAAATTTGTCCACAGACAAACAGACAGACGGACAAAAAAAATATTTTCGCGCGCATCCATCATAAAAAAGTCTGAAACGCGTAAATAACTCAAATTTCCGTAGAAGTTCAGGGAAAAAACAAACAAACTTTCAGTTTTATATATGTCGAGATATACTGCACCGCTCGGTGTTGACCGTGTTTTATTGCACAAATTTAGGTTTTACTCGGTAACCATTGGAGATACACGAATAGTGATAAGGACCTTTTCGATAGAAAATTAAATGTTAAAGCTCGTGTATGCCATCAAAAGTTTGCTATTTCTTAGCGTTCTCCTTTTACTTGAAATGGAAATATGAAATTTCGAAACCAAAGGATGTAGTGACGTCACAAATGTGGGTATTACCTGCTAACCGTTGGAGATACACGAAAAGTGATAAGGACCTTTCGGATAGGAAATGAAATTTTAAAGCTCGTCTGGGACACCAAAAGTTTGCTATTTCTTATCGTTCTCTCTTTATTTGAAATTGAATTATGAAATTTTGAAACCAATGCGAGTAGTGACGTCACTAAAATTGTCGCCATTTTTAATAGTACAAAATATCGAAATCTAAAGTATCCTATATGTAAACCTGGTAAATCAGCTACATCGATGCAAAATTTCATATAAATTGGACGAGTGGTTCTTGCGTTATTGGGTAACACACAGACAGAGAGACAGACAGACAGTCACACTCCATCTCATTTTTATACACACATCAAAAAAAGTTTTGCATCACCTCGGTTCCAAGAGTTCCGGAACCGTTAAATACAAAGGGAATAGAGATCAACACAAACAACATTTCAGCTCGTTTTATTGCTCATGAGACCCACACATTGCATGTTGTACCATCATACAGCTAGACTTTCAGCATTTGTGGTCCAGATTGCAGTACACACCACTACCTCTAATACCCAGTAGCACGTCCTCTTGCATTGATGCATGCCTGTATTCGCCGTGGCATACTATCCACAAGTTCATCAAGACACTGTTGGTCCAAATTGTCCCACTCCTCAACGACAATTCGGCGTAAATCTCTCAGAGTGGTTGGTGGGTCAAGACGTCCATAAACAGCCCTTTTCAACATATCCCAGGCATGTTCGATAGGGTTCATGTCTGGCGAACATGCTGGCCACTGTAGTCGAGCGATGTCGTTATCTTGAAGGAACGCATTCACAAGATGTGCACGATGAGGTCGAGAATTGTCGTCCATGAAGACAAATGCCTCTCCAATATTCTGCCGATATGGTTGCACTATGGGTCGGAGGATGTCATTCAGGTATCGTAAAGCCGTTTCGGAGCCTTCCATGACCACCAGTGGCGTACGTCGGCCCCACATAATGCCACCCCAAAACATCAGGGAACCACCACCTTGCTGCACTCGCTGGACAGTGTGTCTAAGACGTTCAGCCTGACCAGGGTGCCTCCAAACACGTCTCCGACGATTGTCTGGTTGAAGGCATATGCGACACTCATCGGTGAAGAGAACGTGATGCCAATTCCGTGGGGTCCATTCAGCATGTTGTTGGGCCCATCTGTACCGCGCTGCATGGTGTCGGGGTTGCAAAGCTGGACCTCGCCATGGACGTCGGGAGTGAAGTTGCGCATCATGCAGCCTATTGCGCACAGTTTGAGTTGAAACACGACGTCCTGTGGCTGAACGAAACGCATTATTCAACATGGTGGCATTGCTGTCAGGGTTCCTCCGAGCGGCAATCCGTAAGTAGCGGTCATCCACTACAGTAGTAGCCCTTGGGCGGCCTGAGCGAGGCCTGTCATCGACAGTTCCTGTATCTCTGTACCTCCTCCATGTCCGAACAACATCGCTTTGGTTCACTCTGAGACGCCTGGAAACTTCCCTTGTTGAGAGCCCTTCTTGACACAAAGTAACAATGCGGACGCGATCGAACTGCGGTATTGACCTTCTAGGCATGGTAGAACTACAGACAACATGAGCAGCGTACCTTCGTCCTGGTGGAATGACTGGAACTGATCGGCTGTCGTACCCCCTCCGTCTAATAGGCCCTGCTCATGCATGGTTGTTTACATCTTTGAGCAGTTTTAGTGACATCTATGAACAGTCAAAGGGACTGTATCTTGGATACAATATACACAGTCAACATCTATATGCCGGAGATCTGGGAACCGAGGTGATGCAAAACTTTTTTTGATGTGTGTATATTAGTATGATTGGTTATACGTCCCTGTTGACTACTGCGGCTTTTAGAGACGCCGGGGTACCGTAATTTTGCCCTGAAGGGGATATTTTACGTGCCAGTAAATCTGCTGACACGGCTCGCTCGCATTTGCGCACTATGGTATACCAACTGGCTGCGCCGGGAATCGATCCTGCAACCTTGGGCAATGCTAGCGAGAACGTTACCGTTGAGCCACGCAGCCAGACTAAGGCATATGTGAATAGAACGAATGATTCATCAGTGAGAATTCTTCCCACTAAAAATATCAAGCTCAATAAGATATTACACGTGTAATTCACTTTTGAAAATATCTTTAGGCTAGTCAAACTGATGTCATAAAATGACGATCAAATGTGTTAATGTCAATATACCTGTATTTCATTCATATTAGCCTAATGCCTCTTTCGGATCAACATCCATCTCCCTTATATTATGCTACAATAAGTACCGGTACGCGAAGGACATAACAACTGTATTTATTTGCGTTTTCGAAGTCGAATTGTGTTCAACTTCAATAGTTCGTTCCAGTAGTTGTCTATTAGAGCCGTTAGACGGTAGCACTATGCGCTGTCGCCTTTGCTCAGCGCGCGCAGATCATTATGTATGTCTTTCGCTGTTTTATTGCCTGCTTTATGGAAGAAATACTGTAACTCATGTAAACTCCTGCATAACTCACGTACAACATGTAAAACGTTAATAAAACTCCTTGATAAAACAATATTTCAGTGGTAAAAAGAAACAAACAAAAAACGTCGCGCAGAGGTGTGAATGATCCTGGGCTCTTGCGAACCGGAAGAACTTGCCGGCCCTGGCACGAGGCTAGATACCTTTGTTCTGGTGGATATGACCTCTGGTGAACCGTCTTCTCAGAAAAGCGAGCTTCACTGGCGTCCTTCGTTGTTGCCCCAATTTCCACGAAAGTCTCGCGCAGCGTAACCAGCCTAGTTTAACTCAAGTTGCAACATATCCCTTCCCCTGCTACCTGACAGAAAAGCCTTTGTACTTGCTTGCTTCAACCTCACGTTAAATGATTAAATATTCTATTGAAAATCTTCCATTAAATAGTAACTAATTAAATTAAATATATACATATAGTGAAACATTCTTCTCCTTCCATATTAAACTGATGCAAATAATATGATTACAATACTGTAGCTCGCATTCCTGCGCTTAACATGACCATAACAGAGCAATCGCCTTTTTGGACCTTTTTTGTATACTTGAGTCACCGTAACGCTGCCCAGTATGAAGGTATTCATGATGTGGTCTTTCCTCGTAACACCACACATCCATCTCAGCATTTTCATGTCGACTACATCCAGTCACTTATTTTGTGACTGCATCGTTGGCCAAGTTTCTGCTCCATATAGCATGACAGGTCTCACCGCACATTTATAGGCTTTCTCCTTACTTGAACAGTTCGTCTCCTGTCACAGAGAACACTAGACAACCTTTCCCAGTTTATTATCTGAATATAATAAAAAATGTACATGGAAGTGAACAATTGTACTTTATTTCAATCCATTACACTATGAATAATGCCCTAAATATCTCGACATATAGGCCTATTTTTTATGGAGTAAGTTTATGGAAGTGACAGGTGTTGAACAACGATTCTCTAAATCCAAATAATGGACCTCTTCACTCAGTGGTACGAATTGCGTTTTTAGAATTATATGATTGTTTAAAAGTTGCTACAAAACAAAAAAAACAAAAAAAAAAACAACTAAAAAACATACGTGTCTCATGCTCACCCGATCCGAGCAATAAATGCTATTTTCATTTCTAAACACTTGTCCATCTGGAGCTCCCATTTCTGTTACTTTCATTTATGGTCAAACCCTACTAGACTATCATAAGTTTGGATGAAATCGTCGACGAGGAGTAGGCGCGGTCCCCTTGTCAGAGCGAAAGTGAGAGATAGCAGTCAAGTGCAATTTTTGGAGTGAGAGGAATAGTCCTCTGGAATTTATCGTGGTTGCTCCAGCCAAGGCCATGCAATATGATTTATGACGTCATAGCCTAGCGCCCATCACCGAATGCGCTACCCAGCGCTGCTATGAATAAGCTGTGAGGAAACGAGACTGAGTGTTTACTTATTAAATTGTGTTCTACAGACGCGAATAAATAAATGAATAACGAAACCATAAATGAAACATGGTCAGAAGTTGATGCGATTGGTCCATCACACTAATAAATCGACGTTTTCGATCAGACTCAATAAGTATGCATTTTGACCCTTGCGAGTTTGAACTTGACCGGAAACACTGTTGTCTCAGCAATAAATGCGTTATATAAAATAATTCAATGGTAAACTACCCCATTTTAACGTGATATGTCGACTAGACAACGGGATGAAAGGACACACAAATAACCAATTAATCTGTAACAGTTGAAACATACATTAATATCTATAGTCAATCATATCTGTCCCACAGGTCCAGGTTTGATTGCCACCTCTACCGAGAAATGCGATTCACTCAGCCTCATGAGTTAAGACTGAACAGGGGAGAAGTGGGTTCGATTTCTTTCTCTCCCAGGTAAATGCTGGGATTGTTCCTAACAGAAGACCATGGTCACCTCCTTCCCTATTCTAGCATCACAATACACACACTTCCATAGACAATACACACATACAAATTCTACCCGTATCCAAGTGCAAATAGCTGATGACAATGATGTCCTAAACCACTCACAAAACAACAACAACAATTAGCCACATAAAGTTTTCCTCCATGTTAAGAAACCAGGCCAGTAATATAATGCCAATGACAGATAAGGTTGGTTGGTTGGTTCCTTAGTTTAGGGACTGCGACAACGCGGTAATGTAGCCCCGTGTACTTGGTGTGTGTGTGTAGAATCTGTCTGATAACCGGTGTTAATTGTAATGGCTCTATTAGTGTGTGTTATCTGAAATTCAGGTAATGACTGCAGACGATCAATTACAAGTAGTTCCTACTTTTGCTACCAAATGCTACCGTCAACGACACCTAGCTGTGAACTTGGCTACTAGATGCCACCACAACTGGCACCTGGCTACGAAAGTTGGAACTAATAGAGCGTTAATTAAATCTAACCTACAAATTTAGCTTTACATTATTGTAGTTAGTGGAAGATTCTTTTATATTGACATGGACCCCCCCCGAAAGAATGCATACTGAGGGAGTGTAATGCTCTTAAAAATCCGACGACTTCGGCCGGGTTTGAACTCGCGATCTTGGGAAGAGAAAAGGTTACCTACTGAAATGGAACAGAGCAGCAGTCAAGGTAGGTAAGAAACATGGCCGTAGATAAATGTCCATAACTTCTACATTTGTAGAGATATTTAGTTCATATTTTTTATGGTTATTGTCAGCATGCTGTTTGATATTGCATTGCATTTGTAACTAAATATGATCATAGAATCTTAATACATAAAAATAAATCTTTTACACATCCTGATTTTTTAAGATGCATTTTCTGCAAAACTACTGGGTATTTGTTTTATAATATTTTTATCACAGATTTAAAATGTCTCAACTTAAAATCCTGTGCAACAGAATTTTGATACTTTTTAAATTACTCAAATAAAAAAATAAAAAATTGGTATCACAAAGAAAATCTGCATGAAAATGTTCTTATTTATATCATAACTTCTATAATAAGCCATAAATTAAAATTCTGTTGCACAGAATTGTGCACAGTACTATTTAGAAGGAGACTACAAAGTTTTGTTGCTTTACATGCTGTAGTGTCTGAGAAAATGCACCATATAAGTGAAAAAATGTCATTTACGGGAAACTTAATTTGAAGTTTTATCTTTTACAATGCAATACCTGGAGATGAAGTTTTCTGTGCTGGCCATATCCATACTCCTCATCTTATTCTGCTTCTACTAGTTCCTTTGCAGCTAGTAAGTTTGTTTTGGCAACTTCTACCAAGGAAATTTAGCAATCTTGTGTTAAGATCTGTAAACCTATTGACAGACGGTGGCTTATTCATCAAGCCACAAAATAAATTAGCTCCCCTTCCCACACCTAGGTACCTCATCCCGTAGCAAAATCTAATGTTAGCATCATAAGCCCATTTGTTTATAGGTAATGTTTAAAATTTACTGTCTTCTTTGCACTCCTCATAAACAACAAGTAGTGTAGGCCTACTAACGATGCCAATCCTTTCTCTACCATAATCATACAATTTCATATACTTTGAACCACAATTGGCACTTGTACAGCTGTTATGAGTTGCTTCACAGATGACCTCGTAGTTCCTCCCTTTAAAACTTCAATAACTAAGCAGTTCGATGTCTATTAATCTGAAACCACTATTAGAAGTTTCTTCGGAGCTAATGTCAGGTAAAATACCCTCTGTTTTTTTAAGATGCACTGCTATTCAAAATTTGCGGGAGATTTTCTATCACAATACCGGTACCAGCATGTTGAATCCTATTCCTTTTCACTCTTTTCAACACTCTACCTCTTATTATCCCCATATTTACGTTAAAATCCAGTAGCCTATAGAACCTAATCAACAACTGGAAAATATATTCGACAAAAACGCTTATCACAGGTAACACACATTTATTAACCTCGTGGTATCCATTGTTACTCAACAACAAAGAGCCGGAAGAGCCGCCACCTTGTCCACAGCCTTCCGAACAATAACATCAAACATTTCCTCGCAATGACGGTCAGAGTGGCAAGATATATACGGATTCCTGTCCAGCTGTACTGGTGACAGCAAAATAGGGGGGTGTCGCCATAACGTTTCGATTTTTTGACGCTCTTAGAATTGAAGTACAGCAATGAAACTTGGGGATAATAACCTTGAAACTACATACAAGTTTCACAGAAAAAAATATTTGTGATTATTTCACCTACATAGGGTGACCATATCCAGTACTGTGAAATAGAGGACAACATAGGAAAAAATTGAGGACATTAAGGAAAAAAAGAGGACAAATCTTAAAGTAATAAAACCATATAAGATACGATAAAAATTGTTATGAACTTCAAAATGTATTAATTACGGTACATTAATAAACTTAGAACATTGCCACTGAATATATTATATTATTCTGAAATTTAAAAACATGAAATTACACTTTATTTGTAGACTATTTGTATTTATCTGAGGATGATATTCCTGCCAACAGTTTAGGTCTGTCCAACAGATATTTATAGAAGTCCTGACAGGAGTATTCCTTGAAATTGTACAGCACCATTAATAGACCTTTCACTGATTCTATTTGCAATCTACAGTATTTCTTTCATATGTCCATTGAGATGAAATCAATGAGAAAACCCTCTCCACAATAGCATTGATATGGGATACAAAAGAAATATTCTGCAATTTTAAGAAGCTCTGAGTAGCATTCAGTATTTTCCACTATCATTGAAATATTTTGCCCATTTCTGACTAGAAGTTAATTTAAGATTTTCGCTGTTATTTGAAAACTTCTCTGTAAATTTACTCAGATTACAAAACTGATCAAAACAATTTGCATCATCAATGTGAATACCTTTCCCTTGTAAATACATAATACATTTTTAAACATCAGTGTATTCCATCTTCTTTAAAGTTAAACTCATCCGCATGAAACAACTGAAATCACCAAAATATGTTACCCATTTTGTCAAATATTCCAAAGATACTTTATATAACATCAATGCTTCATTCATAAATAAATCTGCTTCCTTATCATACCCCTCTTTCTCTGCCATCGTAATGTACAGGCCGTAAGGCTCCTACTGTGACGTCACGCCTAGGGTCGTTATAGTCGCAGCAGCAAGTCAGATAGCTCCCTTCACACGCAGTCTCTTCAAACCTAATATAAATTACGCTCCCGCTTCAAGACGTAGAAAAATAGCAATGCTATTTAGGTCAGATTGGCACTTCCATCCGTTACCACTACATACGCCTAATTATCGCTCCGCTTGTTCGAATCCGGCCGCTGGAGCTGGTATTTTGAGAGTGAACAAAATGGTACATTGCCGGTACATTTACTAGGACGTTGAAACACACAAACAGGGCTAAATTGCAGTATTTTGACGTCGAGAATAAGATCTATTCTTGACCATTTTCTCGTTGTTCACCGCTTTGAAAAGGTTTATGTTAGATGCCTGAGAAAACCCCACATCACTCTTGGCTATTCAACAGATCACGTCCTAAACTGCTCGTGGATGACAAAGTACAATGTAACCTATCTCTAACTGTAATCAATGCACAGACCACCCTCAAGGTGACTTAAACAGGGCCTATCCTAACAGCACTTATTTTCTATGACTCAATCTAACTTGTTTCTTGCATCAGGAATTTACAATGGGTTGTAATTTTCAAAACAGGTATCAATAACCTACAGTACATACACCAGGTGCTAACAATCCCATTAATGTAAATACAGTAGCCTACACAAATGCTGCCACGAAAACTTTACCATATTCACTTGAGCTTGCTCGAGAGACCATTCTCACAAATAATGTAACTTGGACTGACTTCAGTAGGTACTGAATACTGGATATTGCTTCTCTGATTTACGTACTGCAAGTAACTTAACCTCAGCATTATCATATTAGAAATGTTTCCAGTCCTAGCATAGGCTGAAATTTGGGAACTTCTTACAATAATTGAAACCATATTAACTAACAACCTACCATCAAGGCGATTAGCTCTTCTCTCCCGAAGAATGGTATCTTACTTTCAGGGAAATGTTAACACACACTCTTGTATTCCCCGTAATGCACAAATAATTTCTAGGAATGTTGTGAATGCATTGCTTTCTTAAATTGTCGTGTTGGGGAAGGAGAAGCAAGCCACATTATCATTTCTTTCATAATACCGGTAGTTGCTATAAACAAACTTTTGACATACCTGCGACCTGGAAAGGAGGTTTCCTGAACTAACAACATTTTATTACCATCTAAAAAACCTTGTTTGAGTCGATATAATAAGTGTTAAAGAGATCCTAACTAAACCATAACCTGCTGTGTGATGACAAACATGCAACGCAAAATTTGCGTAGATACAATAACCTACCTACAAAATGAAAATTTGTTTCAGAAAAATAAATAATCCTCATTCTAGATGACGTAAGTAGAAGCGTTCTCAAGTATCACTTTTCACGCGGATACTCATTCATAAAAGATATAAACAACACAGCACAAAGCAAAATGGTCGCCATCTCTAACCCCTACCGATCAGCTGATCAATCGTTACGAGTCGCTGCATGATGGCCTGTACATTACGATGGCAGTGCCTCTTTTCGAACATTTTCTACTACATCTTTCACCTTCAATGAAATAAAAGAACCTTCATATCTATTTTGAAGCATAACTTTGACACTTTCCAACACATTCATGATTTCTAACACAGAACTCTCTTCTTTCTCTATTACCTAAGTGAAATATTGACATTAGAGAATGCAGGTGCCACAAATAAGCTTCACTCAAGTTATTTGCAAGAAAATTAATGAGAAGTTTTGGAGGATTTGGCACTGACAAGAAGTAAGACTTCAAGGGAAGAAACATTTCCAATAATCTCTCAACAGCAGGGAACAGAGATAACCACCTCGTCTTGGAGTGGTAGAGTAATTGTTTGTATTGGTATCAACAAATTCACAGTATGACTTCAAATGTTCAGTTCTTACAGTGTAAATTGAGAAATAATTATACAACTTAACAATAAGACAATCTATGTCCACAGATAAAACATCAGTTCAATGTTGAATTGAATTATTCAATATATGAGCTGGGTAACCTATACCTACCATATTCCTATTGACAACATCCTTTAAGTTAGTAAACACATTCTTGCCTTCTCTACGATTTAAACTACCAAAGTCAGTGTTCGTGTTGTCACCAGCAAAGGCCACACATTTCTCTACAATACCTAAACTAGACAAGGTATCCTTAATATACCCTGCAATATATTCAGCCTTCTCATTAGGAGTTATCTTTAGTACTACAAGCTTAGTTTTAATACCACCTAGTTTTTTTATTTTAAATTTAGTCAATTTACCCTCTAGGTTGGTGGTTCACACGGACGCAGCGAGGGAACTCACCACTACCGCCTCTATGGGCAGTGTCCTGGAGCTGGGAACATCTGATCGGGATGGATACAACTGGGGAGGTGTGATCAGCACTTCACCCAGGCGGCCTCACCCGCAAAGCGAACAGGGGCCTCATGAGGGAGGGGAGAGGATGGAAGATTGGGATGGATAGGCTAGGAAGAGGGAAGGAGGTGGCCGTGGCCTTACAGTAGGTACCATCCCGGCATTTGCCCGAAGACGAAGTGGGAAACCACGGAAAACCACTTCGAGGATGGCTGGGGTGAGAATCGAACCCCCTCTACTCATTTGGGCCACCCGAGGCTGAGTAGACCCCGTTCCAGTCCTCATACCACTTTTCAAATTTCGTGGCAGAGCCGGGAATCGAACCCAGGACCTCCGGAGTGGCAGCTAACCATGCTGACCGCTACGCTACACCACCTAGTTTATAATCGAAATATTGAATGAGAATAGGAAACATTTTCAAACTCCAATGATTAATTCCATCCGTACACACTCCAAAAGATATACCTTTCATACATTCTACTGTAACATCAACAGCATGTGGGCCTATTACTCTGTTTATTATACTTTCAGTTTTGGTTCTAGTTGAAGAAATTATTTTGGCCACTTCCGACTCATCAGAAATTGTCTGGTTCAATTTGGGTGTGCAGTCCATTGATCTGTACGAGGAATGATGACGAACGGTATGGAATGCTAATGCTCCTTCCACAGCTAAAACGCGATTCGTTAATGCTGTAGTTGATGTGGAAAAAAACTTGTCTATAGTTTGGGAACTGCCGCAGCCTTGTACACTTTTTTTTGTGTTTATTTGAAGAAATGTGACTCTCCAAATCTTGAGAAACTACGAAATAAAATGAAAATTTTATATAAATAACGATGTTTTAATATTTGTAATTTATTAACGTAAACAATAAATTATAGAACTTACCTTGATTTGCTACTGAGACGAAAGTTGCAGTTGGGCAAATTTTACATTCTGCCTCAAAATCATTACGTCCAAGCTTGAAAGCAGGATATTTGGTTTTCAAAGCATCTGTAAACTTGCACTTTCTTTTAGGCATCTTGAATGCGAGCAAGTTTTAAAATGGCAAACACACAACAACGCCGCAAGACTGCCATTCAACGGAGCACAAACACAGACACATATTCCCAAACACAGCGTAGACCGGAAACAAAAATTGTAGCGCTGCACATCGGTAAAAAATTAAACTATTGGCATGGCGCCAATATGAACTACGAAAAACTAAAACATACATACATTCATACGATAATATAGTAAATTAATAAAAAGGAGGACATTTAGACAATTTTAAAAATTGTTCGCGGACAGAGGACAGAGACGTAAATTGGAGGACATGTCCGCGAAAAAGAAGACGTCTGGTCACCCTACACCTACATCCTCCCTTAAAGAGACATGAGAACATTTACCAAAGAACAAGCTTGTTTTTGTTGATTCATTTATAACAGGTACAGTATCCTCTACACTTTGATGCTGATGTGCATCAGAACGTGCATACACTGAATGGGCATTCCTTATAAGTTCCTCAATTTCTATTATTGCACCTAACTGTCTTGGCAACGATATGTTATTACAACGTTTCACTTCTGTATTTGATACATACAAGGAGGCAAACAAATTTTCTGTTATCAATGCATCAACGCAAGTGTTCATTAGATTGTTCATTGAAATTAAATATATACACGGTTCCTCTTTAATGTAATTCCCCTCAGGATGATGACTCACAGTGTTTAACTTCACCTTCAGTTCCTGAAACTGCTTCCAGATTCTCCGCCAATGTCTGCATACTTTCAGCAAGAGCCTTTGATAAACTCTCATTTTCAATCCTACAACTCCTATCATCTAGATCTTCTCGGTAGACAATATTGCAGTGTCAATTTAATACTCTGGGCAGTAGTGGAACCGAAAATGGACTGCTCCTAGGAATTTCAATTCGAACATTGCGATACAATAATTTTATCACCTTGTATGATATTGGTTACTGTATTTATTCTAAACTAGCTGTACCCGGCATGCGTTGCAATGCCAATCAAAGAAAGTGTTGGCGTTGTAACTTTGTTTGTTGAAGTGCTTTTGCAATCCCAATATTTTTTTTTCTTTTTCCTTTAACCATCTAAACTATTGTAAAATTGATTTTCTATCAACAACAACAACAAAAACATGGGAGCGTGCTCAACAACTCAACAATGTTTCATCGCAATGAAATGAATGGTATATGAACGCATACAGGACTTTGGTGAAACGATTCGATTGCTGTCACCCATTTGTAGAATATACTGGTACCCTACCTATTGTCAAATTGATTTACTAATTCGAAAACCTTCCCTGGAGTCTACGCAACAAATCATCGAAGTTTCAACGCAATCGGATGAATGGCATATGTACGCATACGGGATTTTGTTTAAACGATTTGCGCGCTGTCACACATTTGTTGAATCTACTTGTGTTTATGTTTTATTAATTTTTGGTCTTTTTAAATTTAGATGTCCATCTCAAAATTTTAAATTCAATTCAAAATTTGTATTCTTTAATCTGTGTTAAGAGGGGCAGATGACCTCGCAGTTCCTCCCCTTAAAACAACAATAACTAACTAACTAATCTACTTGTGCGCCACCCATTGAAAAACGGATTTACTAATTCATACACCTTTGCAGGACTGTACTCAACTCACCAAAGTTTTATCACAATCGGGTGAATGCTATGAGAACGCATACGGGACTTGGTTGAAACGATTCACGCGCTGTCGCTCATTAGTTGAATCTACTCGTGCGCTACCAAATGTAAAATGGATTTACTATATCGGAGATCTTCGCGGGACGACTGGAAACAACATTTCACCTAATTTCATTGCAATCGCATGGATGGTATATGAACGCATACGGATTTTTTTAAAACGATACGCGCGCCTTTTCCCTTTTGTTGAATCTACTCGTGCGGTACCTATTGAAAAAAGGATTTACTAAGTCAGAAACCTTTCCTGGAGTGTGCACAACAATTCACCATAGTGTCATAGCAATCGGATGAATGGTATATGAACACATATGGTACTTTGTTTAAACGATTCACGTGCCGTCGCTCATTTGTTGAATCTACTTGTGCGATACCTGTTGTAAAGTGGATTTAATAAGCCAGAAACCTTCCCTGAAGAGTGCACAACATCTCACCCAAGTTTCATCGCTATCGGACGAACGGTATATAAACGCATACGGGACTTTGTTGAAACGCTTCGCGCGTCTTCGCTCATTTGTTGAATCTACTTGTGCGCTACTTATTGTACAACGGATTTACTAAGCCTGAAACTTTCCCTGGATTGTACTCAACAACTCACCCAAGTTTAGTCGCTATCGAACGAATGGTATATTAACGCATACGGGACAATATTGAAACACTTCGCGCGTCGTCGCTCATTTGTTTAATCTACTTGTGCCATACCTATTGTAAAGTGGATTTACTAAGCCAGAAACCTTCCCTGAAGTGTACACAACATCTCACCCAAGTTTCATCGCTATCGGACGAATGGTATGCGAACGCATACAGGACTTTGTTGAAACGCTTCGCGCGTCGTCACTCATTTGTTGAATCTACTCGTGCGCTACCTATTATAACATGGATTTACTAAGCCAGAAACCTTGCCTGTAGTGTACACAACCTCTCACCCAAGTTTCATCGCTATCGGACGAATGGTATGTGAACGCATACAGGACTTTGTTGAAACGCTTCGCCCGTCGTCGCTCATTTGTTGAATCTACTCGTGCGCTACCTATTGTTAAGTGGATTTACAAAGCCATAAACCTTACCTGAAGTGTACAGAACATCTCACCCAATGGAATGAATGGTATATGAACGCATGTGAGACTTTCTAGAAACAAACGCACGCCATTTTGTTGAAGCTACTCGCTCGACGATTTCGCATGCCAACCGAGCCGTTTCACGGGCTGCCTCACTTTGCTCTTGTGATTGAGAAGCACGAAGTCGAGCCATACTAACGCAGCGCTTTTCGCGGGCAATTTCTTGTTCTTCTTCAGTCCTTTCATTCGCAATGTTTCGTATCCTTCTTGCATTATGGCGTTGTCGGGAAAGATTCGATCGTCTTTGTCGCGGCATTGTTAATGATGATTCAAAGAGAATACAAATTACGTTGGGTAACTAACGGGATTTCATGTTAAGTACCTCATATTCTATACCGGTAGTGGTGAGCGCTACTCGCATCCAGTCGGCCGTGTCTCGTCAAGAGCTACTGTTGCCTGGAAACGACTTGCCTTGCCATTCATTCATGAGTTTATTTTAGCTGTCATTTGCGTTACGTTTTATAGTGACTTGTATTCTCTTTGACGTTTTGTGTCACGTCACGGGATAAAAGGTATCCTATGTCCGTTTCCTGGTTCTAAGCTACCTCTACACCAATTTTCAGCCGAATCGGTTCAGCCGTTCTTGAGTTATAAATAGTGCAACTAACATGACTTTCTTTTATATATATAGATTTATTCAATCTCAAACCTGATTCACACATCCCTATTCCCCCAACCCAATAATAAGTGTAATGAATATAAGAAAAAAGATTAATCAGAGCCTGCTACAGGTTATCGGGCTTTAACCTAATGCAGTTCTTGCAATTTTTACCCCCTACGACATAACCTGTAGCACATAATTTAGGTTAGAAATTCTGAATTTTACATCTAAATGAATTTTCACGAACAGAGGTGCTAGCCTATGCTAGAATTTAAAGGTAGGACTATTTGGTTACTAATCTTTAGAGCCAGTTTATACAACGGTGTGGTAACTATAAGTTTTCCATTCTTTTCATCATACATACCGGTACTTTTCGATTCTCAAACGGTATGTTGTTTGAAATGGTGCCCACACACCGACAAGAAAAGAGACTTACTTGGTTACGAGGTTTCTTCCTCCCATTATTACACAAATCTAGCGAGAATTGGAACTTAAGCATTGATGTAACACGTAGGCCTACCTTGGAATGTTTTGTAGGAATAAAATCGTTGCGGTGAATAGCTCGTATCTATTTCGAATTCTTCTCTTCATCATTAGGAAACGGTCCATTGGCATAATAATTGCCTTCACAATTTGGCACACTGCACTTATTAGGCATAGCTTTACGCTGCACTGATAACCATGAAGTATAACCGGATAGGAATTCCAAGAACATCAGTACCGGTACCGTAAACACGAAACACAAACACGCGGAAACCACACCATAACACGAATGTTATTCCTGAGTTTGCATAGCCGCACGGCCGTGACGTCACTCGTAGATCAAATGCGTATTGCACGGCTTTCTCTCTCGGTGGCGTTGCTCCAGCGATCATTGTCTCAGGGGAGAGAGCCACGCGCAGGTATAAACAGCTCATGGACTGGGAGCGATTGTCACACATTTTATGGTGGTAGCGAGTGACAAATACAGTATTTATCTAAAGTTACAGAATATCGTTTAATATTCTCAATTTGTTTTGTATTGTCTGTCATTTGTAACTCTTAGTCGGCCAACGCGAATTTTTCCAATGACTGGGCGGGGTACAATGTACATACTATGTAAATGACACTCATGGAAAAAATACCTGTATTAGTTTATGACCACTATTATAATGGGGCAATTTTTATGATTACGCGTTTTGACCTTCAAGCGGTGATCAGTGATGGATCCGCCCATAAATTTGTACACCGCCTAGTCATTGATTTTGACCGACTGAAGAGTTACAAGTATTACAGTAGTCTGTATAAGCAACACTGAAAGAATGGCTTCAAAACTTAACATTTTTTATTGTGTGTCAGGTTATTGTTCGTATCGTCGAATGCCCGTGTGAGAGGTTGGTTGGTTAATTGTTTGGCGACTGAAGGATGACGCACCTGGATGTGTGGATGTTCTTATATGTTTGTGACGGACGAGGTGAGGGGGGATAATGTGCCCCACGGTTGATTTAGGAATAAGCCATTCGTCCCACCCGCAAATTATGTTGAGCACCTCTGGTCTATGTCAATAGATATTGGTGAACTGCATGTAGTAGGGGAGACTTTACTAACTCCACAGTGCGGCTAATTTCTCAATATCTGAAATACACTTCTTCTGCATAAATAGGCCTACTGCAGCGCAAGAGAGGAGTTCATCTCACAAGTTGTGTTGACTCAACTATTTAATTCCACCTTAGCTATGAATTTCAAAACGGCAAATGCTACCACCTGGTGGTAAAATCATGAGAACCTGTGATGTATTTTGTTTCTTAGGCAGTTATAAATAACAAGCTGTACCCGGCATGCGTTGCAATGCCAATCAATGAAAGTGTTGGCGTTGAAATTCTGTTTCTTGAAGTGCTTTTGGATACACAACATGTTTTTCAATTTCCGTTAACTGCCTCTAAGCTATCGTAAAATGGATTTTCTAATTTAGAACCATTCGTGGGAGCGTGCACAACAACTTTCAAAAGTCTCATCGCAATCGGATGAATGGCATATGAACGTATACGGGATTTTGTTAGAACGATTCGTGCGCTGTCACTCATTTATTGATTCTACTCGTACGCTACCTATTGAGAAGTGGATTTTACTCAGTCGAAACCCTACCCTGGCGTGTACACAATAACTCATCAAGGTTTCATCACAATCGAAGAAGGTTATATGAATGCATAGGGGATTTTGTTGAAACGCTTCGCGCATCGTCACCCATTTGTTGCATATACTCGTGCGCTACCTATTGTGAAATGGATTTACTAAGTCGAAACCCTTCCTTGGCGTGTACACAATAACTCATCAATGTTTCATCGAAATCGGATGAATGGTATATGCACGTATACGGGGTTTTGTTTAAACGATTTGTGGGCTGTCACTCATTTGTTGAATCTACTCGTGCGCTACATATTGAAAAATGTATTACTAAGTCGAAGCCCTTCCCTGGCGTGTACACAATAACTCATCAAGGTTTCATCGCAATCGAAGAAGGTTATATGAACGCAATAGGGGATTTTGTTGAAACGCTTCGCGCATCGTCACCCATTTGTTGCATCTACTCTTGCGCTACTTATTGTGAAATGGATTTACTAAGTCCCCTTCCCTGGCGGGTACACAATAACTGATCAATGTTTCATCGCAATCGGATGAATAGTATATGAACGCATACCGGATTTTGTTTCAACGATTCGCGCCCCGTCACTCATTTGTTGAATCTACTCGTGCGCTACCTACTGTAAAATGTATTTACTAAGTTAGAAACTTTCACGTAAGTGTCCACAACATCTCACCCAAGTTTCATCGCTATGGGACTAATGGGATATGAAGACATAGGGGACTGTATTGAAACGCTCCGCGTGTCGTCGTGAATTTGTTGAATCTACTCGTGTGCTACCTACTGTGAAATGTATTTACTAAGCCAGAAACCTTCCTTGGAGTGTCCACTAATTTTCACCCAAGTATCACCGCTAACGGCAGAATGGTATGTGACTTTATACGGGACTTTGTTGAAACGCTTCGCGCCTCGTCCCTCATTTGTTGAACCTACTTGTGCGCTGCATATTGTATAGTGGATTTACTAAGCCAGAAACCTTCCATGACGTGTACACAACATCTCACCCAAGTTCCATAGCTATCGGAAGAATATATATATAAGTTATATATATCTATATATATAAAAATCAATCTTACGTGATAGTTTGTCTGTGGGTGTGTGTGTATGTCTCCTATGCATTCATATACCACTCAACCGATTGCGATGAAACTTGGGTGAGATGTTGAGTACACTCTAAGGAAGGTTTCTGACTTAGTAAATCTATTTTACAATAGGTAGCGCACGCGTAGATTCAACAAATGAGTGACGATGCGCGAAGCGTTTCAAACAAGTCCCGTATGTGTTCATATACCATTCGTCCAATAGCGATGAAACTTGGGTGAGATGTTGTATACACTTACGTGAAGGTTTCCAAATTAGTGAGTACATTTCACAGTAGATAGCGCACGAGTAGATTCAACAAATGAGCGACGACACGCAAAGTATTTTAAAAATGTCCCGTATGCATTCATATACCATTCGTCCGATAGCTATGAAACTTGCGTAAAATGTTGTGTACACTTTAGGGAAATTTTCTGGCTTATTAAATCCACTTTACAATAGGCAGCGCACGAGTAGATTCAACAAATGAGCTACGACGCGTGAAGCATTTCAACAAAGTCACGTATGCGTTCATATACCATTCGTCTGATAGCGATGAAACTAGGCTGAGATGTTTGCACTCCAGGGAAGGTTTCTGGCTTAGTAAATCCCTTTAAAAATAGGAAGAGCAGGAGCAGAATCAACAAATGAGCGACGACGAGCGAAGTTTTTCATCAAAGTCCCATATAAGGTCATATACCATTCATCCGATAGCGATGAAACTTGGGTGAGATGTTGTGTACACTCCAGGGAAGGTTTCTGGCTTAGTACATCCATTTTACAATAGGTAGCGCAGCAGTAGATTCAACAAATGAGCGATGACACGCGAAGTGTTTCAACAAAGTCCCGTATAAGGTCATATACTATTCGTCTGACAGTGATAAATGTTTGGTGAATTGTTGTGTACACTACAGGAAAGGTTTCTGGCTTAGTTAATCCATTTTACAATACGAAGCGCACGTTTAGATTCAACAAATGAGTGACTACGCGCGAAGCGTTTCGACAACGTTCCGTATACGTTCACATACCATTCATCCGATTGCGATAAAACTTGGGTGAGATGTTGTGTACACTCCAGGGAAGGTTTCTGGCTGAGTACATCCATATTACAATAAGTAGCGCAAGTAGAATCAACAAATGAGCGACGACACGCGAAGCGTTTCAACCATGTCCCGTCTGCATTCATATACCATTCGTCCGATAGCTATGAAACTTGGGTGAGATGTTGTGTACACTTCATGGAAGGTTTCTGGCTTAGTAAATCCACTATACAACAGGCAGCGCACAAGTAGATTCAACAAATGAGGGACGACGCGCGAAGCGTTTCAACTAAGTCCCGTATAAGGTCGTATACCATTCTGCCGTTAGCGGTGAAACTTGGGTGAAATATGGTGGACACTCCAAGGAAGGTTTCTGGCTTAGTAAATATATTTCACAGTAGGTAGCACACGAGTAGATTCGACAAATGAACGACGACACGCGGAGCGTTTCAATACACTCCCCTATGTCTTCATATCCCATTAGTCCTATAGCGATGAAACTTGGGTGAGATGTTGTGGACACTTACGTGACGGTTTCTAACTTGGTAAATACATTTTACAGCAGGTAGCGCACGAGTAGATTCAACACATGAGTGACGGAGCGTGAATCGTTTAAACAAAATCCGGTATGCGTTCATATACTATTCATCCGATTGCGATGAAACATTGATCAGTTTTTGTGTACACGCCAGGGAAGGGTTTCGACTTAGTAAATCCATTTCACAATAAGTAGCGCAAGAGTAGATGCAACAAATGGGTGCCGACGCGCGAAGCGTTTCAACAAAATCCCATATTGGGTTCATATAACCTTCTTCGATTGTGATGAAACCTTGATGAGTTATTGTGTACACGCCAGGGTAGGGTTTCGACTTAGCAAATTCATTTCTCAATTGGTAGCGTACGAGTAGAATCAACAAATGAGTGACAGCGCACGAATCGTTCAAACAAAATCCCGTATACGTTCATATACCATTCATCCGATTGCGATGAAACTTTTGAAAGTTGTTGTGCACGCTCCCACGATTGATTCTAAATTAGAAAATCCATTTTACGATAGCATAGGGGCAGTTAACGGAAATTGAAAAACATGTTGTGTATCCAAAAGCACTTCAAAAAACAGAATTTCAACGCCAACACTTTCTTTGATTGGCATTGCAACGCATGCCGGGTACAGCTTGTATATATATATATAAATCAATGTCACGTGATCGTTTGTCTGTCTGTCTGTGTGTGTGTGTGTATGTCTCCTATGCGTTCATATACCATTCATCCGATTGCGATGAAACTTAGGTGAGATGTTGAGTACACTCCAAGGAAGGTTTCTGACTTAGTAAATCCATTTTACAATAGGTAGCGCACGCGTAGATTCAACAAATGAGCGACGATGCGCGAAACGTTTCAACAAAGTCCCGTATGTGTTCATATACCATTCGTCCGATAGCGATGAAACTTGGGTGAGATGTTGTGTACACTTACGTGAATGTTTCAAAATTAGTGAATACATTTCACAGTAGATAGCGCACGAGTAGATTCAACAAATGAGCGACGACACGCAAAGCGTTTCAACAAAGTCGCGTATGCATTCAAATACCATTCGCCCGATAGCTATGAAACTTGCGTAAAATATTGTGTACACTTCAGGGAAATTTTCTGGTTTAGTAAATCCACTTTACAATAGGCAGCGCACGAGTAGATTCAACAAATGAGCTACGACGCGCGAAGGGTTTCAACCAAGTCACGTTTGCGTTCACATACCATTCGTTCGATAGCTATGAAACTAGGCTGAGATTTTGTGTGCGCTCCAGGGAAGGTTTCTGGCTTAGTAAATCCCTTTAAAAATAGGTAGAGCACGAGTAGAATCAACAAATGAGCGACGACGCGCGAAGCGTTTGAGCAAAGTCCCATATAAGGTCATATACCATTCATCCGATAGCGATGAAACTTGGGTGGGATGTTGTGTACACTCCAGGGAAGGTTTCTGGCTTAGTACATCCATTTTACAATAGGTAGCGCACCAGTAGATTCAACAAATGAGCAATGACACGCGAAGCGTTTCAACAAAGTCCCGTATAAGGTCATATACCATTCGTCTGATAGTGATAGATGTTTGGTGAATTGTTGTGTACACTCCAGGAAAGGTTTCTGGCTAAGTAAATCCATTTTACATTACGAAGCGCACGTTTAGATTCAACAAATGAGTGACTACACGCGAAGCGTTTCGACAACGTCCCGTATACGTTCAGATACCATTCATCCGATTGCGATGAAACTTGGGTGAGATGTTGAGTACACGTCATGGAAGGTTTCTGGCTTAGTAAATCCACTATACAATATGCAGCGCACAAGTAGGTTCAACAAATGAGGGACGAGGCGCGAAGCGTTTCAACAAAGTCCCGTATAAGGTCACATACCATTCTGCCGTTAGCGGTGATACTTGGGTGCAATATAGTGGACACTCCAAGGAAGGTTTCTGGCTTAGTAAATACATTTCACAGTAGGTAGCACACGAGTAGATTCAACAAATTCACGACGACACGCGGAGCGTTTCAATTCAGTCCCCTATGTCTTCATATCCCATTAGTCCGATAGCGATGAAACTTGGGTGAGATGTTGTGGACACTTACGTGAAGGTTTCTAACTTAGTAGATACATTTTACAGTAGGTAGCGCACGAGTAGATTCAACAAATGTGTGACGGGGCGCGAATCGTTGAAACAAAATCCGGTATGCGTTCATATACTATTCATCCGATTGCGATGAAACATTGATCAGTTATTGTGTACCCGCCAGGGAAGGGGACTTAGTAAATCCATTTCACAATAAGTAGCGCAAGAGTAGATGCAACAAATGGGTGACGATGCGCGAAGCGTTTCAACAAAATCCCCTATTGCGTTCATATAACCTTCTTCGATTGCGATGAAACCTTGATGAGTTATTGTGTACACGCCAGGGAAGGGCTTCGACTTAGTAATACATTTTTCAATATGTAGCGCACGAGTAGATTCAACAAATGAGTGACAGCCCACAAATCGTTTAAACAAAACCCCGTATACGTGCATATACCATTCATCCGATTTCGATGAAACATTGATGAGTTATTGTGTACACGCCAAGGAAGGGTTTCGACTTAGTAAATCCATTTCACAATAGGTAGCGCACGAGTATATGCAACAAATGGGTGACGACGCGCGAAGCGTTTCAACAAAATCCCCTATGCGTTCATATAACCTTCTTCGATTGTGATGAAACCTTGATGAGTTATTGTGTACACGCCAGGGTAGGGTTTCGACTGAGTATAATCCACTTCTCAATAGGTAGCGTACGAGTAGAATCAACAAATGAGTGACAGCGCACGAATCGTTCAAACAAAATCCCGTATACGTTCATATGCCATTCATCCGATTGCGATGAAACTTTTAAAAGTTGTTGTGCACGCTCCCACGAATGGTTCTAAATTAGAAAATCCATTTTACGATAGCTTAGAGGCAGTTAACGGATATTGAAAAACATGTTGTGTATCCACAAGCACTTCAAGAAACAGAATTTCAACGCCAACACTTTCTTTGATTGGCATTGCAACGCATGCCGGGTACAGCTTGTAGTATATGGATGCATACGGGACTTGGTTGAAACGCTTCGCGTGTCGTCGCTCATTTGTTGATTCTACTCTTGCACTACGTATTGTAATATGGATATACTCGGCCAGAAACCTTCCCTGGAGTGTACACAACATCTCACCCAAGTTTCATCGCAATCGGATGAATGGTATCTGAACGTATACGGGACGTTGTCGAAACGCTTCGCGCGTAGTCACTCATTTGTTGAAACTAATCGTGTGCTTCGTATTGTAAAATGGATTTACTTAGCCAGAAACCCTTCCTGGAGTGTACACAACAATTCACCGAACATTTATCACTATCAGACGAATGGTATATGACCTTATACGGGACGTTGTTGAAACGCTTCGCGTGTCATCGCTCATTTGTTGAATCTACTGGTGCGCTACCTATTGTAATATGGATGTACTAAGCCAGAAACCTTCCCTGGAGTGTACACAACATCTCACCCAAGTTTCATCGCTATCGGATGAATGGTATATGACCTTATATGGGACTTTGTTGAAACGCTTCGCGCGTCGTCGCTCATTTGTTGATTCTACTCGTGCTCTACCTATTTTTAAAGGGATTTACTAAGCCAGAAACCTTCCCTTGGAGCACACACAAAATCTCAGCCTAGTTTCATCGCTATAGAACGAATGGTATGTGAACGCATACGTGACTTTGTTGAAACGCTTCGCGTGTCGTAGCTCATTTGTTGAATCTACTCGTGCTCTGCCTATTGTAAAGTGGATTTACTATGCCAGAAAATTTCCCTGAAGTGTACCCAATATTTTACGCATGTTTCATAGCTATCGGGCGAATGGTATTTGAATGCATACGCGACTTTATTGAAACGCTTTGCGTGTCGTCGCTCATTTGTTGAATCTACTCGTGCGCGCTATCTACTGTGAAATGTATTCACTAATTTTGAAACCTTCACGTAAGTGTACACAACATCTCACCCAAGTTTCATCGCTTTCGGACGAATGGTATATGAACACATACGGGACTTTGTTGAAACGCTTCGCGCATCGTCGCTCATTTGTTGAATCTACGCGTGCGCTACCTATTGTAAAATGGATTTACTGAGTCAGAAACCTTCCTGGGAGTGTACTCAACATCTCACCTAAGTTTCATCGCAATCGGATGAATGGTATATGAACGCATAGGAGACATACACACCCACAGACAGACAGACAGACAAACTATCACGTAACATTGATTTTCATATATATATACTAGCGCACCCGTGCGAGAACTCTCGCATGTGTATAAACCATCCGCCTGGCTTTACGGTTATTCTGGCTTTGACTATAAACCACCCGCCTGGCTATGCTGTTATGCGGGCTTCTATACAGAGCCCGTCAGAGGAGGTTATCCTGGTACAATCCGCCGAAAGAAATGATACTTCGAACGACCCCGTCCTTCGAACCCACAACCTGAGAGGATAGGATGCATTTCATTAAGGGCTAGCACGAGAGGCTTGATCCAGGGGATACGGGTCATTTGTGTACGGAAACATGTCATAGACGCCCCAAGAAATACATCCGCCAATACAAAGCTAACAATAGAGAAATCCAGTCTTAAGTAAAATTTCATGAATGATTTATTCAAAGAAAGACCTCTAAACTACATCTGAGGGTCGAAATCGGCTAGTCCTCTAATCTAAATACAATAATGAGTCGATCCCTACAATGACGTTAAGTACCCTCGCGAAGTCCTAGTTACAAGTGTGCCCATTTCAACAATGAAATATGCAAATCACAGTTTGCCAGCAATGATCAATCGGGAGTATCGGGGTTCATGGTTTGTTCCCCCACTCTGTGACTTACACACTTTGGACTAAGCATAGGATACACTTCCAAAAACAAACAAAATCCAATCCTACTATCAAAACATTTAATTATCCAAAATATGGCGCTACAAAAATTAATCAAATAAAAATACTGACACTACATTTCACACTTGTCCAAAGTTGAACAAGGAATTCAAATTAAACAATTACAAATAATGATGATTGGTTTTCCAAAAAACCAACAAAACTCTAAGTTTCACTCCCATATGGTGTCAATTCAAATTCTTCAAAATAAAGAGCTCCAAAATGGCTCGGTAAAGTTTACATACACTGTGTTAGCAATTAAATACACATCAATTAATATTTACATAAGTATATCTGGTTTTTATCATAATATCAAAGTATGGCTAATCATTAATTTATTTTGGGCTCTCACAATGTTCATCTGTTACCATCACTCTCTCTCAAGCTACCAACTCACTACCGTGATTGGAAAAATTTGCGTACTCCCGTGCTATAGAAAACTATTGAGCAAGTCAAGATTACTCCCAGGGCCTTAATGTTCTCATAAAAACTCGTGAATCACTAAATCATTAAATTATAAAGTTAGGGATTTATCATTTTGTCTTCACAGACAATTATATCTTTAGAAAGCAACGATCTGAACTCTGCAAGCGATAATAATGGATGTAAAGTGACCTCGGTTCAAATACCGGGTCGTTAAAATAATCGTAAACACTTCCGTGTGTTGTGCCTCAGATGTCCCGTTCCCCAACCTACCTCAATACAAGAGGGTAAGGGTCTGTCTTAACTACTTGGCTTGATTTATTGCATGGAGAGAAGAGCCCACAGTCTCGCTTTCCAAGGGACTGGTTACTCAGCTTTTACACATAGCTGTTTCAAATGCATTTCTTTGAATGACAAGGCTTACGATACAAAATAACCACAAAACAACTATTTAGGTTCTACAGACCTTATTCTATTAGCTTCGGTATAGTATAATTATGAAGTGTCCTCATTAGCGGGTAAGAAAATTCAATAATACAACCAATATAAAGGGGCTTCAACACGGACGACTCTGAGTTCGATCCTTTAAAATGCCTCGGGAGCAATATCCCAACCTGTGAAGACTTACAACATTAGCGACTTAAGGAAGGCCTAGCCCAATACCAGCGCTCATAAAACAACATAAATTGCACCCTTTTCAACATAAAACATACAATGCCTCGTGATCAATATCACAACTTTTGAGGACTTACAACAGCTCATTACCGCAACCAACTGCCCCTCATAATTACTTTTACCGAGCATTTCAACGCATTCCTAGCGTGACAAATTACTTCAATGCGCGACATGGCGCTCATACACAATTAGCCAAGTTGCCTTTCAAAGAACAAAATAAATTCAAATCAACGTTTGATCTACATCTCAAAATATATATTACTCTTCCTCCATTAACAATAATCATTTTACCATAAAGAACATGTATTCACAACATGTATTAATTCATCTAAAGGATCTCTGAAGCTACCACTTTTCAATATAAAAATTCATCACAATATTCATTTACATAATTATTATTATTCTTATTATTACGCTTGCTTTACCATATTTATATCATTTGCCATTATACTGATTTTTCACTGAATATTTTCCACAAGGGATTCATTAATATTTCCCATATTTATTATATTTCTATCAAATTAATTGTTCAGATCGCGCAATCTTTATTTCACCTGTTATCAAACATCCCTACTTCCACTCCATGAGGATTATACGCAAATCTTCCCAAAACACATAATAATGAAATTGTTACTCACATGACTGTACGGTCCAAGACCGAATTCTCCAACGATGGAACATTTTCACCCACCACTTTCTTCTTAAGCCATATCCATGGTTATATTTACACTCAATAACACTTTCTTAAAAACACATAAAATATATACCCTAATCACTTTGAATATAAGGAATACCAATTTGTATTCGTTTTCACTTAAACACAGTACAATTTCACTAAAAATATTTTACACTCAAAAATTTCACTATATTTACATTACATAAAATTTTTATCACTCTGGCGTTAATTATTCGCCTTACACACGTGATTTCTTTTCTTTGCCCGATTCCATGGGTTGCACTATATGCACGTCGGCTTCCTACTCTGAAGAGATGATTGAAAGTCTCGATCGAACTAACCTCACTGGAACGGCTGATCTTCTAGTTCTGGGTTTGACTATCGGCTTCTTTAACTTTACTGCACGATGTCGTATCTTGCTAGACGCTAACTTGTTCGTCTAATGAAAGTCTGTCCCTGATATATTACTATTATGATCGCTCGAACTTGTATATCGATGACCAAGTAATTTCCTTGTATTACTGTCTGTTAGTTTGATTTGTGGCTTATTGGAGTACTCCCACATGTTTTACTGTTCATTTGTCCACCTAGACAAAGCCTGGAACTTCGATTCCTAATTTTTATCGTACTTCGCTCTAGCCCACTCGGTTCAGGAACACTAGGCGTTACTATTTCGTTCTACCCTAATTTGGTTACTTCACGTAGATAGAACTGTCTATTTCACTGTCCCTGGGTACTTCGAAACCTTATGATGCGTCGGTTCTTTAACTGAACTATTATATTCGAGTACCTATCGTCGGTAATTTCTTAAGTCCACGGCCTAAACTTTGACTGTACTGGTGAACTTTATAAAGTCTGAAGCTTGATGATATTATTCCTATAACAGGATTCCGAAGTGTCTTCACACGGCGATACTAATGACGATACTGCACGGCCACTCCCATACGGGGTGCTCGTCTGTGTTACAGCGTAACACGACCTCTCACGGTCTGATAAAGACTGCATTTAACAATAACTGTTCCTGCGTGCAGCGTCTCAGTGCTCACTAAAATTTACGTTTTGTACTTTGCGAAACGATATCACGCTCTCCGGCGTCTTTTATAAACTGAATGTACTTTGATGCAGCACTCCTGCACTAGGAGTTTACTTGTAGATTGTCTTGTTGATGCTCCAACGTCACGCTCCTCTGGGCTGACTAATACTGCATGTACTTTGAAACAGTACCACGCTCTCTGGCGTCTCTGGTAAACCGAAAGATACTTGTTGATACAGCGACGCCCCCCTCGGGCTGTCGGAAACTGCATGTGCTGTGATGCAGCACCTCCGTACGAGATCTGTTGTAAACTGCATGCTCTTCCTGGCACATCCAGGGTTTATATCCAATTCTGCTGCAAAAAGATCAAATCCGCTTCTTCTCCAGCACTAACTTCTGAAGTGATTGTCCTATAATTTTGAAAAATATATCCCTTGATAGCTCTTGTTTTAAACGTAACATGGTTTCTTTGATCATGAAAATCGATCACACAATTCCAAGATATTAAATAATTTGGCTCCTCAGATATGTGGGTGGTGAGGTTTGTTTTTCCCTCTCTCCCATGTCTGGGCTCGGGGAATAACTATCGACGTAATGCCTCGTCTGCCGTTCTTTCCTGTGCAAATATTATAAACTTTTTCCCCACACAAAAATCTCTATTCCAGAATGATAAATTATGATGTGTTCATTTCATTAATTAAATGCTTGCAAATGGCTTAATTTTAATTATTTCTCTTATTGCATCATTGCAAGGTTGCCATTTTATAGCTGAGTAAGGTCTATTTCCGAAACTCATTCTCCTTCACTCGTCGTGGAAAGTTTTTCTCGATCTATTAATAATCATGCGCCAGCTTCTTATCGATGCGTCAAGCGTGATCTCCTGCCCGCATGACTAGTGGTCACCCGTTCTTGCACCACATTATTACAGCCCACTTCTTAAAATCTTTCCAAGTCATTCTAAAGACTGCATTATTTCCTCTCTTCATTTGCAAATAAAATATGGATTCGACGCATGAACCAATTACACATGGGTTCACAAGAAACAAAGCAACAACTAAACTAGGCGCGTGGTACTAGAAGAATTGACGCGGAGCAAAGTTACAACAAATGACTCGGTATAAGTTACATTTAACATCAAGCAAACCAATCCCTAGGTTAGGATGGTACCACGCCCACATTTACTATTACATTTAACATCTGTCTAAATCCTATGTGAACGAAAGTTTTACGACGAGACGCGTCGTAATCAAATGCTTATTACCAAATCTAAGGATAGTTTGACCACTAACTATAAAAAAAAAAAACACATTGCATTACACTTTGACATCTAAATAGGGTACAATAGGGTGACTACACTTGGAAATAATCAATGAACACTTAGTACTAGCCTTCCTTCGCGAACTGAGATACTTTTTGTACCCAGTCGTCATCTCATGCATGTAAATTAGGGTGGCAATGCGCAATCATCACTGCGACTTACAAGCTTTGAATCACGCGGGCCATACGTTACGAACTACTGGTCCCGGAAGATTCATGCCGTCAAAAAAAAAGAGTGTCAGCTCCTTTAAAAGTCATCTCCCACTGGAAATGATGCGAAATCACGGTGTCAATCAACAACAAGCAAATGGTTGCGAAACTTAATGGCTGTAATTATTTAATTAATTATTCCGTCGTTTTAGGATAAATAAGCGTTTGATTTATCAGTAGGTTTAAGTACTGTATTAGATAGTTCAGTTTAGGACACTAGTCGTCGGCAGCATGTGATCTCCCTTGAGATTCACTCGAAGAATATGATTCCTAATAAGACAACAATAACACAGGTTAGCGCGTCTTACACCAACTGCACGCAAATATCATCGGTCGCCTTGGCCGCAGCTCAAATAGACTCCAGAATAAACCAACAATAAGGCGAACTTTAATCCGTCCTGCCTAAATACCATAATGTGTTCACAGACACAACAATAACATTGGCTAGCCTGACTTTATATAAAAACTGGGTCAATTAACATATAGTTTAAACCTTTTTATAACACGCTAGATGATTCATTTTCATCAGCTCAACTATTTAAGGAATTCGTGTTAGCGAATGCTCCCTCACTCTCAAACGTGGTAAACAAATAATAGGTGTTTCACAGCTCAAGTAGCTCTCCCCAAAGCATGGTTATATCATTGACACTGACCTTCAAATTCCTGCGATTGTGACGTAAATTAGCATTAATAACAAGTCAATGTAGTCGTCTCGCTTTGCATCCAGGGTATTAACAGGTTCCTACCGCTAGCTATCGCGTGTCAAACAAGCTTTACATAGCATGGCGTACGGCTTGGATTCGTACGAATTGTGTTACAAAACTGTTCAATTTCATCTGTCAGAGACACTAAATCAAGTCCTGGTGTGCTCTGCAGTTAGCGTTCAAATAGATTATCACTTCCCTTATAGTGTTTCTTATCATGTTTTACCCTTTCATATCACATAACGTTGCAATAGTTCCAAAGAAGAGTAAAATAAAGACTGTACACTGCTGCAGTCTAACTGCATTGACGTGACAGATATGTCACTCATCCTATTCTTTGAACACGTGGGCTTATGCGCATGGCTTGGCACATTCATGAACAAATAACAACATCTGACTTCTGCGGCGATGTTTAAAATGATACGATGTAGATTTACCCACCAATCTTACTGAACATGGGTTCGTTCCTCCCAGGAACTTCTCGTGGTAAATTTTACTCACAAAAATGTCAAATAAAGAGTACAAAACAAATGTTTCAGCATCTGTCGGCTGAGAAATGATAAGCTAATGATGGTGTTTTAACTCAAAAGAAGGGGCCTAAAATATAGGGTGTTCCCTAAATACAAGAAGTCTACATCTTCTGTTTGACGATGTCGTTTACATGACAAAAATTACAGCCTTCACTTGGCTGGCTTATCATTACACTGAAAAAGATATACAAATGAAATGCGCACCTGCCGTATAACAAGGGTTCGGTGTCTAACTAAAGATTGTCCCAGTGCCAAGAAGAAAATTATACACCAATCCTGCCTGAGTGGTCAAATATCATAGTTTCGGCAAAAATACTTCAAAACTACTTCCACCTGGACAAACCTTGTACTCGATGAAGGTACAGGACTCACGATTACGGTTTCATGTTGTTCACCTTCCAAACTTCCCGTTGGTAGGGGTAACATGCCTCCATGGCTCCTGGCATGTTTCTGGATAAGGCCAATGGTCCTAGTCTGCCCTCTTGCTCCATCTCGTACGCGGCTTGGTCCGCAGGGTGCTCGTTAGACATTCACATGGTGGTCGGGTTTATTTCCTCGGTTCCTCCCTCATCATAAGGAGTTACTCCATCTGGACGTTCTTACGGTGACGTTGAAATATGGTCATCTCGTGGCGTGTTTCAAAATGCATCGTGGCAATTAATATCACTGCTTCTATAATTAAACTACACCGACTGTAGTGGCTACGCGCGCTAAAGCGCTGCGTTAGGTCAAGGGGCCAAGCTCTCTGCTGACTCGGTAGACGCGTGGGTTCGAGCCCCACCGTCGGCTGTCCTTGAAATGGTTTTCCGTGGTTTCCCATTTTCAATACCAGGCAAATGCTGGGACAGTATCTTCTGACAGGCCACGGCCGCTTCCTTCCCCATCCTTGCCCAGTTTCATTCATCTTCATCCATTCCATCTCTCATCCCGACGCGCAGGTCGCCCACGGGCGTCGACTAGAAAGACCTGCACTCGGCCTCTCAGGAGGCTACTCGACAAAAAAAAAACAAAAAAAAACTACGTAGTACAAATGCTATCACTGGCTTTAATTTTTCAGGTGGTGGAAAAATAGCTCTGCTTTACCTGCCACAGGCTTTGTGATACACGTGGTATTCCTCAAAGATTCTACACTTGGTTGGATCACTAACAATCTGGGTATTCACAATTTCACACGTGCGATGAGTAGCATTTCCATAGTTAGTTTTACTAGATAAAGCTAGATAAGGCTATTAAACGTGGCTGTAGCCTCAATATTTCCTGTCTGACTTCAGACGGTCCTCGTGGTCTGGTGAAAAATATGTCAAATTCACACAAATAAATTCACACTTGCTAAATAATGATGCACTAGCCTTAACGGCTGAAATAAATACCTTTCGCTGATATCTATCGTAGCACACAGCTCGATGGCTGTAGATAATTACCTCCCAATTCTGGGGTATGCACTTACGCCTAATGTGGCCTTCGTCTATAAGACGGACAATTGGCAGAACACGTGTAGTCACGACGGACTCTCAAAACGGTGTGTTGCATCTAGCAACTGCTTCCTGATTCCAAGGAAGTGGTTAAGTCATTTAGCGACTAATTACTTCATCCCCCGCGTGTCTGTGGTGAAAATACCTTTACCAAAAATATTATTTACCAGTTCTAAAGGCCAAGAAAAGGTAAATTATGCAGAATTGAATATGGCATGATCCTGACATATGTGGAATCAACATTGTAGGTAATATATCTCCAGGAAGAAAATAAGCTGTCCTCGCCGAAGTCAAAATAGCGGATTGTTCATGAGGAAGCTTCAGGGTGCGTTCTGTCGAACTGAGCATGTGGAGTGAGTATGCTCTCAAAGAAATATTAAACACATGAGCCTAGGCGGGCTCAATACATATGTTGATTGGTTTAAACGCACTTTTTAAACAAATTATCGATATTTATGAAATGAGAGCAATTCATCACTTCTGCTGGTTACACAATGGGTTGTGTGCGTCCCATGTGTACAGACTACCTGCCCGTCTTGAGTGCTATGCGGCTGTACGCGACAGAGTTCTGCCAGGGGCAATCGTCTTGTTTATTTCTTTTAAAGCACTTTATAAACAAATAAATATATTTCCGTTGACTTTTCAAGAAATGCAAGATTTTTCCTGTACTATTGAGACGATTTGGAAGATTTTGGTACAAACCACACCTTCTATATCCCTCTGGTTTAGGAGCTTGAGTTTTGTGAAACATACACCTTAGCGTATTGTATACAGTATATAGATAATTCTTCATGTATTTCGGCGATGCATTTATGTAGTTCAGGCTGTAAAGAAGCATATTAATAGACTCATCATATTGCAGATTTAGACAAGCTTTCCCGGAATCAGCCCTAGCACCACTTTTTGTATTACATGATTTATTCTAAAGTTTAAAATATTCGCCCATCATTACTTGAATTAAATATTAGACTATCTATTAGATATTGTGGTAACTTACATGTTACGGCATGACATTGAGGTCTTCTTCACCTCAATTAAGAAATGAAAATACTAATTACGTACCGTACTTAAATCTAATGATGAATGTTTGTTTTGAAAAATTATATGATAAATTATAATTAAAAGAATAAAATAAAATAAAGTATTAAAATGAATAACCTTACAATGTAGCCTAATTGAATGTAAATATAATATAATATTGGGCTTCACAATAAAAAAAATCCAAATTACTGATAGAAAAAAAAGTCATTTTTTAATAACAAGTGCCAATTAAATGAACGTAAATAAATATTGTGATTTTCATTAAAATTCCAAACAATCAATATAGAAAATTAAATATAGAAATAACAAATGCTGGATATCAACAAATACGTAAACTGAGTTGCCGGAATATTAGTAAAATTAAATCCTCTTTCGAAATATGGTGTGGAAATGAAAGCAAAATTTACACAAAATTTACATCTTGTAACGTGTTTTTCGAGGATATTTTACGCCACTGACATAAGTTAGTAGGAAGCCATTCAATGTTTATTTACGCGGCAAATTGTTCATCCGAGATATGTTTCATGTAACTTATTATTATTATTAAGGTATTTTTGGAGCGTTTTTTATAAGATTATAAGTATACAGATAGGTTTTCGATGTTATAGAAAACACTATCAAGCGAATTATTACGAACAACATTATCGCGGAAAATTATATGATTACGGAATTTTACGGATTTTTGTCAGTTAGAGTTTATTGTGAGAGAGATGAGTCATTGGGAAATCAGCTACAGGTATATTCTTGTCGAGAATCGTGACGAAAGCCGTGGGGCACTTCCAGCTGGCTGTATCAAGAAAAGGCGAAATGGCCTGAACTGGAAATCGACATCGTCGCGCCGAGTATATTGACCCTTATGTCGGGAGTATCGCGTGGTGTCTCAGCCAATCATAGGAGACCGGGCGACTAGGAGACGGCTCCAGAGAGGGGATGAGAGGAGTGCATATATTGTTTGCGCGCCGAGAAGGGAGGACGATTATCATTGTAAAACTTGACCGATGTGGTTGCTCGTTTGGTTGGTTCCGGTGTGATCGGACCATGACTTTATCATTTCTACAACAATCTCCACCACTGACGAAGAAGATGGCGACGTCCAGAAGGCTGTTGGAAGCTTCCTTAAAGAACATCAAGTACCAGGGAAATGCTACGGCAATTTCCACTGGTAAGCGCGAATGACTCAGAACTACATAATCTCTCGCTTCATTGTTTCATATTCAGAATTTCAGTAACTTCTTAGCTTGGGCATAATAGTAAAATCAGTAATTCATCCGACTCCGTTTTCACGTAATTCTCTAGTGTCAAATTCAAATCGTTACGCTCCAATTTAAATTTATTATTATTATTTTTAAAATTGCCACTACTTGTTTTTTATATAATAAATTCATTTCTTATACTATGCAATCTTTGCTTTCAGTAGGTAGCATTAGAAATAGACCAAATTCCTTCTCCTGATACAATTGTTAGTTGGGTTAATGATCAAATCATACCACGATCTGAGTGTGAAGATTCTTAAAGGTGTTCTGCCTGAGCTAGGTGATGTTAAATATAAATTTAGATTTCAACATAGCGTTGAGGTCTTGGCGCCCATAATACAACGTATCTTAGTCAGAGTAAACATTACATTTATCACCTCAAACATGGGACTTGTTGTGGTTTTTCCACACTCTCTCCAGTGAAACAGTTACACTTGCCGCCCAACTGTTGAGCTTCTTATATATGTATTTTAAAGTGCAACACAGGGCAACCAGAACAGTTACACTTGTACGCTCAACGTGGAGCAAAAGAAACAGTTACACACAAATTCCAAAAAATCAACATAGAAAATTAAATATAGAAATAACAAATGCTGGATATCAACAAATACGTAAACTGAGTTGCCGGAATATTAGTAAAAATAAATCTTCTTTCGAAATATGGTGTGGAAATGAAAGCAAAATTTACACAAAATTTACATCTATTCGAAAGAAGATTTAATTTTACTCATTTCCGGCATTTTAGTCATTAGATTTAAGTACGTCATTAGTTTTTTCATGTCTTAATTGAGCTGAAGAAGACCTTGATATCGGATCGAAACATGTAGGGTACTATAATACAAGGGTTGCTTTTTTAAGTTTTGTCAACGATACTGCTGCTTTATGTTGCAACGGTGTTGAACTGTGCCATTGTTACCAAAAGTAGCTAACCTGTATCCCCTACCTTAGAGCACATGACCTCGTCCGTCCCCTCCCCCATTCGTATGCAGTGGCGCCTGTTAGATGAGTGGTTGTGGGCAAGCGGTCGAGCAAGACGGTCGCAATGTTTTCGAAGCAGGAGCAGAGACAAAATTCAGTGTGCTAGGGGTCGCACGGCTCGAGAGGACTGCACGAGGCGTGCGGTGTATCTGCGTAACCTTACAGAACGGTAGCAAGATAGGTTGCAGCCTTTCGAGATCGGCGCGATCGTGTGGAGGAAATGCCTCGATGAGGTCACCCACCAGTAAGTGATGAAAATGTACAGATGGTGTCGCGTAGGTGGAGGCGGATCGGAACGTAACGCTTCTTGAATTAGAGCAAGATACAGGACTGGCGAATTCGACTGTCTTTCACATCCTGAAGGACTGCCTGAAAATGAGGAAAATTGCGTCAAAATTGTTCCGCATGACTTAACCGACATGCAGAAATAGTTGCGATATGATGCTTCTCGTACGCACTTGCAGCGTTATGAGCGCGAAGGAGAGGACTTCTTACGGCGTATCATAACCATTGACGAGACGTAGGCCAAATCGCATGAGCCACAGTTGAAACGCCAATCGAATGAGTGGCGGCACCACGGATCATCACGAAAACAAACCATTCGTCAAACCCCCACCAATGTGAAGGTAATGTTGATTCTTGCCTATGATTGGGATGGTGTGATCATAAAATATACCGTTCCCCCAGGGCATACAGTTAATGCGGCGTACTATTGTTCGATTCTGCAAGACCATCTCCTAGCAGCTCTGGGAAAGAAACGGCGACACCACATCGATACTCCGCCCATCGTTATGCATGACTATGCTAGGGCACACACAGCAGGAGTTGTGTCAGCATTGTTGAATCGCTGGAACTGGGAGGTGCTCTATCATCCCCCCTACTCTCCCAAATTAAGTCCCTGCGAATTTGATCTCATCCCGAAGATGAAGGAGCCACTTCGCGGGAACCGCAATTGGAGATGTTGTGCAGACTGCCGAGTGCTCTCTTCGCACCATCGATAGATTGGGCAGTGCCAACGGAATCCAACGGCTTCCGCTTCGCTGGGAACTCGTTGTACGCAGTGCTGGAGACTACATCGAGGGCCTATGAAACTAGGAACCATGTAGGTGTGTTATTTATCAATTTATAACCTAGTTGCCAAAACTAAATAAGCAACCTATGTACAGTATATAATAGATATATATTTCAATTCAAGTATTGATTGACATATATTTTAAACTTTAGAATTCATCTATCAATACGGATATCAACAAACATTTTGCAATAATGGCAAATGTACTGTACTCGATTTGGAGTATGACCACTGAGCTACGGTGCTGCGTGAACGGCAGGGGGCCGCAAATATTACGTTACGGTGGTTTGATCTTGCCCGAATGACCGGTGGAGTTCAGTGCACTTGTGTGATGATGTCACGGCCGGGAGTAAGGAGAGGTATGTGCGAGCTACCCCCACCCCATTACGGAGGGGAGGATAGCGAGGCCGCATGGCAGGTGATCGCCAGATGTATTTGCTCATTCTTATGTTTGACTCTCTTCGTGTCCAGAACATGTTTAGTGCGGACCGGTATCGCTGTGTGTGTTGTATTCTTACGGTAGTAAGGGCGAGCTATTAGATGTAAGTTTGTCACTTGCAAATCGCAAGCAAACGGCAGTGTGAAAGTGATGGTTCATATTCGTAAGTATTGGGACTTGCACTGACATACTGAAGAAGTTGGAGCCACGTAAGTTGAAAAATCATATGAACATTACCAGCATAAAGCAGCAGTGATACACAGTCTGAGGGCTGGATATTTCTCATCCTGTGCTACCAGCTTACACACTATTCAATGGAAATCAGTTGGGACATCTTTGCGACAGAACATTGCACATTTAATCAAAGCCGTGATGGCAAGTGAACATGGCTTTATGCATCATTGGAACTCTGTAATAGTTCACCTAGTTCATTGAACATTGCTTCACGACGGACTTCTGGAACAGTCTTTGCCAATTACACTGAACACAATCTCACTTCTGAACATTCTAGATCGAATTGGAACTGTGGCGGCGTGTTACTCTAAAATAATGGGGCAACATATTAATGAAGGAAATGTCTTCGTGAGGAAGGAGAGACATAGAGTGTCGAATATTTCTAATTACACCATGGCACATTAAAACACGCAGAAGACGTGATGGGGGGACGGAACTTTGATCCAGGAGGCGTCGCGACGATCTTCGCAAGCAGACGCCTGCCGCCAACACGACACCAGGGAACACTTACCAGGGTTCTTTACACTCTCTTAAATTTGCAGAAGAGGTTTGTCTCTGCCTAACGAAGATGCCAGGAGGTAAAAATGTGTCGCCAGCCCACATGAATTGAATCTTCCCATAATGAGTTGCACTCCAGAGCACATGATCATATTTAGACTTAGTATAATTCCACGGTACGGCAAGAGCATTATCTGATTGTACACATCGGGGTCTAATGAATTTTGTTGGGATTAATGATGATAATGATTGTTTTTTTACGATTATTATTATTATTTTCTCTTGCATAATTGCGATGGCAATTATTTCAATATTTTTTTCTTCTGCGTTTCTTTCATGATGCATTCTTTTTCGATTTATGGTTTTATCCAAGGATTTTAAGATAATGTGCATCAGATGCACAGGTGATTATTTTGGTCCACATTTTCTTTGGGGATTTGATGTTGAAGCCTTAGGATGACTTTGCCGTCTGTGCGATGTTTTTTGAACTCCAGACCTTTTCTAGGACGATCTTTGGGGGTCTCATTTGAGGACTTTGCGAGTTTTGCCTTGAGCCATTCACATTTCGATTGAATTATTAGTATTTAGGGTGCATATCTGTTCAGATCCGACTGTCTGATTTATGCATTCTGGTTGCCACATTTTGAGTGTGAAGATAGCCAATATTAAATATTAAATATTAGATTTGCCACTTGGATATTATATTTGTGATAGGAATTATTGAAGTTATGTACAGAAATGCTCAGATGATGATCTGCTTTCTGGTTTTGAATGATAGTTTGATGGGCCATGAACTTTTGTGACATGTTGCTCGAGTTATTTATAGGGCTATTGCCTTAGGGCAACGATTTATTGGCAAATGATATGACATGTTTTATCATGAATTATTATAATCCCATCATGATGTTTAAATATTTTGATCTAATTATTTGGTCTCTCTTAGAGAATTTATGGCTCATTTTGACAAAGGCTCATGGCTTTTGTGAGGCAAAATTTAATCTTTCTTTCTCTGTCCTCTTTACTAATTATTTTGATCAGCAATTGCCTGAGCAATTTAACGAAATCATCGAGTATGTTTGCACTGATACTTCAATCATCATTTGATGGAGTTTGATTCTGGATTATTTTTTAATCTAGTTGTCGATTCGAGACCACGAGACCATGTAAGGATTATTATAATAATTGCGGGCATTAGGGATGATTATTGAATTGACAAAAGATTATCGAATTTTGAATAAGATTATTAGTTTAGGATTCACTAAAAGATTTTGAATTGAGCATGAGATATTGAATTAAGGATTTCGATTTGATTAAAAGATTTATTTTTGAACTTATCCTGACAATCAGTGGACTGATTTGAACAATTTTTGATTTTTGGAACTGAGTTAGATGAGTCCATATTATATTATTCTCAGTTATAATTGTAAGTAAGTTTGGACAATTGGATGGACTGTTTTGTGTGCAATGACGGTAGTACAATGCCGATATCAATTCATTAGCAAGCAGTTTCACACACAGGGCGCAATAGCTAGATTATTTGATGGTGTATTTATTTTTCTCTTTCATATAATTGAAGTTAGGTCGCTCAGGGATGAGTGTTAATAATTTTTCGTGTCGTGTGCGCCGAAAAATCCCTGCAGCGACAGAAGAGACTTTAAGCTGGCTTTCGTTTCAGTCCTGTGATGTACTTTTTTTATTGATGCGATTTGGCAAGATTCAGAAAGACATTACACCATATCTTAGGGATTCTCTAGCCGTCGAGATCATAGGCAGGGTGTGGAATTTTAATGCAAGCTGAATCCATGAATAAATAAGGATCATTTTCCTTTACCTTCTTAAATTTATTTTATGTGTGTCATTTCTATTTTCCTTCTTTTAACTCTGGCCTCTCCAGGAATGTGTCCTTGCGAACTCTAGTTTGATGGCGCCCTCTTTCCCATCCCGTAACGACCCGGAGATACTCTGTCTCGTGACGCCCGAGACGATTTTCTTCTTATATTATCAAACTAGAATTCAGGCACATTCGTTTTTCCTGCTCCTTTTATTTATTTCACTCCCCTGTTCTTTCTCGGAAATTGTGTGGTGTAACTTTTGGCCGGGTCATCGCATATTTTTCCGGGACGGGCACAGTACTTGCATTCTATTTTACTTGATTTAGACAACCCATGTCATATGGAAATTTAAGAACTGAATTCATATCATAAACAAGATGTTCAGTAATGAACATATAGCCTACTTTCTCCTGAATGCATGGGTATTGTTATAACTCTTTGCCCTTTGCAAGGAGTATAATTGATTGTTGGTTGTAGTAGCTTGTTGAAATACAGCGTGTAATACGGATATTAAACATGAATATGAGGTGCCCTTTGCTAGTGCTACCTCTCTACAAAATTTCATTAATTTCGGTTTCACCGTGTTTGAATTGATATGGTGAATCGATTTGCACACAAATCTGGCCGCTATCTGCAAACTAATGGGCTGATCACCTTGTGGTGTGTTCAAAAGATGCTCACTATATAAAGGTATATTGTTGCAAAATTTAGTAGAGATCAGATGATTAGGTTGGTCGTAATGTGATTTAAGCTTTTAACATTTGGGTAGCCGCCATGACGTTTCCGTCAAGATGGCGGCGATATAAAACATGACACTGAGTTGCCCTTTACTAGTGCTACCTCTGTACCAAATTTCGTTCAATTCGGTTTCACCGTGTTTGAATAGATATGGGGAATCGATTTGCCCTTAAACATGGCCGCCATCCTCAAATTATTGTGTTGATGACCTTGCAGTTTGGTCAAAAGATTTTTCATACATAAAGGTATAATGTTGCAAAAATTGGTAGAGATCAGAAGATTAGGTTGGTCGTAATTTGATTTAAGCTTTTAACATTTTTATGGCCGCCATTATGTCTTCGTCAAGATGGCGGCGATATAAAACATGACACTGAGGTGTTCTTTGCTAGTGCTACCTCTGTACCAAATTTCGTTCAATTCGGTTTTACCGTGCTTGAATAGATATGGGGAATCGATTTGCACACATACATGGCCGCCATCATCAAATTATTCGGCTGATGACCATGTAGTTTGGTCACAAGATTGTCCATACATAAAGGTATAATGTTGCAAAAATTTGCAGCGATCAGATGATTAGGTTGTTCGTAATTTGATTTAAGCTTTGAACATTTGGGTGGCCGCCATTACGTTTTCGTCAAGATGGCGGCGACATAAAACATGGCACTGAGGTGCCCTTTGCTAGAGCTACCTCTCTACCGAATTTCGTTCAATTCGGTTTCACCGTGTTCGAATTGATAGGGGGGGGGGGACGACAGACATTCAGAGTACACACACTCACACACACACACACACACAATTTTTAGCCTACTTTCGATTTTTGCAAAAAATGAAAGTAGACTTATGAGATCAACACAGGGCGAAAAAAGTGTGTCTGTCTGTGTGTATGTGTGTGTGTGAGTCTGTGTGTGTGTCTGTGTGTGTGTGTCTGTGTGTGTGTGAGTGTGTGTACTCTGAATGTCTGTCCCCCCCTATCAATTCGAACACGGTGAATGCGAATTGAACGAAATTTGGTACAAAGGTAGCACTAGCAAAGGACACCTCAGTGTCATATTTTATATCGCCGCCATCTTGACGGAAACGTAATGGCGGCCACACAAATGTTCAAAGCTTAAATCAAATTACGACTAACCTAATCATCCGTTCTCTACCAAATTTTGCAACAACATACCTTTATGGGGGAGAATCCTTTGACCAAACTAATAGGTCATCAGCCTGATATTTTGCGGATGGCGGCCATCTTTGTGTGAAAATCGATTCCCCTTATTAATTCAAACACGGTGCAACCGAATGGAACGAAATTGGGTACAGAGGTAGTACTAACAAAAGGCACCTCAGTGTCATGTTTTATATCGCCGCCATCTTGACGGAAACCTAATGGCGGCCACATAAATGTTCAAAGCTTAAATCAAATTACGATTAACCTAATCATCCGATCTCTACCAAATTTTGCAACAACATACCTTTTTAGAGGAAGCATCCTTTGAACAAATGACTAGGTCATTAGCCTAATAGTTTGCAGATGGCGGCCATCTTTGTGTGAAAATCAATTCCCCCTATTAATTCAAACACGGTGAAACTGAATGGAACGCAATTTGGTACAGAGGTAGCACTAGCAAAGGGCATCCCAGTGTCATGTTTCATATCACCGCCATATTGACAGAAACGTAATGGCGGCCACACAAATGTTCAAAGTTTAAGTTAAATTACGACTAACATAACCATCCGATCTCTACCAAACTTTGCAACAACATTCCTTTATGGAGGGAGCATGCTTTGACCAATCTAATAGGTTATTAGCCTAATAGTTTGCGGCAGGCGGCCATCTTTATGTCAAAATTGATTCCCCCTATTAATTCGAACACGGTGGAACAGAATGGAACGAAATTTGGTACAGAGGTAGCACTTGCAAAGGGCACCTCAGTGTCATGTTTTATATCGCCGCCATCTTGATTGAAACCTAATGGCGGCCACACGAATGTTCAAAGCTAAAATCAAATTACGATTAACCTAATCATCCGATCTCTACCAAATTTTGCAACTACATACCTTTATGGAGGGAGCATCCTTTGACCAATCTAATAGGTCATTCGCCTAATAGTTTGCGGATGTCGGCCATCTTTGTGTAAAAATCGATTCCCCCTATTAATTCAAACACGGTGAAACAGAATGGAACGAAATTTGGTACAGAGATAGCACTAGCAAAGGGCATCTCAGTGTCATGATTTATATCGCCGCCATATTGACAGAAACGTAATGGCGGCCACACAAATGTTTAAAGCTTAAATCAAATTACGACTAACATAACCATCCGATCTCTACCAAACTTTGCAACAATATACCTTTATGGAGGGAGCATCCTGTGACCAATCTAATAGGCCATTAGCCTAATAATTTGCGGATGGCGGCCATCTTTATGTCAAAATTGATTTCCCCTATTAATTCGAACACGGTGGAACCGAATGAACGAAATTTGGTACAGAGGTAGCACTAGCAAAGGGCACCTCAGTGTCATGTTTTATATCGCCGCCATCTTGACGGAAACGTAATGGCGGCCACACAAATGTTCAAAGCTTAAATCAAATTACGATTCGCCTAATCATCCGATCTCTAGCAAATTTAGCAACAACATACCTTTATGGAGGGAGCATCCTTTGACCAAACTAATAGGTCATCAGCCTGATATTTTGCGGATGGCGGCCATCTTTGTGTGAAAATCGATTCCCCTTATCAATTCGAACACGGTGAAACCGAATGGAACGACATTTGGTACAGAGGTAGCACTAGCAAAGGGCACCTCAGTGTCATGTTTTATATCACCGCTATCTTGACGGAAACGTAATCGTGGCCACCCAAATGTTAAAAGCTAAAATGTAATTACGACCAACCTAATAATCTAGTCTCTACCAAATTTTGCAACACCATATCTTTATGTGGGAAACATATTCAGACCAAACTGCAAGAACATCAGCCCAATAGTTTGCAGATGGTGGCCAAGTATGTGTGCAAATCGATTCCCCCTATCAATTCAAACACGGTGAAACCGAATTGAACGAAATTTGGTACAGAGGTAGCACTAGCAAGGGGCACCTCATATTCATGTTTAATATCCCTATAGCACGTTGTATTTCAACAAGCTACTACAACCAACATTCGATCATACTCCTTGAAAAGGACAAAGAGTTATAACAATACCCATGCATTTAGGAGAAAGTAGGCTATATGTTCTTTACTGAACATCTTGTTTGCCCTGAGTTGATCTCATAAGTCTACCTTCATTTTTTTTTGCAAAAATCGAATATGTAGTACTAATATGTAGTGATATAATTTCTATGTTAATTATTTTGAAAACCTTTCCCTTAATTTATCATGTTAACTATCGACCCCTTAATATGTGGATTTAGCTAAGTCTCCCCTATTAGAGTAATGTGGGGGCCGCTATTTGGATTATTGGATTCTCTACAGAAAATCATATTTCCGATGAAAACCAAAACGACTCGAAGTCGTGTGGCATAGCCGATGGACAGTTGTAAATATCTCGAGAAAATTTCGAGAATGGCGCCATGACTCTGAGGAGAGACGGGGTGGGGTATTACTAGACAGCTGGGAGCATATTATGATTCCCCAAGTAAGGAAGTGCGGAAGGATGTGAAAAATGTATGGTATTAGGTGCGTGGTTTAGGACCAAGCAGGAGGAACAGTACTTCACATTTGGCAACACTGCTCTTGTGCGTAACCCCCCAGGGGCTCACATCTAGTGGGGCGTGGGTTGGCGACCACGGGACCCCAGCTGAGTCCAGCATTGCTTCCACTTACTTGTGCCGGGCTCCTCTCCGTCTTCTTTCCTGTCGACCTCCCTTGGTCAACTCTTGTTCTCTTCCGACCCCGACGGTATTAGGTTATCCGAGGCCTAGGGAGTCTTTCACTTTCCCGCCTTAATTGGCCCTTGTCTCATCTTTCCTGATACCCTCCTTCTGTGAGGGGTCAGCCTTCTTTTCCTCTTACCTCCTGCCTTGTGCTCAAGGCCCTTAAGGAGGCAGGCTGTACGTAGGCCCACCACTTCTGGTGCACCGTCGATAATGCTACACCCTCAGGGGCTCACGGCTGGTGAGTTCGGGAGTTGGCGACCCCGAGGGATTCCTGGGCTGGGTCCGTTTTCCCCTTTTGTCCCTTCCCTTTGGGGGTGGACCTTCTCCTCTCTCTCCTCTCCTCTCCTCTCCTCTTTTCATTATATTTACTTTTCTCTTTAAGATTCCCGCACTGTTTTTGTTACTTGGGTCACCGTGTATCTAAATTCCCTTCTAGCGTTTTTTAAAGGCATTTTTAATCTACGTTGCTTTTTGTATGTTTTTTCGATCTAAATTACATCTCGCGATTGTTTTCAACCTCAATAGCATTTTGTAAAGATTGACAATCTAAATTGCCTTTTAGTAAGTCTTTCAATATGGAGCAGGGACCTTTGTGAGTTTTTTGAATTTCAATTGCATTTTGTAAGTATTTTAAACCAAAACCGCATTTCGCACGAATGTTGAATCTAAATTGCATTTTGATTGGCGGGCATTTTGCACATATTTTGATTCTCAATTGCATTTTGCGGGTATTTTGAATCTAAATTACATTTTGTCAAGTATTTTCAATCTAAATTGCTTTTTGTAAGTATTGTCAATCCACATGAGTCCTTTGAATCTACCGTACATTTTGTAAGCATTTTCAATTTCAATGGCATTTTGTAAGTATTTTGAATTTCAATTGCACAATAATTTGGATTGGACCTGGGATAGGGTCTATTTCAATCTGAATTGCATTGTGTATTTTCAATTTCAATTGCATTTTGTAATTATTTTGAACCTCAATTGCATTTTGTACGTATTTTCGATCTCATTTGCATTTTGTAAGTATTTTGAATTTCAGTTGCATTTTGTAAGTATTTCGACGCTACATTGCATTCTGTACGTATTTTGAATCTAGCCTACGTTTTGTGGGTCTTTTTCAATCTATTCTTTTTGTGCAACTTTTCGTTCTAAATTCCCTTTTGTAAGACCTTATTGTGAGTTGTTTCCATCTGAGTTCCTTTTTGTACGTATTTTCCGTCTCAGATAATTTTGTTCTGGTTTCCATTTCATTATCATTTTCACTATCACCCAGATCATTAGGGGCCGATAACCTCGATGTTAGGCCCCTTAAAACAACAATTATCATCATCATCATCATCATCATCATCATCTTGTGCGTAAACTCGGTAACCAGTTAACGAAACGTGATATAGTGCATTATGCAACGAGCCTATAATGGCAATAATTAAGACACGAGATCGACCTAAGAAGACCTGGAAGAGGACGATCGAAAATGAAATTGCAGAGGTGGACAAGAACTGGAGTCAAGTGAAGAGAATGGCCAGGAACCGTACTGCGTGGAGACATTTCGCCAAGGCCCTATGCTCCGGAAGGAGCGGCAGGAATTAAGTAAGTAAGTATGTTTATAAAACGAGCGTATGCGAGTTTTATATCCATACGAGTGTCTTAATTACCATTAGGCCTATAGGCGAGTTGCATAGGACTGTTTATGTTCGACGATAATTATTAGAACTATTTTATGTTCGATCATAAATATTCATAAATATCTGTCGAGATTTAGCCAGTTTTATGTACTCAACAGAGCGCATGGGACGCATAGAATACCTTCTATTTGACCATGGCCTCCTCGATTACCCCACTACGACACTAGGCCACGCAGTGAAATTTAAATTAGAAGGCCTGGGATCTCAGCGCAGGTGCGATGCTATCCTTTCCTAATTGGTCAAACAACTGTTTCTTGAGCTCTGATTGGAGGAAGAAACTATCCCATAATGAAAACTTGTACTATAATGAGCCTCATTATAGTACAGTTTTCTGACATATAATATTTACATTTCGACAAAATCGAACATAAAACTGGTTTTGTGTCTAAACACCTACAAAACTGAAAAACATAAACAAGATAATACGTAAAAACATGTATCCAGTTGGAATCCAGTTGAAGATCACTTATGCTGGCTATGCGAAGACCGGTCTCGGGAGATTGGAGGGAACTCGTCCAACGGGTTTATATCTCTTGACACGCGACCCTTGAGACGCTGTTGCCAGACTATTATCATTGAACAGCCAACCACAAAGTGATTACAGTAACATTGAATTTTGAGTGAACCACTCGCTGTATGCGTATCTTGTTGTGTGAGTCTTCAGTCGTTTGGCTGGCTTGATGCAGCTTTCGATGCCTCCCTCTTCTGAGCTAATCGTTTCATCTCTATATAGCTACCACACATTACATTCGATGCAATCTGTTTCACATATTCTAACCGTGGTCTACCCCTGCTGTACAGTTCTTGTCCTTGACCCTTCCTTCCGTAACTAAGTTTGCTATTCCTGGGTGTTTTAGTATGTGTCCTACCAACCTATCTCTACTCTTCATTATCTGTCACCAGAAACATCCCTCCTCTCCCACTCGTCTTAATACCTCTTCATTTGTTACACTATCTACCCAACTGCACTTCATCAATAACCTGTAACACCACATTCCAAACGCCACTATTCTTCTCTTTTCTGCTGCTGATCTATTCCAGCCATAATTTATTGATTTTTTTTTATGTTGTAGAATGCAAACACATTTGCCATTGGAAACAAATGTCATACATATCCCTATTGTTCTGGCCTTTTGGAGGCCTGGAACTGTGTAACGAGAGGGTGTGTAGGTGTTCGGAGGGTTGCGGTTAAATAGAGGGAGTATGGGGGGGCGTGGCGTTCAGAGCCCTCGGGCTCTCCGCGGGGAAGTGTGAGTGTTGGATGAAACAGCCAATGCGCTATAAGCTAATAATTACAATTAGGGGTTGCGTCTGCGGGCTAAAGGCAAGCCTGGGATGCCTGAGTGGGAACTGCGGCGGTCACAGTTAAAGAACTGCTTGTGTTGCGGTATTACCGGCTGTACGTGCGCGCTCGTTTAGATGTCAAGGACAGTGATTGTAAACGGGTGGATCCTGCTTGCGTCGGCGATGCTAGGACTGAGTTGGGAGTACGTAAAATGTGAGGGTGGGTTTGGACAGTGATCAGGGCAACAATGGTAATAAATAACAATCGGGGCTGTGTGGTAAAAAGTACTTATTTACTAAGTCAATGTAACGGTGTACTGGATTCCCTGAATGTAGGGCTGATATAGCAAAATGGTATTTTACAATGCAATAGGTGTGGTAACGGGTAGGATGTACAAATGTGTGTGGACTCTTGAGAGACACACTCACCTGCGGTGCGATGATCGAAGTGTAGTCGGGCAGCGTCTCGGACAGCAACAGATAATTTCCCTCTGAGTGGGGGTCTTCTTAAACGTTTCGAAGTGCTGGCTGTGCGTCTCCTCATAGCTGTGGCAGTCAGTTCCTGTGTTGATGTTTATGAGATGTGGTAAGCCTTTGTGCAAGAGCTGTGTGTTAGCTCTGCTGGCTTGTGTGGTAAGAAGTGTGTCGTTGTTGCTGTTGCTTCCTGCCTAGGGAAGTTTTAAAGGGTGAAATCAGTGTAGGGCGCTGGGCAGATGGTTGTAATCGGTGTAGATGGTAGGGGTGTAATTGTAGATAACTGTAGATGTAGATTTAGCTGTGAATTAGCTGTATGTTGATCTCTTAAGGGCGCTAAGCGCCCTTAGGGCCCTAACAAGACGTCCTCCCGATTTAGTTTGCGTCCCCGCAAACTGAACTCAGACGTAAGGGTGGCTCTCTACTGCTTCTTCTCCTTCTTCTACTTCTTCATCCTTCTTCCTCATCCTTCTTATTCAATCTTCTTTTCTTCTCTCCTCACTCGGATCCTGATGGCGTAGATGACGTGGGAGGTGTGTTTGTACCTCAGTGTCGTAGAATTGGGGTGTGCTCTCAGGGAGGGTGGGTTTTTAAGGGTGGAACTTTGTTATACATGTATATAGAATATAAAATTGCTCGGAATATAAAAAATCGTGAATCACAAATCATCAATCACTAATCACAAGTCAAAACAATAATCATAAATGATAGGTTATCATACAATAGCATAATAAATTGTGGCATTGGCGCAGAGAGGAAAAAATCATCTGAGGAGTAAGCAGTTGTGCTGTATTTGCAGCGATGAAAAATTGCTCTCTGCGTGTACATTGTAATATATGAAATGTAAAATATGTAATAGTATAATAGAATGAGGGGAAAGAAACATAATTGCCCTTAAGGTGTAATTTATGGATATTATTATAATGTGTTTATTGTGGGTGACTAGGGCAATTTTACAAATTTGTCGTTAGCCTCCGTGGCTTAGGCGGCAGCACGCTGTCCTCTCACCGCTGGGTACCTGGTTCAAATCCCGGTCACTCCATGTGAGATCTGTGCTGGACAAAACGGAGGCAGACAGGACTTCCTCCGGATACCCGGTTTTCCCTGACAAAAATTTCATTCCAGCAACACTCTCCACTATCATTTCATTACATCTGTCATTCATTTAATCATTGCCCCAGAGGAGTGCGTCAGGCCTCGGCAGCCGGCACAGTTCATATCCTCGCCACTAGATGGGGGCTACATTAATTCCATTCCTGACCCGGTCGGAGACTGGAAGCAGGCTGTGGATTTTTTTCGTTAGGAAGAATGAAAGGAAGGTATGTGTTAAAATGTATAAATGTGTACAATTGGTATGCGAATGCATTGGTAACGATAATAATCTTCGTAATAATAGTCATAATAATAGTCACAATAATAAATAACAATTATCACAATTGACCTGTAACAATAATAGTAATAATAATAATCATAGTAATAATCATAATTGACAACCTGTAAAAATAATAATAATCATGGTGGTAATAATAATAATAATAATAATAATAATAATAATAAAAATAATAATAATCTGTAATAATAATAATAGTAATCATGATAATAATAATAATCATAATCGACCTGCTAACCTTTAAAAACAATAATAATAATAATCACAATAATAACCTGTAATAATAATAGTAATAGTCATGATAATAATCTGTGATAATAATAATAATAATAATAATAATAATAATAATAATATCCATATTCTTGGTATCTTTCGTATGAATATAAAATAAAAATACACTCGTGCGGTGGAGCTCTTACCTGGCCATATTTTTATACATATACCTTATGCGCGCTATCTTAATCTAGTGTCATATCCTATTTGGCCGTCCTTAGCATAGCTTAGTGGCTAGGTGGCTAATCTATCGGTATCCTAGTGGTCTTCCTTCCGTGGGTAAGAAGTCCACCCTGGTATCGAAGTTCGGCACTCACACATTCTTGCCGCTCTTAGACACAGTATGGCACGCTTCATTCGCGCGTTGATGTACCTGCGTCAATGGCGCTCAACGTCCCACGGACGCTGTTCACCGTTGATCGCTATTGTTGTCACATTATGGGTGCAACTGAAAGTGAAGAACAGTGTGTGTGTTTGGAAGAAGGAGTGAGTGTGGTGTATTGGCGTTTGAAAATGTATTCACAAAAGCTATGGACAATACAATTGTCGCTACCTGTGAAAGAAATACATTATTGTACATGTATTAATGTAATTACCGGCTGGTCTGCAAATAGAACGCATGGTTATTATTATTACCATTCATATATGTATTCTCCAATCGTCATGTAATTCATGTACACTCTCTGGCGCCTTATGTTTATTTTATTACCCACTGCAGTCTTACGCTAGGCCCTTACAAATACGAATCTTGTGTATTTGTGTGAAAGTGTGAACTGTTATGTAACAGTGTGTTTTATAATGTGTCACAGTGAAAAAAATTTGTGCCATGCTGCATGGACCTTTTCTGCTACCATGGTCTGTTCTCGTTGCTGCAATGGAGCTCTTTCTGAAATATAATATACAATTGAAGAGTCCAGGGGAATAAAGATGAGGGTCCACTGTTTATGAAAAATGCGCTCGCAGTGAATTTGTATAGTTTAACCCCAAAAGAATATGTCAAACTACTCCTAGAAGGCCAAAAAGATGAATGTCTGCGGATACACAGCCAACAAAAATATGTGGTGTAGGCAAGAAAGATGAGGGTGCCATTGCATGTGAGCTACGAGGATGAGGGTCCACTTAGTTGGCAGTGCAGAGTGCTCTGCATTCAGTTCACTCAGCTGTTGATGGCTTAATATTGTGTTAATTGTCGAAGATTGTTACCCCAGTGTTGGTTTATTGGTTGTTGTGCCTTGATTGGTCTATTGAAACAGGACCAGACTGTAAGTGCTTAAGACTAGAGTGTCTTAAAAACATAAGTGCAATGAATGAAGTGATATTATTTCGAAGTTTAATTAGAATGAATCACATGAAAAACAGTCGATGTATCTTTGTGGATTAATACAGTGCTCTCCTGTCACTCGCCATCGGCCTAGGAAACCAGAATCTGAGGCTGATTTTCACACATATTCATATTCTTATGAGGTAAGGGTAAGAAATGAACAGGTTCGTGAAATCCCTGTATGTTATAAATCATTTGTATCACTTCATGGCATTACAGCTAAGAGGCTGCAAAATTTACAAAAGAGTCTTAAAACAACAGGTTTACCACCCTGTGATATGCGAGGAAAGCACAACTTCAGGCCTAAGAAGCTTCCTGATGATGTTGTAAATTCTGTAATTGAACACATTCAGTCCTTTAAAAGCAGAAAGTCTGGCTGCGTGGCTCAGGGGCAACGTTTTCGCTTGCTGATCCCAAGGTTGTAGGTTCGAAACCTGGCGCAGTCAGCTGGCATTTGAGGGTGCGCAAATGCGAGGGAGCCGTGTCAGTACATTTACTTGCACGTTAAAGATCCCTTTCGGGGAAAAATTCCGGCACCTCGGCGTCTCTAAAAGCCAGTGTAGTTAAAATGGACGTAAAACCAATAACATTATTATTAAAAGAAGAAAGCCGCACTATGATTTAGCTAAGTCTCAAAAACGCTACCAGAGGAACTTAATGTGTGTAAAATGTTTTGCCTCTATACAAAGAATTTCTCATACAATAAAATATCACTGGAATAGTACAGAGAAATATTTAACACCAAATTTAATTTGACCTTTGGCTATCCAAGGTGTGACACCTGTAGCACCTGTGACGAATTTACTGTGAAAACATAATCTGTTCATACCAAACTAAGCCTGCCTACTATTGCTCAGAATGAAGTTTCAAAACTTAACTCTGAACTAAAGAACCTACTACAGCAAAAAGTATTACACATATACGAAGTTCTCCAAAACTCGAGAAACAAACCAAGACCATTTAAAGTAATTTCTTGTGATAATGAAGAAATATTCAGATCGTGGACCACCTTTCTTTCCCCACTATATAAAACAATGTTCCTTTAAAACACGTCCAGTGAGGAAACTGAAGATCTTCCGTCACCATCCTAGAATGATCTTACATCGGCAAACTTACAATGGCATGGATGATTGAGGTGGTGTCACCAAACTGAAGAGGAAACTCGTATCTCTACCAGAAGGTTGCTTTCACCTTCCTGAACTAGTATATGATGGAACTACACCTGGCCCAAAAGCAAAGTTTGATGACCTTCAGCACCTGACTTTTTTGTTCTGTCAAAGCCCCTAAATTATTTGCATCACTCCCTCATTTGTCAAGTGTACTGTGTATTTAAGAACCCTATTACTAGTTTCAGGTAATAATGTAGGCCAATAAACAAGTGACATTTTAAGTGTTCCAAAAACTAGCACACAAACAACAGATTCATAGAGATCACTACAAATCAATGGACATTCATCCTTTTTGCCTAGATGTTTGTGACATGAACCAACTATAATGTTATTTTTATAATACTATATAAATGCAAAAAGTCTATCGACATAGTAAATATGTGCCAGATATATTATTCATCAGTGTAACATCAAAATAACTTCTGTTCCTTTGTTTAGGATTTAGGTGCGGTATTTCGTATTAAATTTAAAACCGCTGATTTCTCAGAACTTTGTTTTCTGGACCCTCATCTTTATTCCCCTGGACTCTTCAATTATTATCAATATGCGCATTCTGGCCATTGATGCGCTGGGTGCATCTGTCGCGCACCGCTGTTTGTGGTCGGTGAGCCCTGCTGGCTGCGACCGTCGCGTAGACGTCCCTTCGGGCGCTTTATCTATTATCTATGCTCTATTATCGCCTCTGCGTGTGAATTCGTATTCTACGGTGTAGTGGCGCTCCTGTGGCCCTATCCTTTGTGTGCTCCTGTCTCTCGCATATCTTTCGTGTGTTTTCCTGTCCTTTGCCTATTTTAGTGCGCTATGGCCCTCGCCTTCGTTTAATGTAGTCTCCCTATTCGCTTGACATGTCTTCCCCTGGGGTTATCGTAGTTATGATCATTTTTGGCCATTTCGCATGTTATCATTGCCTTATCGCTTCTAATTCGCTTCATCAGTCTTACAATGCCGTTTCTCTATTTGTCGCCTTTAGAGCTGTATATTAACTGTCTGAAAGTACCAGGAATTAGTGACCATTCTGGGGTTGAATTAAATATTAGATATGGTGACGTTACAAAATTAGACTCTGATGTAGCAAAAAAGATCATATTCCAGTATCGCAGGGCGGATCAGGGCAAGTTTCAGGGGTATTTGAACGAGCTATTTGTAGGATGGGCATCGGAAGGAAATCACATTAATATCCTGTGGACTAACTTTTTGAAAATTTTAAATAGCGCTGTTGATAAATTTGTCCCATTTAAATTGCTGAAACAAAACCCAGACCCTGAGTATTACACACGAGAAATTAGGAGACTAAAACGGAAAATTAGGAAATTATACAATAAAAGACATGATAGTGACAAGTATATGTTGAAATTTAAGTCCTTATCAAGAGAGCTCGTCTTAAAAAAGAGGGCTGCTCATGACAGTTATATGCAAGGTTTACTTGGTTCGGGAGGGGGTGGGTGGAAAAATTTTTACAGTTATGTTAGGAGAAGAAAGGGAAATTCAAATAATTTGTCGATGATAATGTCCGGTGACGGTAAATTAATTACTGAGAAACAGGCCATTGCTAATGAATTAAATGTCTTTTACGGTAGTGTGTTCAATAAATCCAATAGCTGTGTGTTGGACCTTAACGACGAATCAGGGGCTCCCCTGTTCCAAATAAACCAGTCAGCAATTGTAAAGCTAATACAAAAACTGCGTTTCAATGTATCAAAGGGTCCTGATAATATTGTTAGTGAAGTACTTAAATTAGGAGGTAGGGCCGTGGCACGATACTTGGAGGTGATATTTAATGTGTCCATAAACAATGCGCAAATCCCAGATGACTGGAAAAGAGCTACGGTAGTCCCAATATTTAAGGGAGGGAGCAGACTTGAATTGGGCAACTACAGGCCGGTTAGCCTTACGTCCATCGTTTGTAAGCAGATGGAGCATCTCATTTGCGACTACTTGAGGGAACAGTGGGAAACATTATCATGGTTTAATGATAGGCAGCATGGATTTCGGAAAGGTTACTCATGCGAGAGTCAGATGTTATCACTTTTTCAAGACATTAGCGAATCGTTAGACCATGGAGTTTCAGTCGACGACGTGGTTATAGATTTTGCGAAGGCATTTGATGTCGTGCCGCATGACATGCTACTCCATAAATTAGCTTCGACGAAGATTGATAGAAGAGTAATTTTATGGATCCAAGAATTTTTGACGGGTCGTTCCCAGAAAGTGAAAGTCGATGGCATATTCTCGGATGAAATTACCGTAACGTCGGGTATCCCTCAGGGCAGCGTAATCGGAACTTTGTTGTTTTTGGCGTTTATAAATGACTTACCAAATGGAATTCGCAGTGACTGTCGATTGTTTGCGGATGATTGTGTAATATATCGAAAGATACATGACTCACAAGACAATGCAGTGCTGCAAGAGGACCTGAACCTGGTCTATAAGTGGGCGATTGTAAATAAAATGAAAATAAACACAAGAAAATGTAGTCTTTTAAAAATAGGGAAAGTGCGGAGGCAGGATTTTCAATATAACATTGGCTCGGAAATACTTGTAGAAGAAGATTCTTGCAAATATTTGGGCGTTCACGTAAGGAATGATATGAAATGGAGTAGTCATGTAGGATGTGTAGTTTCAAAAGCTTACAAATCCCTGCACTTTGTAATGAGGGTATTAAAAGGAAGTAGTACCTCTGCTAAAGAATTAGGCTATTTGTCACTTGTAAGACCTATTCTGGAATATGCCTCGGCGGTTTGGGATCCATATCAAGTAGGGCTCATCAATGAGTTGGAAATGGTACAAAGAAAGGCCGCTAGATTTGTGCTCAGTGACTTTAATCCCAGGAGCAGTGTGAGCCGTATGTTAAAGAAACTTGGGTGGGAATCACTGGAGGCTAGGAGGATGAAATCTAGACTCTGCGCTATGTACAACACGTATACAAATCAACCAGCATGGGGTGAGCTTAGCAAACGATTGGGAAAGCCCACTTACATGGGTAGGAGCGATCATCCTTTCAAAGTTAAGGGCCGACCACAGCGAACAAATTATGGTAAATATTCTTTTGTAAACCGTGCCATTGATAACTGGAACTCTCTACCTGCCGCAGTCTTAGAGCCTTTTCCCAAACATATAGGTGTGTTTAAGAAAAGACTGACTATTTGTGTAAATACTCCAGTTTAATTGTTGTATAATTGTTATTGAATTGTTATGTATAATTATGTATTTTTATGTATAATTATGTATTTGTTATGTATATCCAATTTGCCACCGGGGGCACACCCCCCATTGCAAATAAATGAATGAATGAATGAAAAAATCGCTCTGGAATCGCATATTATCGCTATCGCTTAGTATCATCGGGCGTCACCGGAAATCATCCATTATTTTGAGCGTATATACCTTAACGACCGCTGTCGAATATTTAATTATCTCACGGTACGCCTTAAACCGACATGTTATCTCACGGCACGTAACAACCGACATGAAAATAGGCTATATTATATTTATATCATTCATATTGGTGCGGAAAATTCATCGCAAAAAAATTCATTATTTAAATCTTCTTTCTTGATGCGTTTATTGATTCTTGATTCTTGATATCTTCACCAGAACGCACATAGGACTTGGTTCTTCACCTACACGCATGTAGTTCTTACCCCTTCGCACCAGGAGTTCCTACTTACTTAAATCTAACTACAGGGTCCAGTCCTAAATAGAATGTCTAAGTAAGTCACCTGCCTCCTGGCTAGCTGAAAACGTCATCACACAGGATGGCTGGTGTTACCGTATGCTAGGGTGAACGTTACGTCTGAAATTGAGGTGGCTAGTCGCCTATCGGACGGTCAGTTTTACTCTAACCTATCTAGTTTCGTGGTTCGTTTTCCCCAATCTATGTTGGGTTTAACAACCTCCGACACTATGGTTGGCTAATCCCATAGAGATCTCCATGGTTTCCCCGAGGTCCGTTACCCTCGTATGGAACACTGCCCTTATTATTTTGGTATCTCGTCACCGGTGGGCTCTCAGTTCTTTTTTTATTGGGGACGGGATCTTGTGGGAAGGCGTGAGTAGTGTAGGGTGTAAAGATTTCGGGGTGTGTTTGGACATTATGGATTTTTTTGTTCTATGAGGTCGCATGACCTGCTCTTTGCACTTTGAGCTTGGCGGATTTCCACGCTGATATTGTATACGTGAGGTTCAGGGCGTTATTTGTGACACCTCATTTCCCCTCAAGAGGAAAGATTGGAATTGGAAGGACCGACCATAAATTAATACCCCAGAGGTTGCTACCACTTGAACCAATTGAGACCCCTAAGTTTAGAAAGGAAAACACTGTATACGTTTCACACAACATCATCTATTAAAACATATTAGTACAATTCACAATATAAATATATAATACTAAACATGTATGTAAATTATATTAAAGGGGTAGATTCTACAAGGTGGGTCCACTTACTTTCAGATGGTAGTATTAAACTCATATAACTTCCAGAAGAGGCTGTCACAATCATTATAATACGGTATCCCGTCAAAACTGTAGCTCATAACCTGATTATCTGTTGCTCTTTTAATAGTAGCAGCCAACTTGAAAGTGCGTAGCCTAGGCCAACTCCTCAGAATGTAGAACCGTCGATCTGATTTCAAAATCCAATTATCATATCCAATATTCTTCCAAGATGTCATTCAATATCCCACTAATGTCGGATAATGTCGCATTAGACAAAGAATTCACCTTTTCTAGAACGTAGGTATCAAATAATATCTTACTTCTTGACCGGCGTAAACATCTCAACTTTCTTTTAACATGGCTACCGTGATCTTCTTCTTTTTCCCAGCAGCTGACTATTGGAGCTTAGGCAACAACAACAACAAGATTCCATACTCCTGACAAATGCCTAGCAGTCGACTACTTCACGTGACATTTCCAAACTAAAAATAATATTGCAGACCATTCTACCAGTGAACAGGATAAAATGAAGTTACAAATAAAATACTAATTAAAACCCTATCCACTGAACCAAAATGCGGTGCCAACATCACACGAGAAATCATGGGCTGAGCACATTAAATAACCAAACAGATTCTAGTACAACATATGGACCAAAATAAAGATCACTTACATTACCTTTCTTTTAGAACCGGAACGATACTTACAAGTACCTCAGTTACGAAATATTAGGCATGACCAACATAAAACGATGACCATTCGAAGATTCCAAAACTGGCATTTACGCCAATAAATAATTATTATTATTAATTAGGAACTCCAAAACAGAACAATCACTTCACATCAACCCTCCACATAAATCTCCGATCACTAGTCATCTATCAGTTGGTACACACGACGTACTAAATATATCTGCTTTGCCTTGCACAATAAAATATTTAATTTTCAAACAACTATTCCAATTCGTTAACGTAGTAGGCCATTATATTTCATACTTCAAGTAAGGGGAGACCACCCAATCAATAGCTTGAACTATTGGTTTATAGCCTGGATCATCAGTGGCTACATTTTGCGTCTCACTTTGCCTCGTGAAAATCTTACACTCTTGGTTAATAATCATAATCAACGTGCTTCTCTTTTTGTCTTTTACAATTACCGCAGTCAAGGTTAAACAGGTACAAATGACAGACAAGAAACATCAAGTTCTCAAGTCCACACCAGATAGTGCAGACATCGGAGAACTCCCGGCGAATCCCAGCATCTCCTGACCTCTACTGCCACAACTAGGTACTAACATCTCTTTACTTGCAGACCAGCTGATTCTTCCTTGAGACAAAATATAGGGTACTTACTGACGAGGCGCATAATTACGCCTCAATTGGGTCATTCCTGGGACGCATGCAAGGTGTGTTATTGGGTTGTGATGGTGTGTTATTATTTCTGTTAATTGTAGGTCTTATCGTAGAGGGTGGGAAGGTATGGCATTATTTGGTCTTCTTTTCTTACTGGCGCTATCCTTTTGCCTACGGATATATGGTATTTATTATGGATACATGCTTGTAACAGGGATGTCGAGCGTGTGTTCATTATCGCTCGGGGTGAGGGAGAGGGATGTGTTATTTAACATCTAGGCGTGTTAGCCATGTTAGTAGGGCATTTTTTGTTAGTATGTTTATAACCTTCATACATATATCTAGCGTTTTTCATTAATTCCGTACGCCCCTCTTCTTCGGGCATGGAGCTCTGTGCGTTTGGGGTGCAGTTAACCCTGTATCCGTTCATGCAATGACCTCTTTGATTGTTGTAGGGAATAATTAATGGAAGTAGGCGGGGATGGGAAGTGTGTTATATGCTTGGCTACGTGTAGGGACTCTGGGGGAATTAGATTATGTGCATAAATGTCTGCCGTCTCTTGGTCATATTTTCTATACAGCGATGATAATGTTTTCCTATATGCCATGTTGCGTATCCTCTCAGTGTTCGTAATTGCTCCTATACTTTGGCTTAATCTAATAGCGTTCCCTTATATGCATCTAATTAATTACTTCTTCTTTTTTAATAAATGTGTGCGTTATTATCTATGGTACGGGCCATTTTATATCTATCAGCATAGTACGCCACTCGCTTATACTGATTGCTATTCTATCTCTGGGTACGCGTGTCTGGACACTTGTTGACATGAATGACGTATGCTTCCTGCCGTCATGAATGGTGACGTTCGCCTTCATCGTTCTTATCGGTGATGTATGCTCTGAGTCGTGCGATCTCCCTGGCAACGGTCGTGGGTTGGGTTCCTGATAAGGTCTACTCTGTGTTATATCTGGTCGGTACCTCGTACTGTGATTCGTCCTGCGCCGCTGCGTGAACCACAATAAAATGGCTGTCTCTAATGATTATTACCAATCCGCTGTCCTAATGCACTATATTCTAATTGGCCTAATTATGTGTGTCTTGTACCTATGTGTATAACTCCTGGTAATTCGTCCGTAGTCCGTAAAAATGTTGGGACCGTTTATCATACCTATTATCCTAATAGGGGTGATAGTTTAGCTGGTAATTAGAAATAGTTTCCTCCTTAGGGTATAAGCATCTACTTGTGCTGACCTAGGCAGTCTTCTCCTATGCATATAATTTCCGTCTCCATGTTATTTTGTGTGCTGTTCCTACGCCTGTATTGTGAGCCTAATACCCTTAATGATCGTATTGTGCGTAAACAAATCCCTGTAGCCTATTAGCGTGTTTGTCGCTATAATAGGGGGTAGTATTAGCTGCTATTGCAAATGGTCTTTTCCGTCCATTGCAGGCGTTCAGTAATTGGCATAATATTCGAAATCTGGTATAAAAGTAGAGTTCCCCTCTGGGGCACGCCCGTGGCCTGGTTGTCGCTGCTAATATTCCTGGCCGTCCCGCGCGTGGTACTTCCTGTTGCGGGTCGCCGGTTTCGCATTCCCTAGCCTCTATTGTTTTGCTGTGTTTGCTGTTTTGCTTTGGTTACCTGAGACCGTGTTGGCCAATGTTTTATGTATGTAGTTCCTGCTTCCTCTTCGCGGCACGTGCTACTATGTCAAGAATGTGTTTATATGTTGCGTATACGCGTTTGGTGATGTTTTCATTGCCACATTGTGATTGTGATGTCTCAAGCATTGTTTTGAAATGCGAGTAAAATGTATTTCCGAGGGGATGTACATCTTTCGACATGTATCGTTCTGAATTATGGCTATCTATTTTAGAAAATTATCTTCGTTCTCCTATTAATTATGCCTGTGCGTGCTATTTATCCCCTATCACTGCTGCATTCTAGTTTTTCCCTAGTCTATTCTATTCTGGTGTATATTTTCCTAGTGTCTGCTAACCTGTGCTATTCTGTGTTTGACTATTTTCCCCTATTGTGCGAAGCATGGTCTACCTGTGTCTCTTTTTCGAATTTATCACTCCTATTTTGTGTTTCTTTCCCTGCCTTCGTTCCTTGACTAGAAAAGGTGTTTTCGAAATTACAATCAATAGTTTGTGTCATACATATATTCATTGTTCATACACAAATTTTTAGAAGATACATAATACAGTTCTGCAAAATGCTCCTTATACAAGTATTATTATACTTTATCGTTATGCCGTTTTAAACCGTTAGTTATATACTTTGCTTTTAACGTTTTGCCTTGTCTTTATGCGGGCTGTACGCGGCTCTTAAGAATATTGTTATGTATGGGCCAATCGTGTGCGTGTGATGTGTGCGCGACGGTGGCCCTTGAATATGGAATCCCTCCGGTTCGATGCCTGGGTATGCTCGTTTTTTTTTACCTATTTTCAATTTTGAAAAAATAGGCTTATGAGATCACCTTTTGTCCGTGTGTGTGTGCGTGTGTGTGTGAGTGTGTGTGTGTGTGTGTGATTCGTGTGTGTGTCCCCCCCTAATAAAATCTAAACGGCAGGAGCGATTTCAATGAAACTCGGAAAGTTCATAGCACTATTCCCGGCGACCTCGACCGTGCCGTTCAAATTTTGTTACGACTCACCAATCCAACATGGCGGCTGTGCGAAATATTTCACCAGCATTCAATATCTCCGAAACTATTACCGATATTACCCTGACATTTTCTATGGTGATAGAGTGAACTACTATAAGTTCACTTATGTGACTTTTGAAAACCTGGTAACTACAAAACCAACATGGCGGCCAAGCGAATTCGCGACTTTTAAATAGACGTTTCTCGCGATTTGACCAACCAAACGCAATGAAACTTGGTACAGTATATGTTTATATACATTGTAATGCACCGACATCTAACTTCGTTCAATTGTTTACATAATCACAAGATGGCGGATGTGCGAAATATTTCACCGGCATTCTATATCTCTGAAACTATTAGCGGTATCTCCCTAAACTTTTGTACGGAGATAAAGGACACTACTGGAAGTCCATCTATAATATTTTCAAAAACCGGTTAACTACAAAACGAACATGGCGGCCAAGCGAATTTGAACATTTTAAATAGACCTTTCTCGCGATTTAATGTTCCAAGCGCACTGAAACCTGGTACAGGAAATATTTATACACATTGTAATCCACTGGTATCTAATTTAGTTCAATTGTTTACATAACCTCAAGATGGCGGCAGTGCGAATTTTAAAATTAAGTTTTTATTTCTTGTGATGTAGTCATGCGATCGAAGTGAAAGTTTGAATAATGAACCTACGCAATAATTTTCCTTTAATGGTGCATGACTCTATGGCCTATACATTTAACAATCCAACATGGCGACCATCCGAAATATTTAGTCGGTTCTCAATATCTACGAATCTATTACAGCAATCAAACTGAAATTGTGTATGTTGATAGTGGCAATTAACATAAGTAGGATATATGAAAATAGGCTGTATAGTTCTTCACGGAACTACTTGTTTTTTCTATTTTTATCCCTCCGGAAAAATATGTCTACTTGTATATGCTATGTATTTATTGTGTCGCTGTTTCACTCTGTCTAAGATGTGTGCTTACGGCTTTGCAAGTTAATATGACTGCCGTAATGGGAAATGCGTATCGTGAGGTCGCCATAAAGCTATATCTCTGTTCGGTCTTGATCTGCATATTATGCTATGTTGTGCGTGTGGGTAAAGTCGTTATCCCCTATTATCTACTGAAGTTCACAGTTTATTGACATGCAGGACTATAATCCGTGTATTGAGAGCGGGTTGTGTAAATGTACAAATGTGCCTACCTGCTGAGTTAGACGTTCTTCGCCGTGGCCTCACACTTCCACTCCAGGAGAATGCTTATCATTCGCTCTCTGTCGAATGTGTCCGGTGAAGGATCTGCCAGTCAGCAAAGTACTGGCTGCATGCAGACACGTGCTACTATTATGTCATGTTTATTGCTCATGTTACAGTTCCGCCTTGAGGCACTGTAAGAAAAAACTCCAAGCCAGTACTGTGTTAGCTTGCTAGATATATATTCATGTCCCCATTATGTATCAAAATATGTGCCTTCCTAATCTGTGTGGGCAGCGTGGCGTATATAATATGAGTTTCACCTGTGCTGTGGTGCAAATACTAGTTGTTGGAATCGTGTTTTTAATATGTGGGCGTATCTGGGTCCGATTTTGTTTTTGTGTGCCGTGTTGATGTAGGATCACCCCTAGTGTGCTCTGGGAGTGTGTATTTGCGTCCCCTCCCATGCACTTTCAAATGTGGGGATCGTGTACATGTCCGTATGTGCGTCGCATGCGTGCGGTGAGTTTTAGCGATCACCGAGGCAAAGTTCTTTTCTGAATCAGCTTTGTACCTTGCCGAGTCAGGCTGACGATTTATATTTGTATCTACGCACATATCTCTGTACTAATTAGGCCGCTATTGTGATTGTCTAGAGAAATTATACCCATGTGTTCCTGTATGATGGCGTTAATGTTTTTAAAGTTGTTTTCGTGTGTCCCTTTGTGATTCGTGATTAATGTGTGCTTCGTTATGTTCAATTTGTTACTGAATAAAAACAAGTAGTTCCGTGATGAACTAAAGAGCCTACTTTTCTTAAAATTTAAGATCCATGCCAATCTATATAGACCTATCTTATATATAAAAGTGAAAGTCTATATGTATGTAGGTGGGTGGGTTGGTTCCGTATACAAATCTACACCGTTCCACCAATCTCAACCAAATTTTTCATACACATAGTTTAGGACCCAGAAGGAACCGCTGGCTACATGAATTTTCGATAGTCTTTCTCATTCTTCTGATTTCGGCCCTTTTGCACTCAAGCACAGGCTAATCAAATCATAAAATATATTCATGAAGGAATGGCAAGGCAGATAGTTTCCATGGCAACATAGCTCAAGTCGAGACACGGCCGACTGGATGCCAGTTGCGCTCTGCACTACTGGTATAGAAAATGAGGATCTTTACTTGAAACCCCGTTAGTTACTCACCTACACACACAGCACTGTCAACTGAGTTTAGCATAACAAAGACTTGACACTATCTTCTACTATATATTTGTCACATACCACTCACTCACTCACTCACTCACTCACTCATTCATTCATCACGAAATCTCAGAAACCACCGAACGGATTGGAATGAAATTTGGTATGCTGCTTCCCCAAGGGCAGCAAATGCCCACTAAGAGAGGATTTTTGTATATTCAGGTTCTAAAGGGGTGTTAAGATGGTAGACCTGCATTTCATTGTATAGCAATATCTCCCGATTGGTTTCATTGGGGGATGTGATACTCGGCACATAAACTCATCATTAAAAATAAGAAGACACGAGTCTGAGGGTTTTTCGATGTGGCGTATATTATGAGGTGAAAGGGGTGAAAAATAGGGATTGAAAGAATCCTAACGGAGCGTGTATCTCTTAAACGACATAGGCGAGGAGTTTGAAACTCAGCGGAAAAAATCAGCATAAAAAATAAGTAAATATGTGTTTGACCGTTTATTCATAAATCCAATTTAAGGGGCCCATGGGTAGGGGTCACATTCTGGGGGGGGGGGGGAACAGGAAAGAAAGTATCCTAACTGATTATCTGACTGACTCACTCATCAAACTCAGGGGGGGAAACTGCTTTAAAGTAAGTAAATAGCAGTTCGACATTTTTTTTTCATAAATCAAATTTAAGGGGTTCATGGGGAGGGGTGAAAATCTGAAAAAAGAAAATTGAAAGAAAATGTCCTGTTTGACTCACTCACTCATCACGCCCAGCGAAAACTATTAAAGTTGGAAAAATGAAATTTTGGGAATATGTTCGCTGTATGTCGAAAACGTCAACTAAGGAATGATTTTGTTTATTCGGGTTTTAAAGAGATGTTAAGGGGGTAAACGTGCATTTCACTGAATAACGATATTTCATGAGTTGTTTCTTTGGGGATGTGATATTCGTTATATAAACTAATCATTAAAAATAATCAGACATATATCTAAGGGTTTATCGATGTGGTGTATATTATGAGGTGAAAGGGGTGAAAATTGGGGGTTGAGGGATTCTAATCGGAGCGTGTATCTCTTAAACGACATAGGCGAGAAGTTTGAAATTCGGCGGGAAAAACAGCTTAAAATACAAGTAAATAGGTGTTCGACCGTTTTTTTTATAAATCAAATTTAAGGGGCCCTTGGAGAGGGGTGAAAGTCTGAGGGAAAAAACAGGAAAGAAAGTGTCCTAACTGATTGACTCACTTACTCACTCATCAAACTCAGGGTGAAAACAGCTTTAAATAAGTAAATAGGTGTTCGACCTTTTGTTTCATAAATCCAATTTAAGGGGTTCATGGGGAGGGGTGAAATTATCAAAAATAAATGAAAGAAAATGTTCTGACTCACTCACTCACACACTCATCATCGCCAAGCAAAAATTATTGAAGTTAGAAACATGAAATTTTGGGGATATGTTCGTTGTATGTCGAAAACGTCCACTAAGGAGAGAGTTTTGAATATTCAGGTTCTAAATAGGTGTTAAGGGGGTAAACGTTCATTTCATTGAATAACAATATCTCACGAGTGGTTTCATTTGGGGATGTGATACTTGGCATATATACTAATCATTAAAAATAAGCTGACACATGTCTAATGGTTTTTCGATGTAGTGTATATTATGAGGTGAAAGGGATGAAAAGTTGGGGTTGAAAGATTCTTAACGGAGCGTGTATCTCTTAAACGACATAGGCGAGGAGTTTGAAACTCGGAGGAAATCAATCAGCTTAAAAATAAATAAAAAATAAAATAAATAGGTGTTCGGCCGTTTTTTCATAAATCCAATTTAAGGGGCCTAAGGGGAGGGGTGAAATTCTGGAAGAGAAACGTCCACTAAGGAAGGATTTTTGTATGTTCACTCTCATCGACCAACCCAAACTATTAATGTTAGCAGAATGTTATTTTGGGGATATGTTTGTTGTGTGTCGAAAACGTCTACTAAGGAGGGATTTTTGGATATTCAGGTTCTAAAGGGGGTGTTAACTGGGTTAAACCTGCATTTCATTGAATAACAATATGACACGACTATGACCCGAGCGAATCGAAGCTAAAAATGAAATGGTGTGTGTCTGTGTATTACTCAATCACGCAAGTACCACTGGTCCGATTTACATGATTTTTACATGGAAGTAGCTGATTTACCTGGTTAACATATAGGTTACTTTTGTTTTCAATACTTTGCACTATTTAAAGATGGCGACCATTTTAGTGACGTCACTACACCCTTTGGTTTCAAACTTTCATATTTCCATTTCAAATAAAAAGAGAACGCTAAGAAATAGCAAACTTTTGATGGCATATACGAGGTTTAAACTTACATTTCCTGTCCGAAAGGTATCTCCAACCGTTAGCGAGTAAAACCTAAATTTGTGCTATAAAACACGGTCAACGCCGAGCGGTGTAGTTGGACAAAATGTTCCATCCTTAATCTCCCTCTGCGCAGCACCTCGCCTATCCCCTGTTTTAACTGTCACCTTCACATTTTATTTTATTTATGACGCGTAGCGAAGCTCGGGTACTTCAGCTAGTCTAGAATAATGACGAAATCAAGTTGGTAATACTAACATTTCTAAGTATTGCAGTATGAAATACACCTGAAATGGAGTAGTCTAATAGAGTAACTTACTACAGTAGGCAGCCCTGGTGACTCTGAATATATTCTTAGTTCCAACTCTTAAGGTATAGAATGCACATACAAAATTTGGCTGAAGTCTAGTGGATAGTATGGACGTTACATGCGGTTTGATATTGGATTTATCAGTGCGCGTAAAATCATGCTGGGAACAATGTCATGTATGTGATGCTCAGAATTCATCTGAAATATTATTATCTATTATAGAGCCAATTTTGTTTAAAATCCATTTGCTAGTATAGAAGTTATATGTAATTAAAAATTGAAACTATCAGAAATCTTAGAATCATGTTGGCAGCACTGAGGTATATTAGTTACTCCAAATTAATCTAGAATGTCACGTACTATACATGTGCAAAGTTTAGAGGTGATAGCGTGCATACTTTCTGATATATTGATATTAGGATTAAACTAATAAATACAGCATTTATTAACAGTTGGCAGCCCTGCTGGTTCTTACGAATACGCATAGTCATAACGGTTATGGTATACAAAGCACATACGAAATTTGGTGGTAATCCAATTGTTAGTATAGAAGTTATATGGATTTAAATCTGGACCTATCAGCAGGCTTTGAATTGTGTTGGAAGCACTGATGTTTAAGGGTATTATCGTGCGGTGGGGTTTAGCACTATTGCCTGTAGGAGTATATGCGCTACTGTGTGCCTGATTTGTGGGGGTGGGTAGTAGAATTCGCCATGGTGTTTGAACTGTGTGGGTGGAGGGTAATGTGTACAGGGGTTCTTTAACAATTTGTCGCCCCGCTGGCGGTGTGGGCTGTGTAATTGTCTTCGCGGTTTCCACGTGTATGGTTGGGGCCGCGGCTCTGTATCTTGGGGCCACTTCCACCTCCTTTCTAGTCGGGGTGTCGGGTGTGCTAATGGTCATTTTCTCGAACTTCTGGGTTATTTCCTCGATTTCCCCTAGAAGGTCTACAGGTCTGTTCGTTGCTACCTCTAAACGCATGTTATCGGCCTTTAGCTTAGTGTATTCTTGCCACAGCTTGGCATATTCTTGTGTAAGTACCCTAGTCTCGTTGGCCACCCTCGTGTTGTCTGTCTGTATTTTGGTGTGTTCACCCCTTAATCTGTAATATTCCTAGTATAGTGTGTCATGTTGATTGTGAAGGCGCCAGTGTGTTCGGTTTAGTTGTGCTCGTATCGTCCCGATTTTGGCCCTGATTTTGTGTGCCTGTCCGTCTGCCCCATGGGTGTGTGTAAACGTCTTTAGAATTCTATCATATTGAACTCTAAGTAGTTCTTGCGTCCTCCGCAGGTAGTCCTGTTTCCTCTGAATTCTGTGTTGCCGTGCTATGAGGTTTTGGTACATGTTTATGTTTTTGAGCATGGCTTGGCATGCTACTCTAGTCATGTTGGTGTACGAAAGAAAATAGGCTGCCCGGGATAGTGTATAAATGTTGTGAGTGTAGGGTGGTTGGGTGGATATGTTAGCTTCGGGATGTATCTATGATAGACAAAAAAAATTCATATCTTTGGGGTGGGCTGGGGGTGCTGATGTGATCACTGTGGATCGAGAAAAAAAATCCCTATTTTACCCTCCTCAAAAAATTTTCGCTACTTGCTTGGTCTTCGCTTCCACGCTAATCTATTTAGAAAAAAAATCTACTCTGGGCGTTGCTTGGCTGCAAGGGTGGTACCGTCCTCACTACAGGGCTTGTTGTATAAGTCCTATTTAAAACGTAGTTCCCGGCGTCTCTACCACATTGTTCTGGCCTTTTGGGGGGCTGGAACTGTGTAACGAGAGGGTGTGTAGGTATTCGGAGGGTTGCGGTTAAATAGGTGGAGTATGGGGGGCGTTCAGAGCCTTCGGGCTCTCCGCGGGGAAGTGTGAGTGTTGGACGAAACGGTCGATGCGCTATAGGCTAATAATTACAATTAGGGGTTGCGTCTGCGGGCTAAAGGCAAGCCTGGGATGCCTGAGTGGGAACTGCGGTGGTCAAAGTAAAATAACTGCTTGCGTTGCGGTATTACCGGCTGTACTTGCGCGCTCGTTTAGATGCCAAGGACAGTGATTGTAAACAGGTGGATCCTGCTTGCGTAGGCGATGCTAGGACTGAGCGGGGAGTACGTAAAATGTGAGGTTGGGGTTGGACAGTGATCAGGGCAACATTGGTAATAAATAACAATCGGGGCTGTGTGGTAAAAAGTACTTATTTACTAAGTCAATGTAACGGTGTACTGGATTCCCTGAATGTAGGGCTGATGTACCAAATTGTATTTTACAATGCAATGGGTGTGGTAACGGGTAGGATGTACAAATGTGTGTGGAATCCTGAGAGACACACTCACCTGCGGTGCGATGATCGAAGTGTAGTCGGGCAGCGTCTCGGTCAGCAACAGATAATTTCCCTCTGAGTGGGGGTCTTCTTAAACGTTTCGAAGTGCTGACTGTGCGTTTCCTCATAGCTGTGGCAGTCAGTTCCTGTGTTGATGTTTATGAGATGTGGTAAGCCTTTGTGCAAGAGCTGTGTGTTATCTCTGCTGGCTTGTGCGGTAAGAAGTGTGTCGTTGTTGCTGTTGCTTCCAGCCTAGGGGAAAAGGGTGAAATCAGTGTAGGGTGCTGGGCAGATGGTTGTAATCGGTGTAGATGGTAGGGGTGTAATTGTAGATAACTGTAGATTTAGATTTAGCTGTGGATTAGCTGTATGTAAATATATCTCTTAAGGGCGCTAAGCGTCCTTAGGGCCCTAACACTATTGACAGTAGAATTAGAAGTTTATAATTATACGCCGAATCAATACTACATAGGCCTATATAAGAGTATTTTCGCTTTTTCGTGCAGTTTGCGCAAGATGGAGACCCTTCAACGAGCTGAAACGAAAACATGCGTATGTGATCTTTGTGAATGTTTACGTGATTTGGTATCACATTTCAAAAATTAAATGATTCAATATTCTAGAATTATTTAGAATCGTAAGATTAAAAAGCATTTAACAGACACTTTGACTAATCACAATATACTGCTCACAGCAATACAGGAAACCAGATATACTGATGAACATGCCTTTGACTCTCAGTGCTACCGTATTTTCAAAGGAAAGGTAGGACGTAGGAGAATGAAGATCGTACCACACCTGGGGACTGGTTTTATTGTAAGCCATAAGATACTGGATTCAGTTATTGACTTCAGCTCATTCAATAGTTGAGTGTCTTTAATAACCTTCCGGTGCACAAACAAGATCTACACTGTAGTAAATGAGGACAATAAGCGTAACCATGAAAATACTAACAAGTTTTGGGAAGAACTAGAGGACATTATCTGCAAGGTCCCAGAGCGTCATACAATCATCTTACTCGGTGACTTCAACGCCCAGTTAGGGAAAGAACGCAAGTACAGAGACATTGTGGGAGATTTCCCGGCCCACACAAGGACAAGGAATGGAGAGCGCCTAGTAGGACTTTGTAAGGCTTTCAACTTGGTAATGAAGTCAAGGGCTTTCAAGGGACTGCCAAGGAAGCAAAAGACCTGGACATCACCTAACTGTCTCTTGGAAGAATTCCAAATATACCATGTTTCCATCTCAAACTAGTCCCATAGAGAGATCGAGAATGTTAGTGTTAAGAGGAGCAAATTTGGACTCTGACCACTATCTGTCCAAGGTCAAGCTAAGATTTATACCTCAGAATACTAAAAAAAAAAAAAAAACACTCATACTCAATAAGTTTGATTTAGAAAAACTTTCAAATTGCAACCAGATTACGGAGAAAATGGAAACCCTGGAATGTAAAACCTGGGGTGAAGTGAGGGAGAACCAAGTGAAAGTTGCCACGGAGATTGCGCCATTGCTGAAGCAGAAGAAGCATGCCTGGTGGACGACTCCCTGTGATGAACCGGTTACACAGAGACAAGCAGCCTGGCTTAAGTGGAACTCACAGAAGACTCAAAACAACAGGGAAAAGTTCATAGAGCAACGAAAGTTAACTGCCAGGATCATCCGTCATGTAAAACAGCAGTTCACAAAGGACCAATTGACTCAGTTGGATGACGAGTTCAAGAAGAACAACACCAGAAATTTCTACAGAAGCTTTAAACGGAACCTCAGCCGTTATAATCCTTCCAGCCTCCACTTCAGAGGACCGGATGGGCAGATAGCCTATAATGATATAGGCCTTCTGGCCAAGTACTTCGAGAATCTCCTTAACTGTGAATCACCTGACACATTCTTCACTTATCAAGACACCATCAGGCAACCAAATTCTCAACCACCAACCAAAGAAGAAGTGATAGACATCATCAAGTCCTTGAAAAAAAACAAAGCGTCAGGAGAAGACTCAATTGTAGCAGAACTATGGAAACCAGCTGGGAATAGGACTATAGGCAAGTTGACAGAAATCTTCCATGACATTTGGGAGACTGAAACATTGCCTAGTGACTGGACCTCTGCTTTGATTCATCCCCTACATAAAAAAGGAAACTTGACCGACATCAACAACTATCGAAGAATCTCGTTAGTACCTGTGACATACAAGATCTTTTCTAAGGCCTTATTAAACAGAGCTGAACCCCAGCTAGACCCTCGGCTAGTAGAATACCAGGCAGGATTTAGAAAAGGACGCTCTTGTACGGAACAGATACTCAACTTGAAATCAGTGCTACGGCAAGCAAAAATGACTAGTATGAAATACGTCATCATTTTTGTTGATTTTAAGAAGGCATATCATTCGGTTGACCGACCTACTCTCATGAAGATCCTGCTAGAACTACGATTAGACGAGAAGACACATAACCTTATCCAACAGACTTTAAATAACACCAGGTCACGAGTGAAGTTCAGAGGAGCCCTCTCTGAAAGTTTTGAAATTAAGTCAGGAGTAAGACAGGGAGACGGTCTATCACCTCTCCTCTTTAACTGTGCCCTGGAAAAGGTGATAAAGGAGTGGCGAAAAGAGCTAATTAGTCAGGGGGTACCAAGTGGTATCACTTTGGGACACAAGTGCAATGGGCTCAGTGTTGATTGTCTGCCATTTGCCTACGATCTGGCACCTCTATCTCATTCAATAAACACTTCTGTGAAACAACTTAATGTTCTCACGCAACAAGTAGCTAAGTTTGGACTACATGTGTCACTTGATAAAACACAGTACATCACAAACATCAGTGAATCTCCTTGTACACTGCATTTGGACCAGGGAGAGATCAAGAAAACTGACTGATATAAGTACCTAGGAGAATGGCTGGAACCGAATCTGTCGGAAGTAAGGGCATTATCAACTGGAGTTAACAAGTTAGAAATGGCTTATCAACTAACCAAGAACACGTATAATAATAAGTGTCTCTCCCGAAAGACTAAAATGAGACACTACCAGACAGTTATATGTCCTGAAGCCTTATATGCTTCAGAATGTCTAGTATTCAATCGGAAGGGACTCACGGACAAACTCGAAGTAGAGGAGAAAGATAATGAGGAAGATATTGGGGCCTGTTAAGGAAGGTAATGAATTCAGAAGGCGACCTAATCAAGAGCTCTACACGTACTGTGAAAGAATCACGGATGTTGTTAGGAAACGACGTCTAGCATTTTATGGACACGTCTACCGGATGCATCCTACCAGGTTGACCAACCAGCTCCTCAGTTACTGGAAAAAGCGGAAGACCAAGTCACCATGGTTGTGGGAAGTGAGCAAAGATCTGCAAGAACCTGGAGGGACGGAGACTTAAAAGACCGGACATCTCTCAGGAAGATGCTTCAGCAATTGAGGTTCCAGGACAAACCGCCAAGAAAGAAAACAGGTGCCCTCTGGACCCAGGAGAGGAGGGAACAACACAGCCAGAGGATGCGTAACAACTGGGCAAACATCAAAGGCCACTCCAAATGTAACAGTTGAACGTCGTGGTCCTTAGATAGCCTATTCGAATCAAGAAGAAAAATGTAGTGTAAATGTATTTGTGTGCTTAATGTTTTACTTGTAAGTGTTTCATTTATAATAAGATTATCTGTGGCTAGCTTATTTAAATCTGTGGAAAATTTTAACATTGCTAATATTGCATCTTTAATTTATTGTCAGTTGATTCTGATCTTTTTAAAGCGGATTAATGTTATGAATGGTGGTTAAAATTGTATAAAATTTGATTTATGATGAAAAAACGAATTTAATTTCAGTGATTGTAGTATTGATTCGGCGTATAATTATAAACGTTTAATTTGTTATGTTGCACAAAATGGGGCTAACATAAAGTAATAGGACGTAAGAGTGGCCGACTAGAAATGCTTTAATAATGTTGATAAACCACTTCTTCCCCCGCTGAACCACGAAATATTTATTACAATTATTTTTCGTGTTTCGGTGCTTCCTAACCTGGGGAATCGAATGTTACCGGCTGCCTGATAATAACTCCCAACCTGCAAACAATCATCACAAGTTTATATACACACATCAAAAAAAGTTTTGCATCACCTCGGTTCCAAGAGTTCCGGAACCGTTAAATACAAAGGGAATAGAGATCAACACAAACAACATTTCAGCTCGTTTTATTGCTCATGAGACCCACACATTGCATGTTGTACCATCTTACAGCTAGACTTTCAGCATTTGTGGTCCAGATTGCAGTACACACCACTACCTCTAATACCCAGTAGCACGTCCTCTTGCATTGATGCATGCCTGTATTCGCCGTGGCATACTATCCACAAGTTCATCAAGACACTGTTGGTCCAAATTGTCCCACTCCTCAACGACAATTCGGCGTAAATCTCTCAGAGTGGTTGGTGGGTCAAGACGTCCATAAACAGCCCTTTTCAACATATCCCAGGCATGTTCGATAGGATTCATGTCTGGCGAACATGCTGGCCACTGTAGTCGAGCGATGTCGTTATCTTGAAGGAACGCATTCACAAGATGTGCACGATGAGGTCGAGAATTGTCGTCCATGAAGACAAATGCCTCTCCAATATTCTGCCGATATGGTTGCACTATGGGTCGGAGGATGTCATTCAGGTATCGTAAAGCCGTTTCGGAGCCTTCCATGACCACCAGTGGCGTACGTCGGCCCCACATAATGCCACCCCAAAACATCAGGGAACCACCACCTTGCTGCACTCGCTGGACAGTGTGTCTAAGACGTTCAGCCTGACCAGGGTGCCTCCAAACACGTCTCCGACGATTGTCTGGTTGAAGGCATATGCGACACTCATTGGTGAAGAGAACGTGATGCCAATTCCGTGGGGTCCATTCAGCATGTTGTTGGGCCCATCTGTACCGCGCTGCATGGTGTCGGGGTTGCAAAGCTGGACCTCGCCATGGACGTCGGGAGTGAAGTTGCGCATCATGCAGCCTATTGCGCACAGTTTGAGTTGAAACACGACGTCCTGTGGCTGAACGAAACGCATTATTCAACATGGTGGCATTGCTGTCAGGGTTCCTCCGAGCGGCAATCCGTAAGTAGCGGTCATCCACTACAGTAGTAGCCCTTGGGCGGCCTGAGCGAGGCCTGTCATCGACAGTTCCTGTATCTCTGTACCTCCTCCATGTCCGAACAACATCGCTTTGGTTCACTCTGAGACGCCTGGAAACTTCCCTTGTTGAGAGCCCTTCTTGACACAAAGTAACAATGCGGACGCGATCGAACTGCGGTATTGACCTTCTAGGCATGGTAGAACTACAGACAACATGAGCAGCGTACCTTCGTCCCGGTGGAATGACTGGAACTGATCGGCTGTCGTACCCCCTCCGTCTAATAGGCCCTGCTCATGCATGGTTGTTTACATCTTTGAGCAGTTTTAGTGACATCTATGAACAGTCAAAGGGACTGTATCTTGGATACAATATACACAGTCAACGTCTATATGCCGGAGATCTGGGAACCGAGGTGATGAAAACCTTTTTTTGATGTGTGTAAATGACAACATTGGAACACGGCTAAACTGTTTTTGATTATTATAGCGTATAGAGTATATTATAATTTGTAGTTTTATTGTAACTGGCTACCGGACTGTTCTGTTTTTCGAAGCCGCTGGGTGCAAGGTGAAACACATACATCACGAGATAGCTCTGGGACGAGGGAAAATTTGCTGGAGAAGCCACGATTGACATCACTGAATATTTGATGTAACTTGAACCTATTTATTCTTGGTACTCCCTACTCTCTGTCTGTTAGGTAGTCAACCTGGAGACTGGTTGGATCCTCAAAAAGCACCACCATAGGTTATGTGGTAGAACCCCACAAAACCGAGGCAGCACTATAATGAAGCTTACTAGGCAAGGTGAGGAGTGAGGTAGTTTGCCATTGCTTTCCTCACTGAGTCACTACAGGAGGTACCAAATTATTGCTTGTGACGTGTTGCGGCAGATCCACCAGCTGATCAGACAGAGATTTCTGGCCGCAACGGGGTTGTCGCGACAATAGCCCTGTGAGTCAGGCAGGCCATTGCCTCCCTGGCTACCGGACTGTTCTGTTTCTCGTAGCCGCTGGGTGCAAGGCGAAACACAGGCATCACGCGTAGTTCTGGGGCGAGGGAAAATTTGCTGGAGAAGCCACCTCAGGTATAAGAGGCCCATGAGGAGATGATGATGATGATGATAATTGTTGTTTTAAGGGGCCTAACATCTAGGTTATCAGTCCCTAATGGTTTGGGTGATGGTGAAAGATGAGATGAGAATGAAAACTATAAGTAATACTAAATACAAACTTACATACTAGAAGAAGAAATAGTAAACAAACAAAGGATAAGGCAAATAAAGGACAGGAAGAATGAGGATTGAGGGACTTCGAAGGAAGGGGAGCCTTGAAAGGCAGATATGAAAGAGAAAGAGGAGAGGGCCGGCCCCAAGGTCAGAGGAAAAAGGGAAAAACACAGACCCAGCTCAGGAATCCCTCGGACCGCCAACTCCCGAACTCACCAGCCGTGAGCCCCTGAGGGTGTAGCAATATCCAGGGCGCTCCAGAAGTGGTGTGGCAACATACACCCTGCCTCCTTGAGGGCCTTGGGCAGAAGGCAGGAGACAATATGAAAACGAAAAGAAGGCTGACCCCTCGAAGAATCAGGGTATCAGGTAAGATGAGACAAGGGCCAAATGAAAGACTCCCTAGGCCTCGGATACCCTAATACCGTCGGGGTCGGAAGAGAACAAGAGAGGTCGACAGGAAAGAAGACGGAGAGGAGCCTGGCACAAGTAAGTGGAAGCAATGCTGGGGTCCCGTGGTCGCCAACCCACGTCCCACTAGATGTGAGCCTCTGGGGGTCCATGAGGAGAGGGTGCGGGGGTCAAGAGTTGAGTTCACGAGTTCATAGTTGAGTTGCAGATCCAGCTACGTGCAGCGTGGAGAGCGACGGTGTTAAAATACAGTGAATGTGAAGTGACATTTCCTCGTAGACCAACAGTGGAATTACATCCAGTGATAAATATTTGTATTAAAACAACAACAAAAAACAACCCTGGCACTATACAGCCCTTGAAGGGCCTAGGGCCCTAGGCCGACCAAGCGACCGCTGCCCAGCCATTTGGCCTGCAGATATTGGGTAACGCGTGATCAGCGCATCGGGTCCCCTCGGCCGTTAATCTTGGTTTTCGTGATCGGGGCGCTGCCTCACTGTCAGACAGCTAGTCAATTGTCCTCACGAGGCTGAGTGCACCCCGGTCCAACCCTCAAGCCAGTTTTAAAATCCCTGACGGAGCCGGGAAACGAACCCGGGGCCTCCGGGTGAGAGGCAGGCGCGCTACCCCAACACCACGGGGCTATTTGTATTAAGTGTGACTCAATTAAAGTGCGTGTGTGCGCAGGTAGGCGTAATTTACTTTAGTGTTTATTAGTGTGAGTTATTACATCGAATAAAGAACTAGTGTTCTATATGTCTGACTTGTTGTTTTACTGACCTCTAAAATCGTAACAAGCTTTATATATTGGAGAAATGGGGCAGTCGGTAATGGCTGAATGTGTTTTGCGTCTACTATGCATGTTTTGTCTGTATGCAGCTCGTCCGTATCACACTCTTACGTAACATGAAAGATACATGTGCCCCTGACCTCCTTTTTGGGTTTAATTGTAATCACATGTTGTAAGTACTGTGACCGATATCCACCATGTTGCTCTGCTCCGATTGGGGATGTTTAATTGCCGAGATTCGCAAAGCAACCTTGAAAGTATTTGATGTATGCAACATATTGAAATGTATTCCAGCATGCATTTGTAACAGACCCTTAACTAAGAAACATTCTTCATATTTATTCTAGCTGAAATAAATGGAACTATCATAATGACCTTGAGCTAAAATTTATCACAAGCGAGAGTCGAACATATTCAACTCCTAACGGCTTTGACAAGTCGTGACGCAACTGATGAGGGGTGAGAACTTCCCCACGCCCCGCTTTGAATCATCAGGTGACCACGCGGTGTGCGCTCTGTCAGTACTACAGTTGTAATACTTAGAGTTGAAGTCTGACAGTTCTATGAGGGAGGTCCTTTTACTGCCTACCGGGGTGGGTTAAAGAGAGGTGGGGGTATGGTTGTCATGGAAACGGGGTGGGGCGACTGCGGTTGCCATAGAGATAAGCCCTCTGGCCAGCTCGTGCTGAGGAGAAGTTTGTAGGAGTTGCCAAACCTCGCACTTCTGAGTTAGATTTTGTCACAAGCAGTTCAGCGTGAGTGTTATTCTATTTGTGTTTCTGTTTGGAGGCCGTCATTAAGTATCTAACGGTATTTTAAATACTAATTACGTAGACTTACAATTATTGTATTGCAATATATATTTCGAGCATTATGAATACTCCTCGAGGGAGAGGGAGGCCCAGAACTCGTCCACCTCATGAAAAAAATACCGCCGGTCATGGTGTGACAATTCATCACCAAGGAAGAGAAATTATATGTGCCGCAAGGGAATTCTTTGAAGAGGAGGCTAAGAGTTTTTCGGAAAGGAATGTTCCTTTAATTCCATTCCAGAGAGTTCAAGAACGCACTGCGAAAGTTCTTAGAGTTAGTAAAAGTACTGTGACAAGAGTTACGATGGAGAAATATAACAACTCAGAAGAGGGTTCATCTAAACTGTCCATGCCTGGAAAGAAGCGGCCTAGAACCTCCAGAATTACAAATCTGGATCCGTATAAAGACAATGCTATTCGCCGGCACATATATTCTTACTACACCAGGAGGGAACATCCAACAATTCAAAAACTGTTATTTACACTTCCGAACGACTTATTTAAAGGCAGTTACTCTTCCTTACTGAAAGTGGTTCATAACCTTGGTTTTGAATATAAAGCTATCAACAGTAGGAAGCTGCTGATGGAGAGAGGTGACGGACTGAGCCAGGATCGAACCTGCCAAGTTGAGCTCAGAAAGCCAGCGCTCTACTGTCTGAGCTTTTCAGCCCGACCTCTGTTAAAGAAAACCGAACACAAGACTAAGTCAGTCATGGTCTGGCCAGGTAGTCTACAAGAAAACACAGCGGTCAGAATGAACGAACAAGCCAGCCGGAAGTGAGAAGGGTAGGGTATGGAATGCAGGAATGTGGCAACCGCGTGAAATGGCACGTGCAATGCTCCTCCCTCCAGCACTAGCTGTCAGACGTCAACTCTAAGTATTACGACCATAGATCACGGGCCTTTCGAGGATTTTCTTTCACTGGCTAAACTCATGTGTGCGCGGAAATGAGGTTTCTAGTACGTGCGGAAAGCGTGTGTTTGCACTATTTAACTAACCATCACAATTTGGCTGGTGATACGCCGATACTTATAATAATTTCTTTACCAGTGTTAAGTAAAATAAAATCAATGTTCTTCTACAAGCGGCTAAAATACTGTAAGTAATACTTGTAATATTATTCAGTGGACACATTCACAGCACCATATTGGACTGGAAATATATTCACCGTAGAACGCAGGCCAGTACACATGAATATGCTACTTGTTACAGCCCGCAACACATGCCAGACTTTGTCGCGTTATGACACCAGTTACACAGATAGACGAGGTTGAACTTTCCCGATACAATTATTGTACTACATTCAACAGAATAAGATCAACATTTAATTGGATTGCTAGCAAGTGCATTCATGAATAATGAACAGTATTGCAATTACATCACTGATTCCACACTAATAAAATAGTCTGAACATTTCCCCATCAGTGGCGTACAACCAATTTTGATTTAAGGGGTTGTATGAAGTCATCCCCGATGCCACTTGCAATTGAGAACGGTAACACGGGAACACTAATAAAGACATTCTTGCGATTCAAGATGATGAATAAAACTATTATCAGGGAAGCTTAATGGCCGGGATGAGACCAGGATCTGGGGGACGGAATTCACAATAGATCAGACATCACGACCATGAGGGCGTTACAAGAGTTCAAGAGACCACACCCGTCGTGGGAAAACACACGGAAGACACGTTCACCATCACCCAGGGCATGCTTTGAGACCACTTGTCTGAAATTATATGACAAGCCAGTACCATGATACACACATCAAAAAAAGTTTTGCATCACCTCGGTTCCAAGAGTTCCGGAACCGTTAAATACAAAGGGAATAGAGATCAACACAAACAACATTTCAGCTCGTTTTATTGCTCATGAGACCCACACATTGCATGTTGTACCATCTTACAGCTAGACTTTCAGCATTTGTGGTCCAGATTGCAGTACACACCACTACCTCTAATACCCAGTAGCACGTCCTCTTGCATTGATGCATGCCTGTATTCGCCGTGGCATACTATCCACAAGTTCATCAAGACACTGTTGGTCCAAATTGTCCCACTCCTCAACGACAATTCGGCGTAAATCTCTCAGAGTGGTTGGTGGGTCAAGACGTTCATAAACAGCCCTTTTCAACATATCCCAGGCATGTTCGATAGGGTTCATGTCTGGCGAACATGCTGGCCACTGTAGTCGAGCGATGTCGTTATCTTGAAGGAACGCATTCACAAGATGTGCACGATGAGGTCGAGAATTGTCGTCCATGAAGACAAATGCCTCTCCAATATTCTGCCGATATGGTTGCACTATGGGTCGGAGGATGTCATTCAGGTATCGTAAAGCCGTTTCGGAGCCTTCCATGACCACCAGTGGCGTACGTCGGCCCCACATAATGCCACCCCAAAACATCAGGGAACCACCACCTTGCTGCACTCGCTGGACAGTGTGTCTAAGACGTTCAGCCTGACCAGGGTGCCTCCAAACACGTCTCCGACGATTGTCTGGTTGAAGGCATATGCGACACTCATCGGTGAAGAGAACGTGATGCCAATTCCGTGGGGTCCATTCAGCATGTTGTTGGGCCCATCTGTACCGCGCTGCATGGTGTCGGGGTTGCAAAGCTGGACCTCGCCATGGACGTCGGGAGTGAAGTTGCGCATCATGCAGCCTATTGCGCACAGTTTGAGTTGAAACACGACGTCCTGTGGCTGAACGAAACGCATTATTCAACATGGTGGCATTGCTGTCAGGGTTCCTCCGAGCGGCAATCCGTAAGTAGCGGTCATCCACTACAGTAGTAGCCCTTGGGCGGCCTGAGCGAGGCCTGTCATCGACAGTTCCTGTATCTCTGTACCTCCTCCATGTCCGAACAACATCGCTTTGGTTCACTCTGAGACGCCTGGAAACTTCCCTTGTTGAGAGCCCTTCTTGACACAAAGTAACAATGCGGACGCGATCGAACTGCGGTATTGACCTTCTAGGCATGGTAGAACTACAGACAACATGAGCAGCGTACCTTCGTCCTGGTGGAATGACTGGAACTGATCGGCTGTCGTACCCCCTCCGTCTACTAGGCCCTGCTCATGCATGGTTGTTTACATCTTTGAGCAGTTTTAGTGACATCTATGAACAGTCAAAGGGACTGTATCTTGGATACAATATACACAGTCAACGTCTATATGCCGGAGATCTGGGAACCGAGGTGATGCAAAACTTTTTTTGATGTGTGTATAATAATGTTCTCTCTTCCAGGTGACTGAAATATTTCGAATGAATTCCCGAACTAAAGAGCAAATTATTAATTTATGATAATAATAGTAATTTCACATACCAGTATATATTGCGATATTTAATAATTTTGTTTATATGGTTGCATTCCTATATTTAATCAACTTATACTAAACTTAGTTTCGTTCTTCCTCGTGGCGTATTTTACCATGACGGCGATTGCAAGTGGAACATTAAACTTTTTGCAGAGCTATTTTTGAAACTTGATAATTAATTTATTGCACAGTAATTATCATCTGGATTCATGATCTGTGATCCTAAACCCTACTGTAATTAATTCAGATTGTATAAGTATACGAAGCCTATAATGATCGTTAACATTAAGAGATTCTGACCAGTCTTATGATTGCCATTTAACAACATTTATAATGGTTTAAGGATTATTTGACATTATGTCAAAAGGATTTTGGAAATGCATTTTGAATAAAGCACAATTAATAATTAGTTGTAGACACTTTATAGTGGTCTAAGAGTTGCAACTGTTGGAAATGAGATATTCCATTCCAACGTATTAATAGATTATTAATTAATGAATTTCTTCGATGATATAAATGTTTGTGATTATGCCAGGATGCAGGGTCTATGCAGTCCTAGGTCAAATGGAATTAGTATGTGCTTTATATTAGAAATTATATTTATATTTCCAATTTTGGGAAATAGAGCAATGACAGTTTTTTTACTGTCCAATTTATCGTCATTTTGTGCACTGTTGTCAGGGTTAAATGAGCTCGTCAATTCAATTTAATAATTATGCAGATCATAGGCAATTCTACAGTATTCTAATGTCTTTGAATGTAACTGTTACATCATCGCAATCTGAATAATTTAATTAATCCCATAAGGACATGTTGAATCCAATTTCTTATTTGAGAATGACTTGAGTGATTAGAATTCCCTTGTAAACCAATTTTTGAGTGGCTACGATAGATTAATGCTACTTTGAGCTGAGATGTTTTCCATAAGGAAACCTGGAATTATTGTAGTAATATAATGATAATAATAATTTATTTCCTATAATTAATTTAATCCAATTAATTAATTAACGGTCTTTAATGTCAATGTAATGTATGTAAATATCAGGGATGTGTATAATTTGTGTATGAATTATTAATTTAGTTTGTTTTATGGGAAGAAAAAAATGCTTAGTTAATTCTTTTTTCTACAAAGCTGAAACTGATAGTGAAGTGTTTTTTTAAATATTCAGCTCAACGTCGAACTCTCCAACTCTGATTAATTTTCTTTTGTGGGAACTTCCCATTTAAGTGAAATAGGGCAGCTCAACGGCTCAGATGGACATTACGGATACTTGTATCCCAACCTAATGATTTGCCTTGAGTGATAGGAGTATTTATATCTTTCTTTTGTCCGTCTGCTCTAAAATAAATTTAGGATTTTGATTTTAACAATTTCAAATTATTCCTGTAGTTTTGAACTTCTCCCGAATCAGTGATACTTCTTTTTTCTTGTTTGTGAGGTATTTGTCCTGTTGAACCTTGCATGCCTATCCCTTTAAACGACCCGAGATGTTCGATCTCTTGCCTGCCCGAGCTAGTTGTTATGATTTTTTTTATTGGACAAATATTTCCAGGACTTATTTTTTATCGCCTGTGTCCCTTCTTCGGTTTCTCGTTGAAATCGCCGGGCCAATGTGACGTCGGGGAAACGGGCACAGTACCCTCTGATAATCAATTATATAAAATTCAAGCCTATTAATAATGTTGTGGAAGACAATATTTCGCACATTATCTATACACGCGAGACAAAGCCATACTTACCCGCACGGTCCTAAAAGGTATGTGGTTCAGATCAGTGGAATGTAAGGAACAAGGAACAAACAAATGAGCAAACGAATAACTAATTTATACATAAAAATGATGACAAATTTAGATACGCTATTTTAACATAAAATAGTATAATCTAAAATTTCCTTTACAAGCCTTCCTCATACTTTTAAATGATTTAGCTATTTTCCTTTACAAGCCTTCCTCATACTTTTAAATGATTTAGCTATTTTCCTTTACGAGCCTTCCTCATACTTTTAAATGATTTAGCTATTTTTCTTTACGAGCCTTCCTCATACTTTTAAATGATTTAGCTATTTTCCTTTACGAGCCTTCCTCATACTTTTAAATGATTTAGCTATTTTCCTTTACAAGCCTTCCTCATACTTTTAAATGATTTAGCTATTTTCCTTTACAAGCCTTCCTCATACTTTTAAATGATTTAGCTATTTTCCTTTACGAGCCTTCCTCATACTTTTAAATGGTTTAGCTATTTCTCTCTCAATTCCTTTAAAGTCTTTCACCACTTTCACAACGTCTGAAGAGGCTTTGGTGACATTTTTACCAAGTCGGTTTAGAAATCTACTTGCATCATGCGAGTTATGTTCTTTTTCATGTGGGGTTTGGTCTATATATGATACATTTTCAGTCACTTGTTTAAAATATGTCACCACGTCCAATTTTCCACGCCGCTGCGCTAGCATTAATGGAGTGTTAGAATCCAAGTCTGAAGAATGTACATTTGCTCCATTATCTATCAGAAATGCTACCAGTGTGATATGACCCTCTTCTGCTGCTAAGTGCAATGTAGTCTTTCCAGCTGCACCAGGTATATCAATGGGAAAATGATCTCGATGTTGGTCAAAAAAGTAACGCAGGACTTCGAGCTCCCCAGAAGTGGCTGCTAGGTGAAGTGGCAAATTACCATCATTGTCTCGAATGGTGGGATCACATTGGAAATCAAGCAAATATTTGATCATAACAACATTACCACTCAAAGCAGCGACATGTAGAATGGTTCTTCCATTGAAGCACTTCTGATTAATTCCGTCTGCAAAATTTTCGCACAAATACTTGACGACATTCAATTTGTTATGGAGGATTGCCACGTAAAGTAGAGTGTTACCAGACTTATCAAGTAGGTTTTTGTTATGGTGAGTTCTCTTCATCAAATATTGAAGCACATCTAGATGACCATTTTGAGCAGAAGTGTGGAAAGCAGTTGAATCGCCACCATCTCTCATGTCGATTTGAACGCCTGCTTCTTCTACAAGATATTTCACTACTTCAATTTCTCCCCAGTATGCAGCAGCATGCAGAGGAGCATATCCCGTGTCGTCAAAAAACTGTGTTGGGACACCACGTTGAACAAGATACCTGACAACATCAACATGTCCATTCATGACAGCAGCATGGAGTGACGAGTTGGAACATCCGTCATAGCAATCTACTCGGGATCCAACTTCAATAAGGAGCCTAACCAATTCTGTGTTCCCAAGTTTACATGCATAATACAAAGGACTCTTCCCTAATTTGTCCGTAATATTAACATCTGCTTTCAGGTTGGTAATGAGGAAACGTGCTGTAGCCTCCAGGAGAGCATTGGAATGGTTCCCATTTCTATTTGTCAAGAAACCATCAAATGCTGGGCACGTCTGGAGATAATGTTTGATATCTGGTGTTGCAGCCACATCCAGAGCAGTCTTGTTGTCAATATCACGAATTTGTGTCATTACTTTCTGCAACATGATACTGTCACTCTCTCCCTTCAGAACAGTGGACAACCTCTCCGTTCCGTTACTGGAGTCATCGACATCTCGCTCCACAAGGAAGTGAACAACTTTGTATTTCCCCATTTCAGCACTTAAGTGAAGTGGTGTTTTCCCATATGATGTCGCAGCATTTATGTCTGCACCACCCCTGAGAAGCAAATCAATAAAATATATGCACTTGGATTCATCTATATTTGAACATGCAGTGACATGTATTGGCCTTTGTTTGTCATCATCAAGCATCATATTAACATCAACGTTACTTGTGATTAAAAAGCGAAGTAGAGATACATAACCACAAGAAGAGGCCTCATTCATAACCCTAGAGATATAGGCTGGGTCCCTAATATTAGAAGACAACATAACCAGATCTGAAGGGTCATAAACCCTCTGCATAATTAGTTCCATGGCCCATAGACACTCAACGGCATCTCCATACCGCAACGCAGTCCACCCACATACTGTGTCCTTGATAGAAACATCCGCGCCACGATTAAGCAGGGATTCAGCATAGCTATTTGCCTCGGACGATCCATCAAGCACACACACATGTAATGCGGTTCGTCCTCCATCATCTTGGATATTCACATCCTCTCTTGATAGGGATTCTTCAAAGGTGGATGAGTCTTTGTTGGTGACTAACATGTGTAACTTAAAGTTTACACTCAGTATTCGATTGAACATTCCAACTACAACATTGTAACTTGGATCACTATACATTCTCTCTATGTAAGATCTGTTCTTTTCAAAATTATTAGTAAACCACTTTGCCAAATAAAATTCAGCAAAGGTTCGATGTACAAACTGAGGTTTATCATCCACTACACTTTTCAGAATACCAACAGGAAGCAACTTAGCAGCAGAAATATTGTCTTTGTTCACATCTGCATGAATGGATTCAGTGTAATTATCCACCAAACTTAGAACAGCACATTTTTGATGTAAAATATCCATATCTTGTTTGAAATCTCTGAATTGTGATGTCACATTTACATTGGCCAACTCAGTTTTCATTTTATGTTCAAAGAATATTGTGTATTTCTTGTTAAAGAAAAGTTCATACAGCTGTACTAGATCCAAGTTAAGGTGAGCACCAACACCTTCATCAAGATCCAATCTTTCCTCGTACACTTCTGCAATGAACATAGTCTGCAGTGGAATCCCCATAAAAGTGCTGCTGAATTCATTCATAGAATCATCTGTGTGTGCTGTAATATGCTCTATGAATTTATTCAACATCGAATCGTCATCCACTTTCTCTCTCCAGATTTTCCACAGTAAATCTTTCTGATTCTCTCTTGTAAAAGGGTCAAGATGAAAAGCTTCGGTTTTCAGAATACCCCCAAGTTTTTCCTTGTATAATAATCGAGATGTGATCATTACTTTAACATTCATAAGCTTTAGGCCTCTCAGAATAGAATCAACAACATCTTCATAATCAGGGCATATCTCGTCGTAGCCATCGAGGAACAATATCATTTTGTCTGTGATTTGAAAACAGTGGTTGAATAGACATTCCTCCAAGCGATTTTTCTGAACAAAATTTCTGTCCGCGACACTTTTCATGAAGTTAAGGGTGTTTTCACTGTCAGTATTTGTGCCCGAGGGTACGAGCATCCGAAGAACAGTAGAATACTCATTAAGGTCAATTGGTATTACAAACATATCACGAGACTTATCTTTGGCATCGCTTGCCAAATACGTGACAAGAGTGGATTTTCCCATACCTGGTTCACCAGTCACTACCACAAACTGATCTGGCAGGGCTTCCCAGTTCTCTGTTTCTTCCATTCCATTGTCTCGAGACATAAAGCGTTTAATGTAGTAAGGATCTGCGGCTGCAAGTTCCTTGCATAATTCAAGTGGTGTGTCACTACTGGAAGCCAAGTGCGCTAGAACACTGTCTCCAATGGCACTCTTTAAATCTTTACAATCACTAACAAGTTCACCAATACTAATCTTACTCCCCTGAAACTTCACTAGCACTCGAAGGATATTTTTTTGTGTCTCTTCTGTGAAGTCCAACAACGTGGTTCCTACTTTCCTTGTGAAGACACGTTCACGAAACTCACGTTTTAACGATTTAGAAACTTTAAAGTCACTTTGTTTTGATATGAAGACAACTCTCTTGTTTGGTGTCCTCGTTAAAATAGAGATGATTTCTTGACAAAGCTGTCCCAAACCATCTTTATAGCCACCAATTTCCACAACCAATATCTCACCCTTAACACTTCCCCAAGCACCAAGTATCAAGTTCGTATCCTGAATCAAATCTGAATCGTCTACTATTATTAGCGACAGCTCATTTTTGAGGGCATAGTGAACTTTGTATGTAGCAAGAAGTGTGGTATTTGCATCTACCACGAGATGAATGACTTGTTTCGCAGAGAGGACTTCTTTCAGTTCATTCTGATCTTTCAGTTCCAAATTCAGCTTTTGTAGAGTCGTAGATTTCTTAGTACTCAACTTCTGAAAGAAGGAGGAAATCACATCCTTAAAGTGACGGTTGTTCTTCTTCAAATACAATCCAGACTTACTTCGCCACCATGTACGAAAATCATCTAAAAGTTTTTTGAACTCATCGTCTACGTTTTCCACTCCTATATAGGTTCTGAGTTCTTTCTTAATGACTTCATCAAGGTCATTTTCATCAGATTGACTTAAACAGAAATAAAACTTGCCAAGAAATCTGTGATATGTTTCATTGGAGAATGTGCCCAATTTATTCACTTCCTTTAGCAAATCTTTTACACTTTTCCTATCCTTGGGGCTATCTTTTGTAAGACATTCTAAATTTGTTTTGAAAGGAATGAGGTTCTGAAGTTCATTATAAGTTTGTTGTTGCTCATCTCCACATTTGCATGACTTCAGGTAAGACACAATGTTATCCTTACCAAGCAAATTTTGGAGGAAACGTTTGTACTTGTCTATGTTTACTGGAATGAGGTTCTGAAATTCATTATAAGTTTGTGGCCCATCTACACATTTGCATGACTTCAGGTCAGACACAATTTTATCCTTAGCAGGCAAATTTTCGAGGAAACGTTTGTACTTGCCTAAGTTTTCTGAAAATTTGTATATTTGATCCCAATTTTCTGTAGTGAAGAGAGACGTTTTGCCTTCTGTGGATGATTGATCCCAATCTTCTTTAGTGAAGAGAAACGTTTTACCTTCCGTTGTGGATGACAGGAATCTCACTGCTGTTTCAGTAGTTGGTTTAACACCATTTGCTCCCTGAACCGTGGCATTTGTGTAGATTACGAAAATTGGTGATGGAAAATTATCTACTATCTCTGGGTATGACTTGAAGTATTTTACCACCGAAAAGGCTCCATCAAAAGCGAGCAAATCCTTCATCGCGACAGGCTTCGTACTCAGTTTATGCTTCAACTGTATCAGAGTAGTTTTAGAATCCTCTTCTATCACAATATCATCAAATTTTGCCGCTTTTTTCATGTTAGAAGCAATACGGAATCGAGTGCCTCGATTAATGCAGCGAATGAATGTTAGCAGCAGCATCTTCACCTCATACACAAGGCCGCTGTCATCTCCTGTGCCAGGATTCTTTTCAAACGGATCCCTGTAACAAAAGATGCACTGTCATAGAACACTCAAGTGGATTTCATTAAAGACGTACCTAACTATTTGATGGCAAGTTATTATGAGTGGTTATGTTAAAAATGTCATGCCATGTTTAGTGAAATAACAAGTCTTTTTTATAAGAAATCCCTAAATCAATCAACAACAATGTTTTCGCAGAAACTTCCTCAACCGATATATTGGGCCTTGGCACTATAAGGGTTAAGACAGTATTGTTGTTGTTGTTGTTGATTCATTTAGAGGCTTTGTGACATCGTGTGTGTACATATATACAGGGTGTAATTGATATACGTGAAGTCCGTTACACTGGCGATAGAATAGACTATTCTAAGCTTCCTTGGTAAAAATTATGTCACCTATCTTTAAATTGAAAATTATACATTAAAAAGTCAATGTTTGTAGGTTTTTCAGAAACTGTTGGAGCAGAATTTACAATCCAAGAGTGAGGGGTTTCGGTAAGCGCGTGGTAGCGTGAGGTGTGGCGAGACAGGGGCGAGAAATTGTTGCGTAATAGGAGCATTGACCTTTCTTGTGAGGAGGAGAGGGTGTCAGCTAGCATGAGGATAGCGGTATTACTCACGCAAAATCGGTACGTAAGAAAATTAGTATTGCTGTTGTTGTTGTTGTTGTTGTTGTTGTTGTTGAAATCGCATACAATGGCTTGGAATGTTAGGACCGGTAGTACTGTATTGTATAGCCTACTTTGTAAGTGTGGAAGTCATTGATTGATGTTGATGTAAAGGATAAAATAATTTCGATAATCAGTCCCGATGTGTCGTTGGCTTCCGGCACGTTAAAGAAATTCTGTGGAACAAAATTCCGACATTCCATCGTCTGTTCAGGGCTAGCATTTAAGACGGACTTAAAATACTTGAATTCAAGAATAACACTTGTCAATTTGGACTTGGTATTACTAGGGGCCAATATTCAAGTGTATGCACCAACGGAAGATTCCAATGTACTATATAAGGAGGAATTCTATGCACAACTACAACGGACCATAGACGAGGAATTAGTCAGAGGACGCCATGTATTAATAGGAGGTGATTTCAGTGGGCGAAACGGTCAGGACAAAATAAAAGCTCATGGATGTATGGGTAACCATGGAGGAGAGAAGACCCTAAATGACAGTGGTAGGCACATAATAGAATTTTGCATAGAAAATTAACTATTATTGGGAAATTCCTTCTTTCCTCATAAGCAAGTGCATAAGATCACTTATGAAGCAGAAGGTAGAGAAGCCAAAAGTATTATAGATTATTTTGTATACCCCCAAAATATCTGTAATAACGTTATGGATGTGAAGGTTAAAAGGGGAGCAGATTTTGCAACGGATCGCAGATTGTTGGTGGCAGACACCAGGTTTTAAAAAATTCGTCTCGGCACGCCGGAAGGCGGAGGTAGATTTCACCGGGCAAATTAGGGGTTAGGCTATAATAGGCAAAATAAGCAAGGCTTTCGTAGAAGGATCAGACCTTATTTATTGTGAGAGAGTATCTTACAATGTAATTGGAGCTCAATTAATCCTTTTCGTCTTTCTAAGCATATTTTTAACATTTTATTGTCATATGGGGACGGTAACCTTCTAATCATTTGGGGCCCATTTTTAGCCTATTTTCAATTTTGAAAAAATAGGCTTATGAGATCACCTTTTGTCCGTGTGTGTGTGCGTGTGTGTGTGTGTGTCCCTAATAAAATCTAAACGGCTCGAGCGATTTCAATGAAACTCGGTAAGTTCATAGCACTATTCCCGGCGACCTCGACCGTGCCCTTCAAATTTTGTTACGTCTCACCAATCCAACATGGCGGCTGTGCGAAATATTTAACTAGCGCTCAATATCTCCGAAACTATTACCGATATCGCCCTGAAATTGTGTACGGTGATAAAGGGCACTACTAGAAGTTCACCTATGAGACTTTCAAAAACCTGGTGACTACAAAACCAACATGGCGGTCAAGCGAAATTGAGACTTTTAAATAGACATTTCTCGCGATTTAACTATCCAAACGTAATGAAACTTGGTACAGCAAATGTTTATACACATTGTAATGCACTGGAGTCTAATTTAGTTCAATTGTTTACATAACCTCAAAATGGCGGCTGTGCGAAATATTTCACTGACATTCTATATCTCCGAAACTATTACAGATATCATCGTGCAAATTTGTACTGTACTGATACAAGTTTACCTATGTATATTTCATAAACCTGTAAAGTACAAAACGAACATGGCGACCAAGTGAATTTGAAATATTTTAATAGACTTTTCTCGTGATTTAACTCTCTGAGCGCAGTGAAATGTGGTACAGTAAATGATTTTGCAGATTGCAATGCACTGCCATCTAATTTAATTCAATTGTTTACATAACCTCAAGATGGTGGATGTGCGAAATTTTAAAATTAAGTTTTTATTCTTGTGTCGTAATCATGCGATCGAAGTGAAAGTTTGAATAATGAAGCTAGGCAATAATTGTCCTTGAATGGTCCATAACTCTATGGCCTATACATATAACAATCCTAAATGGCGAGCTTCCGAAATATTTAGACGGTTCTCAATATCTATGAATCTTTTACAGCAACCAAACTGAATTTTTTAATGTTCATAGAGACTATGAACATTTGTTCACCTATAGGACTTTCAGTAACCTGGTGAGCACAAATCCAACATGGCGGCGACGCTGTGAGATCATGGCGATGGGATGGTTCCTGGCCAGGCAGAAGTAAATCTTTGACTTCAGTCCAAGATGGATTGCATGTGAAAGTGATGAAAAGTTCTGGACGTCCGTATTTGCGAACATATGTCAGAGCATCCTGAGCATATTCTTGCATGTGTCTTGGACTTCCAGTATACGAAGCCGGAAGTATAACTGTTTGTCCAATATTTGCAACTGTTCCATCATTCGCAATTGCATCTCTCAAATGAATATACTCTTCGACTCGACGACTGGTGCTAGGACCGTAAAACTTGGTTTTCGGGTCACATTGTTTGTTATTTATTCAAATTTACTCCATTTCACCATACTGAATCAAAGTTTACGTCCCACGAGGCTTACGGCTGTCTTATTTCAAGTAGGCAGTGTTTCCTGCAGTGTTCCGAAAGGTAGATACGTAACATTTTGTTCAAATTTCTCTATGCACGTGTGCAACATAGACATGAAGCTGTGGCACCACCATCTCCAACTGAAGACAGTGAAGTGGTAACTGAAGACACAGAGACTGTGGCAGAGGAGATGTTTGCAGCTCTGGTGGAAGATCCCACTCTAAGGAAATGTGTAGAAGATAAAGGGATACAAGTAACGCCAAGTGTAATTGATGATTGTAGAAAAATAACTTTAGAGGACATGATGAAAACAAATAGAGAAATTAATGCATTTACTGGTATCCCATCGGTTACATTATTAGATAATATATGTGTTGCTACAGGAAAATTAGAAAGACAGAGTGCCAAACCACTAACCTTGTCATTAAGACAGCGTATCATTTTAGTGTTCGTGAAATTGAAAATTAATCTTTCTTTTAGGTGTTTAGCTGTTCTATTTGGGGTCACAGCTAATACATCTAAGAACTATTTCCATGTAACAGTAGAGTTATTACATGAGGCACTAAAAACAGCTGTTCCATGGCTGGAGAAAGATCTGATTAAGAAGAGGATGCCTATATGTTTTCAACATTTTCAGAATACTAGAGTTATTTTGGATTGTACAGAAATTCCCGTGGAGAAAAATAAGTGTTTAAAGTGTCGTGTGATGTCCTACTCTCATTACAAAGGCGATTACACATTGAAAGTACTTGTTGGTGTTGCACCATCAGGTTTAGTAACTTTTGTAAGTCAAGTGTATGGTGGAAGGGTTACAGACAAAGAAATATTTTTGCAATCCAATTTATTAGGCATGTTATTACCTTATCAGGATGCTGTAATGGTCGATAAAGGATTGTTGATAGAGAGTGAGTGCATTGAAAGGAATACACAATTGATCAGACCACCCTTTCTTGGTAAGAATCAGCAATTTTCAACAGAGGATGCACTCAGAACTGCTGACATAGCTGCAGCTAGAGTGCATGTAGAAAGAACAATTCAGAGGATGAAAATATTTAAAGTATTAAAAGGGAGAGTCAATTTATATATGGTTCCATACATGGATTCTGTAATGACTATTATTGCAGGAGTAGTGAACCTTTCAGCTCCTATTCTTAGTGTTGATAAGTATGACTAAGGAGGCTTTTGCTACTGGTACCTAGTACCCAGTTTGTGGGTGTGTTTTTTCTAAAGCAGAATTTGAGCGCTGTATCAGCAGCGAAGTAAAGCGCTACATATAAACTAGCTGTGAATAGAAACGGAGACATGGCACGAAATGACAGTTGTTTAAACGTGTTTCGTTCATTATTTCAAAATAAATTTAATACAACTTAATATAACAATGGATCCACTGGGAGACTAAACTGATGATGAATGCATAGTGGTGTCGCTCAATGAACAACTTTGTTAATTTCACGTTGCTTGTAATTTAAGGTTTTCCGCCCCTTAAAACCTCAATAACTAACTAATTTTTAGGTTAGGCCTAGGCCATTCGAGTTACCTTCTATGAATTAATGCCCCTGCTTTAGCCACTAAAGTTGCATGATCGTTTCATGAACGTAGCAGCATATGGATAACAATTCCTGAACTTAAGGTTACCATATCTATAATATTCACCATAACGTTTATGCGACAGGTTATATTGGATCTAAAAATAGGATGAACAAGCTCTCGACTTCTTACAAATAATTCTTAATTAACCTACTGATATGCTGCTAGTGGAAATGTAGGCCTATAATCATGTAGTCTCATAGGCTACATCAGTAGCCAGAGCATGTCGCTAATGATATCGGAGTAGACTGTGCATGCACACGTTAACATGAGTTTGCTGGTTTGTGACATTACGTCAACAAATTTAATGTATTTTAACTCTCCTGATTCCATTCTGGTCCCTGTTACTGCCACATGCATGGTTCCAATAGGCTTGATTTGATTTTTAGGATTATTATATTTCACTATAGCTTACCTGCTGCATCACTCAGAAAATTAAGCAAATGCATGTATCCTTGTTGCAGATCAGGTCCATGTACGTCCAAAAATGTTTTATGTAGGTGACCTTAATATTACACTCCTTAAAACGTTGGTCCCCACCACCACCCCCCGTCCTAATGATGCAAAGTGTTATTAGACTGGGGCGTGGAGGCGCACCGGTCATTGTTATTAGACTTTAAATACATTTGCCATTGATAGTACAAATGCTTGTAGATATCCGTATTGATAGATTAATTAAAAGTTTAATTTAAACTTTTAACATCTTTCATAATACAAAAGTAGCTACAATAAACTGAAACTAACGTGCACCACTAATGGGCCCTCATTGCTTACGGACCCCTATGCATTTGCCCCCCCCCCCCCTTGTCCCTCCCTGGGCCTAGACGGTGCCAATTGCAGAAATTAGACCAGAAGAACCAAATCACTAGTAAAACAATGTATAGTAAAGGAAGGAAGCTTGTAGTTTTACGTGACCATTAATCTCGCAATCACGAGCCACGGGACCTTCTTTTTACATTGAATCCGAACCACAGGACACGGCATTGCACTTAAAAATATCTTGCATGCATTGACCAGGAATCGAACCTAGTCCACCTTGGCGAGAGGCCAACAGCTTGATCGCTGCGCCACCACGCCCCCAAGTATACAGTAGATTATAATCAACAAGTTCTCTCTAACATACATTAGCCTACTAGTTCATATACAGTACACAATTTGCGTACCTAGTTAGAATGCACCCGAGTGAAAGAAAATAGGCTGGTACCCGTAGACTATTATTTTTCATGAGAAACCTAATATAATTTTCTGTCATTCTGCCAAGTACAGATATGTTACCATGCTGGGGTAGGCTATGTACACCAACAAAATTATATTAATGTTTGTAGACCTAAGAAAAAAAATGTGGTATTTCGTTCATAACTACGTACAATATGTAAATTATTTTCACAAATCTGAGTCTTCTTATGGAGAATGGGGTTTCCTCCATAGTCCATAACCAAAGAAATTTAATCATCAATTGAATACTCGTATGATTATGAACTTCAAAGCAATGCTACGCCTTTCTAGGCTTCATTCTACTTATCTTCCTGGATGGCTCTCGTGTAGCATCCGTTGCCCGTTTCGAAAGTGCGTTATTTTACTTAGTAGCGCTCTGAAAATGGTTTATAATTACTCTGCCACATTATTAAAGCCATTTGCCATTGACAAACACTGCATAAACACTTCCAAAATAAGGAAATTGTCAACATTAACTTTCAAGTAATAAACTTATCAAAAAGCAAGTCGTCATGTTTGCTGCCAACTTACTGATTGTGCTGCTAGGTAAAACCATTGGCCTGGATAAAGAGTATTGATGCATGACTATCCCCACTGTGCGTAACAAAAACCAGGGGTGTTTATATTAGCCTAACACGCAGGGCCGCGCTACCTAACCTTTATTGGCCTAGGCGCAAACCATTGGTCTGGAAACAATGTTGGCACTCTGAAAAAAATACAGTAACACTCTATCGATAAAATATTCAACTCCTGTATATTAGTAACATTGGCCATTTCTATAGTAAATTTTTCGGATTTTAATGGCGCCGGGCAACGCATACTACACGAGTTCCTAATTGATATTCAGTCGTACACAACAACGCCTTCAAGAAAATTTAGATGAAAACAAGAGTTTATCTTGTTATGACTGCAGCCATTTTTCAATGTATCAAACGTGCTGCGAAGTGAAACCACGCTGCATGATGACTCATCTTAAGCTAAACTGTTGGGGGATGGGGATGCTCTGTGGTATGACCTACATGATGATATTATTACATTCACATTGTACTTCTATGGTAAATAAAGCATTTGAAACAATATCACTTTTTTATTATTTTATAAATTAGCCTATTTATGGATACAATGTAGCAATAATATAATACTAATATAACGTCCCATTTGAAATTGCTCTACTTCATTGACTGATACATTGGGATTTCAAGTCTGGTGAGGAACTCCCTTCAAATTACTGGTTTGTAAGCATAAAGCTTCAAGTCTCACTAAATCTTCTCTTTCGGCTACTCTCCCAAACATAATTATGTGTTTGGCATCTAAAATTGCCTGTCCTTCAACGAGAGGCCGCCTAGAATCCCCAACAATATTCAATACATCAATCAAGTCTATCACCATTGCGTCTACCATTTTGTCGCGACCGACCTGCCACCTACATTCGATTGAGTTCGCGAATAGAGAAAGGAGAGGGGTGTTCAACATTTTGAAGTGGATAGTGTTACTCGTTGGGTTCCGAATGGTAAGTACGTAAAATTTGGTTTAATTCGGTGAAATGGTGTAGATTTGTGCCAAAGGGCGTAAATGATGGGAATGGAGAATGCTAGCCCAAATTATTGGAGCCAAAAACCTATCTGTGGGTATGCACTACAACCCAAAACAATTGCAATGCAGTAGGTGATACGGTGTCGAAGTTCGTATTTTCCTACATATCTCTTCCATATGAGTAGTAGATCATTTAATTATTCCAAATGAATATATTATTATTATTAATTTCTTCTTGATTCCTTTCAGCCAAGTAAGTACCACGTCATTTGAACTGCCTAAATGAAGGGAATGGAGTCGGCTGTCCGAAATTCTAAGTAGTGTACCCTTTCGTCATCATGTGGAACATGTATTCGTATCCCAGCTAGTTCACGGTCTTTCGAGGTATGCGGCGTTCATCCCACTATACGTCCACATGTTCAGGATTTGAGTCTGTCAGGTTACTACTCTACTTGAAAGAAACAACAAATTCCTAAATATATCATTTAATGGTATTAAATCATGGCAAAACACAAAAATATTATAATTACTTTCCCACAAAACAAAAATCAAAAATATATGTGAGTCTCTTCTCATAAAGTTTGGCGCTCTTCCGCACCCATATTTATCCTTGATATCCTAACATTGATACTCTCTGACATTGACGAGCGTTCATAGTGTCCTTCACATCGCACAGTTTATCTTGAATTTGCATATCACAACAGAACAATAAAAACAAATTACCACTGAATTATCATTATGCGCAATTACTAAATATTTGTCCGTTCTGAAGCGGAACATTTACTTTGAACAACATTGATTTTATTACCTTATTCTTTACTTAACATGTGTTGCTTTCTACGCAACATCGTTTTCTTTTCCCATAGATTTCAAACGTTGAAGTGATTTACATTCCCTTCCAATACACACATAGTTATTGATTTTTAGCCTACTTTCGATTTTTGCAAAAAATGAAAGTAGACTTATGAGATCACTACAGGGCGAAAAAAAGTGTGTCTGTCTGTGTGTGTGTGAGTGAGTGTGTGAGTGTGTGTACTCTGAATGTCTGTCCCCCCTATCAATTCGAACACGATGAGCGCAAATTGAACGAAATTTGGTACAAAGGTAGCACTCGCAAAGGACACCTCAGTGTCATGTTTTATATCGCCGCCATCTTGACGAAAACGTAAAGGCGGCCACACAAATGTTCAAAGCTTAAATCAAATTACGACTAACCTAATCATCCGATCTCTACCAAATTTTGCAACAACATACCTTTATGGGGGCAGCATCCTTTTGACCAAACTAATAGGTCATCAGCCTAATAGTTTGCGGATGGCGGCCATCTTTGTGTGAAAATCGATTGCCCCTATTAATTCGAACACGGTGAAACCGAATGGAACGAAATTTGGTACAGAGGTAGTACTAGCAAAGGGCACCCCAGTGTCATGTTTTATATCGCCGCCATCTTGACGAAAACGTAATGGCGGCCACACAAATGTTCAAAGCTTAAATCAAATTACGACTAACCCAATCATCCGATCTCTACCAAATTTTGCAACAACATACCTTTATGGAGGGAGCATCCTTTGACAAATCTAATAGGTCATTAGCCTAATAGTTTGCGGATGGCGGCCATCTTTGTGTCAAAATCGATTACCCCTATTAATTCGAACACGGTGAAACCGAATGGAATGAAATTTGGTACAGAGGTAGCACTAGCAAGGGGCACCCCAGTGTCATGTTTTATATCGCCGCCATCTTGACGGAAACGTAATGGCGGCCACCCAAATGTTCAAATCTTAAATCAAATTACGACTAACCTAATCATCCGATCTCTACCAAATTTTGCATCAACATACCATTATGGATGGAGCATCCTTTGACCAAACTAATAGGTCATTAGCCTAATATTTTGCGGATGGCGGCCATCCTTGTGTGAAAATCGATTCCCCCTATTAATTCGAACACGGTGAAACCGAACGGAACGAAATTTGGTGCAGAGGTAGCACTAGAAAAGGCCACCTCAGTGTCATGTTTTATATCACCGCCATCTTGACGGGAACGTAATCGCGGCCACCCAAATGTTGAAGGCTAAAATGTAATTACGACCAACCTAATAATCTAGTCTCTACCAAATTTTGCAACAACAAATCTTTATGTGGGAAGCATATTCTGACCAAACTGCAAGATCATCAGCCCAATAGTTTGCAGATGGTGGCCAAGTATGTGTGCAAATCGATTCCCCCTATCAATTCAGACACGGTGAAACCGAATTGAACGAAATTTGGTACAGAGGTAGCACTAGCAAAAGGCACCTCAGTGTCATGTTTTATATCGCCGCCATCTTGACGGAAACGGAATGACGGCCACCCAAATTTTGAAAGCTTAAATCAAATTTCGACCATCCTAATAATTTGATCTCTACCGGATTTTGCAACAACATGCCTTTTTGTGGAAAGCATCTTATGACTGACTACAAGGTCATCAGCCCAATAGTTTGCAAATAGCGGCCATGTATGTGTGCAAATCCATTCTCCAGATAAATTCAAACACGGTGAAACCGAATTGAATGATTTTTTTACAGAGGTAGCACTAGCAAAGGGCACCTCATATTCATGTTTAATATCCCTATAGCACGTTGTATTTCAACAAGCTACTACAACCAACATTCAATTATACTCCTTGAAATGGACAAAGAGTTATAACAATACCCATGCATTTAGGAGAAAGTAGGCTATATGTTCTTTACTGAACATCTTGTTTTCTTTTCCCATAGATTTCAAACCTTCCCTTCCAAAACACACATAGTTATTGATTTTTAGTTTCACCATACAAGAATCTTCTGGGTCTGGTCATTACACTCATTACAAACGTGCCATATCGTTAAATAAAGCTACCCGTCTGAGTAAATTAGCATAAACTGGGTAATTACTCTTTACAAAATGCATTTATTTATTTGGTGCAGTTAAGCTGTCCTCAGACAACAACTTGGCCAAATCTTATCCGATCACTTTGATCCAACATTCTATTTCAATGGATACCATGCGTATAATTCATTTGATATCATAATATCAAGCATATTTCACTTACTTTCAGAGATAATGAGATTCTTCAGTGGTCCAGTACAACCTTAAAAAGAAAAGTACAAGGGTCACGGTCAATTAACTCCCCTCAGTGTGAACACAAAAGAGTGGTCAAGGTCCGCCCTTTTAGATGGCTACCCGGTCTGCAGCCCTCGCACGCCTTCATGACCGACATTCTACTTGTAAACAAACCTGGTCATAGCTCACTCTTGGTGCAGCTCTCTAATGGGTACATGATTGGATTGTGTCATTATGAATAGAGTAGATCCAAGTATTTAACACCTACACTTAGGGTATTTAATGGGCTCAATTCGGCTCCTAATTAGTATTCATAGCTAGGGATGGGTCTCTGATAGTTTCGCCGTTTAGGGATGCAATCAGTGGCTATGGACGCGTACCAGCCGAGTTTCAAACTGTTATCTCGTGCCGTACGGGTACGAATATATGAAGGAAATCAACCTGTTTCCTATTCGAAGAAATTGTCTTACCTCCACCGGTAGATCAATTATTATAATGGCATACCGAGGGTGTCCCAATGTTTTCCCTGGTAGCGAAGATTCTGCTAACAGTGGGTCACAGATCACATCTGCCCCAACTCTGCTGAGAAATATATGTAAGCTCTGGGGCTATACAACACATCGTCGATTCGAAGATTGGCCTACTAGATTCATCATCGCGCAAACTATCTTGGATGGTCCCTGCATTTATTGACGTAAATCTCTTGATTCTACGTTATATGCTCGCTCGTAGCGGCTAAAACATTTCTTTTAGATGACTCAATTCAAAATACACTCATGTCCTCCTTTCATATAATCATAAACCAAGGCTTTACGTAGCTCTAAAACATGTATCAATTTACTGGCACTTACATTATCTACCTTAATGGCTCTCAAACACAACCATCTAGCATTTAACATTATTTAATATTTCAATGATACTGAAAATCTCTCTTTATCTCGCTATTAAATCTCTCTTTATCACTCTTTACAATAACAGTGTATTCTTTCAATGGATATGACACACTTTGCACGTTTTATAGACATCACTATGCCGATTTTTACATTTATCATTGACACCGACCTCAGATCATTATTATTATTATTTGTTAACGTTACCGTTACTTTCATCAACATCTTACGCCTAAATGGTCGTAAGTTTATCATCCTCAAAGCAATATATTTATTAAAATACGAGGGATGTAAACTCGTATACATGTGACTGCAAATTCTTAGTATTTGAGGAAATGAGATGTTGTATGGTGAGCTCTTAAATCATATTAACATATTTGGATGGTACTCACTTTCATTCTGGCTGGGTTTATCCAACAATATAGCACTTCGCCCACCATTTTGCTTTCTTCTAAGCCATCATGACACTTTTCACACAAAACATTGAATATGGTTTGCACATGGTAAATACATCTTGTAATACCCACATTTTACACTGTGAAATACCACAAATTATTTTTAACACACAAATTTAAACACTTTTTGGTTATCACTTTTAACGTTAACTTTACAGGTAATTTACACACGGAGCCTTGCTGAGCTTTCCACTATTGCGTGAATTCAGAGATGCGATGCTGCAAATTCTGACATCCGCCTGTCTCCTTCAAAAGTCTACCTCGAGTATGTGTGCTCATCTCCCGTCTCCTATAATTCCTGTCTTCTTACTTGCAGTGTGCTGCTCAATTGTATATCACAAATACTTGTGATGCCTTCCAGATTCCCATAATCTGTATTATATATTACGGTTATATATGATTTTTAAAGATCATAACCCTTCCTCTGAATAAGTTCATTGTCTATTATAATCATACTGCAATATATCTACGCTGTAACGATTACTAGTCGCGTATACTGCCTGCTTATGTGTCTGCCGTAGACTGTTTATAGTATTACTGCAGAATTACTTGTACTATGCTGCCTAATGCACCTTCCATTGTTCATCACAAAAGATTCTGTTCATACGACTTGCATATTGCGCACACTTCTCCGTGTGGCTGGACAGCATGTCGTCCCACAAATTGAGTCAACGAAGAACTGACGCTCTCCTCCTTCCTCCTCCATATAAGGGTTTCTGACGAAAAGTAGTCCACTTGCATCTCAGGAGCTGCTCTTTTCTGAAATATCGCGTTTACTGACAAGGTAAAGCGTGATTCTTGATCATCTTTTCATGGAGGTTCCAAATCCACTTGCGTGCCGGTGATTTCTTCGCTCAATTAATTACAATTAATTGCTTTCCTCCATGGCTTGGTAACGCTATCTCGGGTGAATCCCCTCTTGCTACGAGACTAACCAATGCCCCTCCGCAGCATGAGTGTGAATATGCTCATAATCACATACAGGCTTTAATTTAGGTGTGCAGATACTCCTAAATTACCTCTCTTCGAATACAAGTATCTGGGTGTAAGTCTCATCTCATTCGAATGTTTAATTTGGCAGTAATTAATGAATTCCTCTAGAGGACCATCCCCTCTTCTCTCGCCTGCCTTGTTGAACGGGGGTTTACACGGTCATTATTCACTGTCTTCCCACTCCAGTGTCGCCAATAAATATTGCGCTGGCGTCAAGTCTGCTCCTCCCACTTTCAAATCCAATTAGTCAGATGTCAAGTTGGCTCTGTTTCTGTAGCTCTTGCTAGCATGTTCATATACTGGCTCGCAGTTTACACAATATTCCAACTTATTACTGCCTAAAATTCCCGTTCTGGACGTGGAATTAAGCTTTTATTATTATTTACTGTTATCATATCTCATTGCTCCTTGGGTTCACTGTGACTGTTCCCCCTCGGATATCAATGGTTCGATCCTTAGTAAAATCATGGACCTGATCTTTCCTCTATAGAGACCCCGGTTCAATGCCAGTCAGCCGTGTCCCATTGGGCACAGTAGACAGTGTTACTCGTCGGGTTACAAAGGGTATGCACGTAAAATTTGGTTCAGATATTCACTTGAAATGTCATGTGATGTCGATTCGACTATGTTGTTGATTGATCTTAGTTCAAATTGCAATCTTGAATAATCATGTTATGTCCAATTTTAATACGAATGTCTGTGGAAGAGGTTATCTTGTTAATATTGATTATCTCTTCTGATAGCTTCAATTAAATTAAAGGTTGCTGTACGTACCAATATTTCGATTTTGGATTGTTGATATTAAATATTTGTTTCAGTTATTGTCTCGTCTTGATCAGGTTTCTTGTCGTAATTAGGTCACTTTTAATATGCATTCAAAGTATTAATTAACATAAGAATGTATATCAGGTATTATATAAAAGACTGAATTTTCTACATACCTTTAGTTAAGTTGTAATCTAATAATTGTATTTGTCCTTAGTATAAGATTTGTTACCTTGATATCGTCTTTGTGTTCATAGTCTATATACTCAGAATGTTACAACAGGAAGCATGAGTCTCCATAGAAAGTATTGAAGTTAGTGTTGTACACATGGTAATTTGTAGGAATATTAGTTCTAGCTTAATATGTTCGAGCGCTAGTGATTGAGTCTCCATAGAAACTAAGAATGTTATATCAGGATGCATGAGTCTCCATAGAAACTATTGAAGTTAGTGTTGTACACATGGCAGTTTGTAGGAATATTAGTTCTAACTTAATATGTTCGAGCGTTAGTGATTGAGTCTCCATAGAAACTAAGAATGTTATATCAGGAGGCATGAGTCTCCATATAAATTATTGAAGATAGTGCTCTACACAAGGTAATGTGTAGGATTGTTAGTTGTCGGTAAAACAGAAAAATTAAATAAAGTATGCAAAGAAGCAAGGAAAATAACATTTTAAAATTATGATATAGATATATCTTGAAAAAGGGATGCCCGTTTAGATTTGTGATGCTCTTGTCGTGTTTAGATATATTTAGAGAAAGGGATGACCGTTTAGATTTCTAATGTTCTTATCGTGATTTAATAAATACCCGTATGTTATTGAATTTACGTTCCTTTTAATTACTCTGGCTTTTAGAAACTCCGGGAGCTAAAATAGTGCCCCGAAGGGGATTCTTAACGTGCCAGTACATTTACTGACCCGGCTCCCTTGCATTTGCGTACCCACAAATGCCACCTGACTACGCCATGATACGAACCTGCAACCTTGGGCCCAGCAAGCGAGACGTTACTGCTGAGCCACGCAGCCAGTCTATCGTGTTTTAGATACTAAATGGATTGGCATTGCCTCTTACAGGGATAGATGCAAAATTAGATGCCATGTCTTGAGCTACTGTTGCCATGTATACGGACTTGCATTTCGTACATCAGTTTATCAGAACGTACTGTTGCCATGGATACGGACTTGCGATTAGTTCATTAATCAGAGCGAAGATAGTTTTCTGGGAATATCTTCGAAACCGTTGGTTTTAGGGCCTTAAAATTTGGTTTTCCGAGTATTGTTTCTCGCATCGAGGGGCGTAAAATGACCTATGTCCGGTCTTTATACGACAACTTCGATATTTTGTCTCAGTTGAGTATTTTTTGTGACTTTTCGGTGTAGATTTGAGACAAAGGGCCTAAATGAAAGGAATGGTGAGGGCTATCTAAAATTATTGTTGCCAAAAACCTTCCTTGGGTTGTGCACTACAACCCTACAAAATTTCAATGCAATCGGTTAAACGGTGTCGGAGTCCATTAACCTCGGACAGATATACATTTTTAGCCTATTTTCAATTTTGAAAAAATAGGCTTATGACATCACCTTTTGTCCGTGTGTGTGTGTGTGTGTGTGTGTGTGTGTGGTGTGTGTGTGTGTCCCTAATAAATTCTAAATGGCAGGAGCGATTTCAATGAAACTCGGTAAGTTCATAGCACTATTCCGGGCGACCCCGACCGTGCCCTTCAAATTTTGTTAATTCTCACCAATCCAACATGGCGGCTGTGTGAAATATTTCACCGGCATTCAATATCTCCGAAACTATTACCGATATCGCCCTGGAATTTATGACGGTGATATAGGGCACAACTAGAAGTTCATCTATGTGACTTTTAATCAGACGTTTCTCGCGATTTAACCAACCAAACGCAATAAAACTTGGTACAGTATATGGTTATACACATTGAAATGCACCGACATCTAACTTCGTTCAATTGTTTACAATAACCACAATATGGCGGATGTGCGAAATATTTCACTGGCATTCTATATCTCTGAAACTATTAGCGGTATCACCCTGAAATTTTGTTCGGACATAAAGGGCACTACTGGAAGTTCATCTATAAGACTTTCAAAAACCGGTTAACTACAAAACGAACATGGTGGCTAAGCGAATTTGAAAATTTTAAATAGGCCTTTCTCGCGATTTAATGTTCCAAACGCAATGGAATCTGGTACAGGAAATGTTTGTACACATTGTAATGCACTGGTATCTAATTTAGTTCAATTGTTTACATAACCTCAAGATGGCGGCTGTGCGAATTTTAAAATTATGTTCTTATTTTTTGTGCCGTAATCATTCGATCGAAGTGAAAGTTTGAATAATGAACCTAAGCAATAATTTTCCTTTAATTGTACATGTCTCTATGGCCTATACATCTAACAATCCAACATGGCGACCATCCGAAATATACAGACGGCTCTGAATATCTACGATTCTATTATAGCAATCAGACTGAATTTTTAGGTAGATTTCATTAGAAAGCTAACTATTGCAATGGGTCCCATGTTTCGACTTCAGGAAAATTTCGACATATCTTCGCGTTTCAAATCCCCCAGACCCCAAAACCACCGACAGTTCAAAAGTTTATATATAATTTATGTATGTATATATGTTTCTTGTGGACACGATAACTGCCGTAATTTTGCCCCAATCACTTTGAATTTTTTACATAATAAGTATCCCATTAAATTCTCGGTCGAGTTCGTTAATGGGCAAAATCGGTCAAAGGGGGTGAAAATGGGGGGCGTTTTTCGAAAAAGTGAAATATCACTATAACTCTCTTAATACATGAAATATCGAATCCATTCAAAGTTCATAATATGTGTCGGATAAGTGCCAAAAATTTATGTCAAATAAGTTTTTTGATAGCACCAACCATTGACCAAAGGGGTGGAAAAAAGTGGGTTTTTCGGGAAACATTAATCATATCTCTCTTAATAGGCACAATATCAAAACCGTACAAAATGGAAAATATTCCCCTAATGATTACCTAAAACTTTTGTCTGAAAGAAATTTTGATATGACCCACCATTACGCCAAGGGATGAGAAAAACGATTTCGGAATTAAAGAAAATGCCAAGTGCCATCAGAGGTTACCATGACAACGCTTCTAAATTGATCAGGGATGAGCTATCAGAGGTTGCCACGACAACGCCATTGACGAGATCACATTCATTTTTAGCCTACTTTTCACACTTTGCAAAAATGAGGAAAAAGTAGACTTCTGAGATAGATCCGGGAAAATGTGTATGTCTCTCTGTCTGTCTGTCCTTCTGTCTGGCTGGCTGTGTGTGTGTGTGTGTGTGTCCCCACCCCCTTATCAGCTCCTAAACGGCTGCAGCAATCGAAACCAAATTTAGTATGAGTAAAGATGAATACCAGAATATCTCAAGCCCATATTTGAAAAAGATGTCAGTGCTACCAACTGCTAAAAAAACGCATTCGAAATTTGAGCTCCATGTTGGATATCATGGAAGGCATACATGGTAGCAATTCCAAAATTGGCACACATGTAGATAATACTATTTCAGTTTAATTTCCAGGAGGCCATACATGACAGTGTTGCCAAAATAATTTTAAGCCTTCTGATAGGTCCAATTTTTAAATGCACATAACTTCTACACTATCAATTGGATTTCAACCAAATTATTTATGTAATATAAGCACATAAGCAGGTATGACTGAGCTTATTATTAAGAGCCACCAGGGCTGCCAACTGTTAATAATTGTTCTCTATACTTTTTATCCAAATACCAATATATCAGAAAGTATGCAAGCCGACAGCTTTAAACTATGCACGCGTATAGTACCTGACATTTCACATTAATTTGGAGTATCTTATATACGTCAGTTCTACCAACATGATTCTAAGCCTGCTGATAGGACCAATTTTTAAATACATGTAACTTCTATACTGTCAGTTGGATTTCAACCAAATTTCGTATGTAATATGTGTAATATAACAGATATGACTATAAGTATTCTTACGAGCAATTAGGGCTGCCAACTGTTAATAAATGGTGTCTATATTTTTACCCTAATATCAATATATCAGAAAGTATGCAAGCCAACAGGTCTATACTTTGCATACGTATAGCACCTGACATTCTAGATTAATTTGGAGCAATTAATATAAGTCAGTGATGCCAACATGATTCTATGCCTGATGATAGCTCCAATTATAAAATACATATAACTTCTATACTAAAAAATGGATTTCATCCAAAATTGGCACAAAAATATATCATAATATTTCGGATTATTTCTGACCAGCATACGCATGACATTGTTGCCAACGTGCTTTTACGTGTGCTGATAGATCCAATGTATAACTCCATGTAACATCCTTTGGACTTCAACCACATTTTGTATTCTGTACCTTAAGAGATGGAATTAAGGATATATTCAGTCACCAGGGCTGCCAACTGTATTGCTGTATTAGGCTACATTATGCCTAGTATACAGTATTTCGAACTAATTAAGACATTCCGATATTACCAACTTAATTTCGTCATTATTCTAGATAGGTTCATATACTGTAGATTAATCATTGGCATGAATCTTAATTTTAAGAAAAGTAGGCACTTTAGTTCCGCACGGAACTGACTATGTGGGAAGCGGCTAACTGGTAGCATGCTGAACTTCTATGCCGAAGGTCACTGGTTCAAAACCGGCCAAAGTGGTCGGATTTTCTAAGAGCGCCTAAAATCCCTCAGCATGCTTTCCTTCGGAGGGGAAGTTCCAACGTTCATTGCAAGTTGCTGGTTGCGGTGGAATCTAGCAGCCAAGTTCACAGTAGGTGTCGTTGACGGTAGTATTTGGTACAAAATTAGGTACTACTACTTAAAATTGACCTTCTGCAGACCTTAACTGAATTAGAGACTAATACAGTCATCACAATTAACACCGTTTATCAGACAGACTCTACACACACACCCAATGTACACGGGGTTACATGACCACCTTGTCGCAGCCCCTAAACTGAGGAACCAACCAAAATCTCTGCGGGAGATAAAATTTTGCGCGAAGAAGTAACAGACTGTTAGATAGTTAAACATCAGTTCCAAACCTTGCATAAGGACATTGTGATCAAAAGTATTAAAATGAACCCCAAATATGACACCATCCCCAAAAGACAATAAAATGTTAAAAATATGCATAGAAAGACGAAAAAAAGGTTAATTAACCTCCAATTGTAAAATACATTCTCGCAATAAATGAGGTCTGATCCACCTACGAAAACCTGCGTATTTCGCCTATTTTAGCCTATCCTCTAGTCTGCCCGGTGAAATCTACCTCCGCCTTCCGGCGTGCCGAGAGGATTTTTTTTTATGTTCATAGGGTCTATGAACTTAACTTCACCTATAGGACTTTAAATAACCTGGTGATCACAAATCCAACATGGCGGCGACGCGAACTATAAATATTCACATGGACATATCTCGCAATTTAACCATCCGAGTGCAGTGAAACTTGGTACAGTAAATCCTTATACGAATGTTAATCCACTGGCATGTAATTTATTTCAATTGTTTCCATAACCACAAAATGGCAGCTGTGCGAAGTTTTAAAATCTCCTTGTAACTTCTTGTGTCCTAATCATGCGATTGAAATTTGAATGCTACACGTACACAATAATCTTCATGTAACAGTACATAAATATAGGACCTACATAAATAATGTCCAACATGGCGAACATCCGAAATATTTAGTCGGTTCTCAATATCTACGAATCTATTACAGCAATCAAACTTCAATTTTGTATGTTGATAGGGGCAGTTAACATAAGTAGGATATATGAAAATAGGCTGTATAGTTCTTTACGGAACTACTTGTTATATATAAGATATATACTAGCTGTTACTCGCGGCTTCGCCCGCAATAACATTTAGAATCCCGTTATAACATTAGTTATGTAGATTTTTCCTGTAGTGGAAGATAATGACGCAACATGGAGCGTTAAAATTGAAAATCGGGTGCAATATACGACTGGGAGCTTTGATTTAAGGCAGGTCCCTTAGCCTACTGCCATGTCTATCGAGAGTGTTTTTAACGCATAAGCACTTCTCGGTAATCTACACATCTGGTCTTTCTCTCAGGCTGCAGAATGACTAAGCCAACAGAAGAACTGACTCTAGAATATGCCATGCACAGTTGACCATGTGCGAAACAGTCACTTCTCAGATCCACACCAGCTACTTTTAAACTCTGCTCCTGAGCCTTGTTAATTGTCATGGCGTAGCAGACTTTCAAAGGAAACTGCAGACGTTTGAATTGGAAATGGTAGTCTGAAGGGATTAGAGGAATGCGGGGTATGAAGACAGTTTCGCCTTGGCCAACACCTGTAAATATGGTGGCTTCAATCACAAATTTATGCAGTGCTTTAACCTGCAGCCTGGTTCCATTGCAGAGTTTAGGAAAGTATAGGTTGCGCAAATACATGACAGGAGCACCAACCTTGAGGATCAGGACATGAGGCAGTATTCCGGGCGGGTTAAGAGTGTTTAAAAACTCCACAGGATAATGAACTGTATCTTAGACCACTACAACTGAGTCTACTGATTCGTATACCATTTTTGTTGTTAATAACTTCTTAAGGAGTGAGATATTTATACTATCAGCAGAGTCATCTATTGGGGTAAGAATAGCCCTTTCTTCTATCCATGAATTATCAAAGTTGGAATTTATAAACACTTGGGGATAGATCTTTTCGATCAAATTATCTAAACTGTCAACAACTTCGCAAAGTTGAGATGAAATAGTTATTTTTCCGTCATTTTTCTCCAACTTTCCATCGCCAATGCTTAGAAGGAGACGGGAGAACTCCTCAGCCGTAAAATCACCATGGATGTGTACGCGCATGTTGAGAGTCAAGGGAATTGTTAGACGTAGGGCAATCTGTAAGACGGTTTTAGACAGGCATTTACTTCGTCAGCCCGTGTTCCACGGGGTATAACAGGGAGGGTCTGTCTAAAGTCACCGGTAAGAAGTTCTGTGACTTAACCCATAAGTTGGTTGTTATCCCGAATGTCCCTAAGTGTTCTGTCCAATGCCTCGACTCCTCCTTTGAGCACCATCGTGCATTCATTCCAAATAAAGAGTTTTGTCTCTCTCAGCACGCGAGCTGTGCCACTTTGCTTTGAGATGTTGCAAAGGGCAGACGCAGTGGAAAAGGGTGTGAGTAGTTAGCACCCCAACTGGGAAAAGGGGGATTGGGATTCGGGCACACAGTGAAATTTAAATAGAGCGATGAGGAAGAGACCAAATATTGATAACCAAGGTTTGATACATTTATTTGATTTGTGAAGTAATAACAAACATTTTCATTTAGAAGAATAATTAAAAGAAGCTAATAAAAAATGCAAGGTTTCTCCAGGAAACTTAGAATAAAGAAGAATTATAATAAAAATGCATAAAAAGGCCATATAAAGGCGATTAAAAAAGTATGTTTAAGAAAAATATCTAAAAACAAGCAAGAAGCAAGAAAAAAGGCTTAGCCTTGAAAAATGTATAAACCAAGTAAAAGTAGTTCTCGTTACCAATAATTCGATACTTTTGTACTTAGTATTTGGCCCGCAGGAAGCGGGTTGTGATCCAAACGAAGGGTTCCTCTAAGCTGCCTCGGCATGCCTTGCGAGAAAGAGGGATGGTGGCTCCATTGGCGAATTGCACCCCGCCGGAACAGACCTCTTGGTAATGATCTGTCTAGCGGTTTACAATCAATTGCAGTTTCTCATCGCCGAGTTGTAGTGAGTTAGCGGGCTGACTTAGTTGCTGCGGTGAAGGTCGTTGACTCATGCCTCGCCCAGCATGACAGAGTCCGAGTGATGAAGCATGCCGCCTGGCAAGGTTCCAGCCACTCAATGTTTACAAACAGGGCCTTCCCAAGAAGGGCCTTGCTGTGGAACGGCAGGCAGCCGTGGTCAGACTGGTTCAAGCAGGTAGATGTAGACAAGGCCGCAGAACGGCGAAGCGGAGAATTTATAGTGGAAATGACGACAGCGCGTCGAACAATCCAGAATGAAGGCGGGGCGTCAAACAGCCAATCAGCGCACAGCCCAAGCACATTGCGACGGTTGCCGCTGAGATGAGCACAGTACCTCATGAAAAAGTGTGACAGTATGGTGCGTCTAGAAAGACACTTCAGAAAAAGGTGAGTTGACAAGAATAATAAAGAACAACAATTCAAATGAAACGTAAGTTAAGTAAATAATCAGAACACCGTGTTCATACTGCAATTATAACGGAAAAAAATAATGGGGCAAAATTGACCGAGTGTTTCAAACCGTGCGGGAAACATAGCCACAAAAAAAAACATTCGCGAAAGCGAACATGCTGGGAGGGGCGAGAAAAAATTGCAGTAAGAAGGCGCAGAAGTTAGGTCTCGCGTGGCAAAGGAGCAATCATAGTGATTGGCCTGAGAAACTGGCCAGCAGAAGTCTGCAGTTTTACCACGCGAATCCTACCATCTCTGCCAGGAAAGCACTCAACAATCCTACCCAAATTCCAGACAAGAGGGGGACTAGGGTCTTTCAAAAGGACCAAGTCCCCAATCTGAAGGTTAGAGCAGGAAACACGCCATTTGCCACGCTGCTGAAGCAAACCGAGGTATTCCAACCTCCAGCGGCGCCAAAAATTGTTGCGCAAACTTTCAATTTTGCGCCAAGAAATGGCTAAAGAAGATGGAGAATTAGAATATAATAAAGATGGGGAGGCAGTCAATGGACCACCGATAAGAAAATGGCCCGGCGTTAATGGTAGAAGATCTGAAGGGTCATTAGATAAGGGTGATAAAGGACGAGAATTAATTATGCCCTCAATAAAAATAATTAAGGAGTTAAACTCTTCATGAGATAGGGGGGTGTGGCCACAAACTCGTCTAAGGTGTTTCTTGGTGAGTTTCACACAAGACTCCCACCGTCCACCTTGATGGGGCGCATAAGGGGGGATGAAGTGCCACTTGAAATTTCTCTGGTGAGCATAATCAGTAATCCTTTCCAGCGCTGCATTTTGAGTAAGAGCTCTCTTAATTTGCTCAGAAGCTCCGATAAAATTTTTAGCATTGTCGGAGAATACTTCTGAAGGAAGCCCTCGGCGAGCAGAAAATCTGGCAAAAGCTGCCAAAAAATAAGCAGTAGAGGCGTTGGTAACTAGTTCTAAGTGTACTGCTCCGGTGACCATACATACAAACAGCGAAATATAGAGTTTTCCACAAATACATCTTTTGGCCTCAGGAGAATTTTTTCTGTAAACAAAAGGCCCGGAATAATCCACCCCCGTAAAGGCAAAAGGTCTAGCAGGCGCAGATCTAAAGTTAGGAAGATCACCCATGAGCTGAGTGGTAATTTTAGGGTTGGATTTAAAACATGGAATGCACTTCCGGATAACAGAGGTAACTTCATGGACTCCGTTTATGGGCCAATACCTTTCCCGAATGATGGAAAGTAATGTACGGGTTCCAGCATGAAGATGCTGGTAATGATACTGACGAATGATTAGAGAAGTGACATGATGCTTTGAAGGAAGAATAATTGGGTGTTTTTTATCCTCAGAAAGATCAGCCAAAGATAAACGTCCTCCCACTCTTAATAAACCATCAGCATCCAAAAAGGGGGCGAGTGAGGAAAGCCTACTCGATTTCTTGAGGGATTGACCTTGAGACAACACCTGACATTCTTCAGAGAATATTTCTTGTTGAGTAAGCCATAATATTTTTGTAGTGGCTAAACCTAATTCAGAAAGGGTTAAATATGGCTTAGGAAAAAGAGGTTGTTCTACCACAAAATATTTCCATCGAAGGAGATAAGCCATAACCCTCACCAATTTATGAAAAGAGGAATATCGCTGCAAAAGAAGGGGAGAGTCAGAAGCGAAAAGAGAAGATCCAGTAATCTTACCAACATCTGGCAAGTCTGATAATTCCGGAAGAGGAAAATTTGGCCAAGCGGAAGGTTCTTGTAGAAGCCAAGAAGGACCGTGCCAGTATAATGTCAGGTTAGCCAACATAAGAGGGGAACATCCCCGAGAGATGACATCTGCAGGATTCTCCTTGCCAGATACATGATGCCATTGTTCAAAGTTAGACAATTGTTGTATTTTGGACACTCTATTAGCTACAAACACCTGCCAATGCGAGGAGGGTTTGGCAATCCATGCCAACGTGATGGCTGAGTCACTCCAAAAGTAAGTTTTGCTAAATCGGATTTTCAAAGATTGGCGGATTTTGACCGATAATTCAACCGCCAGAAGAGCAGCACAAAGTTCCAGTCGTGGCAAGGATAAGGATTTAAGAGGAGCCACCTTTGACTTAGCGCAAATTAAATTGGAAAAGAAATATGACTGGTCAAAATTGCGGCAAACAATATACGCACAACAACCATAAGCTTTCAATGAGCTATCGGCAAAGATGTGAAGTTCATATCCTCCACAGGAGGGAAAGGGAATAATCACTCGCGGGATAATGACATTAGAGAGATCTTCCAAGCTATTTCTATAAGAAATCCAATTTTTTTGCAACTCGGAAGGAACTGGTTCATCCCAACCAGTTTTCAAGGACCAAAGGTCTTGCATGAAAAGTTTTGCTGTGACGATAATTGGCGCCAAAAATTGGAGAGGATCAAATATTTTTGCAATCTCAGACAAAATTTGCCGCTTAGTTTGCGGTTTGATGTCACTGAGATGAATTTTGAAAAAGAAAAAATCCTTTTGAGGACTCCAATAGATGCCTAGAGTTTTGATAGAATTATTTTCATGAAGAAGCTCTACTGAGTCGTTGTAGACTGAAGTTAATGGAAATTTAGAAAGAAATTCTTCCGAATTAGAGTTCCACTTGCACAAGGAAAATCCGCCTCCCAAAAGCAAGGCTGTCAAATCCTTAGAGACTTGCAGGGCTTCAGGCACTGACTCAAATGAATGAAGAAAATCGTCAACGTAGAATGATGATTTTAACACTTCAGAAGCCTTAGGAGAATACAACGGGCCATCCTGTTCAGCAAGTAATTTCAACGTACGTATGGCTAAAAAAGCAGAAGGCTTTAGACCATAGGTTAAGGTTTTTAGCCGAAAGATCTTGACAGGTTTAGTAGGCTCGTCGCGCCAAAGAATTCTCTGAAGGTCGCACTGTTGTTGATCGACCAAAATCTGTCTATACATCTGCTTGATATCAGATATCACTGCGATAGGGAACAAGCGAAAATTCATTAAAACAGAAGAAATGTCAGATTGAATAGGAGGGCCTGATAATAATGTGTCATTCAGAGAAGTTCCATTGGCATCCAAAGCAGAGCCATTAAAGACCACCCTTATGTTTTCCTTTAAAATCTCATTCTTCCAAACTGGGTGATGATTGAGGTAAATGACTTCAGATGGAGTATAAGAAGCATCATCTTTCTTGGTAACAACCTCCATGTGATCAAGTGCCTCATATTCCTCCATAAACGTGGAGTATTGAGCTTTAACAACAGGGTCACGTTTAAATTTGTTTTCCACAGCATAGAGTGCTCTAAGAGCCCTAGGGTGTGTTTCAAATAAAAGAGGTGGATTATCCACTCGGGGCATTGTTACGACAAATCTACCCTCTAAATTGCGTTTGGTTGTTTCGCGAAACAGTTTTTCACACATTTCATTTTCAACCGAGGAAGGTGAAACTGAATCTATAGTTTCGATTTTCCAAAATCTTTCTAAGTTGTAATCGAGACTTGTATTGACAAAATGACATTGAGAGAAATTTTGAAACGACTTACGAGGGACCTGACCCGTTACTAACCAACCTAGCTTGGTATGATGAACAAACACTCCAGGTGATATTTTAACCTTAGAGCTAAGGAGACATTGCCAAAATACTTGGGCACTGAGAAGTATGTCTACCGGGGCGCTCGTATTAAATGTTGGGTCCGCCAACTGAATGTTATGAGGAAATTGCCATTTTCTAATTTCAAAAGAAGTACTAGGGGTATTACTGCCAATAGTATCAATGGCAAGGCAATTCAACTGAAATGTTGTGTTAGAATTAACAGCATCTTTGATGTGAACACGAACAAAATGCAAAGATTTTACATTGCTATTGTTAATACCGGTAACCTGAATTAATGTAGGTTGCTTGGGAAGACCAAGTTTCTTAATGAGACGCTCACTTATGAAGTCATGGGTGGCGGCATTATCCAATAGGGCACGTGCTTCAAGCCATCTACCAGAAGAGTCTTGAACTTTTATTAACACGGTTGATAGTAGCACCTGGGAACTACGAATTGAGCTAGAGCTCTGAGTATAAGATTGCGCATTAGCTCCTGGGGATGCATCTTTAGAACATCCAGGGGAAGGAGCTTGACGTGGCTTTTCAAACCTATGAAGCAAGGTATGATGTTGAGCCTTGCAATGGGAGCAAGTATTTTAAGATAAGCAATCAGGCACCATATGCCTGGTTGACAAACAGTTATAGCAATATCTTTTTTGAGCTATTAATTTGCGTCTTTCATCGGTAGAAAGGGCTTTAAAGGCAACGCAGGAATATAACCTGTGAGGTGCTTTACAGAGAATACAATCCGTTGAGTTATGCTGAACAGTAAAGACAGCAGATTTGTTTATTTTGGCACCGACTGGTTTCACAACATTAGATTTGTTATCTGCACTTCCTGACATATGACAGGCTACGGCTGACAAAACCTGACATCTATTATTCATAAACGTAAGCAATGAGCCATAAGTATATGAAGTGTCATTTGTTAATTCCCTTTCCCATGCCTTTAAAGTTGATGAATCAAATTTAGAAGTAACCAAGTGAACTAAGAATAGATCCCAGTGCTCGACCGGTTGATTCAACCGTGCCAATGCTCTGACGTGTAGTTGGACCGTGTCACTTAAGGCTCGCAGTGTTGACAAGCTGTCAGCTCGCAATGCGGGCAGGTTAAATAAGGCTTGAATGTGCCTCTGTAAACATAATTTTTCATTGCCATAACGGCCTTTAAGAAGCTCGATAGCAATGTTATAGTTTTCTCCTGTTAAGGGAAGTTCTCTTATAAGTTGAAGGGGTGGCCCCTGCAAAATGGATTTTAAGTAATGAAATTTCTGAATTTCCGGAAGTGTGGCATTATTATGTACTAATGAACTGAACAATTCAAAGAATGATTGCCACATCTCTTCCTTTCCTGAAAAATGCGGAATTTCAATTTTAGGTAGCAATGGTTTGATACCATTCCCATGGTCGCTAATTCTTCCTTGAGTTTCCTCTACCTTCAACGCCAGGGTCAAAGTTCTTACTAATGCCACAGCCTGAGCGTGTGTATCAAAGTAATTACTCTCTACTTCTTCCCTATCTGATTGATGTTCTGGACTTTTGATTTCAATTTCAAGTTGCACGAGATCATATTTCTCGTACGCCTGTTCAAAAGCTTTTAAACGCTGAGATATAATATCAAGATTTTGTTCCTCTTTCGGTAGAGTGGCTAGATATTTTTGAAAACGGGTAAGTTGACCTTTGTAGGCCGCCCGAGAGTTTAACAGTTTATCGTCTATTATTACTGGCATGGCTGGGAAGTTGGAATAACTCACCTACCAAAGCTGCTTGCGGCACCAGACGGACCTGCTTTCCAGAAAGAAACCAGTTATGGAGTAAGCTGGGATTGTCTCCGCTTTCCCGCAGATCTCCTGCGCTAGCCACGATATACTGAAATGTATAAGGCAAATATTAGATTACACAAGTTCTGTTTTTTTTTTTTTGGAATAGAATTTGTGGTCTCAGAATAAAGGTTCTGGGTTTGATCCCGGGTTTGAGGTACCATGGAAAAGGGTGTGAGTAGTTAGCACCCCAACTGGGAAAAGGGGGATTGGGATTCGGGCACACAGTGAAATTTAAATAGAGCGATGAGGAAGAGACCAAATATTGATAACCAAGGTTTGATACATTTATTTGATTTGTGAAGTAATAACAAACATTTTCATTTAGAAGAATAATTAAAAGAAGCTAATAAAAAATGCAAGGTTTCTCCAGGAAACTTAGAATAAAGAAGAATTATAATAAAAATGCATAAAAAGGCCATATAAAGGCGATTAAAAAAGTATGTTTAAGAAAAATATCTAAAAACAAGCAAGAAGCAAGAAAAAAGGCTTAGCCTTGAAAAATGTATAAACCAAGTAAAAGTAGTTCTCGTTATCAATAATTCGATACTTTTGTACTTAGTATTTGGCCCGCAGGAAGCGGGTTGTGATCCAAACGAAGGGTTCCTCTAAGCTGCCTCGGCATGCCTTGCGAGAAAGAGGGATGGTGGCTCCATTGGCGAATTGCACCCCGCCGGAACAGACCTCTTGGTAATGATCTGTCTAGCGGTTTACAATCAATTGCAGTTTCTCATCGCCGAGTTGTAGTGAGTTAGCGGGCTGACTTAGTTGCTGCGGTGAAGGTCGTTGACTCATGCCTCGCCCAGCATGACAGAGTCCGAGTGATGAAGCATGCCGCCTGGCAAGGTTCCAGCCACTCAATGTTTACAAACAGGGCCTTCCCAAGAAGGGCTTTGCTGTGGAACGGCAGGCAGCCGTGGTCAGACTGGTTCAAGCAGGTAGATGTAGACAAGGCCGCAGAACGGCGAAGCGGAGAATTTATAGTGGAAATGACGACAGCGCGTCGAACAATCCAGAATGAAGGCGGGGCGTCAAACAGCCAATCAGCGCACAGCCCAAGCACATTGCGACGGTTGCCGCTGAGATGAGCACAGTACCTCATGAAAAAGTGTGACAGTATGGTGCGTCTAGAAAGACACTTCAGAAAAAGGTGAGTTGACAAGAATAATAAAGAACAACAATTCAAATGAAACGTAAGTTAAGTAAATAATCAGAACACCGTGTTCATACTGCAATTATAACGGAAAAAAATAATGGGGCAAAATTGACCGAGTGTTTCAAACCGTGCGGGAAACATAGCCACAAAAAAAAACATTCGCGAAAGCGAACACGCAGCGTGACTGAGGTTAAGAGGGAGCTTGAAGGCAGAAAGCGCTGTTCTTCCACCATTCAGTAAGGTTGCTGCAATACCCGAGGAGGCGATTGCGATGGCAATGTTCTGTCTACTTCTAAATGTACTGAGCAGGAGATTAATCAGGAAGGTTTTGCCAGTTCCGCCTGGTGCATCCTGAAAAAAGAGCTGACCACATTCTGAAACAACACTTCGAACTATTTCGTCATAGGCCAATCTCTGCTCGTTGTTCAAGTTTGGAACATTATCAGCAACCACTTTGGACAACTTAATTGTGTCTTACGATAGTTCACTGACATATTCTTGGTGAACAAAGACGGAGTCTTGTTCTCGAGAAGGCGATGGAAGTCGAAAGCGTTCTAGTTGTTGACCAGACAATTTTAGTACTAAATCCTCAAGAAGCACCAGACACCTGTTGTAGATAACGCCCATGATGAGGTTGACATCAGCACACTGCCTCTGAACCTCTCTCACCACATCTTCCGCGAGGCTGTCTGTGATTTTTCGAGAGCATGATGGGATCACTCACTTGACAAAACACCAGTAAGATGGCAAACAGCTCGCGTATCTTGTGGGGAGAGTCGGTGGAGGACGCTTCCTCTAGTGTGCGGTGCCAGTGCGCATCATCCTCTAGCAAGCCAAGTGCTTTACATGCCGCTTGAAATGTTGGCTGAGCCACCCCTGCCACGGTTTTGAGGTCAGTAAAAGACTGAGGGCCAGGGATTTTATGTAAAAGGAGGCGGAGGTAGTAGCACTCGGCATTAACAGGGTGAACGATGTAAACTCTGCCAAGGGTCTGATCTTTTTGACACCAGGATGACTTGGGACTGGCTTTCCTTGTTTCCTTCAACAGAACTTCTTACCTTTCCAAACGAAATAGGATGGAACTTCACAATATAAAAGTGTGGAAGCAAGTTTATCGGATCGGCATAGTTCGAAGAAAGCAAGAAGAGTTGTGTTTGGAGGGCTGTTAAACTGGTCACGATCGTCGTCTTCATTAAAGTAAACCCGCTGGCCGTTCTCGAGGTGGACGGCAAGTTGCATGACCGAAGGATAGCGTTTATGTATGAGGAAGCCGAATATGCGCCAAGCCGCCTCTGAGCTGCTGATGTAACTTCGTCAAACTCTCCGATGCTAAAATTAGCTTGGTCGGAACCTTTGTTAACATAACTGCAAATGTATTTTATTGACTTTACAGAGTTGCAGTACTCAACATTGATATGAGCTGAGAAGGTGCGAGATACGACCGGGCTATAGGGTACCACCCAGCTATTTTCAATTTCCACTCCCTTTTTAATAATAGAAACCCCACCCTACGATGTGGGCAGCCTGCGATATCCATTTTACCAATAACTGACAAACGGCTGACAGCTTTACTCATTGCGTCCTTCAGGTGCACATATTCCTCACTTCTCAACTTTTCTGATTGATTTGAATCCAATCTTTGCATCCATATCAACCAGAAACTGATTGAGAAGATTGCGAAATAACAAAAGATAAGAATTATCACCCTCAAGCTCAAATATTCGGAAGCTATAAAAGTTGTGAGGGATATTAATGCAGTAGCCATTCTCCTAACGTAATAAAACAAATCTCTACTTAAAAAACCTGATTAATGGAATAGACCTAGCCTAACTTAACAAAATTAACGTTGGTAGCGGTAATTTTCTTTTACCAAAGTCTACTTTTCATTATAACTACAGTTACTTCAACTAAAGGCTAATATATAATGCAATATGATGATTCTAAAGTGATGGTGAAGGTATGAAGAACAAACAGAAATTACATAGAAGTTCTGTTTGAACAGAGAGAGTGGGTAAAGGTCGGGAGCGCAGACAACAATGACGTGCACGTTATGACAGTAAGCTCACACTGCCTGCAAAGCGCCAGAACACTGGTAGGGGCGACGTTTTGCAGCCCGCATTGCCTCATATAATCGTGGTTTTCGCGGTTTGACCGTGATTCCGAGTGAATATTTTGAAAACCTTTCTTAGCGAGTACCTACGGCCCTTGAGGAAGCTGCATACCAAGTTTCATTCCAATCCATTCGGTGGTTTCTGAGATTTCGTGACGAATGAATGAGTGACTGTGTGGGTGAGTGGTATTTGACAGATATATAGTAGATATATACATACATACATACATACATATACATATAAACAGAGTGGTCCGCCAGCCCCTTATTGTTTTGGAGGAAGGCAACCCAACTAACGCTTATATCATAATCAACCTAAAAACATTTGTCCCTGCTTCTTTACGACCTTAGTACAACTTTACCGTTGAGTTCAACCTCTGAAATATAGTTGAAATCATTAGCGGCAGTGTTATTTCAATGACCTCAAATATAATGCATGATTACAACAATCACAGCTTCGAATAACTCCACCTTACGTTTGGACAGGAAGTGTCAACAATAGATTCAATACGTGCCAGCTATACACCTTGGCTCTCAGTAGCTAAGGTGGCTAAATCAAGCATATCTGCAGTCATGTCAGCTCTTAGGTAGCATGTTCGAACCCCGAGCAAGTACATTATTCTATTTTTGCTTAATGTCGTTTATAGTGGATGCACACTCGTATCAACGTGTTCCAACGAGTGATTTTTATTTGTTCCTGAAATGGAACGTTTTTATCCGATGGTACGAAGCCAGATTGGACGACGACCTAATGATCTGTAGAACAAAAGCATGGTACTCTGTATATTCAGGGTAGCAAGTGTTCGAAATGTTGACCACCTTGGTTTAAAGGAAAACTCAGACTCACTCAGGCTGCCGTACGTGTCACGTCAAGGCCCTCTGTAACACCAGATCTAACCATTCGTATTCTTACGCTGTGCCAAATCAAAGCCTTCTGTAACGCATGATGCTCAGGTGGCTTGAGCATGCGATCGAGCAAGTGGTGGCAAGTGTCCAAAGCCAAAAGTTTAAACTTTCTATCTTTATATAACGTGAAAGCATCCATGGGTGAAATGGTAACGCGTTGGACTGCGGTTTGAAGGATTTGGGTTCGATTCTTTTTAGGGTAAGAATTTTATAATTTGTTTTCGTTACGTTTTATCGTCTGTGTTGACCGCTTCACCAATGTTTACGACTTTTTTTTTATTTAGTCAATTTACCCTCTAAGTTGGTGGTTCCTACGGACTTAGCGAGGGAACTCACCACTACCGCCTCTATGGGCAGTGTCCTGGAGCTTGGAACATCTGGTCGGGATGGATACAACTGGGGAGGTGTGATTATGAGGGATGGGAAGGGATGGAAGATTAGGATGGATGGGCCAGGAAGAGGGAAGGAGGCGGCCGTGGCCTTACAGTAGGTACTGTCCCCGATAATCCGGATAGTAGGCTGTCAGAAATCCGCCCCCTCAATCGGATTGCCAATAATCGATTGCACCGGCACAGCTACATCAATGAAAATGGCACTGACAGATACTACCGAGATTAGAGCACAGTAGTTAACATGAAATTATTGTGGAACACACCAAAATATACGGGGGTTCATACTTACCTTTTACTTACCTATTCAATTTAATCTCGGGTCTGGGTTTTCAACTGGATCACTTAATAGTATGCCCTCACAATAACCTCCACCACGATATTTAAAATGAACCAAGTCGGAGACCAGAAAATTTAAACTGCACAATAATTTATTTCACATAAAGAAAAAAAATATTTTAACAAAATTTAACAACAAAATAGTTATGGCTGTCTGAAGCCATTGTCAATGCAACCATGTCCTCCTGTAGGACTGTAGACTTCACATATAAAAATTCAGCTTTCTCTAGCTCAAAAGAACGTAATAATAACAACAATGCACATTGGAATGGATAAGGGAGCTGGGACGAGACATATAGCATTTGTTTCCTTGTTCATGAACTTCATAATTTTGTTCATTGACACACATTTATTAATAACCGCAAGGCCGCTAAGTAGTTGACCTTGACCTCCACCATTCAGTTATCTGGCCACCTGCAATACACCCTAAGCAGTGTTGCATGCTTGCTTCGTCAAATGGACGCAGCTGCCTAACCAGTGCCACCATATGCTGGCCAACGCAGAGTCTAGCTCTCATTCAAAACAATTTAAATGCTCACATCTCAACTCAAATATTATCACGCAAAATTTATACAAGTTCCGTTCACATTGCAATGGATTACTCTGTTAATCTCAAATCTTATTTAAATGTTTATTCCAATTATCGAACTAGCGTTGTTTAAATGTTAATAGCAAAACGCATAATGTTATATCATAGTGTTCAATAATTATTTATAACATTTAGATTGTTCATAACTTAGTCAAACGACAATTGAGAAATTTTTACACGCCTCTATTAATCCCGTTTGTTTCAAATTATTATTATAGATATTTACATAGTTATTTACATTATTTATATTTTATTTATATTTGAAATACATTAACCACACGTTTATCCGGTTGATATTTTCTTAAATCGTGGTAATATAATCGACCGATGAAGGTTACTTATATTTAAATTTTAGATTCAGGTTTAATAAGATTTAATAATTATTATTTGTGACAGTAACCTCCATTCAAAATCTATAATTCAATCAATTTATCACTCTTGTTAATTTTAACAGTAACTTCACATGAATAATTTTCAATGGACCTGAACAATACAACTCAGCGGAAACATACCTCGCACAAACGCACAAAATTGGCCCATAATTCATCATATATCTCATTATATATGGCATCAAAATCTTCCACAATACACACAAAAAACCTCCACTTATAAATTCATCATCATCATCAATATTACTGTGGGAACCTCCTTCACTTATTAAAGGGCATTATTCATCAGCGACTTTTACACGTCCACTGAACTAACGATTATACATCCATAGTTCCTCTTTAAAAATTCTTATATTCATCAATTGTATCGAAAACTGTTATTATATTTAACCTTCGTGGGTTTCATTCATGAAGCGATATGAAGTAAAAATTTGCCAGTCACAAATAAATTTAATAGCAAATACGATTAGACACGTCTCCCTGGTCTATCAAAATGAATTAATCTCATCATAATTATCGCAGTATAAAAATACTATATTCAAGCAAAATTCATTTAACTGCAGAAATAGTCGAATAGAATGCAAATAGACTAGAAAATGCAAACATTATTGTTTCAATCTAGAATTGAGAAAATCTCCTATCAAATGTTCATTACTATAGTGTACTGAATAAATCGTATTCAAAGTTCATATTTCATAAAATTGTCTATAATGCAATGGTATTTCAGAATTGACTAAAAATGTCTGTGTTTCAATCATGTTCATAAAAACGACTAGTATTTCCAAGATCGTCGATAAAGTAGTAGATTTTAACGCTCTAAAATCTTTTAATCATTCTTCTTTCTTGAGGATGACAGAAAATTGGTCAAAGTAATTTACTGGAAAGAATTACTTTAATAAAACGACACGCTGTCTGAATTCAAACTTGCCATAGAAAATCGTTAACTTTACAGTCAAATCGTGACTACAAGAAAAATTCAAATTCTCGAAAGAATATTTAACTTCAGTATAAACTGATCCAAAATGTTTAAATATGCAAATGACATAATAATGTCTCAATAAATCGAAGAAAATGGCATAAAGCTGCAAAGTGTACCGAGTACAGAAACATCTAGCAAAAGAATATGGGGCAATCAAATATATGACAGAAAATATGGGAAAGATAGTTGCTCAGATCTCACTAAAATGGCTCAAATAAATCAAGAAACGTTCACGGCTACCTTATCTGTTGGATTGAAGTTCTAGAAGAAAATTTCAAAGAAGACTGCTGCTGGTTCCATTTCACCACAGGATAGATGTGCACCGACCTCGAACCTGGAACCTGCGCCCTCGGAGAATAGAACAGCTTCCTCCTCCGGAAATCGCACTGCTCCGTGTAGACGATAGACATCCTTCTGGCAAAACTCTTCTTTGTGTGCTGGGAAAAACCCTTGCCCCTCTTGAAAGTTCCCTGAAGTTCTTGTAGAAATCAGCCATGAAGTTCGTTGCAAATATTTCCGCAGAAATGTTCATAATTGTGGAGTATGAATTTATTTCCACTGCCATTTGATGTAATTCAGCGATGGATTACGATGCATGAGTGTAGCTGAATGTTCACTACATGCTCGTCTTTGTAGAATGACGATTATCGAAGCTCCATGTTGCTACTTCACACTACTGATGTATGTCCCAATTGCATTAAAGTTTTAGTCTTCCATCTCCACTTCCATTATAATGTTAGTCAAATACGGCCAGATTGTATAGTTCCATTGTAGAATGTAGCGTTGTATCACCAAATGTAATCTTCAGTATCACGGTTGCAATACACGTGTCTGCCGTAGCGTAGAATGTGGTAGTAAAAGTGGTTCTCAGGATTCGAGAAAAACACTTTTCTCTGCAGTCTTTAAATGCGAATATCTTCTGAAGTATTGTAATGAAAATGTTCAACTTTCGCACACGCCTCAATATTGTAATGCACTATTGAATTAGTATAAATGCAGTAGCTAATTCTTGATAGGTAAACTTGTAGAATCGTTTATGTGTGCGCTCCAACTTCGCCTAGTTTTAGTAACAGTAAAATTGCACTGCTGGATACCCAATACTGTTCGATGCGGTGGGCTCTGCCACGCTTGCTTATGACGATATGCTTGTTCTATCAGAACACGAAGTCAGACTATCAAGTCAGAATAAAACCACGAAGTGAGAAGCTCCTCTCTGCTGTGCAAGGCCTTTTATCAACTTTGAAGGGGCGTATCCATCCCTAACATAGTTTCTTCTTCCATCATTACTCGAAGTTCCAACTTTGGCTATTCTTGACGGATTTTCAGATTTCAAAAACATATAATTAATTTCTTCAAAATTCCAAATCAATGCCATAACTGAAAATAGTTTTCCACAATTCTGCATGCCAAAAGTTATTAAATATGGTAGTTTCAGTAATCTCCGTCTCCCTCCAAGCTATCATTTATTGGTTCGAGCCTCTCCTCCAATAGCGTAACTTCTTCCTCGGCACGTTTACTTGCTTCCCTGCGACTGCGTCGTAAATCTAAGATCCTTCTCGAACAAAATCGTGACGTCAGCAAGAATCTAAGCTCAGCCAGCCTACTTGCTCGAGCGTTGCGTCATCCACGCCTACGTCATGAATATACACGTCACAACTATGACGGCCATAACTTTATTCACATATGCCAATACAGCCACCGTGGTCTCAGTATAATTCAATTACGGGGGCATTCTCCCTTCACCACGTTTTAAAAACAGTTGCAAATTGTTTTTAAACTCTGTTACAAATATCTGAATTCACTTGAACACGAAATTGAATTATTATTGGCTTACTCTTGGATAATATTTCTTCAAGTTTCCAGCATTGAACTTGCCATATACGACATCATTCTCATCATCATAGAGTTCATAACAGTTGTTTCCATAAGCATTCGTAATTCTGAACGGACCCATAAATACTATTCCAAACTTGGGATAGATTTTCTTACTCACGTCAGCCTTGACAGGTCTGCGTAGTAATACCAGATTTCCAATTTCTAGGGAGTACAAAAATGTTTTCCAGCTACTCTTTTCAGTCGTTTTTGTGCTGCTCTCTGGAGTTGTTCTTTCGCTCTGTCAATTCTCTGCTGCCTTCCTAGGTCGGGATCTCTAGGAACATGGTTGAAAAGATTGTCCCACGGCCTTTCTGGGTTTCTTCCTAGATGAAGTCTCATTGGCACCTGTCCTGTGCTCTCCTGCACTGTAGAATTTAGACACTCCTCAATAAGGGGTACAAATCTCACCCAACTAGTATGATCATTCGGACAGAAAATTCGACAAAATTTCGAAAATTCAGCCATGTATCTTTCTGAAGAATTCGATTCCGGATAGCGCACGCTTGAAAATATGTGCTTAATACCAAGCCTTTCCATATCTGCAGCAAATTCTAAGGATGTAAACTGAGCTCCATGATCCGATAGTAGATACTCTGGTTTACCAGCTTTTGGAAATACAGCATGTTCCAGTCTGCTTACAACGTTCCTCGTGTTAGCTTTTTGCATGGGACTCATTGTTACAAATTTCGAGAAGACATCCACGGTAACCAACAGGTACTGATTACCCTGGTATCCCTTCGGACAGGGGCCAAATATGTCCGTCGCCATGAGTTCATTCGGTTTAGAGGGAATCATAGCCTTAGGTTTTCCTTTTAATAGAGCGGAAGCATACTTTGCTCTTTGACATTTATCACATGAACGAATGACATTAGCAATGCTGGAACGCATGTTAGTCCAAATAAACCTCTCTTTAAGAGTATCAAGAGTTTTATCCAGACCAGCATGTCCAGTTGCGTGATGAGCTACCCACACTAAATTGACTACAAGTTTAGGTGGCACGACTATTCGGAGCTTTGTATGCGCAGAGTCAGCATACTTACATACGACGTCTCCACTTCTTTGATAATGGTATTTAAAGTTTCTTCCCTAAGGTCTATCTCCAGACTGTTTTTCACGTCCTGTTCTTCGATCTCTTCTGTGATCATGTACCCATCATTAAAGCTAATAATCCTATTCTTCATATCAATAATGGCTCCAACTTTCGATATAAAATCGATTCCTAGCACAATGTCGAAATGGATCTTGTTCACCACAATAAAGATCTGTTCATAATTCCTTCCATTAATTTCAAAGTTCAACAACACTTGGATCTTGCATTTCACTGCCTTGTCTTGGAAAATTCCTCTCACTTTGACGGTAGAAGCAGGTAAAACTGTCATGTTTTCTCCCTTTAATAGACTTTGATAGCATTCATCAGAAATGATAGAAATAATTGCGCCGGTATCCATAAGAGCTTTGTACTGTTGGCCATCTATCAGTACAGAAATAATAGGTAAGGCACATGGTCTTTCCTCTTTGACGATTCCTCTCTCTTCTAATAAATCCTCATCAGTTACTTCGTAAATTTCATTGATAGTAATTATGTGTGGTGTGGCAATGTATTCATTGTTTCTCACTTTCGTTGAGAAATCGGCGTTTTTTTTCTGTGTTACCATTTTCAAAGTTCCCCTGCTGGCTTGTAGAAGGACCAGGATCGATCACTAAATCCTGTCTTTTCTTCTGGTTTTCAGCTTCCTTCTCTCGTAATACCTTCAAATACTGCTGACTTTCTTTCTCTCTCTCTTGATACTTGTCCGGTGTCATAACCTGACCTTGAGAATTTTGATTCCGATTCTGGTACTGGTTATTTCTGTTGTAGTTCCTATTGTACCCATTGTTATTATAATATCTACCTCTTCCGTTATTATAGTTCCCTCTATTGTTATTCCAGCCTCGTCTTTGCTGATATGGACGGTAACCTTGTGATCTGTTGTTGCGAAAATAATTGTTCCTGTGAGGACCTACATTTTCAGTTTTCTCTTCAGCAGGCGTATCAGTTTGCTGAACTTGATCCATGTGGACTGTATTAATGTCTTTGAATTCGTGCCTCTGACCTTTTTGAACCAAATTTGGCACCGGACTCGTGTAATCAAGCCTTCTCAATAGTTCGTCCATACTGGTCAAATCCCTTATATTTGACGATATAATAAGCCTTCTTACCCAACAGGTAGCATACGTGAAATGGCATCTATTAACTGCTCTGTAGACAATGGGGGTTGTAAAAATCTTAAGCGCGATAACTGGCTCGTGAAGAAATCAGCGTACCGTGTTGGAAGAGTACCCGAATACTTCCTCGAGCATACCTCACCTCTTAATGAATTTTGTGCTTCTATTGACCAGAATCGTTTTATCAGTGCCTCTGCCAATTCATCGAAATTACGAAAAGTGTACCGAAATGCTCTGAACCACTCAAGAGGTCCTCCAGCTAGAAATCTTTCTACGATTCTCATTTCTCTTTCTCTAGGAATATGGGCTTCAATAAAATAGTCTTTCAGGTTTCTGATATACTCTATCGGTGTTAGACTATCTGAATTACTAAATTTCTGAGGCTTGTCCTCAAAGTTTCGGATGACTGTCACATTTCTTGGATATGAATCCATGTAATTCTTCCCACTATCACGATATTTCCATTCAGGTTCAATATTCCTATCCTCTTCTTCTTCCCGGAATCTGAATATACGTTCCTCAGGACTAATATCTCTCTCTTCAGTAGCGAGGTTACATCTTCTCACGTAATTCCTATTATCTTCAAAAGTCAACCCTTCTGGATCCTTATCTGTGATTTCCGTGATGACTTTCCTAATCAACTCTTCTTTATACGTTTCCAACATGCTAGCTTCTCCTAGGTTTAAATTCTGAAGTTTGCTCGTAGTTTCATTGACATCAGAGACAACCTTATGAATTTGTTCCTCTAACGCGGTTTTTAATGCTTGCACGTCCTGGCTTATTTGAGTTCTATCCTCTATCTGCTTTTCGGATAGCGAATCCATCCTTATACTCAAATCCTTTCTAATTTGAACTACCTCATTATTTATATCTACTTGTGTACTGGCTAGTTTTCGTTCAATTCGCTCCTGAATCTGATTGACATGTTCCCCACTTGACTTGTTCCATTCATCTTTCCAAACCGTTACATTTGCAGTTAACATTTCAGCAATATCTACTTCAATGTCTTCCTTAAGTAAACGATTATGATCTAAGACTTGGGTCCTCATGACCTCTACATCATGTTTTAATCCAGCTAGTGACGTGGTTGTCCTAACAGACTCGTCAACCAATCTAGTTGTTAAAGCACTAATGTTATGAGTACAAAGCGTTTTTGAAGTTTCAATTTCTTCTCTAACCTTATTAACATCAGTTTGAACTTTGGCAATGTCTACAAAAACTGTATTAACTTCTATTTGCACCTTATTGATATCGCTTTGCATATCATTAACATCAGACTGAATATTATTTATGTCTACTTGAACGTTTGACACATCGGTTCGAACATTTCTAATCTCTCTTTGAACTTCTTCTACCTTGTCTTGTACAGTAGCAACATCATTCCTAACAACAATTACTTCTGCTCTAGCACATGAAATATCACCCCGGACATTAGCAACATCAAGATTTAACAAAGTAAGGTCTTTCTGGACTGAATCAACTTTTCCCTGTACATTGGAAACATCAATTTTTACATCTGAAACACCTTTATGGACATTGGATAAATCTACTTTAACATCTGAGACATCCTTGTGAATGTCAGTCACGGCATTCTGGACCTCCTGTGTACTGGTCTGTAAACGCGACATGTTATTTTCCAAATTTGCAGAACTGGTCTGGAGATCCTTCAAATTCTCCTTCATCATCTCCTGCATTCGACTAGCATTCCTAGCTTCCATCTCCCTCACACTTTCATTCATGCTAGCTTTCAAACTGTTGGACATCTCCTCCAACATCTTTCTCATACTCTCATCTGCCATCTCAATAATATTTCAATAATATACTGCGTTAGGGACATACATCAAATAGAGCAAGATAACAACATCTGAGCAACGCCTTTCACCATATATAAAGTTTGAGCAATTTTCTGTCTTAAATCTAACTTAAAATTAGCTTATCACTAACTTCATAAACACCCTATGTTGAAACAAACTCAAGCACATGTTCAAATTTCTTTGGTTCATTTTAAATATCCTAACATAAATAATTTACATTTACAATCCAAATAGTTTAATTTTATCTTTAATATGACTAAACATGTCATAAGCCGGTCAAATAAAATTAGACTCCAGATCATAGGCGATTTTTTTAAGTTTCCAGCCTATTTAACCTCTCTCAGGTTGTATAAGATCTGATCTTTTCTGAGTGTAATTTTCCTAATACAACACAACATTTAATCCCTATATAATCACACTCTCAAATTCTACAATTGGCCAAGACATCTAACAAAGAATCAACCTCTTTATTTGAGTCTTCACAATCCCATTGACATCGATAACTTGGTAATCCAATGTTATTCGAGCCCCACACGTTGATTGCGCCAATCCACTGTCCCCGATAATCCGGATAGTAGGCTGTCAGAAATCCGCCCCCTCAATCGGATTGCCAATAATCGATTGCACCGGCACAGCTACATCAATGAAAATGGCACTGACAGATACTACCGAGATTAGAGCTCAGTAGTTAACATGAAATTATTGTGGAACACACCAAAATATACGGGGGTTCATACTTACCTTTTACTTACCTATTCAATTTAATCTCGGGTCTGGGTTTTCAACTGGATCACTTAATAGTATGCCCTCACAATAACCTCCACCACGATATTTAAAATGAACCAAGTCGGAGACCAGAAAATTTAAACTGCACAATAATTTATTTCACATAAAGAAAAAAAATATTTTAACAACATTTAACAACAAAATAGTTATGGCTGTCTGAAGCCATTGTCAATGCAACCATGTCCTCCTGTAGGACTGTAGACTTCACATACAAAAATTCAGCTTTCTCTAGCTCAAAAGAACGTAATAATAACAACAATGCACATTGGAATGGATAAGGGAGCTGGGACGAGACATATAGCATTTGTTTCCTTGTTCATGAACTTCATAATTTAGTTCATTGACACATATTTATTAATAACCGCAAGGCCGCTAAGTAATTGACCTTGACCTCCACCATTCAGTTATCTGGCCACCTGCAATACACCCTAAGCAGTGTTGCATGCTTGCTTCGTCAAATGGACGCAGCTGCCTAACCAGTGTCACCATATGCTGGCCAACGCAGAGTCTAGCTCTCATTCAAAACAATTTAAATGCTCACATCTCAACTCAAATATTATCACGCAAAATTTATACAAGTTCCGTTCACATTGCAATGGATTACTCTGTTAATCTCAAATCTTATTTAAATGTTTATTCGAATTATCGAACTAGCGTTGCTTAAATGTTAATAGCAAAACGCATAATGTTATATCATAGTGTTCAATAATTATTTATAACATTTAGATTGTTCATAACTTAGTCAAACGACAATTGAGACATTTTTACACGCCTCTATTAATCCCGTTTGTTTCAAATTATTATTATAGATATTTACATAGTTATTTACATTATTTATATTTTATTTATATTTGAAATACATTAACCACACGATTATCCGGTTGATATTTTCTTAAATCGTGGTAATATAATCGACCGATGAAGGTTACTTATATTTAAATTTTAGATTCAGGTTTAATAAGATTTAATAATTATTATTTGTGACGGTAACCTCCATTCAAAATCTATAATTCAATCAATTTATCACTCTTGTTAATTTTAACAGTAACTTCACATGAATAATTTTCAATCGACCTGAACAATACAACTCAGCGGAAACATACCTCGCACAAACGCACAAAATTGGCCCATAATTCATCATATATCTCATTATATATGGCATCAAAATCTTCCACAATACACACAAAAACCTCCACTTATAAATTCATCATCATCATCAATATTACTGTGGGAACCTCCTTCACTTATTAAAGGGCATTATTCATCAGCGACTTTTACACGTCCACTGAACTAACGATTATACATCCATAGTTCCTCTTTAAAAATTCTTATGTTCATCAATTGTATCGAAAACTGTTATTATATTTAACCTTCGTGGGTTTCATTCATGAAGCGATATGAAGTAAAAATTTGCCAGTCACAAATAAATTTAATAGCAAATACGATTAGACACGCCTCCCTGGTCTATCAAAATGAATTAATCTCATCATAATTATCGCAGTATAAAAATACTATATTCAAGCAAAATTCATTTAACTGCAGAAATAGTCGAATAGAATGCAAATAGACTAGAAAATGCAAACATTATTGTTTCAATCTAGAATTGAGAAAATCTCCTATCAAATGTTCATTACTATAGTGTACTGAATAAATCGTATTCAAAGTTCATATTTCATAAAATTGTCTATAATGCAATGGTATTTCAGAATTGACTAAAAATGTCTGTGTTTCAATCATGTTCATAAAAACGACTAGTATTTCCAAGATCGTCGATAAAGTAGTAGATTTTAACGCTCTAAAATCTTTTAATCATTCTTCTTTCTTGAGGATGACAGAAAATTGGTCAAAGTAATTTACTGGAAAGAATTACTTTAATAAAACGACACGCTGTCTGAATTCAAACTTGCCATAGAAAATCGTTAACTTTACAGTCAAATCGTGACTACAAGAAAAATTCAAATTCTCGAAAGAATATTTAACTTCAGTATAAACTGATCCAAAATGTTTAAATATGCAAATGACATAATAATGTCTCAATAAATCGAAGAAAATGGCATAAAGCTGCAAAGTGTACCGAGTACAGAAACATCTAGCAAAAGAATATGGGGCAATCAAATATATGACAGAAAATATGAGAAAGATAGTTGCTCAGATCTCACTAAAATGGCTCAAATAAATCAAGAAACGTTCACGGCTACCTTATCTGTTGGATTGAAGTTCTAGAAGAAAATTTCAAAGAAGACTGCTGCTGGATCCATTTCACCACCGGATAGATGTGCACCGACCTCGAACCTGGAACCTGCGCCCTCGGAGAATAGAACAGCTTCCTCCTCCGGAAATCGCACTGCTCCGTGTAGACGATAGACATCCTTCTGGCAAAACTCTTCTTTGTGTGCTGGGAAAAACCCTTGCCCCTCTTGAAAGTTCCCTGAAGTTCTTGTAGAAATCAGCCATGAAGTTCATTGCAAATATTTCCGCAGAAATGTTCATAATTGTGGAGTATGAATTTATTTCCACTGCCATTTGATGTAATTCAGCGATGGATTACGATGCATGAGTGTAGCTGAATGTTCACTACATGCTCGTCTTTGTAGAATGACGATTATCGAAGCTCCATGTTGCTACTTCACACTACTGATGTATGTCCCAATTGCATTAAAGTTTTAGTCTTCCATCTCCACTTCCATTATAATGTTAGTCGAAAGTACTGCCAGATTGTATAGTTCCATTGTAGAATGTAGCTTTGTATCACCAAATGTAATCTTCAGTATCACGGTTGCAATACACGTGTCTGCTGTAGCGTAGAATGTGGTAGTAAAAGTGCTTCTCAGGATTTGAGAAAAACACTTTTCTCTGCAGTCTTTAAATGCGAATATCTTCTGAAGTATTATAATGAAAATGTTCAACTTTCGCACACGCCTCAATATTGTAGTGCACTATTGAATTAGTATAATGCAGTAGCTAATTCTTGATAGGTAAACTTGTAGAATCGTTTATGTGTGCGCTCCAACTTCGCCTAGTTTTAGTACCAGTAAAATTGCACTGCTGGATACCCAATACTGTTCGATGCGGTGGGCTCTGCCACGCTTGCTTATGACGATATGCTTGTTCTATCAGAACACGAAGTCAGACTATCAAGTCAGAATAAAACCACGAAGTGAGAAGCTCCCCTCTGCTGTGCAAGGCCTTTTATCAACTTTGAAGGGGCGTATCCATCCCTACCATAGCTTCTTCTTCCATCATTACTCGAAGTTCCAACTTTGGCTATTCTTGACGGATTTTCAGATTTCAAAAACATATAATTAATTTCTTCAAAATTCCAAATCAATGCCATAACTGAAAATAGTTTTCGACTATTCTGCATGCCAAAAGTTATTAAATATGGTAGTTTCAGTAATCTCCGTCTCCCTCCAAGCTATCATTCATTGGTTCGAGCCTCTCCTCCAATAGCGTAACTTCTTCCTCAGCACGTTTACTTGCTTCCCTGCGACTGCGTCGTAAATCTAAGATCCTTCTCGAACAAAATCGTGACGTCAGCAAGAATCTAAGCTCAGCCAGCCTACTTGCTCGAGCGTTGCGTCATCCACGCCTACGTCATGAATATACACGTCACAACTATGACGGCCATAACTTTATTCACATATGCCAATACAGCCACCGTGGTCTCAGTATAATTCAATTTACGGGGGCAGTACCATCCCGGCATTTGCCCGAAGACGAAGTGGGAAACCACGGAAAACCACTTCAAGGATGGCTGAGGTGGGAATCGAACCCCCTCTACTCATTTGGACCACCCGAGGCTGAGTAGACCCCGTTCCAGTCCTCATACCACTTTTCAAATTTCGTGGCAGAGCCGGGAATCGAACCCAGGAGGGGCGGCAGCTAACTGTGCTGACCGCTACGCTACGGAGGCGACTGCGACATAAATAATACAAGATGTAACAGTTACCGTAATTAGTGAGGATGGGGCACTAGTAATATAGCGAGCAGATGCATTTTCAGGTTGGATTCCATGAACGTTACAGACTGTTCGAATGCGATATTACACGAAACGTCTTAATATGGACACCTCAAATAGAGTTGTCTTCTTTTTGTTAGAATTTAATATCAAAATAATACTAAGAGAATTTCTCAGGAATATGTATACTTCGATGCTACACTGGCGATCAGAATTCCTTCGATATGTAGTTGTTGCTTCATTTGAAAGGCTAGAAAATCGCAGTCATTTAGACTCGTGTACTTGGGTGTGTGTACAAGTTCTCTGATAACCTGTGCTATAGCGGTGTCTGTATTAGTGTGCGTTATAGCAATTAAGGTGAGGATTGGTAAGGAGGCGGCCGTGGCCTTAAGTTAGAAACCGTTCTGGCCTTAGCCTGGAGTAGAAGTGGAAAACGACAGAAAACCATTTCCAGGGTAGCTAAGGTGGGAATCGAACCCACCTCTTCTCAGTTTTGCACAACGAGGCTTAGTGTACACCGTTCCAGCCCCAGAGCAACATTAAATTTCTTGGCAGAACCGGGAATCGAAACCGAACCTCCGGAGCCACACTTCGATATGTTATGTTAATATCCATGGTAGATTTTTTAACTTTCTGCCATTACAGGTCACGTGGCACAACCTCCTGATTCGTTCGCATTCTCTTTATAAATCAGCGAATTCAACGTACACTTCACAGGAACACATCGAAAGTTAATAAATGTGGCAATGCGACTTTGTACGTCTGGCTTAATATTACATCCCCACCAAAATATAGCACGGGCTGTCGTTCAAAAAAGTATACCTACGTCTAGATTCGAAGCACCATTCGACCCTTTTCTCACCCACCATGTACAGCCAAAACTTTACCGATTCAGCCTCTACTGCAACGTGGGTAATGCGCGCTGCACGTGTCCTTGTTACAGTGGGCATTCCACCTCACGTTATTATCCATGTAAAAGTCTTCAATCATGGTTTATGGTGTTACTTTAACATCCTACTATTACAGATCACGTAGCGTAACTATTAATTCGATCGTATTACGTACATGTGTGCTCCTTCAAGGAGCAATAAATCACATGTTAGTAGAACGGTCCTTAGTGTTTGGCGCGAGAATCTTTAGGGTCGTCTTTTCCTTGCTAGACCCATGGCTCAATTACATTACTGTCACACAGGCAGAGCGCAGAGGAACATCGACCATCGAGAGAAATGTAATGTTAGTTGGGTTTCATAAAACTAAATAATAAGGGGCTGGTGGACCACTCTGTGTATAAATTATATATATAAACTTTTGAACTGACGGTGGTTTTGGGGTCTGGGGGATGTGAAACGCGAAGATATGTCGAAATTTTCCGGAAGTCGAAATATGGTACTGTACCGTTTTTTTTGGTAAGGATTTTAGTCCAGGTAATGTGTACAGTTAAGTCAGGAGGCGTGACGTAGTGGAAGGCACAAGACAAGTCATCATATGCAGCTGAGAAGTTGTAAGGAGAGTCATTCGGTTCCATATGGGAGGCCACGAGCATTTCCGAATGGACGGCCCGAAGCCCGAGCCAATCAATAAATCCATAAATTATGTAATGTCACGCATCGACCTCAACTAGAGAATTGTTTTTATTTCTTTGAAGAAAATAAGAGCTATTAAAGATAGTATGAAGATTGTAGAATGTGTATTCCCATAGCAGAAGGCTATTATACATGTAAACTGGAACCTAGCAAGTGAATTGAAGTAATAACATGTATTTAATCCAAGCTAAAAACGATATATTGACATATCGATATATAAGAAGGAGGAGAGAGGGATGGTATCTTCCCTCGGAGATGTGCACGGCGGAGGAGACACTCACTTGTCACTAGGCTGGTAGCACTCCGCGAGCTCCATGCCGTTTGAAATATCTACGTGTACAGTCGGCCAGCATTTTTATCCGGCTAGGCCCGACCGTGAAGCGAGTTGTACTTTCGCCGGTCAGATTATTGTGTATTCACGAGTGAAGGTATAACGTGTGACATTTTTCAATGCAGTTACCGTATAGCAATGGAGTTTAAACCTTTAGTTAAATCCATGTGCATCGTGTCGAATTGGGATAGACAGAACAATCTATAGTTGGCACGTGGACTGATATTTCAATGTCAAGCGGTGTCCACGATCCAAGCCGCCATTACATGATTCTAGCGTGGAAACTTTCACGAGATATGGTAGTGTGCATTCTCGACGAGAACACATACCAGCATCAAGACTTTATTTCCAGTGCATTATGGTACTTATAAGAGACATATTTTTGTTCAAGACGTCAGCGGGGAATATTCATTTTGTATTAATAGTTCCCAGTATGGCAGGCTGAATTGTATGGGGTAACTCCATGTGAGGCATTAGCGAGATGCAGCAAACAATCTACGAACTGTATCATCCTGTAAGTCTTTCAGAATGCATTAGTGGTTGTTGGCAAATGCTATTGCGAGCTATGACATGATGACGGACTCTGTCTGGAACTGTGCGTTTTCACGAGCGTGTGCGGACAATCCTGGCTTGAACGATGAGGGAGCGAGATGCCAACCGACAGCTGGTCGAGTACGGTGCGTTCCTGGGTTCGAATGGGAGATCCAAGGAGGAAGTATGGTTTGTCTGATTCTAGCGTGGAGGCTAGTCAGACATTTATATCCCTGTTACGACGCTTCGAGAGGCAACGCAAGGTACTGGAAATACATCTCATTTATCGTAGCTTAGTGGAGCATTTGTTAGCAATCACAATTGCCATAAATTTTTCATTAGTTGTGTAAATGGACATGCACGAGTTTAGGTTCGATGTTTCTGTCAAAACTGACTTGCTGTATATCCGGGATTATTGTTCACTTAATTTAATTTAATTTAATCGTGTCAGAAGCAACATCAGTCTCAAGAAAAAGTACATCAAACATGGTATTTAGCTGGTACTATATACAATCTCATCAAAACAGTCAGTGAAACTATATACTACTATATGTTAATATGTGACCAGTATTTTGCCACATCAAGTGCCTCAGGTGTTGCCTCCATCAAGTCCTTCATCGTGCACTTAACAGGAGATAATATGCATACAAGAAGGTGATCCATGGTTTGTTCTTCCCCGCACTCGCACATGGTGGTGTCGGAAGTGTATCCCCATTTCTTCAAATTCACATTGGGCCTACCTACCCCATTTCGCAACCTGTTCAGTGTTCTCCACGAAACCCACCCATTGTCATGTCCCGGACGTAAACTTTCATGAGGGATAATCCAGTCTCCTTTTCCATGATGTTAATCTAATATTTCCGGGCGGTTCCGTGAGGCTTTTTTGCTGAATGGAGGAAGCTTTTCCTTGACTTGAGCCTTTGATTTGATGGTGTGTACCCATATAGAGGATGGTTTTCTGAGTTGTCTGCCTCTGTTCTTTCAACTCTGGCTGCCACTTCATGCCTGATATCTGGTGGGGAGATTCCGGCTAAGCAGTAAACTATTTCTGTTGGCGTAGGTCTTAGGCAACTTAATGAATTATTCCCTTGTGTATTTTATAGATTTGATATTTAACTTATGAGTAAATTCACAGTAGTCATTTAATTAGATATGCGTATTTTCATTGCCAAGAAGACCATAGTTACGGGAAGATCTCCAGAATTTTATACAAGAATAACTTTAATTGCGTTTTCGTTTAACAGTGTTGAGGACACTGATAGACATTTTCTAGTGGCTAGTACTTATTTGCATGTACTCCTTTGATATTTCTACAGCGTGTTTGAATTAAGAACTTTGTTTTTCCTCGCATCGATTTGAAACTTGGAAGTTTTTTGATGTTTATTGCCTTGATAGTTTTGATTCACTTTTCTGGATTATTTTCATGGAAAGCACTTAGATTTTGTGCGTGAGGATCTATTGATGGATTTCCCTAATGGATAGTCAGTGAATTAACCAGCGAAGTTGACCTGCGTTCATAGTGAAGGTGTTATCCATTAATATTTCTGAATTCACTAAAGTTGGAGGCGATTATAGTTTGGGGAAGGATCATTTTAACTTTCTACTTGGCATTAATTTGAGAGTAATTTAACAGTCGATATCATGCTGAGACATGTATATTTTATAAACGTAACGTAAATGATTGCATTTAGTGCAATAGTGTGTGTGAAACTAGTACAGCATTTTTGAACACCATCCAAGTTTTTGAATGAATTATTCCCAGGGAGGAATGACTTTATATCAATAAATATTAGCACTATACTTGATGTATACTTTTGTAAGGCAAGATTTATAGGCTAATGGAATACATTGATTCCATACCAATGAACAACGTGCTTCAGGTTAGTTGTTTATTTTAAAGCACGAATATAGGTTCTTTAGTGAAAGTAACTAGATTTGGTAACAGATATTTGAAGGTTGTTATAACCTATTTCTTGGTGTAATGCAGATCATTAAGTGATTTTGTGGTCACCTGTATTAAGATGCACAGTTGCATATATTAGGCACATATACTTGATTATGCTGTGTTCTTGTGGTATTATGCTGGTTGAAGCAATTTTGTATAGAATATTGAGCCAGTAAGAGTTTGTGAGCCAGTGATTGCCAATCATTATTAGACTCCGAATAGTCTAACACCCGGTGTTTGGTGTAGTGTAAACCCAGGTTTTCTTTCTGTATTTCATGTTCATAGAGACATAGTCAGCTGTTGATCATTGCTGGATCAGGCCTACGTGTTTTTATATTAAGTGATTCTGAGCAATGTTTGGATAATTTGTGTATGTTATCGATGATAGTACCACAGCTGTTAAAAGAAGCCTTTACACATTTTTATGATCTTGTAATTTATATGAAACATGAACGTTGACAATTAATTTTTCACTTAGCTTGATTGCTTGGTGAAATCAAACCTAATTTAAAGAATATTTTCCATGAATCGAACTAATGCGAATGAAATGATGCAAGTCAGCATTGGGACCAATTTTGAGTTTCCAGAAACACAATCATGTACACATTTTTGTAAATTATTACAGATGATATATTTAAACAAAGTTTGGTGCTTTTCAGTCGGTCAATATGAATGTACCCAAATAGAGTTGGGTTATACCCTAATCCTGAAATAAATTACATGAGATTAATAAATACACTAGGATGACCAGTTTCGATCGTCAAGCGATCATCATCAGATCCATTACACTTAGGCTATAACATCTATGTTTGAGAATACAGGTGAAAAATATATACAATATGTACAATTATTTAGTTGCAGTGTTGGTAATGCAACTGTCGGTGTTTGCTAAATGTAGTATATCTAATGTTAGGTGAAATTCTAAAATGGTGATAAAAATCCGGAATTTGTCTGTTTGGGGTGATTATATGGTTATACAAAATCAATTATGGTTATACTGTAATAATACAAGCAGATACGTATCCGGTTGTCTTCCTCACTGGAACTTCAAGCAGTTTCGTGTTCAATCTGGCCCCAGTTATGGTCGACTAACCCGAATGTTAGCTGGGCGGAACTGGTTTTTCCCTTTCTCCCCTTTTGTTCCTATGTTCTTTCTGAGGTCAGTGCCACGTTTATTTGTGTGACGATGCCAAATCTAGATAAGAATGTATGTTATTGAATCAGGAAGATCTACTACTATTGAAGACCGTGGAACTATCTTCGCCACGCGTGGACTAAAAAGCCATTCAAACTAATCGGTACATGGTCTATTGAAGACGTCCCGGCACCTTTAATACTGGCGCGCATAACGGCCTAGGTTTATTGCAGAAAAAGTACATAGTACACCTGATACAAATAACATTTACCTATACCCAACGCTATTTTCCCCCCTTTGTTTATCTAGCTTGGCTGTATCGCTAAGTTGTGTCTTGTTTTCGACAGGGTGTGTTTTTAGTAGAATGAAGAGGGGTGAACTCTCCATGAAAGTGTGTTCATTTAGATTGTTGGGATAGTTTTGTTTGGCTAGGTGAATATCAATTGCTTCTTTTATGTCGAGTGCTCTGCCTTTCGATTCGTGATGAATAATTTTTAGGTCAGTCTCGATTTTAGTAAAGCTGTGCCCCGTGTCACACATATGTTCGCATACGGCTGAATGTGTTCCGTATCTTATCGCATTCCTATGTTCATTATAACGTGTATCTACTCGTCTTCCGCTCTGTCCAATGTAATTAACTTGACAACCAGTGTTTTGGCATGTAATATAATATAACCCTGACTTTGAATACGGGTCTTGTTTATTTAGATTACTATTTTTCAGGTGCCTCCCGGTCGTATTATTCGTTGTGAATGCTATTTTTATGCCTTGAGTTTTGAATAGATTAGTGATTTTATATCTGTTCGCATTCACATAGTTGAAACGCGCGAATTTTTTATCATTAATGTCCGGTTTTGAAATCATTTTATCTTCATTTTTATGTTTGGCTACAATTTGACCTATTTCCCTTGGCGGGAAATTATTTTCCTTTGCTATTTGCTTAATGGTTCTTATTTCTTTATTATAATTGTCTTTTGACATGGGTATGTTTAAAGCACTGTGCACCATTGAATTGAACCCCGCTAATTTATGCGTACTGGGGTGATTAGACTGATTGTCGATTGCATGCGAGGTTTGTGTGGCTTTTCGGAATATGGAATATGAAAGCTCGTTGTCTTTACGTGCAATTGTTATGTCGAGATAATTTATTTTTCGATCAGTTTCTGATTCCTTTGTGAATTTGATTGAGTGGTGTAGGCTATTAATGGATTGGAGAATTGTTTCTTCGCTTGTTAATTCATTATCGTAGATGCAAATTACGTCATCAACGTATCTTTTCCATATTACTATTCCCATTGTTGAAGTCTTTTCTAAGAACTCATTTTCTAGTGCATTAATGAAGATGTCAGCGTTTAGTCCGCCTAGTGGTGATCCCATCGCTAAGCCTTCTGTTTGTGTGTACATTTTATTGTCGAATTGAAACACGTTTTGGCTGAGGACGACCCTCAGTAATCTCACAATCACTTCAGTTTCTTTTGCCGAATTTTTGGATTTTAAGTTATTTTCGATAGTGTTGATTGCGTCATTAATAGGAATATTAGTGTACATGTTAATTACATCGAAAGATACATTTCATTTGTAGAGTGTTCAATGCTGTAACTAATTCTGATGTGTTCTTTACAGATTTGTTTTTGTCATTGGAAAGGCGGTGTTTTAAGATGTTTAGTAATTCTTTACTGATTTTGTAATTAGGCGCATTCCTACAATTGACTATTGGTCTCATTGGGCACTCCTGTTTGTGTATTTTTGGTTGTCCCCTCAATGACGGTATTTTCGGGTTCATGTGTATTTGTTTTAATTTTTCAGCTTTGGCCAATATGTATTCTGTTTCTTTTAATACACTTTTTATTTGTTTTTGGAATTTGTTGGTGGGGTCTTTTATAATTCCTTGATTTCTTTGTTGTTTAGGAATTCGACTGTTTTTTCAATGTATTCTGTTTTGTACAAAATTACTGTGGTATTTCCCTTATCTGCTTTTGTGATGATTAAGTCATGTTCTTTTTAGCCTACTTTCGATTTTTGCAAAAAATGAAAGTAGACTTATGAGATCACTACAGGGCGAAAAAAGTGTGTCTGTCTGTGTGTGTGTGTGTGTGAGAGAGTCTGTGTGTGTGTGTGTGTGAGTGGGTGTACTCTGAATGTCTGTCCCCCCTATCAATTCGAACACGGTGAAACCGAATTGAACGAAATTTGGTACAGAGGTAGCACTGGCAAAGGGCACCTCAGTGTCATGTTTTATATCGCCGCCATCTTTACCAGAACTTAATGGCGGCCACTCAAATGGTCAAAACGTAATAATGCATTACAACCAAACTAATAATCGGATCTTTACCAAATTTGGTAACAACGTTCCTTCATATAAGGCGCGTCTTGTGCCCAAACTACGAGGTCATCAGCCGTACCATTTCAGAATGGCGGCCGTGTGAATTATGCAAACTTTATAATCCTTAACATGGGACCCACCAGTTCCGACTATCGAACCAAGAATCGTTTAATCTGTTTGAAACGACGTGGCCCGTTTGAAATTAAAAGTTTATATTTTAATATTATAGTCTAGAAGTGATTTTAAAAAGCTGAGTCGTCTCGGTTATTTGACAAGATGGCAGCTGATCTCTCGTTCTGACCTATATTTTATTAATTTCAGTATGTTGCATGCAATATAGGCTAGTGGTAACAAATATATGAACTTTCTATGAAATGAACTCGGTTTAAAATATACTCCAGTTAAGAAATCGTTTAGTCCAAGTCATGATTTGCTATAACGTGGTATATGTATTGGTTCCTAACGATCTATTAGAGTGTGCACGATTGGCTGCGTGGTCAGCGCGTTAGTCTTTCACCTGGCTGGCCGTGGTTCAAATCCTATAAGAGTTGGACTTTTTTTCTTGATTTTTTTAATATTTATTATTTCTTGAGTACTGAGACGTTATAAAATAAATCATTATATGGTGCATTTTGAAATGGAAAATATATATTTAATTAAAACAACATTCACCACCGGAGTGACATCTAAGAGTAATTACTTGAACTATGTTATTGGTAACCACAGCCGTCTAGATCCGAGCTATTCTCTCTACCGGCCAGTTAGTGAACCCATGTCTACAGTATAATTGCGAAGGTTATTATTTTTGCCGATAGAGGGTACACATCCCCAAGATAAGGCGCGATTATCACGGCCAACGAGAATGACTGGCTCTGGTGAGTTTTCGTGACGTCAGCAATGTAGTTCTGTTGCACCACTGCCTGGTCATCGTTATACTGCCGGTGTGGTACCTAGTCATCTTGTCTACATCATTGAACCTGTATAAACGTTGGTATTCATTTATCACTTGTCTTCATAGAAGGTATTGATACAAGTCGTTAGTCGGTGGGTAGTGTATTCCGCAGATCTCTTCTATAAACGAATTAATTTATGTTCCGCCCCTTGAAACAACAATAAGTTAATGATATCTATACTGTGCTGCAAGATTCTTTGATCTAATTATACTAATGTGCACATAATTTAACTCACAACGAAGGTCACAGAATCTACAGCTCGACTTACTGTAGCCTGTTCGTTGCAGCTATTAAAGACACAACGAACCCTTTAATCCTAGTTCGCGTGGATTTATGTAAGGAGTAACTTCAATAGGCGTAGTTTTGCAAACCTACACAGTATAATTTATCGTGTTTGAAAACACACGGAACATCTTAACTGCGTCCATTTTATGAAGATTGATATAAAATATTGCATTTCTGCTGCATATGAATTGCTCTCGACTTAAACGTACAAGCATCATCAAGCAGTACCGGTACATTGCCTACGTCACAGAAGGGTTTGGCTTACGCGCCATGGCCTGTCTTTCTCGTTAGCCGTGCGCGATTACAAATTAGCTGTGTAATAGTTATATTAAATATGTTTCTCCCAGTGATACGTTTAGAGCAACGAAGTTTAAATTATTGTAAGTAGTCGGTGTTAATAAACTTAATACCTACGTTGTTTGGAGTGTTTAATGATGAAATTGCAAAATGCTGGGGTAAATTATCTGAACGCCACTCCTCAAATCCAGTGTGCCAATTTGCACTTCGAATTGGAAGAAATTAGGAGATGATAAAGACAAAGAGTTATAACTATACCCATACATTTAGGAGAAAGTAGGCTATATGTTCTTTCCTGAACATCTTGTTTTTCAATGACTTTATTTCATTTAGTTGTTTGTTGTTTTGAGCGTTATTGTTTTCGCCCTCTCGTTTGAGAATTTTTTTTGGCTTCGTTGGTGGCAAGATTTTTGGTTAATTCCCTGTCTTCTGCTGGGAGCTTGTGACTGGCTATCTCGATATCTGTGACTAACTGTTTTATATTATGGTTCATGTGTGCGTCTGTGCAGTTGTATTTCAAAACTTTGTCTAACATATTCATTTCATTTTGAGAGAAGGTTACATTCGTTCTGTATTTACCCTGCTGTGGAAATTGAATTCATTGTTATTCGTGTGTTGTTCATTAGATTGATTATTCTGTGTTTCTCCTAGTTTTCTTAGTTTATATTCTAGCGTTTCGTGCTTCCTCGTTGCTCTGATTTTGATGGTGTCATGTAGGTGCTCGGTAAAACTGTCCCATTGGGATGCGTGCCAGAAATTACTTAGTTGCAATTGAATATCGTATAGTTGTTGGTTGATTTTTTGCTCTCTTATGTATCCAAATCTTAGTTCGTTTTTTATCCAAAGCACTTTGGCTTGTTTACTTGAAATGATTGAGGCTGGTGTGATCGGTACGGTTTTAATTGGTACGTTTTTAAGGGTGAGATTTAGTTCTATACATTTTTTGTTGAACCAAATTGACTTGTCTATATTCATGAGTTTAAGCCTGAGTGTTTTGAACCTCTTGGCTTCACGATTTGCCTGAATAGCCGTGAACATTGTGAGGTTTGAAGCCATTTTTCAGTGTTGCCTAAGTAGACAAAAGTTTGGTGCTTTTCAGTCGGTCGACACGAATGTACCCAAATAAAGCTGGGTTACGCCCTAATCCTGAAATAAATTACATGAGATTAATAAATACACCAGGATGACCAGTTTAGATCGTCAAGCGATCATCATCAGATCCATTACACTTGGGCTATAACATCTATGTTTGAGAATACAGGTGAAAAATATATACAATATGTACAATTATTTAGTTGCAGCGTTGGTAATGCAACTGTCGGTGTTTGCTAAATGTAGTATATCTAATGTTGGGTGAAATTCTAAAATGCTGATAAAAATCCGGAATTTGTCTGTTTGGGGTGATTATATGGTTATACAAAATCAATTATGGTTATACTGTAATAATACAGGCAGATACTTATCCGGTTGTCTTCCTCACTGGAACTTCAAGCAGTTTCGTGTTCAATCTGGCCCCAGTTATGGTCGACTAACCCGAATGTTAGCTGGGCGGAACTGGTTTTTCCCTTTCTCCCCTTTTGTTCCTATGTTCTTTCTGAGGTCAGTGCCACGTTTATTTGTGTGACGATGCCAAATCTAGATAAGAATGTATGTTATTGAAATCAGGAAGATCTACAACTATTAAAGACCGTGGAACTATCTTCGCCACGCGTGGACTAAATAGCCATTCAAACTAATCGGTACACGGTCTATTGAAGACGTCCCGGCACCTTTAATACTGGCGCGCATAACGGCCTAGGTTTATTGCAGAAAAAGTACATAGTACACCTGATACAAATAACATTTACCTATACCCAACGCTATTTTCCCCCCTTTGTTTATCTAGCTTGGCTGTATCGCTAAGTTGTGTCTTGTTTTCGACAGGGTGTGTTTTTAGTAGAATGAAGAGGGGTGAACTCTCCATGAAAGTGTGTTCATTTAGATTGTTGGGATAGTTTTGTTTGGCTAGGTGAATATCAATTGCTTCTTTTATGTCGAGTGCTCTGCCTTTCGATTCGTGATGAATAATTTTTAGGTCAGTCTCGATTTTAGTAAAGCTGTGCCCCGTGTCACACATATGTTCGCATACGGCTGAATGTGTTCCGTATCTTATCGCATTCCTATGTTCATTATAACGTGTATCTACTCGTCTTCCGCTCTGTCCAATGTAATTAACTTGACAACCAGTGTTTTGGCATGTAATATAATATAACCCTGACTTTGAATACGGGTCTTGTTTATTTAGATTACTATTTTTCAGGTGCCTCCCGGTCGTATTATTCGTTGTGAATGCTATTTTTATGCCTTGAGTTTTGAATAGATTAGTGATTTTATATCTGTTCGCATTCACATAGTTGAAGCGCGCGAATTTTTTCTTATTAATGTCCGGTTTTGGAATCATTTTATCTTTATTTTTATGTTTGGCTACAATTAGGTCTATTTTGCATGGCGGGAAATTGTTTTCCTTTGCTATTTGTTTAATGGTTCTTATTTCTTTATTATAATTGTCTTTTGACATAGGTGTGTTTAAAGCCCTGTGCACCATTGAATTTAACCCCGCTAATTTATGCGTACTGCAACTAAATAATTATACATATTGTATATATTTTTCACCTGTATTCTCAAACATAGATGTTATAGCCTAAGCGTAATGGATCTGATGATGATCGCTTGACGATCGAAACTGGTCATCCTAGTGTATTTATTAATCTTATGTAATTTATTTCAGGATTAGGGCGTAACCCAGCTCTATTTGGGTACATTCGTGTTGACCGACTGAAAAGCACCAAACTTTTGTTTACTTAGGCAACACTGAAAAATGGCTTCAAACCTCACAATGATATATTTAAGATTCTTGGATGCTAATTCATGTTTATTCGACGTTCGGTCTATTATTAAAATTTCTTACTATGATTCTGAGATTGAATTTTGTCATTACATTGCAAGTTATATCTATTACTAGCAGAAGTACCCGTTCTTCGAACGGTGTTTGGTGTCAACACCAGACGTTACCAATTGAGCTACTGTTGCAATGGTGAGTGGTTTGTCATTCCTTCATAAGTTTATCGGAACGAAGTTAGTTTTCTGGGAATATCACACACACTGCTAATTTAAGGGCATAAAATGTGGTTTTCGGAGACCCTTTATAGACTCGGGAATTTTGTGTCTGACATTCGGAAGCGCAACATATGCTTTGGTCGTCCTTCAAGGATATTTTTTATATTTCGCCATTTTTTGCATGTATTTTGAGTAGTTTTCCCCTATATCCACCTTTCTACTGTATGAAAAGTACGGTGAAGAGTTTTATAAATGTATGGTGTATTGACTCATTTTTACCATACGGTACCTAATTTTACGATGCACCAAGCATCCGAACACGAGTTATAGGCGTACATAAAGATACACAGAAAGACAGACAGACAGACAATTTTATTGTCTACAACATATCACCCAGATATCCAAATATGGGTATATATAACACACAGTATCAAACAATATCATCCTTACGATGAACCCGTATGTCGACAAAAAAAAAAAGGATTAGTCAAAATGTGCTCTCAAACTAAATTCACATAATGTGTACTTCCTGACGTGAAATAGAATTGAAAGCCTTGTAGACGAAACACAATACACGTCACATAAAACTGACCCTCTACGTTGTGTGAGGTCCCCATACACAGGAATACCTCTTTCATAAATTATAAAGGCTTGTGGTGCATGAAAATTCAGGTTCATTAGCCTCAAATGGCCCAAATTCCTAAAAGTCGCAAAAAATGCTGATTCAATTGAGGAATTTAAAAAAATAACGTTGCTGTTTGGAGAAATAATAGACATTCTGTACTATATGTCACAAATGAAAATTGCATGCAAAAATTCTAGGTTACCCCTTGACCCCCTTCATTGCATTGATGAATTATACAGTCTACGTTGGCTCCGTGATAACCTTATAGCCATTTGCAAACTTTCACAGAAATGTAATAAATGGAGTGACATTGATTCTTACTGAAATAGATGGAAAGTTGGATGCCACCCCTTGAGATAATGTTGTCATGGTTACCGATGTTCATTCCTTCATTAGTTTGTTAAATTAAATTAAATTAGTTTTCTGGGAATATTTCAGAAACTGTTGGTTTTAGAGCCTTATAATTTAGTTTTCGAGGACCCTTTAGGGCCCCCGAGTTTTGTTTCTGGCACCGAGGGGCTTTGTCTCGTCGTTGTACGCCATAATATACTATTAATAATAATAATAATATAGGGATAGTATTATAAGAGACCTGCCGTACCACACCCGCAGGTGTAAATTGCGTGAAAAAATTCTAGAGTACCCCTTGAGCCCCTTAAGCTCATTATACGTATTGATGAATTTTACAGCCTAATTTGGTTCCGTGAAGACCTTATAGCCGTTACCAAACTTTTGCACAAATGTAATTAATGGAATTGCATTGCGTCTTACAGCAATAGATGGACCTCTGCGAATCTGTTGCCATGGTTACCAGCTTGCATTTGTTCATTAGTTTATTTAATGAAATTAGTTTTCTGGGAATATCTACAAAACGGTTGGTTTTAGGGCCTTAAAATGTGGTTTTCGGGGACCTTTTTTGGCCCCGGAGTTTTATCTCTCACATTGAGGGGCTGAATATGAGCTTTGTCGCGACCTTCTACCCCTATTTCAGCATGTATTTTAAGGGGGTAGGCCCCCTTTTATGAGAGGTACGGAGAAGATTTACATCAATGATTAGTGTCGTGCCGCTGATGCATATCTGTACCAAATTTTACGTTGATATACCCAGCCGTTCTCGAGTTGTCCACAGACAAACAAACAAACAGACAGACAGACCAAAAATTATTTTCGCGCGCATCCTTCATAAAACAGTTTGAAACGCGTAAATAACTCAAATTTCCGTAGAAATTCAGGAAAAAACAGACAAACTTTCATTTTTATATATGTAGAGATATACAGCACAGCTCGTTGTTGACCGTGTTTTATTGCACAAATTTAGGTTTTACTCGCTAACCGTTGGAGGTACACGAAAAGTGATAAGGACCTTTTGGATAGAAAATTAAATGTTAAAGCTCGTGTATGCCATCAAAAGTTTGCTAATCTTAGCGTTCTCTTTTTATTTGAAATGGAAATATGAAATTTTGAAACCAAAGGGTGTAGTGACGACACAAATGTAGGTTTTACTCGCTAACTGTTGGAGATACACGAAAAGTGATAAGGTCCTTTCGGATAGGAAATTAAATTTTCAAGCTCGTGTGTGCCATCAAAAGTTTGCTATTTCTTAGCGTTCTCTTCTTATTGGATATGGATATATGAAATTTTGAAACCAAAGGGTGTAGTGACGTCCTAAAAAAGGTCGCCATTTTTTTTAGCCTACTTTCGATTTTTGCAAAAAATGAAAGTAGACTTATGAGATCAACACAGGGCGAAAAAAGTGTGTCTGTCTGTGTGTGTGTATGTGTGTGTGTGAGTCTGTGTGTGTGTGTATGTGTGTGTGTGAGTCTGTGTGTGTGTGTGTGTGTGTCTGTGTGTGTGTGAGTGTGTGTACTCTGAATGTCTGTCCCCCCCTATCAATTCGAACACGGTGAAACCGAATTGAACGAAATTTGGTACAGAGGTAGCACTAGTAAAGGACACCTCAGTGTCATACTTTATATCGCCGCCATCTTTACCAAAACAGAATGGCGGCCACTCAAATGTTCAAAACATAAAATCAAATTACGGCTAAACTGATCATCTGATCTCTACCAAATTTGGTGACAACATACCTTTATCTAGGACGCGTCTTTCACCCAAAATTCAAGGTCATCGGCCATGCCATTTCAGGATGGCGGCCGTGTGAATTATGCAACCATTTTAATAAATAGCTTAAGACCCACCAATTCCGATTATCGAGCCTAGGGGGGTTTAAGCTATCCTGAAGGTCGTGATCCGTTATTTATTATAATTTAATATTATAATATTATACAGTATGAGTGGCTTAAAAGAGCTGAGCCGTTTGTGTCACACGACAAGATGGGAGCTGTCCTCATGTGCCTGTCTTATATTTCAGTAGTTTTAGTATGTTGTATGTGATATACCGTACTGATACAATAATATAAACTTTGTATGAAATGATCTTTAATGAAGATGTACTGCAGTGAAGAAATCGTTTATTTAAAGTCATTATTTGCCAACAGTTTGTATCTAATATGTCAGTTAAGAACACCTGACGTCATGGATACGGTTAGCTCTGGGCTAGCATGTTAGTCTGACACGCAGTTGACTGGGGATCGAATACTGCTACAGTTAGGTTTTTTTTTTCTTGAATTCTTTTACAAATGATGTGCACGAGCTTTTCCCACAGATACTGAATAAAATGTCATTTAGCTCAAAGGAGAGGATAAAGTATACACTCGTATATTAATAAAATCACAGTCCCAGCATCGCACATAAACAGAAGACATTAGAAAAAGGAGAATAGAAGAACTAGATACACGTTGTCATTAACCACAGCCTTCTTAATGCCTCTGTACGGTGCTGTCCTCTTGTGGGTTATGTGGGTAATATTGTTCCAAACATAACGCTGTGTAAATGCCTGAGCTGGCCTCCTGAAGTATGGCAATTTTGTAATACTGGTAGTTCAACTATTAGCCACGATCGCGCTCCGAATACCTTTAAACACTGCCAGCTGGATCGCCTCCCTCTTGGCTACTTTAAACTGCCTACTCATTCAACACCCATAGAACACTGCCATCGTAGTACATTACGATGGCAGTGCATAGGCGTACAAGATAAAGATTAATTCACTGATAGGTCGCAGCACCACCTACTGTGATTGGGGCGGAAGATGATTGGGGCGGAAGATTCTTAATTTTGCAGGCTGGCTTAATATAGAGATTAACGGACGTGAATGCATTACAATAAGTTAGTAGTTTTGTTATTCAATCATCATAAAGTATATAATATTGATCTTGACACTTACTGGCTTATTATCAATATAAAAGAAAACAAACAATACATTGTGGTTGGGGTGATTGTTTTAGGGATGAGGACAAAGAGTCATAAAGATACCCATACATTTAGGAGAAAGTAGGCCATATGTTCTTTGCTGAACATCTTGTTTAATTGTGCAAAATATCGAAATCAGAAGTATCCTATATGTAAACCTGGTAAATCATCTACATCCATGAGAAATTTCATTTAAATCGGACCAGTGGTTTTAGTGTTATTGAGTAACACACAGACAGACAGACAGACAGACACACACCATCTCATTTTTAGCCTACTTTCGATTTTTGCAAAAAATGTAAGTAGGCTTATGAGATCAACACAGGGCCAAAAATTGTGTGTCTCTGTGTGTGTGTGATATGTGTAAGTGTGTGTGTGGACTCTGAAAGTCTGTCCCCCACCCCATCAATTCGAACACGGTGAATCCGATTTGAACGAAATATGGTACAGAGGTAGCACTAGCAAAGGGCACCTCAGTGTCATGGTTTATATCGCCGCCATCTTGACGTAAACGTAATGGTGGCCACCCAAATGTTCAAAGCTTAAATCAAATTACGACCAACCTATTCATCTGATTTCTACCAAAGTATGTAACTTTATACCTTTATGTATGAAGAATCTTTTGACCAAACTACGAGGTCATCTGCCAAATAATTTACGGATGGCGGCCATGTTTGTGTGCAAATTGATTCCCCCTATCTTTTCAATCACTGTGGAAAGGAATTGAAACGAAATTTGGTACAGAAGTAGCACAAGCAAAGGGCACCTCAGTGTCGTGTTTTAAATCGCCGCCATCTTGACATAAACGTAATGGCGGCCTCCCAAATGTTCAAAGCTTAATTCAAATTACGACCAACCTATTCATCTGATCTCTACCACATTTTGTTACCTTATACCTTTATGTACGAAGAATCTTTTGACCAAACTACGAGGTAATTTGCCCTATAAGTTGCGGATGGAGGCCATGTTTGTCTTCAAATCGATTCCCCCTATCTTTTCAAACACGGTGAATCCGAATTGAACGAAATTTGGTACAGAGGTAGCACTAGCAAGGGGCACCTCAGTGTCATGTTCTATATCACCGCCATCTTGACGTAAACGTAATGGCAGCCACCCAAATGTTCAAAGTTTAAATCAAATTACGGCCAACCTATTCATCTGATTTCTACCAAATTTTGTAAAAGTATACCTTTTTGTATGGAAAATAATTTGACCAAACTACGAGGTCATCTGCCCAATAATTTGCGGATGGCGGCCATATTTGTGTTCAAATCGATTCCCCTTATCTTTTCAAACACGGGGAAACGGAATTGAATGAAATTTGCTACAGGGGTAGCACTAGCAAAGGGCACCTCAGTGTCATGTTTAAATCGCCGCCATCTTGACTTAAACGTAATGGCGGCCACCCAAATGTGCAAAGCTTAAATCAAATTACGACCAACCTGTTCATTCGATCTCTACCAAATTTTGTAACTTTATACCTTTATGTATGAAGAATCTTTTGACCAAACTGCGAGGTCATCTCCTCAATAATTTGCGGATGGCGGCCATGTTGGTGTGCAAATCGATTCCCCCTATCTTTTCAAACACGGTGAATCCAAATTGAACGAAATTTAGTAGGGAGGTACCACTAGCAAAGGGCACCTCAGTTTCATGTTTTATATTGCCGCCATCTTGACGAAAACGTAATGTCGGCCACCCAAATGTTCAAATCTTAAATCAAATTACGACCAACCTATTCATCTGATCTCTACCAAATTTTGTAACAGTATACCTTTATGTATGAAGAATCGTTTGACAAAACTACGAGGTCATCAGCCAAATAGTTTGCAGATAGCAGCCATGTATGTGTGCAAATCGATTCGTCATATCAATTCAAACACGGTGAAACCGAATTGAATGAAATATTGTACAGATGTAGCACTAGCAATGGGCACCTCATATTCATGTTTAATATCCGTATAGCACGTTGTATTTCAGCAAGCTACTACAACCAACATTCAATTATACTCATTGAAAAGGACAAAGAGTTATAACAATGCCCATTCGTTTAGGAGAAAGTAGGCTGTATGTTCTTTACTGAACATCTTGTTATATATTAGTATGATGATGATCACCCCAGCAGGAAGGTGATGTTAATAATCCACTCAAGGATTTTCTTGTGACAGTTTTAGTCACTGTTCTTTTTGGTCGTTTTGACGACAGGTATTTTTAGCCTATTTTCAATTTTGATAAAATAGGCTTATGAGACGACCTTTTGTCCGTGTGTGTGTGTGTGTGTGTCCCTAATAAGTTCTATACGGCTGGAGCGATTTCAATGAAACTCGGTAAGTTCATAGCACTACTCCGGGCGACCCCGACTGTGCCCTTCAAATTTTGTTACGTCTCACCAATCCAACATGGCGGCTGTACGAAATATTTCACCAGCATTCAATATCTCCGAAACTATTCCCGATATCACCCTGGTATTTTTACGGTGATAAAGGGAACTACTAAAAGTTCACCTATGTGACTATTAAAAAACTGGTAACTACAAAACCAACATGGCGGACACGCGAGTTTGCGACTTTTAAATAGACGTTTCTCGCGATTTAACCAACCAAACGCAATAAAACTTGGTACAGTATATGTTTATACACATTGCTATGTACCGACATCAAACTTTGTTCAATTGTTTACATAACCACAAGATGGCGGATGTGCGAAATATTTCACCGGCATTATATATCTCTGAAACTATTAGCGGTATCACCTGAAATTTTGTACGGAGATAAAGGGCACTACTGGAAGTTCGTCTATAAGACTTCCAAAAACCGGTTAACTACAAAACGAACATGGCGGCCAAACAAATAAAAAAATGGAACTTTCTCGCGATTTAATGTTCCAAACGCAATGATATCTGGTACAGGAAATGTTTATACACATTGTAATGCACTGGTAGCCAATTTAGCTCAATTGTTTACATAACCTCAAAATGGCGGCTGTGCGAATTTTAAAATTAAGTTTTTATTTCTTGTGTCGTAATCATGCGATCGAAGTGAAAGTTTGAATAATGAACCTACGCAATATATTTTTTTAATGGTACATGACTCTATGGCCTTTACATTTAACAATCCTACATGGCGACCATCCGAAATATTTAGACGGCTCTGAATATCTACGAATCTATTATAGCAATCAAACTGAATTTCCTTATGTTCATAGGGGCTATGAACATAAGTTCACCTATAGGACTTTAAATAACCTGGTGATCACAAATCCAACATGGGGGCGTCGCGAATTATAAATATTCACATGGACGTTTCTCGCAATTTAACCATCCTAGTGCAGTGAAACTTGGTACAGTAAATCCTAATACGAATGTTAATCCACTGTCATCTAGTTTATTTCAATTGTTTCCATAACCACAAGATGGCAGCTGTGCTAAATTTTAAAATCTCCTTGATTCTTCTTGTGTCCTAATCATGCGATTGAAATTTGAATGCTACACGTACACAATAATCTTCATGTAACAGTACATAACTCTAGGACCAACATATATAAAACCAACATGGCGACCATACGAAATATTTAGTCGGTTCTCAATATCTACGAATCTATTACAGCAATCAAACTGAAATTTTGTATGTTGATAGTGCCAGTTAACATAAGTAGGATATATGAAAATAGTCAGTATAGTTCTTCATGGAACTACTTGTTTTCTTTTATGGATGTCATGTTCTTCATGAATAAAGATTGTTTTCTCATTTTAAAATGTATTGCGTGATATTTTAACGAAGTGATGGGAGGTCGTGCTAACAAGGCCATCGCTTGGTATTTTCAAGGTATGCCACCCTTTGAGATAGTTATATTTTGAGTTTTTTTTCGTGTTCTTGAGCTTGTAAATTTTCTTTTGAAGCCAAGGTCATTCTTAATACAACCTGTTAGGATGACTGGTTACCCTATTACTCCTTTACTTGTTGGTAGGACTTTGGGGTTCTTTAGCCGGGTATTTTCAGGTTCTACGATCCAGTTGTCATCGAGGGATTTCACCAGGTATTGGTAAGTGATTTCGGATATAGTACCCATTGCAATAGTTAGCTTTCTAATGAAATCTACCTAAAACCAGCCAAACCTAAAACGAAGAAATTTGAGATGATTTCGTTGAGGGAACTGCAGAAGGAAGAAAAGAAGACCCGGTATGGAGAGTTGGTGAAGACGAGATTACAAGGACGAACAAATCTGGATGAAGACATCAACACTGTGTGGACTGATCTGAAAACAGTATTAATAAAGTCAGCAGAAGAGGTGTGTGGGAAAATAGTGGTAGATACACGGAAGAAAAGAAGTAATTGGTGGAATGAGGGAGTGAAGCAGAAAGTGAAAGACAAAAAGGAAGCCTAGAAAATATATATAGCATCACGGACTGAAGAAGACTGGAGAAACTATAAGGAACAAGTAGTTCCGTGAAGAACTATACAGCCTATTTACATATATCCTGCTCATGTTAATTGCCACTATCAACATACAAAATTTCAGTTCAATTGCTGTAACAGATTCGTAGATATTGAGAACCGTCTAAATATTTCAGATGGTCGCCAGGTTGGATTTTTATTTTTGTACTATTACATTAAGATTATTGTGTACGTGTGGTATTCAAATTTCAATCGCATGATTAGAACACAAGAAGTAAAAACGAGATTTTAAAATTACGCACAGCAGCCATCTTGTGATTATGCAAACAATTGAAATAAATTAGATGCCAGTGGATCCACATTTGTATAAGCATTTAACGTGCAACGTTTCACGGCACTCGGATAGTTAATTCGCGAGAAACGTCCATTTTAATATTTATACTTCGCGTCGCCGCCATGTTGGATTTGTGCTCCCCAGGTTACTGAAAGTCCTATAGGTGAACATATGTTCACAGTCTCTATGAACATTAAAAAATCAGTTTGGTTGCTGTAAAAGATTCATAGATATTGAGAACCGTCTAAATATTTCGGAAGCTCGCCATTTAGGATTGTTATATGTATAGGCCATAGAGTTATGTACCATTCAAGGACAATTATTGCCTAGCTTCATTATTCAAACTTTCACTTCGATCAAATGATTACGACACAAGAAATTAAAACTTAATTTTAAAATTTCGCACAGCCGCCATCTTGAGGTTATGTAAACAATTGAATTAAATTAGATGGCAGTGCATTACAATCTGCAAAATCATTTACTGTACCACATTTCACTGCGCTCAGAGAATTAACTCACGAGAAAAGTCTATTAAAATATTTCAAATTCGCTTGGTCGCCATGTTCGTTTTATACTTTACAGGTTTATGAAATATACATAGGTAAACTTGTATCAGTACCTTTTATCACCGTACAAAATTGCAGGGTGATATCTGTAATAGTTTCGGAGATATAGAATGTCAGTGAAATATTTCGCACAGCCGCCATTTTGAGGTTATGTAAACAATTGAACTAAATTAGACTCCAGTGCATTGCAATGTGTATAAACATTTGCTGTACCAAGTTTCATTACATTTGGATAGTTAAATCGCGAGAAAAGTCTATTTAAATGTCTCAACTTCGCTTGGCCGCCACGTTGGTTTTTTAGTCACCAGGTTTTTGAAAGTCTCATAGGTGAACTTTCAATAGTGCCCTTTATCATCATACACAATTTCAGGGCGATATCGGCAATAGTTTCGGAGATATTGAATGCTAGTGAAATATTTCGCACAGCCGGCATGTTGGATTGGGGAGACATTACGAAATTTGAAGGGCACGGTCGAGGTCGCCGGGAATAGTGCTATGAACTTGCCGAGTTTCATTAAAATCGCTCCAGCCGTTTAGATTTTATTAGGGGACACACACACACACACACGCCTCACACACACACACACACACACACACACACACACACACGCACACACACACACACACGCACACACACACACGGACAAAAGGTGATCTCATAAGCCTATTTTTTTCAAAATTTAAAATAGGCTAAAAATGAATGAAATGAAATAAGCGGTGAAGGAAGGTAAAAGGAAATCTTGGGAAGATTTTGGTAATATGGTTGAAAATAAGGCAAGGGAAAAGAGCACAAGCAGTTTTTGGAAAACAATAAAAACATTCAGAGGAAAATATGGGAAGCAGATAAGGACAATTAAGGATGGGTTCAGAGAAGGCAGCTGTATTAGAGGTGTGGAGAAGGCACTATAATGAAAAGTTTCAAAAACATGAGTCATTACAAGCAGAAGGAATTGCCTATGGGCCATATGAAAGGGTGCAAGATCCCAACATTGAAGGGGATATAAAATAAAAGATAAACATCTCTGTAGGATTACTGCTACAGAAATGAAGTTTCTGAGGAGAGCAGTAGGAAAGACAAGAAGAGATCGAGTTCGAAATTAGAGAATTAGAGATGAATTAGGAGAAAAAGCAATGGGTGAAGAGGTTGAGAAACGTCAGTTTAGATGGTACGGAAGTGTTACGAGAATGGAAGAAGAAAGAGAACTAAAACAAATGCATAAAATGTGAGTCGAAGGAGGAGCTGGACGAGGTTGACCCCGCATTACATGGGAAAATAAGACTGAGAGATTGGGACAAAAAGAAGGGGCAAAACTGTTGTGGAAATGAAGAGAATATGCAGAAATAGAGCGGAATGGCAGAAATGGCTCAATCGAGGCTACCCCGACGCTTGAAGGCATAAGGGAATTGAAGAAGAGAGGAAGAAGAAGAAGTAGAATACTTGATATTGTTTCGTTTGAGAGGCTTGGCGATTGTGGCCATAACCCTCATGTAGTTGGGTGTGTGTAGAATTTGTCTGATAACCTTTTCTTTTTTTGTTTCTGTAGTATTGTGGGTATTTGTAATTCAGGTGAGGATTGGGAAGAAGGCGGCCATGATCTTAGGTTAGTAACCATCCCGGCATTTGCTTGCGGTAGAAGTGGGAAACCATGGAAAACTACTTCTAGGATTTAATACCAGTACTGTACCACATGTACATAATATATAATAGTAACAATAATTATAATTTAACTCTCTCTTAAGCCCGGCGTGATCACTATTGGATATTAGGATATCGTACCTTCGATCGCTGTGTCGTATTGTGTGCCACCCGGAGGAAGGTCGTTGTTATAATGAGCAATATTATTGTGCGTGTTTTTTTATCTAATCAAAAATTGTGTTGAAATTGTTAACCCGCGAGGACTAATAATAATAATAATAATAATGATAATAATAATAATAATAATAATAATAATAATAATAATAATAATAATAATAATATCGTATTGCCTCGGGTGCCGGGTGCAAGCTTTGTAATTTGACACCCAGAGGGTAGCTTGCATGTCGAATTTCGTTGTTCCTTGAATCACTATGAAAGTCAAGGAGGTTAGATATCTAAGCTCCTTGAACACTATGGCGCTTTCTAGTAGAGAAATGAGTAACTTTGTGTTGGTGGAAACTCCCGAGATTAATTTTGCTATTATGAACACGGCCTTTTGAATTCAAATGGGTTCTTTGACATGCCAACATCGTATGACATGCGTGTCGTATTTTTTCCGCATGAGTATTTTAGACCCGAGGCATAAATATTGCTTTATATTTTCGTTCTGGTCAGCCCTTTTTTCCTGTCGCATACTGTATCATCCTTCCTAGTCTTGAACTTCACCCTGCAGAAGAAACATGTCCATAGCTTTTGGAACACTCAAGTTATTTGTATATTATTTATGGTCGGGACAGATTTACCCATGGCGCCAGTCCTCGCATGAACATTTTCGGCTTACGTTAGTCGGGACAATCTGTAAAAAATAAGGGGGAAAATCCTCTTATTTTGGTGCTGCACAATCACATAGCTCACGTTCCTCTTCATGCTTGTTTAAGGTCTAGGGACACCTTGGTCATCAGCTCCTTTCTTCAAAATAATTAAGATGACTGCTTTACCACCACCATCAAGGCCAATGGTACTGTTACGAAAATTAATGTCATTTTTCTGCATGTTAAATTTGAAAAATATAAATAAACCTCATTTCATATTGGGTTAGTCCAGACGATTCCAACTGAAGTTCTCCCACGGCCCTGGTCTGCCCCGTCAGCAGCCCCGGCGCTATGCTGTAGCACCGTTGAGGTGCTGGGAGAATGAGGGGAAGGGACAGAGCAGAACCACAGGTCATCAAGTTAGCGCGCAGCATACGAAAACAATAGTATTTATGACAATTTTGTGAACACATGAACACACAATTTATTCTGTACATACATTGCGTTTGTCTTAATGTACATTTAGCGTTTAAGTCGATTGATGACATCGTTTTGCGGCAGTTAATTTACCAATATTGGGTACAATCGATTTGGCAGTAGAAATTCTAAGTACAGCCTCTAAGGGAGCATCAGACAGAGAAGTCCTAGTTCTACATTTATTTAAATTCAGAAATGAAAACATCTGTTCGCATGCATAAGTTGCTGCGCCAACGATCTCATCGTAGGTTGAAGCATGTTTATTGTGGTAGTGTCGTCAAACGGTTGAAGACTTGACGCTTAAAGTGACATGGCAAATTAAACAATGAGCTTTCCCTTCGGTATTGGCAACAAAATATGCATCCACCCATGAAGGATTAAACGAAATGTTTAACGTAGGAGAAACCAACTGCTCCGCTGTCTGTTCTGTCGAATAGATTCTACTGAGAATTACACACACACAGTGAGAATGAATGTACTGTCTCTTACGCACACATGCACCGACCACTACGAGGGGTAGGTGGGGAAGGATGGGAACGCTGCTGCTGAGGGCAGCGCTGGTGCGCCCCAGCACTAAGTGCTCGAGTTGGAAAGGTCTGGGTTAGTCCATAGGAAGCCATCAGGTGTAAAATGACTTCATTATAGTACATACGGCTACGAAAAAAATGGAGTGACATACAATGGGTCAAAATGACCCGGCGCCAGCGCTCGTGTAATATTTCTTCATGCCAGTTCTCAAGGGTTAAGTAGGTGGGTACGACGGCTCTATACTGATTGTAGATTATAGATTAATCCTGAAATTTCGCTAATATAACTGAATATTTAAGGAGCCTATTTTAATCTTAGTATGCATTATTAACCTAACCATTACATTTTAAGGGCCAATTAATAAATTTTTCTTCATTGTATTAGTCGTGAGTGTTTTGTCGAACAGCAACATTTCAAGATGATAATGGTAGTCCGCAGATATACATCTAGAATCCCAGGTTCATAATAATATATGCGTTTGTTTAGGGGAATAATGAATACCAAAATGAAAAATTCCACAGCCTGTTTCCAGTCGACCGAACAGGTCAGGGAATGGAATGAATGAAGCCCCATCTAGAGGCGAGGATATGAACTGTGCCGACTGCCGAAGCCTGTCTCGCTCTCCTCGGTGAATGATTAAATGAATGACAGATGAAATTAAATGATAGTGGAGCGTGTTGCTGGAATGAAATTTGTGACCGGGAAAACCGAAGTACCCGGATAAAAACCTGTCTGCTTCCGCTTTGTCGAGCACAAATCTCACATGGAGTGACCGGGATTTGAACCACGGACCCAGCGGTGAGAGGTCGGCGTGCTGCCGCCTAAGTCAAGGAGGCTCTGCCGAATAACAAAAGAAAAATAATACATAATTATTTATTTAATCGAATGGTAACTTATACAATATACTATTATACATAACATGGTATATTCAAACTTTAAAGTCCGTCCTTCTCAACCATTCGGTTAAATCGGGTGTGAGGGTACTAATAAAGATGAGAGCGTTGGACCAGATGATCAATCGTCTGTTCTTCCAGATTACACTCACACATTGGTGAGCTGATCCAGCCCCACTTGTACCTAAAATAATTGCAGCAAGCATGTCCAGTCTTCAGCCTGTTGATGCGGCACCAGAAGTTCCTCGGTAAGTCAAAACCGTTTGGTTTCTTTGTGGGATCAAGAAGGTGGGCACCTTTTCCCAATGTTTTAGTTGACCACTCATGCTTCCAGCTTTCATTCAGGTCAAATCTAGCAGCAATGAGTTGCCCCGCAGTGACACACACTGGTCTTCTAGATTGCATTCGTTGCTGTGATGGATGGCAGAATTCTTAGTGCAATGGCAAAGAGGGTGATGCAAAGATTTTCTTAGCTTCCCTTAGTAGAGCTTGCTTCCTCCTTAAGTGAGGTGGAGGGATGTGACTTAGCATGGGTAACCTGTGACATGGAGTTGATTTGATAGAACCAGTAATGCAACGCATTGTATCATTCAATTTTGTGTCTAGCTTCTTCACATGGACGCTTTCTAACCAGACGGGTGCACAGTACTCCGCGGCCGAGTAGACAAGACTGATGGCAGATTAGCGTTAACAGTCAGCAGAGGCTCCCCAGGATGTACCACTGAGCTTATGCAATATGTTGTTTCTTGCGGCGACTTTGTGGGAAAGCTTAGTGATGTGTTCTTTGTAGCTCAGGGATCTATCTAAAGTGACTCCAAGATATTTTGGAAAAGGATAGTACCTCAGATTTCGTTCGTTGAACAAAACTCTTGGATTGTAGTTTGCAGCAGGATTCGCTAGATGGAAACAAGAGACTTCAGTTTTTGAAGTGCTACAAGAGCGACGTCATCAGAATATATGAACTTAGTTGATATTGTGACTGGTAAATCATGACTGTACAAATTGAAGAGCAATGAGGCTAAAACAGATCCCTGTGGTAGACCATTATTTAGTTTTTGTTTGTGGCTTTTAGTGCTGCCTGGAAACACTTCGAATTGTCTTTCACTAAGCTTACTAGATATTAGATCCACGATTTCTTGGCTTGGTACAACTTGCAATAGTTTGTAGATAAGTCCTTGACGCCAAACAGTGTCATATGCTCCAGTCAAGTCGATGAAAACAGCTGGTGATTTCAGTTGTCTTTGAAAACCTTCTTCGATATGTGTAGTTAGAGCAAGAACTTGATCGGTGCAGCTGCGTCCATGTTTGAATCCATCTTGTTCAGGAGGCGTAACAGCTTCAATGAAAGGTGCTATACTGGTTAGGAGGATTCGTTCAAGAAGCTTGAATATGCAACTGAGCAATGCTATGGGTCGATAACAATCGGGGCTATCTTCGGGTTTGCCAGGTTTGAGAATGGCTATAACTTTTGATAATTTGAAATGACTGGGGCAGTCTGTTCTCTTGGAGAATGTAAGTGAAGAGAGAAGTAAGCCAGCATATACAATACAGGCCCATGTTCTTAATAAATTCATTATACTCGTAGATATTGTCCGGACCAGCAGCCTTGCCGATTTTCAGTTGTTTAATTGCACTTTCTACTTCCGCTGTGGCGAAGGGCCTGGAGAGCGGCTCGTTTTTCGGGGCACAGTGCTTGAGTTTAGAGAGGCTACATTTGACAATTCTGGTATGGTTCTTGTCCTTCTTTGTCCTTGTGAGGTCTATGATCCTTTTGGGAATAATATCAGGATTCAGTTTAGGAGGCGGCTTTTTAGGGTGTTGGTTGCCATTTAGTACATTTAAGATTCTCCAGGCTTTCCTTCTTGACTTTGCGAAGTTCACTTCTTTGAGCGTTGCTTCCCATTTCTCTCGTCTGTTCTTGTTTAAAGAGTGGAGTAGCTGCGAGCCCACTGTTTGATTTCCAGAACTTTGGTATTCTTGGTATAAGACCTCACTTTCTTCATTCCATCCAGGTACATATTCCTTTCTGTAACCCTTAGGAATGTTGGACTTAGCATTACTAGTTTAATCAATTTGTCGTAGTTACTTGCTGTTGGTTGAAGGTTCTCCGCAGCTAATCTGGAGTCAAGGTCTTTTGTGAATCCATCCCAGTTAGCTCGTTGAAAGTTCCATGTCGGTAAGGGCATTGAGTTTACAAGGGGAATTTTCATACCAATTTCCACCAAAACAGGTCGGTGTTGACTGTTTGGGAAGTTGGGCAAAACAATACGAGTGGTGTTGAGTGGTAGGTCTAGCTGGTCTTTAGACACGAGTGCCAAGTCTGTGTTGTAATCCTTATTCCAGCGTGCAGAGTGGAAGGGTCCCTTGTCTTTTACATCAAAAACCAAATGCATATGGTAATTTTTGCCTATTGAACTAGTGAATCTCCATTCACATCCACGGTGTCATACCTCCAATTTGTGTGATGGCTTTGAAGTCTCCAGTGTATATACAAGGGTGGTCAAAAGCTGGCAGTACTGTAGGAGCCCAATTCACACCCGGAGGCTTGTACAGATTGACAATTTTAAATCATTTTTCTGAATTGCTATTTCATAAATGTAGCCTCTTCTCAACGACCAATTACTTGCACTCCATTTAAACTTGACTTCATATAAGTGGCTATCCCAAATTGTGGGTGGTGGATAGCTTCGACCAGTGTATAACCGGGTATTCGTCCTCTGCGCTGAAGGTCCTGATCATCTTTGGTATAATACATAATAAATATAATCTAAGAATCTATATGTCCACCAGCACTTAAAATAAGAACAACTAATAGGAGAGCAGAGACATCTTGCGGCCATGAGACAAACACCATATCACCCAGATGACCAAATCTGGACCCAGATTCTATATGATGACGAACTTTGACGACGAAAAGAAGAGGATTAGTAACAAATCAATTCTGAAACTATATTTACCAAAAATCTCATACTTCAGATAGTTAGTTAGTTAGTTAGTTAGTTAGTTATTGTTGTTTTAAGGGGCGAAACTACGAGGACATCTGCCCCATTCTTCAGATAAAATCAATATTGAAACACTTGTAGATAAAAGCAACACACGTAGTATAAAAAAACTTAAAAAAGAGAATCGAATTAAGTATGCAGAAAAGCAAGAGAAAATAATATGTTTTACGCTCATACTGTAAAATAACGAATCCTCACCAAAGCTGTAAGTTCCCATCCCCATGATAATGCCCTTGAATTTTATATATAAAAATGGAAATGTATATCTGTCCGACGTTAATGGACTCCGACACCGTTTAACCGATTGCATTGAAATTTTGCAGAATTTAGTCCCACTGTATTTTATTAATGTACCGAACGCCAATGACACACCAGGGCTTATTATCGAAATTATTTTATACTTTACCTGAACATAAATGAGTTCCACACTTACAAAGTAGGCAACACAATTCTACCAGTCCTAACGTCCCAAGCCATTGCGTGTAATTCCTACAACAACAAGTACAGCAACACAAATTTTCTTACGAGACGGGTATCGCTATCCTCATAACAACTGATACCACCCCTCAACCGGTAGGGTGAATGCCCTGATTACGTAACAACATCCCCTCCATGTGTCGTACCTCCTCGCCCCGCCTCGTTTCCCCCAGACTGTAAGTTCTTCTGCTTGAAGAGTTTCTGAAAACCTAAAAACATTGACTTTTTAATGAATAATTTTCATTTTAAAGAAAGGTGATTTTTTGTTTGTTTTACCTAGGAAGCTTCGAATAGTCTCTTCTATCACCAGTGTAACAGACTTCCATTATATCAATTACACCCTGTAGGCCTATATACAGGATGTAATTGATATTCATGGCAGGTAGATGTCAATATACGAGTAGGGACTAAATGAAGGAAAGGAAAAATCTTAATACTGAAGCCACTGGTGGCTAACCGTAATAAGACTGTTTATGCATTACTCACCCTTCTTCGTCCATTGCTTGATCTTCATTACCTCCAGGTTGCCAGGATACACATCCCTGTAACATAAATTCAGAGTTGGATTTAGTCTGTTGGATCTGGTTTGTTCGTTCCTTAGTTTTGGGGGCTGCGACAACGCGGTCATGTAGCCCCGTGTACTTTGGTTGTGTGTCGAATTTCCCTGTTAACCGGTGTTAATTATGATGGCTGTATTATTGTGTGTTATATGTAATTCAGGTAAGGACTACAGATAGTCAGTTTTAAGTAGTTCCTACTATTGCTATCAAATGCTACCGTCCATGACACCTAGCCACAGACTTGGCTACTAGATGCCATCGCAGCCAGCACCTGGTGCAAACGTGGAACTAATATAGCGTTATCAATTCTAAAATAAAAATATTGGCTTAACACAAGTGTAGTTAGTGGAAGGTTCTTTTTCATGCCATAAATCTATGACATGGGACCACCGACGTTACTTACCCTCCGAAAGAAGTTACTGACGGATTTTTAACGCTCTTAAAAACCGACGACATTGGCCGGGTTTGAACCCGCAACCTTGGGCATAAAAGCTCAGCATTCTACCAACTACGCCACTGAAGCCGCCTTCTGTTGGATCTCTTCACCGACTGGTCACCATTGTTATGGAAAAAATATGTCATAACTAGGCGTGATTTGGAAATTACGTGAGGGACTAATCCAACCTATTTTCATGTAAGTTACTTTGCTGGCCCTTTTCTTAACAAACCTCTAGTTTCATTTAAAGGGATTTTCAATTTGTTGGATAACATATCTTTTGGTTTATGACGTACATTGTGATAAGCAGTAATAGTATTTCAAATTCTTAACTCCTTATCCAAATTTAAACATTGTGGTCATTTCAGATAGGCTAGTAAATATAAAACAATTAAAACCAAAATTGCAAAATACTCGTAGTAGGCCCACCTTTTTCATCAACACACCTCCAGCACTGGAGAATAATATTGAAATCACATTATGAGGCTGTCTGCAATGCAAGAACACTACACTGCACCAGAATATTTATTTCTTCATATTGGGTAATTTCACTAACTTTCTGAATGATCGGTGCAATAGAACATAGCTGAGAGATGTTCAATTTATTGTAGAAATTAACATTCACAATGTCTATAACATACGATAATTACACTAAACAATTTAAGAAGGTGACCTCAATGTTCCTCCCTAGAAAAAATAACATCACCACCACTAACTCACTAAAAATTACGTAGGCCTACTCTTTAACTAACAATCATTTCATAACATTTCAGTCGTCAACACGTGCTTATGCCCAATTATATCATGCGAAATATATAAGACACGCCCTGAAACAAAATGTAGGCTAGGCCTACATGCCATTGATTACTATGCACAGATTACAAGTTTCTATACGATTATACACTTTTATACTCTTAGTATCGGTTGACTCTGACCACTTACGTAGAGATCACAACTTTCTGTGGCAAGTCTCAGGATTTCATTTTATGTAGTGTCAAGTGGCGTACTGAACCCGCATTTATTAAGCCCAGTGTAAGTCACGACGCGAGCTAGTCGCGCGCAACAATCATATGTTTTGATTTAAAGGGATTGAATAGACTGCACGCTTCACATACGAGCATTCCGCAACGCAAGCAAGCTACGCAGTAGCGTTGAAAGATTTTATCGGTTCATTTTATTCGCAAGGAAAGGAAGAGTTTTGTAAATGAATATTTTTAACATGGTTATAAATGAGATTTTGGTCTGACAATATCAAGTTCTACGGTGAAGGCTTTTAGGGAGGAACCGGTTTAGGTCCGTCACGTGGGGTAAGCGAGCCTAGCACGAGTTGGCGCGTGCCTATGCACATGACCCGAGGCCGAACGTGATGATAAAAGAAACGAACAATTATATCATAATTACTTATGAGTATATTTAAAAGTAATTAGACGACAGAAAATAAAGAGAATTAAAAATAAAACATATTGGAATGATTGGAATGTTTAGTTGAAAGCAGATAACGGAGATATTTGGTTATGAAGTAAACCTTCATTGTTCGCCGCCAATAGAGGGCAATTACGCCATTTTTTATTTGATAAGGAGAGATGATACGCGTCCTCAGTCAGATTATTCCATTTTGAGCAGCGATTGAGAACAGACGTGCTTCTCTGAGAGCAAATATAGTGCGAGGAACGCAGAGATAGGTTGACGGGAGGGTCGTTGTCACCTTCGGTCAAGTTGAGGAGAGGCTTCGCTGAATGAACATTACAATAGAAAAGGACTTAGATTATTTGAAGCCGTGAACATATAAACGGCCGGCCCCGTGGTGTTGGAGTAGCGCGCCTGCCACTCACCCGGAGGCCCCGGGTTCGATCCCCGGCTCAGTCAGGGATTTTAAAACTGACGTGAGGGCTGGAACGGGATGCACTCAGCCTCGTGAGGACAATTGAGTAGCTGTCTGACGGTGAGGCAGTGCCCCGGTCACGAAAACCAAGATTAACAGCCGAGGGGAGCCGACGCGCTGACCACGCGTCACCCCAATATCTGAAGGTCAATTAGCTGGGCAGTGGTCGCTTGGTAGGCATAGGCCCTTCAAGGGCTGTAGTGCCACGGGGTTAGGGTTTGTTAGAACATATAAACGAAGTGAGTTTGACTTTATAGATAAGTGAAAGGAAGTCTACGCATATATACGAGATCTATCCGGAAGAATATCCAAAATTTTACATCAACGAGAGTTATTAGAAAATTAACGACAATATTTCCACGAAGAATCTATGAACATTGAAATATTTCAATTGTAATTTGGCATATTTTCAAATAAATATTAAATCTGAGTCGTCGAGGATATTTATTATGAACTGCTCGACAGCAGCAGCGATGTCACACTATGCATTAAGGGGGAAGTAGCCTACTTCAATATGTGGATTCCTGGAGTAACCCAATGCACCGAGGAACATATAAAATGGTGGAGTGGTATTGCAACTACAATCCACTCAAGTCACTACAGAAACAACGAAGGTATGAGTTTCCAATATCATCTAGGAAGTTTCATTAATATAACAACGATTATCTACAATCTACCAGATAACTTCCAGAGAGGGGACGAATGAAGCATGAACATCCGAGCCATATGGCTCATGAAGATAACGAAAGATGCCAGGTTCATATCCAGGAGATATTACGGATGCGAGATGTTTCGACTTCAAGCAGGCAGAGGCAGCCGCTGTGGAGAGATCCAGATCAGCTGTGGGCCACACTCACGCCCTCGCCTGCATCAGTTGTTTTTCGAACGGGAGCAGAGCAATGCATCATTCCAGAGTTCAACAAAGATCCAGGTTATGAAGAAGATGGTTCGAGCTGAAGGTAGATAAAGTGATATGATTATATTTCGTAGGTTTGTTTGGCAGTAGTGTGGATATTTGATCTGACCATTTTTTAGCCTATTTTCATTTTATGAAAAAAAATAGGCTCATGAGATCACCTTTTGTCCGTGTGTGTGTGTGTGTGCGTGTGCGTAAGTGTGTGTGTCCGTCTGTGTGTAAGTGTCCCTAATAACTTCTAAACGGCTGGGGCGATATAAATGAAACTCGGTAAGGTCATAGCACTATTGTGGCCGACACCAACCGTGGCCTTTATATTTTATTACGTCTCACCAATCCAACATGGCGGCTGTGCAAAATATTTCACCAGCATTCAATATCTCCGAAACTATTACTGATATCACCCTGAAATTTTGTACGGAAATAAAGGGCACTACTACAACTTCACTTATGAGACTTTCAAAAACCTGGTAACTACAAAACCAACATAGCGTCCAGGCGAAGTTGAGACTTTTAAATAGACTTTTCTCGCGATTTAACCATAAAATCGCAATGAAACTTGGTACAGCAAAAGGTTATACACATTGTAATGCACTGACATCTAATTTAGTTCAATTGTTTACGTAACCTCAAGATGGTACTGTGCGAAATATTTTACTGGGATTCTATATCTCCGAAACTTAATTCTGATATCACCATGAAATTTTGTATGGTGATACATGGCACTACTACAAGTGTATATTTGGAAGTTTCAAAAAACTGTAGAGTACAAAACGAAACATGGCAGCCAAGCGAATTTGAAATATTTTAATAGACTTTTCTCGCGATTTAAACATCTGAGCGGAGTGAAATATGATACATTAAATGTTTATACATCTACACTGGCATCTAATTTAGTTCAATTGTTTACATAACCTCATGATGGCGGCTGTGTGTAATTTTAAAATTAATTTTTAGCTTACTTTTCACATTTTGCAAAATGAGGAAAAAGTAGACTTATGAGATCGATACGGGAAAATGTGTGTCTGTCTGTCTGTCCTTCTGTCTGTCAGTCTGTCTGTCTGTCCTTCTGTATGTCTGGCTGTGTGGGTGTCCCCCCCAATCAACTCCTAAACGGATGCAGCAATCGAAACCAAATTTAGTATGAGTAAAGATGTATACCGGAATATCTCACGTCCATATTTGAAAATGATGTCAGTGCTACCAACTACTGAAAAAACGCACCAGAAATTTGAGCTCCATGTTGGATATCTTGGAAGGCATGCATGGGAGCTATTCCAAAATTGGCACACATGTAGATAATACTATATCAGTTTAATTTCCAGGAGGCCATACATGACAGTGTTGCCAAAATAATGTAAGCCTTCTGATAGGTCCAATGTTTAAATGCATATAACTTCTGCACTATCAATTGGATTTTAACCAAATTTTGTATGTAATATGTGTACATAAACAGATATGACTGAGCGTAGAATTTAAGAGCCACCAGGGCTTACAAATGTTAATAATTGCTCTCTATTTTTTTATCCAAATAGCAATATATCAGAAAGTATGCAAACCGACAGCTTTAAACTATGCACACGTATAGTACCTGACATTTTAGATTAATTTGGAGTAACGTATATACGTCAGTTCTACCAACATGATTATAAGCCTGCTGATAGTATAGAAGTTACTTGTATTTAAAAATTGGTACTATCAGTTGGATTTCAACCAAATTTCGTATGTGTTAGTGTAACATAACAGATATGACTATACGTATAGTTAAGAGCAATCAGGGTGGCCAACTGTTAATAAATGCTGTCTATATTTGTTTTACCCTAATATCAATATATCAGAAAGTGTGCAAGCCAACAGCTCACTATTTTGCACACGTATAGCACCTGACATTCTAGATTAATTTGGAGTAATTAATATAAGTCAGTGCTGCCAACATGATTCTATGCCTGCTGATAGGTCTAATTTTAAAACACATGTAACTTCTATGCTAACAAATGGATTTCATCCAAAATTGACACAACAAGATATCAGAATATTTCAGACTATTTCTGACCAGCAAACGCATGGTATTGTTGCCAACATGCTTTTACGCGTGCTGATAGATCCAGTGTCTAACTGCATGTAACGTCCATTGGACTTCAACCAAATTTAGTATTCTGTACTGTGCACGCTGGCTGAAGGTTTCGGGGAGCCACCGGTTTCAAATGACCCTTCCGAGACCCGCTTCCAGTTAACACACAAGTATGGGGAACGATACATTCATTGGCTGGCTGGTGTAGCACAAAAGTCTGCACTCGGGGGTGTCGGAAATTAGTGAGGTTCGATCTTTAACCAGCTCAGAGGAATGCATCGATAACAAAACTAAACAAGAAAGAGAGGTCAGTCATAGGTTAAAATCACAAATAAATTTTATTCGGAATAGATCCCTAGCCTAGCATGAGAGTTGCAAACGGCTAGTCCGATACTATTCTGCCCTGAGAGAAATGTAAAAAAAAAGTCCTAATCAAGATCTAAATTGCTCTCATGGTCCTAATACAAAATTCGACAAAATGAACAAGCTAAGAGGATGGCACGTAAGATCGGCCCTACGCAATTACATCGAAATAACTTACGGGTGGATCAAACATCAAAAGAATTTACAGCAAAGCAAGACATTTACTTGTTTGCAAATACTAGAACATTTACATTCAGTAGCAAGGGGAAAATTTGTCCTATGCTATGATGGTGCCATCTCTAACATTTATCTTTAGAGTTAAGAGTTAACTAGTCCTAAATATCATTAATTAATAAACAAGATGCGTTTATTACTAAGAAAATCAAGCTATGTGCACAATGTTGCTGAATAAAAAAAATATGCTAATACAACACAAATGCATACAATAATTCAGCACTCCTATGGTTGTGCAATTGGCACTGCCTACGTACTCGATTTGTTACTGTTTGTAACAAACGGTCATAGTGTCAAAGTGTTAAGAAAATAGAAAATATAGGAAAGCCTGCAAATGCGATAGCAATTAAACAATTACATCGACTCATATTGCTACTAATCTGATGTGTGTGCTTCAGTTATCACATCACCAATTAGTGGTCGACTAATCATGTGAAAATGTATCAAAATGTATCTACAATAGCTTAACAGTATCTAAGTGTTAACGTTTGGTCCAGAAAAATAGTATATTTTTAATGTTTATAAATTTTATTGAGGTTCAAGGGGAATTATAAGGTTTGTTAGTTTTCAAAACCCTATATTTGATTATTATTATTAGAGTTTCACACAATTATTTATTCCTGCCAGTATTGTTGTTCAGTTTATGGACCTTTAAAAGCGTTCAGTGTACTCAGGTAACGTTTGTATCCAACTTAAGCAAATAACTCAATAGTTCAATAGTTTACGAGACACCCTGTGTCTTCATCAATATTTCATCACACTTATTAGACATCCTATGTCTTCACCTATTACTTTACTCTTATTTCGGATCCATTGATCCAGGCGCCTTCGGTTTTTGGTACGACTTTAGTCAGTTCATTACCACCGATATAATCACAATAACAATGTCGGAGGTATTCATCCACCGTCACGACTCATATAATACTCTTAATTTACAAAAGTGTGGAATCCTAATTGATACACGTTTGAATTGCTGGTAATAAAATTATGTGTACAAAAACACATCCTGACAACGCTTTAAATAAACATAAAGGTTTCTGATACAAGCTAACTGTGTGTGTCCATTTATAAAATTGCCTCTTCCCTGAATAAATCGAACCTGCGTTCATTTGGTTACAAAATACAATTTCATTCATTGCCTGTGTGGCTTCTATTAAAGAAATAAACCTGTTTTCAAGTATTGTTCTGGCCAATAAATGTGAGTAACGGAACTCTGCATTCCACTTTTAATAATGTCAAGAATCTCACAGCCTTCTAAAACAAAATATTAATCCACTGCCTAGAATCGAGTGTGCTGTGTAGTGAGCTTGGCTCGTAACCTTGGCCTCGATTTAACATTGTCAAACTAGTTTATTTGTCATCAGCCTGACAAAATAAAAGTTGATAATACTTGTTTTTAAATGATACGAATGAGCATTGAAATTCCAGCCTTCCTGGCTTCTATAAATGTTTAATAAGCTATTAATTTCCACATGCGTCTTATAACTAGCTACCTGCATTGTGCACTAAATAAATGAAACCAAATTAAACTAAGTCTACTGTTTTCCACTCTTACAATACGCTATAAATATTTGATCTGACTTACAGATTCAGCGTCACTTGGTTCGAGTCCCGCCATGAGATGTTGTATGCGGTCTCGTGTATGGCTTTAGGTTACCATTTCATTGTGTCTGGACATCCCCCGTCGCCAATTCCCCACGCATGATTTAGCAATCACATGCCATCGCACGGTTGGAGTTGTATCTGAAGATCTGCTGGTTTATAAAATAGGAATCTCCGTTTCGCGGGCTTATAGGTCGTGTTCCAAGGACATTTTGTCGTCCTGACGTTTCGCTGAATACTGCGTTCAGCATGTTCACAGGTTACATAAAGCGAGGTAAAACAAGTAAACAGAAGATATATAAATAGTCAACAACCCACACATAGAGGCTACCATAGCAACGGCGTACCACATAAAAGTAATGCATCAAGGACAGGGCTGCTCGTCTGTTGCATCTTCTCGTCTACGACGGTCAATAAGGGCAGGCTTGAGGGGATTAAGGACTGGAAGTCAAGCTCTGTTCACACGTTCTGCTTCCTCCTTAAGATTGAAGCTGTTAGTATGCTTCAGGATTTCAATGGCCTCCCTTTGTAGCCTGGCATGATAAGACACCGTGGTGGACAGAACTTCGGTGTCTCCATATCTTATATCGTGACCTGCAAGTAGCGAGTGTGCTGCTACAGTGGATTTATCTGTTTGTCCCAGCCGGCTGTGTCGTTCGTGCTCCTTGAGGCGAGTGGCAATACTTCTTTTCGTTGTTCCAATATATACTTGGCCACAATCACACGGGATTTTATAAACCCCTGCCGCGGTATGAGGATGTCGCTTATCTTTAGCGGACCTAAACATGTCCTTAATTTTTCGTGTAGGCCTGTATATGGTCTTTATATCATGGGACTCGAGTAGCCTCCCTATTCTGTCCGTGACCTTTTTTATATATGGAAGAAAAGCTCTAGCCAGGGGCTGCTTGTCTCCAATTACCCTTGTAGTTGGACGTCTCGGATGGAGTGCTCGCTGGATATCTTTCTGGCTGTACCCATTCGCGCGTAAGGCCTCGTTGAGGTGTTCAATTTCTTGTTTTAGGCACTGATTATCACAAATTCTTTTAGCGCGGTCAGCCAGTGTTTTTATAACTCCGTATTTCTGTCGTGGGTGGTGGTTGGACGTCTTATGTAGATATCGGTCAGTATGGGTCGGCTTACGGTAAACTGTATGTCCCAAAGTTAGATCAGTGGTCTTCGTTACCATAACGTCGAGAAACGCGATTTTCTGTTCATTTTCTAACTCCATGGTAAACTGAATGTTCGAGTTCTGGCTGTTAAGATGTTGTAAAAACAGATTTAATTGATCTTTACCATGACCCCATATTACAAAGGTATCGTCCACGTATCGTAGCCACACTTTAGGTTTCAAAGGTGCGGTCTCTAGTGCTATTTGTTCAAATTGTTCCATGAAGAAATTCGCGATCACCGGACTAAGGGGACTGCCCATGGCGACCCCATCAATTTGTTCATAGAAATCACCCTTCCACAGGAAATAGCTAGCGGTGAGGCAGTGGCGGAATAAGGCGGTGATATCATCAGGAAAAATCCGTGCGATGTACTCCAGGGCTACCTTTATAGGTACTTTCGTGAAAAGAGAGACCACGTCAAAACTTACTAGTAAGTCACCAGCTTCTAGTTGAATAGTTTTCAATTTTTCAATGAAATGGCCGGAATCTTTGACGAACGACTGTGCACCGCCGATATGTGGTTGAAGTAAGGTAGCTAAATGATTGGCAATGCTATAAGTTGGTGATCCTTGGAACACGACCTATAAGCCCGCGAAACGGAGATTCCTATTTCAACGCCGGTCGTGAAAGTCTACATTTTTACTGCTGGTTTATCATTATTGCGATGTTAGCGTTGGTAAAAATGTAGCACATAATTAAATAAAACTGTCGCGCACTGCAGCTAATATGCGGTAAAAATTGCCCATTTCACTCCGCCACTGGCTCTAGTTTCTGTCGCTTGTGCGACACTCACTCGTGACTTGCACTGATATTTACACAAGAAAATATTAACAAAAATAAATCAAAATCACTGCCATCCGGCAAATAAAGATTGTACTTGTAGATATTGTACAATTATAAAGCTAGTTAAATACACATTTTATAGAACACTGAAACATGTGTGTGTGCGTGAGAATGAGACCATGCGGTCGCAAAGTTTTCTTCACACAAGTCCTTCACTTCACCTTGGATAATAATAAAAATAATTTACAGTTTTCGTAGTGGTGAATGTCTTCAATCCTTCAATTATTACACAATGCCATGATGGCTATCCATAAGAAAGTTATTCGTAGATTTTTCCTGCCACATGGTTTCCTTTCACTTGTGCTCCAACATGCACATGTTGTCTCTTCCACAGACGAATAGGAACTGGTGTTACCAAATATGGCGTGCTCTCAGTACTTGAGCTGGCCGCGTAAATTGATAGTTTCTTCGATTTACGAAGTATGCTGTACTTCAAACATGCAGAATTACTTAGTTATAATTATAGTTGATTTTTGGAATGTGAAAAATAGGTAAAAATATAATCATAAGCGATATTGCTTCAGCTTCTTCCCGCCGCTCGCAGGGTATGTTCAGTTACATTTCAGCATAAGTTTTCGTCTCTGTTATCTGAGCAAACATGCGTCAACGGGCGCAGTACCTTAAGAGATGGAACTAAGAATATATTCAGGCACCAGGGCTGCCAACTGTAGTGCTCTATTAGGCTACATTATACCGGGTATATTTTGAACTAATTATACATTTCGATATTACCAACTTAATTTCATCGTTATTCTAGATAGGCTCATGTACTGGAGATTACTCATTGGCCTACCCCTTAAAATGCATGCTGAAATGGGCGTAGAAAGACGAGACGAAGCTCACTTTCAGCGTCTCAATGTGAGAAACAAACTCGGGAGCCCTACGGGCCCCGAAAACCACACTTTATGGTCCTAAAACCAACAGTTATTGTGATATACCCAGAAAACTAATTTCATTTATTAAGCTATTGAAAGAATGCAAGCTGGTAACCATGGCAACACAATCTCTGAATTCAATCTATTTCTGGCGGCTTCGGTGGCGTAGTCGGTAGCATGCTGAGCTTCTATGCCCAAGATAGCGGGTTCAAACCCGGCCGAAGCCGTCGGATTTTTAAGAGCGTTAAAATCCCTCAGTATGCCTTCCTTCGGAGGGGAAGTAAAGCCGGCGGTCCCATGTCATAGATTTATGGCATGGCTTTTCACCGATGTCTCAGTCTCACTCATGGCTGTGATTATATGGAAGCTACTGAGGTATGGGTGGTGCTTAGTAATGGCATTCGGGGCACAGTCAGTGCCTGTGAATGCTGTGAAAGGTTCAACTCATAGGGTTAGGACTACTGTTCTGACTCAGTGAGGAAAGCAATGGCAAACTACCTCACTCCTCTTCTTGCCTAGAACGCCTCAAAATAGTGCTGCCTTGGGTTTTTGTGGGTATCTACTCACATAACGTAACGGCGGTACTTTTTGAGGATCCAACCAGCCTTCGGGCTGACTACCTAACAGACAGACAAAGAACCTTCCACTAATTGCACCTGTGTGAAGCTAAATTGGATAGGTTAAGAATGTAAACAACGCTCTTTGGTTTCTATGTTCGTTGCCAAGAGCCGACTGCGGTGGCGTCTAGTAGCTGAGTTCTGAACTAAGCCTAGTAGTCGTTGACAGTGGCGCTTGGCGGCAAAAGTAGGAACTATTTGAAAAATTCTAAGTAGCAGTACTTAAATTAAATAACAGATAACACACACTAATACAGTCATCACAATTAACACCGGTTATCAGACAGATTCTACACACACCCAAAGTACACAGGGCTACATGACCGCGTTGTCGCAGCCCCTAAACTTAAGAACCAACCAACCAACCAATCTAATTCTGTAAGTCGCAATGACATTCCATTTATTACATGACTGTGAAAATTCGCAAACGGCTATAAGGTTATCACGGAACCAACTTAGGCTGTAAAATTCATCAATACGTATATAATGCGCTTAAGGGGGTCAAGGGGTACACTTGAGTTTCTTCATGTGATTTACACGGGCGGGTGTGGTACTAAATGTCTATTATATCGCTATCCCTATATTATTAAATTATTATTATGATTATTATTATATTATGACGTACAAGGACGAGACAAAACTCATTTTCAGCCCCGCGGTGGCTCGGAGGCTACTACGTTTTAAGGCTCTAAAACCACGTATCTGAGATATTCCCAGAAAACTAATTTCATTGAATAAACTAATAAATAGATGAGTAGTACAGAAGAAGACCAAATCAGGAGCTATATAGATATTCAGTACTGAGAAAATCACAGATGTGGCTAGGAAGAGATGTCTGGCTTTCTATGGACATGTCTCATGGATGAACCCAACAAGTCAAACAAACGGCTTCTCAACTACTGGGGGAATAGAAGGAGCTTGACACCGTCGCTAACAGTAGTTAACAAAGATATCCAAGAACTGAAGATAATGAAAAGTTATATTAGAAGCCGATCACATCTCAGAAAGATACTTAAACAGAAGAGTTTTCAGGACATACCAGCCTGTAAGAAAACCGGCATCATCTGGACAAAAGAGAGAAAGGAGAAACATAGCCAGAGAATGCGCGAATATTGGGCAAACATCAAGTTGAAAAGTTGAACGTCGTGGTCCTTAGCCGGCCCATCCGAAAGAAGAAGAACAAGAAGAAACTAATGAAGTAATGCAAGCCGGTAACCATGACAACAGTAGGCCTATCACAAGAGGTGACATCCAACTTTCCATCTATTTCTGTGAGAAGCAATGCCACTCAATTTATTACCTTTCAGTGAAAGTTTGCAAATGGCTATAAGGTTATCGTGGAATCAAACATAGGCTGTAAAATTCAACAATGCGATTAAGGGGGTCAAGGGGTACCCTATAATTTTTACACGTGACTTACACGTGCGATATGCGATATGTTGTACAGAAGGTCTATTATATCTCTAAACAGCAACATTATTTTCAAAAATTCCTGGATTGGAATAGTGTTTTTTGCAACTTTTGGGAATTTGGGCCATTGAAGGCTAAAAATCCCGAATTTTCATGCACCACATCCTTTATGATTTATTAAGGGGGTCTTCCTGGGGATGGGGACTTTCCAGAACGGTGAGGGTAAGTTTCAATTTGGCATACAGTATATTGCGTTTCGTCTACGAGGTTTTCAATATTATTTTTACGTCGGGAAGTACACGGTAGGTGAATTTAGTTTGAGAGCACATTTTAAGTAATCATATTTTTGTCGACAAACGGGTCCATCGTAAAGATGATTTTGTTTGATACTGTGTGGTTGATATATATTTATGTATATGTAGGTCTGTAATTCATGTTCGGGTGCTTGGAGCATCGTAAAATTAGAAGAAGGGTGGCTATAATGAACAACTTTTCAAAATACATGCTAAAATAGGCGAAAAACAAAAATTATCCTAGAAGGAAAAAGGAAGGAAGCTTGTAGTTTAACGTGACCGTTTATCCTAGAAGGACGACCAAAGCATATGTTGCGCTTCTCAATGTGTGACACATGGCCTAGTAGTCGTTGACGGTGGAGCTTGGCGGCAACAGTAGGAACTATTTGAAAAATTCTAAGTTGCAGTACTTAAATTAAGAAAACAGATAACACACACTAATACAGTCATCACAATTAACACCGGTTATCAGACAGATTCTACACACACCCAAAGTACATGGGGCTACATGACCGCGTTGTCGCAGCCCCTAAACTTAAGAACCAACCAACCAATGTGTGACACAAAACTAGGGAGTCTATAAAGGGTCTCCGAAAACCACATTTTATGGCCCTTAAATTCACAGTGTCTGCGATACACCCAGAAAACTAACTTCGTTCTGATAAACTTATGCAGGAATGATGAGCCCCTAACCATTGCAACAGTAGCTCAAATGATAACGTCTGGTTATTAATACCGAAGACCGTCCGAAGAGCGGGTACTTCTGCTAGTAGTACATGACTCTAAGACCTACATACAATATATAAAAGTCCAGCAGGGCGACCATTCGAAATATTAGACGGTCTCAATATCTACGAATCGATTACAATCAAACTGATATTTTGTATGCTGATAGAGGCAATTACCGTAAATAGGATATATGAAAATAGGTTTTAGTTCTTCACGGAACTACTTGTTAAGTAACTATTTGACAATTTTTAATGTTTGATAGTCCAGTTTAGTTAATATATTTCAGAAATTTCATTTTATTATTTTCAAACGTCATCGTTTCTCGATTTTGACGTAGCGTAAATTGTTCTTCTTCGTCGCGTTTTTGATATTGTTTAGTCTTTTGAATTTCTATGCTAATCCGTGTTTATAGATGGTGGAATATTTCAGAATATTTTAATAATTACCTCGTCATTAATTTCGTAATGTTAAATTAGGAGTTATATTTTTATGATATTTGTCATGATGGCATTTATTTAAATCTTCGAATTCAATATAAATATTTACTTGGTTCATTATTGAACGTCAATATGTTTAACTTGATTAAAGCAACGTATTGTTGACATTTAGTAAATTTGAAAACATTTATATTATTCATATGCAGAGCAGAGCTCTTGACAACGCTAAACTAGCGAGATATGAAAAAAAATGCAGGAATGTAAGTGGAATGTATCGACGTATATTTGTAACAGGATCAAGTTGAAGATGATATGAATTAATATTCATGAATTGTAGCAATGAATGGAGAGGAAATGGAACGTATTATTATTAATATGATATTTACACACAGACTATTATCTTAAAATGTAATAGTTCAACGAAAGAGTGGTTATATTAAATATTGATATTGTAATGTCATAATGAATCGCTAAGGAATTATATTAAAGGTGAAATAATTAACAAGTGTTATGAGTGTGGTAATATAACAAGTCCGAAATAAATGCGAGCACGAGGAAATGTATAGCATTGTATAATCGGTAGAAGGATTATTGTAATTTCGAGTAAGTAAGTTACGCAAACGTGAGTGATAAGTAAAGTATTTGAATTCAGTGCAATATTGAGTTGAAGTGGAGATGAATGTTAATGAAAGAATTTATGGGTGTAAAGTAACGCCATGTAAGACTTATTTTGGGAAATTCGAATGTTTCAGCGATGTTATATTGAATGATAGCGATCTGTAAAATGGTATTAACGACAGTGTTGCCCATGAAAGCGATATATAAGTAAGCGGTGAATATGAATGTGAAGATAAATACTTAAAACCACTATATTTCAAGTAATGTAAAAGCCACGAAGATAGTCTGATATAATGTCATCTTTTATCGAATTTCATCAAGATTTAGACTTTTGGAACAGTAATTAGGTTAATTGTTTGTTACATTATGTTCATTTGGATTTGACAACCTATAAGCGATATTGTGAAAGATAATATGATCGTAGAGTGAAGGAGTATCGAGCTGGTAACTATAAAAACAAACAACATTGTAAATATTTAATAATAATACAATAAGAATGCAAGCGGCAAAGGCAGGGTTACAGATTTATTTTGAGAAGACCGAGTTTATAACTAATATTAACCCTGCAGTCAAAGAATTAAATGTTGAACATGGAAAAATCCGTCAGGCAAAAAATTTAAGTACCAAGGGGAGTGGATCGAGCCGAACATATCAGAGAAGGAAGCCTTCACATCAAGAATGAACAAGATGGAAGTGGCCTACCAGCTAACGAAAGGAGTGTACAACAAGCGAACAGTGTCCCGCAATGCCTAACTAAGACACTATCGTACAGTTATCCGACCTGAGGCACAGTACGCGGCAGAATGCCTGGCCATGAATAGGAAGGGTCTGGTTGAGAAATTGGAAGCCAAGGAAAAGAAGATCCCGAGGAAGATCTTAGTTTGTGAGACGATGGTGAATACAGGAGACGGCATTACAATGAGCTGTACCATCATGTAGAAAGGATATCTCAAGTAATTCGGAAGAGATGAATATCTTTCTATGGCCACGTAACTCGTATGAAACCCGAGAGAATCGCCAATTGGATATTTACCTATTTTCTTAACAAGAAAACTAAGGGCCCCAGGTTTTGTGTGGTAGACAAGGATTTGCACCCACGCAGACATTATGGAACGTGATCTTTTGAAGGAAAAGCTTGGAGCACAACACCAATTCCAAGAAAAAGCGAAATTAAAAACCGGCAAGAGGTGGTCTGATGAAAGAAGGGAGTTTCACAGGCAGCTAATGCGTGAACACTGGGCTAAGATCAAGGTCCAAAAACGGAAGCAGTTGAAATGACGTTGTTCATAGCCGGCCTAAACGAAGAAAGAATAATAATAATTATTCATGGATTTAAAGATGTTTTTAGTAAGGCTTGGAATTTTAGAACTACGAATTAATGAGACTTATGTATACATTAGTGAAGGAAGTGTAAGTAGAGAACATCGTTTATAAGAATTTTATTAACATGAATGAGTACAGTATGATCAACAAGTAATAATACTAATAATATCGTATGGCCTCGGCTGCCGGGTGCAAGCTTTGTAATTTGACACCCTGAGGGTAGCTTGCATGTTGAATTTCGTTGTTCCTTGAATCACTATGAAAGTCAAGGAGGTTAGATATCTAAGCTCCTTGAACACTATAGCGCTTCCTAGTAGAGAAATGAGGAACTTTGTGTTGGCGGAAACTCCCGAGATTAATTTTGCCATTATAAACATGGCCTACTGAATTGAAATGGGTTCTTTGACATGCCAACATTGTATGCCATGCGTGTCGATTTTTTGCCGCCTTTCAAAAATCACTTACCACGGCCAGGAGCGAATCTGAAATCTTGGGGTTAGGAGACCGACACGCTATCCACTCATCCACAAGTGGTAGATAGTTTCAAGAATATCAATGGACGAGGTGTCTGTTAGAACAGTTTTTCTTTTACTCCTTAATGAGGACACAGTGAAATCGCAATGCCGAAATTCACGGTATATTTTCCTTGTAGGCGAAGCTATTATTTTTATTCGAAGCTAACTTACAAGATTTATTTTCGAAGAGAGTGATTTTGATAATTTTTTTTTGTTGGACATATTTTTTTATATTTTGTCCTTGATGAATAAACGTTAGCAGGCATTGTTTAGTTTGCCTGTTCCTTTTACAGAATGTTGCGATCTCTTCATTTAATAATCAGCTACGGTGGTACTACTAGTTAGATACTGGCGCCCACTTTTAAACCGTTCACCCTCAAGATTCCGAGAATCTCGTCCTCCTATACATTGTTATAGGTAGTAGTACGATCGTATTTTTAGCCTGTTTCATTATTTGAAAAAATAGGCTTCATTTTATGAAAAAATAGGCTTATGAGATCACCTTTTGTCTGTGTTTGTGTGCGTATGTGTGTCTGTCTGTGTGTTTCCCCACGTAATAACTTCTAAACAGCTAGAGCGATTCCAATGAAACTCGATAAGGTCATAGTACTACTTTGGCCTATGGGACATTAACAAATCTGGTAACTGAAAAACCAACATGGCGGCCAAGCAAAGTTGAGACTTTTAAATGCACTTTTCTCGCCATTTAACCATTTAACGCTTTGAAACTTGGTACAGCAAATGATTATAGACATTGTAATGTACTGGCATCTAATTTCGTTCAATTGTTTACAAAACCTAAAAATGGCGGCTGTGCGAAACATTTCACCGGCATTCTATATCTCCGAAACTGTTTCTGAAAACTCCCTGAAAATTTTTACGGTTATAAAGGGCACGACTAAACGTTTATATATGTAAGTTTCAAAAACCTGATAAGTACAAAACGAGCATGGCGGCCAAGCGAATTTGAAACATTTAAATAGACGTTTCTCGTGATTTAATCATCTGAGCGCAGTGAAATATGGTACAGTAAATTTATATACGGGTCGCCTCCGTAACGTAGCGGTCAGCATGGTTAGCTGCCGCCCCGGAGGTTCTGGGTTCGATTCCCGGCTCTGCCACGAAATTTGAAAAGTGGTATGAGGACTGGAACGGGGTCTACTCAGCCTCGGGTGGTCCAAATGAGTAGAGGGGGTTCGATTCCCACCTCATCCATCCTCGAAGTGGTTTTCCGTGGTTTCCCACTTCGTCTTCGGGCAAATGCCGGGATGATACCTACTGTAAGGCCACGGCCGCCTCCTTCACTCTTCCTCGCCTATCCATTCCAATCGTCCATCCCCTCCCATCCCTCATGAGGCCCCTGTTCGCTTTGCAGGTGAGGCCGCCTGGGCGAAGTGCTGATCACACCTCCCCAGTTGAATCCATCCCGACCAGATGTTCCAAGCTCCATGGCACTGCCCACAGAGGCGGTAGTGGTGAGTTCTCTCGCTGAGTCTGTGGGAACCACCCACCTAGAGGGTAAATTGACTAAATAAAAAATATATATGTATATATATACGGTACATATTGTGATGCACTGGCATCTAATTTAGTTCAATTGTTTACATAAACTCAAGATGGAGGCTGGCGAAATTTTAAGATTAAGTTTTTATTTCTTGTGTCTTGTTCTTCACGGAACAACTTGTTAAATATCTATGTATCGAGAGATTCCTAACTTGCCATCTAGCAGGGAATTGTTGGTTTTTCTAGCTGGGGATCAGCGTCCCTTGCGATCCTTTCCATCCTTCGGATAATAGGTGGTGGTTACGTGAATTTCGGGTACATTACCAACAAGGGGGATTTAGGGTTTAACACCCCTCAGTGATATTCGGTTACCCGAATCCTTATATTGCCCCATCTATCGCCTGTTAAATGTTTAACATTACCACCGGTGAGGCTTCTTTACTCAGAAGGAGCCCACTTCGTTTGCCGTGTACATTTATTCAGTCAATTGTTGGGATTGTACGCAGATAAAGCCATAAAGATAACCAGATTTTGAGAGTCAACAGCAATGGCAGTAAGAACATGTAGAGCAAAATTTTGCTGCTATCACTCATAATATCAATATTATAAGCAGTCACGTATGGACAAGTAAAAATGCAATTATTCAGTGTATTTAGTTACTGTTTTCCACAACTTATTTTTAAGTCTACCTTTCTCATTTTGCAAAAATGAGGAAAAAGTAGCGTTATGAGATTGATCTGGGAAAATGTCTGTTTGTGTATCTGTCTTTCCTTCTGTCTGTCTGTATGTATGTCCCCCCTATCAACTCCTAAACGGCTGCAGCTATCAAAACCAAATTTGTTAGGAGAAAAGATCTATACCTGAATATCTCACCAGTAGTTCTGTGATGAACAAACTATTCTGTCTTTCGAAAATTCCCCGGAAAATCCCGTAATTTATGGCGCTGTCTTCCCACTGTGAACAGTGGAGTGAGTTAAGGAGCAGGTTCCTATTGTTGCCAGATTGGTGGCGGTACTCCGCCCATCTGCGGCGGGTTACCAACGTCCTCCAATCTCATCTACGTATAATCTAATTAGAACTAGTCAGAATATTACTATTATTTTAAATTGTAGTTTTGTAGTTTATCGATAGAATCCAAGATTTGCATTTTCAGAACTGCAGTGAAGAGAAAAGACCGCTTCAAGCTATTTGGCCATGTACAGTAATGCTCGGCAACTTCAAGTGAAGCCCTGAGTGAGGGCGCTGTCGGCACGAGCAAGCAAGGAAGGAGGAGGGAGAGCACGTGGCGGGCGGGTGGAGAGAGTGACACCATTGGTAAATTATCCTCACGTGCGCGGTACCCAGCGCCAGCTGGTTTCTGTGCCAAGTCACGCCTTTCGCGTGCAGCAAATAGCTGTAGATCCTGGAAAATTATGACAGGAGGGGCAAGGGGAAGCCTATTAGTTCGCATATTTTCCGGGGTTTCAGATGAACTTGTCGCGCTGTACATGGAAGTTAGACAACTGAAATGACTGCACAGGCTATCATTGCAAAGTGAGAAATTTAGTGCCCCCTATAGCCCTGTGGTTGGAACACTGGTGTGTAATGCAAAGTTCAAGGGTTCGAGTACCACTTGAGTCAGAAATATTAACTCTCAACCTGTATGACCCTCACCATTTGCGCATTACACGACCTAACATTTCTCATCTTCGCGGTCGTGAAAATGCAATTCTTGTAATCTGATAATCAAAGTTGCACACACTGCCACAATTATCACAACAACACAGGTTGTCAGGTACATTACACACAAACATAAGTACACGCAAATGATAACAATGATGTATCAAGGTCCTAACGCCCCCTGGAAGAAAATACGACAACTTACCTCATAGTTGGGATCCTCGCGCTGGGTTGCCATGTCGTTAATACGCTCGCTACCTTCCATCTGTCTTGTCTCTGGTTGAACTCTATGTCCGGAAGCACAATCACAAGGGCCAAGAAGTATCTCTAACCTGAATACAGCTCAGATTAGCATGTTGCTATTATATGTATATATTGTGCCCTTTTGAGCTGGCATAAGGAATCGAACCCGTGACTTAGATAGAAAGGAATATAAAAGTATAATATTCTCACAGGATTTGGAGCTCTATGCCAAGGGGAGACTTGAGATGTTGAAACGAAACGCAATCTTGAAGCTTGTCGCAAGCGGTTGAATCAGAAGATGACTTTACAGGCACGTGCAAGGCTTGAGTCAGGCGTAATGAATCAGATAAACGCAGCTGCGAAAATGAATTATACAGAGATTAAACTCTGAGTCAGACCAACGAGTGAGAAAGGAAGTTCCACTGACCTTGTTGAATCAGCAGCCTTAAAACAAGATTAGCCGTATAGAGACCCTGCATTGTTGTGAAATGTGCATGATTTCCGATAATATACAAAATTATAAATGTTGGAATACGCCAAAATGATTGATAATTAGAATGAGATAATATAAAATCATCTAATTACTGCACAGGAAAGAAGTGTCGATTCAGCATTACGTCATTTGACCTCCGCGAACGGATCTGGCGAGGGAATATTTGTAATGAGACCCGCATACACATGGCCAATTACTTATGGAAAGTATTATAGAACAACTGTACGATCGATTTCCAAATCTCAAGATATGTTTTGAACCTATGGACTCCAAGGAATAGAGGAGTATTTTTTATAATCCGATATGAGGATTACTTTGGAAGTTAGGTTCAAGAGGGGTGGAAACGAAATATGTTTGGCCTAGATCACATAAATAGCCAGCCTGCCGAGGCAGAAGTATGCAGTCTTCAGTGGACTTCCAAGGAGGAAGTGCTGCATCAGGTATTATTCAGTCTATGTCGAACGCAGGAGCGTATCGCTCTGTTTCAAAGAACATACTGTCTTGGTGAACCCCCAGAGTGGGTCACACTGTGTCAACGTTTATTCAGTCTAGGTGAGCCCTAAGGAGAGGTGTCACGCTGTTTCAACTAACGAGATCATTCAGCCTTATGAACCTCACTAGAGGGTCATACTCTCTCAACAAGTATTATTCAGTCTTCAGTGACCGCAAGGGCGGGTCGCGCTGTTTCAAAAATTAGGTCTTCATCTCGTCAAGATACGCCGAGTTGGACCCGACCAGGAGCCACAGAAGAAGTTATAGTAATTCAGTTTTTAAATAACCGTAGGAATGGGTTGCGCTGTGTTAACAAACATTTAGTCTTCGAAACATTATACCGTATCTCAAGTATACAGTCTTTGCGAACACTAAGGGTGTCATATTGATTCAAGGAAGTATCATTTCAAGACCAAGTGGGTCTTGTGTTTGTGCGATATTCTAAACTTGCCTAAGCTTAGGAAGTTGGAAAAAAGTGACGGTCTTAGGGACAGTAACTCAGAAAATATTTAAAGTCAACTGTAGAAGTAACAGTGTGAAGAGGGTTAAGTCCTCAGAACAGTGAAAGTATAAGAAACCATATTAAGAAGTCGGGTGAAACACCGAATATGTGAAGACAGAGTGGAAAGCCACATATCACATAGTGCAGGTTCTAAACTAGACTGTGATTCTAGGAGAACATTGTTTAAGGGACAAACGGCAAAGTACAAATTGTAACACGGAAGAAGATATCGCGCCAGTACTGTACAATCAGGGCCGATAGGAACCGATTCAAACATTGAAGCAAACAGTTCGAGTTCAGAGAATTTCATTGGTGATAGGGGAGGTCTAGGATAGACCATAGACGAGTAGGGACTTCATTCCATTCAAGTAGAAGCTTAGGATCAGGGCAGAGTATGCACCAACACCTACCTCTCTTGGATGAGGAACAGACTGAGTGAAAACGTGTGAAAAAGGGAAAGAAAATCACATGAGTGTAGGGCATTAATTTATGCCTAAGTGTAAAATTTGTATGTGCACGATATTGTTGATGTGTAACATCTTTCCACTCGGTATCTGGATATTTTTGTGGCACTCTGTGGGAGTGATTTTGTAAAAGGGACGGAAGTGGATTGGACGGAAGTGCATGGGACGGAAACAATGAGCGCGCGCGGTGGCGGAGATAGGTACAACGACGTACTGTAGGCCATGTGACTATGTGGAATGTAAATCGCATACGGTTTACCACAAGGTTTGGAGACCCCATTTAATAAATTCCTACAATAAATCATCTTCAAGTTGTCGTTCTTTGGTGTGGAAATGTTCATTATATCATATTTGCTGAAAACAATTACGATTTATTAAATCTTCATACTTTTTCTGTATTCTTATTTAATGCAAGCACTCGATACCTCAAGTGCTATATCGCATCAACAAACACTCCAAACAACGTAGGAATTCAATATATTAACACCGACTACTAACAATAATTGAAACTTCGTTGGTCTAAACGTATCACTGGGAGAAACGCATTTAATATACCTACTGCACACCTAATTTTCAATCGTGCCTATACTTGGCAGCGCGCTCTAACGGCAAAAAGAGGCCATTTTCAATAACACCGCTGGCATGGTTTCACTAACTGGCCGGTACAAAGCGCAGCTCGCATCAAGTAGGCAGTGGATTGCTCCCGCATACAGTTTCAGGTATATGGCACTACTGCAGATGCATTGTAGAACTTCGTTTTAATTAAATATATAATTTCCATTGCAAAATCCACAATATAACGCTCAATTGTATAACGCCTCAGCACTCAAAAAATTATTTAATGTAAGCACTCGAGGTGCTGTCGCCGGCCCCGTTGTGTTGGGGCTTGGGGTAGCGCACCTGACTCTCACCCGGAGGCCCTGGGTTCGATTCCCGGCTCCGTCAGGGATTTTAAAACTGACGTGAGAGTTGGAACGGGGTCCACTCAGCCTCGTGAGGACAATTGAGTAGCAGTCTGACAGTGAAGCAGCGCCCAGATCACGAAAACCAAGATTAACGGCCGAGGGGACCCGATGCGCTGATCACGCGTCACCCCAATATCTGCAGGCCAAATGGCTGGACAACGGTCGCTTGGTCGGCCTAGGCCCTTCATGGGCTGTATAGTGCCAGGGGTTGACTTTTGTTGTTGTTGTTGACTCGAGGTACTGTCGGCCAAAATACAGCACTATGTATAATGTATATAGTATATGGTTTAATTCAAGGTTTGTAGGCCCCATTAAAGAAATTCCTACAATAAATCATCCTCAAGTTGTCGTTCATTGGTGTGAAAATATTTATTAGATCATATTTGCTGAAAAGATTTGGCACAGGAGTTTTACAAGTAGCGCGCGGTGGCAGAGATTGGTACAACGACGTACTGCTGACCATGTGGCTATGTGGAATGTAAATCGCATACGGCTTACCTCAAGGTTTGGAGGCCCCATTACAGACATTCCTACAATAAATCATCTTCAAACTGTCGTTCTTTGGTGTGAAAATATTCATTATTTCATATTTGCTGAAAACAATTATAATTTATTAAATCTTACTACTTTTGCTGTATTCTTATTTAATGTAAGCACTCGAGGTACTGTCGGCCAAAATACAGCTCTAGACTATTATATCATATTTGCTGAAAGGATTTGTCACTGGAGTTTTACAAGTAGTTATTGCAGAAATAATAGTAATGAGAATTTACCGATGGTGATAACACGAAGAAATCCATCATGTTGGCTGGCACAAAGTAGCACTATGAGTTCATTCTTAAAAAAAATGCGAGTATGTAATATGGAATTTCGAATAACATTTCAAATGTTACACATCATATGCGACTACTGTAAGGCTCGTAATCTTTTTTTTGTTTTATATCATTATGAATCAGTGTTTATAAGTGAATTATTGTTAAATTAATATGTTAAAATACCCTAGGAAAGGGAATTTAAGTGAATTTAAAATGTGTGAAATGTGTGGAAAGAAATTATATGTGACAAGTGCTATAGTAGTGGAGATGGAGAATTAAGCACATATGGTGGACGAGCAGGCCCATTACCGTTGGCTGAAATCACCTACAATAAAGTGAGTACAAATCGTCTTCTTCTTCTTCTTTTCTTAGTCGTTTACCCTCCAGGTTGGTGGAACCCACGGACGCAGCGAGGGAACTCACCACTACCACCTCTACGGGCAGTGTCCTAGAGCTGGGAACACCTAATCGGAGTGGATACAACTGGTGAGGTGTGATTGGCACCTCGCCCAGGCGGCCTCACCTGCAAAGCAAACAGGGGCCTCATGAGGGAAGGTAATTGATGGTAAGGATGGAGAGGCAAGGAAGAGGGAAGGAGGCGGCCGTGGCCTTGAATAAGGTACCATCCCGGCATTTGCCCGAAGACGAAGTGGGAAACCACGGAAAACCACTTCGAGGATGGCTGAGGTGGGAATCGAACCCCCTCTACTCATTTGGAACACCCGAGGCTGAGTAGACCCCGTTCCAGTCCTCATACCACTTTTTCAAATTTCGTGGCAGAGCCGGGAATCGAACCCAAGACCTCCGGGGCGGCAGCTAACCATGCTGACCGCTACGCTACGGAGGCGACGTGAGTACAAATCATTCAATATAATGTACATTGGAGGGTCGCGCATTTTGTAGAGTCGATATGTCACACATGACGGAAAGAAATAACTATGAGTAAAATGTGAAAATGAAGTAAAACGGATTTGAATCGATAGTTAGCAAGAGGAGTTACAGATTGTGAAGTTGTTGAATTGTATGTTCAAAGTAAATTATGCTAAGAGTAGGAATCTCTCAAATTAAGGATTGTGAAGCTGTTGAATTGTATGTTCAAAGTAAATTATGCTAAGCGCAGGAATAACTCAAAGTGAAAGACATGAAGTTGGTGAATTGTAATGTTCAAAATAAGTTATGTTGAGATAATTGTTTATGGCAAAGGAATTGGTCATTGTATGCTAAAATATAAAGTTAGCAATGGGAAAGATCTAAGGACAGCTTAGGAAGATATCATTCTTCATCATTCGGTGAACTAAGCGGAAGTAACTAGTAGAGTCGAGAGATTGCTATTAATAATGTCAGGAATGATTAGTTATGAGTGGAGCTGTATTGGGTTGAGTGAGACAGGATCCAAAGGTATCGTCGAAAAGGGAGCAATAATGTTGTATAATTAGCGCGCAGAGGTCTGCTCAGAATACTGCTCTGTCGTCCCATGAAATGTGGAGGACGGTGGTTCGATTCCCACTCCCAAATGTATTTTTGAATCATCCGATAAAAAGTGGTAAAGCCCTCGGATAGGATTCCATATTGAGCCATGGAGGCGTCATATGCTGTGTAGCCCCTTAAAATAATGGTCGTCCCTCAGACCAGGCAGCGTTGATACTCATCAATTAATTGCATTATCCTGTATGATCTGAATATCGGCCGATAGTCACCGAAATCAAATAACCGTAGGGTTTTAAATATTAAATCTTTTCTGTTGGTGAATGGTAGTGTGAACTTCAGCCAGGCGTGTCTTGAGAATGAAACCCCAGCCTGACAGGCAGACGTATTGTCTGTGGTCATAAATTTTGTGAAGGACTCGACCCACTAAGAAGGGAGGTCGACAGCCTGGTTATTGCTCTGGCAAGCCTGATGTGATTTGTAAACACAGGAGTGTTAAAGAAATTGTATGAATCTTGTAGCAGAGGCACGGAGGTTCATTCCCCGTGGCTGTGTCATTAAGGAAAATACCTTGCTAAAGTTATCGTTTCAGATGCCGTTAAATATAAATATGTTATACTAAAGTAATTATAAATTCCCATGTGTGACAGATTGGAGTTAAATATGTCCTTTTGTTAAGCAAATATGAATATTTCAAGGAGTCTTATTTATTTGATTCTTTCAGTAATTTATGAACTAAAGGGCGGCACGATCGCCAAAGAGAAAGGGGTACTTAACATAGAGAAAGAGAGAGAATATTTGATGCGTGCAAAACCTTGGTTGAAATTATTATTGTTATTACTTTAAAAAGATGTGGGTTGCACATTTTGAAAGAACCAAATGCTAAAGAATGGAAGTAATAATGTTGTCAAGTATTTGTGGAGTCATTAGAAGTCATAAAATAAGCGTAGGTGGGGAAGCCATAAGGAAGTGAGACTTGAATGTTAGAGGTTCGGTGAAACCGTAATAACAAATGATTATATGTTTTATTATTGAAGATTCCTATTGTAATGGAATAAGTGTTTGTGTAGTATAGATTTTTATTGATTTTTGTGTCATTTATTTGATTTGTTTAACTTGTTTGTAGCGCCATTTTAGTTACAATTAAATATGTTTTTGTATGAGATTTTGATTTTATTTTTGGAGTGTTGACCTGTTGCTTATGATCCTAAATATATGTGTCATATCGTGGGAATTGATGTACCACCCCCCGAATTGACTGAGCTAGGCGAAGTATGACCCTGTATTAATTGTTCAAAAGGGTGCAATATGAGATATGGGTGATAAGAAGAAAGCGAATAAGTCAAAATATAAACAAATGACAGCTGTTTGTCATTTAGGGTGGTTGGGGCATTACTAGACCTGACTACCTTATGGTGTAGCGACTAGCATTCTTCGCTGTCGCCCCGGAGGTCCGGGTTCGATTCCTTGCTCTGCCAATACATTTAATTCTGATCTGAGGGCTGGAACGATGTACACTCAGCCTCGTTAGGCAAAACTCAGAAGAGGAGGGTTCAATTCCCACCTCAGACATCTTGGAAATTGTTTTCCGTGGCTTCCCACTTCTACTCCAGACCTATGCCGGGTGGTTCCTCCCTTAAGGCTACGGCCGCCTTCTTATCAATCCTATTCTCGTTGTAAAAATACACACACTAGTACCGTCAACACAGATTATCATACAATTTCCACACACACCGAAGTACACGGATATAGATGACCACAATATCGCAAAGCCCCTAAAATTAGCAATAACAAGAGCATTCCCTACTAGACAGCCAGATTTCCAGATCAAAATGTTTAAAAGAAGTAGAAAACGGTGAGGCATTTAGCAGGGGAAAATGATTTTCTATCGGAAACATAATTATGGATACCCGAGTTTAGATGTCAATAGAAAATTAACTAGCTGATCGATCGAAAATTGATTCACATTGGAGGATAGCCACATTATTTCTGCATTTAGCAGTATTATCTAATATTTTTTCTAATGATATGCCGCCTAAGATTCAGTACTTTGGTCGGAACGAAATAAGTACGCGTTTATAACCTTATTCAGACAAACCACAAATTTGAGAAGCTGTAAACTGATAATGCGCTGCTATATTATGCTCATTAATCATAGCCCGGAGTATCTAGGGAATCCGAAATGTCCTATACTGCCCGTGTTAATTTTCAACGTTTTATTAACATCTTCCTCAGAAACTAGGTTGGTTGGTTACTTCCTCAGTTTAGGGGCTGCGACAACGCGGTCATGTATCCCCGTGTACTTTGGGTGTGTGTAGAATCTGTCTGATAACCGGTGTTAATTGTGATGGCTGTATTAGTGTGTGTTATCTGTTTTTAATTCAAGTAAGGACTGCAGACATTTGATTTTCAAGTAGTTCCAACTTTTGCTACTAAACGCCACCGTCAACGACCAACTAGTTCTGAACTTGGTTACTAGATGCCACCGCAGTCAGCTCCTGGTGACGAACGTTGGTATCTAAGAGCGTTAGTCAAATCTTAACCCATAATTTAGCTTCACACAGGTGTAATTAGTGGAAGTTTCTTTATCATGCCATAAATCTCTGACATGGGACCGCCGGCTTGGCTTCCCCTCCGAAGGAAGGCATACTGAGGGATATTAACGCTCTTAAAAATTCGTCGGCTTCGGCTGACGTTGAACCCGCTATCTTGGGCGTAGAAGCTCAGCATGCTACCGACTACGCCACCGAAGCCGCTCCTCAGAAACTATTCACAGGAACTAATTGATTTTTTCAGGGATGTTCTTTGAATCTCTCTCCTTACTTAACACAGACTTTAAGATAATATATATCTTTCAGATTTTTCAATAATATTTGAAAACAATTGGCGTAATTAAAATAGCATTTTCTTGAACATTTTCATCTGTTAGAAATAAACTTAAGTAAGTTAAAAAAAACTGTTGTATTAAAATATAACACATATAAGAAGAAATTACTTCTAAAAAGTTCAGCCTTGCATCTTGAAAAGTTCGGGAATAAAGGTAATAATTGTTATATTAAGAAATATGTTTCAGCGAGAAACTGCAGCCAAAGTTTTCTCCGCTATCTGAGGAAGCGACGACAGCTAAGTTTTAGGGTGGGGTCCACACCAAGGGCAGGTGTGCTCTCTTGTTTCTTAAAAATGTATATTGTCTAATAGTAGGGAACATTTAAAAGGTATTTATGTTCGACGATGTGGAAATGTTAATATTATATGTCAGAAAACTGTAACATAATGAGGGTCATTATAACACTATTTTTCATTATAAAACACTTTCTCCCACCAATCAGAGTTCAAGAAACAGTTGTGTGTCCAATTAGGTAAGGATAGCATCGCACCTGCGCTGACTTCCACGGCCATCTATTTTAAATTTCACTGCCTGGTTTCTAGTGCCATAGTGGGGTATTCCAGGAGGCCGTGTTATTCTTTGCGTCCCATGCGCTCTGTTCAGTACATAAAACTTGCGAAATCTCGACAGATATTTATGAATATTTATGTTCGAACATAACAAGCCTCCGTGGCTTAGGCGGCAGCACGCCGGCCTCTCACCGCTGGGTCCGTGGTTCAAATCCCGGTCACTCCATGTGAGATCTGTGCTGGACAAAACGGAGGCAGACAGGTTTTTCTCCGGGTACTCCGGTTTTCCCTGTCAAATTTCATTCCAGCAACACTCTCCACTATCATTTCATTTCATCTGTCATTCATTTAATCATTGTCCCAGAGGAGTGCGTCAGGCCTCGGCAGTCGGCACAGTCCATATCCTCGCCGCTAGATGGGGACTTCATTCATTCCATTCCTGACCCGGTCGGTGACTGGAAGCAGGCTGTGGATTTTTCATGTTCGAACATAAAATAGTTATAATTATCGTCGAACATAAACAGTCGTATGCAACTCGCCTATAATGGTAATTAAGACACTCGTATGGAAATTATAAAGCTCCCTTCGGTCGTTTTATAAACATACTCGTGTATTAATTATTGCCATTATAGGCTCGTTGCATAATGTACTATTATGTATGCGTTTATTATTCAGACGCACGGGCGTGGGAAATTATAGGGAAATTAGCCTTAGGAATAAGCTATGAAGGAAATAAGTTATATGTACTGTTACAAAGCGAATGGACCTCAGCTTAATATGACGCATAGAATAAAATTTGGAGAGTTTTGAAAAATGTTCTGCATTCTGGAGCCCCTTAAGATCACGGCCACAGAATTACAAATGTTTATCTTTGTTATAAAAGAGGTTGTCATAAATGTAGCAAGGAAACGTTTACTCCGTCGGATGAGGTCAAACGTTTAACCCTTTGTAAGTTAGTGGTCTGTATTATTAACCACCTGTTATAAGGACAATTTAGCCTGCTGTACCCAAGGTTGGAGGATCGAATCCTGGCGCAGTCAGCTGGATTCTGGGGGTGCACAAATGCGAGGGAGTTGTGACAGTAGATTAAGAAATCAGAAAGAAAGGAAGGAAGCTTTTAGTTTTACGTGACCGTTAATCATGCAATCATGAGCCACAGAACTTCCTTTTTACGTGGAATCCGAACCACAGGACACGGCATTTCACTTCGAAAATCTCACACGCATTGACCGGGAATCGAACCCGATCCACCTCGGTAGAGGCCAACAGCTTGACCGGTGTTCCACCTCGCCCCAAAGGCAGTAGATTTACTGGCACGTTCATGATCCCCTTAGGGGCGAAATTCCGGTAACATGCCATTTCTTAAAGCCGCAGAAGTTAAAAAGGACATAAAATCAATAACATTATTATTAGGGCTAAGGAAAATTTAGGGAGAGATGATCTCGCTGTTCAGCCCCATAAAACAACAATAACTAACTAACTAAGTAAGTTCAAGTTGTTCGGGCTTGTAGGGCGTGGTCCAGACAGAATATCTCCCGACGTATCACCGGAAACTGCGTCCGGCATTATCAAGGGTTCCGCTCCTTTCCTCGGTAAGCAGTGCTTACAAGCCCAAACAAGTTGTACTTAATAATGAAGCCGGCCGTGAAAGTCTGAGCTGTTATATAACTAACTCATATTGTGAAAGTGTTGATGGTTGGATCTTTCTGCTATTGATAACTGTATATTAACGAATTTTCTTATGGAAGTTAAGTTGTAATACTCGTATTTCTAGAAAAACAAATGAGGGGTCTAGATGCAAAACTCACTTTCTCCACACTCGTTCGAAATTGAGTTAGCAAGGCATTCTTATTCTTCGTTCCAAACTACATACGACTATCTTAGTGCTGAAAAGCCAAACTAACAATATCCAGTGGTCTTCAAATGACAAAAACTAAATTTAGATTCAAAACTATCATTCTCCACACTGTTTAGTTGCAAAAAGCACATTCTCCTTGTTGGCCAATCACAAGACAGCTTCTGGTCATGTGACTTTCTACAGCTCCAAGCCAATATCATTATTGTCAGTTCAACTCGTAACCTCTACATAGGCCTAAGGAATAAATAATATGTTCATTCCAACAATGCAAATGGTTTCATTTGTCGAAATTATTCACAAACTTGGCCAACTTCTCTATTGTTTTGTCCGAAGTAATTAAATTTGTTTAGTGTCAAAAGTAACATTCTCCAACTTGTTCAAACACAAAACTCACATCTCCGATGATTGGATGCAAAAGTCACATTCTCCAAAATTAAAACCTATTTTTCAGATAAATTAATATAAATAATGAAACATAGTTTATACAAGAAGGTGTAATTAAGAATAGCCTGCAACAAAAGCAAAGTCTCCTGTAAATAAAAAAAATGGAGAACCTGAATTTTGCATCTAGACCCCTCAAATAGTATTATCTTTATCTCCTTGACCTCAAATGCTTAATAAAATGTATTTTCTTGAATAAAAATAATTAAAATTCAAAAATAGAAAGTAAAATGTTACAAAATTAGAATTAATATTTCATATGAGTGTGAAAATTAAAACATACGAGTATATTAGCCTATAAGGGATGTGATATTAAGGACACCGATGCAAAGCAGGGAACAAAAGGTTGAGAGATGGAAAGCTTACATAGAGTGTTTGTATAAGGGAAATGAGATTGAGAATCAAGTAATGGAAAGGGAAATGGAAATTGACGAGGATGCGAAAAGAGATTTAGTATTGAGATTAGAATTTGACAGACCATTGGGAGACTTAAACTGGAACAAAGCACCAGGCATAGATGATATTCCGACGAGTTGCTACGCTGCATAGGTAATGATGGCCTGATCAGGTTATTTCACTTGGTGTGTAGGATTTATGAGACAGGTGAGGTACCTTCTGATTTCAAGAAGAATGTTATCATCCCTATACCAAAGAAAGGAGCTGACAGATGTGAAGATTACCACACAATCAGATTGATAACTCATGCTTTAAATACCCTATCTAGAATAATTTACAAGAGGATGGAAAGCCAGATAGAAAGGAGTTGGGTGAAGACCAGTTTGGTTTCAGGAGAAATGTAAGAACAAGGGAAGCTGTACTAAGTCATAGACTGATTTTGGAAGGTAGAATAAGGAAAGATAAGAGAATGTTCATGGCATTTGTAGACTTAGGAAAGGCTTTTGATAACGTTGATTGGGTTAAATTGTTTGACATTTTGAAAACGATTGGAATAAAGTACAGGGATAGGAGGGTAATAAACAATCTATACCGAAACCAGACAGCAGTCATTTGAGCTGAAGGACATGAGATAGAAGCTGGTATTCAGAAAGGTGTAAGGCAAGGCTGCAACTTATCACCCATACTTTTCAATCTTTACATTGAACAAGCAATGAAGGAAATTGGAGGGAAATTTAAAGTGGCAGTGAAGATTCAAGGAGGAATAATTAAAACTCTGTGATTTGCTGAAAACGTCGTCATCTTGGCCGACACGCCTGAGGATTTTAATGAGTTTTGAATGGTATGGACTACGTCTTGAGGAAAGAATTCATGATGAAAATTAATAAATGTAAACCAAAAATATTGGAATGCAGCATAAATTAATCAGAAACTTCTATGGACATCAAATTGGTAGGTGAAAAGCTAAAGGAAGTAGGAGACTTCCGTTACATAGGAAGCAAAATAACCAGTGAAGGACGTAAAAAAGAGGATATAAAAAGTAGGTTGGCCAGGCAACGAAAGCATTTCTACACAAAAGGAATATATTGACATCGAATATAGATTTAGGTATCCTTTGTCTGGAGCGTGGCACTCTCCGGAAGTGAAACTTGGACTATTGCTGCAGCAGAAAAGAGAAGTATTGAAGCGTTCGAAATTTGGTGTTACAGGAGAATGATGAAGATCAGATGGGTAGATAGGGTTAATAATCAAGAGGTATTAAGACGAGTGGGAGAAGGGAGATGTTCCTGGCGACTGCTAATGAAGAGAAAATATAGGTTGGTAGGACACATTCTAAGACACCCAGGAATAGCAAACTTAAATATGGAAGAAAGGGTCGAGGATAGGAACTGCAGGGACAGACTAAAGTTAGAATATGTTAAACAGAACGCCTCGTATGTGGGGTCTGGTAGCTATGGAGAGATGACACGATTAGCACTGGACAATGAGACATGGAGCGCTGCACCAAACCAGTGAAATGACTGAAGACTCAAACAACAACAGAAATACAAAATACTTACTCAGTTATGCACTGCTTCCAATTTGGGCAAACGTAGGCAGCCTTTCTCGACCTTCCCTTCCATAACCGTGATTCTTTAGGGTTGCCTAACTTACTGTGGCTACAGTTTGCTGCTCATACTTCATGGAGCTGTCAGATAAGATATAAATGTCATATCACTTGTTACACAACGTGGTCACTGTAGGCGTTGGCTTCTTATCTACTCAAGAGTGCAACCTAGCTGTCGAGAGAACAAGCTGCCTGAATAAGGGATACCAACCTTGGGCGCTTACAGGAACTTTCCTGGGGGGGGGGGGGGGGGGGGGGGGGAAGTAATCTTTTTTATTTCATAACCTACCTGTGACTAGGTGATGACAAGACGTTCCCTCTCCCCCTCAATTTCCGTTTCAATCCTTACTTGCTTCGTGATATTCATTATTTGGCTGCACTGAAACCGTTGGGTATATTATCTTTATGGCACGAACGGGAGGAATATATTTTTTTAGGTCATGGTTTTTGTCTATTGAAGTTTGCTTATCTTTGTGAATCATCGTCATAAATGTTCATTTCTTTAAAACAGGTAAAGAGTAGTTGTATCACCATGTATCGACAAAATAAAAATCCAGCAGTTGATTAAAATGGTGGGCCTAATGTTAATTCAGTTCACTGATTTTCTAAATAACTGGATATAGTTTCAAATAATCCCAAATTACTAAGTTAAATAAAACTGCGGAATTATCTCTACATTTAAATCAGTTAACTATCAGAAACTTCAATTTATGAAAACAATTGGTGTGATAATTGGGGGGGGCAACGGCCCCTCCTTGTACCCTTCCCCTGCGGGCACCCATGATACCTACTGAACAGGAAGGCCGCGCATTTAAGTTTCATATAGGATAATTTATTACAGCTGCGATCTTCAGAGACGTCATGGAAGCTCCACTGGCATGTTACCGGTGAATAATGGAGGCTCCTAGAACACCAAAGTACATTATCCAAGCAGGACAACAGGATATCTTGTATGCAAGTCGTCACAAAACATAGCAGCTGAGACAATGTTGTCCCTAATAAATACTGATTAGTTGTTGTTGTTGATTCATTTTGGGGTTTTGCGACATCGTGGTCATGTAGCCCCGTGTATTTGGATTTGTGTGGAATTTGCCTGATGACCTGTGCTATTGTGTATTGTGATGGCTGTATTAGAGTGCATGTCTGTATTTGTAATTCAGATGAGGGTTCGGAAGGAGGCGGCCGGGGCATTAATTTAAGAACCACCCTGGCATTCGCTTGGAGTAGAAGTGGGAAACCATAGAAAACCACTTCCAGGATGGCTGAGCTGGGAATCGAACCCACCTCTTCTAAATTTCTGCCTCACGAGGCTGAGTGTACCCCGTTCCAGCCCTCAGAATTAAATTCCTTAGCAGAGCCGGAAATCGAATCCCGGCCTCCACGGTGACAGCCAAGAATGCTAGCCAGTGCGCAATGAGACGAACGAATACTAATTATGATGATGAACATCATCATCATGATAATAGTTGTTTTGAGGGGCTAACATCTAGGTCATCAGCCCCTAATGATATGGCCAAAGCCCGAAATGAGAATGAAATGAACCTACTACTACAACTACACAGTTAAAAAAAAAAAAAAAATAGGGGAACATGTTTCTGAACGTATGCCGTGCTCCACAAAACAATACCTCACACCCAGGTATATTACCAACTAAGCCTTTATTCTTTACAGTTGCCGTATACAAAAGGATATCAATGGATTCTCGTCCATTTTCAGAGCACAAACGGAAATGTCCATATAGTGGCGAAAACAAACTGAAAGCAGTACTCCAGGGTGGGTTTTATCACAGTAGGAGAGTTTCAGTATGGTGTATGTCCTCCACGAGCATTTATCACAGCTTGGCACCTACGTGGCATGCTCCATATAAGTCAGCGGAGGTCACGTTTCGGTATCAGATCCATTCTTCAATGAGAGCCTGTTCGAGGTCTTGGAGCGTCTGTGGTGGAACAGGACGCCCACGAACACTTCTGTCAAGTCTATCCCACACATACTCGATGGGATTAAGGTCGGAACTCACTGCTGGCCATTCCATCTCTTGAATGTCCAGTTCTCGCAAGACATCTCTGGTGATACACGCTACATGGCCCTGGCATTGTCGTGCACGAGTACGAATTCAGGGCCAACACCGTATGCAGCAGCCAACACATGCTGTACCAGTATCTGCTCGATGTACCCCGCAGCAGTAAGATTACCTTGGACGACGACAATATCCGTACGACCATCAATACTGATGATACCCCACACCATCACAGAACCTTGTCCGAATCGGTCGACTTCCTGGACAACATTTGGCATGTACTGCTCACCACGGCCCCTTCATACACGTTGACGTCCATCACGCTGTGTCAGGGGAAATCTGGACTCGTCTGTGAACAACACAGGTCTCCATTGGCGAAGTTGCCAGTTGACGTGGGTACGGGCAAACAGTATGCGAGCTGCGTGATGTTGCTGCGTTAAACGGGGCACTCGAACTGGACGTCTGGGTCGTAAGGACACTCCTATTTACCTGTTCCTTATAGTCCAGTCAATAGAGGCTCAAAAAGGTGATTCACCTTACATCAGATGCGGGATCGTTTTTTGTTTTTTGATATTGTTTAGGACCATTAGGTAGTTATTAATCCAAGTTTCCGTCATCCCTTCCCCCTTCGTCCGCCATCTTGAAAAAACTGTCAGAAATCGGCACTTTTTACAGTTTTTGACCTCTAGCTCATTCCCAGTTCATTTTTTGAAGATATGTCTAAGTAAGAAAGAAAATGTAGATTACTACATTTTCAACAAATTTGATGTGAAAGTTTTTTGTAGGACCAAGCGTATTCTAGCTACGAGAAGCCGAAAAAGGGCGAAACTTGTCGATTCGGCAAATTTTTCACTTTCGCTTCACTCTCCATCACAAAAATAGGGGGAAGACTTGATCTCAGCTAAAGGTTTATGGAATGAAAGTTGTAGAGAAATTAATTTCCTTTGAAATTCATGTATTAAAAAAATTACGAGCAATTACCAGAAGAAATGCGTTTTTTGTGATTCAGCCCTGAAGCGCCATGTTGGTGAAAGTTTTTCCTTTTCATTATAATACAACCAGTTTTTGAACACAGCAGTGCATCTAAATAATATTTGACCATTTTTTGTATAAATGTGACCACACATACACATACACTCACACTCTCACACACTTTTTTTGAAACTTGATTGTAAAAAACAAAATATATTTCATCAACAAATAGTTTAATGAATAAATGTTTTTCATTTATTATGTTATATATACACTAGCAGGTACCCGCGGCTACGCTCGCGTCATAGTCGTGTTCTATTGTTATTCAATGAATTGCAGGTTTAACCCCGTTAACACTCCTTTAGAACCTGAATATCCAAAAATCCCTCCTTAGTAGACGTTTTCGACACACAACAAACATATCCCAAAATGTCATTCTTCTAACTTTGATAGTTTTGGTTGGTCGATGAGAGTGAATATCCAAATATCCTTCCTTAAAGGACGTTTTTCTTCCCGAATTTCATCCCTCCCCATGGGCCCCTTAAATTGGATTTATGAAAAAGCGGTCCAACACCTATTTATTAATTTTTAAGCTTATTGTTTTCCTCTGAGTTTCAAACTCCTCGCCTATGTCGTTTAAGAGATACACGCTCCGTAAGGAATATTTCAACCCCCACTTTTCATCCCTTTCCCCTCATAATATACTGTACATCACATCGAAAAATCATTCGACACGTTTCAGCTTATTTTTAATGATTAGTTTATATGCCAAGTATCACATCACCAAATGAAACCACTCATGAGATATTGTTATTCAATGAAATGCACGTTTACCCCCTGAACACCCCTTTAGAACCTCAATATCCAAAAATCTTTCCTTAGTGGACGTTTCCGACATACAACGAACATATCACCAAAATTTCATGTTTCTAACTTCAATATTTTTGGCTGGGCATGATTAGCGAGTGAATTAGTCAGGACATTTTCTTTCTTTTAGTTTTCAGAATTTCACCCCTCCCATGGACCCCTTAAATTGGATTTATGAAAAAACGGTCGAACACCTATTTATTTATTTATTTATTTATTTTTAAGCTAATTGTAATCCTCTGAGTTTCTAAGTCCTCGCCTATGTCGTTTAAGAGATACTTGCTTCCTTAAGAATCCTTCAACCCCCACTTTTCACCCCTTCCACCTCATAATATACTGAGTTTCTAAGTCCTCGCCTATGTCGTTTAAGAGATACTTGCTTCCTTAAGAATCCTTCAACCCCCACTTTTCACCCCTTCCACCTCATAATATACATCGCATCGAAAAACCTCAGACACGTGTCTTCTTATTCTTAATGATGAGTCAATATGCCGAGTATCACATCCCCCAATGAAACCAATCGGGAGATATTGTTATTCAATGAAATGCAGGTCTACCTCCTTAACACCTCTTTAGAACCTGAATATCCAAAAATCCTTCCTTAGTGCTCGCTTTCGACATACAGCGAACATATCGCTAAAATTTCATGTTTCTAACTTTAATAGTTTTGGCTGGGCGATGATGAGTCAGTGAGTGAGTCAGTCAGTCAGGACACTTTGTTTTATATAATAGATTTCATGTATAGCTCAGATATTTTACATATATACATACGAATTCTTTAGGATAAATAGAGAAGTTGCTCACAGTGATATAAGAACTCCAAATAATTTCAAAAGTTGTGGAATGAAAATGTCGGAGTTGCCAACCCAGTCACTATGAGGCACAGGTGCTTGAGGCATCAACTATGACTCAACCTCAACCATCCCTTCTCAAACCTGATGCTCTTGGTTTTTGTCAGCTGGATTTTGACAACGCTGACTTTAATGTCAATACAATAGACGGCCACGGGACATTCCATGCGATGGGTAGAATCATATGTGTGACTCCATTTGATGCAGCAGGGGAAAGAGACAACATCACGCGTTCTGCGCGGATGAATGCCCCCCCCCAGTTGGTAGCATTTGCTGGTTCGACTGAGCTTCAAAAATTTGTCAAGGATACACAAGGTGGCTTGAAAACAGTTGTAATAAAGGATCTTGATTGCCTTCCCTTGGCTCCTACTGACGTTATATCTCAGTCCGCTGCAGACATCTTGTGGCTTCATGGGAAGTCAACTGGTATACATTTGCCAGGATGAAATGGTTACATGGATAATGCCACAGCAAACAAAGAATTCCAGCGATCTAAAATAATATATCTGCCATTTATCAATGCCCCTTCAACCCATGATGACACTGTCTACACATCCTTGCTCAAGGCACGCCGAGAATGCGACAGTGTGAAGCAAAAAATCTGCATTGTGACGTTCGAAGAGTCACTATACCTCTGTATATGAAGGCACAGGAAATTCTCCACAACGGCACACAGCCACTATTGAAAGATGTCATAGGAAGACTAGGGGGCTTCCACTTGATCATGCCATTCTTGGGAGCTGTTGGCACAATAATGAGCGGCAGTCGAATCTTCGAGCTATTTGCCACCATCTATGCCGAAAACAGCATTGATAAAATGCTGCATGGCCATACCTATCCTCGAGCTGTGAGGGCTCATTTATTGACACATCAGGCATTGGCCAAACTGATTCTGGGTCGATTGAATTTACCAACGACGAAACAACTGTTGTTAACAGGCTACTATCAGAGGTGGACCAGTCCAGGGTTCTGGAAACAGATGATTTCGAAGAAATCGAATCTGTGAAGCAGCGACAGATGTCCACAATTTGCAAAGCAGAGGTCTAACAGCTCAGCTCTGGGTTTAGAACTATAACATGGCGACTCTTGTGAAGAAATTTATACAAGCATAGAAGATGGGCAACTTTCAACGCTACTTGGACACTATCAAGATGATACCATTTTTCCATGCTGCTGGACATTGGCCTTATGCAAAAAGCGGGCATTTGTACCTTCAAGAAATGTCCTGTTTGGAAGACAGAATAAATCCGGCAGAGTTCCAAAAATTCACAAAAGAAGAGTTTTTTCACAATCCGAAGGTCAAACAAATTTTGGTCAGGCGTTTGGACTGACGTGACAATCGAACAGAAACTCAAGAAAGATATGAAAGTTGGAGGGGGCTTGATTAGTGGAAGGGGAATGACAGGCAGTACATTGTTGAAGTGGACTCTTGGAATGACTTCTCTTCAGGATATAGCTCAACAAATGGAGCAGTACACTGAAGTTACAGCATTGTCTTAAGAACAACATGTAGAGCTGAGGCCCAGCAGGATCACGCGGGACGAATAAGATGTGCAACGGCTGCTCGAATGGTTTTCAAAACACCCCCCTTTCGCTGAAGCAGAGGAAATTATGAGCACTAGCTCTGGTGTAGTTAGAGGTGAGCAGGTGAACTGCTACAAGGCTCAGCAAGTCGGTATGGCAGGACCCTCAAGAATAGTGGGAACAACCTTCGGTGAAGTGTCCTTCAAAAAGATGGACAAAGTGATATCTTTAGCACCTGACAAGAACATCTTGAAAGTTGGGGAGAAGAAGATTGCTGTGGACCCACTTACACTCTTATCACAGGATGTGCATAGCAAAAACAACCCAGAACGACCTTGAGGAATACCGTATGAGCTTGCACCGTATCCTATGTCGTTGTTCAACGAGGATGGCATGCGCAAAGGCACAAAGTCTGCTTTATATACAGCGTTCACACCCCTGTCTATTGATTTTCGAGCTCCCCTCAAACCATCTCACTGTCATCGATGGCGGGCATCTGCTCCACAAAGTTGTGTGGAATCGAAATTCGACTTTTGGGCAAATTTGTGCCGAATATGTCAAGTATATCCACAAGCATTATGGGACAGTGGTGATGGTCATCTTCGACGGGTACCCAGACTATCTTCTGTTGAGTACTAATAATGCTAAAAGAGCAAGAAGGCCCAAGCTGAACGCCTCGGCAGATGTGAAATTTGATGAAGCCACAGTCAACACAACTCCCCAAGACAAATTTTTGTCCAATGAGAGCAATAAAAAGATTTGTTTCCCTCCTCAAAACAACACTTGAAGCGTCCAACGTCATAACAAGCAAGCTAAGGAAGATGCTGACGTGCTCATTGTGATCACTGCAACATCGATGACTTCTTCGTACGACGCTGTAATTAATGTGTGGGAAGACATCGATTTAAGACCAAATTTTGTTCCCTGTTCCGGAGGAATCCATTATTGTTGGAGATACGTTATATCTTCATGGAACCAGCACCAAAAATAGAGGACATCTCCAAAGCAGGAGAGCAAATATTGGTCGTCCTATACGGTGGGGAAATCGACCAATCACTTTCTGACCTCCGTCAAACAAAATTTGTTGCCACCACGACAAACTTGAACCTGAAAAAGCTGCCACGAACCTCTGATGCAGGGCGATACCACTCCTTGTGGTATACCACCAAGTGATGGACTGGATGAAGAGAAAGAAAGACCGATCATCTTTGGCTGGACAAGAGGAAGCAGAGGCTTGATTCCGACAACAACCACCAGAGACGCTGCTCATCGTACTGTACGCGTATAAATATGAGCTTGGAAATATTCATATTCTCAAAGTTTTCTAACTCGCCATGGTTAAATAAAGTCGACAATTGAAACAAGCCACCAAACTGATTTATACATCTCGCACAGTTAGCCAGTTAACCGAGCCGACCAATGAGGAAATTATTAGCAGACATGTGATCGACAAGCCACAAAGGGTGCCCAGCACAAAGAAACTATGGCGAAGCGAATGCACGGAGATACTCGAAGATTTCCGACGAAACGACAGGGGCACGCGAGTGCATAGCTAATTACCAGCATGATTTAAACACGTCATAATATCATAGAAGTAGTTAAATAATAAATAAGAAGTATTTATTAACACTGCGGCTGATTAAATGCTTAATTAAGGATTATTATCATCATCGCTAATAAGGAACCAATCAGATCCATGTTCTGAAACATGACGCTAACTTTGTTGTTGGAAAGGGAAATCTGAGAGAGGAATCGCGGCTCTTAATAATTACGACTTCGTGAGGAGCGGACGTCTTAACCAAATACTCGACAAGTGAACAAAGCTTATAGACATTATTATACCTTTGAAGAAGATGACTACTGCAAGTAAATAGCAACGAGAACGATGCCACTTAGTTTTGTGCAAGAATATTAAGTCGACCTACAACTACATTTAAAACATATTAAGAACTTATTCTACGTATTTCTATCATGTCGAAATTTCTGAAGTTGAGGGAGGTGAATACAACTGAATCTACAGAGATCGTAATGGCAAACTAAAATGTTAATGGGAACATAACTATGATGGCAGCGAGAGCATTCGAAATTACATAATATCAGTATCGTGGGGAGACAAACATCTCGTCTCTCCCATGTTAAGTTATTCTACGTCTACAAAAGTCATTTCACCAACTATGATGACGAATATATATATCGGAACTTTGGCGAAGAAGACAGAAGAATTTCACGAACGAGGGCGGCTAGGGTGGATTCCAGCGCCATCAAGAGAGAAAGGGTTTCCCATCTCATACAAGAAGATAGCCCAGAAGAAAGGACGGCCACACGAAGATGTTAGAGTTTGAATCCCGTTCCTCACAGCCTGGAAACTTCTGAAGGGGATCGAAGAAAAGCCCACCAGACATCCTGAAGCTTCAAGCTATCAGAAACAATCCGTTTCTGAGGAACAGCGAGGAAAGCCCACTTCTAGTCAACTATAACGCAACACATGGTAGTCTCATGACCAACGATAAATCCCATTTTGTAGAATCGTAGATACTTTTGAGAATATCTGATAACGTTCTGTATTGATGCGATTTTTCTACATTTTCGTAATATCTTTATAATTTTCGATTTTATATCTTCTTAGCTACGTTATGTAGAGGTTTATTCTCGATTTTCGTCGATTTTGACAATTTAGAATTGTTATTTGGAATTTTGAATTTTGCGACTATCGAATTTGAATGATGGAGATTTTACTGTTTAGCTCAGAATATTTTTAATGGTTAAGTTTAAGTGTGTTTAGATCACATTTTATAGGTTTTTGAATTGTATCGTTCTTTGATAACTATGGAAGTAATGAAAATTTGTTCCAAGAATGTTATTCAGAGGTATATTTTAGAGAATGCGTTTCTTAAAGATCTTATTTGGAGATCCATGTAAAGTCATGATCTAATAACTTAGTAGACAGATCTGTTTATAAATATTTGGTGACATAATTCACAAAGAGGCGAGTATGAATGTTCATAAGAATAGATTAAAGAAATAATTTATATGAGAATGTAATGTGATGTTAGTGAATACGAATTGCAACGTATTATTGATACAATAAGATATTGAAGAAAGATTTAAGTGAAATATCACAGCTAATAGGAGGCTTTGTTGAAATGTGATTTATATAAAAGAAATATTATTGTTATTATCAGACTAGTATTTTATCGTATTACCTGTTAAATTAGTTCATCGATAGAACCAGTATTTTTGATGTGTAACATCTTTCCGCTCGGTTGTTGGACATTTTTGTGGGAGTGATTTTGAAAAATGGGACGGAAGTGGATCGGAAAGATCTTGCTGGCAGTGGTAAGAGGATACAATGAGGAATGTATATGACATACTGAACGGTAATCGCTCATGCGAACTGTGGTGTCTATGAAATTGAGGAAATATCGCCGACCCAATTGTAGATTTCCGACGAAAGACTCAGCATTTGCTCTTTGTTATTCTTGTATTTATATCAGTGTCATTCGGTACTGTCTTTGAACTTCTTAGTAGAGCAAACGTGTATGTCAACGCCGGAAAATCCCAGGTATTAAAAGATTTCATAGTATTCCTACAGAGCTGTTTTGATATCAGCATTTTTTGGTAAGTTCCCATTACATCCTCCTTTATACTTTTGCTGTGGAATGCTTCGAGCATGCTATGCTTCTACCGGCCAACCGTGGTATAATGTTTTAAAAATTAAATACATATCTTTAAGAAGATATAATCCGGGAGGGCGCCATTTCATAGGTTTTATACCATGAAAAATATTTTAATATGCTGCACGAGAATACTCTTATCCCTAGGCATGACGTGTCTCCGACATCAACCAGGACACTACAGTAAACAAGGTAGATTAATGTACGCAGTAACATAACCACAATTTATCGTAATGCCACTTACTATTTTGTAGTACCAAGGGATGAAAATATAAATTGTAACAATAGTGCCGTCACAACAAGATACAATTTCCAGTTTCATACCATCATTCAAATACTCATTTTATTCTGGTTTCCCTTCTTAGAACAATTTATTTTAGAAACTATCGTCATATAACCATTACGATGCAATAAAGAAGACAGAATGATTTAAATCTATAACTTCCGTCACGTTTATCTTTCATATAATGTCTTTCATTCAATAGCTTTCTTTTATCAACGCCAATAGCCTCTAACCTCCCTTTTTTTTTGTTTAACTCTCATTGTCCCTCTCTATCTCTGGATTTTTAGAGTAAGCACTCCTATTCCACTAGTTCAACTTACAACTTCACAAGCGCTACAACCTGCGCTAACCATGTTGCTTCCAAAAACTAGCAATCTAGTTCAACCTTTCACGACAATCGCAAAGAATATGAAGCTAACCAAATACAGATATATAACTGCCTGCACGATTTCAGTAAATATAATATTTCAGTGGGGCCAAAATAAAATCAGCTGATGTTGAGGAAAACAAAGTTTTCTCCCATAAGAATAGCATTATGAAGTGACTTTAAATCCAACTTCGAGCGTATTCCTTGTGATTAACCGACTATTTCTGTTGAAGGTGGCGTTAAATACAATTCCTCCTGAATAATGCTGGTTTTTTTGGACGAAAAGTGTGAAGTATCATCACTATATGCGATATTTTGGTGAGTTGACATATCAGTGTTGGATTGCATAAAATGGTGACGTGTGTACATGGTTAGGAAATTATAAGTCGGTGAATACAACATTTTACGTGTAATTTTGAAGCGTAATAAACTCGACAAAGCATAGGCCTACTAGTAACATGTATGATTCTATTATGCTGGCTATGCTTTACAAATCAAGAATGTTGGCCGATAATCACCCGATCGGATCCATTAACCTAATTATAACTATCATCAATGAACATTTCAAAACATGATCACTTTATGCAGCTGATAACCTTTGTGGCCTGCCCTAAGAACCACCAGTACACTTACGTTATAAATTTCACAGACCTGCACAGTTAGTTTATACAGTATTACAGTTATGAATGATCATGATGATTGCTTTAAGGGGCCTAGCATCTACATTATCAGTCACTATCAGACACTCGTCACAAAATGTTTAACATGTCTAAATAAGAGTTTAGTGCTTTTCAGTCGGTCAACACGAATGTACCCAAAAGAGATGGGTTATGCCAATATCCTGAAATAAATTACATGAGATTAATAAAACACTAGGATGACCAGTTTCGATCGTCAAGCGATCATCATCAGATCCATTACACTTAGGCTACAACATCTATGTTTGAAATACAGGTGAAAATATTTACAATATGTACAATTATTTAGTTGCAGTATTGGTACTGCAACTGTCAGTGTATGCTAAATGCAGTATATATGTTAGGTGAAATGCTAAATGGTGATAGCTATCCGTAGATTGTACTTTAGAGAGATTATATGGTTGTAAACTATGGTTAAACTATAAAAATTTAGGCTAACTACTTACCTGATTGTCTTCCGTACAACAGCTACTCGCAGTTTTCGTGCTCACCGGAACTCACTGTGCGGTAGACTGCGGTGGTTATCTTAACGACTGTTTTATCCCTGCTTTCTCCCCCCTGCTCCTACGTGCTGTGGGGAGTGATAGCGATGTGTTTATGTGAGGTGTTGCCAACCTAGAAAAGATGTATGTTATTGAATGAGATGGGTCTACAATTATTAAAGACGGTGGATTAGCCCTCGCCACGCGTGGAGCATAACCCATTCGAACTAAGCGTTGACGGTCTTATGAGAACGTCCCGGCACCTTTAATACTGCCGCGAATATGGGCCTTGGTTTATTGCAGAAGAAAAGTACATCGTACTCCTGATCCAGATAACATTTACCTATTAATAACCCCCTAATTTCCCCCCTTTTTATCTAGCTTGGCTGTGTCGCTAAATTGTGTTTTGTTTCCGACAGGGTGTGTTTTTTAGTAGCGTGAAGAGGGGTGAGCTCTCCATGAACGTGTGTTCATTTAGATTGTTGGGATTGTTTCGTTTGGCTAGGTGTATCTCGATTGCTTCCTTTATGTCAAGAGCTCTGCCTTTCGATTCGTGATGGATTATTTTAAGGTCCGACTCTATGTTGGTAAAGCTGTGCCCTGCGTCACACATATGTTCGCACACGGCTGAATGTGTTCCGTATCTTATCGCATTCCTATGTTCATTATAACGTGTGTCTACTCGCCTTCCACTCTGCCCGATGTAATTAGCTTGACAATCGGTGTCTTGGCACGTTATAGAATATACCCCTGACCTTGAATACGGGTCACGTTTATTTAGATTACTATTTAGGAGGTGCCTAGCGGTTGTGTTTTTCGTCGTGAAAGCTATCTTTATGCCTTGCTTTTTGAATAGGTTTGTGATTTTATATGTATTCGCATTCACATAGTAGAAACGCGCAATTTTTTTCTCATTACTGTCCGGTTTGGGAATCGTTTTATCTTTATTTTTATGTTTGGCTATAATTTGATTTATTTTGCTTGGCGAGAAGTTGTTTTCCTTTGCTATTTGCATAATAGTTCTTATTTCCTTATTATAGTTGTCTTTTGACATGGGTATGTTTAAAGATCTGTGCACCATTGAATTGAAACCCGCTAGTTTGTGCGTACTGGGGTGATTAGACTGATTGTCGATTGCATGCGAGGTTTGTGTTGCTTTCCGGAATATGGAATATGAAAGGTCGTTGTCTTTACGTTCAATAGTTATATCGAGATAATTTATTTTCCGGTCTATTTTGGATTCCTTAGTGAATTTGATAGAGTGGTGAAGGCTATTAATGGATTGGAGAATTGTGTCTTCGCTTGTTAGTTCAGTATCGTAGATGCAAATTACATCATCTAAGTATCTTTCCCATATTACTATTCCCTTTGTTGAAGTCTTTTCTATGAACGCATTTTCTAGTGCATTGATGAAGATGTCAGCGATTAACCCACTTAGTGGCGATCCCATTGCTAGGCCTTCTCTCTGTGTGTATATTTTATTGTCGAATTGAAACACGTTTTGGGTGAGAACGACCCTCAGTAATCTCACAATCTCTTCAATTTATTTTATCGAATTGTTGGATTTTACGTTGTTTTCGATAGTGTTGATTGCTTCAATAATCGGAATATTGGTGTACATGTTAGTTACGTCGAAGGATACTAGCCTGAAGCTAGGTTTCATTTGTAGGGTGTTCAATGCTGTTACTAGTTCTGTTGTGTTCTTTACAGAGTTGTTTTTGTCGTTGGAAAGACGGCATTTTAAGATTTTTAGTAACTCTTTGCTGATTTTGTAATTAGGGGCATTCCTACAATTGACTATTGGCCTCATTGGGCATTCCTTTTTGTGTATTTTTGGTTGTCCCCTCCATGACGGTATTTTCGGGTTCATGTTTATTAGTCAGTATGTATTCTGTTTCTGTTAGCGCACTTTTTATTTGTTTTTGGAATTTGTTGGTGGGGTCTTTTGTTAATTCCTTGATTTCGTTGTTGGTTAGGAATTCGACTGTTTTTTCAATGTATTCTGTTTTGTTCAAAATTACTGTAGTGTTTCCCTTATCTGCTTTTGTGATGATTAAGTCATGTTCTTTTATTTTTTGTTTCAACGACTTTATTTCTTTGAGTTGTTTGTTGTTTTGAATGTTATTGCAATCGCCCTCTCGTTTGAGGATTTTTTTGGCTTCGTTGGTGGCGAGATTTTTGGTTAATTCCCTGTCTTCTGCTGGGAGCTTGTGACTGGCTATCTCAATATCTGTGATTAACTGTTTTATATTGTGGTTCGTGTGTGTGTCTGTGCAGTTGTATTTCAAACTTTGTCTAACATATTCATTTCACCTTGAGAAAAGGTTACGTTCGTTCTGTTGTTTACTCTGCTGTGGAAAATGAATTCATTGTTATTCGTGTGTTGTTCGTTAGATTGTTGGTTCTGTGTTTCTCCTAGTTTTCTTAATTTATTTTCTACCATTTCATGCTTCCTCGTTGCTCTGATTTTGATGGTGTTATGTAGGTGCTCGGTGAAGCTGTCCCATCGGGCTGCGTGCCAGAAATTACTTAGTTGCAATTGAATGTCGCACAATTGTTGGTTAATTTTTTGCTTTCTTATGTATGCAAATCTTAATTCGTTTTTTATCCAAAGCGCTTTGGCTTGTTTGGTTGAAATGATCGAGGCTGGTGTGTTCGGTACGGTTTTAATTGGTACGTATTTAGGGGTGAGGTTTAGTTCTATACATTTTTTGTTGAACCAAATTGACTTGTCTAAATTCATGAGTTTAAGCCTGAGTGATTTGAATTTCTTGGCTTCACGATTTGCCTGACTAGCCGTGACCATTGTGGTGTTTGAAGCCATATTTTCAGTGTTGCCTTAGTAAACAAGAGTTTAGTGCTTTTCAGTCGGTCAACACGAATGTACCCAAAAGAGATGGGTTATGCCCTAATCCTGAAATAAATTACATGAGATTAATAAAACACTAGGATGACCAGTTTCGATCGTCAAGCGATCATCATCAGATCCATTACACTTAGGCTACAACATCTATGTTTGAAATACAGGTGAAAATATTTACAATATGTACAATTATTTAGTTGCAGTATTGGTACTGCAACTGTCAGTGTATGCTAAATGCAGTATATATGTTAGGTGAAATGCTAAATGGTGATAGCTATCCGTAGCTTGTACTTTAGAGAGATTATATGGTTGTAAACTATGGTTAAACTATAAAATTTTAGGCTAACTACTTATCTGATTGTCTTCCGTACAACAGCTACTCGCAGTTTTCGTGCTCACCGGAACTCACTGTGCGGTAGACTGCGGTGGTTATCTTAACGACCGGTTTTTCCCTGCTTTCTCCCCCCTGCTCCTACGTGCTGTGGGGAGTGATAGCGATGTGTTTATGTGAGGTGTTGCCAACCTAGATAAGATGTATGTTATTGAATGAGGTGGGTCTACAATTATTAAAGACCGTGGATTAGCCCTCGCCACGCGTGGAGCATAACCCATTCGAACTAAGCGTTGACGGTCTTATGAGGACGTCCCGGCACCTTTAATACTGCCGCGAATATGGGCCTTGCTTTATTTCAGAAGAAAAGTACATCGTACACCTGATCCAGATAACATTTACCTATTAATAACCCCTAATTTCCCCCCTTTTTATCTAGCTTGGCTGTGTCGCTAAATTGTGTTTTGTTTCCGACAGGGTGTGTTTTTTAGTAGCGTGAAGAGGGGTGAGCTCTCCATGAACGTGTGTTCATTTAGATTGTTGGGATTGTTTCGTTTGGCTAGGTGTATCTCGATTGCTTCCTTTATGTCAAGAGCTCTGCCTTTCGATTCGTGATGGATTATTTGAAGGTCCGACTCTATGTTGGTAAAGCTGTGCCCTGCGTCACACATATGTTCGCACACGGCTGAATGTGTTCCGTATCTTATCGCATTCCTATGTTCATTATAACGTGTGTCTACTCGCCTTCCACTCTGCCCGATGTAATTAGTTGACAATCGGTGTCTTGGCACGTTATAGAATATACCCCTGACCTTGAATACGGGTCACGTTTATTTAGATTACTCTTTAAGAGGTGTCTAGCGGTTGTGTTTTTCGTCGTGAAAGCTATCTTTATGCCTTGCTTTTTGAATAGGTTAGTGATTTTATATGTATTCGCATTCACATAGTAGAAACGCACAATTTTTTTCTCATTACTGTCCGGTTTGGGAATCGTTTTATCTTTATTTTTATGTTTGGCTATAATTTGATTTATTTTGCTTGGCGAGTAGTTGTTTTCCTTTGCTATTTGCATAATAGTTCTTATTTCCTTATTATAGTTGTCTTTTGACATGGGTATGTTTAAAGCTCTGTGCACCATTGAATTGAAACCCGCTAGTTTCAACAACTCTGTAAAGAACACAACAGAACTAGTAACAGCATTGAACACCCTACAAATGAAACCTAGCTTCAGGCTAGTATCCTTCGACGTAACTAACATGTACACCAATATTCCGATTATTGAAGCAATCAACACTATCGAAAACAACTTAAAATCCAACAATTTGGTAAAAGAAATTGAAGGGATTGTGAGATTACTGAGGGTCGTTCTCACCCAAAACGTGTTTCAATTCGACAATAAAATATACACACATAGAGAAGGCCTAGCAATGGGATCGCCACTAAGTGGGTTAATCGCTGACATCTTCATCAATGCACTAGAAAATGCGTTCTTAGAAAAGACTTCAACAAAGGGAATAGTAATATGGAAAAGATACGTAGATGATGTAATTTGCATCTACGATACTGAACTAACAAGCGAAGAAACAATTCTCCAATCCATTAATAGCCTTCACCACTCTATCAAATTCACTAAGGAATCCGAAATAGACCGGAAAATAAATTATCTCGATATAACTATTGAACATAAAGACAACGACCTTTCATAATCCATATTCCCGAAAGCAACACAAACCTCGCATGCAATCGACAATCAGTCTAATCACCCAAGTATGCACAAACTAGCGAGTTTCAATTCAATGGTGCACAGAGCTTTAAAGATACCCATGTCAAAAGACAACTATAATAAGGAAATAAGAACTATTATGCAAATAGCAAAGGAAAACAACTTCTCGCCAAGCAAAATAAATCAAATTATAGCCAAACATAAAAATAAAGATAAAACGATTCCCAAACCGGACAGTAATGAGAAAAAATTTGCGCGTTTCAACTATGTGAATGCGAATACATATAAAATCACTAACCTACTCAAAAAGCAAGGCATAAAGATAGCTTTCAAGACGAAAAACACATCCACTAGGCACCTCCTAAATAGTAATCTAAATAAACGTGACCCGTATTCAAGGTCAGGGGTATATTCTATAACGTGCCAAGACACCGATTGTCAAGCTAATTACATCGGGCAGAGTGGAAGGCGAGTAGACACACGTTATAATGAACATAGGAATGCGATAAGATACGGAACACATTCAGCCGTGTGCGAACATATGTGTGACGCAGGGCACAGCTTTACCAACATAGAGTCGGACCTTAAAATAATCCATCACGAATCGAAAGGCAGAGCTCTTGACATAAAGGAAGCAATCGAGATACACCTAGCCAAACGAAACAATCCCAACAATCTAAATGAACACACGTTCATGGAGAGCTCACCCCTCTTCACGCTACTAAAAAACACACCCTGTCGGAAACAAAACACAATTTAGCGATACAGCCAAGCTAGATAAAAGGGTGGGGGGGAAATTTGGGGGTTATTAATAGGTAAATGTTATCTGGATCAGGTGTACGATGTACTTTTCTTCTGCAATAAAGCAAGGCCCATATTCGCGGCAGTATTAAAGGTGCCGGGACGTCCTCATAAGACCGTCAACGCTTAGTTCGAATGAGTTATGCTCCACGCGTGGCGAGGGCTAATCCACGGTCTTTAATAATTGTAGACCCACCTCATTCAATAACATACATCTTATCTAGGTTGGCAACACCTCACATAAACACATCGCTATCACTCCCCACAGCACGTAGGAGCAGGGGGGAGAAAGCAGGGAAAAACCAGTCGTTAAGATAACCACCGCAGTCTACCGCACAGTGAGTTCCGGTGAGCACGAAAACTGCGAGTAGCTGTTGTACGGAAGACAATCAGGTAAGTAGTTAGCCTAAAATTTTATAGTTTAACCATAGTTTACAACCATATAATCTCTCTAAAGTACAATCTACGGATAACTATCACCATTTAGCATTTCACCTAACATATATACTGCATTTAGCATACACTGACAGTTGCAGTACCAATACTGCAACTAAATAATTGTACATATTGTAAATATTTTCACCTGTATTTCAAACATAGATGTTGTACCCTAAGTGTAATGGATCTGATGATGATCGCTTGACGATCGAAACTGGTCATCCCAGTGTTTTATTAATCTCATGTAATTTATTTCAGGATTAGGGCATAACCCATCTCTTTTGGGTACATTCGTGTTGACCGACTGAAAAGCACTAAACTCTTGTTTACTAAGGCAACACTGAAAATATGGCTTCAAACACCACAATGTTCACGGCTAGTCAGGCAATTCGTGAAGCCTAGAAATTCAAATCACTCAGGCTTAAACTCATGAATTTAGACAAGTCAATTTGGTTCAACAAAAAATATATAGAACTAAACCTCACCCCTAAATACGTACCAATTAAAACCGTACCGAACACACCAGCCTCGATCATTTCAACCAAACAAGCCAAAGCGCTTTGGATAAAAATCGAATTAAGATTTGCATACATAAGAAAGCAAAAAATTAACCAACAATTGTACGACATTCAATTGCAACTAAGTAATTTCTGGCACGCAGCCCAATGGGACAGCGCTCACCGAGCACCTACATGACACCATCAAAATCAGAGCAACGAGGAAGCATGAAACGGTAGAAAATAAATTAAGAAAACTAGGAGAAACCCAGAACCATCAATCTAACGAACAACACACGAATACCAATGAATTCAATTTCCACAGCAGAGTTAACAACAGAACGAACGTAACCTTTTCTCAAGGTGAAATGAATATGTTAGACAAAGGTTTGAAATACAACTGCACAGACACACACACGAACCACAATATAAAACAGTTAATCACAGATATTGAGATAGCCAGTCACAAGCTCCCAGCAGAAGACAGGGAATTAACCAAATATCTCGCCACCAACGAAGCCAAAAAAATCCTCAAACGAGAGGGCGATAGCAATAACATTCAAAACAACAAACAACTCAAAGAAATAAAGTCGTTGAAACAAAAAATAAAAGAACATGACTTAATCATCACAAAAGCAGATAAGGGAAACACTACAGTAATTTTGAACAAAACAGAATACATTGAAAAAACAGTCGAATTCCTAAACAACAACGAAATCAAGGAATTAACAAAAGACCCCACCAACAAATTCCAAAAACAAATAAAAAGTGCGCTAAAAGAAACAGAATACATACTGACCAAAGCCGAAAAATCAAAACTAATAAACATGAACCCGAAAATACCGTCCTTGAGGGGACAACCAAAAATACACAAAAAGGAATGCCCAATGAGACCAATAGTCAATTGTAGGAATGCCCCTAATTACAAAATCAGCAAAGAGTTACTAAAAATCTTAAAATGCCGTCTTTCCAACGACAAAAACAACTCTGTAAAGAACACAACAGAACTAGTAACAGCATTGAACACCCTACAAATGAAACCTAGCTTCAGACTAGTATCCTTCGACGTAACTAACATGTACACCAATATTCCGATTATTGAAGCAATCAACACTATCGAAAACAACTTAAAATCCAATAATTCGGTAAAAGAAATTGAAGAGATTGTGAGATTACTGAGGGTCGTTCTCACCCAAAACGTGTTTCAATTCGACAATAAAATATACACACAGAGAGAAGGCCTAGCAATGGGATCGCCACTAAGTGGGTTAATCGCTGACATCTTCATCAATGCACTAGAAAATGCGTTCTTAGAAAAGACTTCAACAAAGGGAATAGTAATATGGAAAAGATACGTAGATGATGTAATTTGCATCTACGATACTGAACTAACAAGCGAAGAAACAATTCTCCAATCCATTAATAGCCTTCACCACTCTATCAAATTCACTAAGGAATCCGAAATAGACCGGAAAATAAATTATCTCGATATAACTATTGAACGTAAAGACAACGACCTTTCATATTCCATATTCCGGAAAGCAACACAAACCTCGCATGCAATCGACAATCAGTCTAATCACCCCAGTACGCACAAACTAGCGGGTTTCAATTCAATGGTGCACAGAGCTTTAAACATACCCATGTCAAAAGACAACTATAATAAGGAAATAAGAACTATTATGCAAATAGCAAAGGAAAACAACTTCTCGCCAAGCAAAATAAATCAAATTATAGCCAAACATAAAAATAAAGATAAAACTATTCCCAAACCGGACAGTAATGAGAAAAAACTTGCGCGTTTCAACTATGTGAATGCGAATACATATAAAATCACTAACCTATTCAAAAAGCAAGGCATAAAGATAGCTTTCACGACGAAAACCACAACCGCTAGGCACCTCCTAAATAGTAATCTAAATAAACGTGACCCGTATTCAAGGTCAGGGGTATATTCTATAACGTGCCAAGACACCGATTGTCAAGTTAATTACATCGGGCAGAGTGGAAGGCGAGTAGATACACGTTATAATGAACATAGGAATGCGATAAGATACGGAACACATTCAGCCGTGTGCGAACATATGTGTGACGCAGGGCACAGCTTTACCAACATAGAGTCGGACCTTAAAATAATCCATCACGAATCGAAAGGCAGAGCTCTTGACGTAAAGGAAGCAATCGAGATACACCTAGCCAAACGAAACAATCCCAACAATCTAAATGAACACACGTTCATGGAGAGCTCACCCCTCTTCACGCTACTAAAAAACACACCCTGTCGGAAACAAAACACAATTTAGCGACACAGCCAAGCTAGATAAAAAAGGGGGGGAAATTAGAGGGTTATTAATAGGTAAATGTTATCTGGATCAGGTGTACGATGTACTTTTCTTCTGCAATAAAGCAAGGCCCATATTCGCGGCAGTATTAAAGGTGCCGGGACGTCCTCATAAGACCGTCAACGCTTAGTTCGAATGGGTTATGCTCCACGCGTGGCGAGGGCTAATCCACGGTCTTTAATAATTGTAGACCCACCTCATTCAATAACATACATCTTATCTAGGTTGGCAACACCTCACATAAACACATCGCTATCACTCCCCACAGCACGTAGGAGCAGGGGGGAGAAAGCAGGGAAAAACCAGTCGTTAAGATAACCACCGCAGTCTACCGCACAGTGAGTTCCGGTGAGCACGAAAACTGCGAGTAGCTGTTGTACGGAAGACAATCAGATAAGTAGTTAGCCTAACATTTTATAGTTTAACCATAGTTTACAACCATATAATCTCTCTAAAGTACAAGCTACGGATAGCTATCACCATTTAGCATTTCACCTAACATATATACTGCATTTAGCATACACTGACAGTTGCAGTACCAATACTGCAACTAAATAATTGTACATATTGTAAATATTTTCACCTGTATTTCAAACATAGATGTTGTAGCCTAAGTGTAATGGATCTGATGGTGATCGCTTGACGATCGAAACTGGTCATCCTAGTGTTTTATTAATCTCATGTAATTTATTTCAGGATTAGGGCATAACCCATCTCTTTTGGGTACATTCGTGTTGACCGACTGAAAAGCACTAAACTCTTGTTTACTAAGGCAACACTGAAAATATGGCTTCAAACACCACAATGTTCACGGCTAGTCAAGCAAATCGTGAAGCCAAGAAATTCAAATCACTCAGGCTTAAACTCATGAATTTAGACAAGTCAATTTGGTTCAACAAAAAATGTATAGAACTAAACCTCACCCCTAAATAAGTACCAATTAAAACCGTACCGAACACACCAGCCTCGATCATTTCAACCAAACAAGCCAAAGCGCTTTGGATAAAAGACGAATGAAGATTTTCATACATAAGAAAGCAAAAAATTAACCAACAATTGTACGACATTCAATTGCAACTATGTAATTTCTGGCACACAGCTCAATGGGACAGCGCTCACCGAGCATCTACATGACACCATCAAAATCAGAGCAACGAGGAAGCATGAAACGCTAGAAAATAAATTAAGAAAACTAGGAGAAACACAGAACCATCAATCTAACGAACAACACACGAATAACAATGAATTCAATTTCCACAGCAGAGTAAACAACAGAACGAACGTAACCTTTTCTCAAGGTGAAATGAATATGTTAGACAAAGGTTTGAAATACAACTGCACAGACACACACACGAACCACAATATAAAACAGTTAATCACAGATATTGAACCCTTCAGAATAGCAGTGTTTTATGCAAGAATCTTTGATCAAGGGGTCGCGCTCAGTTCATAGTGTGGTGTTTACGTCCGCCAAACTACGTGCTTTTCTGAGGCAAGGGTTATAGGATGAAAACTATAACTAAGAAAGAAAGGAGACAAAACGTAAGATAATAACAAGATTTAATAACTAATTTGTGCATAAAAGAATAAAACAAACAAAAATAAACAAATTCCTCCCTGAATTTTCCCTGACAGGAATGTTTATCACTTTGAGGAGTCAGACAGATCTCCCCTTTTCTAATAAAATGTGGATCCAAGTTCCACTATCTTGCATATGAATTTATGTTCGCGTGGTAACTATCTACGGGAAATGAGTACTTGGATGATCATTCGTTCACAACGGGTTAACAGCCACGGTGCTCACGAACAATCATCTCGTAAAATCAACTATTATGGCTATGGGCATAACATTAATAAAAATCCTTAAATCTAATTCTGACACACATATTACAACTCTACTATTTACAGGCATCTCTCTGAGACCCTTATTAGTGTGGTGACACACTTATCCAAATGAGCTGCCCCCAAGGCCAGATACTCAACAACAAGGAAAAACAGCGCCGCTCGTGACTCACGGGCCACTGACATGGAACAATAAACAAAGAATAAACCAACAACAACAAACAACCTGAGTGGTTAAGATTACTTTATATTAACAAAACTGCATGTTAAAGATACGCTTCGAAGGTTATCGTGTTTCGTAGGCAACTCCCATTTATTTAAACAATTTTACCATTGATCAGTTTCTCACATTTATATTTATTTTCAAGTAATTGGGAGCCAGACGTGCACTCCACTTTAATGAGCTCTGCTTGCGAAACTCAGCCAGCCCTTGTGACCACAACTCACTTCTTTCCACAATACCAGTCATGTCCCCCATCCAGTGTATATAAATAGCCGACCCGCTGAACTGTTATCTCAAGGAATCAACAGCCGCTAACATCTCCTCCCACTCAACATATGGTCAGACAATAATCACATATCCATAATTGTCCTCGCAAGGATGCAATATGAATCTGGTACCAAGCTGACAGAAATCAGTCTCTGCTGAAGTTCCCGCTTGTAATACCACAACAATATACTCACAATACACACATCTGGGACTGACATAACGCCTTTCACATGGGTCTGCTGAATTAGAGCTCGCAAACATTTAACACAATATTTAAAACCTACGATAGAGCTGAGTACTCTTCGTCACAAATTACATTGCTCCAAAGGGCAATAATCACACTGAATCTGATCAATAATAATTTTCAATAACATTTAATTACCCTCCAATCTACTATATAATTAGATTAATTCAGTCCTACTTCTGAAACACGACATATCTCCGAGAGACGTTTTTAACCGCACTTTGTAACCTAGGCGAACACGGCCGTTCACATAGATACGTTAGTTAACACAACACAAAGAAAAGAACCTTCCATTAACTACCATTGTGCGAGCTGCTTCCAAACAAAAGTGTGTCAGATCAAACTAAATATACTACATTAATCACACAAGCAAAGTATTTACAAAAAATATGTCCCATAAACCATAAGTTAATTTAATAAATAATAAAATATTATTTGTACTCATCTCGTGTTGTAGTCACCCGTCAAAGAACATCAGACGCCATTCCCCAACTGGATGCTTCTTTATCTCATAGCAGCCATCTGGACGGACTGTTGAGAATTCCACACTTCCTCTGCATTCATCGATGTCATCCTTGCGCTGATACAAAAATTAGGTTATTATACACTTTATGCCTGACTACTAAATTCGCTTGTTCAGGTACTAAATTCCCTGTCACTGTTCGTTGGCGAATTATCGACGCTACTGTCCCTATAACTATAGTACTATGACTATCTATCACTGAATTTACCACTTTACAATGAATATCTTGTGTCCTCGACACAAATACAAGTCTATCTCTTCAGACGAACAGAATCAAAGTCCTGTGTTCTCGACACACGGAATAAAAGTCATGTCTCCTAGCCACACGGAATGAAAGTCAATCTCTTCAGACGAACAGAATCAAAGTCCTGTGTTCTCGACACACGGAATAAAAGTCATGTCTCCTAGACACACGGAATGAAAGTCAATGTCTTGGCTCTTCGACACACTTATAAATGAACTGGCCCTTGGGTCTAGATGGAGGGGGATTTTATGTAAAAATTTATCGAAATAATTGTGATACAGGAATGAAATAAATATCACTGAACTCGTAATATTGCACAGGTCACGAATATGCCCATTAATCCTAGAATCGATCGTAGAGATTTTGTCTAGGCGATTTCCCGCGTGAATGCTAGCCGCCGCGTACCCCAGCCGGAGTTGGCGCGCAAGTAGGCATTCTCTTCTCATTGGTTCTCCATTTCTCTGTAATTTGGCGGTTTCTAGTAGATCTTGGCGTCTTGGGAGTGTCTATTTTCTTCATCAGCCATTCACGTTACTGCATCATATTTCTTCTAGGCGCGAATATCACAATGAACATACCAGAACCATGTCTCACCGCGCGTCGCTTCTAAAATTGAGGTAGCCACACCTGTCCCTGTGATACATCGCTCTGCTATTTCTTTTCATAGCTCAAGTACTTAGCCTTTTGTTAAACTGATGCAGGTATGTCCCTACTGTCTCCAACAAATGCTTGAAATTTCCTCATCACTGTCTGGCTACTTTCATGATGCTGGTTGAAATATTTATTAATTGAAGAAATAAAAAGTAGAATCATTTAACCAACATAGGGTAAAGGGTTCACAACTCTCCCACTCACAAAATTTCTAACTTAGGAATAAAGTCGACAATTTTACAATACTTCCGTAGGCCAATTTGTTTTATTTCCAGAATCACCCCTTTTTCTTACTTGGTCTAGGCGCTCCTGTCTTCGATGGCATTTACTCGTTTTCATATCCTGCTTGTCTCTCCCCCTTCCAATCTTGCGTGACGCTCGATGCCTGCGGCAACACCTTACTTGCCTCGTTAATGTTTGTCAACATCAAGTCTACTTCCTCCTTCATCACGTGCCGTCCTCAACTGCTCCCCGTTGACTTTGTTGATAGTAGGACGTCCGTATATTCAAACAGCGTCATTATTTCGGCGCTACCATGGCTCACTTCGACGATATTTTTTTAGGTTGGCAGCGTTGTAAACTGACATTGTTCCTGTGCTCAATTCTTTCACTCTGTAAGCATTATTTCCAAGGTTTCTTACGATAGAATAGGGTCCTATGAATTTTTCGCAGAACTTACTAAAGATTTTCTTTTCTGGGTCCGATGTAGCAGGTCGTTTTACCAAAACGAGCTGGTTGACTTCAAGATCACCGTGGAACCTCTTATTTCTTACTCGCCGTAATCTGCGGTCTGCTTGTTTCCTCATGTATGCTCTCGTTCTTTCAATTCTCAAGTCTGGTGCTATCATGGGATCTTGTGGACAGTTAATGATGTTTTTCCACGTTCTTACTGGATACTCGTTCTTGTGTAGGACCATAGGGATTTGTCCTGTTGACTCGTGCCTGGTAGAATTCATGCATGTCTCTACGTCCTTAATTTTATCGACCCATTTGTGGTGTTCGTTCGGAATGAAGATTCTCAAATATGCAGTTACAGATTTAATTACTCTCTCGCTTGGATTAGCTTGGGCATGTCGGATACTGCTTAAAACATGTTTTATACCCATGTCTTCCATTCCTTTCTTGAATTCGGCGCTTGTGAAATAACTGCCTTGATCTGATAATATAAACTCTGGTTTTCCAAGGGTTGGAATAACTCTATTACGAATGCGACTGAGTACCTGCTTCGATGTTGTTTTCTGAATAGGGCATAGTACTACGAACTTAGAAAATACATCAATGCACACTAGCAAATGACGGCAACCTCTCCTTCCCTTCGGAATTGGGCCAAGACAGTCCATCGCCAGTAGCTCACATGCTTTTTGAGGTAGCAATGGTCTAGGATATTGCCTCAGTAAATAATTATTTGGCTTTGTTCTCTGACACGGGTCACAAGTTGTAATGACGTCACATATAGTTGTTCTCATACGTGGCCATGTAAATGTCTCTCCTATTGTCGCTTCGCACTTGTCTAAGCCCACGTGACCGTAACTTTCGTGCGTATGCCATGTCAATCCTCGTTGTAACGATGCAGGTACTAATATGCGTAACTTGGTGTGGTCATTATCTACCCATTTGTGTAGCAAATTGTTGACATAAACATATCTTCCTTCTTTGGCTTTCGCTTCTCGAAATGCAGGTGTTCCTGTAGGTAGTTGCTTTTTGAAGTATTTAATTAATAGCATCATCCATGGTTCCGCTTCCTGTTCTCGCTGTATCTCACGTAACTCCTCCAAGAATTCCCGGTCCTTCGGTGTTAACTCCAAGTGTTGTACCATCGCTGTTTCTTCATTATCAGGCTCTGGGTTCCTGCTGAGTGCATCCGGTATCACGTTCATCTTCCCTGGACAATGTTCAATTTCAATGCTGAACTGCTGAATGTATATAGACCAACGTGTCACACGTTCGCTTGCCATTGACGTCTTAAACAACAATGTTAATGCCTTGTGGTCAGTTCTGACAACAATAGGGTAACCATATATTATTCGTTTCCATTGTTGGAGCGCATGAAGGATGGCCAACAATTCTAGCTCGGTTACAGTATAATTTCGCTCGTGCTTACGCAATTTCCGGCTGACAAATGCCAAATATGTTTTGTGCTGCAGGTTCGCTGGATCCTCTTGGTAGAGCATAGCACCTATCCCAATTAGTGAAGCATCCGCTTGGATTATAAATTTGTGCTTGAAATCTGGATAGCCTAATTTAATGCAGTTTTCCAATAGCTGTTTTGTTGCTTGGAATGCCTTCTCACATTCCGCGTTCCATGACCATTTGTTATTTTTCTTTAACATTTCTTGCATTGGAGCTACAGTCTCCGTATAACCTGGACAGTTTTCTTTAAAGAATCCCGTTACGCCTAAGAAAGCCCGAATGTGCTTGACTCTCGTTGGTGTAGGGAAATTCTTTATCGCGTCAATCTTAGCTGGGTTTGGCATCACTCCCTCCTTGTCAATGACGTGACCCAAATATAAGATCTCGCTCTTGAAGAAATGCGATTTCTTCAGGTTTACTTTGAAATTCGATGCTTTCAAGTTGCCCAATACTTTATCTAAATTTTCCATGTGAGTTTCAATGTTGTCGGATGCCAACAGAATGTCGTCAATGTATCGCACCGTCATCTCCTTAACTTCCTCGGTTAGGTTCCGGTCCAGTGCTCGGATTAAAGCGCAGCCCGCTGTTTTGACCCCAAAAGGCATTCTGACGAAACAATATGTCTGGTTATCGAATAAGAAGCCAGTTAGAAGCTGTGACTTCTCATCCAACTCAAGATGGTGGAACGAGCTCGTCAGATCGACTGATGAATAAATGCTCTTGTTTTTAAAGCCTTTTAATACGTCTCTGATAATTGGCGCTCTGTCATACTCAGGAAAAATGAGTCTCATGTTGAGGTTTCTGGCATCTAAACAAAGTCTAATAGATCCATTTGGTTTTGTGACTGACAAAATCGCATTTAGATAAGGTGTAGGTGTCTTCCTTATCACTCCAGCTTCTAACATCTCATCTATAATGATTTTAACTTGACCACGATACTTTTCAGGAATTGGGTACAATCTGCTTTTGAAAGGTGACCAGTCCTCGACTTGCATAGAGTACTTGAAATTTAAAATTTTCCCAGGTACTGTATCAAATACTGTTTTGTGCTTCCTTAAAATCTCTTCCAACTGTTTTCTGTGTTCATCCCCAAGTTGAATGTCATTGAGCCGCTCCTGTAGTAACTCTTCAAATTGTGCGTCGCTGTCATCTCCTTCTGTTAATAAAGACCATATCTCCTGGGATTCTATCTCCTCATCTAGTTCCACAACAGCCCCTTCTATGATGTTATCTTCTGCCTTTCGTACCTCCTCTTCCGTCTCTTCTGATATTGCTTCCAATGCCCAAGAATTTACATCTCTTCCGGTAGTGATTTCATCCATATGCAATCCCACGTTTTTCAGCTGGTCATATTCTCTAAAACTGACTGTATTCTTGTGTAAATCTATCACTGCTTGATAGTCACAAATGAAATTTGCACCAAGAATTATATTGAAATTCATCTTTGCCATGATAATGAATGTTTGCCCAAAAGTGTGTTCCAATATGTTCAGCTCTAAGTATGCCTGACGTTTACAAGTGACGGTGCGTTCAGGAATAACACCCCTCACTTTGAGCTGTGGTACCGGAATTACAGGAATATTCTGAGTCCGTCCCAACTCTCGAACCAAGGCCTCCGATACTAGACTGATCTGTGACCCTGTATCCAATAAACATCTTATATTAATTCCACCAATCCTTGCGTAAATAATGGGTAATTGCCTAATTTCATCGTTCCGTGGTTTCACCGTCTCCTCCAGGCAATCTTCTGGTACAGCAATCCATTCTTGTATGTTCGCTACTATCCATCCATCTTCAACTTCCGACTGTTGTGTTTTGAGACTGTCTCCTTGATCCAAAATTAACATTTTTTTTTAGCTCCATTTCGACTCCCATCATCCTTCTGTCGCTCATGTCCTTGATATTCCTCTTGTCTCAGTAGACTTCCAGCTTCCTCAGTATGTGTATCTGGGTTCTTTCTGTTCCCAATGGCCTTTTCCCATCTTCCTAGCTCTCCACCTTGATTAGCGTGTAACTCCGCTAAGTAATTTTGTGATTGAGCGTGCCTATCATCCCAGTCATCTCGATAGTTACGTTGATCTCCTTGATTTTGATCTCTCCTTCCTTTCCATCGTTGATTGGCATTATAATCACCGTATCTTCCATAAGGCCTGTCATTCCTTCGATTATCACGCCATTGTTGATATCCTCTCTGTTGGTATCTATTGTTGCCCTGGTATCTATTGTTGTAGTAATTTTCGTTACGCTGATATGGTCTGTTTTCCCCTTCTTCCTGGTTTCGCCTAGGTGTGGAGGTGCTCGTATTAGTACCCTGCATTTTAGTATTTCCTTGTTTTGTTTTTACGACCTCTGTAGTGTTGACTAATTCCAACTGTCTTCCTCCTCTAAAATGACTATGAGATGTGGTCTCATCTATTTGCCGTAATATCTGCTCTGCATGTAGGGCCGTACTGACGTTTGCTGCGACTAGCACTTGCTGTACATTAACTGGCATTTGCCATGCTATTGTCATCACCAAATCTGATTCGTTTAATGGGTAATCCAGATCGCGAAATTTTAGCATTTGCATGTTAAAGAAATCTGAGTATTTTGTCTGCTGGGTAGTTTGGTATTTTCTAGAGTAAAGCTCCATTCTTAAACTCTGTTGTATGGCGGGAGACCAGTATTTGCGCAGAAACGCTAAGTTAAAGTCTGACATGGTTCCAAATGTGTATTTGAAACTTAAAAACCAGGTGAGAACATTCCCTGATAAAAATCTCTCCATCATTCTCAATCTACGTGCTTCAGGTACCCCAGTGTCATTGAAATGGTCTTCAATCTCTTTGATAAAGGCCTTAGGTGTTACCCCTGAATTTTCGGTGTATTTCTGCGGTTTGTAGTCATTTGAGCGAATTACTTGAATAAGTTGTGTGGGCTGATGACCGTCCTGTGGTGTCGAGCTTCTATCTACTGTTTTAGATCCCTTATTTGGGGGTGGATCTAAAAGGGAGAGTTATTGTACTAATTTATAAGGTGGTGCCTAAAAGGGTAGCTTCCCTTGTCAGGGTAAGCTGACCAGTGTAGAGTGTTGTGGTGTGCTAGGAACTAGGGGGCGTTCCTATGAATAATGTAATAATGTTTGGAGGGATGGGACCCGCTGCAAAGGGTCGTTGTGCTGGTCGCTCAGCTGACTGCTTATTATGTAATTGAACCTGCTCGTATCAGGCCGAGTGGCACGCGCTGCTTGTTGGCAGCCGAGCCGGCTCGAGAAACACAAAGGTACCTGAGTTAGCGCTAATGGACTACCGTCTGTCACGTCTTTACGTGACGGGAATAAGGAAGGGCGTTGGGATGTAAAAAGGCGTATAAACAGTAAAGCGTGTGTAGAGTGTGGACCAAGTGTTTTATTGGTCTGTGATTCTGATTGTGAGTCCCTTGTAGGGAATGAAATTATGTTCACAATGTATTACAAGTGTTGGGTTACAGGTTACATAAGTAGGAACTCTGAACACGATTGACTGACTCACCTCGGTTGACACCAGCGTAGCCTCGGGCCGTCTCGATGAAGCACTGACAATGGAGAGATCCTTTGACCTCATTAGGATGCCTTCTTATACCCTCTGGCGCTATGTTGTCAGCAATGTGTTGGCCCAGTTGCTAGTATGTAGGTATGTGTAACTATTGTGCAAGGACTGGGCTGCTTTTAGAGTGGCAAGCCGTCCCTGCTAAGTTTTATGGATGTTGGGCCGGCTTTCCAAGGGTTGCCATTTAGGGGATTTAGCCAGATGCCGGGGGGATGGACTCCAAGGAGTGCATACCCCTGGGAGGCTGTACAAGAGTCTTCCTTCATTTGTTCGCGTCCTCGCGAACGGGAACGGAACTGGAAGTTGGGATGTTGACGTAGTGGTCCTTGAAACCCCCTCGTATCTCCTGGTGGCGTCGTATCGAAGTGTGGGTGTGAGGTCAGCCCGTGTTCAGAGGGGAGGGTTATGGGATTTACAGATATATGTATACGCTGATATTGACATTGTGAAAAAACAAACAAAAAAATTGACATTGCGAAAGATTTGATTAACATTGGGAAAAAAATTGACATTTGAGAAAAATTTAACATTAAAATGAATTCGACATGTAAAAAAAATTGCCCTTGCTGTTGCTGGCATATTGCTAGTTAAAAAAAAAACATGGTTTCTGATGGTGATGTGTTACATATGTGTGCAGGGAGGAAAAACCCAGGGCCGAACGGATGATTGCGTCGTCCGCCCCATCTTAGGGAAAAAATGCTCCCTGAAATAAGAAAGGTAGAAGAAAATAGAAAAATGGGTGTTCCAGGGTATAATTTAAGGGAAATATTCAAAAGTATTTATTTGTTTGGGAAAAAACGGAACACCCTGACAAATGGGGAAGTTAGAAGAAGGAAAAATGAAAGAAAACAAATCATACACATTACGTACATTGACATCTTGATAAACAAACAAAAATATATAGCGTTTAATGTACTATGTTGCGATTCTGACATTGAGGAATATTGTCGCTTTCCAGTGGAATAATTGTATGAAGTTTATCCTTAAAAATTATGAATTACAATGGCCTTATGTCTAGTGGAATAATTGTATAAAGTTTATCCTTAAAAATTATGAATTACAGTGGTCTTATGTCTACTTAAGTGCGCTAATCCCTTATAAAGCTAGTTTTTGTGAGGTACCTCGCGTGCACGCTACCCGTCTGTACGTACGCTTGCCGACTCACGGCTGATCCTGTACGGCCACTTCTTGGTACGGTATAGTGGTCGTACCACTTGCATGTATGCTTAATACCTAATCTGTGAAGCATCCTCTGTGGGTGAATGCTTGCACACTTGACAATGAGAGTCACTGCCACAAACCGGTTGCGCCCTCATTGTCGTAATCTGCGTCACATTTTGACGCTTTATGTGTTTCTATTTAATTGGTCTGCCAGTAAGCCTGGTACCCCACAGGCACCAGTCCTGCTGTGCAGATTTTTTTTCTTTTCTTTTTGGAGTGTGTAGCTGAAAAAGAAAAATGTGGTGAGTGTTTGCGAGTGTGTCGGGATTAGTGCAAGTTGACGTATATAAAATAAAAAAAATAGTACACAATCATGGCATGCCGTAAATAATATGCCACTGCTATATGGTAGTGAAATTCCTGTCACCAGTTTCCTGTATCTGGTGACGATGCCTGTGAAAAAAATGGCGAGGGTTGAGAAAAAACATATTAGTATGACATATTCTCTATGTCGCTTCCTGTGTCATAGTTTTCACTGGCTGAAGCTCCTCTTTCTCTGAAAAAAAAAGCATGATTAATGTTAATTAGCTGCATGCCTGGGCTTACCCTATACGGTGCCGTGATGCCGTAAATAATATATAGTTGGTCTTACCCCGGTAGCGGAATTGTGGGTACCGGGTGCCGATATATTCCACTTTGATTATGCCTATTGTACTATATTATATATTATCCTATATTATAGTGTATTGTCGGACTTACCCTGATACCGGGTTTGGCGGTCATCAGGAGCCGACCGGCGTTACTTAATACTATCTATCTTAATTATAGTCTAATAATAAAAAAAAACTATTTCTAAGCCGAGAGGGTTGCCTTAATCTATTGCCGAAATGTGCTGCGCCATACCTGGCAACAGCGGTGAATAAATTTGCTTAATCCTAGGTTGCGTGTCAAATGCAACCGTCTTACAACTAAATTTGGCCTAGGACGATCGCCTGGGGCAATTAAATCCCCAGGACACCACCCGCACGAGCCCCAGAAACACCGGTTGTCTCTAGGGTCGCTAGATTCCGTCCCCTTAACTCTAGGTGTCGACGTCTATTACTAGTACTAATCTATTCGCAGGCGGCTTACGGTGCCTCTAAGCTAACTGCTTCGCCCGCTGTAACTTCCTTGTTCATGACCGTTTGCTGTTCCGATTTAACGTAGTTGAGCCGCCCACTTGGCTCCTGTGAGGTGCGCGCACTGCCCCTCTCTTAATGCCCTCTGGTTGCCCGTTGCGTCGCCATTTATGTGGGCATTGGACATTGTGGTCCAATGGCATAATATTGTCTTCGCCTTAATCGGCCGTCGCAATCTGCTTTTCGCAGTAATATTTTGCCTCTATGGGCCGCCGTAGTATGCTTTTCGCATTGATATATGATATTGCCGCTATGGGCCGCAGTAATATGTATTTCGCAGTTATCTGCCACTCCAACGCATAGGAGTTTTGCTTCCCGCTATGGAAGCCGTGCCTACTTAAATTTAAACTTAACTAGAAGTCTAGTCATAATGGGGTCGTCTCTAGGGATAGTTCCCGAGGCCGGCGGTGAGTGAGCTATTTCTCCCGCCATTCTCAGAAAGTCTCCCTGCAGGTCTTGGCCTCGACGACCGTGGCACAAAGTGGCTGTAGCATCCCTTCCTCCCAGGGGCGGTTTATGCGCACCTAGGATTCCAGAGCTTGCCCGACCAGGCCGCGAATGCTTTGACCTTACGTAGTTCGTCTATTTGGTCAGGTCAGTGATTTGGTGAGCCAACTGGGGTAAGGGTCCACATCGCCTTCCCCAGCTCTGCTCCAGTGTGGTCCCTCCTGACCTTCGGCTTACACCGTTGTCAACAATCAGGTCGTATCAGATTCCTTTGTAAGAGAAAAAAAAATGTGTCGTAACCTGTGTGAATGGTTCAACCTCTGTGTAAAATGTAAAATATCTCCAGTGTTGCGGGGTTGTAGATCTTCTAAGTACATAGGCTACTTCTGGCCTACCATCGCTACATCAGCTTTCCAGCAATAATGCCTTCTTTACCTTAATGGAGGTGTTAGTAGGGTCTGTAATGTCAGGTACCCTGTTATTAGGACTTGGGGGTAGTTATTTGTTGAGAGGGCTTAAAGTATGGTAGGAAGGGTTTGCGCACCTTTGGGTTCCACGTTAGTGGTGGCCTGAAACCGGTGATGCCACTGGGATGCTTCTATAGTGAGTGGAGTGGGGAGGTAATTCCCGGGATTGCAAAGATACGAAAATTCATGCAGGCTTGATATTAAAATCCCTGGTAATTGGATGGGATACTCATGCATGTGTCTGGATATGAAGTTTCTGCCTTCATGTACGGATAGGTGTAGGGTGGGGCATAATACCAATATATCCCTTTCATGCGGGAGAGTTTAAGTACTAAAGAATGGTTAGTATGTATCTATGGCCTCCTCTCTCATTTGGAGAGGCGCATTATGCTTCTTTAATGTTTGCTGAGCCACCCCTAATACTCAGGCGGTGCAACGTGGCTCAAGGCGTAGCATGCCTGCTCTTTAGACGCATGAAGTCCATCAACCCCTTGTGTGTATTTTGTAATGTAGTGTAGCTGTTTTTGGTCGTGTAGATGTGTTTGCGTTGTTTATGTGGGGCGTGAGAAGGTTATGGGAAGGGAGTAAGGTGGTACGCTGGTAGCCTGGTCTCCTGTCATCCCCCCTTGGTCCATGTTGGCTTTCTATCCGCGCCTTGGGATAGTAGAGCTGCATGACCTAATCTGGTCGGCCATTTGCAGTGTAGATGTGGCCAGTGGTCGTAGTGCGACTGGTCATGTGCCAGTCATCTGTAATGACTCCTATGCCTTGCGAGCGAGAAGAGAAGTTATTAGGGGGGAGATCTTGTCTGTGTTTGCTCCTAATTGTTGAGTGCGTGTGCGTGTGTGTGCCTATGTACCGCTACACCACGCGGACGGTTGGTCTGTTGCAGGGCAAGTCGTAATATGTATCGCCTGTGTGGGCAGAAGGCGCCCGTGGCTTACCAACGTCCTGCGAACGTGCCCTAGAGGCCCAAGATAAGTTCCGCTGTGTCACGTCTTGTCCATTGCCAAATGTTTTTGCAGTGTGGAAAAAAATGTATGGTGTTATAATAGTTATGTGTGTGTAATTTCACGGTCACTGGCGATACGCAATAGTGTCTCGTCACCGCATTATTGCAGTGTAACTAGTCTGCTGTCAGCAGTTAGTATGTGCTTCTCTGCACGTAATCAAGTGTGGTCATTGTTTTGGATTCCTAGCGGCCTAATGTAGCAATTCGCCCTAGTTAGGTAATGACGTCGTGTGGCCATTGTTCCCTAAGACTTGTGTCTTGCGAAATTTTCCTACCTGTGTTTGTGAAATGTATTCTGTATGCCTGGTGTAATTCGAAATTTTATGTCTGGTTTTTGGTGGGAGGAAATGTAGTACTCCCTGTTTATGCACTTGTATGGGCCAATTTCAGTATGATTGGACGCCTGAATAGCTATTCTCCTTTGTGTCTAAATTTTTACTGGAACTCAGACCCGTGACCTTATGTCATTCTCTGTGTTTTATGTTTGCGTTGTGTTCCAGGGCTTGGGGCTGTCCCATTGTGGTTTTTGCTTGTGTTCCGTGTACCAAAAATACCATTGGATAGTTAGTTTTTGGTACGCGTGTGGTGTGTGGTCATGGGTTCGAATCCGGTTGTCTGTAAAGACTTGGTGTGATCATTTCCGTGCCTCATATAATATGGCACGTTCCCGTGGATGTGCAATGCGCAAATGAAAGCATGCATACCTGTGTAGAGTTTGTATGTTTTTGATTTCCCCTCGTAGTGTAATTTTGGAAGATATAGGGTCTCTAAATCGGGCGTGAATGATGTGTTGATTTCTGTCCAGTAGGCTTTGGCTCGGCTTGTCTGTGTCGAGCAGTCTTGCTCATTGAGGAGTATGTTACTGCTGATACGACGGTGTTGAATTACGATGTTGTGTGCTTTCATTTGTTTCATGCTCTGCCCACGTCCTAGTTTTCTGCACGTGTGTGTGTGTGAACCTGATTGCTGTCTATAGTGATTGCTAGCAGTGCCTCTCTCATTGTAGAAAAAAAACTTGTGGTTTAATATGACCGTTGATCTGTAGCTCATGCGCCACGGGATTTCCGTTTTACTTGGAATCCAAACCACAGGCCATGGCATTTCACTTCGGAAATCCCATATGCGTTGGCCGTACTATAGAAGAACCTTCCATTGACTACATATGTGTCCCCAGATTTTGTGTTAACTGTATCGTTGTTCAAGTATGTTCTTTATCCCTGGAGAAAATGTCGTTGTACGCGAGTGTGTCTGGTCCGCTAGTCGCGTGTTTGGTGACCAGATGCCAGAGGCGATTTTATTGTTTTTCGTTTATGACCCGCTGTTAGTGGGACTGTCCCAATTAGTCTTAGCTTTCCCATTATTCTATTCTAGAACTGGATATCTGCTCAACCTTATATTCCTGGTACTCAGAAGGTTGCGGGTTTGGAGACCGTCTTTTACCCAGAGTAATTGTTTCTGGCACCATGAAGGTTGTGTCTCCGGGACAGTTCTGGTGAGTGTTAGGATCGTATCCCGGCGCGGTCAGTGGGCTATTTCTTGGCCCTCTTTTCACGCCTGCCCGTGGGATTACTTCCTTTCCTTTTGGCAGTATTTCCGCCTTTACGTGTACCTATGTATTAAATTTGTATATTTGTTTAACTTGGCCACCTTTCTTTCATCGGGCCTAATGCCTGCGTCATAATAAAAAAAAATGAGCTATGCCCCGCTCTGGATTAAGAGAGCACTTTGAAAGAAAATAATAGCAGGTGGCGATAGTCTCTAAAAATTATGTTGTGAACCCTATAAAAAATGTTTAAAAAAATGTGCTTGGGACCTGAGTGTCATGGTTCCGAAAAAAAAAACAGGAAGGATTTAGAATTGTTCCTTCTAATTTGGCTATATTGCCCTGTATATACATAAAATAAGAAAGAAAAATATGCGATTTTATGTTTATTATGTACTTGTTGGACCATTTTCTTATCGCCCCCGTGTGAAAGAACTTATGTGGCCTATAATGTTGGTGTTAGCGATGTTAGTTTATTTCTGTGGCCCTGGTGGAAGTCGTTATCCTCTTTCGAGCTTCAGTGCTCAGAAAGGTGAAGGGTTTTGCCCTGTTATTAGATTATAGGCCTTTGGAATCCACTGGGGTGTTCCTTTGCTACCTTCCGGCGGAATTTCTAGCAAAGTAAGCTTTGGCCTACTTCCACCGTAGTGCGTGTCTATAGGTTTGAGTGTACCTGTATTCGAGGGCCTAATTGTGCTTGACGCTGCCCTAGTAGATTTTACGGGAGTGCGGATATATTTGACTGCGTGGTTTTGTGGGGTAGGTGAGAACACCTTTCCTAATCCCCGTGTACTGTGTGGTAATGCCTGGTCAAAATGTTCGTGCGTATATCGTGCATCCTGAGGGACTAATACCGGTGTTCGCCTTCGCTCTGGCAAATTTGCCCTTTGAACTGGCGGTAAAGGTCGCTTAATGGCTTGTGTCCGGCCTAGCAATGTGGTGGCTTGTAGCCTGACCGCTTTTCGGCCTGTGGCCACGGCAGACTCCTGCCATTGCGCTAGCCTATCTGCGTGGGTGTATGTAGGCTTTATGTGTAGTGGGACGGGTTCTATGTCGTCAGCCCATGACGTGGTTATGTCCCTTTGTTTCCCTGTCATATCATGTGTGTTTAATGGCCCTGGCTTCAACTCCCTCTCGTCCCTTTGTTCCGAGGGGATTGTTCTAGGCTCTGCCCCTCGGTTTGGCAAAATTGCCTTCCGATCCGGAGCTGAAGGACGTGTGTATGTGTTAGGTTTATTCTGCAGTAAGTTGGAGCCTAACCTGGCCGTCGTCTTGACTGTGGCCACGGCGAACTCCTTCCATTGTGTGGCAGTACGTGGCGAGAGGGACATCCTCGTAAATTGTCGAGTCAGCGTATCCACGCTTATGTCCTCTCTCGGGTGGGCTGATGGCCCTACCAACTGTATGTGGTTCTGTACGTGTACCGGGTGTGAGTCTCGGTATGAGTCCACGTCTGCACTTGCACTCGTGGTCCTGGCGCTGAATTAGCCATTGCATGCCTAGTCAGGTCCGTGTGCCTAGTGTACCTATATGCCCTATCGTGATGTTGTAGCGTGGATGTCCAAATGTTATGTTCGTTTTGCCGACGATTGCGGGTTTCATCCCTTACCGGAGCATGTGCTCCTTCTGTCGGTCTAGTTGGGTCTCTATAATCCCGGTAATGTGTTTGTCTGTAGGCTCTCGCTCGCTCTTCCCTCCTGTGTCTTCCCTTGTCCCCCCCCGGTTGTTTGTTTGTCTGTTGTTTGACGTGGTGTCGGGGTGGGTAATCCCGTTTTTCTCTGTATTGGTGTGGGAGGGACATGTCCCCGGCTTCGCCAATTCGCTGTTTTGTCAGGCTTCCGGGCCGGTTCCGGGAATTGGTGGCATGTGTGTGTGTGTCCCCGCATTGTACTGGAGGGTGGTCTATTTGTCTTTCGCCCTGTGGCCATGGTAGCCTCCCGCCCTTGTGTTGCGGTACGTGCTGAGAGAGACGTTTTCGCAAATTGCTGCGCTAATGCGTCTACAGAGATGTCGTTTGAGTGGTTCTTGAGTTTTTCCTCTGAACGCTCCCAATGGATGTTCCTCAGCATGGCCTTTCGTGCGGGCGCATACATCGTCCTATATGTGTTGAGAAAAGGAAAAAAAAATGACTTTGACTGGGGTTGTTTTACTAAGACTTTCTCCTGTGTAGCTGGTTTGGAGCAAAAAAAAAACTACTTTCTGTCTGGGGGAAAAAATTTCACTATTCGCTTGGCTTTTTGCGGTACGGAAGGGGTCGTTTTAACTACGAGGGCTCGTTGGTTGAGTCCTGTTCTCTATGCGTAGTACCCCGCCTCCACCAGTGTTTTAGATCCCTTATTTGGGGGTGGATCTAAAAGGGAGAGTTATTGTACTAATTTATAAGGTGGTGCCTAAAAGGGTAGCTTCCCTTGTCAGGGTAAGCTGACCAGTGTAGAGTGTTGTGGTGTGCTAGGAACTAGGGGGCGTTCCTATGAATAATGTAATAGTGTTTGGAGGGATGGGACCCGCTGCAAAGGGTCGTTGTGCTGGTCGCTCAGCTGACTGCTTATTATGTAATTGAACCTGCTCGTATCAGGCCGAGTGGCACGCGCTGCTTGTTGGCAGCCGAGCCGGCTCGAGAAACACAAAGGTACCTGAGTTAGCGCTAATGGACTACCGTCTGTCACGTCTTTACGTGACGGGAATAAGGAAGGGCGTTGGGATGTAAAAAGGCGTATAAACAGTAAAGCGTGTGTAGAGTGTGGACCAAGTGTTTTATTGGTCTGTGATTCTGATTGTGAGTCCCTTGTAGGGAATGAAATTATGTTCACAATGTATTACAAGTGTTGGGTTACAGGTTACATAAGTAGGAACTCTGAACACGATTGACTGACTCACCTCGGTTGACACCAGCGTAGCCTCGGGCCGTCTCGATGAAGCACTGACAATGGAGAGATCCTTTGACCTCATTAGGATGCCTTCTTATACCCTCTGGCGCTATGTTGTCAGCAATGTGTTGGCCCAGTTGCTAGTATGTAGGTATGTGTAACTATTGTGCAAGGACTGGGCTGCTTTTAGAGTGGCAAGCCGTCCCTGCTAAGTTTTATGGATGTTGGGCCGGCTTTCCAAGGGTTGCCATTTAGGGGATTTAGCCAGATGCCGGGGGGATGGACTCCAAGGGGTGCATACCCCTGGGAGGCTGTACACTACGTTCTTACGAAATCCTTCCGTGTCTGTTGTTAATGGGCTCTCTGCTTGATTCTGACTTCCTGCTATGCTGGGTTGGGGACTATGTGAGTCATCCTGCTTGTCTTTCAATGCTCCCGTTTTAAATATAGACGATTGTTCTAATGAGCGAAGTTCGGCTTTTATGATCCTGTCTGTCTGCTCTTTAAGTCTATTTTTTACCTCTTGTTCCAAAGCTTGAATACGCGTGTGGTTTTCGCCTACTGTTTTAATAATGGTGGATCTTTCCTCTCTAGAATCAATATTCATTTTCTTCCAATCTTTCCTGATCTGTTCTTTAATCGTGCTTATTTTTTCTTCAATTTGGCTCTTATTTTCATCCTGATTATTTTCTATCTGGCTTAGCCTTTCGTCTAATGTACTCTTAAATTGTTCTTGTTCCGTTTCTAGGCTTTTCCACTGTTCCGCTGATTTTATCTCGAGACGGTCCATATCTTTAATTATGCCTGATATGTTCTCATCTACTGCTGATATTTGTTGTTGAATGACCCTGCCACTTTTCTCCATCTCCTTAAATCGTCCTTCCAACTTATCTTGAGCTATTTTGACCTCGCTTGTATTCATTGTGCATGCTATTTCAATCTGCTCTAATTTAGCTAACACCGTTTCATCGAGAATGCTAAGTTTTTTTATCAAAAATTCTCTCCATTTTTTTAATCTGCTCTAATTGTTTCTCATTATTTTTGCTTACATCAAGGGCCAGTAATATCATCTGTTGGTTCGTGTGCTCTTTCATCTCTGCGGTTAACGAAGCTAATTGGTTCGTGTTTTTATTATTTTGCGCCTCTAACTGTGAATTTATAGTGTCATTAATTTCACTCTTTAATAACCTAGCTTGTTCCGCCTGATATTCATTTTGCTCAATTCTACTGTTATATAACTGTGTCCGCAATGATTCACTTTGTTCTAACAGTTTAGTATTTAGCGATTTACTTTGTTCTGACATTTTCGTATTTATTTGTTCAGATAATTTTGTATTCAACGCTTCACTTTGCTCTACCATACTAGTGTTTATAGATTGACTCTGTTCTGATAATTCAGTGTTCAACGCTTCACTTTGCTCTGCTAATTTAGTATCCAACAATTCCTGCGTTCTCCTCGCTGCACTTTCAATGATCTCCTGGATCTGCGCCACCGTTGCCATGTTTTACAATATATATGAGACATATGGGAAATGGCATACGCCAATGCCCTTTGACACGCACATAAATCCAATGCACGTTTAATTTCTTTATCCTACTCAGTTCATTTATTTTTACCTTTAATCCCATTAGTTGATTGCATCTCTGAGTAGTTCTAGTTTTACTCAATTTAATTTTAACCCCAAGCACATATTTAGTCATTAAACAGTTATCCTGATCTGATATTAACACTGACTAATTAACAAAGTATTAATTGTCATTTTAGGCTACAGCCTCCTAATATTTCCATGAGTTTGACTTTCTAAACAAATCTAGTTTTAACTTTATCATTGGGCGCCCGGTATCACATCTTAATTTTACTTTAATTTAAAAGACAACAACGTGAACCGTATTTTACTTTGCAAACTCCTGATTTTAATTTATCTTTCACACATTTGGCGGTATCCACTTCGCCTCAACTACTTTTAATAAAATATCACTTCCCGGTGATTAAATACTGTCATATCTGCCTGCACTTGCGGCATGCCAGTTTTACTCAAATACGCCACTATTGACATGTGTAATCTCCCCGTTACACCACAGTGAATAGCCCCACCGTTGGCCGCCAGTTTTCACCTATGAACCCTTCAGAATAGCAGTGTTTTATGCAAGAATCTTTGATCAAGGGGTCGCGTTCAGTTCATAGTGTGGTGTTTACGTCCGCCAAACTACGTGCTTTTCTGAGGCAAGGGTTATAGGATGAAAACTATAACTAAGAAAGAAAGGAGACAAAACGTAAGATAATAACAAGATTTAATAACTAATTTGTGCATAAAAGAATAAAACAAACAAAAATAAACAAATTCCTCCCTGAATTTTCCCTGACAGGAATATTTATCACTTTGAGGAGTCAGACAGATCTCCCCTTTTCTAATAAAATGTGGATCCAAGTTCCACTATCTTGCATATGAATTTATGTTCGCGTGGTAACTATCTACGGGAAATGAGTACTTGGATGATCATTCGTTCACAACGGGTTAACAGCCACGGTGCTCACGAACAATCATCTCGTAAAATCAACTTTTATGGCTATGGGCATAACATTAATAAAAATCCTTAAATCTAATTCTGACACACATATTACAACTCTACTATTTACAGGCATCTCTCTGAGACCCTTATTAGTGTGGTGACACACTTATCCAAATGAGCTGCCCCCAAGGCCAGATACTCAACAACAAGGAAAAACAGCGCCGCACGTGACTCACGGGCCACTGACATGGAACAATAAACAAAGAATAAACCAACAACAACAAACAACCTGAGTGGTTAAGATTACTTTATATTAACAAAACTGCATGTTAAAGATACGCTTCGAAGGTTATCGTGTTTCGTAGGCAACTCCCATTTATTTAAACAATTTTACCATTGATCAGTTTCTCACATTTATATTTATTTTCAAGTAATTGGGAGCCAGACGTGCACTCCACTTTAATGAGCTCTGTTTGCGAAACTCAGCCAGCCCTTGTGACCACAACTCACTTCTTTCCACAATACCAGTCATGTCCCCCATCCAGTGTATATAAATAGCCGACCCGCTGAACTGTTATCTCAAGGAATCAACAGCCGCTAACATCTCCTCCCACTCAACATATGGTCAGACAATAATCACATATCCATAATTGTCCTCGCAAGGATGCAATATGAATCTGGTACCAAGCTGACAGAAATCAGTCTCTGCTGACGTTCCCGCTTGTAATACCACAACAATATACTCACAATACACACATCTGGGACTGACATAACGCCTTTCACATGGGTCTGCTGAATTAGAGCTCGCAAACATTTAACACAATATTTAAAACCTACGATAGAGCTGAGTACTCTTCGTCACAAATTACATTGCTCCAAAGGGCAATAATCACACTGAATCTGATCAATAATAATTTTCAATAACATTTAATTACCCTCCAATCTACTATATAATTAGATTAATTCAGTCCTACTTCTGAAACACGACATATCTCCGAGAGACGTTTTTAACCGCACTTTGTAACCTAGGCGAACACGGCCGTTCACATAGATACGTTAGTTAACACAACACAAAGAAAAGAACCTTCCATTAACTACCATTGTGCGAGCTGCTTCCAAACAAAAGTGTGTCAGATCAAACTAAATATACTACATTAATCACACAAGCAAAGTATTTACAAAAAATATGTCCCATAAACCATAAGTTAATTTAATAAATAATAAAATATTATTTGTACTCATCTCGTGTTGTAGTCACCCGTCAAAGAACATCAGACGCCATTCCCCAACTGGATGCTTCTTTATCTCATATCAGCCATCTGGACGGACTGTTGAGAATTCCACACTTCCTCTGCATTCATCGATGTCATCCTTGCGCTGATACAAAAATTAGGTTATTATACACTTTATGCCTGACTACTAAATTCGCTTGTTCAGGTACTAAATTCCCTGTCACTGTTCGTTGGCGAATTATCGACGCTACTGTCCCTATAACTATAGTACTATGACTATCTATCACTGAATTTACCACTTTACAATGAATATCTTGTGTCCTCGACACAAATACAAGTCTATCTCTTCAGACGAACAGAATCAAAGTCCTGTGTTCTCGACACACGGAATAAAAGTCATGTCTCCTAGCCACACGGAATGAAAGTCAATCTCTTCAGACGAACAGAATCAAAGTCCTGTGTTCTCGACACACGGAATAAAAGTCATGTCTCCTAGACACACGGAATGAAAGTCAATGTCTTGGCTCTTCGACACACTTATAAATGAACTGGCCCTTGGGTCTAGATGGAGGGGGATTTTATGTAAAAATTTATCGAAATAATTGTGATACAGGAATGAAATAAATATCACTGAACTCGTAATATTGCACAGGTCACGAATATGCCCATTAATCCTAGAATCGATCGTAGAGATTTTGTCTAGGCGATTTCCCGCGTGAATGCTAGCCGCCGCGTACCCCAGCCGGAGTTGGCGCGCAAGTAGGCATTCTCTTCTCATTGGTTCTCCATTTCTCTGTAATTTGGCGGTTTCTAGTAGATCTTGGCGTCTTGGGAGTGTCTATTTTCTTCATCAGCCATTCACGTTACTGCATCATATTTCTTCTAGGCGCGAATATCACAATGAACATACCAGAACCATGTCTCACCGCGCGTCGCTTCTAAAATTGAGGTAGCCACACCTGTCCCTGTGATACATCGCTCTGCTATTTCTTTTCATAGCTCAAGTACTTAGCCTTTTGTTAAACTGATGCAGGTATGTCCCTACTGTCTCCAACAAATGCTTGAAATTTCCTCATCACTGTCTGGCTACTTTCATGATGCTGGTTGAAATATTTATTAATTGAAGAAATAAAAAGTAGAATCATTTAACCAACATAGGGTAAAGGGTTCAATATTGAGATAGCCAGTCACAAGCTCCCAGCAGAAGACAGGGAATTAACCAAAAATCTCGCCACCAACGAAGCCAAAAAAATCCTCAAACGAGAGGTTGATAGCAATAACATTCAAAACAACAAACAACTCAAAGAAATAAAGTCGTTGAAACAAAAAATAAAAGAACATGACTTAATCATCACAAAAGCAGATAAGGGAAACACTACAGTAATTTTGAACAAAACAGAATACATTGAAAAAACAGTCGAATTCCTAAACAACAACGAAATCAAGGAATTAACAAAAGACCCCACCAACAAATTCCAAAAACAAATAAAAAGTGCGCTAAAAGAAACAGAATTCATACTGACCAAAGCCGAAAAATCAAAACTAATAAACATGAACCCGAAAATACCGTCATGGAGGGGACAACCAAAAATTCACAAAAAGGAATGCCCAATGAGACCAATAGTCAATTGTAGGAATGCCCCTAATTACAAAATCAGCAAAGAGTTACTAAAAATCTTAAAATGCCGTCTTTCCAACGACAAAAACAACTCTGTAAAGAACACAACAGAACTAATAACAGCATTGAACACCCTACAAATGAAACCTAGCTTCAGGCTAGTATCCTTCGACGTAACTAACATGTACACCAATATTCCGATTATTGAAGCAATCAACACTATCGAAAACAACTTAAAATCCAACAATTCGGTAAAATAAATTGAAGAGATTGTGAGATTACTGAGGGTCGTTCTCACCCAAAACGTGTTTCAATTCGACAATAAAATATACACACAGAGAGAAGGCCTAGCAATGGGATCGCCACTAAGTGGTTTAATCGCTGACATCTTCATCAATGCACTAGAAAATGCGTTCTTAGAAAAGACTTCAACAAAGGGAATAGTAATATGGAAAAGATACGTAGATGATGTAATTTGCATCTACGATACTGAACTAACAAGCGAAGAAACAATTCTCCAATCCCTTAATAGCCTTCACCACTCGATCAAATTCACTAAGGAATCCGAAATAGACCGGAAAATAAATTATCTCGATATAACTATTGAACATAAAGACAACGACCTTTCATAATCCATATTCCCGAAAGCAACACAAACCTCGCATGCAATCGACAATCAGTCTAATCACCCCAGTACGCACAAACTAGCGGGTTTCAATTCAATGGTGCACAGAGCTTTAAACATACCTATGTCAAAAGACAACTATAATAAGGAAATAAGAACTATTATGCAAATAGCAAAGGAAAACAACTTCTCGCCAAGCAAAATAAATCAAATTATAACCAAACATAAAAATTAAGATAAAACGATTCCCAAACCGGACAGTAATGAGAAAAAATTTGCGCGTTTCAACTATGTGAATGCGAATACATATAAAATCACTAACCTATTCAAAAAGCAAGGCATAAAGATAGCTTTCACGACGAAAAACACAACCACTAGGCACCTCCTAAATAGTAATCTAAATAAACGTGACCCGTATTCAAGGTCAGGGGTATATTCTATAACGTGCCAAGACACCGATTGTCAAGCTAATTACATCGGGCAGAGTGGAAGGCGAGTAGACACACGTTATAATGAACATAGGAATGCGATAAGATACGGAACAAATTCAGCCGTGTGCGAACATATGTGTGACGCAGGGCACAGCTTTACCAACATAGAGTCGGACCTTAAAATAATCCATCACGAATCGAAAGGCAGAGCTCTTGACATAAAGGAAGCAATCGAGATACACCTAGCCAAACGAAACAATCCCAACAATCTAAATGAACACACGTTCATGGAGAGCTCACCCCTCTTCACGCTACTAAAAAACACACCCTGTCGGAAACAAAACACAATTTAGCGACACAGCCAAGCTAGATAAAAAGGGGGGAAATTAGGGGGTTATTAATAGGTAAATGTTATCTGGATCAGGTGTACGATGTACTTTTCTTCTGCAATAAAGCAAGGCCCATATTCGCGGCAGTATTAAAGGTGCCGGGACGTCCTCATAAGACCGTCAACGCTTAGTTCGAATGGGTTATGCTCCACGCGTGGCGAGGGCTAATCCACGGTCTTTAATAATTGTAGACCCACCTCATTCAATAACATACATCTTATCTAGGTTGGCAACACCTCACATAAACACATCGCTATCACTCCCCACAACACGTAGGAGCAGGGGGGAGAAAGCAGGGAAAAACGTGTCGTTAAGATAACCACCGCAGTCTATCGCACAGTGAGTTCCGGTGAGCACGAAAACTGCGATTAGCTGTTGTACGGAAGACAATCAGGTAAGTAGTTAGCCTAAAATTTTATAGTTTAACCATAGTTTACAACCATATAATCTCTCTAAAGTACAATCTACGGATAGCTATCACCATTTAGCATTTCACCTAACATATATACTGCATTTAGCATACACTGACAGTTGCAGTACCAATACTGCAACTAAATAATTGTACATATTGTAAATATTTTCACCTGTATTTCAAACATAGATGTTGTAGCCTAAGTGTAATGGATCTGATGGTGATCGCTTGACGATCGAAACTGGTCATCCTAGTGTTTTATTAATCTCATGTAATTTATTTCAGGATTAGGGCATAACCCATCTCTTTTGGGTACATTCGTGTTGACCGACTGAAAAGCACTAAACTCTTGTTTACTAAGGCAACACTGAAAATATGGCTTCAAACACCACAACATGTCTAAATGTTCAGACTATATCAAACTATAATAAATGTGTTAATGATGCCTAATGCGTAGTATCAGACATCAAAATATCCCGAATTACATATATTTCCATGCTTAGAATATATTCGACCAATAATATGACGAATAAATTGACTTCACATATATTTCATCTCAATTTCATAGTAGGGTAATATGTCAGATGTTACACATCATATGCGACTACTGTAAGGCTCGTATCTTTTTTTATTAGATATTTCATTAATGATGTTGAAACTGCTAGAAAAATTTGTTAACGAGAAGTTAGTTGAGAATACTATGTTATTGGAAGAGGAACTGTGAAGTATCTCTAATAAGAGAGAGATTGTTATTATTCCCGTGTTGACGGAGGTGTTTGTTGGAAGTATGACAATGAGCATTGTGAAGCCATTGCTCAATTGTTGAAAGACTGTGTGTAGTGACAGATTTGCGCATGATTTGATGTTGAAAATAGGATGTGTTAAGAAGAAGCAGTATTGTTGGTGTTTATTAATATTTGAAGTTATTGAAATAGACTCATGGAGTTGAAACTCCTTGAAAGCAGTAGGGCAGCGAATCCTAGTTGAAGTTGTATATGAAATAAATTATAGGATCAATGGAGCTTTGTTGAAACTGAGTTCTATTTAAATGGTTTTAATCAGAGATTGAATTTACGGTACTTATTCATCGAATTTGAATATTATATTTTATTAAGTATTTTTATTTTGAGAGACAAGTAAGAGGAGGTCAATGACTTATGTCTTCACTTAATTGTACGGATTATAGAGTCCCGAATTGTAATAGTTTCCCGAATAAGACATAGTATGGTGAAATATAAGTCTGTAGGAATTTAAGCGGAGAAATAGGAAGGCAATTTATGTCTATTTTGTAATTGAAGAAGGCAGTTTGCCCATTGTAAATATTTTATTTTAACTTGAGTAGTTGATGAACTACATCGCCGATATTTGTGTGGTATATAAATTATGTTTAGGATTTAGAGAAAGGTTTATAGTCATATTTATGCGTGTTGTAACTTTTATCTTGAATTTTAGTTTGAGGAGAGATTTTTATCGCTTCTATGAGATGAAATCAAGTGATAGGAGACGGGACATAAATTATATAGATTAATTAATAGTTTTTGTAATGACGGTGATCTACATCAGGGGTAAATTCATTTTATTTTGGGGATATTTTTTTTAAAGCTTTACAACATTTTATTTTTTGTTATGAAACTCCCGTTACCTCCCTAGGTAGTTGTTTGCCACGATTTCATTCATAATTTTTATTTGAGCTTATGAAAGCTACTGTTGATATATTTATTGGTTTCTAGAAGAAACATATGTGTATAATGTAACAGAATTAATGGCATTTGGTCATTTTTGACTCAGATCAAACGTTGGTTCTGCATATTATAAATGCAAGTGATAGGAGGCGTGTAATTTTCAATTTCAATACATATGACAGGCACGTATTTACGATTTCCTTATTTTTATAGAATTCTGGCATTGTCTTTGTAGTTAAATGGTAGTGGAATGTGCTATAGGGTGGAAGTTTCCGAGGGACCTTATCCGTTTCCGTACGCCCGAGATTTTCATGGATTCTCGTTTTTCCTGTGTAGTTTGAGAACCCTATTGTTCCGTAGTTTGTTTCTATAGCACATTCAGTTTGAAAAGTCCTTGTTACTTATTCTGAGTGTATTCGCCGAGTAGCACTGTGTTGTTTTTAGCCGGTACTTCAAGATGCTACAATCCTTTATTTTTCAGAGTCGTATTTTGGTGGATCATCCAGAAATAAGGGTACAGTACCGTGCTGAAGACTGTATCATGCAGGTGTGTCACCGGCTGTTCCACAGCATGTGGATGCAGAAAAGCCGATCTGCATTGCTCCACTATCTGCAAATTCTGCTGCGGCGGAAAGTCCTGCGGCAACCGTCCCTTGATATTCGCTGACGAGGAAGAGGAAAACATCGACGACCCATCCATACCATTCGACATAGACCCTGCCGAAGAGTCAGCCCTCTCGACTCCCCTTGCGAAACGTCCCCGGTTACTGTAGCACCCCCCCCCCCCCCATTCTTTTTTTTAAGTTGGTTTTTTACTCTGTTCGTTTTTTCCTAATAATTAATTTGTAAATAATTAATATATAAAACGCATTGTATTGTAATCTATAATTTGTATATACACACTAACTTTTTAAAAAGAACCTGTAACGAATTTGTTCTCTCCCATCTATTCATATTTATACAAAAAATGGTTCAAATATAATTTAAATGCAATGCTGTGTTCAAAATATGGCTGTGATATAATGAAAACGAAAAACTTTCACGAACACGGCACTCCAGGGCTGAATCACAAAAAAGACATTTCTTCTAGTTTCCTTAAATTTACCCCACTCCTACCCATTGCTCGTTATTTTTTTGTATACATGAATTTTAAAGGAAATTTAATTATCTACAACTTTCATTAATTTTTTTTGCTGAGATGAAGTCTTCCCCCTGTATTTGCGATGTTAAGTGGAGGGAAAGGCAGAAATTGGCCAAATCGCCAATTTTCGCCCTTTTTCGGCTTCTCGTAGCTCGAATACGCTTGGTCCTACAAAAAAACCTTGCAGATCAAATTTGTTGGAAATTTAGTAATCTACATTTTCTTAGTTAGACATATCGTCAAAAAAAAGAACTGGGAATGAGCTAGAGGCCAAAAACTGAAAGAAGTGCCAATTTCTGACAGTTTTTCAAGATGGCGGACGAAGCACGGGGGGAGGGATGACGGAAACTTGGATTAATAACTACCTAATGGTCCTAAACAACATCAACAAATAAATAAAAACGATCCCGCATCTGATGTAGGGTGAAGTTCGTTTATTGACTGGACTATTACTGTCTGGTCAGACACCGTGACTCCAGTGACCCTCCTGAGGTCTTGTTGCAGTTCTCTGGCAATTGCTGAACGACGCCGCAACGCTCAGATGGTCAGATTTCGGTCATCTTGTGGGGTTGTCATGCGTCCACGACCTTGTCCATCCCTCCTTGTGAACTGGACTGTCTCATTGTAGTGATTCCACAAGCGTTGAATAACTGGTGGAGAGACATTGAGATAAACAGCAACACGAAGAATAGTCTATCCTTCCTGGACCCTAGTGACAGCCCTTGCCACTTGAACCTCGTTAAGATGTCACATGCCATGTGCTGGTTTACGTACAACATGCTCAAATGACTACAGTAGTCTGTGTACCTCACAACAACACACGGACGCACCGCTATTCACTTTGTTTTGAGGGGTCACCTGACAGTTTAATGCATGGCTACGTCTACAGATGGAGTATTATATCGATTTGACATACCCTGAGTAGCTAAGGTCACAAGGCTTGCTGTAAGACCATTGGAACCCCATCTCCAAAATTAAAGTTCACATACCGGACGTTACAATACGTGTTCCCCTAATTTTTTGAACTGTGTAGTTCCCAAATCCTACCTAAATTACTAGTACACACTCTTATACAGGCATTACAGTGACAGAGTTTATAAGACAACTTCTACACACACCCACATACACGGGGCTACATGACCACGATGTCACAATGCCCCTAAAGAAACCACAACAAATTTCTAAGTACAGAATGACAATTAACTTAACACACTAGAAGAAAAAAGGGAAATAAAAGATAGGAAGAATAAAAATGCCTTCAACCCTCGATGAATGAAAATTGAGGGTGATGGTGTGTTACCATAAGGGAATTCGTAAAGTTAAGGTTTTCGGGCCCAAGAGAGGAGTTGCAACTGGGAGATATGGAAGTGACCAAATAGTAAAGTTTTTCGATTTAGATTTATTTGAGATTCGATTAACAATGTATAATTTAGCATGAAAAGAATACTTTCAAAGAATATTATACTAAAAACAATTTCATTAATAATGATTTCATCAGGAAACTCAATAACACTTGTTCGCATTTGCGAAAGGCTACAAAGCCTGCAATTAGTAATTTAATGTTTCTAATCTTACGAGAGAAAATTCGAGACCTCGAGATGTAATTTGTTTCTTTTCTTAACCTAAAAGTTACCGTGTGCTTGTAATTTTTTGTAATTTATATATTCTCCCTTTTCTAAAGTACGTATTATACAAGTATTTGTTACTTACATATCATTTATTCATACATGCTTGATTGTAAGATACTTTCTTTAAGTGTTGTTCTAGTAATATATCACATACTATTCATCACGCAAGAATCAACTATACTGAGAGCCATTGTCTTCATCCTCATTGGTCGACTTTTCATGCTGACAAATCCCAGCAGTTTCTTCATGGAACAGCCTAGAAATTTTCTCGGCTGGTATATAAACAGCGGGGTTCTCCAACACGTGTGTGAATACCAGTATTTCATCGAACATGTGTAACGTCGACTAAGCTCTACAGTTATCTTCAAGTCCTGTTTCATCATGAAGCATCGCTGCATTTTCGACATATCCTATCAAAAGGACTTTGAATAAACCATACTTGGTTCACCAACTTCATCCAGCACGTCGCTTTCTCAACGACATGTTTTGTTAACAAAACCTGCATCATGTTTGCCAGGCAAACATTCATCTACAAAGTTCAACTCTGACAGTTGTAAAACTTCGAACTTAGCCGGCACAGTCCATATCCTCGCCACTAGATGGGGGCTTCATTCATACCATTCCTGACCCGGTCGGAGACTGGAAGCAGGCTGTGGATTTTCATTCATTTAACTTTATTTAAGGTGCATTTGTCTGGCACCTATTGAAATTTGCTATGAGTCTCCGACATTGAAACCTTGCAGTTTTAACAAGTGTTCATTTTCAACTAAGTGAAGCGTGCTTCCTTCAATTGTTCAATCAGTGCAAGTGCTATTTAGTGTGCTACAGTTCAAACTGTGCATTTTATATTTTACTGCCTACTCTTTTGGTGAGGTATCCAGCGTGTCACTAATTATGTATATCCAGCGTGTCACTAATTATGTATTATACATCCAGCGTGCCACTAATTAACTGTCTGGCAGTTCCAGCCATGGTTGATCTAACCTACAAATTCTTCAACCAGGATCTAGATAAGTAACATTTTTGTTGTTATATTTCAAACCATAAAGCTAACTTACAATATTTTCTTCTGGGCTCTAATGAAAGATCGCTCAACTTTGATTTTGAGCATTCCTGCTCAAGTAATTCAGCAAAAAACCTTTTCCACATTTTTAATGGCTTTGATCTTGCTTTTCAATACCATTGATTGTGATTAATATACCAAGTGTTTATATGCATTTGTTTTCTTTAAACTTGTTTCAATTATCTGGTGAACTTCCTATTGGGATTGATATAACTGCTTGCTTTTGCCATTTTCTGTTTAGCAATTAATGCTTACTCTTCTGGCTTTCTTCTTGTTAATACTGCGTCAAGATTGGGCCCCTGATCGCAATAACCCCTTTAAGGTTATATTATCTTTTCGGTTTTAACTCTAACCATCAGTTGGAGTTCACTCCGATTCAGGAGGTCTTTAATTGACCGATCCTATACCAACACTTGCAAGCTGCAATTCTTTAAAGAAGAGTAAATTCAAAAACTTTAATAAAATTACTAAAGGATAAGGGTCCATTAATCGGAAACCCCATAAAATAAGCTGATTATAAATAATTGTGCGTGGAAGAGACCAATCACTGGGTAAGGATGTGAATACAACTTAGCTTTGTTTTGAAGGAAAGAATCCTTGAAGATTATAGTATGACTAGATTGGTTTACCACTCTGCCGATGCATGAAGCAGGAAGCACCATGACCTTTAAAAAGCTTCCAGTTGGAGTAGACCGGCTACGTATAACCACCAGTGACTGGAACCAGCTGAGTATGCCCGCACAAGGCTCGGGTTTGATTAGTCAGTCGAGCACCCTCTTAGATTCCGGGTTCGGATCCACAGAAGAAATGAAGGTAGTAGAACTCCCAGAAGAAATGTGACCAGCAGAGAAGTGCCTCTTGGTAATAACGCAACTCATCAACTGGTGAGAGAAGTTTATAACTGCATGGTAGAAATTGTATAGAGCTTCAGCGACGCCATATAGCCCAAGTATGAGCTGAAGAGCTTGAGCAGTAGACTAGAAGATGAAGAAGCAAAGCAGAGAAGGACGCTGGTGTCGAAGAGAACAGAAGTTATATGGCTGGCGTGACGTCAGAAAAAGTGATGTCACCAGGACAGCTGGGAGGAGCTGTCAGCCCATCAGCGTATAGAAAAGTCCCAAAGCCTGGCGAGGCAGACCAGCCCAGGTTAGTACGTACGTGCAAGCTTGGTAAAGAGGTGCTCTAAAACACACTTCAAGTATGGTGAGTAAAAATATGTAAGGATTTGATAACATTAATACAATCGAAACATGAGTTGTACGTAAACATTAAATATACAGAAGAGACTGTGCTCTCACTGCAATGAAAAAGCGAAAGTAGCAAATGGGGGAGAAAAAATAAAAATAAAAGTATTGCAAACCGATAGGAAAATACAAAACTTACTAACGAACCTATTAGGAAAAGCGAACAGAGGGACTTGAGAGGAAGAAGAGTCATGAATGGCTGATAGGAAAGGGAACGAGAAAAGGGTCCAGTCCGCCCCAAAGGCAATGGAAAAGGGTAAAATCTGGATCCTCGGGGTCGACAACTCCCGAACTCACCACGCGTGAGCCCTTGAGGGTGTAGCACTATCCAGGGTGCACCATAAGTGGTGGGGCTACACACACCCTGCTTTCTTTAAGGCATTGTGTAAAAGACAGCAGATGCCTTGATTATAAAAGAAGAAGCATGAGGGTATCAGGGAAGATGAGACAAGGGTGGGGAATTGAAAGACTCTCTAGGCCTCGGATATCCAAATACCGTAGGGGTTGGAAGAGAATAAGAGCTGACCAACGGAGGGCGATAGGAAGATGGCAGAAAGGAGCCCGGCACAAGTAAGAGGAAGTAATGCCGGAGTCAGCTGGTGCCCCGTGGTCACTAACTCTCGTCCCAATAGTTGTGACCACCTGGGGGAGCTAATGTGGTAGGCGACTGTATTCATGATCTCATATCTCCTGTAATTACTAACCAATCGTTATGATTCCTGCACCGTAAAGAACCACAAAAGTGCTGTGCCACTATTGATAGCCTAAAATTACGATAACACAATCTCTCTATTTATAAAGCAGACTTTCTATTTGATCATCTTAGTTATCGGCTAGACTATTGTATTTACCACGAATGAGGTGTATACTGACCAAACATACCCTAAGTTTGTATTCTAACGTGGATATGTTTCCTGGCTGGTGATTTATCTGTGATTAGAGTGGACACATTTCCGACCATTGGTTAACTTACCACGGAAACAAGTGTTCATCATCTAGGTCTCCTATATGGTTACAGAGACATCATCTAGGCCTCCTATATGGTTACCGAGACATCATCTGGGCCTTCTATATGGTTACCGAGACATCATCTAGGCTTCCTACACGGTTACCAAGACAACATCATCTAGGTAAGTCTCCTATATGGTTACCGAGACATTATCATCTAGGCCTCCTATATGGTTACCGAGGCATCATCTGGGCCTTCTATATGGTTACCGAGACATTATCATCTAGGCCTCCTATATGGTTACCAAGACATCACCTATCCTCCTATATGGTTACCGAGACATTATCATCTAGGCCTCCTATATGGTTACCGATATATCATCTGGGCCTTCTATATGGTTACCGAGACATTATCATCTAGGCCTCCTATATGGTTACCGAGACATTATCATCTAGGCCTCCTATATGGTTACCAAGACATCATCTGGGCCTTCTATATGGTTACCGAGACATTATCATCTAGGCCTCCTATATGGTTACCAAGACATCACCTATCCTCCTATATGGTTACCGAGACATTATCATCAAGGCCTCCTATATGGTTACCGAGACATTATCATCTAGGCCTCCTATATGGTTACCGAGACATCATCTGGGCCTTCTATATGGTTACCGAGACATTATCATCTAGGCCACCTATATGGTTGCCGAGACATTATCAACTAGGCCTCCTATATGGTTACCGAGACATCATCTTGGCCTCCTATATGATTACTGAGACATCATCTTGGCCTCCTATATGGTTACCGAGACAACATCATCTAGGCCTCCTATATGGTTACCGAGACATCATCTAGGCCACCTATATGGTTACTGTGACATCATCATGGCCTCCTATATGGTTACCAAGGCAACATCATCTAGGCCTCCTATATGGTTACCAAGACATCATCTAGGCCTCCTATATGGTTACAGAGACATCACCTAGGCCTGCTATATGGTTACCGAGACATCACCTAGGCCTCCTATATGGTTACCGAGATATCACCTAGGCCTCCTATAATGGTTACCAAGACAACATCATCTAGGCCTCCTATAATGGTTACCGAGACATCATCATCTTGGCCTCCTATATGGTTACCGAGACATCACCTAGGCCTCCTATATGGTTACCAAGACAACATCATCTAGGCCTCCTATATGGTTACCGGGACATCACCTAGGCCTCCTATATGGTTACCGAGACATCATCATCTTGGCCTCCTATATGGTTACCGAGACATCACCTAGGCCTCCTATATGGTTACCGAGACATCATCTAAGCCTCCTATAATGGTTACCAAGACAACATCATCTAGGCCTCCTATATGGTTACCGAGACATCACCTAGGCCTCCTATATGGTTACCGTGACATCACCTAGGCCTCCTATATGGTTACCGAGACATCATCTAGGCCTCCTATATGGTTACTAATTTAACATCATTTAGTCCTATATTGATACCAAGACATCATCATCTAGGCCTCCTATAATGGTTACCAAGACATCATCATCTAGGCCTCCTATAATGGTTACCAAGACATCATCATCTAGGCCTCCTATAATGGTTGCCGAGACATCACCTAGGCCTCCTATAGGGTTACCGAGACATCATCTAGGCCTCCTATATATTTACTAATACAACATCATTTAGTCCTATATTGTTACCAAGACATCATCATCTAGGCCTCCTATATGGTTACCGAGACATCATCTAGGCCTCCTATATGGTTACTGTGACATCATCATTGCCTCCTATATGGTTACCAAGGCAACATCGTCTAGGCCTCCTATATGGTTACCAAAACATCATCTAGGCCTCCTATATGGTTACCGAGACATCACCTAGGCCTGATATATGGTTACCGAGACATCACCTAGGCCTCCTATATGGTTACCGAGACATCACCTAGGCCTCCTATAATGGTTACCAAGACAACATCATCTAGGCCTCCTATAATGGTTACCGAGACATCATCATCTTGGCCTCCTATATGGTTACCGAGACATCACCTAGGCCTCCTATATGGTTACCAAGACAACATCATCTAGGCCTCCTATATGGTTACCGAGACATCACCTAGGCCTCCTATATGGTTACCGAGACATCATCACCTAGGCCTCCTATAATGGTTACCAAGACAACATAATCTAGGCCTCCTATAATGGTTACCGAGACATCATCATCTTGGCCTCCTATATGGTTACCGAGACATCACCTAGGCCTCCTATATGGTTACCGAGATATCATCTGGGCCTTCTATATGGTTACCGAGACATCATCTAAGCCTCCTATAATGGTTACCAAGACAACATCGTCTAGGCCTCCTATATGGTTACCGAGACATCACCTAGGCCTCCTATATGGTTACCGTGACATCACCTAGGCCTCCTATATGGTTACCGAGACATCATCTAGGCCTCCTATATGGTTACTAATTCAACATCATTTAGTCCTATATTGATACCAAGACATCATCATCTAGGCCTCCTATAATGGTTACCAAGACATCATCATCTAGGCCTCCTATAATGGTTACCAAGACATCATCATCTAGGCCTCCTATAATGGTTGCCGAGACATCACCTAGGCCTCCTATAGGGTTACCGAGACATCATCTAGGCCTCCTATATATTTACTAATACAACATCATTTAGTCCTATATTGTTACCAAGACATCATCATCTAGGCCTCCTATATGGTTACCGGGACATCATCTAGGCCTCCTATATGGTTACTGTGACATCATCATGGCCTCCTATATGGTTACCAAGGCAACATCGTCTAGGCCTCCTATATGGTTACCAAAACATCATCTAGGCCTCCTATATGGTTACCGAGACATCACCTAGGCCTGATATATGGTTACCGAGACATCACCTAGGCCTCCTATATGGTTACCGAGACATCACCTAGGCCTCCTATAATGGTTACCAAGACAACATCATCTAGGCCTCCTATAATGGTTACCGAGACATCATCATCTTGGCCTCCTATATGGTTACCGAGACATCACCTAGGCCTCCTATATGGTTACCAAGACAAGCTTGCACCAGGCACCCGAGGCCATACGATATTATTATTATTATTATTATTATTATTATTATTATTATTACCAAGACAACATCATCTAGGCCTCCTATATGGTTACCGAGACATCACCTAGGCCTCCTATATGGTTACCGAGACATCATCACCTAGGCCTCCTATAATGGTTACCAAGACAACATCATCTAGGCCTCCTATATGGTTACCGAGACATCATCTAAGCCTCCTATAATGGTTACCAAGACAACATCATCTAGGCCTCCTATATGGTTACCGAGACATCACCTAGGCCTCCTGTATGGTTACCGTGACATCACCTAGGCCTCCTATATGGTTATCGAGACATCATCTAGGCCTCTTATATGGTTACTAATACATCATTTAGTCCTATATTGATACCAAGACATCATCATCTAGGCCTCCTATAATGGTTACCAAGACATCATCATCTAGGCCTCCTATAATGGTTACCAAGACATCATCATCTAGGCCTCCTATAATGGTTGCCGAGACATCACCTAGGCCTCCTATAGGGTTACCGAGTCATCATCTAGGCCTCCTATATGGTTACTAATACAACATCATTTAGTCCTATATTGTTACCAAGACATCATCATCTAGGCCTCCTATATGGTTACCGAGACATCATCTAGGCCTCCTATATGGTTACCGAGACATCATCTAGGCCTCCTATAATGGTTACCAAGACAACATCTAGGCCTCCTATATGGTTACCGAGACATCATCATCTAGGCCTCCTATATGGTTACCAAGACATCATCTTGGCCTCCTATATGGTTACCGAGACATCATCATCTAGGCCTCCTATATGGTTACCAAGACATCATCATCTAGGCCTCCTATATGGTTACCAAGACATTATCATCTAGGCCTCCTATCTGGTTACTAATTATACATCATTTAGTCCAATATTGTTACCAAGACAACAAGGCAACATCCTCGGGGCTTAGAAATCATGCTTCTCAGTGTAGCGAAGGAACTTATTTAGTTTTGTGTTTTTGCAGTTTATTATGGGCGGGATTCAACATTACTGGAGAGATATTGGCATGAGAATTCTTGTTTAAGTAGAAGGCACTCCTACAATGAAACTAGGCTGCACAAAGAGTGCTGTCCCACTGCTAATATACCGTATAGCCCTCAATTACGATAACACTATAGCTCTATAAGTGATGTAATGTTTCATTTGTTTCAACCTCAACATTTGTATGATGTTAGACGACTATGGCATGTTCACACATGTGACAGTAAGCACAAAATCAACATGGTGGCCACGTGAACTTCAAATATTAATATGGGTGTAAGTGTAAGCTTGATAATCAATGGGGAGACAGTACAACAAGTGACTAAGTACAAGTATTTAGGAACAAATGTGAACTGCTTCATTGACTGTACTGAGGAGATAAAGTCCAGGATCGGTCAAGCCAGAAATGCATTCAATAAAATGAGGAGAGTGTTCTGTAGCAGAGACCTTAATTTACTTCTAAAAATTAGACTTCTGAGATGGTATATCTTCTTCACCTTGTTCTATGGAGTTGAGTCCTGGACCATAAAGAAAATAGAAATGGACAGATTGGAGGCATTTGAGCTATGGACGTACAGAAGGATACTGAGGCTGAGTTGGAAAGAAAAGGTCACCAACGATGATGTGATGCGGCGGATGGGAAAGAGAAAGGAAATATTAAATACTGCCAAAATTAGAAAACTGCAGTATCTGGGTCATGTGATGAGAGGAGAGAAATATCACCTGCTGCAGCTGGTCGTTCAAGGGAAGCTACAAGGCAAAAGAAGACCAGGAAGAAGACGCATTTCTTGGATTGATAATCTGAAAACTTGGTTCAATCATTCCACTATTGAGCTGTTTCGTGCTGCATCATCTAAAGCAAGAGTCTCTATGATGGTTGCCAACCTCCTGAGAGGAGATGGCACATAAAGAAGAAAAAGTAAGTGTAAGGAAATAAGGATTATTGTAGATATACAGTTAAGGTAATTTATTTCCAAATATCCACTAGCCATTCTAACAATGCAACAGTACATAATGAATGATAGAGTGAGAAACGGGCAGGTTATACAATTGTAGGAAACACGTACAAAAAATATGTCTTTTTTTATTGGAAGAAGTATGATAGTTTACATTTAAGATACCCATCACTAGCTAAGAGTGAAAATATATTTATATGTCTCTATACTATCGCACATTCCAAATAGAGACAGATGACTCAGAGCTTTGTTTACAAAAAGCGGTCTAAGCTACGAATACCGATTGTCAACATAGGCTATCGCGTTTTCACACACTTAAATACACATAAAACTGCCAGCTAATACACCCACTCTACCGAAAATCGTTAAGTTTCATACTGCTAAGTAAACATTTATACAGTCACTTTATCACATACGATAGGTACATTTTCATAGAATATACAGTACATTGTAACACAACGAAGGTACAAATATAGTTTTTGAAAAATAAAATTACTATTTCAAAATTTTATACATTACAAAATTAGATATGTTTTAGTTATGCCACTGATATGGCTGGAACAATTTTCACATAACATTACACTCACTTAATCTGCAGAATGAGGATACAGTTCAATGTTATGGAGATCAAGCACATGTTTTCATACTTTTTATTTTATTTTCAAATTGTCAAATACTGAACAATTCACATAAATAGACAAATTATTTAATTTTAATTATTTCCATCTGAAACTGAATCAGATGTTTCAGGCTGGCTGTGTGGCGCAGGGGTGAGGATCTCGCCTACTGTGCTCAAGTTTTTGGGCTCCAAACCTGTTGTCATTGGAAGGCCCTTAAACGTGAGAGACTAGTATCAGTAGATTTACTGGAACATTTATGTTCCAATAAAGAGGAAGTTTCCGCAGTCTCTAAAGCCGCAGTACTTAAGAGCTACATAAGACCGTACCATTAACATTATTATTATTATTGTTATTATTATTATTATTGTTATTGTTATTATTATTATTATTATTATTATTATTATTATTATTATTATTATTATTATTATTATTATTATTATTAAAACAATTAAATTGTTAAAACTAGTAGCAAGTTTTGGTGAAAATATCCTCCGAACTAAGAAGACATATCTGGATCGCCATTGAAGGTAATTCTCAACGGAAGAGTGCCCTACGGGCAAAGATAAAATGACTCTGGCCTGAAGTAATATGATAAATGGTTCCAGGCTACTGTTCAGAAGTAACGGTGGGAGTCCGTAGTCTGCCACTCAGGAGCTCGACACAATGTGCGTAAACGAATTTCTTCCCCTAAAAGAAAATTAAAATAATAATACAGTTATTAATATGTAAAAGGTTAAACTGTGACAAACAGAATTGATGTCATCAGCCTCAGAATTACAGATAAAACGAATTCTTGGAATTAGCTTTAGTTAATGCCAAAGATTTTCAGGAATTAGATTTACTCCTTCAGTAATTCATGTAATTATTTATGAAATTCAAATTAATTTCACTGTTTTTGCTGATTGTAATCAAAATAAATTAAATTTGAGGTTCAACATGTAAAAACACAATGAAGGTATTGTTGTTTTAAGGAGTGGAACCACGAGGTCATCTGCCCCTCAAAATACAATGAAAATGGCCCTTGAAGGAAAATATTTTCTGAGAAAAATATCGATGGACACCATTTCTAAACAAGCATATTAATCGAGAACTTGAATCCTCATTCTGCAACAATACACTTTACAACAATTGTCACAACACATACATCTTGTTTCTTCTTGAAGAGCTAATCTACATAATTAGGCCTGCTCTACTCTTGTCGCCCATAAGTCTTTTCAAGGGCCTTAAATTTATACACAGTATATCAGATCAATATTATTTTGGCATAAGCACTCAATTTTACACCAAATGTACAATACATTGATATGGGCTATAGTACAAGTAGGCCGTTATAACTGAAGTGTTTCACCAACAAGGATTCGTTTAGAATACGAACAGAAACAATTCATATAATTTTCAATATCAATAATATATTATTATATAATAACTTTATTAAACACTATGCGTACAATGATTTATATTTACTTCTGTTTTTCAGCAGTCTTTTGTTCTGCTTCCACAAGTCACTATATGAAACAAGGTGAGTTTTTATTTTGGCACGTGTTTATGTCTTGCCTGGCATTTAAATGGTTATAACGATCATAATGAAAATTTGGCAATGGTTGATTTATTAATGTGGGGACATTGCAGGCTACATTTCATTTCGGAAAATATTTGGTGGGCAAGGGGAACACGGGGGCCTTTAATTATTTTGAACTGTAAATGAACACAAACGTCATATCAAAATTCATGCCAGATATACATATACATACATACACACAGCATATTTCTTTCAATTAATTTCAAGTGTCCAAGCAATTTCGATTTATATTTTAGTGAATTAAAAAATATGAAAAAAGTAGAATGATAAACCTTACAGAAAAAAAGTATTCCTTCTATGTTGGGATAGTGTGCCAATACGTGGCAGGGCGAGCTGTTGGCAATGGAGGCTATAGTAATATTCAATAGTATTATGTGAATTTAGAAAGAATCTCCTCGTACTTCAAAACGAACCTTGGGTGGAAGCGTTGAACTTATTAATTATAAAATATAACCAATTTACATATATTTCTTACTATTAACACTCATTAACATAAATATATTTATATTTTACATTCATCAACATTTAATGAGGAAAATGTAATGGGTAACTATGCGCAATGAGCAAGACAGATGAGGGGGTAGGCGATCACTTTACAGACAAGGAGAGTTATTGTTCGAACGGTGCCATCTACAAGAGAAGTCGGCAGGTGTGCGCTCAGTACGAGACTATTGGAGCGGCAATGCTGTGTGTTTCGTCATACATGCAAGAGGTCACACCTTGTGACTGAAATAATCACTGTATTTTGAGCTCGGAATCTCTTCTGATGCTACAGGATTATTTTACACTCACTCCAAGATATTACTTGCATGGTACTTACTTTCTTTTCCCATTCACCTATCACTACAATAGACCCTGCTAATTATAATTACACACACTACTACTGTCATTAAACAACACGTTATCAGGTAAATACACAAACACACGAGCACGTTGATCAAGATGTCTGCAACACCTAAACGAAGCAACAACAACGGTGAATATTAAGGGAACGATCCATTTTTCTTCACACGAAGTCTCCATATTGCCATTTGATTCCTTCACTAACCACGGCCACAGTTCCGTTGAAGTGCCACGCCATTACTGGACTAGAGCACACAGCATAGACACTTACGTCTGTAGAGCACTCGAACACCTGCCGACAGATGATCTACTAGTAAATACTTTTATACTTATAGAGATGACTTTCTTCCTGCGTTGTCATTAGTCTCTACTACGTTAAACAACTATTATTTAAAGTGCAATGCTGTGTCATCTGTTTGCTGAGTTCATGTCTCTTCCCACTTCTGCTTTTAAACCATAGTAAAGTTAAAGTATAACATAGTTCTTAAGATCAATGAAAAAAGGTTTTGACAAATCTGATGAATTACTGAAAACATATCTAATAGAAAAAGTGTGGTGACTCCTAAATAAGGTTCACATTTCCTCTCTTCCAATAGCGAAGTCATCATTTAGGTCGACCAGGTGTTACGTCCCCTGTACAAAACATACCACTAGTTATTTATTTCTTTGTTTATTGAATATCCGAATAGTTAGGGCCCTATTTTACAGGAGTATATTCGTGTTATAGTTTCCAATCAATTATTGATGATTGTTCATAACCCAAAATAATGAAACTATTTATCAAAGATATGACGAATGAATTTTAAGAACTGTTTGTAACGGAAGGATTTTTTTAACAAATTATATAAGGGATTTGTGAACTCCACATTACAATTATTCAAGTAATACTTGAGTTCAAATCTTGCTCTTTCAAACATAGCACAGAAAGTAAGTGATTCACAGTTTGTGAAGATCTGAAAAAGTACAAATAGTCACATGTAGTATTAGTTTTCAAGCGTTCAAAGTAGCACTTAAACTTTCAATGGCCGGAGAGAAATGAGAGGGGTTGAATTCCGGCACTAATGATTTTCAATCAAGCCGGTAAAATACTTGTAAAGAATGGTAGTTATTTTTGACAGATCCTCTTGGGCTTGAGAACCAGAGGTTATTCCACTGACTTATTATATAAATTTTAACTTGAGTTTTAGCGTAGCTTGGGAAAGATTTGCTGTAGGACGAGAAGGCTTGCTTTGGCTGGGATAGCCGCCTTTTCATTTTCAGCACGTCCTTTACAGGCACACTTATAATGCCAACTGCATTAACAGGGTAGGGTGTACCGGAAAACATTTTACAAAGATTGACAGATATACATTAATATAATGTTATTGGTTTTATGTTCCTTTTAACTTCTAAGGTTTTTAAGAGACATCGGGCTGCCGGAATTTTGCCCCGAAGGGGATCCTTAACGTGCCAGAAAATATACTAACACGGCTCCCTCATATTTTCGCACCCTCAAATGCCAGATGACTGCGTCAGGATCCGATCTTGCAACCTTGGGAACAGCAGGCGAGAACTGCACCACGCAGTCAGTCAACAGATTGCAATTATAAGCTACTGTTCTGTTGCTCCTTTGGGTCTAACTACCTAGAAAGTTATGTCCTTTAAATAGCGATCACCTTCGCTATAACTTCTCTACTTTGCAGGTTACAACGCATTTGTCTCTGAAGGAGATGTGTCGCAAACATCATTTGCATTCTATTATCATCTCGACTTGAAATCACCAGCTATCGTAGCAAAAACTGTGGCACAATCGTAGCTTATGTACAGATTGACGTAGTTCGTGCATCCATATTCCACAACTCCTCAACGGACCCACAATAAATGTGTAACTGAAATAAATGAGAGGTGTGATCCCAGTGGAGAAGCGTAGAGGTGGAAATTATAAAAAGTTGAAGGCTAATCGATTGGAATGGCAATACATATATAAATTAGATATTATATTCCCCGTCATACAACTGCAAGAACATTTGACTGTTTACAGGAGAACAGCGTTATTTACAGCAATAAGTACACAAGCTTGATTTCCCATTCCCAACAAACAATTCTAATAACATTTCAGAATTGTCTGGAGAAACGCATTATTTACGGCAAGACTAATTTTCTATTTTATATTACATCCCACACCAGGCAATTCCAATGACATGCCATCATTTACCAGCGAGTAGCTATATCTACAGCATTGCTAATGTAATTATGATTTACCATGAACTAGTTCTACCAACATGTTGTCATTCACCATAGAATAGCTATATTTACAGCATTAATATTATAGTTATGATTTACCATTGATCAGTTCCGCCAACATGTAAGAATTTACCAGTGAAAAGCAAATTTACAGCAATGGAGGCATTGGGGGTAAATTCTACGTACTCTACTCTAATGAGGAAGAATTATGAAATGTTTGCGCATGAGATAAATTCACAGTTGATAGGAATAAGAATATATATTTATGCTTATAGTGGTTATTTAAAGCAGTAATCCGAAATAAGAACACTTCACAATATGTAAAATATCCATCTGTATATGAAATCACGGCTGACACATGTCTTAGCTATTCTTCATGTACTATTTCTTGATTAATGAATCAATCCCGCCAGCAGGATCGGATGTACAACACACTTATCTATACCATATGTACACACATCAAAAAAAAGTTTTGCATCACCTCGGTTCCCAGATCTCCGGCATATAGATGTTGACTGTGTATATTGTATCCAAGATACAGTCCCTTTGACTGTTCATAGATGTCACTAAAACTGCTCAAAGATGTAAACAACCATGCATGAGCAGGGCCTATTAGACGGAGGGGGTACGACAGCCGATCAGTTCCAGTCATTCCACCAGGACGAAGGTACGCTGCTCATGTTGTCTGTAGTTCTACCATGCCTAGAAGGTCAATACCGCAGTTCGATCGCGTCCGCATTGTTACTTTGTGTCAAGAAGGGCTCTCAACAAGGGAAGTTTCCAGGCGTCTCAGAGTGAACCAAAGCGATGTTGTTCGGACATGGAGGAGGTACAGAGATACAGGAACTGTCGATGACAGGCCTCGCTCAGGCCGCCCAAGGGCTACTACTGTAGTGGATGACCGCTACTTACGGATTGCCGCTCGGAGGAACCCTGACAGCAATGCCACCATGTTGAATAATGCGTTTCGTTCAGCCACAGGACGTCGTGTTTCAACTCAAACTGTGCGCAATAGGCTGCATGATGCGCAACTTCACTCCCGACGTCCATGGCGAGGTCCAGCTTTGCAACCCCGACACCATGCAGCGCGGTACAGATGGGCCCAACAACATGCTGAATGGACCCCACGGAATTGGCATCACGTTCTCTTCACCGACGAGTGTCGCATATGCCTTCAACCAGACAATCGTCGGAGACGTGTTTGGAGGCACCCTGGTCAGGCTGAACGTCTTAGACACACTGTCCAGCGAGTGCAGCACGGTGGTGGTTCCCTGATGTTTTGGGGTGGCATTATGTGGGGCCGACGTACGCCACTGGTGGTCATGGAAGGCTCCGAAACGGCTTTACGATACCTGAATGACATCCTCCGACCCATAGTGCAACCATATCGGCAGAATATTGGAGAGGCATTTGTCTTCATGGACGACAATTCTCGACCTCATCGTGCACATCTTGTGAATGCGTTCCTTCAAGATAACGACATCGCTCGACTACAGTGGCCAGCATGTTCGCCAGACATGAACCCTATCAAACATGCCTGGGATATGTTGAAAAGGGCTGTTTATGGACGTCTTGACCCACCAACCACTCTGAGAGATTTACGCCGAATTGTCGTTGAGGAGTGGGACAGTTTGGACCAACAGTGTCTTGATGAACTTGTGGATAGTATGCCACGGCGAATACAGGCATGCATCAATGCAAGAGGACGTGCTACTGGGTATTAGAGGTAGTGGTGTGTACTGCAATCTGGACCACAAATGCTGAAAGTCTAGCTGTATGATGGTACAACATGCAATGTGTGGGTCTCATGAGCAATAAAACGAGCTGAAATGTTGTTTGTGTTGATCTCTATTCCCTTTGTATTTAACGGTTCCGGAACTCTTGGAACCGAGGTGATGCAAAACGTTTTTTGATGTGGGTATATGCTATATATGCTAAAACTCATACGGTCGTGACTTGGACTACGAATTGATGCTTACATTTCACGACAAATGTGCATGAGGTAAAAGTCCAATGACTTAAGGATAGGTGCCCTTATTAAAAGGGTTTGAAACTTTCCATGGTCCCAGCAATTTTTCTTCATCGACTTGATATTTCCTTGTGATTTCTACCCTTGGGGGGTAAACAACAACAACAACAACAACAACAACAACAACGTGATAGCCTATATCAGTCAGTACAGTTTGCAGAAGCAGAACACAACCACATAAGTTTACACAACAGTGTTCGTAGACGAACAGACTACTAGGCCTACTACATGTTTGTATAGTTCTATTTCGAGGATCATAGCTGAGCCATAACAAGTAGCCTAGTAGTGGTGGAGGAACGCCACTGTTTAAGAGTAGCGTTGAGTTTTTGAAATACTTTAGTAGTGCTACTGTAGTTAGTTATTTAACCTAGCCTGACGATGTTGGCTTGACGAACAAAATATTTCTTCTCTCTAATTATTTTAAGCCACGGTGGGTGAGTGGATAGCGTGTCGGTCTACTAACCCCAAGATTGCAGGTTCGCTCCTGGCCGTGGTAAGTGATTTTTGAAAGGCGGCAAAAATACGATACGCATGTCATACGATGTTGGCATGTCAAAGAACCCATTTGAATTCAGTAGGCCGAGTTCATAATGGCAAAATTAATCTCGGGAGTTTCCGCCAACACAAAGTTCCTCGTTTCTTTACTAGAAAGCGCTAGTGTTCAAGGAGATTAGATATCTAACATCTAACCTCCTTGACTTTCATAGTGAAGGAACAACGAAATTCGACATGCAAGCTACCCTCTGGGTGTCAAATAACAAAGCTTGCACCCGGCATTCGAGGCCATACGATATTATTATTATTTTAAGAGTGAAGCGTACAAATTGTTAAGTAACTTAATTTGATATTAATTATCGAGAGTGGTACTGTAGCTACACTCGGCAGCGCTAGGCCATGGGTCCAAGCTATCTGTGGGCTTCGTAGACGTGAGCTAGTTCCCCACCGTCGGCCATCCTTGAAATGGCTTCCAGTATTTTTCATTTCAACTCCAGGAAAATACCAGGAAGGTACCTTCAGTAACGATTCGTAAAGTAAAGCAAAGTAAAGTAAAAACTAAACCAAACATAATAAGGTAAGATAAAATTTCAAAAAGTCAATTAAAAGAATAAAATATAAGAAAAAGAATAAAAAATTAATGCAAAAACAAAAAATACCTAATAAAAATCAAAAATTAAAAATTGAAAATCCAAAATTGGAAACTTAAAAATGAAAATTTAAAGTTTAATATTCAATATTCAACATTCAAAAATTCAAAAATACAAAAAGCAAAAAGTAAACGGAAGAAACCAAAAGAAAAAAAACAAAGAACAAAATTCAAAAGTCAAAAATCAAAAAAATCATCAAAAATCAAAACACAAAAGAAATATATAAATAGCCAAAATTTAAAACTCAAGGTCGTTGCAGAATTAAGTCTCATAATCTGTACATTTATGTAAGATTTATAAGTTAACAGCTAATAATGTGTTGCATTTTTGGAAACAGTGAATCGAACAGTGCCTTAACACGCAAGGCTATTGGGTGAAGCTATCTCTGGACTCGAGAGTCGAATGGGTTAGGATTCCACCATCGGCCGTCCTTGAAAAGGCTTCCTGTAGTTTTTATTTCAACTCCAGGCAAATAGCCTACCCACGTTGGTACCGAAGTACAAGGATCACCTTAAATCTAAAACCTTTTCGTAGTCCAAGTCACGTAGTAGTAAGGAAATGCATACTGATCTAACGACAACGGAATATGCTTGAAGAAACGGCAAGGAATCGTATCTCCTTAACTAAAACTGTTTTTCTTATCATGAGTGATGTGAAGAAATAATTCATTCCTCACTTGATAATTGACTCCAATGTTTTAGCAGTGCTTCAAGAAGTTGCACGAACTCGGAAATACAGTATATTTCATTTTAATCCTCGGAAGAGAATATTATTTCTAGTAAAGCAGACCAAGAAATACCAACTTATTTGGCTTGGATTAGGGCTGGTATTACGTGTTTGAGAAACGAGTACCTCTGATCTTAACTGCTGGAGCCTTGTGGTTCGAGGAGGGGAACACAGCGGTGACGGAGTACAGTATCCACAAAGGTCCAGCACTGCTAAGCGCAATAGGAGCATGTCACCACAGAGAGGAGAACGATGACCGAGGCTACTGGAGCTGATTTATATTCTTCTCGTGCGACTGTACCTGTCAACAGTGTTAGCTGACATGTAAACAAATTTTGGTTTACAACTACGCCGCCGGCACTCGTATTTCAAACGGGTAATGTAGGGTGTCCAGCAGTGTTTATGGCAGATGCTTAGCTAAACAGTCACACCATCCTCTACACAAATTTACTGCACGATATGTACACGTTCAATACGTCAGTAATTGCAGGATCGAAGGTGTAACTACCACCTTAACTACACTCTTTTGCTCTCCATAAAAGTACCTTTATACTTTTAACATCTACTGCAGATCTGTATTAATTTCCTCTTCCCTTCATTAGATTTAACTAGATATAGACTTTTCGTCGTATTTGGGACATCCTGAACTAGGACCAGCAGATAACGCACGTGTAAGCTCACGAGGATGATGACCAAGATATCCCTAGCCCCTAAAATCAATCAACAACATCATACAGGGTCCAATTGAAATTTAACTGTTGATAGTATAGATTATTTTCTGTATATCGAATCACGGAAAGTTTCCCTGTACTGTATTCTTAACTTTTGAAGGAAACCTGGCTAGCATTAATTATTCGATGATCATCACTAGTTTGTAAGGTTCCATATGACCAACACAATCCAGCAATGTTGAAGGAGCAGTTTTTCCTTCCTTGTTACAATGAAGAGCTTATTTCCTAAGTGACGTAAATCCATGAAATGCAAAACTTCAGAAATCGCGTTTTTGTTTCTTTGTATAATTAAATTCAGATATGATTATGAATATAATGTAATTTTATTGATTATTTTTATGACCATCCTGACACTGTGTTTTAAAAATCTCCTGTCATTGGAAATGGTGGTAATCGTCTCCTGTAAGTTGGAGTTAGGACGTTTTGGAAATTAATGATATATTGACATTCGCTTTGAGTGACATTTATGAACATTTAAATGGTTAAACACAACAAACACCAACTGATACTCTACATATTCTTCAAAGTTAGCCATGGCCTTGATTTATCACGTGATATCACGTGATGTCCTGAGAGCCATCGAATTGGTCAACATGGATATAAGACACATTGGAAATAAATACACGTTGGAGTTACGTCACTTTGCAAATAAACCTAGTTTTTAGATCTCTATTAATATGGGATATACGGCGTAATGCGACTTAAAACCTTTGCTATAGCCTACGTTGAGAGAACCTATAAACTTGCTAATGAAAGAAAAAATTGAAAAACCGTCAATTTTGGATTTACGTCACTTTGGAAATGTGCTCTTCAATTGTGCAGCACCGTTCAAGCAGAGGTGGAGACCGATTGAGCCTTCAGCTCATGGGTAAGTTTACAGTTGTAGCTAAGCTAAAGAAAGAAAACTTAAAGTCGTTGCTCGAAGGAGCGGTCAAACGAGCTGTACTAGCTGTCTTAATACCATCATTAGTTAAGACCGACGATACTTGATGGAATTGCAGAGTGTAACTTCCACAAACTATTATTTAATGAATTTTGTTACTGGTTTTACCTTTTAGCACAATCGTAAATGAGTTTATTTCCTTTTTATTTAACAACAACTACTTAAGCTTATCCGCAGCACAAATTTGAATTAATCGATGATGGCATTTTGGCTTTCAGAGCCAATTAATTAAAACTCAACGAATCATTTAGATGTTTGCCGTGTCTTTAGCGCGATTTTGCTTAGGTGCACCAAGTCAGGCTCATCAGCAAACTCTTGGTGACCGGACCGGACCACCGCAGGGGTAGTGAATGATGCACCACGTCTCCTTATATGAAGCGCATTTGCGCTTCTTTACCGCGAGAGATAAGAGCTCTTTCTGCGTTTCTCCTCCCTATAGAGATTTCCAAAAAAGATGGCTTCCACGGCTAAGTCAATACAATTACCAAATATTATAGTGTTTTGCCGGGTCTTTGGCGAGGGCTGACTGGATGTACCTTGGCGAAATTTCGCAAAAGACACGAGAAAGCACAAGAAGACATACTGCGTTTGGATTAAGTTTATGTATACAATTGAAAGTAAACTAATTTCCCATGATAATCTCGAATGGTAAAACCAGTCGGACGTTTGTTTAAAATCTTTACGATAGTGGAAATAGTTCTATCGCCAGTCTTAACTGTTGAAACATAGGCTTACTGGCATAATCGGTCATAAGGGGCCGTCCACATATTACATAATCACTGTTTGGTCAATTTTGTATCCCCCTTACCCCCCTTCCCCCTGTAATTACGCACATTAATAGTATCAATTCCCCCTGTATTATATAATGTCGAAGCAATACCGTACCTAATATTTCTGATTTCGTCACGATTTATCCGTAGGCCTATAAATAAATGAATCAGAAAACACAATGTCAGTGACTCAGGGACATAAAATTACTCTAAAAATATAACGCTGTAGTTTCCTGAGGTGCTTCAGGGGCAAAGAAAAAAACGCACAAGAAATGTACGAGCAATAATTGAAGAAAGCCCAGGTTTAAATTTAATCAAACATATGTTTTGAAACGCTTTATGATTTCAATAGAAGTATTCTTTGAAAAAAGTAAGACTTCTGCTTATTTTAGAAGTAAAACAAAAATGTTCTTTACGTTCAACATATAAGGAAAGGCTTCTGATAATTTTCTAAGTAGAACAAAAATGAGCTTTACATTCAATATACAGTATAAGGAAAGGCTTGTGATAATTTCCTAAGTAAAACAAATATAACCTTTACATTCAACTTATATGGACAGGTTTCTGATAATTTCGTAAGAAAAACAAAAATGACCTTTACATTCAACTTATTAGGAAAGGCTGCTGATAATTTCGTAAGAAAAACAAAAATGACCTTTACATTCAATTTATTAGGAAAGGTTGCTGATAATTTCGTAAGAAAAACAAAAATGACCTTTACATTCAATTTATTAGGAAAGGCTGCTCATAATTTCCTAAGAGAAACAAAAATGACCTTTACATTAACCTTAAACTTCTGATAATTTGGTAAGTAAAACAAAAATGACCATTACATTCAACTTAAATGACAGGCTTCTGATAATTTCGTAAGTAGAACAAAAATGACCTTTACCTTCTACTTACAAGGAAAGGTTTCTGCTAATCACTAGAGCTTTCCTTCAGCGTGGCTGAAAACGTGGGTAGGATGCAAAATGAGTTGATTCTTGTTATTTGTTAAGTGATTACGTAATCATTTCTTTTACCTCCCCTCTCACGTCATCAACGTAATCATAATCTTCGAAACCCACCCTCCTTATGAATATGTTACGTAATATGTGGACTACCCCTAACAGAGTCTTCTATCAGCAGTTGTAATCTAGAGCACATGAAGGTTTTCGCACGACTTGGACTTGTAGTCGTTGATGCACATTTTCTGGAGGATCTCGCGAGCGATGTTGAGTGACAGTGAGGTCCGGGATCCGTGGAGCTTGGGAGGATGTCCACCCTTGCTACCGCGACGCAGCTTCTGCTTGCGATCCCGACACTCCCGGAGACGGATCTGTTTGAGAATGCCCACGAGCAGCTCGTCAACATTGTGCTGAATACCGCTTGACGTCTCGATGAACTTGCAGTCTCTGGATGTCGCCAAGGCTTTTCCCTCTGAAACATACCACAGGATTCATTTTAACAAACGATTAGATTGTCTCAGCAATAGTGTCTGTTGCGTCCCTTAAAACAACACTAACTAACTAACTAACTCAGTAGTTAGTAGCCTCATGAGGACAATTGAGTAGCTGCCTGGCTGTGAGACAGCGCTCCGGTCACGGAGACCAATATTAACGGCCGAGGGGACCCGACTTGCTGACCACGCGCCACCCCATAATCTGCAGGTCAAATGGCTGGACAGCGGTCACACCACGGGGTTTGGTTTGGTTTTTAGATTCATTATAAAATTAATTAAAAATCGTAATTTGCAGGAAATCTTAGTTCTCATAATTATGCACATTCTCCACGTTTAGCACAATTGTCTTTGAAATCGAACAAAATAGAGATTTTAAACAGTTTGATGTACTGATTACGAACATGTTGTTGTATTATTTGAGAAGCTTGGACATCGTGGTCATTTAGCCCCGTGTACTTCGGTAGGGGAGAGTCTGATAAAACAGGGTAGTCTGATGAAACGGGGTACCATAGTTTTCTCGTCTGGTATGTGGTGACATCTTCCGGTGAACATAATAACCTCTTTCTCACGTGATGACCTTCATTCTTAGAGCAGTTGCAATCTATAGGATGCAAGCGTACGTTCTCACAGGGGTAAAATCTATTTTTACAGTGTTGTGTTATAATATCCGCTTATAAATTGTGTGCTTATATATCCAAGACCTTACTGTAAGGTAAGGATGATATAAATTAAACATTGTTTGCACTACATAATTGTAGGTGTTTCAAAACGAATGACCGGTTTAAGTGCTGTTGAATCCCACTTGCTCCTAACATGGTGTTGTTGGATAAATCAGGATACCACTAAGTTGGATAGAACAATATCCTGTCTTCGGGATCTCTATCTGAGCCATCAAACGGAAAATCATCTGCTCTAACCACATCACGGTCTTACCAGTCAGATAGAACTATTCCATCCACATCAGGGTCTTCTCAGTCAGTTAGGCCTAAGACTTGGTTGGACTTCAGCTTTCCAAGTCTCTCCGAAAGACATAAAGGCAGTGCCGAGAGCTGAAGGAAAGGAAGGGATAACCGATAGACGAAGAGGAAAGACAGCTATTCTGACAAGTTTCCCATACAAGGAAGAATTAACTTCATCTATGAAAAAGGGGAAGACTCCCAAAAGGAAACTTCAAATGGAGTCACAATCTCCCAGATTTAGGCCTTCTGACGTCACAAATGTCGTAAAGCAGAAATCGAAGAAAGTTAGAAAAGTGCAGGAGTATAACACCTCGTCAGAGGAGGAATGAGAAAATAATAACGCAGCTTGCATTTATTGTAGTGAACTATTCACTAATTCGAAGTCTGAAGAAGGCTGGGTCAAGTGTTATAACTGTGGTGAATGGGCTCATGAACAGTATGCTGGCATTGATGATGAAGATGATGAACCGTATAAATGCGAATTTTGTACATGATGTGAATTTCAATGTTTGTAAAATGTATTTCTATTTTGTAATGTTCACTTTAAATCCAGTACCCAGTTTAAACCAACTCGTCTGATAAAACGGGGTACTGGACAAACATTTATATAAAGAAACAATTTACGGTTAGGCTTTTTTTAAAATTATTTTCTTCATTACCATTTGTATTATACAACTAGTCCTTAAAAATTTTACACATTAGTACAAGTTCATAAGATATGCCACTTATTAAGTACCCTGTTTTGACTGACTCTCCCCTATGTTAATACGTTTGATAATTTGTGTTATTGTGGTGTGTGTAGTAGTGTGTTGATGTGTAGTTCAGGTGAGGATTGGGGAGGAAGCGGTCGTGGCCTTAAGTTATAAACCAATCAATCATTTGCCTGGAGTAGAAATGAGGAAACACGGAAAACAACTTATTCAACTTATAAAGAAAGGCTGCTGATAATTTTGTAAGAAAAACAAGAATGACCTATACATTAAACGTATAAGGATAAGCTTCTGCTAATTCGGTAAGTAAAGCAAAAATGACCATTTCATTCAACTTACAATGACAGGCTTCTGATAATTTTGTAAGTAGAACAAAAATGACCTTTACCTTGTACTTACAAGAAAAGGTTTCTGCTAATCACTAGCATCTTCCGTCAAGGCGGCTGGAAAGGTGGGTAGGATGCAAAATGAGTTGATTCTTGTTATTTGTTAAGTGAATACGTTATCATTTCTTTTACCCCACTTCGTACGTCATCAACGTAATGATAAGCTTCGAAACCCACCCTCTTTTTGAATATGATACGTAATATGTGTACTACCCCTAACACCTTCGGGGGTGACTATGATGGGAATCCAATCCATCTCTTCTCAGTTTGGCCTCCCGAGGCTCAGTGCACCCTGTTCCAGCCTCCAGACCAAAATTACATTTCTGGTCAGAGCCGGGAATCGAACCCAGTACTCCTGGGTGTCAGCTAAGAATACTAATCCCAAGACCCTAAGATGAATTAACAAATCTACCGTAGCGTTTGAAGTGATACGTTCTAGACTGTTTTGTCAGTAACTGTTAAAATTTCTTAATTACGTAATGTACTTTCGTAGTTGAATAGTTAAACAAAGCACATTAATGTAACTGAGCTGACAATGCGGCTTTATAGACTTAGCTGATTTCCAGAAGTTCATGTACTTACGTCCCCTTCACCTCTCTCCACTGTGGACTGGTGTATCTAATCCCATTGTGCCTACACGTTGGTTGCTGGCGCTAACTGACGTATCTTGAACTATACTGGGAGATTACTCACCCTATCTGTTGTTGCATCGTGCAACTTACTATCTTATGTTTGTAGAGCAGGTTCTGAGTCATAACTTTGTATGGCAATGGTTCTGGACCTTCTCAACTATTATAGACCCATTCGTCAAGTGTGAAACGATCGCCCATATGTATCACGCACACGACCTTTGAACGTGATCTTTGACTCTATAATCCTGCCTAAATTAGGTCTTGGTTTATTGAGAATATGGTACAAACTACATCCACACTACTTAACATTTTTCCATTAATCATTGGTTTCCCCTTTATTTCTCTTAGCCTGCCTTATTTGTTAAAGCCTATTGCTTCCTATTTGTTGTTGAGAAGGCTGTCTATTAATGTGCATAGGGGCGAACTCTCCAAAAATATGTGTTCGTTTAAGTTGGTTGGGTTGTTTACCTTAACTAAGTGTATCTCTACGGCCTTTTTTTCAATCAAGTTGTCTACCTTTTGTTTCATAGTGCATGATTTAGGTCTATTTCTATATCAGTGAAACAATGTACAGGGTCCTACATGTGTTCACATACTTCCGAGTGTTTTCTGTGATTAATTGCATTTCTGTGTTCTTTATAGAGTGTGTCCATATTTTAACCGGTCTGTCCTAAGTAATTTTCTTGACACTCAGTTTCCTGGCACGTTAAAAAATATACCCTTGATTTTGAGCATGAGTTCTACTTATTTAATTTACTGTTATGCAAGTGTTTATAAAGTGTGTTGGATGTTCTGAATGCTATTTTGATTCTTGGTTTAAGAAAAGATCGGTAATTTTGTGTTTGCTATCACGAAAACGAATCGTGCAAACTTGTTCACATTATTTGGTGAAGTTTGATTTGTGTGTTTTCACAGGTATTTGTGTAAAATTTAATCTATCTTACTGGCCGTGAAATAGTTTTCTTTGTATTTGTTTTATTGTTTTAATTTGTTTGTTTTGGTTTCCTTTTGTAATATAAATACTTAAGGTCAGGGCCGTCGCGAGGGTGCGCGGGGCCTGGCGCGAGAATGTGCGCGGGACCTAGTAGGCATGAGTTCCCGTTTGGGTGGGGTGGGGTAGTAAATGCACATTTTAGACTGTAAGTGGCTGTGGTGTACGGAGAGTGATGTCTTAAAAGAAATTACAATTTTAGGCTAGTTAAAATTAATTTTATTACATTTCTAGTCTCTAAACAAACCTCAACAAATAGCATAAGCATAAAATTGGATACAGGAAGCACCTGATCAGATAAAAGCAACAAGCAATATCAATGGATACCTGATATAATGAGCTAACACAGGTGTTTTTTTTGCATAAATAATATATTATGGAAAACGAAGCATGTGCTTGATGTACTTTCTTACCCAAACGCACAAAATTAATAACACCGGTAATACGCAATCACGTTTACATAATTCAACATTTCTACGGCTATACAATTTTTCATAAACTAAACTACTAAAAGTGCTATAAGTCCATTTTCACCGTTCAAAATGGAAAAACTCCTTTTCCCCGACGCAACCGTTATAGGAATTGTAAGCTTAATTCGATAGACCGTCGTTAAATTAGGATAGGATTCCTTTATCGGGGCTAAGTACTGTAGAGCACCTAAGGCACTTTTTACAGATGACGGAACAGCGTGTCTAAATAATTGTAGCTCCAGAAAGAGATCTTCTGCATACAAATCTTAAAGCTCCCCGTATTTTAGAAAATTAGAGAGTGTTTGACAATGGTCTTTCAATTGCTTTTCATCCAAATTTGAAAGCTTGGAAGGATCGAAAAGAAATCCTATGTATTCCGAAAAAAAAAACTTCCTTAAATCTATTTTCTATATCTATGACAGACAAAATAATTTACCCGAAATTTATTTTCAGCTTCTTTTTGAAGTTCCTCTTCGGTTTTCTCCATCTATTGATCATTTTGCTGATTTATTTCATCAAAGAACCTTTTGCGATTGCCTTAACGGCGAATAGAAAATTTATTTTCATAGCCCAAATTTTCCATTATTTCTCTAGCGGTGGCCATTGCACTGTTAAAGCCATTGTTGCGATAATTTTGAAAAAATGACTTTAGGCCCTGAAGTTCAGTTAAAGCCGTATGTAACGAAGTCTTCTCAGATTGGAGAGTTTTACTTGTTGAGTTCACAGAAAATAAAATATCGTACCAGATAACGAGGCTTAAAACAAATTCATACGAACGTGTATGAAGCAACAAAGATTGGGCCTCTGACCGGGTAACAGGATCTTTGGTAGTTTGTGCCACTATTTCTAGAGCTTCGTTTACTTTGCCTAACTGGTACCTGATGGGCTCGACCCTGTCAATTCTACATTCCCATCTCGTGCTAGATAAAGATTTTAGTGTGAGGAGGCCAGGACATAGTTCGCACAAAATGTCCCAACTTTCCGTGGAAGCTACAAACAAAATGTACAGACGCTGAACTATACCAAAAATGTCATAGCGTTTTTATTGCATTTAACCATGTCACCCAAAAGTAAGTTAAGATTATGTGCAACACATGCCATGAACATTGTTCGTTTATTAATATTTTTACTCGCGTCTGCACTCCATTATACTTGGCCTTCATATTAGCACCGTTGTCATACACTTGTCCCCGACAGTCCATGATATCAAGATTATTATCCTCCAATACTCCCTCTAAAATCTCAGCTAACCCCTTTCCCGTAGTGTCGTGCACCTCCAAAAACTCGATGAACGATTCGACGATCCTTGGAGTTTCTGCCATCATATCAACATAGCGGAGGACCACGGTTATTTACTCCTTGTAGCTCACATCCGGCGTACAGTCGAGGATAACCGCGTAATATTTGGCGACACGAACAGCATTCAGTAGTTTTTCCTTCGTAGCTGGAGAGCGCTGCGAGGAGTATCTGCGCTGTCGCTACTCCTTTTTCTGATTTTGTGTGGCCGTTCGGCCGCCACAAGCCCTTTAGGGTATCTAAGACAAACCATTGGAGAAGTTAAAAATAGAATCTGTTACTCATATTCCAAGAAGATGTGACGTCACTTTTGTTTGGGAGATCGAGGACCGATCCATGTTTTGTCAACAAACTGACTTTAATTCAGACGATCCAGATCCAAGTATTTGACACCCCCCGGGGTGTATTGATTACTTGGATGCATGGGGGGTCCCCCGAGCTGGGGTCCCCCATACAAACACAGCATATTTTACATTGTTGGCTTATTTCAATTTGGGCTGGACTGAATCCAACACACTGTCTTTATTTATTTATTTTTCGTTTATGAAAAAAAAAAAAAAAAAAATGGCGTGAAGCGCGGGGGCCTTTCTGAGCGCGGGGCCTGGCGTGACCGCACCTCTCGCGCCGCCCTCGCGACGGCCCTGCTTAAGGTCCTATGTACCATTGAATTGAAACACGCTAGTTTATGTGTGTTTGGGTGGTTCGAGTAATTATTAATAGGCTGCGATGATGCTGTGGGCTTGCGGAAGATCGAGTATGCCCAATTGCTGTTTGATCTATTGATAGATATGTTGAGGAACTTAATAGTTTGCTCTGTTTACAATGTTTTAGTGAATTTGATTGAGTGGTGTATTATTAATATACCTACTTCACTGTAGACAAAATGGTTTACCTGCTCCAATTTAGTTGAAAAATGTGTAGTAATATTGAGAGTCTTTTGGTTGAAAACTATACGGTGGAAGGTGAGAAAAGGAAGGAATAGAAATGATATTCCATTTATAACTGCCAACGTCCAGTTACTTACAGTTATACTGGACCAAAGTGTTCAAACATTATAGTTTTCTGTATAGGTAGCCTACATGACTGTCATGGCCTAGCAATAGCATTCCACATATATGGCTTGGGTTGGATTCCCGGCTCGCCTAGAAATTAAATTCTGGTCTGGGGACTGGAAGTGGATACACTCAGACTCGTGAGATAGAACTAAAAAGAGGTGGGCTTGAATTCGATATCAGCCATCTTTGTACTAGTTATCCATGGTTTCCCACTTCTACACCAGGAAAATTCAAGGATTGTTCGTAATTTAAGGTCACGGCCTCCTCCTCCTACCTTATCCTAGACTCAACTAAAAATACACAGACACAACAATAACACAGATTATCAGACAAATTCCCACCACACCCACGTACACCAGGGGTTCTCAATTTTTTTTTTATCTCGCCCCCTATCTGAAACATGAAATATCTAGCCCCTCGTGCATTTCATTTTCATGACAGTAGCGTACAAAACAAGAAGCTGGGCACTGTTTACGATATCAGTACTGTCATCAAGTTTCAGGGCAAATTTCGGGCTATAATGAAGACGTGGTAGCAATTGATTTTTTATGTGAGAGGCTATTACATCAATACGACGATATTTACGCACTTTGACTTTCTCATTTCCTTTCTTAGCACTTCTCGTAGGCTGCTTTCCACAAAAGAAAGATCACACAAGATCTACTGTGTATGCTTCTGCCTAATTAGGATTTCAACTACCAGTTATATTAATAATAATGATAATAATGATAATAATAATAATAATAATAATAATATTAACACACAACCTCGATGTTAGACCCCTTAAAACAACAATTATCATCATCATCATCATCATCATTATTCTTAGAGCACATCAAAGTACAACAACGTTTTGTAAAAAATATGTCATGCATATGTATTACTTGCTTATAAAAATAAACCAACTGCTGCACGTGCACTTATTGGAATTGAGCAAATTTTGTTTGTTTCTCTAATTAGCTCTTTATCTGTGACACCTGTGTTCAGTAATGCTTTTCATATTTCATATTTGACTTATAAATGACAATAGCAATAATATATACAATTTTCAGTGTTTCACTGTGAATTTGAAAAATGTTATGCTAAAATGCTTCACCCTTTAAAAAGTAAAACAGGAGAATAAAAGTGTACATGGATCAGAATTCGGTAATTTTCAGACACTTACGGAGTTAGTGTGATGTGTGAGCGTGAATTTGAGATGAAAGTAAATCTAGTCTTTGTTGGATGTTTGAAACAGCAACCCGCAGATCCCCTTCCAGCTGCAGCCGAGTCCGATGCTTCGTCTTGACCGATGCCATTGCGGAAAATGTTGACTCACACAAGTAAGTTGAAGTGAAGGTTAATAACAGGTCCACTGCTTTTCTTGATAAAATGGGATATTCATTCAGAATCTGCACCCAAAAATTTTCAAGAGATTTCGACTTAAATTCATTTCGATGTATTCTGTCACTTGAGAGTTCTATTAGTTCCTCCTGTTCTGCCGTTGCTAGGTGGGCTGTTACGTTCGTTTCAAACGGACTGCGAATCCAGTCATTCTCAGTTGAAGGTTGTGGAAATCTACCCTCGAATTTTTCACGAAGGTTTTGGAGGTGTTCTATGACAATTCCACTAATTTGACAAATAGCTAACTCATTTTGTTCCAGGAATTCATTTAGACAATGAAATATCTCACAGTTACCTTTGTCCATCTGGGCTTTCCAAAGTTCAAGTTTTCTCTTAAAAGCAAGCACTTTGTCGCTTAGAATGAAAATATTACTATTTTATCCGTGAAGTGACACTTCAATTTCATTCAGTTTTTCAAATACGTCAGCCAAGTAGCACAGTATTAGAAGCCATTTCTCATCCAGAAACAGGGTTGCGAGTGTAGGACTGCTGTCCAATAGGAAAATACGAAGTTCATTCTTCAACTTCACAACGCGACGAAGGACTCGACCACGAGACAACCAACGTACCTCCGTGTGCAATAGAAGCGAATCATGTGTAGATCCCATTACCTCGCAAAGAATGGAAAATAGCCGACTGTTTAAAGCTCATGCTTTCACAAAATTTACAACACTAATTATATCGTTCAGCACTTTATTGACTTCCGGTTGTAGTACTTTTGAAGCCAATGCCTCCCTGTGTATCATTCAGTGTGAATTTTACAGAATAAGTAACAGCACTCACTCTTGCTCTGAAACCCTTTTTAGTTCCAGTAAATACCGACGCCCCATCAGTACATATACCAACACAATTTGTCCATGATAGATTGTTGTCAATAAAAATGGAATTCACAAGAGAAAAAATATCGTCGCCTGTAGTCTGCCCTTCTAGAGCTTTACAAAATAGAAAATCCTCGTGCATTTCATTTTCATGACAGTAGCGTACAAAAACAAGAAGCTGGGCACTGTTTACGATATCAGTACTGTCATCAAGTTTCAGGGCAAATTTTGGGCTGCAGGAAGAAGTAATTTCTCACCAATAATATGTGGTGATTTGGATTTTGCAATTAAATAGGATGCCTCCAAGGATGAACTTAGCGCTTTCTTAGGAACGCTTGCGTGCTTCTCTAGGAATCTAACATTTCCTTTTAGTTGTTGCTCGTGGCGCTTAAAAATGCTAAAGGTTTACTTACACAGTCTGGATGTTTAGTCTGCAAGTGTCTCTTAAGTTTCACAGGCTTCAAATTGTCGTTTGCTAAAATCTCCAAACAAAGAACGCATTGAGGTTGTTCCTGATTATTATTCGAAAGAATGCTGGTAAAGCCTAATGTCAGATAATCGTCTTGATATTTACGCACTTTCACTTTGTGTGTAGAATTAATAATCCTGATGGGAGCAGAAGTAGACGCGGAAGAACAATGGACTTTGTTTAAATTCGAACCTTGTTCTTTTCCCGAAGGAGGGCAAGCACTATCACTTTCATGGGGTCTCTTTTTACCACTTCTAATAAGCCACTTATCCATGCGTAATGGCGTCACTCATATCAGTTTATTGTAAGGTTGCTAACCACGCACTGAAATTCACCTGTTCCCTCACTGTCTTTGAACTGACTGTAAAGGCCTAGCTGAATTCGAATCGGCAACGGCAGAAATAGAAGAATCCATTCTTGGAATCCATTCTTGAAAGGAAGTGGCGGTCACATTGTCAAGCGGCTTATTGTCATTAAGTGTTTGGTAAGGAGATGTCACTGCGGGTGGCGAGTGAAAGGGAGCTGTGTGGGAAATGTTACTCGCCACCTTTTCTCAGAACTCCTGCTGGCAGGATCTACTGGTCAGTTCTTGTAAAATAAGACAGCAAAGGTACGAGTTTATTATTCTCGAATGGTATTGGGAGCTACCTGCCTATGATAGGTTCATGAATATGAGGATAGTAATACTTGTTACAGAACATGAAATATACATATTTCAATCAAAGCCGGCGCCCCCCTTTGAGAAACGTCGAGAAACCCTGACGTACACAGGACTAAATGAACACTATGCTGCAAGCCCCTCAGCATACATTGTATCCACCACAAACTTTTAGTTCCTACTCATTCCTGATTGTCAGCCATAGTAATGGACTGGGATGTTGTGGTAGTGGCATCCTTAATGCCATATGATGAGGCTCAGAACAGCAAATAGGGGCAGATGGCCTCGTAGTTCCGCTCCTTAAAACAACAATAACTAGCTAACTAACTAAGGACAGCAAGAAAATGGGCTAAGGATAATCAACTGTTCCTGAGTCAAAAGTTAATATTATTTTTAATCCTCTATGCCTCGTGGCATAGCTTAATTGTCACATCAGAGATCCAAGTTCGATTTCCAGCTCTGCCAAGAAATGTATTTCTGGTTTGAGGGTGGGAACGGGGTACACTCAACCTCGTGAGGCAAAACGAGGAAGAGGTAGTTTACCGTGGTGTTCCACTTCTACTCCAGGCAAAATCTGGGATTGCTCCTCAAGGCCACGACCGCCTTCTTCCCAATTCTCACCTGAATTAAAAATACACTCACTACTACACACACCACCCTAACATAGTTTATCAGATGCTTTCTCAACACTCACCCAAGTGCACGGGGCAAAATGACTACGATGTCCAAGTCCCACAAATTAAAGAACAAGTAGTTCCGTGAAGAACTATACAGCCTATTTTCATATATCCTGCTCATGTTAATTGCCTCTATCAACATACAAAATTTCAGTTTAATTGCTGTAACAGATTCGTAGATATTGAGAACCGTCTAAATATTTCATATGGTCGCTAGAATGGATTTTTATTTTTGTACTATTTCATTAAGATTATTGTGTACGTGTGGTATTCAAACTTCAATCGCTTGATTAGAACACAAGAAGTAAAAACGGAATTTTAAAAGTACGCACACCAGCCATCTTGTGATTATGCAAACAATTGAAATAAATTACATGCCAGTGGATCAACATTTGTATAAGCATTTAACGTGCAACGTTTCACGGCACTCGGATAGTTAATTCGCGAGAAACGTCCATTTAAATATTTATACTTCGCGTCGCCGCCATGTTGGATTTGTGCTCACCAGGTTACTGAAAGTCTTATAGGTGAACATATGTTCATAGTCTCTATGAACATAAAAAATTCAGTTTGATTGCTGTAAAAGATTCATAGATATTGAGAACCGTCTAAATATTTCGGAAGCTCGCCATTTACGATTGTTATATGTATAGGCCATAGAATTTTGTACCATTCAAGGACAATTATTGCCTAGCTTCATTATTCAAACTTTCACTTCGATCGCATGATTACGACACAAGAATAAAAACCTAATTTTAAAATTTCGTACAGCCGCCATCTTGAGGTTATGTAAACAATTGAATTAAATTAGATGCCAATGCATTACAATCTGCAAAATCATTTACTGTACCACATTTCACTGCGCTCAGAGAGTTAAATCACGAGAAAAACCTATTAAAATATTTCAAATTCGCTTGGTCGCCATGTTCGTTTTGTACTTTAGAGGTTTATGAAATGTACATAGGTAAACTTGTATCAGTACCCTTTATCACCGTACAAAATTGCATGATGATATCTGAAATAGTTTCGGAGATGTAGAATGTCAGAGAAATATTTCGCACAGCCGCCATTTTGAGGTTATGTAAACAATTGAACTAAATTAGACTTCAGTGCATTACAATGTGTATAAACATTTGCTGTACCAAGTTTCAATACGTTTGGATAGTTAAATCGCGACTAATGTCTATTTAAAAGTCTCAATTTCGCTTGACCGCCATGTTGGTTTTGTAGTCACCAGATTTTTGAAAGTCTCATAGGTGAACTTCTAGTAGTGCCCTTTATCACCGTACACAATTTCAGGGCGATATCGGTAATAGTTTCGGAGATATTGAATGCTAGTGAAATATTTCGCACAGCCGCCATGTTGGATTGGTGAGACATAACAAAATTTGAAGGGCACGGTCGAGGTTGCCGGGAATAGTGCTATGAACTTACCGAGTTTCATTGAAATCGCTCCAGCCGTTTAGATTTTATTAGGGGGGGGGGGCACACACACACCTCACACACACACACACACACACGCACACACACACGGACAAAAGGTGATCTCATAAGCCTATTTTTTCAAAATTGAAAATAGGCTAACAACAACTCTTATTGTGTTGGATACCATTTTTCAGTGTTGCCTTAGTAAAATATACAGGGTGTATTTGATATGATGGAAGTCCGTTACACTGGTGATAGAAGAGACTATTCTAAGCTTCCTAGGTAAAAAAAATTGTCACCTATCTTGAAATTGATAATTAATCATTAAAAAGTCAATGTTTTTAGTTATTTCAGAAACTAATCAGGCAGAAAGTGATGCGGCAGGCTGGGGTAAACGAGGCGGGGCCAGGAGAGACGACGCGCGAAGGGGAAGTTGTTACGTAATCGGAGCATTGACCTTACCGGTTGACTTGAGGGGTGGTAGGCTATCAGCTGTTATGAGGAAGAGCTCTACCGTCTCGTAAGAAAATGTGCATTGCCGTTGTTCTTGTTGTTGTTGTTGACAGCGCACGCAATGGCTTGGGACGTTGGGACCGGTTGTATTGTGTAGCCTACTTTGTGAGTGTGGAATTCATTGATTGATGTTCATGTATAAAATAATTTCGATACTCAGCCCTGATGTATCATTGGCGTCCGTGTCGGACCTTCTGTTGACTAGTTTCTGAAAATACTAAAAACATTCACTTAATGAAATGCAGTGTGACGAAATTCCGACATCCCGTAGTCTGTTCAGAACTAGGCATTTAGGACGGAAGTAAAATACTTGATGTTTTGTTTGAGAGGCTTGGCGATTTTGGTCATTTAGCCCCATGTAGCTGGGTGTGGGTAGAATTTGTGTGATAACCTGTGTTTTGTGGTTTCTGTAGTAACTTAATGTGGGTATTTGTAATTCAGGTGAGGATTCGGAAGAAGGCGCCGGCCCTGTGGTGTTGGGGCAGTGCAACTGCCTCTCACCTGGAGGCACTGGGTTCGATTCCTGGCTCCATCAGGGATATTAGAAACTGACGTGAGGGCTGGAACGCAGTGTACTAAGCCTCGTGAGGGCAATTGAGTAGCTGTCTGACAGTGAGGCAGTGCCCGAGTCAGGAAAATCAAGATAAATGGCCGAGGGGACCCGATGCACCGACCACGCGTCACCCTAATATCTGCCGGCCAAATGGCTGTACAGCGGTCGCATGGTAGGCCTAGGCCCTTCATGGGCTGCACTGCCAGCGGTTATGATTATTGAGAAGAAGGCGGCCGTGGCCTTAAGTAAGGAACAATCCCGGCATTTGCCTGGGGTAGAAGTGGGAACCCATGGAAAACTACTTCCAAGATTTAATACTAGTACGGTACCACATGTTCATATTGTGAATTGTCCCATCCCATCTCCAGCCCTCGGGTGGCCATTAACTGGAGAGGGGGGGGGTTGATTTATTGGTCCATCAACAATGTAAATACATATGAAAATACACGAAAATGAAAATAAAATACAAATACATTGTTATAATACAGTGTTATAATAATAATAATAATAATAATAATAATAATAATAATAGTCTAATAATAATAATAAGAGTCAGCATGTGTAGTTCTGGTGGTAGAATGCTAACATTCCCGAGGGTGCGATCTACGTTCAGTCATGTAGTAAATGAATGGGATCTAATACGATCATGCCCATGGATTTCATGGCACATACAAGAGATCCTACGTACATTAAAGTCTGGCAACTCGACATACCAAAAAGAAACATAAAAGAAGTTAGTGTGTCTAAAAGCCCACTATTACTATTATTAGTATTATTAATATGTTTATTACAGTTGTTTCACTATCTTCACACAAAGATAGACCAACAGTTCCTTAAATTAATTTACCAAATCTTTAGGATTTCTATTTTCTATGCATAGTTCATGAAGCTGGCAAAATCCTAGACAGATCCACCATCACTAGTCATGTAGCCACTCCCCATGAAGGTGTGAATCAGCTGTTCATAGGCTCGGTATGTGTATTTCAATGTCATTGGCAGACAAGGCGAGGAGGTCACTCAACTGCAGACTCTGGTCAACATTCCTCAGCGTAGGAGGGGAGGGTGACGGGGAGAAGTCAGCTCTGCTGCTGAGGGGAACGAAGTGAAAGACCGTTTCCAAGACATTGACCGACGATTTTTGTGATTTAATTCCACCTACACTAATTAAGATCCGACTTAATTTCATGAAGATATTTGCTTAGAATACCATCTTCTATCACCAGTGTAAAGGACTTCCATCATATCAAATACACCCTGTATTTATGTCTTTCAGTTGTTCGACACAATTGTACCCAATGGTGTTGGATGTATAACTTAACCCTGAAAATATACATGAGATCAATACATTTATTAATACACTAGCAGAAGTACCCGTTCTTCGAACGGTGTTATATATTAACGCCAGACATTATCAATTGAGCTACTGTTGCAATGGTTAGCGGTTTGTCACTCCTTCATAAGTTTATCAGAACGAAGTTAGTTTTCTGGGAGTATCACACACACTGTTAATTTAAGGGCCTTAAAATGTGATTTTCGGATACCCCTTATAGACTCGCGAATGTTGTGTCTCACAATGAGAAGCGCAACATTATGCTTTGATCGTCCTTCAAGGATAATTTTTATATTTCGCCTATTTTAGCATGTATTTTGAGAAGTTTTTCCCTATATCCACCCTTCTACTGTATGAAAAGTACGGTGAGGAGTTTTATAAATGATTGGTGTATTGACTCATGTTTACCATACCTAATTTTACGATGCAGCAAGCATCCGAACACGAGTTATAGGCGTACATAAAAATACACAGATAGACAGACAGACAATTCTACTGTCTACAACATATCACCCAGATATCCAAATATGGGTATATCTACCATACAGTAACAAACAATATCATCCTTACGATGAACCCGTATGTCGACAAAAAAAAAAAAAAAAAGATTAGTTAAAATGTGCTCTCAAACTAAATTCACCTAACGTGTACTTCCTGACGTGAAATAGATTTGAAAGCCTTGTAGACGAAACGCAATACACCTCACATAAAAAATTACCCTCTACGTTGTGTTAGGTCCCCATACTCAGGAAGACCTCTTTCATAAATTATAAAGGCTTGTGGTGCATGGAAATTCAGGTTCTTTAGCCTCAAATGGCCCAAATTCCTAAAAGCCGCAAAAAATGCTGATTCAATTCAGTAATTTTTGAAAATAATGTTGCTGTTTGTAGATATAATAGACTTTCTGTACTATATGTCGTACGTGAAATTGCATGAAAAAATTCTAGGTTACCCCTTGACCCCCTTAATTGCATTGACGAATTATACAGTCTACGTTGGTTCCGTGATAACCTTATAGCCATTTGCAAACGTTCACAGAAATGTAATAAATGGAGTAGCCTAATAATAATATCGTATGGCCTCGGGTGCCGGGTGCAAGCTTCGTAATTTGCAACCAGAAGGTAGCTTGCATGTCGAAATTTCGTTGTTCCTTGAATCACTATGAAAGTCAAGGAGGGTAGATATCTAAGCTCCTTGAACACTATAGCACTTTCTAGTAGAGAAATGAGGAACTTTGTGTTGGCGGAAACTGCAGAGATTAATTTTGCCATTATGAACACGGCCTACAGAATTCAAATGGGTTCTTTGACATGCCAACATCGTATGACATGCGAGTCGTATTTTTGCCGCCTTTCAAAAATCATAATAAAATAATAATAATGTTATTGGTTTTACGTCCCTTTTAACTACTCTGGCTTATAGAGACGCCGGGGTGCCGGAATTTTGCCCCGAAAGGGGATCTTTAACGTGCCAGTAAATCTACTGACACGGCTCCCTCGCATTTGCGCACCCTCAAATGCCAGCTGACTACGCCAGGATACGAACCTGCAACCTTGGGATCAGCAAGCGAGAACGCTTTCAAAAATCACTTACCACGGCCAGGAGTGAACCTGCAATCTGTTGCCATGGTTACCGGCTTGAATTCGTTCATTAGTTTATTAAATGAAATTAGTTTTCTGGGAATATCTCAAAAACGGTTGGTTTTAGGGCCTTAAAATGTGGATTTCGTGGACCCTTTAGGGCCCCCGAGTTTTTTCTCTCACATTGTGGGGCCGAAAATGATCTTTGTCTCGTCCTTCTACTCCTATTTCAGCATTTATTTGAAGGGGGTAGGCCCTCTTTTATGAGAGGTACGGAGAAGGGTTACATCAATGATTAGTGTCGTGCCTCTGATGGATATCTGTACCAAATTTTACGTTGATACACCCAGCCGTTCTCGAGTTATAAGGGAACAAAGTTGTCCACAGACAAACAAACAAACAGACAGACAGACCAAAAAATTATTTTCGCGCGCATCCATAAAAAAACAGTCTGAAACGCGTAAATAACACAAATTTCCATAGAAATTGCGAAAAAAACATGCAAACTTTAATTTTTATGTATGTAAAGATATAGCCTACTGAACCGCTCGGTGTTGACCGTGTTTTATTGCACACATTTAGGTTTTACTCGCTAACCGTTGGAGATACACGAAAATTGATAAGGACCTTTTGGATAGCAAATAAAATGTTAAATCTTGTGTATGGATCAAAATTATGATATTTCTTAGCGTTCTCTTTTTATTTGAAATGGAAATATGAAATTTTGAAACCAAAGGGTGTAGTGACGTCACATATGTGGGTTTTACTCGCTAACTGTTGGAGATACACGAAAAGTGATAAGGACCTTTCGGATAGGAAATTAAATTTTGAAGCTCAATAGTGCCATCAAAAGTTTGCTATTTGTTAGCGTTTTTTTTAATATTTGATATGGAAATATGAAATTTTGAAACCAAAGGCTGTAGTGACGTCACAAAAATGGTCGCCATTTTTTAATAGTGCAAAATATCGAAATTAAATGTATCCTATATGTAAACATGGTAAATCAGCTACATGCATGCAAAATTTCATTTAAATAGGACCAGTGGTTCTTGCGTTATTGAGTAACACACAGACAGACAGACAGACAGACAGACAGATAGAAAGACACACACCATCTCATTTTTATATATTAGTATGATTTATTAATCTCATACACTATTTTTCAGAGTAAGGGCATAACACCCAAAACAATTGGGTACAATCGTTTGACCGACTGAAAATCATAAATTTCGTCAACAACGACTCCTCTTTTTTAAGCCAATGGACTATAAATATTTCTACAGTTTTTCAAAGAACTAAAGCGACCTTGTATAAAAATAAAATGAATGAGTGTACTCTTGATAACTGTTTTGATCGAGTCTTAAAGGCTTGTTTACACGAAAACCATTAGAGTGGTTTTAGGGATTGTTTTATGAAGTTACGCTGGCTCTGAGCTCAAAAGCAAAAGCAACAGAAAAAAGAAAAACAAATGAAAAAAAAGAAAAAGAAAAAATGTCAAAGCAAAAAGTTAAAGGAATAGGAAAAAAGAAAAACGAGAAAAAAAGAATAGAAAGAAAAAGCAAAAAATAAAATGGAAAAGAAGAAAAAAGGAAAAGGAACAGGAAAAAGGAAAAACGAAACACGAAAAAGGATAAAAAGAAAAAAGAACAATGAGGAAAAAAAGAAACAAAGGAGAAGAAAAAGAGATAGCCTATAAGGAAAAAGTAAAAATGAGATAAAGAGAAAAAGAGAAAGAGTGAAAAAGTCAAAAACTAAAAAAGAATAAAAGAGAAAAAATAAAATAAAATAAATAAATTGCAACTGTGGAAAGTGGGCTCATTCACTGTACGTCTGTATTTGTGGAATAAGACGATTGAACCACATTTGATATGTTTATATTGCCAAATGTAATACTTTTTGAGAGATGGCATGGCACCTATAGCGATGGATCCATTTTGCGTTAGGTGAACAAATATAGTACTCTATTCTAAAACCCAGTGAGCTTAACCCCCATTACTTTGTTTGCCTACAGACGTCAACACCAACCCCCAGCCATATCCCTGGATGATTCCTTATTTCAAGTCCCAGGGCAACTACTCCAATCGTTGTACTGATGATTATAGTTTAACACATTACTACAGGAACTGTAGAAACACTGGTTATCAGACGAAGTACATGGGGCTGATGACCAATATATCCCAATAATTCTGAGAGTTGTGTACCATTAATAGTGATGGCCCTGGAGCGAGCTAGATCTGCCTTGTTGCCCACCACTATTACAGACTTGTCCTGGGTGAAATTCTCCCGCCACAGGTAGTTGAGAATGTCCTCCGTCGTCTTGAATGTGGCGCGGTCTGTGATGGAGTACACCACTACGCATGCGTGGGGCTCGTACGTGGACAGCGAGTTCTCAACCTAGAACAGAGATAGCAGCACTTGTTAGTTAGGTTACACTCCGCTTCCCGCGAGGCATTGATTTTCGTTGTTTGAAAAAGCGCCCAATAATGTAATTTACTTGTGGGCCAAGAAATAAGTTCAATTTCCTTTCTAACAGGAAATAGCCTCAACATTATTAATTTCATGATATCCACTTTGAGGTGAGACATTATGTAAACCAAGCAGTTGTACCCATCGTTGACGGATTAGTTTATATAAAGCTTTGACGCATTGATTGCCAACGGATTAATTTATAGAAGGCTTTGACGCATTGATTGCCAACGGATTAATTTATAGAAGGCTTTGAAACGTTGATTGATATCGGATTAATTTATAGAACGCTTTGAAGCAATTTTCAGTGTTGCTTAATTTTCAATAATTGATTGATAATAATTTTCAATCCGTCAACAGGTATTTATGCCCAATACATTAGGTGGGAAATATAAGACTCTACCTGAAAGAAAGAAAGAAAGAAAAACATGTGGTTACTTATAATGCACAGATCACAATGGCGGATGAGTGTACAGGATGGCACGTTTCGATCGTCAAGCGAACATCAGATCCAAATTAATAAAATCACTCTCTATATTTAAATATAAATGTTAATCAGTCCGTCTGTCCGTTTATCTGGATGTTTTAGACTTTCAAATTACTTTTAGAACCATTTTCTCTTAAATCACATTAACAGGCCACTGATATTGTCTACACCTTTAAGATAACTTTGGCTAGACTAGGGGCTCTCATTAGTTTGCGAAATACGGACTACACCGGAACCAACGAAGCTTTAGATATATAACGAAAATATGACTTTTGTTGGGCATTCATATGCACATTGGCAAATCATAGTGAGAATTTTCTTATTTCGAGGTGGTGCCATGTAATGCGTTGAATCGTTTGGAATGTGTTAAACTCGGACTAATTTTGATACTTGAGTATTATAGTATTTAACAGAAGAGGGGAGGAGAAACGTCCAAGCTGAGCAACACTAGGTCAAACAGCTATCTCAAAATAGAAAATCCCTTACTCACAGAGCGAATAAGCCGAAATTTGGCATAGTTTACAACCTGGTATTAAAAGCAAAAACATTTACTATTATAGGAAAATGTGAGAACATTGCCGTATTGATTAATAGATAATTAATTAAAATGCGGTCGTCTCCGTAGCGTAGCAGTCAGCGTGGTTAGCTGCCGCCCCGGTGGTCCTGGGTTCGATTTCCGGCTCTGCCACGAAATTTGAAAAGTGGTATGAGGACTGGAACGGGGTCTACTCAGCCTCGGGTGGCCCAAATGAGTAGAGGGGGTACAATTCCCGCCTCAGCCTTCCTCGGAGTGGTTTTCCGTGGTTTCCCACTTCGTCTTCGGGCAAATGCCGGGATGGTACCTACTGTAAGACCATGGCCGCCTCCTTCCTGCTTCCATGCCTATCCATCCCAATCTTACCCTCCCTTCCCATCCCTCATGAGGACCCTGTTCGCTTTGCAGGTGAGGCCGCCTGGGCTGATCACAAATCCTCAGTTGTATCCACTCCGACCAGATGTTTCCAGCTCTAGGACACTGCCCGTAGAGGCGGTAGTGGTGAGTTCCCACGCTGAGTCCGTGGGAAACACCAACCTGGACTTCGGTGGTGTAGTTGGTAACATGCTGAACTGCTGTGCCCAAGATAGCGGGTTCAAAACCGGCAAAGTCGTCGGATTTTTTAAGAGCGTTAAAATCCCTCAGTATGCCTTCCTTCGGCGGGGAAGTAAAGTCGGCGGTCCCATGTAATAGATTTTTTTTAACGTATGGCTTTTAGTGCCGGGAGTGTCCGAGGACATGTTCAGCTCACCAGTTTTGCAGCTGCTTGGAGACGGACACCCAATGGGAGAGCTACAAGTACCGTTGGGAAGGGAAGTTGGAATGGAAGAACGAGGAGTTGGAAGGTAGCGGCTGTGGCCTATAGTTAGGGACCAGCCCCGGCATTTGGCTGGTAGGAAGATGGGAAACCACAGAAGACCATCTTCAAGGCTGCCGGCGGAGGGATTCGAACCTCCTCGCCTCCCGGATGTGAGCGACTGCCAGCAGTCATGCCGTAATGACCACGGCTAACTCACCCGGTATGTCATAGATTTATGGCATGTAAAAGATCCTTCCACAGACTAAACTTGTGTGACGCTAAAATTTCTAGGTTAGATTTCGTTGTAACGCTCTATCAAAGATTCAAAATTCACCACTAGGTATCATTGACATCTGGTTGCGAAATTTGGAACTACTTGAAATTGAACGGATCATGTAGCTCACCCTAGGGGTGTCCACTTGAAGCAGCTACAGCCTCTGGCGAGCCGAACATGTCCTCGGACACTCCCGGCACTAAAAGCCATACGATAAAAAGAAACCAACTTGGAGGGTAACATCGATAATAAAATATATTAAAATGCGCCGCCAATCATTCAAATCAGTCAATGCTGAAGAAGGTCCCATTCTTGGACCGATGTGCTGATCTGAATATATTTTGTCGAAGCATTTGAATTAATTAACCTGATACTGTAGACTATAAGGAAGAAGGGAGAAGGTGGGAGCGGGGAGTCGTGGGCGCGCTTGCTTCTAAACAAGTTTTTCATGCTACATAAGCGCATAAAAATTCACTTTAACTGTACGCAACGTTGAAGAAGCAACAGATCATATAGTTTCTGAGATGTGAATATATAAGGTGCGTTCAAAAAGTAACGAGCCGGAGTTTGGAATGCGCAAACCGGTGACTACATCGGCTAATCGTGGCGTGAGTAACGAGATGTGGTTCCGACCAGAGCGTGGAAGGTCGCAGCCCGTCGCTAGAGGGCACGCGTGCACGTCACGTGACGATAAAAATGCGAGCAGAAGCATGCATAAATCGTCCAACGCTGCCAGTGGCATTGCAAACAGTGACATGGAGGCGTCAACCGAAGAGAAAAGAGGTGTTGTTCGGTTTCTGACAGCGGAAGGAGTAGGGGGAACGGACATTCATCGCCGAATGTCACAAGTTTACGGCGAACCCTTGCAAGGGTCAAGGCGTGGCAAAAGCGCTTCACGGAAGGACGGGTGTCGTTAGCCGATGATGCCCGGTCTGGGGCACCCCCCTGCATTACCGATGACAACGTCCAGCTGGTTGATGCACTCATTGCCCAGGACCGCCGAGTGATAGTGAACGCCATAACCGCCGTGGTCGCTCCACGACAATGCACGATCTCATACGGCCAACACAGTCGCGGCACTCCTGCAGAAATTCAAATGGGAGGTTCTCGGCCACCCTCCACACAGTCCAGACCTCTCTCCCTGTGATTACGCCATGTTTGGTCCCCTGAATAGGGCTCTGCGGGGCCAACGATTCACCTCGGACGCCGACGTCCAGCTGTACGTGCGGAACTGGTTCACACCGCAGCCCAGGGAATTTTATGAGACAGCCATTCACCGCCTCGTGTCACAGTGGGACAAGTGCCTCAACAGCCAGGGCCAATACTTCTGACATACAGGTACTGGTTTCTGTAATTATACCTCCGGCTCGTTACTTTTTGAACGCACCTTATAAATCACAAAAGATTTAAAGGCAGGAACAATTAAAACATCTATTAAGCATACACTGGTTGGTTCCTCAGTTTAGGGGCTGCGACAACACGGTCATGGAGCCCTATGTACTTTAGGTGTGTGTAGAATCTGTCTGATAACTGGTATGTAAACGAAAGATTCAAGAAGAGTATAAAGGAAGGACTAATGAAAAACCCTAAACAAACTTCAATTGCAGACGAATGGGCACTTTTGAAGAATGAAATAACAAAATCCGCAGAAGAACACATTGGTAGGAAAGAAAGAATAGGTAGAAAACCGTGGATCACTCAGGATATACTAGAATTGATGGATGAAAGGCGGAAACACAAGAATGTAAGAAATGAAAAGGGGAAAGGAGAATACAAACGTCTGAGAAATGAGGTTAACAAGAAGTGCAAGGAAGCGAAAGAAGAATGGTTGAAAGAGAAATGTGCAGGTATAGAAAATTGTCTGAAATTAGGAAAAGTAGACACAGCTTATCGAAGGATTAAGAATACTTTTGGGGAAAAGAAGACTAAGTGCTGTAATATTAAGGACACAAATGGAAAGCCTCTAACAGACAGGGAAGAAAAGGTTGAGAGATGGAAAGCTTACATAGAGAGTTTGTATAAGGGAAAGGAGATTGCGAATCATGTAATGGAAAGGGAGGAGGAAATTGATGTGGATGCGAAAGGAGATTTAATATTGAGATCAGAATTTGATAAAGCTTTGGAAGACTTAAGCAGGAACAAAGCACCAGGCATAGATGATATACCGATTGAGTTGCTACGCTGCATAGGAGATGAAGGTCTGATCAGGTTATTTCACTTGGTGTGTAGGATTTATGAGACAGGTGAGGTACCTCCTGATTTCAAGAAGAATGTAGTCATCCCTATACCAAAGAAAGTGGGAGCTGACAGATGTGAAGATTACCGTACAATCAGCTTGATTACTCATGCTTCAAAGATTCTGTTTAGAATAATTTACAAGAGGATTGAAAGCCAGATAGAAACGGAGTTGGGTGAAGACCAGTTTGGTTTCAGGAGAAATGTAGGAACAAGGGAAGCTGTACTAAGTCTTAGGCTGATTTTAGAAGGTAGAATAAGGAAAGATAAGAGAACGTTCATGGCTTTTGTAGACTTAGAAAAGGCTTTTGATAACGTTGATTGGACTAAATTGTTTGACATTTTGAAATCGATTGGAATAAAGTACACGGATAGGAGGGTGATATACAATCCATACAGAAACCAGACAGCAGTCATTCGAGTTGAAGGACATGAGAGAGAAGCTGGTATTCAGAAAGGCTGCAACTTATCACCCATACTTTTCAATCATTACATTGAACAAGCAATGAAGGAAATTAGAGAAAAATTTAAAGTGGGAGTGAAGATTCAAGGAGAAATAATTTCAACTCTGCGATTTGCTGATGATATCGTCATCTTGGCCGACAAGCCTGAGGATTTGAATGAGTTTTTGAATGGTATGGACTCCGTCTTACGGAAAGAATTCATGATGAAAATTAATAAATGTAAAACAAAAATACTGGAATGCAGCCGTAATAAATCAGAAACCTCTATGGAGATCAAATTGGCAGGTGAAAAGCTGAAGGAAGTAGGAGACTTCTGTTACTTAGGAAGCAGAATAACCAGTGATGGACGAAGCAAAGAGGATATAAAAAGTAGGTTGGCTCAGGCAAAGAAAGCATTTCTACAAAAAAGGAATCTGCTGACATCGAATATAGATTTAGGTATTAGGAAGTCATTTTTGAAAGCCTTTGTCTGGAGCGTGGCGCTCTATGGAAGTGAAACTTGGACTATTGGTGCAGCAGAAAAGAGGAGAATTGAAGCATTTGAAATGTGGTGTTACAGGAGAATGATGAAGATCAGATGGGTAGATAGGGTTACAAACAAAGAGGTATTAAGACGAGTGGGAGAGGAGAGATTTTCTGGCGACTGCTAATGAAGAGAAGAGCTAGGTTGGTAGGACACATACTAAGACACCCAGGAATAGCAAGCTTAGTTATGGAGGGAAGGGTCGAGGACAAGTACTGTAGGGGTAGACCAAGGTTAGAATATGTTAAACAGATTGCCTCGGATGTAGGGTGTGGTAGCTATGTAGAGATGAAACGATTAGCTCAGGACAGGGAGGCATGGAGAGCTGCATCAAACCAGTCAAAAGACTGAAGACTCAAACAACAACAACAACTGGTATTAATTTTGATGGCTGTATTAGTGTGTGTTAGTTGCCTCACTTCCCTGGTTAACGTGCGGCTTGCCTTTGAAATCTAGCTGGGCGGATATGTTTACATTCCATGGCACCTAGGGCCAAGGCTTTCTCAGCGTGAGGCACAGCGTTGTCAAATTTCCACCGTAGCCACTGAGGGGAAGCAGCGAGACTGGACAGAACTATGTGCAGATGTGCAACATTGGGCACTGATACCTGTCGAAGACACAAGTTAGCCACCAGGGCTCCACTCCACGTGGAGTAATAGAGAAAGCATTCTATTGGTCAACAACGGTCAGCTATTGGTCAGTACGAACGATGGTTATTGTCGGCGCGTGTTGCTGCCTTACGTTTGAGTCGCCGCTCGTTAACCAGGAAAGTGAGGGAACTATATCTCTAACTCAGGTAAAGACTCCAGACGAACAATTTTAAGTACGTCCTACTTTTGCTACCAAATGCTACCGTCAACGACACCTAGCTGCGAACTCGGCTACTAGATGCCATTGCAACCGGCACCTGGTAGCGAACGTTGGAACTTAATAGACTGTTCAAATCTAACCTACAAATGTAGCATCGCACAATATTGTAGTTAGTGGAAGGTTCTTTTACATGCCAAAAATCTATGATAAGGGCCTACCGGCTTACTTCTCCTCCGAAGGAAGGCATACTGAGGGATTTTTAACGCTCTTAAAGATACACTAAACTGAATTAGTTTCATAAACGGTTCCCTTAAATGTTCAAAAACACCCAAATATTTATATAGAACAAGAAAAGAAACTTCATTATTTTCAAAAAATGTGGGGATTTGATCTCACCCTAAGTTATCTGCTTCTGCAAGCTGACCAGCGGACAATACAGAGGAGGTTTGAACCCCAGTTCTGTCAGCTGAAATCCTGTGTGAGTTTTTCCCCGTTTCTTCATAGGCCTATCCCTTCAAGATTTGTACACTTCCTTTAGCGATATCGATATTTATTACACTTTTCAGCGTTCAACATTAACATATGCGAAACAAATACATTCGTAATGAAAGCAATAGCATGTAACTAAGACATGTAACTAAGAGCTTGTGTTCTTATAGCAACGTATAGGCTGGGTGACGCCACCGACCTAGTATTTATAGATCAACGAACAACATGTAACTAAGAGTTTGTGTTCTTATAGCAACGAATAGGCCTGGGTGACGCCACCGACCTAGTATGTATAGATCAACGAACAACATGTAACTAAGAGCTTGTGTTCTTATAGCAACGTATAGGCCTGGGTGACGCCACCGACCTAGTATTTATAGATCAACGAACAACATGTAACTAAGAGTTTGTGTTCTTATAGCAACGAATAGGCCTGGGTGACGCTACTGACCTAGTATTTATAGAACGAACAAAACGTAACTAAGAGCGTGTGTTCTTATAGCAATGTGTAGGTGACGCTACTGACCTAGTATTCATAGATGAACGAGCAACACGTATCTAAGACACGTAACTAAGAGCTTGCTTTAATATAACAACTTATATAGTAGATTGATCTAGTATACATAGATGACGAAGACGTGGTTATCATGGTCGTGGTAGAAATTGAAGGCGCTAATTCCAGGTAGACTAGTAGGCCAAAAGGGTATCCGTGTTAAAATTCAAATATAAGTAGTACAAACTATATTTATTTGTATATAATACAAGCTGTACCCGGCATGCATTGCACTGCCACCCAAAAAGTGTTGGCGTTGTAATTTTGTTTGTTGAAGTTCTTTTGGATACACAATATATATTTTTTCAGTTGACTGCCTCTGAACTATTGTAATATGGATTAACTAATTCAGCAACATTCATGGGAGCGTGCACAACAACTCACCAAAGTTTCATCGCAATTGTATGAATGGAATATGAACGCAGACGGAACTTTGTTGAAATGATTCACGAGTCGTCACTCATTTGTTGAAACTACTTGTGCGCTACCTACTTTAAATGGATTTACTAAGTCAGAAACCTACCTTGGAGTGTACACAACAACTCATCAAAGTTTCATCGCAATTGGATGAGTGGTATATGAACGCAGACGGAACTTTGTTGAACCGATTCACGAGCCGTCACTCATTTATTGTAACTACTTGTGCGCTACCTATTGCAAAATGGATTCGCTAAGTAAGAAACCTTCCCTGCAGTGTACACAACAACTCACCCAAGTTTCATTGCATAAAGGACATACACACACTGAAGAGACTATCACGTAACACTCATTTTTTTCTTTTTGTGGAAATAAAATGCCACCAAATACTTTTGGTATGTCATTATTATTGATAATATTAAATAACACAATGCTTGCATTTTTAGACTTGGATCACTTTTGCGCAGAGCCCCTCAATTCCACACGGCGGGCGTCGTTCAACTAATTGAGCATTGCAGAAATGGCGGGCTGAATCTCAGTAATCCATAGAGCGAACACGATGTTGAGATTAACAAGTAGAAAGCGGCTGAGAGAAGCCATTAAGGAAATGGTCTCGTCACCGATCATTACATTCACAATCTCCCTCAGAGCTCCGAGGAGGAGGCAATCCCTTAAAACATTTTCTCTGCAAATGATGATTGCTACCAGCCGGTGTTTCCCCAGGGAGATGTTACTGTATCATTAATACAGGAACTTGGAGCAGTGGTAGATGGCTTGACTCAACCACCTCGCGGCTAGCATTCTTGGCTGTCGCCCCGAAGGTCCGGGTTGGATTACTGGCCATACCAAGAAATTTTGATTCTGGTGTCAGGGCTAAAACGGGGTACACAGCCTCGTGAGGCAAAACTGAGGAGAGGAAGGTTCGATTCCCACCTCAGCCATCCTGGAAGTGGTATTCCGTGGATTTCCACTTCTGCTCCAGGCAAAAGCCGGGATGGTTCCTAACTTAAGGCCACGGCCGCCTGCTCCCCAATCCTATCCCCAATTTACAAGTACACAATCATACTAGGTTCTTCCATAACTATAACACAGGTTAATCCACACACACCCAAGCACACGGGGCTACATAACCACGTTGTCATAAGTCCCCTAAAATAAGCAAAAACAACAACAACAACTCAATATCGCCACCTCGAGTTCCGATTGAGGAAGACTGTGTTGACTTCATAAACATCTCTCGTATATTATTAGTGCTTAGTGCTTAAAAGAAAAATTAATCTCAATAAAAGATTTGAAAAATGGAAAGAAAAAATGTAGAAATCTTACATGGCTCCACCTCGAATCATGTATTATTACTATTATTATTATTATTATTATTGTTATTATTAATATTTATATAACCTACTTATGTATGTAAATACATAGAATATATTTCTACGCTAATTATTCCCATTATTCACGCAGGGGTGAGATAGGATGCATTCTATGTGGCGGAATACTTTTATGGCCTTTACTGACACTAATTTCATCAGAGGAGTCAATGTGTGATGGAACACATGAAGATAAATTGAACTACTAAACTAGAGAATGGAAGGAAGCGACCCTGGTCTACTAGAAGGTAACCGTCCGGACATTTGCCTGAGTTGAAAATAGGAAACCGTGGAAAATAGGATGTAGAATGGTTCAAAGCAACTCGTCGTATCGTCCTGCGCCTTAGCATGTGTAGCTACTGTAGTCGGTATTATTGATGTGTAACATCTTTCCACTTGGTATCTGGATATATTGTGGCACTCGGTAGCTGGACATTTTTGTGGGAGTCATTTTGGAAAATGGACGGAAGTGGATGGGACGGAAGTGCATGGGACGGAAACAATGAGCGCGCGCGGTGGCGGAGATCGGTACAAGGACGTACTATAGGCCATGTGGCTATGGGGAATGTATATCACGTACGGTTTAGCTCAAGGTTTGGAGGCCCCACTTAAGATATTCCTACAATAAATCATCTTCAAGTTGTCATTCTTTGTTGTAAAAATATTCATTATATCATATTTGCTGAAAACAATAACGATTTATTAAATCTTCGTACTTTTGCTGCATTCTTATTTAATGTAAGCACACCAGGTACTGTCGCCCATCTGGCTATGTGGAATCTATATCGCATCAACAAACACTCAAAACAAAGTAGGAATTCATATATTAACACCGACTGCTAACAATAATTCAAACTTCGTTGGTCTAAACGTATCACTGAGAGAAACTCATTTAATATACCTACTGCACACCTAATTTTTAATCGTGCCTATACTTGGCAGTGCGCTCTATCGACAAAAAGAGGCCATTTTCAATAACACTGCTGGCATGGGTTCACTAACTGGCCGGTATAGAGTGCAGCTCGCATCGCATACGGTTTGAGTATTTATGCTTTGACTTTTGTATTTTCTGATGTAGCCTACTGTAATTGTGAGGGTTTTGGAATTGATCCTTACCAAAGAGTTGTTGATCTGAAGTCTACAGATCAATTGATCTGCCGGAGAGTTTGGTCGTTTCTGAAGTGTCCTTATCCTTGGGTAAGTCGGAAATTATATCTTTAATTTGTGAAGTGTGTTCTGATGCATTTGTTTTGAGTGACGATGTTTGTTCGTGCGCGCAGTTGTATTTCATTTCAGTCGGATGTTACACATCATATGCGACTACTGTAAGGCTCGTATTTTTTATTAACTATTACTATTATTATTACAATTATTAACATTACGCTTTTTACTAACAAAATCTGATCATCAACAACCAATAACATTTAAATGTCTAGTGTAGCTTACAGCTGACGATCCGTGAATGGAATGAGGATTGGAGTGAGTGGTGTGCGATCATCCTCGTGGACAAGAAAAAGTACCTACATTACGTTAACATTTTGGAAATTAACTCCTGGACATTCGCAACACTACATATCCTTGATTTCCAATAAGATTATAATTGTTACCACAAAGTTAAAATTAACGTCACTATTTGTAACCGATATGATTTTATTGTTTTCTTTATTTTTAGGATATTTTCCTAGGTTATTATTAGAATCTTAACATCATTAATAGTATAAGTAAAGTTTTTGTGACAACAGAATTTAATGATTAAGCTTCGATACTCTTTTCATTAGCAGTTTTCCTTTCATTAGACAATACGCAATATTACCCCCTGTTTAGCCTATATTAAAAGTTAGACTGTTGACATTCACTTCCAATTTGTTTTAGGACATTTCGATCCAATTGTATTAGCCTATTACATGCTCGCATTTGGTTTAAAGTGTTAAGATACACACAAAGCTGAAGAAGGCCACAAAGTGGCCGAAATTAGTACTTATTAATTAATTCATTCATTTCATATTAATTACAATTATTGATTAAGGTGGAATACACATATTCAATATCATCTGAAATTTACTTTAAGAATAAGTGAGTTCGAATTACATCTTCACCATTTTAGAAGGGATTTTCATTGGGTTTCACTTCTAGTCCAGGCAAATTTCAGGCCACCTCATTCACAATTCTAACCACAATGACACAATGCACGCTAATACGCTAAAGCAACACAATAACACAGGCAAGTCACCTGATTTGGACGATGTCCGGACAAATCACTTTACTTTAAAGACCAAGAAATGAATTCTCCAGCTTTGAAATAACTGTATGATCAATGTCAAATTCCAAAGGTATGGCAGAAGAGCAGAGATATTGCTCTACTAAATCCTGACAAGGAAAAAACTCACGCTTTTCAGACCAGAAGCACTGCTGTGTTATCTATATAAAATCCTAATTTTTAATTCCATATCTGTGATTGATCCTATGCTCATACCCCCAGCAGGATGGATTTTATCTTCAAAGAGCCTACACTGTTCAATTGCTGAATCTAATGCAGTTTGAAGATCGCAGCGTCAGAGAGTGGTATTTATACACAGGGAAACATTTAGAATGTGAAATTAAGTCCTTCATATATGTGACAATCTTTCACGTAATTCCTGTTCTGGCTTTGATGTTTGCTATAAACTCAGGGGGTAATTAGTGAGTATTTTCCAGTTATTTTAGTTCAAAATATTGTTTATTTGTCAATAAGTAATGGTTGCCTTATATAGGGTCCTTATATAGAACTATCTGAATGCTAAATACTCTGAACATTGGATCATAAGTAAAAATTCAGACTTTCACGACCGGTGTTAAAATAGGAATCTCTGTTTCGCGGCCTATAAGCCCGCGAAACAGAGATTCCTATTGGATCATAAGTTATGGATTATAAAATTTGATTGAAATCCGATGATTAGCTTAGTCACAATTTGATTTAAACTTTGAACATTTATGTGGCCTCCTTTTAGTTATCTTAGCGATATCGCTGTACCAAATTTGGTTCAATTCGGTTTCTTCGTGTTTGAATTGATAAAGGGAAGGACAGGGGGGGGGGGGGGGGGGGCGGGTGACTGGCATACACACATACACACGAACGTTTGGCCCGAGTAGATCAAATCTTTCGCAAAAGTCGAAAGTAGGCAAACAGTGATGATTCTTCATAGTGCGCCCGTAACCCGTTCATTCTGTGAGTAGGTTATGTGGCCTACCCACAGGGGTATTACAATATCCGTCGTTACGGTGTGTGGACACGATCACATTAGTTATTCCAAGTCCTCAGTCCTAACAATGAGCGTACAGTACTTGCCACAGTTGTGGCTGTTCCTAGCGATATTCAAGTCCTTTGATCCGCTCTAATGACTATTACAAGAGAATCAGCAGTGCGGCCCATAACCTATTGAAGCCCATCGACTGTAAGTAACATAATAAAGAGTACCGGTATTGTTGTTGTCGTTGATTGTTTAGGGGATTTGCGACTCAGTGGTCATGTAGCCGTGTACTTGGGAGTGTGTAGAATTTGTCTGATATCCTGTGTCGTTTTGCTGTCTGTACTAGTGTGTGTATTTGTAATTAGGGGAGAATTTGGGTAGGAAGGCCGTGGCCATAAGTTACGTACCATCCCGGAATTTGCCTGGAGTAGAATTGGGAAAAGCAATTCCAGGATGGCTGAGTTTTGCTTCACGAGGCTGAGTGTACCCAGTTACAGCCCTCAGACCAGAATTAAGTTACATTTCTTAGCAGAGCCGAGAATCGAACCCGGGCGTTCGTTAAGAGTTTTGTCCACTCTTTTCACGAAATTTAACAAGAGAATATTCCACAGTAGTTTTACATCCGAACAACACCGAAATGAGTTTATTAGATTACCATCTATCTACTTGAGCAAACTGCTCTCAGAATATTAAGTCGAAGTTACAAATTAAGAGAATAGAAATGAAATGTAAATGTTTTTCAATCGGCACGATTGTACCCAAATTGTAAGGAGGGCTATTCCCTACACCTGAAAAGGATTACATGAGATTAATTACTTAATCAATCCAAGTGTATTTATTAATATCTTATGTAATCTGTTGGTTCCTCAGTTTAGGGGCTGCGACAACGCGGTCATTTAGCCCCGTGTACTTTGGGTGTGTTTAGAATCTGTCTGATAACCGGTGTTAATTGTGGTGAATGTATTAGTGTGTGTTAGCTGTTTCTTAATTCAAGATAGAACTGCAGACTTTGAATTTTTCAAATAGTTCCTACTTTTGCCGCCAAACGCCACCGTCAACGACTACTAGTTCAGAACTTAACTACTAGACGCCACCGCAGTCAGCTCCTTGGCAACGAACGTAGGAACCTAAGAGCGTTGTTTACATTCTTAATCTAGCCTACATAATTTAGCTTCACACAGCTGTAATTAGTGGAAGGTTCTTTAACATGCCATAAATCTATGACATGGGACCGCCGGCTCTACTTCCTCTCCGAAGGAAGGCATACTGGCAAGGGGAGATACGATGCAGGGGTCACCAATTCGAACCATCCTTAGTACACGTGTAGGACATGACCAGGCGTATACCAGGTGCAAGTAGTAGGGTGCGCTTCTCAGCCGTTTCCAAGAAATTAATTGTTCGAAATTGCAGTGCGGCGTCTATGTGCGTTGTACGCTAGTAAATAACCAATGAGTGCGTGGTGCAGTGGTAATAGCCCTGCTTCGTAAGCGCGGGTTCGCTGAATCGAATCCCACCGGTGAGCTTTTGCATTGTGTTGTGTTTTTGTTGTTGTTGTTGTTGTTGTTGTTGTTGTTGTTGTTGTAAACATTGGCAATTCGTACAAATGTAGGTGTCGTGAACAATGTTTATTTTGCAGTCAATTGTAATAACGTGTTATGTGAGCGAGAAAAGGGATTCTGAAATCATCGTATGGGGGTCAACGTTTGTGACATTACAACAGTATTGACATTGCAAACACATTGGTATTATACACGGTCAGGTGTATTCTATTAACTTATATGTACCGGTATACAATTATACATTGTAGGTCCAGTCTGTTCCGTTCATTGCACGTCTGTAAACCATCACACCACCCCATACCCCGCAAGCAATGACTCATGCTATGAGTATTAATTGGAAAATGCCAATGGTTACAAAAAGAAAGAACAGAAACCCAAAACACACTGCACCAGCTCACCGGCGGGATTCGATCCAGCGATCCCGCGTTTACGAAGGAGGGCTGTTACCACTGCACCACGCACTCATTGGCTAATTGCTAGCGTACAACGCACATGAGCACCGCACTGCAATTGCATATAATTGATTTCTCGGAAACAGCTGAGAAGCGCACCTTACTACTTGCACCTGGTATACGCCTGGTCATGTCCTATACGTGTACTAAAGATGGTTCGAATCAGCGACCCATGCATCGTATCCTCTCCATGTGAGTGTTCCGACGACTTCGGCCGGGTGTGATCCCGCGATCTTGGGCATAGAAACTCAGCATGTTACCAACTACGCCACCGAAGCCACCCCATGTAATCTGTGTACTGTTCAATGGTAACTCTCAGTCGGTCATACAAATAATGATTTGAATCGTTTGGCTCCTCTATTTGCCTGGCTGGGTAATGCATCTATTTCTCGCACTGTTGTATATTACCATCATGTTGGTGGTGTAAGTTATATATAGGCTGTCACCCGCAGTGCAGCGGTAACGTTCTTGCCTGTTCCCCTCGTTGTGTAGTGGCTAGCATTCTAAGTTGTCACCACGGGGGCCCGGATTCGATTCCCGGCTCTGCCAAGAAAATTAATTCTGGTCTGAGGGCTGGAACAGGGTCCACTCATACTTGTGAGACAAAACTGAGAGGAGATGGGTTCGCCATCCAGGAAGTGATTTTATGTAGTTTTCCCACTTCTACTCCAGGCAAATGCCGGTATGATTCCTAACTTAAGGCCACGGTCGCTTCCTTTCCAATCCTTACCTGCATTACAGATACACAAACTACTACAGTCACCACAATAATACATGTTACCTACGCACACCTTAGTGGCTTAGTACATGGGGTTCAAATAACAACGATGTCACAAAGTCCCTAAATGAATTAACAACAACAACAACCTTCTCACCTGCTGTGTCTACGGTTGTGGAAACAAATGCCAGCGCAGTCAGTTGGCATTTGAGGGTGTGCAAATGTGAGGGATCCGTGCCAGTAGATTTACTGGCACGTTTAAGATCCCCTTTGGGGCAACATTTCGGCACTCTGCTGTCTCCAACAGCAGCAGTAGTTCGATTAGACGTGAAACGCATAACATTAGCTTACTACCCACTGGTTGTGAACCCCTGTTCTTTTAATTATTGAATGGACGTCTGGGAGAACTGTTCCTGAATACAAAAACATAATTCATGACCTAAATACTTTTTCCAAACTTTGTGAACCTCAGAAATAAACACCATAGATAGTAATAGTCCATAAGGCATGCAGATGGTAAGCCAGATCAAAAGGGACGTGTCTTTTCACTGATGTGTTTTGTAAGATGGAATATCCTTAGTCAGCCTTTTAATCGACAATGCATGAATTAATTTTCTGTTGAACTCCCTGTAGTTGATTTTATTATGCTCATGGCATATACTAAAAGCTCTCCCATGCTTATTATTCGTGTTACATTATGTATCTAGGAACTATAGGATCCTTGTTGTCCCAACAGAGGCTTTGTTGAGCTCACAATTACCTCTTGTCTCCACTGCCAGGTGCTCTTGCACTTGCTGTAATTTCCCCCCGGAACGTCACCCGTAATGAAACACTCAGCTGAGTTCAATTCCCAGGTCTTAAATGGATGGCGGAGTTTATGTCCACCCAGAAGAGGGCTATATCTATGTGCTGCCTTCCCCTGAAGTTGTAAAAACTTGGCAATGTTGGTGATGATGCTTATGATGATGATAATAATAAAAAATTACGAGCCTTACAGTAGTCGCATATGATGTGTAACATCTGACATGTTATTCGAATAATTCCATATTAATTACTCGCTTTTTTTTAAAGAATGAACTCATAGTGCTACCTTGTGCCAGAAAACATGAAAGGATTCTCCAATGCATCTGCAGTAGTGACATAAATACCTGCAACAGTATGCGGGAGCAATCCACTGCCTACTTGATACGAACTGCGCTTTATACCGGCCAGTTAGTGAAGCCATGCCAGCGGTGTTATTGAAAATTGCCTCTTATTGCCGATATAGCGCACTGCCAAGTAAAGGCGCGATTAAAAATTAGGTGTGCAGTAGGTATATTAAAGGCGTTTCTCCCAGTGATACGTTTAGACCAACCAAATAGCTTAAAATGATAATAGTGGAAACTCCCACGAGAAACTGGCGACACCGATTATGCGTGCCATCTAGCGGTTCGCGCAGACAACTACGAACTCGATTTCAATCAGCTGGCAAGTTTATCTGCACATGTTAGAAGTGTAACTTTTGGGCTATGTATGGGTGTTTTCATTACAAAATACAAAGTGATTAAGTGATTAACCTATTTGGACCAACGAAGTTTCAATTATTGTTAGTAATCGGTGTTAATATACTGAATTCCTACGTTGTTTGGAGTGTTGGTTGATGCGATATAGCATTCGAGGTATCGAGTGCTTACATTAAATAAGAATACAGCAAAAGTATGAAGATTTAATAAATCGTAATTTTTTTCAGCAAATATGATGTAATGAATATTTTCACACCAAAGATCGACAATTTAAAGATGATTTATTGAAGCAATTTCTTTAATGGGGCCTCCAAACCTTGAGGTAAACCGTATGTGATTGACATTCCACATAGTCACATGGCTTACAGTACGTCGTTGTACCGATCTCCGCCATCGCGCGCGCTCATTGTTTCCGTCCCATGCACTTCCGTCCCATCCACTTCCGTCTCTTTTCCAAAATCACTCCCACAAAAATGTCCAGTTACCGAGTGCCACAAAATATCCAGATACCGAGTGGAAAGATGTTACACATCAATAACATACAATCAGTACCTCCCAGAGCGCATCACGAAAAATGAAACATATCGTCTTCAATGGGTTCGTACTATGTACAATGCTGTGTAAAACTTAAGGACGAACTGTCGAATGTTGTGCCACTGACAGTAACAAAGCTCGTTGAACCTCAAACCACACATGGTAAGACCTGCTACAGTATGGTAGGAAGGCAACTGAAAGGAATTTTCGATATAACGAACAGCAATGCCACTTTTATACAGAGATGCCTCCTTAACACTTGGACCACCGAAACAATCAAGTTCGACAATGTTCCTGGGTTCATTACGTGTTCCCAACTCTCGCCAGATGAGGGTATGTCTCAGATCACTACGCAGACTGCATTTGCTCTCATCTGAGAAGAGCACGCAACACCTGATGCTCTTGGTATCATCGCAAACGGTGCCGCCGATGTGCGGGTGTCAACAGATCACGCCTGGTTTCTATGCACGTGTGGGCGACATTGTTACCGCACTTTCAGTATTTCCACCGAGGCGTTGATATGTTATGTGGCTTCATCTGTCACGTCCTGAAGTTTTACACAGCAGTGTATATTGACCAAGCGGAGAGTCTGCCATAACATGCCAGATATTGTAGTCATCAATAAGAAGGTTGATGTAGCAGTTCCCAATAACAACAACTTAATAGTAATGTAATTGGTTTTACGTCCCTTTTAAGTACACTGGCTTTTAGAGACGCCGGGGTGCCGGAATTTTGCCCCGAAGGGGATCTTTAACGTGCCAGTAAATCTACGGACACGGCTCCCTCGCATTTGCGCACCCTCAAATGCCAGCTGACTGCGCCAGGATACGAACCTGCAACCTCGGGCCCAGCAAGCGAGAACGTTACCCAGCAACAACTTAAGGGGGCTCATACATCGCCAGTGGAAATTTGCGCATACAGTTACGAATCATATCATAGTTTCACTTATATGTAACATAGAGTTATGTATAGTAAATACATAGAGCTTTCACCTAATTTAGAGAGAGGAACAGTATTTCGTGATATATTGAAAGGATAATATTCGCGATATTTTAAACTCCGTGAATCACAAAAAACACGATTTAACAAGAAATACCAGTCTGAATGGAATGCTTTTTTTCATGTAAAGTAAACGCATAAATAGCGAGGATGAACCACCATGAATGTTATATTGTAAATAGTATATTAAAAAAAAATATTAAATTTGTCTTTCAAAAAAAGAACAGTTTTTTGTTTTATTTTTCCAAGTATATCTCAATTATTTTTTAAGATAATTTCATAAATGAGGTTCATCCTCTAGGGATCATATTGATGGGGATTTGAATGGTGCCCAACAACCAGTAGTGAGGGGTGCTGATTAGGCGGCATCCTTAGCATTTTCGGAGATTTACTAGGATGTATAATCATGGTGTTTTGAGAAAAGCTGCGGGGACTTCAAGGAATCAATTAATGTAAGAGAGAGACTTTAAGAAAGCTTGCGGGAGACATACTCACCATGCTTACCTGGGGAGCCTTAGCAAGTCAAGCGCTTGCTGAACAGCAGCTACTGCTCGACAGCATGCAGTGTAGATCCTAATCTGAGTTATAACCTAAGGGGGCAGGCTTCTTATAGCTACGTGAAATAAAAGATAATGCATTTGACTATAAAAGGGTTTTATTATTACTAACGTGGGTGGCGATTAGGTTTAGATTAAAGGGGGGATGATTAATAATGGAAAAAGGAATCTAACAGACACACTCACTCACCCTACCGATGACGGATGTCCGTGGTGCTGATGGCGTTGAGATCCGACGGAGGGCAGCGCCTCTCGTGGTCCGTGCGAAGCACTGATAAAAGAGTCAAGCGGCAAGAGCCCAAAAGGAGAAAATAGGCGGGCTGCGTGGTCGTACCTTGCATTTATAAGGTAATACTGCGATGTCAGTCCACTGAGCGGTATGCATACGTGTAATGTTCTGTATGACCTCCTTAACCTGCAAGGCTGACGACCGTAAGGATATGACCCGCTGCTCACGTTGCAGTTATGTTTCCATGTCGGTACTTCCGAAGTTTCTTCTATTAACGTTTCATTACTTGTATGTAGGAATAGGCACAACCCTTGTATAAGGTTTGGGGCCCTAACAATATGTTGGAATGTATCTGCCACGTTTCAACCAGTTTCATCACATATTTCACGATATATTGCGTTTTTCCTACCAAAAAAGCAACCTATCGGGTAAAAAGCTTTGAATATCAAACACTCCATTGACAGGTGCATAGTCTCACGTAATACGCTATATATCTGCCCAAACGCTGAATTTACTTATAAAACTTAACAGATATATTGAGAAAGGTATTCTCCTTCATTTAAACGTTTAAAATTATTTAAATTTTGAGCCCCAAGGCAAAGCACGGCGATAAGATCTCCAATATAAATACCTAGTGGAACCTATCAGAGAGCAATGGTAGATTGGAAAGGTGAAGATCATACCAAATGAATCGGTCGGAGCCGAAAAGCATTAAGTCAGTTATCCCTACTTTTCAGGAGACAGATAAATCATCATTGACAGAACAGAACTTAGCAAACACACTATATTAGTCATCTTTGTTGAGAAGCAACTTTTCAGGTTATATTTGTGTTAGCTAAATATTAATTTTAATTTAATAAACATATTTTTCTTATCAATTTTACAAACGTGACTTAATGCCTTTCAGCTCCGTGGTCGGTTTAGTGCGACATAAAGCCATCCAGAATGAATACTTCACATGAAATTATATTTTGAGATGGAATTGTAACATAAAATCAGCCTAAACACTGTAAAAATGTAATTTACAATAGCACTGTAACACGCGGGAATCTTGCAGTTTGGCCAACATTAAGTACGGAATACGGCGCTGAAAGGCAGATACTTAATGCTTTTCTCCTCTGATCGCACTACATGTAGCAGTAGTTTCTGGTTTAAACCCACAAAGCAAATTACTTTGTGATTGATTTTGCTTTGCCAGTGAGCTTCCGTGCTTTTTCTCCTGCTGGTAAGGTGAAAATGTTTTGTGTGTAGCTTAAACAGAAGGCTGACTTAATTCTTTCCTAGGCCGTTCCAAGGCTCTTGGGTCAATACTGTACCCATCTCATATGGAAATGCTCGATCACGTGCTGGCTAGTGGTTGCGGTTCGGGGCATGTTACGTCCACCCACAACGTGATTTCACATTGGATATGATAGCACTTGTTTTAGGATCTGCAAGACTACATTGAAAACAAACATGGTTCAAAAGACATGAGCTTATTTTATGAAAAACTCCCAGGAATTACAATTATTTTACAAAACACTTACATTTTGGAAAATTCCAATAATCAAATATCAAAGACATAATAAATTCATATAAAATTTATATTACCGCGTTACCTTGCTTAGGCATCTCTTTATCATTGAGTATTCATTTATATTTCTCTCCACAACATTTTATTTATTGAGACATAGAGCATGCCTATCACTTTATATCATTTTTTATATAAGTTTTTTCAGATAATTTATTGTATTATTAATATCCCTTCTGGGCTTTATTCACACTTTATTTACTTTATATCTCTTTATAATCATTCATTTAAATATTGTATCTTTAATCAATAAGCCTTATTTTTCACAACAATGTAACACTTTTGAAAATAAAAATACATGCCCATCCTTGAATTCACGTCCCGTAACAATTCATTTACATGCAGTAGGGTGGTTTATTTAGTGATGTATCATATGCTATTTTTTCATACTTTTCAGTTACCTCATAAACTCATATTTGAGTTTACCCGTTTTATATTTTACATGAATCTTAAGGTAGGAATCGAATATCGAATGATCATTATATCTTTGACTACAATGGCCAAATATTATCCGATTTTTGCAATCCTCATATGTGAATAAATTTCAAAAACCCACTAGTTTAATTATTTCATTCACAATTACATAGCACCTCATAATCTAAAAATTTGCATGTTCCGCGATAACGTCTAGTATCCATTCAAACACCCTAACCTTCGTATACAAAGCTTCAATGTATTCTCTCCCTTTTCGTTGTAGGAGCGGTCGGCCACTGCCTGAACCCCTCGTGATTTATGACCTCCTTCGCGCCTCATTATAGATTTAACTTTCAACTGTTTCGTTCCCTTTAAAACAAAAGCTTATGAGGATCCAAGCTATCACTTCACTTCATTAACTATCACTTATTTATTCATTTTCATTCCAATTTCCTTGTGACACGTGCCATAGTTTGAGATTACAACTCATTACCTTTTCCTTTCACATACTTTATTTGGTCGGCTTACATAACGTCGTTGGAACAGTACAGGCAATGTGAATCTAGGCTCAGGTACGCCTTTGCGGACCTCCATTCGAAACACATATCGTACTTCCATAATATATTTAGCAATTGCCCGGCGGGACTTAGATTGCAACAAACCATACCCTTAACTCGAACCCTTGTCCGGTTAAGTGGGTCGAGCCCTCACTCAACAATACCACACATCTCCACTATAATGCTCTTGATTTGGATCTGTTCAATCAAGGGGTCGTACCCTCGTACAACAAAATTGACGACTTTCCGACAATTTATTTATTTATTTATTTATTTATCATATGGCTTTTAGTGCCGGGAGTGTCCGAGGACATGTTCGGCTCACCTGAGTCTGTAGCTGCTTCCAGCGACAATTATATACCTTTTACCTCCAAACCTACGCACGTCACAGGATATATTCATTTCACTTGCTAGCATTTAACTTATTTATTCCTTTTAGCCCCTTTATGGTAATACAACTTTAAAATACCTTGTATCATCATAGCGTCTTTCATAACTTTGCTCACACTAGAATTTTACTTTACCGTAACTCAATATATCGTAACTTCACAATTCACTTTCTGGTGTTCGGTAACACCGATTATCTTAGCGCATTTTCTTATTATTTGCTGGATAGCGTTATTTTATCATCATATTAAGGTATATCAATGATCCTTCAATTTTGAATTATTTTATTTATCTACTTCATTCAACTCGAGTTTATTATTATTATTATTTTTTTTTTTTTTTTTTATCGGCATTCATTAATTCATTATTATTTTGTGGAATGCAATTGATTCATTTTACCATTAACATTTCGGAGTACAAAACACAACATTTCTTATTTTGGAGAGTAAAAATTCAATATTTATTATTATTATTATTATTATTATTATTTATTTTATTATTTTACACGTTACAGGCCTATTAGACCACGCGAAGCAATCATGACTTTTTGTTCTTCCTGTCTTTCCAGTACTCTTTCATTCGTGCACTAAAGGCCCTCTTCCTTTCTTCGGTCCACTTTGGTCTTTGGGCTGTAGGTGCAGCTCTCTCTGACAACACTTCCCACTTGTATACTTTGTGTCTAAATACGGTTTTGTCTATGACGTCTTCTGGGTCGACCTGTGCTTTTACTAGATCAATTTTGACTTGCATCATCCAGGGCGTAGTAATCTTGAGCCGCTGTATGTATCTAAGAATTTTGTTGGCGAGTCTGGTTTGTGGGAGTCTGCTGATGTGGCCGTAAAATTTTAGTCGCCTCTTTCTGATGTCTGCTGCGAGGTTGGACAATTTCTCTGTGGTGTCTCTGGAGTGAAGCCTGTATCCTTCATCTGTGTGCTTTGGTCCAATTATTTTCCTTATTATTTTTCTTTCCTCTGTGAGGATTTTTTTCCAAGTCGCCCTTAGTGTGTAACGTCAACGTCTCACTAGCATAAAGCACCTCAGGTTTAATAACCGTGTTGTAATGACGAAGTTTAATGAATGTGGACAGACATTTTTTGTTGTAGACACCCTGTGTCTTGTATAAGGCTCTCTTCATTTTCATTAACCTAGTGTTCTGCGCGATTTTCTCTTTTCCCGTCGGTTCAAGCACTTCACCTAGGTATTTAAAGTGGGCGACTCTATTGATCTTGCCATATTTCGTGTTTAAATCCTGTATGTCGAATTTCGTACAGAAAAACTCTGTCTTTTGGAACGAGATCTGTAGTCCTACTTTTTCGGCGCACTCTTGGAGTACTTCTATCTGTCTGATTGATGTGGTTTCGTTATATGAGAGTAGTGCCAGATCATCCGCGAAGGCTAGACAGCCAACCTCCAGTTCGTCCTTTGGTCGTCCTAGTCGCACTGGCCTCCAGTAACCTTGAAGTCTCAGCTCTTTCTCCCATTCCTTGATAACTTTGTTCTGCACTAGGTTGAAGAGGAGCGGAGAGAGCCCGTCACCTTGGCGAACAATTATTATTATTATTATTATTATTATTATTATTATTATTACTTTAACGGTGCTTGTTTTATTTACGTTGCTTCATTTCTTTGGCATGCATTTTATTTGCCATTTACTTTATTACATTCGATTCCTCCTTTTTAGATCATTAATTAATTGTTATTTAACCCTTTTTACGGGCTTTCACCATTATCATTATTCTCATAATTTCTGAACTTTTATCGTTATTTTTAACATTCTTGCAAACCGTCTTGGCGGTTGCCTTCTGACACATTATTACTATTTGATTACTCATCGTGCATACATTTCATACATACATTTATTGAGATAGCATATGATACGATCACTTTGATATTTATAAACATTTTGACTCACCCCTGTTTCCGCTCATGACGTGATTTCTAGATGATTTCACCGACATGAATTCTTCAGCACTTCATTTTCAAATTATGATCGACCTTTTTAAACACTTGGTCGTTATTTTTACATACGACAATATCTTGATACATTTTTAAAGTTTTACTTCTAACACTTATAAAAACACAATAAAAATTCGCTTAATTAATATTTACATTCGAACACGGAACAATTCTCAGCGTAAAATCTGTTGAAAAACAGCATGAATAGCTTCTCCCTGTACTGCTTTGAACGTGTGATCCTATCTTCTTTCCCCTCGGTAAGTCTCTTCCAAGTATTCCCAATCTCGTACTAGTCTTTCTTCGGACTTCCTCCTATGATAGCTTTCTCCTTACTTATTACTGTCCCATTTATCCTGCTGCTATCGCTCTTTACGTTTGCTTCATAATTGCCTGTCGCAATTTTTAGTTCTGTTTCCTTCTATCGTGATCTTCCCTGAAAATCGTGTTACAAGTTCTAACTGTTGAGCCTACGTTCTCTGACGTTTTACTCGGATAATTGTTCTTTACTTAAACTGTCTTTTTCTGCACGTTATCGTTTCTCTTTGACTGTCAGTGTTCAGAATTCCTGACCCTCTATTGTCTTTACTTTTCCGCACTTCGTTCGTAAAAGTTCTTAAGATACTTCCGCATCTTCTACCTTTCCTACGTTAATACACTGTTTGGTTTCGAACCAACACTATTTCGCAGTCTATCGCACTTTATTCTGGTCTTATCTCATACGAGACTCGAACTCTAGCGTTTCTGATTGCAGTGTTTATAATTTTCTTGCGGACTTGCGCACTCCGTTCCCGAGGCTAGACCTAACTTGTCCGTACTGATTAAATCTTAAATAACATGCCTATACAGAGGATATAAAAAATTGTCTATCTGCGTAGCGCACTCGAAGTCTGGTCTTCGACAATTCTCGTATAATCTGCTTCCAGCAAAGTCTCTCTCTCTCAACTGATAATTACAACATGCCCTCCGGCATCGCTTCTCGTTCTACTGACTGATATGAAGACGGACTTCAACTGACTGATAACTGTCTGACGGTAATTCTTATGACGTGCCTCTCACCAAGGCCCTCGTTCAACTGACGGACTTCATACTTCTGCTCGAGCCTTAAGTCTATTTATTCGTTTCTGTCTAGAAAATGGTTCTCTACAAAACCGGGAGATGAATTTCTGATTGCCTGGTCTGATCCTCTTCATAATTTAATATAAAGTGTGTTTTATAAATATATTTTGATTTCCGGCGGGCGGAATGAAAATCCTTCGCTGGTTTATTTTTAATTAAATTAATTAGTTATTATCCCCTTTTCGGGACCAGCCTATCGACTCCTTTCCTCCACAAATAGTATTCCGCTCGATTTATGATGACATTTTCTCTTAGCTTGCAGTTTGCGAGTGGTATTTTCAGGTTGGCCAACTTACTGATTTTTATCGTTCCTGTTCATCGTCTTCCTTTAGATTTAACATTTCTGGTGGATTTATTTTGTTAAGTTTAACGAGGTAACTCCCCCTTCTGTATATTTAAGGAAAACTGCTGATTTAACACATTCCTGGTTTAAGTTTTAAAGAGCCACTTGAGATAAAGTTCCCTTCAGATGTCCACTAGAGAAGTCATAATTCTAGTGAAGTTGCTGGCACATTGGAATTTCGAGTGGTATTTATTACCTCTCGACTTTGACTCTCGCTAAAATTTTAATAGTTTTCTTAATTTTTTTTGCTTTTAAACTGTCACCTTTAATGGTATTTATGTGTCTGACTTGACCCACTGTCTCCATTTCAGCTGTCTAACGGTCACCTACTATTTTGCCTGCTCTTGTATTCTCTGTAATCTTTCTAAAGTCTTCGAGTATTTCTCCATAAAGGATCAGGGGTTCAATTCTTGTGCCAATCCCACATGGGCACAATTCATCAGGTTACTAGTTGTTAAAAAAATGACGATTTTTGAATCAATGCCTTTCATATCCGACCGATTCAATTGCTATATCAAGCACTGGCGTTGTACCAAGGAGTCTACTGCAGGGCTCGAAAGAACTTAATGTTGACACCAATATTTATACTAGTCAATGCAAAAAGCAGTCATCATTGCGCCAGCCATATTAGTTCGAAAATTCATGGACTAGTGAAAACAGTTTTTTAATGGTGGTGATTATGCTCTGATTGTTTAGCCTACTTTTCACATTTTGCAAAAATGACGAAAAAGTAGACTTATGAGATCGATACGGGCAAATGTGTGTCTGTCTGTCTGTCCTTCTGTCTGTCTGGCTGTGTGTGTGTGTATGTGTGTCCCATCAACTCCTAAACGGCTGCAGCAATCGAAACAATATACGGTAGAAGTAAAGATCTAGACCTGAAAATCTCAACGCCGTATTTGAAAATGATGTCAGTGCAACCAACTGCTGAAAAATCGCAATTGAAATTTGAGCTCCATGTTGGATATCATGGAAGGTATGAATGGGAGCTATTTCAAAATAGGCACACGTATAAATAATATTTCAGTTTAATTTCCAGGAGGCCATACATGGAAGTGTTGCCAAAATGATTATAAGCCTGCTGATAGGTCCAATATTTAAATGCATACAACTTCTACACTATCAATTGGAATTCAACTAAATTTCGTACGTGCTATGTGTACATAAACAGATATAACTGAGCTTATTCTTAAGAGCCACCAGGTCTGCCAACTGCTAATAAATGCTCTCAATTTATTTTATCCAAATACCAATATATCAGAAAGTATGCAAGTCGACAGCTTTGAACTATGCACACGTATAGTACCTGATATTCTATATTAATTTGAAGTAACTTATATACGTCAGTGCTACCAACTTGATTCCAAGCCTGCTGAGATGTCCAAATTTAAATACATGTAACTTCTATACTATCATTTGGATTTCAACCACATTTCATATGTGCTATGTGTACTTTAACAGATATGACTATGCGTATTCTTAAGAGCAACCAGGGCTGCCAACTGTTAATAACTGTCTCTATTTTTGTTACCCTAATACCAATATATCAGAAAGTATGCAAGCCAATAACCCTAAACTTTGCACACGTGTAGTACCCGGCATTCTAGATTAATTTGGAGTAACTAATATACGTCAGTGCTGTCAACTTGATTCTAAGCCTGCTGATAGGTCCAATTTTAAAATACATGTAACTTCTATACTAACTAATGGATTTCATTCAAAATTGGCACAACAATAGATCATACTATTTCAGATTATTTCTGACCAATACATGCATGACATTGGTGCCAACATGATTTTACGCGCGCTGTTAGATCCAATGTTTAACTGCATGTAACGTCCAGCCTATCCATTGGACTTCAACCAAATTTTGTATTCTGTACTCTAAGAGATGGAACTACATAAGAATATATGCAGTCACCAGGGCTGGCAACTTTAGTGCTCTATTAGGCTACATTATGCCAGGTCTTCAGTATTTCGAACTAATTAGAAATTTCGATATTACCAACTTAATTTCGTCATTATTCTAGATAGATCCATATAGAATAATCATTGGCATGAATCTTAAATTTTAAGAAAAGTAGGCTCTTTAGTTCGTTACGGAACTTCTTGTTTTATAATCTGTATAGTTAGCTTTCCACGGTGGGTGAGTGGTTATCGTGTCGGACTACCAATCCCAAGTTTTCAGGTTCACTCTTGGTCATCGTAATTGATATTTGGAAGGTGACAAAAATCACGGCACGCCTGTCATACGATGTTGGCATGTTATAGAACCCATTTGGATTCAGTAGGCAGTGTTCATAATGGCAAAATTATTCTCGAGATTTTTCGCCAACACAAAGTTCTTCCTTCTCTACTAGAATGCGCTATAGCAGGGGTGCCCAACCTTTTTTTTTACTAAGGGCGACATTGTAAGTAGTTGGGGGCCTTGCAGGCCAATGACCCTCAGGGGGGTTTGAGGGGTATAGATCCTTATTTTTTTTAAATATAGGTGATATATGGTGAGTTTTGTGGCTGTCTGAGCTTAGTTTTCTTAGTATTGTTGTCTTTTTCTATATTTACAGTATTTTTAGTGGTTACAAAAGTAAAACACAAAGAATAAAGACTCAGCAATTCTTCTAGGTTTGTGCAGTGTCTTGTGTGGAGTTTCTCGCAGTCAAGGAGTGCAGTTGCACTCCATATAAAGGGAGGTATCGCGCAGTTCGATACTCCTGTGGGGGTCCGGGCGGGGACACCAAGAGCCCGCCGATGAGCCAGCTTGGTGTCCTAGGCGAAACTCCACACAAGACACGGCACAAACCTAGCAGAATTGCTGAGTTTTAATTCCCCGGCCGTGAAAGCCAATATACCACAAAGAATAAATTTTAATATTTTTAATAAATCCCTTTAAAATAGAAGTTCGATGATATTCAACACACTCATACAGCATGAATAACAAAGAGTGAGCATTTATGTTCATTTGAGACAATTATTAATCAAATTACGAAATTGAGTTCATGATAATTTAGGTTAGTGCGACGACTGGAACTTGTTTCAAAGTTTTGACGACACGGGGCGGGCCGGACCAAATATGGCTCTCGGGCCGTAGGTTGGGCAGTCCTGCGCTATAGTGTCAAGGAGCTTGGACATTTAACCTATTTGACTATCATAGCGTTCCAAGGAACGACAAAATTCGACATGCAAGCTGCCCTCTGGGCGTCATATAACAAAGCTTGCACCTGGCACCCGAGGCTATACGATGTTATTATTATTATTATTATTATTATTATTATTATTATTATTATTATTATTATTATTATTATTATTATTATTATTATCTGTATAGTTGCCATATATTTGTCAGATAATGTTCTGAGAGTGAAGTAATAATAATAACAAAAGGAAACAGAACAACTTATTCTACTATGATGAGAAAACGTTTCACCGAAGTTAGACGCAAGATGACGTAAACTCCCATCTGTCAATGGAAGACATCACAGAATTTTGGTTAGATATCTGGGGAAATATTGGAAAGTATTTGAGTGACCGTGGCTCACTAATGAGCAGAGTTGGTGGGAAATCACTGAGATGATAGTACCCAACGTAATCACAGCTGATGATATTTAGGAAGCCACTTTAAAGACGAACAACAGGATGGGACTAGGCCGTCATGACCGAGGAACAAAAGGACAATTACACAAATTTTCAATGAAGCAAAGACCAAAGCATTAGTGATGAAATTACGCAACAAACCATAAAAGAGCAAATGAACCTTAGTATGGCCTATATTCATTCTGAAAAAAGGCATTTGATTCAGTTCCACATTCGTACCTCGTACAAAGTGGATACTGATCTTCCTAAAGCATGCTATGGGAATATTGACCACCAGTCTTCTCGTCAAACCTGACAATGGAATGCAATCAAGTAGCATAGGCCAATTTATTGTCTTAACACAAAGAATGGACAAAGAAATCAAAAATCGAATGACTCAAGCATGGAAGGCCTTTTGGGGACTGGGGTTCATACTGCTCGATAAATCATTAAACAGGAACCTCAGATTAGAGGCTCTCCACACATGCATCATTACAGTATTGAATTACGACTGTCAGACTTGGTACTTAACGGCCAAGCAAAATAGAGCATTAGAAGTGTGCCAGAGAAGAAGGGAGAGGAAAATCTTAAGCATATAACTGAGTGATAGAGTTTCACACAAGAATCTCCAAGAAATCACGTCTTCGGGGAACGTCGCGCAACAGGCCGCCATAATTTAGTGGAAATGGGAAGGGCACGTCGCGAGACTTAACCAGAGCAGATGGGCGCAGAGAGCAACCATGTGGGACCCATACACAGGCAATAGAAGCCGCGGCAGACCGAGAAGAAGATGGGCGGACGACTTCCGTCAGTTACTAGGACCACACTGGTCCAGAACGGATTGGAAGGAGTTACAAAGACGGTGGGTCAAGTAAACATTATGTCTATCATAGTGAAAAAATTAACCATCTCACGTGACTAGCTCACCACGTAAGATATGATCAACAAGCTACCCCTTTCGAGGGAGGTCTTTGCCCTTCTAGGGACACTACAGGCTTTATTCATTCATTCATTCAAGGCATGCAGAGCACAATCAACATCGAGCGCAGTATCTTTCAAGGTGACTCTCTAAGTCCTCTTGGCTCTGCCTCAGATTGAATCCTCTTGGTCACTTACTCAACTCCACTGGGTATGGCTTTGACATCAATGATTAGCCAAGTTGCAAAAGCCACAAAACATAAACCATTTCTCATGTATGGATGACTTGTTGCTGATGAACACATCGATCTTTTCCGTGTGGCAGACTCGACAAATAGAATAGCCATGATGACCGGCAACCTTCGATAGAAGAAGTAGAAGAAGAAGAAGAAGAAAAAAGAAGATTAAGAAGAAGGAGCTATACACCCACTCACAAGCACAGCTTCATAATCTCCTCAATATATCATTATCATTCAGCAAATTCATATGCATGGAATTTGGCATGGTTGGTTGGTTGGTTCCACAGTTTAGGGGCAGCGAAAACGCGGTCATGTCGTCCCGTGTACTTTGGGTCTGTATAGAATCTGTCTGATAACCAGTGTTAATTGTGACGGCTGTATAATAAGTGTGTGTTATCTGTAATTCAGGCGAGGACTGCAGACGATCAATTTCAAATAGTTCCTACTTTTACTACCAAATGCTACTGTCAACGACACCAAGCTGTGAACTTGGTTACTAGATGCTAGCGCAATCGGCACAGTGCAGCGACCGTTGGAACTTAATAGAGAATCAAATCTAACCCACAAATTTGGCTTCACACAATACAATTTTAGTTAGTGAAAGGTCCTTTTACACGCCATAAATCTATGACATGGGACCACCGACTTTATTTCCCCTCCGAGGAAGGCCTACTGAGGGATTTTTAATGCTCTTAAAAAATCCCACGACTTGAACCCGTGATCTTGGGTACAGAAGCTCCGCATGCTACCAACTACGCCACGGAAACCGCAATTTCTAGTCTATATTGCATGATAAGTGTAAAGCGGTTAGCCTACAACGTGGAGCACTTGCAGAGCCATGCTACACAACTCCGGGGCAGTCCTTGAAGGGTCAGCTAAAGGTGAAACCTACAAATACCTTGACGTTTTACATTTACGGGGTATAAACCACTCTAAAACCTAGGAAAGACTGGTGGAAGCGTTTATGCACACTCTAAAACTTCTGAGTGGGTCTTTCCTGAGTACAGGAAATAACATAAAGGCCAACAACTCTTTCGCAATTCCGGTACCGACGTGGTCATTTGGGATTATCTCCTGGTCTAAAACCAATCCTAATAATATAAATAGGCTAAAAATATACGAGCCTTACAGTAGTCGCATATGATGTGTAACATCTGACATGTTATCCTACCATGAAATTGAGATGAAATGTATGTGAAGGTCGCCTCCGTAGCGTAGCGGTCAGCATGGTTAGCTGCCGCCCCGGAGGTCCTGGGTTCGATTCCCGGCTCTGCCTCGAAATTTGAAAAGTGGTATGAGGACTGGAACGGGGTCTACTCAGCCTCGGGTGGTCCAAATGAGTAGAGGGGGTTCGATTCCTACCTCAGCCATCCTCGAAGTGGTTTTCCGTGGTTTCCCACTTCGTCTTCGGGCAAATGCCGGGATGGTACTGTACCCGTAATACACGTGGTCTTACCTGTTGAAATCCGATGGAAAAGCTGGATCGTAGATTCTGGAAGTTCCCGGCTGAAATAACCCCTAAAAGTCTACCAACTAGGATCAACCAGGGATCAGGATACGTCGATACTAAAGAATGCGATACGAAGATGCCAGTGGTGTATATATTACAATGAAACGAAGCTCTTAAAAGAACTCGAACAAGAGACTCTAAAAGAAAACGAAAGTATCTCGGGCGTTAATTTTAAGCAAACTCAAGAAAAAACCACCCACTGGTCCTCTTAACGCACTCCCTTTTCTAATAGAAAACACCAGTCGTTCAAAGATTTTTTAAAAATTAAATTCAGTTTATTAACTGGCAAATGGTGTATGTCTGTCAATTAGACAAAAATGAAGAAAGTTTCTCTAAATCAAATAACGAAAATAGTTTCAATAAACGCATATAATAAGGCCCCAACTTACTGCTCTAAATCGCAGTATTTAAATATCTCAGTCATTGAACACATTACATGAAAAATACAATATTAAATCATGCACTGATGCTATACCCTTATTAAAAATTTATACATATCTTACATTTTATATACAGATTATATCCTTAGTTAGGATTTTGTTATTATCGCTGCCCATTTCCATTTAATTCGACAAGCATATCTCAAGGTTATAATTCTCTTAATTTGTTGCATTCAACAATCAATTAAGATAATCGAATAGTGTTACAAGTTAGAAAATAGTTTATTAACTATCCAGATACTTCAATGAATGCAGTATACTTTTGTTAAAATCACTGAAATATCAAATGTATTATACTGCATGAATTAATTAAAGTTATTCGAAAAGTGGCTGTGTCACTTAAATATGTGTGTCACGATATAAGCAATCCATATCCGGCAAATCTTAATAGGCAAGAATAAAAACGTAGGGTTACTTGAATTAATACTGGCATTTAAGAGAAATATTCGTGATTCCAATTCACGTTCACAACAACTTCCTATTCAAATTAGTGATAGTTCAAAAGCTAATTTCACTCTTACAAAACGAAATGACTACGTTAATGTCTTCAAATAAGACTTCGAGTACATTATACAATATTAATGTTGACCATCCAATGATGTCAAATATTCGCTTCATTAGCACAATAAATTCGTATTCATTAAATTGCAATACATTAATTCAGCTTTCCAAAGCTGTCAAGAATTTTTCCCAAACGTAATTAAACTCAAAACCTTTCAATAATTACTCTGAAGATATCACGCCTCATCGTAGACGAATATAGAAGTGTCACAGAGTACCTCTTTCCCAACTTCACTCAACAAGTTGCAACAATTTATTAGATAAGTTGTGTTATCTACTTCCATAAATTATCGTCATTTAAGTCTATGACAAATTCTGTTATACTTGTTTGAACTGTTAATTTAGTTCACTATTCCTATATATATGTATAATTATTTCCATAATAACTTATATATAAAAAAATCGTAGATAGACACTAGTAAAATAGTCGGTTCAGTTTCGCCTATCCAAACTCGGCTTAACTACTCAGAAGAAAACACGTGAGATTTACACCATGGAAAGGAGTCTATTATCGTATCAATAGATACACGCAAACCATTAAATCAAACGATGATCTAGCCAAGAGCCTTCCAAACACGAATTAAAATAACACAAGCTGAAGACTGAACGAACTAAAGTTTCAGTTTTAAAAAAAATCTCTAATCTAAAAGATATATGAAAGTAGGCTACAAATGCCTCGACAATCAATTCACAATTGTTCTCGCTGGACGATTTCTACGATTCCATACCCATGGAAAATAATGATGAAAATGAACTATCATTTCTAAAAGAAAGAAATGTCTACTAGAATATCATAAGTCCAAACGAAAAGTATCACTGAAATATTTTTGGAATAGTTCAAGTGCACGTGTGTGTGGCCATCTTCTTCCTAATCGCTATTCTTATACAAAAATATCGTCGTCTTGGTCCTAATTATGCTGCAGATGTCTTCCCAACAAAATTCAATGCTTGGTTTTATTTCCAAAATTTTCAAAAAAAACCACAAGTAATGCTCTAAATAGCATTACGTTTACTGTTAACTACTAAATAAATTACACTCTCCGACATAAATGATACAAGGAACCAAATCTAGTCTTCGAATGAATTTCATACTATTTAATAAAATATTGGAGAAAAGTGACGAACTAAAAGCGACTGTCTACAAGAAAGAAAAGTTTTCCAGCTACCTTGGGCGATGCACTGGTTGAGATTGAAGAAAGTAAAGGAATATACATTCCTTTCAGGAACTGGATCCTCATCCCTGAGTAGTCCATGGCTGGAGCTGTAAGTCGTCGAACCAACTTCCTCCTAACTCGAAAACCACTGTCTACGAAACGGAGTTCCTACATATTACTTGTACAAGGCTCCCTCGACGTTATCAGTAAAGTAGTTTCGTTCATTTGGAGTTGTTTCTTCATTCTCATGTACTTCAAAACCACTGGATCAGAACGAACGCCTACAATCGTTTCTTTTTCTTCATTGTAGTATTTATAAGGTTGTCATTCCAAATGATCAATCCTGCCTCTGCATTGCATTCCTGTACTATCTGCTTAGCCCAACATTGCTACAGCAGCTAGATTCTCACAAAAAAGTCCAGTCGTATTGTTCTTGATAATACTAATGCTTTCCTGCATTTCAACCATATATGTAGTAGATTTCCTCATCGTGGAGTTTGTACTGACAAGTCCATGCAATAACTAAGCTCACTCGCATATATCTATTTTCTGGGTTATGTCAAACACGCCAGAAATACGAACAACCGCATGTTGCTATAAAGCAATCCGCCTGTTCGCTCCGCGCCGTGATTAGAGTACACTCGTACGACTGCGTGTTTAACGAAACTTTTCTTACAGAGCCGATAGCACGTTCACTCCATGTGTCACAAAACTCAAGTGTCTGTGATTTCAGAACTGCTCGCCGACACGCCACAGCTGGCAGTCTACCCATGATACATCTCTCCTTGTATCGAGGTTGACAATCGAACTCTGTCGATTATCATCTTATATATGCATCAGACAGTTGCAGAAATAAGTTAGCGAGCATGTCCTGTCCACGTTATCAAGAGCATGGCGGGATTGCCTATCTATCTCCTAAGTGAATGACGAGTGTATTGCTCCTCAAGCCTGCAGCCAAATTAATGCCAAACAATAATTTCAAAATACGTCTCGCTGTCGTATCAGGGTTCAAGTATACAGAAAAATACTGACTCATCGTCCTCCCAACCTAGCTAATAAAAGTGTGCAAATACTTTTATTACACCAATCTAGGTATTCGTTAATGAACAGTATTTTGTGTTTTATTCCACTCTCTTAAAATACTTTCTGAGGTTCTTCATAATATTTATCCGGAATGGGATACAGTTTGGCCTGGTATGGAGTGTCATCGTTTAATCTAATCTGATACTTGAAGTTTTTAATTAGGCCTGGCTTATCATCGAAGATATCAGTAAACTCCTCGATCAAGTCTTTGAATTCTTTTTCTATTTCTGTAAATCCCTCCTCGTAAAGTGCATAATGCTCTCTTTCTTGCTCGGTCTGGTTTATTATATTTTCTAAAACTTCTTCCCTGATCAAATTTTCCACATCCTCATTGGAATCAATATCTTCAGGTACTATCTTCCTAATAGTTTTCTCTGGGAACCTGATAATTTTCCTGTCCATGTCAATGGCGATTCTGGCACGGGTAATAAAATCAATCCCTAGGATTATTTCGAAGTTGATATTTTTGAGCACCACAAACATATGTTCAGAACATCTTTCATTTATACTGAACTTCATCTGGACTTGTACTTTACATTTCATCGACTTATCCTGAAATAGTCCTCTAACTTTGATCGATGAAGCTGGCAACGTGGTAAATTGTTGTTCCTTTTCAAATTTCAAAAAGCAATCTTCGGACATGATTGAAATGACCGCTCCCGTGTCTATGAGAGACCTACAATGTTGTTTACCCACAGAGATTTCAATGATAGGCAATTCAGCTCGTTCGCTCACAATTCCTTCCTTTCCTTCGTACAACAAATCTTCGTCCGTGACCTCATAAACATCTTGTATAATTATGTCAAATGGAGACGGCTGGCTGTTTAATCCTTCCGGGATTTCGTAATTGGCGTTTTTTTTTCTTGTGAACCCCTTTCATTGTCACTAGTGTGATGGCTAGTGCAAATTCTGGCTCACTTTCTGTGTCCCTTCGATCCTTCCTTTCTTCACGCCTATCCCTGTCCTTTCTAGACTGTTCTTTATCTTCCTCGTTATGATAGTTCTTGTCTCGGTAGTTTTGTATCTGGCAAACCCTTGTTGACCTCTGTTCTGTTGCTGATACTGGCCTTTTCTATCCCTATTATCGTAGTATCGGTTATTGTTCTGATAACCTCGATACCTGTTGTTCCTAGGTTGGTATTGTTCCCTTTCCTGATTTCTATTCATATACCTGTCATTCCTATTTCTACCTTCGTAAGGTTTATATCTTTCTTGATTACGATCTGTTTGGTTAGGACTATCCCGGTCTCGGTCATATCTCTGTCGGTAGTTTCCATATGGTCGCTGGTTGTTTCTATCATCAAACCTTCGACTATACGTTCTACGGTTCCTCATCGGACCTTCCCATCTAGATTCTGTCCTATTTGACCTTTCTGTTTGTTGAGTTTGATCAACGACTACCGCGTTCACGGTCTTAGTTTCCGTCCTTCCGCTTTTGACTATGGTAGGCGACATAGAAGTGTGGTCGAGCCTACGCAGCAAGTCGTCCATTGCCGCTAAATCCTCTACGCCTGATGAGATTTAATTCCTTCTAACTTCCACCGGTAACTGGAGTGAAATTGTCTCGAGAATTTCCTCCTGTCTCAGTGGGGGTTGAAGATATCTAAGGCGGGCTAACTGAGATGTGAAGAATTCAGAGTAACTGGTGGGTCCAGTACTACTATACTTCCTTGAATATACTTCCGCCCTCACTGCGTGTTGTATCTCTATCGACCAGAATCTTTTAATAAATGCTTCCGAAAACTGTTCGAAGTTATCGAAAGTGTATCGGAAAGCGCGAAACCAATTTAGCGGTGCATCTGCCAGATGCTTCTCAACAATCCGCAGTTCTCTGTCCCTTGTAACATGATGTTCCGCAAAATGATCCTGTAGATTTCTAATGAATTCTATGGGAGTTAAGCCCTCCGTATTTGAAAATTTCTTAATTTTCTCCTCGTAATTCCTCACTATCATGACATTAGATCTGTCATTAGGCGTTGATGTCCTAACATCTCTGGGATTTATTTCTGATGTAGCCTCATTCGGGATCTCTGATCTAGCCTGACTGTTCTGTTTCACGTGCCTTATTCAACCTCGCTAAATAGTTTCTAGCTGGAGTGGTGGTATCCATCCTGTCCCTTAAATAGTGTACCGTTCCTTCCCCATCGGAATTTATAGGTTTCCCCAACGCGTCCAATTGTGACTTGATTTCCTCTCTTAATTTATTTATGTCTATGTGATCCTTTAAACTGAACGTTTGCAACTCTTGTCTAATCTCGTTTAATTCCGATGTTTTCTTTTCACGCTCTGAGTTTAGATCTATCTTAACTTGGTTTACTTTCAGAATTACGCCTTTAATCTGCGTTTCTAAATCCTCCCTAAGAACAGTGACGCTTTCGACCTGCATAGTCTGTACTGAATCGATTCGTTTATCAGTGTCTTTTCTAGCCTGGGAAATATCTTGGTTAAGTCTTATTTCCGTTCTGTTAATCTTTAATTCAAAATCTGACTTAATACTTTTAATAACGTCTTCATTTATTTTTGTGATTTCCCCCCTTAAGATGGTCACTAGATCGTTAACAATAGCCTTGAGATCGATCTCTATATCCTTTCTCAAGACCTTGTTGTGTTCTTCAACTTTTTCCTTAAGTTGGGCCATATCACACTCTAATTTGGCTAGAGTTTCTTGCGTTGTAATTGCTTCGTTTGAAAACTGCAATTGCAATGCATCTAAGCTATTTTTATTTTATTTTTGGTTACTGTCTAGTTCCGATTTAATATTTCTAACATCCTCCTTTATGGTAGAAATACTAGATCGTATACCAGTTACAATGTCTTCTGTTAGGTTAATTTTAGCCTGGGTGGCATCTATCTTTTTCTCAGTCGAATCTATTTTATTTTCAGTTGAATTTATTTTATCCTGAATTGCAGTTATATCAACTTGAGCTGCATCTAATTAGCCTTCAGTTGAATCTAATTTATTTTCAGTGCTTATGGCTCTTACTTCCAATGATGCAACATTAGATCTAACATGGCTAACTTCTACATTAATATTACTAATATCAAGTTGAACAAGCCTGACATCGGCCGTCACACTGTCGATGCCCGTTTCTATATCATCTATCTTTTCTTTTATATCTTTAGTTTTAGCTGAAATCTTGCGATTACTATATTGAAGATATTTGAGGGACAAGTGCATTTGACTAATCTCTGCCTTCAAATTCTCCCCTACAGATTCCTGAACTAATTCAGTATTCTTATTGACAATGGCGTTGATATTGTCAAAACTAGTTTGGCAATTACTCCTGATCTCAGCTAATTGATTGGTGTGACTGCCCATCTTCTCCTGTATTGCCGTCAACATATTGGCAATGTCCTCATTTGACACAGCTGTCATGATAAATACAATTATAGAAAACACAGGAATGCAATACATCAATAGCAGAATTGACACATTTAGAATGACCCTTTTCACCAATACAAGCATTGTATTTCGTTTTGCTTCTAAACTTATTATATAAATGAAGTCTATAAGAAAAGAGGAGGAATGCAACGACGGTGATTTATATTAGAAACGGTTTAAATTTAAGTTGAGAAGCTGAATTATTTATTTTATTATTAAAGAAATTGATTCTATCATTACAGATGATCTACAAATAATCATCGCCGGTGACTAACACGAAATGGCCGACAAGCATGGAGTGAAAAATGGCCCCATGTCATGTCCCATCTGACCACGCTGATCCATAAGAAATTCCTGGAAATGTCTTTTATGATCATGTCGTAATCAATCAAATTACATTTTACTAGGCACACACAAAACAAATAAATTTAAGCAATGGCGATAATTCTATCTGTATGCCAGGTAGATTGAGTAAACCCATCTTCACGTTTTGAAGAAACGTGAATTCCCAACGAATTCGACGTGTATAATCGTAGCAGTGCCAAAGAAAATTTTGCTAACGACTACATCGTTCGAAAACTGCTAAACTCAATAACCTCATAAAAATGGATTCTCACACATGGATTTAGCATTGGAGAACTCGAGAATGCCAATTCGAAATCCCCATAGGTTGGGACGCCATATATATAGATGTACCCGTAATCCACGTGGTCTTACCTGTTGAAATCCGATGGAAAAGCTGGATCGTAGATTCTGGAAGTTCCCGGCTGAAATAACCCCTAAAAGTCTACCAACTAGGATCAACCAGGGATCAGGATACGTCGATACTAAATAATGCGATACGAAGATGCCAGTGGTGTATATATTACAATGAAACGAAGCTCTTAAAATAACTCGAACAAGAGACTATAAAAGAAAACGAAAGTATCTCGGGTGTTAATTTTAATCAAACTAAAGAAAAAACCACCCACTGGTCCTCCTAACGCACTCCCTTTTCTAATAGAAAACACCAGTCGTTCAAAGATTTTTTTTAAAATTAAATTCAGTTTATTAACTGGCAAATGGTGCATGTCTGTCAATTAGACAAAAATGAAGAAAGCTTCTCTAAATCAAATAACGAAAATAGTTTCAATAAACGCCTATAATTAGGCCCCAACTTACTGCTCTAAATCGCAGTATTTAAATATCTCAGTCATTGAACACATTACATGAAAAATACAATATTAAATCATGCACTGATGCTATACCCTTATTAAAAATTTATACATATCTTACATTTTATATACAGATTATATCCTTAGTTAGGATTTTGTTATTATCGCTGCCCATTTCCATTTAATTCGACAAGTATATCTCAAGGTTATAATTCTCTTAATTTGTTGCATTCAACAATCAATTAAGATAATCGAATAGTGTTACAAGTTAGAAAATAGTTTATTAACTATCCAGATGCTTCAATGAATGCAGTATATTTTTGTTAAAATCACTGAAATATCAAATGTATTATATTGCATGAATTAATTAAAGTTATTCGAAAAGTGGCTGTGTCACTTAAATATGTGTGTCACGATATAAGCAATCCAGCTCCGGCAAATCTTAATAGGCAAGAATAAAAACGTAGGGTTACTTGAATTAATACTGGCATTTAAGAGAAACATTCGTGATTCCAATTCACGTTCACAACAACTTCCTCTTCAAATTAGTGATAGCTCAAAAGCTAATTTCACTCTTACAAAACGAAATGACTACGTTAATGTCTTCACATAAGACTTCGAGTACATTATACAATATTAATGTTGACCATCCAATGACGTCAAATATTCGCTTCATTAGCACAATAATTTCGTAATCATTAAATTGCAATACATTAATTCAGCTTTCCAAAGCTGTCAAGAATTTTTCCCAAACGTAATTAAACTCAAAACCTTTCAATAATTACTCTGAAGATATCACGCCTCATCGTAGACGAATATAGAAGTGTCACAGAGTACCTCTTTCCCAACTTCACTCAACAAGTTGCAACAATTTATTAGATAAGTTGTGTTATCTACTTCCATAAATTATCGTCATTTAAGTCTATGACAAATTCTGTTATACTTGTTTGAACTGTTAATTTAGTTCACTATTCCTATATATATGTATAATTATTTCCATAATAACTTATATATAAAAAAATCGTAGATAGACACTAGTAAAATAGTCGGTTCAGTTTCGCCTATCCAAACTCGGCTTAACTACTCAGAAGAAAACACGTGAGATTTACACCATGGAAAGGAGTCTATTATCGTATCAATAGATACACGCAAACCATTAAATCAAACGATGATCTAGCCAAGAGCCTACCAAAAACGAATTAAAATAACACAAGCTGAAGACTGAACGAACTAAAGTTTCAGTTTAAAAAAATCTCTAATCTAAAAGAAATATGAAAGTAGGCTACAAATGCCTCGACAATCAATTCACAATTGTTCTCGCTGGACGATTTCTACGATTTCATACCCATGGAAAATAATGATGAAAATGAACTATCATTTCTAAAAGAAAGAAATGTCTACTAGAATGTCATAAGTCCAAACGAAGAGTATCACAGAAATATTTTTGGAATAGTTCAAGTGCACGTGTGTGTGGCCATCTTCTTCCTAATCGCTATTCTTATACAAAAATATCGTCGTCTTGTTCCTAATTATGCTGCAGATGTCTTCCCAACAAAATTCAATGCTTGGTTTTATTTCCAAAATTTTCAAAAAAAAAAACACAAGTAATGCTCTAAATAGCATTACGTTTACTGTTAACTACTAAATAAATTACACTCTCCGACATAAATGATACAAGGAACCAAATCTAGTCTTCGAATGAATTTCATACTATTTAATAAAATATTGGTGAAAAGTGACGAACTAAAAGCGACTGTCTACAAGAAAGAAAAGTTTTCCAGCTACCTTGGGCGATGCACTGGTTGAGATTGAAGAAAGTAAAGAAATATACATTCCTTTCAGGAACTGGATCCTCATCCCTGAGTAGTCCATGGCTGGAGCTGTAAGTCGTCGAACCAACTTCCTCCTAACTCGAAAACCACTGTCTACGAAACGGAGTTCCTACATATTACTTGTACAAGGCTCCCTCGACGTTATCAGTAAAGTAGTTTCGTTCATTTGGAGTTGTTTCTTCATTCTCATGTACTTCAAAACCACTGGATCAGAACGAACGCCTACAATCGTTTCTTTTTCTTCATTGTAGTATTTATAAGGTTGTCATTCCAAATGATCAATCCTGCCTCTGCATTGCATTCCTGTACTATCTGCTTAGCCCAACATTGCTACAGCAGCTAGATTCTCACAATAAAGTCCAGTCGTATTGTTCTTGATAATACTAATGCTTTCCTGCATTTCAACCATATATGTAGTAGATTTCCTCATCGTGGAGTTTGTACTGACAAGTCCATGCAATAACTAAGCTCACTCGCATATATCTATTTTCTGGGTTATGTCAAACACGCCAGAAATACGAACAACCGCATGTTGCTATAAAGCAATCCGCCTGTTCGCTCCGCGCCGTGATTAGAGTACACTCGTACGACTGCGTGTTTAACGAAACTTTTCTTACAGAGCCGATAGCACGTTCACTCCGTGTGTCACAAAACTCAAGTGTCTGTGATTTCAGAACTGCTCCCAGACACGCCACAGCTGGCAGTCTACCCATGATACATCTCTCCTTGTATCGAGGTTGACAATCGAACTCTGTCGATTATCATCTTATATATGCATCAGACAGTTGCAGAAATAAGTTAGTGAGCATGTCCTGTCCACGTGATCATGAGCATGGCGGGATTGCCTATCTATCTCCTAAGTGAATGACGAGTGTATTGCTCCTCAAGCCTGCAGCCAAATTAATGCCAAACAATAATTTCAAAATACGTCTCGCTGTCGTATCAGGGTTCAAGTATACAGCAAAATACTGGCTCAGTACCTACTGTAAGGCCAAGGCCACCTCCTTCCCTCTTCCTAGCCTATCCATCCCTATCTTCCATCCCTTCCCCTCCCTCATGAGGCCCCTGTTTGCTTTGCAGGTGAGGCCGCCTGGGCGAAGTGCTGATCACACCTCCCCAGTTGTATCCATCCCGACCAGATGTTCCAAGCTCCAGGACACTGCCCGTAGAGGCGGTAGTGGTGAGTTCCCTCGCTGAGTCCGTGGGAACCACCAACCTAGATGGTAAATTGACTAAATAAAAATAAAAATAAATAAAAAAAATGTATGTGAAGTCATCTGACATGTTATCTTAATCGTATATTTCACAGCTTGGACATTCTTAAAATGTTAATTTATGCTCCGTTTTCATACTGGTACTATGATGAATGTATAGATTGAATTGGAGATATGCTATTGTCAAACTTGTTTGAACAAACATCACATATTATACTGTAATTATGTGGAGGCATGACACCATAGTCTGTAGCCTATCTATAGACTACTAGAAATAATTCTCAATACAATCAAATTTCCCAACTCCTGCTATTGTAATTAAAATTAGAAAACTCGTAATTTCAAGTAGATTCTGTTAAAATGACGCATAATGTTATGATATATATCATTTAAATCGATAATCCGGGAGCAAAAATAATTACCGGGTCTGGGGTTCGAACCTAAGACCACAAGATTCGCAGACCAATTTGCTATCCGAGCAGCCATTACAACCACAGAAATGTAGAGTATAAGACAGGTACTAATTTTTCGTGCCGGTAATAATACGGAAGTATCTTTTAATGCTCCATAAATATTTTGCCTTTTTTCGATAATGCTCCTGCGTGGAACATTAGTTATGAATACGCCTACTCGGCAGTAAAGGGAATTCCTATAGTGGTCTATGAAAGGCTAGCTCAGTTACTGTATAAAAACATCGATATATATTACATTGATCACTGTATTACCGCAATATGGGTTAATATCTGAATAGCTATTGTGTAGAAACATAATACCGGCTTTGCTTTGCTTTGCCGACTAGTTACAATGCCTCAAATTAAAGCATATTATCATTTGAATACTGATACGAAGACTTTAACATGTGGTTTGTGTTTCAATTAGTTGACACCAGAGTTCGCATGAGCGTTTACCGTTCAGTATGAATGTGTTGAGCAAAAGGTCTCGGGGAGTGGATGCCCATCACTTTTATCCAGATATTGAAAAACAGTCTCTTAATAAATCATATTTGTTTTCAGCAAATATGATATAATGAATATTTTTACACCAAAGAACGACAACTTGAAGATGATTTATTGCAGAAATATCTGTAATGGCGCCTTCAAACCTTGAAGTAATCCGTATGTTATATACATTCCACATGGTACCACTGCCAGCTAGATCGATCCCTCCTGGCACTCTCTCAACAGTGTCAAAGTTACTACGTCACGCTGACCGTCAACCAGTTTCTGTGTTTGTGCTACTCTCTATCTTCAAGTTTCGACCGGTGTTACTACGAGTGTACGAGTGTTGTTCTCAAAGTACAACGAGTTCTTCTCTCTGTCATGCCGCCGCCGCCATCTTCTAAACGCACGGTTACCCGGTCGTCCCGGCTCTCGGACTCTGACTCTTCGCCGGATCGTGATATGGAATCCGAGCAGATCAAGGTGGCCCGTAAGGCTAACACGCCTCCAGCAGGTGAACGCTCTAAGAAACCTTGTGTTTCTGCCACTTCGTCTGGCGATACTTCTACCACCACCACTGCTGCTTCCACTGCTGCTTCCGAGGCTGCCTACGGGATACGTCCCCTGACGCTTCCCACCTCATTGTCAGGGTCGACTACTGCACTTGACTGTCAACGTCCGTCGCCTGTGGACCCCGAGCCGTACATGCCGGCCACTCTACCTCGCCGTACCTACGCCGAAGCTGCTAAGAATCCAGCATTACATCCCACCGTCCGCAACCGCAGCGTCATCACCCCCTCCCCCCTTCCTCCCCCTACTTTCTTCGTTGTCCGTCTTACCCGGCTAATGCCGGAACACAATCATCCACAAGCCATCCACCAGGTCCTCAGCAGGTTCATTCCCGATTTATCCTCCTACCGCCTTGAGATCCAGAAAACTAAAGACGGCCACAACCTGAAGACTGTCAAACCCCTCTACAGCCTTCTGGTCAACTCCATCGGCCTGGCACAACTGTCACCTTCGTGCCGGGCACAGAACATCACCATGGCTCAACCACCGACCCGCGCCGCCCCGCCATCCCATCCGGCTTCCATCTTGTCGGCGGTGATCTTCGGGGTGGATCGAAGCTACTCTCCGGACGAGGTTGCCGCCCAGCTCCAGCTGGCCGGCCTGGATGTCTACAAGGTGCTCCGGATACAGAACGCTCACGGCCCCACCACCCTGGTGCGGGTCCTATCGAAGAACGTGTCCACCATCGACGCCTTGCTGCGAGATGGTGCTTCTATCTACTGCAAACGACACCGTGTAGAGCCGTCCCGGACACCAGCCCCGCAGCGGGCCCGTTGTGATCGTTGCCAGAAGTACGACCATCCGCTGGGAATTCTCTGCCCTAACGATCAGGTATGTGGAGTCTGTGCTCAGGATCACCCCACTGCCAGGTGCACAAATCGGGCTACCCCGAAATGCGCTACCTGCAGTGAGGCTCACCCTGCCTTCGCGTACCGGTGCAAAGGCAAGCCTCTCCCCGATCCCGCCCGCCCTGAACAGATTGTCCCCGTTCTCTCGCAAGATCTCCCTACCCCTCTCCCCTTTTCCCCACTCCCTGCCCCCAGCACGGAGAACGTTGTCAGGTTCATGACAATGGCTCTCCAAAACATCCTTCCCTTCGCCCGTCCCTTTGTCCTTCAACAACTCCAAATCGCTGCCCGCCTTACCCTCACTTCGACCTTTCTTATAGCGGGAACAAAATGCACTTTGCATTTTTTCCGCTGAGCACTCTCCCTTACATGTAAAATGCCCAATGTGTCACTTTATTTTGTAAACATCCGCTCCCTTTCCCATAACCGTGGCTTGTTGGACATCTCCCTCTCCCATCATGCCCCAGACATTGTTATCCTCAATGAAACCTTTCTTAAGCCTTCCTATTTAGTCCCTCCCTTTCCCGATTTCCAACTCTTCCGTGCCGACCGTCCCTCCCTTCAACAGGGTGGCGTTGCAGTTGCTGTTCGCAACTCCATCCCCACCCGTCAACACTTCTATCCTTTCCCTACCAGCTTTTCCGAATACCTCATTCTCGACCTCCTCTTCCCCACCAAAACTTTCACTCTCATCACAATGTATCTCCCGCCCCGCTCTCCTCCTCCCTTGGACTTCCTGCGTTATATCGACTCCACTTATCCCAACTACTTCTTTGCCGCCGACATCAATATCAATTCCTATAACGTGACCCAGCACAATCAATTTCAGGACTTTCTGTCCATTAGTCGGGGCATCTCCCTCCCTTTCCCCTCACCCACCCTCCCTGCCACCCAGACCACTCCCGATTTCATGATGCTTACTCCTACTCTCGCCGCTCAGGCTACTGTTACCATGCTCCCCACCATCGGTAGTAATCATCTTCCTGCTCTTATCACCCTTCACCGCTTTCTCTCTGCTCCCTTCCAGCCTCCTCCTCGCCCACCCCCTACTCGCCAATATTCTCAAACCGACTGGCTTGCTTACCGTACCACTTTAACGCGTCTGCTGACTCCCTACCCCCTTTCTCCCCCAACCTCTCAATCTGCTCTCTCCCAGCTCATCCACAAAGTGGAACAAGCCCTCATTACCTCTGACATTCAACATGTTCCTCGTCGCTCTTATCACCCCTCCAAACCTCCTATTCCTCCTCGCGCCCTTCGTCTCCTTCGTACCGCCCATGATCTATACCGCGCTTACTCCCGCACCCGCGATCCCGCCACCCTCCTCGAACATCGAAAAACCCTCCGCCATGCGCGCTCCTTCATCAAGGCTATTCGTCGTAAACACTGGAATGACGCCTGTACTGATCTCTCCCGTACCTCCGATCCTAGCCTCTTTTGGAAACATTTTAACCGTTTTGCCAAACCGACCAAATCTCACCCTTCCTACCCCATCCTCCGCAATGGCTCCCCCCTTACCTCTGACCAAGATAAAGCCGATACCTTTGCCTCCCACTATTCTCTTATTTTTTCTCCTACCATCGCCCCTCATCTTCACCACCCTGACGAACCTATTATCACCACCCTTACCGACCCCCTTTCCCCGCCCCTCACCGCCTCCTTCACCCATCTTCCAACCACTGATTACGCACATCCTCTCAATGCACCCATTACTCCTCACGAAATCCAGAATCTCCTTAAACACCGTCGTACCACTGCTCCCGGGGGTGACGGCATTACCTACCGCCACCTCCGTGAGGCTCCAGACATCCTCTTTCTTTATCTCTCCTGCATCTACACCACAATCCTCTACACCGGCCATTTTCCCCACCATTGGGGAAATGCCAACATTCTTCTCTTTCTCAAGCCCTCCAAACTCCCCTCTGACATCAATTCCTACCGCCCCATATCCCTTCTTCCTGTACTCTCCAAACTCCTTGAACTTATCCTCACTAAACGTCTCTATCCTTATCTCAATTCTCTCAATCTCCTTCCCCTCCACCAAGCTGGCTTTCGCCACTCCTTTTCTACACATGATCATCTGTTTCATATCACCGCCTCTATAGAATCCTTCTTCACCTCTCCCAACAATAAACATGCTCTTCTCCTCTGCTTCGACGTTGAAAAAGCTTTTGATAAAGTCTGGTAACCGGCCTCCTGTACAAGCTCCTTCATCTCCCTTTACCTACCACTTACGTCCGCTTCTTCGCCAACTTCCTTTATCACCGTACCGCCCAGATTCTCATCCATGGTACTTCCTCTCACACGTTCTCTCTTCACGCCGGCGTTCCACAAGGCAGTCCTCTCTCCCCTCTTCTCTATATCCTTTACACTTACGATCTTCCTCCCCCTTCTCCCCCTCTTCGCCTTTATCAATATGCCGACGACCTTGCCATTCTCGCCCTCTTTCCTCGCTCCCATCGACTCCAATTTTATGTTCAAGCATACCTCCACACCCTTCAAACCTGGTGTAACCACTGGCATATCCAAATCAATCCCCACAAATCCCAAATTCTCCACGTCAAACGCTCCCTTAAACGCCGCCGCCCCACACTCCGTCTCCATCTCACCTTCAACAACGTCCCCATCCCTCAACCAAATCACCTCAAATACCTCGGACTTACCTTTCAAAATAACCTTCAATGGAACCTTCATTTCGACTCCGTATACAAACGCTCTCTCACTCGTTTTCGCATCCTCCGTCTCCTCACCTCCAAGACCTGGGGCCTTCAGCCCCAACAAATCTTCAACCTCTACAAATCCTTCATCCGTCCAGTCTTCACATACGCTTCCCTCGCCTGGCTTACCGCCCCTCCTCGTCAATACTTCCGTCTCCAAACCCTAGACCGTCACGCAGTCCGTATTGCCTACCATCTCAAACTCGACACTCCCTCTGCCACTCTCACTTCCATGATCACCTTTTCCCCCGTTCTTGCTCATCTTCACTCTCTTCGCTTCTCTTACCTCGCCCGCGCTCGTCGCCTTCATTTGCCACAACCTCTTGAAGCTCTCGCTCTTTCACCCTATGCTACTGCCATCCTCACTCTAACCCGTACTCCCGCCACCGGTCACCTCTTCCCCCCACTGTAGACTTGCCCCCGGCCCTTTTTCTCTGCACTGGTTTTCAACAGACTCCACATGCTCTGTCGATTCGGCTGGGGGTGTGTACCGTCAGCTAGTACTTTGATGCTGTAGGCACCAAAAGTGCCGCCTAATGTGCTTCTCCATTTTCTATTTATTTTTCGTTTCTCAGAGTTCACTATACTAAATGTTCTTTTGGTTTTTACTGTTACTTTCTGTTTCCGGAACGGCTCTACGCGTCCAGCTCATCCTAGTGTTCATCAAGTGATTTTTCCATTACTCAAACACTCTCCCGTGTGACGCGTGTGCTTGTTTTGTGACTTGTTTATTTTCATTGTGTGTTTACATTTTAGCAGTACAATAGACTGAACAGATAATTTTACCATTCATCTTTTTCCTCTATTCTTCTGATATGTAACTGTTAGTGTTCTTTCATGTACCCACAAATCTGTATGTTCTCTGTTTTGTATTGTCATGTACTATGTTTATTCAATAAACGGGGCGACGTAGGGTGAGGTCCGGGCGGGTGGTGCGGGGGCCTCGTCCGGGGGGGGGGGGCGGCTTGGGGGTCGCGGGTTTCCTCTGCGCCAGCTTTTTCTCCCTCAACTCCCCTTCTATTCATATGCCTAGCATATTTTCAATAATATATTTTCCTTTTCTCCTCCTTTTCATTGTTCTTTGGCACAAGAGCTCCTCGTTGAGCTGGGTGCCCGCCCCTTCCCGGTTTTCCGGGAGGGGGAATGAAATAACTCCTCTTCATTCATTCATCATCCCTCCTGGCACTCTGTACAGTAACAAAGAAGCTGTTACGCTGACCGTATGTCTTCAAATTATTACAAAACTTATCAAAAAACTCAGTGCTACGACCGGTTCTCACCAGTTTCTGCGTGTGCCCGTGCTAGCGAGTATATACTTACCAGTGCTTGTGTTCGTGTGCGTCATGGTGAAAACACCGTCTGATGCGGCTAAAATGCCGCCTTCTGCTCAAGCTCAAGCTTCTACTCAAGCTTCTTCTAAAGCTCCTTCCATGCTGTCGCTGCTGATGGACTCGGACTCTGACCACGAACAACCCGAGGTGAGTGATAGTGAAATGGAAACTCTGCAAATTAAAATGGCCCGCAAGGACCGCACGCCTCCTTCCATCGGGCGTGCTAAGAAGCCCTGCTATCCAGGGCAGAGTTCTGGTTCCACTAGCACTACTTGTACGCACACGGAGGAGGCCCCTGAGGAGCTGGGTATTAAGAGCCTTTTGGAGATTGACTCTCCGCTCCGCCGTCTCTCACCATCTCGTATCGCTGCCCCATTTCACTTCCCACCTCGATCGCCGCAGCCGAACCAGTCTCAATCTTCCGATGTCTATATGCCGGCCACTATTGTACCCGGCCCACTTCTCCGCAGCTACGCCGACGCCGCACGGAACCCCGCCTTACCCTCTGCTGTCCGTACGCGTAGCGTCACCGCTCCCTCCCTCATCCCGTCTCCCACCTACTATGTCGTCCGTCTTATCAAACTCATGCCCGAACACAACCACCCCCGCCATCTCCACCAAGTCCTATCCAAGTTTATTCCCAATCTTGCTGCCTACAACCTCGAAATACAGAGGACCAAGGAGGGTCACAACCTCAAATCCTCCGAGCCGCTGTACAGCATCATAGTTAACTCCATCGGTACAGCCCACTTCTCCCCCTCCTGTCGGGCTTATAATGTCACTATGGCACAGCCTTCACATCAGCCTCCCCCATCTCACCGCACTACTCCCATCATGTCAGCGGTTATCTATGGGGTCGAGCGTTCATACTCCGCCGACGAGGTTGCCGCTCAGCTCCAACTCGCCGGCTTGGATATCTTCAAGGTGGTACGGATCAACAACGCCCATGGACCCACCACCCTGGTGCGGGTGCTGTGCAAGAACGTCACCTCCATCGACGCCCTTCTGCGCAACGGTGCATCCATCTATTGTAAGCGTCATCGCGTGGAGCCCTCCCGGACTCCCGCCCCTCAACGTACTCGCTGCGACCGGTGCCAGAAATTTAACCACCCCCTGGAGCCATCTGCCCGAACTCTCATGTATGTAGTATTTGTGCACAAGAATACCCTACCGCTCGTTGCGTAAATCGGGAGCACCCGAAGTGCGGAACCTGCGGTGAGGCCCACCCCGCCTTCGCATACCGATGCCGGGGCCGGCCTCCCGACCCTGCTAAGCCTGAACAGGTTGTCCCCGTCCTCTCCCAGGATCTCCCCCCCCCCCCTTACGCATCCCCTACCCCCCCCCCCCTACCACGGAGAACATCGTCCGATTCGTGACGATGGTCCTCCAAAACGTCCTTCCCTTCGCCCGTCCACTCATTGTTTCCCAAGTCCAACTCGCCGCCCGTCTCACTTTGAATACGCATGTCGACATGTCGTATAGCGGGAATAAGATGCATTTTGCATTTTTCCCGCTGAGTAACCTCCCTGCCTATTGATAAATGCCTAATCTTACCCTCTACTTCGTCAACATCCGCTCCCTCTTCTCCAACCGACCATTGTTGGACATCTCCCTCTCCCAACATGCCCCGGACATCATGATTTTTAACGAAACCTTCCTTAAACCTTCCCAAGCAATTCCTCCCTTTGACGGCTACCAACTCATTCGTGCCGATCGTCACTTTCAGCGGTCGGGTGGGGTTGCAGTTGCTGTTCGCAACTCCATTCCCACTCGCCAGCACTTTTTCAATTTTCCTGACGGCTTTAACGAATATCTCATTCTTGACCTTATCTTTCCCAACCAAACTTTCACCCTTGTCACTATGTATCTGGTACACCGCTCCCCTCCCCCCATCGATTTCTTCCGATTCCTAGAAACCACTTTTCCTACTTATTTCTTTGCCGCCGATATCCATGTTACCTCCTATACCCCTGTCCAAGCCCGTCTTTTCCAGGACTTCTTGTCTATTAGCCGGGGCATGTCCGTCCCTTTTCCCTCTCCCACGCTTCCCTATTCCAATTCCACTCCCGATTTTCTTATGCTTACTCCCAATCTCGCCAATATTGCTACTGTTGCTGTCCTCCCCACTATCGGTAGTAACCACCTTCCAACCCTCATTTCCCTGTCTAACTACCTCCCTGCCCCTTTCCAACCTCCTCCACGACCTCCTCCAGCCCGTCAATACTCTAAAACAGATTGGAACGCCTACCGTACCACCTTAACTTCCTCCCTCACCCCCCTTCCTCCTACACCCCCTGCCTCTCACCCTGCCCTCTCACAACTCATCCATCGTGTTGAACAGGCCTTAATTACCGCCGATCTCCGCCATGTTCCCCGCCACTCCTATCACCCTTCGAAACCTTCTATCCCTCCCCGCGCCCTCCGTCTCCTTCGTACTGCTCATGATCTCTACCGCTCCTACTGTCGAACCCGCGATCCTGTCACCCTAACCAAACACCGTAAAACCCTTCGTCCCGCTCGATCTTTTATCAAAGCCATCCGCCGCAAGCAATGGAATGACGCCTGTTCCGACCTTTCCCACAACCCTGACCCTGCCCTTTTCTGGAAAACTTTTTCCCGCCTTTCCCAGCGTCGTAAATCCCATCCCACGTACCCTATCCTCCGTAATGGTTCTCCTGTTGTTTCTAATCAAGTAAAAGCCGTTATGTTTGCCCAGCATTACTCCCACGTTTTCTTCCCCACTATCGCCCCTCACCTCTCCCACCCCGACGAACCTACCATTCATGCCTATACCGACCCAACTTCCCCTCGTCTCACGCCTTCCTTTGCCCACCTTCCCTCCACTGGTTACCAACACCCTCTCAATTCCCCTATCACCCCCCTTGAAATCCGCAATTTCCTTAAGAATCGCCGCACTACGGCCCCCGGGGGTGACGGCGTTACTTACCCTCACCTTCGTGAGGCCCCCGACATCCTCTTCCTTTACCTTGCTCAGATCTACAACACTATCCTCTACACCGGACATTTTCCCCACCACTGGGGAAATGCCAACATCCCTCTTTTTCTAAAACCTTCTAAACTTCCCTCGGACATCAATTCCTACCGTCCAATCTCCCTTCTCCCTGTTCTTTCCAAACTTTTTGAACTTATCATCACTAAGCGGCTCTATCCCTATCTCCACTCCCTTCATCTCATCCCCGATCATCAACTGACTTCCGCCCTAACTTTTCCACCCACGATCACCTCTTTCACATCACTGCCTCCATCGAAGCCTTCCTAGCCTCCCCTTATAACAAACACGCCCTTCTCCTCTGTTTCGATGTTGAAAAAGCTTTCGATAAAGTCTGGTTCCCTGGCCTCCTCTTCAAGCTCCTCCACCTCCCCTTACCCATCACGTACGTCCGCCTCATTGCAAACTTCTTATATCATCGCACGGCTCAAATCCTCATCCACGGTACTTCTTCCTTCACTTTCCCTATCCACGCCGGAGTCCCTGATTACCAACACCCTCTCAATTCCCCTATCACCCCCCTTGAAATCCCCCTTGAGTCCCCTTCTCTATGTCCTCTACACCCATGATATCCCTACCCCTTCTCCTCCGCTCCGTTTGTATCAATACGCCGACGATCTTGCCATTCTCGCCCTCTTCCCTCGTTCTCACACCCTCCAACGCCATGTACAACGATACCTTCATACCCTCCAAACCTGGTGCAATCACTGGCACATTCAAGTCAACCCCCAGAAGTCCCAATACATCCATATCAAACGCTCCCGCACCCGTCGCCGCCCTTCCCAGCGCCTCCATTTCACCTTCAACGATTCTCTTATTCCTCAACTTAATCAGCTTAAATACCTCGGCATTACCTTCCAAAATAACCTCCGATGGAACCTTCACTTCGATTCAGTCTACAAACGCTCCCTCTCCCGCTTCCGCATTCTCCGCCTCCTCACCGGTAAGACCTGGGGCCTAAGGCCCCCTCAGACCCTTAACGTTTACAAGACCTTCATCCGCCCTGTTTTCACCTACGCCTCCCTTACCTGGCTTACCGCCCACCCCCGCCTCTATTTCCGCCTCCTCACCCTTGACCGCCACGCTATCAGAATCGCCTATCATTGTAAACTAGATACCCCTTCCGCCACCCTCACTGGTACGCTCACTTTCCCTTCTGCACTCGCCCACATTCACTCCCTTCGTTTCTCCTACCTTACTCGCGCACGCCGCTCCCACGCCACCCAACCCCTCGAAGCTCTCGAGCTCTCCCCCTATGCCACTGCTATCCTCAATTCCACACGCACTCCGGAAACCGGTCATCTCTTCCCTCCACTCATCGACTAGCCCCCTCTCACGTTCCCATTCTTCTGTTCTGTGCACATTTTCCACATGTTCTACTTTCTTTTGGGGGGCTGTAATCAGCCCCGCCTCTTTGTTACTGTCGGCACCACAAGTGCCCTCTCAGTGTTTATTTATTTTCGTTCAGTTTTATCTTATTCACATCGCCCCTGTCGCAGTTACATAAATTTTATTTTTTTGCCCCACTAAACCTTATTCTGTTTACTTCGTTCTCCGGAATGGCTCCACGCATCGTCCCACAGTGCTCCCAGTGCTACTAAATTCTATCGGCCTTGTTGCCGCTACACCTCAGTGCTTTTAGTGATGCGTGTGCTTCTGCAATATTTTTGTTTCTCTTTCAGCATGGACAATAGACAATCTTTTGAACTTTAAAACATTGCAACTTATTCATTTTCCAGTGTCTTTCTTTTTCCAGCCATAAGAACAATAGACATTCTTTCTGGACATTACTTTTTAACTTGTTATATATACTTCTGTATTTTACCCACGGCAATCTTTATTTTATGAATCATGTATATTTTTTGAATAAACGGGGCTAGTGGGGTAATGCTCCGGCGAGTGTGGTGGGGGGCCTCGTCTGGGGGGGTCCGCCTTGGGGTCGCGGTGTCTTCTGCGCCATTGCATCCTCCTTCGTCCCTCCTATCCATATGCCTAGCATATCTTCTTCCAAATATAATTTATTCTCTAACCCTTTCCTCTTCTTCGGCACAAGAGCTCCCTGCTGAGCTGGGTGCCCGCCCTGTCTCGCTTTGCGGGGCAGGGAATGAAACAACTCCTGTTCCTTCCTTCCATCCCTCCTGGCTGCTTTAGCCAGGCAGTGCGTCTTAACACACTTCCGTCCCATTTTTCAAAATCACTCCCACTAAAATATCCAGCAACCGAGTGGTAAGATGTTGCACATCAAAAATAACAATACGAGTAGGTAAATGTTATTCTAATCTGAGGTCTGGAACGGCGTTCACTCAGCCTCGTGAGAGAAAACCGAGAGGAGGTTGGTTCGATTCTCACCTTAACTGTCCTAGAAGTGGTTCTCCGTTGTTTGGCACTTCTACTCAATGCAAATGCCAGGATGGTACCTAACTTTAGGCAACAGCAGCCTCCTTCCAAATCCCAGCCTCAATTACAAAATAAACACATTAGTACAGCTATCACAATGACACAGGTTATCAGAAAAATTCCACTTTCCCACACACAAAATCCAAGCACACTGGGATAGATGACCACGATGTCGCAAAGCCGTTAATTGAATCAACAACAACAACAACAACATGTTGTTGTTGTTGTTGGAAGGCTTCTTAAAGGAGCTGTTCGTTTTACTCTAGGCAGAGAGCTGACCTATTTTTATGAAAATCAATAATGATTTGCAATTATAATTACGGAGAAAGTTGCAACAATATAAATCACATGTGTTGACAGTCACAATACACGGCCTTTAAATGATAAAGAGTGTACACGATATGTAATTTATCAAAAGCGCAATATCTTTAAATGAACCTAAATAGGGTTTCGAACCCAAATCCCGGCTAATGCACAATCCAATTGCACCACAACAGTGCACGTTCAAAGGAAGTTCATCTACAGTTTTTGATGAAATGTTTGAAGCTAACGAGTTTCCTGCCGGCAATCACAAAAGACCTATAGCTCTGCTTGAGCTCTATGAGCTATAGTCAGATTTTGACTTTGATAAAATTAAGGTACATAGACATTATTTTAGAATTAACCCATTGTTCCATAAATACAGCAATTTCGGTTTATGAAGAACTGAATGTGAACTCACTTAGGGTTGTTTTCAGCAACGTCAATTACCGCCGGCCCCGTGGTGTTGGGATAGCGCGCCTGCCTCTCACCCGGAAGCCCCGGGTTCGATCCCCGGCTCCGTCAGGGATTTTAAAACTGACGAGAGGGTTGAAACGGGGTGAACTCAGCCTCGTGAGGACAATTGAGTAGCTGTCTGACAGTGAGACAGCGCCCCGATCACGAAAACCAAGATTAACGGCCGAGGGGACCCTGATCACGCGACACCCCAATATCTTCAGGCCGAATGGCTGGGCAGCGGTCGCTTGGTCGGCCTTAGCCCGTAATGGGCTGTATAGTGCCAGGGGTTGACTTTTTCTTAACGTCAATTGCCTCGTAATTATCGGCTTTGGTTGCGTAGTTGGTAGCATGCTGAACTGCTGTGCCCAAGATAGCCGTCCAAAGTCATCGGATTTTTTTGCGAGCGTTAAAATCCTTCAGTATGCCTTCCTTCGGAGGGGAAGTAAAGCCGGCGGTCCCATGTCATATATTTATGGCATGAAAAAATCCTTCCACAAACTAAACTTGTGTGAAGCTAAATTTCTAGGTTAGATATCGTTGCAACGCTCTATCAAAGTTCCAACTTTCACCACTAGGTGTCAGTGATATCTGGTAGCGAGAGTTGGAACTAATCGAAATTGAACGGAACTGTAGCTCACCCTATGGGTGCCCGCTTGAAGCAGCTACAGCCCCTGGCGAGCCATACATGTCCTCGGACACTCCCGGCACTAAAAGCCATACGCTAAATGAACAAACCTCTTAATTCATTATTAAATGTTATTTAATTTTGCACGAGCATTTCATCAAACAGAAACATTCAGTAACTTACCACTAACAAGTAATTACGTTAAATGGCCAAATCTGACCACTCAACTGACACGTCTCCCTCGCATTTGCGCACCCTTAAATGCCAGCTGACTGTGCCAGGATACGAACCTGTAACCTTGGACCCAGCAAACGAGAACGTTACCGCTGGGCCACGTAGCCACTCGTAGGATAGAAAAGTTGTTTTCGTTGATAGAATAGTAATTTCTAAGTTTTGCAACGTTAAAATACATAGTTCTTCTTACGGTGCTTATTTCCTCAATATTTATCAGTAATACAATAATTGCCACACTTACTATGTTTTCTGACAGGTTTTATGTATTGTGAAGGACAGAAACTGTCTGAGGGTGTCACTGTAGGTTTGGTAGGGCTAATTGTCTTGCATATTTGGATCTGATGATGCTCACTTGACGAGCAAAACATGTCACTATTGCTTCTTCTCCTTCTCCTTCCTCTTCTTCTCCTCCTCCTTCTTCTTCTTCTTCCAGTAATTCCAGTAATTGGAATGATTTTTGTGTTGACCGATTGAAAGCTACAATATTAATTGTTGATAAGGCAACTCTGAAAAATGGCTTCAAAGCTGTCTTTATGTTGAATGTAGTTTCTTTGCAAGTTTTCCATACTCCCCGACCCTCCCCCTCCAACAATAACTACAGCTGCATACAATACTGCAGTTACCACAGAAGAATAGGCTCTCAAGTTGAACAGACACCTAAGTACACTGATTGCTGACCAAACGCGTCCCCTCCCCCACAAGAAAGACACACATGCTCACACACACACACACGCACACACAGGAAGAGAGAAAAAGAGAGAGTGGAATGGACTTTTAATTCGATAATATATGGCAGGACTGTTTAATATATTTTAAGATACCAGTACTTAATCAATATTGGAGTTTGAAGTTAATTAAAATTTCTGCTGGCTAATTGCAACGTCTCCTCTCTTGAATAAGATGTTCTCATTTAAGAGCTTTGAATTTATTTATTATTCATAAATCCAGATTAAGGGGCCCATGGGGAGGGGTGAAATTCAGGGAAAAAAGGAAAGAAAGTGTCCTAACTGATTGACTCACTTACTCACTGATCAAACTCAGGGAGAAAAACAGCTTTAAATACGTAAATAGGTGTTCGAACGTTCTTTTTTTTCATAAATCCAATTTAAGGGGTTCATGGGGAGGGGTGAAGGTCTCAAAAATAAATGAAAGAAAATGTCCTGACTGACTGACTCACTCATCATCGCCCAGCCAAAATTATTGAAGTTAGAAACATGACATTTTAGGGATAAGTTCGTCGAAAACGTCCACTAAGGAAAGAGTTTTTGATATTCAGGTTCTAAAGAGGTGTTAAGGGGGTAAACGTGCATTTCATTGAATAACAATATCTCACGAGTGGTTTCATTTGGGGATGTGATACTTGGCATATGTACTAATCACTAAAAATAAGCTGACACATGTCTAATGTTTTTTCGATGTGGTGTATATTATGAGGTGAAAGGGATGAAAAGTGGGGGTTGAAGGATTCCTAACGGAGCGTGTATCTCAAACGACATAGGCGAGGAGTTTGATTTTCTCCGAGTTTCAATCAGCTTAAAAATAAATAAATGAATAAATAATTAAAATAAGTAGGTGTTCGACCGTTTTTTCAAAAATCCAATTTAAGGGGGTGAAATTCTGGAAGAAAAACGTCCACTAAGGAAGGATTTTTGGATGTTCACTCTCATCGACCAACCAAAACTATTAAAGTTAGAAGAAGGGGATATGTTTGTTGTGTGTCGAAAAAGTCTACTAAGGAGGGATTTTTAGCCTATTTTCAATTTTGAAAAAATAGGCTTATGAGATCACCTTTTGTCCGTGTGTGTGTGTGCGTGTGTGTGTGTGTGATTCGTGTGTGTGTGTCCCCCTAGTAAAATCTAAACGGCAGGAGCGATTTCAATGAAACTCGGAAAGTTCATAGCACTATTTCCGGCGACCTCGACCGTGCCCTTCAAATTTTGTTACGACTCACCAATCCAACATGGCGGCTGTGCGAAATATTTCACCAGCATTCAATATCTCCGAAACTATTACCGATATTACCCTGACATTTTCTATGGTGATAGAGGGAACAACTATAAGTTCACTTATGTGACTTTTGAAAACGTGGTAACTACAAAACCAACATGGCGGCAAAGCGAATTTGCGACTTTTAAATAGACGTTTCTCGCGATTTGACCAACCAAACGCAATGAAACTTGGTACAGTATATGTTTATATACATTTTAATGCACCGACATCTAACTTCGTTCAATTGTTTACATAATCAAAAGATGGCGGATGTGCAAAATATTTCACCGGCATTCTATATCTCTGAAACTATTAGCGGTATCTCCCTAAACTTTTGTACGGAGATAAAGGGCACTACTGGAATTCCATCTATAAGATTTAAAAAAACCGGTTAACTACAAAACGAACATGGCGGCCAAGCGAATTTGAACATTTTAAATAGACCTTTCTCGCGATTTAATGTTCCAAGCGCACTGAAACCTGGTACAGGAAATATCTATACACATTGTAATCCACTGGTATCTAATTTAATTCAATTGTTTACATAACCTCAACATGGCGGCAGTGCGAATTTTAAAATTAAGTTTTTATTTCTTGTGATGTAGTCATGCGATCGAAGTGAAAGTTTGAATAATGAACCTACGATATAATTTTCCTTTAATGGTACATGACTCTATGGCCTATACACTTAACAATCCAACATGGCGACCATCCGAAATATTTAGACGATACTGAATATCTACGAATCTATTTTAGCAATCAAACTGCATTTTGTAATGTTCATAGGGGCTATGAACTTAAGTTCACCTATAGGATTTTAATTACCTGGTGATCACAAATCCAACATGGCGGTGACGCGAATTATAAATATTCACATGGACGTTTCTCGCAATTTAACCATCCGCGTGCAGTGAAACTTGGTACAGTAAATCTTTATCCGAATGTTAATCCACTGGCATCTAATTTATTTCAATTGTTTCCATAACCTCAAGATGGTAGCTGTGAAAAAGTTTTAAATCTCCTTGTTTTTTCTTGTGTCTTAATTATGCGATTGAAGTTTGAATACTACACGTTCACAATAATCTGCATGTAACAGTAAACTCTAGGACCTACATATATAAAATCTTCCATTGCGACCATCCGAAATATTTAGTCGGTTCTCAATATCTACGGATCTATTACAGCAATCAAACTGAAATTGTGTATGTTGATAGTGGCAATTAACATAAGTAGGATATATGAAAATAGGCTGTATAGTTCTTCACGGAACTACTTGTTGGATATTCAGGTTCTAAAGGGGTGTTAACGGAGTTATACCTGCATTTCATTGAATAACAATATGACACGACTATGATGCGAGCGAAGCGAGGCTAAAAATGAGATGGTGTGTGTCTGTGTATTACTCAATCACGCAAGAACCACTGGTCCGATTTACATGAATTTTACATGGAAGTAGCTGATTTACCTAATTAACATATAGGCTACTTTTGATTTCAATACTTTGCACTATTTAAAGATGACGACCATTTTAGTGACGTCACTACACCCTTTGATTTCAAACTTTCATATTTCCATTTCAAATAAAAAGTGAACACTAAGAAATAGCAAACATTTGATGGCATATACGACGCTTAAAATTACATTTTCTATCCGAAAAGTTTCTCCAACGGTTAGCGAGTAAAACCTAAATTTGTGCTATAAAACACGGTCAACGCCGAGCGGTGTAGTTGGACAAAATGTTCCATCCTTAATCTCCCTCTGCGCAGCACCTCGCCCATCCCCTGTTTTAACTGTCACCTTCACATATTAATTTATTTATGACGCGTAGCGAAGCTTGGGTACTTTAGCTAGTTATAAATAAATGCTAAATAACTATGACTGTGAATTTAATCTTGATCCTCAACATTGTGCTCGCTGGACGATTCTATTTGGAATTTTTCATTTCCAACGGGAAATGACTTTTTGACTTTTGTACACTATTCTTGAGACGACGGAGCTGTGCACGAACCATTAGTTCTCAACTGGTGGCGCACGATGCTCATGCGACCTAAGTCGTGATTTTAATCACGCCGTTGCCACCGAAACTACATTATAAGATGACCCTTGAATACAAACAGTATTCTAGCGTGTAGGCAGGCGTAATAAGAAACTTTGTGAGTTCTGTGTTCATTTATTTATTTGAAGTGTTATATTGTATGATAACCTGTTGTACCCTTAGCTTGTAAGGAGTGTACTTAACGTTTTTTTTGTATTGTTATTATTAATCGTATGGCAATTGCACATCACTTTTTGGAACACAAAGAAAATATAACCATAATTTACAAATTTACAGACATATTATTTACATAGTTTAACACATTTGCTGTAGAAAACAAAAAGTCAATGTGGTTTCCAGGATATAAGTTCTGAGGGCACTCTTCAACTATATGCTTGATGGTCTGACACTGGAAGCCACACGTGCACTCTGTAGAGGTGATCTTTCCCCATTTGTATAGTAGATCACCACATCTCCCATGGTTGGTGCGTATCCTGTTCAGTGTACACCGTGTCCTACAGGGCAGATCAAGTTCCCATGGATTGTTGTTACTATGGAGAAAACTATGTAGCTCTGGTGGAGTGTTTGTGTACCAATTTTCTGCCCAGGCTTCATGAAGATTGAAGTTATGGTCTGCCAGGTTGTTGGCTGTTCTGATTGCAGGGTGTCTGGAGCGGAGTCTATTGATTTGGATTGCAGGTATGTCTTCATGGATTGGCAGCTGTTGGTTGTTGCAGATTTTGTTAAATTCTCTCAGGAGGATATTGTTTCTTCTCAGCGTAGGAGGTGGAATACGGCTCAGGACAGGTTGCCAGAAAACTGTTTTTTTTGTGACTGGTTATCATATAGCTTTTGTTGTAAATGTTTGTTTATTACGGTAGTCATTCGCCGTAAATTCTTGTTGTAACGTTAGGAATTAGCTAGACTCATTCAATAATTAAATGAAAATTTGGAAGTGGTACCATCATAAATTCTTTTGCTTGCTTATTGTTAATTTAACTTCTCATTTTTCATAGTAGCCCATTTCATCTGTGTAGAGTATACTTTTCGTGCCACTACCCTAGCTTTGCTGTTGTTATTTTCTTTGTATTATAGATCTTTCTCGAGGGTTTTAAACTTCAATCAGTGTAGGATTTTTGACCCTTTATTTTCTTTTTTTATATTAGCTTGTGGGACTAGCCCGAAGCAAACCCTCCGAATTAGGCTAGGTGTTTGTTATTTTTTTAAATAAATTTTACCCGAGTTTACATTAGTCTGGATGTTATTATTTCGTAGTTTAAGTGTTTCAGCGGTGTACTTCTTGGGTTATTCTTGACACTAATCTTGTCTGCTCTGGTAGCCCCGTGATCTTGCGTCTCGTGCGCACTGACCTATAAGAAGTACACCCAATCCTCTTTGGCATATGTGTTCGGACGATGAGTTGTCCGGGAAGTCATTGCGGTTAGTGACGACCCTCACAGCTCGTTTGACGGGCTCAGTATATTCGACTCAAAACCAAAAACGACAATGCCATGGTATGTTAACGTCCAGAAATATCTGAAAGAAATGGGGATACGAGCAGAAGATGCACAAGAGCGAAATCTTTATAGAGCAGCCATCAAGACGTTTGGGACTTTCCGGGACGAAAAACGGACAGCTGGTGCGAAATGGACAGAAGAACGTCGTGCTAAACACAGTGAGCTCATGAAGACAATGTGGATCAAGCGAAAAATGAACATATGTCAGAATGTAAAATGAGGGTTCTCGTGGTCCCTAGTTGGCCGATTAGCAAAATTGAATGAATGAATTATTATTATTTAACTGTTTATTAGAGAAAATAATCCGAGAATGGAGAAAAACACACCTTGAAACAGGTCTAAGATTAATAAACATGAAACTCAAAATCAATACCCGAGTGGACTGTATCGCTTTCGCAGATGATGTAGCTATGCTAGCAGATTCGGTTGAAACAGCAATAGACCAGATCAATACTCTCCAATCTATAGCCTCCAAGACTGGCCTTCAGTAGTCTTACGAGAAGACAGTGTTCATGCCAAATGACAAATCTGCACCAGAATACCTCCTTCTCAACAACAGGATCCGTAAAGTCGGAGATTTTAAATATTTGGGGGAATGGATCAGTGAAGACCTCAAGAACAATAAAGCATTTGAAGAAAGTATTCTGAAACTGAATATTGCATACAATTGATGCAGAAAAGTTTACCAGAAGAAATCTATAACCATCAATACGAAATTAAGGCACTCTAACGCTATAATCAGGCCCGAAGTCCTCCATGGAGCTGAAACCCCAACCATCATAGGGGCAAAACTGATACAGAAATTAGAGGTCAAGGAAAGATTTATTTTATGGAAGATCTTAGGCCCAAGGATCATAAATGGAGAAAGGTATCACAGGCCCAACGATGATCTATACCTAAAGCAAGAACCTCTAATGGACACAATCATCAAGAGACGCCTCCAATTCTGCGGACACCTTAAGAGAATGAACGAGTCAAGATTGACCAGTGTAATCCACAGAGCCAGCTCCTGCAAGAAAACAATATCACTGTGATACCAGCAAGTTAAACAAGTTCTGCAAAGCCTTAAAATCTCTGAATCCGTTATACAAGACAGACAAGCTTTCCGGAAAATGTTAAAAGAACTTAGGAAAGGGCAGAGACCAAAAAGCTGATATGGTCTAGGAAGAAGACTCTTAAGAACGTGAAACCAATCCCAACTCATCAAGCTGAAAACCATTTCGGTTAACCTACGTAGTCCATAGTTGGCTCATTCGAAGAAAGAAAGAAAGAAGGAAAGAAAGAAAGAAAGAAAGAAGAACAATGAAAATGTATAGACTAAGGCTTTCACGGCCCGGAATACTATTAAAATTATTTATAGTTATGGGATGCTGAGTGAAAATAAAAATAAAATTCTAGACTTTTCGAGACAATCATTGCCTCCTTTTTCAATCACACGGCAATATCCCAAAAGTATGAATAATTATAATAATGTTTTTAATCTTTTGATAACAGAACTATATGGGCATAACTTAAGCATTTTATTTTACGTGAATTCCTAAAAATTATGGCGAATAATACAATCTCTACCTTCTTAGGAGCACGTTCATCAATAGAAATCCACTCTTTGGATTGTTTGGTGATTTCGTATTGGAAAAAATGTAAATAATTTCCATCAACAATTAATACGATTCCATTATTGTATAACAGTCAGGTATTTTGGCAGATATCTTACTCACACCGAAAACTCCATTGCAATCCTCAGTTAAACTCCAGGCTAGCTCCTCTTTCACTTCATTCCCTCCAGAATTTACACGTACACAAACCATTTACCCCATTAATTCACAAAATTACTACCCGGAAATACCTTAAACAGGCCAAAAAGTTTTGCATTGTTAAAATACATAGTTCTTCTTACGGTGCCTATTTCCTCAATATTTATCAGTAATACAATAATTGCCACACTTACTATGTTTTCTGACAGGTTTTATGTATTGTGAAGGACAGAAACTGTCTGAGAGTGTCACTGTAGGTTTGGTAGGGCTAATTGTCTTGCATATTTGGATCTGATGATGCTCACTTGACGAGCAAAACATGTCACTATTGCTTCTTCTCCTTCTCCTTCCTCTTCTTCTCCTCCTCCTTCTCCTTCTTCTTCTTCTTCTTCTTCCAGTAATTCCAGTAATTGGAATGATTTTTGTGTTGACCGACTGAAAGTTACAATATTAATTGTTGATAAGGCAACTCTGAAAAATGGCTTCAAAGCAATCTTTATGTTGAGAGTAGTTTTTTGCAAGTTTTCCATACTCCCCGACCCTCCCCCGCCAACAATAACAACAGCTGCATACAATACTGTAGTTACCATAGAAGCACAGGCTATCAAATTGAACAGACACCTAAGTACACTGGTTGTTGACCAAACATGCCCCCTCCCCTACAAAAAAGAAACACACGCCCACACACACACAAACACACACACACAAAGAGAGAAAAAGAGAGAGAGAGTGGAATGGACTTATAATTCGATAATGTATGGCAGGACTGTTTAATATATTTTAAGAGACCAGTACTTAATCAATAATGGAGTTTGAAGTAAATTAAAATTTCTGCTGGCTAATTGCAACGTCTCCTCTCTTGTATAAGATGTTCTCATTTAAGAGCTTTGAATTTCATTTGTAAGGTTCTCTTCTAAGCTTCAGATAGCTTAGCAAAGATTGTAAAATATAACCTCAGGGAGCTTTTAGTATAAGTTTTAATCGATTAATAATGCTGAAGAAATCATAATTGTATGTCGAAACATGGCCATGGCTACATGATTAGTTAATAAATATGTTTTAGACTTTAGTACCGACAGGCGTCTGCACTTGCTGAATACATGTTATACGTCAATATGGATAAATAACCACAACATTCCCAAAATGGTCAATGTTTTTGCGTATTCTGAAAAATGACTTCAAATCGTTGGATGAACTGAATTAGTTTCTGAGAAGCTATGCACTGTTGTAACTGAGGTAGCACTGTTTTAGCTTATTTTGGAGAACCTTTGGAAATGAATGGACGCATCTCATAAATCTCTGCCAGGAAGCAATTAACGGTTTCCTGGGCAGTTCAATAGATAACTCTGTGAGCTGTAATACACTGATGTTCTAGTTGCGTGCCTTGTAGATGACAGGGTGCGTGCAGTGCTAGTGTCACGTCGCCAGTGGCACGGCTTGAAAGCTATTCATTTGATCGTTGCAGGCGGAGAGGAAGGTAAGATTTATGTCCGCAGAAATTGAACAGTGCTGTCTAGCAGATGGAACGGCCTATTTATAGCTCCAGGCCGCCCCAGGTGCACTACTAGCGCTTGTATACTTCACATGCGGGTGACACAAGGACAGATCAGTACGTTGGGAAGCATAACAACCCGGGGAAGAGGGAAGGCGCTGATAAGTCTTGCTGAGGGGCAGCATGTGAGTCACAGGATCAGCTACAGGTTCACGCCCTGTGTGTTTGTGCTGAACAGAATGTGTACTCGAAAACGAAAACAAGATGAAAACAAAATAAAAGACAATGTTCAGTCAAGCCCGGGGAATGAAAGAAACGGTAAGCCTTGAATACCCTAATAATGCATTGAGATCGAAACAGAGCAAGAGTTGACCTACATGAAATGTGATTGATAGGAGCCTGCCACAAGTAAGTGGAATAAATTCTGGGCTTAGTTCACGGTCACAGTCACCAACCCACATCCCACTAGTTGTAACAGTGGCGTGCGGTGATCCCCGAGACTTGTGAAGCACTGTATTAAAGTAAAGAGCAACTAATTGGATACCCACTATACAAGTAATGATAAAGACAATACGATAATGACAATATCATCATCACAAAATAAACAGTTTCAAGTCATCAGGTTGCGCATACAGTAAACTATAATAATAATAACAATAATAATAATAATTATTATTATTATTTTTATTATTATAACATACAGTATATAACAAAAAGTGCTTTTCTGTGAACACAAAAATTCGTCACTTCAAACACTGTCATAAAACCAGTACCGCTATAGCCTATGTATCTGAATGCCTTATCCTATCCTAGAAATATTTGCTCGCGAATTTAGAGAGAAAAGAAAGAAAGATCCTACACATCATACTTGGCCCGGACAACAAAAATGGCATCTACATAAGAAAATCCAGGCAAGAAATATACTCGAAGATAGAGAAGATCACAGACACAATCCGAAAACGCCGAGTTTGCTTCTACGGTCATATACGATGGATGATCGACTCCCGATGGACGAAACGTATCTTCAGTATATTCGACTCAAAACCAAACACGACAATTCCATGGTACGTTAACGTCCTGAAAGATCTGAAAGAAATGGGGATACGAGCAGAAGATGCACAAGAGCGAACTCTTTATAGAGCAGCCATCAAGACGTTTGGGACTTTCCGGGACGAAAAACGGCCAACTGGTGCGAAATGGACAGAAGAACGTCGTGCTAAACACAGTGAGCTCATTGAAGACAATGTGGATCAAGCGAAAAATGAACAAATGTCAGAATGTAAAATGAGGCTTATCGTGATCCCTAGTTGGCCGATTAGCGAAATTGAATGAATGAATTATTATTATAAATTTAACTGTGCATTAGAGAAATAATCCGAGAATGGAGAAAAACACTCCCTAAAACAGGTCTAAGATTAATAAACAGGAAACTCAAAATCAATACCCGATTGGACTGTATCGCTTTCACAGATGATGTAGCTATGCTGGCAGATTCGGTTGAAACAGCAATAGACCAGATCAATATTCTCCAATCTATAGCCTCCATGACTGGCCTTCAGTTGTCTTACGAGAAGACAGTGTTCATGCCAAATGACAAATCTGCACCAGAATACCTCCTTCTCAACAACAGGATCCGTGAAGTCGGAGATTTTAAATATTTGGGGGAATGGATCAGTGAAGACCTCAAGAACAATAAAGCATTTGAAGAAAGTATTCTGAAACTGAATATTGCGTACAATTGATGCAGAAAAGTTTATCATAAGAAATCTATAACCATCAATACGAAATTAAGGCACTCTAACGCTATAATCAGGCCCGAAGTCCTCCATGGAGCTGAAACCCCAACCATCATAGGGGCAAAACTGATACAGAAACTAGAGGTCAAGGAAAGATTTATTTTAAGGAAGATCTTAGGCCCAAGGATCATAAATGGAGAAAGGTATCACAGGCCCAACGATGATCTATACCTAAAGCAAGAACCTCTAATGGACACAATCATCAAGAGACGCCTCCAATACTACGGACACCTTAAGAGAATGAACGAGTCAAGATTGACCAGTGTAATCCACAGAGCCAGCTCCTGCAAGAAGACAATATCGCTGTGGTACCAGCGAGTTAAACGAGATCAGCAAACCTTTAAAATCTCTGAATCCGTTATACAAGACAGACAAGCTTTCCGAAAAATGTTAAAAGAAGACCCACAGATTAAACTGAGGAAAGGGCAGAGACCAAAAAGCAGATTTGGGCTAGGAAGAAGACTCTTAAGAACGTGAAACCAATCCCAACTCATCAAGCTGAAAACCATTTCGGTTAACCTACGTAGTCCATAGTTGGCTCATTCGAAGAAAGAAAGAAAGAAAGACAGAAAGAAGGAAAGAAAGAAAGAAAGAAAGAAAGAAAGAAAGAAAGAAAGAAAGAAAGAAGAACAATGAAAATGTATAGACTAAGGCTTTCACGGCCCGGAATACCATTAAAATTATTCATAGTTATGGGATGCTGAGTGAAAATAAAAATAAAATTCTAGACTTTTCGAGACAATCCTTGCCTCCTTTTTCAATCACACGGCAATATCCCAAAAGTATGAATAATTATAATAATGTTTTAATCTGTTGATAACAGAACTATATGGGCATAACTTAAGCATTTTATTTTACGTGAATTCCTAAAAATTGTGGCCATCACTTTCGTGGCGAATAATACAATCTCTACCTTCTTAGGAGTACGTTCATCAATAGAAATCCACTGTTTGGATTGTTTGGTGATTTCGGATTGGAAAAATGTAAATAAGTTCCATCAACAATTAATACGATTCCATTATTGGATAACAGTCAGGTATCTTGGCAGATATCTTACTCACACCGAAAACTCCATTGCAATCCTCAGTTATACTCCAGGCTAGCTTCTCTTTAACTTCATTCCCTCCCGAATTTACACTTACACAAACCATTTACCTCATTAATTCACAAAATTACTACCCGGAAATACCTTAAACAGTCCAAAAAACGAACTACCAATCACAGCCCAGCAAAGTTACCCGCCTAGCCAACACGTTCAAACACAGCTATTCACAGCGCATCAGCTAGCTCATAACTCATTACAAGTCATTCTCATCTCATTTTACCCCCAAATTATCAGCAAGGTTTATTAAAATCAATTTATTATTTTAACAGAATACCTACTAAAGGTCTATCAACTTTCATTCTAACCAAACCAACCCACTAGAGGTCTGCTCTTCCTTCCTAAAATACATCAATCTAATAACATAACATTTCAACTCAAAATTTAACATTATTATTTTTACTAAGCTGAAGCTATTGCAACGCCGGCCAAGCCGCACGCTACATACTAAAGCCATACCTTCTGGCTAAGAGAGCTTGTCTGCTATGACAACTGTTTATTCCCCGCATCAAAGCAAAAATTAAATTATTTTACAATCGCAAACTCAATTCATAACACCAATTTAAAACATTTTACCAATTTATACACGCAACCGCCGAAGTGACAGTCTCTTACGGCGGAGAACGTTATTATTATATTAATAAAATAAATTTATGTTTACAACAATTCAATTTATCCCCCTAAGTAAAATACACCGGGCAGAGAAGCGCATTGTCGCAACGGTACCCGGTCCCCAAAACAGATTAGCAGCAGCACTCCATTGCAGGATATTAAGAACAAGTAGTTCCGCGAAGAACTAAATAGCCTATTTTCATATATCCTATTGGCCTTACTTAGGACACGAGAAATGAAATCGAGATTTAAAAAAAAAAATGCACAGCCACCATTTCTAAGTTCTCATAAAATTACATTAAATTAGACATCAGTATATTAACGCTTGTATGAAGATACACCGTGCCAAGTTTGACAGCACTCGGATGAAAAATCGCGAGAAAAATCCATTTAAATATTTGAATTTCCCGCCACCGCCATGTTGGTTTTGAGCTCAACATGTTATTAAAAGATCCATAGGTGAACTTATGTTAATAGCTTCTATCAGCATACAAAATTTCAGTTTGATTGCTGTCATGGATTCGTAGTTATTGTGAACCCTCTAAATATTTTGGATGGTCGCCATGTTGGATTGTAATATGTGTAAGTAGATAAAGATTATTGCGTAGGTGCATTATTCAAACGTTCACTTTAATCGCATGATTAACACACAAGAAATTAAAACTTAATTTTAAAAATTCGCACAGCCACCATCTTGGGGTTATCAAAACAATTGAGTTTAATCGGATGTCAGTAGATTACATTTTATATGAACACTAGCAGAAGTACCCATTCTTCGAACGGTCTACGGTATTAATAACCAGATGTTATCAATTGAGCTACTGTTGCAATGCTTAGGGGCTTGGAACCTGTTTGTGGGCAAAGAAAAATTATTAGTTAAAATGTGCTCTCAAACTAAATTTACCTAACGTGTTCTTCCTGGCGTGAAAATAAAATTGAAAACTTCGTAGAAGAATCGCAATACACGTCACATACGAACTGACCCTAACCGTTGTGTCAAGTGCCCAACTACAGGAAGACCCCTTTTATAAATTATAAAGGCTTGTGGTGCATGAAAATTCAGTGTTTTTAGCCTCCAATGGCTCAAATTCCGAAAATCAGCAAAAAACAGTCTACTATTTCTATTCAGGAATTTTTGAAAATAATGTTGATGTTTGGAGATATAATAGACCTTCTGTACGACATATCGCACGTGTAAGTCGTGTGAAAACAAGTAGTTCCGTGAAGAACTATACAGCCTATTTTCATATATCCTGCTCATGTTAATTGCCTCTATCAACATACAAAATTTCAGTTTAATTGCTGTAATAGATTCGTAGATATTGAGAACCGTCTAAATATTTCAGATGGTCGCCAGGTTGGATTTTTATTTTTGTACTATTACATTAAGATTATTGTGTACGTGTGGTATTCAAACTTCAATCGCGTGATTAGAACACAAGAAGTAAAACCGAGATTTTAAAATTACGCACAGCAGCCATCTTGTGATTATGCAAACAATTGAAATAAATTAGATGCCAGTGGATCAACATTTGTATAAACATTTAACGTGCAACGTTTCACGGCACTCGGATAGTTAATTCGCGAGAAACGTCCATTTAAATATTTATACTTCACGTCGCCGCCATGTTGGATTTGTGCTCACCAGCTTACTGAAAGTCCTATAGGTGAACATATGTCCATAGTCTCTATGAACATTACAAAATTCAGTTTGGTTGCTGTAAAAGATTCATAGATATTGAGAACCGTCTAAATATTTCGAAAGCTCGCAATTTAGGATTGTTATATGTATAGGCCATAGAGTTATGTACCATTCAAGGACAATTATTGCCTAGGTTCATTATTCAAACTTTCACTTCGATCGCATGATTACGACACAAGAAATTAAAACTTAATTTTAAAATTTCGCACAGCCGCCATCTTGAGGTTATGTAAACAATTGAATTAAATTAGATGGCAGTGCATTACAATCTGCAAAATCATTTACTGTACCACATTTCACAGCGCTCAGAGAGTTAAATCACGAGGAAAGTCTATTAAAATATTTTAAATTCGCTTGGTCGCCATGTTCGTTTTGTACTTGACAGGTTTATGAAATATACATAGATAAACTTGTATCAGTACCCTTTATCACCGTACAAAATTGCAGGATGATATCTGTAATAGTTTCGGAGATATAGAATGTCAGTGAAATATTTCGCACAGCCGCCATTTTGAGGTTATGTAAACCTACGGAAGATTAGACCACATGCAGCGACCGGCCCAGATGATGTTCCCGGACGGATCCTGCTGCAGTGTGCGGAAGCATTAGCGCCCTCTCTGTGTGCGTTATTCAAGCTATCAACCAAGGTTCAGTGCCGTGTGGGTGGAAATGTGCTAACGTGGTGCCAATCTATAAGCAAGGTGACAGAGAAGATGTTGCAAATTACAGACCGGTGTGTCTAACATCTATAATTTGTAAATGTATGGAGCGGCTAGTAGCAAACAGTGTGCTGGAATTCCTACGGGAGAACAATCTGCTCGATCCAAATCAGCACGGTTTTCTTCCGGGTCGTTCTTGCACTACTCTATTGACAAAAGTCATTGATGAGTTTCAGTTCTACTTGAATCAGCCAGAAGTGAAACAAGTGGACTGTATTGCACTGGATTGGGCTAAGGTCTTCGATCAAGTGTCTCATGAAAGACTTTTGTTAAAGCTACAGCAGCTTAACATACGGGGTAGCTTACTTGCATGGGTGAGGTCATTCCTACAGGGTCGAACACAGTGTGTGGTGTACGGAGGAGCTCGATCGCAGGCTGCTCAAGTTACTTCTGGAGTGATTCAGGGCTCTGTGATCGGACCTCTTCTCTTCACTATATATGTGCTCGATCTTCCTGGCTGTGTTACCTCATCAATGTCACTATATGCAGATGACACCGTGCTATACAGGGGCATTACATGTGAAGAAGATTCCCTCTGTCTTAAATCAGATCTGGACAACTTATCGCTGTGGTGTTCTGTGAATAATTTAAATATAAATGTACAAAAATGTAAATACATAAGAATAACCAGGTCACAAAAACCCATTGAGAATGAATACAAAATTATGAACAGTGTCATCCCACAGTGCACAAACTTAAAGCTATTAGGGGTAACAATCTCCGACACCCTGAATTGGAACATTCAAAGTGAAGAGGCAAGATGTAAGGCCACCAAAGTTCTGGGTTTCTTGTACAGAAACATGAGAGGTTTTAAACCTAGAGCCTTCAGGATGGCTTACACATGCATGGTCCGTCCAATATTAACGTACGGCTTACCTGCCTGGCATCCCACTACAGCGGAAAACATGAACAAGCTCCAGCGTGTATAGCGCCGCGCAGAAAGGTTAATAGCTCGTTATTCGCCTTCCCCTTTGTCAAAATTTCCATCTATAGAGGCAACAGCCAAACAAATTGATCTAATTTTTCTTAAAAAATCCCTTACAGGTTCCATTAATATTGACCCTTTTAGCCGACTGTCATTGGCATATCGCTCAGTTCGGAGAGGACGAGGTGTATTCCTCGTTCCGCCCTTCGCACGTAGCAATGCTTACCTGACAGGTTTCTACGGCCGCTCTGCGCGGTTATGGAACGCGCTGCCAGGAGATGCCAAGATCTTGCCTATTAGGAAATTCAAGCCGTACGTAAAAAGGTACATTGTATAAATAAACGTATGTATGAGTGATTGATTGTCTCGCTGAATGAATGAGTATCTGAATGGAATGATTGAATGAATGTATCGAGTGATTGAGGTTATGAAAGTGCGTGCGTGAGAGAGTGAGTGAACAGGAAAATGTACTATGTCAATATTCTAAATATGTAAATACTGCAAATATCTTTGTAAAACTTGTAAATATTGTTAAAACAAATGTAGATGTAAGCTGTGCCTGTGGAGCATGAAATATGTATGTGGGGCTTGCCCTTTTTCACTAGGCCTTCCATACTTCGTGTACGATTTATGGTAAATAAATAATAATAATAATAATAATTGAACTAAATTAGACTCCAGTGCATTACAATGTGTATAAACATTTGCTGTACCAAGTTTCATTACATTTGGATAGTTAAATCGCGTGGAAAGTCTATTTAAATGTCTCAACTTCGCTTGGCCGCCATGTTGGTTTTATAGTCACCAGGTTTTTGAAAGTCTCATAGGTGAACTTCTAGTAGTGCCCTTTATCACCGTACAAAATTGCAGGGCGATATCGGTAATAGTTTCGGAGATATTGAATGCTAGTGAAATAGTTCGCACAGCCGCCATGTTGGATTGGTGAGACGTAACAAAATTTGAAGGGCACGGTCGAGGTCGCCGGGAATAGTGCTATGAACTTACCGAGTGTCATTGAAATCGCTCCAGCCGTTTAGATTTTATTAGGGACCCACACACACACACGGACAAAAGGTGATCTCATAAGCCTATTTTTTCAAAATTGAAAATAGGCTAAAAATCTAGGGTACTACATTTGCAACCTTTCACAGAAATGTAATAAATGGAGTGGCATTACTTATTCCAGAAATAGATGGAAAGTTGGATGCCACCTCTTGAGATACTCTTGTCATGGTTAGTGGCTTGCATTCCTTCTTTAGTTTATTAAATGAAATTAGTTTTCTGGGAATATCTAAGAAACTGTTGGGTTTAGAGACTTAAAATATAGTTTTCGGGGACCCTTTACGGCTCTTGAGGGGCCCCGAGTTTTGTTTCTGATCCCAAGGGTTTGAAAATGAGCTTTGACTCTTCGTTGTACGCCATAATAATGATAATAATGAAAAGAATAATACAACTACTACTAATAATAATAATATAACAAAATAGGGATAGGGATATAATAGACCGTCCGGACCATACCCGCACGTGTAAATCGCGTTAAAAAATCTAGATTACCCCTTGACTCCTTAAGCGCATTATATGTATTGATGAATATTTCAGCTTAATTTGGATCCGTTATAACCTTATTGCCATTTGCAAACCTTCACAGTATTGTAATAAATGGAATTGTAATGCGTCTTACAGAAATAGATGGACCTCTGAGATTCTGTTGCCATTGTTACCGGCATGCATTCCTTCATTAATTTATTAAGTGAAATTAGTTTTTTGGGAATATCTCAAAAACTGTTGGTTTTAGGGCCTTAAAATGTGGTTTTCGGGGTCCTTTTAGGGCCCCCGAGATCGTTTCTCACATTGCGGGGCTGAAAATGAGCGTTGTCTCACGCTTATTTCAGCATGTATTTTAAGGGGGTAGACCCCCTGTTATGAGAGGTATGGAGAAGAGTTACATCAATGATTAGTGTCGTGCCTCTGATGGATATCTCTATAAAATTTTACGTTAATCCACCCAGCCGTTCTCGAGTTATAAGGACACAAAAAATTGTCCACAGACAGACAGACAAAAATATATTTTTGCATGCATCCGTCCCAAAACAGTCTGAAACGGGCAAATATATCAAATTTTCGTAGAAAAGCCCAAAAATCAGACAAACATTCATTTTTATATAATAGAGGAGGGATATAATAGACCTTCTGTACCACACCCGCACGTGTAAATCGCGTGAAAAAATTCTAGAGTACCCCTTGACCCCTTAAGCGCATTGTATGTATTAATGAATATTTCAGCTTAATTTGGATCCATTATAACCTTATAGTCGTTTGCAAACCTTCACAGTAATGTAATAAATGGAATTGCATTGCGTCTTACAGAAATAGATGGACCTCTGAGATTCAGTTGCCATGGTTACCGGCATGCATTCTTTCATTAATTTATTAAGTGAAATTAGTTTTCTGGGAATATCTCAAAAACTGTTGGTTTTAGGGCCTTAAAATGTGGTTTTCGAGTTTCGTTTCTCACATTGAGGGGCTGAAAATGAGCTTTGTTTCACCCTTCTACGCCTATTTCAGCATGTATTTTAAGGGGGTGGGGCCCCTTTTATGAGAGGTACGAAGAAGAGTTACATCAATGATTAGTGTGGTGCCTCTGATGGATATCTGTATCAAATTTTACGTTGATCCACCCAGCCGTTCTCAAGTTATAAGGACTCGTAGAAGTTGTCCACAGACACACAGACAGACAGACAAAAATTTTATTTTTGCGCGCATCCGTCATAAAACAGCCTGAAACGTGCAAATATCGCAAATTTCCGTGGAAATTCAGAAAAAACAGACAAACTTTCATTTTTATATATATAGAGATTTACTGTAACAAGTTTCACTGCGCTCGGATGATTAAATTGCGAATAAATACCATTTTAATGTTTAATCTTTGCTTGCCCATCTTGAGGTTATATAAACAATTGAACTAAATTAAATGTCAATGCGTATAAACATTTTCTGTACAAAGTTATACTGCGCTCGGTTAAGTTGCGAGAAATGTGTATTTAAATATTTCAACTTCACTTGACCGTCATGTTCGTTTTGAAGGGTTATGAAAGTCGCATAGACGAACTTCTAGTTGTACCCCTTTCAACGTACACATTTATTTATTTATTTATTTATTTATTTATCCTATGGCTTTTAGTGCCGGGAGTGTCCGAGGACATGTTCGGCTCGCCTGAGTCTGTAGCTGCTTCCAGACGACATTTCTAGGGTGAGCAACAAAATCCGTTCAATTTCAAGTTGCTCCAACTTTCGCTACCAGATATCAATGATACCTATTGGTGAACGTTGGAACTTTGATAAAGCGTTCCGACGAAATCTAACCTAACAATTTAGCTCCACACAAGTTTAGTCTGTCGAAGGATCTTTTACATGCCATAAATCTATGATATGGGACCGCCGGCTTTACGTCCCCTCTGAAGGAGAGCATACTGAAGGATTTTTAACGCTCTCAATAAATCCGACGACTTTGGCCGGGTTTGAACCCGCTATCTTGAAAGGCGCGATAGAGGTCGAACGAGGAGGTTGTATGTACTGTACCCATGTGGACATTGGCACAAAGGAACCCTTGACCTTTTATATAAAAATATGATAGAATTTTACAGAATCTATAACAAACCAAGGAGAGAATTCGTTGAGGAATAAGCTTCAGAAACCTAGCCAGAAAGTGCAGGTGGTTTATTAAAATACTAAGCGGAAACATAAAGTCCCATTATTCTGACACTTTAAGCATTAAAAGCCATTTAGGAAGCAATTATAGGAGCAATCAATTGCCGATCTGAAGAGTTTAAAATGACCCATGACATTCCATGAGACAGCGATTCTAGCAAGAATTGATTGCAAGTCAAGTGTGACAGTTATGGGAGATCTACTTTTTAATGACACACTTGAGAGGAGGCCCTGGAAAACGCCAGCTAAGCAGAAATTCGAATATATAAATAAGGCCCGTCATAAAACTTAACAAACTAAATGCACCGTGTTAACGAGCTATGAAATATAGACGAATGCAGTAAGAGAATAATTCGGAAAGTTGGGAGACCTGTAAAATAAACACAGAAGGAAACGCTGATCTAAGACTACGTCATTTGGGATTCCAGCGGAGAGCTATGAAAGAATATTAGGTAATGAGGTTGGCCCCTCACTGTGAATAATAACTATATTTGATTATTCAACAAGAAGTTCAGTAAAGAACATATAGCCTACTTTCTCCTAAATGCATGGGTATTGTTATAACTCTTTGTCCTTTTCAAGGAGTATAATTGAATGTTGGTTGTAGTTGCTTGTTGAAATACAACGTGCTATAGGGATATTAAAAATGAATATGAGGTGCCCTTTGCTAGTGCTACCTCTGTAAAAAATGTCATTCAATTCGGTTTCACCGTGTTTGAATTGATATGGGGAATGGATTTGCACACATACATGGCCGCTATTTGCAAACTATTGGGCCGATGACCTTGTAGTCAGACATAAGATGCTTTCCACAAAAAGGCATGATGTTGCAAAATCTGGAAGATATCAAATGATTAGGATGGTCGTAATTTGATTTAAGCTTTTAAGATTTGGGTAGCCGTCATTCTGTTTCCGTCAAGATGGCGGCGATATAAAACATAACACTGGGGTGCCCTTTGCTAGTGCTACCTCTGTACCAAATTTCGTTCAATTCGGTTTCACCGTGTTAGAATTGATAGGGGGAATCGATTTGCACACATACTTGGCCACCACCTGCAAACTATTGGGCTGATGATCTTGCAGTTTGGTCAGAATATGTTTCCCACATAAAGGTATGTTGTTGCAAAATTTGGAAGAGACTAGATTATTAGGTTGGTCGTAATTAGATTTAAGCTTTTAACATTTGGGTAGCCGCGATTACGTTTCCGTCAAGATGGCGGCGATATAAAACATAACACTGAGGTGCCCTTTGCTGGTGCTACCTCTGTACCAATTTTCGTTCTATTCGGTTTCACCGTGTTCGAATTAATAGGGGGAATCGATTTTCACACAAAGATGGCCGCCATCCGCAAACTATTAGGCTAATGACCAATTAGTTTGGTCACAGGTTGCTTCCTCCATTAAGGTATGTTGTTGCAAAATTTTGTACAGATCGGATAATTACGTTAGTCGTAATTTGATTTAAGCTTTGAACATTTGTGTGGCCGCCATTACTTTTCCGTCAAGATGGCGGCGATTAAAACATGACACTGAGGTGCCCTTTGCTAGTGCTACCTCTGTACCGAATTTCGTTCTATTCGGCTTCACCGTGTTTGAATTAATGGGGGGAATCATTTTCACACAAAGATGGCCGCCATCCGAAAACTATCAGGCTGTTGACCTACTTGTTTGGTCGAAGGATGCTCCCCCATGAACGCACGTTGTTGCACAATTTGGTAGAGATCGGATGATGAGGTTAATCGTAATTTGATTTAAGCTTTGAACATTTGTGTGGCCGCCATTACGTTTCCGTCAAGATGGCGGCGATATAAAACATGACACTGAGGTGCCCTTTGCGAGTGCTACCTCTGTACCAAAATTCGTTCCATTCGGTTTCACCGTGTTCGAATGAATAGGGAGAATCTATTTTGACACAAAGATGGCTGCCATCCGCAAACTATTAGGCAGATGATCTATTAGTCTGGTCAAAAGATGCTCCCCCCATAAGGGTATGTTGTTGAAAAATTTGGTAGAGATCGGATGATTAGGTTAGTCGTAATTTGATTTAAGCTTTGAACATTTGGGTGGCCGCCATTCCGTTTCCGTCAAGATGGCGGCAATATAAAACATGACACTGAGGTGCTCTTTGCTAGTACTACCTCTGTACCAAAATTCGTTCCATTCGGTTTCACCGTGATCGAATTAATTGGGGGAATCGATTTTCACACAAAGATGGCCGCCATTCGCAAACTATTAGGCTGATGACCTATTAGTTTGGTGAAAGGATGCTACCCCCATAAAGGTATGTTGTTGCAAAATTTGGTAGAGATCGGATGATTAGGTTAGTCGCAATTTGATTTAAGCTTTGAACATTTGGGTGGCCGCCATTACGTTTCCGTCGAGATGGCGGCGATATAAAACATGACACGGAGGTGTACATTGCTATTGCTACCTTTGTGCCAAATTTCGTTCAATTCGGGTTCACCGAGTTCGAATTAATAGGGGAATCGATTTTCGCACAAAGATGGCCGCCATCCGCAAACTATTAGGCTGATTACCTATTAGTTTGGTCAAAGCATGCTCCCCACCTAAAGGTATGTTGTTGAAAAATTTGGTAGAGATCGGATGATTAGGTTAGTCGCAATTCGATTTAAGCTTTGAACATTTGGGTGGCCGCCATTACGTTTCCGTCAAGATGGCGGCGATATAAAACATGACACGGAGGTATCCTTTGCTAGTGCTACCTTTGTACCAAATTTCGTTCAATTCGGGTTCACTGTGATCGAATTGATAGGGGAAGGGCAGACATTCTGAGTACACACACTCACACACACACAGACTTACACACACACACACACACACACACACACACACACACAGACAAACCATTTTTTGCCCTGTGTTGATCTCATAAGTCTACTTTCATTTTTTGCAAAAATCGAAAGTAGGCTAAAAATCAACCCATGAACGAATCTTATTCCGCCAAGAAGCAATCTTAAAGTTAATGCATTTTACATCTGGAAATAAATTGTGAACCAGATTGGAGCAAGGAGTCAGAAGTTGTGTTCCCGACGTTGAAAGGAACTAATTTCTGCGTCAAATCGAATAAATAAGCCTTGAGCTGAAGCCAGAGTATCAGTTAGATCGAAGACCTCTGTAGGGGCACGACAGTCTATCAGTTCGATCGAAGACCTCGGTAGGGGCACGACAGTCTATCAGTTCGATCGAAGACCTGGGTAGGGGCACGTCAGTTATCATTTAGATCCAAGTCCTCGGAGGGGGCACGTTGCTACGAGACGACAGTCAATCATTTAGATCAGGACCTCGGTAGGGGCACGTCAGTCTACCAGTTGATACAAGACCTCGGAGAGGCAACGCTACGATATCAGAATATAGTTCATCAGTAGAACACAGTTCGATTTCGAACCCAAGTGTAGGCCATACTATTCAAAGACTAAGTAATCAGTCAGATTGAAACGTCAGTGGAGGCGCGCTACGCTATAATTAGACGGAGTTGCACCACGTAAACGATCCAGAGTTAGGGACTCTGAGCGATCGCAAAAGTCTATAGAATATTTATATTGGAAGACTGAAAAGGAAAGAACATTAGAAATCGAAAAACAATTCGTGAATTCGTAGAGAGAAAACAAGTTGCGTTACGCCAAATTAAAGGCGGTTCGAAAACATTAACTTCCAGAAGGGACGTTTAAAGAACATTATATTGAAATTGTGTAGTGCAGAAACATTACGAGGAATGCGAATTCAAAGAATCGAAATACTGTTCTAGGTAATAGCAGCTAGAAACAGGAATAGAAAGTATATGGACTTCGAACTGGAAGCCAAGCTACAAAGTTGTAAAAGTTGCGATAGGCCACAAAGGAAGTGGCGACAAAAATTACGAACATTTTCGCCTTAAGCAAATAGGCCAAATTAGGAAATGCCACGTACAGTAAAGAGATACCAGAGAGGCTAGAAGAAAGAAATACTTACCAGTAGTAGGAGATTCGTGGAAAGAGAAGTCACACGTTCGATGCGGAGTGTAGAGAGCGCATCAGGGATCATCAGTGTCGTAAGGTTCATCGCAAAACGCTGAGACATGTTCCGTGTGAACAAGTGTAAATATTAAACAAGTGTTTTTTTGTGTAATAGTGTTAAAGTAGAGTAATTATGTATTTAAAAGTGTACAAGTGTAAAATTGATGATCAGAAAGCGAAAATGGTCAAGTTTTGTATAATTATGTGTCAGTGAAGAAGTATGATGGGTGAATTCATCCAGAGATTTCGTTATGAACCGAACGTCTGATGGGGTGAGTAGGAAATGTCATTATCCTTAATGTTGTGTCATTTGCTAATTATTAAATTGTGAAATGTATAAAATAACCAAGTAAATGCACTAGTAAGTGAATGAATAACGTTTAAAATGTGTTGAAAAAATCGTAAATATAATTTTGCGAAATGTAAGAATATCAGTGTTAAAGTGCAAAGTAAAAGTAATTGAAACCCGTAAAAATGAATGTTTAACAATGATAAATGAAATCTGAGAGGAGAAATCGAGTATAATGATGTTATTGGCAAGTAAGTAATGCCGTACAAGTGAAATGTAAAAGTAACAATGAAATGAGCACCATAATAATAATAATAATAATGAGTATTGAGTTTTTATACTCCGAGAATAATGAGTAAATAATTGAGTAATTGCATTCCGTAAGTGATATTGAAGTGATAAGTAATAATGAATAATAATAATAATGAAAAATGAAAATTCACAGCCTGCTCCCAGTCTCCGACCGGGTCAGGAATGGAATGAATGAAGCCACCATCTAGCGGCGAGGGTATGAACTGTGCCGGCTGCCAAGGCCTGACGCACTCCTCTGGAGCAATGATTAAATGAATGACAGATGACATGAAATGATAGTGGAGAGTGTTGCTGGAATGAAATTTTGACAGGGAAAACCGGAGTACCCGGGGAAAAACCAGTCTGCCTCCGTTTTGTCCAGCACAGATCTCACAAGGAGTGGCCGGGATTTGAACCACGGACCCAGCGGTGAGAGGCCGGCGTGCTGCCGCCTAAGCCACGGAGGCTCAAATAATAATAATAATAATAATAATAATAATAATAATAATAATGAGCTCTAAATGAAAGAATTGAATAATTAAAGGATTTGGGTATACCTTAAAAATAATGAAAATAATGAAAGTAATAATGTTGTTCAGATCGTAAATGTAATGAAGTAAAGTAAATGGTGGTAAATTGAACACCCTGAGATTTATATTATAAAGTTTGTAGGCTATAGGCCATGTTAAAAAAAAGTCCTCTCGGCACGCCGGAAGGCGAAGGTAGATTTCACCGGACAAACTTGGGGATAGGCGAAAATAGGCAGAATATGCAGGTTTTCGTAGAAGGATCAGACCTCATTTATTGCGAGAAGGTATTTTATAATTGGAGCTTAATTAACATTGTTTTTCGTCATTTAATGCTTATTTTAAACATTTTATTGTCTTATGGGAACGGTAACCTTCTTGTCATTAGGGGTCCATTTTTATACTTGTGGTCACACTGTCCTTATTCAAGGTTTCGACACTGATGTGTAACTATGTAACGGTCTGTTACTTCTTCACGCAAAATTATATCTCCCGCAGAGATTTTGGTTGGTTCCTCAGTTTAGGGGCTGCGACAACGCGGTCATGTAACCCCGTGTACTTATGGATGGCTGTATTAGTCTGTAATTCAGGTAAGGACTGCAGACGGTCAATTTCAAGCAGTAGTTCCTAATGTTGCTACCAGGTACTACCGTCAACGACACCTACCTGTGAACTTGGCTACTAGATGCCACCGCAGGCAGCAACTCGCAAGGAACGTTGGAACTTCCCCTCCAAAGGAAAGCATACTGAGGGATTTTTAGCGCTCTTAGAAAATCCGACGACTTCGGCCGGCTTTGAACTCGCGACCTTGGGCATAGGAGTTCAGCATGCTACCAGTTAAGTCACCGAAGCCGCATCACACTTAGTCAGATGGAAATCTGAATCTGATCTCGCGCAAGTGCGTTGTCATGGCAACGTCTGATGGCTCATCCCTCATCAATTTAGTAGTGTTGCCATGTCAACCACTGATAGCTCTTGGCATTTTCTTATAATTCCGAAATTATTTTTCTCATCCCTTGGCATAATGGTGGGTCATATCAAAAATTCTTTCAGACAAAATTTTAGGTAATTATTAGGGGAATATTGTCCATTCTGTACGGTTTTGATATTGTGCCTATTAAGAGAGATATGATTAATGTTTCCCGAAAAACCCACTTTTTCCCACCCCTTTGGTCGATGGTTGGTGCTATAAAAAAACATCTTCAAACATAAATTTTTGGGCTTTATCCGACACATAGTATGAACGTTGAACGGATTCGATATTTCACATATTAAGAGAGTTATAGCGAAATTTCACTTTTTCGAAAAAAAGCCCCCCAATTTCACCCCCTTCGACCGATTTAGCCCAGTAACGAACTCGATCGAGAATTAATAGGTATACATATTCGGTAAAATATTCAAAGTGATTGGTGCAAAATTACGGCAGTTATCGTGTCCACAAGAAACTGATATGCATATATATATATACACATATACATACATAAATTATATATAAACTTTTGAACTGACGGTGGTTTTGGGGTCTGGGGGATGTGAAACGCGAAGATATGTCGAAATTTTCCGGAAGTCGAAACATGGTACCCATTGCAATACTTAGCTTTCTAATGAAATCTACCTCGGGTTGGTTCCTCAGTTTAGGGGTTGCGACAACGCGGTCATCTAACCCCGTGTACTTTGGGTGAGTGTAGAATCTGTCTGATAAACGGTGTGAATTGTAATGGATGTATTAGTCTGTAATTCAGGTAAGGACTGCAGACGGTCAATTTCAAGCAGTAGTTCCTAATGTTGCTACCAGGTACTACCGTCAATGACACCTAGCTGTGAACTTGGCTACTAGATGCCACCCCAACCAGCAACTCGTAACGAACGTTGGAACTTCCCCTCCAAAGGAAAGCATACTGAGGGATTTTAGCCCTCTTAGAAAATCCGACGACTTCGGCCGGCTTTGAAACCGCGACCTTGGGCATAGACATTCTGCATGCTACCAGTTACGTCACCGAAGCCGCTTCCCACTTAGTCAGATGTCAAAGTCAACCCCTGGCACCATCCAGCCCATGACGGGCTAATGCCGACCAAGCGACCGCTGCCCAGCCATTTGGCCTGCAGATATTGGGGTGACGCGTGATCAGCGCGTCGGGTCCCCTCGGCCGTTAATATTGGTATTCGTGATTGGGGTGCTGTCTCACTGTCAGACAGTTACTCAATTGTCCTCACGAGGCTGAGTGCACCCCGTTCCAACCCTCCGGTCAGTTTTAAAATCCCTGACGGAGCCGGGGATCGAACCCGGGGCCTCCGAGTGAGAGGCAGGCGCGCTACCCCAACACCACGGGCCGGCTTAGTCAGATGGAAATACTGAATCTGATCTCGTGCAAGTGCGTTATCATGGCAACGGCTCATCCCTCATCAATTTAGTAGTGTTGCCATGGCAACCTCTAATAGCTCTTGGCATTTTCTTATAATTCCGAAATCATTTTTCTCATCCCTTGGCGTAATGGTGGGTCATATCAAAAATTCTTTCAGACAAAAGTTTTAGGTAATTATTAGGGGAATATTGTCCATTTTGTACGGTTTTGATATTGTGCCTATTAAGAGAGATATGATTAATGTTTCCCCAAAAACCCACTTTTTTCCACCCCTTTGGTCAATGGTTGGTGCTATCAAAATACTTATTTGACATAAATTCTTGGCACTTATCCGACACATATTATGAATATTGAATGGGTTCGATATTTCACGTATTAAGAGAGTTATAGCGAAACTTCAATTTTTCGAAAAAAGCCCCCCATTTTCACCCCCTTCGACCGATTTTGCCCATTAACGAAATCGACCGAGATTTTATAGGGATACATATTATGTAAAAAATTCAAAGTGATTGGTGCAAAATTACGGCAGTTATCGTGTCCACAAAGAACTGATATACATATATATATATACATATATATACATATATATATACATACATAAATTATATATAAACTTTTGAACTGACGGTGGTTTTGGGGTCTGGGGGATGTGAAACGCGAAGATATGTCGAAATTTTCCGGAAGTCGAAACATGGGACCCATTGCAATAGTTAGCTTTCTAATGAAATCTACCTAATGGAAAACGTCGAAGTGAAGACCAATAAGTAATGCCGCGATATAAGCAAGTTGAGTTGTCTGAGGATATTTGAAGCGTGCGATGAAAGTCCAAGTTATTATAATTTTGTATTGCCAAAATTGGCTAATAAATAATGAATAATGAGTAGCATCAAGCTAGGACGTGAGTTATCCAATAACATGCATATTCGAGAGATAAAAAAAAGTGTGTTAATTGTCGGAATATTGTCGTCGTCGTTATTAAAGGGTTGCGCCCATGGGAAGGCCAGAGGGTCTTTGCCGTCAGCAAAATGGTATTATGGTAATTGCATGTAATTCCCGCTAGGCATGATGAGGATCTCTAGTCTGAGGCGTTGCCAAATGTGTTCATGTAAGTCTGGAATAAAACAAAGAGGTTTCTACGAGATATGATGCGACAGGGGAGACCAGATGTCTCCGAGCCCAACATCATATAACCTATCATAAATTGGCCAGCATTGTTTGTTGTATCCGACCAAATACGTGTGTGAAATGATAAATATAAGACGGAATTGGGTATGAATGAGCTACTCCAAGTGTCCGCATTGTAAGTTTACAAATCGTCGTGATCTCAGGTTAAATGCACTGGTTATGAGGAAAATGAAATGAATGATATAATAAAGTGATACATAGTAATTGAATGAATGAGTGGGCTTGGACATTTATACACCTATTAGGGGAGAAAGTAAACAGTTGGAATCGCGAGGGTTAAATGAATGGAGAGACGACTAGGTCGTGAATTTAAAGCTAAGCAGCGTGAAGGAGGGATTCTAGCAACCTTGACGGCCCTTACAAGACCGCAGGGGGAGCTATACAATAGACGCTTTGTATGAAAATGTTTTAAGATCTGAATATGTAGTAGCCATAAAACGGAGAATTATGCAAATTTTTTAAATAAAGGTGCTATAAGAATATAATATAAATTATTGTATTGGTGGGTTTCAGACAATCGTCCCCATCCTAAGTTTGAAGTAATTCCGTAATATTTGACCATAGCAGTCAAGGAATAAGATATTAAGAAAATAACCAAATTCTTCCTCAAAAAGATTAAACAAGTGAGACGGGTAAACGTATAATTGAGTTTGGAAATAAACCAAGTAATGAAAAATGATAATAGCACATGATATATCATTAATGAACCACCTTAAAGCAAGAGAAACAAGTTGAAGGGCGTGAGTTCGATTCATGACATGATAAGAGTGATATTCATGACATGTTTAAATATAATTCATGGCACGTTCAAAGTGTTATTCAAGTTGTTTAAAAATGTTGATTTGTTGTGTTAATGTGTAAAGACCTAAGGCTTGAATGGAAGGAATTAGTACAGTCTGAAAGTAACTGAATGTAATGCAAGTGATGAAAGTAAAGATAAATGAAAGCCCTGAAGGGACTACAATAATATACGGTAAATGTCCGCAAGCCTTAGAGTATTTTTCATAAAGTGATAGGCGCGGTTTATGCCTAAATAAACAGAAATAAAAACTGTAAGAAATAATTTTTGTTTTGACCGTTAAGGATAGATATCAGCTCAAGTGAGCTAAGCAAGATAATTCTAGAATATAGATTTGAATGATTTTTGATGATTTTATTGATTTTAATTTTTGGTTTTGGGTTTATTCCAAACAATTTATGTTTATATTTGTAATTGTAATTTTCCTGGGCACTTTTATTGAATAAATTCATATTAATTGTAATATGTTAGTTGGTTTTGTAGCTTGTTGATCGATTTGTGCTTCCATATCTGAATGTGAGAACATATTGTGGGCTGAACGGTACACATCCCGGAGCCGCAGTAGCAAGCCAGGTTGTGATCAAGCATTTTCCGACAGAATCGGGTACGGGGGAAACTTATGAAATGTACTAGGATATGAGCACTGGATCACAAGAAAGTCGGTCAATATTATGGCTAGGAGTAAAGTTTGAGGGTAGGAATAAAGCTGACCGCAAATTTGCCGTTACACGAAATATAAATGATAATAGAAAAAAACATTTTCCATTTTGGCGCACAAGAACTTGAGGCGGGTTTTCCGAAATAAAACCAGGGAAAGCTCGAGTTTTCCAAGATTTTATTGAATAACTCGAAATTTTGAATTTTTCAATTTTGAGTATCTGCTTAGTGTTTTGAAGGAGGGAAGGTGCGAACGGGTTCGTATATATACATACCCATTAACAACTTCGTCTCAAAAGAATGAAAACAACATTTTTGCATGCAGAATCGAACGTCACAATATCTCATGAGCATGACTGATTTTTTGATGTTAGTAGCCCATCTTTTCTCAAAATATTGAGCAGAGAATGGCTATGAGTGAGGAGATGAAGGCGCTCCGGGAAGCAATTCTAGAAAGCATTGATAAATGGAATGCAGAACGTAAAGGATATTATAAGACTTTAGAGATTCAAATAAACAATATGTATGGTAAAATAAATACCAAGTTAGGTGAAATGGTAAGGCCAATTGAAAATAATGAGGTTGTAAGGTCAATGGAAAATGACGCTGTAAAGTCAGTTGATAGCAGAGAAACTGAAAAAGAAATTGTAAGGCCTTGTGAAAAAGAAATTGTAAAACCAATTCAAAATAATGAGAGCGCAGAATTAGAAACAAGGGCAGAATGTGATAGTGTACTTATGGATATTGCATGTGAAAATGTATCTATGGATATTATTATTAATACTGCATGTGAAATTGAGAGTATACCAATGAATATTGCTAATAATGAAGCATGTGAAATTGAAAATGTACTTATAAATGTGTGTAGTACTAATGTATATGAAAATGTAAACCACATCTCAGACAGTTTTGAGGATGATTTAGAGGAAAGGCAAGAAATATAATCACTTCTCAATCGGAGAAGAACACTCAGAATTTCAACCCAAAATAATCGAAGGAATTTTAGGGATGAGCAAACCTTTAACTCTGGAAATGTTGGAAATTAACCCCGATTTAAGTAGTGAGGATATGATGGACTGGATGTCAGAGATCGAAAGCGTAGAAAATGAACAGAGAGAAATAACTCATGTAAGTGAATTTAGGTGTACAGGATCAAGCGAAAAGACACAAACGGGCATGAAATAGTCGCAACCTGTGAAGAAGCGGAAAGTCAAAAGAAGAGACAGAAAGAAGAGAATGATGTTCAAATGGAAGACCAGGTTGTGGAATAGAGTAAAGAAGAAATTAAATTTCAAGTTGACAGAAGGAGATGTACGGAAATGGCGAAGGAAAATCCCGAGAGGCAGGATTAAAAGACCCCGGGAAGAGAAAGGACAAAGGGAATAAATAAATTATGATAGTACGGGGCCCATAAACATAATCATATATTATCAGAAGGCGTTGGAGAGATGTAGAGGCATGGATAAAACAATGTTGTACTGCCTCAATATATTAAACCACCTTCCCATAAATGTGGAATATTTACGAGAAACTCTAGTAGGAAAGACGGTAAATGAATTGAGAAAATACGAAGGAGAAGTAGGGAGGAAAGCCAGAGAGTTAGTAGCCAAGTGGAAGGAAATTGCAAACCAAGAAATAGATATGGAAGAAGAAAGTGGAAAGAGAAATGAGAAACCGGAACATGATCCTGGAGGAGATGAAGATGCAGACGATGAAGGAGAAGACGAAAATTACTATGAAGAAAATATGGATGAAGAATACGAAGATATGGGAGAAGAGGAAGATGAAGGATACGAAGATGTAGAAGGAGAAGAAGAACAGTAAGAAGATGAAGAAAATAACGAAGAAGGAGGCGATGAAATTGAAGAAGAAAGTGAAGAAGAAGAAGAAATGGAAAGAGAAATAAACAGCATACTCAAACGAAGAAGAAGACACGGATACGTTCCTAGGGAAAGGAAGTAAGAGACGTACAATGGAAGAAGGGCTCAGGAAACACAAGGACATGTAAATAAAATATTATAGGATTATGTTTGTTAGAAATAAGAAGATTAGGTTAAGGAATGAGAACATAGGATCAAGATAACGAGGGGAAATAAATAGTAGGTTCCACCTAAGAAGAAAGACTGAACCAAGGACCCGATGCTAGAAAGAATAGTGGACCAGTAATATACCCTCAGAGCCAAGGAAGAACGCAAGGAAATGAAAGAGCCCTGAATGCTTAAAAACCAGTTAGGTTTAAACTGACATGTCCGGAAATGTCTAGCCAATACTTAGGGGAGGAAACCAAGAAGAGGGATATGTCTGTTCAGAGACGTCTAAACAAGAATAGCCACTTGAAAAGGTTGGAAACAAGCAAGCTGAGGGAGCGCTATAAATGAAAGGAGCGAGCCGAACCTGAGGGAAACACAGCCCTGAAGAACGCCAGGCCAAGTTGAGATAAATGAATAGAAATTGACACTGCGAGGGATGTTCACAAAATAAGTTGTTTTTGAAAATTTTTGATAAAACGGGTAAAGGTAAACACGAACCCATTTTATAATTTTCTGTGAAGAAACTAGAAGGCATGAGGTGTGCAGAATCATAAGAACTTCGGAATCTGAGATAATTAATAAATAAATTTCCTAAGGATTTTGAAAATTTATTTATTTTTGAAGGAGGGAATTTTGCCCATGTGGACATTGGCACAAAGGAACCCTTGACCTTTTATATAAGAATATGATAGAATTTTACAGAAACTATATGAAACCAAAGAGAGAATTCGTTGTGGAATAAGCTTCAGAAACATAGCCAGAAAGTGCAGGTGGTTTAATAAAATACTAAGCGGAAACATAAAGTCCCATTATTCTGACACTTTAAGTATAAAAAGCCATTTAGGAAGCAATTATAGGAGCAAGCAATTGCCGAGCTTAAGAGTTTAAAGAGACCCTTGACATTCCATGAGACAGCGATTCTAGCAAGAATTGATTGCAAGTCAAGTGTGACAGTTATGGGACATCTACTTTTTTAATGACAAACTTGAGAGGAGGCCTTGGAAATAGATTAACAAGAATGGAGCCCACGTTTCAAAACTTCGTGCATTTTTAAATCTTTTAATGTCTTTAAGCATTTTATATTCATGTATTTTAAGCATCCTGACGATGTAAAATTTGATTTACAATTTTTTTTTATGAGAGACCAACCTTTAGAATGATCTAGGAGAATTTTTTGATTTTGACTGAAGAAGGCTCACAGGGCCGAAACATGTATCAAAATGTATAAATAAAAAGATATTTTGTATTGTATAGTGGACAAGTACATAACTTATTAATATTGAAGTGACAAGTAATAACGAATACTACTAATAATAATAATAATAATAATGAGCTCTAAATGAAAGAATTGAATAATTAAAGGATCTTTGGGGATACCTTAAGAATAATGAAAATAATGAAAGTAATAATGTTGTTCAGGTCGTAAATGTAATGAAGTAAAGAAAATGGTGGTAAATTGAACACCCTGAGAGTATATTATAAAGTTTGTAGGCTATAGGCCATGTTAAAATGGAAAACGTCGAAGTGAAGACCAATAAGTAATGCCGCGATATAAGCAATTTGAGTTGTCTGAGGATATTTGAAGCGTGCGATGAAAGTCCAAGTTATTATAATGTTGTATTGCCAAAATTGGCTAACAAATAATGAATAATGAGTAGCATCAAGCTAGGAAATGTGTTATCCTATAACATGCATATTCAAGAGATCAAAAAAGTGTGTTAATTGTCGGAGCCCAACATAATATAACCTATCATAAAGTGGCCAGCATTGTTCGTTGTATCTGACCAAATACGTGTGTGAATTGATAAATATAAGACGGAGTTTGGTATGAATGAGCTACTCCAAGTGTCCGCATTGTAAGTATACAAATCTTCGTGATCTCAGGATAAATGCATTGGTTAAGAGGAAAATGAAATGGATGATGTAATAAACTGATGAATAGTAATTGAATTAATGAGTGGGCTTGGACATTCATACGCCTATAAGGGGAGAAAGTAAACAGTTGCAATCGCGAGGGTTAAATGAATGGAGAGACGACTAGGTCGTAAATATAAAGATAAATAGCGTGAAGCAGTGTGTCTAGCGACCTTGACGGCCCTTACAAGACCACAGAGGGAGCTATACAATAGACGGTTTGTATGAAAAGGTTTTAAGATCTGAACAGATAGTAGCCATAAAACGGAGAATTATGCAATTTTTTAAAATAAAGGCGCTATAAGATTATAATGTAAATTATTGTATTGGTGGGTTTCAGACAAACGTCCCCATCCTATGTTTGAAGTAATTCCGTAATATTTGACCATAGCAGTCAAGGAATAAGATGTTAAAAAAAAACGATTTCTTCCTCAAAAAGATTAAACAAGTGAGACGGGTAAACGTATAATTGAGTTTGGAAGTAAACCAAGTAATGAAAAATGATAATAGCGCATGATATATCATTAATGAACCACCTTAAAGCATGAGAAACAAGTTCAAGGGCGTGAGTTCGATTCATTACATGTTAAGATTGTTATTCAGGACATGTTTAAAGTATTATTCATGGCACGTTAAAAGTATTATTCATGTTGTTTAAAAATGGCAATTTGTTGTGTTAAAGTGTAAAGACCTAAGGCTTGAATGGAAGGAATTAGTACAGTTTGAAAGTAACTCAATTTAATGCAAGTGATGAAAGTAAAGATAAATGAAAGCCCTGTAGGGACTATAATAATATACGGTAAATGTCCGCAAGCCTTAGAGGATTTTAGGTAGATTTCATTAGAAAGCTAACTATTGCAATGGGTACCATGTTTCGACTTCCGGAAAATTTCGACATATCTTCAAGTTTCACATCCCCCAGACCCCAAAACCACCGTCAGTTCAAAAGTTTATATATAATTTATGTATATATGTATCTATCTATCTATCTATCTATCTATCTATATATATATATATATATATCAGTTTCTTGTGGACAAGATAACTGCCGTAATTTTGCACCAATCACTTTGAATTTTTTACATAATATGTATCCCTATAAAATCTCGGTCGAGTTCGTTAATGGGCAAAATCGGTCGAAGGGGGTGAAAATGGGGGGGCTTTTTTCGAAAAAGTGAAATTTCGCTATAACTCTCTTAATACGTGAAATATTGAATCCATTCAAAGTTCATAATATATGTCGGATAAGTGCCAAAAATATATGTCAAATAAGTTTTTTGATAGCACCAACCATTGACCAAAGGGATGGAAAAAAGTGGGTTTTTCGGGAAACATTAATCATATCTCTCTTAATAGGCACAATATCAAAACCGTACAAAATGGAAAATATTCCCTTAATAATTACCTAAAACTTTTGTCTGAAAGAATTTTTGATATGACCCACCATTACGCCAAGGGATGAGAAAAATGATTTCGGAATTTAAAAAAATGCGAAGTGACATCAGAGGTTACCATAACAACGCTTTTAAATTGATAAGGGATAATCTATCAGAGATTGCCAAGAAAACGCCATTGACGAGATCACATTCATTTTTAGCCTACTTTTCACACTTTTCAAAAATGAGGAAAAAGTAGACTTATAAGATATATCCGGGAAAATGTGTCTGTCCTTCTGTCTGTCTGTCTGTCTGTCCTTCTGTCTGTCTGGCTGTGTGTGTGCCCCCCCCCTATCAACTCCTAAACGGCTGCAGCAATCGAAACTAAATTTAGTATGAGTAAAGATGTATACCGGAATATCTCAGGCCCATATTTGAAAAAGATGCCAGTGCTACCAACTGCTAAAAAAACGCACTAGAAATTTGAGCTCCATGTTGGATATCTTGGAAGGTATACATGGGAGCTATTCTAAAATTGGCACACATGTAGATAATACTATTTCAGTTTAATTTCCAGGTGGCCATACATGACAGCGTTGCCAAAATAATTTTAAGCCTTCTGATAAGTCCAATTTTTAAATGCATATAACTTCTACACTATCAATTGGATTTAAACCAAATTTTGTATGTAATATGTGTACGTAAACATATATGACTGAGTGTATTCTTAAGAGCCACCAGGGCTGCCAACTGTTAATAATTGCTCTCTATTTTGTATCCAAATATATCAGAAAGTATGCAAGCCGACAGCTATAAACTATGCACACGTAAATTACCCGACATTTTACATTAGTTTGGAGTAACTTATATACGTCAGTTCTACCAACATGATTCTAAGCCTGCTGATAGGACCAATTTTTAAATACATGTAACTTCTATACCAGCAAATGGATTTCATCCAAAATTGGCACAAAAATATATAATATTTCAGATTATTTCTGACCAGCACTCGCGTGACATTGTTGCCAACATGCTTTTACGTGTACTAATAGATCCAATGTCTAAATCCATGTAACGTCCTTTGGACTTCAACCACATTTTGTATTCTGTACCTTAGGAGATGGAAGTAAGAATATATTCAGTCACCAGAGCTGCCAACTGTATTGCTCTATTAGGCTACATTATGCCTAGTATACCTTATTTCGAACTAATTAAGACATTTCGATATTACCCACTTAATTTCGTCATTATTCTAGATAGGTTCATATCCTGTAGATTAATCTATGGCATGAATCTTAATTTTAAGAAAAGTAGGCTCTTTAGTTCGTCACGGAACATCTTGTTCCATCTGACTATGAGGGAAGCGGCTAACTGGTAGCATGCTGAACTTCTATGCACAAGGTGCTGGTTCAAAGCCGGACAAAGTCGCCGGATTTTCTAAGAGCGCTAAAAATCCGTCAGCATGCTTTCCTTCGGAGGGGAAGTTACAACGTTCGTTGCAAGTTGCTGGTTGCGGTGGCATCTAGCAGCCAAGTTCACAGCTAGGTGTCGTTGACGTTAGTATTTGGTACAAAATTAGGTACTACTACTTAAAATTGACCGTCTGCAGACCTTACCTCAATTACAAACTAATACAGTCATCACAAATAACACCGTTTATCAGACAGATTCTACACACACCCAATGTACATGGAGTTACATGACCACCTTGTCGCAGCCCCTAAACTGAGGAACCAACCAACATCTCTGGGGGAGATAAAATTTTGCGTGAAGAAGTAACAGACTGTTAGATAGCTACACATTAGTTCCAAACCTTGCATAAGGACAGTGTGATCACAAGTATAAAAATTAATCCCAAATGACAAGAAGGTTACCATCCCCATAAGACAGTAAAATGTTAAAAGTATGCATAGAAAGACGAAAAAATGTTAACTAACCTCCGATTGTAAAATACTTTCTCGCAATAAATGAGGTCTTATCCTCCTACGAAAACCTGCATATTTTGCCTATTATAGCTTATCCCCTAGTTTGCCCGGTGAAATCTACCTCCGCCTTCCGGCGTGCCGAGAGGATTTTATCATAAAATGATAGGCACACATTGTGCCTAAATAAGCAGAAATAAAAACTGTAAGACTTAATTTATTATTGACCGTTAAGGATGGATATCAGCTCAAGTGAGCTAAGCAAGATAAATCTAGAATATAGATTTGAATGGTTTTTGATGATTTTGGGTTTTGGATTTATTCCAAACAATTTATGTTTGTATTTGTAATTGTAATTTTTCTGGGCACTTTTTAGTGAATGCATTCATATTAATTGTAATATATTAGTTGGTTTTCTAGCTTGTTAATCACTCCTCTTCTTGCCTAGAACGCCTCAAAATAGCGCTGCCTTGAGTTTTTGTGGGTATCTACTCACATAACGTAACGGCGGTAGTTTTTGAGGATCCAACCAGCCTGCGGGCTGACTACCTAACAGACAGATCCATTAGTGCTTCCATATCTGAATGTGAGATCATATTGTGGGCTGAACGGTACACACCCCGGAGCCGCAGTAGCAAGCCAGGTTGTGATCAAGCATTCTCCGACAGAATCGGGTACAGTACTTACCGGGTTTCATTGGAATCGCTTTGACCGTTTAGATTTAATTAGGGACACACATACACACATGGACAAAGGGTGATATCATAAGCCTTCTTTTTTTTTTCATAAATAAAAATGGGCAAAAATGGTCATGAGATATGTTCAACAGTCCAGCCTTCTTGTGTATCTTCACTTGTTACCATGGGTATGTTTAGATCTGAGGTCTATCATGAATTAGAGTGGATAGTTTAATGCGAACAAATTTCCACACACCTAATTACCATGGTAACAAGCACATGTACACTTCTTCTACTCATTGAGCCGTGTCGAGGGTACACATTACCACACACCCAGTTACCATGGTAACAAGTACTAGTGCACTTCTCCGACTCTTTGGGCCGTGTTGCGGCAACAAATTACCACACACCCAGTTTCCATGGTAACACTTACAAGTGCACTTCTCCTATTCGTTGGGCCGTGTTGCGGCAACAAATTACCACACACACACAGTTACCATGGCAACATTTACGAGTGCACTTCACCTACTCGTTGGGCTGTGTTGCGGCTACAAATTACCACACACCCAGTTACCATGGCTATACTTACAAGTGCACTTATCCTACACTTTAAGCCGTATTGCGGCTACAAATTACCACACACCCAGTTACCATGGCATCACTTGCAAGTGTACTTCACCTACTCGTTGGGCCGTGTTGCGGCTACAAATTACCACACACCCAGTTACCATGGCAATACTTACAAGTGCACTTCTCCTACTCGTTGGGCCGTGTTGCGGCTACAAATTACCACACACCCAGTTACCATGGCAATACTTACAAGTGCACTTCTCCTACTCGTTGAGCCGTGTTGCGGCTACAATTTACCACACAACCAGTTACCATGGCAACACATACAAGTGCACTTCACCTACTCGTTGCGCCGTGTTGCGGCCACAAATTACCACACACCCAGTTACCATGGCAACACTTACAAGTGCACTTCACCTACTCGTTGGGCTGTGTTGCGGCTACAAATTACCACACACCCAGTTACCATGGCAACACCTACAAGTGCACTTCTTTTACACGTTGGGCCGTGTTGCGGCTACAAATTACCACACACCCAGTTACCATGGCAACACCTGCAAGTGCACTTCACCTACTCGTTGGGCTGTGTTGCGGCTACAAATTACCACAAACCTAGTTACCATGGCAACACCTACATGTGCACTTCACCTACTCGTTGGGCTGTGTTGCGGCCACAAATTAACACACACCCAGTTACCATGGCAACACTTACAAGTGCACTTCACCTACTCGTTGAGCCGTGTTGCGGCTACAAATTACCACACACCCAGTTACCATGGCAACACTTACAAGTGCACTTCTCCTACTCGTTGGGCCGTGTTGCGGCTACAAATTACCACACACCCAGTTACCATGGCAACACTTAAAAGTGCACTTCTCCTACTCGTTGGGCTGTGTTGGGGCTACAAATTATCACACACCCAGTTACCATGGCAACACTTACAAGTGCACTTCACCTACTCGTTGAGCCGTGTTGCGGCTACAATTTACCACACACCCAGTTACCATGGCAACACTTACAAGTGCACTTCACCTACTCGTTGCGCCGTGTTGCGGCCACAAATTACTACACACCCAGTTACCATGGCAACACTTACAAGTGCACTTCACCTACTCGTTGGGCTGTGTTGCGGCTACAAATTACCACACACCCAGTTACCATGGCAACACCTACAAGTGCACTTCTTTTACATGTTGGGCCGTGTTGCGGCTACAAATTACCACACACCCAGTTACCATGGCAACACCTGCAAGTGCACTTCACCTACTCGTTGGGCTGTGTTGCGGCTACAAATAACCACAAACCCAGTTACCATGGCAACACTTACAAGTGCACTTCACCTACTCGTTGGGCTGTGTTGCGGCTACAAATTACCACACACCCAGTTACCATGGCAACACTTACAAGTGCACTTCACCTACTCGTTGGGCTGTGTTGCGGCTACAAATTACCACACACCCAGTTACCATGGCAACACTTACAAGTGCACTTCTCCTACTCGTTGCGCCGAGTTGCAGCTACAAATTACCACACACCCAGTTACCATGGCAACACTTACAATTGCACTTCACCTACTCGCTGGGCTGTGTTGCGACTACAAATTACCACACACCCAGTTACCATGGCAACACTTAAAGTGCACTTCACCTACTCGTTGGGCTGTGTTGCGGCTACAAATTACCACACACCCAGTTACTATGGCAACACTTACAAATGCACTTCATCTACTCGTTGGACTGTGTTGCGGCTACAAATTACCACAAACCCAGTTGCCATGGCAACACTTACAAGTGCACTTCTCCTACTCGCTGAGCCGTGTTGCGGCTACAAATTACCACACACCCAGTTACCATGGCAACACTTAAAAGTGCACTTATCCTACTCTTTGAGCCGAGTTGCGGCTACAAATTACCACACACCCAGTTACCATGGCAACACTTACAAGTGCACTTCACCTACTCGTTGGGCTGTGTTGCGGCTACAAATTACCACACACCCAGTTACCAAGGCAACACTTACAAGTGCACTTCTCCTACTCGTTGGGCCGTGTTGCGGCTACAAATTACCACACACCCAGTTACCATGGCAACACTTAAAAGTGCACTTCTCCTACTCGTTGGGCTGTGTTGGGGCTACAAATTATCACACAGCCAGTTACCATGGCAACACTTACAAGTGCACTTCACCTACTCGTTGAGCCGTGTTGCGGCTACAATTTACCACACACCCAGTTACCATGGCAACACTTACAAGTGCACTTCACCTACTCGTTGCGCCGTGTTGCGGCCACAAATTACTACACACCCAGTTACCATGGCAACACTTACAAGTGCACTTCACCTACTCGTTGGGCTGTGTTGCGGCTACAAATTACCACACACCCAGTTACCATGGCAACACCTACAAGTGCACTTCTTTTACATGTTGGGCCGTGTTGCGGCTACAAATTACCACACGCCCAGTTACCATGGCAACACCTGCAAGTGCACTTCACCTACTCGTTGGGCTGTGTTGCGGCTACAAATAACCACAAACCCAGTTACCATGGCAACACCTACATGTGCACTTCACCTACTCGTTGGGCTGTGTTGCGGCCACAAATTACCACACACCCAGTTACCATGGCAACACTTACAAGTGCACTTCTCCTGCTCGTTGAGCCGTGTTGCGGCTACAAATTACCACACACCCAGTTACCATGGCAACACTTAAAGTGCACTTCACCTACTCGTTGGGCTGTGTTGCGGCTACACAGTTACCATGGCAACAAGTATAAGTGTACTTCTCTTACTCATTGAGCCGTATTGAGGCTACACATTTCCACACACATAGTTACCATGGTAACAAGTATAAGTTGGTGATGATGATGATAATTTCTGTTTTAAGGGGCCTAATATCTAGGTTTATCGGCCCTTAACGGTATGGGTGATATTGAATGATGAAATGTAATGTAAGCTATATCTAAGACCACACTTACAACTAAAACTTACACACTAGTAGAAGAAATGGAAAACAAACGGAGAATAAGGCAAACAGAGGATATGAGGAAAAGAAATGCCCTCAACCCTCGAAGAATGAGAATTTACGGACTTGGAAGGGTCCGCCCCTGAGGAAATGGAAAAAGGGGGAAAAACCAGACTCAGCTCAGGAATCTCTCAGGGTCATCAACTCCCGAACCCATCAGCCGGGAGCCTTTGAGGGTGTAGCACTATCGAAGGTGCACCAGAAGTATTGGGACTACATACACCCTGGTTCCTTAAGGGCCTTGAACAGAAGACAGGATATATGAAGAGAACAGAAGAGTTCTGACTCCTCGAAGAATGAGTGATCAGAAAAGATGAGACAAGGGTCCATTAAGGCGGGAAAGTGAAAGTCTCCCTGGGCCTCGGTTACCCTAATACCGTCGGGGTCGGAAAAGAACAAGAGTTGACCAATGTAGGTCGATAGGAAAGATGACAGAGAGTAGCCCGGCACAGGTGAGTGGAAGTAATGTCGAACTCAGCTGGGGCCCCGTGGTCGCCAACCCACGCACTGCTTACAATGACTGAGTTATCCCCTACAGTTCACACTAATGAACTCCTACTTCATTATAGAGATGAAGAAACCAACATGATTTAGTATCTTGCCCATGGAACTGCAAATTCATCCGGGGATTGCTTTTCATCTCTTCCTTGCGAATTTATGATACATCCGTCTTTTGAATCTTGGTCCGCAGTAAGCTATAAAATGTGATCTCGCATGTAGATTCAACCCGTCCCGCTCGCTGCCAGCAGCGATAAAAGCCGCAGTGAATTGCACGGCGCCAGTAAAATCCTCGTAGAATTGTGTTTCTGGACTCAAAACAGCACCTTCTTGGTTCGTGAAAGCTTCCGACATCCTTGTCATCATTCCCGTGAATTTAGGTATGTCTGATATATATCTGATAACTCATGTTATTGTGGTGACTGTAATAGTGGTGCAATTAAGAATTGGAAGAGAAGAGCCATGGCAGTCAAATACAAGTGGAAAACTATGCAAGACCAAATTCTAGGATGGCAAAGGTGCGCGGCAAATTATTCTACTGAGGTTGAGTGTACCTCGTCCCCCAGGCCTCAGACTAGAATAATTTCTTGGCTGTCACCGTGGAGACCCGGGTTCTAATCCTGGCTCTGCCAAGAAATTCAATACTAGTCTGAGGACTGGGACGGGGTACAATCAACCTCGTGAGGCAAAATTGAAAAGAGGTGGGTTCCATTCCTACCTCAGTCATCATGGAGGTGGTTTTCCGTGGTTTCCCCACTCTTACTCCGTGAAAATGCCGGGATGGTACCTATTTTAAGGCCCTGGCCGCATCCTAACAAAATCCTACGTCAATTACAAAAACAGGCACTACTGCAGACATCTCAGTGACACAGGTTATCAGACATATTCTGCACACACACAAGGGCACGAGACTACGTAATCACGGTGTCACAAAGCCCCCAGAGGATCAACAACAACTAAGGTAATAATTACCTCGAGACGTAGCCGTGAGCGTTAAATAACACACCACGACCACCATGCACAGTGGTCCTTTTAGGGTATCTGGCCGCGCAAAATACCTTTGCATATAGAAATAGTCTATAAACCTTAAAATAACTGTTCAAAATTATGTAAAACAATTTTCTTGTTCTCATTTATAAGAATTTAAGTTTGACTGTCGCCCCGGAGGTCCAGGTTCGATTCCCGGCTCTGCCAAGAAATTTTAATTCTGGTGTGAAGGCTGGTACGGGGTAAACTAAGCCTCCTGAGGCAAAACTGAGAAGAGGAGGGTTCGATTCCCACCTCAACCATCCTGGAAGTGGTCCCGGAGGTCCGGGTTCGATTCCCGGTTCTGCCAAGAAATTTTACTTCTGGTGTGATGGCTGGTACCTGGTAAACTAAGCTTCCTGAGGCAAAACTGAGAAGAGGAGGGTTCGATTACCTCCCCAACCATCCTGGAAGTGGTTTTCCGTGGATGGCACTTCTATTCCAGACAAATGCTGAGATGGTTCCTTACTTAGGGCCACGGCTGCCGTCTTCCCAATCCTATCTCAAATGAACAAATAGTAGTACAGGCATCACAATAACACAGGTTATCACACAAATTACACAGACACACCCAAAATACATGGGACTATACGACCACGATGTCGCAGTCCCTAAAATAAGCAACACCAACAACAAGAATTGAGATTAAACTTCCTTTATTAGCCTAATAATAATAATAAAAATAATAATAGTTTTCAACTGAATTTGTATTTTCCTTAACGCCGCTAAACTGGCAGAAAATTCTGCATTTTTTTCAATAAATTCAGTGGTGTCTCTACTTCCTTCTAAGCTTATACTCACTTGACCGGCTAACGCTAGCTCCTCCCAGCTGAGTTTTTGTATTAAAGGTCGCAATTACCTTCGTTTCGAAAATTCACTTCACTCCACGAATGATTGAGAAGGACGACCCACATTACCTGTATTCCCTCTCCATGTTCCCTTCCAGGCTATTCTTATTTCGTGACAAACTTTCTTAAGATCCTGCGATTGGCAACCCACGTTTTTCTTAACTGGGCGGAAAAATTAATTAGATTTTTTCTAACATTATTAACGGACTGTCCAAGGGATTTCAGATCGCTGTTTTCTATTAGATAGGTTCAAATCCTTTTGCTTTTCCACCTGCATGGCGCCAAGCATCGGAAAGATCGTTCCGAGAAAATCCTCCCGACAACACTAAAAGGAGAGCAAAAGCCAAAGTTGCAAAAAGTTGCAAATAATTTTTACACAGAAAACATAATAGGGTGTAGGCTATAGGCTAATGGAAATAAATTCACCAATGGTTGACAATTGTGAATTTCTTGGTCTGAAAACCCATGAAAGAAAAATAATTTTATAACAAAAATTCACTATTTTCAAACGTCTATCACATAAACACAGCGATCTTTATAAGATTTTGCAAATTTCATAAAGAAAGATCATATCATAGTCTGTCATATTCACTGGCAAACGTTGAAGATAGCTGAACTAACAAGTCTTTACAAGCACAAGATTCAAACACAAATAATCAGCTTTGCTTCCAGCTGTGGATGCGATAAGAAACGTACTACTTCAGCGGTCTTTCACAATCCAGGGGGTGAACAAATAAGACATATAAGTACAGTTCTGAGGTCCTCTGACATTGATGATACTAAAAATGTCATACAACATGAAAATACAAGACATTTATTTTTTACATTTCGAGCGCCCAGATCGTGCAAAAGGACCACTGTGCCATGGGGAGCTGCTTGAAATCTGGGGTTCGGCTATTCGAGTCCCGGCGCTGACAGAGTGGTTTACTTCAGGTTTTTCCACACTACATCCATGAAAATCCCGGGATAGTACCTTATTTCAATTCCCTGGGGCACCTACCTCATTCCCAACCACAATAAATATAGTTGCGCACACTACTTCAAACCTGTGTTTGCGAACAAGTCGCCTCCATGGTCACCTATTAGCAATTAGCACCTCTCATTTTGATATCGTTGATCACTAACACCTCTGCTTCTCATACCATGGCCCCTCGGGGGACAATAGTGTACTACTACAGAAGTACGATCGTCATCCGTAATCAATGAGTACCCGTGCATGTTAAGTCACTCACCACGACTGCAAATTCAAGGGGGAGCTGGGGGTCCAGAGATCGAGGGTTTGAATCCCAACACTGACAATGGACATCCTGGATGAGGTTAGGCCTGGGTTTACACTCACTACATCCAGACAAATGCCGTAATGGCATCTTGTTTTAAGTCTGGGGGTATTTGCCCCAATCCTAGAGCTTAATAATTACAATTACCCCCACTACAGTACTGTATTCTCCCCCAGGGGCTCACATCTAGTGGAACATGGGTTGGCGTCCACGGGGTCCCAGCTGAGTCCGGTATTACTTCCACTTACTTGTGCCGGGCTCCTCTCTGTCTTCTTTCCCGTCGACCTCACTTGGTCAACTCTTGTTCTCTTCCGACCCCGACGGTATTAGGGTATCCGAGGCCTAGGGAGTCTCTTCCTTCCCCACCTTAATTGGCCCTTGTCTCATCTTTTCTGATTCCTTCCTTCTGCGAGGGGTCAGCCTTCTTTTTCTTTTCATGTTATCTCCTGCCTTCTGCTCCAGGCACTCAAGGAGGCCGGGTGTATGTAGCCCCACCAATTTTGGTGCACCCTAGATAATGCTACATCCTCCGGGGCTCACGGCTGGTGAGTTCGGGAGTTGGCGACCCCGAAGTATTCCTGAGCTGGGTCCGTTTTTCCCTTTTGTCCCTTACCTTTGGGGCGGACCCTCTCCTCTTTCACATTCCTATCTGCCTTTCATGGCTCTCCTTCCTTCCAAGTCCCTCAATCCGCAATCTTCGAGGGTTGAGGGCATTTCTTTTCCTCCTGTCCTTTATTTTCCTTATTCTCCTTTAGTTTTCCATTTCTTCTTCTAGTATGTAGGTTAGTAGTTAGTTTTAGTTTTAAGTTTGCATTTCATTTTCATCTTCACGATCATAGAATGCAAATACATGCAATTCCATCTCAAGAATCCCGGTTTCTCTTCTCAAAGTTTTGGACATTTATTTGAATTGCCACATATCCATATTGGGCATTTCAACTCAAATTCTTGGACGAATTTCCCAATTTCTACATCCCATACAACGAGGTAGGTGATAATAAATCATTTAAAGTAGATTTTTATCAGTTTCATATGCTGGCTAATTATGTTTCGTTTATTTATATATATTTTTCTGGCATGTTTATCTTCCTATCTGTTAGGTTATTTCATGTCATCATAATACTGGTTGGCACCTTTTAAAATCGTTAATAGTCTCCGTATTGAAGAGGATTCAAGTTATTTAACTCAAGGGCCGAGCTGAATTATTTTATTGATTTTCTAAATTATTTTGTGTATATTTTGATAAAAAATTTAAAGCTTAACATTCTTACACTCACCGTCTAATAGTTCTTATTTCTAACTACTTTTTTAAAATTATTGTTAAAAGACCAATCTTATATTTATTTAATTAATACTACTTTGTAAGGATATCCATTTTTATTACTATATTTTATCAATTATTATCTTTAATTTTCATTTTAATTTAGATTTAAGGCGCATATGCCATTTTAGTTTTCCAATTCTTAATTGATTTTCTTTCTAGGCTGAGGATGACCCCACTGTGGGTCGAAACATGTACTAATATATAAAATATATATTTGTTTATGTATTGATTTGGCGTATAATTTAAACGTTTAATTCTTCACGATCACCCAAACCATCAGGGGCCGATAACCTAGATGTTAGGCCCCTTAAAACAACAATTATCACCATCATCATCATCAGTACTGTATGCTCCAGAGAAACACAGGTTATCAGAAAAATTTAATACATGAAGCTTGGTCACAATGGCTCAAGCCACTAAACTGTGTTAACAATAGCATAACTCATAATCTGTATGGTTTCCGGACAGACTCGCCAGCCAAGTTGCGTGAGATATGCCTGCACGTCACTTTCACACAACACAATATATTACTGCAATTCAATTTCTAAGTAATCTGTGCCCATTCGTTACAAGATACGTGTAAATAATTGCTGTTGCTAACTCGCATTTTTTCCTCGCGTACATTTCAGTGAACTTATAGCCTATGCTACTTTAATTCGTCGTAATGCTTTGTAGGCCAGGCGACAGGTAGTTCAATAAGGAATTAATTAGTGGAAAGCTGGAAATTGCTTTAAACGCTTTATTAGGACCCAGATATTACTCTCCCAAGTTTTCCCCCTCGAGCGAAGTCGGCGTTGGCCCTTCTGGCCCTAAGAAGGTACCATTTTTCGTATTTTTTCAGATATCTCCCATACCATCAACTTTATCAACAAAATACCTATTAGAAAAAATAATCTAGAGGAAATTTACTACAAAAATGTTCCCTACCTTTGGTCTCTAATGTGAACGGTTACGATGCTACGACCATTCAAAGTGGAGCCCTTTTTGATTCTTGCGGAAAATCTATGGAAATGATATGACATATCAAAGTTTCTCCATGTTATAAATATTTGTCAGCATTCCAGGTGCTCAAGCTGTTAACTTGTTACAAGTATAACACCTTTTCTATGTAAACAGCTGTGGCAAAGTACCTACCATTAGTATTATTATTGCGTAGTATTGGCATAAAATCACTCTTTTCCACACCACCTGGCGGTAGAGTAAATGGCGCGTTTCTTTTAAAGTGGTGTCCCCAGGAGGCCTAATCCACAGTTCAAATGTCAAAGTTAGTCGATTTTAAACCGTTTTGATGAATGCTGGCAGTCTTGATCGTCTGTCTCAATTTCTCAGTCATCGCTCTGTATCGGTACATTTGTCCGACGTCACAGGGCGCTCAAGATTAACATCGATGTCTCCGTCACAATCATCCATATCATCTTCCTCGGAAGCATTTGTACATGACCGTCCCATACAATTCATGCAGATTATGGAGCATCGGAGGCCCGTTTTCCTTCAACCACACGCTGCGTTACATCCTTTCGAACATTTGCAGAACACTGTGTTTAGAAGCGTTTGTGGCGCCGGATCCCTCGTCGTAGGTGTGGGAGCCAAACCACATTGAGAATTTTTCCAGCCCCAATCCAGTGGATTTGTATAATTTCCATACCATGTTTGGATTTGATGGTATTTTCTTAAAGAGTGCTCACGTGCCGCTGATTCGGTGGGAGGTAAGCTTGCGAGATTAAATCGATATTTGATTAGAGATTTTGCAAACAGTTTCAACCGCAACTCATTTCCCGTGGTTTTGTTGTCATAAAGCCTAGCCAAAACCAACTGGCCCGCTTTGTCAATTTCATCGGGGTTTGCGTTCACGTCTCGGAAAACCCTAACAGCTGTTTGCAGTTCCTCATTACTCTTCAGCAGTGTTACGAATTTCATTTTGCCCTGCCTGTGAAACGAAGACGTTGTATCGCACCCACTAAACGCATGCAAAAAGAGGAAGTTTTCTTGCACACACGGCGGGAGATTGAAACTTGTTGTACAAAATAGTTGTTGTTTGGTTGAACCTTTACCGGGTTTCATAAAATACATTTTCGTGGAGGGAGGCACACGAGCCGCCAAGATGACCAGGATATCTATATCTTCGGCCACTATAATGACCGAATTGTCTGACCGAGGTAACTCGAGTGCGGTGGTAACGATGAGCACATCGGCATCTTCTGGAGCTTGTCTGGTTTCGATACCTTCGCTTTCGAATTTGACGAGCATCAAGTCGATCAATCTTCGTTTGTTTGTGTCATTAGACAAAAATTTTGCTTGTGGCATAGGTGCCGACATGGACTCATAAAAAATAAAATAAAAAAAGAACATTAGCATCATCATGCTTGTGCGATCGTCGAAGACCTTCAGCGGACTTGGTACTGCGAGCAGCTGGGTCGTCTGGATACCCATCGAAATTAATGACACTGTTTTTGAAGTATCTTCTAACGAAATTCACATATTTGGCTCTGATGTCGACCAAAGTATCGGTTTGGTGCCAAATTATACGGTGCAGAAGATATCCTCCGTCGAGAACATGATGTAGGTCCTCAAATGTGGGCTCATCGGTAGCAGGATGGAATAATTTATAGAACACAGACTTTTGCATCTTACGCATTCCCGCTTCATCAATGATCGCAACCGGATACAGAGCTAGTTCAAACTGGAAATACTGTTTCAATTGTGCATCGGATTTCTTTGCAAGGCAAATGCGTTGGAAAAGCACAAGAGGATCAACAGGAATATCCGTGTTGCGGATTTTTATTTTCGAATTTACCGCGCGGAGAGGCATCACAAGACTGTGGTTGCCAGCTGTATGGGAGGCCGAGCGCGGCAAGCCAGCTGCATCTGTACACATTGTTGCGAACGCCCTCGGTGAGAAATTAATGAAGTCTGCATGAAAAATGTACTGAATCAGAACTGAATGTACTTACTGACCATTTTTTTATTGATACTTGTAACAAGTTAACAGCTTGTGCACCTGGAATGCTAACAAATATTTATAACATGAAGAAACTTTGATATGGCATATCATTTCCATAGATTTTCCGCAAGAATCAAAAAGGGCACCACTTTGAATAGTCGTAGCATCGTAACGGTTCACATTAGAGACAAAAGGTAGGGAACATTTTTGTAGTAAATTTACTCTAGATTATCTTTTCTAATAGGCATTTTGTTGATAAAGTTGATGGTATGGGAGATATTTGCAAAAAAACGAAAAATGGTACCTTCTTTGGGCCTTAAGGGCCAACGCCGACTTCGCTCGAGGGGGAAAACTTGGGAGAGTAATATCTGGGTCCAAATAAAGCGATTAAAGCAATTTCCAGCTTTCCACTAATTAATTCCTTATTGAGGCTTTTTTTCCAACCTGTCGCCTGGCCTATTGTTCTAGGAGGTGTTATCTTTGCACGCCCTTCAAGTTCAAGTCACTATGGCTTTCCATCAGGTTTAGGATCTGTAGAGAACAACAATGCTGCTCAGTTGCCATACTTTAGAGCTTTCTCTCTCTGGAAACAGCGAGACTATTGGCCTTCTAATGTTGAAAACATTTTTAGCCTATTTTCATTTATGAAAAACGAAAGGCTTATGAGATCACCTTTTGTCCATGTGTGTGTATGTGTGAGTCCGTGTGTCCCCCTAATAACGTCTAAACGGCTGGCGCGATGTCAATGAAACTTGGTAAAGTCATAGTACTATTTCGGCCGACCCCGACCGTGCCTTTTAAATTTTATTACGTCTCACCAATCCAACATGGCGGCTGTACGAAATAATTCACCAGCATTCCATATCTTCGAAACTAATAGTCTACTGAGATCACCCTGACATTTTGTACGGTGTTAAAAGGCCCTAATAGACGTTCACCTAAGTGAACTGTTAACTACAAAACGAACATGGCGGCTCAGAGAAATTGAAACATTTAAATAGACTTTCCTCGCGATTTAACCATCCGAACGCAGTGATACATGGTACAGCAAATGTTTATACACATTGCAATGCACTGCCATCTAATTTAGGTAAATCGTTTACGTAACCGCAAGATGGTGTAAGTGCGAAATGTTAAAATTATGTATTTATTTCTTGTGATCTAATCATGCGATAGAAATGAACGTTTGAATAATGACCGTACACAATAATACTCATCTAATAATACATAGACTCTGTGGCCTACATAAATTAAAATCCAACATGGTGACCATCCGAAATATTTAGACAGTCCTCAATATCTATTAATCTATGAGAGCAATCAAACTGAAATTTTGTATGTGTATAGACAATATAAACATAAGTTCACTTATAGAACGTTCAGTAACCTGGTGAGTACAAATACAACATGGCGGCGACGCGAAATTGAAATATTCAAATGGACGTTTATAGCGATATAACCATCCAAGCGCAGATAAACTTGGTGCGGTAGGCTATATACTTATATAAATTTTAATCCACAGGCATCTAATTCGTTTAAATTATTTTAATAACCACAAGATGGTAACTGAGCGAAATTTTAAAATCTCGTTTTTATTTCTTGTGTCCTAATCAAGCGATTGAAGTTTGAATTAAACACCTGCGACCATCCGAAGTATTTAGACGGTTCACAATATCTACGAATTTATTACAGCAATCAAACTGAAAATATGTATGTTGATAGAAGCAATTAATATAAGTAGGATATATAGTATAGTTCTTGACGGAACTACTTGTTTAAATGACACTAAGAGCACTCAGACTATTGGGGATCACTTAATAATTTGCAAACTGTTCCGTCTTTTCAATACCACAGTAGTTGTATTCAGGATTTAACAACGGTACATGTTTCGGACACCTATGTGTCCTTCTTCAGCCATAGATATATACTAAAACACTTGTAAGTAACAAAACACACATTTTAAATACATTATAAAACACTGGGTAGTCATGAGATTTAGAATCAAGGTGTCCCATAGTTCATGCATCTGGAGGAAGTTGCCCCATATAATAATTATGCATGTCTACTCCACTGGTTTACAGTAGTCATTTAGTTCTTATTGGCTCCTTCCTGTGCCAATACTTATTATGATAAAACTTTTAAAAAGGAACTGCTGAAGGAAGGTAGGACATAATTGAAATAGCCAGAAACACCTTCAAGAGAATGAAACCACTGCTCTCCAACGATGCTCTCAATTTATAACTCACGGTAAAATGCTACCGTCAATGACGAAGCCAGGAAATGGGTCCAGTTGGTCTGGACTATCGACTAATAATGAACATGAGTAAGTTGCTGTTGTTGTTGTTTGAGTCTTCAGTCTTTTGACTGGATTGATGTGGCACTCCATGCCTCCCTGTCCTGAGCTAATCGTTTCATCTCTACATAGCTACCTCACCCTACATCCAAGGCAATCTGTTTAACATATTCTAATCTTGGTCTACCCCTACAGTTCTTATCCTCGACCCTTCCTTCCATAACTAAGCTTGCTATTCCTGAGTGTCTTAGTTAGTGTCCTACCAACCTATACTTTCTCTTCATTAGCAGTCGCCAGAAACATCTCTCCTCTCCCGCTCGTCTTAATACCTCTTCATTTGTAATCCTATCTACCCATCTGATCTTCATCTCCTGTAACACCACTTTTCAAATACTTCTTTTCTGCTGCACCAATAGATCAAGTTTCACTTCCATAGAGCGCCACGCTCCATACAAAGGCTTTCAAAAATGAGTTCCTAATACCTAAATCTATATTCGATGTAAACAGTTTCCTTTTTTGAAGAAATGCTTTCCTTGCCTGAGCCAACCTTGCCTGAGTAAGTACCTTTATAAAATTATTCAAAATATATAATGAAAATAGAAGCGTACCGTACATGGCAGAATATTAATTGTAGTTGGTGTTATGTGATAGTAAATGTTTGGCCATGAGCATGAACCTCATCTATTCTATCTCTGATAAAATGAAATGAGCCTGCTACGCGCATGCCCCGAGTTGCCAATCTCATAGGTTGACTGTCCCGTACAATTAAATCGAAAAGATCGTACTTTCTATCGCATTACAATTAAGTATTTTATGTCCCCCCGGCTCTATTCAGTTTTAATACGTCTTAAATACTGGTGTAATAAAACAATCGCAGACATTTACTTGTATATTGAGTAGAATAGTACGTTGCATTAGTCTACCATACAGTGATCGAGTTATCATTTCATGAACAAGTATTATGGTGATCGTCTTGATTTCTACAGACAGCGGTGGCTACGCTCGCTAAAACGCAGCGTTAGGTCATGCGGCTAATCTATCTGCTGACTCGGTAGATGCGTGGGTTCGATCCCCACCTTCGGCCGTCCTTGAAATGGTTTTCCGTGGCTTCCCCATTTTCAACTCCAGGAAAATGCTGGGACGGTACCTACTGACAGGCCACGGTCGCTTCCTTCCACATCCATGCCCAGTTTCATTCATCTTCATCAATTCCATCTCTCAACCCGGCGCGCAGGTCGCCCACAGGCATCGACTAGCACTTGGCCTCTCAGTAGGTCATACGACAAAATAAAATATCTTGTTTTCTTTTCCAAATATTTAACACATTGACGTACTCTAATAGAGGCCATATTTGAGTGTTGCCTGATTAGATTAGACAGGAAGTACAATATTTAAACACCCTAACTTTAAAGGGGTGGGGGTAATTATTAGGATGATTTATTTCGTCAAGCGATCATCAACAGATACTGATCACCTAGGCTTACGATAGATAAGTTACAGTGGATATGTTTACATTTATGTACAAATATAGTTACAATTAATAGATTACAAACATATTTGTTATACGTATATAAGTTGTGGCTCATATTTACCGATATTACTGCTCAGTTCATAAGCCTGGGTGAACAGGATCTGATGATGCTCGCATGACAATCGAAACAAGTCATCCAATTAATTACCTCCACTCCATGTTTGTGTATTAATTCAGTCATAAATAATTCATGTAATATTTCTTTCAGGTTAGTGTGTTTAAATATTTTTTGGTTGGTTCCTCAGTTTAGGGGCTGCGACAACGCGGTCATGTAGCCCCGTGTACTTTGGGTGTGTGTAGAATCTGTATGATAACCGGTGTTAATTGTGATGGCTGTATTAGTGTGTGTTGTTGTTGTTTGAGTCTTCAGTCTTTTGACTGGTTTGATGCAGCTGTCCATGGCTCCCTGTCCTGAGCTAATCGTTTCATCTCTACATAGCTACAACATCCTACATCCGAGGCAATCTGTTTAACATATTCTAACCTTGGTCTACCCATACAGTTCTTGTCCTTGACCCTCCCTTCCATAACTAAGCTTGCTATTCCTGGGTGTCTTAGTATGTGTCCTACAGGCCGGACGTTCGTTTTAGACGAGTGAAACATTTTATTGGAAGCCTGGAGGCGAGTTACTGCAGTACCTGTGTTGTTATCAGCTGCCCCAAGCGGTCCGATGATTGACAAAGCTGTCTCACACTCCTACTGAAGTACAGTCATTGGCAAATATAGTGACGGTCTGTTCGTAAATACGTAACGTGTACTTCCGCGTCACACAATACTTCGACGTTGACTGTACAGTCTGCAAGTCGGTGTCGCCACGTGCTCAAGTCTGGAATTCCATTACATCAGATCGGCGGTGACAAATGTGAAGCGATAGGGTGAGAGAGTGAGTGTGTACAGACTCACCCGCAAGCTTAAAGGTCAAGGGCAATCGTCTAAAACAAACGTCCGGCCTCTACTAACCTATCTCTTCTCTTCATTAGCAGTCGCCAGAAACATCTCTCCTCTCCCACTCGTCTTAATACCTCTTCGTTTGTAACCCTATCTACCCATCTGATCTTCATCATTCTCCTGTAACACCACATTTCAAATGCTTCAATTCTCCTCTTTTCTGCTGCTCCAATAGTCCAAGTTTCAGTTCCATAGAGCGCCACGCTCCAGACAAAGGCTTTCAAAAATGACTTCCTAATAACTAAATCTATATACGATGCCAACAGATTCCTTTTTTGTAGAAATGCTTTCCTTGCCTGTGCCAACCTACTTTTTATATCCTCTTTGCTTCGTCCATCACTGGTTATTTTGCTTCCTAAGTAACAGAAGTCTCCTACTTCCTTCAGCTTTACACCTGTCTTTATTTCAAGTAAGGACTCCAGACGATAATTTCAAATAGTTCCTACTTTCGCTACCAAATGTTACTGTCCATGACACCTAGCTGTGAACTAGGCTACTACTACAGTATATGCCATCACAACCAGCGCCTGGAGACGAACGTTGGAACTTAAGAACATAATCAAATCAAACCTACAAATTTTGCTTCACACAGATGTAGTTAGTGGAAGGTTCTTTTACAAGCCATAAATGTATGATATGGGCCCACCGGCTTTACTTCCCCTCCGAGGGAAAGCATACTGAGTGATTTTTAACGCTGTTAAAAAAACACGATCACTTCCGCCGGGTTTGAAACAGCGATCTTGGGCATTCAAGCTCAGCATGCTACAAACTAAGCCAAGGAAGCCACCTTAAATATTCGTACTCCCTGCCTAATCTGATGGGGCACACTCGTGTTGACCTACTGAAAAGATATCTGTAATAGAACTAGTCAACACTGAAAAATGGCTTCTAAGACTTCAATTATCTGAGTTAATTTTAACAATAGAAAATGCATACGGGTCTTTATCTACATTTTCATGACTTGAAAAAAAAAAGATGTTCAGTAAAGAACATATAGCCTACTTTCTCCTAAATGTATGAGTATAGTTATAACTCGTTGTTATTATCAAAGAGTATAATAGAATCATTTCTTGGTTGAAGAACTTTGAAACTATTTACCTCTACCAAACGCCACAACCTAGATAAAAACTGCTACCATCATTGAAGAAAGAAAGAAAGAAAGAAAGAAAGAAAGAAAGAAAGAAAGATAAGAAGTATCTCAAGAATGTTATGGATCTGGAGACATAATCGACCGGACTGGCTGCGTGGCTCAGCGGTAACGTTCTCGCTTGCTGGGCCCTAGGTTGCAGGTTCGTATCCTGGCGCAGTCAGCTGGCATTTGATGGTGCAAAAATGCGAGGGAGCCGTGTCAGTACATTTACTGGCACGTTAAAGATCCCCTTCGGGTCAAAATTCCGGCACCCTGGCGTCTCTAAAATCAGCAGTAGTTAAAGGGACGTAAAGCCAATAACATTATTATTATTATTATTATTATTATTATTATTATTAAATAATCAACCTGCCGTGGGCAACATCCAACTTTGAGTTGACGCATGTCTTTACACGTCTGGTTGTGCATGGCTTTCACAACCCTAATTGAATTAACAAATATTTCAATGACCCTACAGAGACGTGTGTATACAAACTATGTGGATATTTTCGATTGCTATTTGCCTGAAATAAAAGTATAATTTAATAATCTACTATGTGAAATCGTTTTGTTCTTTACTTCAACTAACATTTTCAAATAACGCACAATAGGCTGTTACAAACCCTTTAAAATAAAAAGTTAAAATGTATCGTAGTATCATCTTGTCATTCTTCAAATTCGTTGCGCATAGAATGCCAATGGTATAGTAATGGAGTCCCACGTAGACCAGTCGTGACACATAGTGGAGAAGTATCGAACAATATAATCCTAACAGAGCGAGTGCATTCTAGCGGCCATAAGAATAAACTTTTCAATAAAATCTGGAAGTTAATAAGTAGGTCGGCGTGGAGTTACCTTTTTGGCTGCTAGATGTCTCGAGCAAATCTGCTGGCGAATTATGTTTTAATTAAATACTAGCTGAAGTACCCGTGCTTCGCTACGCGTCATAAATAAAATAAAATGTGAAGGTGACAGTTAAAACAGGGGATAGGCGAGGTGCTGCGCCGAGGGAGATTAAGGATGGAATATTTTGTCCAACTACACCGCTCGGCGTTGACAGTGTTTTATAGCACAAATTTAGGTTTTACTCGCTAACGGTTGGAGATACCTTTCGGACAGAAAATGTAATTTTAAACCTCGTATATGCCATCAAAACTTTGCTATTTCTTAGCGTTCTCTTTTTATTTGAAATGAAAATATGAAAGTATTAAACCAAAGGGTGTAGTGACGTCACTAAAATGGTCGCCATCTTTAAATAGTGCTAAGTATTGAAATCAAAAGTAACCTATATGTTAACCAGGTAAATAAGCTACTTCCATGTAAAATTTATGAATTTCGGACCAGTGGTACTTGCGTGATTGAGTAATAGGCCTACACAGACACACACCATCTCATTTTTAGCCTCGCTTCGCTCGCGTCATAGTCGTGTCATATTGCTATTCAATGAAATGCAGGTTTAACCCCGTTAACACCCCTTTAGAACCTGAATATCCAAAAATCCCTCCTTAGTACACGTTTTCGACACACAACAAACATATCCCCAAAATATCATTCTGCTAACATTAATAGTTTGGGTTGGTCGATGAGAGTGAACATCCAAAAATCCTTCCTTAGTGGACGTTTTTCTTCCAGAATTTCACCCCTCCCCATAGGCCCCTTAAATTGCATTTATGAAAAAACGGTCGAACACCTATTTATTTTATTTATTTATTTATTTATTTATTTTTAAGCTGATTGATTTCCTCCGAGTTTCAAACTCCTCGCCTATGTCGTTTAAGAGATACACGCTCCGTTAAGAATCTTTCAACCCCCATTTTTCATCCCTTTCACCTCATAATATACACTACATCGAAAAACCATTAGACATGTGTCAGCTTATTTTTAATGTTTAGTACATATGCCAAGTATCACATCCCCAAATGAAACCACTCGTGAGATATTGTTATTCAATGAAATGCACGTTTACCCCCTTAACACCTTTTTAGAACCTGAATATTCAAAACTCTTTCCTTAGTGGACGTTTTCGACATACCACGAACATATCCCCAAAATTTCATGTTTCTTACTTCAATAATTTTGGCTTGGCAATGATGAAAGAGTGAGTGAGTCAGGACATTTTCTTTCATTTATATTTGGTAATTCCACCCCTCCCCATGAACCCCTTAAATTGAATTTACGAAAAAAAAACGGTCGAACACCTATTTACTTATTTAAAGCTGTTTTCGCCCTGAGTTTGATGAGTGAGTAAGTGAGTCAATCAGTTAGGACACTTTCTTTCCTGTTTTTCCCCCCCAGAATTTCACCCCTCTCCAAGGGCCCCTTAAATTGGATTTATAAAAAACGGTTGTACTCCTATTTACTTGTATTTTAAGCAGTTTTTTCCCGCCGAATTTCAAACTTCTCCCCTATGTCGTTTAAGAGATACACGCTCCGTTAAGAATCCCTCAACCCCCAATTTTCACCCCCTTTCACCTCATAATGAACACCACATCGATAAACTCTTAGATATATGTCTGATTATTTTTAATGATTAGTTTATATACCGAATCTCACATCCCCAAAGAAACAACTCATGAGATATCGTTATTCATTGATATGCACGTGTACACCCTTACTTCTCTTTAAAACCCGAATAAACAAAAATCATTCCTTAGTTGACGTTTTCGACATACAGCGAACATATTCCCAAAATTTCATTTTTCCAACTTTAATAGTTTTCGCTGGGCGTGATGAGTGAGTGAGTCAGACAGGACATTTTCTTTCAATTATCTTTACCAGAATTTCACCCCTCCCCATGGGCCCCTTAAATTTGATTGATGAAAAAACTCTTGAACACCTATTAACTTATTTTTTAAGCTGTCTTTTTCCCCCAGAATTTCACCCCACCCCATTGGCCCCTTAAATTAATTTATGAAGAAACGGTCGAACACCGATTTACTTATTTATTTAGCTGTTTTTTTTTTCGCTGAGTTTCAAATTTCTCGCCTATGTCGTTTAAGAGATAGGCCTACACACAACGTTAGGAATCCTTCAACCCCCACTATTCACCCCTTTCACCTCATAATAATACACCACATCGAAAAACCCATAGACAAATGTCTGCTTATGTTTAATGATTAGTTTATATGCCGAGTATCACATCCACAAATGAAACCACTCGTGAGATATTGTTATTCAATGAAATGCAGGCTTAACCCCCTTAAGACCCCTTTAGAGCCTGAATATCCAAAAATCCTCCCTTAGTGTACGGTTTTGACATACAACGAACATATCCCCAAAATGCCATGTTTCCAACTTTAATATTTTTGGCTGGGCGATGATGAGTGAGTGAATGAGTCAGGACATTTTCTTTCATTTGTTTTTCTTCAGAATTTCACCCCTCCCGATGAACCCCTTCAATTTGATTGATCAAAAAAAATGTCGAACAACTATTTACTTACTTTAAAGCAGTTTTTCCCCCTGAGTTTGATGAGTGAGTCAGTCAGTCAATCAGTTAGGACACTTTCTTTCCTGTTCCCCCCCCCCCCCCAGAATTTCACCCCTCCCCATGGGCCCCTTAAATTGGATTTATGAAAAAACGGTCATTTACTTATTTTTATGCTGATTTTTAGCCTACTTTCGATTTTTGCAAAAAATGAAAGTAGACTTATGAGATCAACACAAGGCGAAAAAAGTGTGTTTGTCTGTGTGTGTGTGTATGTGTGTGTGTGAGTCTGTGTGTGTGTGTGTATGTGTGTGTTTGAGTCTGTGTGTGTGTGTGTGTGTGTGAGTGTGTGTACTCTGAATGTCTGTCCCCCCCCTAACAATTCGAACACGGTGAATGCGAATTGAACGAAATTTGGTACAAAGGTAGCACTAGCAAAGGACACCTCAGTGTCATGTTTTATATCGCCGCCATCTTGACGGAAACGCAATGGCGGCCACACAAATGTTCAAAGCTTAAATCAAATTACGACTAACCTAATCATCCGATCTCTACCAAATTTTGCAACAACATACCTTTATGGGGGGAGCATCCTTTGACCAAACCAATAGGTCATCAGCGGAATAGTTTGCGGATGGCGGCCATCTTTGTGTGAAAATTGATTCCCCCTATTAATTCGAACACGGTGCAACTGAATGTAACGAAATTTGGTACAGAGGTAGTACTAACAAAAGGCACCTCAGTGTCATGTTTTATATCGCAGCCATCTTGACGGAAACGTAATGGCGGCCACACAAATGTTCAAAGCTTAAATCAAATTACGACTAACCTAATCATCCGATCACTACCAAACTTTGCAACAACATACCTTTATGGAGGGAGCATCCTTTGACCAATTTAATAGGTTATTAGCCTAATAGTTAGCGGATGGCGGCCATCTTTATGTCAAAATTGATTCCCCCTATTAATTCTAAGACGGGGGAACCGAATGGAACGAAATTAGGTACAGATGTAGCACTAGCAAAGGGCACCTCAGTGTCATGTTTTATATCGCCGCCATCTTGACTGAAACGTAATGGCGGCCACACGAATGTTCAAAGCTTAAATCAAATTACGACTAACCTAATCATCCGATCTCTACCAAATTTTGCAACAACATACCTTTATGGAGGAAGCATCCTTTGACAAATCTAATAGATCATCAGCCTAATAGTTTGCGGATGGTGGCCATCTTTGTGTGAAAATAGATTACCCCTATTAATTCGAACACGGTGAAACCGAATGGAACGAAATTTGGTACAGAGATAGCACTAGCAAAGGGCATCTCAGTTTCATGTTTTATATCGCCGCCATATTGACAGAAACGCAATGGCGGCCACACAAATGTTTAAAGCTTAAATCAAATTACGACTAACCTAATCATCCGATCTCTACCAAATTTTGCAACAACATACCTTTATGGGAGGAGCATCCTTTGACCAAACTAATAGGTCATCAGCGTAATAGTTTGCGGATGGCGCCCATCTTTGTGTGAAAATCGATTCCCCCTATTAATTCGAACACGGTGCAACTGAATGTAACGAAATTTGGTACAGAGGTAGTACTAACAAAAGGCACCTCAGTGTCAGGTTTTATATCGCCGCCATCGTGACGGAAACGTAATGGCGGCCACACAAATGTTCAAAGCTTAAATCAAATTACGATTAACCTAATCATTCGATCTGTACCAAATTTTGCAACAACATACCCTTGTAGAGGAAGCATCCTTTGACCAAATGAATAGGTCATTAGCCTAATAATTTGTGGATGGCGGCCATCTTTGTGTGAAAATCAATTCCCCCTATTAATTCAAACACGGTGAACCGAATGGAACGAAATTTGGTACAGGGGTGGCACTAGCAAAGGCCATCTCAGTTTCATGTTTTATATCGCCGCTATATTGACAGAAACGTAATGGCGGCCACACAAATGTTCAAATCTTAAGTTAAATTACGACTAACATAACCATCCGATCCCTACCAAACTTTGCAACAACATACCTTTATGGATGGAGCATCCTTTGACCAATCTAATAGGTTATTAGCCTAATAGTTTGCGGATGGCGGCCATCTTTATATCAAAATTGATTCCCCCCATTAATTCGAACACGGTGGAACCGAATGGAACGAAATTTGGTACAGAGGTAGCACTAGCAAAGAGCACCTCAGTGACATGTTATATATTGCCGCCATCTTGACCGAAACGTAATGGCGGCTACACGAATGTTCAAAGCTTAAATCAAATTACGATTAACCTAATCATCCGATCTCTACCAAATTTTGCAACTACATACCTTTATGGAGGGAGCATCCTTTGACCAATCTAATAGGTCATTCGCCTAATAGTTTGCGGATGGCGGCCATCTTTGTGTCAGAATCGATTCCCCCTATTAATTCAAACACGGTGAAACCGAATGGAACGAAATTTGGTACAGAGATAGCACTAGCAAAGGGCATCTCAGTGTCATGATTAATATCGCCACCATATTGACGGAAACGTAATGGCGGCCACACAAATGTTTAAAGCTTAAATCAAATTACGACTAACATAACCATCCGATCTCTACCAAACTTTGCAACAACATACCTTTATGGAGGGAGCATCCTTTGACCAACCTAATAGGTCATTAGCCTAATAGTTTGCGGATGGCGGCCATCTTTATGTCAAAATTGATTCCCCCTATTAATTCGAACACGGTGGAACCGAATGAACGAAATTTGGTACAGAGGTAGCACTAGCAAAGGGCACCTCAGTGTCATGTTTTATATCACCGCTATCTTGACGGAAACGTAATCGCGGCCACCCAAATATTAAAAGCTAAAATGTAATTACGACCAACCTAATAATCTAGTCCCTACCAAATTTTGCAACACCATATCTTTATGTGGGAAACATATTCTGACCAAACTGCAAGAACATCAGCCCAATAGTTTGCAGATGGTGGGCAAGTATGTGTGCAAATCGATTCCCCCTATCAATTCAAACGCGGTGAAACCGAATTGAACGAAATTTGGTACAGAGGTAGCGCTAGCAAAGGGCACCTCATGTTCATGTTTAATATCCCTATAGCACGTTGTATTTCATCAAGCTACTACAACCAACATTCAATCATACTCCTTGAAAAGGACAAAGAGTTATAACAATACCCATGCATTTAGGAGAAAATAGGCTATATGTTCTTTACTGAACATCTTGTTTTCCGCTGAGTTTCAAACTCCTCGCCTATGTCCTTTAAGAGATACACGCTCCGTTAGTAATCTTTCAATACCTACTTTTCAACCCTTTCACCTCATAATATACACCACATAGAAAAACCCTCAGAAACGTTTCTTCTTAATTTTTAATGATGAGTTTATATGCCGTGTATCACATCCCCTAATGAAACCAATCGGGAGATATTGTTATTCAATGAAATGCAGGTTTAACCCCCTTAAGACCCCTTTAGAACCTGAATATCCGAAAATCCTCCCTTAGTAGACGGTTTTGACATACAATGAACAGATCCCCGAACTGTCATGTTTCTAACTTCAATAATTTTGGCTGGGCGATGATGAGTGAGTGAGTGAGTGAGTGAGTGAGTGAGTTAGTCAGGACATTTTCTTTCAATTTTCTTTTTTCAGAATTTCTCCCCTCCCCATGAACCCCTTAAATTTGATTTATGAAATAAACTGTCGAACAGCTATTTACTTACTTTAAAGAATTTTTTCCCCCTGAGTTTGATGAGTGAGTGAGTCAATCAATCAGTTAGGACACTTTCTTTCCTGTCCCCCCCCCCCAGAATTTCACCCCTCCCCATGGGCCCCTTAAATTGGATTTATGAAAAAAAAACGGTCAAACACAAATTTACTTATTCTTATGCTGATATTTTTCCGCTGAGTTTCAAACTCCTCGCTAAGTCGTTTAAGAGATACACGCTCCGTTAGGAATCTTTCAATCCCCACTTTTCACCCCTTTCACCTCATAATATACGCCACATCGAAAAACCGTCAGACTTGTGTCTTTTTATTTTTAATGATGAGTTTATGTGCCGAGTATCACATCCCCCAAGGAAACCAATCGGGAGATATTGCTATTCAATGAAATGCAGGTCTACCCCCTTAACACCCCTTTAGAACCTGAATATACAAAAATCCTCTCTTAGTGGGCATTTGCGGCCCTTGGGGAAGCAGCATACCAAATTTCATTCCAATCCGTTCGGTGGTTTCTGAGATTTCGTGATGAATGAATGAGTGAGTGAGTGAGTGGTATTTGACAAATATATAGTAGAAGATAGTGTCAAGTCTTTGTTATGCTAAACTCGGTTGACAGTGCTGTGTGAGTAGGTGAGTAACTAACGGGATTTCAAGTAAAGATGTTCATTTTCTATACCGGTAGTGCAGAGCGCAACTGGCATCCAGACGGCCGTGTCTCGACTTCAGCTATGTTGCCATGGAAACTATCTGCCTTGCCATTCTTGCATGAGTATATTTTATGATTTGATTAGCCTGTGCTTGAGTGAAAAAGGGCCGAAATCAGAAGAATGAGAAAGACTATCGAAAATTCATGTAGCCAGCGGTTCCTTCTGGGTCCTAAACTATGTGTATGCAAAATTTGGTTGAGATTGGTGGAACGGTGTAGATTTGTATACGGAACCAACCCACCCACCCACATACATACATACATACAGACTTTCACTTTTATATATAAGATATATTTTCCACCATGATATGCACAATATAACGCTTAATTTTAAAACGACTGAGTCATTACAAAACAATAAATATATAAAATTTCAAGAAAAAAATCTATCTCTGATCTGGTTTGAACCATAGGCACTTGAGCATTAGGCCAACGCTTTACCACTGAGCCAATTGTGCCAAGGAATATCGTCCTATATAAAATGACTTACATAGAACTTGTTAGCAAATAAAGATTTATACTAAACGATTTCATCAGTGGAGTATATTATTTATATATAAAGCATTTCATACAAAGTTTATTTATTTTGTATCAGTACGCTATATTGCATGCAATACTCAAATTAGTGAAATATAAGTCAGCCACAAGATATCCGCAGCCATCTTGTCTTATTACTGAGTCGGCTCAGCTTTTTAAAATCACGTCTGCACTATAGTATTACAAAATAAACTTTTAATTTAGAACGTGCCTCTTCCCTTAGAACAGTTAAAACGATTCTCGGCTCGATAATCGGAACTGGTGGGTCCCATGATATGGATTATAAAGTTTGCATAATTCGCACGGCCGCCATCCTGAAATGATATGGCGGATGACCTTGTAGTTTGGTCACAAGACGCGTCCTATATGAAGGTATGTTGTTACCAAATTTGGTAGAGATCGGATGATTTGGTTAGTCGTTATTTGATTTTACGTTTTTGGCCGCCATTCAGTTTTAGTAAAGATGGCGGCGATATAAGACATGACACTGAGGTGCCCTTTGCTTGTTCTACCTCTGTACCAAATTTCGTTCAATTCGGTTTCACCGTGTTCGAATTTATAGGGGGGGGGGACAGACATTCAGAGTACACACACACTCTCTCTCTCACACACACACACACCCACACACACACACAGACTCACACACACACACCTACACACACACACACACACACAGACAGACAGACATTTTTTGGACCTGTAGTGATCTCATGTCTACTTTAATTTTTTGCAAAAATCGAAAGTAGGCTAAAAACGCCATCTTATTCTGCTTTATTTTCTGTGCACGAGCTTCCGCCACAAAGTTCTCAATAAGTTGCACTGTAACAATATGTGAATGTTTGAGATAAAGAACTAGTTTAAGTGCCAGGGATATACTGTAAGCTATGAGATGTCGAAAATATTGAGTTATTGAAATTCGACTTAAAGAGAATACAAGATGTTCAGTAAAGAACATATAGCCTACGTTCTCCTAAATGCATGGGTATTGTTATAACTCTTTGTCCTTTTCAAGGAGTATAATTGAATGTTGGTTGTAGTAGCTTGTTGAAATTCAACGTGCTGTACGGATATTAAACATGAATATGAGGTGCCCTTTGCTAGTGCTACCTCTGTAAAAAAAATGCATTCAATTAGGTTTCATCGTGTTTGTATTGATACGGGGAATCGATTTGCACACATACATGGCCGATAACTGCAAACTATTGGGCTGATGACCTTGTAGTTCAGTCAAAAGGTGCTTCCCACAAAAAGGTATGTTGTTGCAAAATTTGGTAGAGATCAAATGATTAGGTTGGTCGTAATTTGATTTAAGCTTTTAACATTTCGGTGGGTGGCCGCCATTCCGTTTCCGTCAAGATGGCGGTGATATAAGACATGACACTGAGGTGCCCGTTGCTAGTGCTACCTCTGTACCAAATTTCGTTCTATTCGGTTTCACCGCGTTTGAAAAGATAGGGAGAATCGACGTGCACATATACATGTCCGCCATCCACAATTTATTGGGCTGATGACCTTGTATTTTGGTCGAAATATTCTTTATACATGAAGGTATATTGTTGCAAAATTTAGTAGAGATCAGATGATTTGGTTGGTCGTAATTTGGTTCAAGCTTTGAATATTTGGGTGGCCGCCATTACGTTCTCGTCAAGGTGGCGGTGATATAAAACATGACACTGTAGTGCCCCTTCCTAGTGCTACCTCTGTACCAAATTTCGTTCAATTCGGTTTCACCGTGTTTGAATTGATAGGGGGAATCGATTTGCACGCATACATGGCTGCCATCTGCAAACTATTGGGCTGATGATCTTATAGTTAGGTCTAAATATGCTCTTCACATAAAGGTTTGTTGTTGCGAAATTTGGTAGAGATCAGTTTATTAGGTTGGTCGTAATTTGATTTAAGCTTTTAACATTTGTGTGGCCGCCATTACGTTTTCGTCTAGATGGCGGCAATATAAAACATGACATTGAGGTGTCCTTTGCTTGTGCCACCTCTGTACCAAATTCCGTTCAATTCAGTTTCACCGTATTTGAATTGATAGGGGGAATTGATTTGCACACATACATGACCGCCATCTGCAAACTATTGGGCTGATGACATTGTAGTTTAATTATAAGACGCTCGCTGTATGAATATATGTTGTTGAAACATTTGGTAGAGATCGGATGATTAGGTTAGTCGTAATTTGATTTAAGCTTTGAACATTTGGGTGGCCGCCATTACGTTTCCGTCAAGATGGCGGCGTTATAAACCATGACACTGAGGTTCCCTTTGCTAGTTCTACCTCTGTACCAAATTTCATTCAATTCGGTTGCACCGTGTTCGAATTGATAGGGGGGGGGGGCAAACAGTCAGAGTACACACACACACACACACACACACACACACAGACAGACACACAATTTTGGCCCTGTGTAGATGTCATAAGTCTACTTCCTTTTTTTGCAAAAATCGAAAGTAGGCTAAAAATACATGTATATAATAGAACGTTTGTTTGGAAAATAATAATTACTACGACTTACTTAAGATGGACGAAGCAAAGAGGATATAAACAGTAGGTTAGCACATGCAAGGAAAGTATTTCTGCAAAAAAGGAATCTGTTGACGCCGAATATAGATTTAGGCATTAGGAAGTAATTTATGAAACCCTTCGTCTGGAACTTGGTGCTCTATGGAAGTGAAACTTGACCTTTTGGCGCAGCATAAAGAGGAGAATAGAAGCGTTTGCAATGTGGTTTTACAGGAGAATGATGAAGATCAGATGGGCTGATAGCGTTAGCAATGAAGAGATATTAAGACGAGTGGGAGAGGAGAGATCATTCTGGCGACTGCTAATGAATAGAAGAGATAGGTTGGTAGGACACATACTAAGACACCCATGAATAGGAAAGTTAGTTATGGAAGGAAGGGTCGAGGATAAGAACTGTAGGAATAGATCAAGGTTAGAATATATTAAACAGATTGCGTCGGATGTAGGGTATGGTAGCTATGTAGAGCTGGAACTAGTAGATCAGGAGGGAGGCATGGAGGGCTGCATAAAACCGGTCAAAAGACTGAAGACTCAAACAACGACACGAGTTACCGAAAATTCGATTAATAGCAGTTCGAGATATCGAAATATTTCACATTCCTGCTAGTCGCACTTTTAAGATTTTGCCGCACATTAGCCGGTTACTGTAGGAAACCCTAGTTGTAACCCTAATCTAGAATTATAAGGTTTCAAAATAAGGATGACAAGAATAGTGTAGTTCTGTCCCTTAAAACAACAATAACTAACTAAGATTAGTGTATGAGCTTTGTATAGAACCCTTTTATATTGAAGATCTGCCATTCAAAAGACTGAGCTCAAAAGTACTTGAATAAAGAAGAATAAGATGGGCCGTAATATGGCTCGAATTTTATGCGTCGGAAACCAACTATGAGTAGCGTCCTGTAGTTACAAGGATCGCAGCCCTTGACTTCCATCGTAAGATATGTGCGACTGAGCGATTCCATGACTGTGTGTGCTCTCTGTGTGAGGAAGTGTGTGATCAGGTGATCACTATCACATACTTTCGTGCATAAATATAACAAGGTCAATCAAGATGTAAAGTAAAGACGTGTAACTGTTCTTCTAATTGATTTTCACATACAGACTTTACCTTTATGGCAGAAAATTCTTATACAATAAGAATGGCGAGAGGAGTGATCGTTTGCCGAGTCCGGACGTGAAGCCTTACTTGGAGGAAGAACGCCAACAAAAACAAGAATTCACGATGGAAAGTTGAAGCAATTCCCTGCTCAGAGAAAAACAGTGAGCTTGTGTTGGAGGGAATCCAAGGCACGTTAGCTCTACGACAAGTCTACCACAAGGCTCTTTAATTGAGAACAGCCCCACTGGCCGGCCCAAAGGAAGGAAGGAAGGGTCATCATTAACTCAGTCGGCAAATAGTTGAAGTGAATGGTGCTGCCGGAGATACAGCTTTTTACTAGTTAAACTTAATTCCCGATATAAATAACAACCTATTACACACCTGCACAGCCAAGCTTGCAAAGCTTAATAAAGGTAGCTGTACCGTTTGGAAATCCAACGTTCAATCCCAGCAATGAGAACTGCCAGGGCGAATCCGAACTACAAAAAAAAACACATTCATCTTAAAGGAATCAAACCCAGCCCACCTTGATGATAAACAAGCAATTAAGCGGTGGATGTCGAGGTGTTGGTGATGATGGTGTTGGGTTTATTGTTGTTTTAAGGCGTGCAACACCGAGGTCCCCTGCCCCAACATGCAGTTAAACCACTTCACTTCTTCCATCACCGTTTATATTATTATTTTTTTTTTATTGATGTGTAACATCTTTCCACTCGGTTGCTGGATATTTTTTTGGGAGTGATTTTGATAAATGGGACGGAAGTGGATCGGACGGAAGTGTGTAAAACGCACTGCCAGCTGGATCGTATCCCTCCTGGACATTCATCAACACACAATTTTTTTATTTATTTACACACTAATAATACATAACAATTCCAAAACTCTCTTTTTCTTTCTTCACTGCCTACTTGATATTTCTACTCTCGCACTGCCTTCTTGATACTCTTCTGCTAATCATATCAACATGACTCATTTTAACAGAATCCATATGAAATTACGTGGTGGTCTGTGAATTAAGAGGTCCGAGAACTGGGCAAGGCTTTCATGATCTACTGCGGTGCACATAGTATTTACTCGCAAGTTGGCCTATTTATAAGGAATTTAAGGTTATGAGTGGTGTCGCGTCTATTAATCTAGTTGATCCATATCGTATTCTTTATTTAGGCTAGTGCTGGTGGAAGCTACAAATCATCTAATAAAATGAGTTCCGTATGATTAACTCCAATATCTGTAAAACACTCCCTATTACAATATATTAATATTTGTGCCAATAATACTATAAAATACCGGTGTATCAAGAATTTAACGTGAGGTTTCTTCTATGTCAGATGTTACACATCATATGCGACTACTATAAGGCTCGTAAAGTTTTTTTAAATTTTATTTTTCAGTGTTCTTGTTTTATAATTAGATGGCATCTTGCTGCAGGACTACCACGTTTGTCTTTTAACAGAAATTTAGGATCTGACATGAAAACTGGAATGAGGCACACTCACCCTCGATAGAACAATTGAGTACTCTACCCACTCGATATGAGAAGTGCTCCGCAGTTAATGATGCTGAGGGAGTCGTCATACTGACCATACGTACCTCATAATTCGCAGACTACGACATGTGTGGCTGCCATCCTAGGATACGAGTGGTACTCTGATACCCAGTTGGGATATAAAGAAACCCTCTTCCACATACCTCATTAAGTCTGCCTCGTTGCGCAGTGGCTAACACTCTTGGCTATCAACGTGGAGGCCCGGGTTCGATTCCCGGCTCTGCCAATAAATTTAATTCTGGTCTGGCACGGGGTTTACTCAGTCACGTGTGGCAAATCAAAGAAGAGGCGGGTTCGATTATTGCCTCAGCCATCCTGGAAGTGATTTTCCGTGGTTTCCCACTTCTACTGAAGGCAATCGCCTCCGTCCCAATCCTCATCTGAATTACGAACACACACTAATACAGCCATCACAATAACATAGGTTATCAGACAAATTCCACACACACACCCAGGTACACGGGGCTACATGACCAAGATGTGAAGCATGAAATATGTATGTGGGTTCACCCTTTCTCACTACGCCTTCCATACTTCTTATAAGATTTATGGTAAATAAATAAATAAATAAATAAATAAATAAATCTTCTTCTTCTTCTTAGCGTCATCCCGTAGGAACGGGGTCCGCTTAAATAAATAAATAAATAATAATAATAATAATAATAATAATAATAATAATAATAATAATAATAATAATAATAATGAATCAAAATCAACATACCTCATAACACTTTTTATTCAGATTGGATGTGTTGCATGTTTGTTTTTGGAATGATAGGCCTACATTTTAGCGTACTTTCGATTTTTGCCAAAAAATTAAAGTAGACTTATGAGATCTACACGGACCAAAATTTCGTGTGTCTGGCTGTGTATGTGTGTAATTCTGTCCTCCCTATCATTTCAGACATGACGAAGCAGATTTGCACCAAATTCGGTACAGAGGTAGCACTAGCAAAGGAAACATCAGTCACGTGTTTTATATCACCGCCATCTTAATATACAAAATGGTGGCCAACTAAATGTTCAAAGCTTAAATCAAATTACGGCTAAACTAACCATCCGATCTGTACCAGATTATTGAAAAGTATTCCTCTGTGCGGGAATCGTCTGTCGCGCAAACTACAAGGTCATAACCCAAATAATTTCAAGATGGCGGCTTTGTATGTGTGTATGTGGATCCCCCCTATCAATTGAACCACGACAGAAACGAATTGGGCCAACTTAGGTATAGTGGAAGCACTAGCTAATAGTTTCAAGATCGCGGCCGTTGGGAATCATGCGAACATCATAGGCTAATCCGTAACTTATGATCCAACAAGGCCCGGCTTCATCAGTTCCACTCATCGAGCAGAGAATGTTTTAAACTGTCCTCCCAAGATAGCGGGTTCAACCCCGGCCGAAGCCGTCGGATTTTTTAAGAGCGTTAAAATCCCTCAGTATGCCTTCCTTCGGAGGGGAAGTAAAGCCGGCGGTCCCATGTCATTGATTTATGGCATGTTAAAGAACCTTCCACTAATTACACCTGTGTGAAGCTAAATTGGATACGTTAAGAATGTAAACAACGCTCTTAGGTTTCTACGTTCGTTGCCAAGAGCCGACTGCGGTGGCGTCTAGTAGCTAAGTTCTGAACTTGGCCTAGTAGTCGTTGACTGTGGCGCTTGGCGGCAAAAGTAGGAACTATTTGAAAAATTCTAAGTTTCAGTCTGTACTTAAATTAAAAACAGATAAAACACACTAATACAGCCATCACAATTAACACCGGTTATCAGACAGATTCTACACACACCCAAAGTACACGGGGCTACATGACCGCGTTGTCTTAGCCCCTAAACTTAAGAACCAACCAACCAAACTGTCCTCAAGGAAGAGACCCGTTGGATATTATAATTGTATGTTAGAATATTATACTGTAGCAATGACTAGAGTGCTGAGGCTGAGGCTGAGCGGCCGTGCACCGAGCACTTAAAGCTCACACATTAAAATGCCGGCTATTGTTTGCTGCCTTGTCCATATTTCAGTATCTTAAGATTATTTTACGGAATGTACTAAAAAAAAAGTATGAAAAGGTTTACATTATACTGTAGGCATACTACGCTGGAGAAATCATTCATTCCACGGCATTATATGCTAGGCAGTTATACTAAGGCTATTGATAACATTTTTCTACCAACGGTCCGATTTAGTCAAAAGGTTAGCGTGCCGGATACTCACCCGCGGGACTGGTGTTCAATTCCAACCATGGTTGATTACTTTAGAATACTTTTTTCATTTTTATTGTTTTATAATTCCTCAGACGTTATAATAGAATGCATATTTAGTGAGTATTTTGAAATGGAGAATATATAGGCTACTTGTAGCATCACATATTTCAACACGTTTCCACAGTGATTTCCATTGCTCTTGACCTTGATCCGCAGCAGAGTCTAGTACAGTCAACATGTATTCTGACACGTAAACCAAATAGTATTCTTAATTTCACTAGAAAGTCATGTATTCTTGGCCAAGAGACGGGTGTAATAATCCTGAGCCAATGAACTAGCCTCTTTGTTGAGGAAGCTTGCAATAAAGCGTGCTATGTAATTCGTATTTTTAGCCTATTTTCAATTTTGAAAAAATAGGCTTATGAGATCACCTTTTGTCCGTGTGTGTGTGTGTGTGTGTGTGTGTGTGTGTGTGTGTGAGGTGTGTGTGTCCCTAATAAAATCTAAACGGCTGGAGCGATTTCAATGAAACTCGGTAAGTTCATAGCACTATTCCCGGCGACCTCGACCGTGCCCTTCAAATTTTGTTACGTCTCACCAATCCAACTAGCATTCAATATCTCCGAAGCTCTTACCGATATCGCCCTAAAATTGTGTACGGTGATAAAGGGCACTACTAGAAGTTTACCTATGAGACTTTCAAAAACCTGGTGACCACAAAACCAACATGGCGGTCAAGCGAAGTTTAAGTAGACTTTTCTCGCGATTTAACCATCCAAACGTAATGAAACTTCGTACAGCAAATTTTTATACACATTGTATTGCACTGGAGTACAATTTAGTACAATTGCTTACATAATCTCAAAATGGCGGCTGTGCGAAATATTTCACTGACATTCTATATCTCCGAAACTATTAAAGATATCACCCTGAAATTTTGTACGGTGATAAAGGGTACTGATACAAGTTTACCTATGTATATTTCATAAACCTGTAAAGTACAAAACGAACATGGCGACCAAGCGAATTTGAAATGTTTTAATAGACTTTTCTCGTGATTTAACTCTCTGAGCGCTGTGAAATGAGGTACAGTAAATGATTTTGCAAATTGTAATGCACTGCCATCTAATTTAATTCAATTGTTTACATAACCTCAAGATGGCGGCTGTGCGAAATTTTAAAATTAAGTTTTTATTTCTTGCGTCGTAATCATGCAATCGAGGTGAAAGTTTGAATAATGAACCTAGGCAATAATTGTCCTTGAATGGTACATAACTCTATGGCCTATACATATAACAATCCTAAATGGCGAGCTTCCGAAATATTTAGACATTTCTCAATATCTATAAATCTTTTACAGCAACCAAATTGTTTTTTTTTTATGTTCATAGAGACTATGAACATATGTTCACCTAAAGGACTTTCAGTAACCTGGTGAGCACAAATCCAACATGGCGGCGACGCGAAGTATAAATATTTAAATGGACGTTTCTCGCGAATTAACTATCCGAGTGCCGTGAAACGTTGCACGTTAAATGCTTATACAAATGTTGATCCACTGGGATCTAATTTATTTCTATTGTTGGCATAATCACAAGATGGCTGCTGTGCGTAATTTTAAAATCTCGTTTTTACTTCTTGTGTTCTAATCATACGATTGAAATTTGTATACCACACGTACACAATAATCTTAATGTAATGGTACAAAAATAAAAATCCAACCTGGCGACCATCTGAAATATATAGACGGCTCTCAATATCTACGAATCTGTTACAGCAATTAAACTGAAATGTTTGTTGATAGAGGCAATTAACATTAGCAGGATGTATGAAAATAGGCTGTATAGTTCTTCACGGAACTACTTGTTTTCCATAAGTAAATACGTACTTTAAGTAATTATACAGGTAATTATAAAACAGAAAACAAAATAAAACAAAAATTAAAAACCCCGAGTTTTACATATTCGCACCCAGGCTACACGGGTAAGAGCCAAGCATCTAGACCACTCGACCAAAGTAGGACCATATTGAGTTATGAAGTCGACAATAGGTTCAGGAACTACTGTAATGATTGGAAATAAGGAAACTCTTTAGCGTAGTTTAACGCATATTACAGGGTAGATGACCTCGATGTTCCGTCCCCTAAAAATACAATCAATTAACGTATCATTCAGTACACCGCGTTGTATTTCAACAAGCTACTACAACCATATTCAATTATATTCCAAGATGAGAACAATGACGTACCATATATTTAAGAGAAATATGATATATTTCTACATGTTCTATATGGATATATCATGTTGGATATAGTTTACTGGGGCAGATGGTCAAGCTGTTCCGCCCCTTAGAACATCAATAACTAATTATATAGTTTAATGCAGCTACTGCCACTACATTCACGACCGAGAGAACGATTGAAACATCTCCGTACTAAGCCAGAGTTTCACAGTACTCTGCTAATGACCTCACTTGTCCACGCACCAAGCCGCGATTTAGCCAATCACCTGATAGGATCCCTTTATCGATTTTCTCTAAGGACGGTGGGATGTTCCCGATGTAACGAATGTAATCCGCTTCGATGCGGTGTGTCCAGGTCAGGGTTCAGAAACGGTAAACCACGTCCCTTAGCAAGGCGTTAGGCCTACGTGAATGTTTAAGAGGACAGTGACGAGGTGCTGTCAGAGTGGTAGAATATAAGGAGATGAATCTTGTTGAATTTGCCCTTAAGTGGGAAAATAAGGACTCTATTAACAGGACAAGGTAAATTAAAATTCGTTTTTATTTCGTTTCATAATTAAAGACAGATCTGCCTGCTTGTGTGAAAATGTAGATTAAACAGTGGATCGTTTGTTATTTTCATGTACGATTAACATTTTAACTGCTATGTATTTCCAGACGAATTAACATCCACGTGATGAGTTACTTTTAGCCTATTTTCATTTATGAAAAAGTAGGCTTATGAGATCACCTTTTGTTCGCGCGCGCGCGCGTGTGTGTGTGTGTGTGTGTGTGTGTGTGTGCGTACGTATGTGAATGTGTGGATGTGTGTGTCCCTAATAACTTCTTAACGGCTCAAGCAATTTCAATGAAACTCGGTAAGGTCATAGCACCATTTCGGCCGAACCCGACCGTGCCTTTCAAATGTTATTACGTGTCACCAATCTAACATGGTGGCTGTGTGAAATATTTCACCGGCATTCTATATCTCGAAAACTATTACCAATACAACCCTGAAAGTTTGTAAGGTGATAAAGGGCTCTACAAGAAGTTCACCTATGAGACTTTCAGGAACCTGTTAACTACAAAACGATCATGGGGGCCAAGCGAAATCGAAACTTTTAAATAGTATTTTCTCGCGATTTAACCATCTAAACGCAATTAAACTTGGTACAGCAAATTTTTATACATATTGCAACGCACTGGCATCATTTAGTTCAATTGTTTACATAACCTCAAGATGTCAGCTGTGCGACATTTTAAAATTAAGTTTTATTTTTTGTTTATTAATCATGCGATCGAAGTTTGAATAATGAACCTACGCAATAATTTTCATTTACTGTAATGGTGCATAACTCCATGGCTTATACTCATCACAATCCAACATGGCGACCATCCGAAATATTTAGACGGTTCTCTATTACAGCAATCAAACTGACATGTTTTATGTTCATTGAGGCTATGAACATAAGTTCACCTATGGGACTTTCAATAACCTGGTGAGCACAAATCCAACATGGCGGCGACTCGAAATATAAACATATAAATGAACGTTTCTCGCGATTTAACTATCCGAGTGCAGTGAAACTCGGTACGGTAAATGCTTATACAAGTTTTAATCCAATGGCATCTAATTTATTTCAATTGTTTTCATAACCACAAGATGACATCTGTGCGAAGTTTTAAAATCTCGTTTTTTCTCTTGTGTCCTAATCATGCGATTGAAGTTTGAATACTACACCTACACATTAATAGGCTGTATAGTTCTTCACGGAACTACTAGTTAAACATGACCGGGTGAGTTAGCCGTGGTGGTTACGACATGGCTGATGGCAGTCGCTCACATCCGGGAGGCGAGGAGGTTCGAATCCCCCCGCCGGCAACCTTGAAGATGGTCTTCTGTGGTTTCCCATCTTCCTTCCAGGCAAATGCCGGGGTTGGTCCCTAACTATAGGCCACAGCCGCTACCTTCCAACTCCTCGTCCTTACATTCCAACTTCCCTCCTTCCCACCCCAACGGTACTTGTAGCTCACCCATTGGGTGTCCGTCTCGAAGCAGCTACAAAACTGGCGAGCCGAACATGTCCTCGGACACTCCCGGCACTAAAAGCCATACGCTAAAAAAAAAAGTTACACATGTTAGACCCATTCTACATCAGAGCACTAAATCAATTTAACATAATCTTCCTTCTTCTATTGGTTCTAATATAACACACAGTATTACATTGGGATACATTTTACACAAATGTAGGCTACTCGAATAAGTTCTCTTCAGGGGCGTTCTCAGAGAAAATTAATTTGCGGGGTTGGGGGCAGATAATGAATTTGATTGTTGGTACAGACTGGCTAAACGGTCTCTCATTAGGGGTGAAAATACACTTTTAAGGGGATATATACTCTATCCCCCTTCTAGGCACGGTGGTTAGATGTGCCTCTATTCGAACTCCTACTTGCTCTGTTTTCAGCCATTGCAGTGCACAGAAGATAAACATGAGTAAAACATTGCTATCTCTTTGATCAAACGAATAGCGCAATTTGCATCACCATAGAGATTAATTAAACATGTAAATAGATGGTTCTATGGACTAACACAAAAGAGTAGATAAGTCTACACTCAAATGACATCGCAAATAGCTGGAATGTGGACCTTAAAAGGCGCGTGCGCAGGGAGGAACAGTTTCGTCAATAGCACTTTTAAGGTTAAATTCTATAAATAAAGGGAAATACTTAGGATACAAAAAGGTCAACAAATATGGAAAATGGACATTCGAAATGAAACAAGAAGTTCCGTGACGAACTAAAGAGCCTACCTTTCTTAACATTTAAGATTCATGCCAATGATTAATGACGAAATTAATTTGGTAATATCGAAATTTCTAATTAGTTCGCAATACTGTATACCTGGCATAATGTAGCCTAATAGAGAACTACAGTTGGCAGCCCTGGTGACTGAATATATTCTTAGTTCCATCTCTTAAGGTACAGAATACAATATTTGGTTGAAGTCCAATGGATAGCATGGACGTTACATGCAGTTAAACATTGGATCTAACAGCGCACGTAAAATAATGTTGGCAACAATGACATACATGTATTGGTCAGAAATAATCTGAAATAATATGATCTATTATTGTGTCAATTTTGAATGAAATACATTTGTTAGTATAGAAGTTACATGCATTTTAAAATTGGACCTATCAGCAGGCTCAGAATCATGTTGGCAGCACTGGCGTAGGCCTATATTAGTTACTCCAAATTAATCTAGAATGCCAGGTACTATACGTGTGCAAAGTTTAGAGCTATTGGCTTGCATGTTTTCTGATATATTGATATTAGGTAACATAACAAAAATAGAGACAGTATTTATTAACAGTTGGCAGCCCTGATTACTCTTAAGAATCGGCATAGTCATATCTGTTATGGCACACATCGCACACACGAAAGGGGCCGATAATCTCGATGTTAGGCCCCTTAAAACAACAATTATCATCATCATCATCATCGCACACACGAAATTTGGTTGAAATCCAAATGATAGTATAGAAGTTACATGTATTTAAAGTTGGACCTCTCAGCAGGCTTAGCATCATTTTGGTAGCACTGACGTATATAAGTTACACCAAATTAATATAGAATGTCAGGTACTATACGTGTGCATATTTTAAAGCTGCCAGCTTCATACTTTCTGATATATGGGTATTTGGATTAAAAAAAACAAGATGTTCAGTAAAGAACATATAGCCTACTTTCTCCTAAATGTATGGGTGTTGTTATAACTCTTTGTCCTTTTCAACGAGTATGATTGAATGTTGGTTGTAGTAGCTTGTTGAAATACAACGTGCTATAGGGATATTAAACAAGAATATGAGGTGCCCTTTGCTAGTGCTACCTCTGTACCAAATTTCGTTCAATTCGGTTTCACCGTGTTTGAATTGATAGGGGGAATCGATTTGCACACATACTTGGCCAACATCTGCAAACTATTGGGCTGATGTTCTTGCAGTTTGGTCTGAATATGTTTCCCACATAAAGATATGGTGTTGCAAAATTTGGTAGAGACTAGATTATTAGGTTGGTCGTAATTACATTTCAGCTTTTAACATTTGGGTGGCCGCGATTACGTTTCCATCAAGATAGCGGTGATATAAAACATGACACTGAGATGCCCTTTGCTAGTGCTATCTCTGTACCAAATTTCGTTCCATTCGGTTTCATCGTGTTTGAATTAATAGGGGGAATCGATTTTGACACAAAGATGGCCGCCATCCGAAAACTATTAGGCGAATGACCTATTAGATTGGTCAAGGGATGCTCCTTCCATAAAGGTATGTAGTTGCAAAATTTGGTAGAGATCGGATGATTAGGTTAATCGTAATTTGATTTAAGCTTTGAACATTCGTGTTGCCGCCATTACGTTTCAGTCAAGATGGCGGCGATATAAAACATGACACTGAGGTGCCTTTTGTTAGTACTACCTCTGTACCAAATTTCGTTCCATTCGGTTGCACCATGTTCGAATTAATAGGGGGAATCGATTTGCACACATACTTGGCCACCATCTGCAAACTATTGGGCTGATGTTCTTGCAGTTTGGTAAGAATATGTTTCCCACATAAAGATATGGTATTGCAAAATTTGGTAGAGATTAGATTATTAGGTTGGTCGTAATTACATTTTAGCTTTGAACATTTGTGTGGCCGCCATTACGTTTCCGTCAAGATGGCGGCGATATAAAACATGACACTGAGGTGCCTTTAGTTAGTACTACCTCTGTACCAAATTTCGTTCCATTCGGTTGCACCGTGTTCGAATTAATAGGGGGAATCGATTTTCACACAAAGATGGCCGCCATCCGCAAACTATTACGCTGATGGCCTATTGATTTGGTCAAAGGATGCTCCCCCCATAGAGGTATGTTGTTGATAAATTTGGTAGAGATCGGATGATTAGGTTAGTCGTAATTTGATTTAAGCTTTGAACATTTGTGTGGCCGCCATTACGTTTCCGTCAAGATGGCGGCGATATAAAACATGACACTGAGGTGTCCTTTGCTAGTGCTACCTTTGTACCAAATTTCGTTCAATTCGCATTCACCGTGTTCGAATTGATACGGGGGACATACATTCAGAGTACACACACTCACAGACACACACACACACAGACTCACACACACACACATACACACACACAGACTCACACACACACATACACACACACACACAGACAGACACACTTTTTTCGCCCTGTGTTGATCTCATATGTCTACTTTCATTTTTTGCAAAAATCGAAAGTAGGCTAATGAGAGCATTTATTAACAGTTGGCAGCCCTGGTGGCTCTTAAGAATACGCTCAGTCATATCTGTTTATGTACACATAGCACATACGAAATTAGGTTGAAATCCAATTGATAGTGTAGATGTTATATGCATTTAAAATGTGGACCTATCAGCAGGCTTATAATCATTTTGTCAACACTGCCATGTATGCCTCCTGGAAATAAAACTGCAATATTATTATCTATACGTGTGCCAATTTTGAAATAGCTCCCATTCATACCTTCCAAGATATCCAACACGGAGCTCTAATTTCAATTGCGATTTTCAGCAGTTGGTAGCACTGATATCATTTTCAAATATGGCCGTGAGATATTCAGGTATATATTTTTTCTCCTACCAAATTTTGTTTCTAATGCTGCAGCCGTTTAGGAGTTGATAGGGGGGGGGGGGACACACATTGCCAGACAGACATACAGACAGAAGGACAGACAGACACACATTTGCCCGATCTCATAAGTCTACTTTATCCTCATTTTTGCAAAATGTGAAAAGCAGGCTAAAAATTACGGCTACGTCATGGAGTGTGTAGCTTACGATCAGTAAACTCAGGTCGTATTGTGCAGTACCAATATTGTCTCGTGAGTTGTCTGTGGAATGCCCTGTGGTAACTCCAGGCATATTTTACTGCTCTACTTGGTATCAACACTTGGCGCCCTGGAACACCATTTACCACAGACAATAAGAGCTCCGTCTCGCCATGTCACTGCCGCAGCCTGCTGTCAACAACATAATATGTCACATACACGGAACAAAATGAAGTGCTTCAGATGAACTGACCGAGTAAGAGAGGAATCGAACACACAAAATGAGCTGGTAATGCATAGTTAAGAATGGAAACAGAGGTGGAGGTACTGTGTGTGGGTTGGGGTAGTCTGCATTTAAAGGTAGTCTGCATTTGACTAGTTTCAAAAGAGGGTAAATAAACAATATGCAGGAAAGGGTCCTTTCAATAAAGGAGCGTATGAGGTCAGGAGAACTCCTAAACATACGCAGTTCTCCTGGTAAACACACGATTTGCCTAACAGTGGTGGCCAAACGGTAGGATATCTTACAGGGGAGTCTTCACTCTCGTTTACGGTCGTCGGCAAACTTCTATGAAGAAGGAATCCAAAAACTTGTGCCACGCTATGACAAATGCCTGCAAAAGTTCGGCAGTTATGTGGAAAAGTAGTTTAAGAGGTGTAGAATGTTGTGGAATAAATATTTTTTCTGTATCTGTACACAATTTAATTTTACCAAACGGAACTTACTTTCTGGACGTGCCTCGTATGTGAGTATGTTGTGTGACGTATCCATTTCTGTATGATGCAGGTTTTCGAAATAAAGAGTTTTGTATTGTATTGAGCCTTGCGTATCTTAGCAATGTTAAGTTCAGAACGTGTGGTGCTCCCTTCCTTAAATAATTCCGAACCCTAAAGACCTTTACGGGTCTAATAAAAGTAAAATATGTTTATGACAATGCAATTATAAAATCAATAGAGAAGAATTCAAATACGCTTCGTGACTCACGCGTGTGCGCAGGCTAGCTTTCGACCAGGCTAATATGCCAGACAGAACAAGAACCGTTCAGCACTGATCGTTGCTTCCTTGAGATTTTCTGGCGCATAATTATAAAGCCCGGCCACGGTGTCCAAGAGCAGTAACGCGCTAGCTCCGGAGATCGTGGGTTCGAATCCCATCTCGTCTGTCCTGGAAATGGTTTTCGTTGTTTCCCATTTTCACCAACAAGCAAATTCTGGGACGGTTCCTTTCAACAGGTCCACGGCCGACTTCCTAACAAACTCCTTTCCTTGACCCTTCCTTAATCAGATCCAACGGTCTGTCACCATCCCCAGTTGTATCTCTGAAGACAAAGTTTGTTCAGCTCCCAGACACCGTCCTTGCGACGGTAGAGGAATGATCCCTCGCAGAGGCCGTGAGTGAAACCGAATGGGAGGTTGAGCGATTTAAAAAGAAAACTAATACACTTACCAGACAGAAAATCACTGCAAATTACAGGTCACACAGACATACTACGTATTTGGCATCTGATGATCTCTTATATTACAGTACTGACAGCGATAACTCGATGACATTCTGGACATCGCGTACATGTTGAACATCTACATCTTGGAATCTATACCGGGTGATTCAGCAGCCCCTTCCAATATTGTTTGCTGCAACCCAACTAACGCGTGTTGGCAGGAAGGTCGATAATTCTTCGCTTGCATCCCGTATGGTACTAGGCTAGAGTTTCGTTCGCTAACTCGCGACATCGCGAACGAAACTCAATTTATCGTGAGATTTCGATACTCTAATGTACTGCAAGCATATCCTGCAAACAATACTGAACCCTATTATTTTTCCCTTGATGTGACAACCGACTAATACTAGGAAAAGAAAATAGTGTTCAGTATCGTTTGCGGGATTTGCTTGCAGTGCATTAGTACCATACAGGATGCCGGCAGAGATTTTAGAGCTTCCTGCCAACACGCGTTAATTGGGATGCAGGAAACGATATTGGAAGGGGCTGCTGAATCATCCGGTAGATAGTCAACGACGGGGTTTAATCACAGTATACCGACAGTAGTGGCTACGCTGACTAAAGCTCTGCGTTAGGCCATGGGGCCAAGCTCTCTGCTGACTCAGAAGACGCGTGGGTTCGAGCCCCACCGTCGGCTGTCCTTGAAATGGTTTTCCGTGGTTTCCCATTTTCAACACCAGGCAAATGCTGAGACAGTACCTTCTGACAGGCTACGGCCGCTTCCTTCCACATCCTTGCCCAGTTTCATTCATCTTCATCCATTCCATATCTCATCTCGACGCGCAGGTCGCCCACGGGCGTCGAATAGAAAGACCTGCACTCGGCCTCTCAGGAGGCCACACGGGAAAAAAATCACAGTATGCTAGACTGACGTAGGTCAACGTCATTGTCAAATGAGACGTTTAATGTAGTGTCCCGCTATAGCTCAGTGGCTTGGCACCGGTGTGCAAAGATAACGTTCATGGATTTGAGTCCTGCTGGGCTCTGAGATGTTAGTTCAAACTATACGGTTGTCAGGATTTGTGCATTCCACGACCTAGTGCTTTAAAGCCTTCATTTCTGTTGTAATTTCTTCACACGAGTAATATAAACGATTTTTTAAATTTCATTTTAGGAGCTTGAGGCATCTTGGTCATCATTCCCGTGTAGTTAGGTGTGTGTTAAACTTGTCTGATAACGTGTATTTATCTGATGACTGTAGTGGTGTGTGCAAGCGAATTAGGGACAGGGATGGTGTAGGTGCCCGGGACTTGAAGTAAGGAACTATCCCGGCATTTGACTAGAAGGAATATGGAAAAGCCCGAAGAAAAACAACACTCAGGATAACCACTGACAGCCCCAGGATTCGAATCTACGATCTCCGGACTTACTGCAGTTGTCCTTGTGGCTGCGGTACACGATTTAACACGCACGGCTACGCCACGGGGGAGTAATTTATAAACGACTTCATTCTATTATTTTGAAAATAAACGCAAACCTCGTGGCACCACGCCCATGAAGCAACCGCTGTCTGGTCATTCGGTCTACTGACTGCGGGTTGACGCGTGGTCAGCGCGTTGGCTGCCCTCGGGGCGCTGCCGCTCTGGTAGGCAACTACTCAGCTGTCCTCGCGAAGCTGCGTGTGCCCCGTTCCAGCCCTCATGTTAATTTCTAGAATTCCTTACGAAGCCGGGAATCGAACCCGGAGTGAGAGGCAGGTGCCCTACCTCAAGTTCAAGAGGTCAGCTTATTTTTAACTTAAAATGGTGAAAGTCCATCATCCCTCTCTCATCTTGTATTTACGGAACACCTCACTCCTATCAAACCTTCATCTACCCCCATGCTGTATAAACCCGAGTAGTTTATACTCCGCGGATATCCCCTAAGCCCCAGGCCTGGACAATGGAACGAGAGGTGAGAGCACCTAATTGTTATGATGATAACAAACTTCCTCTCTAATTCATCTACTGTGTGCCTACAACGCTTCCATTTTAACGGGAACAATATTTCTGAATGTCCCTTAAGAACAAAGAGCACAATGTTAATGCACTTGGGATATGCGATAACATGATCAACTACCGGAAATTACATCGCATTGCAAACATTCCATATAACGCTGGATTACATAGTGTTGATTTACAAAGAATCACATAGAGGACTCGGCCTCTATTACGCCTCATATTTGGTAAAATGTAGTCATAGAGGACGAGGACTTACAGAGTTCATTCATCTTATGAATATCCATTAATGGATGTTAGCGATCAATGGCTGTATATACAGGGTGGTTCTAAATTCCCATTACATACTTTGAGGGGACCAATACGGGACCGGAAACTTAACGTCACCCCGCTACCCTAAAAAAGAAAAGGTACGAACCGTACAGCAGTCGCATATGATGTGTAACATGTCACATGTTATCCTACTATGAAATTGAGATGAAATATATGTGAAGTCATCTGACATGTTATCCTACTCGTATACTACACAGTTTGGACATTCTTAAAATGTTAATTTACGCTCCGTTTTCATAATGGTACTATGATGAATGTATAGATTGAATTGGAGATATGCAACTGTCACACTTGTTTGAACAAACATCACATATTATACTGTAAATAAGTGGAGGCATGACACCATAGTCTGTAGCCTATCTATAGACTACTAGAAATAATTTTCAATACAATCAAATGTCCCAACTCCTGCTTGGTGCAAACTATTGTAATTAAAATTAGATAAATCGTAATTTCATGTAGATTCTGTTAAAATGACGCATAATGTTATGATATATATCGTTTAAATCGATAATACGGCAGCAAAAATAATTGCCGGGACTGGGGTTGGAACCTGAGACCTCATGATTCGCAGACCAAGATGGTATCCGCGCAGCCATTACTACCACAGAAATTTAGAGTACAAGACAGTTACTTATTTCCACGTGCCAGTAATAATATGGAAGTATTTTTTTATGCTCCATTAATATTTTGCTTTTTTCGATAATGTTCCTGCATGGAATTTGGTTTTAAATTAGTTATGAATACGCCTACTTGACAGTAAAGGGAATTCATATAGTGGTCCATGAAAGGCTAGCCCAGTTCCCGTATAAAAACATCGATATATATTACATTGATCACTGCATTACCGCAATGTGGGTTAATATCTGAATAGCCATTGTGCAGAAACATAATACCGCCATTGCTGACTAGTTACAATTTTTCATATTAAAGCATATCATCATTTAAATACTTATACGAAGACGTTTGTGTTTCAATCAGTTGACACCAGAGTTCGCATGAGCGTTTACCGTTCAGTATGAAAATGTTGAGCAAAGTTACTCGGGGAGTGGATGCCTATCACTTTCATCCAGAATTTGAAAAACAGACTCTTAATAAATCATAATTGTTTACAGCAAATATGATATAATGAATATTTTTACACCAAAGAACGACAACTTGAAGATGATTTATTGTAGAAATATGTGTAACGGCGCCTACAAACCTTGATGTAATCCGTATGTGATATACATTTTACATGGCCGACAGTGCGTCCGATCTACTTCCGTCCGATCCACTTCCGTCCCATTTTTCAATATCACTCCCACAAAAATATCCAGCAACCGAGTGGAAAGATGTCACACATTAAAAAAAAAAAAAGAAACACAGCACGCGCTCTCAGCTCCCGCATTTCAGTCCGACTGCTGTTGCTCTGTTTCTGGTACTCGTATTCTCCTCCTGTTCCACTGCGTGGAGTACAACATCTTCATACTCGGGTGTGCGTCGCCGCCATGGAGCACCACAGTTGTCTCTGTTGGCGGTGAATCTATCCGTCTCCGAGACTCGCTGATACAACTTAGCAAAGGGGGCGTCCGAAGGTGTCCGGCAGTTCTCCGCGCTTCGCCGTACAATATCAACAGGTCGGCGTATTTCGCAAACGTATTCGCCATGGTCAACAACAACACTCTACTAATGAACAAATACAAAGAACTAAAAAAAAGCGAAGTTTTACGTGACAATTAATCTCGCAGTCATGAGCCATGGGATCTCCTTATTACGTTGAATCCGAGCCATAGGACATGGCATTTCACTTTGATAATCTCACATGCATTGACGGGAATCGAACCCGGTCAATAGCTTGACCGCTGCGGCACCACGCCCCTACGTACAGATTACTGTTGTGTAGTAATTAATTACCGCTGTACTGTGGTGTGAACGAAGGTCACAAGCACACACTCAACTGAATGGTATGGAATGTCAACAAACCTGTAGGGGATAGGGGCAGATGACCTCGTAGTTCCGTCCCTTAAAACAACAATGACTGACCTGTAGGGGGTATGGTAAATCAGGTGATCGTTCAATGAGGTACGTACTCTAGTCAGTGGCGCCGAAAATGCAGCTGATTTGAACGTGTGCGGGTAGCTGAAAGACGGTACGTTTCCGGACACAAGTTCCTATGCTAAATTTAACCGTCTTGTCCACACTACTAGCCCTCAAAGTCTGTAATGGGAATTTAGAAACACCCTGTATTTACCAAAATGTTGGTTGTATGTAGACCCGTCCATTGCTTTTCATTACGAGGGATGTTCCGAAAATAAGTTTCGTAATTTCTTTTCCCAAGGACCCTTTATTGTCAAACTGACATGCACTATGGCATCATGAACTATACACCTTGCACTGTTTTTCGACATATTCGCCACCGACATTGAGACACTTGCCGTAGCTTGCAATCACTTTGAAGAAACCACTTTACAAGCGAAGTATCAGGTAAAAAGGGTCAAAACTTATCTTGAAACTTTGTGCACGCAATTGTTGTACTATAAGATGACAACGTACAGAAAATCAGCTGCCAGATTGAACTACAAGGCTCCGAAATCATGTGGTGAATCTCTCATATAAATCAATGGGAACTAGCGAGTACTGTACATGTTGGAAGGGACAGTCCTGACGATCCAGGCACTCAAGGCCGGTGGGAAGCAGCCGCACGCTCTAGTCAGCATATACACCCGCCTCGCTACTACTCCTAGCACCGCAGGGATGTCCAGCTCCTCCAGCCGTCATGCCTGCGTACCAGGATGTAAGGTATGATTTTGGAGCCTTGAAGTTCAATCTGGCGGCTGATTCTCCGCACGTTGTACTCTTATAGTACAATGATTGCGGCCACAAAGTTTCAAGATAGGTTTCGACCTGTCTTACCTCATACTTCCCTTGTTAGTAAAACTAGGTTCCCAGCGATACAAGGAATTGTTGCACTGCCTGCTCCACCTCAGCATTGGTTTCGGGGGTGTCCTATCGCCCGTGATGATTCTGAACAGGAACTCGTTTCCCTCTCGTGCGTACCTCATCAAGTGATCGAAGCTGATGCCCATTCTTGCACTCTGGTGTTGTGTGGTCAGGTTTCCCGGACCCATCTCGCGGACACTTTTCGGTAATCCAACACATCATGGAGCATGTGATAGGTCCAGGCATGACCAATACGCAGCGTGGATGCCACGTCTGCCACCGTTATGCGCCTGTTCGCTAACACCGTGACCTGTACTCGAGCAATGTTTTTTTTTTTTTTTTTCATTTGTGGATGTGGAAGGACGCCCACTTCGATCTTCATCCACCACACTCTGCCATCCTTCACTGAACATGCAAGACCAGCGACCGACCATTTGACGACATAACCACTTCACCATACATGGTCTGTAGGTGTTCATGGATGACTGACACAATAGTCCCAAGTGCCCATTCATACCGGATAACAGCACGCACTTTCAATGGCGACCACATTGTCTGTACACGACGGTTTGCCATCGTGAGTTGTACTCCAATGATATCGGGCACACCGATCTGCTACTTCTCTCTCTTCGTCGGCACTCTGTGCATGCGTCATACCCCCTCCACTGACGCATCTTCCTTTGTTGAACCAGCCAAGGGTGTAGATTCTTATAGCGATTGTTTGTGTCACCTGGTGTACCATTTGCTCGTGCAATAAAATGACGAAACTTACTTTTGGAACTTCTCTCGTATGTGTGTACGTCTACTCCTTATTTGTCCCGTTACTACGGCGTCGGGGATGTTCTGCCATAACTTACTAAGTGGCTGGTTATTTTACCGGCCAAATACCCTTCATGACGCCAACCCCATAAGAGGAGTTAATGATGATGATGATGATGATAATTGTTGTTTTAAGGGGCCTAACATCTAGGTTATCGGCCCCAGGAGTTAATGACAGATAGATAACAAGTAGTTCCGTGAAGAACTATACAGCCTATTTTCATATATCCTACTTATGCTAATTGCCTCTATCAACAAGCAAAATTTCGGTTTGATTGCTGTAATACATTCCTAGATATTGAGAACCATCTAAATATTTCGATTTGTTGCCATGTTGGATTTTTATGTATGTACTGTAGGCCATAGAGTTATGTACTATTAGATGACGATTTTTGGGTAGGTTCATTATTCAAATGTTCACTTCGATCGCATGATTAATACACTAGAAATAAAAATAATAATTTTAAAATTGCTCTCAGCCGCCATCTTGAGGTTATGTAAACAATTGAACAAAATTAGATGCCTCTGCATTACAATGTGTATAATCATTTACTGTACGAAATTTCCTTGCGCTCAGTTGGTTAAATCGCGAGAAAAATCTATTAAAATATTTCACCTTCGCTTGGCCGCCATGTTCGTTTTGTATTTTACAGGTTTATGGAAGTCTCATGGCTGAACTTCAAGTAGTACCCTTTATCACCGTAAAAAAGGTCAGGGTGATATCAGTAATAGTTTCGGAGATATAGAATGCCAATGAAATATTTCGCACAACCGCCATCTTGAAGTTATGTAGACAATTGAGCTAAATTTGATGCCAGTGCATTGCAATGTGTTTAGCCATTGACTGTAGCAAGTTTCAATTCGTCTGGATGGTTAAATCGCGAGAAAAGGCTATTTAAATGTATACATTTCGCTTGGCCGCCATGTTCGTTTTGTAGTTAACTGGTTTTTGAAAGTCTCATAGGTGACCTTTTAGTAGTGCCCTTTATCGCTGTACGTAATAAAATTTGAAGGGCACGTTCGGGGTCGGCCAAAATAGTACCTGGTACAATGACCTTACCGACTTTCATTGAAATCGCTCCAGCCGTTTAGACGTTATTAGCGGGAACACACACAAACAAACACACACACATACATAGACAAAAGGTGATCTCATAAGCAAATTTTTTCATAAAATTAAAATAGGCTAAAAATGATTGAAATGGGACAAGGAGGTCGAAAAGGTTGTCTGTTAGGTAGTCAGCTCGTAGTCTGGTTGAATCATCAAAAGCACCGTCATAAGTTATGTGAGTAGAAACCCACAAAAATCAAGCCAGCGGTACAATGAGGTGTACTAGACAAGGACAGGAGTGAGGTAGTTTGCTATTGCTTTCCTCAATGAGTTAATGCAGCAGCATGTGCGTCCTGAGTGGTGCGTAGTATTAGAGAGCTCAAAATCGAGGTTTGATCACCACTTTGATTGATATCCCATGCAACATTATCAAGTCAGGAAATTTAACGTCACACACTGAAAGTCGTGTGTGCAAAATTTCCTGAGACCTACTGTCTTTGAATATGCTTTTTCAGCAGTTGGTCGTTATTATCATTATTTTTGATGTGTAACATCTTTCCACTCGGTTGCTGGATATTTTTGTGGGAGTGATTTTGAAAAATGGGACAGAAGTGGATCGGAACGATCTAGCTGGAGGTGCTGGATCGAACGGAAGTGTGCCCGCTGGCAGTGGTGGATCGAACGGAAGTGTGTCCGCTGGCAGTGGTGGATCGGAAATATCTTGCTGGCAGTGGTAAGAGGAAACAATGAGGAATGTATATGACATACTGAACGGTAAACACTCATGCGAACTCTGGTGTCTATGAAATTGAGGAAATATCGCTGACCCAATTGTAGATTTCCGACGAAAGACTCAGCATTTGCTCTTTGTTATTCTTGTATTTATATCAGTGTCATTCGGTACTGTCTTTGACCGTCTTAGTAGAGCAAACGTGTATGTCAGCGCCGGAATATCCCAGGTATAAAAAGCGTGCATAGTATTCCTACAGAACTGTTTTGATATCAGTAGTTTTTGGTAAGTTCCCATTACATTCTCCTTTATACTTTTGCTGTGGAATGCTTCGAGCATACAATTGCGCCCGCTATGCTTCTACCGGCCGACTGTGTTGTATTGTTTTAAAAATTAAATAGATACCTCTAAGAAGATATAATCCGGGTGGGCGCCATTTCATAGGTTATACACTATGAAAAATATTTTAATATGCTGCACGAGAATACTCTTATCCCCAGGCATGACGTGTCTCCGACATCTACCAGGACACTACAGTAAACAAGGTAGATTAATGTACGCAGTAACATAACCACAATTTATCGTAATGCCACTTACTATGTTGTAGTACCAAGGGATGAAAATATAAATTGTAACAATAGTGCCGTCACAACAAGATACAGTTTCCAGTTTTATACCATCATTCAAATACTCATTTTATTCTGGTTTCCCTTCTTAGAACAATTTATTTTAGAAACTATCGTCATATAACCATTACGATGCAATAAAGAAGACACAATGATTTAAATCTATAACTTCCGTCACGTTTATCTTTCATATAATGTCTTTCATTCAATAGCTTTCTTTTATCAACGCCAATAGCCTCTAACCTCCCCTCTTTTTTGTTTAACTCTCATTGTCCCTCTCTATCTCCGGATTTTTTTAGAATAAGGACTCCTATTCCACTAGTTCAACTTACAACCACACAAGCGCTCCAACCTGCGCTAACCATTTTGCTTCCAAAAACTGGCAATCTAGTTCAACCTTTCACCACAATCGCAAAGAATATGAAGCTAACCAAATACAGATATATCACTGACTGCACGATTTCAGTAAATATAACATTTCAGTGGGCCAAAATAAAATCAGCTGATGTTGGGCAAAACAAAGTTGTCTCCCATAAGAATAGCACTATGAAGTGTCTTTAAATCCCGCTTCAAGCGTATTCCTTGTGATTAACCGACTATTTCTGTTGAAGGTGGCGTTAAATACAATTCCTTCTGAATATCGCTGGTTTTTTTGGACGAAAAGTGTGAAGTATCATCACTATATGCGATATTTTGGTGAGTTGACATATCAGTGTTGGAATTGCATAAAATGGTGACGTGTGTACGTGGTTAGGAAATTATAAGTCGGTGAATACAACATTTTACGTGTAATTTTGAAGCGTAATAAACTCGACAAAGCATAGGCCTACTAGTAACATATATGACTCTATTATGCTGGTGATAATAATAATAATAATATCGTATGGCCTCGGTGCCGGGTGCAAGCTTTGTTAATTGACACCCAGACGGCTGCTTACATGTCGAATTTCATCGTTCCTTTGAACGCTATGAAAGTCAAGGAGGTTAGATATCTAAGCTCCTTGACACTACAACGCTTTCTAGTAGAGAATGGAGGAACTTTGTGTTGGTGCAAAAACCCGATATTAATTTTGCCATTGAACGCGGCCTACTGAATTCAAATGGGTTCTTTAACATGCCAACAACGTATTATATCCATGTCATATGCTTTATAAATCAAGAATGTTGGCCGATAATCATCCGATCGGATCCATTAATCTAATTATAACTATCATCAATGAAAATTTCAAAACACGATCATTTTATGCAGCTGATAACCTTTGCGGCCAGCCCTAAGAACCACCAGTACATTTACGGTATAAATTTCACAGGCCTGCACAGTTCGTTTATACAGTATTACAGTTATGAAAGATCATGTTGATTGTTTTAAGGGGCCTAACATCTATGCGGGGGCGAGGTGGTGCAGCGGTCAAGCTGTATGCCTCTCACCAAGGTTCGATTCCCGGTCAATGCATGTGAGATTTTCGAAGTGAAATGCCATGTCCTGTGGTTCGGATTCCACGTAAAAAGGAGGTCCCGTGGCTCATGATCGCGGGATTAACGGTCACGTTAAACTACAAGCTTCCTTTTCCTAACATCTATGCTATCAGACACTCGTCACAAATTGTTAAACATGTCTAAATGTTCAGACTATATCAAACTATAATAAATGTATTAATGAAGCCTAATGAGTAGTACCAGACAGCAAAATATCCAGAATTACATATATTTCCATGCTTAGAATATATTCGACCAATAATATGACGAATAAATTGACTTCACATTGTGCCCGTTTCTCCAATGGGACAGGCGATCACCCGGCCAACATCCCGGCCCCATCAGAAGAAACAGCCAAGGGAGTGGGTAAAACAAATTAGGGCGTGAATATTGGTTCATACAGACAAGACTAAAAGAAATGCTCCAGCGAGCCAGAGAAAAAAGGGTCTTGGGTCGTTTACGGGTTGGGATGGCAAATTGACTGAACCAGGATTCAAAAGCAAACTCCCTAACTTGAATTAACAAACAGAGAAGAAAGGAAAATCCCTCGTAAAATCACATCTGCTCCTTTATTGGCCCAAGGATAAATAAATATGCAACCTGCCTACCACGCACGAGTATAGAGTAAGGGTGTGACAAAGTCCGAAAAAAAATAAAGTTCATAGTCCCTAAACAAACAAAAAAAAATATACTTATTCAAACTCGTGGGTGTCCTCTCTTAAAGTTCCGACAAGGAGATCGCCTTTCAAAAAGCTAAATTAACCCTTAATTTATCGGTGCACACGCATGAAAACATCACTAGCCACTTATCACAAAGTTCACCTGCGGCAAAAACTCTAAGAAAATATCGAATATCTATGTATATTACAACTGTCTACCCTTATACAGCAATGGACGGATCTCCTCTATCGAACTGCAAATTAATAACTAAAGAGGATCATATTACATCAAATAGCACTCAAACATCAACTCAGCTTCACATAATATGGCATTTCAACAATTAATTATAACTTATCATAAATTATTTACACACCCAGATTGTGCTTACATATTTACACTACTAATTCTTATTATTATTACTGATTTATATTCGCCTTTCCAACAACCTTGATCCACACTGTCATATTTGTTATTGTAATTAAATTATAGCATTGTCTAATGTTTATGAAAGGTTAAGAACCTCGTAATAAGGCACCCCAGTGTATTTCATTCTCACAACGAACATTTAATCGCAACCCTTCCGTCGAACACTCTGTGTGGGGATCCGAACAATCTGACTGTCGAGCGCACTATCAATTACACCCCTGCGCTATTCAATATACAACTCATCGATAAACGTAGCACTTTCGTCAAGAGGACCCTGTCCTCACAAATTCAATTCAACGGTCATACGTCGCCCCGTGAATAACCTCGTCATATATGACGGAATAATACCATATTTAACTATCACATTAACTTTACACAACATCATTACAAAATATCATGCATTATTGGCATGTCTCAAGAACCCACACTAACAGAGCGCATCAACTTTATCGGGACCACGAGGTCGTATGATAATATGGCATCCTATCCAAGGAACCTTATTCGACAATCTCCAACCATATTCATTTTGCTATTAAAATCCATGCAATCCGTGACAAACCTTTCAGAATTAAATTCGTATAATGACCTCGGAAATCGAAATGCTAGAATCTCCCAGCAAAATGGGCATCTCATATTATCGTTACCCACTTTCAACTTATTATTATTATTATTATTATGTCTCAGAGAATAAATGTATGTCTTACTCCTACCATTGACACTGTTAATTTATGTAAGTCAAAACGACCCGAAAAGAAAGGAGAAAAAAAAATCTGTACAACCCTATGAGAAAATGATGCTCTTGTTCAATCTGGAATAAATGATTATAAATGGCGTTAAGTTACACGATCTCAGGTTATCTCATGGCACGGCTATCCGAGGTAGAAGTTCTCTTCTTCCTGATGAACAAGGATGGAAATGAAACGTCTTACTTTAGATCCGGTGTCCTCGGAAACCCCTGGCGTCGGCGTCGTCTGCGGCATTAGGGCGGCGTTGTTCCTCCAGCGTCTCCGCGATGTGGTCTCCCAGCGTACTGGTAGAGGTATACGCCCCCGGCACCTCTCGATCTCCTGGCGACGCCCATGTCCGCCCACTGGTTGCCCCCGGTCACCGTCATCGGCGGCGTCTCCTGACGTCCCAACCATGGTCCACTCGTCCATCTCGTCACGACCGTTCACCCCATTATGGCCCCTTTAGAGGTTCAGTGCAGCATGATTTGCGTATTAATATGCATGTTGATTCCCCGAATATTTGAGTCCATGGTTATAAAGTTCATGCCGCCGTGTAGCAATATTACATTTCACTATATCAGAGCACTTTCACGCCCACGCACTATAGCATCTAGTTCCTGGTTCACTTGAATTATATGTATTCACTTTCCTCAACCAGTGACACACTTCCTTCCACGAGGAGCTATTTCGACCTGGCCTTGGCCGACATATCAAGTTGCCTGCGGCCTGCAGTCTTCCAACACAAGCTTAAAGTAGATGTCACATTCTCACTGCGTCTCTTAAAATGCCGCACTGCTATGCTATTTTCGAATGGATGTCTGTTACAATATAGGGCCTCGCGATAATGCTTCGCCTCGACTATCGTTATTATTGTTCTTTCCCTGATACTCGTAATGTTAAACACCTCCTGGTATTCATCTTTAATTAACATAAATTGTCGGCATGATAATTCAGTTTTTCATCACGGCCTCCACTCGGACGACGTTCAAAGGCGCACAATTTTGTTCTGCTATTACCACAGGACATGCCTTCAACACCTTACTATCCGTTAACTTAACCGGACCACATGCATTAATCTTCGTAATCAAAATGGTAAAGTACTGTACAATATTCCACGCGTCTTCACCTATCAATAGCAGCATATGCTTGAATTTAACGGACCTTCCTTTATCAGTTCTGATTATTTCCTCACTTACTAGCGAGTCCGATATCGTCTTGAAATTCACAATTATCGTTCTAGTGACACCTTACTGAACACTGTTCGACAAACAAACTGACATACTTCACTGTAAACAACTCACTGGCACTACATGCACGCTAGCTTCATGACCTGCTGATCACTCCTCGTATCAAATGGCCACGAGCACTGACCACTCACGAAAACCGTTCAAGTTCCCGATGCAAATTTCTGTCTACCTGACATAGGCTACTCGTCCGTGCCCCGCTGGATAACATACTCGTCCACGCACTATAGACTCACTGAACATTCCGGAACTGTGTCCTCCTTCGAGAAAAAAAAATGGAAGGGGTTGGAACCTTCTGGAGCATTCCCCTACTCTCGCGGTTGCCTCGCCGCGTCATGCCATGACGTCATACTGACCCTCCGGTCTCCTCTCGATCTTCTGTCATCCGGGGCCGGTAATTGACCCTGACTGGATCGGTCACAACAAATATTTCATCTCAATTTCATAGTAGGGTAATATGTCAGATGTTACACATCAAATGCGACTACTGTAAGGCTCGTATCTTTTTTGTAATTGATTTCAGTTACTTACAAGATTTTTTTTCGTGCGGCCTCCTGAGAGGCCTAGTGCAGGTCTTCCTAGTCGATGCCCGTGGGCGATCTGCACGCCTGGATGAATGATGGAATGGATGGAGATGAATGAAACTGGGCAAGGATGTGGAAGGAAGCGACCGTGGCCCGTCAGAAGGAACCGTCCCAGCATTTTCCTGGTGTTGAAAATGGGAAACTACGGAAAACCATTTCAAGGATGGCCAACGGTTGGACTCGAACCCACGCGTCTACTGAGTCAGCAGAGAGTTTGGCCCCATGACCTAACTCTGCGCTTTAGCTAGCGTAGCCACTGCTGTCGGTCACTTATAAGATGAAACAGACAGTTCTGGATTTTTCTTTTCATTCCAAAATTCCATTTTCTCGCTGCAGAATCTAACTAGATAACTTGGTATAATGATTTCTATAATCTACATCCCTTACTAATTTAAAACGACAGAAATGGTATCGTCAGTCATTCTAACAATGTTGTAGCGGGCATATCCTTGCGCTGTGAGGGTTCTCATCCACAAAGCCCGTCAGGCTTGAAGTTAATATCCGTACGTATTTGATCTGACAACCGATGAGGCCAATTAGTCTACTCTGTGATACGAGCTGTGTTCTACGCATTAAAGAGGACTATAGAACGAGTGTTAATGGTATCCTTTGATACTGTCTCTTGTAGCGCCAGTGACTGACTGTGCCTTGCCGTCTCATTACTAATGCATATTGTTTGTTTATTTATTCGTTAACTCCCCATAAGGAGAGCGTTACAACACAATCAATTTTCATGTTTTATTCTGGCCCTTTCTTCTTTTTTTCCAAAAAAAAACTCTCATATACTCACTTTGCTTCCTCTTTCTCTCCTCCGTCCATTTCTTTCCCGGTTGTCTCTCGTTGGGAGTTTGCTCAAACATCCGTTGTCTAAGTTTTTCTCTCTATGCGCTCCTGTCTGCCATGTTTTCTGTAGAGATGTTTAGATTCTTGAGGTCTTCCTTTACCCAATTTGTTTTTAGTGTACTATTCGTAACTACAGTATATTAAATTTTTTCTTGTTCAGTCTGTCTTCGGTCATCCTGTGTATATGTCCGTCACATTTTGCCCTTACTTTCCCTGATGTTGTTTGTAATCGTCTCTGTCTGTTTGGACAGTTCCATTGTCGGTCTCTTTATCCATATTCCCTCTTTCTAAACTAGCCCGTAAATCTTTCTCAGAATTATTCTCTCTTGTTTTTCTCATTACTTAATTTTTGTTCGTCCCTTGATTGCTGTCGTTTCTGAAGCGTATAAGGCCCCTGGTAAGACTACTGTACGATAGTGTAGTAATTTGGCATTGATGGAAATACTCTTTTTATTGTAGTGGTTCCATGTAAGTCGGAATGCTTTCTGCAATTTAGCGATCCTGTCTTCATTGGACGCCAAGTTAAGTCCTGTTTTCTGTAAAATCTCTCCTAGGTATTTGAAACTTTCCACTTGTGTTATTTTTCCATACTTGGTTTCCAGTGAGTGCATATTATTATTATTATTATTATTATTATTATTACTGTATTTTTATGACGTTATGCCCAACTAAGGAGTGCGAATGAACCTATTTCACTGTTGAATTTGAATTAGCTTTGTTCTCTTCCCAAAATCTCCTCTTTCTCCCACTAGGATTTTTCCTCCTTTCTGCTGTCCATTCAGTGCTGGCTCTCATTCGGGGATTTTCAGCAAAGTGATGTTTGTCCACCAACGATCTGAATCTAGGACTGTCACATACAATTTCGTCTGTTACGTTGATTTCTTGAAGGTCAATTTCTATTATCCAGCAGCGGGTTCGGGGGCGTAGTTGTTAGCATGCTGAGCTTCTATGCCCAAGGTCGCGGGTTCAAACACGGTTGAAGTCGTCGGATTTGTTTAAACCGTCAAAAATCCTTCAGTATGCCTTCCTTCGGAGGGGAGGTAAAGCCGTCGGACCCATGTCATAGATTTATGGCATGAAAAAGGACCTTTCACTAACTACACTTGTGTGAAGCCAAAATTTGTAGGTTAGAATTGATAACGCTCTATTAGTTCCAACGTTCACCGCGAGGTGCTGACTGCGATGGCATCTAGTTGCCACGTCGGCAAGCAAGCTGTTTGGTAGCAAAAGTAGGAACTCCTTGAAAATTATTGTCTGCAGTCCTTACCTGAATTAAAACAGATAACAAAAACTGATACAGCCATAACAATTAACACCGGTTATCAGACAGATTCTACACACACCCAAAGTACACGGGGCTACATGACCGCGTTGTCGCAGCCCCTAAGCTAAGGAACCAACCAACCAACCAACCTATTAGCCAGTATTCTTGGCTTTTAATGAGGAGGCATGAATAAATATCCTTTTAGTAAGTCTTTCATTCTTCCTTCTTTCAAAATGTTCATAAAATGTTAATCGTATTTTTCTACTAGTGTCTAATATTATCTCGGAATGTTGGTATGACTCATGAGACCTCCTTTTCATCCACACTCCCGCTATACACACTGGGCTAAAGCTTTTCATGAGGATTTCCTTTCTTGTTTTTCTCAATTTGTAGTTAGTGTTCTGCCTCCAATGATAAGGGTTTCATTAGATTCATTTTCAATTCTCCTTCTTTTCTAGTATGTGAGTTGTAAGTCAGTAGTTAGTTTCCATTTGATATCCATATTCATTCTCATTATCACCAAAATCAGTACGGGCAGGTGACCTAGGTGTTTCGCCCCTTAATACAGGAACCACCACCACCTACAGATTTAATTATTTTATTATGGAGTAATTCCATTGAATACCGTCTCATGTATCAGAAGTATTAAAATGATGTGTAAGATAAGCAGACCACTGCTATGATCTTACATCAACGAGTATGGCAATTAATCAAATTGGAGGTTTGTTAATGTATGTAAGGACCAGAATTGTAAGGACCACATTTAACTTTTTATTTTTTTTGTGTTGGCAAGATATATTTACGTACTTTGAAAAAGAAAAGAAAAAACGTGAGTGCAGAAACATGGTGGGAAACAAAATGGTTGATGTACAGTGCTTATACCATATGTGTATTAATTTGTAAAAGTTTATATGTATTAGTGTGTGAAAGTTTATAAATAAAAATAGTGGTACTAGTTCTAAGTCGACGGTTAAATATTGGTGACCCTGACGTGATAAAGAGAAGAAAGATGTCGACAACCGAGACCATGCCGGACACGCGATTAGAAGCCAATAAGGTTAGCATCAAAATCCCACCTTTTTGGATAGAGAAACCCGAAATCTGGTTCTATCAGGTGGAGGCACAGTTTAGTATTTGCAAAATTATTTCAGAAGAGACTAAATTTAATCACCTAGTGTCCCAATTAGAACCTAAGTACATTGAAAACATTTGGGACATTATTAGAAGTGCGGAAGTAAATAAATACTCATTGGCCAAGGAATGATTACGGAACATTTTCAAGGAAAGCGAAGATAAACGTATTAAGAGACTCGTTACTGGAATTGATTTAGGAGACCAGAAACCTAGTCAATTATTGCGTAAGATGCAAGCCTTAGCAGGGATCGATGTATCAGAAAAAGTTCTTAAGACTCTCTGGTTAGAAAAACTCCCGGATTCAATAAAGAATATTCTGATCGTCAGCGACGAAGGGCTTGAAAAGTAGCTATAATAGCAGATAAAATAATTGAAATGAATCCCCGCAACGAATTATTTGCCATGAAAAGTGACTCTTGTAAACAACTGGATGTTCCTGTTACAATGCGCGATATAATGGACAGAATTTCTGGACTAGAGCAACAAATAGCTGCCTTATCCACTGGTCATCAGGTTAGGCCTCGCCATAGAAGTAGTGAACGCCGACGATGTGATAATAGTCGTAGTAAATCACGTAATAGATACACTCCCAGGGGCAAGTACTGTTATTACCATTTCCGATTTGGACAACAGTGTAAACCGGAGAAATTTACAACTCCATGTAGCTGGTCCGAACAGGGAAACGCCACCCAGCAGCAGAATTAGCGGCAAGTTCTGCTGCCCAAGTCAATTGTCGCAAAACCCGCCTATTTGTAACCGACAGAAAAACGGGATTGCAATTTTTAGTTGACAGTGGGGCTGATGTTTCGATAATACCGAGCAACTCCAAAGTTAATACAGATTAGCAATATAAATTGTATGCTGCCAACGGAACCGAAATTCCTACATCTGGAATTGAACTCCGTACCATTGATCTAGGATTACGACGACAATTCCAGTGGCCATTTGTGGTTGCGAAGATTAATAAGGCTATATTGGGAGCAGACTTCTTGCATAAATTCCACTTGTTAGTAGATGTCCACAATAAGAGATTAATAGATGATATAACCAAGCTCTGGACCAAGGGCGAAGTTATATCTATCTCAGATGAAAATGTAGTCAGTACAATGACCCAAAACACAAAATTTACAGATCTATTGCTGCAGTATCCGGGCATAGCTAAACCTAATTTGGTACCTGGCAAAATTAAACATGATGTCCAACACTTCATTACCACTGAAGGTCCGCCCGTGTTTTGTAGGGCAAGACAATTAGATCCCAAGCGCATGGAATTGGCAAAACAAGAATTCAAATACATGTTGGACAATGGCATAATAAGGCCATCCAAATCATCAAGGGCTAGTCCTCTTCACCTGGTGCCGAAGAGGGATGGTTCGATTCGTCCGTGTGGAGATTATAGACGATTAAAAGAACAGTTCCCGATTGTTATCCTGTTCCTAGGATAGAAGATTTTCACTGTATTTTGCGAGGAAAGAACACCTTTTCTAAAATCGATCAATTAAAGGCTTATCATCAGATACCCATTGCGGAAGAAGATAAACATAAGACTGCAATCATCACACCATTCGGACTGTATGAATTTAATGTAATGAGTTTTGGTTTGCGGAATGCACCTTCCACCTTCCAATGATTCATTAATGAGGTTATGCATGGACTGGATTTTGTATTCTCTTACCTGGATGACATATTGATCGCCTCATCCAGTAATGAAGAACACCGAGCACACCTGAAACTAGTTCTAGAGCGACTGTCAGAGTATGGCCTTCGAATCAACATCTCAAAATCAGTATTTGGTGCGAATGAATTAGCATTCCTAGGCTACTGGATTACACCAGAGGGATCTCGTCCCCTACCTGAGAAAGTACAAGCAATTTTGGAGTACAAGTTACCTAGTAAACTTCATGAGCTCATCACATTCCTTGGTGTTGTCAACTACTATCGCCGTTACCTTAAAGATGCAGCACAAACTCAGGCTGTATTACATAAATATCTTAAGGGAGCGAAGAAGAAGGACAACAGACTCATTCAATGGACTGAGGAAGCAAAGCAAATGTTTGAGAAATGTAAAAATGATATCGCAAACGCTGCATTATTAGCGTTTCCCAACCCAGACTTACCTCTGACACTTGGCACTGACGCGTCTGATTTTGCGGTCGGTGCTGTGCTCCAGCAACTGGAAAATGACAGCTGGAGGCCAATTGCTTTCTTCTCACAAAAGCTGAGTCAGGCACAGAAGGTTTATAGTACCTACGACCGAGAATTGTTGGGAATTTACCTTTCTGTAAAGAAGTTCAAGCATTTAATTGAAGGAAGAGACTTCATAATCCTCACCGATCATAAACCACTCACATTTGCTTTCAAGCAAAGCAATGAAAAAGCATCTCCTAGGCAGATGAGACAGTTGCAGTACATCTCACAATTTTCAACTGATCTCCGTCATGTCAGTGGCCTCGACAATGTTGTTGCGGTCGCCCTTTCCAGAGTTGATGAAATATCAATAATGGATTATGATGAGATTGCCAAGAGCCAGCTAAAAGATCAGGAATTGCAGCAACTCTAGACAGGAAACAACTCCCTAAACTTCAAGCAATACCAAATACCATCAGGAAACTCTCTTTGGTGCGACACTTCCACTGCAAATATCAGACCTTACATCCCTAAAGCATTTCGTCACCCAATATTTCTACATTTTCATGGGTTAGCCCATCCTGGCATAAGGACTACAATGAAGCTGTTGACTAGTAGAGTCATTTGGCCGAATATCACAAAAGATGTGCGACAATGGACTAAATCCTGTGTTAGCTGCCAGAAAACCAAGGTCACTCGCCACACAAGATCGCCGCTTGAAAACTTTGAAGAACCCGATGAATGCTTCAGTGTAGTGCACATTGACCTCATTGGACCGCTTCCACCCTCTAACGGTATGACTTATTACTTAACCTGCATCGACCGCTTCACATCCTGGATGGAAGACATATCCCTGGAAGACATCACAGCTGAAACAGTGTCAAAAGCTTTCTACCATCACTGGATTACAAGATTTGGCGTCCCATTTCGCGTAATCACTGATCAAGGCACTCAATTTAGATCACAATTGTTTAACAATTTGGCCATAGTATGTGGAATAAAACTTCAGCACACAACACCATATCATCCACAGTGTAATGGCAAAGTTGAGCGACTGCATAGAACCCTGAAGTGTGCGATCAAGACTCACAACTCTTCTAAATGGACAGAAACCTTACCTACCGTCCTATTGGGTCTACGCACTGCACTACGAGAAACGTCAAGCCACTCTATTGCACAGATGGTTTATGGTAAAACCATTAGACTGCCTGGTGAATTTTTTGAGGAGCCAATTACGAGGATTGACTCTGACTCGTTTGCATCCAACTTGCAAAACTAGATGCTGAACCTGAAACCTGCCAGATCTAAATAGAGCACATCGAGATCAGTGTTTGTCCCAAAAGACCTTCAGACATGTTCCCATGTGTTTGTGAGATGTGATAGGGTCAGAAAACCATTAGAACCTACATATGATGGTCCCTTCCCTGTCATAACAAGACATGAAAAATACTTCACCATCGAGTGCAAGTGTGAACACATAAATGTGTCAGTGGACAGACTTAAGCCAACATATGTATTGCAGGAAGAATATGAAGCAGTAAAGGAGCTTCCAGAGTCAGCAAAGGACACTAAACTCCAACAACCCACTAATGAACCTTCGCCAAATACCAGACTGTCAAAATCTGGAAGAACTATAAGGTGTCCAGTTCGATTTTTAGAGAACGTCATCTCTGTCAAGAATTTTTGAAGTGATGTGTCAAGTTCGTAACTGTGTTACTGGTGGGGGAGTAGTGTAAGGACCACATTTAACTTTTTATTTTTAAGTGTTGGCAAGATATATTTACGTACTTTGAAAAAGAAAAGAAAAAACGTGAATGCAGAAACATGGTGGGAAACAAAATATTTGATGTACAGTGCTTATACCATATGTGTATTAATTTGTAAAAGTTTATATGTATTAGTGTGTGAAAGTTTATAATAAAAATAGTGGTACTAGTTCAAAGTCGGCGGTTAAATGTACATGTTTATTAACAATTGTAAATGTTCTATTTATATAATTTATTTGTGATTCTCTACATAGTATAAACCGCGAAGTCCCCGATTCTCGGATGTAACAGGTAATCTCGAGAAGCACTGGATGGATTTCAATGCGGTTTTCACCATTCTGTAAAGGATTTCTCGAGGAAGGATTGTGTAGAAAAAAAAATTATGACCAAAGGTATCCGTGCAGTAACGATTTCAATGAATCGAGTCAAGGAGAAACATACCATCCATACGCCTTTTAAGCTTACGCTGGGTAAATCGTTAAAAATATCTACATACTATGAGTGTAAGAATTGTTCTACAAAGACATCCGTGACAGCATATCTCTATCTTCAATACAACGCCCACTATAAGATTGCTACGTTTTCATTTCTTCCAACAATCTCCATTCAGTGGAAATTCTAATTACTAGCTTCGGAGCAAGCGAGCCTGTCACCTCAGCTTCGGCCAACATCAAACTGTCGAGTTGTGTCGAGTTAAGACTTCAGAGAAGAGTATATGTGTTTGGAGTTTCGCTGTTCACCTCGGCTTTTCTGAATTACGTCTGGGACCTGCCGTCCGTGCGCCTTTTAAGCTTACGCTTGGTAAACCGATAAAGATACCGGGCGAATCTGAGATGGGTTGCTAGTTAATTAATAATTGTATACAGTGCAGCACTGCTCTTTTCTGTACTTTCTTTATCACCAATATTTGGAGCGCTCATAACTCGCACGACAGGCATGGCACGAGCAACATCTATCTCATATAATGATGATGATGATGACGATGATAATGATGATGATAATGATGATGATAGTTGTTTTAAGGTGCCTAACATCAAGGTTAACGGTCCCTTTTGGATTGGATGTAAATGCAAATTGTAACTGAAACTAACTTCTGACTTGTATCCTAGAAGGAGAAATGGAAAACAACAGAGGAATGACAGAAATAAGACAGAGAAAAGAAATGCCCTCAACCCTTGAAGAATGAGGATTGAGGTACTTGAAAGGGAGAATAGCCATGAAAAGCAGATAGGAAAGGAAAAAGGGTCCAATCCAGAAACACTGGAAAAAAGGGAAACACCGGATCTAGCTCAGGAATCCTTCGGGGTCACCAAATTCTGAACTCACATGCCATGAGCCCTTGAAGGTGTAGCACTATATAGGGTACGCCTTAAGTGGTGGGGCTACATACACCTTGCTTCTTTTAGGGCCTTGAGTAGAAGGCACGAGATATGAGTAAAGAAAAAATGAGATTTGTCCCCTCAAAGAATGAGGGTGTCAGGAAAGATGAGATAATAGCCAATTAAGGCGGGAAATTGAAAATCACCCTACGCCTTGGGTACCCTCTTTCCATCAGGGTCAGAAGAGTTGACCATGGGAAGTCGACATAGAAGCACAAGTAAGTGGAAGCAATACCGGACTTAGCTTGGGTCCCGTGGTTGCCAACCCACTAGTTGTGAGCCCCTAACGGGTGTCGTGTATATAGCACACCAGTATATTTCAAGTTCACCTAAACCATTGTCTTAATCATTTTAAAAGTGTACAAATGACCTCGACAGTGTGAGCTATTTCAGAGCTATTTCTAATCTTTAAATACATGTGTGTTTTAATGTACAAGCAGTAGGCCTACGCATTGTTGTATTTCACGAATTCTGAAATAAACCAGTGACTAATGTGGCCTTTATTCTAAATTCTTTCTTAATAACATTTAAGTGGCCCTACGAAATTGTTTTTTTAAATATATATGTGGGTTTTTACATGTTACCACCAGAGGTAAGGTTCGACCGTGGACATTTTTCATCCAAGATCAAAAACTTCCTAACTCCTAATTTTCCATATGTTGGGAGGAGTGAGTCTCCCGAAAGCAATACAATTATTAAGACGATGAAAGGAAGATATCTTAAAGCCGAGAGATTGAAGATAAAGCTAATTATTTTGGAAAGGAATTCAATGGTTAGGTTGTATACAAAGATAGGAACAAATTGTAGAATTGTAGGCCAGCCGTCACCTGGCCACTTTCTATTGACGAATTATAAATCAATATCAGTGGGCGATAATGGTGCAGGGCCCAATGAACCTGGGCCGAGGTGATAATAGATTGCCTCACCAGCAACTGGGCGGGTGCGCTTCACTCGTCTAATAAATGAACAATGGGCGCTGAAAGAAACCACAAATCATAATCGCACGATGAGCTTAATAAGAAGGAAAACACGAACCAGAGATCTTAAGGTGGGATCCTTTCTTTCAATAAGCATTTTATACAGCAATGTTCCCTAGGTATTATGCAGTGTCAGTTGAAGGTACACCAGGTGAGTTAGCCGTGGTCGTTACGGCATGGCTGCAGGCAGTCGCTAACATCCGGGAGGCGGGGAGGTTCGAATCCCCCCACCGGCAACCTTGAAGGTGGTCTTTTGTGGTTTCCCATCTTCCTTCCAGGCAAATGCCGGGGTTGGTCCCTGCCTATAGGCCACAGCCGCTACCTTCCAATTCCTCGTCCTAACATTCAGACTTTCCTCCCCATTTGTTTATTTATTTATCGTATGGCTTTTAGTGCCAGGAGTGTCCGAGGACATGTTCGGCTTGCCTGAGTCTGTAGCTGCTTCCGGCGGACACCCTTAGGGTGAGCTACAAGTCCCATTCAATTTCAAGTAGTTCCAACTTTCGCTACCAGATATTAATGGTACCTACAGGTGAACGTTGGAACTTCGATAGAGCGTTCCGACGAAATCTAACCTAACAATTTAGCTTCACACTCCACACGTGGTGGTACTTGTAGCTCACCCCATGGGTGTCCGCATAGAAGCAGCTATAAACTCTGGCGATCTGAACATGTCCTTGGACACTCCCGGCACTAAAAGCTATGCGCTAAAAAATTGAGGTTACACCCAGATGTATCACCTCGACTCGTCAGTACTCGTCAGTACACGTCAGTACCCCCTTGTCTAGACCCCTCGTGGAATAGCAACTAGCCTACTTGTTGTGTCTGATCTATGCACTTTTGTCCAGAACTAGCTGTACCCGGCATGCGTTACAATGACAATCAAAGAAAGAGTTGGCGTTGTAATTTGAGTAGGGGGGTAGTAGGAGTTCTGCTTCACCCATTTTATTTGTACCTGACTGTACATGTTAAAATAATTAATATCTCTCGAACGCATGGTCCGATTTTGACAAATGAGGTGTCGTTGGACTCGAGCTGACGTTCTGTTTCCTATGGACCACTCATTTCAACCCCTAAATAAAACATACCCCTACTAGGGGGTGAAATTGTATTTTTTTAGTGACAGTCTCTTTTCAAATGTGACATGTATAAGGTGCGCTGCTAAAATGAACTTAAATGTTGTTGCTCATATAGCGCATGCGTTTTACGAGATGCCGCTATGGATTAACATTTTTGATTTTGTTTTATACGCATGCGCACTTGGGATTTTTGTAAGAGGGCGAGCTCTTTGAAAAAAATTATTGATAAGAAGGGGTTTTGGTGGTGAGGAGAGAACCAGATAGTCGCCTACTTTCCTACGAAGTTTGCCGATATCTCTCGAACGCAAGGTCGGATTTGGACGTGTGACGTGTCAAATCGCTTGTCTCGAAGCCCTATACATGTTATTAATAGGTTCAAGTTTTGAGAATGAGGGAAACAGGCTTTTTGGGGGTAAAACCGTGATTTTAGACTTTTTCCGATATTTCACGAATGCCTGGTCGGATTTGGTCCTATGACGTGTCAAATGGCTTGTCTAGAAACCCTGTTTATTTTGGTAATAGGTTAAAGTTTTTGAGAATGAGGGAAACAGAATGTTTTGGGGTAAAACCGTGATTTTAAACTGTTTGCTATATTTCGCGAACCAATCATGCTAGAGGCGTGTACGAGGGGTCCAAAGACTTGGGCTGACGTACACTTTACAATGGACTACTCGTTATATTTTTTAAAAAATTTGGAAACTCGATTTTGGCGTAAAAAAAGTGTTTTTTGTGATTTTTGCTGATAAATCACGAACCAATAAGCCTAGAGACAAGTGCGAGGTGTCATTTTTTTCATTGCGTTACCCTCTTGCCGAGGATGTTCGTGTTGAGCAGGAATGAAAAACCATGTTGAGGTAAAACCAGGATTTTAGACTTTTTGCTTTATCTCGCAAACCCATAACGCTAGAGACGTGTACGAGGTGTCCTAGGACTCGGGATCACGCCCCCTTTTAGAAACTATGTTTGACATGTTGACAATGGCCCTACGCCATACATGTTGAAAAAAAATTCTTTATCGATACCTGTTTATAATGTTCATGAAGCGTGATGGTTGAGAGAGACGATACTGCCGGGTGTGTGTGTTTCAACGAACCTGTCGATAACCACAAGGACCATGCTTAACAGATCAATCGCTATTTCGATAGGTCGGTTTACGACAGAGCGAGCGTTCGTTTTTTTCACACATTTTACCCTCGAAGATGATCTTTAACGTGCAAACGGTGATGAGAACTTGGTTCTATGTTGGTCGAAGCGAGTAGAGAAAACAAACTTGCAGACAAGCAGGAGGTGAATGTCATTTGAGCTTATTGGAGTGCGTTGATCTGACTTGACAACAGGTGCAATGGAAAATGACAAAGACGCTGAGGACACTTGAAGGTGAAATAATCTGACCATCGTGGTGGCAGGGAAGAGCGAAATGCATGCATACACGTGTGAGATGACATGCACGCTAAACAAGTTACATCCTGTTTGCTTCGTACGTGACAAAATGCAAGTTCATGTGAAATTTGATCTGCCACAGGTGTTCACTTTGGGCGTTAGCTGTCCACGTGACCGATAACAGGATGTTCAAAGCGTGGGAAAAAATGATTATACATGCAATGTAACATATATAAAGACATGTCGTTATCATTTCCTCTCTGACTTAGCCTTTGAACACATTGCGTTGCGTGAAACCCCTGGTCTTGTTTAACAGTTTTGGTGTTGGTGGAAAATACTTAACCTTGTTGTGAGGTAGGTATATATTTATTCATTTATACATTTATTGACTTATATATATTTACAAGCAATTATTTATTGATTAGGTAATTAATGATTTTATTTATTTATTTGTTTGCAGATAACTGGTATACCTTACATGTCTGAAAGAGAAGAAACCATTGCACTTTTTAGCTCACTAGAAGGAAACAGCAACAAGCCACTGCAAGTGAAGGTGAGATGATTTTTTTTAAACTAACTTGTTTCATTTTCTTGTTTCATATTTTACTTTATAAAATGCATGTACTAACCTGAATTTAGGTATTTATAACGGTTTATTTTATTTATTTTTAGAAACTTGGAAAGAAAAGCCTTACCGCCGTAGCAGTCGCTGAAAACACGAGACTCAGTAAAGTGCAAGCATTGTTTCCAGGCAGTGAACTATTTAAAACTTAGGTAAGTCTAACTTAAAAATGCTATTCCATTTTACCACTACTGAAACTCGTAGACAAAAAAAATTCATTACCTGTACATGACTGGGACAATGATTGCTTTCTTGATTAATGGCTATGTTGTTGTTGTTGACTGGGAAAAGTACAAGGCCATGTTGGATTTTCTAAAAATAAAAAAAATAAATTTAATTTATGGGTGGTTCCCTATGGACTCAACGAATATCCACAGGTTTGAACATGATAATGTGAACAAAGTGACATGACATTCATTTTTGTTTATATATTGGTTAAAGGGGGGGGGGGGGTAAATGACTGTAGATTTATAAAAAGAAAATAAGTACATGGGTTACTGTTAGTGCCAACATACAGTTTATTTTTAATGATGTTTTGATATATTAATGCCAATTAACGTTAACGTTTTATTTACAAGTATTGATTGATTGATTGATTGATTGATTGATTGAGTGAGTGATGGGTTATTTTGTTTGCTTTTAGGTGTCGTCATGTTCCATTAACGTAATGAACAGACAGTGAACAAGCATGCATTATGCTTTAAAGTACTCTGTGCTCTTGTGCAACGTTAATAACTTACAATAAGAAAAAGGTTTATTGTAACACATGGCTTTAGTACCAAATACAACAAGTGAGCAAGTTGGTTTACCACGTGGGTTAAATTTAAAATTAGAACATGACCGTTGGTTAACATTTGAATCCTGGCCTGTAGGCTTTTTGTCGACACATTAACTTGCAAAAGCCGTTTTTTTTACTTGAACCGAGAAGATGTGGTGCGCTGTGTGTTTTGTCGTATTGAACTTTCACACTGGGAAGAAGGGGATGATCCCTTTAGAGAACATTTGCGATGGTCTCCTTGTTGTCCTTACATGCTTGGAAAACAAGTGGGTAACATACCTGTGTATTCATTTTACCGAACCACAATACCATTGGCCGCTACTTACGTTGCTGAATCACAAATAAATAATAATAATGTATTACCAGCCAACAACAGAAAATCCAACATGGCCTTGTACTTTTCCCAGTCAACAACAACAACATAGCCATTAATCAAGGAAGCAATCATTGTCCCAGTCATGTACAGGTATTGAATTTTTTTTGTCTACGAGTTTCAGTAGTGGTAAAATGGAATAGCATTTTTAAGTTAGACTTACCTGAGTTTTAAATAGTTCACTGCCTGGAAACAATGGTTGCACTTTACTGCGTCTCGTGTTTTCAGCGACTGCTACGGCGGTAAGGCTTTTCTTTCCAAGTTTCTAAAAATAAATAAAATAAACCGTTATAAATATCTAAATTCAGGTTAGTACATGCATTTTATAAAGTAAAATATGAAACAAGAAAATGAAACAAGTTAGTTTAAAAAAAATCATCTCACCTTCACTTGCAGTGGCTTGTTGCTGTTTCCTTCTAGTGAGCTCAAAAGTGCAATGGTTTCTTCTCTCTCAGACATGTAAGGTATACCAGTTATCTGCAAACAAATAAATAAATAAAATCATTAATTACCTAATCAATAAATAATTGCTTGTAAATATATATAAATCAATAAATGTATAAATGAATAAATATATACCTACCTCACAACAAGGTTAAGTATTTTCCACCAACACCAAAACTGTTAAACAAGACCAGGGGTTTCACGCAACGCAATGTGTTCAAAGGCTAAGTGAGAGAGGAAATGATAACGACATGTCTTTATATATGTTACATTGCATGTATAATCATTTTTTCCCACGCTTTGAACATCCTGTTATCGGTCACGTGGACAGCTAACGCCCAAATTGAACACCTGTGGCAGATCAAATTTCACATGAACTTGCATTTTGTCACGAACGAAGCAAACAGGATGTAACTTGTTTAGCGTGCATGTCATCTCACACGTGTATGCATGCATTTCGCTCTTCCCTGCCACCACGATGGTCAGATTATTTCACCTTCAAGTGTCCTCAGCGTCTTTGTCATTTTCCATTGCAACTGTTGTCAAGTCAGATCATCGCACTCCAATAAGCTCAAATGACATTCACCTCCTGCTTGTCTGCAAGTTTGTTTTGTCTACTCGCTTCGACCAACATAGAACTAAGTTCTCATCACCGTTTGCACGTTAAAGATCATCTTCGAGGGTAAAATGTGTGAAAAAAACGAACGCTCGCTCTGTCATAAACCGACCTGTCGAAATAGCGATTGATCTATTAAGCATGGTCCTTGTGGTTAGCGACAGGTTCGTTGAAACACACACACTCAGCAGTATCGTCTCTCTCAACCATCACGCTTCATGAACATTATAAACAGATATCGATAAAGATTTTTTTTTCAACATGTATGGCGTTAGGCCCATTGTCAACATTCAAACATAGTTTCTAAAAGGGGGCGTGATCCCGAGTCCTAGGACACCTCGTACACGTCTCTAGCGTTATGGGTTTGCGAGATAAAGCAAAAAGTCTAAAATCATGGTTTTACCTCAACAAGGTTTTTCATTCCTGCTCAACACGAACATCCTCGGCAAGAGGGCAACGCAATGAAAACAAGTAGTTCTGTGAAGAACTATACAGCCTATTTTCATATAACCTACTTATGTTAACTGCCACTATCAACATACAAAATTTTAGTTTGATTGCTGTAATAGATTCGTAGATATTGAGTACCGACTAAATATTTCGGATAGTCGCCATGTTGGTCCTAGAGTTATGTAATGTTACATGAAGATTATTGTGCACGTGTAGCATTCAAACTTCAATCGCATGATTAGGACACAAGAAGTAACAAGGAGATTTAAAAATTTCGCACAGCTGCCATCTTGTGGTTATGGATACAATTGAAATAAATTAGATGCCAGTGGATTAACATTCGTAAAAGGATTTACTGTGCCAAGTTTCACTGCACTCGGATGGTTAAATTGCGAGAAACGTCCATGTGAATATTTATACTTCGCGTCGCCGCCATGTTGGATTTGTGATCGCCAGGTTATTTAAAGTCATATAGGTCAACTTAAGTTCATAGCCCCTATGAACATAAAAAAATCAGTTTGATTGCTATAATAGATTCGTAGATATTCAGAGTCGTCTGAATATTTCGGATGGTCGCCACGTTGGATTCTTAAATGTATAGGCCATAGAGTCATGTACCATTGAAGGAAAATTATTGCGTAGGTTCATCAATCAAACTTTCACTTCGATCACTTGATTACGACACAAAAATATAAACTTAATTTTAAAATTCGCACAGCCGCCATCTTGAAGTTATATAAACAATTGAACTAAATTAGATACCAGTGCATTGCAATGTGTATAAACATTTCCTGTACCAGATTTAATTGCGTTTGGAACATTAAATCTCGAGAAAGGTCTATTTAAAATTTTCAAATTCGCTTGGCCGCCATGTTGTAGTTAACCGTTTTTTGAAAGTCTTGTAGGTGAACTTCCAGTAGTGCCCTTTATCTCCGTATAAAATTTCAGGCTGATAAAGCTCATAGTTTCAGAGATATAGAATGCCGGTGAAATATTTCGCTCATCCGCCATCTTGTGGTTTTATAAACAATTGAACCAAGTTAGATGTCGGTGCATTACAATGTGTATAAACATATACTGTACCAAGTTTTATTGCGTTTGGTTGGTTAAATCGCGAGAAACGTCTATTTAAAAGTCGCGAATTCGCGTGGCCGCCAAGTTGGATTTGTAGTTACCAGTTTTCCAAATGTCACATAGGTGAACTTCTAGTAGCGTCCTTTATCACTGTAATAAATTTCAGGGTGATATCGGTAATAGTTTCGGAGATATTGAATTCTGGTGAAATATTTCGCACAGCCGCCATGTTGGAATGTTGAGACGTAACGAAATTTGAAGGGCACGGTCGAGGTCGCCCGGAATAGAACTATGAACCTACAGAGTTTCATTTAAATCGCTCCAGCCGTTTAAAAGTTATTAGGGGGGACACACACACACCTCACACACACACACACACGCACACACACACGGACAAAAGGTGATCTCATAAGCCTATTTTTTCAAAATTGAAAATGGGCTAAAAATGACACCTCGCACTTGTCTCTAGGCTTATTGGTTCGTGAGTTATCAGCAAAAATCACAAAAAACACTTGTTTACCCCAAAATCGAGTTTCCAATTTTTTTTTTAAATATAACGAGTAGTCCATTGTAAAGAGGACGTCAGCCCAAGTCTTTGGACCCCTCGTACACGCCTCTAGCATGATTGGTTCGCGAAATATAGCAAACAGTTTAAAATCACGGTTTTACCCCAAAACATTCTGTTTCCCTCATTCTCAAAAACTTTAACCTATTACCAAAATAAACAGGGTTTCTAGACAAGCCATTTGACACGTCATAGGACCAAATCCGACCAGGCATTCGTGAAATATCGGAAAAAGTCTAAAATCACGGTTTTACCCCCAAAAAGCCTGTTTCCCTCATTCTCAAAACTTGAACCTATTAATAACATGTATAGGGCTTCGAGACAAGCGATTTGACACGTCACACGTCCAAATCCGACCTTGCGTTCGAGAGATATCGGCAAACTTCGTAGGAAAGTAGGCGACTATCTGGTTCTCTCCTCACCACCAAAACCCCTTCTTATCAATAATATTTTTCAAAGAGCTCGCCCTCTTACAAAAATCCCAAGTGTGCATGCGTATAAAACAAAAACAAAAATGTTAATCCATAGCGGCATCTCGTAAAACGCATGCGCTATATGAGCAACAACATTTATGTTCATTTTAGTAGCGCACCTTATACATGTCGCATTTGAAAAGAGACTTTCACTAAAAATTACAATTTCACCCCCTAGTAGGGGTAGGTTTTATTTAGGGGTTGAAATGAGTGGTCCATAGGAAAGAGGACGTCAGCTCGAGTCCAACGACACCTCATTTGTCAAAATCGGACCAAGCGTTCGAGAGATATTAATTATTTTAACATGTACAGTCAGGTACAAATAAAATGGGTGAAGCAGAACTCCTACTACCCCCCTACTAATTTGGTTTGTTGAAGTGCTTTTGGATACACAATCCATTTTTCTTTCCCCGTTAACTGTCTCTAAATTATTGTAAAATGGATTTACTAATTCAGCAACATTTGTGGAAGCATGCACAACTCACCAACTTTTCATCGCATTCAGATGATTGGTATATAAACCCACAAAGGACAGACATACAGACTAACACGTAAATTTTCTTTAGCCTATTTTCATAAAAGGAATAGGCTTATGAGATCACCTTTTGTCCGTGTGTGTGTATATGTATGTGTGTGCCCCCCTAATACAATCTAAACGGCTGGAGCGATTTCAATGAATGAATACGTCTCACCAATCTAACATGTGCGAAATATTTCACCGGCATTCTATATCTCCAAAGCTACTACTGATATCACCCTGAAAATTTGCACGGTAATAAAGGGCTCTACTAGAAGTTCATCTATGTGACGTTCTGAAACCTGTTAATTATAAAATGAACATGGTGGCCAAGCAAATTTGAAACATTTAAATAGACGTTTCTCGCGATTTAACCATCCGAGCGCCGTGTAATTTGGTACGGTAAATTCTTATGCAAATTTCAATCCACTGACATCTAATCTATTTCAGTTGTTTTCATAACCTCAAGATGGCGGATGTGCGAAATTTTAAAATTCCTTTTCTAAAATTTCTTTTGTCCTAATCATGCAATTGAAGTTTGAATAATTAACTTGCGCAGAAATCTTCATCACATAGTACAAAACTCTATGGCCTGCATACAAATCCAATATGGCGACCATCCGAAATATTTAGACGGTTCTCAATATCTATGAATCTATTACAACAATTAAACTGACATTTTGTATGTTGATAGAGGCAATTAACATAAGTAGGATATATGAAGTCGCCTCCGTAGCGTAGCGGTCAGCATGGTTAGTTAGCTGCCGCCCCGGAGGTCCTGGGTTCGATTCCTGGCTCTGCCACGAAATTTGAAAAGTGGTACGAGGACTGGAACGGGGTCTACTCAGCCTCGGGTGGCCCAAATGAGTAGAGGGGGTTCGATTCCCCCTCAGCCATCCTCGAAGTGTTTTTCCGTAGTTTCCCACTTCGTCTTCGGGAAAATGCCGGGATGGTACCTTATTCAAGGCCACGGCTGCCTCCTTCCCTCTTCCTTGCCTATCCATCCTCACCATCCCTTACCTTTCCTCATGAGGCCACTGTTCGCTTTGCAGGTGAGGCCACCTGGGCGAGGTGCCAATCCCACCTCACCAGTTGTATCCCTTCCGATTCGATGTTCCCAGCTCTAGGAAACTGCCCGTAGAGGCGGTAGTGGTGAGTTCCCTCGCTCAGTCCATGGGTTCCACCAACCTGGAGGGTAAACGACTAAAAAAAAAAGATATGAAAATAGGCTATTTAGTTATTCATGGAACTACTTGTTATTTTGTTACCTCAGTTGGTGTTCGTATTTTTCTTACTTTCATTTTTCGAGGGTCCAGAACTCTTCTTTTTGCTACGGTATTCTCTGAATACATGTTTGTTGTAGATTTATTTACAGGCGTTGCAACATCGTTGTCATGTAGTCCCGTTTACTATGGGTGTGTGTGGCATTTGTCTGATAATCTGTCTTATTGTATTGGCTCTATTAGTATGTGTAGCCTATTTGTAATTCAGGAGAGCATTGGGAACGAGACGACCGTGGCCTTAAGTTAGGAACGATTTTCCAGGAGTGGAAGTGGGGAAACCACGGTAAAACACGTCCAAGATGGCTAAGGTGGGAATCGAACCCACGTCTTCTCAGTTTGCCTTACGAGACTTAGATTACTCCATTCCAGCCCTCAGACCAGAATTAAATTTCTTGGTAAAGCCGGGAATTGAACTCGGACCTACGGGGCGATCGACAAGCATGCTAACCACTACACCGCGAGGTGGTGCTCCTCTGACTACAGTGAGTCCCTACAGGTGACAGGATATTATATAGTATGCTGCCTCACCATTCACTGTACGCTCTGGATAGCGCTACACAGCAATGACTCACCCTGGTGTTAGTCACCTGGCTCCATTTTCTCCCTTTTCCAGTGACTCTCCTCTTTCCTATCATCATATATATTATCATATATATATATATATATATATATATTATTTCAGTAGTATAGATCCCTCGCCAACGGCCTAGCCGTGTTGAAACACCGGATCCCATGAAAACTCCGCAGTTAAGTAACATTGGGCGCAGTCTGACCTTGGATGGTATGCCGGTTCTAGGCACTGCGCGCTGTTGGCCAACATGAGGTGAAGCGGAAAGGCCCTGGCCACCCTACCGCAAGTAAACTCCGGCTGGGGGTAGCCTCTTCGAAGGCTCGGACCTGCCTTCGGGCAGAATACCAATTAATTAATTAATAGATCCCTCCTGCGGCGCTCACAAGCGACCGGTCGTAACAAATGAGCATGCACATGAAAGAGAATAGACATTGACAGTGACGAATTGCACTCTAATTTCATAAATATATATACTTTCTTTAAAATATGAATTTAGAAGAAATGTAGGCTTACGAAGTGTGCGATTTTCAGATACAGTTGCTGTAGGAAAATACGCTCATTAATTGCTGTCCACTTCACATTTTGGCCGCTGTGACGCCTGTTTCATGTCATTTTAACATTCTGAGGTATTTTCTTTATAGTTTTTCATGGATTTCAGAAACAGGTAAATCAAATGAATGAGTACTCAAATCGTATAATTTCCTAAATATCGAATAACCGGTGAGTGTTATGATGATCCAATTGTCAGCGATTGCTTTCTTAAGTTAGCGAACGTAGAAATTTGGAATTCTATCTGAAATATAAATAGTGTTCTATAATCATTTGGTTGAAATAAAAACATAACAACCTTTCTCCTTAAGTCTCTCATTATAAACCTATTGGGGAAAGTGTGGTTTATGGACATGGTAGATTTCTCGCCCGGGTCCGCTAGTCATTCTTTATTAGCTTTACATCCAGCCAAGTCACTCTGTCCCAATTCTCCAAAGAATTGAGGGCATTTCTGTTCCCTGCATTGTATTTCCCTTATTCCATATACTGTATGTGTCAAGGGGAACAATACATCGAATTCCAAATAAGACATATTTTCCAAGTAATATGAATGAAATTTCCTTGTGAATAGCGTTACGAACTCATAACCTCCTTTCCTTAGGAGAACTTCGCTCTATACCTCCGATGACACAGATAGTGAATGCAATATCACGAGAAAGCACACCGCTTGAACGACTTTGAGGGCGGAAGACATTTAATATCATCATACAGGGTTACTAAAGATTTGTTTGACTTCTTATAAATGACTTTAGAGAATTGCTTTTTATTATTATTAATATTACATGAAAATTGCAGCCAATGGCCACAGCTGGGTACTTTTGATTGAACGCCCGAAGGCTCCCAACAAGTTCGATTTCATGTAGTTCCAACCAGATGCTGCTGTCACTAACACCTAGATGAACGTTGGAACTTGATAGAGTGTTTCTAACCAGCCAAATACTGTATAACCTACAAAGTTTGCTACACACTACCAATTGTAGCGGTAGGTTCTTTTACGTGCCCTAAATCTATGACACGGGCCCGCTGGCTTTATTTCCTTTCCAAAGGAAGGCATACTGAAGGACTTTAACGCTCTTAAAAATCCGACGACTTCGGGTTGGTTTGAACCCGCGATCTTGGGCATAGCTGTTTAGCACGCTACCGAAGCCGCTCATTGCTTTTTTGAAGCCGAATTTACAATCAAGCGCAGGAGTGGAAGGAAAACCTCTGGCAGGTCTGCGAACCGATTACACTACAACGGTCTACGCCTACACCTGGATAATACACACACTGACCTTATGGTATAACGAGATTCAAACTGCAAATCGTAATACCAACTAAACGCACTACGCTGTGTAGTTAGATAATATTAGTATTGAAACCAACCAAGCGAGCCTGAATGGATGGTTTCATTACGAAAGAGATGTGATGTACAAATCAGACCACACTAATATAGCCAGAAGGAAGCTGAGCGAGAACATTGTCTTCAGAGGAATCTTGCCAGCATAAATAGTTGTACAGAGCGATTATTCGTCAGGTAGGCTATGCACCAAGTCGAAATTGCCTATTTTAATTGAAAGGCGGGTTGATTAAGAATTAGAGTTGTTTAGAGTGTTATTTTCCAGTCACAGAAATAGTCACTCGAATTTCGATGATAATAATATATTTTTTTAGGGGAAGAAATGCATTTACGCCCTTAGTGTCGGGCTCCTGAGTGTCAGGTTACCGACTAAAACTCCCCCTGTTACTTCTGGACCCTAGCCTGGAACCGTTTAACACATTACTTCAGGCTAGGACCATATTATGCAAGGACACTTGAACTCAACTATCTTTTTCATTATACTGTTCACTGATTAACAAGAGATCACTTTGCTTCTCTGTAACTAGCTGATACAGCAGATCATCGACTGTTTTACTTCTATGGCTTTAAGTACACGAATCATTTGAACCTCAGAGCCTTTTCCTTGTCTAAAGCTTCTATGAAGACCTTACACTAGCCAGATCCCACAGCATGTGCTAAATACTCTTTGTCAAAACCTCGTTCTTCACAAAGAACACATTTCTTCGAGGCCGTACATCCTCTAGCTTTGTGATCAGTCCCTCCGCAATTGTAGCAAAGTTTACTTCGAGCAGTGCCTTTGCACTTGCAAGCGACATGTCCATACTCCAGACATCAGCAACAGCGAGATAACATGATCCTCCGTCTAATCCTGCAATTGACCCATCCTATTTGAATATGATCTTGCTTCAAGAGTACATCTGCATCACTAATTGTTAATGTGGCAAGAGCCATCTTCACTTCCCTCGTATTCGTCCTCGTCACCAGCTCCTTGGTATCTGGAGAGAGCTCTGGAATAGTCTAGGGGCCGATAACCTAGATGTTAGGCCCCTTAAAACAACAATTATCATCATCATCATCTGAAATAGTTCTCTGGATAGCTTCCATGACCTCTTCGGAAGTAGTTAGAGCATCAAGGTTCTGAGTTCAACAGTTGCCTTCTCTTCAAGCCTACGGACTGTAGCATTATACCCCAAAACATTTCGTAGAGAATTACTAAAAGCTGTTTTGTCCATGGAATTTACTCCCATCTCGACAAGGACGTCTCCCGCTTTAGTTTGTCGAATGGACCGGACTTCGGTTCCTGTATCATTAGGGTTTGCATTTTGGTGAATCTCCTTCAGAATATCGGCATATGATTTACCTTCAGCTGGTCTGATCAGTAAGGCTGCTCGTCGTGGCCTGCTAGTTCTCTTCTGTCTGTTTGGGGATGCTTGATGGGGAGATATGCCAACTTTATCAGCTAAATTCTCCTGCATCTTCTCATCCTTTTCTTGAAGTTTTGCCATTCTTCTGTCTCTTCTCAATATAACAGGAGTCCATATTTCTGTCTCATTCCTCTTGTCCAACTCCAGAGCAGGGGCATTGCCCAAATTTGCTTATTTCCGGCTGTTAGGAATAGGGGGCATGTCCTTCGGTAGGGCGTTCACTACAGCCTTGTGAGCTTCGTCTTGTACCGCATGTGAAGTATGTCCACAATAGGCTATATTATCAATGGCCTCTTCTTGTACTACTATGCCATTTTTTACATCTTTGGACATATTACGCTGCCTATCAGCAGCAAGCTTCATCTTACTGAGAATGTTTCGACACCGTTGCAATACATCTTCCACACTCGGTAGAAAATTCCCAATGCTTCCTTCACTTGGCTGTTCCTCAATAACAGGAACTCACGCCAGGCGCTCCACAACATTGCTAATCACCATGCTGCCATTGGCGCTTGACAGAGGGGTTCTGGCCATACATTGGCATATCATATGTCTTTCATCTACGGGGATTAAATTCATCATATCATCCATAATTTTAAATTTCTGCTTGCTGAACACGAGAATCTATACGATTATAATAGCATAATAATAATAATATTTTTGATTCTAATAATAATAACATTTTTCGTAATGATGTCAATTAACGATAAATGAACATGGATCACCTGATAATAATAACAAGTAGTTCCATGAAGAACTATACAGCCCATTTTCACATATCCTACTCATGTTAATTGCCTCTATCAACATACAAAATTTCAGTTTGATTGTTGTGATAGATTCGTAGATATTGAGAACCGTCTAAGTATTTCAGACGGTCGCCAGGTTGGATTTTTATTTATGTAATATTACATGAAGATTATTGTGTACGTGTGGTATTCAGACTTCAATCGCATGATTATGACACAAGAAGTAAAGCGAGATTTTAAAATTTCGCACAGCTGACATCTTGTGGTTATGAAAACAATTGAAATAAATTAGATGCCAGTGGATTAACATTTGTATAAGCATTTATCGTACATAGTTTCACTGCACTCGGATGGTTAAATCGCGAGAAACGTCCATTTAAATATTTATATTTCGCGTCGCCGCCATGTTGGATTTGTGCTCACCACGTTACTGAAAGTCATATAGGTGAACTTATGTACTTAGCCTCTAAGACCATAAAAAATTCAGTTTGATTACTGTAAAAGATTCGTAGATATTGAGAGCCGTCAAAATATTTCGGATGCTCGCCATTTTGGTTTGTTATATGTATAGGCCATAGAGTTATGTACCATTAAAGGAAAATTATTGCGAAAAGATGTAATTGAAGCAGGACAAATCTGCATAGTTGTGACTCTAAACACAAGGTGTTTGTATGTATATTTGTGATTGATAGTAGAACACATTCAGGTGAATAATGTGCGCAGCAAGAAAGTACTTTTGGTAAGTCAGTGTGTTGATGGGTGCAATAGCGACGAATTTATATAAAGGAGGCCAAGGAAAAGTCCTGATGTAAGAGTGAAATAGATATGGTTCTGTTAGGAGAGGCGTGACCCCTACTCAGACATTAGTTAATGATGCGGCATGTATAAGTCCCATTCTGCGAATAGATTAGACTTAGGCGTGTGATAGAAGAGAGAGATAGGCAGCGAATTAAATAAGTGCACACTATAATGTAAGTACTAGGCAGATGAAGAGTGAAGAAACTACTATTGTAAGTGTCACAATTAAGTACGTGTTCAGTGAATGGTCTTCCCATTAAGTCGATAGACACCGTTTGGTGGTAGTTAGGTACGATCCATGTACCATTTCTGTGTGACCAAGTATAGGAATACCCGCAAGTTAATTTGAGCAGAGGCATGGACCCTGCATAACGTAATTTGTTGTCTCATGCAAGTGATTTGTAGGAGAAATTCCTGAGTTAAGTGTGAATTTAGAACAGTTTTTGAGTGTACTCCTATAATATGTCTTAGGGACGAATAAAAATGATTTTTCTAACTAAACTGAATTTATTGTCAAGGGACGACGAATCGCTATCTAGTTTAGATTTATTATGTACTCACACCATAATAACGTTCTGTGAGCGATTGCCTTTCAGGGCATAGTTTATGTTTGTATTTTTGTCAAGTAAGTGGCTCCAGTCACAGCTGTAAAATTGCTCCCTCATTCTTGGATGATAGGAGTGGTAAATACTCACTTATCAAGTGACTTCATGTCACAATCTTTTAATAGATCTTGATTGTTTCTCCATCAACCATGTCAACCATGTTAACCATGTTATTAAATAAGGTCACTATATTACGCTTTATTAGTAGGCTACATCAAATAGTTCACAAATAAGCTCACGTAATAATTGATTCATTTTGACTTTGGCACAAGTCAGTAATATGCAAGTTAATGCAATTTAAGGTATATTCACCAAATGTTTATTGTTTTCAATGATTGAGTGTATGTCAATAATTGAATTTATTGCCAGGAGAGATTTCTACCAACAGAAATATTGTCAGGCTTTAGTGGTTTTATGTAAACTTAGATAGATTTATAGATCATTGTAGATAATTTGGTAACTTTGTGAAGTTCTGGAACTCTGTGATATTCGATTTTTTAATTCAAAGAAGGCGTGATTTGTGTTAAAATTTCAGTATTGTAAATCAAGGGTAAATTCTTTTTTGAAATTTCAGTTAATTTTTATTTAACGTACTTGTTTATTTATTGTTGTTTATAATTTTGGACTGTTGTCATGCAGTTGTCATTTTGTAAATTTATAAATGCAAATTCTTAGCGAAAGATATGTGTTGTTTATTTCACTACTCTTATGAATCTGTATGTAGGCCTCCCAAAGTGCTGTAGTGTTTCTAATCCGAAAGAATCCGGTATCACCACGAGGTCCGGCTGATATTATTTATACAAATGGTCTACGATATTCTCAAGCGGTTACAGTGTATAAAGTTTAACTTCACAGTGATCAGGATCCGATGATGACCGCTTGAAGGAAGAAACACGTAATCCTAAATTTCTCCCATTATAATAGTGATCGTTAGTTATTGTTGTAATAATAATAACAATAATAATAGTGTTAAAATTAATAATGCTATTGGTTTTACGTCCCTTTTAACAACTGCGGCTTTTAGAGACGCTGGGGTGCCAGAATTTCGCCCCGATGGGGATCTTTAGCCTGCCAGTAAATCTATAGTTATTGTTGCTTTAAGGGGAGGAACAGCTAGGTCATCTGCCCCAATAATAGTGATCATAACCTATACATGCAATTCTTTCCAGGAGTGTTATTTTCTTAACTTATTAATCATATTTTATATCTAGGTATAGCCTACATTGTGCCCCGCCCAGTCATTGGGCAAATTCGTGTTGACCGACTGAAGAGTTACTACTGGCAGTTTCACTGAAAGAATGGCATCAAATCTTGACATTGTTACGTCTGTTTATTTGTAATCCAGATGAGGATTGGAAAGGACGCGGTCGTGAACCTAAGTCAGGAACCATTTGCCTAGAGTAGAAGTGGGAAACGACGAAAACGTGAACAAACGATGAACTGGGGATACTGACGTCACATTTTGCCATTATATGCTGAGCGCCTTGGATAGGAATAGATTACATTCTCCTTTTCTTCCTGAATGAAAGTAAAATGTAATATTGATTCATATTCGAGGAAAGACGGAAGACGCGTAAACCTTGGGATCTGCTGGCTGTTCACGGCGCGACAGGCGACAAGGAGGTAGATGAGATGAAGCAATAAATAACAAGGCTCGGGCAGGTGGCTGTGTCGGCGATATACAGCGCCATCAATCTTTAGCTAGCCATTCATTTCTGTATTGTGGAGAGGAGGATGTCATCTGCATGTATATAACAATAACACTAGAACAATTTGAAAACGGAACCAATGTTTCGCTTCCAGATGGGAGGTCTTCCTGTTCTTCCAAATTCTCTTCGTCAATTCATTGTGCCATTTCCTGGGTTCCTCTGACCAGTGTTCTTCTTGGGTACCACCTGTTGGTGTACAAGCTGTGACCCCTGATGCCCTGGGTCCAATACGTGGCTCTGCCAAGAAATGTAATCTCGTGAGGAAAAACTGAGAAGAGGTGGGTTTGATTCCCACCTCAGCCATCCTAGGAGTGGTTTTTGCAGTTTCGCACTTTTACTCCAGGTAAATTCCGGGATGGTTCCTAATTTAAGGCCACGGCCGTCTTCCCAAATCATAGCCGTAACTACAAATACACACACCACAAAAATACAAGTCATCAGACATGCACATTGGGCTGAAATGACCGTGATGTCCAATCCCCTAAAAGAAACAACAAAAAACACATTAACGTTTTCTTCATGTGTCTCTCTAAAAATGTGGGAAGTCGATTATCCAGTTTTTATTGACTTTTAGTGAGGAGGCATGATTAAAAATCCTTTCAGTAAGTCGTTCACAAAAGTTCCGGCACCCCGGCGTCTCTAAAAACCACGGAAGTTAAAAGGGATGTAAAACTAATATCATTGTTATTAGTATTTCATTGTCCATTCTTTGAATATATCCCTAAAATTTAATTCTTCTTCTTCTTCTTCTTCTTCCTCTTCGTCTTCTTCTTCTTTTTCTTATTATTATTATTATTATATTCGTTCAGCCCCCTAAGGAGCACATGGAACCATTAAATAGCACTGGAATTCATATTTTTGAACTTCTTATTCGCCCAAAATTTTCTTCATTCTTTCACTCTGGGCCTACCGTCTTTCTTGTGTCTGTGAGTTTTGGAGTTTCAAGCTTTTCTCGGATGGATTCTTGGGTGAAAATTTGTGGGTGTGGATCTTTTGTCTGCATGTAAGTCCTTGTTGTAATCATTGGATCAATGTTGACTTCAGTAAGGTCCATTTGTGAGTCTACTAGCCAGCGAATTTTGGTTTGTCGGTTCCCATTGACAATAAGAAATATTTTCTCAGTCAGACATGAATCATCCATTCATGTTAAATGTCCATAAAATTTCATACGCCGTTTGCGTGCGACTGAAGTGAATCGTTCAGTTAATGCATATAGTTCTTCCGAGCTTTTTCGCATCCATAGCCTATACTCTCTTGAAACTTGGGCCCGAATATCTTCCTTAGTATCTGTCGTTCAATTTTCTCGATGTTTCAATCGTCTTATTATAATAGTGTCTGATATTTTTTCAGAATGTTTGTATAACTAGTGAGACCTCATTTTAATCCACAATCTCTCCATGCCACTGGGCCAAAGATTCACGTAAGTAATTTCCTTCCTACTTTTTCTACATTTTTAGTTAGCCATCTGCCTCCAATGACCCGGATTGAATTGCCGTCTTATAGTCTTTTAATTTTCAGTTCCGAGATATTGATCTTTTGTTCACCAGGTGATTCTACAGACTCTTTGTAATTAAGAGATTCTCTCTTTGTTAACTTCACGATTTAATCCAGATGGTTGTATGATTTACCTTAATTATTTGAAATGATTTACCTGAGAGATTTTTCTGAACTAAGTAATCAGAGGTTGTTTGTCTACGAGGAGATCCTCCCATGTCAGATTTTCTCAAATGAAATTTGAAGTCCAGTCTTATATGCTATTTCAATTATTATTATTATTATTATTATTATTATTATTATTATGCCATTCATTTCACCACATAAGTAGGACAAGTCAACATATCGTTGGCTTGGTTGCTAAACAACAACTTCTCCTTAAGGTGGCACATTGAGAAACGAGCGTACTATGGAACAGGTCTCCAAGATGACGACCTTCTGCATTATGATATGTAGACCAAGATGTATTCCCAATATTTATAGATTGCGAGCCAATGATTTAGGGATAATGCTGGCTGAAGACATAACTATGGGCAGAACCTCTACACTTTACTGTCTCCACAGTTGCCGTATTTCCTTAGCCAAGGACAGATATTTGGTGATTTTCTCACAGCAGGTTTTTTGCCGATTATGGGAATTGGGCACTGCAATATCAATGAGAAAGCTTCTCTTCCATACTTTGTCCACAAGAGCGATATCTGGCCGGTTTGCTGGTGTGGTTTTATCAGTAATAACTGACCGGTCCCATAACAACTTGTGAGTAGGATTTTCCAAAACGGCGTCATACCTGATAGTAAGGCAAAGTATTTTCAGATAATAAGTGCATTTTATTATTATTATTATTTAAAACCCTTGGGCTTTAAAACTCAAACCTCATTCATGAAGCCCTCAAAGCTCCACACCGCGTGCAATACAATGTCGAATACGGTATTTGGAGTACATGAGTTTGGGCGGCCTGAACACGGGTTCGCAAGTAATCTAGAGTGGAAAATGAAGCTGTATGAATGTGATGAATATTCATTTCATGCTTGTACGTGTGCTCTACCGCGCAAACAATTGCTCGCGCTGAATTTTATAGCTAACTAACCTTCATAGACCACAGCATGAGTCATTTGTTAACATGCGTTACCACCAGCATGGCAAGTCACAACGGGGAATGTTGGACATTTTCCTGAATACTCAGTGAAAGAGCGGGATTTTTGTGAGCTACTCTACATTAATTTACTCAATATTACGAGGTAAAATACCAGTGCAGCGTAGCCAAGCTCGTTAAAGGACTCTCCACGATTGGAATGGATAGTTGGCGTGCAGAAGTTAGACATTTGAATTTTAGTGTTTTCAGTGGCCGTCCTGTGTATGATTGTTTCCCGTGAGTTTTGACAATCACTTCAGAAAATTTCCGGTACCAGATTTTGAGTCCCGGGAACCTACCTCAATCCAAGACCTCGTAAGGGACAGTTTTACACTCACTCCTATTGTAATGTATAACGGAGGTTATCCGCCAAACTCCAAACACAACTTTGTACCCGGGACTGATGACCACGATGTTCATCTCCCCTAAATAAATGCAGCAACAACGATAAAGAATGATTTATCTCATGATTTATTTATTTTTGTTAAAGGTGCACGCCACGTTGTTGCCCGAGGCGTCACTAGTGGAACAAATCACTTGTACATAAAATGCTACCAGCTTCGCCCTGATGAACAATAGTCAGCTACCCTAACTCAAACTAAACAAGTAGTTCCGTGAAGAACTGAGTGATGTACAAAATAGCGTTTGGTACACGATCTGCATTGTGATAAAGTACAGATCGACTATTTCAATCTCAAAACTCAATATCCAAACGTTGTAGTGATTTCAGACAATAAGCATAAAAATAATATTTAAGCAAAGCAAAATGGTCTTACTATGGTACTAGTGCTTACCTTTTCTTAAAACAAAGGTTTCATCGTTACTCAAGATAACTCACATCGACACTCCTCTGGCACTGAGTAATGTGTGTCCAAAGGTGATATCTATTCTCCAATATCAACGTTCTATATAGCCCTGCCATTGGTAGCGAAAAGTTTCAAATTGTTCATGTGTTATTGTTTATTTTTACGCAGATGACATTCTCCTCTCCACAATACAGAAATGACGTTTATGATTCCCCCAGGAGCTCACAACTAGTGGGACGTGGGTAGGCGACCATGGGACCCCAGCTGAGTCCGGCATCGCTTACACTTACTTGTGCCAGGCTTCTCTCTCACATCTATCCTGTTGACCACTCTTGGTAAATTCATTTCCATTTCCGACCCCGACAGTCTCACTTTCCTGCCTAGTTGGCTCTTGTCTCATCTTTCCGGATTCCCTAATTCTTCAAGGGGCCAGATCTCTAATTTTCTTTTCATGATATTTACTGCCTTCCGCTCAAGTTGTGTAGTCCCACCTCTTCTGGTGCTCCTTGGATAGTGCTACATCCTCAACGGGGTGATGGCTGTTGAGTTCAGGAGTTGGCGGCCCCGAAGTATTCCTGAGTGGGTCCGTTTTTCCCCTTTTCCACTGACTTAAGGGCCGGACACTCTCCTCTTTTCCCCTTTAATATCTGCCTTTCATGGCTCTCCTTCCATTTAAGTCCATCAATTCTCTTCTCCGCCGAGAGTTGACGGCATTTCTTTCTTCCTAACTTTTATTTCCCTTTCTCGTCTTGTTTTACATTTTATTTTCTACTAAGATTCTTATAAGATTGTAGTTTGATGCAGTTGTAGCTGTAATAGTAAGTTAATTTCATTCCCATTTTATTCGTTTCCATCCATACCTTTAAGGGCCGATCCCCTTAAAACAACAATTATCATCATCTAAATCAGAGGTGTCCATACAGCAAGCTTGATGCACGCCGGCGTGCTTCTAGCGCATATGATCTTGCAGCGATAGTGGGAGAAGACTATATGTCTGTCTCTCTCGCTCGCTTTCCCGTCTCAATCCTCCAGTACTGCATTCGCTGTGTTGTGGTTGATCGGTCTAACGTCAAACGGTATTCAGTTTAATTGTAAATATGAAAACAAATTGAAACAAACCGAAAACAATGAGAAAAAATGTCACCAAAATTGCAATGCCTTAAATGCGTTCCATGATACCTATCAATATTTCTGACTGTTTTAATGCTAAGCACGTAATGTTCAAGTACCGGTACGTGGAGAAACGTGTGAAACATATTGTAGATGTGTCGGACAACCGACGCATTGGGCGAGCTGTTTGTCTACATTACGTCCGGTGCGCTAGCGATCCCAGCTTGACTCTGTTAGACACGGCGGAAAGCTGTCGCAGTGCCGGCTATCATTCCGGCCAAGCGAGACACGAGTCAGCCTGCCAGCCAGTGGCGCAACATAACAAGGCTGGACGCCCTGATCGAAAGATTGATGAAGCTGTATATCCCTCAGTCACCGAGGATTGCAATAAGTACGTTCAACTAGATTGGAGTAGTCATATAGGATGTGTAGTTTCTAAAGCTTACAAATCCCTGTACTTTGTATTGAGGGTATTAAAAGGAAGTAGTAACTTACCTCTGCTAAAGAATTAGGATATTTGTCACTTGTAAGACCTATTCTGGAATATGCCTCGGCGGTTTGGGATCCATATCAAGTAGGGCTCATAAATGAGTTGGAAATGGTACAAAGAAAGGCCGCTAGGTTTGTGCTCAGTGACTTTAATCCCAGGAGCAGTGTGAGCCGTATGTTAAAGAAACTTTGGTGGGAATCACTTGAGGCTAGGAGGATGAAATCTAGACTCTGCGCTATGTACAACACGTATACAAATCAACCAGCATGGGGTGAGCTTAGCAAACGTATGGAAAAGCCTACTTACATGGGTAGGAGCGATCATCCTTTCAAAGTTAAGGGCCGACCACAGCGAACAAATTATGGTAAATATTCTTTCGTAAACCGTGCCATTGATAATTGGAACTCTCTATCTGCCGCAGTCTTAGAGCCTTTTCCCAAACATATAGGTGTGTTTAAGAAAAGACTGACTATTTGTGTAAATACTCCATTTTAATTGTTAGTGAATTGTTATGTACAATTATTTATTTGTTATGTATATCTAATTTGCCACCGGGGGACACACCCCCAATTGCAAATAAACGAATGAATGAATGAAAGTAGTTCCGTGGAGAACTAAATAGCCTATTTTCATATATCCTACTTATGTTAATTGTCTCTATCAACACACAAAACTTCACTATGATTGCTATAATCAATTCGTAGATATTGACAACCGTCTCAATAATTCAGATAGTCGCCTTGTGTTTTTTTATATGTAAGCCCTAGAGTTATGTACTATTACATGAAGATTATTGTGCAGGTGTATTTTTCAGACTTCAATCGCATGAATAGGACACAAGAAATAAAAACGAGATTTTAAAATTTCGCTCAGCCACCATCTGTGAATATGAAAATAATTGAAATAAATTAGATGCCAGTGGATTAAAATTTGCATAAGCATTTACCGCACCATTTTTCACAGCGCTCGGCTGGTTAGATCGCGAGAAACATCCATTAAAATATTCAAATTTCGCGTCGCTGCCATGTTGGATTTGTGCTCACCAGGTTATTGAAAGTCGCATAGGAGAACTTATGTCCAATGCCTTTATCAACATACAAATTTTCAGCTTGTTTGCTGTCAAAGATTAGTAGATATTGAGAACCGTCTATATATTTTTCCAATGGCCGCTATGTTGAATCTTTAGCCTACTTTTCACATTTTGCAAAAATGAGGAAAAAGTAGACTTATGAGATCGATCCGGGAAAATGTGTGTCTGTCTGTCTGTCTGCCTGGCTGTGTGTGTATCCCCCCCTATCAACTCCTAAACGGCTGCAGCAATCAAAACCAAATTTAGTATGAGTAAAGATGTGCACCGGAATATCTCACGTCCATATTTGAAAATGATGTCAGTGCTAACAACTGCTGAAAAAACGCACTAGAAATTTGAGCTCCATGTTGGATATCTCGCAAGGTATGCATGGGAGCTATTCCAAAATTGGTACACATGCAGATAATACTATTTCAGTTTAATTTCCAGGAGGCCAACAATGACAATGTTGCCAAAATAATTTTAAGCCTTCTGATAGGTCCAATGCATATAACTTCTACACTATCAATTGGATTTCAACCAAATTTTGTATGTAATATCTGTACATAAACAGATATGATTGAGCGTATTCTTAAGAGCCACCAGGGCTGCCAACTGTTAATAATTGCTCTCTCTATTTTTTTTCCAAGTACCAATATATCATAAAGTATGCAAGTCAACAGCTTTAAACTATGCACACGTATATTCTGACATTTTAAATTAATTTGGAGTAACTTATATACGTCAGTTCTACCAACATGATTATAAGCCTGCTGATAGTACCAATTTTTAAATACATGTAACTTCTATACTATCAGTTGGATTTCAACAAAATTTCGTACGTGCTATGTGTACCATAACAGATATGACTGTAAGTATTGTTAAGATCAATCAGGGCTGCCAACTGTTAATAAATGCTGTCCATATGTTTTACCCTAATATCAATATATCAGAAAGTATGCAAGCCAACAGCTCTATACTTTGCACACGTATGGCACCTGACATTGTAGATTAATTTGGAGTAATTAATACAAGGCAGTGCTGCCAACATGATTCTATGCCTGCTGATATGTCCAATTTTAACATACATGTAACTTCTATACTGAACCCATGTGCCATAGGGTCCAATGAGGGCGAATCCATGTATATGGGGAAGAAATGAAGGAAACGTATAGTTTCTAATGTAACTTAAAGAAAGATCCAGCTAAGATGCTAACCTAATATGGTGCAAGAGGCGAGGACCAGGTGTTCGTGAGATGAGATCATCCCTCTTGACATTCAGAAGGGAGCGAGTCATGAGTATTAATAACCGAGTGGAAATTTCCCAGGATTAAACAAGGAAGCCTGACTCGAAAATCGACCTTACGTTGCTGGAAATTGACAACACCGCTTATGCGCCAGAAGAGGAATAATTAAATTTAACCCGTTTACAAGTATAAATATGAGTAAACAAGTACAGTACAGTGAATCATTTCGAATGAGAGATTTTTTAGTAAGGAGAAACCATTTAATAATTGCGCAGGAGAAAACTGCAAACGCAAGACGACGTCATCGGGGAATTACCAAGGCCTGTGTGGAGGGGAGAAAGCAAAAGAAATGCAACACCCACACAATTGAGGACGAGAAATTAATTAATATCTCCGAATTGCACGATTGATTCTTAGGGGCAATGAGATTATTTGACATTGAGAAGACGAGCTTTCGGAAGGTATAATTTTTATATTTGTGCCACCATTATTTTAGAAATTGGTCACAGAAAGGACTAGAGTCTTATTTTTTGTAGTGAAATAGTATAAAGCTTCGGGTTCACCAAGCCAATCATGCAGTTCCGATAGCCCGTGAGGGGCGTAATCACGCATCACGCAGTACAAATCCGTCCAGGGGGACGTGACGCTGGAGCATCAACAGTAAATGCAGTCTCAAACGGCCTGAGGGCACGTCACTGTGCTACATCAAACACCGAATGCAGTTATTCTGACAACCCGTGAGGGTGTTACTACGCATGCAGTCATTCCGACAGTCCGTGAGGGGCGTAAGACTACATCACAGCACATCAATATTCAGACAGCCGTGTGGGGCGTAACTCTGCGTCACATCGAAGACAGTTACTAGTACTCCTTGAGGGGAGAAACGCTGTGTTACACCGCAGAAGTAATATCCGATAGCCATAGGCGTCGCAGTATTAACAACTTGCTTGCCTCCATAAGGAGTGGTAAAGAAGAAATTTAAAGTATCGCCGTATTGAAATATTAGGAAAATCCTAGTTACAGGATTTAGGCCCGACTGTATACAAGTTATAGTGAAAGTTCGTAAGATAAAGTCAGAGCAGGCTGCGAACGTCGGACTTAAAGGCGATAGGTCGTTAAATAGACGAACGAATATATCATAACGTACGGAAGTACCGTACCAGAAAGATAAACTGTTATCTAAATTAAAGAACCCAAAAGGGGAAGAACAGAATAAGGTTCGGAACGTATTTCAGAAACGTAGGAGTGCTAGAACCGATCAAATAAAGAAGCACGGAGACTATAAACATTATCTCCAAAAAAGCAGGCGAACTATTCTAAAAGTACTAGACTCGAGAAGTACTAGCTGCTATAAACTAAATCCATAGGTCATCGAGAGGTTAGTGAGGAGACCTCGATCCGAATAGACTTTCGCTAGGATCGATAACCAGATCTAAAAAGAAGCCGTTCAAGCTAGATAAATAGCCGGTCATCCAGGATAGGAGTAGAAGAATTTGGATTCCAGGGAACAGTAGATGTTTCGAGACTTTCGTATTCTGCAGGATAGGAAGCCGACATTGAATAAATTTCACCCTTGGAAACGGGAAATTAAGAGGTCACGTGTGATAGGCTCAGAAATACGGCCTAGTGATCAAGAATTGTGAAGTGTAAATTTATCAAGATTGTGTGTTAGATTAATATTTTTAGTGTTTATTATGTGTTCTAAAGGGACACATCAGTGTATAAAAATGTCGTCAATGTTAAGTGTCTTAAATATATGTCAAGAAGTGTTTGTACATAAGATGAATTCCTTTAATATGGAGTAAAAGTTCAAAGTGGGTCCAAAATGAAACACCGCACAAGAATAAAGATCATGGGACGATCTTAAAAACATGTGAGTACTGAATTTCATTCTATTTTGGTTTCAGGAAATGGTTGTGTACAAATCCACCGGAGTTTTTGAGTAAAAGGGATGTGTTTTAAGAAATAAATACTGAATAAACCAGAACGCGGTCTGAACAATAATAGAAATTTGAGAAATTATAAATAATTTTGTAAAGAATAAATCCCGTAGAGGATATATGTGAATAAAAATGTTAATGTATTTAACAAATGTCATAAGAGCAAGCGAAATATCAGTAATTATCATGCAAGATATTTAAATAAAGTAAAGTTGAGATATGAAAGAAATAGCTTTTGAGCTTGTGTAAAGAATAAAGATACTACTAATAACTAAGTATGGAAATATTAAATAAAGATCAAATAAATTGATGTGAACATAAGAGCGTTGAAGCCTTAATGTATGTGTAAGATATGATGTTCAAGGGAATGTTTTAAAAGGGAGCGATTTATCGGCAACGGAAAAGATTAATATAAGAATTAAAAATAATATGAATTGTTACTAATGAGATTTATCAGTTCTTGGGAAGACATTTCGGCTTAAAATTATGCATAGCGCAACGGAGCGCAAATAATATTAAAATGTCACGCTAGGAAAGCGTAGAAGTTAAAATACTTGGTAAATTACTTATGGAGGGTAGTTGATTGTAGTGAATTGATAATTGTATAAGTCCTCTATTTGTGACGTAGTATCACGAGGCATTGTGTATGTATTAAAAGGGAGCTAATATATGGTATTATTGAGCGTATGTCATGTAGGCCACGGCCGACTTTAAATCGCGTCTTGTATAAGTCCTCTATAAGGAAATGGTTCCCGAGGCATGTGAAGAGATTCGAACTCAGAATCCTCTTATGATAAAAGCCCCTTAATTCTTCGTCGTCGAATGTGTATTAATCTTCCCCAATCATTGAGGACCCTCTCATAATTAATAAATGCCAAGGTTACGAAAGTGGTCTATGAACCAAAGAATATTTGTTTGAATGGATGCAGTACAGTAAAAGCCCGGTCTCTCCCCAGGACTGAGTATAATGTGAAGGTTTGTTTTGAAAGCCTTGGAAAGGAGCTGCTAACGTGGGTTAGACAGAGAGTCGCCCGTCACCCTCCGTGTCATAAATCGCGCCCGAGTTAATGGCCTGGCTCTCTTAGAGTAAGGGGGGCCGAACCGTCTCGTAAGATGTAGTAAAGACACCGTGAGTGTTTAAAGTTGTTAACGACCCGGGCGTCGAACCGAGGTCCTTGTAGATTGATATTTTCGTTTGCCTGTTCAGATCGTAGTTTCTTATGTGATAATGGTCTTATAAGACATAAGAGATAAATAACAATCCCTATTGTAATGATGTACGGAAGTAGGATTCCACGAGTTAATTGAAGGCAACTAAGTTTCGGGAGTAACTATAGTTTTTTGACTGTGTCAAGTATCTTCACGCTCTGGAGTACACAAGTGATTTCCTGATTACCTTAATATATTTGTGAAAATAAAGAGAGATGATAATAGCTGAATGTGTGAACATGCCCAAAATATTGAGTTAGATAATTAACATAAATTTTTAAATGTAAGTATACATTTTTTTTGGAACCTTTATGAAAAAAAACTAATTAAGAAAATGTTGGTTTATGTGGAACCCACATTTTTTAAAATATAACATTTGTGTTAGCTCTGGGACTCCGTGTTTATTTGGAACCGGAGTAGTTTTAATTTGTGTGGTGGCTTCAACGTGGGGCCTCCAGTAGTTAAATTGTTAAACCGTTTTCCAACGTGGGGCCTGTATGATTTTATCATACACCTAATTATAGATAGATTTTGGCGCCCAGTACGCAGGGATGAGTTTTCTTAGGGAAAACCCGAGTTTTCTCGAAAAATCAAAATTTTCATTTTTTGAAAAAAATGGTTTTTCGAAATTTTGAATTTTAAATACTTCCATAAAGGTTTATGAAATTGAATAAAAGTATTAAAAGGGTACGTCGTAGTGAATACCCGTACCAAAGTAAATTTTTGAAGAAATTGGGACACACTGATTCAGAGTATCATCTCTCAAGCATGTACTAGTGTGGTGGCATTAGTGGCCCACTGTATTCTAATAAGATGTTGACCATAAGGGATTTTAAGGAATGCCTAGGGGAGCATTTCAGTAAAGAGATGGAGGAAACGGCAAAGATGTTGTTAAGTGAAGAGAGGCGGAGGCTCTCTGAAAATATAAGGGCCGAGAGCCCAGATAAAGGTAAAACTACAGGTGAGAAAGAGTACCCAAGTAATGAAATTGTAAAGGTTTCAGTAGAAAGCATGCGTGCACCTGGAGACATAGTTACACGAAGAGAAGGTAACATGTCTGCAGACAAAAGGGTAAATGTTGAGCCTTTAGAGCTCCAAATGGAAAAAAAAAATTGTTGTACACCGATTCCAAGGGAAAATGTAATTAATACCAAGGATGATAAGAGTAAAGATAATTCGAAGTCTCACGTAGAAATGCAGGTTCAAGTAGGCTCAGAAAACGAAGGGGAAAAGAGCGATAGTACTGACATTCAGGATCAGGAAAAGGTAGAAATGGCGAAATGGGATAAAGTAAAAGAATTCTTGGATATAGTTGTAGAAATACGAGACGAGCATTATAGGATGAAGAATGAACTTTGGAACTTAAAAGGTCGTGAATTAAGAATAAAAGAAGGAATTGAGGAACAAAGAGATAGGATCTCTGAAAAAATGGAGGAGATAGACAAACTTCGTAAGAGGGCAAGTAAAAATTGGTATACGATACCCAAACAGGAATTAGAGGAATTGTACAAAGAAATCCCCAATGTGAAGGAGTCTTTAAGAGAAACGAAGAAGGAATTTGTCGAACGTATGGTGAAAGAAGGAAAAATCGAATTAGTTTCATGGGAACAGATAAAAAGTTTCAGGGATGAAATTGTGGAAATAAGGGAACAATGGTCGGAGATACATGATAAATGGAAGCATATTTGGTGGAATACCTTTTATCCAAACCCAAATGAAAGTAATTATGTGCAAGAACAGAAAGATTGGATAGGAAAGGAAAAGAGTAAGATGCATCAGTTTATAATGAGCATATATGAAGACCAGGATATAATAACTGTTCAGGAGTTAGTTGAATTGAGAAAGGTTAAGATTTCGGAATACGAAGAGATATTAGAGACCGTCCGAAAGAAATATGATGAATACATATTAGCAGAGGACCTCAAAGGAAAAGAAACGGCTATCCCAGTCAAAAATGAAACAGCTGTCCAGACGGAAGTGGAAAAACAAGCTGAAATTGAAGAAGAAAAAGAAGTCACAGTGCCAGAAAAGCCCAAAATTGATATTAGAGAAGAGAAACAAGAAGTAGAAATTATAATGACTCCAGTGGAAACTGAAGAAAACTTGGAAATCCTTCCGGAAGAAGATATGGAAATTCAGGAGGAAATAGTAAGTCCAGACCAGGAGGACAGCCAAAATGAAAATGAGCTGCAAACTGAAGAGACTCATTTTGATGAAAAAGTTGAGCTGGAAGAGCAAGAAGTAATCTCGGAACAGGAGATAACAAAGGAATTGATAGTCGAAGAAACGGAAATGATAATTCCTGAAGAAACAGAGAAATGAGATGAAACAAAAATAGAAAATGTCAACGAAGCACCGATGGAAACAGAGGTTCAAGACTTGACGAAGGAAATTGAAAGAGAAAACCCAGAAGACATTCAGGAGGACCAGGAAGATGAAAGGGCATTAGAAGAAGAAGAAGGAAAATTGAAAGCTCAGATCCTTGAGTTAATGATCAAATGTCAGAATTGTCAAAGAAAGAAAGGAGAAAGGAAAACAGATGCAAACAAGAGCCAAGAAAACCTAAAAGAAAAAGATGAGATTGTTGGAAACAATGAAAAAATGAGAGGAGACGTTTCTGAAGAAGAGCCAAAAGGAAGAAAACCGCCATTGATAGTTGGTGTACCAGGAAATGGATACCCCATGGGAACAATGAAAGGAGGTGGAATAACATATGATGCCTTGGAGGAAGAGGATGCCCAGGCATACTTCAGCTGGAAGCTCCGTAAAAAGAAAGGGAGCGATATAAAGAAGAGAAAGAAAGGAGATCTGAAAGACCTAAAGAATTGGAAGAGTCGAAAAAAGAAATACTCTTTGGAAATGCCATCTCGATACGAGGTGAAGGAAAAGGATTATTCCATCATAAGCCGACGGGTTATGCCATTTGCAACCGTCGATGAATAGAGGGAATAATAATAAGTGTTGAAATACCATCTCAAAAGAGAGATGAGGAAGGGGGAAGAAAACCAGAAAGAGTCAGGTGAGGTTAGACTGAGCTCTTAAAAATCAAATGAAGTGTAACAGACTTGAAGTCTGAGAACTGTAATGAATGAAGTTACGGGTAAAGCTAATTGCACCCGCAAGGTAATTAACAGAAAGCCATTAAGTTGAAAATATATAATGAATCAAGAACAGACCGACTAGAAGTTCATCTTGAGAAAAGAAGAAAGGAAACCAACTGTTGACTCGAGTTTGGATGAGCGCACACCAGACGAGGGGAGAGTTGTAAACACCGAACGTGACAAGAAATTTATGACCCTGAAGTGTAGACGTCCACTAGGGGAATGAATGAATGAATGGGAACTTTTGAAGACCCAACCTAAACACAGACCAGAGAGGAAAGGAACTTTAAAGAAATAATTGAGTTTATTGAAAAAGAAAATTTCAATGTAATAAAGGAGAAAGAAAGGGTAAAGACCGAGCATACCCAACCTACACAATTAGTGGAAGGAACTTTAAAGAAATAAAATAACAGTAAATACGGACGACGTTATGATGGATTCGACGGAAAAAGAAAGACAATATTAATTAAAATAAATTTCCTCAAAAATTTTTCGAAAATTTATTATCCTAAGGAAGGGTGAGATGAACCCATGTGCCATAGGGTCCAATGAGGGCGAATCCATGTATTTGGGGAAGAAATGAAGGAAACGTATAGTTTCTAATCTAACTTAAAGAAAGATCCAGCTAAGATGCTAGCCTAATATGGTGCAAGAGGCGAGGACCAGGTGTTCGTGAGATGAGATCATCCCTCTTGACATTCAGAAGGGAGCGAGTCATGAGTATTAATAACCGAGTGGAAATTTCCCAGGATTAAACAAGGAAGCCTGACTCGGAAATCGACCTTACGTTGCTGGAAATTGACAACACCGCTTATGCGCCAGAAGAGGAATAATTAAATTTGACCCGTTTACAAGTATAAATATGAGTAAACAAGTACAGTACAGTGAATCATTTCGAATGAGAGATTTTTTAGTAAGGAGAAACCATTTAATAATTGCGCAGGAGAAAACTGCAAACGCAAGACGACGTCATCGGGGAATTACCAAGGCCTGTGTGGAGGGGAGAAAGCAAAAGAAATGCAACACCCACACAATTGAGGACGAGAAATTAATTAATATCTCCGAATTGCACGATCGATTCTTAGGGGCAATGAGATTATTTGACATTGAGAAGACGAGCTTTCGGAAGGTATAATTTTTATATTTGTGCCACCATTATTTTAGAAATTGGTCACAGAAAGGACTAGAGTCTTATTTTTTTGTAGTGAAATAGTATAAAGCTTCGGGCTTCACCAAGCCAATCATGCAGTTCCGATAGCCCGTGAGGGGCGTAATCACGCATCACGCAGTACAAATCCGTCCAGGGGGACGTGACGCTGGAGCATCAACAGTAAATGCAGTCTCAAACGGCCTGAGGGCACGTCACTGTGCTACATCAAACACCGAATGCAGTTATTCTGACAACCCGTGAGGGTGTTACTACGCATGCAGTCATTCCGACAGTCCGTGAGGGGCGTAAGACTACATCACAGCACATCAATATTCAGACAGCCGTGTGGGGCGTAACTCTGCGTCACATCGAAGACAGTTACCAGTACTCCTTGAGGGGAGAAACGCTGTGTTACACCGCAGAAGTAATATCCGATAGCCATAGGCGTCGCAGTATTAACAACTTGCTTGCCTCCATAAGGAGTGGTAAATAAGAAATTTAAAGTATCGCCGTATTGAAATATTAGGAAAATCCTAGTTACAGGATTTAGGCCCGACTGTATACAAGTTATAGTGAAAGTTCGTAAGATAAAGTCAGAGCAGGCTGCGAACGTCGGACTTAAAGGCGATAGGTCGTTAAATAGACGAACGAATATATCATAACGTACGGAAGTACCGTACCAGAAAGATAAACTGTTATCTAAATTAAAGAACCCAAAAGGGGAAGAACAGAATAAGGTTCGGAACGTATTTCAGAAACGTAGGAGTGCTAGAACCGATCAAATAAAGAAGCACGGAGACTATAAACATTATCTCCAAAAAAGCAGGCGAACTATTCTAAAAGTACTAGACTCGAGAAGTACTAGCTGCTATAAACTAAATCCATAGGTCATCGAGAGGTTAGTGAGGAGACCTCGATCCGAATAGACTTTCGCTAGGATCGATAACCAGATCTAAAAAGAAGCCGTTCAAGCTAGATAAATAGCCGGTCATCCAGGATAGGAGTAGAAGAATTTGGATTCCAGGGAACAGTAGATGTTTCGAGACTTTCGTATTCTGCAGGATAGGAAGCCGACATTGAATAAATTTCACCCTTGGAAACGGGAAATTAAGAGGTCACGTGTGATAGGCTCAGAAATACGGCCTAGTGATCAAGAATTGTGAAGTGTAAATTTATCAAGATTGTGTGTTAGATTAATATTTTTAGTGTTTATTATGTGTTCTAAAGGGACACATCAGTGTATAAAAATGTCGTCAATGTTAAGTGTCTTAAATATATGTCAAGAAGTGTTTGTACATAAGATGAATTCCTTTAATATGGAGTAAAAGTTCAAAGTGGGTCCAAAATGAAACACCGCACAAGAATAAAGATCATGGGACGATCTTAAAAACATGTGAGTACTGTGAATTTCATTCTATTTTGGTTTCAGGAAATGGTTGTGTACAAATCCACCGGAGTTTTTGAGTAAAAGGGATGTGTTTTAAGAAATAAATACTGAATAAACCAGAACGCGGTCTGAACAATAATAGAAATTTGAGAAATTATAAATAATTATGTAAAGAATAAATCCCGTAGAGGATATATGTGAATAAAAATGTTAATGTATTTAACAAATGTCATAAGAGCAAGCGAAATATCAGTAATTATCATGCAAGATATTTAAATAAAGTAAAGTTGAGATATGAAAGAAATAGCTTTTGAGCTTGTGTAAAGAATAAAGATAATACTAATAACTAAGTATGGAAATATTAAATAAAGATCAAATAAATTGATGTGAACATAAGAGCGTTGAAGCCTTAATGTATGTGTAAGATATGATGTTCAAGGGAATGTTTTAAAAGGGAGCGATTTATCGGCAACGGAAAAGATTAATATAAGAATTAAAAATAATATGAATTGTTACTAATGAGATTTATCAGTTCTTGGGAAGACATTTCGGCTTAAAATTATGCATAGCGCAACGGAGCGCAAATAATATTAAAATGTCACGCTAGGAAAGCGTAGAAGTTAAAATACTTGGTAAATTACTTATGGAGGGTAGTTGATTGTAGTGAATTGATAATTGTATAAGTCCTCTATTTGTGACGTAGTATCACGAGGCATTGTGTATGTATTAAAAGGGAGCTAATATATGGTATTATTGAGCGTATGTCATGTAGGCCACGGCCGACTTTAAATCGCGTCTTGTATAAGTCCTCTATAAGGAAATGGTTCCCGAGGCATGTGAAGAGATTCGAACTCAGAATCCTCTTATGATAAAAGCCCCTTAATTCTTCGTCGTCGAATGTGTATTAATCTTCCCCAATCAATGAGGACCCTCTCATAATTAATAAATGCCAAGGTTACGAAAGTGGTCTATGAACCAAAGAATATTTGTTTGAATGGATGCAGTACAGTAAAAGCCCGGTCTCTCCCCAGGACTGAGTATAATGTGAAGGTTTGTTTTGAAAGCCTTGGAAAGGAGCTGCTAACGTGGGTTAGACAGAGAGTCGCCCGTCACCCTCCGTGTCATAAATCGCGCCCGAGTTAATGGCCTGGCTCTCTTAGAGTAAGGGGGGCCGAACCGTCTCGTAAGATGTAGTAAAGACACCGTGAGTGTTTAAAGTTGTTAACGACCCGGGCGTCGAACCGAGGTCCTTGTAGATTGATATTTTCGTTTGCCTGTTCAGATCGTAGTTTCTTATGTGATAATGGTCTTATAAAACATAAGAGATAAATAACAATCCCTATTGTAATGATGTACGGAAGTAGGATTCCACGAGTTAATTGAAGGCAACTAAGTTTCGGGAGTAACTATAGTTTTTTGACTGTGTCAAGTATCTTCACGCTCTGGAGTACACAAGTGATTTCCTGATTACCTTAATATATTTGTGAAAATAAAGAGAGATGATAATAGCTGAATGTGTGAACATGCCCAAAATATTGAGTTAGATAATTAACATAAATTTTTTAATGTAATTATACATTTGTTTGGAGGATTAAGAAAATATAAAAGATAGTATTTGAGGTGTACAAGAATGACACCATTATTATGTAAAGCATGGAGCCAAAAGAGCTCGGAGTTATATAAAACTTACAGTTGATGCTTTATGGAAGTAAGACTAAGTAGGAATTGTTGGTTTATGTGGAAACCATATGTTTAAATACAATATTTGTTTTATTATATTTGTGATTCCTTGTTCATTTGGAACAAGTAGATGATTATTGGTCAGTAATTAAATTGTTAAAGTGTTTGTAGCGCCATTAATTTTATTAATTATATGTGTTAAAATAGGAGTTGATTTTGTTGTTATTTTTGCAAGTGTATCCTCTAATTAATCCAAAATATGTGAGTCACAGAGTGGGGGAACTTACCGCTGCCCCGAAAATTCCGAATTGAGCTACGCTGGTATACTGTGATTGGCATATTTCTTGCTAAAAGGGCACAATACTAACAAATGGATTTCATCCAAAATTGGCACAACAAGATATCATAATATTTCAAATTATTTCTGATCAGCACACGCATGGTATTGTTGGCAACATGCTTTTACGCGTGCTGATAGATCCAGTGTCTAACTGCATGTAACGTCCATTGGACTTCAACCTAATTTTGTATTCTGTACCTTAAGAGATGGGAGGGCTGCCAACTGTAGTGCTCTATTAGGCTACATTATACCAGGTATATTTTGAACTAATTTGATATTTCGATATTACCAACTTAATTTTGTCATTATTCTAGATAGGTTCATATACTGTAGAATAATCATTGGCATGAAAAGTAGGCTGTATAGTTCTTCACGGAACTTCTTGTTATATATATGTAGGCCATGGCGTTAAATACTATTAGATGACGATTATTGCGTTTGGTTCATTATTCAAACTTTGACTTCGATCACATGATTAGGACACTAGAAATAGAAACATAATTTTCAAATTTCGCACATCCGCCATCTTGAGGTTAACTAAATTAGATGTCAGTACATTAGAATGTGTATAAACATTTGTTGTACCATATTTTACTGTGTTCGGATGGTTAAATCGCGAGAAAAGTCAATTTAGATATTTCAACTTCGCTTGGCCGCCATCTTCGTTATTGAAAGCCACATAGGTGAACTTCTAGTAGTGCCTTTTATCACCGTACAGAATTTCAGGATGATATCAGTAATAGTTCTGAGATATAGAACGCAGGTGAAATATTTCGCGTAATAAAATTTGAAGGGCACGGTTGAGGTTGGAAAAAATTTTACTGTGACCTTCCCGAGTTTCATTGAAATCGTTCCAGCCGTTTAGATTTTATTAGGGGCACACACACACACACACACACATACACACACGGACAAAGAGTGAGTGATCTCATAAACCTATATTTTTTTTTTCATAAATAAAAAATAGGCTAAAATATGTTATACAATGAGGCCCTTCTCTATAGAACGGAACCTCTCCGAGGCCGCGTGGCGGTAGGATATCTATGAGTTTCGACCAGATGACTAGCATTTAACGATTAAACAAGATCAGTTCGGGAATCCCTGGATGCTGTCATAGCATTCATTACATACGGAGCTGGCAATATATCTTAGTTGAGATAATTAAGACTTGTGGTGAAGTACTGTAACGTATTTCATGTCCCGTGAACATGGCTAGGTATAGAACAAAACATAGAATTTTCCTAGTAGAAACTTATTTTCTCAAGAAAAAGTCTTACAGTAAATATGTTCGTAAGTTTCAGCGCCGTGTGATTTTTACTTTGGGGGAACCTCAAACAAAATGTATACAGATACAATCCATGTACTCTGGAGGCTCTCGAGGACTAAATGACTGCACTGATACGAAATATCAGTGAGGATGAATTACAGCAAGTGTACCAAAACTTCCTACGTTGGTGCAATGTGTGTTTAGAAATCGAAGGACAGCATTTCCAGCAACTACTCTGAAATCCATATAAGTAATTATGATTATTAAATACGTTAAAAAGTGTAAATGTGTTGAACTAGTTGGGCGCTACTCTGCTGCTAGCGGCAGTGCCTTGCTCGACAGGTGGCTAGCCACAGTGCCCCGGCCGTCACATGGCCGCTGCGCGGTTCCGTTCTATACAGAAGGACCTCACTGTACTTCCAATGTAGTGAAAATAGCTGTCACTCTTTTAGATAGTTATTGTTACTACAAGGGACAGCACAGAGCGAGGTCACCTGCCTTAAGTCACTCTTTGTTGATAACCCGCTGTATTTCAGCAAGTATGAGGGACGGGTATATTTGTTACTCCCAACCAACTGATACGCAGGGAGCGGTCGATTTACCTTTTAAGAGCTGAGTCAGCCAGTTAGCTATTTGCTACATCAGTGCAGAGTTTTTCAATTTGCCTCTTTTTAATTGTAGAAGTCGTAATTTTTACCTTAAAATCTATAGGTGTTGGGTCATTTTTTTCCTTTCCTTGCGAACCAGCCAAGGTAAGGACCACGCTAATATCACTTCATTTCCTTCTTTCTTCCTTCCTCTTCTTCCACGTTTTCTTCATCCTTTCAGAGTGTTGTGCCTTTCTCAATTCTGTCCATCCACCTCCCCTGTGCTCTCGCCTTTCTTCCAAAAGAACCTTTATGTTAGAAAATCTTACCCTGAATGGTTTTCTGTCTTGACAGTCTTCATCTGAGATTCCTAGTCTCCTGAGTTCTTCCTTCATCGGCTCGGAGTAGTACCCATGGCTCTTCAGATTGAATATTTTATCAAACATTTGTTTATTCATCCTTGCTGGATCCATTCTGACCATGTGTCCGTAGAAAGTCAGTCGTCCTTTCCTGATCGTTGTTTCCAGGTCTAACACCCTTTCGTATACTGTAGGCTTATCTCCTTGTTTGGTCTTAGTCTGTAGTTTCCCTGTACCATTCTCAGTATTCTCCTTTCAATCTTAAGGAGCTTTTCCAGGCTCGTCAGGTTGGCTGTTTCCACACCATATAGGATCACCGGTTTTACCACAGCATTGTAGTGCTTTATTTTTTAGGGTCATTATTGATCAAAATGTAAATTGAAAATTCTACATTTATATCAATTTTCATTTTGAGAAGAATCGAAATTAAAATTTGTGTGTTCATACTTGCATCATTTCCAAACTATGTGGAGGGCCCAAAGTACGGTAAAATTATTCCCTCATATTATAAGGCAACGAATACTTGTTGCTCCGTGCTAGCGATCTTTTGTGGAGAAGGCGTGAAGAATTTGGTTGTTATTCCGCCATCTTGTTTTCTTTTCTGAGATGAACTTCGTCTGTACAGTAGAGGACTGACGTCTACAGAATGCTCTGTTAGAACTCAAGCAGTACTACACTAGTGTCCAAAAGTTAAGCATAATCACTAAACGAGGCCATACCACTTGATAGGGATGTCAGATGGATTGCTGAATCACACACCATATGTCACACAACTTGTCCAAGAAAACAGTATCGGAAAGGTTCTGATAGCTAAGATACACCTTTGACAGCAACTAACAAAACTTGGCAATGCCTTCAACAACAAAATATGCTGTTAATTGTGTGTATGGTTACCCCTAACGACCACACATGCTTCGCAGCGACGTGGCATGCTCTCTATCAGATGGTCCAAGAGCTCTAGTGGCAGTCGATCCCATACCTCCGTAAGGGCAATGCGAAGGTCTAGGAGGGTCCTTGGTGGAGGCTGACGGGATGCAATTCGCCTCCCCAATGCATCCCAGGCATGTTCTATAGGATTCAGATCCACTGACCAGTCCGTGCGATGGTCTTCCCCAGCCAGAAATTCATCCACCAGAACAGAGCGGTGTGGTCGGGCATTATCGTTCATTAAGAGAAAGTCTTGACCAACCACACCTCTGAAGAGTCGAACATGTGGTGTCAGTACCTCATCCTTGAATCTCCAAGCGTTCACAGTGTTCCTCGTACCACCCATGAAGATGTGCAGGTCTGTACGACCATTCAACACGATGCCGCCCCATACCATGACACCACCACCTCTACCACCATACTGGTCCCGTTCCACGATGTTCCTGTGGTTGTATCGGCTACCCGGTTCTCTCCAGATTAATGTGCAACGGGAATCGTTATGCAAACTGAAGCGGGATTCATCTGCGAAGAGCACATGCCTCCTTTCATTCATGGTCCAGTTTCGACGTTGACGGCTCCACAGTAAACGGGCCCGTCTCTGTGCTGGAGTGAGCCGGACGCACACCGCTGGACGTCTGGCACACAGCCATGCTGTTCTGAACCTCCGATACACAGTTTGTCGGGAAACGGCAACCCCAGAGACGGCTGCAAGCTTCGCCGACAATTGTCTGCAGCTGCACTCCGCTTTCGTCGGGCGGTTAAGGCCAGATATCGGTCCAGCTGTGGGGTGGTTACTCTTGGTCGACCTGATACTGGCCTACCACTCCTGTTTCTTGAAATCGTCTCCAAAGCCTGGAAATGACTCTTTGTGCCACATTGAAGGATATGGCGATTACGGTCTGTGTCTGGCCTGCTTCCAGGCGGCCGAGTATTCTACCCTGCAAAACGGGGTCCAAATGGAGTAGTAGTGCCATTATATTGTAACGTTCACCACGAGGCTACATCTGCAGACTATAACAGTGCAAACACGACTGAGAGAATATGGGGCGCAGGCACTGGCTGTGTTTACCTTGCGGTTACGCCGCTAGTTAAGGCAGAGAATACTCCTTTTCTATACAGAGCAAACACATAAGTTTGTTAGGTGCATATGTCGTGCGATTTGCAGTCTATTTCCTGTTGCTCTGCTTATTCGTAACTTATGCTTAAATTTTGGACACTAGTGTACATAAATGCCCTACAGATAGAAGAACATGATAGAGATTGACTCGGCACTCTAAAGCGAATGGGAAATAGGAATAAAAAAAAGATGTTCTTGTGCACCGTTTATAGAGGAGCGAAGCACTCAACGGGTCAAACGCAGTGATACTCTAATGCCAGCTGTCTGCAATAGGATTCGATACTGCAACCTTGGGCACAGCAAGCGAGAACGTTACTGCTGAAAATACGAAATCACATGGCGTGAAGAACGTGCTTGTTATTTCGCCATGATTGTTTTCTTTTCTCAGATGAACTCGAGCTGTAGAGGATAGACGTTTAAAAAATGCTCTGTTAAGACTCAAATAGTACTACATAGTGCCCTACAGATGGAAGCACATGCCAGAGATTAACTCGGCACTCTACAGCGAATGGGGAATATGAAAAAAAAAACAAGTTGTTGTGCAGCGTTTATATACGGACGAAGCACTGAACCGGTTAAACGTAGTGATCCACTGCGTGTTGAGAGATAGCGCGGAAAACCCAAAACTCACTAATACATACCCGTTTTTAGGGCATTGCAATGTGATGGTACTGTAAATTGGATCACTGGCTTAGACGCGCATGATAGGCTAGTTCCTATGCTAGTGAAGAATAATGTCATAAAAGACTGTATCTCGTGATAATGTGCTTAAGAAACTTGACGACAATGAGTAAGTCTATAGACACAGACATTCTGCCGTAATTGAGTTTCAAACTGTCTATGGAGTTTCTTCGCTTAATCCATAGAAACTTATGACGGCCTTCACCACAGAAGATGCACGACAATACATTGTGAACTTTTAATGCACGGATACTGTATACAAGTGAGCTCGCTAACATCGAAAGAGGGAATGAGTGACAGAGAACAATATGAAATCTATAATGCACGTCAGTTGTTATTTGCATGATACTGTTGTGTATTAAAGTTTATCTTGTTTCATTTGAGAGGTTTGGACATTGTGGTCAATTAGCCCCGTCGACTTTGGTGTTAAAATAAAATAAAATAAATTGAAATAAATGAAATAAATAAAATAATTAAATAAATAGATAACTAGACAAATAAAATCAATTAAAATATAAATTATTATATACAATAACTAAAATAAATAAATAAATAAATAAATAGATAAATCAAATAAATGAAATATATAAATAACTAGATAAATAGATTATTATTATTATTAGCCATTGGTAAATCCCATAAAGGGCAAAGGCCTCCTGCTAGCAGGGTAGCTCTGAGATATTTCATCAGGTGAGCTAGGCTGATGAACATTTACCTTAATATTATAGTAACTTAAAACTAATTGTCCTGACTATTTACACTCTTATTCATCTTCCTTACAAATGATCGTATTATGTTAAACATTTTCACTCGTAAAACTTGGACCTAGCTCATATTATCCTGAAGATTTATCTAAGCTGACGATGAGTCTAGGGATGTTTCAAACAAACTGTTTCGACGACAGTCCTCCACGAATTCCGTTGACCTGGCGCTCTCATCCACTGCTTCCCCATCGTCGACTGGAACTCGTCTGACCATCTGGTCTTCGGACGACCGGGGTTTCTTCATCCATCTCTAGGCTCCCACACTGTAGTAGAGTAGGCCCACCTTGCGTGATCCATTCTCAGTACATGGCCTGCCCATGTCCATTTCAGTTTCTTGGCCCTCGTGATGACATCCTCTAGTCCTGCCCTCTTCCTGATTTCCTCGTTTCTAATTCTGTTCCTTAATATAATGTTTAGAAGTTTTCTCTCCATTTTCTTCTGGCACACTTCCAACTTCGAAGTTTGCTTCTTAGTTATTGACCACGTTTGTGCTCCATAGAGGAGAACGGGAAGTACACACGAATCTATCACTCGCCTTTTTGTCTTGAGGCAATGCTCTCTGCTGTTCAATATGAAGGACAGGCTCCAGAATTTTTGCCATGCTGACGATATCCGCCTGTTGATTTCCTTATCCATATTTTGCTGAAAAGGTAGTGACTGGACCAGATAGACAAAGTTTGACACATATTCTACTTCTTTTCCTTTCACCATGAGTTTCTTTGCTTCATGATTTGTCATAACTTTGGTCTTGCTGGGATTGAGGCTCAAGCCCACTTTGTTGCTCTCCTCATGCAGATCTTTTAACATTTCTTCCATCATCGAACTCGATTTTGCAAACAGGATCACATCTTCGGCGAATCGTAAGTTCGTCAGTCTATTTCCATTGATTGTGATTCCGTATTTGTGCCCCCAATTTAACTTCCGAAATATGTCCTCTAAGACGCTCATGAACAGTTTAGGTGACAATGGATCGCCTTGTCTTACGCCTCGCTGTAGATATAATTTATCGCCTTCTTTTTCCATTCGGACTTTTGCCCAACTGTTTAGATACAGTTTTGAAAGCAATCGCAAGTAATTCGTGGGGATCCCTTGGTTGTGTAGTGCTTTCATGAAGCTTGGTTGGTCCACCGAGTCGAGGGCTTTCGCATAATCTACGAATGCTATGTACAACTTGAGATTATACTCTTCGGCCTTCTCTATTATTTGCGTCATGGTTTGCAGGTGATCTACTGTCGAGTATCCTGCTCTGAATCCAGCTTGCTCTGTGGGTTGATTTTCACCCAGAGTTCTCGTAATTCGGCGAATTATTATTTTTGAGAATAGCTTGTATAGATTGGACATAAGACTCACCGGTCTGTAGTTATCTAGGCTATATCTGTTGCCTTTCTTATGTAATAAGATGATGGTGTTCGCTGTCCACTGCTCTGGGATTTCTTCCCTAGATAAAATGGCATTAAATAATTCGGTTACTGGTGAAATAAGTTCCTCTATTTCTATTTTCAAGAGTTCGTTGTAAATACCATCATCTCCAGGGCTCTTTCCATGTTTCAAGTCCGAAATCGCAGCTCTCACTTCGCTCGGAAGAATTGGCAACACTTCGTCTGTTTCGGCATCCGTGTGATTCAGATGGCTTTCTGCAAGTTCTTGTAACTCCTTTGTTGGCATGGAATATAAGGATAAATAGATAGATAATAGATAAAATAATTAAAAAGCAATTAAATGAATAGATAAATAAAACAAGTAAATAAATGAAATAAATAGATAAATACATAAATACATAAGTAAGTACGTGAGTACATACATAAGTAAGTAAGAAAGAAAGAATGAAAGAAAGAAAGAAAGAAAGAAAGAAAGAAGGAAAGAAAGAAAGGATGAAAGAAAGAATGAATTGTCTGATAACCTGTGTTAATGTGTTGCCTGTAGTAGTGTGTGTATTTGCAATTTAAGTGAAGATTGGCGGCCATGGCCTGTAGTAGAAGTGTGAAATTACGGAAAACCACTACCATAATTACTGTGGTGGGAATCGAAAGTACCTCTTCACAGTTTTGCCTCACGAGGCTGAGTGTACCTCATTCTGGTCCTCAAACCAGAATTAAATTTCTTGGCAGGGCCGGGAATTGAATCCGGATGTCCAAGGCAACAGCCAAACATGCTTGCCGCTACACAAGAAGGTGTATAAAAGAAAATGTATGGTGGATTGTGAGAATTATGTATGTGAGAACACAGTCATGCATATGAATGTTTCAAGCATTGACGTTACGCCGATGAATTTGCGATATGAGATTGAGACATAAAAATATTTGAAATTTCCGAAGGTGGTTAATTAATACAATTTTATACACTTTGCAAGTGAGATTATACAGACCAACGGAGTATTACAGGGCGACCTAATCAGTCCCCTGCTTTATAACGTATCCACGTACGGCATCTTCCGAGAAATCAGAGAAGTTTCAAAGAAAAAAAAATATACAACTACGCTGATGACCTAGTCCTGGGATCTCATGACATTAAAGAACTCCAGACGACAATACATGTACTAGAGAAATGGGCCGATGACAACGACTTACAAGTCAACACAGACAAGACGGATTACATGAAATTCAGGAAAGCTGGGCGGATAACTCAAGAACACGCGGTGTTTTACAAGCACAAACCCCGTTAACCAAATAATTTTCTCATTTAGTGCTTAAATTGGCTGATGAAGGGGACAAAAATGTCTATTAGTCCTAGAAAGGTGTACCATTTCTAATGACCACATAAGTGATCATTTTCAATAAAAGTATTGATTCAGGCGGAACTCTAGCCCATTAATAAACGTAATTATCCACCTAGTCAAAGTTTGAGTCCATCAGGCCAGTGCTATGAGTTAGATGATATTAATCACTGACAATTGAAATTAAGGACCAATGATACTTACCGACATCTCGACGCTAGGATGATCAATGAAAACCATTTCAGACTCTTCTCCATCCAGCAGTACTGACACTGACTTCTCACCGAATTCGTCATCTGAAAAATAAGAATTTCACTATAATCCACAGAATTCCATAAATATATAAATACATCGCTAGCTGTAGCCAATGTTGAGGGATTGAGTTCCGGTTCATTCAGTTCACACGAGGGTGCTCAATTGTGAGAAAACCATACCAGGATATAGGCAGATGACCTCACTGTTCAACCCCTTAAAACAACAATAACTAACTAAACAAGATGTTCAGTAAAGAACATATAGCCTACTTTCTCCAAAATTCATGGGTATTGTTATAACTCTTTGTCCTTTTCAAGCAGTATAATTGAATGTTGGTTGTAGTAGCTTGTTGAAATACAACGTGCTATAGGGATTTTTTTTTTTTTAGCGTATGGCTTTTTAGTGCCGGGAGTGTCCGAGGACATGTTCGGCTCGCCAGTTTTGTAGCTGCTTCGAGACGGACACCCAATGGGTGAGCTACAAGTACCGTTGGGGAGGGAAGGAGGGAAGTTGGAATGTAAGGACGAGGAGATGGAAGGTAGCGGCTGTGGCCTATAGTTAGGGACCAACCCCGGCATTTGCCTGGAAGGAAGATGGGAAACCACAGAAGACCATCTTCAAGGTTGCCGGCGGGGGGATTCGAACCTCCTCGCCTCCCGGATGTGAGTGACTGCCACCAGTCATGCCGTAACCACCACGGCTAACTCACCCGGTGCTATAGGGATATTATACATGAATATGAGGTGCCCTTTGCTAGTGCTACCTCTGTAAAAAAAATTCATTCAATTCGGTTTCACCGTGTTTGAATTGATATGGGGAATGGATTTGCACACATACATGGCCGCTATTTGCAAACTATTGGGCTGATGACCTTGTAGTCAGTCATAAGATGCTTTCCACAAAAAGGCATGTTGTTGCAAAATCTGGTAGAGATCAAATTATTAGGATGGTCGTAATTTGATTTAAGCTTCTAACATTTGGGTGGCCGTCATTCCGTTTCCGTCAAGATGGCGGCGATATAAAACATGACACAGAGGTGCCCTTTGATAGTGCTACCTCTGTACCAAATATCGTTCAACTCGGATTCACCGTGTTTGAATTGATAGGGGGAATCGATTTGCACACATACTTGGCCACCATCTGCAAACTATTGAGCTGATGATCTTGCAGTTTGGTCAGAATATGCTTCCTACATAAAGATATGTTGTTGCAACATTTGGTAGAGACTAGATTATTAGGTTAGTCGTAATTACATTTTAGCTTTTAATATTAGGGTGGCCGCAATTACGCGTCTGTCAAGATGGCCGTGATATAAAACATGACACTGAGGAGCCCTTTGCTAGTGCTACCTCTGTACCAAATTTCGTTCCATTCGGTTTCACCGTGTTCGAATTGATAGGGGGAATCGATTTTTACACAAAGACGGCCGCCATCCACAAAATATTAGGCTAATGACCTATTAATTTAGTCAAAGGATGCTTCCTCCATAAAGGTATGTTGTTGCAAAATTTGGTAGAGATCGGATGATTAGGTTAGTCGTAATTTGATTTAAGCTTTGAACATTTGTGTGGCCGCCATTACGTTTCTGTCGAGATGGCGGCGATATAAAACATGACACTGAGGTGCCCTTTGCTAGTGCTACCTCTGTACCTAATTTCGTTCCATTCGGTTTCACCGTGTTTGAATTAATAGGGGGAATCGATTTTGACACAAAGATGGCCGCCATCCGCAAACTGTTAGGCTAATGACCTATTAATTTGGTCAAAGGATGCGTCCTCCATAAAGGTATGTTGTTGCAAAATTTGGTAGAGATCGGATAATTAGGTTAGTCGTAATTTGATTTAAGCTTTGAACATTTGTGTGGCCGCCATTACGTTTCCGTCAAGATGGCGGCGATATAAAACATGACACTGAGGTGCCCTTTGCAAGTAATACATCTGTACCAAATTTTGTTCCATTCGGTTTCACCGTGTTTGAATTAATATGGGGAATCGATTTTGACACAAAGATGGCCGCCATCCGCAAACTATTAGGCTGATGACCTATTAGTTTGGTCAAAGGATGCTCCCCCCCATAAAGGTATGTTATTGCAAAATTTGGAAGAGATCGGATGATTAGGTTAGTCGTAATTTGATTTAAGCTTTGAACATTTGTGTGGCCGCCATTACGTTTCCGTCAAGATGGCGGCGATATAAATCATGACACTGAGGTGTCCTTTACTAGTGCTACCTTTGTACCAAATTTCGTTCAATTCGCGTTCTCCGTGTTCGAATTGATACGGGGGGGGGGGGGGGCAGACATTCAGAGAACACACGCTCACACACCCACAGACTCACACACATACACACACACACACACACACACACACACACACAGACAGACACACTTTTTTCGCCCTGTGTTGATCTCATAAGTCTACTTTCCTCTTTTGCAAAAATTGAAAGTAGGCTAAAAACCGTACCCGTAGTCTACTGGAATGATGCAGTTTCCCTACAGGGGAAAGTTCCTACACCCTGGCGTCTCAAAATATCAGCAGCAGTTAAAGGGAACGTAGGTCCCATAACCTTATTGTTGCAGATCTGTTCAAATTATTAGACTAAACATTTAATTTTCCACCATTTTGAAACAAATTTCAAGATGGCTGTTCATGAAAGGGAATTTTCTTGTCAGGTTGTTGGTATAATGAGCAATAACAATTCCTACCTGATTTATGGATTCACCCAAGATGTTGGCAACTCTGCTTTGACCTTTGCTGTTTTGTTTTGAAGGGAGAGTCACTCGCTGGTCTGTGACTGAAAATAACAACTTTAGACAACAATAAAACAATAAACATTTCAGATAATGGTCATTGTTGGTGAAATAGGGAGTTCCTAGGGAAGTGTAGCTATTTCCCTACGTTACCGCAAATTGAAACTGTTACTTGTAACGCCGTTACTCCCTCGTTACCGTAAAAAGTAACACTTACTAGTAACGCCATTACTGTAAAAAGTAACGATGCATAGTAACAGCATTACAAGTATAGCGTTAGTCCCAACCATTTTATACGTAGGCTTATACAGTGAGTCCGAGAATGTTGTCCGCAGCGCCTACATGCGTCTGCGAGAGCTAGCTACAGCAGTTACGTTGGTAGCACGGCTGCCGCTTGCATCATCTCTACTTAGTATAAAACTAAGTCCCCGATTCTTGGATGTTACGGGTAAACTCGAGAACTACTGGATGGATTTTGATGCGGTTTTCACCATTCTGTAAAGGATATATCGAGTATGATTTCTTTAGAAAATTATTTATTTATGATCAGAAGAAGCCGAGCAGTAACGATTTTAGTGGAAAAGTCGATAAAAAAAACTGGCGTCGGAGCGCTTTGTAAGCTTACGCTGGGCAAACCGTTCAAAAAAAACTACATACTATGAGTGTAAGAATTGTTCAACATGAAATGTTCTACATAAAAGTCCGCGAGAGCATATGTCTATCTTCCATACATCGCCCACTATAAGGGAACAACTGAAGCTTGTCTCTTACAGCTTTATATGCTGTCGACTTGGAGATTCCTGTTTGTTGAGCTAATTTTCGTGTCGATTCACTTAGACTACGCAGCATTATGTCGGAGATTTCATCAAGATTTTCGTCTGTTAAAAGCGTAGGCCTGCCTGTTCCCCGTACATCGTGAACTGAGACAGTCACACGAAATTTACTTACCAAATTCCGAACGGTATCACGGTTTGGACACTTTGAATTAGGAAACCGCGCCTGAAATCTTAATTTTACATTTTCTGTAAACCGATCGCCTTCGCGAAAAACGTATTCCCCAAAAAAATCCTCTCTCTTCAGTAGTAAACATTACCGCCTGTATAGTGTTGCACTCTTCCAATAATAATAATCTATCTGAACGCTCGCTTACACGCTGAAATGCAGTCTCGCGCGCTTAATGCGATACACACCGACAGCTCACTCGGGGAAGTCCCGCTTTGAAGGACACAGTGCAGTGCAGCCAACTAAAACTCATGACTTAACCACTCACAGCTGCACGTACCCACTGCGGAGAACATTCTCGGGCGCCCTGTATTTCTATTAAAACTCGCCACCCTGGCAACGCTAGGAAGATCAGCTAGGTCAACTTCATTACTAAACTTATGTGGCAATTAGGAGTAGGGGCTCTTAGGACAAATGCCCTTTTAGCCGTTCTCTAGAGATGGCGGTGAGTGCACCATGTTCGTACAATGAACCCTGTTGCAGCTCATATTCTATTCTCTTTGTACCCAATATTTCATCAGTGCTGTACAGTGTAGAGTAAATAGCCAGGGGCGGATATGGAAGACAAATATTTAACTCATCAACATGGGTTATGATTAAAATTTTGTTTACTATATGCACTGACTATAAAAGTTCAGATATGGTAAGTTCATTAAGACTATTCCACACGAACATCATATGATTGTGTGTATCCAAATACATGCTTTATAAACAAAATCGATTATATTTTATTCCCCTTCCATATCCAGGCTGCTCGATATGATGCGGATCTGTTTATTGATTCCGCGTAAAACACGAGAGTAAAGGCAATGTAGGCCTATGCTGATTTTTTACTAACGTCATTTTTATATACTGTAGTATTGTACAGAGTTGGCCAAATTATAATGGCAAAGCCGAATAGAACCAAATTATTCATGATTGCAAATTAAGATACAATGCAGCACACTGGAGCATTTCATTTGAGGCCGAGTCTCCATTGCGGGATGTTTGTTTGTGGTATTTTGCCATGTATTCCCCAAATGTGAAACAAGAGGTCCTTTACGAACCAACATCGGATACATTTACGTAGTTTTTCGCTTGTAATGTTCATCTTGTTTTTTCTATTAGACAATAGACATTAAAGAACAAATCTCAAAGAAAGACAAGTAGTTCCGTGAAGAACAATACAGCCTATTTTCATATATCCTACTTATGTAAACTGCCACTATCTGCATACAAAATTTCAGTTTGATTGCTGTAATAGATTCGTAGATATTGAGAACCGACTAAATATTTCGGATGGTCACCATGTTGGATTTTATTTATTTAGGTCCTGGAGTTATGTACTGTTACATGAAGATTATTGTGTACGTGTAGTATTCAAACTTCAATCGCATGATTAGGACACAAGAAGTAACAAGGAGATTTTAAAATTCGCACAGCTGCCATCTTGTGGTTATGGAAGCAATTGAAATGAATTAGATGCCAGTGGATTAACATTCGTATAAGAATTTACTGTACTAAGTTTCACTCCACTCGGAAGGTTAAATTGCGAGAAACGTCCATGTGAATATTTATATTTCGCGTCGTCGCCATGTTGGATTTGTGATCAACAGGTTATTTCAAGTCCTATAGGTGAACTTATGTTCATAGCCCCTATGAACATTAAAAAATTCAGTTTGATTGCTATGATAGATTCGTAGATATTCAGAGCCGTCTAAATATTTCGGATGGTCGCCATGTTGGATTGTTAAATATATAGGCCATAGAGTCATGTACCGTTAAAGGAAAATTATTGCGTAGGTTCATTATTCAAACATTCACTTCGATCGCATGATTACGACACAAGAAATAATAAATAAATTTTAAAATTCGCACAGCCGCCATCTTGAGATTATGTAAACAACTGAACTAAATTAGATACCAGTGCATTACAATGTGTATAAAAATTTCCTGTACCAGATTTCATTGCGTTTGGAACATTAAATCGCGAGAAAGGTCTATTTAAAATTTTCAAATTCACTTGGCCGCCATGTTCGTTTTGTAGTTAACCGGTTTTTGAAAGTCTTATAGATGAACTTCCAGTAGTACCCTTTATCTCCGTACATGATTTCAGGGTGATACCGCTAATAGTTTCAGAGATATAGAATGCCGGTGAAATATTTCGCCCATCCGCCATCTTGTGGTTATGTAACCAATTGAACGAAGTTTGATGTCGGTGCATTACAATGTGTATAAACATATACTGTACCAAATTTTATTGCGTTTGGTTGGTTAAATCGCGAGAAACGCCTATTTAAAGTCGCAAATTCTCGTGGCCGTCATATTGGTTTTGTAGTTACCAGTTTTTCAAAAGTCACACAGGTGAACTTCAATTAGTTCCCTTTATCACCGTAAACAATTCCAGGGTGATATCGGGAATAGTTTCGGAGATATTGAATGCTGGTGAAATATTTCGCACAGCCGCCATGTTGGATTGGTGAGACATAACACAATTTGAAGGGCACGGTCACGGTCGTTCGGAATAGTGCTATGAACTTACCGATTTTCATTGAAATCGTTCCAGCCGTTTAGAAGGTATTAGGGGACACACACACACACAAACACACACACATGGACAAAAGGTGATCTCATAGGTCTATATTTTTCAAAATTGAAAATAGGCTAAAAAAAATTGTAGTTACAGAGATTGCCCTGTCCTAAAACCAAACCTTTCGTCATTTCTTCTTTAATGTAGTTACTAGTAGTATTGTATATGGCAAACAAATACCGTACTTAGAAAGAATTATTTCACAGCAAATTATCACCTGGAAATCATTAATTGAATTAATTTCCAATCGCCTTAGCTCAATTGGCGACCAAGACTGATCTGGTTAGGATGTGACAAAAACATATTCATGATACAGGAAATTTTTGCATTGTTGAAGGTTCTATGAATCAAGTGACAACAAAGAATTTGGTTGTATTTAGAATTTATTGCATTATCATCATCATCATTTACTGTACTCAACGGGCCATGAAGGCCCATGAAAGAAAACAGAGAATATACATTCCATTACAAAATATATACAGTACAAAGATAATCCATGAAATAACAATGAAGAAAAATTAAATAAAATTTGAGGTTCAGTCACGAGAGGCATGTTTCTGGTCACAATTTCAAATATTTATTTCAGATGCTGTTCCACCAAGAGAAGCTGTAGGTTTGATATCTCCCCACCTAGTCTTGAACGGCTTATTGGACGTTTTCAAATCAGCCGAGAGTTAAAAACTCTGTTAGTAATAGACGCTTCTGCTCTAACAACATGCCCTAGCCAATGATGTCGTCGTCCTTTGATGGTTCTACCAATATTTGATTTTTTGAATAGTTGGTAGACGTCTTCCTTCTGCCTCCTTTCCCATCTTCCTTCATCCACATTGAATACGAGTCCGTATATTTCCCTTTCCTTTAGAATTTAGAATTTATTTACCATAATAATTAGGCCACCTCTGTATGTGAACAGAGAAACAACGAGGTTAAAAATTACGTGCAAAAAGTATTATTCAACAGACTGTCATACCCGTGTATGGTCTCTGTCCTCCAAAACCAAAATACAAGAAAACCCATCAGAAAACTTTGTAAACTTGATTGACAAGACTTTCTTCCATTTACGTAACCACATATGACAACTGAATGCGTCGGGATCGATCTAGCAACCTTAGATACAGGAAGCGAGAACGTTACGGTTTCAGCCACAGCTGAACGATGAAAGAGAGGAGACATATACAAGTAATTGGAAACAATGAAAGACTCAGCGGAGGCTCTATTGCTGCTATTCTATGTTGCGAGCCCCTCATATTAAGCAGCCCACATGTACTAAATAGTTAATATAATATCATTGCCCTTGCTTGAGCGGTACGACTAGAATAGCAACATGTTTTGTTTTTATCAAATGCAAGTGAATATCGTACTGCCTGGAACTAGATACAGGGTCAAGTGAATTTGGGGGGAAAGTAATGATTATTTCACATCCAACATTCAAACATTTCAGGCCGAAGAATCAACTGCATAGTTTCAAGTCTGGTCAGGATATTTGAGAGTTTTTTTTTCTTCAAATAGTTTTAATTTAATTTTATTGTAAAAGGTTACGTAAAAACTCAAGCTCTCCGTAATATGTTTATTTGAATGAGAATGGTGCTATTGTTTCATCTTGAATATACAATATATCTGGAATACTACTTAACCTTACATTACGCGTTATAATTTCCCTCCCTTCCGCCCCTTAGAACATCATGTACTATTTGCCTGATCATTCGCTGGAACGTTGAGTTGTTTCCGTTGATTTCAGCAATAATGTTTACCTCCAAATACATTTTCAGCATTTACAGTGTCAAGTAATCTCCAAGAGATAGTATACTATTAACTTAAGGTGCAGTATTTCATTAGTGGCATCATTCTTGAGAAAATAACCCCATAATGAAATGTACGAGTTTTATATGAAACATTGTGCTTCACTTTGTTGGCTTCGTTTCAATTTATGGTGAACTTCGGATTGAAATAAAATAAAAATCTCAATATTAAAATACGAAAAAAACATTAAAGGACAATTTCTTAAATGTGAAATTTAAAAAAATCAAATATTAAAGAAGTTAAAGAAATGAAATAAATCAAACAATTAAATATTTCAAAAATTCAAAATTTCAAAATTTAAAAGTATAGAATTTCAAGATTGAAAATTTACATTTAAAAATTGAAAATAAAAAATAAAAAATGAAGTACCGGTATATAAAGAAATAAAATAAAAATAATCAAATAAATAAATGCAGTAAATAAATAAATGACTGAATGAATAAAGATTGAAAATTAATTAAAACACGTGGGACAGGAAACTAGAGGGTAACAAGAGAGGGCCCTGTGTGTGTAAACTTGATGTGGATAACATCAGCAGACACTTGACGTTCAGAGTTGTAGGAAGTAATAACAAAATCAATAGTTGTAGGCCTAATATTATAACTAGGGCTAGGATTTATAGGTGCTAAAAATCGGGGAAATATTTATTTTTTATGTATTAAAAATATTTTATTATAATTTAGTTTATTAATGCGAATATAAACAATATGCAGTACTCACGAATGCAATTTATTCTATGTCACTGACTGCTGAAGCATTACAATGCACAACGAGATACATCGTCAGGTTGTCCATCACAAGCGACCGACGATTGACGATTATCACGGAACACTTATTCTGAAGGCGCGAAACTGCGGCAATATGTGTCTTGCCCTTGAGGTGTTGTTGAACTGGAGATCGCTGTTCAGCCTTTATTCCATTCCCACATGGTTGGCAGAACAGAACGCCCCTGTCAGAAGTAAAATTATCTTAAATTCTGCAACAGACGATAACTTGTAGTTGTTTTTACATTAGGCATCGTAGAACTGCCTTACACTTCACAGTGCCAGAAATGAACTGCATGTGAGTGACACTTGTTACAGGTAGCTGGTGGTGGTGGTGGTGGGGAGGGGGGAGGAGATCTAGCACGTGGTGCAATGTAGCTATGGACAAGGAAATACCCGGCTTCCACAGTGAGTAGCACGGAGCGACAAGTTAAGAATAATACAGTTGCAAGCGGACACACGCTCTGCATGAAGATTAGATAGCTTTCAGGTTCTTCCCCGTTGAAGTAACACAGAACAAAAATGCAATAAACTGAATGATCTAGCATACTGATTTTAAAAAAATGTAAATATTGGGTATTTTTATGTGCTATTAAGTGAAAAGCAGGAATTTATGTATTTATAGAAAAAATGCTTAAAATATGTATTTACACAAACAAAATATTTATTTACCTAAAAATCCTAGCCCTAATTATAACAAATATTTTATCTGGTGTGAGTGCTTTCTGTTTTCTATACAACGCTGAATTAAAGGAGTTACGACACAAGCGAGTTCCTGACACATGGAGGTCCCCTTTTCTACTAAGCGACATATCCTACCAAGGAGAGACATGTGAGCCTAGGAGTTCAGTAATGGAATGTTATGATTAAAGCTCGTTGAAATTGAACCCCAGATGTTTCAATCCTGGGCCAGATGTCCAACTTCCAGATTAATTACCAGTCCCTGATGTGTCTACTGTAGACTCCAAAGTCACACCATTCTCGACTCGTGGGTTCTATAGAACGTAATGGAACGTCGGAAATACTGGACTGGCTTATGCAACCGCGTGGTTTCAGTTAATTTATAATGTTCAGTCAGTTTGCACGTATTTATAATCAATTACTTTAGAATGGAATGTTATCTGCTAGTCAATATTGTAATATGCAAACTATAGTTTAGTTGGTATATTGGCTACACGGACAGTGAATTAAAACTCAGCTGAATTTTAATTCACTGTCCGTGACAGCCAATATACGATCTCTTTGGAAGCCTTCATAGTGGGGTTATGGGTGCTTGAGATTTTAGTTCACGCAGTTAAGAGGCGCACGTGCGCTTCATAAAAAGGGAGGTAGTGCGCAGTTCGCTACTCCTGTGGGGGTCCGAGCGGGGACACCAAGAGCCCGTTAATGAGCCACCTTGGTGTCCTAGGTGACACCCCACACAAGACACGACACAAACCTAGGAAAATTGCTGAGTTTTATAGTTCAGTTCCTCTTCAGCAAATTATATTGCGAAGTTGGTAGCATGCTGAACTGCTGTGCCGTCATATTTTTTTAAGAGCGTTAAAATTCCTTCAGTATGCCTTCCTTCGGAGGGGAAGTAAAGCCGGCAGTCCCATGTCATAGATTTATGGCATGTATAAGATCCTTTCACAGACTAAACTTGTGTGCACCTAAATTGTTAGGTTGGATTTCGTCAGAACGCTCTATCAAAGTTCCAACGTTCACCACTAGGTATCATTGATATCTGGTAGCGGAAGTTGGAACTATTTGAAATGAACGGAACTCGTAGCTCACCCTAAGGGTGACCGCTGGAAGCAGCTACAGACTCAGGCGAGTCGAACATGTCCTCGGACACTCCCGGTACTAAAAGTCATGCGATAAATAATTAAATAAATAAATAAATAAATAAATAAATTGCGATCAGAAACTAAGGTTACAAAAGCTGCAGCGAAAGGTGTACATTTTATTACAAACAACCAATACAGCCAACTGATAGTAAATACATTAGGTTAGTTTTCCACACAGTCTCCATATCGGTTTAGGCACTTGTCGCTTCGTGGGATGAGTTGGAATATTCCCTCCTGCCCATGCGTGTTCAGCCGCGTTGTTGCAAAGTGTTTCACCTCCCCGTCTGAAGGGAATCGTCGACCTTCTATGTGCTCCTTCAAGTGAGGAAACAGCTGAAAGTCACTTGGAGCGCGGTACGGGCTATATGGAGGGTGGTCAATGGTGTCCCAGTGAAACCGCTTGAACAGCGTGGTAGTCTTCTGGGCTGTATGAGGTCGCGCGTTATCATGGAGGAAGATGACGCACTCGGTGAGAAGACCTGATCGCGGTTACATGTTTCGCCCACAGAAATCGGATCTCTTCGCAAGACCAGTTTTCCAAACGAGTCACCATTAGTTGTCTACCTACAACTAGTGCTGTAGGTGGCGGGTGGCTGAAATTCTGCACAGTTACCAATCGTATGTATTCGAATGATCCCACACTACTAATTTCTCTATAACCTCCAGGGATATCGACCTTGTAGCCTCAGTTTCTGATCACCCCTCGTATATAATGTAACCTTACAACTAATAAGAAACAAATCTATATGTTACAACATACAGTAGCCTACATACCTGGGGAATATAGGAACATGAAGGAAAGGTAAAATATTAGAAAAAGCTTATAATAACATGAAAGGTGAACTAATTTCTTAAATATTTAACTGTAAAATTATTTAAATAAATCTGTAACGAACGAAGTACAAAAGAAATACTTAGATCAATTATTAAAATGTATGCAAGAAAAAACTAGAGAAACAATATCCTTAAGAGGATCTTGAATAATAATAATAATAATAATAATAATAATAATAATAATAATAATGTTATTGGTTTTACGTCCCTTTTAACTACACTGGCTTTTAGAGACGCCGGGGTGCCGGAATTTTGCCCCGAAGGGGATCTTTAACGTGCCAGTAAATCTACTGACACGGCTCCCTCGCATTTGCGCATCCTCAAATGCCAGCTGACTGCGCCAGGTTTCGAACCTGCAACCTTGGGCTCAGCAAGCGAGAACGTTACCCCTGAGCCACGCAGCCAGACTAAGAGGATCTTGAAAAATAACGAACGAAGAATATGTTTAATACAAAGAACAATGCATTTTGTGAGTAGAATGGATGAACGTCATAAGAAGAGATCTCAAGTGGATCCAGGTGGATGATTTATATTTCCGAAGGGCACATGAATTATTAATACGATAATACGACGTTTTGGTTAGGAGAGAAAGGTCCGTAAGGGATTATGACTTTTGATATTTTAGAGTCTTGTTACCCTACAAAATATTCCAAGCGTCGCTATTGCAAGGAGGCAAATGTTTGAAAAGTGGGAAAAATCCAAATTAAGTTCTTGTATTCCATTTGGTGATAAAAAGAAATAATTGAACTCAGCTGCAAGTCGTTCAATGGAGTTCCGGCATCTCTGCCAGATCGAAGTGCACAACTGTGCGTCGAAATTGGATAAATAATAATTTAAACGGTTCTGACTGAAAAGATACACACAGGAAGCTGGATTGATAATAATTAGGCCTATTATAAGTGGAATGCGCCAGACAATTATTATTACTATCAGAAATACTTCTTACGGTATTTTAGAGCCTAGATATCAGTGATGGCTTTAAAAGGCTCGACAGCAATATTTAAAATATTCTGATCTTGAGCAGCAACAAATTGCAGATGAAGTACGAGTAGATTAGTGACGTATGCAATATTAAATCGTACATGACATTTAACATATTTATTCACATGTTAGTCTACTTAAATGAATTTGTGTCAATGTAATTCCAGATATCTGAAAGGTTCATGGCCAATACTACTTTCAAGATGACTGTAAATAGCAGTAAGTATCCATACGAGAAAGAAAGAAAGAAAGAAAGAAGGAAAGAAAGAAAGAAAGAAATTACCAACGAATAACTAAATAATACTTTACTTAGGCGCACCAGATTATTCCTGTTTATACAAGGTCGGGAATTAGGTCAAATCGGTTTTCTATTTGGCAGATAGACTTATTGATGAATACTTCGGTAACGCCACACTAAGGAGTTAAAGAGAGATGAGATTAACTTAATAATTAAGATGAATGAACTTAGGCGATGAATTTGAAGGAAGCACATTTCTGGAGCTGGAAATGGGAAACCACGAAACACAATTTCTAGATGGGATTTGATGCCCCCCACTCGCTAAATAAATAAATAAATACATTTATAGCCTATTTTTTGCAAAAAAAATGAAAGTAGACTTATGATATCAACACAGGGCCAAAAAATGTGTGTCTGGCTGTGTGTGAGTCTGTGTGTGTGTGTGTGTGTGTGTACTCTCAATGTCTGTACCACCCACTATCAATTCAAACACGGTCAAACCGAATTGAACGAAATTTGGTACAGAGGTAGCACTAGCAAACGACACCTCAGTGTCATATTTTATATCGCCGCCATCTTGACGGAAACATAATGGCTGCCAGCCAAATGTTCAAAGCTTAAATCAAATTACCACTAAACTAATCATCTGATTTCTACCAAATTTTTCAATGATATACCTACATTTAAGGAGCGTCCTTTGACCAAACTATTAGGTCATCAACAAAATAATTTGCAGATGGCGGCCATGTATGTGTGCAAATCGATTGCCCCATCCATTCCAACACGGTGAAACCGAATCGAACGAAATTTGGTACTGAGGTAGCACAAGCAAAGGGCACCTCAGTGTCATGTTTTATATCGCCACCATCTTAACGCAAACGTAATGGCGGACACCCAAATGTTCAAAGCTTAAATCAAATTACGACCAACCTAATCATCTGATCTCTACCAAATGTTGCCAACCATACCCTTATGTAGGACCCATGTTGACCAAACTACAAGGTCATCAGCGCAATAGTTTGCAGATGGCGGCCATGTATGTGTGCAAATAGATTACCATTATCAATTCAAACACGGTGAAACCTAATTGAACGAAATTCGTTACAGAGGTAGCACTAGCAAAGGGCACTCCAGTGTCATGTTTTATATCACTGCCACTTTGACGAGAACGTAATGGCGGCCACCCAAATGTTAAAAGCTTGAATCAAATTATGACCAACCTAATCATCTGATCTCTACCAAATTTTGCAACATTATACCTTTATGTATAAAGAATCTTTTGACCAAACTACGAGGTCATCAGCCCAATAATGCGGATGGTGGCCATGTATGTGTGCAAATCGATTTCCACTATCTTTTCAAACATGGTGAAACCGAATTGAACGAAATTTGGTACAGAGGTAGCACTAGCGAAGGGCACCTCAGTGTCATATTTTATATCGCCGCCATCTTGATGGAAACGTAATGGTGGCTACCCAAATGAAAAAAACTAAAATCAAATTATGACCAACCAAATCATTTGATCTCTACCAAATTTTGCAACAACATACCTTTTTGCGGGAAGCAAAGTTTGACTGAACCACAAGGTCATCAGCCCAATAGTTTGCAGATAGCGGCCATGTATGTGTGCAAATCGATTCGCCATATGAATTCAAACTCGGTGAAACCGAATTTAATTACATTTTTTACAGAGGTAGCACTAGCAAAGGGCACCTCATATTCATGTTTAATATCCCTAGAGCACGTTGTATTTCAACAAGCTACTACAACCACCATTCAATTATACTCCTTGAAAAGGACAAAGAGTTATAACAATACCCATGCATTTAGGAGAAAGTAGGCTATATGTTCTTTACTGAACATCTTGTTAAATTACATGAATAGATAAATAAATATCTATAACATTTATCTTAGTGAGTTTAAAACATGAATTAACTACCTCTAGGCCTTGTTACAACGAAAATGAAATACTAGAGAAGACGTGGAAAGTGATACACAGGATATATTGCATTCTCGGGCGAGCGACTGCCTCTGTGACCAATATATCGTTGCATCACTCGTAATGCCGAGTGACAGGGTCTTGAGTTATAGCCATGTGTGGTCAATGGATTGAAACTACCCATCTTTCATGCAGCACAATCTCCTTCCCAACTTTTCAAGAATTCCTTTTGAGAGATCACCGATTTCCTTCAATTTTTGTGTATAAAATATGGAGGTAAATGGACCATTTACTACATTAAATGAGGAATGACTTTCCTTTCTGGTCATTCTTAACAGGCGGCCACAAATAGCACTCCAAAGAGTGGAGACACACCAACGGAATTATTTCACAGCGCCCTAGTTCTTATAGGTGTTCCTTGCTGTGAATGGACAATAACCGCTCTGGTTCTCAACATGTTGGTTTGCCATCGATAATTGTTACATACCAGGGTCGGTGCATCATTTAAGCCCCACCCCCCACCCCACCAAGGGCCGTTAGGCCGTATTCCACAAAATTTGTTTAATTAATGTCCACATTACTTTAAATTACGGATATTCTACTTGAAATAAGTGGTTTTTTTCGCTTCTAGAATCTCTAAAACGAATTCAGTACACATAACTTATCCTTAACTTAGGTTCCTGGTAGTCTCATGTGGTGTATTGTCTTAAGGAGAGCCGCTCAACAGAACCTTCCATGTAAAGTATATGGAGTGAAGGGCAGGGTGACAAAACAGTGGATATAGCGCTTGTACGCAAATTCTCTGTGCTATGGAAAGATTTTCGTTTCTCTTCAAGGGCCTGGAGAAATGGCCCATAGCGTGCAGTTTGAGTGAAATAGAAGATCTCTGCATTTCACTTCCTGTTGCTGTCTCTGTTTGAAGGTCAAACTAGATTACGGGAGATGGGTCCACCCCACGCCCTTAAACAGTTTTTTTTAGCGTATGGCCGGGAGTTCTGAGGACATGTTCGGCTCGCCAGTTTTGTAGCTGCTTCGAGACGGACACCCAATGGGTGAGCTACAAGTACCGTTGGGGAGGAAAGTTGGAAGGGAAAGTCGAGGAGTTGGAAGGTAGCGGCTGTGGCCTATAGTTAGGGACCAACCCCGGCATTTGCCTGGAAGGAAGATGGGAAACCACAGAAGACCATCTTCAAGGTTGCCGGCGGGGGGATTCGAACCTCCTCGCCTCCCGGGTGTGAGCGACTGCCAGCAGTCATGCCGTAACGACCACGGCTAACTCACCCGGTCTTAAACAGGTACTTAGCCATTGTTCACAGCTCGCTGAAGTTGAGATTTTACACAAAACTATAATATGTATACATTTTCAGTTGTCATGTGTTCCAAGTACAGTACAAGTTTATTAGTAGTCTAAGTTCTATGAATGAAGTAAATTTCTATAAATTAATGTGTTTTTTAACTTTTGTGATAGTTATATAATATGCTGATTGTGTGCGACATAGGAAAAAGAATGAAGTGGATTTTTTTAACAACATATGAACCAGTTTCTTCTATACCTCTGAACACGAAGTTAGAAATATAAAAAATGGATCTCATCAACGAAGCTGATAAATGTCCTTCATCCAAGCACAGGAGAAGAGAATATATAGAACGTACGCATGGGCCAACGGGTTGAGCACAAACAATTCGCTTTACACGAATTAACAGTGGCCATCCTCCCCTGCACCAGGACATACCTACTTACGTGCCAATGGTTTTTACGGACGGATGCCAACCTAACGAGAGGAATTAATGAGAAATGAAATGAATGGAATAGAACAAATGGTTGGCAGAAAGCGGCCGTGGCCAATTAAAAGGAACCATCCCAGCATTTGACTGGAGTTGTAGATGCAAAACCTAGGTAAACCATTTCAAGGGTAATAATTTGAGCACACTTGTATTCCGAGTCCGGAGATAGCCTGGCCCCTTGGCCATGCATGTTAAAGTGCCCTAAACCCACAATGAAGCAACAGCACATAACCCACTGAACTTCTCTAAAACCAAATCCATACCAAACCCCGTGGCACTACAGTCCATGAAGGGCCTAGGCCTACCAAGCGAGCTCTGCCCAGTCATTTGGCCTGCAGATTATGGGGTGACGCGTGGTTAGTGCGTCGGGTCCCGTCGGCCGTTAATCTTGGTCTCCGTGACTGGGGCGTTAACTCACGATCAGACAGCTATTCAATTGTCCTCACGAAGCTGAGTGCACCCCGTTCCAGTCCTCACGTTAGTTTCTAAATTCCCTGACGGAGCCGGGAATCCAACCCGGGGCCTCCAGGTGCAAGGCAAGCGTGTTATCCCAACACCATGAGCTGAACTTCTCTGCTTCGCTTTATTCTCCGAACTGCCCGCCGAGGCAGCACACGGTATTTTGTGGGCACTTAGCACCAAGCTGAATGGACACGTAGTTATATTCCTAAGTTACGGCCATGAGAGCAACAGGTAACCCTCCAAGTAATATTAAGAAGGAATATTTTACCTGCAAACGCTGCCGTGAAAAGGCGAACACATGTTGAAAATTTATGACGAAACCCCCATAATTCTAACTTTACTGTATAACGTAAGAGCGCTTTTAGTAAGAGTGCATAAATCAAACTAGAGCTGGCAAAGCGCAATTGGTTAGTCTCCATATGAGTGTGTCTTGGAGATACGATGCGTGTACTTAGCAACCTGGACTGTCATCGCAGAGATCTGGGCTCGACTGACGCTTCTGCTCAGAAATTCAATTTTGGTCTGAGAGCTGGAACGGCACACTCAGCCTCATGAGGCAAACGTGGGAGGAGGTGGGATTGTTCCCTACCTCAGCCAGCCTAGAACTAACATCACTTGATTGGATTGGCGTTCCTGTTCACCAGACATGAACCCAACTGAAGATGCCTGATATGAATTGAAACGAGTTGCTTATGGATGTCCAATCGTCACAATAAGCAGGAGCTACGCTGAATCTCAATTCAGGAATGGGACAAAATGGACCTCGTGAGAGATCTCCCTATAGAACGTGGCCAGACAGTCACCGCGTGACAGACGGGCCACACTGAGTGTAGCAGCGAGTCGAGCAAGTCACTAGCACTTGCAGTAGCGTAGCGCCCAACTAGTTCTGTCATTTACACATTTTATCGTATTTAATAATCACCGAAAGTAGTGGCTACGCTGGCTAAAGCGCAGCATTAGGTCATGGGGCCAAGCTCTCTGCTGACTCGGTAGACGCGTGGGTTCGAGCCCCACCGTCGGCCGTCCTTGAAATGGTTTTCCGTGGTTTCCCATTTTCAACACCAGCCAAATGCTGGGACGGTACCTTCTGACAGGCCACGGCCGCTTCCTTCCCCATCCTTGCCCAATTTCATTCACCATCATTCATTTCAACTCTCATTAACTCCTCTCATGAGGTTGGCGTCAGGAAGGGCATCCGGCCGTAAAAACCATCGCCACAAAGACTTCCATCGCATCTCATCCCCGACCCCGTTGGAAAACGGGAATAATAAGGGGTAGACCTACATCGTATTTAATAATCATATTTACTTACATGAATTTCAGAGTAGTTGCTGGAAATGCGTAAAAACAAAAATGTTAAATCATAGCGGCATCCAGGACTATACACGTCCTTCATGTGGAACAACGTTTAATTTCATCATAGCATCATAGCATTAAACTGCATGTTGCATGTGCAAAGCCACGTTTACTAAAAAAATTACTCTTTCACCCCCGGAGAAAAAACTGCCTACCTCCGCATGAGCACTTGGGGTTTTTGTAAGAGGGCGGTCTTTTAAAATAATTATTTATAGATAAGTTATTAAAAAAATAACCAAAAGATCCAAAACTAATAGGTCATCGGCTTTTCAATATCTCATGAACCAATATGGCTAGGGACTTGTATGAGGGGTCGTTGGACTTGGGGTGACACCCTGTTTTTGAATGTATTATTCATTTGTCAAACGGACCTAACTGCACTTTTGTTAATATCTCGCTAACTAATAATCAGAGAGGGTCAAATGAGATGTCATGGGACTCAGGATAGCCAACCCTTTTCCGTGACCAACGAATTTACCCAAAAGACCTAAAACAGCAAGGTCATTGACCTAAGATTTTATAAACTAATCATCAGAGAGGGTCAAGTGAGGTGTCATAGGACTCAGGATGGCCAACCCTTTTCCATGGCCAATTAATTTATCCAAAAGACTCAAAACAGCAAGGTCATCAACCTAAGATTTTATAAACTAATCATCGGAGAGAGTCAAGTGAGGTGTCATAGGACTTAGAATGGTTAACCCTTTCCCATGACCAATAAAGTTACCACAAAAATCCAAAACTGCAAGGTCATTGACCTGAGATTTCATAAACTAACTAAACCTGATATCAACATGTGAGGTGTCATAGGACTTAGAATGGTCAACCCTTTCCCATGGCCAATGAATTTACCCAAAATACCCAATACATCAAGGTCATCGACCTGAGATTTTATAAACTAATAATCGGATACGAACATGTGAGATGTTTACCATGAGTGATGAAACATAGCTAGGTATAGAAAGAATTAGTGTAGGCTACATGTATGGTGACTGACAAGTCTTTCACCATTAGAACTTGTTTTCAGATCAAACTGCAGTACAGAGAGAGTATAGGTTGCAGGCATGGGTTAATACATGACAAACGGTGTACACAAAATCTGAATTATCGATTCAAGAATTAAGAGGAGACTATCTTTAATTGATTGGTTAAAGAGGATAGCTAAAACACAAAATGGTGACTACATCGAACTAAACTGAACCAAGCTGAATCAAATCCAACTAAACTGAACCAAACCTAATCGAAAACAAGCCAAGGGTTTAAGTGTAAAACTTGTGGGTGGATGTGGTCATTGCTGATGTCAAAAAGGAAAGGGATAACGCTCTGCCTATAGAGGGTAAGGTAAAGCTAGTGCATGGTGCTACTGCACACACCCAAGTACATGAACCACACACAACTATCCTATGATGTTTTAATGGGTTGACTGTTATAACTTGCTCAGTGGTTACTGGGACAAGATGGTCGTTACACAAAACAAGCTTTAAATACTCGAGGCTAATAATCTACACACACACACACGCGCACAGGCACACACACACACACACACACACACGCTTGTTCTAAACTACACTGTCTTGCTGGCAGTGCTCACACAGTAGGCAGATGACAGAAATGCTTGGCGAACAGAAATACAATCTTTTCTGGTTGTCTAATGTTACCAGCTAACCATTTGTGCTGCAGTGGCGAGCACATGTTCCTCTTGCACTGGAGATTTTAACTCGATTTCCAGCTCTAAGGCCTAGAACGAATCAACCTAAGAAAGAAGGGCATGGTGGCGCAGTGCTTAAGCTGTTAGCCTTTCACTAAGGTGGACTTCAGGTTAATATGCATGTCATAAACATATAAAAAGCAGAGATAGGGTTTAAAACCGATTACACTTGTCTCTTTTCAAATTATTACTTGGATTACAAATACAAAGGTGGACTGGGTTTGATATATAGTTAATGCTACCTATCGCACACTAAATTGTAAGGAAACAAAAAAAATAAGCAAAAGGCGTAGGTAGAGCAGTGGTAAAATCCATATATGTAGAGAACTACCTAGCGGTTTTATGAACTAGCAAAGCTATGTCGCATTAATAGTGCAGGATACAATCCAGCAACCATAATTTGTATCTTGTGGAACAGAGAAAATACACTTTTGCCTTAATGGAAAACAAATGTGTGCAGACAAATGACCTACACATTAGCCTATCATGGGGTTATAAACACGAGGAGGTGGTGTGATTTTTATATTTTATTGTGTAGAGACATGGATTTTTGTAACCAGTAGATTTAGTACATTTAGTATTTTGTAAATATTCATATTTGTAATTGTAAATAGTTAATTTTTTGTAAATAGTGGAAACCATTTTTTTTTGTAATGGTAAATGTTAAATGTATAACTAAAAGTTCTTTGGGATGAGTGTGCATGTCAATGATGTTTTTGGGGATAAATAGAGTGGTTGTGTTTGTTCTCAAAAAACAGGCATGGTTGTGTGAATGTATGACTACACAGAAAGAGAGATAGAGAGAGTGTAAAACAGCCTTACATGCAGTAGTAGTAGACCTCTATGTTTTGCAAACACATAGACAGACTGTACCATCGCCATGGTCGAGCACTCACCTTAACACCATTTACAAAAACTTAAAATGACAAAATCATGTTTTGTAAATATGAACTTTTGACACATACAAAATAAAAATGTGTAAACAACAAATTGGAAAATCCATGTTTTCTTATCATGAAATTCAAAAACTTCAAACTGACTTTAAAAAAAATGCAAATGGAAAATTTACTAATTGCAATGTGTGAAATTTGAAAATGAACAAATGGCTATCATTATTAAAAAAAATTAAAAACATGGTGCTCTATGGCTGAGGTGTGAATCAAACCCTTTCTACTTATTTGGACCACCCAAAACTGAGTAGACTTGTTTTAGTTGTCATACCACTTTTAAAAGTTTGTGTTAGCTAGGAATTGAACCCAAGAGCTTGTAGGAGAGATCGAAGGTTAGAATATGTAAAACAGATAGCCTTGGATGTAGGGTGTGGCAGCTATATAGTGATGAAACGATTAGCTCGGGACAGAGAGGCATGGAGATCTGCATCAAACCAGTCAAAAGACTGAAGACTCAAACAACAACATTTAGAGCTCACCAAAATAATGTTGTGTAACGGTGAATGTTAGTCAACGAACAGTAATGCATTACTAAAACCCATGACACGATACCTAAGAGCTTTTCTAAAGTTATTTTAAAATGCCTTTAACCCTATATTAAACACCCAGTTCACAAGACTCATAACTGCAATGTTATGGTAAAACAATCAAAAATCTATATTTCAAAACAAGCAAGTGGATTAGTCAATGTATACTGGAAAAACTTTTATAAACACTCAAGTCCACAAAACTAATTAAATTAGTAACTGTCAGGTTGACCGAGTGGTTAAGGTGTTTGACTTAAGATCAAATTTTCTGTACAAGGAAGCAAGGGTTCGAATCCCTTACCTGATATAACTATTGCCTCAACATGGCTTGGCCACACTGTATTATTATGATACTCAGTACACAAACCATAGATAGAGTGTATTGTTTGAGGCCAATCTCTTTCCGAACATAGTCAGAGACTGTTGATGGTTAACAATTGAGTAGTGGTTTTGGGAGGGTTCTATATCCACCGCCCCCTCACCCACCTCACAAGATGGCGGCGGCGCGCAACGACTTACATGGCGCTATTTTTGAAATATATCTGGCGAGCATAGCTTAACCTAGCCTCTGTCATCTTGTGTGGAGGAATGTGGAGGAGGGTCTAGAACTCTTAAAAACCACTTGGGGTGGGGGTAGTAAGAAATAAAACAGTATTAATTATTATTCAGCATGAGAGTTATTTAATTCGTTAAAACGTAGAATACATCTATTTTTCTTTATACCCTCATAAATTAGGTATAGAGAATGTCCACCACGATTTACATCCTCGAGCACACTTTGTGACATATCATTAAAACGTGCAGGAAGAAATGTCTGAACATTTTCACTAACACATAGTACACGTTCACCATACATTGTGTCCACTTTTTGAATGTTGATGATACGGAATGGAGTATGCATTGGTAAGTCAGTGAGCTTCTTTCTCTCTAATCCGCAGTTCTGCCCCATAGCATTGAGAATATTTATTGTAGAAGCCTACACACAAACAAAAAATCATCTCTATTACACTTTAGCTATAAGTGACCAGAACTACTATAACATGTTATTCTAAGAGCTTTCCATAACGATAAGAAAAAGAGCTTACCATAATGATGGATCGTGTAAGTAAACGTCTTTTGCTGCTTGATGCCACTACTAAAGTGATACTCATACAACAGACAAGTGAGTTATGTTTCGCTGACGTAATCGTATGTTTCCACGCACTTCCTGTGTTGCGTGCGCCATAGTGGCTAAATTTGAAACTCTAGATGAGATGTTTTGTTGACGTAATCGTATGTTCCCCGCACGCACACGCCAAGGGCGTGTGCGCCTGCGTCGCAAAATTAAGTTGGTAATATCGAAATTTCTAATTAGTTCGAAATATACCTGGTGACTGAATATATCGTTAGTTCCATCTCTTAAGGTACAGAAAACAAAATTTGGTTGAAGTCCAATGGGTAGCATGGACGTTACATGCAGTTAGACATTGGATATATCAGCGCACGTAAAATCATGTTGGCAACAATGTAATGCATGCGTTGGTCAGAAATAATCTGAAATATTATGATCTCTTGTTGTGCCGATTTTGGATGAGATCCATTTGTTAGTATAGAAGTTACATGTATTTTAAAATTGGACCTATCAGCAGGCTTAGAGTCATGTTGGCAGCACTGACGTATATTCGTTTCTCCAAATTAATCTAGAATGTCAAGTACTATACGTGTGCAAATTTTAAAGCTGTTGTCTTACATACTTTCGGATATATCAATATTAGGGTAAAAAATTGAGACAGCATTTATTAACAGTTGGCAGCCCTGGTTGCTCTCAAGAATAAGCATAGTCATATCTGTTATGGTACACATAGCACATACGAAATTTGGTTGAAATCCAATTGATAGTAACCTATAAAAGTTACGTGTATTTAAAAATTGGTCCTATCAGCAGGCTTAGAATCATGTTGGTAGCACTGACGTGCATACGTTACTCGAAATTAATCTAGAATGTCAGGTACTATACGTGTGCATAGTTTAAAGCTGTCGGCTTGCATACTTTCAGATATATTGGTATTTGGATAAGAAAATAGAGAGATAGAGCATTTATTAACAGTTGGCATCCCCGGTGGCTTTTAAGAATACGCTCAGTCATATCTATTTATGTACAAATAGTACATACGAAATTTGGTTGAAATCCAATTGATAGTGTAGAAGTTATATGCATTTAAAAATTGGAGTTATCGGCAGGCTTAGAATCATTTTGGCAACACTGCCATGCACGGCCTACTGGAATTTAAACTGAAATAGTATTGTCTATATGTGTGTCAATTTTGGAATAGCTCCCATGCTTACCTTCCAAAATATCCAACATGGAGCTCAAATTTCAATTGCGGTTTTTCAGCAGTTGGTAGCACTGACATAATTTTCAAATATGGCATGAAATATTTAGGTATAGATCATTAGTTATACCAAATTTGGATTGGATTGCTGCAGCCGTTTAGGAGTTGATAGGGACACACACACACACACACACACACACAGAGACAGACCGACAGAAGGACAGACAGACAGACAGGCATTTGCCCGGATCGATTTCATAAGTCTAGTTTTTCCTCCGTAGGCTAAAAAATTATTTTCATGAAACAGTTACTTTGTCAATATTATATTTTATTTTACCAGTCACATCGTATGCTCTGGCTTGAACATGGCGAGAAATCGCAGGGGGTAAAGTGGTTGTGTGTGGTATCTTTTACGTGTGCGCTGTTTGACGGCGCACCACTTTAACAGTAACTTTCAGGGTGTTGTGAATTTATTGTTACCAGGATTGGGTTATTGTAGTTGATTATATTCGGAGGTTTGCGACATCGTGGCCATGTAGCCCCGTGTACTTGGGTGTGTGTAGAATTTGTATGATAACGTGTGTCACTGTGATATCTGTACTAATGCGTGTGATTATACAGTAACTAGCAGAAGTACCCATTCTTCGAACGGTCGTCGGTATTAATAACCAGACGTAATCAATTGAGCTACTGTTGCAATGGTTAGGGGCTTGGAACCTGTTTGTCGACAAATATAAATGATTAGTTGAAATATGCTCTGAAACTAATTTACCTAACGTGTACTTCCTGACGTGAAAATAAAATTGAAAACCTCGTAGACGAAATGCAATTCACGTCACATAAAAACTGACCCGCACTGTTGTGTCAAGTGCGCATCCAGAGGAAGACCCCCTTAAAAAATTATAAAGGCTTGTGGTGCATGAAAATCCAGGTTTTTTTAAGCCTCCAATGGCCCAAATTCCTAAAAGAAAAATAAACTATTTCAATTAAGGAATTTTTGAAAATAATGTTGCTGTTTGAAGATATAATAGACCTTCTGTACGACACATCGCACGTTTAAGTCTTGTGAAAAAATCGAGGGTACCTCTTGACCCAGTTAAGCGCATTAATGAATTTTACAGTTTTTGTTGGTTCCGTGATAACCTTACAGCCATTTGCAAACTTTCACAGAAATTTAATAAATGGAGTGGCATTACTTCTTGCAGAAATAGATGGAAAGTTGGATGTACCTTTTTGAGACACTGTTGTCATGGTTACTGGCTTGCATTCCTACATTAGTTTATTAAATGAAATTAGTTTTCTGGGAATATCTCAGAAACTCTTGGTTTTAGAGCATTAAAATATAGTTTTCGGGGACCCTTTACGACTGTTTAGGGGCCCGGAGGTTTCTTTTCTGACACCAAGGGGCTGAAAATGAGCTTTGTCTCGTCGTTGTAGGCCGTAGTATCATCATCATCATCCTCTTGCACGGTTTCCAGCCGTTGGCCGGGTCTGTTTGGAACACAGGCCACTCCAACGTCTTCTGTCTTCCCACCATCTCTCAGCTTCCACCCCTGTCCAGTCTTCTCCTCTCTTCTTCACGCTTTCTTCCATCCCTTTCAGCCACCTGTCTCTCGGTCTTCCTCTCGGTCTTCCTCTCGGTCTTCCTCTCGGTCTTCCTCTCGGTCTCTTTCCTTCCCACTTCGCCTCGTGTATCCTCATGGGTATCCTGTTATCCTCCATTCGTTTTACATGTCCATGCCTTCTAAGTCTAGATTTCTCTATACCATCCCGTAATGGTTCCTCCTTTATTAATTCTCTGGTCCGCTCATTTCTTATTCTGTCCATCTTTGTAGCTCCAATACTGCTTCTCAAGAACCTCATCTCACTGGCCTGTATTTTGCTCTTCTCCCTTCCTTTCATAGCCCAGGTCTCCTAGGCATTCGTCAGGATAGGGGCATAGTACGTCCGATGTATGATCATTTTTCTGTTCAGAGGGACATCCTTGCTCCATAACATGCATCTCACACTCCTCCGGAATGCTTCTGCCTGTCTCCCCCGCTCATTTTTAGCCTACTTTCGATTTTTGCAGAAAATGAAAGTAGACTTATGAGATCAACACAGGGCAAAAAAGTGTGTCTGTCTGTGTGTGTGTGTGTGTGTATGTGTGTGTGTGTGAGTCTGTGTGTGTGTGTGTGTGTCTGTTTGTGTGTGAGTGTGTGCACTCTGAATGTCTGTCCCCCCCTATCAATTCGAACACGGTGAATGCGAATTGAACGAAATATGGTACAAAGGTAGCACCAGCAAAGGACACCTCAGTGTCATGTTATATATCGCCGCCATCTTGACGGAAACGTAATGGCGGCCACACAAATGTTCAAGGCTTATATCAAATTACGACTAACCTAATCATCCGATCTCTACCAAATTTTGCAACAACATACCTTTATGGGGGGAGCATCCTTTGACCAAACTAATAGGTCATCAGCGTAATAGTTTGCGGATGGCGGCCATCTTTGTGTGAAAATCGATTCCCCCTATTAATTCGAACACGGTGTAACCGAATGGAACGAAATTTGGTACAGAGGTAGTACTAACAAAAGGCACCTCAGTGTCATGTTTTATATCGCCGCCATCTTGACGGAAACGTAATGGCGGCCACACAAATAATCAAAGCTTAAATCAAATTACGATTAACCTAATCATCCGATCTCTACCAAATTTTGCAACAACATACCTTTATAGAGGAAGCATCCTTTGACGAAATGACTAGGTCATTAGCCTAATAGTTTGTGGATGGCGGCCATCTTTGTGTGAAAATCAATTCCCTCTATTAATTCAAACACGGTGAAACCGAATGGAACGAAATTTGGTACAGAGGTAGCACTAGCAAAGGGCATCTCACTGTCATGTTTTATATCGCCGCCATATTGACAGAAACGTAATGGCGGCCACACAAATGTTCAAAGCTTAAGTTAAATTACGACTAACATAACCGTCCGATCTCTACCAAACTTTGCAACAACATTCCTTTATGGAGGGAGCATCTTTTGACCAATCTAATAGGCCATTAGCCTAATAGTTTGCGGATGGCGGCCATCTTTGTCAAAATTGATTCCCCCTATTAATTCGAACACGGTGGAACCGAATGAACGAAATTTGGTACAGAGGTAGCACTAGCAAAGGGCACCTCAGTGTCATGTTTTATATCGCTGCCGTCTTGACAGAAACGTAATGGCGGCCACACAAATGTTCAAAGCTTAAGTTAAATTACGACTAACATAACCATCCGATCTCTACCAAACTTTGCAACAACATTCCTTTATTGAGGGAGCATCTTCTGACCAATCTAATAGGTTATTAGCCTAATAGTTTGCGGTTGGCGGCCATCTTTATGTCAAAATTTATTCTCCCTATTAATTCGAACACGGTGGAACCGAATGGAACGAAATTTGGTACAGAGGTAGCACTAGCAAAGGGCACCTCAGTGTCACGTTTTATATCGCCGCCATCTTGACTTAAACGTAATGGCGGCCACACGAATGTTTAAAGCTTAAATCAAATTACGATTAACCTAATCATCCGATCTCTACCAAATTTTGCAACTACATACCTTTATGGAGGGAGCATCCTTTGACCAATCTAATAGGTCATTCGCCTAATAGTTTGCGGATGGCGGCCATCTTTGTGTCAAAATCGATTCCCCCTATTAATTCAAACACGGTGAAATCGAATGGAACGAAATTTGGTACCGAGATAGCACTAGCAAAGGGCATCTCAGTGTCATGATTTATATCGCCGCCATATTGACAGAAACGTAATGGCGGCCACACAAATGTTCAAAGCTTAAATCAAATTACGACTAACATAACCATCTGATCTCTACCAAACATTGCAACAACATACCTTTATGGAGGGAGCATCCTTTGACCAATCTAATAGGCCATTAGCATAATAGTCTGCGGATGGCGGCCATCTTTGTCAAAATTGATTCCCCCTATTAATTCGAACACGGTGGAGCCGAATGAACGAAATTTGGTACAGAGGTAGCACTAGCAAAGGGCACCTCAGTGTCATGTTTTATATCACCGCCATCTTGACGGAAACGTAATGGCGGCCACACAAATGTTCAAAGCTTAAATCAAATTACGATTAGCCTAATCATCCGATCTCTAGCAAATTTAGCAACAACATACCTTTATGGAGGGAGCATCCCTTGACCACACTAATAGGTCATCAGCCTAATATTTTGCGGATGGCGGCCATCTTTGTGTGAAAATCGATTTCCCTTATCAATTCGAACACGGTGAAACCGAATGGAACGAAATTTGGTACAGAGGTAGCACTAGCAAAGGGCACCTCAGTGTCATGTTTTATATCACCGCTATCTTGACGGAAACGTAATCGCGGCCACCCAAATATTAAAAGCTAAAATGTAATTACGACCAACCTAATAATCTAGTCCCTACCAAATTTTGCAACACCATATCTTTATGTGGGAAACATATTCAGACCAAACTGCAAGAACATCAGCCCAATAGTTTGTAGATGGTGGCCAAGTATGTGTGCAAATCGATTCCCCCTATCAATTCAAACACGGTGAAACCGAATTGAACGAAATTTGGAACAGAGGTGGCACTAGCAAAGGGCACCTCATATTCATGTTTAATATCCCTATAGCACGTTGTATTTCAACAAGCTACTACAACCAACATTCAATCATACTCCTTGAAAAGGACAAAGAGTTATAACAATACCCATGCATTTAGGAGAAAGTAGGCTATATGTTCTTTACTGAACATCTTGTTTCTCTATAGCTTCTTCCATTATCTTGTATCAGGCTTCCTAGATACTTGAAACTCTCCACTTTCTTCAGCTGTTCCCCACCAATTGTTATTCCCGTTGTGGTTATTTCCTTCTTCCTTGTTGTGATCACCATCTCACTCTTATTTATGCTAAATTTCATCCCATATCCTTGTATTATTCCTTCCCACACGTCCAACTGTTCCTGTACCTCCTCCTCCTTGTTTCCGCAAATCATCAAATCATCCGCTAACACCATTGCTTTCATCTTTCCTTCCCCAATTACTTGTGCCACTCGGGTCATTAAGTCACGGTGCCAGTGCACTTCCTTGTTTCAGGCCGTTCCTCTGTTCCACCCTGTCCGATCTCTCTCCTCCCACTTTCACACAGCTCAAGCTTCCCTTGTACATCTCCTTTATCCTCCTTATAGTCCATTTTTCTACTCCTCTATCCTCCAGGGACTTCCATACTTTGTTTCTGCATACACTGTCATATGCTTTCTCAATGTCCAGGAAGGCCATCAGTAGATCTGTTCCATACTCACAGTGCTGTTCTTGTAACTACCTTACAGCAAAAATCAAATCCACTGTGGACCTTCTTGCTCTGAAGCCATGTTGTTCTTCCCTCATCCCTCCTTCTATCCTAGTCCTAATTCTCCTTTCCAAATCTTTCTCAAACATCTTTGCACAATGACTCATCAGTTTTATTCCCCGATAGTTTCTGCATTCTGTTCTACTACCTTTCTTGAAGATCGGGACAATTATTCCCTTTTTCCAGTCCTCTGGGGTCTTCCTATCCGTAGTGTAATAATAATAATTATAATAATAATAATATAACAATATAGGGATAGGGATATAATTGACCTTCCGTAGCACACCAGCACGTGTAAATCGCGTGAAAAAATTCTAGAGTACCCCTTGACCCCCTTAAGCGCATTATATGTATTGATGAATTTTACAGCTTAGTTTGGTTCCGTTATAACCTTCTAGCCGTTTGCAAACTATCTCAGTAATGTAATAAATGGAATTGTATTGCGTCTTATATTACATCAATAGATGGACCTGTGAATTTCTGTTGCCATGGTTACCGGCTATCTTCCTTTCATTATTGTATTAAATGAAATTAATTTTCTGGGAATATCTCAAAAACTGTTGGTTTTAGGGCCTTAAAATGTGGTTTTCGGGGTCCCCTTAGGGCCCCCCGAGTTTCGTTTCTCACATTGAGGGGCTGAAAATGAGCTTTGTCTCGCCCTTCTACGCCTATTTCAGCAAGTATTTTAAGGGGGTAGGCCCCTTTTATGAGAGGTACAGAGAAGAGTTACATCAATGATTGGTGTTGTGCCTCTGAAGGATATCTGTACCAAATTTTACGTTGATCCACTCAGCCGTTCTCGAGTTATAAGGACACAAAAATTGTCCACAGACAGACAAACAAACAAACAGACAAAAATTTTATTTTCGCGCGCATCCGTCATAAAACAGTCTAAAACGCATAAATAACGCAAATTTCCGTAGAAATTCAGAAAAAACAGACAAACTTTCATTCTTATATATAGAGAGATTGACTAGCAGGAGCACCCATTCATCGAAGGGTCTTCGGTACTAATAACCAGAGTTACTGTTACAGTGGTTAGGGGCTTGGAACCTGTTTGTTGACAAAGAAAAATGATTAGTTAAAATGTGCTCTCTAACTACATTTACCTAACGAGTACTTCCTGGCGTGAACATAAAATTGAAAACCTCGTAGACGAAACGCATTACACGTCACATAAAAACTGACCCTCACCTTTATGTCAAATCCACAGGAAGTACTCCTTAATAAATTATAAAGGCGTGGTGCATGAAAATTCAGATATTTTAGCCTCCGAGGGCCCAAATTCCTAAATGCCATAAAAATAATATTTCAATTCAGGTATTTTTGAAAATAATGTTGCTGTTTGAAGATATAATAGACCTTCTGTACGACATATCGCACGTGCAAATTGCATGAAAAAATATTTGGGTATCCCTTGACCCCCCTAAGCGCGTTATATAGAGACTATTGATTTTACAGCTTAATTTGGTTCCGTGATAACCTTATAGCCATTTGCAAACTTTCACAGTAATGTAATAAATGAAACTGCATTGCGTCTTACAGAAATAAATGGACCTCGGAGATTATGTTGCCATGGTTACCGGCTTTCATTCATTCATTAGTTTCTTCTTCTTCTTCTTCTTCTTCCGAATTTGGCCAACTATGGACCGCATAGAACTTAAGGCTTCTTGGCCTTCCTTCACTTTTCTTCCCAGAACCTCTTCATTAGTTTATTAAATGAAATTAGTTTTCTGGGAATATCTCAAAAATGGTTGGTTTTAGGGCCTTAAAATGTGGTTTTGGGGGGCCCTTTGAGACCCCCGAGTTTCGTTCCTCACATTGTTTTTGATTCAGTATAATGAGTTTTTCTGAGTGGAATATATTAACATGAGAATTTATTGAAGAACATTAACGCTTTTTGATACCGATCCCGGGGCTTAATTTTAAGCGGAGGCGTATACTTACGTGATTAATTATAGTTCAAATCTATGAGGCAAGATTTTTGTAGTCCAGTGGAACATATTGACGACCCACATTTAAATTGATTATAAAGCATTGATATTATACAACGAAATATTTTCGATATACACAACTGAATACAACCCGATACTAGTAAATGAATTTAGTATGTGAAAGAAACGAGATATATATATTGAAGTACTTAGTGAAGTGCATTAGTTTTTGTGATGCCAACGTGAGAAAAATGTATAAAACAGGTTATAAGTAATATTGTTTGTAAAGTCGGTGGTATTAGCCAATGTTATTAAGCAATCGTCGATGTCATGTATGACTATGATATTGTTACATTATCTCAGTTGAATTCTGATAGATTAAAGATGTTCAGGGAAGATCATAGTTCTCAATGCATTTATTACTTTTTATTTGTTGTTGAATTGGTAATTCCCGTCATGGATATATTTTAGGAAAGCCTCAAAAAATTGCTCTTGTTTTCCCCATCTAATTATCTCTGCGATTTTGTCCAATTAAGAGTATTTAAACAAGTATAAGAAGGGATGATTAATGAAACAGAAATAATACAGAACTAGAAGACCCGTGCTGCTCCGCAGCATTCCCTTTAACAATCCTACAGCACTTCTGTCCATATGACATTTGCATGTCTTCATGCTAGTGACCTGAACAGACATTTACGGTCCCGTCGCTTTTGGGTAAATGATGAAGTAGACTTATGAGATCAAATGTGTGGATGTCTGCCTGTCCTATGTGTGTGTGTCCCACTATTTACCCTGCGTAAGCTTAAAAGGCGCACGGACGTCAGGCCGAGGTGAACAGCTAACTCCAAACACATAAGTTATACTCTTCTCTGAAGAACAAACTCGACACGACTCGGCAGTTTGATGCTGGCTGAAGCTAGGGTGATAGGTCGCTCGCAAGCTCGTAAACTCACTCTGAAGCTAGTAATTTAAATTTCCACTGAATGGAGATTGCTGGAAGAAATGAAAACGTAAAAACACTTACAGTGGTCGATGTGTGAGCTGTCGCGGACTTTCTTGCAGAACTTTTCATCCTGAACAATTCTCAGAAAATATCGTTATTTTTAACGGTTTACCCAGTGTAAGCTTAAAAGACACATGGACGTTAGGTTTTTCTTCAACTCAATCCACTGAAATCGTAGATGCTCGGCTTCTTTTGGTCATAAATAAATGTTTTTCTACCTAATCCTTCATCGAGAAATCCTTTACAGAATAGTGAAAACCACATCAAAATCCATCAAGTTGTTCTCGAGATTACCCGTTACATCCAAGAATTGGGAACTTTGTTTTATAGTAAGTAGATAGAGATTTCCACACAATTTAAGGCTACAGCGGTACAATTTGGTGTTTTGTATACTTATTAACAATGGTATAAATTTAAAATAAAAGATGGGTCTCTTATATTTGAATTTAGAGATGTAACTCTTGGTTAACATATAGACGTGTGCAAATTAATAGAATTAAATAAATAATTTTAATTGGTCATAATTACTTTTATTCAAAATAATTTTAATGACCAACTTCTTTTGTTGTCCAACTTAGTAGTTTATCCTCTCCCGTGGAATTACACCTTTTCCCATAAGGAATTGCGTCTGGAAACTTTCAGATTATTGGATTCCGAGGGATATTTGAGCTGGGTCCATTTCCAATTTTTCATTGACTTTAGAATTCAAGTCAGGTGATTTCAATACATAGTTCATGAATCTTTGAATAGTACAATAGCGTTCATCAGTTAAAAGACCCCAATTCCCTCCGCTATAAATTCACACGTAAAGTAGAGTGAAGTAATAAAAACGAAACGTGTGGCATTTTGCATTTGCAAGGCTCCTCTGTTAGTGGAAATTCTAAAAATTCATTTTAATTTGAGTTTCTTAAAGGAAAATATAATTAGGAGTCTTGGTTAAACATTTGAAGTAATTTCATCGCCTTGTAAACATACTTAGTTCATTAAACCATGAAAATTAAAAATGCAGACATCGAATCTAATAATTTGCAAATCTCTGTAAAGACAGCAATCGCCTCCACCCCTCAGATAGAATAGTAAGTATAGGCGATTGATGAGAAATGAAAAGATAACTCACACAGAAGGAATTAATATTTATTAAGCTGTAAATTTGATTGAGTATATCTTTTTTATAGAACTGAGGGAATGAAATAACAGGATGTAGGATAGTAATCACCGATGTAGGACAATAGTAATTTTTTGCCATTACCACAGGACAGTTATCGTATTAGGGATGCGGACGTCCTTGTATAATTGTTATTTAATCTGTGCCCCGTTTGCTGAGGTCTGAGCTCCTCCGCAACATTCGTTTCAAAATTCGAATAGTACTTCCTTCCATTCGACATTTGCTGTTCGCTTGCCTTTTGGTTCTATTTGAACTTTGACGTCATGAAATGATTTTGCTCGCGATAGTGCGGCATTCAGTAAAGTTGTCCGTGGCTAAACACCGGTTGAGGTAAATAAATGCCTACTTGATCTAGTGTTTGACCTTGAGCTCTATTGATAGTTATGCAAAATGCCAAACGTACTGGAAACTGCCTCCTTTTGAAGGAAAATGACATAGAAGTATCTGATTGCGTAAGGTCAAGGCGAGGGAGTAGGACATTGTTTCCAACATTTACGCCAGTAATTATTTCCAGGTGTAAGCAATTGTCATGCACTTTCCAAACCAACAGTCTAGTACCGTTCAACAGACCTTGGGTAACATTAATATTTCTCAACAAAATCACAATTGAGCCTTCTTTTAGTCGAAGGATATGAGGTGGCAATCCACTTATGCCTATGCTGTCTAAAAATTCTATTGGGAATTGTAGAAGTTCACTCTCATCTTCAGTAATCAAATTATTCACACTGATGTAAGTTCTCGATGATCCTGGGATTAGCTCTAAAACTTTGTCATTGATTTCTTTACAATGTTCATTTGTATGTGCTAAAATCGCTATTTTTGAAAAGCGTGAAATATTTTTCAGCGTGGGACTAATTCTGAATTTTCTGCATCGACGTGAGGGTATTCACCTTTACCAATTTGTATCAAGAAGTTTGCCAACTCACGTTGATCTGTATCCGCTCGTATATTTTTGTTGAGTTTAAAAATTCTGAATAATGGCCACAAAGGAGAGAACCTTACTGACATTGGACTGATGCTGCTTTAGATGCGTGAGGCACAACAGGCAATACCTGCCTAAAATCTCCACCTAAGATGATAATTTTTCCTCCGAAAGGCACGTCGTTATTCATGATGTCCTTGAGGAACCGATTTACACAAGTCAAGGCGTGCTTATAAGCCATAGGGGCTTAAGATGATAAGTTTTGCTGAACGAATATAAAAAGCTTCCTTGCTGTTAACTTTTATTCCTGATACAGAACTTTCATGTAAATGTCGAGGTAACTTGAACTGGCTGTGTACAGTGCGCCTCTGAGGTAGTATCATTGCTGCAATACCAGTCCATGCATCAGAAACTACATTTAACCCCAAATTTGTGCAACTGTGAATCAAGCATTGGTAAAGAAATGTTTTCCCGGTGTCCCCTGGACCGTCAATGAAATATTCATTACTCATACTTCCATTGCTGTTTTGTTCTAACCCCAAAATTTCTGTAATTATAGCCGTTTGGTTTCCATTTGCTTGGTTTATCATCCGACTTAATTGATCCTCATTAAGTTTTGGATAATTCATTGGTAAATTTGTCTGAGGGAAATTATCAATAATAGCTGGTAATTCGAGAGAAGTAATGGGAAGACCATGGAGGTTTAATGTATTAGAAATATGTATAAGAGTGAACTGACATGCAATGTTAGGTTCGTGAAACTGCAGATAATCTTCTGATAATGAATTCTTGAAAATGTCCCATAACTATCTTAAAATTGAAGGGGTCTGAAAAATACATATGTAAGGAAACAATTGTCGTAACTGAGAAGGCATCTGAAATTGTGACGCTTCTGCCAAACAACGCTGCCATTCAGAATCGTCAATCAGCAAACCTCGCTCCTTAGCTGTTTCTTTAAAAGTAGAATAGACAACTGCTTTGTATGTTCGTAGATCCTGGAAGCTGGAAGCACCTATGACGTGAAGCAATAACAGGCGTTAATAATACCTTTCTTTTTCTGTAGGCGAAACATTATACATTCTGCCTATAGTTTTTGAAACATTTTTTCTTTTTTTTCCACTGGTAGTTGCTCTTATTCCAGACGTAATGTACTGGTGTTTCAGGATATATATATATATATATATATATACGGACTTCTAGCTTGCGAATCTTTATTTAACTCGAACCAAGCTTGTAATTCCGTGTAGCGCAACTGTGCTTGAAGTAAAATATCAGGAGCGTTATCATTTTTAAAATAGATACTTTGCAAGTTTGACAAGTGAACTGGTAATCCCACGATAGAATGTGACTGTTCATGCATGTAAAATGAAAATATTCTGAATGCGGCTTCTGTCGGACCAACATATCTAGCATTTAGGAAAGGAGTAATTTCATCGTAGTTCACCGTTTCGCCTTCAGGACATATTTTAGAAATGCAGCAGTCATGACCTTTATACACATACTTGTGGATTTTAATATACCAGGTGGCCCGTTTCCCCCGTGCAATCTAGTTTTAGATGTCCCGCATACACTAGTGCTGTATGGGATGCCTAATAACTGATTTCCACAGGGGTCACAGTTCATCCTGGCCGATTACGTCAGAATACGGAGGAATAACAACCGGTCAGCCGCTAGCAGCATGTTCCTCAGTTCTACCCGTCTAATGCATCCCATTGCCTTTTCGACCCTCGCATTTGAGAGCGCAATAGACTCATAAAATGTGGTAGAACGACACGACAGTTGCTGGCAACATATTGACAAGGCTGGTGTATTCAGCATCGATGAGTACACGGACATTATACTAATATATGGAGAAGCTGGTCGTAATGCCGTTGAAGCTCGTAGACGGTATGCACTGGTGTTTCCAGATAGACGTCTTCCGTCCCGACAAGTAGTTCGCCGAACAGAGCTGCAATTACCAACGAATGGAATGTTCCTGGCACATACCAGCTAGACTAGACCCGTCTGCGGTAATGCTGAAGTTGTACGGAATGTACAAGAGTACTTCGAACGGAATCCTACACACGGTCAGTTGCACTTCACCTTACTGAGCTACTGCTGATAATAGTAATAATAATAATAATAATAATTTGAATTAAGTATTAGAATTTATTTATTAATTACTATTGATAATACATTTGTGATATGTCTCAGGAATCTGGCGGCAAAATCGGTAGAGATTATCTGTGAGACATTAATTATTTTTCACAGCATTATACGGTTTGTATTTCAATACAAGAGTGCATACAATAATTCGTTTATGTTATAAATTAATGTTTATTTAGGTAATAATTTTTATGCGACGTATAGTTAGTTGTTTGCTGTTCATATTGTACAATCGAGGTAGTAGTTCATTAAATAGTGCTGGAGCAAGATAATTTAGTCTCTTGAAACCATAATAATAATAATGAAAATGAAAATCCACAGCCTGCTTCAAGTCTCAGACCGGGTCAGGAATGGAATGAATGAAGCCCCCCCCCCCCCCAAAAAAAAATAAAAAAATAATAATAATAATAATAATAATAATAATACGAACCATCTATGTTACAATGTGCACATATTTATTGTTGCTTAGGGCAAAGAGAAGCTGCAAGGGGGCTAGGAGTGCCACATACTTCAATACAGAGGATCCTGAAGGAGCGAAAATGGCATCCGTATAAGCCGCACCTACACCAACAACTGTATGGAAATGATGATTTCGATCGCACGGTAGCATATTGCAGAAGAATGGCCGCTGCATTACAACAAGATCCACGTTTTGCCAGAAATATTCTGTGGAGTGATGAATGCTATTTCGCCAATGATGCCAACGTCAATACTCACAATCTTCATTACTGGGCTCCAGTGAACCCTCACTGGGTTCGAGCACAGCACGTTCAGATCCCCTGGGGGAGTTAATGTGTGGTGTGGTATTCTGGGAGACTACATACTTGGGCCTGTTTTTATAGCCCCCAGATTCACAGGTAGGAATTATCTTGAATTTCTTCAAACCGACTTGACTCTGGAAAACCTTCTAGAAGATATTCCACTCCATGTTGTATTACAGCATTGGTACCAGCATGATGGTGCTCCACCTCACACCTTCCAAGCCATTACGGAATATCTAAATGCACGATACCCTGAACGGTGGATAGGTCGTGGAGGCCCCTGGCAGTGGTCAGCACGATCGCCTGATCTAACCCCTCTGGACTTCTTTCCGCGGGGCTATATAAAATCAAAAGTATACGAAACGGCGCCAGAAAATATTGATCAATTAAAACAACGTATTGGTGAGGCCTGTGATACAGTGACACCTGAAATGTAACGACGTGCCCATGCAGACACTGCGAGACGTGTTCTGCATTGTATTCGCCACCAGGGACATGTCTTTGAGCATATTCATTATGAATAGCTGTCCAAGTGTGACATTTTAGTTTATTTTAATTTCTAAGCTTTGATGCAATAATAAGTGATTTTTTGTCCACATAGCAAGCAATGCTATTGTAGAGTGGAATTTCTGTAGCCTACATGTACTAATTAATGTGTTATTAGACTTTATTTTCTGCATCTTTGGCGTATTTAGAAACGAACTCTGTTTATTACAGAAATCGTTGTTTGCAAAGGAGCGTTACAACGTGGTATACAATATGTTGCATGTTGTGCAACTATTTAGCAGTACTTTTACTACACAAGTACTGTAACAGGATTCCTATCATCATTATTAATATTATTATTATTGTCACTATGATGTCTGCACTAGACTGTAATAATAAAATAACAATAGTGACACAGGTTATCAGACAAATTCTTTACACACTCAAGTACACGGGGCTACATGCCCACTGTGTTGTAAAGCCTCTGAAATTCAACAACTCATTATTTCAGTACGGTGAAATTCAACGTACCGTGTGAAGGCTTCGATCACAATACTGATGTACGGGCTGCACAACATCAGAATTGTTGCAGACGGCTCTAGCCATGCTGGTATGTGCTTCAATCCATTAGCACTTAATTACAGCTCTGTTCGTGGAAATTCATGTACAAAAGGCAGGCGTCTATTTGGAATCTCCTGTGCATTAATGTGCGAGCTTAGGTGGGATTGTGACCAGATTCTCCATAGATTAGAATTATGTGTGCGCGCTCGTTTTTGGTGAATACCTCAGCCAATGTCGATGTGTTGATAGCAACTTTAATACTGCTGTGCCACGTGCAAAGCTACTCATCTGCGCTCACCAGCGAGACTTCTCACCGCTTTGGGGCGCATTAGACGGGAGCACGGAGGGACTTGCAGTGTGCGGCCGTCTGGTTGTTATCTCGTGCCATTCTGACGTAACCTGCTTGTATGGAAGGTTACCCCTTAGCAATTCAGTTATTAGACCTCCCGTTCGGCACAAGTACATGCGGGACATTTATAAGTAGATTGCACGGCGCAGCAGGTGGGCCACCTGGTATAAGATACTTGTGGATGTATTTAACACTCCGAACACTTGAGCATATATCAACATTAATATGAGCATGCAAGTAAAGTAAAAGAAATAGATTGTAGGGAACAATGAATCGATTATCGATTTCAATGTCAATGCCTCGAATTGTTTTTATAATAATCCGTCCATTATTTCTTCTCCTATACGAAGGATAACCATTGGCATTATCATTGGTATCTTCCTGAAACTGTTTAGGGAAATCTTTCTTAAATACGCCATCTTTCATACAGACTGACGAAGGATTCAAAGATCCGCGAGAACCATATACCATATGACGCCTTACCAACTCGTATAGCGCTTCATCCTCGAGATCTGGTATTTCGGCTGACACCACACTGTCAATGTCAGAAATTTCTCGAAACTTACAATCTTCCGTTAATGTTAACAGTAAATGGATGTGCGGGAGACCTCATTTTTGAAATTCCACTGTATATAGAGATGCTTTTACCGAACATTTCCTTAAGATTAATCAATCGTAGCAATTCCTTTACTTTGCAATGGAAAACTCTCACTTCAATATCAGGCCTATTATTAGACGTTTCCCAGAGATGAACGCTGTTAAGTATTTCTGGCCAGCCCGCATTATAGGAGAACATAATGAATAAATCTGGCTTTCCAAACTTCCTCACTATCGCCATCGCATCCTGATAATGTTGCAATATTTTCCTTGGGCTACCTGTAAAAGAAGATGGTAAAACTACAATACGACCGACTCTGAGATTTTCATTTTCTGCTCGTACATGCAAGGCGTCTGCTAAACTGGCATATGTATCAACTCGTAACTCGTTTATTGATGACGTATATATTTTAACCGGTCACCTTCCATACGACAGTAGTAATCCACGAATAAATATCCATTTTGCAAACTTGAGCAGCGACAACTAACTCAACATGACCTCCATGAACACCATTCATAGACATATACATTTTGTAATCATCGCTCGTATTGATAGCAGTTTCGTACATATCGCTGTTGCCAACAATAAAGGAAGAATAATTATTCCACTTGTCTGTAATATGTTTTACAATTCGCTTTCTAACCTGTGGAAAAAAAAATCTTGATTGTTGTACTCACAATATGCCAATGACCTGAACAGACAATTACCGTCACCTTTAATCTTTATAACATTTGCAATTGAGTGTCGCCTCTCATTCATCATAATATGATTCATTGAATTGATTAAGCACACAACCTATAAGGACGAATGATGAAATGAAAAGACGACAGTTTGTAGCTGCTGAGACCAAAGACTATATAACAGAAAGATCGGATACACATTACAAAATGGCGGTTCCAACATTCGACTGTAGTGGCATCTTCGTGAAATTAGTTGTCTTTCGTATACAGTATTTGTTCATAATTCAAAGAGATGTTGACATGACAGTGGCATTAGCAACAATATGTTCAGTAAAGAACATACAGCCTACTTTCTCCTAAATGCATGGGTATTGTTATAACTCTTTGTCCTTTTCAAGGAGTATAATTGAATGTTGGTTGTAGTAGCTTGTTGAAATACAACGCGCTATAGGGATATTAAACATGAATATGAGGTGCCCTTCGCTAGTGTTACCTCTGTAAAAAAAAATCATTCAATACGGTTTCATCGTGTTTGAATTGATATGGGGAATGGATTTGCACACATACATGGCCGCTATTTGCAAATTATTGGGCTGATGACCTTGTAGTCAGTCATAAGATGCTTTCCACAAAAAGGCATGTTGTTGCAAAATCTGGTAGAGATCAAATTATTAGGATGGTCGTAATTTGATTTAAGCTTTTAACATTTGGGTGGCCGTCATTCCGTTTCCGTCAAGATGGTGGCGATATAAAACATGACACTTAGGTGCCCTTGGCTAGTGCTACCTCTGTACCAAATTTCGTTCAATTCGGTTTCACCGTGTTTGAATTGATAGGGGGAATCGATTTGCACACAACTTGGCCACCATCTGCAAACTATTGGGCCGATGATCTTGCAGTTTGGTCAGAATATGCTTCCCACATAAAGACATGTTGTTGCAAAATTTGGTAGAGACTAGATTATTAGGTTGGTCGTAATTATATTTTAGCTTTTAACATTTGGGTGGCCGCGATTATGTTTCCGTCAAGATGGCGGTGATATAAAACATGACACTGAGGTGCCCTTTGCTAGTGCTACCTCTGTACCAAATTTCATTTCACTCGGTTTCACCGTGTTCGAATTGATAGGGGGAATCGATTTTCACACAAAGATGGCCGCCATCCGCAAAATATTAGGTTAATGACCTATTAGTTTGGTCAAAGGATGCTCCCTCCATAAAGGTATGTTTTTGCAAAATTTTGTAGAGATCGGATGATTAGATTAATCGTAATTTGATTTAAGCTTTGAACATTTGTGTGGTTGCCATTACGTTTCCGTCAAGATGGCGGCGATATAAAACATGACACTGAGGTGCCCTTTGCTAGTGCTACCTCTGTACCAAATTTCGTTCCATTTGGTTTCACCGTGTTTGAATTAATAGGGGGAATCGATTTTGACACAAAGATGGCCGCAATCCGCAAACTATTAGGCTAATGACCTATTAATTTGGTCAAAGGATGCTTCCTCCATAAAGGTATGTTGTTGCAAAATTTGGTAGAGATCGGATGATTAGGTTAGTCGTAATTTGATTTAAGCTTTGAACATTTGTGTGGCCGCCATTACGTTTCTGTCGAGATGGCGGCGATATAAAACATGACACTGAGGTGCCCTTTGCTAGTGCTACCTCTGTACCAAATTTCGTTCCATTCGGTTTCACCGTGTTCTCATTAATAGGGGGAATCGATTGTGACACAAAGATGGCCGCCATCCGCAAAGTATTAGGCTAATGACCTATTATATTGGTCAAAGGATGCTCTCTCCATAAAGGTATGTTGTTGCAAAATTTGGTAGAGATCGGATGATTATGTTAGTCGTAATTTGATTTAAGCTTTGAACATTTGTGTGGCCGCCATTACGTTTGTGTCAATATGGCGGCGATATAAAACATGACACTGAGGTACCCTTTGCTAGTGCTACCTCTGTACCAAATTTCGTTCCATTCGATTTCACCGTGTTCGAATTAATTAATGGGGGGAATTGATTTTCACACAAAGATGGCCGCCATCCGCAAACTATTAGGCTGATGAACTATTAGTTTGGTCAAAGGATGCTAGCCCCATAAAGGTATGTTGTTGCAAAATTTGGTAGAGATCGGATGATTAGGTTAGTCGTAATTTGATTTAAGCTTTGAACATTTTGTGTGGTCTCCATTACGTTTCTGTCAAGATGGCGGCGATATAAATCATGACACTGAGGTGTCCTTTGGTAGTGCTACCTTTGTACCGAATTTCGTTCAATTAACGTTCACCGTGTTCGAATTGATGGGGGGGGGGGGCAGGCATTCAGAGTACACACTCTCACACACACACAGACTCACAGACACACACAGACACACTTTTTTTTCGCCCTGTGTTGATCTCATAAGTCTACTTTCATTTTTCGCAAAAATCGAAAGTAGGCTAAAAATTACTGCTGATTGTGCATGAGCATTTCAGTCTCAAAGTAATCCATTCTTTGAGAAGTTGTAATTAAATTATGTGCACAGAATCCCCTTCTACTCATTGTATGGATACACGCGACATTAGCGCCCGAGTGGAACAGGCAGAAGTTAACGATATCATGTATGGATACATGCGACATTAGCGCCCGAGTGGAGCAGGTAGAAGTTAACGATATCATGACATAATTAGGGAACTCTCTGTTAATATCAAGTTAGATTTATTATTGGGGCGGCGTTGAATATCATGATACAGTGTTAGTCGTTGTCGCCTGGCAACAATATGTCGTCATGTCATTCGATTCTCTTTTCGTGAGACCTTGAAGGAAGTAATATTCGCAATTATTTTAATACTCGAATGATATAATCAAGTAAGGTGGATATCAATCGATGGTGCTTGACGGGCATTACATTTTAAGACAACAAACGTCGTTGTAGCGCAAATACTTCCCGAGATATTTCAGTTTTACTAAAGGGTGACATTTTTTTGAAACTATTTTAATATATAAGATGACTAGCAGTAGTACCCGGCTTCGCCCGGTGGAATGATGATAATGTTTTAAGGTCTCCTTAGAAATATAATGGACTTAAAATGTAAGTCATTTGCCCCCAAAGACAATGAGGGAGTAATATCTAGGTCATTTGCCCTTTTGATAAGGATGATAATAAAAATACTGTTGAATTGACACGTCAAACTTACAAATTACCGTAATAGAAATACATATTTCAAGATTCACAGGCGAGGAAGACTTATTGTGTGTGGTGATTAATGGTGTAATGGGTGTAACATCTACTGTAGGTCATTTGCTCTTATGATGAGGATGATAAGGGAAACTACTACCGGTATTGAATTGACACTTCAACGTATAATGTACACAATGTACTGTAATAAAAATAACTATATGGCGGCTTCGGTGGCGTATTTGGTAGCATGCTGAGCTTCTATGCCCAAGATAGCGGGTTCAAACCCGGCCGAAGCCGTCGGATGTTTTAAGAGAATTAAAAATCCGTCAGTATGCCTTTCTTCGGAGGGGAAGTAAAGCCGGTGGTCCCATGTCAGATTTACGGCATGTTAAAGAACCTTCCACTAATTACACCTGTGTGAAGCTAAATTGGATAGATAAACAACGCTCATAGATGTCTACGTCCGTTGCCAAGAGCCGACTGCAGTGGCGTCTAGTAGCTAAGTTCCGAACTTGGCCTAGTAGTCGTTGACGGTGGCGCTTGGCGGCAAAAGTACGAACTATTTGAAGAATTCTAAGTTGCAGTTTGTACTTAAATTAAAAAACAGATAACACACACTAATAACACCGGTTATCAGACGGATTCTACACACACCCAAAGTACACGGGGCTACATGACCGCGTTGTCGCAGCCCCTAAACTTAAGAACCAACCAACCAAAAATAAATATTTTAAAAATCACAGTCGAGAAAGACTTTATGCGGCGGTGATGCGCGTAACATCTAGGTCATTTGCACTTATGATGATAATAATAAGGTAATGAAAAAATGACTACTAAACGAACATGGTATTATTTTAAAACTGATATAGGTAATTCAGGTGTCTAGCTTCGATGTCTTCCAAAGTCTCAACCTTATTTTCTGGCTTAGGCCTGTACTGGATGCGTCTAGTGAAAGAGCGTACTGCAAGACAAAGAATATAGGTCCAAGCTGCACGAACCTGAGATGATCGCAGATGATGACGAAATATGATGACACACGTTCGGGGTTCCCCGTCCTATACAGATTGACCGGGAATCACTCACTGTTTCGCAACGGCCCTGTGCTGGCATCAGCATAGACAGCAGGAGATAACACGGCGGGCTTTGGAAAGTACTCTCAAGTCACCTCGCGATGAATCAGCAAGCTATTCTCACAACTGACGCCCCCCAGGGTCTCACAACTTGTGGGACGTCGGTTGGCGACCACGGAACCCCAGCTGAGTCTGGCATCGCTTCTACTTCCTGGTGCCTGGCTCATTTCAGTTCTCTTTCCCGTCGGCCTCCCTTGGTCAACTCTTGTACTCTTCCGACCCAGACTGTATTAGGGTATCCGAGGGCTAGGGAGTCTTTCAATTTTCCGCCTTAATTGGCTTTGTCTCATCTTTCCCGATACCCTCATTCTTCGAGGGGTCTGGCTTCTTTTCCTTTTCATAATATCTCCTGTCTTCTGCTCAAGGCCCTCAAAGAGGCAGGGTGTGTGTAGACCCACCACTTCTGGTACACCCTCAAGGGCTCATGACTGGTGAGTTAGGAAGCTGGCAACCCCGAGGAATTCCTGAGCTACATGCAGGGAATGGAGTGGTATGTCAGAAATTTCAAGTGGACAGTGTTACGCATCGGGTTCCAAAGGGTAAGTATACACACTTTGTTTTCGATCGGTGAACGATGTAGATTTGTACCCAAGGGCCTTAATGCGGGAAATGGAGTGGTCTGTCCGAAATTTCGAGTGGACAGTGTTACTCGTCGAGTTCCAAACGGTAATTATGTAAAATCTGGTTGAGATCGGTGAAACGGTGTAGTTTTGTGCCAAGGGCCAAAATGCAGGGAATGGAGTGGCCTGTCCAAATTTTAAAGTGGACAGTGTTACTCATCGGGTTCCAAAGGGTAAGTATACACATTTTGTTTTCGATCGTTGAACGATGTAGATTTGTGCCAAAGGGCCTAAATGCGTGGAATGGAATGGTCTGTCCGAAATTTCGAGTGGGCAGTGTTACTCGTCGAGTTCCAAAGGGTAATTATGTAAAATCTGGTTGAGATCGGTGAAACGGTGTAGTTTTCTGCCAAAGGGCCAAAAAGCAGGGAATAGTGTGGTCTGTCCGAAATTTTAAGTGAACAGTGTTACTTGTCGGGTTCTACGGGTAAGTATATAAAATTGGGGTCAGATCGGTGAAACGGTGTAGGTTTGTGCCAAACAGCCTAAATGCAAGGGATGTAGTGGCCTCGCCGCAATTTCAAGCAGACAGTGTTACTCGCTGGGTACCAAAGGGTAAGTTTCCGAATATTGGTTCTGATCGGTTAAACGGTGTAAATTTGTGCCAAAGTGCCTAAATGCAGGGAATGGGGTGGTCTATCCGAAATTGTAAGTGGACAGTGTTACTCGCAGGGTTCCAAAGGGTAAGTATACAAAGTTTGGTTCAGATCGGAGACATGGTGTAGATTTGTGCCAAAGGGCCTAAATGCAGGGGATGGAGTAGCCTCTCCGCAATTTCAAGCAGACAGTGTTAGTCGCAGTGTTCCAAAGGGTAAATATACAAATTTTGGTTGAGATCGGTGAAACGGTGTAGATTTGGGACAAAGGGCCTAAATGCAGGGAATGGAGTGGTCTGTCCGAAATTTCAAGCAGACAGTGTTACTCGCTGGGTACCAAAGGGTAAGTTTCCGAATATTGGTTCTGATCGGTGAAACGGTGTAGATTTGTGCCAAAGTGCCTAAATGCAGGGAATGGGGTGGTCTATCCGAAATTGTAAGTGGACAGTGTTACTCGCAGGGTTCCAAAGGGTAAGTATACAAAGTTTGGTTCAGATCGGTGAAATGGTGTAGATTTGTGCCAAAGGGCCTAAATGCAGGGGATGGAGTAGCCTCTCCGCAATTTCAAGCAGACAGTGTTAGTCGCAGTGTTCCAAAGGGTAAATATACAAATTTTGGTTGAGATCGGTGGAACGGTGTAGATTTGGGCCAAAGGGCCTAAATGCAGGGAATGGAGTGGTCTGTCCGCAATTTCAAGCAGACAGTGTTACTCGCAGGGTTCCAAAGGGTAAGTATACACATTTTGGTTCAGATCGGTGAAACGGTGTAGATTTGTGCAAAAAGGGCCTAAATGCAGGGAATGGCGTGGTCTGTCCGAAATTTCAAGCAGACAGTGTTAGTCGCAGTGTTCCATAGGGTAAATATACAAATTTTGGTTGAGATCGGTGAAACGGTGTAGATTTGGGCCAAAGGGCCTAAATGCAGGGAATGGAGTGGTCTGTCCGCAATTTCAAGCAGACAGTGTTACTCGCAGGGCACCAAAGGGTAAGAATACGAATTTTGGTTCTGATCGGTGAAACGGTGTAGATTTGGACCAAAGGGCCTAAATGCAGGGAATGGGGTAGTCTGTCCGAAATTTTAAGTGGTCAGTGTTACTCGCAGGGTTCCAAAGGGTAAATATACAAATTTTGGTTGAGATCGGTGAAACAGTGTGGATTTGGACCAAAGGGCCTAAATGCAGGGAATGGGGTGGTCTGTCCGAAATTTCAAGTGGACAGTGTTACTCGCAGGGTTCCAAAGGTTAAATATACAACTTTTGGTTCAGATCGGTGAAACGGTGTAGATTTGTGCAAAAGGGCCTAAATGCAGGGCATAGGGTGGTCTGTCCGAAATTTAATGTTGACAGGGTTACCCGCAGGGTTCCAAAGGGTAAGTATACAAATTTTGGTTCAGATCGGTGAAACGGTGTAGATTTGTATACATAACAGACAGACAGACAGACAGACAGACAGACAGACAAACTTTGTGCTTTATATATATAGATTATAAAAATTAAAGTAATACTGAGTAATTATTGAAATTTTTAAATATTGGATTAACAATTATACGTCTTCTTAGCTTAATTGCTTGGTTGATGAACCAGATAATACTTGATTTGCTAAAGCAATTAATGATTTATGACAATGCACACATGGAGGGTGCAGAAATACGAAATCAATGGCGTTTACACTTGAGAGTGTAATAATTTGTTGTATATGTATAAAAGAGTAACATTCATCTGCGTAATTAATATTTTAATCTTGGAATGACCATGATGGTGATCCTTTAGGGTTATACTTTTTTGTTGTTGGATCATCAAGTGTAAATTGTTTAATGCAGTCCAGTCCATGGAGACTTATTGCTGCATTATGTTGCATATTTTTCATATTAATTATGATGAGGATATTTATTTTTGTGTCCATTCACGGACATTTTTGACTGACCTTTAGTCAGTTTATTTCTTGAATAAATTTGTTAATTTCTTTTAGTCGTGCGTTGTGATGATTTATAAAGGCATTACGAGGTCGCATTAAGAGGGCCATAGCTAAGTATTTCTAGAGTTCCCCACTCTCCTGAGATGATTATTTTCATGATTCTCGTGTTTTATGAGCAGTTTCCTGTGATGCTTTGGTTTTGCTTAATGCCACCTCTTAGGAATTACTTGCACCCTAATACTCCCTTCACTGGGTGGTAGGATCTGTTTTTTTTTTAGCCGTGGATTTTTGGTTCTACGTTCCAGCTACCATCGAGGGATTCCAACTGGTAAAGGCTAGGTATTTTCGGGTACAGTACCATCCCGGTATTCATCTGTAGTAGAAGTGGGGAACCACGGATAACCATTTCCAGGATGGCTGAGGTAGTAATTGAACCCACCTCTTCTCAGTTTTGCCTCACGAGGCTGAGTGTATCCCGTTCCAGCAATCAGACCAGAATTACATTTCTTGGCAGATCCGGGAATCTTACCCGGGCCTCCGCGGTGACAGCCAAGAATGCTAGCCACTACGCAACGGGGTGGACTAGAAGAGAAAGTATAACTGAAAGTGAAAGGGAAAATAAAAAATGAAACATGAAAAAAAATTGACAAATCATGAAATCAACAAATGGATGAATATATAAATATTTGTCAGATAAGATATCTGGCATCGCTCATGGAAAGGTTACAAACTGGCCATACAGTATATTATGAACACCAAAAGGCTGACGCGCGTATAATCCCCACCTGCTGTCACGTTTGACTGATACGGCCGTTGTACGCAATTAATGTTTGACATGGAAGCCATTTCCTACCAAAATTAGCCTTATCCATTACCCATCATGCCACGGGGTCACGTGGTTGATGTGATGACGTTAGGTCAGACAGACGCATATTACGGCTCGCAAGCTGTGTAAACCCATTAGCCCGCACTTAAGGGGAGTGTAAACCTGTTAGGCGTGGCTCGATACCAAATCTTGTTACGCTACCTCGTTATACTGGACGCTAAGAGTATGATACTTAACCCACGGGCTACAAGGGGCCGTCAGCTTCCTGTCCTCCACTTCAAGATACGGACTGTTTCTTCACCTGGTTTGCCTTGGTCTTCAATCTTCAGTTCTATCCTCTTTAGACCCCAGGACATGCTATTTATCATTTTATGTCTTTTTGTGAATTTGATATAAAGGAGAATTTAGGATTGAGGGAAATATTTGGTTTTTGAGGCCATTTTCAGTATTGCCTTAGTATTCGAAATTTAATGTTCTTCAGTCGGTCAACATGATTGTACCCAAGGGTTATTCCCTAATCCTGAAAAAAAAAAAAGATTGAACATTTATTTATCTCATGTTTTTTTTTTTTTTTTTTGAGGATTAGATTGAAAATTTATTAATCTCATGTAAATTTTCTTCAGGATTAGGGAATAAACCAATTACAATTGGGTACAATCGTATAGACCGATGAAAAACATCAAAATTAAAAAATAAAAACACATGGATAGTAATGAATGCAGTATTCTTACTGCTTTCTACAACATGTGCATAGTCATTTACTGCAAAATAAAGTTTCAGTATGTGCTGCTATCTTCCGTTGTCAAAGCAAACCACTTAGAAAGAGGAGACTCAGTGATCCAGCGGCAGGGAATATGTTAAACACGCCATGGGGTATGTGCCAAGGAGGGGACGCAGGGCTGAAGGAGGCCATGGTACAAACGGGATAGCTTTCAAATCAGAGACATAGTTGAATATTTCGGGGAGAAAGGGATGGGAAACATTGGATTCGTAAATAAAAAGTTTCCAGAAACGATTGTCTACTGTTGGTATACTGTATTGGATTTCACGGACAGTGAATTAAAACTCAGCATTTTTTCTAGGTTTGTGCCGTGTCTTGTGTGGGGTGAAAGCCAATAAACCGTATTCTAGGAAGCCTTCATATGGAGGTTATGGCTGCTTGAGCTTTTAGTTCTCGCAGTGAAGAGGCGCAGGTGCGCTTCATGAAAAGGGAGGTAGTGCGCAGTTCGCTACTCATGTGGGGGTCCGGACGCTGACACCTAGAGCCCGCTGATGAGCCAGCTTGGTGTCCTTGACGAAACCCCACACAATACACGGCACAGACCTAGAAAAAATGCTGAGTTTTAATTATCTGCTGTTTTGAATATGGAGTATTTTAGGTCATATTGAAGCAAATTAGAACATTTCTATTTTTTTTTTATCGCTCATCCTCCAATTCGGCTTTACCCACGGACTCGGCGATGGATCATTCCTCTACCGTCGCAAGGACGGTGAATGGGAGCTGAATACACTTTGTCAGTAGATACAACTGGGGATGGTGACAGGCCGATCGCCCAGGTGACCGTTAACTTGGTCTAATTAAGGAAGGGTCAGGGAAGGGATTTGGGGAGGAATTCGGCCGTGGAGTCACAGGGCAGGCATGTTATTAGTCAAGAACTGTCAGCTATTGGTAGAGCCTTGCGCGGATAAGCAAAACGTTATCCGCACCCTCCCCGCATCTGCACAACTGTTAGCCCCATCCTCCCCGTATCTGCACAACTGTTACCCCCATCCTCCCCGTATCCGCACAACTGATACCCCCATCCTCCCCGTATCCGCACAACTGTTACCCCCATCCTCCCCGTATCCACACAACTGTTACCCCCATCCTCCCCGTATCCGCACAACTGTTACCCCCATCCTCCCCGTATCCGCACAACTGTTATCCGCATCCGCCCCGTATCCGCACGACTGTTACCCCCATCCTCCCCGTATCTGCACAACTGTTACCCCCATCCTCCCCGTATCCGCACAACTGATACTCCCATCCTCCCCGTATCCGCACAACTGTTACCCCCATCCTCCCCGTATCCGCACAACTGTTACCCCCATCCTCCCCTTATCCGCACAACTGTTACCCCCATCCTCCCCGTATCCGCACAAGTGTTATCCGCATCCGCCCCGTATCCGCACGACTGTTACCCCCATCCTCCCCGTATCCGCACAACTGATACTCCCATCCTCCCCGTATCTGCACAACGGTTACCCCCATCCTCCCCGTATCTGAACAACTGTTACCCCCATCCTCCCCGTATCCGCACAACTGATACCCCCATCCTCCCCGTATCGGCACGACTGTTACCCCCATCCTCCCCGTATCCGCACAACTCTTACCCCCATCCTCCCCGTATCTGCACAACTGTTATCCGCATCCGCCCCGCATCCGCAAGACTGATACCCCCATCCTCCCCGTATCCGCACAATTGTTACCCCCATCCTCCCCGTATCTGCACAACTGTTATCCGCATCCTCCCCGTATCTGCACAACTGTTATCCGCATCCACCACGCATCCGCACAACGGTTACCCCCATCCTCCGCGTATCCGCACAACTGTTATCCGCATCCGCCCCGCATCCGCAAGACTGATACCCCCATCCTCCCCGTATCTGCACGACTGTTACCCCCATCCTCCCCGTATCCGCACAACTGTTATCCCCATCCTCCCCGTATCTGCACAACTGTTATCCGCATCCTCCCCGTATCCGCACAACTGTTACCCCCATCCTCCCCGTATCCGCACAACTGTTATCCGCATCCGCCCCGTATCCGCACGACTGTTACCCCCATCCTCCCCGTATCCGCACAACTGTTACCCCCATACTCCCCGTATCTGCACAACTGTTATCCGCATCCTCCCCGTATCCGCACAACTGTTACCCCCTTCCTCCCCGTATCTGCACAACTGTTATCCGCATCCACCACGCATCCGCACGATTTTATCCGAATCTACTGGCATTACTATAATATTTTTAATTAGATGGAACATAACACATTAAAGCAACACATTTACACATTTGAGTAGAAAGTCGTTCCTTTAGGCTTTGCATGTCAAATTCTATGTTTAAAATGAATGTTATACAGTCGGAATCGAGGGGACCCGATGCGCTGGCCCAATATCTGCTGGCCAAATGGCTGGGCAGCGATCGCTTGGTAGGCCTAGGATCACGGGCTGTTGTGCCATGGGATATTATTATTTACAGAGCCAGAATTGCCACCAGTTTCAGTACGGGGTGTTAATTATGCTTAATGACGTAATCTGAATGAGATTAACTTAACCATCTTCCATTCGCTATGAAAAAAAAAACATGACGGAAAAGATTATGTCAACTCATAAACATCCGAGTCCTAGTAATGAAATTCAACAAGTTCGGATTGTATTCTATAAACTATTCGCAAATTTACTCCAAACATTATCCGCAGCTTATCCGCTATCCGCAAAGCCATGCAAACTATATCCGCATGGTGAAAAATGCTGCCGATATGCGCGGATATCCGCGTCCGCACGGGGCTTTAGCTATTGGTCAGCAGCGAACAATGGTTATTGACGGCACGTGGCACTGTCTAACGCTTCAGTCGCCGGTCGTTAACGAGGAAAATGAGAGAACTATGTGTTGTTGAGCGTTATATTGAGAATCGACTAAAGGTTTGGTTTACGACAAGGAAAGCACTGCTATCATAGTAAGACCTATTTGAATACGGCCGAAGTCGTCAGATTTTTTAAGAGCGTTAAAAATCCCTCAGTACTGTACGCCTTCCTTCGGAGGGGAAGTAAAGCCAGAAGTCCCATGTCATAAATGTATGGCATGTTAAAGAACCTTCCACTAATTACACTTCTGTGAAGTTCAATTATAGGCTAAATGCGACCAAAGCTCTTAGGTTCCAACGTACGTCGCCAGGAGCTGACTGCGGTGGCATCTAGTAACCAAGTTCAGAACTAGTAGTCGTTGGTGGCAAAAGTAGGAACTACTTGAAAATTCAATGTATACAGTCCTTACTTCAATTAAAACAGATAACACACACTAATACAGCCAACACAATTACCACCGGTTATTAGACAGATTCTACACATACCCAAAGTACACGGGGCTACCCGGGTCTCAGCCCCTAAACTGAGAAACCAACCAACCGACCTATTTGCTATGTTAAAATATATTTTTTATGTTCATTGGCCTAAATGACGACATGGATATTGAGTTTTGAGTTTGAAATCATTGCCCTATACTTTATCGTAGTATTAGAATTGTCATTTGTAGCTCTTCAGTCGATGAACACGAGTATGCCCAGTGAATGGGCGGGTACGAGATATAAGTAGATACGTAAATACATTCCTGGAAATGGCGGCTTCGCTGGCGTAATTGGTAGCATGCTGGGCTTCTATGCCCAAGAGAGCTGGTTCAAACCCGGCCGAAGTCGTTGGATTTATTAAGAGCGTAATAAAAATCCGTCAGCATGCCTTCCTTCGGAGGAGAAGTAAAATGGGCAGGCCCATGTCATAGATTAATGGAATTGACCAAAGGGGTGGAAAAAAGTGGGTTTTTCTGAAACATTAATCATATCTCTCTTAATAGGCACAATATCAAAACCGTACAAAATGGAAAATGTTCCCCTAATAATTACCTAAAACTTCCCCTAACTTCAATTCTGAGAAGCTAATCTTGTAGGTTAGATGTGATTAACGCTCTGTTATGTTCCAACGTTCGTTGCGAGTTGCTGGTTGCGGTGGCATCTAGTAGCCAAGTTCACAGCTAGGTATCGTTGACAGTAGCAAACGGTAGCAAAAGTAGGAACTACTTAAAATTGATCGTCTGCAGTCCTTACCTGAATTACAGATAAAACACACTATAGTAATACAGCCATCACAATTAACACCAATTATCAGACAGATTCTACACACACCCAAAGTACATGGGGCTACATGGCCACGTTGTCGCAGCCCCTAAACTGAGGAACCAACCAAAACTCCTGGAAAAAATTATATGTATTAGTTAATTATCACTATAAAATGGGGCGATATAGGATTACACGTTTCGACCCTCAAGTGGCCATCATCAGATCCTGATCACTGAGTTGAGGTTTAAAAGTTTACACTAAAATAATTTCGCTACTATTGTAGTAGCTTGTCTTCGGTGTATGTTTTTACGATTTGCAATTGAATCTCGTCATACTCGTATGTTATAAAACCTTTAAGACAAAACAAACCTAACATGAGGAAAGTTGGCTAAAAGACAGAGTTTGGCAATGACTGCGTTGTAAAATTTCGTGTGTCAACTATAATGAATTGTGTCATCAACGTGATTGCATTGTAGTTGCAATGCATTACAGCAGGGTTGCCCAAACTTTTTTTTAACTAAGGGTCACATTGGGGGACCTTGCGGGCCAATTACCTTCTGGGGGGTTTGAGGGGTATGGAATTTACTTTTAGGTAGATTTCATTAGAAAGCTAACTATTGCAATGGGTCCCATGTTTCGACTTCCGGAAAATTTCGACATATCTTCGCGTTTCACATCCCCCAGACCCCAAAACCACCGTCAGTTCAAAAGTTTATATATAATTTATGTATATATATATATATATATATATATATATATACAAGCTGTACCCGGCATGCGTTGCAATGCCAATCAAAGAAAGTGTTGGCGTTGAAATTCTGTTTCTTGAAGTCCTTTTGGATACACAACATGTTAACTGCCTCTAAGCTATCATAAAATGGATTTTCTAATTTAGAACCATTCGAGGGAGCGTGCACAACAACTTTCAAAAAGTTTCATCGCTGTCACTCATTTGTTGAATCTAATCGTACACTACATATTGTGAAATGGATTTACTAAGTCGAAACCCTTCCCTGGCGTGTACACAATGACTCATCAATGATTCATCGCAATCGAAGAATGTTATATGAACGCAATAGGGAATTTTGTTGAAACGCTTCGCGCGTCGTCACCCATTTGTTGCATCTACTCTTGCGCTACTTATTGTGAAATGGATTTACTAAGTCCCCTTCCCTGGCGGGTACAAAATAACTGATCAATGTTTCATCGCAATCGGATGAATAGTATATGAACGCATACCTGATTTTGTTTAAACGATTCGCACTCCGTCACTCATTTGTTGAATCTACTCGTGCGCTACCTACTGTAAAATGTATTTACTGAGTTAGAAACCGTCACGTAAGTGTCCACAACATCTCACCCAAGTTTCATCGCTATCGTCGTTCATTTGTCGAATCTACTCGTGTGCTACCTACTGTGAAATGTATTTACTAAGCCAGAAACCTTCCTTGGAGTGTCAACCATATTTCACCCAAGTTTCACCGCTAACGGCAGAATGGTATATGACCTTATACGGGACTTTGTTGAAACGCTTCGCGCGTCGTCCCTCATTTGTTGAATCAACTTGTGCGCTGCATATTGTATAGGGGATTTACTAAGCCAGAAATTTTCCATGACGTGTACACAACATCTCACCCAAGTTTCATAGGTACGGACGAATGGTAAATGTATGCATACGGGACTTGGTTGAAACGCTTCGCGTGTCGTCGCTCATTTGTTGATTCTACTCTTGCGCTACATATTGTAATATGGATGTACTCAGCCAGAAACCTTCCCTGGAGTGTACACAACATCTCACCCAAGTTTCATCGCAATCGGATGAATGGTATGTGAACGTATACGGGACGTTGTCGAAACGCTTCGCGCGTAGTCACTCATTTGTTGAACATAAACGTGCGCTTCGTATTGTAAAATGGATTTACTTAGCCAGAAACCTTTCCTGGAGTGTACACAACAATTCACCAAACATTTATCACTATCAGACGAATGGTATATGACTTTATACGGGACTTTGTTGAAACACTTCGCGTGTCATCGCTCATTTGTTGAATCTACTGGTGGCTACCTATTGTAAAATGTATGTACTAAGCCAGAAACCTTCCCTGGAGTGTACACAGCATCTCACCCAAGTTTCATCGCTATCGGATGAATGGTATATGAAATTAAATGGGACTTGGTTGAAACCCTTCGCGCGCCATTGCTCATTTGTTGATTCTACTCGTGCTCTACCTATTTTTAAAGGGATTTACTAAGCTAGAAACCTTCCCTGGAGTGCACACAAAATCTCAGCCTAGTTTCATCGCTATCGGACGAATGGTATATGAACGCAAACGTGACTTTGTTGAAATGCTTCGCGCGTCGTAGCTCATTTGTTGAATCTAATCGTGCGCTGCCTATTGTAAAGTGGATTTACTAAGTCAGAAACCTTCCTTGGAGTGTACTCAGCATCTCACCCAAGTTTCATCGCTATCGGACGAATGGTATATGAATGCATACGGGACTTTGTTGAAATGCTTCGCGCATCGTCGCTCATTTGTTGAATCTACGCGTGCGCTACCTATTGTAAAATGGATTTACTAAGTCAGAAACCTTCCTTGGAGTGTACTTAACATCTCACCCAAGTTTCATCGCAATCGGACGAATAGTATATGAACACATACGGGACTTTGTTGAAATGCTTCGCGCATCGTCGCTCATTTGTTGAATCTACGCGTGCGCTACCTATTGTAAAATGGATTTACTAAGTCAGAAACCTTCCTTGGAGTGTACTCAACATCTCACCCAAGTTTCATCGCTATCGGACGAATGGTATATGAACACATACGGGACTTTGTTGAAATGCTTCGCGTATCGTCGCTCATTTGTTGAATCTACGCGTGCGCTACCTATTGTAAAATGGATTTACTAAGTCAGAAACCATCCTTGGAGTGTGCTCAACATCTCACCCAAGTTTCATCGCAATCAGACGAATGGTATATGAACACATACGGGACTTTGTTGAAATGCTTCGCGCATCGTCGCTCATTTGTTGAATCTACGCGTGCGCTACCTATTGTAAAATGGATTTACTAAGTCAGAAACCATCCTTGGAGTGTACTCAACATCTCACCCAAGTTTCATCGCTATCGGACGAATGGTATATGAACACATACGGGACTTTGTTGAAATGCTTCGCGCAACGTCGCTCATTTGTTGAATCTACGCGTGCGCTACCTATTGTAAAATGGATTTACTAAGTCAGAAACCATCCTTGGAGTGTACTCAACATCTCACCCAAGTTTCATCGCAATCGGACGAATGGTATATGAACGCATAGGAGACATACACACCCACAGACAAACTATCACGTTACATTGATTTTTATATATATATAGATATGTATATCAGTTTCTTGTGGACACGATAACTGCCGTAATTTTGCACCAATCACTTTGAATTTTTTACCGAATATGTATACCTATAAAATCTCGGTCGAGTACGTTACTGGGCAAAATCGGTCAAAGGGGGTGAAAATGGGGGGCTTTTTTCGAAAAAGTGAAATATCACTATAACTCTCTTAATACATGAAATATCGAATCCATTCAAAGTTCATAATATGTGTCGGATAAGTGCCAAAAATTTATGTCAAATAAGTTTTTTGATAGCACCAACCATTGACCAAAGGGGTGGAAAAAAGTGGGTTTTTCTGAAACATTAATCATATCTCTCTTAATAGGCACAATATCAAAACCGTACAAAATGGAAAATATTCCCCTAATAATTACCTAAAACTTTTGTCTGAAAGAAATTTCGATATGACCCACCATTACGCCAAGGGATGAGAAAAACGATTTCGGAATTAAAGAAAATGCCAAGTGCCATCAGAGGTTACCATGACAACGCTTCTAAATTGATCAGGGATGAGCTATCAGAGGTTGCCAAGGCAACGCCATTGACGAGATCACATTCATTTTTAGCCTACTTTTCACACTTTGCAAAAATGAGGAAAAAGTAGACTTATGAGATCGATCCGGGAAAATGTGTCTGTCTGTCTGTCTGTCTGTCCTTCTGTCTGGCTGGCTGTGTGTGTGTGTGTGTGTGTGTGTCCCTTATCAACTCCTAAACGGCTGCAGCAATCGAAACCAAATTTAGTATGAGTAATGATGAATACCGGAATATCTCAAGCCCATATTTGATAAAGATGTCAGTGCTACCAGCTGCTAAAAAAACGCATTAGAAATTTGAGCTCCATGTTGGATATCATGGAAGGTATACATGGGAGCAATTCCAAAATTGGCACACATGTAGATAATACTATTTCAGTTTAATTTCCAGGAGGCCATATATGACAGTGTTGCCAAAATAATTTTAAGCCTTCTGATAGGTCCAATTTTTAAATGCACATAATTTCTACACTATCAATTGGATTTCAACCAAATTATGTACGTAATATAAGCACATAAGCAGGTATGACTGAGAGTATTATTAAGAGCCACCAGGGCTGCCAACTGTTAATAATTGTTCTCCCTACTTTTTATCCAAATACCAATATATCAGAAAGTATGCAAGCCGACAGCTTTAAACTATGCACGCGTATAGTACCTGACATTTTACATTAATTTGGAGTATCTTATATACGTCAGTGCTACCAACATGATTCTAAGCATGCTGATAGTACCAATTTTTAAATACATGTAACTTCTATACTGTTAGTTGGATTCCAACCAAATTTCGTATGTGCTATGTGTAATATAACAAATATGACTGTAAGTATTCTTATGAGCAATTAGGGCTGCCAACTGTTAATAAATGGTGTCTATATTTTTTACCCTAATATCAATATATCAGAAAGTATGCAAGCCAACAGGTCTATACTTTGCATACGTATAGCACCTGACATTCTAGATTAATTTGGAGTAATTAATATAAGTCAGTGATGCCAACATGATTCTATGCCTGATGATAGCTCCAATTTTAAAATACATATAACTTCTATACTAAAAAATGGATTTCATCCAAAATTGGCACAAAAATATATCATAATATTTCCGATTATTTTTGACCAGCATACGCATGACATTGTTGCCAACGTGCTTTTACGTGTGCTGATAGATCCAATGTATAACTCCATGTAACATCCTTTGGACTTCAAACACATTTTGTATTCTGTACCTTAAGAGATGGAATTAAGAATATATTCAGTCACCAGGGCTGCCAACTGTATTGCTGTATTAGCCTACATTATGCCTAGTATACAGTATTTCGAACTAATTAAGACATTCCGATATTACCAACTTAATTTCGTCATTATTCTACATAGGTTCATATACTGTAGATTAATCATTGGCATGAATATTAATTTTAAGAAAAGTAGGCTCTTTAGTTCCGCACGGAACATCTTGTTCCATCCGAGTCCGGGTTCGATTCCCGGTCAATGCATGTGAGATTTTCGAAATGAAATGTCATGTCCTGTGGTTCGGATTCCACGTAAAAAGGAGGTCCCGTGGCTCATGATCTCTAGATTAACGGTCACGTTAAACTACAAGCTTCCTTCCTTTTTTTGTTCCATCTGACTATGTGGGAAGCGGCTAACTGGTAGCATGCTGAACTTCTATGCCCAAGGTCGCTGGTTCAAAACCGGCCAAAGTCGTCGGATTTTCTAAGAGCGCTAAAAATCCCTCAGCTTGCTTTCCTTCGGAGGGGTAGTTCCAACGTTCATTGCAAGTTGCTGGTTGCGGTGGAATCTAGCAGCCAAGTTCACAGTAGGGGTCGTTGACGGTAGTATTTGGTAAAAAATTAGGTACTACTACTTAAAATTGACCTTCTGCAGACCTTAACTGAATTAGAGACTAATACAGTCATCACAAATAACACAGTTTATCAGACAGATTCTACACACACCCAATGTACACGGCGTTACATGACCACGTTGTCGCAGCCCCTAAACTGAGGAAGCAACCAACATCTCTGCGGGAGATAATATTTTGCGCGAAGAAGTAACAGACTGTTAGATAGTTACACATCAGTTCCAAACCTTGCATAAGGACATTGTGATCAAAAGTATTAAAATGAACCCCAAATATGACAAGAAAGTTACCATCCCCATAAGACAATACAATGTTAAAAATATGCATAGAAAGACGAAAATAAAGGTTAATTAACCTCCAATTGTAAAATACATTCTCGCAATAAATGAGGTCTGATCCACCTACGAAAACCTGCATATTTCGCCTAATTTAGCCTATCCTCTAGTCTGCCCGGTGAAATCTACCTCCGCCTTCCGGCGTGCCGAGAGGAATTTTTTTAATATAAAGTTGCAATATGGTGAGTTTTGTGGCTGTCTGAGCTCAGTTTTCCTGGTAGTTGCCATTTTCTATATTTATCTGTAGTGGAAAAGAAAATAAAAGACTGTCTGGCTGCGTGGCTCAGGGGTAGCGTTCCCGCTTGCTGAGCCCAAGGTTGCAGGTTCGAAACCAGGCGCAGTCAGATGGCATTTGAGGGTGCGCAAATGCGTGGGGGCCGTGTCAGTACATTTACTGGCACGTTAAAGATCCCCTTCGGGGCAAAATTCCGGCACCCCGGCGTTTCTAAAAGCCAGTGTAGTTAAAAGGGACGTAAAACCAATAACATTATTATTATTATTATTAAAATAAAAGGCTAAAAATAAATTTGAATACTTGTAATAAATCACTTTAAAATACACACATACAGCATGAATGACAAAGAGTGAGTATTTATGTTCTGTTGACACAATTATTAATCAAATTATGAAATAAAGTTCATGATAATGAAGTTTAGTGCGACGACTGGAACTTGTATCTGGCTCGCGGGCCGTAGGTTGAGCACTCCTGCATTACAGTATATCATTATAAGTTCTCTGGGGCGGGGGTGATAACGTCCATTTGTAGGAACCATCCCTGACACTAGCTAAGTAGTCGGCTGCTCCTCGACATGCATCGCGGTCAGTAATCTCGTTAAAGCTGAGACCACACTTAGCTGGTCACCACGGGATGTTGCAACTCCATTTATACACTTAATAAATTATATCGCTCTAGTCTGCTATCAGTGGCAACAGTGGTGTACTGTTATACTGCGCTGTTCTCTGGTTACACCTAGACGAGATATATTAGCCAGGAGACTTAAACCAATCCGATTTGTATATAGACCATAGAGGACTGACCAGGCTAGCTAAGCACATTAGCGTGAACAATCATTTTTTTTTAAATTAGAGTGCCATATCCCCTCCAGGGACATAGGCGACCTGAATTAGAGCCCTTGACTCCATCATGGGATCACTAACCAGGCATCCCGAGCCGGAGTTTGCGTGTGTTAGGGTGGCCAGTTCCTTCCCACTCCTCCTCCTGCCATAGCAACTGGCAGGTTCCCATGTTGCATCACGAGGCTGGGAGACCCCGTACCAGACCATACCAAGACTTTTAAATTCTTAGCAGAGCCGGGGATCGAACCCGGTACTTCGGGGGTGACAGCCAACAATGCTAGCGACTGCGCCACGAGGAGGTTGTGAAGAACCATGGGACAACGTTACCTCCGAAGTCGGAAGACGAGACGAATCAAATCACACTGTCACTGAAATAGTTTGTCCGTGGTACCCAATTTTCAACCCCAACCAAAAGCCATGACGGTACTTTCGCATACATCAAAGTCCGCCTCGTTGCATCGTGGCTAGCATTCTTGGCAGTCACCGCGGAGTCCCGGATCGATTCCCGCCTCGTCCAAGAAATGTAATTTTGGTCTTAGGGCTGGAACGGGGTGCACTCAGCCTCGTGAGGCAAAATTGAGAAGAGGAGGGCTCGATTCCCACCTCAGCCATCCTGGAAGTGGTTTACCGTAGTTTCCCACTTCTAATCAGGCAAATGCCGGAATGGTTCCTAACTTAAGGCCACGGCCACTTCCAGCCTAAATCCTACCTCAATTACAAAATCTCACTCTACTACAGACATCACAGTGGCACAGGTTAACAGACAAATTCCACACACACATCCAAGTACACGGAGCTAATGATCACGATGTCGTAAATTCCCTAAAGAATCAGCAACAACTTCATACATCATGCCCGCTTCCTTCCAAATCCTCGCCCTATTTCAATGTTTATCTAATTTCTCATTAATTCCTCTTAATTGGTTGGCGTTAGGAAGGGCATCTCGTCCTCGGCCCTTCCTTGAATAACTAAGTTTGTTATTTCTGGGTATCTTAGTAAGTGTCCCACCAACCTATCGTTTCTCTTCATTAGCAGTCGCCAGAAACATCTCTCCTCCACCACGCGTCATAATACCATTTCATTTTTTGTAATTTGTAGCTCTTCAGCCGGTAACACGATTATACCCAATGAATGGGCGGGGTACAAGATATAACTTCACTCCTGGAAAAAAGTACATGTAGTCCTATTAATTAATTATCACTGTTAAATGGGTCAATTGAGGATTACACGTTTCGACCTTCAAGTGGCCATGATCAGATCCTGGTCACTGTGTTAATACTCAGCAATCTTTCTAGTTTTTGGCCGTGCCTTGTGTGGGGATTCGCCTAGGACACCAAGCTGGCTCATCAGCTTGCTCTTGATGTCCGCGCCCGGACCCGCACAGGAGTAGCGAACTCCGCGCTACCTCCCTTTTATGAAGCGCACCTGCGTCTCTTCACTGCGAGAGCTAATAACTCAAGCAGCCCTCACCTCCATATGCAGGCTTCCAATAGGATCGTATATTGACTTTCACGGCCGGTGTTAAAGTTTAAATTTTTAGCCTACTTTTCTCATTTTGCAAAAATGAGGAAGAAGTAGACTTATGAGATTGATCCGGGAAAATATGTGTCTCTCTGTCTGTCTGTGTATGTGTCCTCCCCCTATCAACTCCTAAACGGCTGCAGCTATCAAAACCAAATTTGGTAAGATTAAAGACCATACCTGAATATCTCAAAGCCGTATTTGAAATTGACGTCAGTGCTACCAACTCATGAAAAATCGCAATAGAAATTTGAGTACTTTGTTAGATATCTCAGAAGTTACGCATGCGAAGTATTCCAAAATTGGCACAAATATAGATAATGACATTACAGATTAATTTTCAGAAGTCCATACATGCCAGTATTGCCAACATGATTCTAAGCCTGCCGATAGGTCCAATTTTTAATGCATGTAACTTCTGTATTATCGATTGGATTTCAACCAAATTTCGTATGCACTGTGTGTACTACAACAGATATGACTGTACGTGTTCTGAAGAGCCATCAGGGCTGCCAACTGTTAATAAATGCTCTCTCTATATTTTAACCCTAATATCAATATATCAGAAAGTATACAAGCCAGCAGCTCTAAACTTTGCACACGTACAGTACCTGACATTCTACGTTAGGTTGGTGTAACTTATATACATCAGTACTGTCAACACGATTATAAGCGTGCTGATAGGTCCAGGTTTAAAATGCATATAATATCTATACTAAAAAGGGATTTCAACCAAACTTCGTAAGTGCTTTGTGTACCACAACAGTTATGACTATGCGTATCCGTAAGAACCAGCACGGCTGCCAACTGCTAATAAATGCTCTCTCTCTATTTGTTTAATCCTAATACCAATATATCAGAAAGTATGCAAGCCATCAGTCTAAACTTTGCAAACGTATAGTTCCTGACATTCAAGATTAATTTGGAGTAATTAATATACCTCAGCGCTCCCAACATGATTCTAAGCTTTCTGATAGTTTCAATTTTTAATTACATGTAACTTCTATACTAACAAATGGGTTTTATCCAAAATTGGCACCATAATAGATCGTAATATTTCAGACGAATTCTGAGCATCACATACATGACATTGTTCCCAACATGATTTTACACGCACTGATAAACCCAATGCCAAACAGCATGTAACGTTCATACTATCCATTAGATTTCAACCAAATTTTGTATGTGTATTCTATACCTTAAGAGATGGAACTAAGAATACATTCAGAGTCACCATGTCAACTGTAGTAAGTTACTCTATTAGGCTACACTATTTCTGGTGTATTTCAAACTGCAGTACTTAGAAATGTTAGTATTACCAACCTGATTTCGTCATTATTCTAGATAAGTCTAAATAGATTGGCATGAATAGGCCTATTAAATTTTAAGAAAAGTAGGCTCTTTAGTTCGTCACGGAACTACTTGTTCACTAATATAAATGCACTATTTTGTTCAGTAATAAGTCGTTAAGTGATTATATCTTGCACCCCGCCCATTCATTGGGTATAATCGTGTTGACCGACTGAAGAGCTACATATGACAAATTTGTATTGGCAACACTGAAAGAATGACTTCTAATCTCTACCTTTCCATTTGTAACTCTATCTACCCACCTGATTTCGATCACTGTCCTGTAACACCACATTTCAAATGCTTCTATTCTCCTCTTTTCTGCTGCGCCAACATTCCAAGTTTCACTTCCATAGAGCGCCACGCTCCAGACATAGGCTTCCAAAATGATTTTCTAATTTATATTTGATGTCAACAAATTTCTTTTCTGTAGCTCAGCTATTGATTCTGAAGTAATTATGACGCAGTTGGAGTTATATCGTGAATAGTTTTCTGCCCAAGACGAAGATAATTGAGTCTCTTGTGTGGATGAGAGGTGTGCTCTTGAGCTACCTGTTGCTAACATCGATCGCGCCCGCCTCTTCGCTCGACACGGCACAGCGAGCTACGCGTGAGACCCTATTTTAAAATCTTATTTATCCCCGCTGCGGCAGGGCTTACCTCACTGTATTACTCGACTGTAATGAATTCTTATTTTAGACTTCTGATAGGTCGACGTGTTCTTTCGCATTTGTACAGAGTCGTCGTTGCTCATTCATTCACGAACTTTGGCATCGCGGTCATGAGCTCCGTGTACTTGGGTATATGTAGAGTTAGTGTGATAGCTTGTGTTTTATGGACTCTGCACACAATAATAACACATGTATTTGTGACTAGGATTGGGAAGGAGGCTGTCGTACCAACCCGACCTTTGCAAGAGGTAGAATGGGGAATCCATTGGATGGTTCTCATTGAAATCAAACCCTCTTCTTAGTTTCGCTTACGAGGCTGACCGTACCCAATCCTGAAAGTAGATCGAGCTCAGACCTCAGCGGTGACAGCTAAGAACACTAGCCACCACATCAAGAGGTGGTCTTTGGACAGGTTATTTATGAACCTCAGCGCAGTCAGTTGACATTTTAGAGTGCTTAATTGTGATAGAAAATCACTCGCCGCTGGGTCCGTGGTTCAAATCCCGGTCACTCCATGTGAGATTTATGCTGGATAAAGCGGAGGCAGACAGGTTTTTCTCCGGGTACTCCGGATTTCCCTGTCACAATTTCATTCCAGGAACACTCTCCACTATCATTTCATTTCATCTGTCATTCATTTAATCATTGCACCAGGGGAGTGCGACAGTCTTCGGAAGCCGGCACAGTTCATATCTTTGCCGCTAGATGGGGGCTTCATTCATTCATTTCCCTACCCTGTCGGTCGACTGGAAGCAGGCTGTGGATTTTCATTTACAGTGTGTAATATTTAAGAGTAATTCTTGGGTTCAATTTATAATAAGTGTAGAAAGAGGATGATATCCGTGTAGTTACGGCTCGACCTGGAAATTTTAATCAACTCTGAGGGTTGGGACAGGGTTCAGAGAGTCCTGGAGAGGGCAAATAAAAATAAAATGCTATTCTTAATTCAGTCATCATATCATTAGTATTCTAGACGTTTCCCCACTGACCCAGGCTAATGCTAGGATGTAATCAACTTAAGAACACAGCCTCCTCTTTCTTTAATTTTTAGCCCTATTACCAAGTACTCAACACCCACGACAACAGATGTCAAATCAGTATAGATTATCAAATATTTCCGACTATATGGGACTCAAGTAATTACAACAGTTTCTATTTCATTTACAACCCACGGTCATAGCTCATATACATACTACGGGAAGATTGAAGTCCCCTCTACACAGGTATTTGAGGATATAATATAGGCGAGGGCATCTTGAGTCAGCATAGTTTCTCCCCAATACTCCAGTTTGATGACGGTGTGTGTTCTGAAATTAAGTCCTTCGTCACCTAATGAAATACCGCATCCCAATAATTACACACACTTAAGTAGAGCTGTCTGCTTTAGTTAACACCAGAACCAAAACCAAAACCACACCCAAACACAAACCCAAACCCAAACCAAACCAACCAATCAATCTACACCATGTTTGTTTTAGTCCATAAGGCGTTACTACTTCTCATATCAAACACCTACTGAATTGTCCACACGAGGCTGAATGCACCCCATTTGAGCCCTCACGTCAGATCTTAAATACAGGGTCATTATCTATGTGTTCCCCTATAAACGCGGCAAACTACATCGGCTGTGACTGGCGCAGTTCGTGGGCGGACATACCCGGTTCAGCCGGTGGTGGGCGCGCACTTCCACACTTTTACCAAACATGTTCAATAATGTGTACTTACAGTGCTCTTAGGCGATGGTGAATGTGTCCCCCCTCTGTTGTAACACACACCTGACATCTTCTGATGAAAGAATGTCTGTCATCTCTTTTATTATTTACGGAGCCAGTTTCCTTGAATCGTTTAGCGAGCCTCCTAATGGTACTGGAATTAAGCACAAGTTTTCCTGGAAACTTGATTCGAAATTTTCGTCTCGTTTCAGAACAAGATTTTCTTCTCTTCATATACGAATTATGGATATACACACGTTTGCGCAATGTGAATTGGTGTCTAGGCATGACCAACAATCACAGAAATCACAATAATCACTAAACGTGCAACACTAACGTCTAAGATTTGCAGATACACGTCCATATGAATAACAAAACACGTGTGAACTAATGATATGAGACAGCGGAGCACGCCTACCGCCGGCTGAACTGCATAAGCACGCCTGCGATCTACACCAGTCACAGCCGGCTTAGGTTGCCGGGTTTACTCGTGCGCACATAGATAATGACCCTGTATCTGTTAGCGCCGGGAATAGAATCCGGAACCTTTTAGATGAACTACAAGCATGTCATCCTCAAACAATGGACTGGATTGATGCTAGCAAAGTAAACCCTTGAGTAAGCTGACAGAGTTTTGTATACCCCTGATACGTTTTAGCCTCTCATGTGCATGGTCAAGAGCTGTCTGCTGTAGTTACCGTCATCGCTAGTAAGAGCTTTCTTCCGTCATCCCTGTGGAGAGTTTCTGGATGCTGATCACGTATTGTACACCCCTGAATATTCTGGCAGTGTTCTGTACACTCCTGAGACAATATGGCCACTCACATGCGTGGACGAGAGCTGTCTGCTGTACTTACCAGCATCGCTGTTACTTGCTTGCCTCGTCTTGTCCCTTAGGAGACTCCCTCGGATGCTGGTCACGTACCATCTTACAGCGTCTTTTTCATCAGAACACATCAAACTAGAGTGTTATCCTTATAATGGCACCTTCTCATGGCTAGAGACAAATACAGTTCTCTGTGAACTCCACCCTGAACGACGTACAAAACTATGTTTTTCTCTAACTGCAGGCCACATCACTCATTATTGCAATGCCATTATACATTTGAAAATAATTATCTCAGCAAATCTTGTAGGTTGCGTTTCGTCCACCGAGAAATTGTTTTCTGCGGTTTTCCACTTCTGCTCCAGGATGATACCTAAATTAGGGTAATATCCCCCACTCACACTGGCACAGCCACCACAATGACAAAGGTTATCAGATAGATTTCACACTTACCCCCACATGAACACGGCAGTAGAAAACCCACAAATGAATCCCGAACAACTCATTGCTGAACACACTGGATCGCTACGTTAGTTATCTTACGTGTTCTTGACCGGTAATATGTGCAGATTTACTTCCCCCTGCTACACCCCTCCCTCGCCGAACCACGACTGCATTCAGAAGACGGAAAGTTGCCGAGTACACGGCAAGCACGGTTGGCCTACAGCAAACACACACGGCGAGTAGACGGTGAAATAGCCGTTTTTGACTAATATTATTGTTGATTCATTTGTTTTGGACATCGTAGTCATCAGCTCCCAGTGACTAAAGAATTTTAAATTCTGTGAATTTACATACAGAGGTGTACAAATTATTAGACTCGATTGCAGTTTTCCAACTTTGTAAGTTTTGTGGCTTAATATAGTAGAAATATTTTGCAGGGCGCTGAAATTATTTCAAATGTTTAATCAATAGTCTTAATAACATTTTTAGCCCACTTTCAATTTTTGCAAAAAATGAAAGTAGACTTATGAGATTTACACAGTGCCAAAAAGTGTGTGTCTCTCTGTGTGTGAGTGTGTATGTGTGAAGGATTCGGTATGTCTGTCCCCCTCTATCAATTCAAACACGACGAAAGCGAATTAAACGAAATTTGGTACAGAGGTAGCACTGGCAAGGGCACCTCAGTGTCATGTATTATATCGCCGCCATCTTTACCAAAACTCAATGGCGGTCACTCAATCGTTCAAAACGTAAAATCAAATAACGACTAAACTAATCATCCGATCTCTACCAAATTTGGTAAAAATATACCCTTATATAGGACGCGTCTTGTGCCCAAACTACCAGCTCATCCGGCGTACCAATTGAGGATGGCGGCCGTGTGAATTATGCAAACTTTATTATCCATAACATGGGACCCACCAGTTCCGATTATCGAACCGAGAATCGTTTAAATTGTTCTAAAGGTTGTGGTACGTTTGAAATTAAAAGTTAATCTTGTAATATTATAGTGTAGAAATTACTTTAAAATGCTGAGCCGTCTCAGTTAGAAGACAAGATGGCAGCTAATATCTTGTGCCAGACCTATATTTGACTAGTTTGAGTATTGCATGCAATATAACCTACTGATAGAAATTACATAATCTTTGTATGAAATGCTTTACATATAAAAATATACTCCACTGAAGAAATCGTTAAGTCTAAATCATTATTTGCTAAGACGTTGTATGTAATTCAACTGATATCGGCGAATTTTGGTTGACTTGATTGGCTGCGTGTGGTAAAGCCTCCTACTCGTATGAGTGGGGTTCTGATCCTAAAAACAAAATTCGCCAGCGGATCTGCAAGAGCAACCAGGCGAACTATAATGGTCAACTTATTGCGCAACGGCCCACAGATTACATTTCAGTTTTAGACTAATTGAAAAGTTTATTTTAATGGCCGCTAGAATGCACTCTCCCTATTAGGATTATATTCGGCAGATGTCGTGACTCTTCTACGTGGGACTCCACTGGTTGGCATTCAATACGCATCGAATTTGAAGAATGAAAAGTTGATAATATTACTCGCCGTCGCCCCCAATTTGGCCAATTCAGTTTGCATCACACCGTCCTTCCTTGGTCTAGCAGTGTCAAGTACCTTGGTATACTGCTTACAAATCCCTCACATTTCGTTGGCATGTGGCCCGAGTCTTACAGCTTGCAGCGGCTAGGAAAAAGGCTAGGTTTTCTCTCATTAGTAATAAATATTTGAGCTCATGGCGCTGTATGGCTGTGAGACCTGGGGCCACATATCTAAAACTCATATTGACAAGATGCAAACATTCCAAAATAAAACTCTCCGGCGGTTCCTTCAGGTCAAAAGATCCGTCAAAAGAAAATCTGAAATTAGACGTGACCTTAATATTCCCCTCGTTGATGAGCAGATCAGAAGGATCTGCAAGTTGGTCAAACGAAGAATACAACAAAATATCCAATCTGGTGCTAAAGGCCTTGATAGTATCTACAAGGCTATTAATATTAAGCAGCCAATTACCAGGCGCAGTTTTCCTGGTCCTTGGCAAGTTTATCAGAAGCTTTAGATTTTTCATTTGCTATTACTTCCAAATTTTAATTGCTAACAACCTTTAGGTTAGGCTAGTGGCTGTCTTGTGTTATCTTTAGTTCTTCTTTCCCGTTACACCATCTTGAGGGTTTCAGCTCTGATTGTACACAGCTCAGGCTTCGCCCTCGCAGTACAATCAGATTGATTTCTTCCCTCCTATGTGTAATTACCACGCGAGCTCATCCGACTTCGGTACTCCCCTTTCTACTGACGAGTAATAAGGCGTTTTTTGGCCTTGATGCTTTCGTTCATCTGGTAAAAAAAAAAGTTGATAGTACGATACAGTTTTATTTTAAAGCGTTTGTAACAGCCTATTGTGTGTTATTTGAACTAAAGACAACACGATCTCACATAGTACTTGTGCTATATCTGTTGGTGCTAGTTCAGGATAATTATTCATTAATAATTTTATTGCAGCCAAATAGCAATCGAAAATAAAGAATGAACATGTACACTAAAATTGTGCTCTGAGGATTTGAATTGCATAGATTTGATTGATTGTTTACTTTACTACAGAGCTCTAAGTAGTAGCGTTCACATGTTTATCCACATAGTCGGCATACACGCGTCACTGTAGGGTCATGGAAAGATTTTTTAATGCAATTAAGGTGTTGAAAACCATGTACAGCCAGACGTGTAAACGCCTCAACTCTAAGTTCGATGTTGCCCACGTCCGGTCGATTATGTCTCCAGTTCCATAAAATTCTTGAGATATGTCTTCTCTTTCTTTCTTTCTTTCTTTCTTTCTTTCTTTCTTTCTTCAATGATGGTACCTTAGTAGTTTTTACGAGGGTCTGGTGTTTAGTAGAGGTAAATAGTTTCTAAGGTCTTCAACCAAGAAATGATTCTATTATACTCTTTGATAAAGACGAAGAGTTATAACTATACTCATACGTTTAGGAGAAAGTAGGCTATATGTTCTTTACTGAACATCTTGTTTAAAAGATACTGACAGTAAACTAATTTTTTACAGTTTCCACTAAAAGAGGAGCCTTGTTTTGTGTGAATTTAGACCAGAGAGTTTAGAAATGGTTTATTACTGATTGTCCACTCTTCTACTATTCAATGATTCGTGGACAATGGATGGAAATCACCTGATTTAGAGGTTAGGCTACATTCTTAATTCAATGAAAACAAGAAGTTCAGTTTTTTTTTTCTTTTTCGTGTAGCCTCCTGAGAGGCCGAGTGCAGGTCTTTCTAGTCGACGCCCGTGGGCGACCTGCGCGTCGGGATGAGAGATGGAAAGGATGAAGATGAATGAAACTGGGCAAGGATGTGGAAGGAAGCGGCCGTGGCCTGTCAGAAGGTACTGTCCCAGCATTTGCCTGGTGTTGAAAATGGGGAAACCACGGAAAACCATTTCAAGGACAGCCGACGGTGGGGCTCGAACCCACGCGTCTACCGAGTCAGTAGAGAGCTTGGCCCCTTGACCTAACGCGGAGCTTTAGCCCGCGTAGCCACTACTGTCGGTAAGATGTTCAGTAAATAACATATAGCCTACTTTCTTCTAAATCCATGGGTATTGTTATAATTCTTTGTCCTTTCCAAGGAGTATAATTGAATGTTGATTGAAGTAGCTTGTAGAAATACAACGTGTTATACGGATAATAAAAATGAATATGAGGTGCCTTTTGCTAGTGCTACATCTGTATAAAATGTCATTCACTTCGGTTTCACCATGTTTAAATTGATATGGTGAATCGATTTGCACACATACATGGCCGCTATCTGCAAACTATTGGGCTAATGACCTTGTAGTTCAGTCAAAAGATGCTTCCCACAAAAAGGTATGTTATTGCAAAATTTGGTAGAAATCAAATAATTAGGTTGGTCGTAATTTGATTTAAGCTCTTAACATTTGGGTGGCCGCCATTCCGTTTCCGTCAAGATGGCGGCAATATAAAACATGACCCTGAGGTGCTCTTTGCTAGTGCTACCTACGTACTAAATTACGTTCAATTCGGTTTTACCATGTTTGAATTGATAGGGGAATCGATTTGCATACATATATGGCCGCCATATGTAATCTATTGGACTGACGACATTGCAGCTTTGTCAAAGAACGCTTTTCATATAAAGGTATGTTGTTGAAAAATTTGGTAAAGATCAGATGATAAGGTTGGTCTTAATTTGATTTAAACTATTAACATTTGGGTGGCCACCATTACGTTTCCGTCAAGATGGCGGCGATATAAAACATGACAATGAAGTGCCCTTTGCTAGTGTTACATCTGTACCAAATTTCGATCAATTCGGTTTCACCGTATATGAATAGATAGGAGGAATAGGTTTGCACACATACATGGCCGACATCCGCAAATTATTGGGCTGATGACCTATTTGTTTGGTCAAACGATTCTACATACATAAAGGTATAATGTTGCAATAACCGGTTGAGATCAGACGATTAGGTTGGTCGTAATTTGATTTAAGCTTTTAACATTTGGGTGGCCGCCATTGCGCTTTGGTCAAGATGGCGGCAATATAAACATGTCACTGAGGTGCCCTTTGCTAGTGCTACCTCTGTACCAAATTTCGTTCCATTCGGTTTCACCGTGTTTGACTTGATAGGGGGAATCGATTTGCACACATACATGGCCGCCATCCGCAAAGTATTGGGCTGATGACCTTACAGTCAGGTCAAAAGATGCTTACCACACAAAGGTATAATGTTGCAAAATTTGGTAGAGATCGGATGATTAGGTTAGTCGTAATTTGATTTAAGCTCTGAACATTTGGGTGGTCGCCATTACGTTTCCGTAAAGATGGTGGCGATATAAAACATGACACTGAGGTGTCCTTTGCTAGTGCAACCTCTATACCAAATATCATTCAATTCGGTTTCACCGTGTTCGAATTGATAGGGGGGGGGGGGGGGACAGACATTCAGAGTACACACACTCACAGACACACAGCCTCACAGACACACACATCCACACACAGACAGACCCACAATGTTTCACCCAGTGTTGATCTCATAAGTCTACTTTCATTTTTTACAAAAATCGAAAGTAGGCTAAAAAGGAAAAGAGGACCCAGCTAAGGTGACCCTAAGAATCACCAATTTCGAAAATTTCCGGACGCAATTCCTTATCGGAAACGTTGTAAGTCGACAGGGGAGAAAACATTACTAAATAGGGCAATAAAGAAAAAAATAAAATGATTTCGAACTATTTTTTTGTATGGCTTTTAGTGCCGAGAATGCCCGAGGACATCTTCGGCTCGCCTGAGGCTGTAGCTGCTTCAAGCGGACACCCATAGGGTGAGCTACATGGTCCGTGAAATTTGAAGTAGCTCCAACTTTCGCTACCAGATGTCACTGATACCTAGTGGTGAACGTTGGAACATTGATAGAGCGTTCCAACGAAATCTAACCTAGACATTTAGCTTCTCACAAGTTTAGTCTGTGGAAGGGTGTTTCTTTTGCCATAAATCTATGACATGGGACCGCCGGATTTACTTCCCCTCCGAAGGATGGCATACTGAAGGATTTTAACTCTCTTACAAAATCCGACGACTTCGTCTGGGTTTTAAACCGCGAGCTTGGGCACAGCAGTTCAGCATGCTACCGACTACGCCACCGAACTAAAAATTGTGACTGATTTAAATTTATTCTTTATTTGAGTTTAATCATTTGCACACCTCTGTGCAGTAGCATAAACACAAGATGGCTCTCGTCCGTTGCGTAGTGGCTAGCACTCCTGGCTGTCACCGCAAAGGACCGGGTTCGATTCTCGGCTCAGTCAAGAATTTAAATTCCGGTCTGAGGGTTGAAGCGGGGTACACTCAGCCTCTTGTAGCAAAACTGAGAAGAGGCAGGTTCGATTCCCACCTCAGCCACCCTGGAAGTGGTTTTCCGTGGTTTCCCACTTCAACTCCAGGCAAATGCCGGGCTGGTTGCTAAATTAAGGACAAGGCCGCCTCCTTCCCAATCCGCATCTGAATTACAAATACACACACTAATACAGCCATCACAATAACACAGGTTATCAGACAAATTAATTAATTAATTAATTAATTAATTACACGCTGCCAAATACACGGGGCTACATAAACACGATGTTGCAAAGCCTATCAATGAATCAACAACAATGTCATGGCTCGTAATGTCTTGAAAGAGCACCTGTTTTGCCTGAGGGATATTTGGGCATGAATAACGACTATGATCTCATTTTCTACTCCTTAAGCTTTACGTGAAGCTTCATTGAGGGCGTGTCCTAGGCGAAACCCCACACAAGACACGGCACAAACCGAGAAGGATTGCTGTGGATTAACACAGTGATCAGGATCTGCTGATGGCCACTTGAGGCTGGAAACGCGTAATCCTAAATTGCCTCGTTTAATAGTGACAATAAATACATGTAATCTTTTCCAGGAGTGTATTTTTAGCCTATTTTCGTTTATGGAAAAATAGGCTTATGAGATCACCTTATGTCCGTGTGTGCGTATGAGTTTGTGTGTGTATCCCTCTCTAAACTTCTAAACGGCTGGAGCGACTTAAATAAAACTCGGTAGTCATAGCACTATTTGGCCGACCCCTACCGTGCCCTTCAAATTGTATTACGTATCACCAATCCAACATGGCGGCTGTGCGAAATATTTCACTGGCATTCAATATCTCCGAAACTATACCGATCACCCTGAAATTTTGTACGGTGATAAAGAGCACTAATAGAAGTTCACCTATGAGTCTTCCAAAAACCTGTTAACTACAAAACCAACAAGTGGCTAAGCGACGTTGAGACTTTTAAATAGACTTTTCTCGCGATTTAACCATCCAAACGCAATGCAACTTTGCACAGCAAATGTTTATACACATGTTAATGCGCTGGCATCTAATATAGTTCAATTGTTTACATAACCTCAAGATGGTGGCTGTGCGAAATATTTCACCAGCATTCTATATCTCCGACACTATGACGGATATCACCCTGAAATTTTAAAGGGCAATAATACAAATTTATCTATGTAACTTTCAAAAACCTGTAAAGTACAATACGAACGAACAAGGCGGCCAAGGGAAGTTGAAACATTTTAATTGGCTTCTCTCACGAAATATGGTACAGTAAATGTTTATACATAATGTAATGCACTGGCATCTAATTTAGTTCAATTGTTCACATAACCTCAAGATGGCGGCTGTGCGCAATTTTGAAATTACGTTTTTATGTCTTGTGTCGTAATCATGCGATCGAAAGTTTGAATAATGAACGTAAGCAATAATTTTCATTTAATGGTACATTAGTCTACGGCCTATACATATAACAATCCAACATGGCGACCATCCGAAATATTTAGACGGTTCTCAATATCTACGAATTTTTACAGCAATCAAACTGTTTTTAATGTAAATAGAGGCCATGAACATAAGTTCCCCTATAGGACTTTCAATAACCTAGTGAGCACAAATCCAACATGGTGGCACGTGAAATATAATTATTTAAATGGACGTTTCTCTCGATTTAACCATCAGAGTTCAGTGAAACTTGGTACGGTAAATGCTTATACAAATGTTAATCCACTGGATTATAATTTATTTCAATTGTTTTCATAAGCAAAAGATGGCAGCTGTGCGAAATTTTAAAATCTCGTTTTTTCTTCTTGTGTTCTAATCATGCGATTGAAGTTTGAATACTACACGTAGCCTACGTAATAATCTTCATGTACTAGTACATAACTCTAAGACCCACATATATAACCATCCAACATGGCGACCATCCGAAATATTTAGACGGTTCTCGACATCTACGAATCTATTACAGCAATCAAACTGAGATTTTGTATGTTGATAGAGGCACTTAATATAAGTAGGATATATGAAAATAGACTTTAGATCTTCACGGAACTACTTTTTTTATTCGAATTTAAATCCCGTTTTCTCAATTTATTACCACATCTTGACTATGTGGCCATTATATCCTACCCATGTGGGCATAATGGTCATTTGGGAATTTTTTGGGGAAATTGATTGTTTAGGTCTTTCCCTTTTTCCTACCGAAACGAAGAAACTCTTGCATGCACTAGGATGGTTAATGTGAATATTCTACGATTTTGAAATTTCCTGGTCGATTGTAAATCAGTTGAAATATTCAGAAAACCATAACCTAGCCATTATGGCCGTCATTCCCCCACCCAGTTAATTCCCACAGATTAAAATTGAAGGGATAATTCCAAGAATCAGGCAACTCCAAAAATTAAATTGTCCAGGAATTAAACAGAAAACAGTATAGCTTCTTTTGTGCTAAATGAATTAAAGATTGCTTTTAGACCTACTATTATCTCACTAACAGTTTTATATTGCACATAAAGGATTTTTTATGAGGATGGTTGAGAATAGTACATTATGCAACTCGCCTATAATGGCAATAATTAAGACAGGAGTATGTTTATAAAACGAGCGTATGCGAGTTTTATAATTTCCATACGAGTGTCTTAATTACCATTATAGGCGAGTTGCATACGACTGTTTATGTTCGACGATAATTATTATAACTATTTTATGTTCGAACATAAATATTCATAAATATCTGTGGAGATTTCGCCAGTTTTATGTACTGAACAGAGCGCATGAGACGCAGAGAATGCCTTGTATTTGACCATGGCCTCCTTGATTACCCTACTATGACACTAGGCCAGGCAGTGAAATTTAAATTAGAAGGCCGTGGGACTCAGCGCATCTAATTATCTAATTGGTCAAATAACTGTTTCTTGAGCTCTGATTGGTGGGAGAAACTGTTTCATAATGAAAAAATAGTGTTATAACGAGCTTCATTATAGTACAGTTTTCTGACATATAATAGTCAGGGTCGAACATAAAACCTATAAAAACCTTTGCTGGCTTTTGCCGAAATCTTAGTTGAATACAAAAATGAAAAATATTTTATTGTTCAAAGATGATTATTTATTATGTAAATCCTAACAAAGTACACATCATTATTGAATGCCAAACTTTCCAGGTGATTAATTATCTTGAAAGAGCATTGTTAAAGCATTGGACTTGTGTTACTTTTGTATAATCCCCAATATTTCACACTCGTATTATAAACCGACCTGTCTACTTTCTGGAGACAGCGATAATATCTATACGTACAGCTGGCCTTGTCTGTTCTTTGGAAAGAACCCTTCAATTACATTCCTCCGCAGAGCCGGGAGTCGATCTCGCACCTGAAGGGTGATAGCCAATAAAAGCAACCACTGTACCATGACGGGGTGAAGCTGGGGGAAGTTCCATTCTCTCCATAAAGGTATGGAAAATAATAACGATCGTGAACAGACAGCAAAACCTTTCTGACATACAGTGGACTTCATAATCGAGTCGAGTTCTCTCTGGGATTAACTGAAGAGCAGGTTGTATATTGTATAGAGAGATTACAAGAAGCCAACACTGACGTGAAGGGGATCAGAGAGGATACGAGAACATATCAAAGTGCGCATGCATAAAATATGACGGGAAATATACAGTAGATCTAAAACTGAACAAGGAGATTAGAGTAAATACCTCGACGTCAAAACCAAGATAGCTAATGAAGTTGTGCGTAATTCATCATATCTGAAAGAAATCTGACATTGTGAATTCAAGCAAAGGAACTCGAAATGGACATCATGATCGAGATATTGAGGATATGTTTGTTCTGCTATTAAAATACCTTGTGTATCAAGATGCATCTTAGGTTGAATTATTTGTAATATATTGCCTCTATGTTGTTGTTGTTGTTGTTGTTGTTTTATTAGGCGTTGGGACATGGTAGTCATTTCATTTCTTTGTACTTTGGGTGTGCGTGTAGAATTTGTTTGATAACTTGTGTTATATGCTGTCTGTAGCAGTTTATGTACCTTATTTATTATTGAGGCAAGAATTGGGAACGAAACACTGACAGTTTCATTTGAGGGGCTTAGACAACGTTGTCTTTTGTCCCCGTGTGCATGTGTGTGCATATACGTGGTTAGCACAAATGATTTAAGCGATTTCATGTACATGTATTATTGAAATTATATAGCCTACAGCATTGACACATATGCCAATGAAAAGAGGAACTCCCCAAGTTTTGTCTGAAGGTTACAGCGGAAAGGCTTAGTACACTGGTCTGCCGCTAGGTGGTATTGTCTGCTCAGAGTTTAGACGGCTACGTGTCAGTATGCGAGATGGAGGTGACAGGCGAAACGGTGCTTATTTCATCAAGTCGGGGCTCTCCCATATTTCCACCTTTCAGTGCACAACTATCTTTATGAACAACTCCCTGAACGTTGGAATAGACGCGATTCGATCACAGATGGGTGTCTTATGCGCTTGCCTCCCCGGTCGCCTGATCTGACCCCATGGGGGATTATCAAAGATGAAGTTTATGTTCTACCCATGCCAATTAATCTTGTTGAACTGAGGAATCGAATCCATGCGGCTGTAGCTAATGCTCGGCAAGTTCAAGTGAAACCCTAAGTGAGGGCGCTGCCGGCACGAGTGAACGAGGGAGGGAGGAGGGAGAACTTGTAGTGGGCGGGTGGAGAGAGTGTCACTATTGATAAATAATCCTAACGTGCGCGCTACCCAGCGCCAGTTGGTTTCTGTGCAAGTCACGCCTTACGCTTGCAGCAAATAGCAGTAGATCCAGCAACATGATGAGAGGAGGGGCAAGAGGAAGCCTAGTAGTTCATAAATTTTCCGGGGCTTCAGATGAGCTTGTCGCGCTGTAAAGTTGACCAGGATATGCTCCAGCGTGTGTGGTCGGAGTTGGATTACCGTATCGATATTTGCCGTGTGACGCGAGGAGGCCACATCGAGCATTTGTAGGTGTATGTGTCAATGCTGTAGGCTACATACCTTCAATAATACATGCACATGACATCACTTAAATCATTTGTGCTAACCCTGTATGTACTGTGTATACAGGCTGTTGCAAAATTATGTCGACAAACTGAAACCCGAGGTTCCGGCCCTTAACTGAAGCACTGAGATAGGACTCTTATGGCAGGAATGAACAGTTACAAATCCGTGTGACGTTAAACTTTTAACGAGGCAAATCGGCAACACCGCGCAGAGAAAGTGCGACCTTTTCTAATGATTCCGTTCCGTATCAGCCACAGAGGAATGCCGCCACTTCCCGTCTGGCGAACTAGCTCAGTGGTATCATGCACAGCACGGCGAGTTCCTTGAAACGGGCCATTTGGTAGCGGTTCGAATCAGAGTCAGCGCAAGTTCATTCTTATCATAATTTTTCCATCTTTTGCCGTGCACGATACCCCTGAGCTAGTTCGCCAGACGGGAAGTGGCGGCATTCCTCTGTGGCTGATACGGAACGGAATCATTAGAAAAGGTCGCACTTTCTCTGCGCGGTGTTGCCGATTTGCCTCGTTAAAAGTTTAACGTCGCACAGATTTATAACGGTCCGTTTCCGGCCTTAAGTGCCCTACCTCAAGTTGCTTCAGATAAGGGCCGGAACCTCTGGTTTCAGTTTGTCGACGTAAGTTTGCGACATCCTGTATATATAGAGACACACACACACACACACAGATTATGTGATAACCCGTGTTCATGAAGTGTCTGTAGTGATGTGTATATTTGTAATTCAGGTGAAGATTGGGAAGGAGGCTACTGTGATCAAAAATTAGGAACTATCCCGGCATTTGCCTGGAGTTGAAGTTGGAAACCATGGGATATCACTTCCAGGATGCCTAAGGTGGGAATCTAACCCACCTCTTCTCAGTTTTGCCTCAGAAGGATGAATGTACCCCGTTCCAGCCCGCAGATAAAAATTAAATTACTTGGCAGAGCTGGGAATCAAACCAAAACCTTGGAGGTGACGGTCAAGAATGCTAAACACTACACCACGAGATGGACTCGAAGATTGAGAATTGAGGGACATAGAAGGGAATGCAGTATAGCCATGAACAGAGAGGAAGAGAAGAGGGCCAGTTAATATTCAATGGTGAAAGGTAAAATAGAACCTAATTCATCTAAGGAATCCCTTGTGTTCGTCAAATCACGAGCTCACTAGCCATGAGATCTTGAGGATGTAGACCGCCTGCAGAGTTGCCATCTTATAGTAAGCAGGCGATATCGTGAAAAAGAGAAGAAGAGAAATAACCCATCGAAATATGAGTGTTGTGAGGGTTGTCAGTAAATAAAAGTCGAGGGTTCATTAAGGCAAGAGAATGAGAGATACCCTATGTCTCGGATACCCAAATACCGTCGGGATCAGAAGAGAATAAAGGTTGAAGAGGCCCCGTGGTCACCCACCTGCGTCTCACCAGCTCCTAGGGAGACGGGAAAGGAAATAGAATAGTACGCACACAGTCCAATATGTATAAAATATTGACACGGACGAAGACATTCACGAACGAGTATGCTTATAATCCTTACACTCTATGTAGATCCAACCGGCCACGATAGCCGAGAGTGCTAACGCACTACCTCATGCCTTTCTGGCATCGGGAGAGCGTGGATTCGAATCCCACCTCAGCCGTCATTAAAATGGTTACCGTGGTTTCCCATGTTTACCACCAGGCAAATACGGAGACGGTTCCTTTCAACAGGTCCACGGCCTACATCCTTCCATCCGTTCCCTGAACCTTCCTTAATTAGACCCAAGTTAGCGGTCACCTGGGGTATCTGATGACAAACTGTGTTTAGCTTCCAGACACCATGTGACGGTAGTAATGATACGTCACAGAGTCCGTGCGTGAAGCTGAACTGGGAGTATACGCCATTTAAAAAAAGTAGGTACACCTTAATACAGCCACTCAGAAACAGATTATCATAAAATTTGACAATATACCCCAAAGAACACGGGACTCATGACCAATACATCCTTGGCCCCTAAAACAAATCAACGACAACAATATAATTATGGAAGCTTCGTGAACGTGAACCTCCCGTTCTCAGTGAAACTTACCGCAAATGTTAATCAAATATTGGTTGGTTGGTCCTTTAGTTTAGGGGCTGTCATGTAGGCCCGTGTACTTTGGGTGTGTGTAGAATCTGTCTGATAACCAGTGTTAATTGTGATGGCTGTATTAGTGTGTATTATCTGTAATTCAGGTAAGGACAACAGACGACCAATTTCAAGTAGTTCCTACTTTAGATATCAAATGCTACCGTCAACGACACCTAGCTGTGAACTTGGCTTCTATATGTGAAATCAGGTAGTAACCCGGGAATTTTTGCCTGGAGGAAGTGTGGAAAAAAACGGAGATAAACTATAATCAGGATAGCCGCTGTCAGTCACCGTGATTCGAACTTCCGATCTCCAACCTTGCTAAAGCTACCCTTCGCGACAGTGGTGAACAATTTAATGAGACGTGATTGTGGAAGTGGAACGCCACTTCTAGGACAGCTAAGGTGGGATCTACCCCATGAGGCTGAGAGTACTCCATTTCAACCCTCAGAGCAGAACCGGGAATCTAACCCGGGACCTTCGGGTGCGGTGTTTCAATATGTACCCCGAGACCACAAAAGGTGATATTTTTTTGCTTTTCTCATCATTCCCCTCAGTTAGTTTGACAAGAACTCACCACACCCTCTGTTTCCCACCTCGTAACTCCTCACGGTATCCGATGTAAGAACACGATCAAGCCGTTTATACAAATGCTGCACTAGTCGAGAATAAAGTTTCTTTAAAGGACATTATTGGAAACAGTGTTAGAGGGCTGCGAATTTGAAGTGCGTTCTTCAGTAAGTAATATGGATAAAAGGACGAAGTAGACTGAGAAGAAAGGAAACCCATTGGTCGCTCGAGACTTAGGATCGATAGCGTACAAGCAGGCTCAAGAAGAATGGGAAACGGGAAGCCGGCTGGCCAGTACTCAGTCATTCTCGTAATATCGCAGTTTGATGATATTTTATTAATGTAGAAAGCCTTAGATACTGTTAGTTATTAATAGAGGTATGACTCAATGTTCCTTAAATCGTAATAGAGCAACGATTTTCCCGTAATATTGCTCGAGTAAAAAAATTGATGTGGAAGTCCAAACTTACAAAGGATTTACTTGCAGAATTTTGGGATGATGTTTTATTTAGTGCTTGAGACATCATGATAGTGAGTCCTGTGTACTTTTGTGTGTGTGCGTATGTAGGACCCATATGGCAGACCATGTTACTGAGGCAACTGTATTAATTTTGCCACCAAGTCGAAACAGGTTGGAGTTCCTGGTTAATGCATGCAGGATTTTAGAGTAAAATATCACTTCCAGTGGTCGTAAGATGGAGTTCCAAGAGATTATGGTTGCGTTATTGACGGCCACGTAAAACAAAAACATAATATGAATTTCTTGAATCGGCTATACGGTATACATCTGTAGCACACAGCGTGATTAAGGTTGGTTGGTTGGTTCTTAAGTTTAGGGGCTGCGACAACGCGGTCATGTAGCCCCGTGTGCTTTGGGTGTGTGTAGAATCTGTCTGATAACCGGTGTTGATTGTGATGACTGTATTAGTGTGTATTATCTGTATTTGAATTTAAGTACATACTGCAACTAAGAATTTTACAAATAGTTCCTACTTTTGCCGCCAAGCGCCACCGTCAACGACTACTAGGCCAAGTTCAGAACTTAGCTACTAGACGACACCGCAGTCGGCTCTTGGCAACGAACGTAGAAACCTACGAGCGTTGTTTACATTCTTAACCTATCCAATTTAGCTTCACAAAGGTGTAATTAGTGGAAGGTTCTTTAACATGCCATAAATCTATGACATGGGACCGCTGGCTTTACTTCCCCTCCGAAGGAAGGCATATTGAGGGATTTTTAACGCTCTTAAAAAATCCGACGGCTTCGGTCGGGTTTGAACCCGCTATCTTGGGCATAGAAGCTCAGCCTGCTACCGACTACGCCACCGAAGCCGCTAGCGTGATTAATATTATTTTTAGTTTCCAGGTTATAGCTTCAGTAGAATTGATAATTGTCCGGAATTCAATTCAATCTTGCAGTATTTGTATATCGTCGTCCATTAGGTACAAGTTTATTTACTTATTTATTTGCTTATTGTACGTATTTAAATAATTCGTTTTGTATATGACTTGTTAAGGTATAATTTTTTTATCTTTTCTGTTTTCCATTTGTTTCGCTTAGCTATAAGTTTTATTCTAATTTTGTTTTATTAGTAACGGTACATAAAGGGTCTCATTATTGTCAGTGCAATTCTTTTGAGTAATAAATTTGATTTCATTCCATACGATTTGATTTAATTTTACAAAATGTGCAATATCTCCGTAATTAGTTCAGACATTTTCTTGAATATTGGCCAATATATAGTCTACATATTTCTCTGGTGTTTTGTATAGCAAGAATATTATTGGGGCTACATGACCGCGTTGTCGCAGCCCCTAAACTTGAGAACCAACCAAGAATATTATTTCGAAATTAGTCTTTATTAACTTTTCAAAAATGTGTAGGTTTGGTCTCCAAAGAGCTAAAAACTATAGCAGAAACTGGAAATTTTTTCCACACCTCATCTAGAGGATGAATATTCAGAGATGTAGCGAAATAAATTAGTGTTTTAACGTAAAAGGTTTTGGTGTTTCTTCGGCTGTAGCCCTTCCAGCTTTGCAGTACATTAAATATGAAAATGGTGGTTCATCGTCGAGAATAATATGTATTATATAGGCTACTTCTAAAGAATTCTGCCTAACTTTGTAACGAGTTGGATTCTTTAACCAATTACATTTTACTCCGTTAGTCCATTACACTAAATTCTAAAATATTGCGTTTATTGATATTACATTTTGTGTGCATTGAACCCAACGGGGTTAGGCTGACTGGTGTCGAACGTGGATCTCAGAGATAGATGAGCTCAGAATAGAGGTTCCGGCAAGGAACGAACACGAGATCTTTTGAGGGAGTTTAAGTTATAAAAACCCCTAGAGAAAATACATATTAAATCACTGTTGTGATATGAACTAATGCTGACATTATTTATTAATATAATGCAGGGAATATTAGTAGAATACGGCGTTATGGTCTGTATGAGGCATACAATTCTGGACTTGAGCACAGAAGTTGGAGCGCTTGACATTTGTCTAATGACTCTGGAAAAGGGGCGTAGTTTCTTGGAGCCGTGTCACTCTATGTGACCTACTTAAGTCGTCTGGAGCAGGTCAGGAGGCTAAATTATTGTCAAGTTATTCCCCGTTTCAGAATAGAGAGGCTAGTGGAGTGAGAAGATACCAGCGTAATTTAATGATTACTCGTGATTGGAGCAACGCAGTGACATGAGGTTTGCACCTATGTGAATGTTTAGCCGGGAGGCTAATTATCAAGCCATTAAACATTGAAATCGAGGCAGATTTAATGGAATGCGCAGTAACACAGTAATTGGAGGTTAGCGGAGAGATCTAGCCATGGTTTCGGGGATTTTTAGGTGACGCCGCGTGGGCACGCGCTGGCAAAGGCAATTAATATTAATTAATTGGCCGATCGATCCTCGAGCACGCATACAGATCTGTGACCAGCGAAGAAAAGAGAACCAAATAAACGTTAATTCAAGACCAGAATCATACTGTGAGAAAAGATGACACTGCAGGGAAATTCTCGGTCTATTTTTCTCTCCAAACGAATATAAGGGGTGGACCCAGGACAGAGGCAGTCAGTCGAACCATACTTGAGAGCGAGGAGCACGTCACCCTAGCTAAGAGAAGAAAGCCGCGGACTGTAACATTCTAAGTGCAGCAACATATAATCATGCATTAAGTCATGAATTAATAACGAGTAATGTAATCAGTTGAACCGCAGTCTGGTACGAAGTGCGCGTTACCGAAGTCGAGAATGGACGCTCGGACTTTAACATGAAGAGCCGTACAGTAAGACATTTATTAATACCATTTATTAAGGGCAGTCGCGCCATATTTGTATAGTCGGCATTACGAGCGATTGTTATTGTGCACGTAGGAAATGTACCGTGTGATATACAAGGTAGGACAATTGAGAGTGATAATGTGTACAAGTACAATGTACAATGGTTAAGCGCAGTATGTAAACTATTGGTTAGACATATCATAGGATGTTGGACTGCGCAGAGATAAACTTTATTATGCGATTGGTGAAATTTCATAAGAATACCAATATACTTAATGCTCAGGACGATATGCAAGCATATTTATGCGATATCAGGAAATATATCGAAGGATAGAGATTGATAGACAGTTTGGGGAACTGATAGGAATCCTTAGGCAGAGAATCGAGACTTTCAATCAGGATGCGGATTGCAGCGAGGAGGAGATCTTCAACGTCTGCATTTCTGATATCTTGCCAGGAAAAGTCAACCAGTAAGAAATGTAAATAGTGAGCGTGTGATTTTAATGATGATTTGTTAAATATATGTAAAATTCATAGTGTCACAAGTGCTATAACGTGTTGTGTGAATAAGGAGGCAACAGCTCCAATATGGAAAGGAAAAGTGCCGTGTGTCTTGTAAGGCAAAAGTTGTGTAAAATGTGTGTTATAAGTATAAGAATCCCTTGCTAATTTTGCAAATAATGGCGGGCATTACTGGAAGAAATGCGTGGTTGGAGCCACCAGACTAGCCGATGTAAGTACCCTAAAACCGTGATTTTGTAGCAGTTATAGTCCACTGTATGTTGAGTGATTTCAAAATTTATAGAATATGCCAATAAAAGTCAATTTTAGGAGGTAGAGCCTCAAATTAGTATTGTTGTGTTGATTTTAGTCAAGTTGAGATATTTTTGTACAGCATTGAGTGGATAAATCGTTACCACTATTGTAAAATGGCAATTCAGTTATATAGAAACTTAACGTAACGAGCACGGATGTTCGGTTATATACAATGGTTACGTTGTGTCGGGTTATTGTAATTCAGGTCAGTAATAATAATAATAAATAATAAGGAATAAACGAATACACATCAGGGAAAAATGGTTGTAAGCAAAATATATATGCTAATTGGAATATTTATCTATCCAAGCAGTAATATTATACATGAAGGGCTAAGAAAAGCAATTTAATATCAGAGTATATTATGATAATGGGAATAAATATGCAAGAATCTAGGGAATGGAAGAGTTTAATAGAGAATTGAATTTGCAGCTTGTGAATAAGCTTGTAAGGGTAATTGATAGATTTATCTTACTAATTAAAGGACGAGATCATAGCACGATGTTCACGGAAGCCAGTAATCTATTCGACGTGTGAAATCTCGTATAGCCTAGGGCATAGAGAGATATTTATTATGGCCAGAGCGTACATAGTGATTAACCCTAGCTCTGTGGATTGCCATGAAATGTTCCGGGTTCGAATCCTGAGGTGTATGAGAGGATAACAATGGAAATCTCTGCATGATACCTGATGTCGACCGAGAACTAGTTATTGAAATAATTCAGCTCCTGAGAAGTGAATTTAATTGGCGGCAGGATGTGCCTGACCGTAGCATTTAATAAGATGCCTGCTAGCCAGTTCGACCAGTGAGGATGAATCTCGTTCTTTCATATAATGTAATGGACCTATTGAGGCCAGTTATTAATATCCTAAGGTTAGGAATAAATATTTAAACACGCCCATAACCTGTCTTGCATACAATTTAGTTGAAATCATATGGGATATGTGGGTGATTGAGACTGCACTATTGTATTTAAAATCAAGTTACTGCTTGGAGGTAAACAGAGAAGGGAGTAGGGAGAGACAGCGCACGTGTTGTGACCGCTTGAGTCAGTCCCATTGTATACAAGTAGTTCTGAGGGGAGATTTTTAAACGACCTTTGAAGGTTGACATTTAGAATGGACAGACTATGAAACCCTGTTTGTAATGAAAGGAGTCGTTGTTGTATTGTATAATGAATTTGTGTGGTTTGAAACACATTGTTAATTAAGGATCGTTCTTATAACGTAATACTTGTCAAACTTATGAGTTGTTGGAAGTTACATTTTTTATACTGACGGTGTTACTTAGCTCTAAAGGTCAACACTAGATGACATAGGATATGCCCACGCAAGGGTAACATAATATACCATCCTACACAGCGGTAACGGAATTTTTGAAAATGAAATCACAACGGCATACAGTGGAACTGTAGAAAAGGGGACTGCAGAAGGGAACTGCAGAACGGGGTATGATTACATATAATTGTGGAGTTGCAAGTAAATTTGATGTGCAACCCATAAATTGGCTAATGCATGGTAAAGCATTTTGGTGGGAAGAGAGATACAAAACACAAGTGTACGCATAATGTAAATTAAGAGGTGTTGAGAGTAAACAATTAAGCTTGTGAAATGAAAGAGGTCACAACAGGTGACATAAGATTATAAGTACAGTTTATGTGTAATTTACATGTGCATCAGCGCACTTGAGAATGAATTGTGATGTCAATTTCATGGTAAATGAATGGATAATCATTTGGATTTGCTAGGATAAAGTGTGAATATTAGTGGATTGTAGGAGTAATTTTGCTTTGTTTTGTGTTATATTGTTGGGATTGTGTTTTTGTGTGTTTGAAGCCATGATTTAGAGCTGAAGTAAAGTCTTTAGAATAGAGTTGTGCTTTATCATTGTAGAGTTGTTACCTTTTAGTCTCAGATCAAAAATATGCAACTGCTCAGTGGGTGGACGGTACACGCCTGAGGACTGATGCTGGCTGGAGGCAGAAGCATGTTTTCCATGGAAATTACTCACATGGGTACATGGAATTTGATGTCCTGTACAGAGATTTGAGCTATAGGTACAACTTAAGTCGGTCAAGATCTAGTGAAAACAACTCTATTAAATTAACGAAAAAAGTGAATTAGGTGAATGACCGCACCTAACCTTAGCTAAGCTCCGTTACAAACAAAATAAATTTTGATAAATACCTTATACTTACCATGATCCAGGTAACATGGGGCGGTATTATTCTATCGTGGAATTGCCTAATTAGTGCAATATGTATATCTTGGCATTGCAAGACCTGACCTTCATTTGTAAAACATGGTAAGACCACATACTTTATTTATCATGGCAAGGCCCAAGTTGGGGCATTCGACAGTAAAACCGAGTCCTTGGATGGTTGCTGCGATGTCTTACGAGGCCAACCCTCTTATATATTTATCATGGCGCTGACATGTGGGGACAGTTTAAAATACAGGTCACCATAGGCGCAGGTGTGTATATATTTATCATGGCGCCCAGGTTTGTGGAGCTTATGGGATTTAGGGAAACCCCATAGATTTTTATGGTATTTCATAAGGGAAAACCATAATAATTATTACTTTTGCCTCAAACTGTGTTTGAGTGATTTTTGAGTTCAGTAGGCTTTTGATGTAACGCAGAATCTCTCTATTGAGAAGAGAATTACCCAAGGGTATGAGCGCTACACACCCAATCCACAATTTATCCAAAAATCCAAAGTTTAAGTAAAATCTTGCAATATGTGTACAGTGTCTTGTATTTCTCTTCAAAACGAATCCACACATGTATCCAGGAAGCCTGCCTATATCTCAAAGTGAATTGTTGTAAGAATGGCTGGTACGGAGGGAATTTTGCAGGGGATTGCACAGCTAAAACAGCATTTTGACGCTGTTAATGAACAGAATAAGCTGGAAGCCAAGGCTTTCCAGGATGAAATAAACAACCGTTTAGATGCTAATCAGTTGCCAATTAATAATAATCAGATTAAAATAAACAACCGATTGGATGCAAATAAGGCAGAAATAAATGATAAGCTAGGTCAAATGCAAGAAACAATTAAGACCGAGGTAACAGAAACCGTTGTAAGCATTATATCAGAAATGCAGGTTAAGACCGATAAGCGTTTCGAGGCGATAGAAGCCAAACTTGAAAGTAATTTACAGGCATGTAAGCACGCGCAGGATGAAACGAACAGTAGGTTAGATGCGCTGTATAATGACATTAAGGATATTCAAATCCAAAATGAGGCGAATCTCGAACGCCAAGCGAAACAGTTTTCAGAATTTACTAGAGCGGTAGATCAGAGATTAGAAGAAAATGACAATAAATGGGATGAAAAGTTGAAAGGTTATGCTAGAGCGATTAACGGTGATCTAAAGAAGCAGGATCAGTACACATTAGATCAATGTCAGGAAATAGGAGAGATTAAGGCTATCGCTAACGAAAGTAAAGAGCTGGTAGGCAACATAAAGGGTCAGATGAGCAAAGTTCATCAAGAACTGGACCAAATTCAAAGCGACGTTGTTATCGTTAACAAAAGTCAAGAGGAGAACAGAGGGGAAATCGTTAAGGTCCGAAATGAAATATCAAAGGTCAATGGACATATTCAAGAGGAAATTAAAGGGTTGAGAGAAGAACTCGAAGTGAGAGAAGGCCAAAAGTCAGAGGCAAGCGACAAGACCCTTGCTCAAATAAAGGAAGATGTAGAGGATGAAATCTCCCATATCAAGCAAAGCCTAAAGGAAGATAAGAAGAAAATATTTCAAGTGGCAGTAGAAAATAGGGATAGGCTTAGCAGAATAGAAAAAGAGGTAATTACTCGGTTGGAAAGAGCAGAGATGCGCCACAATCAAATGGAGACTAGAATAATAGCACAGGAGGAAACCCTAATTAAAGATCCTAAGTCAAGTGAAGGCAGCGTGGAAGATATGAGGAAAACCAAGTGGGCAGATTTAGAAACCCAACCTATAATAAGGAATGCCACAGGCCCAGGCGAAAGTACTTATATGACGCCAGGTGCACCAATTGCAGCTTCTACGCCGCATGAAAACGCTATGCACACCCAAGTTATAAATGTAATTAGAGCAAGCGAAGAGAAACCAAGAAAATTTTCAGGTAGCCATTGTAATATGACACCGAAGTATTGGTTGAAAGAAGTGTCCGAATATTTAAACGATGCGCGGATACCACAAGAGCGCAGGCTACGAGCCATAGAGAAACTAACGGAGGGAGAATGTGCGTTATGGTTTCGCAGTTTCCGTTATACCTTCGATACTGTCGAGGAGTTTCGGGAAGCTTTTTTGAAAAGATACTGGGACCCAATGACCCAACAGAATTTACGATTGGATTTGTATTCGAAAAGATACAGCACCAACAATCCAACGAAGTACGCTGAATTCTTCATATCTCAGATGTGTCGGTTTAAGGAACTTGACCAAAAACCTAGCGAGCTGGAGCTATGTATTGCTATTGCCAAACAACTTCCTTATGAAATCCAAAGGCTGTTGATTTCGGCAAATGCAAAAACTGCTATGGAAATGGAGGCAGTTTTTAGGCAACTGGACCTCACAACATCCAATACTATGCGTCAGAATCGAACCGTGGAACAGGTACACGTGACCAACACGCAGACTGACCAATACCAAGCTCCGAAAAATAATAAAGCTACTAGCACTGAAACGTTGGATTCCAACGGACATCAATGGGAACATGAACCCAGAAGATGGCAACCGAAGTATAAAGGAAATGCCGGTAGAGGAAGAGGAGGCCGAAATTCTTGGAATCAACAGAATACAAGGGGTAGACCGTCTCAAAATAAAGGAGGTAACAATGGCCAAGAAGGCAACAATCGGAATTGGAGACCCCAGGAAAGAAGACGTAACTTTGATGGCGAGGTAGAGGAACGTTATCACGCTTCATTGCAATACCTCAATGAAAGGGGAGAAGAACCCCTGAAGCAGCAAGTCCGCTGGCAAGAAGCTATGCAAAATAGGACGTCACCAGACAGATATTGAGACGGAGCCAAAAGTTTGGAGTTACAGCGCAGTGAACAGGAGAGAAGAAACTCTAAGGGGACGGGCGCTGTAGAAAAAAACTCCAAAATTAGGAGAATTTGAGAATGATGGATGGAAGGCGGTCAACATCATTAATTGGATAGCCAAACCGGAAGAATTAATCGAGGATACAGGAGGATCACAGGTCATGATCAAACGAGAATTGCCCATTATATTAGTAAGAGTGGCAGGGTTGAAGATAAGAAGTCTGTTAGACACGGGTTCAACGGTGTGTCTCATGACACAAGCTTTGTATAATGAGATAGCGCAGAGAGAGAATGTTTCGAAAATACCTATCTCAAGTGTCAAAATAAAAGGTGTCATTCCTGACAAAACGATGATATGCAAATATCAGGTATTCCTAGATTTACAGATAGGAGGCTCTATTTTTTCACAGAGTTTTCTACTAGTATACAAATTGCCTATTAACCTTATTATTGGGGCAGAGTTAATAAGGGAATACAGAGTGGTAATAGACCTATCACAGGACAGAGTTATGTTCCGTGTGAACGAGGAAGCCGAAGGCTTAGAGGTCTCACTCAAACAGAATGAACCAGGGACAGATGAACAAGTATGGCATACATACAGAGACATGGCTGAGGAAGAAGTGGTATTTATCGAGCAGTTAGAAGACGAACTGAAAACACTAGCCGCAGACATGGAGAAAGATCTGGAACCCGAACTGGAAGAACATATTTCGGAAAAACTAGAAGAAGCAAAAATTGGTCCAAGAGATAAAGAAAATTTAAAGAAATTATTATTGGAAGAGAAGGAAGTCTTTGACTTGAGACCTGGTCGTATAAAGAACTTCACTTATGCATTCCAAGTTAACGACTGGACAACAATTAGGCAGAAACCCTACCCTATAGCCGAAAAGCATTATGCTAAGGTCAAAGAAGCAATTCAGGAGATGTTGGATGCCGGTGTTATTGAGAAAACACCTACGCCTTATGTAAGCCCATTGGTAATCGTACCTAAGACAGACGGGACTGTCAGAGTATGCCTGGATCTGAGGCATTTAAATATGAAGGTAATACCGGAGTTCGACCAAGTGCCACCTATTAAAGAAATCCTCAGAAAATTTAAAGGGAAGACCATATTTACAAATTTAGATATCACGTCGAGCTTTCACCATTTTGAATTGGAGAAGAAAACTAGTCTGTTGACAGGATTTATGTCTGATCAACATACATATACGTTTTTAAGATTACCTTTTGGTTTGAAAACAGCTGGTTCAGCTTTGATAAGGGCGTTAGATCGCAATCTATCAGACGATGTTAAAGAGAGTACCATCAGATACGTAGACGACATTTTACTCACATCAGAATCTCTGGAGGAGCACATGAGAGACCTGAATAAGTTGCTGGATAACCTTCGGGAAACTATTTTTAAGGTTAATATCAAGAAATCGCACTTCTATCAGAGGGAAGTTAAATTCCTAGGGCACGTTATCGATGAAAATGGAGTTAAGCCAAACCCAGAGAAATTAGAGGTAATTCGAAATTTTCCTCGACCCACGAAAGTTAAGCACGTCCGACAGTATTTGGGAGCAATTGGATTCTTTGCTAACCACTGCCCAAACTATACTACAACTGTGGCACCCCTGCAGGATCTATTGAAGAAAGGCGGCAGGTGGAATTGGACGGAGCAATGTCAAGAAGCATTCGTGAGGTCAAAGCAAATGCTTTTGGAATATGTGAAGCTGGGATACCCTGATTATACCCAGAAGTTCATAATACATACGGATGCATCACTTGTTGGGATAGGAGCGATGCTATTCCAAGAAAATATTGATAAGCCCGAGAAGAAAGTTTTTATTGCCTTTATAAGTAGGAGATTGAAGGCCCATGAGAAAAATTACACAATCACAGAGATAGAGTTGCTCGCAATTCCGTACGCATTGCAGTACTGGCGCAAACTCATCTATGGCTTTCAAATCGTCCTCAGAACAGACCATAAAGCTTTAACATTTTTGTTAAAGACGGATTTGTCTAGCCAGAGGTTGACAAGATGGTCCCTGTATATTCAACAGTTCAATGTGGAAATAGAATACTGTCCAGGGAAAGAGAACGTAATACCGGACATGTTAAGCCGATATCCAAGAGAAGAGGAAACTCTAGCCGTCCAGATTGAAAATCGAGATCAGAAGACCTTAGATGACTTGAAGAATCTTACCAACCTACAACGCGAAGATCCGTGGTTGAAAATGATGATTGATTACTTCGAGGGACGCTTAGAAAGGGGAACTGCAATATACAGAGAGGCAGAGGCGTTATCAACAGACTATGTATGGTACAATCAGATGCTACACAAGTGGGATGATGTAGAACATACCCGTCAAAGAATTGTTATTCCTGCATCTTTGCAGAGGAGATTGGTGTGGCTAGCACACAGAGCGTTTGGACATCCCGGTATAGACAAAATAACTGCTCTACTGAATGAAGCATTCATTAGGCCGAAGTTACGAGAAACTGTGAGAAATGCTATTATGAACCCGCTGAGCTATGGTTCATGTGATATTTTTTATGACAGAGCATTTATGATGGGATGTTGTACTTTTGAACACACCCAGGAAGCCACGTGAAGCTGAGAGATCACGCGATATTTTGAAGTAGCGGTGAATCGCACTTTTGACTTTGGTGTAAACTGCTAATTATTATCTGAGGTCTTATTAATTATTTTTATCTTTCCTACGAGATTCAGAATATTCCATTTCGTCATGCTGCATTATTAAAACATTTTGGAGAATGTTTATTTTTACTTTAGGTAAGGTAATACCCTTGCAGATACGCAAAAAGGAACGTAAGTAGTCGCTCAACGTTTTCGTTTTGACGACCTACTTTCTAGAGACACCCAGTACCGGAGCACTGCGTCTTGAGAATCCGCCTTGTGTAGGCGTGGAATTACATTTGTCCTACGAAACGTAGAAGAATATCCGCTGTTTAGCGTTAAAAGTAATTATAAGGTGCCATCGAGTAAGCAAATACTAATATTCACTGTCGATGAAGTCCAGTGAATTAAATAAGAAGCTTGGGAAATAATTATTGGCAAGTATAGTGTATTGCACAACATTGCTGTGACATCACATATTACCCACGCGTATGTGGAGGGCAGATGCCTAGTGGAAATATACAGGTAATAGTGTTACAATTATCCTGAATAAGTGTGATTATAATAGTATGAGATATTTAAATTGCCAAAGTGGAAATTTCATCTTTGAAACGTCGTATAATTCACGGATGCTGCGTGATACAAAGTAGCGTCACTAGCACGTGCAGCATTATAAAATAGTATTAGCTCACATGCTAATCCACATCTGCAAGATTAAGGCTGTGTCGTATCTTATAATTGAAGCCTATAATAGTCACGACGGACATTATAATTTTGGAAGTGAGAGGATGAATAATCACGCAACTTATTTCGCTACCCACGTGATTGGACTTTTATTCACCATGGTTGAAGCAGTCACCATGGGCTAATACTATCCCAGTATGGGGGGGTGACGTTTCTACAGGAACCAGCATGATGGTGGAACTTCCAGAACGATGAACGAGAGGGAAGGAGCCAAAATGCCATTTCCAGGCATATCCACGAAGATGTCGACAGGGACAAATCGAACCCTGGTCTTTGGGGGAGTCCAGATGGGAATCCTGATGAGGAGGATACCGATCCAGAGAGCCAGAGAGGTTTATGTACAGCCCTTGTTGTGGAATAGAGAGCTGAGTGAGAGCTCCTCCATTTCGTGAGTTTTTGTCACACCCCTTCTTTGTTCTAGTTTCTGGTTGTGTAGTAGTTTTAATGTAGTTTGTGAATCAACCACACTCAGTGTCAGCCATTTTTCTAGGTAGGGATGTAACTAGATTAGTTAGATGTCATTTATTTCAGTTTAGAGTGAGACACCTTTGGGGTCAGACATTTTGGTCAGCCCTGGTGCAGCTTGGTGAACGTCGTGGAACGTCAATGCCTACCTTTTGCTGAACCTGATCGTAGTCATTTTGAGGCTATTTTGTTCAACCCTACTTGGGGTAATTTTCAAGTCTTTGCTGACTGTAGTTATGGCAATCAGATGCCTTGGTTATTAATTGACTGCATTCTTCGCAGCCATCCTTTGTTACACCCCTGACTGTCGTTAGAACGGTCGTATCATTTAGGTAGTCGACAGTAACTACCAGTTTGTAAATGCATTATATTTCAATTTGAATAAGCTCAGAAGCTATTCTTGGTCATGTTTGAACCTAACAACTAGAAGGAATGTTTCGTTGCCTAGCATCGAACGCGGTTCCCAACGTATCATTAAGCAGATCTAGTGTGTGAATCTGTGCCACATTTATCATTTTTTTCTTGTGTCGTGTGAGACACGTTTTTATTTGATGTTCTAGCAACTATTGAGTTGCATTTTTAAAGCAAAGAGCTTCAGTTATTGTAAGTTTACTTTCATTTAGACGTCTTTGGTAGAAAGACGGAAGTGTATTACTATACTCAGATTTATAGCGTGCGTTTGATACACGGACTCTGTAGAGATCCGTAACATATGGTAAAGTTTTTTATGAACCGGCCAAGTGCAGGTTTTGTATTGATTAAATCGCCGGCCTTGAATAAACTGGTTATGTAACCCAGTGACCTAGAGCACGCCTGCTTCATTGTGAGACAAAACTACTATAGACGAGGACAGAGTACAATTTGTATTCGCTTTTCCTTTCATTGCTATTTTGCTTATGGAAATCAGTTTCCACTCTTGTATTTGATCACTTGTTTTATGGATCGGTTTTTGTTAGTTTAGCGCTCTGTTGCGTGTATTGTCGTATGACAGGTACAGTTATGTAAGGTTTTCTATAGGATGGTGAAGTCTACCCTGTTATAACAGGATGTTATTGTATGCTTTGTCCGGGGATGATCCCGTTGACCAGATGTTACTGGAAGGTAACTGTTGTACAGGCCTATCCCAGAGTTATTGAACGCGAGCTTAGCGCCGCTGGTAACCCGTGTTATTGTGTGTCCGAGTTGTTATACTCGATGATTATATTCCGACTGTTGAGTCGAGGCTTTTTGGTGGAGAATGATCTCAGTTGGAGACACTCCGTGCCCAGGCTATTGTCAATGTTATTCGCCATAAACCTACGATAAACCTATAAACCGACATTCTAATAATAAAATGCATAATTGTTGTAAAACAAGCCTAACTAACGATTCTTTCTATCTAACTTTGTTCTTTGCATTCTGGAACTGTTGACATAGCCGTGCAGTTGAAGATAATTTCCTTGTGAGGAAATGACTAGGACAGTTGACATTTTTGTAGCGACCTGAAGCATGTGCGAACCTAGAGTTCGTAGCTTGTGGAGCTCAGGCCATGCGATGTCAGACGTGGTCTCAACTGCGCATTCGTCACCGTAACTATACACATTAGATGACTATGGTTTACAAAGAGTAAACCAAGGTGTAGGCAGGAATTTTTAATAAAACTACTGTGTCTATTTCGTTATTAATTTATGATGCGAAGTGTATTAAACCCTACATGTTACTTTATTGTGTGCTGTTAGCACATAGTTATTAAGCATAATTAAATTGTTTGTTTTTCATGGCTGTACACTTAGCTTTTGGATGTAATTGTTTTCTTTTACGGACGTCATCGCCGTAAATTTTGTTAATTGATAGGACTTAGCTAGTTGAATTAATGTTAAATTTAAATGTCGAAATGGTACCATCCTAACCTAGATTTGTTTTGCTACCCTGTTAAATGTAAATTCAGATATTAGCTTGATCTTGTAACTTGAACTAGGGACTTGCGTCGTGCCATATTCCTAGCGTTGCTGTTGTTGCTTTATCATTGTGAGTTAGATCTTTCGCGAGGGTTTTCAGTAACTTCTCAGGTAGGGGACCTGTTCTTTATCTTAGTTTATTTATTAATTTGCGGACTAGCCGATTATAACCCTCCGAACTAGGCTAGGGGCTTGTGAATTCTAATAAATTTTCATGGTGTTTTACATGAGTCTGGATGTTTATTTTCTCAGTCTAGTTTTAAGGTGAACCTTTCCTTAGGCGGTCTATGACCATCGTCACCATGTACCACGATCCCTGTGGACTACGGACTCTCGTGCCGCTTTAGCCTTTTTGGAAGGTCACCTGATCCTCACGGTACTTTTTATTCGATTTATGTGTCGTTAGTTGAGTCATCGTGGTTGTTGACATCAACTAAACGGTCACAATTAGGACATGCGATTTGTGCCAAAGGGTAAGGCCAAATCCCTTTTTAATGAGACAACGACCCATTCCGTTGTTACCAGAGAATCCAAGGCAGCTAATGAGTGTAGACAACTTTGGACCACTGCCTAGAGCACGTAGAGGCAATAGACATATTTTTGTAGCCATGGATGTATTCTCAAAAATGGTGGTATTATGCCCCATACAGAAGACCAGCTCAAAGCAGGTACTGAAACGCTTGAAAGAGAGAGTTATTCCGATACTTGGGAAACCGGATAACCTACTCTCGGACCACGGGAATTGTTTTACTAGCGCAGAATTACGTCGGGAATTGGCAAATTTAGGAATTAGGCAGATTCTATCTACCATTCGCCATCCTGAGGCTAGCCCAGTTGAACGCGTTAAGAGAGAGATACAGAAATATATGAAAATTTACTGCTCTGGAGAGAACTGGAAATGGATCGATTTCTTGGATGTAATAGAATACTGCATAAATAATACTGTGCATGAGGCGACAGGTCAGGTGCCCGTAACTCTACATTTGGATTAGAGACCGGAGAGGCCATGGACTGGTGTTATTCCATTACCTGTAGACGCGCAGCCAGGACGAGAATTGAGGATCCAGCGAACCTTCGAATATCTCCAAGCACAGGCAGAGAGACGCCAGAGAAGAAATTGTGCGAAGCGATATCACAGACCGCTTCTCGTTGGAGAAAAAGTGTTAGTCAGGAGGCCCGCCAGTTCAGATCCACAAGCACGGAAGTATAAAAAATTCAATTTCAGGTATCACGGCCCGTTCGAGGTGATAAGAGACCTACAGAATAATGCATATAGAATAAGGCATTTAGAAACGGGAAACGAGGTCGTTATGAATGCGGCCAACCTCAAAATTTACCATTCACCAGAGGAATTTGATGATCAAGAGGAAGTAATAGCAGCACACACCCAAGTGGACGTGGACAGCAAAGTCGGCCAGGCAGTCAGGCTTGAAGGATCACGCAGCGAGACGGGAAGAGAGACAAGCAGCTTGCTCAGAGAAGGGAGCAGACAGCCGGAATGCAAGTGTCTGCGACTGCTATACAAAGATATGGTCGAAGTCGCTGGGGAGGTTGAAGCATTGAATGAAACCCACCGCCAAGAGAATGCACGTCTAAGGGCTGAGCTCAGAGTGGAAGTGGGAAGTAGACAGACTCACTCGCAGGCAGACGAGGTGAAGGACCGCTTAGGGTAAACACAGACGGTTGGGACAGTCAGCCGGTGACTTACAGAAGGTCACTGGCAATTGACTTCTATAAGTTTTGCAAGAGGAATATGAACCCAACGGGGTTAGGCTGACTGGTGTCGAACGTGGATCTCAGAGATAGATGAGCTCAGAATAGAGGTTCCGGCAAGGAACGAACACGAGATCTTTTGAGGGAGTTTAAGCTATAAAAACCCCTAGAGAAAATACATATTAAATCACTGTTGTGATATGAACTAATGCTGACATTATTTATTAATATAATGCAGGGAATATTAGTAGAATACGGCATTATTGGGCTGTATGAGGCATACAATTCTAGACTTGAGCACAGAAGTTGGAGCGCTTGACATCTGTCTAATGACTCTGGAAAAGGGGCGTAGTTTCTTGGAGCAGTGTCACTCTATGTGACCTACTTAAGTCGTCTGGAGCAGGTCAGGAGACTAAATTATTGTCAAGTTATTCCCCGTTTCAGAATAGAGAGGCTAGTGGAGTGAGAAGATACCAGCGTAATTTATTGATTACTCGTGATTGGAGCAACGCAGTGACATGAGGTTTGCACCTATGTGAATGTTTAGCCAGGAGGCTAATTATCAAGCCATTAAACATTGAAATCGAGGCAGATTTAATGGAACGCGCAGTAACACAGTAATTGGAGGTTAGCGGAGAGATCTAACCATGGTTTCGGGGATTTTTAGTTGACGCCGGGTGGGCACGCGCTGGCAAAGGCAATTAATATTAATTAATTGGCCGATCGATCCTCGAGCACGCATACAGATCTGTGACCAGCGAGGAAAAAAGGAACCATATAAACGTTAATTCAAGACCAGAATCATACTGTGAGAAACGATGACACTGCAGGGAAATTCTCGGTCTACTTTTTCTCTTCAAATGAATATAAGGGGTGGACCCAGGACAGAGGCAGTCAGTCGAACCATACTTGAGAGCGAGGAGCACGTCACCCTAGCTCAGAGAAGAAAGACGCGGACTGTAACATTCTAAGTGCAGCAACATATAATCATGCTTTAAGTCATGAATTAATAACGAGTAATGTAATCAGTTGAACCGCAGTCTAGTACGAAGTGCGCGTTACCGAAGTCGAGAAGGGACACTCGGACTTCAACATGAAGAGCCGTACAGTAAGACATTTATTAATACCATTTATTAAGGACAGTCGCGCCATATTTGTGTAGTCGGCATTACGAGCGATTGTTATTGTGCACGTAGGAAATGTACCGTGTGATATACAAGGTAGGACAATTGAGAGTGATAATGTGTACAAGTACAATGTACAATGGTTGAGCGCAGTATGTAAACTATTGGTTAGACATATCATAGGATGTTGGACTGCGCAGAGATAAACTTTATTATGCGATTGGCAAAATTTCATAAGAATACCAATATACTTAATGCTCAGGACGATATGCAAGCATATTTATGCGATATCAGGAAATTTATCGAAGGATAGAGATTGATAGACAGTTTGGGGAACTGATAGGAATCCTTAGGCAGAGAATCGAGACTTTCAATCAGGATGCGGATTGCAGCGAGGAGGAGATCTTCAACGTCTGCATTTCTGATATCTTGCCAGGAAAAGTCAACCAGTAAGAAATGTAAATAGTGAGCGTGTGATTGTAATGATGATTTGTTAAATATATGTAAAATTAATAGTGTCACAAGTGCTATAACGTGTTGTGTGAATAAGGAGGCAACAGCTCCAATATGGAAAGGAAAAGTGCCGTGTGTCTTGTAAGGCAAAAGTTATGTAAAATGTGTGTTATAAGTATAAGAATGCCTTGCTAATTTTGCAAATAATGGCGGGCATTACTGGAAGAAATGCGTGGTTGGAGCCACCAGACCAGCCGATGTAAGTACCCTAAAACCGTGATTTTGTATCAGTTATAGTCAACTGTATGTTGAGTGATTTCAAAATTTATAGAATATGCCAATAAGAGTCAATTTTAGGAGGTAGAGCCTCAAATTAGTATTGTTGTGTTGATTTTAGTCAGGTTGAGATGTTTTTGTACATCATTGAGTGGATAAATCGTTACCACTATTGTAAAATGGCAATTCAGTTATATAGAAACTTAACGTAACGAACACGGATGTTCGGTTACATAAAATGGTTACGTTGTGTGGGGTTATTGTAATTCAGGTCAGTAATAATAATAATAATAATAATAATAATAATAAGGAATAAACAAATACACATCAGGGAAAAATGGTTGTAAGCAAAATATATATGTTAACTAGCAGGTACCCGCGGCTTCGCCCGCGATCAAGACAATGGGGACGATGCATTATTGCTGATAATTGGTCTATTCTATTACAGCAATCGCGGCTATAGGTGTGTCCATTCTAATTCTGAATATTCTGATACATACAGTATATTGATATGATCAGCAAAGTGGGAATTTTATAGAGTTGTGAACGTCTGCAGGGTTCGATGTTACATTATGTTAACACATTTTAAAATTACGTTTATGGTTTTGCCATCTTCTGCTGAGACATAACGATTTTGTTGTCCGGATGCTCGCGAGCACGCCACATACAGTTGGCCATGGAAAAAAATGGTTTTGTCTAAATGTACACGTGCTACTGTTAAGTGTGTGTCATTGCGCATTGTTAAAGAAATTGCGAATATTGTTTGAAGAGGGAACTGCACTCTTGCACACTGGAATGGCAAATCTATCGGAATATGGGGAATTAAAAGTATTCTTACTTAAGCTATTCTGGATGTAATTTGGCCATACTAATTGATGATTTGAACGTCAACATGTCGCTATTAATAGACCTATAGTTAAATATCGCTCACCTTGGCCGCTGATGTACATTATGCAGTCTCTTCCAGTGTTACATCCCGGGGATTGAAATTCTCCAACGACCCATTTGCCCCACATGCCTCTCTAAGTAATTAAAATTCCTGATTGTTGTTGTTTGAGTCTTCCATTTTTTAACTGGTTTGATGCAGCCCTCCTTGTCTCCCTCTCCTGTTCTAATCGTTTCATTTCTACATAGGTACCACACCCTACATCCGAGGCAGTCTGTATAACCCTGGTTTACTCCTACAGTTCTAGTCCGCGACCCTCCCATCCATAACTACTGTCGACCAAACTATTATGTGTACTCGAGTTTGAAGTTTGTTTGTGAAGTAACCGATAGACCTATATAAAATCCAATAACATCATCATTTTCGTCGTTCTATTTTACGTTAGATCATGTAGGTTTGGAATTTTTAATTAATATTTTAATATTTTTTAACACAGTTGGAACACAAGAAGTGCCCGTTTTTAAGCGTTTTTCAACCATGCGTCTCATTTAAGAATTATTGTCTCACAAACCCGTCATCAGATCTAATCCAAATTTTAACACAATATACATTGGAATGTTGTATAACAGGTTTATTAATTTTAAAATTTTGTGTGTCCAAGAAACAAAATTGTTATCATTATTGTAAGGTAACTTTTCCTCGGCTCGGGATGGTTTGAAAATGAAGTTCTTGGTCGCGTTGTAATCCTTATACATCAAAACGGTAAGCTGTATGATTGTGAAATACGTAAATTAATTCACTTATTGTATATCGGTTTGTATTTGTACGGAGAATTAAGACATGGTTCACCAGTTAGCCGCTCCGGTGAAAGCAGTACATCATTGCCAAGATGGGCTACATCACGCGTCATGGCACGTCTCGCTCGGAAGTGATGGGCTCCATATCAGCAACGCTGTATAGCATTTCCCGGAGCGGCTAGCTGGTGAACCATGTCTTAATTCTCCGTACAAATACAAACCGATATAAAATAAGTGAATTAATTTACCTATTTCACAGTCATACAGCATAACTTTTTGTTGTATAAGGATTAGAACGCAACCAAGGACTACATTTTCCAACGACCCCGAGCCGAGAAAGAGTTACCTTACAAACATAATAACAACATTCGTTCTTGAACACACAAAATTTTGAAATTAATAAACCAGTTATTCAACATTCCAATGTATATTGTGTTAAAATTCGGATTCGATCTGATTACGGGTTTGTGAGATAATAATTCTTAAATGTGACGCATGGTTGAAACACGCATAAAAAGGGGCACTTTTTGTGTTTCAACTGCGATAAAAAATATTAAAATATAAATTAAAAATTCCAAGCCTACATGAACTAACGTAAAATCGAACGTCGAAAATGATGATGTCATTGGATTTTATGAAGGTCTATTGGCTTCTTCACAAACAACCTTCAAACTCGAGTGCACATAATATTTTGGTCGACAGTAAGCTTGCTATTCCTGGGTGTCATAATATGTGTCCTACCCTCCTATCTCTTCTCTTCATTAGCAGTCGCCAGAAACCTCTCTCCTCTCCCACTCGTTTTAATACCTCTTCATTTGTTACCCTAACTACGCATCTGATCATCATTCTCCCTTATCACCACATTTCAAAAGCTTCAATTCTCCTCTTTTCTGCTGCACCATGAGTCCATTAGTACAACTCAGCAACTTTTCTAGGTTTAAGCCGTGCCTTGTGCGGGGATTCAATGGCCGTGAAAGATAAAACAACAACTTTATTGAAATAAGTTTGCCCAATTCATCAGTAAGAGTAATTAAGAAACAATAATAATTAACGTGACAGCCGGTAGAATACGACACATTCGACTGTGAATCAACGTTGCAGATCATGGTTAAAAACGAAAAAGAGCAGATCAAAATTGGCAAACAAAAATATTCAGTTAAGAAAAAACAAATTTATAAAGAAAATGAAAGCATACCGTCCAAAATAGAAAGTATCTTAACATTGTAAATTCGAGTAAAATTCTGAAAGCTCGCTTACAACAACCAGCCGAAAGAGTATAAAATTAGACTCAAAATCACCATCGTATCCGAGCCCCAAAAGCAACCTCTATATATAAAATATATCTCATTTTACGCGTATCAATGCGAGGAGCAACGTTCGTGGTTAGAGGTGGGAACCGAACCCAGCGTTTTAAGGCCCTAAAACGAACGGTTTTCGAGATATTGCCAGAAAACTATCCCCGGTCTGCGAAATTTCAGCGGTTGCCATAGTAACGTTGATCTGTTTCTCAGAGGGAACACAGTTATTTGGGAATATCTCCGAAACCGTTCATTTTAGGAACTTAAAAAGTGTGTTTCGGGGTCCCTACAGGACCTCCGAGTATTGTTTCTCGTATGTGGCGGTTTAAAATGAGCTAAATCCGAACATTTTACCGACTGTCCTTGCTCAGTGGCAAAGGGCCGAAAAAAAGTCACTTACAAATTGAATTTTCAAAAACCGTTTCTTATTGGGCCTCTACATACTCGGTTCAACCAACATGCAAAATTTCAGCTTTCTAGGTCTAGTGGTTTGAGCCCTGCGTCGATGAGTCAATTTTGGATTGACAATGCCAAAGGGCCGAAAAAAGTCACTTACAAATTGAATTTTCAAAAACCGTTTCTTAGTGAGCCACTACATACTCGGATCAACCAACATGCAAAATTTCAGCTTCCTAGGTCTAGTGGTTTGAGCCCTGCGGTGATGAGTCAGTTTTGGATTATATATAAGAGATTGGAATATTTATCTATCCAAGCAGTAATATTATACATGAAGGGCTAAGAAAAGCAATTTAATATCAGAGTTTATTATGATAATGGGAATAAATATGCAAGAATCTAGGGAATGGAAGAGTTTAATAGAGAATTGAATTTGCAGCTTGTGAATAAGCTTGTAAGAGTAATTGATAGATTTATCTTGCTAATTAAAGGACGAGATCATAGCACGATGGTCACGGAAGCCAGGTAATCTATTCGACGTGTGAAATCTCGTATAGCCTAGGGCATACAGAGATATTTATTATGGCCAGAGCGTACATAGTGATTAACCCTAGCTCTGTGGATTGCCATGAAATGTTCCGGGTTCGAATCCTGTGGTGTATGAGAGGATAACAATGGAAACCTCTGCATGATACCTGATGTCGACCGAGAACTAGTTATTGAAATAATTCAGCTCCTGAGAAGTGAATTTAATTGGCGGCAGGATGTGCCTGACCGTAGCATTTAATAAGATGCCGGCTAGCCAGTTCGACCAGTGAGGATGAATCTCGTTCTTTCATATAATGTAATGGATTTATTGAGGCCAGTTATTAATATCCTAAGGTTAGGAATAAATATTTAAACACGCCCATAACCTGTCTTGCATACAATTTAGTTGAAATCATATGGGATATGTGGGTGATTGAGACTGCACTATTGTATTTAAAATCAAGTTACTGCTTGGAGGTAAAGAGAGAAGGGAGTAGGGAGAGACAGCGCACGTGTTGTGACCGCTTGAGTCAGTCCCATTGTATACAAGTAGCTCCGAGGGGGAGATTTTTAAACGACCTTTGAAGGTTGACATTTAGAATGGACAGACTTTGAAACCCTGTTTGTAATGAAAGGAGTCGTTGTTGTATTGTATAATGAATTTGTGTGGTTTAAAACACACTGTTAATTAAGGATCGTTCTTATAACGTAATACTTGGCAAACTTATGAGTTGTTGGAAGTTACATTTTTTATACTGACGGTGTTACTTAGCTCTAAAGGTCGACACTAGATGCCATAGGCTATGCTCACGCAAGGGTAGCATAATATACCATCCGACACAGCAGTAACGGAATTTTTGAAATTGAAATCACAACGGCATACAGTGGAACTGTAGAAAAGGGGACTGCAGAAGGGAACTGCAGAACGGGGTATGATTACATATAATTGTGGAGTTGCAAGTACATTTGTGTGCAACCCATAAATTGGCTAATGCATGGTAAAGCATTTTGGTGGGAAGAGAGATACAAAACACAAGTGTACGCATAATGTAAATTAAGAGGTGTTGAGAGTAAACAATTAAGCTTGTGAAATGAAAGAGGTCACAACAGGTGACATAAGATTATAAGTACAGTTTATGTGTAATTTACATGTGCATCAGCGCACATGAGATTGAATTGTGATGCCAATCTCATGGTAAATGAATGGATAATCGTTTGGATTTGCTAGGATAAAGTGTGAATATTAGTGGATTGTAGAAGTAATTTTGCTTTGTTTTGTGTTATATTGTTGGGATTGTGCTTTTGTGTGTTGGAAGCCATGAATTAGAGCTGAAGTAAAGTCTTTAGAATAGAGTTGTGCTTTATCATTGTAGAGTTGATACCTTTTAGTCTCAGATCAAAAATATGCAACTGCTCAGTGGATGGACGGTACACGCCTGAGGACTGATGCTGGCTGGAGGCAGAAGCATGTTTTCCATGGAAATTACTCACATGGGTTCAGTATAAGTGTGAAATATTTTTGAATTGATAACTAACTTCTGCCATATCGAGCTATTGAAGTGATTGCCTTCTAGACTGTTTGTTATTAACCCTTACATGTTGAATTTTGTATTCTTTTGGTGAGCTTCTGAGGTTGGGCAATTATGTTAAACACTTAAACAAACGCTTAAATGTAGGCTAACGGAGTTGAAAATGTGGTTTTATAGACTTAGCTGATTTTCGGCTGCTCCGGTGTTAATTTGCCTCACCTTTTACATAAACATTATTATTGGAAAAAACAATTATTTTGACTAGTATTGGATTAACTGAAATTCTATTTAGACCACCTCAATTTGCAGTGTCTATCGGTGCAGGTCCCAAGATCAAATCCTGACTCTATGAAAATTATATACAATGGCTCTTTTCTGACTTTTGATATCAAAAGGCAGGTGAAAGAGTGGACGGGGTAGAAACTGATCACCCTACCAAACACAAACTCCGGTATTTGATGCTTCTTTAGTGATCTGTTTACATAGTAATGTGCTATAATTCGATCATTTATATGCATTGTGGCCATGATAGTCGTAATATATTTACCAAATACGTTTTCCCTAATTGAATACGATACAATAATATATTGACGATATGTTCTGAGATACAGATTTTCGCTCACATATTATCATGGCCTTGTTTTTGGGTTGGTGGTCAATCAAATATAAGTGTAATAAGATCTTATTATGACGGTCATCTAGGCCTTCTATATGGTTACCAAGGCAACACGTATTCATCATCTAGACCTCAATTGTGGTTACCAAGACAACAAGTATTCACCATTTAATCTGGAGTGTAAACACCAAGAAAATCTGAAGTGTAAAGGCCATCTAGGCCTCCTATGTGGTTACCAAGACAACAAGTATTCACCAAGAAAATCTGAAGTGTAAAGGCCATCTAGACCTCCTATGTGGTTACCAAGACAACAAGTATTCACCAGCTAAATCTGAAGTTTAAAGGCCACCTATGTCTCTTATATGTTTACGAAGGCAACAAGAATTCATAATCTAAATCTGAAGTGTGAAAGCCATCTAGGCCTTCTTCATGGTTACGAAGGCACAAGTATTCATAATCTAAATCTGAAGTGTAAATAAAGGCCATATAAGCCTCTTATATGATTACCATGGCAACAAATATTCATTCAGTGTTTACTATGGCAACAACTAATCATCATCTAGGCCATGGTTGCCATGGAAGCAAGTATTCATAATCTAGATCTGAAGAACATATCCATGACTTGATGTTTGTGCCGGGGAGGAACTTAAATTGAATGTTTGTAGCACACTTTTTCAGTTAACACCAGCACCACACACCTGATTGTTTTAATTGATTTCAGTGCTGCAGCTTGTAATTAATAATTGGTGCGAACTTAATACGGCTATTCTTGATTAACTCCTTACATATGTTGAAAGCAGGCTGTTTAGTTCTTAACGAAACATCTCGTTTGAAAAGTTGAACAGTCAAGCTTCCAACTGTAGAAAGGATGCATGTTCGCTTCTTTTATACGAGGTAAGCTAAGTTGCTGGTCGATAATATTACCTTGCAGGGGAGGTAGACTTTTGTTCAGTAATCCTGTCGGATAACGTCATGCTGTCGGGTGCTAGACGGCACGATAAGGTACACCAGGGTGTGACGCTGGCGAAAGTTTAAGTAACTTTTGCAACATGGACATTTCGTGCTACCATTGTGCTGCAGAACAATGGCTGTGACTTAGCAAATAGAAGTTTTGACGTTAATAAATAGAGAGAGTGAGAGAGGAATTACCGGTAGAATGGCAGACCACTTCTCAAATGGGAATTGTGCAATTGCTCACTCGGAGATTAACTGGGGGCTTAGAGAAGTCAGAACCAAAGTTTAACTCTCACTAAAGCATGAACCAGTTAAAAAAAGAGCTTAAATAAAATGTTCCTTATAAAAAGGCAAAAGAGTAATATTCTGTCCATCTGCAAGCAAGCGTTTCAAGCGCGGTTCTAGAGTTTGGCTTTGGGGGAGGTCAGAGAATCGAAATTGTTAAGAAAAATGCTATAACTAAAAACGCAATCACAAAATAACGAAACGTACAAAACCAGAGAATTTTTTTGCAAGCTACATGGATAGAAATTTGATGCGTTTAGCGCACCAAAAATATTCGTACAAATTGCAACGGCGTGTTTTGCGACTTTTACATGGAGCTTCGATAAAAGTATCAAGGTACGTTACAGTTTCGGCAAGTCGAGATGGTACCGACAAAGGGAGAAAGTCACTGCTTAAATTGCCAACCAGGCTTGCAGTTTGGACGTCGGCAAAATTTTTTGGTGCGAAAAAAGCCCCAAATTCCTATCCGTGCATTGCTGCACATTCATCGTGACATCACTATAAACATCGATTCGGTAATCAGAAGGTTTGCTAAACAAAATAGACGAGTTGATTTTGTTATATACATAATCGTTTTTATATAACAGGTATGAAGTTGTAAATATGTACACTTGTAACAAAACATACTAATTGCAATAAAGATATTTCTAGCATTGAATAAAATGAAAAAACTTTTTTTTTTTCAGTTAAAATTCGTTAAGTTTAATTTGTCTGATTATTGTGTTTTGGTTTCTTGAGTTTGCAAAAAAAAAATTGGTCTCCGTTTGGGGGGAGTCATGACCGCCGTGACCCCCCTTGAATCCGCGCCTGAAGCATTTTAATCTTGATGAATCGTTGGTGGAATGTTCACCTCATGATCCCAAGATTCTCGGTCAATGTTAAATGGGAAACATAATAATGTTAAAAGAAATTGTATTCCACCTCGTGGGGTATCTGCTAGCGTTCTTGGTTGCCTCCCTGGAGGTCCAGCTTCGATTCTACGCTTTGCCAACAAATGTTAGTTATGTTGTGAGGGCTGGAACGGGATATATTCAGCCTCGTGCACTCAGCCTCGTGAGTCAAAACTGAGAATAAGAGGGTTCGATTCCCAACTCAGCCATCCTGGAGGAGGTTTTTCTTGGTTTCCCTCATTTCTACTTCAGACAAATGCTGCGATGCTTCATAAAGCCATCTCCGCCTACTTTCCACTCCTATCCCCAATTTACAAATGCACACATTAGTACAGCCAACACAATAACACAGGTTATCTCACACATTATAATCACACACACCCAAAATACACGGGGCTAAATGACCACAATGTCTAAGCTTTTGAAATCAAACAACAACAAATGTAAAGACCGACCATTCGCATTTACCACGCAGTCATTGGAATACAGCAAGCTTCAATGACATTTCAGTACAATATTGTGTAAAACGGTGACAGCAGGTTATGCAAAAGAGAGTCGTTCATCACGATAATAGTACATTATGCAACGAGCCTATAATGGCTATAATTAAGACACGAGTATTTTTTATAAAACGAGCGTATGCGAGTTTTATAATTTCCATACGAGTGTCTTAATTACCATTATAGGCGAGTTGCATACGACTGTTTATGTTCGACGATAATTATAACTTTATTATATGTTTTAACATAAATATTCATAAATATCTGTTGAGAGTCAGCTACTGGAATTTTGTGATCGCAGAGCGAGCGTTAGGTGTTATACCTTCGTCTTTCAAGAGCTTTGAACGGCCGGCGCATGCGCTCTGCCATATGCAGCCATATGTTTACATCAGCCGTCCCTCAGTAATATTGTCACCGCAGTCATTTGAAGACAATGCGCTGTGTAGAAATTAGTGTTAGTGATTTTAAGGTACTGTGCTATTTCTTGTCTCATATTCGCCAGTTTATTTACGCGAACTTATGGACGGTGGGTATTCCATGTCGGTAATTTATTCTAGTTCGATGTTGTGTTTATGTCAGACATGTTGGATTTTGAGCGCATGCGCGAAATTATCGTTACCTAATTGGTCAATGAACGAGCTCTGATTGGCTGGAGAAACTGTATCGTAATGAAAAACGGTGTTATAATGACCATCATTATGATACAGTTTTCAAACACATAATAGTGAGGGTCGAACATAAATGTTTAGAAACACACGGTAGCCTTGTAGAAAAGTAGGTTAAGAAAGAAAGCATGTAGTATCTGATAAGAAGTATAATGTCAATATTTGACAATTTTGTTTTTTTATAATACTACTACTAATAATAATAATAATAATAGACCTAATAATAGACGCAGAAATTCATGGTTGAAGGACATTCGAAGATGGCACATCAGCGGAAGCATTTCATACCGCAATGTCAAGGTCAGAGCTGGCACCCTCAAATGCCAGATGACTGCGCCAGGCTTCAATCCTGCAACCTTGGGTACATCAAGCGAGAATGTTGCCACTGAGCCACGTGATTTCCTTATAAAATTGACTGTAGTTCTCCTACTCAATGAATGATAACGCTTAAGTGTAAATAAATTCTGAATCTTAATAAGAATTAACTATCACTCGTAAATATGAACCACTGGAGCCATCGATTTTCCATTAAATAGTAACCATAGAAACCCTTTCTCGCTCCATTGGTGTGAATACGTCATCTGAGGCATGAAATTATTTACCTGCTTCGCTAGACTGTGGTATTGCCGTTGTGAAGTGGCAGTTGATGACATTACCATATTAAAATTACATTGTATCTAATAAATGATGTTTACGCAGACGTGAGTGGAGAAGAAAATGGTAGTCTCTAGCGTAATTGAACAAACAGATGTAATAATTAAGTTCTTCTTCTTGGTTCCGAATTTGGTCAACTGTAAACTACGTGTAACTTAATGCTTTCTGGGCAGTCATTTTTTCTCTTCCCAGAACTTCTTGATTCGTTCACTTCTTAATTTTATCTGCTCCTCAGATATTACGGGTTTTGGCCTGTTCTTCAGTTGCTCTTCGTGAAATTTGTGATCATCTACTCGAGTTCTGAACTTCTTTCAGTTGAGGATCAATTCTGATGCAATTTTAATTTCTTCTGTGTCCGTCTTAACCCCCTCCACCCAATTCGTTGTCCTCCTCAATCCAATTATACGAGGGCTGTTTTTTTTTTCAAGTTCCGATGGATTGTATAAAAATAACGGATTGGTATACCAAACTGATTTTACTATTAAATGTTTGCTTGTTTTATTCCTATGTCTCAACAAAATCGCCAAAACGATTGAAACATTTGTCGTATCGTTACACCAGGTTTCCAATGCTTTCGGCAAATAATTCTGCCGCCACTGACGTGGGTACGTCTGGAAAGTCTCCTGATGTTTTTTCCGTTTTGGCGAGGCCATGTCGCCCAACCATACCTTCAATTCTCGAAAAAGGTGAAAATCATCCACGATCGCACTGTGCCAACGTTACGATAGACTTTTTCAAAGAATTCAAGTGTGAAGTTTTAGACCATCTGCCGTTTATTCCAAACCAGCACTGAACGGTCGTTGACGGTAGCATTTGGTATCAAAAGTAGGAACTACTAGAAATTGAGCGTCTGCAGTCCTTACCTGAATTACAGATAACACACACTACAGTAATACCTTACCTTACCTTACCTTACCTAGATGGCCACTCAAACCTAAGCAGGTTTTTGGCCTCGCCAACAGCACGGCGCCATCTTTCTCGGTCATCCATTATGTCCTCCGTGACTCCGATTTTTCTCATATCTTTTTGAACTTGGTCCCACCAGCGAAGTCTCGGTCGTCCCAATGGTCGCCTTCCTCTGGGTACACCTTCCAAAACTGCCCTTAAATTCAATTCTCTACTTCATCTATGTACATGACCAGCCCAGCGTAGTCTTTGGCTTTTGGCACGGGCGACGATATCCGGTTCTTTGTAGAGATCCCGCAATTCCTTATTTGTTCTAATTCTCCACTGGCCATTTTCTACTATCGGTCCGAAAATGCGTCGTAGTATTCTATTTTCAAAAGTTACTAATTTCCTTTCAGTTTGCTTGGACAATACCCTGGTTTCTGAGCCATACGTGACAACAGGAAGTATAATGCTTTTATACATTCTCACTTTAGTTTTTCTAGATATAATTTTACTCTTTAAGAGATTTTGCAGAGACCAGTAGCTTTTGTTGCCACTGAGAATTCTTGATTTTATTTCTGTTTCTTCCATATTATTCTGGTCTATGATAATTCCCAGATATCTGAACTCAGTACATCTGTGAAAAGCGTATGAAGCAACTGTTAAGGGTTTTTGTGCTTGTGCTGCATTCCTTCCTACAACTAGATATTTTGTTTTTTTGTTCATTTATCATTAGACCTACCTCCTTGGCTTCTTCAATAAGGGTTTCTGTGAGTATTTTTAGATCGTATTCGCTTTCTGCCATGAGTGTTATGTCATCAGCATAAGCTAATATGTTTATCTTGGTTCCCACTTCAAGGCCTGGGTGGAGCTGGTTTACTCGTTTCAATGTTTCTTCTAAAGCTAAATTGAATAATAAAGGCGAGAGTCCATCTCCCTGTCTTACTCCAGTGTTGACATTAAATTCTTCGGTATATTCATTATTGATTCTAATTTTGCATTTGGACCCTTCTGTGCACAGTTTTGCCATAGTGATAAGTTTTTCTGGTATTCCATTCCGCTGCATGTATTTCCACATTTGTTTCCTATTGACACTATCGTATGCCTTGTTGAAATCTACAAAAAGAAGATGGGCTGTTTTGTTAAACTCCCAATATTTGGAGATTACTTGCTTTAAGACAAAAATTTGGTCTGTTGTAGATCTTTGGCTTCTAAATCCTGCTTGGTGATCTCCAAGAATTTCTTCTGTATAACATGCTAGTCTGTTGTAGATTATTCTTGAGAATACTTTATATGCGCTGCTTATTAATGATATCCCTCAGTAATTATTGCACTCGAATTTATCTCCCTTTTTGTGAATCGGAACTACTACTGCCATCTTCCATTCTACTGGGATTTCTTCCTTCTCCCAGATTTCTACAATTAAGTTATGTAACCTTTTTAGCAAAGGGCTTCCACCTGCTTTAAGAAGTTCTGCTATTATGTTATCCTCTCCAGGGGCTTTATTGTTTTTTAAACATTTAACTACCTTTTCAACTTCTTCATAGGTAGGAGGGTTAATCTTTGGCTGGACATTTAGGTACAATTCCTCTTCAATGTTTGTTGCCACTTCTTCACAATTTAAGAGGTCTTCAAAGTATTTTTTCCAAGTTGCTAGCACTTCTGTTTGGTTGCAAACAACATTGCCATTCCTATCTTTTACTCCTACTGATCTTGCCTTGTACCCTTGTTTAAAATATCTGACAAAGCGAAAAAATTCTCTTGTATTATTTTTGTTGCTATCTTCTTCTGCTTTTCTTAGCTGATCTTTCACAAAGTTCCGTTTAGCTGTTCGTAATGTTTTGTTAGTCTCCCTATTTATCTGTTTGTAATATTGTTTGTTGGTTAGAGTTTGTTTGGTAAGCATCAACTTTTTTGCTCTTAATCTATCGTCTATTAATCTTTGGCAATCCTCATTAAACCAAGGTTTTTTCCCTTTTGTACCCTCTCGATAGCCTACAACTTCTTCGGCGATTGTTGTGATAGAATCCTTTATTTTTTGCCATTTTTCCTCTACCGTTTGTTCTGATTCTTGTTGATCTAAAATTTGGAATCTGTTGGTTAGCTTCAGTTTAAAATCATTTTTTATAGTTTGATCAGTAAGCCTTTTGATATTAATTTTTGGAGCTGTAGTTTGTTTCACTCTTTTGACTATACATAGTTTTTGTCTAAGTTTGAAAATGACTAGGTAGTGATCTGTTCCACATTCTGCACCTCTCCTGCTTCTTACATCTACGATGCTACTTTTGTGTCTACTTTCCACTAAAACATGGTCAATTTGATTTTTTGTTATGCCATTAGGAGATACCCATGTTGCTTTATGAATATCTTTTCGAGGGAAGTGAGTGGACATAATTTTAAGGTTTTTGGCACTAGCAAAGATGATTAGCCTTTGTCCATTATCATTGGAAATATTATGAAGGCTGTTGCCTCCTGTGTACTGTTTCCATATTTCTTCATTACCAACTTTTGCATTCGCATCTCCCAAAAACAATTTTATGTCATAGCTGGGTAGGGTTGTCATCAGTTGGTCTAAACTATCATAGAAAGAGTCTTTAACATCGTCCTCTGCCTCCTCAGTGGGTGCATAAAAACATACTATAGAAATATTATGAAACTTTCCTTTTAATCGCATATAGCACATTCTTTCATTGACTGGGTCAAACGTAATTAAGGTGTTTAAAAATTTCTTGGCTATGGCAATTCCTACACCCGCATGGTAACTTCCATTGTCACAGCCACTATAGTACAGGGTATAGCTATTGGAGTTAATTTGGCCATTTAATGGCCATCTTGTCTCTTGTAGACCAACTAGATCTATGTTATACTTTTCTAGTTCCTTGGTAACTAAATCCAATTTTCCTGGTGTTGCCAGAGTTCTTACATTCCATAAACCAAATCTCAAATCCGAAATACCAAGCTTAGGTCTGTTTCCATTATTTCCGTCCGAGTCCGAGGCATACTGTTGGCGTTTCTACAGTAATACACCCATCACAATTAACACCTGTTATCAGACAGATCCTACACACACCCACAGGGCTACATGACCGCATTGTCGCAGCCTCTAAACTGAGGAACCAACCATCCAACTACATCATCCCTGTCCCTAATGCAGTTACACACACTACTACGGTCTTTAGAGAAACACAGGTTATCCAACACGTTCTACACTCGGCCAACTACACGGGGTTGATGACCAAAGTGTTCCAATGAATTAACAACAACATTTGTTCTCTACCTCTTATGCAGTAACTCAAGCACTCAACGCTCTTGGACGACGTATAGCAGTACTGCTAGAGATGGAGCCATGAATAAGTTCTTTCTCTGCCCCCCCCCCCCCCCTCTGAATTAGGGTACAGCATCTTCGAGGGGAGGATGGATGCATTTTCACAAAATGTTGTCGATGCCATAGAAACACCTGGAGTTAACATTTATATGTACGCAGATGATATGGCAGTAACGTCGATCTCGCAGCAAATGTTACAAGAGTCGTTCGATAAACTTGTAAGATGGGCAGATAGTAATGACCTCAAGCTTAATCCACATAAGGCAGTTCACATGACGTTCAGGAATGGAGGTAGGCTACCAGCATCAGTGAAAATCATGTATGGCAATTTGGGGCTAACAAGGGTAAACTCTTACAAGTATCTTGACCTGATACTCCAAACGGCTGGACGGAATTTCTCCAAACATGTAAAAGATATAGCTGCTATCGCGGTTATAGCCATGAATGAGATAAAACTAATAAGACAATTCTCCATACAGACTGCATTAGAACTCTTTCACATCAAAATTTCTCCAATCATGACATATGCAATAGAATTAATATGGGAGCATCTCTCGAAAAACGACCTTGCTCAGATAGAAAGGGTAAAGGCCATATACATGAAAAAGGTTCTCTGTCTAGGAAAAAAATTTCCGTCAAGGACGACCTATGACTAACGAGACATCCATTTTACATTGAAGAGTTACGTATAAGAATTTTACTGCCATCTACAAAGCAATATCAGTTATTACTGCAAGAACTTCAAGAGAAGAAAGCCAACATCTGGAGGGATTTCTACCAGACAGATGCCATGATGATCTCAGAGTGGAGGAATTCTATGCATAAACGTCACCATTTCATGACACGTTTCGCTGTTCATGGTTTCCATTTCATGCTGTGCAGCAAGAAGGTCTACTATGACCCAGACGAGAACTGCATGTGTGAATTGTGTGGAAAGTCGTGTGAAAGATATCATGCAAAAGTTTGTAATAAGAGAACAGTAACATTAACAAAATTCAGTACATGACTTCATTGTGCGCAATTTTAATTATTATTGTATTTGACCATTGGTTGCAATAAATATCATTAATAATCTTGTGAAGATACCTTCCCTCAACATTGAGCAGTCCGCTATACACGGTATAAACTACTATCCAATGTTGTTTCATGGTTGTAACAGTGTTAATGGAAGCTTATGAATTCAACCCAAACCTCGTGGCGCTATAACCCATGAAGAGCCTAGGCCTATTAAGTGACGGCTGCCCAGCCATTTGACCTGCATATTATGCGTGGTCAGCGCGTCGGATCCCCTGAGCTACTCAATTATCCTCACAAGGCTGAATGCACCACGTTCCAGCCCTCACATCAATTTCTAAAATCCCTGACGGAGCTGGGAATCGAACCAGGGACCTCCGGCTGCGAGGCAGGCATGCTACCTAACACCACGGGGCAGCCTTTAATGAATTCAAATCACATTTTAGTTTGGTTGGCGAACTCCACATGGTTAGTTCGAGGACGAGCCATACTGGCTGCGAAAGTAAATACATTTCCAAGATTATTCCCGGGTAGCAATATCAATAAGACGGTTTTAACTGTATTTGAGTAACAAAAAGAGCGAGAATATCTTGTTGCTTACATAAGCTCGAAGAACCTTAGTTCTAAATGTTTAAATTTGGCAAGATGATTTCTTATTGTTGCAGAAATGTTCGTTTGTGCATGAAACCAGTTGCTATGTACAGGGTGTTCAACTCAAAGTGGGGCCGGCCAATCGGCTGGCGCACCACTGTAGGTAGAACGTCGAGCTAAAGGCCAGACGAGCAGATAGCAACGCGGAGCTGAGGCAGCAAATGTCTAAAGGAAGGAACTGTTGTAGGATTGATGAAATTAATGCTGCGGAGCAGCGCGGGACTTTGCGATGCTGAGATAGTTGCAACGCAGTATTTGCCGAGTAAAGTTGACTGTTATTTCGTTTATAGCCCATTTTAAGTTATAAGTGTTATAAGTTAATAACGTGTGTAGTCTATACGTGTTAGTGGTTATTGTTTAATTGGTAATGTGTTTCAAAATTTTATAACGTGTTATTGCTAATTGTTAAAGCCTATTGTTTCAATAATGACTCAACCTGCGTACACATTAGCACCAAATATCACGAGAAAAATTGAGGCTATCTCGTTAGATGAAATAAAGCGTGTGAATGAAAATTCCTTAGACGATACCAGAAATGTGTAGATGCAGGTGGGGATATTTTCACCATCTTCTGTGACAAGGTGAGTAATTATTTTACTTTGATTATGTGTTATTTTGTGTGCTTGTTATTTACATGCGATTTGTGCAGGCGCTGTCTCGACCCCAAGCTCAGCGAGTTGCCATGTGTTCGTCCAACCTTCCACGCGCGCGCCGCGCTGCCGGGCCCCACTTTGAGTGAAAGACCCCGTATTATATAAACAAGTCATATCATAGTGTGAGCATTTTGCTCAACGTACGACCACTCACGTAACTTTTTATTATAGATGAATAGCAGCCAATGCAATGGCCGTAGCAGGGTATTTTAATTGAACAGCCGTGAGCTCCCAACAAGTTCGATTACAAGTAGTTCCAACTTTGGCTACCAGATGCCACTGTCACTGACTTCTAGCGGCGAACATTGGAATTTGATATAGCGTTTCTAACCAACCAAATATAACCTACAAATTTGGCTACACACTTCTAATTGTAGGTTCTTTTACATAAATCTATGACATGGGACCGCCGGCTTTTTCCCCTCCGAAGGGAGACTAACTGGAACATTTTAACGCTCTCAAAAATCCGTAACTTTTGTTCTAACGACCACTGGTGGTTTAAGAGATGCTTTGTGATTGATTAAAAGTGGTGTGAACAATACAATGTTAGACTACTCGAGTCATTTTTCACCGCACGTGTCGCTAGGTGGCCCGATAATGGTTGCATATTGTGGGGTTAAAAATCTGTAGAAAATGTGTTCCCTACTGTGGCATTATGAGCTCATTATATGGCACATCGCCCTATCCTATATGATGCATGTTTCACCTGTGTTTGGTTTCTGTACTGACAGTTCCAATGGCTGTGTCATCAATTACATACTACACTTGCCGTATGAATGCAATGTTCGCTTCGCTCCAATACTCCAATGGGTTATTACAAAGAGTCACTGGATCAAAGTTATAAATCAAAACGTGCAAAATTTAAAGGTTCTATCTGCCCTATAAGGTATTCAAAATATCAACGATATGTTGCAAAGTTCAATATTAATCTTAAATTTCAAGAACTCTTAAAAATATAGGGTATCTCTCATAGGTAGTTTCGTTTTTTTAAGAAAATGTTATTTCTGACAAGAAATTAAACTATTCTTCAAAGTAGAAACCATCAAATTCGGTATCGTTGAGCCATCTTTTATCATGGTTTCATATCCCGCGATTGGTACCAGTCTCTGTGTTTTGATGCGAAGAATTCGGCGAGAACAACTTCCACAACTTCAATAGTTAAGAAATTTCTTCCACGCAAGAAATGGGCCATGGATCGAATAAGATGATAATCTAAAGGCGTAATATCAGGGTTGAATCCTGGTTGTGGTACCAATTCGACTCCTCCAAATTCCTGAAATGTTGAAATGGTTGTTCGTGCAGTATGAGGTCTCACATTGTCCTGCTGCAAGAGAACTCTATTTCGGTTAACTAATGCTGGGTATCTCCGTCTCAACATTTCATAAACTCGTTCCAGTTGTTGAGAATAAAGATCCGCAATGAATGAACGCCCGTTTGGAACAAAGTCCCAGTAAATCAGTCCTTCAAAATTTTACCTGACACACAACGGGGCCGAACAGATCCTGTTTAACGATGACTTTGGCAGGTTGACGGGGACTGAGCCACTATATCTAGGCGTCAGCGTTGCAGCAACAGACCCATTCTTCATCACATGTGGCAATTTTCCTTTTAAATCTATCATCCATGGGATTACCGATAAGCTGTCGACAGATATCCACTCTACGTTGAAACGTTCAGGGACCTATTCATGAGGTAGAGTTCTACAGCTTCTGTTTGATTTTCCAAGTTTCTTAATCTGGCGAGATATGGTATCTTTTGATGATACATTCTCGCAATGTACGCAGTTCTGGCCATGGCCTCCTGTTAATAGCATTGGCGAACCAAAGAAAACCAATTATATCTTATAAAACACCAAACTTAAACAATGACATTACTTATGAGACATGCTAACACTACGCGTATCAATACACATTATGAAACATCTATTCAATTGTTGTACCTGTTTCGATATTCATTGATATCTTCTAATCTAAGGCAGATCTTTGGCAGATCCGAAGGTAAAAATCTCAATTCCTTCTATAAATGTTTACAATTTCACCACCATCCATCACAACTCTAGTGACAGAGTTTAGAAACATCTTCTAAATGTTAAAAAAAAAGTGTTTATGTTCGACCATGGTGAAATGTGTATATTATATGTCAGAAAACTTTACTATAATTTCAATATGATACAGTTTCTCCCGCCAATCAGAACTCAAGAAACAGTTGTGTGACCAATTAGGTAAGGATAGCATCGCACCTGCGCTGACTTCCAGGGCCTCTTATTTTAAATTTCACTGCGTGGCAAGTGTCATAGTGGGGGTATTTGAGGAGGCCATGGTCAAATACAAGGTATTCTCTGCGTCCCATGCGCTCTGTTCAGTACATAAAACTGGCGAAATCTCGACAGATATTTATGACATAAAATAGTTATAATTATCGTCGAACATAAACAGTCGTATGAAACTAGCCTATAATGGAATGACACTCACTCGATTTATAAACATACTCGTGTCTTAATTATTGCCATTAAAGGCTCGTTGCATAATGTACTAATATATGTTTAAGTATTTGGAACTTTTATTTATTCAAATTACTAGCTGTACCCGGCATGCGTTGCAACGCCAATCGAAGATAGATAGAAAGAAAGAAAGAAAGAAAGAAAGAAAGAAAGAAAGAAACTGTTTTCAGTTGTAATTTTGTTTATTGAAATGTTTTGGATACAACATTTCGTTTTGTTTTTCCATCTGTTGCGTACATGAATACGAAACTCAGAAGGCTTTCCTACTCGTAAGCAGGTCACATACAGCTGGCCATTTGAGAAGTATGGATTTTCCAAATTTAGATCATACACTCGTAGGGATTGTCCCTATGATCTATTGATGGTGATCGCAAATGCGAGTCTCACCGGAAACTGCACCGGCAGTAGTGGCTACGCTGGCTAAAGCGCAGCGTTAGGCCATGGGGCCAAGCTCTCTGCTGAATCGGTAGACGCGTGGGTTCGAGCCCCACCGTCGGCCGTCCTTGAAATGGTTTTTCGTGGTTTCCCCATTTTCAACACCAGGCAAATGCTGGGACGGTACCTTCTGACAGGCCACGGCCGCTTCCTTTCACATCCTTGCCCAGTTCCATTCATCTTCATCTATTCCATCCCTCATCCTGACGCGCAGGTCGCCCACGGGCGTCGACTCGAAAGACCTGCACTTGGCCTCTCAGGAGGCCACACGAAAAAAAAAAAAAAAAAAACGGAAACTGCAAACCGCCAGTATGTAAGATATACACTGAGCTACACGTCTTATAAGACACCAATCGTAAAATGGATTTACTAAATCAGAAACCATCGCGAGCTTGCACAACAGCTGATCAAAGTTCATTTGTTGAAACGACTGACGTGCCGTCTAGCTAGCCGCTCCGGGGAAAGCTGTACAGCGTTGCTGAGATGGAGCCCATCACTTCCGAGCGAGGCACGCCATGATGCGTGATGGGCTCCAATTCGGCAACGCTGTACAGCCTTACCCGCAGTGGCTAACTGGTGAACCATGTCTTATTTCTCCATACGAATACAAACCGATATAAAATAAGTGAATTAATTTACGTATTTCACAGTCATACAGCATAAATTTTTGATGTATAAGGATTACAATGAGACCAAGAACTACATTTTCCTACCACCCCGAGCCGAGAATAAATTACCTTACAAAAATGATAACAACTTTGTTTCCTGGACACACGCCATTTTGAAATTAATAATCCAGTTATACAACATTTCAATGCATATTGTGTTAGAATTTGGATTCGATTTGATGACGAGTTTTTGAGATAATAATTCTTAAATGTGACGCATGGTTGAAACAAGCTTAAAAATGGGCACTTTTTGTGTTCCAAATGCGATAAAAATATTAAAATATAATTTAAATATTCCCCACCTACATGAACTAATGTAAAATAGAATGATGAAAATATTGATGTTATTGGATTTTAAGTAATTGTATTGGTCACTTCACAAACAACCTTCAAACTCGAGTGCACATAATACTTTGGTCGACAGTAGGTGTAAAGGATATGATGATCATCGCTTGGCGATCGAAACTGGTCATCCAAGAGTATTTATTAATCTTATGTAATATTTTTTCCGGATTAGGGAATCACCCATTACAATTGGGTACAATCGTGTTGACCGACTGGAAAACATGAAATTTCGATTACTAACTTAACACTGAACAAGAAGTTCCGTGAATAACTATACAGCCTACTTTTCATGCCAATGATTATTCTACAGTATATGAACCTATCAAGAATAATGACGAAATTAATTTGGTAATATCGAAATATCTAATTAGTTCAAAATATACCTGGTATAATGTAGCCTCATAGAGCACTACAGTTGGCAGCCCTGGTGACTGAATATATTCTTAGTTCCATCTCTTAAGGTGCAGAATACAAAATTTGGCTGAAGTCCAATGGACGTTACATGCAGTTAGACACTGGATTTATCAGCACGCGTAAAAGCAACAATACCATGCGTGTGCTGGTCACAAATAATGTGAAATATTATGATATCTTGTTGTGCCAATTTTGGATGAAATCCATTTGTTAGTATAGAAGTTACATGTATTTTAAAATTGGACATATCAGCAGGCATAGAATCATGTTGGCAGCACTGCCTTATATTAATTACTCCAAATTAATCTAGAATGTCAGGTGCTATACGTGTGCAAAGTATAGAGCTGTAAGCTTGCATACTTTCTGATATATTGATATTAGAGTAAAAAATATAGACAGCATTTATTAACAGTTGGCAGCCCTGATTGCTCTTAACAATACTTATAGTCATATCTGTTATGGTACACATAGCACATACGAAATTTGGTTGAAATCCAACTGATAGTAGAGAAGTTAGATGTATTTAAAAATTGGTATTATCAGCAGGCTTGTAATCATGTTGGTAGAACTGACGTATATAAGTTACTCCAAATTAATCTAAAATGTCAGAATATACGTGTGCATAGTTTAAAGCTGTTGGCTTGCATACTTTCTGATATATTGGTATTTGGATAAAAACTATAGAGAGCAATTATTAACAGTTGGCAGCCCTGGTGGCTCTTAAGAATACGCTGAGTCATATCTGTTTATGTACAGATATTACATATAAAATTTGGTTGAAATCCAATTGATAGTGTAGAAGTTATATGCATTTAAATATTGGACCTATCAGAAGGCTTAAAATTATTTTGGCAACACTGTCATGGTTGGTCTCCTGGAAATTAAACTGAAATAATATTATTCATAATGTTGAATTTTGGGCTTATGCCGTGTTTTATTCAACATTATGAATAGTAACACGGGCCGTGAAAGTCTAAATGACAATATTTGAAATGATATCATCTACAGGTGTGTCAATTTTGGAATAGCTCCCATGTATACCTTGCAAGATATCCAACATTGAGCTCAAATTTCTAGTGCGTTTTTTCAGCAGTTGGTAGCACTGACATCATTTTCAAATATGGACGTGAGATATTCCGGTGAACATCTTTACTCATATTAAATTTGGTTTTGATTGCTGCAGCCATTTAGGAGTTGATAGGGGGGGGGGGGGAGGGGGGGGGACACACACAGCCAGACAGACAGACAGACAGACAGACATTTTCCCGGATCGATCTCATAAGTCTACTTTTTCCTCATTTTTGCAAAATGTGAAAAGTAGGCTAAAAATGGCTTCCATCACGGTAATATTATGGAAGAACTAAAGGAATGTGTGAAAAATGTACATAAATCACACTAAATCAAGGCCTATGATTGTAGCTCGATCAAAGGTGTAAACACTGGACACGACGCAAAATCATAGGATTGAAATTGTAGATAGTTTCAATTCAACTGCAATTGTCCTACCAAGTTTGAAGACTGTAGCTGTCCTCTAAGTATGGAAAATAACTGAAATATATGTGGAGAAGGTATCAAAATGTGCTCTAACTGTATATATCCAGATATAAGGTATGATGATGATGATTGAGTCTTCAGTCTTTTGACTGGTTTGATGCAGATCTCCATGCGTCCCTGTCCTGTGCTAATCGCTTCATCTCTACATAGCTACCACACCCTACATCCGAGGCAATCTGTTTAACATATTCTAACCTTGGTCTACCCCTACAGTTCTTGCCCTCGACCCTTCCTTCCATAACTAAGCTTGCTATTCCGGGGTGTCTTAGTATGTGTCCTACTAACCTATCTCTTCTCTTCATTAGCAGTCGCCCGAAACATCTCTCCTCTCCCACTCGTCTTAATACCTCTTCGTTTGTAACCATATCTACCCATCTGATCTTCATCATTCTCCTGTAACACCACATTTCAAAAGCTTCAATTCTCCTCTTTTCTGCTGCACCAATAGTCCAAGTTTCACTTCCATATAGCGCCACGCTCCAGACAAAGGCTTTCAAAAATGACTTCCTAATACCTAAATCTATATTCGATGTCAACAGATTCCTTTTTTTTTGTAGAAATGCTTTCCTTGCCTGAGCCAACCTACTTTTTATATCCTCTTTGCTTCGTCCATCACTGGTTATTCTGCTTCCTAAGTAATAGAAGTCTCATACTTCCTTCAGCTTTTCACCTGCCAATTTGATCTCCATAGAGGTTTCTGATTTATTTCGGCTGCATTCCAGTATTTTTGTTTTACATTTATTAATTTTCATCATGAATTCTTTCCGTAAGACGGAGTCTATACCAGTCAAAAACTCATTCAAATCCTCAAGCTTGTCGGCCAAGATGACGATGTCATCAGCAAATCTCAGAGTTGAAATTATTTCTCCTTGAATCTTCACTCCCACTTGAAATTTTTCTCCAATTTCCTTCATGTAAAGATTGAAAAGTATGGGTGATAAGTTGCAGCCTTGCCTTACCCCTTTCTGAATACCAGCTCCTCTCTCATGTCATTCAGCTCGAATGACTGCCGTCTGGTTTCTGTATAGATTGTATACCACCCTCCTATCCCTGTACTTTATTCCAATAGATTTTAAATGTCAAACAATTTAGTCCAATCAACGTTATCAAAAGCCTTTTCTAAGTCTACAAATGACATGAACGTTCTCTTATCTTTCCTTATTCTACCTTCTAAAATCAGCCTAAGACTTAGTACAGCTTCCCTTGTTCCTAAATTTCTCCTGAAACCAAACTGGTCTTCACCCAACTCCGATTCTATCTGGCTTTCAATCCTCTTGTAAATTATTTTTGACAGGATCTTTGAAGCATGTGTAACCAAGCTGATTGTACGGTTATCTTCACATCTGTCAGCTCCCACCTTCTTTGGTATAGGGATGATAACATTCTTCTTGAAATCGGGGGGTACCTCACCTGTCTCATAAATCCTACACACCAAGTGAAATAACCTGATCAGACCTTCATTTCCTATGCAGCGTAGCAACTCAATCGGTATATCATCTATGCCTGGTGCTTTGTTCCTGCTTAAGTCTTCCAATGCTCTGTCAAATTCTGATCTCAATATTAAATCTCCTTTTGCATCCTCATCAATTTCCTCCTCCCTTTCCATTACACGATTCTCAATCTCCTTTCCCTTATACAAACACTCTATGTAAGATTTCCATCTCTCAACATTTTCTTCCCTACCTGTTACAGGCTTTCCATTTGTGTCCTTAATATTACAGCACTTAGTCTTCTTTTCCCCAAAAGTATTCTTAATCCTTCGATAAGCTGTGTCTACATTTCCTAATTTCAGACAATTTTTTATACCTGCACATTTCTCTTTCAACCATTCATCCTTCGCTTCCTTGCACTTCTTGTTGACCTCATTTCTCAGACGTCTGTATTCTGCTTTCCCCTTTTCATCTCCTACATTCTTGTATTTCCGCCTTTCATCCATCAATTCTAGTATATCCTGAGTGATCCACGGTTTTCTACCTATTCTTTCTTTCCTACCAATGTTTTCTTCTGCGGATTTTGTTATTTCATTCTTCAAAAGTGCCCATTCGTCTGCAATTGAAGTTTGTTTAGGGTTTCTCATTAGTCCTTCCTTTATACTCTTCTTGAATCTTTCGTTTACATCCTTTACTTTCAATCTGTCTATTACCACCCTTTTTGGCTTTTGACTTTTCTTCAGTTTCTTCAACTTTAATCTGCATTTCATTACAACCGGATTGTGGTCAGAATTTATGTCAGCACCAGGATATATTTTACAATCCAAAATCTGGTTTCGAAACCTCTGCTTGACCATAATGAAGTCGATTTGGTAACGCCCTGTATCTCCTGATCTCATCCATGTGTATATTCTTCTATTGTGGTTATTGAATAAGTTGTTAGCTATGACCAACTCATGCTCGGTGCAGAATTCCATCAGCCTGCTTCCTCGATCATTCCTTTCACCTAATCCGAAATCTCCTACTATCTTCCCTTCTCTCACTTTTCCTACCACAGCGTTCCAATCTCCCATTACTATAACATTTTCATCACCCTTGATATACCTCAGAATTTCATCTATTTCTTCGTAGACATTTTCAACATCCTAATCATCAGCTTGACTGGTAGGCATATAGACTTGTACCACTGTGGTGCACGTAGGTTTAGTATTTATTTTTGCTACAATAATCCGTTCACTATATTGCTCATAATATTCCACCCGCTGTCCAAGTTTCCTACTCAATATGAGACCAACCCCTGCTTGGCCATTGTTTGATTTAGTGCTAATTACCCTATAGTCTCCTGACCAAAAATCCTGTTCTTCGTGCCAGCGCATTTCACTAATCCCAACCAAATCCAACCTCAACCTATCCATTTCCCTTTCTAAGTTTTCTAACCTTCCACTTCCTAGCAGACTTCTAACATTCCACGCTCCGATCCGTAGAATATCAGATTTCCTCTTTGTCACTTCTGTGATGTTAACCCTCTCTCGAGTAGTCCCCACCCGGAGATCCGAACGGGGGACTAGTTTACCTCCGGATTGAAATTTTACAAGGGAGGAGGCCATCGTAACATGTAATTATGCATAGAGAGGTGATATCCTCGGGAATAGCATTACGGCTGTAGTTTCTCGTTGCTTTCAGCCGTGCAGCAGAACGCAGTGTAGCCATTAGTTGGCTTATATTATCAATATCTTAACCGTCTATAAGACTAGTAAAGAATTGATTTATTCTGAAAGGCTGCTACTCCCTTTCAGAATAAGTAAAGAGCAATTCTACTAACAAAGATACTAACCTTCTACTACCAATTAAATATCAAAATTCTACTAACGAAAACAATACTTCCACCAACAACAAATACTACCATTAAAACATTCTGTCACCAGGCACACTCACATGCACCCTCACACATCACAGTCTAATGAAACAATGAACTATAACTAATAAACAATGCAACTGCCACCAGACACACTCACATACCACAGTCTAATAGAACAATGGCATATTGTGATGGTCCCAATTTGTGACCAAAATGAAATAATTTTATATATTTTATTATTATTATTGTTATCATTTTTTTTTATTTTTCATTTTTACCTTTAATTATTTATTATGTTAACTAATATATTTATATCTATTATTATGCGGTAATGTAGAATATTATGGCAATTGAAAGGACTTGGAGACACACATATGATATTTGAAATAAGTTAGTTGCTTGACTGAATACCATTTCTGCAGAAAACACATACAAGGGAAGAAAGAGGGTGATTCGCGGACGGCCGGCTTATCCACGGCTTCTTGGAAATGACATAAATAGACACTTATGTCTTTCACATCAAGCATTCTACCAGTATACAAATCATACTAAGAAGGGATTCTATGAAGACTTGCCACTAACAATGCTGGGCCGATGAATGAGTCCTTTGCAACTTTATACAAAAGGTGGGCTGGACCTCCCGAGAAATGTTACAAAGAAGTATTGTCATTATTGATATGTGAAAGGGGCTAATATTGCCTAGCGACTTCAGAAGAGGGGATAGACACGTGCCTTACCTGGGAACGTTTTATATATATGACGGCCGCCGAAATGGATTATTATTATTGAATTGCTGAGAGAAGACGGAATGGTGCTGTGTGGAGCAGAAGAGTGGAACTTGTAGCGAGATGGAGTTGAAAATTAACATTCAACTGTAACGCAGTGCTAAATAATACAGTTAACTATTTAAGTATATGAATTTGATAAGACACTGTCTCATCAAACTGTGACATGGTTGTGTACGAGGCTATTGTCACAGGGATGATTTTTGGAATTTATTCCGTCATCCACATACAAATTCATTACTTTGAGGAAGATCAGGGCCATCAGGAACTCTCTACGCAACAATCCAACTACAATGATCTTCAATGCGGTGAGCGATTTAAACAGTTTTACTCCAGTCAAATCAGAAGGCTCTCATGCTTATTAAATTCAATCTATATTTTATTCAATTAACTCAGTATACTCCAATTTCCAATCAAGACCCATAATACAAGTAAATTCAGTAGATTCTTTAATTTAATTTATTATTATTATTATCTTTAGTATTTTATTCTTTTTGCACTTGTTGTTTTATATATTAAATTCATTTATAAATTCAAATGTATGACTGGTTTCCTTTAGTAGCTAGAAATTACTATAAGGCAACTACCATACTCCTGAACTAATTATCGTAAGGTTAGATTACGTAAGTTTCACTACGGCTGGAGATAGGAATTTCGATGCTCTACCTCTGTTTAACCGAGGTTTAATATATTATTTTGATCATGATATATAAATGGTCTGGCGCCCTTGGCTACATATAATACTACACATTATGTACTTTTTAGTGAAGCTGACAACAATACAGATACACTATTAGATTAATACACAATTAAATGTTTCATTTTGATCACCCAAACGTGGGCGACTATTTAAATAATTAGCTTTGCATATTAACATTATTCAGTTTAAAATAACCCATTTCATTTTAACGCCCAACAGAGGAGCGCTTTTATTAACATTATTCTATAATTTAACAATAACCCATTACAAATAACGCCCAACTAATAGGGGCAAGAAACAGTTCTCACGAAACCATTACAATATATCTAATAAACAAACTAACTACATACTTACAACTAAAACTAACAACATACTTACTGTACTGTAATTTGAATTGACAATATTTACAAAATGTAAGGTATAACCGACTGAAATACAACAAAAAGTAGTAGGATCAATTTTGGAGATCTTGCAAAGTCCGATACTGTTGGTGCGATCCGTTTTCTGATAGGCCTTACCGTATAGCAGCAATAATCCCCGGAAAAAAGTCGGCACGGCTGTTTAAGTTGCGTACGCCATTTTGATTTTCTTTGGGGTAGGGACATTTTTAAAAAATATGTTTCTACAAATGTTTTCGTCTGTTACAGATTAAAAGCTACCATTTTGCTAAATTTCGCGTTCCAAGATATTGATTTTTTGTTGTAAAATCAGATTTCAAGTTCCTAGCTCATCTGAGAGCATGTTGAATGTTGCATAGATGAGTGCGTGATTGTATAAGCTCTTTGTAATTTAGAGGTTCTCTCTTTATTTGCTTCACGATCTAATGCTGATGGTTGTACGATTTCCTCTAAATATTTGAAACTATTTACCTAAGGTTGTTTGTCTAATTTTTACATATACTATTGTAAAATCAGTGCCGGCAAAGAATGCTGTTGCAGCATGTGACTGTCTGGGAGCAAAGCCGGCCTTATCTTCTGGCGCTGCACTGCAGCAGAAGCGCCATCTATCAGGCTTTAGCCACCCCACACCTGACACTCACCAACGTCATGAGTTATTCATGGCCTCTTCACTGCTCGTACGTGAACTAGAATCAGGAATGTTTTACTGCAATGGAAGGAATGTCATCTCAACACTAATGTCAGGCCACGCAGACTAAATTCTCGTCATTGTCGGCGTTGATGTTGTTGTTGTTTTTAATTCAATTTAGGGACTTGGGATATATTGGTCATTAGCCCTGTGTACTTCAGTGCGTGTTGAAATTGTCTGATAGCCTGTGTTTCTGTGAATGACTGTAGTCGTGTGTGTAGCTGTATAAGAGACATTGTGCCCCAGGACTTGAAATAAGGTAGAGTGCGGACGGTGGCTGGTGAAGCTTCAAGGTCACGGTACAGTAGAATGGCGGGGAGCCGAAGCGCTGGAGGAGAAACCCCTCCCTTAACTGCACCGAGCTCGAGACGAATACATGCATGCACAGTTTCTAAGCATTAGCACGCGATGTCGACAGCACGGCGGGTGACAAGTGATTACTGTTACTGTTCCCCCACCTCTGAAACGTGGCTGGAAATCTGTCTACCCAGAGCGGCCAGCTTGACATTGAAGCCTCACCACATAAGCCTACCGTCCGTACTCTACCATCCCAACATTTCCCTGGGGGGAGTTTGAAAAATCTGAGTGACAACCACACTCAGTATAGCCGCTGACAGTGCTGGGATTCGAAGCTCCCATCTCCGTACTTGCTACGGCTCCCCTTCGTGGTTGTGGTGTGCGATTTAACACGCACGGCTATGACAGAGGGTTCACAAGATTCAAAACATCAACAGTCGATCAGTAAGAATTAAAATATGTACCATATGGCTCAGATGTGCGATATGGAAAGATAAAACACGAACACAACACACGCACAGTGGGTCAAAATCGAAATCTAGGGGGACAAAATTATGTTTACGTTTTTATCATGAATTTAGAGTAAAAGCAACGTATATATTTTTTTTACTTCATAATAAACATCAGTTAAGACCTTTTTTAAGCTCGTCTACACATGCAAGAAATTGTCTATGACTAGGAGTTGGATAGAGCATTCAGTTATCTCTTCAGAACAATTTTCTACCCCTAATTTACTTTTAACAAAGTCACTAAGTTCCACTTTTGACATAATAGTCGAACGCAGTGCTTCAAACAGTTGTAAACGTGTGAGAACTGGTTGCGCGGCATCTTATAAAACGTAAAATTACTAAGTAAGTTGCAAAAAGATGCAAAAAATCTTATAACAGGCGTAAACTACAAGACTTTATCTACATTTTAACATTAAGTAAAAAGTGACGCAGAGTGACGCGGCATATTAAAAATCGAAGTGAAAATATAATTTTAAAAACAAGATGTTCAGTAAAGAACATATAGCCTACTTTCTCCTAAATGTATGAGAATAGTTATAACTCGTTGTTATTATCAAAGAGTATAATAGAACTATTCTTTGTTGAAGACCTTAGAAACGATTTACCTCTACCAAACGCCACAACCTAGATAAAAACTGCTACCATCATTGAAGAAAGAAAGAAAGAAAGAAAGATAAGAAGTATCTAAAGAATGTTATGGATCTGCAGACATAATCGACCGGACTGGCGGCGTGGCTCAGCGGTAACGTTATCGCTTGCTGGACCGTATGTTTCAGGTTCGTATCCTGGCGCAGTCAGCTGGCATTTGAGGGTGCACAAATGCGAGGGAGCCGTGTTAGTAGATTTACTGGCACGTTAAAGATCCCCTTCGGGACAAAATTCTGGCACCCCGGCGTCTCTAAAAGCAACAGTAGTTAAAAGGGACGTAAAACCAATAACATTATTATTATTATTATTATTATTACATAATCGGCCTGACGCGGGCAACATCCAACTTTGAGTTGAGGCATGTCTTTACACGTCTGGCTGCGTATGACTTTCACAACCCTAATTGAATTAACAAATCTTTCCATGACCCTACAGAGACGTGTGTATACCAACTATGTGGATATTTTCGATTGCTATTTGGCTGAAATAAAAGTATTAATTAATATCCTGAACTAGCACCAACGGTAGAGTTCAGATACTATGTGAAATCGTTTTGTTCTTTACTTCAATTAACATTTTCAAATAACGCACAATAGGCTGTTACAAACCCTTTAAAAAAAAAAGTAAAAATGTATCGTAGTATCATCTTGTCATTCTTCAAATTCGATGCGCATAGAATGCCAATGGTATAGTAATCAATGGAGCCCCACGTAGACTAGTCGTGACATCTAGTGGTGAAATATCGAACAATATAATCCTAACAGAGCGAGTGCATTCTAGCGGCCAGAAGAAGAAACTTTTCAATAAAATCTGGAAGTTAATAAGTAGCGGCGTGCAGTTACCTTTTTGGCAGCTAGATGTCTCGAGTAAACCTGCTGGCGAATTATGTTTTAATTAAATATATATTTTACACCATAATATGCACAATATAACGCTTAATTTTAAAACATCTGAGTCATTACAAAACAATAAACATATAACATTTCAAGCAAAAAAAAAAAAAAATAGCTCTGATCGGGTTTGAACCATAGGCATTTGAGCGATAGGCTAACGCTCTACCACTGAGCTAATTGTGTCAACGAATATCGTTCTATATAAAATGACTTACATAGAACTTGTTAGCAAATAATGATTTATACTAAACGATTTCATCACTGGAGTATATTATTTATATATAAAGCATTTCATACAAAGTTTATTTATTTTGTATCAGTACGCTATATTGCATGCAATACTCAAATTAGTGAAATATAAGTCAGGCACAAGATATCCGCTGCCATCTTGTCTTATTACTGAATCGGCTCAGCTTTTTAAAATCACGTCTGCACTATAGTATTACAAAATAAACTTTTAATTTCGAACGTGCCTCTTCCTTTAGAACAGTTTAAACGATTCTCGGCTCGATAATCGGAACTGGTGGGTCCCATGATATGGATTATAAAGTTTGCATAATTCGCACGGCCGCCATCCTGAAATGGTATGGCGGATGACCTTGTAGTTTGGTCACAAGACGCATCCTATACGAAGGTATGTTGTTACCAAATTTGGTAGAGATCGGATGATTTGGTTAGTCGTTATTTGATTTTACGTTTTGAACGTTTGAGAGGCCGCCATTCAGTTTTAGTAAAGATGACGGCGATATAAAACATGACACTGAGGTTTCCTTTGCTAGTGCTACCTTTGTACCAAATTTCGTTCAATTCGCATTCACCGTGTTCGAATTGATAGGGGGGGGGGGGGCAGACATTCAGAGTACACACACTCACACACACACAGACACACACACACACACACACTCACACACACACATACACACACACAGACACACACACATACACACACACAGACAGACACACTTTTTTCGCCCTGTGTTGATCTCATAAGTCTACTTTCATTTTTTGCAAAAATCGAAAGTAGGCTAATAATAGTTAAATATTATATAATGCAAATATAGCTAAATTACGTAACAATTACGCCCATTAATAACTGAAACACGTTACAAAGATCATACCTTCAGCTGCATGTTCCATCTTAAAGCATCACACTAACCACAATGACAACCAAACCACTGCCACTTACATTCACCCTCCAATTCAGACTGCTCGAACAGTGGTGGCAGATTTACACTAAGATGCGTTTATATCCCAGAATAGTGAGCGGCGATAGTATGAGAATGCTGTAGAAGTAATTAATTTTGATTTTTTAATTATGAAAATAAATAATTTTCTCCTCCTAGATTTCGATTTTGACCCACTGTGACACGGTAGCAAATTGGATATTTGAAGCAGACATTAAGTGTGATCAATGAAAACTTTTCGGTGAAGGAGCTCACAAAATGTCCACCTTTCTTGTGACAGTCATTCTATTCGCTCGATCATGTTTGGGGTTCCGTTTTGTCTTGTCTTCGGCCGACCCAAAGTTGGCTCATCTTTATTCGTTTTGTTTCCTACCACCATCTTGAAAGTGTTTCAACCAGTTGCAAACACATGTTCTGCTGACAACTTCTGACTCGTACACTTGCACCATAGTTTTATGCCTTTCCATCGCCAATTTCCACAATTTATAGTAGTACTTGTTTATTCTTCGCTCCATTTAACCTTTTAACTGCTATGTATTTCCAGATGAACAAACACCCCTGTGCTGAATATTTTCTCACATCTTAGTGCAATTTAGATATTGAGAACCCTCACAATATTTCGGATGGTCGCCATGTTGGAGTTTTATATATGTAGGCCATAGAGTTATGTATTATTAGATGCCGATTATTGCGTAGGTTAATTATTCTAACTTCAATCGCATGATTAGGACGCAAGAAACAAAAACGAGATTTCAAAATTTTGCACAGCCACCATCTTGAGGTTATGTAAACAATTGAACTAAATTAAATGCCATTGCATTATCATGTGTATAAACATTTGCTATACCAAGTTTCACTGTGCTCGGATGGTTAAATCGCGAGAAACGTCTATTTAAATGTTCCAACTTCACTATGTCGCCATATTGGTTGCGTACTTAACAAGTGTTTGAAAGTCACATAGTTAGACTTGCAGTAATGCCCTTTATCATCGTATAAAATGTCAGGGTAATATCAGTAATAGTTTCGGAGATATAGAATGTCAGTGAAATATTTCGCGTTGGATTGGTGAGACGTATTAAAATTTGAAAGGCATGGTTGGGGTCGGACAAAGTAGTACTCGGACCTTACTGAGTTTCATTGAAATCACTCCAGCCATTTAGATTTTAGTAGGGACACACACACACACATACACACACACGGACAAAAGGTGACCCCATAAGCTTTTTTTTTTTTTTTCATAAATGAAAATAGGCTAAAAAGGTGCTTGTAGGGACGACCAGTTTCGTCAGTAGCACTCTAACGGTTAAACTGTAACACTTACAGGCACTCAACGTTTGAATGCCCCCGATGGGTTTGAGTCAACGGCCATGACACCGCTACTCGTCAGATGTCTGGATAGCTCATGATGATGCTGAGATATGGCACTATCTCTCAAACTTTTTAGGTATTTCCGAACGGAGAAATGTGCTTTGTTGAGGACCACTGTTCTAGTTTATTGCGAGAGGTCATGCAGAATTAATTCTCTGGTGCTAATAGAGTTGTCTCTGCGGCAGAAAGTTTGATGAGTTCACTAAAACAAATTCATTCTGTAAAATGGTGAAGCTAACGTTATTACACAAACTTTTATTCTGTGATTTGAATTGTTTCCCCCGACCAAGAATGGAAGAGTAGATCGGGGACAGGAATCTCCCTAAAACGTACAGTACTTTCGGATGATACATCAGCAAGGCATCACTCTATTGTAAGAAAAATATAAATTGTCTCCTCGCAGAGGTACGGGTTCGATTCCCGTCTCAGCCAAGAAATCTTATTCTGTTCTGTGTGCTGTAATGGGGTACACTCAGCCTCGTGAGGCAGGTTCGATTCCTATCTCAGCCAAACTGGATGTGGTTTCCCGTGGTTTCACTTTCCTACCACGGCAAATGCCACCTTTGTTCATAAGTTAAGGCCACGGCCGCTTCCTACCCAAATCCCACCTCGATTAGCCTACAAATACACACACTAGTGCAGACATCACAGTGGCATAGGTTATCAGACAAATTCTACACACACCCAAGTACTTGGGGCTGCATGACCACGATGTCACAAAGCCACTAAAATAATACAACTAAATCACCCTCCTCTTGTACAACATTAGGGGGTGTAGTAGCGCAGTGTTCAAGCGGTTTGCCTCTTATCAATGTGAACCGGTTTCGATTCCCGGTTAATGCTTGTGAGATTTTCGAAATGAAATGTCACGTCCTGTGGTTGAGAATCCACGTAAAAATGGTGGTCCCGTGCCTCATGATCGTGAGATTAACTGTTACGTAAAACTACAAGCTTCCTATGAAACCTGGGAGAATGCTTTAGGTAGGCTATATTGAGAGTTCCAGGAGGAATAAAGGAAAGAGTTTTACTTCGCAATACAATTAGGCCACTAGTTTAAATAGGAACGGTTGATTTATTGCAATAAATAACAAAATAGGCAGACAATTTGGTCGGTTGGTTGGTTCCTAAGTTTAGGGGCAGTGACAACGCGGTCATGTAGCCCCATGTACTTTGGGTGTGTGTAGAATCTGTCTGATTACCGGTGTTAATTGTGATGACTGTATTAGTGTGTGTTATCTGTTTTTCAATTCAAGCAAGGACTGCAGACTTTTGAATTTTTCAAATAGTTCCTACTTTTGCCGCCAAACGCCACCGTCAACGACTACTAGTTTAGAACTTAGCTACCAGACGCCTCCACAGTCGGCTCTTGGCAACGAACGTAGGAACCTAAGAGGGTTGTTTACATTCTTAACCTATACAATTTAGCTTCACACTGGTGTAATTAGTGGAAGGTTCTTTAACATGCCATAAATCTATGACACGGGACCGCCGGCTTTACTTCCCCTCCGAAGGAAGGCATACTGAGGGATTTTTAACGCTCTTAAAAATATCTGACGACTTCAGCCAGATATGAACCCGCGATCTTGGGCATAGAAGCTCAGCATGCTACCAACTACACCACCGAAGCCGCCTGGCAGACAATTTCAATACTGAAATTATCCATAATAACAATTCAATAGACAACAGGAAACATACTGTTTGTAAATAGTTGACAAACTTATGTCATATAAATAGGGTATATATTTATTTGTTTTTAATTGTGATTCATTAACATCTTATGCTAGTTAAGCCTAAGTGAACAGGATCTGAGGATGAACGCTTGGCGTTCGAAACATGTCATCCAATAAAGTAGGTATTTGTACATAAAGAGCGTGTCAGTTTGTAGGGTATGTAAATACTTGTTTCCCAACTAATGTAATTGGGCACAATTCGTGTGGACCGACTGGAAAGCTTTCCTTATTAGAATTAGACAACACTGAAAAATTACTTCTATCACTATAATTCACACAATTGTAGTTGCTAGAAGGTTCTTTCATATGCCATGCATCTATGACAGGGGTCCGCCGGCTTTATTTCCCCTCCGAAGGAAGGCATACTGAGGGATTTTTAACGCTCTTAAAAAATCCGAAGACCTCGGCCGCGATCTTCGGCATAGAAGCTCAGCATGCTACCAACTACGTCAGTGCTACACAAATAAATGTAATCTACTATCATCTCTTCTCAGAGCCCTGAGAACACTTCTTATGCCCAAGGTAAAAGAACAGTGACTCAACCAATTCAAGATGGTGACTGGGCGTACAATTAAAATATTTCCTCTTTGTTTGGTCATGTAGCAGTTCTGATTCCAGCTTTATGGACAACAAATTGTAATCCACGCTTTAGGACATGACCTGTAAGAAATGACACAACAGTGTTAAGACAATGGTGGTTTTCCCAGTAGATACTCTGCGTAGGCCTATATCTGTTAATGACTCGCCATAGAGACTGGAAAAAGATGGTAATTTCCAATAATAATTAGTGACCATAACATATCCGCTTAACATACATACCCGGAGGCTGATAGGATCCTCAAGAAGTAGCACTGGAATTTATGTGGGTAGAAACTACAAAAACCTAAGGCGACACTAAGCAAGGTGAAGAGTGACGTAGCTTTCCCCCCACTGACCAAGTGCAGTAGTACGGACTCATTAGATCCTCCAGGGGCTGACGACTAGTGGGACATGGGTTGGCGACCAGGGGGCTCCAGCTGAGTCTGGAAGTGCTTCCGCTGGGCTCATCTCTGACATCCTTCTTGAAGACCTTATTTGGTCAACTCTTGTTCTCTTCCGACGCCGGCGGTATTTGAGTATCTGAGACTTAGGGTTTCTTTCACTTTGCCGTCTTAGTTGTTCGTTGTCTCATCTTTTATGAAACCCTCATTCTTCGAGGGACCAGACTCATGTTTTCTTACCCTGGTATCTCCTGCCTTTTGCACAGAGCCCGAAAGAAGGCAGGCTGTATGTAGTCCCATGGTACTCCCTGGATAATGCTACACCCTCAAAAGCTCACGGCTGGTGTCTTCGGGAGTTAGTGACCCTAAGGGACACCAGAGCTGGGTTCAGTTTTTCTCCATTTTGTACTTGATTTGGGGCATACCCTCTCCTCTTTCCCTTTTCAATCTGCCTTTTATGGCTCTTCTTTCTGCCTAGTCCAGCAATCCTCATTCTTCGCGGATTGAGGGCAGTTTTTTGTTGTCCTTTATTTCCTTTATTGCTGTTCTATCCATTCTTCTGTAAGGTAGGTTTTCATTTTCATTACCATTCATATCATTAGAGGCCGATAACCTAGATGTTAGGCCCATTAGACGATAATTATCATCATAAACATTTATAAGTAGAACCCTTCACAGAATCTTTCGATAGGTACTAGCTGTGCCCTGAATACCACTACTCAGCAGCTTCCATATAATCACAGTCATGAATGAGACATCGATGAAAAGCCACATTTACATTATTAGGATTTTATCCTAGCTTCTTGTGTCATTTCATAGAGTATCTTACATTATTTATCAGACAACTAAGCACGGTATATTAATTATAAGCCAACAATGTGTATGTTACCTGCATTTGAACAAAAATCGTCGATATGAGCACCATATTGAATGCTTTTTGCTGTTGTAATTGCCAGTTATATTAGGTCTAAGTATCACGTCACAGGCTACTAATGACATTTTTAACTACGCACCTGTCACGCCATGATATAAATAATGTGAAACAACATTAACTAAATTCAATTCCATACATCAGCTCATGATTTATTACACTGCACTCGCTAACCCTATAACGCTAAATCAATTTGGACATGCTTGTACTTAGGGGCAGATTACCTCGCTGTTCCACCCCTTTAAACAACAACTTTGCTTGTACTGTAGGAATACCATGTATAGATTTTCAGCTTAACACTTCTTAAAAAAATTGTATGTAAAGAAGCTTGCATTCTTATTCATAGCCCTCTTTTCTTGTTGAAATTTATGCCGGGATAGTACCTTCAAGTCCTCATCCCTGTACCTAATACAGTTACACACACTACTACAATAATCACATACATTCAGGTTATCAGACAAGTTTAACACACACTCAACTACACGGAGCTGTTGACCAAGATGTCCCAAGTCCCTTAAATTAATTATTAAAAACTCTTAATGAAATATTGCGGAAAAGAACTGAAATTTGTGTTATAATAGAGAGTAAACCAAGGTCACGCGCTCGAGTCTCTGCAGAGGTGATCACATTTTCATTTAAAAGGTGGGACAAATGAGTATATGGTAACTCTGAATGCACGATCTCGGCTCGTAAGAGATCTCTCTTACAATCTTCAGTAATTAATTACAAGACAGTCGCAGCACCCAATAGTGTTCCAGTATCGGCAGTAGGCGGCAATGCAAGCGTAACTTCGAAATAGAAGAGCAGATTGCCTAAATTGCTACAACTCAAAATATCTTCACCACCTAGCTGAAGCCATATTATTATTATTATCTTTAATTTCTCATAATTATGGTACAACTCAGTTTACAAGGTACGGATTTGATAATCAAGTACCCTGTAAACCTATTACAGAGATAAAAATAACCTAACAATATGGCACGTATCCAGCAGCACTGCCTTCTGTATTCTGGCAATCAGGTGTTTCAGTTTCCGTTTCTCCAAAGCCATTGCCAACGTCTTTGGAACAACTCCCGTGGTAGAGATCACCACTGGCAAAATCCTTACGCATTTTAGTCCCCATAGTTTTCGCATTTCTTCCGCCAACGGTGCGTAGCCTACTTGTTTGTCTTTTAGCTTGGGCAGTTTGCATATTTTTGCTACGTGGGACAGCAACGTCTATCAAGTAGGCCTTTTGCTTTCTTTTATTGAGATAAACAATATCAGGTCGATTGGCCAAGATTTTTCTGGTCGGTTAAAATAGGTATATCCCAATACATCTTATAATGCTCATTTTCAAGCACGTTGACAGGCTGGTAATATATTGTAGTACACAATGCTCGTATCCAGAAGTCCATATTTTATAGCTAGCTCGTGATGTAAGATCATAGCAACATCCTTGTGTCTCTATATCAGCCAGCGTAGAGCAGCCACCGATGATATGATCGATGGTTTCCAGCGCCGAGGTTCATCTACGACATCGATCATCTGCTACATTCTCTAGGATGTGCTTTCTATAATTTTTGTTGCAATGACACGATCCTGTATCGCAATTACAAAGCCCTCAGTTTCACTGAAGAGCGAACCATGCTTCAACCATAAGTTCGACAATGATCGGTCGACATGATGTTGGCTGACCATGTGAGGGTGTACACCATGCAGTTCTTTTCGTAACCATGCCACCTGGCGCTGTTCAAACGAATTAACGTGCTCTTTTGTGTCATATTACATGTCTGCAAGTCGTAGTGGTGTGAATCTCTTATCATTTTCAAGAATGACTTCACACAGAGGAGTACTTCTTGCGCCAAAGAAGTACCGTACTGTCGCAGACGTTCCAGTTGCCTACTTTGGGCGATTGTGAGATCAATGACCCCTCGACCGCCTTCGCTCCGTGGTAGTGTGATACGCACGTTGGCTGCCTTCGGATGATGAAGACGATATTATGTCATTGACACTCGTACTCTCCGTTCTATCTGCTCTAAATCCGTCTTAGACCACTTAACGATCCGGAACGAATACGTACAGTAAGTACAGGTACTGCCCAGGTGTTAAGGGCTTTGACCTTCTTGCCTGAATCCAAGTATGATTTCAAAACCATATCCACTCGATTAAAGAACTTCTTCTGTAAATTGGCTTTATTTTGTGAGTGTCGGATCCTTCGAAGCTGAAGAAAGCCCAAGTATTTGTAGGTCCCTCCCTCATCCAAACACTCGATTAGCTCATCTAGACCAACATCGAAGCTCTATCAAGTTTCCCTCTTGCCAGTATGATCGCCTTGCATTTTTAACCTACTTTCGATTTTTGCAAAAAATGAAAGTAGACTTATGAGATCAACACAGGGCGAAAAAAAGTGTGTCTATCTGTGTGTGTGTATGTGTGTGTGTGAGAGAGAGTCTGTGTGTGTGTGTGTGTGTGTGTACTCTGAATGTATGTCCCCCCTATCAATTCGAACACGGTGAACGCGAATTGAACGAAATTTGGTACAAAGGTAGCACTAGCAAAGGACACCTCAGTGTCATGTTTTATATCGCCGCCATCTTGACGGAAACGTAATGGCGGCCACACAAATGTTCAAAGCTTAAATCAAATTACGACTAACCTAATCATCCGATCTCTACCAAATTTTGCAACAACATACCTTTATGGAGGGAGCATCCGTTGACCAATCTAATAGGTCATCAGCCTAATAGTTTGCGGATGGCGGTCATCTTTGTATGAAAATCGATTCCCCCTATTTATGCGAACACGGTGAAACCGAATGGAACGAGATTTGGTACAGAGGTAGTACTAGCAAAGGGCACCTCAGTGTCATGTTTTATATCGCCGCCATCTTGACGGGAACGTAATGGCGGCCACACAAATGTTCAAAGCTTAAATCAAATTACGACTAACATAATCATCCGATCTCTACCAAATTTTGCAACAACATACCTTTATGGAGGCAGCATCCTTTGACCAAATTAATAGGTCATTAGCCTAACAGTTTGCGGATAGCGGCCATCTTTGTGTCAAAATCGATTCCCCCTATTATTTCAAACACGGTGAAACCGAATGGAACGAAATTTGTCACAGAGGTAGCACCAGCAAAGGGCACCTCGGTGTCATGTTTTATATCGCCGCCATCTTGACACAAACGTAATGGCGGCCACACAAATGTTCAAAGCTTAAATCAAATTACGACTAACATAATCATCCGATCTCTACCAAATTTTGCAACAACATACCTTTATGGAGGGAGCATCCTTTGACCAATCTAATAGGTCATTAGCCTAATAGTTTGCGGATGGCGGCCATCTTTGTGTCAAAATCGATTCCCCCTATTAATTCGAACACAGTGAAACCGAATGGAACGAAATTTGGTACAGAGGTAGTACTAGCAAAGGACACCTCAGTGGCATGTTTTATATCGCCACCATCTTGACGGAAACGTAATGGCGGCCACACAAATGTTCAAAGCTTAAATCAAATTACGACTAACCTAATCATCCGATCTCTACCAAATTTTGCAACAACATACCTTTATGGAGGAAGCATCCTTTGACCAAATTAATAGGTCATTAGCCTAATAGTTTGCGGATGGCGGCCATCTTTGTGTCTAAATCGATTCCCCCTATTAATTCAAACACGGTGAAACCGAATGGAACGAAATATGGTACAGAGGTAGCACTAGCAAAGGGCACCTCAGTGTCATGTTTTATATCGCCGCCGTCTTGACAGAAACGTAATGGCGGCCTCACAAATGTTCAAAGCTTAAATTACGACTAACATAATCATCCGATATCTACCAAATTTAGCAACAACATACCTTTATGGAGGGAGCATCCTTTGACCAATCTAATAGGTCATTAGCCTAATAATTTGCGGATGGCGGCCATCTTTGTGTCAAAATCGATTCCCCCTATTAATTAGAACACGGTGAAACCGAATGGAACGAAATTTGGTACAGAGGTAGCACTAGCAAAGGGCACCTCAGTGTCATGTTTTATATCGCCGCCATCTTGACGGAAACGGAATGACGGCCACCCAAATGTTAAAAGCTTAAATCAAATTACGACTATTCTAATAATTTGATCTCTACCAGATTTTGCAACAACATGCCTTTTTGTGGAAAGCATCTTATGACTGACTACAAGGTCATCAGCCCAATAGTTTTCAAATAGCGGCCATGTATGTGTGCAAATCCATTCCCCATATCAATTCAAACACGGTGAAACCGAATTGAATGAAATTTTTACAGAGGTAGCACTAGCAAAGGGCACCTCATATTCAAGTTTAATATCCCTATAGCAGGTTGTATTTCAACAAGCTACTACAACCAACATTCAATTATACTCCTTGAAAAGGACAAAGAGTTATAACAATACCCATGCAGTTAGGAGAAAGTAGGCTATATGTTCTTTACTGAACATCTTGTTGAAGTCCGAATTCCATCGCTATGCCGTCGCTAAACGTCTGCGTAATATCTAAGAGTCCTTGCAGTTGACGCCGTGTGCTTGCATATATTTTTAAGTCATCCATGTATAGTCTATGTGAATCCTTCTGCTTCACCTCACCAGCTCGCATCTCAAATCCCATTCCACTCCTATTTAACTGCCCACTGAGCGGGTTTTTAGCACAGACAGAACCATAGAGGACTGAACGAATCTCTCTGAAATATTCCACGGTTAATTCGAATTGTACGGGACGGAGTGACTTGGCATCGGTCTTTTAAACGAAGTTTCACATTCTATCTAGACATGATAGAATGTAGGCATTGGACAATGATGTGATCGCACTTGTATATTTTTAATATTTCGATCAAATATGAATGAGGTACGGAGTCATAGGATTTCTTGTAATCAATGTAGGCCATACACAAGTTTCTTTGTCCTTACATAGCCAAATTTACGATAACTGAATCTATTATCACTTGATCCTTGCAGCCTTGCATTTTCCGTCGGCAGCCTTTCTGCTCTTCGGCGAGTATCCCATTCGCCTCGCAATGCCTATACACGCGTTCCGCAATTATATCCATAAATAGCTTGTAAAGCACCGACAGGCAAGTGATGGGCCTGTAGTTCGACGGATCTCTTGAGTCCTCACCTTTCGGTATCAAGAAGGTATCTCCAAAAAACAGAAATTCCGGAGCTTCCTCGTGAAATCGTAAAATTATTATTATTATTATTGTTATTTTTTTACAAATGAATTGACCAGGTCCGATGTTCAATTCCCGGCTATGCCACGAAATTTGAAAAGTGGTATGAGGACTGGAACGGGGTCTACTCAATCTCGGTTGGACCAAACTAGAGGAAGGTTCGATTCCCACCTCAGCCATCCTCGAAGTGGTCCTCGTCTTCGGGCAAATGCCGGTATGGTAATGTGCCCGAATATATCAAACCAGAACTTGTTAAATCCGAAGAACTCAGTTGGATCGTAGAACCTGAAAATCCTCAGCTAGAAAAAAATCAGGTCCTACCAACAAGTAAAGGATGAAAAGGAGACATGTTAATCCTTCCATGATTGCGTTAGGAAAAGAAAAACCATAGATAAACGAAAATTAACTAGCTCATGAAAAACACACAAGACTCAAACAAAAGAAAAATCTCAGAGCGAAGGAAAAGATCTGAAAACATCCATCAATGGCCGTCCTAACACAATCTTCCATCACGATTATAAATCACCACTACAGACTTATTTTAAGAAAAGTTACCCAAAATTTTATTTACTAAAGACATAACACAGAAATGAAAATAAAATGTCTAAAGACATTCCCGTCAGAGATCATAGACGAAATTACTGTCTATAGTCATTTACTGTCCCATTGGACTCAAAGACTGTAATATGTCCAATATAACTTAAATATACATCACCACTTCTGTACACCAATTTACATACATATGTACACGTACACCATTAAATGCTTCAATAATTTCACACGATGTTTCATCAGCCATGCATTTGCTCACTTAATTCAATTAGTGTTCATTTCAATATTGTGCTCACATTCCAGTATAATTTCAACCGAACAGTTAGGCTAAGTCAAATATAGACGTCATCATCTCAATAAATATGTAATAACGATGATGAAGAATATCTTTATTGATTCTGCAGCTCTAATTCTCTTATAGAATTAATCCACCATGATACCATTCAACCTTCCAAACTGTACACGAAGAAACCTTCAGTTACAAATATTCCCATTCTGCATAACACTGCAGACTAATATGCTTCAATAATCATACACACATCAAAAAAAGTTTTGCATCACCTCGGTTCCAAGAGTTCCGGAACCGTTAAATACAAAGGGAATAGAGATCAACACAAACAACATTTCAGCTCGTTTTATTGCTCATGAGACCCACACATTGCATGTTGTACCATCATACAGCTAGACTTTCAGCATTTGTGGTCCAGATTGCAGTACACACCACTACCTCTAATACCCAGTAGCACGTCCTCTTGCATTGATGCATGCCTGTATTCGCCGTGGCATACTATCCACAAGTTCATCAAGACACTGTTGGTCCAAATTGTCCCACTCCTCAACGACAATTCGGCGTAAATCTCTCAGAGTGGTTGGTGGGTCAAGACGTCCATAAACAGCCCTTTTCAACATATCCCAGGCATGTTCGATAGGGTTCATGTCTGGCGAACATGCTGGCCACTGTAGTCGAGCGATGTCGTTATCTTGAAGGAACGCATTCACAAGATGTGCACGATGAGGTCGAGAATTGTCGTCCATGAAGACAAATGCCTCTCCAATATTCTGCCGATATGGTTGCACTATGGGTCGGAGGATGTCATTCAGGTATCGTAAAGCCGTTTCGGAGCCTTCCATGACCACCAGTGGCGTACGTCGGCCCCACATAATGCCACCCCAAAACATCAGGGAACCACCACCTTGCTGCACTCGCTGGACAGTGTGTCTAAGACGTTCAGCCTGACCAGGGTGCCTCCAAACACGTCTCCGACGATTGTCTGGTTGAAGGCATATGCGACACTCATCGGTGAAGAGAACGTGATGCCAATTCCGTGGGGTCCATTCAGCATGTTGTTGGGCCCATCTGTACCGCGCTGCATGGTGTCGGGGTTGCAAAGCTGGACCTCGCCATGGACGTCGGGAGTGAAGTTGCGCATCATGCAGCCTATTGCGCACAGTTTGAGTTGAAACACGACGTCCTGTGGCTGAACGAAACGCATTATTCAACATGATGGCATTGCTGTCAGGGTTCCTCCGAGCGGCAATCCGTAAGTAGCGGTCATCCACTACAGTAGTAGCCCTTGGGCGGCCTGAGCGAGGCCTGTCATCGACAGTTCCTGTATCTCTGTACCTCCTCCATGTCCGAACAACATCGCTTTGGTTCACTCTGAGACGCCTGGAAACTTCCCTTGTTGAGAGCCCTTCTTGACACAAAGTAACAATGCGGACGCGATCGAACTGCGGTATTGACCTTCTAGGCATGGTAGAACTACAGACAACATGAGCAGCGTACCTTCGTCCTGGTGGAATGACTGGAACTGATCGGCTGTCGTACCCCCTCCGTCTAATAGGCCCTGCTCATGCATGGTTGTTTACATCTTTGAGCAGTTTTAGTGACATCTATGAACAGTCAAAGGGACTGTATCTTGGATACAATATACACAGTCAACGTCTATATGCCGGAGATCTGGGAACCGAGGTGATGCAAAACTTTTTTTGATGTGTGTATATGTCACACCTGCCATTAATAGTACGGCACTTTCAACATTCTTTATTATACCACTATCATCTCCCTAAGGTTCCACAAATTTGAAATACTTATAACTATTGTAAGCTCACGTACCATTTTGTCAAACTGTACTGCTTTCATAAATTCCATTAAATTTGACGATTATACGTCACTCTCTTAGTTACCAATTTCTTTGCACAATCTTCAAGTAACCTCAACAAACATTTTGCAAATAAATATGCCAATAGAAATTCGTAACACCATCTCACATTGTTCGAATTATCAAATAATGGTTTCATGATTATTCCAGGGAATTTAAGTCACATCACCTACCAAAATACGCTTATAAACTCATATTCAAAAACCTTTTTGATATGAAAAATGTTGATCAAAATTATATTCTCAAATTGAAAATTCTATCAACGATCAGAAGTAATTAAACCTATATCAAGAAATAAGATATACAATCCTTACTGTAACAAGTTGTAAAGTAAGATCAAGAATCTAACGCGATAGAGAAAACCTCTACTCGACCGAAGTCGAAAAGAAAATTATCTACTCTACACCATGAATCTCACGTTAACAGAGTTACTCACTGAGGTTCATTAGAGCATTTCAATGACTGATCCACCTCAAAACAGTCATGCGATTTCTAAAAATGAGAATGGTCAATACCTATTTCTCAAATACAACATTCTCATAATAAGAGTTCATGAATATGATTTCCAATAAAAATTCTATCATCAAAAAGTTCCCTAAATACTGCAAATCGATACAACAACTCCCAACATATTTCGCAAAATTCTACGTAATGCCCATCATGATAGCAATATATGCTAATATTTCTTCACATATATAAATACACGTATATCTTCTTCCTAATGGTGGTCTTCTCAACGATTAAGAATATTCATAATAAATTATATTCATAATAAATTAATAACATTTCAAAACCGAAATCGATATTATCGTAAACAGCAAAAAGAAAAAAATTGAAGTAATGAAGCGTTCGTTATTCGAACCAAAATCCGATGAAGAAATGAGGCCAAGCACGAAAGAACATCGAACCTTCACCCCACTCCCAAGCATGCTAATAAAAGAATGGTAACTGGTTACAACTCAATACTCTTACTACTACTGATACTGATGAGTAAGGCCCGGATGTTGATGCCGTAAAAAGTTTAAAAAATGCACTGAAAATTTTCAAAATTGACTGGAATAAATGTCCTAAAAATTTGAAAAATGTACTATAAAATGAAGAAAATGATCTTATAATAATACAAGATGTTCAGTTAAGAACATATAGCCTACTTTCTCCTAAATGTATGAGTATAGTTATAACTCGTTGTTATTATGAAAGAGTATAATAGAATCATTTCTTGGTTGAAGACCTTAGAAACTATTTACCTCTACCAAACGCCACAGCCTAGAAAAATACTGCTATCATCATTGAAGAAAGAAAGATAAGAAGTATCTCAAGAATGTTATGGATCTGGAGACATCATCGACCGGACTCGCTGCGTGGCTCAGCGGTACCGTTCCCGCTTGCTGGGCCCTAGGTTGCAGGTTCGTATCCTGGTGCAGTCAGCTGGCATTTGAGAGTGCACAAATGCGAAGGAGCCGTGTCAGTAGATTTACTGGCACGTTAAAGATCCCCTTCGGGCCAAAATTCTGGCATCCCGGTGTCTCTAAAAGCAGCAGTAGTTAAAAGGGACGTAAAACCAATAAAATTATTATTATTGTTATTGTTATTATTATTATTATTATTATTATTATTATTATTATTATTATTATTATTATTATTATAACATAATCGACCTGCCGTGGGCAACATCCAACTTTGAGTTGAGGCATGTCTTTACACGTCTGGTTGTGCATGGCTTTTACAACCCTAATTGAATTAACAAATCTTTCCATGACCCTACAGAGACGTGTGTATACAAACTATGTTGATATTTCCGATTGCTATTTGCCTGAAATAAAAGCATTAATTAATAACCTGAACTAGCACCAACGGCTAGAATTCAGTTACTATGTGAAATCGTTTTGTTCTTTACTTCAAATAACATTTTCAATTAACGCACAATAGGCTGTTACAAACCCTTTACAATAAAAGGTAAAAATGTATCTTAGTATCATCTTGTCATTCTTCAAATTCGATGCGCATAGAATGCCAATGGTATACTAATCAATGGAGTCCCACGTAGACAAGTCGTGACGTGGAGAAGTATCGAACAATATAATCCTAACAGGGCGAGTGCATTCTAGCGGCCATAAGAAGAAACTTTTCAATAAAATCTGGAAGTTAATAAGTAGGCCGGCGTGCAGTTACCTTTTTGACTGCTAGATGTCTCGAGCAAATCTGCTGGCGAATTATGTTTTAATTAAATATATATATTCCATCGTATTATGCACAATATAACGCTTAATTTTAAAACGTCTGAGTCAATACAAAACAAAAAATATAAAACATTTCAAGCAAAAAAAACTCACTCTGATGGGGTTTGAACTATAGCCATAAGAGTGATAGGCCAACGCTTTACCACGCATCCAAATGTGCCAACGAACATCGTTCGATATCAAATGAGTTATATAGAACGTGTTAGCAAATAATGATTTAGACTAAACGATTTCATCAATGGAGTATATTATTTATATATAAAGCATTTCATACAAAGTTTATTTATTTTGTATCAGTACGCTATAATGCATGCAATACTCAAATTAGTGAGATATAAGTCAGGCAAAAGATATCCGCTGCCATTTTGTCTTGTTACTGAGACGGCTCAGCTTCTTAAAATCACTTCAGCACTATAGGCACCGTGCAGGCAGCTCGAAATGCTACTACTAGCGCTACGTAGTGGCCCGTTCTGAAACAAGAGGTGAGGCGTATTGCGAGAGTCTCAGTACAGCATGTGTGACGTTCGAACAAGTTGCGAGTTTAGAGAGATTCAATTCGGGGATCTAAGTGAATCATCATGGAAGAAAGGAAAAAACCTAGTTGTCAGTGGCCACGTGAATGGCGTGGAAGAGTTAATTTCGAATGCTTTCGGATATATCACAGGAAAAGTCACCCGGCAAACGTCTGTGACTTTGCCGCCTTATATCGTGAAACTTGAGGTAGGCATGGTGTAGTTAGGTCACAATTTATAAAGTTTATTTTGGAAGAATTACTTAATGTATCTCAATACGTAGACTTTCACGACCACTAACAGACATTGTAGTATTTAATTTGGGGATATTAAGGTCGCCTATAATATATATACAGCTGACGCGTTTGCATGTTTGCTATGTGTTAATAACTTGTAACCATTTTTATTTTGTGTTTAGGTTGACCAGAATCGTAATGTCTCGAGCAGTGAATGTTCCTGTCCTGCAGGCGCCAGAGGAACTTGCAAACACGTAGCTGCGGTAGTGTATTTTGTAAATAATGAAAGTGTTGTCTCGAAAACAGACCATCCGCAACAATGGGGAAAACCGAGACCGAAAACAGTGTCAAAAGAAAAATATAGGAAAGGCAAACGCGTAGAAGCACTGTTCGGCAAAAATACTTTAGAGACATCTCTTCCTCCCTTTGAATTAAGTGAGGATATTTTAAAACACATCCCATTGCAGTCTTCGTGCAATACTTCGAGCAGAAGCAAGAACTGAAATCGAACAATCGTGCAGGGCCGTAGTCAGCTCGTTGATGGACTGGGTAGTGAATGATGTGGAGAGAGAGGAATATGAGGAAATTGTGACACAGCTGTACAAGTCTCTAACGCCGTGCGCTCACCTGTCAAATACACCTTTCACACTGTGAGTGACGAAAAGTTTTTACCAGCAAAGTTCAGGTTGATACAGATCAGATAATTAAAATCTCCCTGGAAACTGTACCTCAATCACGAAGCCATCGATGGTTTCAAGAAAGAAAGATACGAATATCTGCTAGCACGATAGCACATCGGATCAAAACTAGGAGACATAACTTTGATACTTTATCTCTCGCATTTGTAACTGATTCACCAATTGGGGGAGCTACTTTGAACAATCTTTCTTGCGGAAGTGAAATGGAAAGTGAGGCAGTAGAATGTTATGCAAGTTCATTCAGTGTTCGTGTGTATAACAACCTTGGATTTGTGGCTCTCCAGATGGCATAGTTCTCAAGGGGAATGTAGCTGACAGAGTGTTAGAAGTTAAGTGTCCGTCTTCCTGTAAAGATAAACCAATAGTTATGAGGCTGGGAATGTGAATGTACGTTATCTTTACGCTGACGGGCAAAAAAAACATACATTTAAAGACAAGCCATATGTATTACACACAAATACAAATACTAATGTACATAACTGGCTTAGAAAAATGTGATCTATATGTATATAGCAGAGCACAACAGTTGACCATACCTGTTTATAAGGACAATAAGTATGTCGAGGAATGTCTCACCAAAATTTCAAAGTTCTATTTCAGTAATTACTTGCCAGCAATTAGCGGTATTCCTAATGATAATTAAGTAATCAATTGTACTCGGTAAACACTGAACAGTTCAATAGAAAATGAAAACAAAGAATATATATAACATACTGATGGTAGACAAATTCTCGAACTATTCTTTAATTATTGGAGTTTGCAAATTTACTAAAACGCAACACATATGCACAATGTTATCTACGTACGGAAACAGTTCTGTTGGCAATTTCTGTAATTTATTGTATGTTTTGATTCTTTGAATACACCTTTCTACATGAATTCTAACACTCGCAATATTGTAAGTACTCTCAACCTCCTCAACTGTTAATCTCCCTTCATGTAAGAACGGTGGAGTCACTATTACGACACCGCGGCCAGATAAGTTAGTTCTGATGCCAGGAAATCCTTTATCAGCCATGACCTCATCGCCAGGTTGAAGTAAAGTTAATAAACCACTGTCAGTTGTTATGAATGAGTCACTAGCTCTTCCACCATAACATTTCGATTTAAAGGCGATCATACCACTAGGCGTGATAGCAATTAAAAGTTTTGAAGTGTGGCAACCCTTGTATTGAGAATAGAAATACACTCTCTGATCTACTTGGGGAGGCTGTTCAACCCTAAATTCCGTGCAGTCAATAATGGCTCGACAATTATTGTAATTTCTCTTAAATTCTGGAGGCATTGTTTCTCTAACACTTTCCTTACTATATAGGCCAGAATATGAAATTTTTCGTACGCTGCACGAGTTGCATAAGAACGGTCGTAAAAATACGTAAAATTGTAGTCCTGTGAAAACCGAATAGCACTCTCAAAGCAGAATAGGACAGTCCAGTTTTCATTTTCATTAGGAAAATTAATAATCTGGTTTCTTTACAAACTTTGGAAACGTTACAGTTTGGTAATAACGCAATCAGTAAAGCGAAGACGTGGAAGTTTACACCTGTTAAATCATGCATTTGTGTATTGTTCCTTATGGAACTGTAACCTTGGAAACCGGGGCTCGTGACGTCTGCATGATCGTCTTCCGTTCCACACATTTGATCATGTTTCGAAATGTTCCTTCCCGGACCGAAATTAAGTGGAATACATGCTTGTGTATTAACGCCGTTTACATTTACAGAACAAGTAAACATGAAGTCTGAACAATGAAAATCAGATGCGTCTGTTCCCACGGATGCATCATTGGTTATGTTACTTGCGCAAACTGTAGCTGAAACTTTTCCGCCTGGTTCTTCCTTTTTTAATCGTTTGAGTTGTCTGTGAAAGCGCTGTAAGCTAGGACCCGGCGAAACATTCCTCTTCTTGTATTCATCAGGAAATATTGTCGGAACATAGGCTGGACTTAGTGGGTGTCCAGATCTTCTGTTTCCGATGAAATGTGCACTGCATATTCTTGAGTAAGTCGTAGGTTGCCAAAGTGATCCATCAATGCTAAAAATTAACACCAAAATGAAATTAAATCGGGTCAGTTGAACTTATTGCAAATTTGTGTAGTATGTACGTGTACTTACTTCCTTCGGTTAACTGCTTGTATCCATCGCCTCCTTCGGTCCACTTCTATCGATCGTTTTGGAAAACAATAATATTGTATTTCACTTCCCGTATTTGCATAAGTATTGGAACAACCGACAACACAACAATTGCGTTTACTTGATCTGCGTTTCTCTGCCATTATCGTCGGAGTGACTACACGCTCATACCAGAACAGAGACTGCGAGCAGTAAGGTAATCTGTGCTGCGAGCCTGGAGTGTGCCTCACCTTCAGTTCTCCACCCGGCCGCTAGAGCGACACGGACGGTGCCTATAGTATTACAAAATAAACTTTTAATTTCGAACGTGCCTCTTCCTTTAGAACAGTTAAAACGATACTCGGCTCGATAATCGGAACTGGTGGGTCCCATGATATGGATTATAAAGTTTGCATAATTCGCACGGCCGCATCCTGAAATGGTACGGCGGATGACCTTGTAGTTTGGTCACAAGACGGGTCCTATATGAAGGTATGTTGTTACCAAATTTGGTAGAGATCAGATTATTTGTTTAGTCGTTATTTGATTTTACGTTTTGAACGTTTGAGTGGCCGCCATTCAGTTTCGGTAAAGATGGTGGTGATATAAAACATGACACTGAGGTGCCCTTTGCTTGTTTTACCTCTGTACCAAATTTCGTTCAATTTGGTTTCACCGTGTTCGAATTGATAGGGGGGACAGACATTCAGAGTACACACACTCACACACAGACTCACACAGAGACTCACACACAACTCACACACACACACAGACAGACACACATTTTTGGCCCTGTAGTGATCTCTTAAGTCTACTTTCATTTTTTGCAACAATCGAAAGTAGGCTAAAAATCACCAATATTTCAAAAATTCGAAAAATTCAATATAAAATGGAGAAAATGATCTTATAATAATAAACTCACCAATATTTCAAAAATGACATCTTGTTTAAACTGAAAAGCCAATCAAAATAGATTTATAGCCCTTAACAAAAGGTTTATGTTCACTTTAGTCTGAGTTGCACTGCACTACGCATGTCATTCTGATGTTGTCAATCCCATCCGTGCAGTAGTTTTCACCAGAAAGAATGTCTGAGATTTTGCATAATGTTTTATACCCGGTGTTTTGTCCGGCAATTTTTTCAGTTTTGATGCAATACCCGCAGCAATTTTGCCACGATTTTTGCTAGTACTAGTTTCCACCCGGTTGATTATGGAAATGGAATCAATATTACAATATTTCAAATTATCTTGTATCAGCTACTAACTTCTTCTTAATTCTGAGAGACGTAACTCCCTCATATACAGCTAAATTGAAAAAAAAAAATGACCTCAAAAAGCCGATTTCTCTAAAATAAGACCAAAAAAACTACCAAACTTAAAAAAATGCTCTTAAAATGGAAAAATAGGAAAAAAGGCAAAAAGATGCAAAATAAAAATGATATATTTGAAGTAGGGCTCGGAATATTCGCGTATTCGCATATTCGAATAGTATTCGAATATTCGAATTGCGTATTCGGTATTCGAATTATTCGAGGCGTATTCGAATTATTCGAATACCGAATAGTGCGAATACAGCGAATATTATTCGAATATTCGCAACCTCATTAAAATTAAAAAATTAAAAGTGAGGATGAGGACTCACAGAGCAAGACATCAAAAACTCTAAAATTGATAATTTCTGGGGCTCTTAAAAGACCATTTCACATTAGTGATGTAGAACCGACCACAGGTATAAGTTTAATCCAATTAGCGTCTGCTGTGGATGCATGTTACAAAAATCTTTTACACGAAAATGCACAAGACACGGAAAAGATTTGGGTGGAACTACAAGTGCAGATGCTTCCTTGTGATACCGGCGAAGATTCGGATGCTTCACAACCACAACCTCACTCTCGTCCAGCTTTGAAATGGACCTCCACTTCATTTTCAAGCGTCCATTTACGTCCCCGCGCAGGAAAACTGTGGCCGAAGAGCTGGAATATTTTAGGAACGCCCGCGAAACTGTAGGTGCCCCCTGAAATGGTAGAAGGCTAATGAAGAGGTATACCCCAGAATAAGTCAGTTGGCGAGAAAGTACTTATGCATTCCCGGCACCTCCGTTCAATCAGAAATAAATTTGTCCACGGGCGGCAATATTGTTAATGCCAAAAGAACATGCCTTGATCCTGACAATGTTGACAAATTGATTATTTTTAACCAAAATAAGAAATTTTTCGCGCGAAATAATCTTTGAGTTAAAAGCCTGTTGACACTGAAATTTCGGCAACCTTTTCTTATTTTTGTTTTTCTTTCAAGTACTCGTGTCAATAATGTTGTGCTTATGTTGATGGAAATGTGCATTTGCACGGCGCTAAGAGAAGACACGAAGAGTTTCTTATTTTTAACATTTGGTTTTGTAAAAAAGTTAGGCAATATATCGTCGTTTACCCAAACACTGGTCAGCTTGTATTCTGTTTTCTTCCCTGAATTAAAGAATTGACATGTCATTGAAGGTTCCGTGGTTTTTCGTTTAATAAATACCATGGGTCAAAGAATTATTTACATGCTACTTTTGTCTTATTTGGCCGAACTAACTTTATTTGCTGAGCTCAAAAGTTGTACTTGTCTTCATATCTCCAAATCAGAAGTGCGCGTTTCCCAAAAACGGTAACAGTACTGCTTTTCGAGCCTGAATTTAATTTATCATTGTTGAACAAAACTTTTAATTACGAAATTCACTCATATAAAAGCACTGACATACTAAATAATTTGTAAATGTATAACCTGTTCCGCAATAACTTACAGCAAAAACCCATTTAAGACGAGAAAAAGTCGCATAATAACCGGAATAGCGTATTAACCGGGCGCGGCTGAAACGCACTTGTGAAGGTTGAATTCATAGATATAGGAATGAGACAAATACCGTAATTCGAACGATACGAATAGAATATTCGTACGAAACAGTCAATCCAAATAATGAACAAGAAGTTCCGTGACGAACTAAAGAGCCGTCTTTTCTTAAAATGTAAGATTCATGCTAATGATTAATCTATATGGACCTATCTAGAATAATGACGAAATTAAGTTGGTAATATCGACATTTCTAATTAGTTCGAAATATACCTGGTGTAATGTAGCTTAATAGAGCACTACAGTTGGCAGCCCTGGTGACTGATATTTTCTTAGTTCATCTCTTAATGTACCGGTACAGAATACAAAATTTGGTTGAAGTCCAATGGATAGCATGGACGTTACATGTAGTTAGACATTGGATCTATCGGCGCGTGTGAAATCATGTTGGCAACAATGTCATGGATGTGTTGGTAAGAAATAATCCGACACATTATATCTCTTGTTGGGCCAATTTTGGATTAAATGCATTTGTTAGTATAGAAGTTACATGTATTTAAAAATTGGTCCTATCAGCAGGCTTAGAATCATGTTGGTAGCACTGACGTTTATTAGTTACTCCAAATTAATGTATAATGTCAGGTACTGTACGTGTGCATAGTTTTAAGCTGTTGGCTTGCATACTTTCTGAAATATTGGTATTTGGATTTTAAAAAATAGAGAGAGCATTTATTAACAGTTGGCAGCCCTGGCAGCTTCTAAGAATACGCTCACTCATATCTGGTTATATGCACATAGTGCATACGAAATTTGTTTGAAATCCAATTGATAGTGTAGAAGGTGTATGCATTTAAAAATTGGACCTATCAGCACATGGTGGAAAGAACGGAAGGAGATGCCTTCGCTGCGCTGCCTAGTGCAAGCTGCTGAAGCCAAACGGCACGCCCACTTTGGGTGCCAAGAAAATGGCTGTTCCTATGCTTAGAGCCGTAAACCACTCCAACTAGTCTTGGAATTTAGTGACATAAAACTGCAATGATAACTCAAGATTTTTTTTGGATAAGCAGAAAACAATACGCTGAAACACTGATTAAATTGAATAGCCTACAGGTGTCTGAAGGTGCGAGTTTTACCAAAGAAGGAACATCTTGGGAACTACTCACGGTATTTAGGCCTACACCAAATTGATTTTTAAGTTCTTATTGGTGTTCAGGCATTCGTCAGTTTTTAGGCCTAATTTCGAGCACAGCCACTTTCACTCATTGTTCGTACACATTTTGATATTCAAGAATACGAACCTTAAAAATAATAAACTGAACACTTATTCGATTCGTAGAACCACATGCAAGTCACGGAACACGGAATACAAGTTAAGGTTACGCCCACTTTGTACGCAGCGCTTTGCTTCACTCAAACGAGCTCAGGGCATCTCCTCTTATTCTTTCCTCCATGTATCAGCAGGCTTAGAATCATTTTGGCAACACTGCCATGTATGGCCTCCTGGAAATTAAACTGAAATATTATTAGGCTATCTATATGTGTGCCAAATTTGGAATAGCTCCCATGCTTACCTTCCAAGATATCCAACATGGAGCTCAAAATTCAATTTCGGTTTTTAGCAGTTGGTAGCACTGACATCATTTTCTAATATGGCCTTGAGATATAGATCTTGACTCACACCAAATTTGGTTTCGATTGTTGCAGTCGTTTAGGAGTTGATAGGGGGGGGGGGGGGGGCAGACAGATACACATTTGCCGGATCGATCTCATAAGTCTACTTTTTCCTCATTTTTGCAAAATGTGAAAAGTAGGATAAAAACAATGGGCATACCTTTCAAATTATTCGAATACAATATATTCGAATGTGCACGAATACGTTATTATTCGAATACAGCGATTCGAATACCAGAATAACAATGGTACTCGAATAATATTCGAATATTCGAACATTATTCGCGTATTCGCGAATTATTCGTGTCTGTCGAATATCCGAATATTTGAATATTCGAATAGTACCAAATAATTCGAATCACAGTCCGAGCCCTAATTTGAAGACGGGGTGGCCCGTCCGGAGTTTCTATGTACTTCAGCATTGTTTTAGACAGCTCAGTAAAAAGTTGACATGTCATCAACATCCGGGCCCCTACTGATGAGAATGTCGGTTCACTACCTTTAAGATGATTCTGGTAGACTGCTTACTTAATAAATATGCCAGTACGTCAATTTGAATCCAATGCTGGTGTCCAACACGTCCATCCATCCTGGGCTCGAACTGGGATAACTCTCACGAGCTACTCCTTCCCTCCTTGGAATTGAACAGTATCTCAGGTACATCCTTGGTCTCGTACACCCGATTGTAAACGGCATCTGGGCAATTTATTTCAGATACATTTCAGTGGTTTCCACGTGTTCCCTTCATGCCTTCACAGATATCAATTTTCCTGTTCGAAAATATCACTGATTATTTTGGAAAACGTCACTAGTAGTTGCAGGATTCACTGGAACTTCACGATGATTCATTCTCCACTTCATGTATTATGTTCTTTGTTTCATATCTAGCCCACAATGGCTGTAGGTTCAGTTATACGTTGAAGTAGTCCTCTCGACGTCATGACAAATAACATCTCATATAAATGTAGACGAACATTGGTAGACGAATACTCTTCCTTTTAAGTAATGTTCTCGAAATTCAATAAAACATCTGATATTCTTCACAACAACAATCCAGTGTTAAAATACGAGTCCACTGTAACACGTAGAATACAAGTATAACAACCCGTAATACTCGTATTAATTAAACTCAATAATTGTCTAACTCCCGCAAGCCTCCGTGACTTAGGCGGCAGCACGCCGGCCTCTCACCGCTGGGTCCGTGGTTCAAATCCCGGTCACTCCATGTGAGATCTGTGCTGGACAAAACGGAGGCAGACTGGTTTTTCTCCGGGTACTCCGGTTTTCCCTGTCAAAATTTCATTCCAGAAACACTCTCCACTATCATTTCAATTCATCTGTCATTCATTTAATCATTGCCCCAGAGGAGTGCGTCAGGCCTCGGCAGCCGGCACAGTTCATATCCTCGCCGCTAGTTGGGGGCTTCATTCATTCCATTCCTGACCCGGTCGGAGACTGGCAGCAGGCTGTGGATTTTCATTTTTCAATTGTCTAACTCCCATATATTCTATCATTCAACTTCACATCGAAGTGACAAGTCCAGATATATAATGATCTCCCTGATAATTTCAAAGTGTCCTCGCCCGCAGACGTAAAATACTGCTCAACTTGGCGAAAAGAATGTTCATATGACAAGCACGAAGGTCTGTTTACTAAGTATGGTCTCGTTCCGATACATGAAAACATCTGGTCTCTCTTCTGTCACGCAGGCTTAAGGAAAAGTAGCTTCTTCCCCCACCACGCTGCAAACTAATCTATGTATATCGCAGGTACAGATACATAGATACATCTTATGTCGAACTCAGAGTCAGTACTGAAGAAAACTCAATTGTAGTATCTTCATAATAAGACGTGTTATTATCTGGCCCAAATCAGACTGCAAATACCGCTCTGCATTCCTCTTAATTCAAATATGAACGTCTCAACGAGCGTGCATCTCGAATGAGGACAGGTTATCGATGGGGATTGGCCTTGATTTTGCCGTCTGAGGCCTTCAAACACACAGGGTTTCGGAAAAGAATGCGTTCTTCTGTTTTACATTCTCAGCTGGGCATAACAAAATAAATACATCGTAAAATCACGATCGCAGCGGCTCATTGCGCTGTTTCAAAAAGTTCCATCAATCTCAACTACAAAATACCGGCACAGTACCTACCGTAAGGTCACGGCTGCCTCCTTCCCTCTTCCTTCCCTATTCCTCCTACTCTTCCCATCCCTTCATAAGGCCCCTGTTCGCTTTGCAAGTGAGGCCACCTGAGCGAAGTACCAGTCACACTCCCCAGTTGTATCCCCCATCTCAGAGTCTCAAGCTCCAGGACACTGCCGTCAGTGGCGGTAGAGGTGGGATCCCTCGCTTACTCCGTGGGGAAATCCAACCCTGGAGGGTAAAACGATAACGAAAAAACGGAATTGACCACTTAGAATCACGCTACAACTTCATTTGTATTTCCTCGTGCGGAGTTCTTTCTGTGCCCAGTGCTCCTACAGGCGGATAAACAAACTGTTAGCATAGACAGACTAAAGCCAGCCTTCATGCTACCCGAAACGACATCAACAAGTGATTGTTGCATCACTCTTCCAGATACTACCCCATCAAACTCCGCCACTCCTGGACCAGCCATGCCTGCCACGCAGCAGCAAACCAAGACTACACGATCAGGAAGACGTGTTACCTTTCCCAAGAACTATGCACACGTTGTCACTGGGGAGAGAGGGTGTTGTTGCCATGAGTAACATTTTTGTAAGCGTGATACATACTTCACTTGTTAATAGTAATTTATGTACCTTGTGTAATTTCAAGTATTGCAAAAATAAAATTCAACCTTATATTGTTAGTTAATGAACACGATATTGCACGTGGTTATCATTAATAACTAACCACAGCACCATGGATAAACACAAAATTATTTCAATATTCTCTCACCCATTTGCAGAAACAGACGAAATTTTTTAGATGTACAGACGGTAAAGATTCTCGTAACATGTACAGTATTATTATTATTATCACTAATATCTATAGTTCCTGCCCTACAAATTTTTTGTATGATGAAGCGAGATCCTTAGTGATTCTACTACACCTTGGTTAGAGGGAAGCAATGAAAGAGACTTGTAGCTAACATGACCGTTAATCTCGCGATCATGAGCCACGGGACCTCCTTTTTACATGAAACCCGAACCACAGGACATTGTATTTCAATTCGAAAATCTCACATGCATTGACCGGGAATCGAACATGGTCCGTCTTGGTGAGAGGCAAAGAGCTTGAACCCTGCGCCACCACGCTCCCCACATTGGTTAGAAACGAAAACATTTAAAATAAACATATAACTCATGGCTAGTTCTTTTGATTCATGGTACGTTATTTCATCCAGCATTTTCATGTGCATTATTAATTTCTAGGATCTAATTTACTGTAGTTGCCAACACGGTAATACTCTTTTATATTGCATGTCCATGTCAAGCACCAGCGGAAAATGATATCCAGTTCTTGTACAGTGAAATGTACTCTGCACTTCTATTATTTGTCGGACCACCTAATAGCAGGAAGCGTGTAACACAACAGCGCTGTGCAGTACAAGTGTAGGTGTGAACGAGTGAGATAGTGAAATAGAAGATCCATAACATCCCAGCCTTGTCTGGTTTAGTAGGGTAGTTCACATCGTATATTTTGTTCGATACTCTCTCACGCACTTACAGAAACAAGTAGTTCCGTGAAGAACTATACAGCCTATTTTCATATATCCAACTTATACCAATTGCCTCTATCAGAATACAAAAGTTCAGATTGATTGCTGTAATAGATTCGTAGATATTGAGAACCGTCTAAATATTTCGTATGGTCACCATGTTGGATTCATATATATGTAGGTCTTAGAGTTATGTACTATTACATGAAGATTATTGTGTAGGTGTAGCATTAAAACTTTAATCGCATGATTAGAACACAAGAAATGAAAACCAGATTTTAAATTGCGCATAGTTGCCATCTTGTGGTTAAGGAAACAATTGAAATAAATTATATGCCAGTGAATTAACGTTTGTATAAGCATTTACCGTACCAAGTTTTACTGTGCTCGGATGGTTAAATAGCGAGAAAAGTCCATTTGAATATTTACATTTCGCGTCACTGCTATGTTGGATTTGTACTTACCAGGTTATTGAAACTCCCATAGGTCAACACACAAAATTTTAGTTTGATTGATATCATAGATTAATAGATATTGAGAACCATATAAATATTTCGGATGGTCGCCATGTTGGATTTTTAGAGTTATGTACTATCAGATGACGATTTTTGCTTAGGTTCAATATTCAAACGTTCAGTTCGATCGCATGATTAACTCACAAGAAATAGGAACTTAATTTTATAATTTCGCACAGTCACCATCTTGAGGTTATGTAAACAATTGAACTAAATTAGATTCCAGTCCATTACAAAGTGTATAAACATTTGCTGCACCAAGTCTCATTGCTTTTGGGTGGTTAAATCATGAGAAAAGTCTATTTAAAAGTTTCAACTTCGCTTGGCCTCCATGTTCGTTTTGTAGAACAAGTATTTGAAAGTCTCATAGGTGATCTTCTAGTGGTACCGTACAAAATTTCAGGGTGATATCAGTAATAGTTTCGGAGATATAGAATGCCGGTGAAATAATTCGCACAGCCACCATGTTGGATTGGTGAGACGTAATGAAATTTGAAGGGCACGGTTGAGGTCGGCCAAAATAGTACTATGATCTTATTGAGTTTCATTGAAATCGCTCCAGCCGTTCGGAAATTATTAGGGAACACACACACGTACATAAGTTGATCTCATAAGCCTATTTTTTCATAAATGAAAATAGCCTAAAAATTAAATTGGTATTGCAACTTTTCAGTCAAAAAACACAACATAATTCCAATTACTGGGACATACGAAAAAATAACCTGAAACATTTACATGTAATTAAAGTATATACGGTACTTGCAGTAGTGCTCGGCTTCCCCGGTGGATTTATATGGTTTATGGATGATAATGTACACACATCAAAAAAAGTTTTGCATCACCTCGGTTCCAAGAGTTCCGGAACCGTTAAATACAAAGGGAATAGAGATCAACACAAACAACATTTCAGCTCGTTTTATTGCTCATGAGACCCACACATTGCATGTTGTACCATCATACAGCTAGACTTTCAGCATTTGTGGTCCAGATTGCAGTACACACCACTACCTCTAATACCCAGTAGCACGTCCTCTTGCATTGATGCATGCCTGTATTCGCCGTGGCATACTATCCACAAGTTCATCAAGACACTGTTGGTCCAAACTGTCCCACTCCTCAACGACAATTCGGCGTAAATATCTCAGAGTGGTTGGTGGGTCAAGACGTCCATAAACAGCCCTTTTCAACATATCCCAGGCATGTTCGATAGGGTTCATGTCTGGCGAACATGCTGGCCACTGTAGTCGAGCGATGTCGTTATCTTGAAGGAACGCATTCACAAGATGTGCACGATGAGGTCGAGAATTGTCGTCCATGAAGACAAATGCCTCTCCAATATTCTGCCGATATGGTTGCACTATGGGTCGGAGGATGTCATTCAGGTATCGTAAAGCCGTTTCGGAGCCTTCCATGACCACCAGTGGCGTACGTCGGCCCCACATAATGCCACCCCAAAACATCAGGGAACCACCACCTTGCTGCACTCGCTGGACAGTGTGTCTAAGACGTTCAGCCTGACCAGGGTGCCTCCAAACACGTCTCCGACGATTGTCTGGTTGAAGGCATATGCGACACTCATCGGTGAAGAGAACGTGATGCCAATTCCGTGGGGTCCATTCAGCATGTTGTTGGGCCCATCTGTACCGCGCTGCATGGTGTAGGGGTTGCAAAGCTGGACCTCGCCATGGACGTCGGGAGTGAAGTTGCGCATCATGCAGCCTATTGCGCACAGTTTGAGTTGAAACACGACGTCCTGTGGCTGAACGAAACGCATTATTCAACATGGTGGCATTGCTGTCAGGGTTCCTCCGAGCGGCAATCCGTAAGTAGCGGTCATCCACTACAGTAGTAGCCCTTGGGCGGCCTGAGCGAGGCCTGTCATCGACAGTTCCTGTATCTCTGTACCTCCTCCGTGTCCGAACAACATCGCTTTGGTTCACTCTGAGACGCCTGGAAACTTCCCTTGTTGAGAGCCCTTCTTGACACAAAGTAACAATGCGGACGCGATCGAACTGCGGTATTGACCTTCTAGGCATGGTAGAACTACAGACAACATGAGCAGCGTACCTTCGTCCTGGTGGAATGACTGGAACTGATCGGCTGTCGTACCCCCTCCGTCTAATAGGCCCTGCTCATGCATGGTTGTTTACATCTTTGAGCAGTTTTAGTGACATCTATGAACAGTCAAAGGGACTGTATCTTGGATACAATATACACAGTCAACGTCTATATGCCGGAGATCTGGGAACCGAGGTGATGCAAAACTTTTTTTGATGTGTGTATAATACTACAGAACTGGCACATTATACATAAACTAACAGAAAAACAAATGTAAAAATATAACTTTTTGTGGAGGTAGTGGCAGTGATACGTAGTATGGTATAATGGACAAACATTCACGTCATTTTCCCGTAATGATAATGATAATAATAAATAGGGAAACAGCTATTTATTAACTACAGTACTGACACAATACTTGTAATTTACAAACGAATTGAAAAATATGATAAGAAAGAGGAGTAAGTGAAATAAAAGACACTGGCTAGGGCCTATATCTCATTGGCTGTTAGAAAAGTAGTGACCAATAATGTCGTCTGTTGTCGCATAGCGCTGTTAGAAAATAATCAGAGCACATTGGAAAACGTTTGCTGTCCCGAGCTCCTGAGGTAACAACAGTGGATAAGGATCGGAATGAATGAAAGTAAATTTGAAAGCACCAACGCTTATTGCAGCTGATCTACACCTCAATGTACTGCACCAACACCATCGCACTTATACAGAGGCATAATACTTTCATGATGATATCTGTTTTCAGGGGCCTAAGAAATCTTTTTGTACTAATTCCTCCCCGTGACTGCAATTTATAGGCAGCGCAAGATGCAACTACAGTATATTCGCAATTCTGCTCCAGAACACGGGTAGGGGCGGCGTGATGCAGTCCGCTTTGTCAGTCAACAATAGACTTATTAAGATATTCTTACAGTTACACTACGTACATGAATGGTTCTAGGGCCTTAAAACGTGTTTCTCAAGTTCCTTTTGTCTGTTATTCTAAATATAGAGAATGGAGAGGTTTGTCCAAAATATCAAATGGACATGGTTACCAACAGGTTTTCAAACGGTATGTAAAATTCGTTGTATTTAGGTGAAACGGTTTAGATTTGTGCCAAAGCGCTTAAATGCAGGGAAGGGAGTGGTTTGTCCGAAATTTCAAGTAGACATTGTTACTCGTCGGGTTCCAAAGGGTAAATACATAAAGTTTGGTTCAGATCGCTGAAACGGTGTAGATTTGTGCCAAAAGGCCTAAAAGCAGGAAATGGAGTGGCTTGTCCGAAACTTCATGTAGACAGTGTTACTCGCAGAGTTCCAAAGGGCAAATATACAAATTTTGGTTCAGATCGGTGAAACAGTGTAGATTTATGCCAAAGGGCCTAAATGCAGGGAATGGAGTGGTCTGTCCGAAATTTCATGTAGACATTGTTAATCTTCGGGTTCCAAAGGTTAAATACATAAAGTTTGGTTCAGATCGGTGAAACTGTGTAGATTTGTGCCATAGGGCCTAAATGCAGGGAATGGAGTGGTCAGTCCGAAATTTCATGTAGACAGTTTTACTCACAGGGTTCCAAAGGGTAAGTATACAAGTTTGGGTTCAGGTCGGTAAAACGGTGTAGATTTGTGCCAAAGGGCCCAAATGCAGGGAATGGAGTGGTTTGTCGGAAATTTCATGTAGACAGTGTTACTCGCAGGGTTCCAAAGGGGAAGTATACAAATTTTGGTTGAGATCGGTGAAACGATGAAGAATTGTGTCAAAGGGCCTAAATTCAGGGAATGGACCGGTCTGTCCGAAATTTCATCTAGACAGTGTTACTCGTAGGGTTCCAAAGGGTAAGTAGGCCTATGGAAAATTTGGTTCAGATCGGTGAAACGGTGTTGATTTGTGCCAAAGGGCCTAAATGCAGGGAATGGAGTGGTCCGAAATTCCATGTAGACAGTGTTACTCGCAGGGTTCCACAGAGTATGTATACAAATTTTGGTTCAGATCGGTGAAATGGTGTAGATTTTTGAAAAAGGTCCTAAATGCAGGGAATGGATTGGTCTGTCCGAAATTTAAAAGTAGTCAGTGTTACTCGCCGGGTTCCAAAGAGTAAGTATACAAATTTTGGTTCAGATTGGTGAAACGATGTAGATTTGTATAAATAACAGACAGACAAAACAACATTGAGTTATATATATATATATATTGTGCCCAAATCCAGTTGCCTAGATTTGAGGGAACAGGCCACGATTCTAAGTTCGGATATGGATGTTTGAATAGCGCGCTCCAAACCTTCTTAGAAGCTTTTCGAAGGAATTTACAGCCAAGAAGTGGGTAAGTGATGTAAGAGGAGAGCGTCATAGTCGAGGCTATATGTCACTAAATATTTCCCGTTGAGATGGAAACATGAAAACTATATCAGATTACGGGCAAGAACAAGAGAAGAAGAATGAACTTTGTTTCAAAGAAATTGATTGAACATAAGCCGAGTTATGAGCTGTTTTCGTTCCAGCGTTTTCGCCGCAGTGACCTCGAGCCAGCAAGCGGATGGATATATAAGGCGAGCCTCGCAGGCAGAGGTAGGGTCGCTTCATCACAAGCACTCCGTTGACTTGGTCGTGCTACGCCAAGGCTTATAAACTACAGAGGTTGCCTCAATTTTCACTCACCAATCAGCGCTCACAAGGTGGATGACGTCACAAGATACCAAACGCGCCATGTGGGGAACGTAACGAAACTGTCAACATCAGCTGTTGAGTACGCAAAGAACAGTTTTTTCTCATGCAATTATTGGTAAATGGGTGATAAAATAACTGAATGTAGCCTACTTACATTTTATGTTGTGATCTTGAATTTCTTGGAAATTCGCCTAGACTCCGTACCAGTATCGTGGGTGTTAGTGACTTCCAATAACCACTTCTTATGCAAGATGCAGACGGTGCGTCAGGAACTTCTCTCGAGACAAAATCTGTCGTTCTTCTTAGAACGTTCCTGCCTCGTTGAAATCCGTATTTTCCGTGAAATGTGACGAATTTTGCTGAAATGTGCCGGAACTGGTTTAGCCAAGTTTCTGAGGGATCGGTCATATCACTGTATGACAAGTGTTTAATCCAGGTTGGTAATGCATAATCATGTTGAGTTTGCATTCCATAGGTTAAGTTCCCAAGTTGTAGAAATTTATCTTGGAACTTGTGGGCTACATAACCTGCAACATAAGCCTTGCCATCCTCCTCACTTTTTTCCATGATATTGGCAATGAAGAACTCTGGTTGCACATTGCTCCCTACGGTTGGTTCTGGAAGCACGTTACTTGATTCAGACACTATGCCAGCTTTGTTTATTAGTGCTTTAGCAACTACATATTCATCTGAATCTGGATCAGCAGTGTTTGTTTGCTTTTGAACAACTCCTGGATTTTTTCCTAAAATAATCATCCTCAGTCTGTAAATACAGTCAAGGGGAGAAGGATGGTCGCGTAAGCCACCACGGATTCGCAATTGTGAAAAGAGGTTTTCCAGTATATTTTGATTTAGCCTATATGTGAGAATGTACTTTGTATTATGCCTACGGGCCATATCTCTGGACAGAAGTCGAAGGGATTTTATTGAAATGATGACTGCTTTCTGGAATATTTGCAAAGAATTTTTACCAATGCAAAGAGAATTACTCATGAAATTTTCCGTCTTGTCCAAAATCGAAATACCATGCATGCGCGTATATAAGGCGTATATCTGGAGCTGAGGGGGCTCCAGATCCCCCCCCCCCCCCCCCCCCCGAAAAAAGCCAACTTGGGTACAACATACAATGTATTTCACAGTAGCCTACTTTTAAGAAATAATTATCAATTTGTAAAAGAAAATGAGTGTTTACCTTTCTGCTTAATGAATTGACAGTAGCCCATTTAGATATTTTCCATTCATACTCCATAGGCTATAATAGAAAATTCATTAAGTACTCACAATTTTCCACGATAGTCAGCTCCCCCACCTCTAAAAAAATGTATATACGCTCCTGATACCATGTACGAAATATGTTAAAAATATTAACAGCTTTAAAATCATCCTAGCAGGACATTAAAACTTAAGAGTAGGCCAGCTGGGCTCACTTACCATTTGGTTTTAGATTCCTTGGAAATCTTGGCTTTATATTAAGCAATTTGGTCCTGAATTCTAATTCGAAGTCTTCACTTTTAAAGTGGAGGGAACATATCCTACTTGTTTGAGGGTTGCAATGATCTTTTCGCTTACATGCAGCAATCCACTGATTGCGAAGGCATGCGTCTTTAGGTATCGTGAAAAACGACACGTCATTTCCAACTTTATAATAACTGTGACAAACTGCCACAGCACATCTTTGGCCTGGCATGATTATAAACAAAAGGGCTTAAAACACGTGTTTAAACCACTGCAATCCATACAATATAATGTGTGGAAAAGCTGACTTTCCTTGCAAATCACGCGCCTCGCGCGCTACGAGGAAACGTGTGACGTCACGTCCTTTCCCTTCCCTCCGCCATCCCCTCGCCTAAGAGCTCCATATTGAGGCAACCTCTGTAGTTTACTAGCCTTGGTGCTACGCTACGTAAGCGCTCTAGCCGCTTGACTATCACCGAACTTCGAACATCGTTATTATCGCCGAGCACATGGTTGCATTTAAACTTCAACTTACAGCACAAGCTGTGGACTTAGAATTTTCGACAGTACATGGTTACTGAAAGTGTTAAACGATTTCGAGTGAGTTTAGAACTTTCCTTCGTTTTCACAGAAGTGAAATAAGTCTGTGGCACTTGGTAATTTTTACCACTACAACTTGGACATATGGTAGACTATGTCTACAACTTTTTCTTCAGTCCTCATTCACTTATAGCTGGATTATTTATATCCAATAGTTGGTCCAGCCAAGATAAGTCAGTAACTTCAAAACCAGTCTTGCATTTTACAATTCGAAAGCCGAATGGGAATACAGGTTTAGCCTTGTGCGATCTGAAAAGTGAGAAGCTTTGCCCAGCCATCTCGACAGAATTTGTAATTGTGCTGAAAAGATTGTAAGAGTATTGGAATACTGATTGTATCACAGTGGGCCTTGGTAATTATTTCATCATGGATCGCTTAGATCAGACCCCTGTCAACTACACTTCAACTCTTGAAGTTGCCAACATTTTTCTGCAAGACATTATAAACGCCACTATGTCTGCGTAAACAGCTTGTGGGTATAACATGGAAGCTGATACGAGAATATAAGTACGCGTCCTAATGGGACAGACAACTGGAAGACTGAGTAGTCTGGTTCAGTCCAGATTTCTACCATCAAGACCTACAAGAATGTAAGCTGCAATTTACATTATTTCTATGCGTAGTTAGTTGGATTTTCTCGTATTTTCTACAGTCTTGCCAACACATTTTTTTTTCTCTATAGTCATCGATATGTTTATTTGCTTTTGCAAATATTTTCTTTCAAAACCTGAGCTAGGACCTGAGTTGATTTTTTACTCAGACTTATACGATTCGATATTTATGGACGAGCAGAACGAGCATTTATTTTAGTTCGATATTTTTTTCTTATTGCTGTCTTTAGCCGTCATAATTTGAGATTTAAGAATTAATCTAAGTTGAGGAATGGATAGTTATCCATCATTTTGAAGTCGAGGTTGATATTCCCCGAACAGTTTGATAACTTTAAACCTAGTTTTGAACATAATAATAATAATAATAATAATAATAATAATAATAATAATAATAATAATAATAATAATAATAATAATAATAATAATAATAATAATAATAATAATAATAATAATAATAATAATAATAATAATAATGGGATTTAATAATAATTATTATTTTTCTATTTTTCTGGAATAATAATAATAAACATTTGTGGTTTACAATAATCATTTTCTGATTATATGATTAATACAGTTGACATTTGAAGTCATACTCTAAATCGGATATTTGTTAATTCCGAAGGTTAGTGGTTAACACATGACCACTTATAATGAACAGTTAAATTCAGTGAAATTGTTTCACGTTTGCATTTCACATTTAAAGCTTTGATAAAGACACGGAAAGAAGTGAAATGGGAAGCTAAGCATGTATAAAGCAGGGGTTTTGCTAGAGTTTATATAAAATAAAATCATTATGACGCAGCGTCTTTCACAACGTTTGCTAATATTAACACTGTGGAATTTCTGATGGTGAAATTATATTGGATATTGTCGTAAACTCATTGGTGAGGTTAACTGATTTTTGAATCTTCCATTTGTCATAACAAGCAAAGGCTTGATTATTTTGTATAATTTGGGAAGATGTCATTGTGTGTGTGCAGATAATTCTATGCCATTCTGAGTGCGCAATTTAAGTCGCAGGAATAAGGTTGTGTAAAATGGAGCACCAATCAAATTGTAGGTTGGATGTTTTTGATGTAGTAGGAGAGTCGTTTTTCGCCACACTTTCGTCGTAATATAACCACAGGTTATTTTGTGAACCATCATTATTAAATTACTGTTGATCCACGTGTTTGAAAATATTTCTAGTAATTGCTTACCCGGAAAATTATTATTCTACTAGTTCCTTTCATTCAGGAAAGCTTTACCGTTGTCTAAATGCTGATTTATAATTCTGTGATTTTTATCACGTGTCAATCATATGGGCCAATGCTGTTGTTTGAAATTGTTACTTATTAACAACCACTATAAGCTGAAAGTATTTTCAGATCCTATAAAAATAAATACACATTTTCTTTAATAAGTCGATGCTGAACATATTTGACTTTTTTTTTCAAAATCACTTTGATGATAATAATAATAATAATTTGTTTCATTATAAAACATGTTAAATGATATTTCAAATTTCCTAATTAAAGTTTTCAAGGAATAATTAATTAATTCGTTGACTGAATCCATATGGAATGGAAGTTATATTTGTGATAATTATATTTTTGATTAAGTCAAAATTATTTTTGACAGACTTTGAATTGAGATCTATGTTTCAATAGATATTTTCTGTTTTTTTTTGAATCCACAAAAATGCTCAAAGTCCATGTAAATCATAGTGTATTTCACTTATTATGAACAACTTTGAATTTGACAAATCCTAATATGACTATTGCCTAAGAAGTGTTAGTCGAAATGCTACGATAATAGTTTTGAGAAATGAACAGTGAAAGTGATTTTCCCAACCAGTGATAAATTTTCTTATTGATCTTCAACGTGTGAATGCTAAATAATTTAGGGATCAGTATGGACGATTGACTTTGCGTTGATAAAACCCTACCCCTCTACATAATTATGTTGAACGAAGTCAACAGGACTGATATTCTGACCTCTCGTTTCAACTTTGTTAGTGTTCATGTGTTGGCGATATTGTTTATTGTGTAAATAATTTATTATTTTCCAGTCATCTTTTATGCCATTTTGGGCATATTTTCTTCGTGTCATTTTGAAGTTTTAAAAAAAATGAGATAATTGTATGGTATGCAATCACCGTTTTCCTGAATCTCCTTCTATCCTTATTGTTGCGTCGAGCCAAAAATCAGTTGAGCATTTTTTTGGTGGGTCTTTGCATTCGACTTTAACCCATCTGGCACCCCGGGATATTTTGATTCTCGTGCTGACTGATTTTTGGTGAAATGCATATGTGGTCGTCCGGACTTCGGTTCAAAAGGGCACAATATATATATATATATATATATATATATATATATATATTTACACAAGCTAATGCAACACTCACAATAACGCAGGTTATCACAAAAATTCTACACACACACCCATGTACACGGGACAACATGTCTAAGCCCCGCAAATGAAATATTAACTGTGGATTCAATAGCATACAGAATACTACAGTCCAATAAATCCTTGAGCAGCACTGAAAAATGGCTTCAAATACCATATCCTATCTCCAATTTACACATGCTAGTGCAACAATCACAATAACGCAGGTTATCACAAACATTCTACACACACACCCATGTACACGGGGCAACATGACCACGATGTCTAAGCCCCGCAAATGAAATAACTACTGTCTACACATGAAAACTGCAAAATGGAGTTAGGAGAATGTAGGAAGTTTGCCACTAATTTTCTCTGGCAGGACAGCATTACATTTCATTTTGCTAATATGCTGATTTACTGTGCATACGATAGCATAGAGAATACTGCAGTCCAATAAATCCTAGAGCAACACTGAAAAATGGCTTCAAATACCATATTCTATCTCGTATTTACACATGCTAGTGCAACAATCACAATAACGCAGGTTATCACAAAAATTCTACACACACACCCATGCACACGGGGCAACATGACCACGATGCCTATGCCCCACAAATTAAATATTAACTGTCCACACATAAAAATTGCAAAATGGTGATAGGAGAATGTAGGAATGTTTGCCACTATTTTTCTCTGACTGGATAGCATTACATTACATTTTGCTAATATGCTGATTAACTGTGTATACGATAGCATAGAGAATACTACAGTCCAATACAATCCTTGATTGTCAATCAGTCAGTTTTCCCATGTGTCCTTCAGCAAATTTTACCGGACTATCATAATACAGAATAAATTGTTGTTGCCTAGTGACAACCTGTCGATCAATGGTGCGGCGTTGACTTTCATGATACAGAGTAAATCGTTGTTGCCTAGAGACAACCTGTCCATCAATGGTGCGGCGTTGACTTTCATGATATAGTGCTAGTCGTTGTCGCCTAGCGACAATATGTCCGTCAAGTTATTAGATCGGTGAAACGGTGTAGATTTGAGTAAAAGGGCCTAAATGCAGGGAATGGAGTGATCTGTTCGAAATTTAAAGTAGACAGTGTTACCTGCTGGGTTCCAAAGGGTAAGTTTGTAACGTTTCATAGCTCGTGATAGAAAACGAGTGCAGTAAATAGCTCGGTTAATAGGGCGCCAATCTCCAACAGACGGTTGTGAGATAAATTTATATTTATTAAATTGAGATTCTTTACTTTCGGGGGAGGGGCAACAGAGGCTAGCTGCAAAACACCTTATTCTATTTATTTTGACCTCTGAGAAGTCTAGCATGGGGTAAATCTTGACAGAAAGTCATATATTGTAAAAATAATGTATTAACAAAACAGGATGAGATGAATGACGTCTTGCGACCTTTCAAGCAGATAAAATAAAAAGGGGAAGTTATTTCTTTAAATTATTGAAGTTAAAAGTATTTACGTCCGACTTGCAATTGACAAATATGCATGAGCTCACCGGGTTGTAGATCTTCATGGGCGATGTTGGCGGAGGTATCTCGTTCCTGAAGTAGACATCTCGCATGGTCTTCCATGGTTCCAGGTACCAATCCTCCCTGATAAAGCTATCAGCTCACTAATTGCACAGATGCTGTCGCCTAGCTGAGTGAATGGAATGGTTTCACTCGTCTTCGATATTCAGCGCAATGCTGGAAATATCCTAGCTAGCTCTCCACTGAGTTTACTAGTTTAACTTTATGAAATTTTGTAGTTGAATCTCAACAAGTGAGGTCCAAGTTTAGAATTTGAAGTGCTTTCAAGTGAAAACATAATAATATTCTTCTTCTCCATTCAGCTCTGTCCCAGCTTATATATGGCAATTATATCTCCCACCGGCAGAAGGGGATCTACCAATTGCAATAGCAAAGTATTGTCTCCAGAAAGTGACGCTCCTTCCTATTGGCCGAAGTAAGTCCTTTATCACGCACCAAGAGGCTATATTGGGGTGAAGGTCTCTCCCCAGTGACACACTTCTATATTGGTGTCATGTAGCGGTATCTTCCTTAAAAATCACAAGGCTGCAATTTTCTCGTCGTAAAACAATTTATTCTAAAAAGGTGGGGAGTACATTGTTCTTACATCTTTTAGAATTAGCCTGCTGGTTACCGAGGGTCTCTCCTGATTGTGGCTCTCTTTCCATTCTTCCTGCCTCTTCATAAGCGGTTTATGGCGGTTCGAGCGGTATCTATTGTCAGTTGTTAGTTCCGCAAGTGAGCTCAAGAAATGTATTTATTGGGGGAGGGGTTGTAAATTTACGGTTTGAAATCTCGGGTCGACGTCTAATTACAAGAATGGATGAGAATGAACATATGATTTTATATTACCCTTAAACACAATAAATATATACATGCACTATGGTTGCAATCGCACATCAATATGGCGCTTAGTTCAATTGTTTTGGGTATGGTGTACAAACACCACAAGTATACACATTTTGGTTGAGATCGGTGAAACGGTGTAGATTTGTATAAATAACAGACAAACAGACAAACCAACATTGAGTTTTATATATATACTGTAGATAGATATAGGCGTACGTGGCCTTGGTGAGACCTGTGTTTCTGTATGGCTGTGGAACATGAGCCACCCCACATACGCTTGAACGTATCTGGGTTTTTGAACCGAAGGTCTTAGGGAAAATGTATGGTCCAATATACGAGGGCTGTTTATTATCAACCTCCAGTGGGCTATAAAGAATTGACAGATTGACATAACAATATTATTCTATTACTAAAAGTTTAGTTATTTTGTACTTATTTTTCAACATAATCGCCAAAAAGGTTGAGGCATTCTTGATTCATGACACCAGCTTTACAATGCCCTCTGCCGCCAGTGAGCTGGGTACGTCCGGACAGTCTGGTTGGTTGGTTGGTTCCTCAGTTTAGGGGCTGCGACAACGCGGTCATGTAGCCCCGTGTAGGCTACTTTGGGTGTGTGTAGAATCTATCTGATAACCGGTGTTATTTGTGATGAATGTATTAGTGTGTGTTATCTGTTTTCAATTCAAGTGAGGACTGCGGACATTGAATTTTTTCAAGTAGTTCCTACTTTTGCCTCCAAACGCCGCCTTCAACGACTACTAGTTCAGAACTTGATTACTAGATGCCACCGCAGTCGGCTCCTGGCGACGAACGTCGGAAACTAAGAACATTTGTCGAATGTTTAACCTATATTATAATTTAGCTTCACACAAGTGTAATTAGTGGAAGGTTCTTTAACATGCCATAAATTTACGACATGGGACCGGCGGCTTTACTTCCGCTCCGAAGGAAGGCATACTGAGGGAAGTTAACGCTCTTAAAAAATCCGACGACTTCGGCCGGGTTTGAACCCGCGATCTTGGGCATAGCAGCTCAGCATGCTACCAACTACGCGACCGAAGTCGCCGTCCGGACAGTCTTCTGAAGTTCTTTGTTGGATGCGAGGCGTTGCCGCCTAACCATACCATCAATTCCAAAAGAGGTGAAAATCACCCGGTGCATGGTTCGGACTAAATGGTGCATGGTCGAAAACTTCCCACTTGAATTCTTTGAGAAGGTCTTCCATCACGTTGGCACAGTGCGGTCGTGCATTGTCATGAATCAAAACCACGCCCGAGAAGAGCGTGCTTCTTAATTTGTTTTGAATTGCTCTGCTTGTAGAAAATGTATGACACTCCGCATCTCTCACTTGGCGGGAGTATCGATGGTAGCAGTCATCTAGCTTGGCTACGACTGGTGCATTGGAGCCCACAATGGCATACGTTGTGAAGGGGACGTAGCAAAATATTGCACGATGTACAGACCTGGCTGTTACCTATCTCTTGTTTACATAGACGCATGATTGGAGGTTGAAAAAAAAATAGTCCTCGTATCATGCAGAAACCAAAAGGTCAGAAAGAAGATCTCAGACAGACCCGTATCAACGCTTTGGGAAGACGAACATCAACTGAATTCTAGAGAGGAGGAAGTTGCAGTGGCTGGGTCATGTAATTAGAGCGGAGGATTCCATATCCAGTTGTGTTTTCTACTCAATAAATTTTTTTCAATCTTTTTTAATTGAAAGTCACATAGGTGAACGTCTAGTAGTGCCCTTTATCACCGTACAAAATTTCAGGCTGATATCGGTAATAGTTTCGGAGATATAGAATGCCGGTGAAATATTTCGCACAGCCGCCATGTTGGATTGGTGAGACGTAGTAAAATTTGAAGTGCTTGGTTGGCGTTGGCCAAAATGGTGCTATAACTTTACCGAGTTTCATTGAAATCGCTCCAGAAGTTTAGAAATTATTAGAGGGGGACACACACAAACACACACGCATACGCACACACATACACACACAAGGGGAAAAAGGTGATCTCATAAGCCAATTTTTTCTTTCATAAATAAAAATAGGCTAAAAATAGTTAGACTTTCTAATGAAATCTACCTAAAACTAACACCGTTTTCAGATTCATAACATTAATCTCTATCACAATTGCCTAATCTTCTAATTTACCGCAAAATCATATAGGCCTGTCTTATTAATTATACCAGACAAATTATATCAGTCAAATTCTGCACAAACCCAAGTACATGGGGATAATTGAGAACGACGCCAAAGCCTCTAAAATGAAACAGCAACAACAACAACATGAAGTCGTCTATAATTCGATCTTTGAATGACCAGTGTAGAACATATTTGATAGGACGCTCCCAAGAAATGAAAGAAATACAGCTTTGAATAACGTACGACATATTGGACGGTGCGTTGAACTCCATAACAATGTAATAGCGAAAGTTATGACCAGCGTGCCTACTCGCGATGCAGAGAGTTGAGATGTTCTGTTTGAAATGCCCTGCAGAATTAAAGTATCGCACACGACATGAGATGCAAATTGCCGAACGAGTTCAGTCCATTATTGAAAAATCGATAACGAATGCAGAAGCAGGATGTAATCAGACGAACGTCCACTGAGGTGATTACACGGGAAACACCTGCATAGTTCAAACACAATACTCGGAGGCTGGCTGGCCGGAATAATACTGGCTGGAATAAGAATGCTTAATCCTCTTTCACGGACATGGTCTAATAATGCGAGGGAAGCGATTGTGTAAAACGACGGCCCTGAGTATTATACTGTTGCATGTGAAGTCTACCAGTCTGACAATAAGGAATACATGCATACCACCATAAAGAAAACGTGTTAAGACATTTTAATAGTCCATTGAATGGAATATTTCTAAGGTTTTAAAGCGAACCAATGACGAGAAGTCAAATAAAGGAACGTGTGGTATCATCCACATTACTCAATAGAGAAATCCGGCCAAAGTCGTCGGATTTTTTAAGAGCGTTAAAAGTCCCCCAGTATGCCTTCCTTCGGAGGGTGAGTAAAGCCGGCGATCCCATGTCATATATTTATAGCATGAAAAAAAAACCTTCCACTAACTAGACTTGTGGAAGCAAACATTTGTAGGTTAGTTTAATAACGATCTATTAGTTCCAACGTTCGCAGCCAGGTGCTGACTGCCATGGCATTTAGTAGCCACGTACGCAGCTAGGTGTCGTGGATGGTAGCATTTGGTAGCAAAAGTAGGAACTACTTGAAAAAATTAATCGTCTGCAGTCCTTCTACCTGAATTACTGATAACACACACTAATACAGCCGTCACAATTAACACCGGTTATCAGATAAATTCTACACACACCCAAAGTACACGGGCTACATGACCGCGTTGTCGCACCCCCTAAACTAACCAACCAACTCAACAGAAATAAATTAGTCAAGTGCTCACAAGATAATTTGGGGATGAAATGTCATGCCGTATCATTTCCTTGCGATCTCACCAACATGCAAGTAAATTTAAATTCATTTGTACCATTCCTAGAGAGGGAACAACCTTGAATATGAACGCGAAACTTGAAGCAGGCCAGGAGGATGTACGCGCCGAGTTCTCTTCATTTAGTCCGCCTGGTTGCGTAGTGGCATTCTTGGCTGTCATCGCCGAAGCCCGGGTTCGATTCCAGGCTCTGTCAAGAAATTTAATTCTGGTCTGAGGGCTGGAACAGGATACACTCAGCCTCATGGGGCAAAACTGAGAAGAGGCGGGTTCCATTCCTACCTTAGCTATCCTGGAAGTGGTTTACCGTGGTTTACTTCTACCCCAGGTAAATGCCAGGATGGTTCCAAAAGTAAGACCACGGCTGCCTCCTAGTTAAATCCTGAACCGAATTTCAAATAAACACATTAGAGCATAGACATGATAGTGACACATGTTATCAGACAAACACCCAAGAATAATGCGCATGATGTTAGAAAGCCTCTAAGGAATCAAGGACAACAAAAACAGGAAGAAAGTTCCATTTTCTCATTGGGTTTTGCTGGCCGTGCTGATGACAAATAGAACATTTCCGCCGTGCATTATGTGCAGTGCAGCAAGTACTGTAGAATCCATTTAGTTGGGAGGTGAAGAATAGAAATGACTGACCCATGCGAGACTCAAACCTCACACCTCTGGTTTTGTCATCAATAAGGTCGTGATAATCCAATGCTGGAATCCAAAGTCAACAGCGGGTAACGCATATTATGTGACTGCTCAGAGCATATGCTGGCTTCACAAAATGTATGATATCTTTCGCCATAGAGAATTAAAGTTGGAGGTTGCGAGTTCGAGTCCCACTTGGCTCATACACTCCAATTCTCTATTCTGCTAACTGGCTCGTACTTTCTGTACAATACACGATCTAATGAATGAAATATTCCATTTGACCGGAAGCTTGTAGTTTTTCGCAGCTCGTAAAATAATAACACATTTTTATTCGTGGAAATCCGCAGTGGAACCCATTTCAAATGTACAGTCACTCAAACAAAGAATAAACGCACTCTGTGTAACTGTACAATTTGTCTCTCATTCTTTCATTCATGTTTAGTACTCGTTTTTCTTTTTTTTTTTCTTTTCAGAACAAAAACTGAACGGAATGATATAAGTGACTTATAGTTGTTGTTTAATTGAGGGGATTTGCGACATCGTGGTCACGTAGCCCTGTGTACTTGGGTGTGTGTGGAATTTGTCAGACAACCTGTATTATTTTGATAGCTGTAATTATGTGTGTATTTGTAATTCAGATGAGGATTGGGAAGGAGGCAGCTACACACATCAAAAAAAGTTTTGCATCACCTCGGTTCCAAGAGTTCCGGAACCGTTAAATACAAAGGGAATAGAGATCAACACAAACAACATTTCAGCTCGTTTTATTGCTCATGAGACCCACACATTGCATGTTGTACCATCATACAGCTAGACTTTCAGCATTTGTGGTCCAGATTGCAGTACACACCACTACCTCTAATACCCAGTAGCACGTCCTCTTGCATTGATGCATGCCTGTATTCGCCGTGGCATACTATCCACAAGCTCATCAAGACACTGTTGGTCCAAATTGTCCCACTCCTCAACGACAATTCGGCGTAAATCTCTCAGAGTGGTTGGTGGGTCAAGACGTCCATAAACAGCCCTTTTCAACATATCCCAGGCATGTTCGATAGGGTTCATGTCTGGCGAACATGCTGGCCACTGTAGTCGAGCGATGTCGTTATCTTGAAGGAACGCATTCACAAGATGTGCACGATGAGGTCGAGAATTGTCGTCCATGAAGACAAATGCCTCTCCAATATTCTGCCGATATGGTTGCACTATGGGTCGGAGGATGTCATTAAGGTATCGTAAAGCCGTTTCGGAGCCTTCCATGACCACCAGTGGCGTACGTCGGCCCCACATACTGCCACCCCAAAACATCAGGGAACCACCACCGTGCTGCACTCGCTGGACAGTGTGTCTAAGACGTTCAGCCTGACCAGGGTGCCTCCAAACACGTCTCCGACGATTGTCTGGTTGAAGGCATATGCGACACTCGTCGGTGAAGAGAACGTGATGCCAATTCCGTGGGGTCCATTCAGCATGTTGTTGGGCCCATCTGTACCGCGCTGCATGGTGTCGGGGTTGCAAAGCTGGACCTCGCCATGGACGTCGGGAGTGAAGTTGCGCATCATGCAGCCTATTGCGCACAGTTTGAGTTGAAACACGACGTCCTGTGGCTGAACGAAACGCATTATTCAACATGGTGGCATTGCTGTCAGGGTTCCTCCGAGTGGCAATCCGTAAGTAGCGGTCATCCACTACAGTAGTAGCCCTTGGGCGGCCTGAGCGAGGCCTGTCATCGACAGTTCCTGTATCTCTGTACCTCCTCCATGTCCGAACAACATCGCTTTGGTTCACTCTGAGACGCCTGGAAACGTCCCTTGTTGAGAGCCCTTCTTGACACAAAGTAACAATGCGGACGCGATCGAACTGCGGTATTGACCTTCTAGGCATGGTAGAACTACAGACAACATGAGCAGCGTACCTTCGTCCTGGTGGAATGACTGGAACTGATCGGCTGTCGTACCCCCTCCGTCTAATAGGCCCTGCTCATGCATGGTTGTTTACATCTTTGAGCAGTTTTAGTGACATCTATGAACAGTCAAAGGGACTGTATCTTGGATACAATATACACAGTCAACGTCTATATGCCGGAGATCTGGGAACCGAGGTGATGCAAAACTTTTTTTGATGTGTGTATAAAGGTTCTCGTGTAAATCCACCGTTGGGACATGGCCACATCACTTACCAAGCATACTCTCATTATTTGAGTGTTCATCAGACTGTCTGCAAATACTAACTGGACTAGTAAACTGCCAAGAACAATATTGAGAAACATATAACAAGACAGTGTCATCAAAACATCGATCTTGTGGACTTGCGTTGCAAGCTCACCCCAACAAACCTCTTCCCCTTTTAGACACATCCGTGCTCTTCTGAAGGTGTTGAAAGGGAATCCATTTTGTCTCGAACTTTCTTCAATACATTTTGCATACTTCTTACAATGTAACGGATTTCATACTTTACTCTCTTACAACTTTCTATCTGCGCATTTACAGTTGCTTTAGAAACTTTCCTCAAGTCCATGTATGTCGACTTCAATCTTAGCACTGTCTTATTTCTCCCCGTCCAACACATGTTTCTAAACACTTCGGAAAAAAAAGGTTTTCCTATATGATGTTGTTGTTAATACATTTGAGGGACTTGGCACATCTTGGTCACTGTCCCTGTGAATTTGGGTGTGTGTTGAACTTGTCAGATAACCTGTAATCCTCTGATGACTGTAGTAGTGTGTGTAGCTGTATTAGGGGTACGTGCCCCAGGACTTTAAGTAAGGTACTATCTTGCATTTGTATGGGAGATGTGTGGATGAAACCCGGGGCAAAACTCAGGATGACCACTGTCAGCACCGGGATTTGAACCTACAATCTCCGAACATTCAAACGGCACAGCAGACTAACTGCAACCCACAGTTTATGTTATCCAGTTCCTGTGCGTGTGTCACGCAAACTGACATGCGTCGGATTTTCTCAGGCTTCCTGTTATAAAAGTGGTATTGAACATAATATTGGGGCAATAATGATTCAACCCAGCAATGTACGTTATCTCACCACTGCTTTCCTGAATTTCATCACGATCTAAGAGTAATAGTTCGATCATATCTTTTGTTAAAAAATTGCATGTGTCCCCCTAATGTAGAAGCCTCGCATGCAAATTGGACAATTATTTGAATAATAAATAAAGAAAACATATGTATTTTAAATTACAGTAAATTGCCTGAAATTCGTGGTTTAAGAATAAATTTCGGTCATTGGCAAAGGCATGGTTAGAAACCACTGAGTCAATGATAAGTACCGGTATTTATTTACACCCTTTTGACCCTTTCATACATCCTTTTTGTTGTGTTGCCATGATGTTATTTTGTTCACAGTAGGCATATATCCTCATACTAAGACAGACGTGATGATCTTATACATCGTAGGAAGGCATGTAACTGGGCGGTCATTTCCAGAATCTTGCATATTTTGTGTGTCTTTTGGAAGTAGATGTGTTACACCTTGTGTAAGGAAATTTGGCATATTTTGTGGATGAGCAACAACTTCATGCTTCATTCACCAGAGTAGACAGAAGATCGTACACGCACCAGAATTTCTTCTTCTTGTTATTATTATTAATATTATTATTACCACTGTTCTTAGTAAAGAAACTTTGAATTACTAACATAAATAAAATCTCATACGCAATTTGGTGGTCTAAAATGGCACAAAGGCTTATCCTAAGCTGTAGACGTGAGAAGAGAATTACAATACTGTAGTGAAGCCCTTGCGAGGTAGTGGTCTATAATGGAGTGGCCAGCAAGGGTGGTAATTGGCGTGTCGTGCTGGGGTCTTATTAGTTCTCCACCAGTCCCACTCAATTGCGACTTAGGATTAAAGACAGGGTCTGGCTTAACTCCACCCTGTCATAACGGCGGCGTCGCACAGTGGTCCGGATCCGTAAAAAAGCGGACAAAAATAGATTTTTCAACTTTACATTAGAAAGGCCAAACCAACTCCCACGTGAAGTATGTTAATCAGTGTACATTAATTTCACTTTTTCTTTGGAAATTGCTTCTGTGTTTCTCAGATATAATACTACAAAAGTGATATAACTCTTCGTTTCTGAATTCCGCGCTCCATTAAGTAAACTTTGAAATATCATTCTAACTTCAAAACGAAACTCGGGGTCTATAATACTATATCTGTATGTAGTTTGTGATCTGATATATTTGATTATAGCATGATTTTCGATTTCAGATCACTTATAAGGACTGTTATACTTATTTTTATAGTGCTTTATTTTCTTCAAGAAAAATAAATTTTGCTTGACCTACAAAAAATGTATACATATGTATACCATGAAACTTATGCTAGTTTTAAAATGAAGACTGGAGAATATATCCTAAAAGATTTCATCGCCAGAACCCGCCAGATGCGTGATTGAGAAGGGAGAGAACATTACTGCGCGCTCTGAGGATAAACACTCGCGCGAGATAAGGGCCTGTTGAGGCATTTGTTTATACTACGCAAGGGATATCTCGAGGCCATGAAACCAAAATAATCTTCAATCACGAGAAGTAATTGATTAGTAGTAGTTGTGTGTGTTGTGAAGAGTGAAAAATGAATTTTCGTTGTTAGTCGCAGTGATCTTATTAACAAGATTCGAGGGAACAAAAATCAGTCTCGCGCGCGTCAAGGAAAGTTTGTGGTAACATACCTCCTTAACAAATTCCAATTAAATGTTGACGACAGTGTAGAGAAAACAGTGTATAATAATATAAGAAGCTTTTCTTTTTGCCGTATGTTGACCGGTGGAGAAAGTGTAACTTCTTAGAACATGCTTTTTTTTTTTTGAAGAAATATTCAGACTGGTTGAAAACAGAAATTGTGATATCAAATCCGAGCATTCCTGGCTCCGCAAAATCAGTAGATCGAGGTCGTCCTCCAAAAGAATTTCAAGAGCTAACGGAGAGAAGCAAAATAAGGAAAATTAAAGACCTAAGAGAGAATGCCACTTCATCAGAGCTTGCCTATGCGACCGTTATGAATTTAAGGGCAGAGGGAGACGATTCATTAGCCAAGCTAAAAAGAAGCTACCACGACCACACCAACAAGGGGCAAACGAATGGTGCGAAATTTTCAGAAATGAAAAATCTACATAAGTGGCACAAAAGCTCGTCGACAATTTACAACTTGAGTTTGGAATTTCAGTTCCACACGCCCACTTTCGATTTTTTGAATGTCTCCTGCATATTTCGTACCGCCTGGGTTTTAAAAAGTGTAAAGTGAGCGTGAAAGATGGTAATCGAGACTTATTCGAAAGAAAGAAAATATTGTGCAAGACACATTCAGAACGAGATTAGGTCTTCTAGTTGATATTCCGAAGCCTGGATATGGAACAACCAGTGATGGCAACACTGCCCGAAGGTTTTTTGATCAACCTCAAGTAGCATCCGAAATAACAGGGGTAGTTAATAACTCGTTTTGGAATAATTTTAAAAGCAATTTCCTCTGGTAATGAAATTAATAGTTCAGAGTTCAATTCCTACTGCTGCGAAACAGCAAGCTTATATGTACGGCTATATCCGTGGTGTTACATGCCTCTAACACTCCATAACATACTTATCCATGGATCTTTCATTATAGAAGCAGCTATTTTGCCGATTGGAGAACTTTCAGAAGAGGTCTTAGAGTCTAGAAACCAAGAAGTAAGAAAATATAGAGAAGACCATACCAGAAAATCCTCAAGAATTTCCAATAATTTTGACTTGTTCCATAGACTATTGCTAAGCTCTGATTCAGTAATCTCAAGCACGGGAAGTCTACCGAAGAAGAAATGAAGACAGTTGCCTCAGGAGGGGTGTAATTTATTGTCAATACCCGAGGACAAGACGGAGCAGGAAGGGGAAGAAGAAGAAGTCGACTCATCCGGATCAGAGGATGAATAAGTAAGTAATTTTATGTACTAAGACAAATTTACCTAATAGTAACATCTAATTTAAAGTTTTATACAAAAGCATTTCATTTCATTTAGCGGAAAATATTTTTGTCCGCTTTTTTTCAAATCCGGACCACTGTGCGTCGCATTGTAGGACAACTTGGTTACACGAGTAATATTCATGGCGAGGATCTGTGGCACTCTACAGCTACATTGAGAGCATAATATCCTGCTCAATATCGTGACTCACAAAAATAGGATGAGCTTGTCTCTACACAGCTTAAAATACCAGGCTACTCTTTGTTTTCTTTCAAAACGAGTTAGTAATCTGGATCACAGATGTCGATCAGAGGTCCTTTCACTGTTCGAGGCTGAAGTCACCAAGGCAGATCGTAGATATTCGCTAGTGATCGGTTGTCAAAACGATTGTTTGTTGTTTGTTGATGTTGTTGTGTACTTGTGTGTGTGTGATAACCTGTATCACTGTGATGCCTGTGCTAGTGTGTTTGTAGTTGAGGTAGGATTTGGGTAGGAAGCGGCAGTGGCGTTAAGTTAGGTACAATCCAGGCATTTGGATGGAATAGAAGAGGGAAACCACGAAAAACCACTTTCAGGATGGCTGAGGTTTCTCGGTTTTGTCTCACGAGGCTGAATGTATCCCGTTCCAGCCCTTAAACGAGAACCAAATTTCTTGTCAGACCATGGAATCGAACCCGGGCCAAGGTGGTGACAGCCAAGAATGCTACTCACTACGCAACGAGGCGCACTGTCACAACGAAGAACGTGGTTTGTTGAAATGCGCGGTTTCGGTGGCTTAGTTGGTAGCATGCTGAGCTTCTATGCTCAAGATCGCGGGTTCAAACCCGGCCAAAGTCGTCGGATTTTTAAGAGCGTTAAAAATCCCTCAGTATGCCTAACTTTGGAGGGGAAGTAAAGCAGGCGGGCCATGTGAAAGAACCTTCCACTAACTAAAATTGTGAGAAGCAAAATTTTTAAGCTAGATTTGATTAATGCTCTATATAGTTCCAACGTTTGCCACCAGGTGCCAGTTGCGGTGACATCTAGTAGCCAAGAGGTGTCGTTGACGGCAGCATTTGGTAGCGAAAGTACGAACTACTTGAAATTGATCGTCTGCAGTACTTACCTGAATTACATAAAACATACACTATTACAGCCATCACGATTAACACCGGTTATCAGAAAGATTCAACACACACCCAAAGTACATGGTGCTACATGACCGCGTTTTTGCAGCCCCTAAACTCAGGAACCAGCCAACCAACCAACCAACGAAATGCTATACTACCCTACCAGGGAATTGTTGCCGCTAGAAGTTGAGCGGTGCTGTTGTGTATACATTACGTCATCTCGCCTCGTTATGGCTGCAGCGAGCGGATGCGAAGCAAGAAGGGGAACGCATGTACAGTCATACAATGAGAACACACCGCACAGCGCACGACACAGCACTAATCATGCACACAAATGGCATGCGATGAGGTTTCGCTGGCGACGACTGCTCGTCCATCACAGGCGTGTGGCTGAGCGGAGCACATTAGTTCCGATTTCCGCCACCGGTAACAATTCGCTGATAGGGTAGTAAGAAGAAGAAAAAAATAAACAAATCCCATTGGGTGAGTCCAATCCAGCAAAACTGATTCAACCGTTAAGTAATAACGAGTTAAAACTCAGCAAACCTTCTTGGTTATTGGCGTGCCCTTACCGGGGTTTTGCTCAAGTACACCAAGTCAGGATCATCAGCAGGCTTATAGTGACCATGCCCAGACCGCTGCAGGGGTAGTGAACCATGCACTAGGTCCACTTATATGAAGCGAATTTGCACTTCTTTACTGCGAGAACCGAGAGCCTTTACAGATTACCTCCTCCCTATAGAAGTTTCCAAAAATGTGGTTCCACATAGAGGACGTAGTTCACGGTCCACTACCCTTTGCGGTGGTTCGGGCACAATCACCAAGGGCCCGCTGATGAGCCTCACTTGGTGCACATACGCAAGATCCCGCAAAAGACGAGTTGTTTCGTTTCAAAACCAGCCAAATACATCTGTACATAAGGGTAGCGTGGATTCTCACTTCCCATACTGAAAGTACCACTGAAAGTAATTTGTCGTATACCCTATTTGATTCAAAGGGAGTTTTCATCCCGTCTCCCCAATGTTTTAAGAAGCACATTTTAATTTCATTGTCTCAAAAGAGGAGATATGAGAATTGAAGTCACTCTTCTTGGGCTGGTTATGGAACTGTTTTGTTGTTGTTGCTTATGTTAGGGGCTACCACATCGCTGTCATATAGCCCAGTGTATTTTGGGTATGAGTGGAATTTCTGTGATAACCTGTGTTATTGTGATGGATGTACTAGTGTGTGTATTTGTAATTCAGGTGAGGATTGGGAATGAGGCGGCCGTGGCTTTAAGTTAGGAACCGTTCCAGCATTTGCCTGGAGTAGAAGTGGGATGAAACCACGGAAAACCACTTTCAGTATGGCTGAGGTGGGAATCGAACCCTCCTCTACTCAGTCTTGCCTCACGGTGTACCTCGTTCCAGCCCACAGACTAGAATTTAATTTCTTGGCAGAGCCGAGAATCGACCACTAACCTCCGGAGCGTCAGCCAAAAATGGTAGCCGCTACACCACGAGGTGATCTAGCCTCAGCTCAACCATCCTATGTAAGGGGTTTTCCGTGGTTTCCCCGTTTATACTCTAGATCACGGGTCGGCAACACGTCGATCGCGATCTACCGGTAGATCGCGAGTGCTTATTTAGTAGATCGCGTGAGTACTGAGAGTGCAGGAGAAAAATTATTGAATAAAATGGACAATTGTTTTTCGTAGCAGAGAAAATGCTTGTTCGTTCGAAACAAGTTTGTAGAACTAGTAGCAACATCTACCTTGTACCTCAGATTGTTTTTCTCGCATTAGTTCAAACAGCCGCTACTTGCGCGCCACTTGTCTCTACACTGTTTCATTTAACTTGTGCAATGTGTAGTATTGGTTCGGTACGTGTCTGGAGAAGGCGGTGTGTAATTTGAAAGAAAGCTTCTTCCAAATTGACAGGCGGTGAGTTTCGTGCCTCGTGCTGTTTATTGTGGTTACAATACTAATTTCTTTGGCGTCGTTACTGTGAACTGGTAACTTTCGTGTTTTTATAGTGTGTGGACGAGATAGCTTGTGACTATATTCGAACGTGATCTTGTATCAAGAACATAATTGCGTACGTAGTGCAACTACACTTTACGCACAATGAGTAGCGTATTAAAAAAAACGTAAAGTTTATAATTTTCATTCCGAATGGGAACACGGGTTTTTCGTAGCGGAAAGAAATGGCACATGTATTTGTTTGTTGTGTCAAGCTACAATTCCATACGTGAAAAAGACAACATCGAGAGACACTTCAAAACTATGCACCCATGTGTGAATGCAGAGTTTCCTTTAAGCTGTGAAATGAGGAAAGAAACCATCAAGAAACTTAAAAATCAGTTAAGTGTTCAGCAAATAATGTTCACTAAACCAGTGGATAGAAGTGTTGCTACCACCCTTTCTTCGTATCGTGTTTTGAATGTATTGGCGAAACGGAGGAAACCCTCTGAAGACGGCGAATTCATAAAAGAAGCATTTCGAGAAACTGCTCATGAGTTGTTTAAGAATTTCAAGAACAAGTCTGAAATAGTGGCTGCGATCGAATCGCTTCAACTTTCGTCAAGAACGGTCACAAGAAGAGTTGAAACAATGTCTCGTGATGTTTTCTCACAATTGAAAACAGACTTGGAGGAGTGTTGTTATTTTTCATTGCAGTTAGACGAATCCATTGAAGCAACAGGTACTGCACAGTTGGCAGTTTTTGTAAGGATGGTCTTTAATAACTTAACTGTCAAAGAATAACTTTTGAAAGTAATTTCTTTGAAAGGCCATACAAGAGGAGGAGATGTATTTTTTGCTGTGAAACAACTCATCTTGTCAGAGAAAATACCTATCCGAATGCTTGTAAGCATTACCACAGATGGAGCCCCAGCTTTAAGAGGTTCTAGAAATGGTTTTCTTGCTCTGTGCCAAAGAGATGAAAGTTTTCCACAGTTTTTCACTTATAACTGTATTTTACACCAGCAGTCTCTGTGTGGAAAGTTTTTAAATTTAAATGAAACCATGAAAACTGTTGTGAAGATAGTGAACAAAATTAGGTGTCATTCTCTTCAAAGAACACTTTTCAAAGATTTGGCAGACGAATTGGAACTGCAATATGGATATTTACTTCTCCATACTGAAGTACGCTGGCTCAGTAAGGGTAACGTACTTGAACGTTTCCACAAGGTTACCAGCTGTCAAACTGTTTCTGCAGGAAATAGAGGAGAATAGCCTGTTAGCTTATATTGAAGATCCTTTCTGGCGTATGCATTTTGCTTTTTAAGTTGACTTAACAGAAAAGCTTAACGAACTAAATTTGAAATTTCAGGGCAAGGACAAAGATATTGCTGAAATGATATCTGAAGTAAATTTTTTACTGAAAAATTGTGTTTATGGGAGTCCTGCGTTAAGAGAGGTGAGTTAAGACACTTTCCAACTCTGAAGACCCAATTAGAAGAATGTGAGATACCCTATGTAGAGAATGTTATGTAAACATGATCTCCACTTTGAGGGATGACTTCAAAAATCGGTTTTTAGATTTTCAAAAGATTTCTGTGGTAACCCAGTTTGTATCTTTCCCTTGGGCTAACCTTGAACTATTGAATGTATCTTCTTCCATTGAAAATGTTTTTGACGTAGATGGGGCAGCTCTTGAACTTGAAATCATATAATTAAAAATGATTTGTATCTCAAAACTATTGCGGAACCTAAAAACTGTTGGGCTTTAATTCCTCAGGAGAAATATCCTGTGTTAGTTGATGTTGCACTTAAAATAAAAGCCTTGTTTGCTTCTACTTACCTGTATGAATCATTGTTTTCAAATATGAATTTTATTAAAAATAAACACAGAACAAGGTTGACTGACGAACACCTGGACTCGTGTATTCGACTAATAGCCCGGTAAAATTAGACAAATCGAAGGAAAAAATCACGGAGTTTCGAAAATTTGTACAGTTGTTCCTTGGAATCCGAATTTTAAGAAAATAGAAAGTCCTTATGGGTGGGGGGTGGGCTCGAGGAAGGGGGGGGGGGGCTCATTATAGGGGCCCTTTTTGTTATTCACTTGTATCTCAGTAACTATCACTCGTAGCGACAAGTTGTTTGAATAAAATGTAAAGATAATAAAATTTACTACAATAATGGTCCTATGCTGTTTTTATGTAGGACTAATACTTTCGGAGTTAAGGGGCCGAGAAAGTACAAACATTTCAAAAAATCGGGATTTATTTATTATAATGAAACAATAAAGTGTCAGGGTCGTTTATCAATCAAGCAGTCATCTTGTCAGGGTCGTCAATCTCATCTTCGTCCATGCTTGCGTCATCTACAACTGGAAGTCCATTGGTGCAGGCTCCCTCGCAGTTTCCACACACTGTTGTGCAGTGGATTCGTGCCTTGCGACACCCACAAAGCGTCTCACAACCTGTCGCACATTTGCAGAAAATTGTGTTGAGGACAGAGGCAGGGGCAGCAGGTTCCATTGTCATAACAGATCGAAGATTGCCATCGATGCCCCTCGCACAACCTTAAGCCCATTTTCACCAATGTTTTCATACATCTCCAGCGAAAGGACCCCTCATGTGCCAACGTCTTGAGCAGAGGGGGCTGTTCTCATCCTCTCTATCGACAGAGCAGGAGGAAGCATTCGTGCTGGGGTGTGGCTCTTTATACCGCCCATGCTGTGGAATGTTTTAAATTCGTCTAATGCGGCAACGTTATAGTCTTCATTGTCAAACACATACTGGCCGAAGACACCTGGTGGTATGAGTTGTTGTGTATTGTGAATGGCAGATACCTCCAACATTTTAGCATCATTATATGAGGCACTGAACCCAAGATATTCTAGCAAGTTTACCAAGCTCTTAGCACCAAATTTCCGATGTAAAAAGAAGGCAATATCATGCATGATAGGGGAAACAAATGAACGAGGGCGTAGAGCGCTTATGATGGCATAAGAAAGGGACACTTCTCTTTTCTTCGCTTTCACTGGATCCTGGGTTCTTGAACTTAAAAGTGCTTCCAAGAAAACAGAGAGAGTAGAAGGGACCATCTGATCTGCTTCATCAAGGAAACCATCACTTGCGGGGTAACGGCTAGTGTCGTAAGCTTGACTCTGTATGTCTCTTTTTTTTTTTTTTTTTTTTTTTGAGTCGTTTCGGCCATCAATGGACCACGATGTTCTTCACTCATATGTCTCTTTTTATTTTAGCAGCTGCAGTTCGAACAACACTCAAGCGTTCTTCTTCTGCAGTTTTACCCCTCGAACTGGAATCATACCACGATGCGTTCAAAATGTTGTGACCCACTTCCCGAAAGCAAAGCTCAGTCTTGTGCTGGGAGTGCAGGAGGGTGATTATCAATCACCATATGTCTCCTTCAGCTTATCTTTGACTGTTATCATCGATGGCTTGTCCCCAGTTATTGCGTCCTTCACCTCATCCAGGGAGTAATGACAGTCATCTTTATCATTGAGAAAATTGTATATCTCTTCCATTGCACTTGTCACATAATCATTGACAGGACGCCCTCTTTTCTCACCGGTTGAACGTTTTCTTGAAAATAACTTTTTGCATCAGTTGTCATGGTAAATAGCATCAGCTGCAACCAAATCACCGACAATACTGATCCGTCTTGATACTTGTTGTCCCCATTCGTCCTCCCTTTGAGAGGCAGCATCCAACATGTTTTGCTTCATCCCTAGGCTGCGTACATTGTAGACTTGCTGACGTTGGCAACAGGTTTTTTCTTCTGTTTCAGATGAAACTCATCATCAATCAGTTCACAGCAAAAGAAACACTTGGCTTTGAAATCAAATTCAGGTGCACTGGAGCGCCGAGATCTTGCTTGTGAGGTCGATGGCTCGTTTCTAGAAGAAACAGTAATAGTGTTTGGTCTGGTATCATTTTTTCGGTAGGAAGTGTTGTAACCTTCCGTTTTCTATTCGGGGTAGTGGTTGATTATGCTCACAAGGGATATTTTATTTTAACAACAGGGCAGACATATAGTACATATACCTGAAATATGTGATGGACATTCCTCTATTAACCGTTAATTACTCAAATCACCATCAATTAAAACATAAAGGAACCTGCACCTCAACATAGGAACACATGTATTCAATTAATTCATTAATAATTCTCACTATACAGCTTTTTCCTTATGTATAAGCAATCCACTTTCATAATCCAAACCTAACATATTTCTTTTTCTCATCTAACCATCTCAACAGATACTAATATGGCTTCCTACTATCTCCAAAGATAAAACGGACAGATACTCTAATACAAAATCATTCAGTATAGACCCTAACAAAAAATAGTCAAAGTTACATATAAAAACAAAACAGCATAAAAAAGAATATACAAAACATCTAACTTCATTGGCAAGGCCACCTGCCATGCCACACAGATATGCAAACTGCCCTCCCAGCAAGCGCCACTTTCCCAACCCAAAAGAGCTGAGCCTTGCAATCAGAATGGTTGCAATCGCCCCTCTATGTGATTCTCACGTGAGAAGCACGTGAGGATCACATACATTAAAATACATACATAAAACGTAATATACATCAAGCATACTAAAAACACACAGAGTACAACAAATTATAGATTATCAACATCACATAACGTTGTATCACTCTCCTCAGATGAAGTAACCAAAACTATATCATCTAGTTCGTCAAACACTCCTCTTCCATCAGAAAATCGGACAGCATCATAATCAGAAGGAACGACAGAATCGTTATCATATTCGTTCTCCCCTTTCTCCTCCTGCCTCCACGCCTGCTTCGTCGTCTTCTACGATGCCTCCTGCCTTCCCGTCTCCTGTATTCCTAACCTCTCTTTTTCTTCTTCCTTTGGTCTGTCTCCTCTGATTCAGTATCATCATATTTTCCTGTCTTTTTCTTCTTTTGGTCTGTCTCCTCTGATTTAATATCATATTTTCCTTTCTTCTTCTTCTTCTTCTTCTTCATCTTCCTTTGGTCTGATCCTTCACTCTCTTATCTTCCTTTACCTGACATATCATCATCGTACTCCTTCTCTTTGCTTTCCAACTCATTATTTTATCTATTCTCCTGATCCTCTTTGTCTTCATTCTCAACCACTTCTCTCTTCTTCCCTTCCACATTTTCCACCTCTTCCTCGTCTGTCTTGTCTTACTCATCAGTTCCTTTCTCTTCTTCCACTTTGTTTTCCCCTGTTTCTTCTTCACCTTATCTTCTTCCAGTATGTTGTCTTCTCCATGACCTTCTCTTGCACTTTTACTTTCATTTTTAGCCTCTTTTTCTTGACTGCTACTGTCCTCCTCATGACCAACTTTATCCGATTCTTCTTTCTCTTCTTCAGTTTCTGCCATATCACCTGCTTTCTCACGCCCTTCTGCTTCACCTTCTTCCTTATCCGTTTCTCATTTCTCTTCTACCTTTTCCTTTCTTTCCCCTGCCTCCTCTCCTTCAGTTTCTTCCATATCACCTGCTTTCTCACGCCCCCCATATCTCGGATAATTTTCCTGCTCCTTAACCGCACATAGCTCATTCACTTTCTCCATATAACCTTGTTCTTCTTCACCTCGTTCTCTCTCTACCTTGAGCTTCTCATTCCTCTCTATCAATGTCACCTGTTCCTCCTTAAGGCTATCCACGCTATCCTTATTTTTCGCTATTCCTTCTCTCATCACAGTTTTATGTTCTTGTACTTCTTTGCTTAACTCCTCAATCTTAGCATTGGTTGCTTCAGCCTGCTTCTTTAATGCTTCGTTTACGTACACCTTTACAGATTCTAACTGCATACCTATAGATTCTATTTGCACTTTCATAGACTCTCCTTGCTGCCTCACTTCTCCTATCTCCTTACTCACTGACTCTATTTTTGTACTTAAAGACTCTCTTATAGATCCTAAAGACTCTTCCATACCAGTGAATTTACATAGTAGCATTTGTAGCATATCCCGCATCATATCCTCCTCTTCTTTTTCTACTTGCCCTTATTCGTGCCCTACGTTGGGTTGCCAATTGTAACCTTCCGTTTTCTATTCGGGGTAGTGGTTGATTATGCTCACAGGGGATATTTTATTTTAACAACAGGGCAGACATATAGTACATATACCTGAAATATGTAATGGACATTCCTCTATTAACCGTTAATTACTCCGATCACCATCAATTAAAACATAAAGGAACCTGCACCTCACCATAGGAACACAGGTATTCAATTAATTCATTAATAATTCTCACTATACAGCTTTTTCTTTATGTATAAGCAATCCACTTTTATAATCCAAACCTAACATATTTCTTTTTCTCATCTAACCATCTCAACAGATACTAACATGTCTTCCTACAATCTCCAAAGATAAAACGGACAGATACTCTAATATAAAATCTTTCAGTATAGACTCCTAACAAAAAATAGTAAAAGTTACATTTAAAAACAAAACTGCATCAAAAAGAATATACAAAACATCTAACTTCATTGGCAAGGCCACCTGCCATGCCACACAGATATGCAAACTGCCCTCCCAGCAAGCGCCACTTTCCCAACCCAAAAGAGCTGAGCCTTGCAATCAGAATGGTTGCAATCGCCCCTCTATGTGATTCTCACGTGAGAAGCACGTGAGGATCACATACATTAAAATACATACATAAAACGTAATATACATCAAGCATACTAAAAACACACAGAGTACAACAAATTATAGATTATCAACATCACATAACGTTGTATCACTCTCCTCAGATGAAGTAACCAAAACTATATCATCTAGTTCGTCAAACACTCCTCTTCCATCAGAAAATCGGACAGCATCATAATCAGAAGGAACGACAGAATCGTTATCATATTCGTTCTCCCCTTTCTCCTCCTGCCTCCACGCCTGCTTCGTCGTCTTCTACGATGCCTCCTGCCTTCCCGTCTCCTGTATTCCTAACCTCTCTTTTTCTTCTTCCTTTGGTCTGTCTCCTCTGATTCAGTATCATCATATTTTCCTGTCTTTTTCTTCTTTTGGTCTGTCTCCTCTGATTTAATATCATATTTTCCTTTCTTCTTCTTCTTCTTCTTCTTCCTTTGGTCTGATCCTTCACTCTCTTATCTTCCTTTACCTGACATATCATCATCCTACTCCTTCTCTTTGCTTTCCAACTCATTATTTTATCTATTCTCCTGATCCTCTTTGTCTTCATTCTCAACCACTTCTCTCTTCTTCCTTTCCACATTTTCCACCTCTTCCTCGTCTGTCTTGTCTTACTCATCAGTTCCTTTCTCTTCTTCCACTTTGTTTTCCCCTGTTTCTTCTTCACCTTATCTTCTTCCAGTATGTTGTCTTCTCCATGACCTTCTCTTGCACTTTTACCTTCATCTTTAGCCTCTTTTTCTTGACTGCTACTGTCCTCCTCATGACCAACTTTATCCGATTCTTCTTTCTCTTCTTCAGTTTCTGCCATATCACCTGCTTTCTCACGCCCTTCTGCTTCACCTTCTTCCTTATCCGTTTCTCATTTCTCTTCTACCTTTTCCTTTCTTTCCCCTGCCTCCTCTCCTTCAGTTTCTTCCATATCACCTGCTTTCTCACGCCCCCCATATCTCGGATAATTTTCCTGCTCCTTAATCGCACATAGCTCATTCACTTTCTCCATATAACCTTGTTCTTCTTCACCTCGTTCTCTCTCTACCTTGAGCTTCTCATTCCTCTCTATCAATGTCACCTGTTCCTCCTTAAGGCTATCCACGCTATCCTTATTTTTCGCTATTCCTTCTCTCATCACAGTTTTATGTTCTTGTACTTCTTTGCTTAACTCCTCAATCTTAGCATTGGTTGCTTCAGCCTGCTTCTTTAATGCTTCGTTTACGTACACCTTTACAGATTCTAACTGCATACCTATAGATTCTATTTGCACTTTCATAGACTCTCCTTGCTGCCTCACTTCTCCTATCTCCTTACTCACTGACTCTATTTTTGTACTTAAAGACTCTCTTATAGATCCTAAAGACTCTTCCATACCAGTGAATTTACATAGTAGCATTTGTAGCATATCCCGCATCATATCCTCCACTTCTTTTTCTACTTGCCCTTATTCGTGCCCTACGTTGGGTTGCCAATTGTAACCTTCCGTTTTCTATTCGGGGTAGTGGTTGATTATGCTCACAGGGGATATTTTATTTTAACAACAGGGCAGACATATAGTACATATACCTGAAATATGTAATGGACATTCCTCTATTAACCGTTAATTACTCCGATCACCATCAATTAAAACATAAAGGATCCTGCACCTCACCATAGGAACACAGGTATTCAATTAATTCATTAATAATTCTCACTATACAGCTTTTTCTTTATGTATAAGCAATCCACTTTTATAATCCAAACCTAACATATTTCTTTTTCTCATCTAACCATCTCAACAGATACTAACATGGCTTCCTACAATCTCCAAAGATAAAACGGACAGATACTCTAATATAAAATCTTTCAGTATAGACTCCTAACAAAAAATAGTAAAAGTTACATTTAAAAACAAAACTGCATCAAAAAGAATATACAAAACATCTAACTTCATTGGCAAGGCCACCTGCCATGCCACACAGATATGCAAACTGCCCTCCCAGCAAGCGCCACTTTCCCAACCCAAAAGAGCTGAGCCTTGCAATCAGAATGGTTGCAATCGCCCCTCTATGTGATTCTCACGTGAGAAGCACGTGAGGATCACATACATTAAAATACATACATAAAACGTAATATACATCAAGCATACTAAAAACACACAGAGTACAACAAATTATAGATTATCAACATCACATAACGTTGTATCACTCTCCTCAGATGAAGTAACCAAAACTATATCATCTAGTTCTTCAAACACTCCTCTTCCATCAGAAAATCGGACAGCATCATAATCAGAAGGAACGACAGAATCGTTATCATATTCGTTCTCCCCTTTCTCCTCCTGCCTCCACGCCTGCTTCGTCGTCTTCTACGATGCCTCCTGCCTTCCCGTCTCCAGTATTCCTAACCTCTCTTTTTCTTCTTCCTTTGGTCTGTCTCCTCTGATTCAGTATCATCATATTTTCCTGTCTTTTTCTTCTTTTGGTCTGTCTCCTCTGATTTAATATCATATTTTCCTTTCTTCTTCTAGTTCTTCTTCTTCTTCCTTTGGTCTGATCCTTCACTCTCTTATCTTCCTTTACCTGACATATCATCATCCTACTCCTTCTCTTTGCTTTCCAACTCATTATTTTATCTATTCTCCTGATCCTCTTTGTCTTCATTCTCAACCACTTCTCTCTTCTTCCTTTCCACATTTTCCACCTCTTCCTCGTCTGTCTTGTCTTACTCATCAGTTCCTTTCTCTTCTTCCACTTTGTTTTCCCCTGTTTCTTCTTCACCTATCTTCTTCCAGTATGTTGTCTTCTCCATGACCTTCTCTTGCACTTTTACCTTCATCTTTAGCCTCTTTTTCTTGACTGCTACTGTCCTCCTCATGACCAACTTTATCCGATTCTTCTTTCTCTTCTTCAGTTTCTGCCATATCACCTGCTTTCTCACGCCCTTCTGCTTCACCTTCTTCCTTATCCGTTTCTCATTTCTCTTCTACCTTTTCCTTTCTTTCCCCTGCCTCCTCTCCTTCAGTTTCTTCCATATCACCTGCTTTCTCACGCCCCCCATATCTCGGATAATTTTCCTGCTCCTTAATCGCACATAGCTCATTCACTTTCTCCATATAACCTTGTTCTTCTTCACCTCGTTCTCTCTCTACCTTGAGCTTCTCATTCCTCTCTATCAATGTCACCTGTTCCTCCTTAAGGCTATCCACGCTATCCTTATTTTTCGCTATTCCTTCTCTCATCACAGTTTTATGTTCTTGTACTTCTTTGCCTTACTCCTCAATCTTAGCATTGGTTGCTTCAGCCTGCTCCTTTAATGCTTCGTTTACGTACACCTTTACAGATTCTACTTGCATACCTATAGATTCTATTTGCACTTTCATAGACTCTCCTTGCTGCCTCACTTCTCCTATCTCCTTACTCACTGACTCTATTTTTGTACTTAAAGACTCTCTTATAGATCCTAAAGACTCTTCCATACCGGTGAATTTACTTAGTAGCATTTGTAGCATATCCCGCATCATATCCTCCTCTTCTTTTTCTACTTGCCCTTATTCGTGCCCTACGTTGGGTTGCCAATTGTAACCTTCCGTTTTCTATTCGGGGTAGTGGTTGATTATGCTCACAGGGGATATTTTATTTTAACAACAGGGCAGACATATAGTACATATACCTGAAATATGTAATGGACATTCCTCTATTAACCGTTAATTACTCCGATCACCATCAATTAAAACATAAAGGAACCTGCACCTCACCATAGGAACACAGGTATTCAATTAATTCATTAATAATTCTCACTATACAGCTTTTTCTTTATGTATAAGCAATCCACTTTTATAATCCAAACCTAACATATTTCTTTTTCTCATCTAACCATCTCAACAGATACTAACATGGCTTCCTACAATCTCCAAAGATAAAACGGACAGATACTCTAATATAAAATCTTTCAGTATAGACTCCTAACAAAAAATAGTAAAAGTTACATTTAAAAACAAAACTGCATCAAAAAGAATATACAAAACATCTAACTTCATTGGCAAGGCCACCTGCCATGCCACACAGATATGCAAACTGCCCTCCCAGCAAGCGCCACTTTCCCAACCCAAAAGAGCTGAGCCTTGCAATCAGAATGGTTGCAATCGCCCCTCTATGTGATTCTCACGTGAGAAGCACGTGAGGATCACATACATTAAAATACATACATAAAACGTAATATACATCAAGCATACTAAAAACACACAGTGTACTACATATTATTGATTATTAACATTACATAACGTTGTATCACTCTCCTCAGATGAAGTAACCAAAACTATATCATCTAGTTCGTCAAACACTCCTCTTCCATCAGAAAATCGGACAGCATCATAATCAGAAGGAACGACAGAATCGTTATCATATTCGTTCTCCCCTTTCTCCTCCTGCCTCCACGCCTGCTTCGTCGTCTTCTACGATGCCTCCTGCCTTCCCGTCTCCTGTATTCCTAACCTCTCTTTTTCTTCTTCCTTTGGTCTGTCTCCTCTGATTCAGTATCATCATATTTTCCTGTCTTTTTCTTCTTTTGGTCTGTCTCCTCTCATTTAATATCATATTTTCCTTTCTTCTTCTTCTTCTTCTTCCTTTGGTCTGATCCTTCACTCTCTTATCTTCCTTTACCTGACATATCATCATCCTACTCCTTCTCTTTGCTTTCCAACTCATTATTTTATCTATTCTCCTGATCCTCTTTGTCTTCATTCTCAACCACTTCTCTCTTCTTCCTTTCCACATTTTCCACCTCTTCCTCGTCTGTCTTGTCTTACTCATCAGTTCCTTTCTCTTCTTCCACTTTGTTTTCCCCTGTTTCTTCTTCACCTTATCTTCTTCCAGTATGTTGTCTTCTCCATGACCTTCTCTTGCACTTTTACCTTCATCTTTAGCCTCTTTTTCTTGACTGCTACTGTCCTTCTCATGACCAACTTTATCCGATTCTTCTTCCTCTTCTTCAGTTTCTGCCATATCACCTGCTTTCTCACGCCCTTCTGCTTCACCTTCTTCCTTATCCGTTTCTCATTTCTCTTCTACCTTTTCCTTTCTTTCCCCTGCCTCCTCTCCTTCAGTTTCTTCCATATCACCTGCTTTCTCACGCCCCCCATATCTCGGATAATTTTCCTGCTCCTTAATCGCACATAGCTCATTCACTTTCTCCATATAACCTTGTTCTTCTTCACCTCGTTCTCTCTCTACCTTGAGCTTCTCATTCCTCTCTATCAATGTCACCTGTTCCTCCTTAAGGCTATCCACGCTATCCTTATTTTTCGCTTATTCCTTCTCTCATCACAGTTTTATGTTCTTGTACTTCTTTGCTTAACTCCTCAATCTTAGCATTGGTTGCTTCAGCCTGCTTCTTTAATGCTTCGTTTACGTACACCTTTACAGATTCTACCTGCATACCTATAGATTCTATTTGCACTTTCATAGACTCTCCTTGCTGCCTCACTTCTCCTATCTCCTTACTCACTGACTCTATTTTTGTACTTAAAGACTCTCTTATAGATCCTAAAGACTCTTCCATACCGGTGAATTTACTTAGTAGCATTTGTAGCATATCCCGCATCATATCCTCCTCTTCTTTTTCTACTTGCCCTTATTCGTGCCCTACGTTGGGTTGCCAATTTTAACCTTCCGTTTTCTATTCGGGGTAGTGGTTGATTATGCTCACAGGGGATATTTTATTTTAACAACAGGGCAGACATATAGTACATATACCTGAAATATGTAACCGTTAATTACTCCGATCACCATCAATTAAAACATAAAGGAACCTGCACCTCACCATAGGAACACAGGTATTCAATTAATTCATTAATAATTCTCACTATACAGCTTTTTCTTTATGTATAAGCAATCCACTTTTATAATCCAAACCTAACATATTTCTTTTTCTCATCTAACCATCTCAACAGATACTAACATGGCTTCCTACAATCTCCAAAGATAAAACGGACAGATACTCTAATATAAAATCTTTCAGTATAGACTCCTAACAAAAAATAGTAAAAGTTACATTTAAAAACAAAACTGCATCAAAAAGAATATACAAAACATCTAACTTCATTGGCAAGGCCACCTGCCATGCCACACAGATATGCAAACTGCCCTCCCAGCAAGCGCCACTTTCCCAACCCAAAAGAGCTGAGCCTTGCAATCAGAATGGTTGCAATCGCCCCTCTATGTGATTCTCACGTGAGAAGCACGTGAGGACCACATACATTAAAATACATACATAAAACGTAATATACATCAAGCATACTAAAAACACAAAGAGTACAACAAATTATAGATTATCAACATCACATAACGTTGTATCACTCTCCTCAGATGAAGTAACCAAAACTATATCATCTAGTTCGTCAAACACTCCTCTTCCATCAGAAAATCGGACAGCATCATAATCAGAAGGAACGACAGAATCGTTATCATATTCGTTCTCCCCTTTCTCCTCCTGCCTCCACGCCTGCTTCGTCGTCTTCTACGATGCCTCCTGCCTTCCCGTCTCCTGTATTCCTAACCTCTCTTTTTCTTCTTCCTTTGGTCTGTCTGCTCTGATTCAGTATCATCATATTTTCCTGTCTTTTTCTTCTTTTGGTCTGTCTCCTCTGATTTAATATCATATTTTCCTTTCTTCTTCTAGTTCTTCTTCTTCTTCCTTTGGTCTGATCCTTCACTCTCTTATCTTCCTTTACCTGACATATCATCATCCTACTCCTTCTCTTTGCTTTCCAACTCATTATTTTATCTATTCTCCTGATCCTCTTTGTCTTCATTCTCAACCACTTCTCTCTTCTTCCTTTCCACATTTTCCACCTCTTCCTCGTCTGTCTTGTCTTACTCATCAGTTCCTTTCTCTTCTTCCACTTTGTTTTCCCCTGTTTCTTCTTCACCTTATCTTCTTCCAGTATGTTGTCTTCTCCATGACCTTCTCTTGCACTTTTACCTTCATCTTTAGCCTCTTTTTCTTGACTGCTACTGTCCTCCTCATGACCAACTTTATCCGATTCTTCTTTCTCTTCTTCAGTTTCTGCCATATCACCTGCTTTCTCACGCCCTTCTGCTTCACCTTCTTCCTTATCCGTTTCTCATTTCTCTTCTACCTTTTCCTTTCTTTCCCCTGCCTCCTCTCCTTCAGTTTCTTCCATATCACCTGCTTTCTCACGCCCCCCATATCTCGGATAATTTTCCTGCTCCTTAATCGCACATAGCTCATTCACTTTCTCCATATAACCTTGTTCTTCTTCACCTCGTTCTCTCTCTACCTTGAGCTTCTCATTCCTCTCTATCAATGTCACCTGTTCCTCCTTAAGGCTATCCACGCTATCCTTATTTTTCGCTATTCCTTCTCTCATCACAGTTTTATGTTCTTGTACTTCTTTGCTTAACTCCTCAATCTTAGCATTGGTTGCTTCAGCCTGCTTCTTTAATGCTTCGTTTACGTACACCTTTACAGATTCTACCTGCATACCTATAGATTCTATTTGCACTTTCATAGACTCTCCTTGCTGCCTCACTTCTCCTATCTCCTTACTCACTGACTCTATTTTTGTACTTAAAGACTCTCTTATAGATCCTAAAGACTCTTCCATACCGGTGAATTTACTTCGTAGCATTTGTAGCATATCCCGCATCATATCCTCCTCTTCTTTTTCTACTTGCCCTTATTCGTGCCCTACGTTGGGTTGCCAATTGTAACCTTCCGTTTTCTATTCGGGGTAGTGGTTGATTATGCTCACAGGGGATATTTTATTTTAACAACAGGGCAGACATATAGTACATATACCTGAAATATGTAATGGACATTCCTCTATTAACCGTTAATTACTCCGATCACCATCAATTAAAACATAAAGGAACCTGCACCTCACCATAGGAACACAGGTATTCAATTAATTCATTAATAATTCTCACTATACAGCTTTTTCTTTATGTATAAGCAATCCACTTTTATAATCCAAACCTAACATATTTCTTTTTCTCATCTAACCATCTCAACAGATACTAACATGGCTTCCTACAATCTCCAAAGATAAAACGGACAGATATTCTAATATAAAATCTTTCAGTATAGACTCCTAACAAAAAATAGTAAAAGTTACATTTAAAAACAAAACTGCATCAAAAAGAATATACAAAACATCTAACTTCATTGGCAAGGCCACCTGCCATGCCACACAGATATGCAAACTGCCCTCCCAGCAAGCGCCACTTTCCCAACCCAAAAGAGCTGAGCCTTGCAATCAGAATGGTTGCAATCGCCCCTCTATGTGATTCTCACGTGAGAAGCACGTGAGGATCACATACATTAAAATACATACATAAAACGTAATATACATCAAGCATACTAAAAACACACAGTGTACTACACATTATTGATTATTAACATTACATAACGTTGTATCACTCTCCTCAGATGAAGTAACCAAAACTATATCATCTAGTTCGTCAAACACTCCTCTTCCATCAGAAAATCGGACAGCATCATAATCAGAAGGAACGACAGAATCGTTATCATATTCGTTCTCCCCTTTCTCCTCCTGCCTCCACGCCTGCTTCGTCGTCTTCTACGATGCCTCCTGCCTTCCCGTCTCCTGTATTCCTAACCTCTCTTTTTCTTCTTCCTTTGGTCTGTCTCCTCTGATTCAGTATCATCATATTTTCCTGTCTTTTTCTTCTTTTGGTCTGTCTCCTCTGATTTAATATCATATTTTCCTTTCTTCTTCTTCTTCTTCTTCCTTTGGTCTGATCCTTCACTCTCTTATCTTCCTTTACCTGACATATCATCATCCTACTCCTTCTCTTTGCTTTCCAACTCATTATTTTATCTATTCTCCTGATCCTCTTTGTCTTCATTCTCAACCACTTCTCTCTTCTTCCTTTCCACATTTTCCACCTCTTCCTCGTCTGTCTTGTCTTACTCATCAGTTCCTTTCTCTTCTTCCACTTTGTTTTCCCCTGTTTCTTCTTCACCTTATCTTCATCCAGTATGTTGTCTTCTCCATGACCTTCTCTTGCACTTTTACCTTCATCTTTAGCCTCTTTTTCTTGACTGCTACTGTCCTCCTCATGACCAACTTTATCCGATTCTTCTTTCTCTTCTTCAGTTTCTGCCATATCACCTGCTTTCTCACGCCCTTCTGCTTCACCTTCTTCCTTATCCGTTTCTCATTTCTCTTCTACCTTTTCCTTTCTTTCCCCTGCCTCCTCTCCTTCAGTTTCTTCCATATCACCTGCTTTCTCACGCCCCCCCATATCTCGGATAATTTTCCTGCTCCTTAATCGCACATAGCTCATTCACTTTCTCCATATAACCTTGTTCTTCTTCACCTCGTTCTCTCTCTACCTTGAGCTTCCCATTCCTCTCTATCAATGTCACCTGTTCCTCCTTAAGGCTATCCACGCTATACTTATTTTTCGCTATTCCTTCTCTCATCACAGTTTTATGTTCTTGTACTTCTTTGCTTAACTCCTCAATCTTAGCATTGGTTGCTTCAGCCTGCTTCTTTAATGCTTCGTTTACGTACACCTTTACAGATTCTACCTGCATACCTATAGATTCTATTTGCACTTTCTTAGACTCTCCTTGCAGCCTCACTTCTCCTATCTCCTTACTCACTGACTCTATTTTTGTACTTAAAGACTCTCTTATAGATCATAAAGACTCTTCCATACCGGTGAATTTACTTAGTAGCATTTGTAGCATATCCCGCATCATATCCTCCTCTTCTATTTCTACTTGCCCTTATTCGTGCCCTACGTTTGGTTGCCAATTGTAACCTTCCGTTTTCTATTCGGGGTAGTGGTTGATTATGCTCACAGGGGATATTTTATTTTAACAACAGGGCAGACATATAGTACATATACCTGAAATATGTAATGGACATTCCTCTATTAACCGTTAATTACTCCGATCACCATCAATTAAAACATAAAGGAACCTGCACCTCACCATAGGAACACAGGTATTCAATTAATTCATTAATAATTCTCACTATACAGCTTTTTCTTTATGTATAAGCAATCCACTTTTATAATCCAAACCTAACATATTTCTTTTTCTCATCTAACCATCTCAACAGATACTAACATGGCTTCCTACAATCTCCAAAGATAAAACGGACAGATACTCTAATATAAAATCTTTCAGTATAGACTCCTAACAAAAAATAGTAAAAGTTACATTTAAAAACAAAACTGCATCAAAAAGAATATACAAAACATCTAACTTCATTGGCAAGGCCACCTGCCATGCCACACAGATATGCAAACTGCCCTCCCAGCAAGCGCCACTTTCCCAACCCAAAACAGCTGAGCCTTGCAATCAGAATGGTTGCAATCGCCCCTCTATGTGATTCTCACGTGAGAAGCACGTGAGGATCACATACATTAAAATACATACATAAAACGTAATATACATCAAGCACACTAAAAACACACAGAGTACAACAAATTATAGATTATCAACATCACATAACGTTGTATCACTCTCCTCAGATGAAGTAACCAAAACTATATCATCTAGTTCGTCAAACACTCCTCTTCCATCAGAAAATCGGACAGCATCATAATCAGAAGGAACGACAGAATCGTTATCATATTCGTTCTCCCCTTTCTCCTCCTGCCTCCACGCCTGCTTCGTCGTCTTCTACGATGCCTCCTGCCTTCCCGTCTCCTGTATTCCTAACCTCTCTTTTTCTTCTTCCTTTGGTCTGTCTCCTCTGATTCAGTATCATCATATTTTCCTGTCTTTTTCTTCTTTTGGTCTGTCTCCTCTGATTTAATATCATATTTTCCTTTCTTCTTCTTCTTCTTCTTTTGGTCTGATCCTTCACTCTCTTATCTTCCTTTACCTGACATATCATCATCCTACTCCTTCTCTTTGCTTTCCAGCTCATTATTTTATCTATTCTCCTGATCCTCTTTGTCTTCATTCTCAACCACTTCTCTCTTCTTCCTTTCCACATTTTCCACCTCTTCCTCGTCTGTCTTGTCTTACTCATCAGTTCCTTTCTCTTCTTCCACTTTGTTTTCCCCTGTTTCTTCTTCACCTTATCTTCTTCCAGTATGTTGTCTTCTCCATGACCTTCTCTTGCACTTTTACCTTCATCTTTAGCCTCTTTTTCTTGACTGCTACTGTCCTCCTCATGACCAACTTTATCCGATTCTTCTTTCTCTTCTTCAGTTTCTGCCATATCACCTGCTTTCTCACGCCCTTCTGCTTCACCTTCTTCCTTATCCGTTTCTCATTTCTCTTCTACCTTTTCCTTTCTTTCCCCTGCCTCCTCTCCTTCAGTTTCTTCCATATCACCTGCTTTCTCACGCCCCCCATATCTCGGATAATTTTCCTGCTCCTTAATCGCACATAGCTCATTCACTTTCTCCATATAACCTTGTTCTTCTTGACCTCGTTCTCTCTCTACTTTGAGCTTCTCATTCCTCTCTATCAATGTCACCCGTTCCTCCTTAAGGCTATCCACGCTATCCTTATTTTTCGCTATTCCTTCTCTCATCACAGTTTTATGTTCTTGTACTTCTTTGCTTAACTCCTCAATCTTAGCATTGGTTGCTTCAGCCTGCTTCTTTAATGCTTCGTTTACGTACACCTTTACAGATTCTACCTGCATACCTATAGATTCTATTTGCACTTTCATAGACTCTCCTTGCTGCCTCACTTCTCCTATCTCCTTACTCACTGACTCTATTTTTGTACTTAAAGACTCTCTTATAGATCCTAAAGACTCTTCCATACCGGTGAATTTACTTAGTAGAATTTGTAGCATATCCCGCATCATATCCTCCTCTTCTTTTTCTACTTGCCCTTATTCGTGCCCTACGTTGGGTTGCCAATTGTAACCTTCCGTTTTCTATTCGGGGTAGTGGTTGATTATGCTCACAGGGGATATTTTATTTTAACAACAGGGCAGACATATAGTACATATACCTGAAATATGTAATGGACATTCCTCTATTAACCGTTAATTACTCCGATCACCATCAATTAAAACATAAAGGAACCTGCACCTCACCATAGGAACACAGGTATTCAATTAATTCATTAATAATTCTCACTATACAGCTTTTTCTTTATGTATAAGCAATCCACTTTTATAATCCAAACCTAACATATTTCTTTTTCTCATCTAACCATCTCAACAGATACTAACATGGCTTCCTACAATCTCCAAAGATAAAACGGACAGATACTCTAATATAAAATCTTTCAGTATAGACTCCTAACAAAAAATAGTAAAAGTTACATTTAAAAACAAAACTGCATCAAAAAGAATATACAAAACATCTAACTTCATTGGCAAGGCCACCTGCCATGCCACACAGATATGCAAACTGCCCTCCCAGCAAGCGCCACTTTCCCAACCCAAAAGAGCTGAGCCTTGCAATCAGAATGGTTGCAATCGCCCCTCTATGTGATTCTCACGTGAGAAGCACGTGAGGATCACATACATTAACATACATACATAAAACGTAATATACATCAAGCATACTAAAAACACACAGTGTACTACACATTATTGATTATTAACATTACATAACGTTGTATCACTCTCCTCAGATGAAGTAACCAAAACTATATCATCTAGTTCGTCAAACACTCCTCTTCCATCAGAAAATCCGACAGCATCATAATCAGAAGGAACGACAGAATCGTTATCATATTCGTTCTCCCCTTTCTCCTCCTGCCTCCACGCCTGCTTCGTCGTCTTCTACGATGCCTCCTGCCTTCCCGTCTCCAGTATTCCTAACCTCTCTTTTGCTTCTTCCTTTGGTCTGTCTCCTCTGATTCAGTATCATCATATTTTCCTGTCTTTTTCTTCTTTTGGTCTGTCTCCTCTCATTTAATATCATATTTTCCTTTCTTCTTCTTCTTCTTCTTCTTCTTCCTTTGGTCTGATCCTTCACTCTCTTATCTTCCTTTACCTGACATATCATCATCCTACTCCTTCTCTTTGCTTTCCAACTCATTATTTTATCTATTCTCCTGATCCTCTTTGTCTTCATTCTCAACCACTTCTCTCTTCTTCCTTTCCACATTTTCCACCTCTTCCTCGTCTGTCTTGTCTTACTCATCAGTTCCTTTCTCTTCTTCCACTTTGTTTTCCCCTGTTTCTTCTTCACCTTATCTTCTTCCAGTATGTTGTCTTCTCCATGACCTTCTCTTGCACTTTTACCTTCATCTTTAGCCTCTTTTTCTTGACTGCTACTGTCCTTCTCATGACCAACTTTATCCGATTCTTCTTTCTCTTCTTCAGTTTCTGCCATATCACCTGCTTTCTCACGCCCTTCTGCTTCACCTTCTTCCTTATCCGTTTCTCATTTCTCTTCTACCTTTTCCTTTCTTTCCCCTGCCTCCTCTCCTTCAGTTTCTTCCATATCACCTGCTTTCTCACGCCCCCCATATCTCGGATAATTTTCCTGCTCCTTAATCGCACATAGCTCATTCACTTTCTCCATATAACCTTGTTCTTCTTCACCTCGTTCTCTCTCTACCTTGAGATTCTCATTCCTCTCTATCAATGTCACCTGTTCTTCCTTAAGGCTATCCACGCTATCCTTATTTTTCGTTCTTCCTTCTCTCATCACAGTTTTATGTTCTTGTACTTCTTTGCTTAACTCCTCAATCTTAGCATTGGTTGCTTCAGCCTGCTTCTTTAATGCTTCGTTTACGTACACCTTTACAGATTCTACCTGCATACCTATAGATTCTATTTGCACTTTCATAGACTCTCCTTGCTGCCTCACTTCTCCTATCTCCTTACTCACTGACTCTATTTTTGTACTTAAAGACTCTCTTATAGATCCTAAAGACTCTTCCATACCGGTGAATTTACTTAGTAGCATTTGTAGCATATCCCGCATCATATCCTCCTCTTCTTTTTCTACTTGCCCTTATTCGTGCCCTACGTTGGGTTGCCAATTGTAACCTTCCGTTTTCTATTCGGGGTAGTGGTTGATTATGCTCACAGGGGATATTTTATTTTAACAACAGGGCAGACATATAGTACATATACCTGAAATATGTAATGGACATTCCTCTATTAACCGTTATTTACTCCGATCACCATCAATTAAAACATAAAGGAACCTGCACCTCACCATAGGAACACAGGTATTCAATTAATTCATTAATCATTCTCACTATACAGCTTTTTCTTTATGTATAAGCAATCCACTTTTATAATCCAAACCTAACATATTTCTTTTTCTCATCTAACCATCTCAACAGATACTAACATGGCTTCCTACAATCTCCAAGGATAAAACGGACAGATACTCTAATATAAAATCTTTCAGTATAGACTCCTAACAAAAAATAGTAAAAGTTACATTTAAAAACAAAACTGCATCAAAAAGAATATACAAAACATCTAACTTCATTGGCAAGGCCACCTGCCATGCCACACAGATATGCAAACTGCCCTCCCAGCAAGCGCCACTTTCCCAACCCAAAAGAGCTGAGCCTTGCAATCAGAATGGTTGCAATCGCCCCTCTATGTGATTCACACGTGAGAAGCACGTGAGGATCACATACATTAAAATACATACATAAAACGTAATATACATCAAGCATACTAAAAACACACAGTGTACTACACATTATTGATTAATAACATTACATAACGTTGTATCACTCTCCTCAGATGAAGTAACCAAAACTATATCATCTAGTTCGTCAAACACTCCTCTTCCATCAGAAAATCCGACAGCATCATAATCAGAAGGAACGACAGAATCGTTATCATATTCGTTCTCCCCTTTCTCCTCCTGCCTCCACGCCTGCTTCGTCGTCTTCTACGATGCCTCCTGCCTTCCCGTCTCCTGTATTCCTAACCTCTATTTTTCTTCTTCCTTTGGTCTGTCTCCTCTGATTCAGTATCATCATATTTTCCTGTCTTTTTCTTCTTTTGGTCTGTCTCCTCTGATTTAATATCATATTTTCCTTTCTTCTTCTTCTTCTTCTTCCTTTGGTCTGATCCTTCACTCTCTTATCTTCCTTTACCTGACATATCATCATCCTACTCCTTCTCTTTGCTTTCCAACTCATTATTTTATCTATTCTCCTGATCCTCTTTGTCTTCATTCTCAACCACTTCTCTCTTCTTCCTTTCCACATTTTCCACCTCTTCCTCGTCTGTCTTGTCTTACTCATCAGTTCCTTTCTCTTCTTCCACTTTGTTTTCTCCTGTTTCTTCTTCACCTTATCTTCTTCCAGTATGTTGTCTTCTCCATGACCTTCTCTTGCACTTTTACCTTCATCTTTAGCCTCTTTTTCTTGACTGCTACTGTCCTCCTCATGACCAACTTCATCCGATTCTTCTTTCTCTTCTTCAGTTTCTGCCATATCACCTGCTTTCTCACGCCCTTCTGCTTCACCTTCTTCCTTATCCGTTTCTCATTTCTCTTCTACCTTTTCCTTTCTTTCCCCTGCCTCCTCTCCTTCAGTTTCTTCCATATCACCTGCTTTCTCACGCCCCCCCATATCTCGGATAATTTTCCTGCTCCTTAATAGCACATAGCTCATTCACTTTCTCCATATAACCTTGTTCTTCTTCACCTCGTTCTCTCTCTACTTTGAGCTTCTCATTCCTCTCTATCAATGTCACCTGTTCCTCCTTAAGGCTATCCACGCTATCCTTATTTTTCGCTATTCCTTCTCTCATCACAGTTTTATGTTCTTGTACTTCTTTGCTTAACTCCTCAATATTAGCATTGGTTGCTTCAGCCTGCTTCTTTAATGCTTCGTTTACGTACACCTTTACAGATTCTACCTGCATACCTATAGATTCTATTTGCACTTTCATAGACTCTCCTTGCTGCCTCACTTCTCCTATCTCCTTACTCACTGACTCTATTTTTGTACTTAAAGACTCTCTTATAGATCCTAAAGACTCTTCCATACCGGTGAATTTACTTAGTAGTATTTGTAGCATATCCCGCATCATATCCTCCTCTTCTTTTTCTACTTGCCCTTATTCGTGCCCTACGTTGGGTTGCCAATTGTAACCTTCCGTTTTCTATTCGGGGTAGTGGTTGATTATGCTCACAGGGGATATTTTATTTTAACAACAGGGCAGACATATAGTACATATACCTGAAATATGTAATGGACATTCCTCTATTAACCGTTAATTACTCCGATCACCATCAATTAAAACATAAAGGAACCTGCACCTCACCATAGGAACACAGGTATTCAATTAATTCATTAATAATTCTCACTATACAGCTTTTTCTTTATGTATAAGCAATCCACTTTTATAATCCAAACCTAACATATTTCTTTTTCTCATCTAACCATCTCAACAGATACTAACATGGCTTCCTACAATCTCCAAAGATAAAACGGACAGATACTCTAATATAAAATCTTTCAGTATAGACTCCTAACAAAAAATAGTAAAAGTTACATTTAAAAACAAAACTGCATCAAAAAGAATATACAAAACATCTAACTTCATTGGCAAGGCCACCTGCCATGCCACACAGATATGCAAACTGCCCTCCCAGCAAGCGCCACTTTCCCAACCCAAAAGAGCTGAGCCTTGCAATCAGAATGGTTGCAATCGCCCCTCTATGTGATTCTCACGTGAGAAGCACGTGAGGATCACATACATTAACATACATACATAAAACGTAATATACATCAAGCATACTAAAAACACACAGTGTACTACACATTATTGATTATTAACATTACATAACGTTGTATCACTCTCCTCAGATGAAGTAACCAAAACTATATCATCTAGTTCGTCAAACACTCCTCTTCCATCAGAAAATCGGACAGCATCATAATCAGAAGGAACGACAGAATCGTTATCATATTCGTTCTCCCCTTTCTCCTCCTGCCTCCACGCCTGCTTCGTCGTCTTCTACGATGCCTCCTGCCTTCCCGTCTCCAGTATTCCTAACCTCTCTTTTGCTTCTTCCTTTGGTCTGTCTCCTCTGATTCAGTATCATCATATTTTCCTGTCTTTTTCTTCTTTTGGTCTGTCTCCTCTGATTTAATATCATATTTTCCTTTCTTCTTCTTCTTCTTCTTCTTCTTCCTTTGGTCTGATCCTTCACTCTCTTATCTTCCTTTACCTGACATATCATCATCCTACTCCTTCTCTTTGCTTTCCAACTCATTATTTTATCTATTCTCCTGATCCTCTTTGTCTTCATTCTCAACCACTTCTCTCTTCTTCCTTTCCATATTTTCCACCTCTTCCTCGTCTGTCTTGTCTTACTCATCAGTTCCTTTCTCTTCTTCCACTTTGTTTTCCCCTGTTTCTTCTTCACCTTATCTTCTTCCAGTATGTTGTCTTCTCCATGACCTTCTCTTGCACTTTTACCTTCATCTTTAGCCTCTTTTTCTTGGCTGCTACTGTCCTTCTCATGACCAACTTTATCCGATTCTTCTTTCTCTTCTTTAGTTTCTGCCATATCACCTGCTTTCTCACGCCCTTCTGCTTCACCTTCTTCCTTATCCGTTTCTCATTTCTCTTCTACCTTTTCCTTTCTTTCCCCTGCCTCCTCTCCTTCAGTTTCTTCCATATCACCTGCTTTCTCACGCCCCCCATATCTCGGATAATTTTCCTGCTCCTTAATCGCACATAGCTCATTCACTTTCTCCATATAACCTTGTTCTTCTTCACCTCGTTCTCTCTCTACCTTGAGCTTCTCATTCCTCTCTATCAATGTCACCTGTTCCTCCTTAAGGCTATCCACGCTATCCTTATTTTTCGCTATTCCTTCTCTCATCACAGTTTTATGTTCTTGTACTTCTTTGCTTAACTCCTCAATCTTAGCATTGGTTGCTTCAGCCTGCTTCTTTAATGCTTCGTTTACGTACACCTTTACAGATTCTACCTGCATACCTATAGATTCTATTTGCACTTTCATAGACTCTCCTTGCTGCCTCACTTCTCCTATCTCCTTACTCACTGACTCTATTTTTGTACTTAAAGACTCTCTTATAGATCCTAAAGACTCTTCCATACCGGTGAATTTACTTAGTAGCATTTGTAGCATATCCCGCATCATATCCTCCTCTTCTTTTTCTACTTGCCCTTATTCGTGCCCTACGTTGGGTTGCCAATTGTAACCTTCCGTTTTCTATTCGGGGTAGTGGTTGATTATGCTCACAGGGGATATTTTATTTTAACAACAGGGCAGACATATAGTACATATACCTGAAATATGTAATGGACATTCCTCTATTAACCGTTAATTACTCCGATCACCATCAATTAAAACATAAAGGAACCTGCACCTCACCATAGGAACACAGGTATTCAATTAATTCATTAATCATTCTCACTATACAGCTTTTTCTTTATGTATAAGCAATCCACTTTTATAATCCAAACCTAACATATTTCTTTTTCTCATCTAACCATCTCAACAGATACTAACATGGCTTCCTACAATCTCCAAGGATAAAACGGACAGATACTCTAATATAAAATCTTTCAGTATAGACTCCTAACAAAAAATAGTAAAAGTTACATTTAAAAACAAAACTGCATCAAAAAGAATATACAAAACATCTAACTTCATTGGCAAGGCCACCTGCCATGCCACACAGATATGCAAACTGCCCTCCCAGCAAGCGCCACTTTCCCAACCCAAAAGAGCTGAGCCTTGCAATCAGAATGGTTGCAATCGCCCCTCTATGTGATTCACACGTGAGAAGCACGTGAGGATCACATACATTAAAATACATACATAAAACGTAATATACATCAAGCATACTAAAAACACACAGTGTACTACACATTATTGATTAATAACATTACATAACGTTGTATCACTCTCCTCAGATGAAGTAACCAAAACTATATCATCTAGTTCGTCAAACACTCCTCTTCCATCAGAAAATCCGACAGCATCATAATCAGAAGGAACGACAGAATCGTTATCATATTCGTTCTCCCCTTTCTCCTCCTGCCTCCACGCCTGCTTCGTCGTCTTCTACGATGCCTCCTGCCTTCCCGTCTCCTGTATTCCTAACCTCTATTTTTCTTCTTCCTTTGGTCTGTCTCCTCTGATTCAGTATCATCATATTTTCCTGTCTTTTTCTTCTTTTGGTCTGTCTCCTCTGATTTAATATCATATTTTCCTTTCTTCTTCTTCTTCTTCTTCCTTTGGTCTGATCCTTCACTCTCTTATCTTCCTTTACCTGACATATCATCATCCTACTCCTTCTCTTTGCTTTCCAACTCATTATTTTATCTATTCTCCTGATCCTCTTTGTCTTCATTCTCAACCACTTCTCTCTTCTTCCTTTCCACATTTTCCACCTCTTCCTCGTCTGTCTTGTCTTACTCATCAGCTCCTTTCTCTTCTTCCACTTTGTTTTCCCCTGTTTCTTCTTCACCTTATCTTCTTCCAGTATGTTGTCTTCTCCATGACCTTCTCTTGCACTTTTACCTTCACCTTTAGCCTCTTTTTCTTGACTGCTACTGTCCTCCTCATGACCAACTTTATCCGATTCTTCTTTCTCTTCTTCAGTTTCTGCCATATCACCTGCTTTCTCACGCCCTTCTGCTTCACCTTCTTCCTTATCCGTTTCTCATTTCTCTTCTACCTTTTCCTTTCTTTCCCCTGCCTCCTCTCCTTCAGTTTCTTCCATATCACCTGCTTTCTCACGCCCCCCATATCTCGGATAATTTTCCTGCTCCTTAATCGCACATAGCTCATTCACTTTCTCCATATAACCTTGTTCTTCTTCACCTCGTTCTCTCTCTACCTTGAGCTTCTCATTCCTCTCTATCAATGTCACCTGTTCCTCCTTAAGGCTATCCACGCTATCCTTATTTTTCGCTATTCCTTCTCTCATCACAGTTTTATGTTCTTGTACTTCTTTGCTTAACTCCTCAATCTTAGCATTGGTTGCTTCAGCCTGCTTCTTTAATGCTTCGTTTACCTACACCTTTACAGATTCTACCTGCATACCTATAGATTCTATTTGCACTTTCATAGACTCTCCTTGCTGCCTCACTTCTCCTATCTCCTTACTCACTGACTCTATTTTTGTACTTAAAGACTCTCTTATAGATCCTAAAGACTCTTCCATACCGGTGAATTTACTTAGTAGCATTTGTAGCATATCCCGCATCATATCCTCCTCTTCTTTTTCTACTTGCCCTTATTCGTGCCCTACGTTGGGTTGCCAATTGTAACCTTCCGTTTTCTATTCGGGGTAGTGGTTGATTATGCTCACAGGGGATATTTTATTTTAACAACAGGGCAGACATATAGTACATATACCTGAAATATGTAATGGACATTCCTCTATTAACCGTTAATTACTCCGATCACCATCAATTAAAACATAAAGGAACCTGCACCTCACCATAGGAACACAGGTATTCAATTAATTCATTAATCATTCTCACTATACAGCTTTTTCTTTATGTATAAGCAATCCACTTTTATAATCCAAACCTAACATATTTCTTTTTCTCATCTAACCATCTCAACAGATACTAACATGGCTTCCTACAATCTCCAAGGATAAAACGGACAGATACTCTAATATAAAATCTTTCAGTATAGACTCCTAACAAAAAATAGTAAAAGTTACATTTAAAAACAAAACTGCATCAAAAAGAATATACAAAACATCTAACTTCATTGGCAAGGCCACCTGCCATGCCACACAGATATGCAAACTGCCCTCCCAGCAAGCGCCACTTTCCCAACCCAAAAGAGCTGAGCCTTGCAATCAGAATGGTTGCAATCGCCACTCTATGTGATTCTCACGTGAGAAGCACGTGAGGATCACATACATTAAAATACATACATAAAACGTAATATACATCAAGCATACTAAAAACACACAGTGTACTACACATTATTGATTAATAACATTACATAACGTTGTATCACTCTCCTCAGATGAAGTAACCAAAACTATATCATCTAGTTCGTCAAACACTCCTCTTCCATCAGAAAATCGGACAGCATCATAATCAGAAGGAACGACAGAATCGTTATCATATTCGTTCTCCCCTTTCTCCTCCTGCCTCCACGCCTGCTTCGTCGTCTTCTACGATGCCTCCTGCCTTCCCGTCTCCTGTATTCCTAACCTCTCTTTTTCTTCTTCCTTTGGTCTGTCTCCTCTGATTCAGTATCATCATATTTTCCTGTCTTTTTCTTCTTTTGGTCTGTCTCCTCTGATTTAATATCATATTTTCCTTTCTTCTTCTTCTTCTTCTTCCTTTGGTCTGATCCTTCACTCTCTTATCTTCCTTTACCTGACATATCATCATCCTACTCCTTCTCTTTGCTTTCCAACTCATTATTTTATCTATTCTCCTGATCCTCTTTGTCTTCATTCTCAACCACTTCTCTCTTCTTCCTTTCCACATTTTCCACCTCTTCCTCGTCTGTCTTGTCTTACTCATCAGTTCCTTTCTCTTCTTCCACTTTGTTTTCCCCTGTTTCTTCTTCACCTTATCTTCTTCCAGTATGTTGTCTTCTCCATGACCTTCTCTTGCACTTTTACCTTCATCTTTAGCCTCTTTTTCTTGACTGCTACTGTCCTTCTCATGACCAACTTTATCCGATTCTTCTTTCTCTTCTTCAGTTTCTGCCATATCACCTGCTTTCTCACGCCCTTCTGCTTCACCTTCTTCCTTATCCGTTTCTCATTTCTCTTCTACTTTTTCCTTTCTTTCCCCTGCCTCCTCTCCTTCAGTTTCTTCCATATCACCTGCTTTCTCACGCCCCCCATATCTCGGATAATTTTCCTGCTCCTTAATCGCACATAGCTCATTCACTTTCTCCATATAACCTTGTTCTTCTTCACCTCGTTCTCTCTCTACCTTGAGCTTCTCATTCCTCTCTATCAATGTCACCTGTTCCTCCTTAAGGCTATCCACGCTATCCTTATTTTTCGCTATTCCTTCTCTCATCACAGTTTTATGTTCTTGTACTTCTTTGCTTAACTCCTCAATCTTAGCATTGGTTGCTTCAGCCTGCTTCTTTAATGCTTCGTTTACGTACACCTTTACAGATTCTACCTGCATACCTATAGATTCTATTTGCACTTTCATAGACTCTCCTTGCTGCCTCACTTCTCCTATCTCCTTACTCACTGACTCTATTTTTGTACTTAAAGACTCTCTTATAGATCCTAAAGACTCTTCCATACCGGTGAATTTACTTAGTAGCATTTGTAGCATATCCCGCATCATATCCTCCTCTTCTTTTTCTACTTGCCCTTATTCGTGCCCTACGTTGGGTTGCCAATTGTAACCTTCCGTTTTCTATTCGGGGTAGTGGTTGATTATGCTCACAGGGGATATTTTATTTTAACAACAGGGCAGACATATAGTACATATACCTGAAATATGTAATGGACATTCCTCTATTAACCGTTAATTACTCCGATCACCATCAATTAAAACATAAAGGAACCTGCACCTCACCATAGGAACACAGGTATTCAATTAATTCATTAATCATTCTCACTATACAGCTTTTTCTTTATGTATAAGCAATCCACTTTTATAATCCAAACCTAACATATTTCTTTTTCTCATCTAACCATCTCAACAGATACTAACATGGCTTCCTACAATCTCCAAGGATAAAACGGACAGATACTCTAATATAAAATCTTTCAGTATAGACTCCTAACAAAAAATAGTAAAAGTTACATTTAAAAACAAAACTGCATCAAAAAGAATATACAAAACATCTAACTTCATTGGCAAGGCCACCTGCCATGCCACACAGATATGCAAACTGCCCTCCCAGCAAGCGCCACTTTCCCAACCCAAAAGAGCTGAGCCTTGCAATCAGAATGGTTGCAATCGCCCCTCTATGTGATTCTCACGTGAGAAGCACGTGAGGATCACATACATTAAAATACATACATAAAACGTAATATACATCAAGCATACTAAAAACACACAGTGTACTACACATTATTGATTAATAACATTACATAACGTTGTATCACTCTCCTCAGATGAAGTAACCAAAACTATATCATCTAGTTCGTCAAACACTCCTCTTCCATCAGAAAATCGGACAGCATCATAATCAGAAGGAACGACAGAATCGTTATCATATTCGTTCTCCCCTTTCTCCTCCTGCCTCCACGCCTGCTTCGTCGTCTTCTACGATGCCTCCTGCCTTCCCGTCTCCTGTATTCCTAACCTCTCTTTTTCTTCTTCCTTTGGTCTGTCTCCTCTGATTCAGTATCATCATATTTTCCTGTCTTTTTCTTCTTTTGGTCTGTCTCCTCTGATTTAATATCATATTTTCCTTTCTTCTTCTTCTTCTTCTTCTTCTTCTTCTTCTTCCTTTGGTCTGATCCTTCACTCTCTTATCTTCCTTTACCTGACATATCATCATCCTACTCCTTCTCTTTGCTTTCCAACTCATTATTTTATCTATTCTCCTGATCCTCTTTGTCTTCATTCTCAACCACTTCTCTCTTCTTCCTTTCCACATTTTCCACCTCTTCCTCGTCTGTCTTGTCTTACTCATCAGTTCCTTTCTCTTCTTCCACTTTGTTTTCCCCTGTTTCTTCTTCACCTTATCTTCATCCAGTATGTTGTCTTCTCCATGACCTTCTCTTGCACTTTTACCTTCATCTTTAGCCTCTTTTTCTTGACTGCTACTGTCCTCCTCATGACCAACTTTATCCGATTCTTCTTTCTCTTCTTCAGTTTCTGCCATATCACCTGCTTTCTCACGCCCTTCTGCTTCACCTTCTTCCTTATCCGTTTCTCATTTCTCTTCTACCTTTTCCTTTCTTTCCCCTGCCTCCTCTCCTTCAGTTTCTTCCATATCACCTGCTTTCTCACGCCCCCCATATCTCGGATAATTTTCCTGCTCCTTAATCGCACATAGCTCATTCACTTTCTCCATATAACCTTGTTCTTCTTCACCTCGTTCTCTCTCTACCTTGAGCTTCCCATTCCTCTCTATCAATGTCACCTGTTCCTCCTTAAGGCTATCCACGCTATACTTATTTTTCGCTATTCCTTCTCTCATCACAGTTTTATGTTCTTGTACTTCTTTGCTTAACTCCTCAATCTTAGCATTGGTTGCTTCAGCCTGCTTCTTTAATGCTTCGTTTACGTACACCTTTACAGATTCTACCTGCATACCTATAGATTCTATTTGCACTTTCATAGACTCTCCTTGCTGCCTCACTTCTCCTATCTCCTTACTCACTGACTCTATTTTTGTACTTAAAGACTCTCTTATAGATCCTAAAGACTCTTCCATACCGGTGAATTTACTTAGTAGCATTTGTAGCATATCCCGCATCATATCCTCCTCTTCTATTTCTACTTGCCCTTATTCGTGCCCTACTTTGGGTTGCCAAATGTAACCTTCCGTTTTCTATTCGGGGTAGTGGTTGATTATGCTCACAGGGGATATTTTATTTTAACAACAGGGCAGACATATAGTACATATACCTGAAATATGTAATGGACATTCCTCTATTAACCGTTAATTACTCCGATCACCATCAATTAAAACATAAAGGAACCTGCACCTCACCATAGGAACACAGGTATTCAATTAATTCATTAATAATTCTCACTATACAGCTTTTTCTTTATGTATAAGCAATCCACTTTTATAATCCAAACCTAACATATTTCTTTTTCTCATCTAACCATCTCAACAGATACTAACATGGCTTCCTACAATCTCCAAAGATAAAACGGACAGATACTCTAATATAAAATCTTTCAGTATAGACTCCTAACAAAAAATAGTAAAAGTTACATTTAAAAACAAAACTGCATCAAAAAGAATATACAAAACATCTAACTTCATTGGCAAGGCCACCTGCCATGCCACACAGATATGCAAACTGCCCTCCCAGCAAGCGCCACTTTCCCAACCCAAAAGAGCTGAGCCTTGCAATCAGAATGGTTGCAATCGCCCCTCTATGTGATTCTCACGTGAGAAGCACGTGAGGATCACATACATTAAAATACATACATAAAACGTAATATACATCAAGCATACTAAAAACACACAGAGTACAACAAATTATAGATTATCAACATTACATAACGTTGTATCACTCTCCTCAGATGAAGTAACCAAAACTATATCATCTAGTTCGTCAAACACTCCTCTTCCATCAGAAAATCGGACAGCATCATAATCAGAAGGAACGACAGAATCGTTATCATATTCGTTCTCCCCTTTCTCCTCCTGCCTCCACGCCTGCTTCGTCGTCTTCTACGATGCCTCCTGCCTTCCCGTCTCCTGTATTCCTAACCTCTCTTTTTCTTCTTCCTTTGGTCTGTCTCCTCTGATTCAGTATCATCATATTTTCCTGTCTTTTTCTTCTTTTGGTCTGTCTCCTCTCATTTAATATCATATTTTCCTTTCTTCTTCTTCTTCTTCTTCCTTAGGTCTGATCCTTCACTCTCTTATCTTCCTTTACCTGACATATCATCATCCTACTCCTTCTCTTTGCTTTCCAACTCATTATTTTATCTATTCTCCTGATCCTCTTTGTCTTCATTCTCAACCACTTCTCTCTTCTTCCTTTCCACATTTTCCACCTCTTCCTCGTCTGTCTTGTCTTACTCATCAGTTCCTTTCTCTTCTTCCACTTTGTTTTCCCCTGTTTCTTCTTCACCTTATCTTCTTCCAGTATGTTGTCTTCTCCATGACCTTCTCTTGCACTTTTACCTTCATCTTTAGCCTCTTTTTCTTGACTGCTACTGTCCTTCTCATGACCAACTTTATCCGATTCTTCTTTCTCTTCTTCAGTTTCTGCCATATCACCTGCTTTCTCACGCCCTTCTGCTTCACCTTCTTCCTTATCCGTTTCTCATTTCTCTTCTACTTTTTCCTTTCTTTCCCCTGCCTCCTCTCCTTCAGTTTCTTCCATATCACCTGCTTTCTCACGCCCCGCATATCTCGGATAATTTTCCTGCTCCTTAATCGCACATAGCTCATTCACTTTCTCCATATAACCTTGTTCTTCTTCACCTCGTTCTCTCTCTACCTTGAGCTTCTCATTCCTCTCTATCAATGTCACCTGTTCCTCCTTAAGGCTATCCACGCTATCCTTATTTTTCGCTATTCCTTCTCTCATCACAGTTTTATGTTCTTGTACTTCTTTGCTTAACTCCTCAATCTTAGCATTGGTTGCTTCAGCCTGCTTCTTTAATGCTTCGTTTACGTACACCTTTACAGATTCTACCTGCATACCTATATATTCTATTTGCACTTTCATAGACTCTCCTTGCTGCCTCACTTCTCCTATCTCCTTACTCACTGACTCTATTTTTGTACTTAAAGACTCTCTTATAGATCCTAAAGACTCTTCCATACCGGTGAATTTACTTAGTAGCATTTGTAGCATATCCCGCATCATATCCTCCTCTTCTTTTTCTACTTGCCCTTATTCGTGCCCTACGTTGGGTTGCCAATTGTAACCTTCCGTTTTCTATTCGGGGTAGTGGTTGATTATGCTCACAGGGGATATTTTATTTTAACAACAGGGCAGACATATAGTACATATACCTGAAATATGTAATGGACATTCCTCTATTAACCGTTAATTACTCCGATCACCATCAATTAAAACATAAAGGAACCTGCACCTCACCATAGGAACACAGGTATTCAATTAATTCATTAATAATTCTCACTATACAGCTTTTTCTTTATGTATAAGCAATCCACTTTTATAATCCAAACCTAACATATTTCTTTTTCTCATCTAACCATCTCAACAGATACTAACATGGCTTCCTACAATCTCCAAAGATAAAACGGACAGATACTCTAATATAAAATCTTTCAGTATACACTCCTAACAAAAAATAGTAAAAGTTACATTTAAAAACAAAACTGCATCAAAAAGAATATACAAAACATCTAACTTCATTGGCAAGGCCACCTGCCATGCCACACAGATATGCAAACTGCCCTCCCAGCAAGCGCCACTTTCCCAACCCAAAAGAGCTGAGCCTTGCAATCAGAATGGTTGCAATCGCCCCTCTATGTGATTCTCACGTGAGAAGCACGTGAGGATCACATACATTAAAATACATACATAAAACGTAATATACATCAAGCATACTAAAAACACACAGTGTACTACACATTATTGATTATTAACATTACATAACGTTGTATCACTCTCCTCAGATGAAGTAACCAAAACTATATCATCTAGTTCGTCAAACACTCCTCTTCCATCAGAAAATCGGACAGCATCATAATCAGAAGGAACGACAGAATCGTTATCATATTCGTTCTCCCCTTTCTCCTCCTGCCTCCACGCCTGCTTCGTCGTCTTCTACGATGCCTCCTGCCTTCCCGTCTCCTGTATTCCTAACCTCTCTTTTTCTTCTTCCTTTGGTCTGTCTCCTCTGATTCAGTATCATCATATTTTCCTGTCTTTTTCTTCTTTTGGTCTGTCTCCTCTGATTTAATATCATATTTTCCTTTCTTCTTCTTCTTCTTCTTCTTCTTCCTTTGGTCTGATCCTTCACTCTCTTATCTTCCTTTACCTGACATATCATCATCCTACTCCTTCTCTTTGCTTTCCAACTCATTATTTTATCTATTCTCCTGATCCTCTTTGTCTTCATTCTCAACCACTTCTCTCTTCTTCCTTTCCACATTTTCCACCTCTTCCTCGTCTGTCTTGTCTTACTCATCAGTTCCTTTCTCTTCTTCCACTTTGTTTTCCCCTGTTTCTTCTTCACCTTATCTTCATCCAGTATGTTGTCTTCTCCATGACCTTCTCTTGCACTTTTACCTTCATCTTTAGCCTCTTTTTCTTGACTGCTACTGTCCTCCTCATGACCAACTTTATCCGATTCTTCTTTCTCTTCTTCAGTTTCTGCCATATCACCTGCTTTCTCACGCCCTTCTGCTTCACCTTCTTCCTTATCCGTTTCTCATTTCTCTTCTACCTTTTCCTTACTTTCCCCTGCCTCCTCTCCTTCAGTTTCTTCCATATCACCTGCTTTCTCACGCCCCCCATATCTCGGATAATTTTCCTGCTCCTTAATCGCACATAGCTCATTCACTTTCTCCATATAACCTTGTTCTTCTTCACCTCGTTCTCTCTCTACCTTGAGCTTCCCATTCCTCTCTATCAATGTCACCTGTTCCTCCTTAAGGCTATCCACGCTATACTTATTTTTCGCTATTCCTTCTCTCATCACAGTTTTATGTTCTTGTACTTCTTTGCTTAACTCCTCAATCTTAGCATTGGTTGCTTCAGCCTGCTTCTTTAATGCTTCGTTTACGTACACCTTTACAGATTCTACCTGCATACCTATAGATTCTATTTGCACTTTCATAGACTCTCCTTGCTGCCTCACTTCTCCTATCTCCTTACTCACTGACTCTATTTTTGTACTTAAAGACTCTCTTATAGATCCTAAAGACTCTTCCATACCGGTGAATTTACTTAGTAGCATTTGTAGCATATCCCGCATCATATCCACCTCTTCTATTTCTACTTGCCCTTATTCGTGCCCTACTTTGGGTTGCCAATTGTAACCTTCCGTTTTCTATTCGGGGTAGTGGTTGATTATGCTCACAGGGGATATTTTATTTTAACAACAGGGCAGACATATAGTACATATACCTGAAATATGTAATGGACATTCCTCTATTAACCGTTAATTACTCCGATCACCATCAATTAAAACATAAAGGAACCTGCACCTCACCATAGGAACACAGGTATTCAATTAATTCATTAATAATTCTCACTATACAGCTTTTTCTTTATGTATAAGCAATCCACTTTTATAATCCAAACCTAACATATTTCTTTTTCTCATCTAACCATCTCAACAGATACTAACATGTCTTCCTACAATCTCCAAAGATAAAACGGACAGATACTCTAATATAAAATCTTTCAGTATAGACTCCTAACAAAAAATAGTAAAAGTTACATTTAAAAACAAAACTGCATCAAAAAGAATATACAAAACATCTAACTTCATTGGCAAGGCCACCTGCCATGCCACACAGATATGCAAACTGCCCTCCCAGCAAGCGCCACTTTCCCAACCCAAAAGAGCTGAGCCTTGCAATCAGAATGGTTGCAATCGCCCCTCTATGTGATTCTCACGTGAGAAGCACGTGAGGATCACATACATTAAAATACATACATAAAACGTAATATACATCAAGCATACTAAAAACACACAGAGTACAACAAATTATAGATTATCAACATTACATAACGTTGTATCACTCTCCTCAGATGAAGTAACCAAAACTATATCATCTAGTTCGTCAAACACTCCTCTTCCATCAGAAAATCGGACAGCATCATAATCAGAAGGAACGACAGAATCGTTATCATATTCGTTCTCCCCTTTCTCCTCCTGCCTCCACGCCTGCTTCGTCGTCTTCTACGATGCCTCCTGCCTTCCCGTCTCCTGTATTCCTAACCTCTCTTTTTCTTCTTCCTTTGGTCTGTCTCCTCTGATTCAGTATCATCAAATTTTCCTGTCTTTTTCTTCTTTTGGTCTGTCTCCTCTGATTTAATATCATATTTTCCTTTCTTCTTCTTCTTCTCCTTCCTTTGGTCTGATCCTTCACTCTCTTATCTTCCTTTACCTGACATATCATCATCCTACTCCTTCTCTTTGCTTTCCAACTCATTATTTTATCTATTCTCCTGATCCTCTTTGTCTTCATTCTCAACCACTTCTCTCTTCTTCCTTTCCACATTTTCCACCTCTTCCTCGTCTGTCTTGTCTTACTCATCAGTTCCTTTCTCTTCTTCCACTTTGTTTTCCCCTGTTTCTTCTTCACCTTATCTTCATCCAGTATGTTGTCTTCTCCATGACCTTCTCTTGCACTTTTACCTTCATCTTTAGCCTCTTTTTCTTGACTGCTACTGTCCTTCTCATGACCAACTTTATCCGATTCTTCTTTCTCTTCTTCAGTTTCTGCCATATCACCTGCTTTCTCACGCCCTTCTGCTTCACCTTCTTCCTTATCCGTTTCTCATTTCTCTTCTACCTTTTCCTTTCTTTCCCCTGCCTCCTCTCCTTCAGTTTCTTCCATATCACCTGCTTTCTCACGCCCCCCATATCTCGGATAATTTTCCTGCTCCTTAATCGCACATAGCTCATTCACTTTCTCCATATAACCTTGTTCTTCTTCACCGCGTTCTCTCTCTACCTTGAGCTTCTCATTCCTCTCTATCAATGTCACCTGTTCCTCCTTAAGGCTATCCACGCTATCCTTATTTTTCGCTATTCCTTCTCTCATCACAGTTTTATGTTCTTGTACTTCTTTGCTTAACTCCTCAATCCTAGCATTGGTTGCTTCAGCCTGCTTCTTTAATGCTTCGTTTACGTACACCTTTACAGATTCTATCTGCATACCTATAGATTCTATTTGCACTTTCATAGACTCTCCTTGCTGCCTCACTTCTCCTATCTCCTTACTCACTGACTCTATTTTTGTACTTAAAGACTCTCTTATAGATCCTAAAGACTCTTCCATACCGGTGAATTTACTTAGTAGCATTTGTAGCATATCCCGCATCATATCCTCCTCTTCTTTTTCTACTTGCCCTTATTCGTGCCCTACGTTGGGTTGCCAATTGTAACCTTCCGTTTTCTATTCGGGGTAGTGGTTGATTATGCTCACAGGGGATATTTTATTTTAACAACAGGGCAGACATATAGTACATATACCTGAAATATGTAATGGACATTCCTCTATTAACCGTTAATTACTCCGATCACCATCAATTAAAACATAAAGGAACCTGCACCTCACCATAGGAACACAGGTATTCAATTAATTCATTAATCATTCTCACTATACAGCTTTTTCTTTATGTATAAGCAATCCACTTTTATAATCCAAACCTAACATATTTCTTTTTCTCATCTAACCATCTCAACAGATACTAACATGGCTTCCTACAATCTCCAAGGATAAAACGGACAGATACTCTAATATAAAATCTTTCAGTATAGACTCCTAACAAAAAATAGTAAAAGTTACATTTAAAAACAAAACTGCATCAAAAAGAATATACAAAACATCTAACTTCATTGGCAAGGCCACCTGCCATGCCACACAGATATGCAAACTGCCCTCCCAGCAAGCGCCACTTTCCCAACCCAAAAGAGCTGAGCCTTGCAATCAGAATGGTTGCAATCGCCCCTCTATGTGATTCTCACGTGAGAAGCACGTGAGGATCACATACATTAAAATACATACATAAAACGTAATATACATCAAGCATACTAAAAACACACAGTGTACTACACATTATTGATTAATAACATTACATAACGTTGTATCACTCTCCTCAGATGAAGTAACCAAAACTATATCATCTAGTTCGTCAAACACTCCTCTTCCATCAGAAAATCGGACAGCATCATAATCAGAAGGAACGACAGAATCGTTATCATATTCGTTTTCCCCTTTCTCCTCCTGCCTCCACGCCTGCTTCGTCGTCTTCTACGATGCCTCCTGCCTTCCCGTCTCCTGTATTCCTAACCTCTATTTTTCTTCTTCCTTTGGTCTGTCTCCTCTGATTCAGTATCATCATATTTTCCTGTCTTTTTCTTCTTTTGGTCTGTCTCCTCTGATTTAATATCATATTTTCCTTTCTTCTTCCTCTTCTTCTTCTTCTTCCTTTGGTCTGATCCTTCACTCTCTTATCTTCCTTTACCTGACATATCATCATCCTACTCCTTCTCTTTGCTTTCCAACTCATTATTTTATCTATTCTCCTGATCCTCTTTGTCTTCATTCTCAACCACTTCTCTCTTCTTCCTTTCCACATTTTCCACCTCTTCCTCGTCTGTCTTGTCTTACTCATCAGTTCCTTTCTCTTCTTCCACTTTGTTTTCCCCTGTTTCTTCTTCACCTTATCTTCTTCCAGTATGTTGTCTTCTCCATGACCTTCTCTTGCACTTTTACCTTCATCTTTAGCCTCTTTTTCTTGACTGCTACTGTCCTCCTCATGACCAACTTTATCTGATTCTTCTTTCTCTTCTTCAGTTTCTGCCATATCACCTGCTTTCTCACGCCCTTCTGCTTCACCTTCTTCCTTATCCGTTTCTCATTTCTCTTCTACCTTTTCCTTTCTTTCCCCTGCCTCCTCTCCTTCAGTTTCTTCCATAACACCTGCTATCTCACGCCCCCCATATCTCGGATAATTTTCCTGCTCCTTAATCGCACATAGCTCATTCACTTTCTCCATATAACCTTGTTCTTCTTCACCTCGTTCTCTCTCTACCTTGAGCTTCTCATTCCTCTCTATCAATGTCACCTGTTCCTCCTTAAGGCTATCCACGCTATCCTTATTTTTCGCTATTCCTTCTCTCATCACAGTTTTATGTTCTTGTACTTCTTTGCTTAACTCCTCAATCTTAGCATTGGTTGCTTCAGCCTGCTTCTTTAATGCTTCGTTTACGTACACCTTTACAGATTCTACCTGCATACCTATAGATTCTATTTGCACTTTCATAGACTCTCCTTGCTGCCTCACTTCTCCTATCTCCTTACTCACTGACTCTATTTTGTACTTAAAGACTCTCTTATAGATCCTAAAGACTCTTCCATACCGGTGAATTTACTTAGTAGCATTTGTAGCATATCCCGCATCATATCCTCCTCTTCTTTTTCTACTTGCCCTTATTCGTGCCCTACGTTGGGTTGCCAATTGTAACCTTCCGTTTTCTATTCGGGGTAGTGGTTGATTATGCTCACAGGGGATATTTTATTTTAACAACAGGGCAGACATATAGTACATATACCTGAAATATGTAATGGACATTCCTCTATTAACCGTTAATTACTCCGATCACCATCAATTAAAACATAAAGGAACCTGCACCTCACCATAGGAACACAGGTATTCAATTAATTCATTAATCATTCTCACTATACAGCTTTTTCTTTATGTATAAGCAATCCACTTTTATAATCCAAACCTAACATATTTCTTTTTCTCATCTAACCATCTCAACAGATACTAACATGGCTTCCTACAATCTCCAAGGATAAAACGGACAGATACTCTAATATAAAATCTTTCAGTATAGACTCCTAACAAAAAATAGTAAAAGTTACATTTAAAAACAAAACTGCATCAAAAAGAATATACAAAACATCTAACTTCATTGGCAAGGCCACCTGCCATGCCACACAGATATGCAAACTGCCCTCCCAGCAAGCGCCACTTTCCCAACCCAAAAGAGCTGAGCCTTGCAATCAGAATGGTTGCAATCGCCCCTCTATGTGATTCTCACGTGAGAAGCACGTGAGGATCACATACATTAAAATACATACATAAAACGTAATATACATCAAGCATACTAAAAACACAAAGAGTACAACAAATTATAGATTATCAACATCACATAACGTTGTATCACTCTCCTCAGATGAAGTAACCAAAACTATATCATCTAGTTCGTCGAACACTCCTCTTCCATCAGAAAATCGGACAGCATCATAATCAGAAGGAACGACAGAATCGTTATCATATTCGTTCTCCCCTTTCTCCTCCTGCCTCCACGCCTGCTTCGTCGTCTTCTACGATGCCTCCTGCCTTCCCGTCTCCTGTATTCCTAACCTCTCTTTTTCTTCTTCCTTTGGTCTGTCTCCTCTGATTCAGTATCATCATATTTTCCTGTCTTTTTCTTCTTTTGGTCTGTCTCCTCTGATTTAATATCATATTTTCCTTTCTTCTTCTAGTTCTTCTTCTTCTTCCTTTGGTCTGATCCTTCACTCTCTTATCTTCCTTTACCTGACATATCATCATCCTACTCCTTCTCCTTGCTTTCCAACTCATTATTTTATCTATTCTCCTGATCCTCTTTGTCTTCATTCTCAACCACTTCTCTCTTCTTCCTTTCCACATTTTCCACCTCTTCCTCGTCTGTCTTGTCTTACTCATCAGTTCCTTTCTCTTCTTCCACTTTGTTTTCCCCTGTTTCTTCTTCACCTTATCTTCTTCCAGTATGTTGTCTTCTCCATGACCTTCTCTTGCACTTTTACCTTCATCTTTAGCCTCTTTTTCTTGACTGCTACTGTCCTCCTCATGACCAACTTTATCCGATTCTTCTTTCTCTTCTTCAGTTTCTGCCATATCACCTGCTTTCTCACGCCCTTCTGCTTCACCTTCTTCCTTATCCGTTTCTCATTTCTCTTCTACCTTTTCCTTTCTTTCCCCTGCCTCCTCTCCTTCAGTTTCTTCCATATCACCTGCTTTCTCACGCCCCCCATATCTCGGATAATTTTCCTGCTCCTTAATCGCACATAGCTCATTCACTTTCTCCATATAACCTTGTTCTTCTTCACCTCGTTCTCTCTCTACCTTGAGCTTCTCATTCCTCTCTATCAATGTCACCTGTTCCTCCTTAAGGCTATCCACGCTATCCTTATTTTTCGCTATTCCTTCTCTCATCACAGTTTTATGTTCTTGTACTTCTTTGCTTAACTCCTCAATCTTAGCATTGGTTGCTTCAGCCTGCTTCTTTAATGCTTCGTTTACGTACACCTTTACAGATTCTACCTGCATACCTATAGATTCTATTTGCACTTTCATAGACTCTCCTTGCTGCCTCACTTCTCCTATCTCCTTACTCACTGACTCTATTTTTGTACTTAAAGACTCTCTTATAGATCCTAAAGACTCTTCCATACCGGTGAATTTACTTCGTAGCATTTGTAGCATATCCCGCATCATATCCTCCTCTTCTTTTTCTACTTGCCCTTATTCGTGCCCTACGTTGGGTTGCCAATTGTAACCTTCCGTTTTCTATTCGGGGTAGTGGTTGATTATGCTCACAGGGGATATTTTATTTTAACAACAGGGCAGACATATAGTACATATACCTGAAATATGTAATGGACATTCCTCTGTTGACCGTTAATTACTCCGATCACCATCAATTAAAACATAAAGGAACCTGCACCTCACCATAGGAACACAGGTATTCAATTAATTCATTAATAATTCTCACTATACAGCTTTTTCTTTATGTATAAGCAATCCACTTTTATAATCCAAACCTAACATATTTCTTTTTCTCATCTAACCATCTCAACAGATACTAACATGGCTTCCTACAATCTCCAAAGATAAAACGGACAGATACTCTAATATAAAATCTTTCAGTATAGACTCCTAACAAAAAATAGTAAAAGTTACATTTAAAAACAAAACTGCATCAAAAAGAATATACAAAACATCTAACTTCATTGGCAAGGCCACCTGCCATGCCACACAGATATGCAAACTGCCCTCCCAGCAAGCGCCACTTTCCCAACCCAAAAGAGCTGAGCCTTGCAATCAGAATGGTTGCAATCGCCCCTCTATGTGATTCTCACGTGAGAAGCACGTGAGGATCACATACATTAAAATACATACATAAAACGTAATATACATCAAGCATACTAAAAACACACAGTGTACTACACATTATTGATTATTAACATTACATAACGTTGTATCACTCTCCTCAGATGAAGTAACCAAAACTATATCATCTAGTTCGTCAAACACTCCTCTTCCATCAGAAAATCGGACAGCATCATAATCAGAAGGAACGACAGAATCGTTATCATATTCGTTCTCCCCTTTCTCCTCCTGCCTCCACGCCTGCTTCGTCGTCTTCTACGATGCCTCCTGCCTTCCCGTCTCCTGTATTCCTAACCTCTCTTTTTCTTCTTCCTTTGGTCTGTCTCCTCTGATTCAGTATCATCATATTTTCCTGTCTTTTTCTTCTTTTGGTCTGTCTCCTCTGATTTAATATCATATTTTCCTTTCTTCTTCTTCTTCTCCTTCCTTTGGTCTGATCCTTCACTCTCTTATCTTCCTTTACCTGACATATCATCATCCTACTCCTTCTCTTTGCTTTCCAACTCATTATTTTATCTATTCTCCTGATCCTCTTTGTCTTCATTCTCAACCACTTCTCTCTTCTTCCTTTCCACATTTTCCACCTCTTCCTCGTCTGTCTTGTCTTACTCATCAGTTCCTTTCTCTTCTTCCACTTTGTTTTCCCCTGTTTCTTCTTCACCTTATCTTCTTCCAGTATGTTGTCTTCTCCATGACCTTCTCTTGCACTTTTACCTTCATCTTTAGCCTCTTTTTCTTGACTGCTACTGTCCTTCTCATGACCAACTTTATCCGATTCTTCTTTCTCTTCTTCAGTTTCTGCCATATCACCTGCTTTCTCACGCCCTTCTGCTTCACCTTCTTCCTTATCCATTTCTCATTTCTCTTCTACCTTTTCCTTTCTTTCCCCTGCCTCCTCTCCTTCAGTTTCTTCCATATCACCTGCTTTCTCACGCCCCCCATATCTCGGATAATTTTCCTGCTCCGTAATCGCACATAGCTCATTCACTTTCTCCATATAACCTTGTTCTTATTCACCTCGTTCTCTCTCTACCTTGAGCTTCTCATTCCTCTCTATCAATGTCACCTGTTCCTCCTTAAGGCTATCCACGCTATCCTTATTTTTCGCTATTCCTTCTCTCATCACAGTTTTATGTTCTTGTACTTCTTTGCTTAACTCCTCAATCTTAGCATTGGTTGCTTCAGCCTGCTTCTTTAATGCTTCGTTTACGTACACCTTTACAGATTCTACCTGCATACCTATAGATTCTATTTCCACTTTCATAGACTCTCCTTGCTGCCTCACTTCTCCTATCTCCTTACTCACTGACTCTATTTTTGTACTTAAAGACTCTCTTATAGATCCTAAAGACTCTTCCATACCGGTGAATTTACTTCGTAGCATTTGTAGCATATCCCGCATCATATCCTCCTCTTCTTTTTCTACTTGCCCTTATTCGTGCCCTACGTTGGGTTGCCAATTGTAACCTTCCGTTTTCTATTCGGGGTAGTGGTTGATTATGCTCACAGGGGATATTTTATTTTAACAACAGGGCAGACATATAGTACATATACCTGAAATATGTAATGGACATTCCTCTATTAACCGTTAATTACTCCGATCACCATCAATTAAAACATAAAGGAACCTGCACCTCACCATAGGAACACAGGTATTCAATTAATTCATTAATAATTCTCACTATACAGCTTTTTCTTTATGTATAAGCAATCCACTTTTATAATCCAAACCTAACATATTTCTTTTTCTCATCTAACCATCTCAACAGATACTAACATGGCTTCCTACAATCTCCAAAGATAAAACGGACAGATACTCTAATATAAAATCTTTCAGTATAGACTCCTAACAAAAAATAGTAAAAGTTACATTTAAAAACAAAACTGCATCAAAAAGAATATACAAAACATCTAACTTCATTGGCAAGGCCACCTGCCATGCCACACAGATATGCAAACTGCCCTCCCAGCAAGCGCCACTTTCCCAACCCAAAAGAGCTGAGACTTGCAATCAGAATGGTTGCAATCGCCCCTTAAAATACATACATAAAACGTAATATACATCAAGCATACTAAAAACACACAGAGTACAACAAATTATAGATTATCAACATCACATAATGTTGTATCACTCTCCTCAGATGAAGTAACCAAAACTATATCATCTAGTTCGTCAAACACTCCTCTTCCATCAGAAAATCGGACAGCATCATAATCAGAAGGAACGACAGAATCGTTATCATATTCGTTCTCCCCTTTCTCCTCCTGCCTCCACGCCTGCTTCGTCGTCTTCTACGATGCCTCCTGCCTTCCCGTCTCCTGTATTCCTAACCTCTCTTTTTCTTCTTCCTTTGGTCTGTCTCCTCTGATTCAGTATCATCATATTTTCCTGTCTTTTTCTTCTTTTGGTCTGTCTCCTCTGATTTAATATCATATTTTCCTTTCTTCTTCTTCTTCTTCTTCTTCTTCTTCCTTTGGTCTGATCCTTCACTCTCTTATCTTCCTTTACCTGACATATCATCATCCTACTCCTTCTCTTTGCTTTCCAACTCATTATTTTATCTATTCTCCTGATCCTCTTTGTCTTCATTCTCAACCACTTCTCTCTTCTTCCTTTCCACATTTTCCACCTCTTCCTCGTCTGTCTTGTCTTACTCATCAGTTCCTTTCTCTTCTTCCACTTTGTTTTCCCCTGTTTCTTCTTCACCTTATCTTCTTCCAGTATGTTGTCTTCTCCACGACCTTCTCTTGCACTTTTACCTTCATCTTTAGCCTCTTTTTCTTGACTGCTACTGTCCTCCTCATGACCAACTTTATCTGATTCTTCTTTCTCTTCTTCAGTTTCTGCCATATCACCTGCTTTCTCACGCCCTTCTGCTTCACCTTCTTCCTTATCCGTTTCTCATTTCTCTTCTACCTTTTCCTTTCTTTCCCCTGCCTCCTCTCCTTCAGTTTCTTCCATATCACCTGCTTTCTCACGCCCCCCATATCTCGGATAATTTTCCTGCTCCTTAATCGCACATAGCTCATTCACTTTCTCCATATAACCTTGTTCTTCTTCACCTCGTTCTCTCTCTACCTTGAGCTTCTCATTCCTCTCTATCAATGTCACCTCTTCCTCCTTAAGGCTATCCACGCTATCCTTATTTTTCGCTATTCCTTCTCTCATCACAGTTTTATGTTCTTGTACTTCTTTGCTTAACTCCTCAATCTTAGCATTGGTTGCTTCAGCCTGCTTCTTTAATGCTTCGTTTACGTACACCTTTACAGATTCTACCTGCATACCTATAGATTCTATTTGCACTTTCATAGACTCTCCTTGCTGCCTCACTTCTCCTATCTCCTTACTCACTGACTCTATTTTTGTACTTAAAGACTCTCTTATAGATCCTAAAGACTCTTCCATACCGGTGAATTTACTTAGTAGCATTTGTAGCATATCCCGCATCATATCCTCCTCTTCTTTTTCTACTTGCCCTTATTCGTGCCCTACGTTGGGTTGCCAATTGTAACCTTCCGTTTTCTATTCGGGGTAGTGGTTGATTATGCTCACAGGGGATATTTTATTTTAACAACAGGGCAGACATATAGTACATATACCTGAAATATGTAATGGACATTCCTCTATTAACCGTTAATTACTCCGATCACCATCAATTAAAACATAAAGGAACCTGCACCTCACCATAGGAACACAGGTATTCAATTAATTCATTAATAATTCTCACTATACAGCTTTTTCTTTATGTATAAGCAATCCACTTTTATAATCCAAACCTAACATATTTCTTTTTCTCATCTAACCATCTCAACAGATACTAACATGGCTTCCTACAATCTCCAAAGATAAAACGGACAGATACTCTAATATAAAATCTTTCAGTATAGACTCCTAACAAAAAATAGTAAAAGTTACATTTAAAAACAAAACTGCATCAAAAAGAATATACAAAACATCTAACTTCATTGGCAAGGCCACCTGCCATGCCACACAGATATGCAAACTGCCCTCCCAGCAAGCGCCACTTTCCCAACCCAAAAGAGCTGAGCCTTGCAATCAGAATGGTTCCATCGCCCCTCTATGTGATTCTCACGTGAGAAGCACGTGAGGATCACATACATTAAAATACATACATAAAACGTAATATACATCAAGCATACTAAAAACACACAGAGTACAACAAATTATAGATTATCAACATCACATAACGTTGTATCACTCTCCTCAGATGAAGTAACCAAAACTATATCATCTAGTTCGTCAAACACTCCTCTTCCATCAGAAAATCGGACAGCATCATAATCAGAAGGAACGACAGAATCGTTATCATATTCGTTCTCCCCTTTCTCCTCCTGCCTCCACGCCTGCTTCGTCGTCTTCTACGATGCCTCCTGCCTTCCCGTCTCCTGTATTCCTAACCTCTCTTTTTCTTCTTCCTTTGGTCTGTCTCCTATGATTCAGTATCATCATATTTTCCTGTCTTTTTCTTCTTTTGGTCTGTCTCCTCTGATTTAATATCATATTTTCCTTTCTTCTTCTTATTCTTCTTCTTCTTCTTCTTCTTCTTCTTCCTTTGGTCTGATCCTTCACTCTCTTATCTTCCTTTACCTGACATATCATCATCCTACTCCTTCTCTTTGCTTTCCAACTCATTATTTTATCTATTCTCCTGATCCTCTTTGTCTTCATTCTCAACCACTTCTCTCTTCTTCCTTTCCACATTTTCCACCTCTTCCTCGTCTGTCTTGTCTTACTCATCAGTTCCTTTCTCTTCTTCCACTTTGTTTTCCCCTGTTTCTTCCTCACCTTATCTTCTTCCAGTATGTTGTCTTCTCCATGACCTTCTCTTGCACTTTTACCTTCATCTTTAGCCTCTTTTTCTTGACTGCTACTGTCCTTCTCATGACCAACTTTATCCGATTCTTCTTTCTCTTCTTCAGTTTCTGCCATATCACCTGCTTTCTCACGCCCTTCTGCTTCACCTTCTTCCTTATCCGTTTCTCATTTCTCTTCTACCTTTTCCTTTCTTTCCCCTGCCTCCTCTCCTTCAGTTTCTTCCATATCACCTGCTTTCTCACGCCCCCCATATCTCGGATAATTTTCCTGCTCCTTAATCGCACATAGCTCATTCACTTTCTCCATATAACCTTGTTCTTCTTCACCTCGTTCTCTCTCTACCTTGAGCTTCTCATTCCTCTCTATCAATGTCACCTGTTCCTCCTTAAGGCTATCCACGCTATCCTTATTTTTCGCTATTCCTTCTCTCATCACAGTTTTATGTTCTTGTACTTCTTTGCTTAACTCCTCAATCTTAGCATTGGTTGCTTCAGCCTGCTTCTTTAATGCTTCGTTTACGTACACCTTTACAGATTCTACCTGCATACCTATAGATTCTATTTGCACTTTCATAGACTCTCCTTGCTGCCTCACTTCTCCTATCTCCTTACTCACTGACTCTATTTTTGTACTTAAAGACTCTCTTATAGATCCTAAAGACTCTTCCATACCGGTGAATTTACTTAGTAGCATTTGTAGCATATCCCGCATCATATCCTCCTCTTCTTTTTCTACTTGCCCTTATTCGTGCCCTACGTTGCGTTGCCAATTGTAACCTTCCGTTTTCTATTCGGGGTAGTGGTTGATTATGCTCACAGGGGATATTTTATTTTAACAACAGGGCAGACATATAGTACATATACCTGAAATATGTAATGGACATTCCTCTATTAACCGTTAATTACTCCGATCTCCATCAATTAAAACATAAAGGAACCTGCACCTCACCATAGGAACACAGGTATTCAATTAATTCATTAATAATTCTCACTATACAGCTTTTTCTTTATGTATAAGCAATCCACTTTTATAATCCAAACCTAACATATTTCTTTTTCTCATCTAACCATCTCAACAGATACTAACATGGCTTCCTACAATCTCCAAAGATAAAACGGACAGATACTCTAATATAAAATCTTTCAGTATAGACTCCTAACAAAAAATAGTAAAAGTAACATTTAAAAACAAAACTGCATCAAAAAGAATATACAAAACATCTAACTTCATTGGCAAGGCCACCTGCCATGCCACACAGATATGCAAACTGCCCTCCCAGCAAGCGCCACTTTCCCAACCCAAAAGAGCTGAGCCTTGCAATCAGAATGGTTGCAATCGCCCCTTTATGTGATTCTCACGTGAGAAGCACGTGAGGATCACATACATTAAAATACATACATAAAACGTAATATACATCAAGCATACTAAAAACACACAGAGTACAACAAATTATAGATTATCAACATCACATAATGTTGTATCACTCTCCTCAGATGAAGTAACCAAAACTATATCATCTAGTTCGTCAAACACTCCTCTTCCATCAGAAAATCGGACAGCATCATAATCAGAAGGAACGACAGAATCGTTATCATATTCGTTCTCCCCTTTCTCCTCCTGCCTCCACGCCTGCTTCGTCGTCTTCTACGATGCCTCCTGCCTTCCCGTCTCCTGTATTCCTAACCTCTCTTTTTCTTCTTCCTTTGGTCTGTCTCCTCTGATTCAGTATCATCATATTTTCCTGTCTTTTTCTTCTTTTGGTCTGTCTCCTCTGATTTAATATCATATTTTCCTTTCTTCTTCTTCTTCTTCTTCTTCTTCTTCTTCCTTTGGTCTGATCCTTCACTCTCTTATCTTCCTTTACCTGACATATCATCATCCTACTCCTTCTCTTTGCTTTCCAACTCATTATTTTATCTATTCTCCTGACCCTCTTTGTCTTCATTCTCAACCACTTCTCTCTTCTTCCTTTCCACATTTTCCACCTCTTCCTCGTCTGTCTTGTCTTACTCATCAGTTCCTTTCTCTTCTTCCACTTTGTTTTCCCCTGTTTCTTCTTCACCTTATCTTCTTCCAGTATGTTGTCTTCTCCATGACCCTCTCTTGCACTTTTACCTTCATCTTTAGCCTCTTTTTCTTGACTGCTACTGTCCTCCTCATGACCAACTTTATCCGATTCTCCTTTCTCTTCTTCAGTTTCTGCCATATCTCCTGCTTTCTCACGCCCTTCTGCTTCACATTCTTCCTTATCCGTTTCTCATTTCTCTTCTACCTTTTCCTTTCTTTCCCCTGCCTCCTCTCCTTCAGTTTCTTCCATATCACCTGCTTTCTCACGCCCCCCATATCTCGGATAATTTTCCTGCTCCTTAATCGCACATAGCTCATTCACTTTCTCCATATAACCTTGTTCTTCTTCACCTCGTTCTCTCTCTACCTTGAGCTTCTCATTCCTCTCTATCAATGTCACCTGTTCCTCCTTAAGGCTATCCACGCTATCCTTATTTTTCGCTATTCCTTCTCTCATCACAGTTTTATGTTCTTGTACTTCTTTGCTTAACTCCTCAATCTTAGCATTGGTTGCTTCAGCCTGCTTCTTTAATGCTTCGTTTACGTACACCTTTACAGATTCTACCTGCATACCTATAGATTCTATTTGCACTTTCATAGACTCTCCTTGCTGCCTCACTTCTTCTATCTCCTTACTCACTGACTCTATTTTTGTACTTAAAGACTCTCTTATAGATCCTAAAGACTCTTCCATACCGGTGAATTTACTTAGTAGCATTTGTAGCATATCCCGCATCATATCCTCCTCTTCTTTTTCTACTTGCCCTTATTCGTGCCCTACGTTGGGTTGCCAATTGTAACCTTCCGTTTTCTATTCGGGGTAGTGGTTGATTATGCTCACAGGGGATATTTTATTTTAACAACAGGGCAGACATATAGTACATATACCTGAAATATGTAATGGACATTCCTCTATTAACCGTTAATTACTCCGATCACCATCAATTAAAACATAGAAAAACCTGCACCTCACCATAGGAACACAGGTATTCAATTAATTCATTAATAATTCTCACTATACAGCTTTTTCTTTATGTATAAGCAATCCACTTTTATAATCCAAACCTAACATATTTCTTTTTCTCATCTAACCATCTCAACAGATACTAACATGGCTTCCTACAATCTCCAAAGATAAAACGGACAGATACTCTAATATAAAATCTTTCAGTATAGACTCCTAACAAAAAATAGTAAAAGTTACATTTAAAAACAAAACTGCATCAAAAAGAATATACAAAACATCTAACTTCATTGGCAAGGCCACCTGCCATGCCACACAGAGATGCAAACTGCCCTCCCAGCAAGCGCCACTTTCCCAACCCAAAAGAGCTGAGCCTTGCAATCAGAATGGTTGCAGTGTGAACAACTCCGTCGGTTTCGTTTTTGAATCGGTCCTTCCTCCCATCGTGTCTGCAATGCTGGCCCTTAGTATCCCTTGCATTCCCCTTTCACCAACAACCCCGGTGTCTCTAAAAGCCACGGTAGTTAAAAGGGAGTAAAACCAATAACATTATTATTGTATTCAACAGTCTCATCACAAATCAAACACCTCTCAGCCATTATAATGAGGCGAGAGTGGAATTACACGGACAATGAATGTTCTTCACTCTTGTACTTCTTTATTTGTTTCCGAAACAAACAAACAAACAAACAAACAAGCAAACAAACATAATATGCTGCCCGTTACCATCATTTGTTAAAAGAAACTGGTTGTTATTGCCATGACGACAATGTTTATCTTTTCTCAGAAAACGAAATTAACCACCAGTTAATTTTTATCAATCGTTGGTGACAGGCAGCCCTAAAATTATATCTGAAATACTCATAAGCAAGGCGTATAACAATGAGATTGTGAATAAATAAGATTTTTTGAAATGTAGGTATTTTCTCTGCCCCATAACTCCGAAAGTATTAGTACTACGTAAAACAAGCACAGGACCAATTCTGCAGTATATTTTATTATCTTTAAGATTTATTCGAACAACTTGTCACTACGAGTGATAGTTAATGAGATACAAGTGAAAAACTAAAATAGGGCCCCTATAAAGGGACCCCTCCCTCGAGCTCACTCCCCACCCATAAGGACTTTTTGTTTTCTTGAAGCGTAGATACCAAGGAACAATTGTACCAATTTTCAAAACTCCGGGATTTTTTCCTTAGATTGGCCTCTATTTGTATAATTTTACTGGGCTATAAGTGTAACAAGTTATACACCTAATATCAAATACATTGTTAAACGAACATCTCTTCAAGTTTCACATTGAATGTAAATTTTTGTATTTTCAGCAAATAGTGAAGGTGTAATAGTTTCATTGTTAAATATAGTTGTTTCATAGTATTAAAATATTAAAAATGTAGCAATTACTATATTTTTAAAAGAAGTGGATCACTTTGATACGGTGGTATGAAACAGTAGATCGCGAAGGCTTTGTGGTTGCCCACCCCTGCTCTAGATCAATGCCAGTATGGTCCTTCCAAATCCTGGATTCTAATACAAAACACTCAGTAATGCGGTCATTACAATAACACAGGTCATCAGAATAAATCCTTCTCACACAAAGGCATACGGGACTGAATCCACGCAATGAATCAACAACAACAACAATAACAACAAAATATTCTCATTGTTGTACGATGGAACCATCACATTGCCACTGTGATTCAAACAAAGTGGTTATTATTTGAACATAAGGGAGCCATTACATTAGCAGCCTATCACTGGAAATATGCTGGCCCCATTTGACCAGTATATAGTATATTCCCCTCCTGAGAGAATGCTATTACTTACCGGCGCCTGCATAATTGGCTATTTTTTTTGTTCCAGTATCGTTCCCTATTGGAGCTTTAATTAACTCTTTGTGAATATGTTTTCTTTGTTTATCATTTTGATCAACCCAACAAATTAATTCAAAGCGCCACAGGGTTCTCTTTATTAAGTTGTCCATTATACCAGAGTCTTCTTTGTGTTAAAGAAGAAGGGCAGAGACAGCTCATCGAAAAATACTGTATATCTACTGGTAAGTCCAAAACTAGGAGTCTAGTGAGTGGCTAAACAAAATGATGTTTGTTTGGTACATCCTGTATACACAGGGTGTTAAATACAATACTAAGTATCCAATATTTTAAGATTTGATAGTGAACTCTTAAAAAAAATTACGCTGTTATCCCTAAGGTAACTTTATCTTATAATCGGCGGCTTCGGAGGCGTAGTTGGTAGCATGCTGAGCTTCTTTGGCCAAGATAGCGGGTTCAAACCCAGCCGAAGCCGTCGGATTTTTAAGAGCGTTAAAAATCCCTCAGTATGCCTTCCTTCGGAGGGGAAGTAAAGCCGGCGGTCCCATGTCATAGATTTATGGCATGTTAAAGAACTTTCCACTAATTACACCTGTGTGAAAATAAATTGTATAGGTTAAAAATGTAAACAACGCTCTTAGGTTGCTACGTTCGTTACCAAGAGCCGACTGCGGTGGCGTCTAGTAGCTAAGTTCTGAACTAGGCCTAGTAGTCGTTGACGGTGGCGTTTGGTGGCAAAAGTAGGAACTATTTGAAAAATTCAAAGTTGCAGTCCTTAGTTGAATTTTTAAAAATTCCTCTCGGCACGCCGGAAGGCGGAGGTAGATTTCACCGGGAAAACTAGGGGAATGGCTATAATAGGCAAAATATGCAGGTTTTCGTAGGAGGATCAGACCTTATTTATTGTAAGAAAGTATTTTACAATTGAAGGTTAGTTAATATTTTTTCGTCTTTTTAAGCATATTTTTAACATTTTACTGTCTTATGGGGATGGTAACCTTCTTGTCATTTGGGGTTCATTTTTAGACTATTTTCAATTTTGAAAAAATAGGCTTATGAGATCACCTTTTGTCCGTGTGTGTGTGCGTGTGTGTGTGTGTGTGTGTGTGTGTGTGAGTTGTGTGTGTGTGTCCCCCTAATAAAATCTAAACGGCTGGAGCGATTTCAATGAAACTCGGTAAGTTCATAGCACTATTCCGGGCTACCCCGACCGTGCCCTTCAAATTTTGTTACGTCTCACCAATCCAACATGGCTGCTGTGCGAAATATTTCACCACCATGCAATATCTCCGAAACTATTCCCGTTATCACCCTGTAATTTATTACGGTGATAAAGGGAACTATTAGAAGTACGCCTATGTGACTTCTGAAAAACTGGTAACTACAAACCAACATGGCGGCCACGCGAATTTGCGACTTTTAAATAGACGTTTCTCGCGATTTAACCAACCAAACGCAATAAAACTTGGTACAGTATATGTTTATACACATTGTAATGCACCGACATCTAACTTCGTTCAGTTGTTTACATAACCACAAGATGGCGGATGTGCGAAATATTTCACCGGCATTCTATATCTCTGAAACTATTAGCGGTATCACCCTGAAATTTTGTACGGAGATAAAGGGCACTACTGGAAGTTCATCTATAAGACTTTCAAAAACCGGTTAACTACAAAACAAACATGGCGGCCAAGCGAATTTGAAAATTTTAAATAGACCTTTCTCGCGATTTAATGTTCCAAACGCAATGAAATCTGGTACAGGAAATGTTTATACACATTGTAATGCACTGGTGTCTAATTTAGTTCAATTGTTTACATAACCTCAAGATGCCGGCTGGGCGAATTTTTAAATTAGGTTTTTATTTTTGTGTCGTAATCATGCGATCGATGTGAAAGTTTGAATAATGAACTTACGCAGTAATTTTCCTTTAATGGTACATGACTCTATGGCTTATACATTTAACAATCCAACATGGTGACCATCCGAAATATTTAGACGGCTCTGAATATCTACGAATCTATTACGGCAATCAAACTGAATTTTTTAATGTTCATAGGGGCTATGAACTTAAGTTCGCCTATAGGACATTTAATAACTTGGTGATCACAAATCCAACATGGCGGCAACGCGAATTATAAATATTCACATGAACGTTCCTCGCAATTTAACCATCCGAGTGTAGTGAAACTTTGTACAGTAAATCCTTATACGAATGTTAATCCACTGGCATCTAATTTATTTTAATTGTTTCCATAACCACAAGATGGCAGCTGTGCGAAATTTTAAAATCTCGTTTTTACTTCTTGTGTGCTAATCATGCGATTGAAGTTTGAATGCTACACGTACACAATAATCTGCATGTAACAGTACATAACTTTAGGACCTACATATATAAAATCCAACATGGCGACCATCCTAAATATTTAGTCGGTTCTCAATATTTACGAATCTATTACAGCAATCGAACTGGAATGTTGTATGTTGATAGTGGCAGTTAACATAAGTAAGATATATGAAAATAGGCTGTATAGTTCTTCACGGAACGACTTGTTATACTTGTGATCACACTGTCCTTATGCAAGGTTAGGAACTAATGTGTAACTATCTAACAGTCTGTTACTTCTTCACGCAAAATTTTATCTCCCGCAGAGATGTTGGTTAGTTCCTCAGTTTAGGGGCTGCGACAAGGTGGTCATGTAACCCCGTGTACATTGGGTGTGTGTAGAATCTGTCTGATAAAAGGTGTTATTTGTGATTATTCTATTAGTCAGTAATTCAGGTAAGGTCTGCAGACGGTCAATTTTAAGTAGTAGTACCTAATTTTGTACCAAATACTAACGTCAACGACACCTAGCTGTGAACTTGGCTGCTAAATGTCACCGCAACCAGCAACTTGCAACGAACGTTGTAACTTCCCCTCCGAAGGAAAGCATGGTGACGGATTTTTAGCGCTCTTAGAAAATCCGGCGACTTTGGCCGGCTTTGAACCAGCGACCTTGGGCATAGAAGTTCAGCATGCTACCAGTTAGCCGCTTCCCTCATAATCAGATGGAACAAGAAGTTCCGTGACGAACTAAAGAGCCTACTTTTCTTAAAATTAAGATTCATGCCATAGATTAATCTACAGTATATGAACCTATCTAGAATAATGACGAAATTAAGTGGGTAATATCGAAATGTCTTAATTAGTTCGAAATAAGTTATGCTAGGCATAATGTAGCCTAATAGAGCAATACAGTTGGCAGCTCTGGTGACTGAATATATTCTTACTTCCATCTCCTAAGGTACAGAATACAAAATGTGGTTGAAGTCCAAAGGACGTTACATGGATTTAGACATTGGATCTATGCCACACGTAAAAGCATGTTGGCAACAATGTCATGCGAGTGCTGGTCAGAAATTATCTGAAATATTATATCTTTTTGTGCCAATTTTGGATGAAATCCATTTGTTAGCCTATTTTCAATTTTGAAAAAATAGGCTTATGAGATCACCTTTTGTCCGTGTGTGTGTGCGTGTGTGTGTGTGTGTGATTCGTGTGTGTGTCCCCCCCCCTAATAAAATCTAAACGGCTGGAGCGATTTCAATGAAACTCGGTACGTTCATAGCACTATTCCCGGCGATCTTGACCGTGCCCTTCAAATTTTGTTACGTCTCACCAATGCAAAATGGCGGCTGTGCGAAATATTTCATTAGCATTCAATATCTCCGAAACTATTACCGATATCGCCCTGAAATTGTGTACGGTGATAAAGGGTACTACTAGAAGTTCACCTATGAGACTTTCAAAAACCTGGCGACTACAAAACAAACATGGCGGTCAAGCGAAGTTGAGACATTTAAATAGACTTTTCTCGCGATTTAACTATCCACACGTAATGAAACTTGGTACAGCAAATGTTTATACACATTGTAATGCACTGGAGTCTAATTTAGTTCAATTGTTTACATAACTTCAAAATGGCGGCTGTGCGAAATATTTCACTGACATTCTATATCTCCGAAACTATTACAGGTATCACCCTGAAATTTAGTACGGTGATAAAGGGTACTGATACAAGTTTACCTATGTATATTTCATAAACTTGTTAAGTAGAAAACGAACATGGCGACCAAGCGAAGTTGAGACTTTTAAATAGACTTTTCTCACGATTTAACCATCCAAACGTAATGCAACTAGGTACAGCAAGTGTTTATACACATAGTAATACACTGGAGTATAATTTAGTTCAATTGTTTACATAACCTCAAAATGGCGGCTGTGCGAAATATTTCACTGACATTCTATATCTCCGAAACTATTACAGATATTACCCTGCAATGGCGACCAAGCGAATTTGAAATATTTTAATAGACTTTTCGCGTGATTTAACTCTCTGAGCGCAGTGAAATGTGGTACAGTAAATGATTTTGCAGATTGTAATGGACTGCCATCTAATTTAAATCAATTGTTTACATAACCTCAATATGGCGGCTGTGCGAAATTTTAAAATTAAGTTTATATTTCTTGTGTCGTAATCATGCGATCGAAGTGAAAGTTTGAATAATGAACCTAGGCAATAATTGTCCTTGAATGGTACATAATTCTATGGCCTATACATATAACAATCCTAAATGGCGAGTTTCCGAAATATTTAGATGGTTCTCAATATCTATGAATCTTTTACAGCAACCAAACTGAATTTTTTTATGTTCATAGAGACTATGAACATATGTTCACCTATAGGACTTTCATTAACCTGGTGAGCACAAATCCAACATGGCGGCGACGCGAAATATAAATATTTAAATGGACGATTCTCGCGAATTAACTATCCGAGTGCTGTGAAACGTTGCACGTTAAATGCTTATACAAATGTTGATCCACTGGCATCTAATTTATTTCAATTGTTTGCATAATCACAAGATGGCTGCTGTGCGTAATTTTAAAATCTCGTTTTTACTTCTTGTGTTCTAATCATGCGATTGAAGTTTGAATACCACACGTACACAATAATCTTAATGTAATAGTACAAAAATAAAAATCCAACCTGGCGACAATCTGAATTTTTTAGACGGTTCTCAATATCTACGAATCTGTTACAGCAATTAAACTGAAATTTTGTTTGTTGTTAGAAGAAATTAACATGAGCAGGATATATGAAAATAGGCTGTATAGTTCTTTACGGAACTACTTGTTGGTATAGAAGTTACATGTATTTAAAAATTGGTCCTATCAGCAGGCTTAGAATCATGCTGGTAGAACTGACGTATATAAGTTACTCCAAATTAATGTAAAATGTCAGGTAATTTACGTGTGCATAGTTTAAAGCTGTCGGCTTGCATACTTTCTGATATATTTGGATACAAAATAGAGAGCAATTATAAACAGTTGGCAGCCCTGGTGGCTCTTAAGAATACACTCAGTCATATCCGTTTATGTACACATATTACATACAAAATTTGGTTGAAATCCAATTGATAGTGTAGAAGTTATATGTATTTAAAAATTGGAATTATCAGAAGGCTCAAAATAATTTTGGCAACGCTGTCATGTATGGCCACCTGGAAATTAAACTGAAATAGCATTATCTACATGTGTGCCAATTTTAGAATAGCTCCCATGTATACCTTCCAAGATATCCAACATGGAGCTCAAATTTCTAGTGCGTTTTTTTAGCAGTTGGTAGCACTGGCATCTTTTTCAAATATGGGCCTGAGATATTCCGGTATACTGTGCCCGTTTAGACCGGAGTCCGCACGACCACATATGCATTTTACCAATAATCAGTCAGCACGAGAATCAAAATATCCCGGAGCGCCAGATGGGTTAAAGCAAATCGCAAAAACGACATCAAATAGAAAAAATGCTTTACTGATTTTTGGCTCAATGCAACAATAAGGATAGAAGGAGATTCAATTGGGTATAACACATCCTGTAAAATTATCTCATTTTATTTTGAATTTAAAATTGACTGCAAAAATGCTCAAAGCAGCATCACTCACGTGTGGCGATCCACACTCCTATTTACACAATATACAGAAATTTTCCAAACACATTTGACCATTAGCTTTGGAAACACAAGTCTGATTATTAGTCCTGTAGACTGTGTTCCAAAATTATTAATATTTAATTCCAGTTCAAAGTTAATTGTCTATACTGGAAATATCGTAGATCACTGTTTGACTATTTACATGATATTAACACTCGTAGAATAAATGTTCATAGAATTTTAAACTTTCACTTAGTTTTCCAGTTTCAAAAATACATCGTCGAAAAATATTATCATCATAGAAGCAACACAAATTATTTACATATATTAATAACATCTGAAAAGTATTTGACCTTGAGCATAGCATCGAAGAACTGTGCGAAGCACAACAACAATTAATTGTTCTTCTGACATTTAACATTCGAGAAGTGACTCCATTATGAACTTCAAGTTCCTAACAAAATATATGATTTCTGAATCATCAACTTGATCAATAAATGGTTGAACCATTCAACTATTCAATTATCCACTTGGAATCATTATTATAAAAAATATTTATATTCATGGCCATTTTTAGCAACTTTCACAACTTGCAATTCTTCGACAGAATGCGGAAATAAGAATTGTAGTTTCATAATGAATTCATTTAGTTCATGGCACTAGGATTGAAAATATCCTTCAAATTATTCGTGGTTAAAGAATTATTTTTAATTGGCAGTGGCCCATTCTATTATTTGTGTAAGAACACAATATTACAACAACAACAACGACAAAGGTCTTCCTCTGAAGAAGAATAAACTACTATCATGACAAATCCGGGTTCTAGCAAAATCAAAGTCTAAATGGAATTCGTAAACAAGGTTGAAATAAGAACTGATGGTTTCAAGAAATAACCTTCGGGTCATTCATCCGACGAAATGTGTAGTTCCAATACTCCTACTATAAACCTGAGCCATCGAACCTGCTATTTGATTGATGCTCGAAAAAACCTCTTCATTCCTGCGACTTAAACATGCGCACCTGGGAATGGCATTTCAACTACTCCACACATAAATTATCTTCCCAAAATTTATACAATAAATCAAGCCTCTGCTTGTTATCAACACTGGAAGATTAATAAACTTACAAGTTTATTTTATTTTACCATTCAGTTCAACCCGTGAATTTACCATACTTATGAAAATCTTATTTCACTTTCGAGTGTATTTACGTCATGATTTTATATAAATACAAAAATATCCTATTTGATACAAATATCAATTGCTTCCCGTTTCATGCCTCTCCGTGTTATCTGAAAAATATACTTTGCTCATTGCAAATATCAACTGTTCAACCAGAACTGAAATGTTGGTTGAATGCGGGCTTGCGCTAACCACTCTCCTTCGGAAAATCTCCTGTTCCAAACTAGAAATGTTTAAACTACTTCATAGGCTCTTTCTCAATACATATGATTATTAGAAAATATAATATCCATGAATTATTTAGAAAAATTATGAAAATTATTATTATTATTATTAGTGGATTATTATTATTATTATTATTATTATTATTATTATTATTTATTATATTATTTTAAATATGTTTAATTATCATCTCATTATGTGAGAATCCACATGTTCGAACCTTCGAATATGGAAAAAATATCCATTCCTCAACAAAAATAATTTTAACTTTTACAGTTACATCGGTTGATTACCGTGATTTCCCAAAAATATGAAATATTCAAATGAATGCTCGAAATGCTCGGTCATCGATCCTAAACTGTTCTGAGTGCTGAAAATACTCAGAATAACTCTAACCAGTCTTGCATAAATCATTGCAAGCTTTAAATACGAAGAAAAAATGTGTTGGTCATCTGCAGAAAAATATTTTGTTCCAATTAGCTAGGCATAATATAATTCAAATGTGGCTTACATTTCTTGATGGTCTTGAAGCGTAGTAAACCTGGTCTGTACCAGATTTATCCATAGACATGCCCTATCGGACAAGCACGTATAATCCTTGTATCGGCCGCCATTATATACCCAAAATCCGTCTAGTCAGACATAGTGGTAGTATCTTTCGACGTTTGAATTAACTGTTGTTCCATTTTAATATGAGCTTCTATCAAAGCCATAACAGTTTGTTTAAATAGGGTCAGATCTAAGTGATCTCTTCTTAGATATGTCAGTTGTAACATAACTCACGGTAATCTTATCAGTACAAGAAAAACACTGACAGTCTAAGCAATTAACGGCTGTTCTGAAGATCGTTCCCTGGGCATGGTTTATTATATCACCATCTACCATGCGCTAGGCAACTTGTAGTTTCCCTTGCGTAGACTAATGAACGCCACCGTTATAGACTAGTCTTCAGTGTACTGACAGATCGAAGTGGTTAACTAGTTACAAATATGAAAACTGACTTGAAATGGATTTAAATATCCAAGTATTATGTTACTACTGGACTGTGACAAAGTGCTAGTTTCTAGACAAAGTCTAGCATATGTCCTTGTAGAAATATAAATATTTCCACCAATGTCTGTAGAAAAATCAATCACCTCAGTGATTCTCCTCGCCGTAAACTTACTAAGTTCCACCTCGTAGCGCAGCACTTTTCGTGACTATCACGACTTTGAAAAGAACTTCTGCGTAGATCCGGCAACCATGTGCCTTGGCTCAGCGTCGCAGCAACTTGCTAGGCAACTGCTTGTGTTAGAATGAGCTGACCATGCCTCGACCAGCTGGCTTTTATTCAAAACTGTCAGGGTCACGCGTCATCACCTGATATCTGGAAATCCTCATATCTCTTGAATCCCTGGTCCGATTTACTTGATACTAATTGCATTCTCTTTCTTTTGGCCGTGCCAGTAATCTGATCCCAGTCTCAAGTCTCTACTCCATGGTTAACTATTTAATCAATAAATAGCCTCGACCTCTACTATTACTCGCTACGTCACTTGACATCCAAGTATCGGTAAATTATTTCCAAATGCTTCGAGAAGCAATGTAGCGCGATATTCAAATATCTCAACTTTCAAAAGCGGCTACAGCCTTTCCCTTGATATCTAGGTGTCTGAAACTTGGAATACCCATTCCTAGAGTTGGGCACAATACATCTTTACTCATACTAAATTTGGTTTCGATTGCTGCAGCCGTTTATGAGTTGATAGGGGGGACACACACAAACAGCCAGACAGACAGAAGGACAGACAGACAGACAGAAGGACAGACACATTTTCCCGGATATATCTCATAAGTCTACTTTTTCCTCATTTTTAGCCTATTTTCAATTTTGAAAAAATAGGCTTATGAGATCATCTTTTGTCCGTGTGTGTGTGTGTGTGAGGTGTGTGTGTGTACCCCCTAATAAAATCTAAACGGCTGGAGCGATTTCAGTGAAACTCGGTAAGTTCATAGCACTATTCCCGGCAACCTCGACCGTGCCCTTCAAATTTTGTTACGTCTCACCAATCCAACATGGCGGCTGTGCGAAATACTTCACTAGCATTCAATATCTCCGAAACTATTACCGATATCGCCCTGAAATTGTGTACGGTGATAAAGGGCACAAATAGAAATTTACCTACGAGACTTTCAAAAACCTGGTGACTACAAAACCAACATGGCGGCCAAGCGAATTTGAGACTTTTAAATAGACCTTACTCGCGATTTAACAATCCAAACGTAATGAAACTTGGTACAGCAAATGTTTATACTCATTGCAATGCACTGGAGTCTAATTTAGTTCAATTGTTTACATAACCTCAAAATGGCGGCTGTGCGAAATATTTCACTGACGTTCTATATCTCCGAAACTATTACAGACATCACCCTGCAATTTTGCACGGTGATAAAGGGTACATATACAAGTTTATCTATGTATATTTAATACACCTGTAAAGTACAAAACGAACATGGTGACCAAGCGAATTTGAAATATTTTAATAGACTTTTCTCGTGAGTTAACTCTCTGAGCGCAGTGAAATGTGGTACAGTAAATGATTTTGCAGATTGTAATGTACTGCCATCTAATTTAATTCAATTGTTTACATAACCTAAAGATGGCGGCTGTGCGAAATTTTAAAATTAAGTTTATATTTCTTGTGTCGTAATCATGCGATCGAAGTGAAAGTTTGAATAATGAACCTAGGCAATAAGTGACCTTGAATGGTACATAACTCTATGGCCTATACATATAACAATCCTAAATAGCAAGCTTACGTAATATTTAGACGGTCCTCAATATATATGAATCTTTTACAGCAACCAAACTGAAATATTTATGTTCATAGAGACTATGAACATATGTTCACCTATAGGACTTTCAGTAACCTGGTGAGCACGAATCCAACATGGCGGCGACGCGAAGTATAAATATTTAAATGGATGTTTCTCGCGAATTAACTATCCGAGTGCCGTGAAACGTTGCACGTTTTAAATGCTTACACAAATGTTGATCCACTGGCATCTAATTTATTTCAATTGTTTGCATAATCACAAGATGGCTGCTGTGCGTAATTTTAAAATCTCGTTTTTACTTCTTGTGTTGTAATCATGCGATTGAAGTTTGAATACCACACTTACACAATCTTAATATAATAGTACAAAAATAAAAATCCAACCTGGCGACCATCTGAAATATTTAGGCGGTTCTCAATATCTATGAATCTGTTACAGCAATTAAACTGAAATTTTGTATGTTGATAGAGGCAATTAACATGAGCAGGATATATGAAAATAGGCTGTACAGTTCTTCACGGAACTACTTGTTATACTTGTGGTCACACTGTCCTTATGCAAGGTTTCGACACTGATGTGTAACTATGTAACGGTCTGTTACTTCTTCACGCAAAATTATATCTCCCGCAGAGATGTTGGTTGGTTCCTCAGTTTAGGGGCTGCGACAACGCGGTCATATAACCCCGTGTACTTTGGGTGAGTGTAGAATCTGTCTGATAAACGGTGTGAATTGTGATAGCTGTATTAGTATGTAATTCAGGTAAGGAATGCAGACGCTAAATTTCAAGCAGTAGTTCCTAATGTTGCTACCAGATACTAACGTCAACGCCACCCAGCTGTGAACTTGGCTACTAGATGCCACCTCAATCAGCGACTCGCAACGGACGTTGAAACTTCCCCTCCAAAGGAAAGCTTACTGAGGGATTTTTAGCGCTCTTAGAAAATCCGACGACTTTGGCCGGCTTTGAACCCGCGACCTTGGGCATAGAAGTTCAGCATGCTACCAGTTACGTCACCGAAGCCGCTTCACACTTAGTCAGATGTCATGGCAACGTCTGATGGCTCATCCCTCATCAATTTAGTAGTGTTGCCATGTCAACCACTGATAGCTCTTGGCATTTTCTTATAATTCCGAAATCATTTTTCTCATCCCTTGGCGCAATGGTGGCTCATATCAAAAATTATTTCAGACAAACGTTTTAGGTAATTATTAGGGGAATATTGTCCATTTTGTACGGTTTTGATATTGTGCCTATTAACAGAGATATGATTAATGTTTCCCGAAAAAAACACTTTTTACCACCCCTTTGGTCAATGGTTGGTGCTATCAAAAAACGTTTCAAACATAAATTTCTGAGCTTTATCCGACACATAGTATGAACTTTGAACGGATTCGATATTTCACATATTAAGAGAGTTATAGCAATATTTCATTTTTCGAAAAAAAAGTCCCCCATTTTCATCCCCTTCGACCGATTTAGCCCAGTAACGAACTCGTCCGAGATTTTATGGGTATACATATTCGGTAAAAAATTCAAAGTGATTGGTGAAAAATTACGGTAGTTATCGTGTCCACAAGAAACTGATACACATATATACATATATTACATAAATTATATATAAACTTTTGAACTGACGGTGGTTTTGGGGTCTGGGGGATGTGAAACGCGAAGATATGTCGAAATTTTCCGGAAATCGAAACATGGTACCCATTGCAATAGTTAGCTTTCTAATGAAATCTACCTAAAATACTGCCGTCAACGACACCTAGCTGTGAACTTGGCTACTAGATGCCACCTCAATCAGCAACTCGCGACGAACGTTGGAACTTCCCCTCCGAAGGAAAGCAAACTCAGGTTTTTAGCGCTCTTAGTAAATCCGACGACTTCAGCCGGGTTTGAACCCGCGACCTTGGGAATAGAAGTTCAGCATGCTACCAGTTCCGATACCGAAGTCGCTTCCCACTGACATATGAAAACTGAATATGATCTCGTGCAGTGGCGTTGTCATAGCAACTGCTGATGGTCATCCTTATCAATTAAAAGTAAAGTTGTCATGGCAACCTCTCTTGGCACTTGGCATTTTCTTATAATTTAAATCATTTTGTTCACCCCGTGGCGTAATGGTGGGTCATATCAAAAATTCTTTCAGACAAAGGTTTTAGGTAATTATTGGAGGAATATTGTCCATTTTGTGCGGTTTTGATATAGTGCCTATTAACAGAGATATGATTAATGTTTCCCGAAAAAAACACTTTTTCCCACCCCTTTGGTCAATGGTTGGTGCTATCAAAAAACTTATTTGACATAAATTTTTGGCACTTATCCGACACATATTATGAACTTTGAAGGGATTCGATATTTCATGTATTAAGAGAGTTATAGCGATATTTCACTTTTTCGAAAAAAGCCCCCCATTTTTACCCCCTTTGACCGATTTTGCCCATTAACGAACTCGACCGAGATTTTATAGGGATACATATGTTGTAAAAAATTCAAAGTGATTGGTGCAAAATTACGGCAGTTATCGTGTCCACAAGAAACTGATATATATATCTTTATATATATAATTCTTCGACACGTGTGTATGTGACTGAACTCCTCCTAAACGACTGAACCGATTTTGATGGAATTTGGTATGTATATTAGTGTGGGTCTATGTATGGTTTAGATTCACAATCCGACCCGGTAGGTGGAATGAACACAATTTTAGAACCACAATTTACACACAATTTTAGAACCACAATATACAGTCAAAAACAGTCGCCATGGAAACCACTAGCCTTGGCCTTCGTGAAAGCTGATGTCTTTGGACGGTTTGTCTCTGCACGTTAGAGCCACCTGGTCGCAATCTGTGCAACTACCGCCATTACTTACACTCCGCCCGTGACGGAAAGTTGTGTTTTATACCAAAGGTGGCATTGATGTCGAATTCTACTGTTTGTCTCTGCACGTTAGAGCGTTTCAAAGTCCCGTATGAGTTCATATACCATTCATCCGATTGCCATGAAACTTGGGTGATATGTTGAGTGAGCTCCAGGGAAGGTGTTTGGCTTAGTAAATCCATTTTACAATAGATAGCGCACGAATAGATTCAACAAATGAGCGACGACGCGCGAAGCGTTTCAAAAAGGTCCCGTATGCGATCAAATACCATTCGTCCGATAGCGATAAAACTTGGGTGAGATGTTGTGTTCACTCCAGGGAAGGCTTCTGGCTTAGTAAATCAATTTCACATTAGGTAGCGCACGACTAGATTCAACAAATGAGTGACGACGCAAGAAGCGTTTCAACAAAATCCCGTATAAGTTTATATTCCATTCAAAGATTGAGATAAAAATTTGATGAGTTGTTGAGTACACTTAAGTGATGGCTTCTAACTTAGTAATCCATTTCACAGGAGGTTGCGCACGTGTAGATTCAACAAATGAGCGGCGACGTGCGAAGCGTTTCAACCAAGTCCCGTGTGTGTTTAAATACCATTCGTCCGATAGCGATGAAACTTGGGTGAGATTTTGTGTACACTTACGTGAGGGTTTCTAACTTAGTAAATCCATTTTACAATAGGTAGCTCACGAGTAGATTCAACAAATGAGCAACGACGCGCGAACTTTTAATCAAAGTCCCGTATGCGTTCATATACCATTCATCCGATTGCAATGAAACTTGGGTGAGATGTTGTGTACACTTACGTGAGGGTTTCTAACGTAGTAAATCCATTTCACAGGAGGGTTCGCACGAGTAGATTCAACAAATGAGCGACGACGCGCGAAGCGTTTCAATAAGGTCCTGTATGCGTTCAAATATCATTCGTCCGATTACGATGAAACTTGGGTGAGATGTTGTGTACACCCTACGGATGGTTTCTGGCTTAATAAATCCATTTTACAATAGGTAGCGCACGAGTAGATTCAACAAATGTGTCACGGCACACGAATCATTTCAACAAAGTACCGTATGCGTCCATATACCATTTATCCGATTGCGATGAAACTTTGGTGAATTGTTGTGTACACTCCAGGAAATGTTTCTGTCTTAGTAAATCCAGTTTTTAATAAGTAGCGCACGAGTAGATTGAACAAATGAGCGACGGCGCGCGAATCGTTTCCACAATGTCCCGTATGCGGTCATATATCATTCATCCGATTGCGATCGAACCTTGGTGAATCATTGAGTACACGCCAGAGAAGGTTTCAGGCTTAGTAAATCTATTTTACAATAGGTAGCGCAGGAGTAGATTCAACAAATGAGTGACGGCACGCGAATTGTTTAAAGAAAATCACTTATGCGTTCATATGTCATTCATCCGATTCCGATGAAACTTTGATGAGTTGTTGTGTACACGCCAGGGAAGGTGTTCAACTTGGTAAATCCATTTTACAATATTGGTAGCGCACGAGTAGATGTAACAAATGAGTGACGACACGCGAAGCGTTCCAACAAAATCCCGTATGCGTTCATATACTATTCATCGATTGCGATGAAACTTTGATGATTTGTTGTGTACACTTACGTGAAGCTTTCTAACTTAGTAAATCCATTTCACAGTTGGTAGAGCACGAGTAGATTCAACAAATGAGTGACTGCGCACGAATCATTTAAACAAAATCCCCTATGCGTTATATGCCATTCATCCGATTGCGATGAAAGTTTGGAGAGTTGTTGTGAACGCTCTCACGAATGTTTCTAGATTAGTTAATTCATTTCACGATAGTTTAGAGGCAGTTAACAGAAATTGAAGAAAAAATCGTGTATCCAAAAGCACTTCAAGAAACAAAGTTACAACTCTTCCTTTGATTGGCAGGACAACGTCTGCCGGGTCAGCTTATATATATATATATATATATATATACATATATACATAAATTATATATAAACTTTTGAACTGACGGTGGTTTTGGGGTCTGGGGGATGTGAAACGCGAAGATATGTCGAAATTTTTCGGAAGTCGAAACATGGGACCCATTGCAATAGTTAGCTTTCTAAAGAAATCTACCTAATACCATATGGTATTATTGAATATACGTATTTATTCCAACTCAAGTATTTTGAATAGTTGTTCGTTGAGTTTGTAGTTCGGTGCGTTTCTGCAACTAACTAGTACATTGTGCTACGAGCCTATGAAAATGAAAATCCACAGCCTGCTTCCAGTCTCCGACCGGGTCAGGAATGGAATGAATGAAGCCCCCATCTAGCGGCGAGGATATGGACTGTGCCGGCTGCCGAGGCCTGACGCACTCCTCTGGGGCAATGATTAAATTAATGACAGATGAAATGAAATGATAGTGGAGAGTGTTGCTGGAATGAAATGTTGATAGGGAAAACCGGAGTACCCGGAGAAAAACCTGTCTGCCTCCGTTTTGTCCAGCACAGATCTCACATGGAGTGACCGGGATTTGAACCACGGTCCCAGCAGCGAGAGGCCGACGTGCTGCCGCCTAAGCCACGGAGGCTTGCCTGCAACGAGCCTATAATGGCAATAATTAAGACACGAGTATGTTTATAAAACGAGCGTAGCGAATTGTATAATTTCCATACGAGTGTCTTAATTACCATTATAGGCGAGTTGCATACGACTATTTATGTTCGACGATAATTGTAACTATTTTAAGTTCGAACATACATATTCATAAATATCTGTCGAGATTTCACCAGTTTTATGTACTAAACAGTGCGCATGGGACGCAGAGAATACCTTGTATTTGACCGTGGCCTCCTGGAATACCTCACTATGACACTCGCCACGCAGTGAAATTTGAAATAGGGGGCCATGGAAGTGAGCGCAGGTGCGATGCTATCCTCACCTAATTGGTCACTGAACTGTTTCTTGAACTTTGATTGGTGGGAGAAACTGTCCCATAATGAAAACTTGTATTATAATGAGCCTCATTATAGTACAGTTTTCTGACATAATATTTACGTTTCGCCAGGGTCGAACATAAAATAATTAACGAACCAATTATTGGTCTTATCATGCTTTTCAGGATACATTCTTTGAGAAGGTAATTTTTGATTCATGTTCAGTAGTTTTGTTTATTCGACTTTTGTGAGAATGTAGCCTACTAGATTTAACATAGTACACTTTTAAGTTGGTTTTGGAATTTGTTAATGGGGTCTTTTCCTACTTCATTTATTTTGTTTCTGTTAAAAGTTCTAATGTTTTGTTTATGCTCTCCATTACTAGTTTCCATTACTACTGGGGTGCTGCCTTTATCTGCTTTTGTCAGATTTAGGTCTTGTTCGTTTATGTTTGTTTCAATGATCTTTCAATGGTTAACTAAGCTTAATATTAGAGTTACTTTCTTGCTTATTTCCTAGTTTTGGTGGTGGGCTTTTGTTATTTCCCTTTCTTGATCCGGCAACTAATTGAAAAATATCTCTATGTCCGCATCAGCTGTTTTATATTACGGTTTGAATGCCTGTCCCGGCAGTTAAATTTCAAGCCTTTTTCTTTTTTTATCTATCCAAATTCCATTTCTGATAGAACACATGATGTTAAATATAATAATGCTAATATAATAACCCCTGGCACTACAGCCCGTTAAGGGCCTAGGCCTACCAAGCGGCCGCTGCCCAGCCATTTGGCCTGCAGATATTGGGGTGACGCGTGATCTGCGCATCGGGTCCCCTCGGCCGTTAATCTTGGTTTTCGTGATTGAGGCGTTGCCTCACTGTCATACAGCTACTCAATTATCCTCACGAGGCTGAGTGCACCCCGTTCCAGCCATCTCGTCAGTTTCTAAAATCCCTAACGGAGCCATGAATCGAACCCGGGGCATCCGGGTGAGAGGCAGGCGCGCTACTCCAACACCACGGGGCCGGCCATGCTGTTAAATACTGTACGCCAAATATCATCCATGCCCACATACCTCCGTTCAACTGTGTCTCCAAAACACCTTCTTCAGTTATTTCCTAGGCCAGTGATCACATTAACTACACACACTTGAGGCAAATAAAGAAAAGTGAGCCGGTGTTAGATATGTTGCACGGAAATCAAAACCAAATATTCCCTAGATCCTAAATAACAACATACTGACCGCAAATGTCACAAATAATTCAGGGGGATCTAGAAATTAAAATTAATGACTAGAAGCTAATAGCGCAGTACTCACCTAGGGAGGCGTCGTAGGTGTTCATGTATTCAGAAGTCATGAACTGTGAGACGAGCGCCGTCTTGCCGACCCCCGAGTCACCGAGCAACACGACACGGTACTTGGTGACGTCCTCCTCGCTGGCCTCGGAGCTTATGTTGTTGTAACTGCTGCCACAGCACGAGCCCTCGAACGGTGACCGTTCGCCAGGACTCACTCCGCTCAGGTTGCTCCTGCACAGAAAGATTTTGACACCCACATCAGTGCCTACATAGCTACACTGCTTCATGAGTAGCACACAGCGAACAGGTCAATGCATTCACAAATGTATACACACACACAGTTCCAGTCATCACCACAACGCCTTAATATTCATCCGGTCGCGCCCGCGGTAGATTACCGTCCTGTTGAGAAGAACGCACGTAGAGCTCCTCTGATCGTTACAAAGTGCGCAAATGGCACATGTATTCTGAAGGTACGATATCCTTCGCAAGATTACAGGGGAGTAGCGGTTCTTGATGGCAACTTTTTGCTCAGTTGTTGATCAAAGTGCCAAGGGCGCTGTCGAGCGGTAGACAACCGTCGTGCGCGACCGGAAGTGCATTTTTTTTTGCCAACCACCCAAATCAAATTGTGAGTATTTATCATAGTATTTCCTCATTTCTAACACATTTCATTCACTATTGATAGCCCAGTTACTCATTCTCCCCCCAACATCCACACACACGTATGAAGACAACACTATCGTTAAAGGTGTCATATAGTGCTTTTTCATATTTGCCACCACCGTTGTCGCTCTTATGGCTTTTTATTGAATAAATGTTTCTATATTTACACCTCTGTATTGTACCCGTATATGAATACGGAGAATGCACAGTCATATCCTGGCCTAGCTCACGGCATTCGGGGGTGTTACGTCCATCCCATCGTATGACCGTACATTCGGATATTGATGCACTTAAAGTTAACAATACTACACAAATACTCACATAATATCTTAAACATGATTTATTTTACTTAGGGAAGCACCCAGAAAACAAATAGAATCATACATGAACAAAATATACTTGGAATAAATCCAATTAATCACTCAATAAAATACATAATCCTTCAAAAACATCAAAAACATTCTGACAAAATGTCCAAAATAACTCCAAAATGATCTTGCTTAATTCCCTTCTTTACTATCATTAACATCATTTAACTGGGAATTATTAATCATTAAATCATAAAGCATGCCTATCACACATACAAATTATTCATCTAAGGCTTGTGGGACATTTATTATATTCCCTTTTGGGCTTTAAATTCACTTATATTTTTATTTCTTAACATTTTATCTCAGCTTATTTAAGCTTAGTAACATTCACTTCCATCAAGCCTTAGGTCTCTCCCTTACAATACAATACATACACTTCACATGTCTGGGATCGAACCCCAATCTTTACATCACCTCTCTTGTTCTCATGCCAGTAGGTTATTTTATGTTATATCACGCACTGTTATTTACCATTTCTCAGTAGGCTTATTTCCATCTGGGTTCAAATTCAATACATTTCATTTACCCGTTTGAGACTATCATGTGGGGTAGGAAATCGATTATTTCATCAACATTATTAGTTTGACCATTCCGTCAAATCTGATAGAATTCATTCAAATTTTAGCTGGTGACGCTTGTCTAATTCCCAGCAATACAAATATCTAGTTTTTATTACTGTAACATTTATCCTTTAATATTTATCTCTGCAATCTGTAATTGCCAATACGCCTCCGACCCTCTTAAAAGTCAGGTTTTGTTTACAAAGCGTTCATTGTGCTGCTCCCTTGAGCCTCTACATGCGGGACAAGGCCGGTCATTCGCCTCCTCCAATTTAACCTGTCAAATTAGTATTTATGACCATAACAAACCCCTGTCTAGACTCTTCAACTTCTCACTCCCTTGCTACTGCTTATGTTTTATCTCTGTTCCCTCTGTAATCACTGCAAATTATACTGCTTGCTCATTTATTATAACATTATCCCGTGCCTTCTTATAACAATGTATTAAATTCGGAGATGCTAACAACACACACACAACACTTGGCAACGAAGGTATGGAGATCCCTATCATGCCCACCCAGTCTTACACTGCAATATAACAATCCATTTATTTGTCGGAGATTAGCAATGCTGGTACTTTGGGATTGGGTTATACGTGACTTGGCTCGGATCCGGCTCTCTCATCGTATCCCCTGTTGTCCGTGACGACGAAACCAATATATTCCCCCCGACTTACTTGGCAGATCTGGCCTGGAGATCCTCATCATGCCCAGTCAGTCTTACAATGCAATATAACAATTCATACAAAGCTATTCTGGCGAGACCCTGTGCCTCCCAATGGTCGCAACCCAATACATTTCGACGACCTGACTTAGTAATTCATATCTCCCGAATAATGCAGGTTATAGGACACGTATATTCATCCCTAGTTTGATGCTATATTAATTATACTTATCCTCATTAGGCCCTTTTTACTGCAATATTTATCTGCTTGGATCCCCATCACTCATTTATCATTATCATACATTTTCTGGTCTTAACTGGTCTTCCTATCGTTATTTTCCCTTCATTATTGCATAACAGCCTACTACTTTCACAATTACTTTATCAAGGTGTTTAAAAACCACCATTTATCCAATCCCTTCAATTATTAAGGTATACAAAAACCATTATCATTTAATCCTTTCAATTACACAAAAACCATTATTCATTTAATATGAAGTATAACAACTCATTATCTAATCAATTCTGGAGTAAAAAAACTCATCATTTTTAATTAATACTTTTATTCTGGTGCTATTATTCACCGCTGCTTTCAATAATTTACATGGCATATCTACCTGCCATTGGTACAACTATATATTTGATTTCCCCTCTAAGATCTCGTTAATTATGTCTCACTCATTATTGCGGGTTTCACTTATTATTACATTTCACATAATACATTTACAGCTTTCACAATCAACAAAACTCAGTTCATGGTTACAAATTCCATTCATTTTATTAGTTAGTGGTGCGCGATATAACATAATGTAATGAAATTTTCATTACTTACCCCATTTTCTGTTCTGGTCGATGGCCGTATTTATGGATGGTTTGGCCCATCTCGCATTCGTTTAACAACGCATATTAACACATTTGCTTACAGTCTTCATTTCCTTAACACTTAATTTACAATTACACATTTCTCTTGACATTAACACGTTATCTATAAAACACATAAAATATCCCGTATTACACTTGGGATGTAAACACATTTATTTATTTACACAATCACTTTACACACGCATCGCATCTCAGTGGCTGGCGAAAGTTCACTCAACCGCTGGCGATTTTCCCATTGACGCTCCTTGTTCGAGTGTCTCTCTCATCTACTGCCTTCTCCTGGCATCGAGCGTGTGTCCTACATCTCCGGTGTATCTCCTACTCCCCAAAACTCACGGTTCTTAGTCTGTGTTTTGTAATGTTTATTATACGGAGCTCCTATCACTTCGTTACTTAATTGGGCGTTAATTGTTTATTTGTTCCGCCGTAGCTCTATCCTTCTGTCGCATTTTATCGCGAACCGTATTCCTTACAAGCTTGGCTTCATTCAAGGTCGTTACACTTTCTATCGCTTGATTTTATACGTTGAATACTTCTTTGAGTATCTCTACTATAGTCTCGAACTAATGTTCTTCGGCGTTCTAACTTGGCAGAACTCTCTATCTGAGTCAACGCAATAATTGGTAATCATGTTCCCCTCTGGGACCTATTGTTCGATAATTGTCTTAACTTGATCTAGCGTAGCTTTCCTCTACAGTCCCTAGATGACTGTGATAACGTGGTCTCGGACTAACGTGTCTCCGCCCTTGGAGCTCACAGATGACTGTAACGTAGCGTAATGTCCGCCCTGGACTCACGATATGACTTTGCGTAACGTACCTCCACCGAGGCGCATGAGATGACTGTATAACGTGCCTCCTCAAGGCATACTCGATGACTAATATCGTAACGTGCCTCCTCAAGGCATACTCGATGACTGATATCGTAACGTGGCTCTCCACTTGAGCCTCCCAGATGACTGAACTTAGTTCTGCTCAGAAGCCGTTATATTTAGTTCGGTACAAAATATAGTCCCCTAATTGCTTCTTGAGCTCAGATTCCGATTCTCTGCTCTGATCAAATTTTCAAAATTACCTACAGGTGAGGAACTTTCTCAATGTTCGATCCATCCTTTGCGGATTGAGATTCGTTTGCCCGTTTATTTTTAATTAATTAAAAACTTTTTAATTCTCGATCAGGGGCCTGGTTAATTTACTGCTTCCTTCCACGGATCCCTCTGTTTACTTCAAATGACGTAATAATCGTCAGCACTTTTTATCTATGCAGATATTATATATTTTAAACACTCTGAAAAATCCCGTTTCCTTCGAAACTTATGAATGTGGCTTTAGAATTTCACGTTTATAGCTGGCCAAATTGTTCTCTTCTAATTTCTGACTGTAAGACGAGTGATTTACATTTGTCTACGGACGTTTAAACGCTTAATTGCAGTTTGTGGGGCTTCGCTCTTAAGGTGTAATTATCGTAAACTTGAGAAAAAGTCCCCTCTTGATCTGGCACTCATCTCACCACAAATTCGCTGCGCTGGTGGTATGTTAAGAGTTTCTCGCCTCAACAAATTTCTTCTTTTGGAGCACCTTTTAATCGCTCCCTCTGTTTAGATTATATTAAAACTGTCAAAGTTAATGGGTATTTATTATTTTCTGTGAGTTTTTAATATAACATCTGCTTTTTCTCATTCCTGGTTCCAGAGCTAACTCTCTGTAAAAGTCCTTTCTTTATTCAATACGGCTTACTTCTTTTCTTCCTAATAGTCATGTGTTCGATCTTGTACCATCTCTGATTGGGTACAGTATGCCAATTACATGTTCGATCTACCTCAAAGTCAGTCATATTGTCACTGAGAGTGAAAAAGGAACTCACAATGAAAAAAATGGGAGGACGGTAGATTACCATCGTGCGACCGCGTGTGTTACATGAAGGGACGCGACCGCAGGAAGGTTAAGAGAGCTGTTTGGTGACTACATAGTTCCAGATAATGCTACACGGGTTTACGAGCGCTATTCAGTGACGACATAGTTCCAGATAATGCTATGCGGGTTTACGAGCGCTGTTCAGTGACTACACAGTTCCAGATATTTCCACACGGCTTTAAGAGCGCTGTTCAGTGACTACACAGGTCCAGATATTGCTACACGGCTTTAAGAACGCTGTTCAGTGCCTACATAGTCCCAGATAATGCTACACGGGTTTAAAAGCGCTATTCAGTGACTACATAGTTCCAGATAATGCTATACGGGTTTACGAGCGCTATTCAGTGACTACATAGTTCCAGATAATGCTACACGGGTTTACGAGCGCTATTCAGTGACTACATAGTTCCAGATAATGCTACGCGGGTTTACGAGCGCTGTTCAGTGACTACACAGTTCCAGATATTGCTACACGGCTTAAAGAGCGCTGTTCAGTGACTATATAGTTCCGGACATCGCTGCATCGCCTTAACAAACGGCGCTGTTCAGTGCATACACAGATGAAGACATCGCTACAGGGCATTAAAACTGGTAAGCCAGAAAATGTTGCTACACACATCAGAGTGTCGCTACACAGCTTTAAGGGAGACTGCTATATTCAATAGAGCAAACTAAAATCTAGCAGTAACTGCATCACTTCAAGGAAAACACACAGATAATATTACGTACGGAAAATACACAGCAAGATCTTGGCTCAAGAATTGCATTTTCACATTTTACGAGTATATATAAAACTTGCGGAGCCATGTCATCAGTGTTTTATTTTGGAGTCTATCTAAAATTGTATTCAGTTGATCAACACAAAATAGGGAAACACCATTCTTTAAGGTGGTTAAAGGTGAGGTAATATATTCGATACAAATACCTAAAATAAAGTAAACATTTAACTCATTGTACACTTCACTACTTAAATCAAAGGATGCCATGTTTCGTTCATCAAGCAAACATCATCAGAACAAGGTTGATTAAGTGAACTATCAAACTAGTTGTGATTGGCCACGGCAGTTTGTAAGTGACATTTTGGGCTTCTGGCATAACCGAGATAACACTTATTAGTGCTACTTGTCGTATAAATATAATTTACATAGTTAACCTGATATAGTGATGTTTGCTTGACGAACGACACATTTTATCCCATTTGTTACTCTAAGTGGTTTCTTTCTTTATTCGTGTCACAAGCATACATTATGCACAGAGTTAAGAAAGAAAATTTAATTTAAACCAAGATGGCACATTTCCTATAGATATTTACAGAAATGTATGTATAACTAAGAACTAAATGTCCTTTACCCAGTAGCGGAGGTGGCTTCGGTGGCGTAGTTGGTAGCATGCTGAGCTTCTATGCCCGAGGACGCGGGTTCAAACCCGGCCGAAGTCGTCGGATATTTTAAGAGCGTTAAAAATCCCTCATTATGCCTTCCTTCGGAGGGGAAGTCAAGCCAGCGGTCCCATGTCATAGATAATAATAATATCGTATAGCCTCGGGTGCCTGGTGCAAGCTTTGTTAATTGACACCCAGAGGGTAGGTTGCATGTCGAATTTCGTCGTTCCTTTGAACGCTATGAAAGTCAAGGAGGTTGGATATCTAAACTCCTTGACACTACAGCGCTTTCAAGTAGAGAATGGAGGAACTTTGTGTTGGCGGAAAATCCCGAGATTAATTTTGCCATTGAACACGGCCTACTGAATTCAAATGTGTTCTTTAACATGCCAACAACGTATGACATGAGTATCGTGAATTTTGTCGCCTTCAAAAATCACTTACCATGGTCAGGGGCGAACCTGCAATCTTGGGGTCAGTAGTCCGACACTATAACCACTCACCCACCGTGGCAAAATGGACCTTCCAGTAACTACACTTCTCTGAAGCCAAAATGTGTAGGTTAGGTTTGATTAATGCTCTTAAGTTCCAACGTTCGTCACCGGACGCTGGTTGCGTCGGCATCTAGTAGTAGCGAAATTCACAGCTAGATGTTGTGGAAGGTAGTAGGAAATACTTGAAATTATCGTCTGCAGTCCTTACATGAATTGAAAACATATATCACACACTAATACACCCATCAAAATTAACACCGGTTATCAGACAGATTCTACACACACGCCACTACACACGGGGCTACATGACCGCGTTATCGCAGCCCCTAATCTAAGAAACCAACCCAGTAGCGGGCAACATCAACAGAATTAGGGGAATGTAGAGATTTGAAGCCATTCTTTCAGTGTTGCCAATACAAAATTGACATTTGTAGCTCTTCAGTCGGTCAACACGATTGTGCCCAATGAATGGGCGGGGTACAAGATATAAATATGTAAACACACTCCTGGAAGAATGACATGTATTCGTTAATTATCACAATTAACTGGGGCAATTTGGGTTTACGCGTTTCGACCGTCAAGTGTCCATCATTCGATCCTGATCACTGTGTTGAGGTTAAAATTTATACTAAAATAATTACGCTACTAGGGGCAGATGACCTCGTAGTTCCACCTCTTAAAACAACAATAACTAATTACGCTACTACTGTAGTAGCTTGTCTTCCTTGTATTTTTTACGATTCGCAATTGAATCTCGTTATGTAAGGAATGTTTTGTCTTAAAGGTTTTATGAATCACGTAAGTAAAAATGTATATACACGTGTGTACAATTTAGAATATACAATGTAGTACTAAATCAATAAAATGAACAAAAAAGTAGCATGCATTATTTGCAATGTTCACTTACTCAGTAGAGTGTCGTCGAACAGGTGTTGACTTGTCGCTCGGCCTGTCACTGCCGGTGATGTGAGCTTCCGGGCTCGGCTAGGTCTGCATGACGTCATGTGCGACATCTGTTCTCGGAAGTAGTAACTGAGGCTGGAATTAGTTATCGTTGTGACTGAACTGACTACATGAGGTTAGAATGACTTCATGACTTAGGGGAATCTAAGATTAAATCTTTCATTTTGCATTTTGTTGGGCACAAGGCAAAGATGTTGAATTATCTGCTGCTCTCCACCCTCACGTAAGGATGAATCTGTTTTAAAACCGCATTTCTGCAGATATATTTTAGTTCTAGCCACTCCTGTGCTAAGTCTATTCAATGCCTTCCATGTAGTCAATTTCTCCTTGTGACTAGAAAGGAGACTTTCCGTTGGAACCAACCAGTTTGAAAGATGGTTAGTTCTTTCCTTCCACATTTTCATTCTGGCAATGTCTGCTGTCCCTTCGAGGTTGACCGTCGTTTTAAAGAAGCTTTTCCTAGATTTAGGTCTAAGTGGGGCAGTTAATTATACAAAGAGTGGGTGTGCTTCTGATGTAGACACCATAAATCTTTCTTTTTTCACTGCTGTCTCTCTGCGAATCTCTCCAGGGGCAATACCAGCCAATCAATGGATGTTTTCATTAGGAGTAGGTTTCAGGCAGCCAGTGATTATTCTGCAGCTTTCGTTGAGAGCGATGTTAACCTGCTTTGAATGCGTGACCTATACCAGACTGGACTAGCTTAATCTCCCGCAGAGTAACACAAGGTCAATACTGATGTGCTGAGAGTTTGTGGCTGTGTTCCCCAACTGGTACCTCATATTTTTCGGATATTGCAGTATTTGCAAACTGTTAAATGTTTATTTTATTTATGGTATTGCAATTGTATTAACTTTAACCACCCAAGATAACAGCGTTCCCCTATTACATGCTGGCTAACTGAGAGCATTTCATTAGATATAAATATTAGGTAAACTAGGGCCGGTTCTGCCACATCCGGGTAAAAGTTGCGGGCAGCAACCCGGGTGATAAACTATCTGTCGGTGTAAACCTCTGTGCATCTTGGGCAGCGTTCTACCACTTCCGTGCAAGTTCCGGGCAGCTGCCCGGAAACTTATAGCAAAATATAGATGGTGGCTAGCCTGATTTTTGTTAAATTTGAGTAATCGATGAGTGAGCCACCTATCGTTAGATGCGTTAAGTTTCTTTTCGTTTCGCTTTTGTCCGTTGTTTGTTGATAGCACGTGTTCTTTGGTTTCAACAAGATATAGGCCTAGTACCAAAACCACTCGCGACACTTCTGGGCAGTATTAACCTAGCATGTGATTCAGTTCTCGGAGGAATGCAACAGAATAACCATACCTAAACTCAATAATCGAAAACTAGACAAGCATGCAGTGCTTTTCAAGGAGGAATAGCCTGTGAAATATGTTGCTAGCAATAGGCTACTTTACAATCTGAATACAAGCTTAGGCCTATATGAGCTAAAGACATGTTGTGACAAGGCTTGCAGTGCATAAGTTCAATCATAAAATGTATATCAAATCAAATTATCACACTCCAGGCGACAAGTTTGTTTGTAAACTCTGTAAAATGAATGGAACGGAATGCGCACTTTTGTGTATAATTAGATAGTTTTCTTTGCTGTATTCTACGAGAGAATTCACTCTTTTTGCACAGATATAGAAGGTATCTTGGATAGGCCATGTTGCAAAGTTCACATTTACACTCTTCGTTTGGCGGATGGAATGACTTTGTCACACATATTTTATGATGAAAGCCGTTGACCGTATAACGCGTCACCACAAGCCTAAGATCGTAGTTCTGTTTGTCAAGGCTTTAGTGATGTAGAAAACTATAAAATGCAATGCCCCAAATAGGCTATCAGGTCTTATGCTGTATAAGCAAAACACCAAGTCAATGACAATGTATAGTACGGTACAGAACCTGAATAATGTCCTGTACACTCTGTATTTCTCATGCACACTTGTGCGAATTTATTAAATTATATTCCTAAACATGTAATTGAGATAATATTTTGAAATCCATGATGGATCCGTACGGTGATCACTAAGCGGTCGTATTTCATGTGCAATCAACCGCATCAAATATAAAACTGTTGGCTTTTGCAGCCTGAACCGGACGAAGAACTCCTCATTCGACCGAATTTCATTATGCTCTAGCCGATCACTGTTCCGTCTTGGACGTGTGACTGCGTCTTCTTCTACGTCGACAAAAAAGTTATACATTTCCAGGACGTCAATTAGCTCTTCCATAACCTTAAAATAAAATATGCTTAGTAATTGTTACATCCCTTATAATTAATTAATAATTGTAATTATATCATTAGTCTATGTGACAACAAAATTACCAAATGATTCTAATTGTATTATTAGTAATTTATGAAGAGGTTATGTACAGCATAGATGATGCAAAGAAACCCTTACGCACGGCTAAAATCTGGCTGGTAATGCTTTATCGGCCTCTCGAAGCTCCCGAAAATTTACACTCCGGGTAGACGAAGTTTATACCGCCGATAGCGCTACCCGTTGATGGTCGAACGGAAATTCTTACTTATTCCGACGGGCAAGTTATCGGCCCCTTTGCCCGGATGTGGTAGAACCGGCCCCTAGTTAAAAGAAATTCACACCTCATGTATTTGCAAGAAAACAATTCTGTGTAGCCTATATGAAAGGATTTTTACGAACAAATTGCTATATTATCAGTTATGCTTAATAGTACCACGTTTTGATTTATTAGTACGAGAGGTCACCATGAATAAATAGCTTCCTTCTAGTAAATAATAATAATAATAATAATAATAATAATGCTATTGATTTTACGTCGCTCTTAACTACAGTACTGCGGCTTTTAGAGACGCCGGGGTGCCGGAATTTTGCCCCGAAGGGGATCTTTAACGTGCCAGTAAATCTACTGACACGGCTCCCTCACATTTGCGTGCCCTCAAATGCCAACTGGCTGCGCCAGGATTCGATCCTGCAACCTTGGGACCAGAAAGCGAAAACTTTACCGCTAAGTCACGCAGCCAGAATTTCCTTCTTGTAAATAAGTAGAAGAAATAAGTAATGAATGTTGTCTTCGTTGGGATTTGAACATCTCCAAGCAAGGAATACGAGTCAGAAAACGAAATACATTAAACAATAGATATCACTATTTGATAGTTAGAAAAGTAAAACAGGCAAGATAAATATTGATTCGGAAGTTTAATCTGATAATAATAATAATCTGAGGCCAGGAGACGGATATGGACTCTACCAGAAGCACGAAAGAAGGCACTGATTGATGGACTAAAGAAATACTGGGAGGATGTCAAGCCCGGTAGTAGAACAAGGCCTAGACATGAATGAAATTGATTGTTAATATGCAGTCCACTGAGGCTCAATTCAAATGTAAAATAATAATAATAATAATAATAATAATAGACTAATAATAATAATAGTCTAATAATAATAATAATAATAATAATAATAATGATAACCGTCTAAAGGTTTCCGAGAAGTAGAGAAAAGGCAAAGAAAAGTTGTCTGGATGAAAGAAAGAAAGAAAGAAAGAAAGAAAGAACAGAGTGAAAGAATGAAAAAATATTGGTGAGAAGGATAACGAAGAAAATCATGAAGTTATCTCACCCGGCACACAGCAGGCCAAGCGCGCGGAAGAAAGAGAATAGTAAGTCCTCGGCATTGGCGGTAGAGTCATCTAGGTAATCTACTCCCCAATTGTGATATTCCATTTTGCATTGACATCCAGCAGATAAACCGGAGTTCTGTCGGATTACCTGTGATTGAGATTTGTCTTGGAATAACCAACTGTAACACAAGAGGTCTTTACTAGTCTGAACTTGCGACTTGCAGCGTCACGAATTTCCTCACCCTTTAAAATCCAAATTTCCTCCACCGGAAATAGAACCCGTGGTATTAGAACAATGACTCATATTGATATAACATAATTGTTTCCTCAGCGTGTTAAGAATCCGTTTCTAAAATTTTGCTATGTACTTTTGACAACCGTACATACTGGCAGCCATCAAAGCCACTTCCATTTCAATGATTCAGTAATATAGGCCTACCTGCAGGAAGACTGTGTACATAAGGTCGTTATTGCGTCCCGGGAGTGAGACGACTCGCACAATGGATCACTGAACAGGACGAGACAGTTTAATTTGCTGTCGGTCCAGGGGATGGATGACGTTTACCCCAGGCGATATATGGCCAGAGTAAACTGGGATGTATGTTAAATATCCGGGCACCAGATTGGATACTGCCTCCGAGAAAGAACGTACAGTTGAAATATAGCAATAATAAAGGAGAAGCGTCTGTGTTCAAAGAGTTTATGAGAGAAGCTGAGTCCGATATGTTTTATGGGAGACTGCAGCTTTTATAGGGGATGTCCTATTAGGAGTTAAGAGCATATTTCTCTTTTAATTAGTTTGATAGTGGTAGTGCATGGAACTATTTCGGGACTACTCGCAGGATTTTGGAGATCTCTTTCCTTAAGCCCGTATTACACGACACTCGCAAGCATGGCAGCTTCTACCAGTACGGGTATGATAGCTGGTATAGACGCGTCTATTGCCGTGTGATTTGTACCTTCCATGCTAGATTCTGCCTTCCACGATAGCTTCCACACAACTCACGGAATTGAACAGGTACCATTTTCCTCAGCAGTTTACATGGAAGATTGCGTAAAGGAGCCAATCGAATTGCTTATCTCGTTCTAGTCGAAATCCTAGCGGCACTATAAGCAGATTTGTTATGTGGGCAGACCCACGAAAGAAATCCATTAGTTAGTATAGAAGTTACATGCATTTTAAAGTTGGACCTCTCAGCAGGCTTAGAATCATGTTAGTAGCACTGACGTATATACGTTACTACAAATTAATATAGAATGTCAGGTACTATACGTGTGCATAGTTTAAAGCTGTCGGCTTGCATACTTTCTGATATATGGGTATTTGGATAAAAAACAATGAGAGCATTTATTAACAGTTGGCAGCCCTGCTGGCACTTAAGAATACGCTCAGTCATATCTGTTTATGTACACATAGCACATACGAAATTTGGTTGAAATCCAATTGATAGTGTAGAAGTTATATGCATTTAAAACTTGGACCTATCAGCAGGCTTATAATAATTTTGGTAACACTGCCATGTATGGACGCCTAGAAATTAAACTGCAATATTATTATCTATACGTGTGCCAATTTTGAAATTGCTCCCATTCATACCTTCCATGATATCCAACATGGAGCTCAAATTTCAAATGCGATTTTTCAGCTGTTTGTAGCACTGACATCATTTTCAAATATGGCCGTGAGATATTCAGGTATATATCTTTACTCCTACCAAATTTTGTTTCGATTGCTGCAGCCGTTTAGGAGTTCATAGGGGGGGACACACACACAGCCAGACAGACAGTCAGACAGACACACATTTGCCCGATCTCATAAGACTACTTTTTCCTCATTTTTGCAAAATGTGAAAAGTAGGTTAAAAATTTAAACAAATTTGTATTGAAGAGTGGAAGCCATAGTTAGTAATTATAGATTTCAATACGGGCCAAAGGCAGGGCTGGCATGCGAAACGAAATGTATTATCAATTTAATTTAGCGTCGCGAAATTAAATTGTTCAATGGAATAACATTTCGCTCCTGGCCCGAAATGATATTCGTTACAGACTTTTAATTTCACTCCTGGCGCAAAATTATATTCATTACGGACTTTTAATTTAGCTCCCGGCGCGAAATGAAATTCGTTACAAACTTTTAATTTCACTCCTGGCGCGAAATTTAATTCATTACGGACTTTTAATTTAGCTCCCGGCGCTAAATGAAATTCGTTGCAGACTTTTAATTTCGCTCCTGGCGCGAAATTAAATTCATTACAGACTTTTAATTTCGCTCCTGACGCGAAATTAAATTCGTTCCAGACTTTTAATTTCGCTCCTGGCGCGAAATAAAATTCTTTACAAACTTTTAATTTCGCCCCTGGCCCGAAATAAAATTTGTTAACTACCATCAATTTCGTTCCCGGTATTTTATCCCCTCCCCCCCTCCCCGGCCTGAAATTAAAATGCATGGAACATTTCATTTTTTGTCTGAAATGAAATCTGTTTCTTTTCTTCCCCGAAAGCCTTATTTTCTCCCGCGTCCTACACCTAGCCACCATCTACATTCGTCCCTACCACCCCATCCCCAAAGACTTCATTACCCACGTGTCTGAAGTCTTCCCCCATTTCATTCTAATGGCCGACCTCAACCTTCATTCCCGTTCGGCCCTAGAACTTCATAACCTAGGCATCTACCTGCGTCACATCGACGCCACCCTCGTCCTTTTCCCAGAACCTACCCGTCCTTCCTCCAATACCACCCCAACGCAGTCATTGCTCATAACACCCGCCTCCATCTGTTTGATGTGTCTGTCTTGCCCCTCAAAGGAGGTGATCATGCCCCCCATTTTACCTTATTTTTTTTATTTTATTTTGCTTTATTTTGTTTTGTTAATTTCTTTTTGTTTTACTTTATTTCGTTTTATTTTGATTCAAATTGTCCTGTTTTTTTTTTTTGTTTTTTTTTTGTTTGTTTTGTTTTATTTTGATTTCCCAGAAAACAAACACAAAACAAAAACACAAAACACGAAGCGAAATGCAAAATTCAAACACAAAAGCAAAAGCAGAATAAAAAAGAAACACAAAGCAAAAAGCAACATTCAAAAATAGCAAAAGCAGAAAACAAACACAAAACCAAAACAAAAAAGACGAAGCAAAAAGCAAAAGCAGAACACAAAAAACAAAAGCAAAAGCAGAAAACAAGAACATTAAAGCAAAACGCAAAATTTAAAAAAAGCAAAAGCAAAAAACGAACATAAAACAAAAACAAAAAAGACGAAGCAAAATTCAAGAACAAAAGCAAAAGCAGAAAACAAAAAACAAATAACATAAAGCAAAATTCAAAAGAGCAAAAGCAGAACACAAACACAAAACCAAGAAAGAAAAGCAATACGTCAAATTCAAAAGCAAAAGCACAAAGCAAACACAAAAACACCAACCAAAAGTAGTAAAATGTGGCTTTACACTGCTGTCTCAGTCTTACACATGGCTGTGATTATATGGAAGCTACTGAGGTATGGGTGTGCTTAATAATGACATTCAGGGCACAGTCAGTGCCTGTGAATGCTGTGAAGGGTTCTACTCATAGGGTTAGTACTGCTGTTATGACTCAGTGAGGAAAGCAATGGCAAACTACCTCAGTCCTCATCTTGCCTAGTACGCCTCAGTATAGCGCTGCCTTGGGTTTTTGTGGGTATCTACCCACATAACCTACCGGCGGTACTTTTTGAGGATCCAACCAGCCTTCGGGCTGACTACCTGACAGACAGACGTCAGGACTTTGAACATCGTACAGAACATTATTTAACTCTCGAAACAAATATACTGTTTTTTAATTTCAACAACGAAATTAAATGTTTCGTGCATTTTAACTACACGTCAGCGAGCAAAACGTAATAACGTTTGGGAATTTTATTTCGCCTCGGAGTGAAATTAAAAGGCTGTAACGAATTTTATTTCGCGCCGGGAGCGAAATTATAAGTCTGGAACAAAATTATTTTCGTGCCGGGAGCGAAATTAAAAGTGTGGAACGAAATTAATTTCGCGCCGGGAGCGAAATTAAAAGTCTGGAACGAAATTAATTTCGCGCCGGGAGTGAAATTAAAAGTGTGGAACGAAATTAATTTCGCGCCGGGAGCGAAATTATAAGTCTGGAAGTAAATTAATTTCGCGCCGGGAGCGAAATTAAAAGTCCGGAACTAAATTAATTTCGCTTCGAATTAAGTTTCGCTTTGATTTAATTACGCGCCGACAATCATTATAATTTCGCTCCCGAATATCGCGCTCACGGCGAAATTAAATTATTTTCGCCCCCACAGCCAAGAATTTAATTTCGCATGCCAGCCCTGGCCAAAGGTGGTAATTAGGACGAAAGTCATACATGTACATAACCAATATACTCTCCAAGAATTCATAAATGAAGGTTTTGAAACATAATCACTAGGATCAATTTTTATGCAGGATAGATGTCATTTTATGAAGCCGTAGTAGTTGTCATTAAGAGCCCAACATAGCAGGAACATCTTCTTTGAACTCTAGCGGGAAAATACTACACTCCAAAAATACTACACACAAACGACTTCCAACCAACGCTGATTAATTTGAAAGAAAGGAAGGAGAGAGAGAAAATAATAATAATAATAATAATAATAATAAAAATAATAATAATAATAATAAAAATGCTATTGGTTTTACGTCCCTTTTAACTAATGAGGCTTTTAGAAACGCCGGGGTGCCATAATTTTGCCCCGAAGGGAATCTTTAACCTGCCAGTAAATCTAACACTGCTTCCTCTCATTTGCACTCTCTCAAATGTCAACTGACTACGGCAGGATTCGATCCTGCAACCTTGGTACAGCAGGCGAGATTGTTACCCCTGCGCAGGGAAGAGAGAGAATGATTACCGTTTGATCGTGCGGTAGTTTGACGCTCTTTATATGTTGTGAACGTATGCTGTGCCAACTGCCTATCGCAGCAGGGGAGCGGAGACCCAACGTGAACGTACTGGTGTGCAACATGTGCTGACCCCTCGTTTACCGACTCCCTGGCAATTCAAGTTCCTACACAAAATCACATTTAGACCATACAAACAAGCAAATCACTTTGATCATTTATAGAAGAAGAACCTTGAATTCAGGGAAATTAAATTTCTTGGGGGGAAAGAAATGCATCTACGCACATAGTGTCGGGCTCCTGAGTGCAGACTACCGACTAACCCCCCCCCCCCCCCCCCCCGTGACTTCTGAACACTAACCTGGAACCGTTTATCACTTTACTTCAGGTTAGAGCCAGTTTATCTTTGCCCGAAGGGCACTCTTCCGTGGAATTATCTTCAATGGCGATCCAGATCTGTCTTCTTTGTTCGTAGGATATATGATATTTCGCAAGAAAAAGAATGGAATTATCCCAGCAATAACAAGAAATGCTTCTTCAGAGACCGTGCGATAAGCAGACGCCACGCGCAAAGCAACCCGCCTCTGCACTTGCGCTAGTGAATTCCTATAAATTTCCTAATCCAGGGCATATTTCCACTCCATACATCAGAACTGAATGGATGGCTGTCATCATTTATGTCCTCTTACTAGATTTCGGCCACCAACATTTGCCATGAGCCGACTGAGAGACGTTACTCCTCTAGCCGCCATATCTGCAGTCCGTCTAATTTGTTCTCCAAAATTCAGTTTATTGTCAATCATGATGCCCAGGTATTTTGCTGCTGGCCGCGTCTCTACTGAATGTTTCCTACCTGTATTGTGAGTATTGTCTGAATTCTCTTCTTTGTTAGGATTACAATTTCTGTCTTACTAAGTGGCAAAGACAGACCATGTTCCTCCATCCATCTATTGATTGTACACATTAAGACTGCTAATATATTTTTTTTTTAATTTACTGTTCATACTCTCTGCATGCTCCACTACATAAGTAGTACTACATGCACTTACAATACCTTTTATAAATGAACAAAATAAATTACATTATAATAATAATTCAATTTCTAGATGACTTAATCTTAATAATTTCAAACAATATTATTCATCGTTTTTCCTAAGAGCTTGAAAATCCAGAGCATTAACAAATTTAGAAAATTCCTTCAAATACTTTTTAATAGCACAGATTTTTGAATCGGCCAGTTATCGTCTCTATTAACACTATTAATCAAGAATTGCCTAATATTTTTCACTTCACTGCACACGAAAATTATATGATCAATAATAATAATAATAATGCTATTGGTTTTGCGTCCCTTTCAACTAATGAGGCATTTAGAAACGCTGGGGTGCAAGAATTTTGCTTCGAAGGGGATATTTAACGTGGCAGTAAATCTACTGACACGGCTCCCACGCATATGTGTGATGGGAATGCTTGATTATGACTGATCCCCCAGTACTTACGGACTCAAGTCACTGAAGTTGTGGGTACCCCCTCAGGCAGTTGAGAACAAGTAAAAGTGCTGGAATTTTTAAAATAACAAAATATCCAATTGAAAAAAATCTCTTACTTTTATTTTGAACTTCGATACTCCCTTCGTATTTTTCTACATTCCTATGCAGCTCAACTTAGAATAATTTGAGTGGTGATTAGCCAATTTCCATTTATGAAAAAAAAAGTCTTATGAAATCACCTTTGGTCCGTCAGTGTATGTGTGTGTGTGTGTCCGCCTCCTAATAAAATCTAAATAGCCAAACCGACTTAATTGAAACTCGGTAAGTGCAAACTACTAACTCGTTCGACCTCGACCGCACCTTTCAAATTTATATACGTTTCACCAATCCAACATGGTGGCCGGGCGAAATATTATACTGGCACTCTCTATCTCCGAAACAATATAGACATCACCCTTACATTTTGTTCGGTGATAAAAGGGCTACTACAAGAAGTTTACCTATGTGCCTTTCAAAAACCTGTTAAGTACATACTGTGCCCGTTCAGACCGAAGTCCGGACGACCACATATGCATTTCACCAAAAATCAGTCAGCACGAGAATCAAAATATCCCGGGGCGCCAGATGGGTTAAAGTGACTACAATAACTCAACAAAAAAATGCTTTACTGATTTTCGACTCGATGCAACAATAAGGATAGAAGGAGATTTTCTGAAATGAATGCATCCGATAAAATTATTTCATTTTATTTAAAATTTTTAAATTGACTGAAGGTATGCATGGAGGGTGATATACAATCTGTACAGAAACCAGACAGCAGTCATTCGAGTTGAAGGACATGAGAGAGAAGCTGGTATTCAGAAAGGTGTAAGGCAAGGCTGCAACTTATCACCCATACTTTTCAATCTTTACATTGAACAAGCAATGAAGGAAATTAGAGAAAAATTTAAAGTGGGAGTGAAGATTCAAGGAGAAATAATTTCAACTCTGAGATTTGCTGATGACATCGTCATCTTGGCCGACAAGCCTGAGGATTTGAATGAGTTTTTGAATGGTATGGACTCCGTCTTACGGAAAGAATTCATAATGAAAATTAATAAATGTAAAACAAAAATACTGGAATGCAGCCGAAATAAATCAGAAACCTCTATGGAGATCAAATTGGCAGGTGAAAAGCTAAAGGAAGTAGGAGACTTCTGTTACTTAGGAAGCAGAATAACCAGTGATGGACGAAGCAAAGAGGATATAAAAAGTAGGTTGGCTCAGGCAAAGAAAGCATTTCTACAAAAAAGGAATCTACTGACATCGAATATAGATTTAGGTATTAGGAAGTCATTTTTGAAAGCCTTTGTCTGGAGCGTGGCGCTCTATGGAAGTGAAACTTGGACTATTGGTGCAGCAGAAAAGAGGAGAATTGAGGCATTTGAAATGTGGTGTTACAGGAGAATGATGAAGATCAGATGGGTAGATAGGGTTACAAACGATGAGGTATTAAGACGAGTGGGAGAGGAGAGATGTTTCTGGCGACTGCTAATAAAGAGAAGAGATAGGTTGGTAGGACACATACTAAGACACCCAGGAATAGCAAGCTTAGTTATGGAAGGAAGGGTCGAGGACAAGAACTGTAGGGGTAGACCAAGGTTAGAATATGTTAAACAGATTGCCTCGGATGTAGGGTGTCGGAGCTATGTAGAGATGAAACGATTAGCTCAGGACAGGGAAGCATGGAGAGCTGCATCAAACCAGTCAAAAGACTGAAGACTCAAACAACAACGAAGGTATGCCAAAAATGGCATGAAAGATGAATGGCGAATCATATGTTATGTACAAGATATACAATTTCACCAACACATGAACACTTATGATGATGATGATTATAATTGTTGTTTTAAGGGGCCTAACATCGAGGTTATCGGTCCCTATGAACACTTAACAACTGAGACGAAGGTCAAATTAATAGTCCTGTTGACTTCACTCAAAATAATTATTTACAGTAGTAGGGTTTTGTCAGTGCAAATTTAATTGTCTTTACTGATCCCTATATTAGTTGACTATTCACATATTGAAAAATGAAAATCCACAGCCTGCTTCCAGTCTTCGACCGGGTCAGGAATGGAATGAATGAAGCCCCCATCTAGCGGCGAGGATATGAACTGTGCCGGCTGCCGAGGCCTGACGCACTCCCCTGGGGCAAGGTGGGTAGTTTATTAGCTGAGGAATAACCCACCCACCAAGGGAAGATGATTAAAAAAAGGAAGTAGGTTTTGGATTGGAGAAAAAGGATAGAAAAATAGGAGGAGAGTCCCACAAAAGTTATGAATTTAACTTTAAATACACTTAGAGGCAGTTGCCACCGAAATTTAACTTTTTGATACCTAAAATGAGTAAGGACTTGGTCTAAGCTGACGAGAAACACATATAGAACTTGGGCTGTTTGCAAGAGAGTGGCTTTCGTATAATCCCTCTCAAGCATATATAAAACTACTATGGGGAAAGGTGCTGGTCTGGCAAGACTGAGAGGAACAAATTTACTGTATGTCTTCTCAAAGAAATTAGGTTTTACAAAGTAATTCGAAGAATACCAATGATTTAACTCAGGTTTGGTAATTTCAATTTCCAAAATTATGGAGTTCCTGTAAGGGCGACCAAGTGTCTCTAAAAAGGAAAATGATAAAAGATTATGCCTTATTGGGTAATCTTGGTAAATGAACCAATGGTTGCATTGGAAAATGGCTAAGCTTTTACTCAGCGAGGAGCCGGCTAAAAGTTTAGACAAAAAGAAACACTTATCTTTTAGAAAACTGACCATAAGTTTTCGGAGAGGGTCTCCACAAGCAGGTAGCTGGCTTAGCGAGCTTTACTTGCCTTACTGGACAATTAGAATTAGCTATTAACGCTAAGAAGAACTTTAGTGAGGTGAAAATTAAGAGTTCTTGCTCAAATGCAACAAATGGTGAAAGCTCTATTAATGATTTTAATATCATTGAGTGAGGAGAGTCAAGGAAGACAGGATTTTGCCTAAACTTTATATTCGTAAATGAAAAAGAGAAGGGAAACGATTCATTTATTTTACAATTAGAAGAAGTTTGAGGAATATTAACAATTATGCAATATAATTTTAACAAACATAGTTCATTTGAACTTTTTAACAAATAGGGTCGCAGACCTCTCAACATTAAACGGTTGCTCCAGGCAATTGACAATTTACAAGGTTTCAAACCTTACATGTTTCTAAAATCTTTATAAGATTTAAACAAATGAACAATGAAATAATTAAAGCTTGAACGTGAATTAGAGTACAAAGAGTGCACCTTAAGAAATTCTGGAGAGAATATTTTAGAGAAAGTGACAACTTTGAAAATAACAATAATAACAACATGAAAAATAAGATAGAAGTTCCTACAACTTCTTATATTTATACAGAATTAATATATGAGAATTATACAAAGAGGGCAGGTCACTTACTGTGAAACCTGAAGAAAGTGAAAAGGAAAGTTCTAGACTTCCCAAGTTTGAGCAGAAATCACTCGCCAAATGGGACAGTTTCCATTTCGTGAAACCTGAACATGACTCGCTCATGAGTTTAAAGAATTGTTTTCCCTGATTATGGGAAAGGAACAACGTAAATTTAAAACTTGTATCACACAAGCAATTATGCAGAATTTAATTAATGGTAAACTAACAAAGTTGGAAGGGCACTTCGTGAGTGACACCTTATAGAAAAGTTTCAATTTTATTAATAATGGTGGTTAGTAGAAGGTTGAGGAAAGATCATTGGGATATAGGATCAATGTTCATGGCCGTATTTAATATAACCGGACGATCGCGACGCGGTAGAAACGTGGAGCAAGCACTGATTATCACTATAGTCTATGAAGATGGATGCAAAGTTCACTGTAGAAACACTAAAGTTTATGAAAAAGAAAGTTATTGCAATTATGGAAATAACTGATTGCACTATATAGGTGAGAGTCTATTTCTTGAAAAAGTTGTGATTTACAATTAAATGCGCCATAGAATGTTCCAGAGGTTCCAGCGGTGGAAGAAAGTTAGCTATTGCAAAAATTTGTAAGGAAGATTCCTCATTTTAAATATCATTGTCCCAAGTGAGCTAAAAACACTTGACGGCAAGACTCGCAGATAGGGTACAAAATCTCGAAGGTTCCAGAACAACCTTAGCAGAAAATGGGGTTGAGAAAATCCAACGGAGGAAATAGCTTTATAATCATAGACAGCGGGTATTAGATAATATCCCACGTAGCGAGAGGATTTCTCATTTGAATAGCTTAAGAAAAGCTCTTTTTTAGTAAGGTTGGCTTATACAAGCAAAAGCTCAACATGGCAAATCCCACGAAGAATGATTTTTGCCCCAAAGTAAATAATTTCACACTGTCTATAAATTATAATTAAAAGCACGTGGAAGTTAAAACCATGAATATGAGGTTAAAACTTTTAAAATGGTACTTATCTTGATTTCATGTTGAAGTCGAAGTTTCTGTTGAAGACTACTTAGCCAACATGGCGTAGAAGAGGGTGAGCCTCTTGGTTTGAGGAGGCAAGCTCGAGCGGAGCTTTGACTGACCGAGTCAACTGCAGACTGAGAAGTGAGAGCTGCTCCACGGAGCACGGAGAGACCGAGGAAGGGAAAAAGAGTGGGGGGTAGGAGACAAAAGGAGAACATATAAGCATTGCCAACTTTAAAACAAAAAATTAATTTCTTGCTGAGCTGATCTTCTAAGAGTTGATAACAGATGATACTAGCGCAGCATGGTGAGTAAAGAAGTAGACGTAGTCCTCTTGCTCAAGGAGAAAATAGCTGGCGATGGTAACAGGATCTGGTGGCCAAATGGATAAGTAAGTACTCTAACACCAAGAAGAGTTGAGGAGCTTCAGAGATTCGCTGCGAGGTGACGCTAGGTGGGTCACAGAAGTTATATATCTAGAACAGACTTATGAAGACATAAGAGATTTGCCTATCAAGGAGAAAACAAAAGATCACTGTTGGTGTTTGACAAAGAGAAAGGAAGAAATGAACATGCAAGGAGCAATAAAAATTATATCTCAGGTACCGTGTATTCAAAGAATACACCACAAGGATTAAATGAATGACAGATGAAATGAAATGAGAGTGGAGAGTGTTGCTGGAATGAAATTTTTACAGGGAAAACCGGAGTACCCGGGGAAAAACCTGTCTGCTTCCGTTTTGTCCAGCACAGATCTCACATGGAGTGACCGGGATTTGTACCACGGACCCAGCGGTGAGAGGCCGGCGTGCTGCCGTCTAAGACACGGAGGCTTCACTATTCACATATTGAAATGAAAGAAAAAATATATCACTCGATGAAAAATATCTCACAGTTCACTTTTTCAAAAAATATCGTAGCAAATTAACTAACACTTCAGGATTCAGTTATCTCAAGATTTGTTCAAATACAAAGTTATTAACAAGAAATGCAGCACAATATCATTTACATGGACTTCGAACATTTGGGTTCGACGAACTTCGATAAACATAAAATATTTATTGAATCATCTGTTCTCGATCCAAAGTCTATTCAGAGCTTTTGACTCAATCATAATTATAATTGTCAAAATATTATTATCAACAAAATATAAATTCAATTCCATATGTATTCAACCATTTAATCAATTAATTATCACTTGGGAATATTATTCAGAAGATTTGAAATATTCTTTAGAAAATTTATCATGAAACAATTTAATTTGTTATTATCAAAATTACAATAATTTGACAAAATGTCAAATATGTTAATCATCAACTTATTTGCAAAATGTTTATATATTTTTATAGGATCACAAAATCCTCTCAGTTTGTAGTGGTTGTTAAGAAGTAACAGTTTTAAATAATTAACAGCATCGGCCCATTCGATTTAAATGCGTCAAAAATCACATAATCATAATTAACATCTAGACAACGGTAAAGTTTTTTCATAATGAAAGGTAAAAGTTTAACAATAACAATTCTCGGGTAAGCAGTTACTAGGAATATTTCTAGAACACGTGGGTAAACTGTGAATTGACAATGATGGCTCAACAAAATAACCTTTGGTTATATCTCGACGAAAGTGTGGCTAAATTCGACTCCTCTACTAAATCAAAGACATCCAACCTACAATATGATTGATGCTTCATTTCACACAACCTCATTCCTGCGACATAATTGTGCACTCAGAATGGCATATTTAACTCTCTGCACACACAACAATTATATCTTCCCAAATTATACAGAATAATCAAGCCTTTGCTTGTTACGACAACTGGAAGATTTATAAATTAGTAAACCTCACCAATGAGTTTACAATAATAATTTTACCATCAGTTTAAAACATGAATAACTCCACACCGTGTCTATTCTTAGCCAAACGTTTTGAAAGACGTTGCTCAATAATGATTTTATATTTATACAAACTCTAGCAAAAATCCTGTTTTATACATGCTTTTAGCTTCCCGTATCATTACTTTACGTGTCTTCTCAAAGATTTAAACATATAATGCAAGCGTGAAATAATTCCACTGAATTAATATGTTATTTATTTGTGGACATGCGTTAACCACTAACCTTCGGAATCAACAAGTATCCGAGCTTAGAATATTGTTTTAAATGTCAAATGAATAAATCACACTACGTGATAATGATTATTAGAAATCACAACTATTATTATTATTATCTCAGAAAATAGAAAAATAATAATTATTATTAAACCAACATTATTATTATTATTGTTTCCTCAACAAAAGGATTTAAAGTTGTTAAACTGTTCGGGGAATATCATCCTCGACTTCTTAATAATGGATAAATATCCATTCCTCAACATAAATTTATTATTAAATCTTCAGTTACGACGGCTGATGACCGCGATTAGAAAACTATCAAAATTAATTAATGCTCGTTCTGCTCGTCCATAAATTTCGAATCATTGTCTTCTGAGTGTAAAAACTACTCAGATCAAAGCTTCTATTGCAAAAAAAAAATATTTGCAACAGCAAAATCATATCAATGAATAGAAAATATGCGTTGGTAAGACAGTAGAAAAACATGAGAAATTCCAGCTAACTACGCATAAAAATAATGCAAATTGTAGCTTACATTCTTGTAGATCTTGATGCTTGTAATCTGGTCTGAACCAGATTATTCAGTTTTCTTGTCCCCATTAGGACACGTATTTATAATCTTGTATCGGCCTCTATGTTATACCCGCAATGGTCTTACACAGACATAGCAATAGTCAAACTTGAAGCCTTAATATCTTGAAGAAAAATGTTACCAGCTTCAAAAGCTGAAGTAAAGTTGACGGGGGTCTGATCAAAATGATCCATGATGAAAATTATTAACATGACCCAACTGTGATGTGTTCTGTACTCCTAATACGCTTATAATCTTGTTCAGCACTAGTACAAATTCTGTCGAGTTTGCTGGGCAGAGCTTCTTACTCTCCAGATTGCGCAAGGCAAAACTGTATTCCCAATATCGGCTAAAGAATAGTACTGTGCAAGAATGGTAATAAAAGTAGTGATTTATCTTGGCTGGTCCACTAACAAGACAAAAGCTAGTACTCTGACTGTTGGATTAAATAATCCAGCTTTGAATAATTGTGGACAGAAGAAAGAAATGTAGACAAAGTCAACCATATGTCCAGTTGTAGCAGTAAATAATTACCAGTGCCACAAATTTTTATTACTTCGGTGATAACATTTGAAAAGTTCGAAGATCACTAAAATGTTTAACACTTTCCTAATACCAGTAACCATGTACTGTCGAAGCACTAAGTCCCAGCAACTGTGCTGTAAATAACGAAGAATTTGCAACCATGTGCACGAAGATTATAACAGTGTTCGGAGTTACGTAGAGTGTTTAGCGGCTAGAGCACTCACGAAGTACTACACATCCATAGCAACGGAGTGCTTATGGAGAAGTGAACATCCATAACAACGGAGTGCCTATGGAGAAGTGAACATACTTAGCTCGGGCAGGCGTGCCTTATATACTCCTCGGCGGGCTACACGAGGTCACTGCGGGAAAAAATGCTGAACTAAAACATCTCATATCTCAGCTTCCGCTCAATCAATTTCCTCAAAATAAAGCACATTCTTCCTCCCTTGTCTGTGCCAGTAATCTGATGTTAGTCTCAAGATTCTACTCCATCGGGAAATATTTAATGACATTTAGCCTCGACTATGACGCTCTCGGCCTACGTCACTTAACCATTTCTTGGCTGTCGAAAGCTTCCAATTCCTTCTAAGAAGGTTTGGCGCGCGCTATTCAAACGTTCAATTCTGGACTTAGCATTGTGGCCTGTACCCTCAAATCTAGGCCACTGGATTTGGGCACAATACGAACATGGCGGCCAAGCGAAGTTGAAACGTTTAAATAGACCTTTTCTCGCGATTTAACCATTCGAGCACATTGAAACTTGGTACAACAAATGTTTATATATATTGCAATACACTGCCATCTAATTTTCATCAATTGTTTACATAACCTCAAGATGGCGGCTGTGCGAAATTTCAAAATTAAGTTTGTATTTCTTGTGTCCTAATAATGCGATCGAAGTGAAAGAATGAATAATGAAACTACGGAATAATCTTCATCTAATGGTATATAACTATATGGCCTACATGTATAACAATCCAACATGGCGACGATCCGAAATATTTAAACGGCTCTCAATATATACGAATCTATAACAGCAATCAAAATGAAATTTTGTACGTTGAAAGAGGCTATTAACTTAAGTTCACCTATGGGACCTTCAATAGCCTGGTGATCACATAACCAACATGGCAGCCAAGCGAAGTTTAAACATTTAAATGGAATTTGCTCGTGATTTAGTCATCCTGGCTCTATGTTTTGATAACCCCAAGATGGTGGCTGTGCGATTTGTAATATAAAATTTAAAATTTTCATTTAATTTAATAGTAATATTGTATTCGTTTTACGTTCCTTTAACACCTGTTTATAGAGACGCCAGGGTTCCTGATTTTTCCCCAAAGGTGATCTTTAACGTGCCAGTAAATCTACTGACATGCTCCCTCACATTTGTGCACCCTCAGATGCCAACTGACTGCGCCAGGATTCGTTCCTGCAACCTTGGGAAGGTTGGGAAGGTCCACCTCATAGCGTAGAGACTAGCATTCTTGGCTATCACCGTTGAGGTCCGGGTTCAATACCCGGCTCTGTCAAGATATTTAATTCTGGTTTGAGGGTCGGAATGGGGTACACTCAGCCTCTTGAGGCAAAATTGAGAGATGTAAATTTGATTTCCACCTCTGACACCCTAGAAGTGATTTTCCGTGGTTTCCTCACTTCTTTTGCTGGGGAATGCCGGGATTTTACCCAAACTAAGTCCACAGCTCCTCGTACCAAATCCTAGCCCCAGAACTTAGAAGATGTGGGTTCGATTCCTACCTGAAACCAAACAAACAAACCCAGTGGCACTTCTGCCTATGAAGGGTCTAGGTCTACAAAGCGACCGCTGCCCAGCCATTTGGCCTGCGAATTGTGCGGTAACGCATGGTCAGCGCGTCAGGTCCCCTCGGTAGTTAATCGTGGTTTTCGTAACCGGGCACTGCCTCACTGTCGTACAGCTACTCAATTCTCTTCACGAAGCTAAGTGCACGCCGTTCCAACCCTCACGTCAGTTTCTAAAATACATGACGTAGCCGGATATCAAACCAGGGGCCTCCGAGTGAGAGGCAGCGCGCTAGTCCAACACCACGGGGCCGATTCGATTTCCACCTCATCGATTCTAAAAGTGTTTTTCCATTATTTCCTGCTCCTATTCCAGGCAAATGCCAGGATGGTATTTAAATTTAGTCCCAGGAAGTCTTCATCTGAAACCGTAATTCTAATTGCGAACACGCACACGCTAGTACAGACATAACAATTACAAACTTAACCACACAGATTCCTCACACACCCAAGTACACGGGAGTAGTGGTTTTGTGAGAGTTCTAGCGCCTCCACCTCCACATTCCTCCACACAAGATGGCGGCGGTGCGATATCTCTCGAACGCATGGTCGGATTTTGACAAATGAGGTGTCATTGAACTCGGGCTGATACCCTCTTTCCTATGGACGACATATTTCCACCCCAAAAATAAAACCTACCCCTACTAGGGGGTGAAAATGTAACTTTTTAGAGAATCTCTCTTTCCAAGTGCAACATGTGAGAGTTTGAATGCCAATATGGAATGAAACGTTGTTCCACACAAGAGACATGGGTGTGGTGGATAGCCAATATGAATTAACATGCTTGTTTTTTTTGTTTTTACGCATGCCCACTCATAGCTTTTGTAAGAGGGCGGGCTTTTTAAAGATGGCAGCTGTAGTGAAACCTAACCTAACCCAACCCACGAGTGGTGATCAAAAGGTATTTTAAGTGACGCTTGTCGATCTGCAAACCAATAATCAAAGAGGGATATGTCAGGCCTTGAGGTGATAACCCCTTTTGATTGATCCCTGTTGATTGGTCCCTTTTGATTGATCTCTGTTGATTTGTCCCTTTGGACTGGTCCCTGTTGACTAGCCCCCCTGCCCCCTTGGATGGGCCCTTTTTGACAGGGGGTCATTTTTGATGAATCCTTTTTGACGGGTCCCTGTTGATGGGCCCCTGTGGATGGGTCATTGTTGACGGGTCATTGCTGACGACTCCCTTTGGACGGGTCATTGTTGACGAGTCCTTGTGGACGGGTCCTTGTTGGCAAGTCCCTGTGGACGGGTCCTTGATGACGGGTCCCTGTTGTCAGTTTATTTTTGACAGGTCATTGTTGACGGGTCCTTGTTGATGGGTCCCTGTTGACAAGTCCTTTTGACTAATCCCTTTAGACCGGTCCCTTTGGACTGGCCCATGAATTTATCCAAAGTGTGCCAAAGGGCTTAACTAACGGACTAATAAGGCTAGGAACTTGTATGAGGTATTGTAGGACTTGGGATGAAGCCCCCTTTTAGAATGTATTTTTGAAATTTTGACAGAGGGCCTAACCACACTTTTGTTAATATCTCGCGAACCAATCATGTTAGTGACTTGTATGAGGGGTCCTAGCAATTGGGACGATGTCCCCCTTTGGGGTGAAACTATCCCCCACTCCCAAATTGGAAAATCGATATCGTGGAAACTAAAAACCCTAAAATTATGTGTGATAGCTTTAAAAATAGGTCATAAGATACGCTTTTACCACGAAAGGTCATTTCACCCCTAAAATAGTAAATAGTAATGTTACAGGGAAAAAAGGGGTTAAACACTTAAAAATGATAAAGGAACTTAAGATCTTTTGTTTTTGATGAAAAACTAGTAGGAGGGTTAAAACTACCCCCAAAATTTAAAAATCATTATCTTGGAAACTAAGAACCTTAAAATTAAGTGCGATAGCTTTAAAAATAGGTCATGACATACGCTTATACCACGATAGGTCATTTCATCCCTTAAACAGTGAATAGTGATTTTACAGGGGAAAAGGTGTTAAACGCCTAAAAATGATATATGAACCTAAGATCTTTTGTTTTTGATGAAAAATAGTAAAGGGGTGAAAACTACCCCAAAATTGAAAAATCGATATCTTGGAAACTAAGAAACCTAAAATTACGTGTGGTAGCTCAAAAAATTGGTCATTAAATACTCTTTTACCACGATTGGTCATTTTACCCCTAAAACAATGCATGTAGATTTTAAAGGAAAAAAGGGGAACCAATAATCAGATTTGGACACATGAGGTGTTATAAGACTCAAGGCGACAATCCCTTCTTGAATTTATTATTTACTTTTTGAAATTTTGACAAAGGGCCTAACCACACATTTTGAAAATTTAGATTTTTTTTAAATTTTGGAATTAATTTTAATATTTTTTTAATTTTTTTAGTAGAGATAGACAGTACCGGTTGTGTTTGAACGAGCATGTCGCCGATCATTGTGACCATGTTCAGTGGATGAATCGATATTTTGTGAAGCATTGATTGAAGAGGGTCATGCGACGATTTGTTTTAAGAATATTTTTTATGATTTTTCCTATGAAGCATGCGTTTATTTAAATATCCCAAAACGGCAAGATTACTGATTTGAGATTTTATAAACTAACTAGCTGAAGTACCCGTGCTTCGCTACGCGTCATAAATAAATTAAAATTTGAAGGTGACAGTTAAAAGAGGGGATAGGCGAGGTGCTGGGGAGAGGGAGATTAAGGATGGAATATTTTGTCCAACTACACCGTTCGGCGTTGACCGTGTATTATAGCTCAAATTTAGATTTTACTCGCTAACCGTTGGAGATACCTTTCGGATAGAAAATGTAATTTTAAACCTCGTATATGCCATCAAAAGTTTGCTATTTCTTAGCGTTCACTTTTATTTGAAATGGAAATATGAAAGTTTGAAACCAAAGGGTGTAGTGACGTCACTAAAATAGTCGCCATCTTTAATTAGAGCAAAGTATTGAAATCAAAAGTAGCCTATATGTTAACCAGATAAATCAGCTAATTCCATGTAAAATTCATGTAAATCGGACCAGTGGTTCTTGCGTGATTGAGTAATACACAGACACACACCATCTCCTTTTTAGCCTCGCTTCGCTCGCGTCATAGTCGTGTCATATTGTTATTCAATGAAATGCAGGTTTAACCCTGTTAACACCCCTTTAGAACCTGAATATCCAAAAATCCCTCCTTAGTAGACATTTTCGACACACAACAAACATATCCCCTTCTTCTAACTTTGATAGTTTTGGTTGGTCGATGAGAGTGAACATCCAAAAATCCTTCCTTAGTGGACGTTTTTCTTCCAGAATTTCACCCCTCCCCATAGGCCCCTTAAATTGGATTTATGAAAAAAAAACCGGTCGAACACCTACTTATTTTAATTATTTATTCATTTATTTATTTTTAAGCTGATTGAAACTCGGAGAAAATCAAACTCCTCGCCTATGTCGATTAAGAGATACACGCTCTGTTAGAAATCTTTCAACCCCCACTTTTCATCCCTTTCACCTCATAATATACACCACATCGAAAAACCATTAGACATGAGTCAGCTTTTTTTTAATGATTAGTATATATGCCAAGTATCACATCCCCAAACGAAACCACTCGTGAGATATTTTTATTCAATTAAATGCACGTTTACCCCCTTAACACCTCTTTAGAACCTGAATATCCAAAACTCTTTCCTTAGTGGACGTTTTCGACATACAACGAACATATCCCCAAAATTTCATGTTTCTAACTTGAATAATTTTGGCTGGGCGATGATGAGTGAGTGAGTCAGTCAGGACAGTTTCTTTCATTTATTTTTGAGAATTTCACCCCTCCCCATGAACTCCTTAAATTGGATTTATGAAAAAAAAAAACGGTTGAACACTTATTTACTTATTTAAAGCTGTTTTTCCCCCTGAGTTTGATAAGTGAGTAAGTGAGTCAATCAGTTAGGACACTTTCTTTCCTGTTCCCCCCCCCCCCGAATTTCACCCCTCCCCATGGGCCCCTTAAATTGGATTTAGGAAGAAATGGTCGAACACCTATTTACTTATTTTTTAAGCTGCTTTTTCCGCTGAATTTCAAACTTATCGCCTATGTTGAATAAGAGATACAGTACATGCTCCGGTAAGAATCCTTCAACCCCCAATTTTTTCCCCTTTACCTCATAATATACACCATATCGATAAACCCTTAGACATATGTCTGCTTATTTTGAATGATTAGTTTATATGCCGAATATCACATCCCCAAATGAAACAACTCGTGAGATATTGTTATTCAATGAAATGCAAGTTAACCCCCTTAACATCCCTTCAGAACATGAATATCCAAAAATCCATCCTTAGTGGACTTTTTCGACATACAACGAACATATCCCCAAAATTTCAAGTTTCTAACTGCAATAGGTTTGCTGGGGGATGATGAGTGAATATCCAAAATTCCTTCCTTAGTGGACTCCTTTCCCCAAAATTTCACCCCTCCCCATGAGCCCCTTAAATTGGATTTATGAACAAACGATCGAACACCTATTTACTACTTTTTGAAGCTGATTTTTCTCCCTGAGATTCATACTTTTTGACTCAGTCTTTTAAGAGATACTTGCTCCGTTATGAATCCTTCAGCACTCACTTTTCACACATACACCTCATAATATACACCATATCGAAAAACCCTCAGACATGTGTCTTCTTATTCTTAATGATGAGTTTATATGCCGAGTATCCCATCCCAAAGGAAACCAATCGGGAGATATTGTTATTCAATTAAATGCATTTCTACACCCTTAACACCCCCATAGAACCTGAATATCCAACATTCTTTCCTTAGTGGACGTTTTCGACATACAACGAACATAGCCCGAAAATGTCATGTTTCTAACTTCAATAATTTTGGCTGGGCGATGATGAGTGAGTGAGTAAGTCAGGACATTTTCTTTCAATTATTTTTCAGAATTTCACCCCTCTCATGAACCCCTTAAATTGTATTTATGAAAAAAAAACGGTCGAACATCTATTTACTTATTTTTGAGCTGTTCTTCCCCCTGAGCTTGATGAGTGAGTGAGTTAGGACACTTTATTTCCTGTTTTTCCCCCCAGAATTTCGCCCCTCTCAAGGGGCCCCTAAATTGGATTGATGAAAAAACGGTCGAACACCTATTTACTTATATTTTAAGCTGTTTTTTCCCGCCGAATTTCCAACTTCTAGCCTATGTCGTTTAAGAGATACACGCTCCGTTAACAATCCCTCAACCCCCAATTTTCACCCCTTTCACCTCATAATATACACCACATCGATAAACCCTTAGACATATGTCTGATTATTTTAATGATTAGTTTATATACCGAATATCACATCCCCAAAGATACAACTCATGAGATATCGTTATTCAATGAAATGCACGTTTACCCCCATTAAAACCTCTTCAGAACCCGAATAAACAAAAAACCTTCCTTAGTTGACGTTTTCGACATACAGCGAACATATTCCCAAAATTTCATGTTTCTATCTTTAATAGTTTTCGCTGGGCGATGATGAGTGAGTGAGTCAGACAGGACATTTTCTTCCAATTATTCTTACCAGAATTTCACCCCTCCCCATGGGCCCCTTAAATTGGATTGATGAAAAAACGCCTGAACACCTATTAACTTATTTTTTAGCCTATTTTCAATTTTGAAAAAATAGGCTTATGAGATCACCTTTTGTCCGTGCGCGTGTGTGTGTGTGTGTGTGTGTGTGTGTGATTCGTGTGTGTGTCCCCCCCCCCCCTAATAAAATCTAAACGGCAAGAGCGATTTCAATGAAACTCGGAAAGTTCATAGCACTATTCCCGGCGACCTCGACCGTGCCCTTCAAATTTTGTTACGACTCACCAATCCAACATGGCGGCTGTGCGAAATATTTCACCAGCATTCAATATCTCCGAAACTATTACCGATATTACCCTGACATTTTCTCTGGTGATAGAGGGAACTACTATAAGTTCACTTATGTGACTTTTGAAAATCTGGTAACTACAAAACCAACATGGCGGCCAAGCGAATTTGCGACTTTTAAATAGACGTTTCTCGCGATTTGACCAATCAAACGCAATGAAACTTGGTACAGTATATGTTTATATACATTGTAATGCACCGACATCAAACTTCGTTCAATTGTTTACATAATCACAAGATGGCGGATGTGCGAAATATTTCACCGGCATTCTATATCTCTGAAACTATTAGCGGTATCTCCCTAAAATTTTGTACGGAGATAAAGGGCACTACTGGAAGTCCATCTATAAGACTTTCAAAAACCGGTTAACTACAAAACGAACATGGCGGCCATGCGAATTTGAACATTTTAAATAGACCTTTCTCGCGATTTAATGTTCCAAGCGCACTGAAACTTGGTACAGGAAATATTTATACACATTGTAATCCACTGGTATCTAATTTAGTTCAATTGTTTACATAACCTCAAGATGGCGGCAGTGCGAATTTTAAAATTAAGTTTTTATTTCTTGTGATGTAGTCATGCGATCAAAGTGAAAGTTTGAATAATGAACCTACGCAATAATTTTCCTTTAATGGTACATGACTCTATGGCCTATACATTTAACAATTCAACATGGCGACCATCCGAAATATTTAGACGATACTGAATATCTACGAATCTATTTTAGCAATCAAACTAAATTTTTTAATGTTCATAGGGGCTATGAACTTAAGTTCACCTATATGACTTTAAATAACCTGGTGTTCACAAATCCAACATGGCGGTGACGCGAATTATAAATATTCACATGGACGTTTCTCGCAATTTAACCATCCGCGTGCAGTGAAACTTGGTATAGTAAATCTTTATCCGAATGTTAATCCACTGGCATCTAATTTATTTCAATTGTTTCCATAACCTCAAGATGGCAGCTGTGAAAATTTTTTTAATCTCCTTGTTTTTTCTTGTGTCCTAATTATGCGATTGAAGTTTGAATACTACACGTTCACAATAATCTGCATGTAACAGTACATAACTCTAGGACCTACATATATAAAATCCAACATGGCGACCATCCGAAATATTTAGTCGGTTCTCAATATCTACGAATCTATTACAGCAATCAAACTGAAATTGTGTATGTTGATAGTGGCAATTAACATAAGTAGGATATATGAAAATAGGCTGTATAGTTCTTCACGGAACTACTTGTTAAGCTGTCTTTTTCCCCTGAGTTTGATGAGTGAGTGAGTTAGTCAGTCAGTTAGGACACGTTCTCTCCTTTTCTTTCCCCCCAGAATTTCACCCCATCCCATTGGCCCCTTAAATTAATTTATGAAAAAACGGTGGAACACCGATTTACTTATTTTTAAGCAGATTTTTTTTCGCTGAGTTTCAAATTTCTCGCCTATTTCGTTTAAGAGATAGGCCTACACGCTTCGTTAGGAATCCTTCAACCCCCACTCTTCACCCCTTTCTCCTCATAATAATTCACCACATCGAAAAACCCTTAGACACATGTCTGCTTATTTTTAATGATTAGTTTATATGCATAGTATCACATCCACAAATGAAACCACTCGAGAGATATTGTTATTCAATGAAATACAGGTTTAACCCCCTTAAGACCCCTTTAGAACCTGAATATTCAAAAATCCTCCCATAGTGTATGATTTTGACATACAACGAACATATCCCGAAAATGCCATGTTTCCAACTTCAATATTTTTGGCTGGGCGATGATGAGTGAGTGAGTGAGTCAGGACATTTTCTTTCAATTTCTTTTCTTCAAAATTTCACCCCTCCCGATGAACTCCTTAAATTTGATTTATCAAAAAAAACTGTCGAAAACATATTTACTTATTTTAAGCAGTTTTGCCCCCAGAGTTTGAAGAGCGAGTAAGTCAATCGGTTAGGACACTTTCTTTCCTGTTTTTTTCCCCCAGAATTTCACCCCTCCCCATGGGCCCCTTAAATTAGATTTATGAAAAAAAACCAGTCAAACACCTATTTACATATCTTTTATGCTGATTTTTTCCCGCTGAGTTTCAAACTCCTCGCCTATGTCGTTTAAGAGATACAGGCTCCGTTAGGAATCTTTCAACCCCCACTTTTCACCCATTTCACCTCATAATATACACCACATCGAAAAACCCTCAGACACGTGTCTTCTTATTAGCCTATTTTCAATTTTGAAAAAATAGGCTTATGAGATCACCTTTTGTCCGTGTGTGTGTGCGTGTGTGTGTGTGTGTGTGTGTGTGTGTGTGAGGTGTGTGTGTGTTCCCCCCTAATAAAATCTAAACGGCTGGAGCGATTTCAATGAAACTCGGTAAATTCATAGCACTATTCCCGGCGACCTCGACCGTGCCCTTCAAAATTTGTTACGTCTCACCAATCCAACATGGCGGCTGTGCGAAATATTTCACTAGCATTCAATATCTCTGAAACTATTACCGATATCACCCTGAAATTGTGTACGGTGATAAAGGGCAATACTAGAAGTTCACCTATGAGACTTTCAAAAACCTGGTGACTACAAAACCAACATGGCGGTCAAGCGAAATTGAGACTTTTAAATAGACATTTCTCGCGATTTAACTATCCAAACATAATGAAACTTGGTACAGCAAATGTTTATACACATTGTAATGCACTGGAGTCTAATTTAGTTCAATTGTTCACATAACCTCAAAATGGCGGCTGTGCGAAATATTTCACTGACATTCTATATCTCCGAAACTATTAGAGATATCATCATGCAATTTTGTACGGTGATAAAGGGGACTGATACAAGTTTACCTATGTATAGTTCATAAACCTGTAAAGTACAAAACGAACATGGCGACCAAGCGAATTTGAAATATTTTAATAGACTTTTCTCGTGATTTAACTCTCTGAGCGCAGTGAAATATGGTACAGTAAATGATTTTGCAGATTGTAATGCACTGCCATCTAATTTAATTCAATTGTTTACATAACCTCAAGATGGCGGCTGTGCGAAATTTTAAAATTAAGTTTTTATTCTTGTGTCGTAATCATGCGATCGAAGTGAAAGTTTGAATAATGAACCTAGGCAATAATTGTCCTTGAATGGTACATAACTCTATGGCCTATACATATAACAATCCTAAATGGCGAGCTTCCGAAATATTTAGACGGTTCTCAATATCTATGAATCTTTTACAGCAACCAAACTGATTTTTTTATGTTCATAGAGACTATGAACATATGTTCACCTATAGGACTTTCAGTAACCTGGTGAGCACAAATCCAATATGGCGGCGACGCGAAATATAAATATTTAAATGGACGTTTCTCGCGAATTAACTATCCGAGTGCCGTGAAACGTTGCACGTTAAATGCTTATACAAATGTTGATCCACTAGCATGTAATTTATTTCAATTGTTTGCATAATCACAAGATGGCTGGTGTGCGTACTTTTAAAATCTCGTTTTTATTTCTTCTGTTCTAATCATGCGATTGAAGTTTGAATACCACACGTACACAATAATCTTAATGTAATAGTACAAAAATAAAAAATCCATCCTGGCGACCCTATGGAATATTTAGACGGTTCTCAATATCTACGAATCTGTTACAGCAATTAAATTGAAATTTTGTAAGTTGATAGAGACAATTAACATGAGCAGGATATATGAAAATAGGCTGTATAGTTCTTCACGGAACTACTTGTTTTTAATGATGAGTTTATATGCCGAGTATCACATCCCTCAATGAAACCAATCGGGAGATATTGCTCTTCAATGAAATGCAGGTCTACCCCCTTAACACCCCTTTAGAACCTGAGTATCCAAAAATCCTTTCTTTGTGGGCGTTTGTGGCCCTTGAGGAAGCTGCATTCCAAATTTCATTCCAATCCGTTGGTTAGTTTCTGAGATTTCGTGATGAATGTGTGAGTGAGTGCGTGGTATTTGACAAATATCTAGTAGATAGTGTCAAGTCTTTGTTATGCTATACTCTGTTGACAGTGCTGTGTGAGCAGTTGAGTAACTAACGGGATTTCAAGTAAAGCTCCTCTTTTTCTATACCGGTAGTGCAGAGCGCAACTTGCATCCAGACGGCCGTGTCTCGACTTGATCTATGTTGCCATGGACACTATCTGCCTTGCCATTCCTTCATAAGTATATTTTATGAATTTATTAGCCTTTGCTCGAGTGCAAAAGGGCCGAAATCAGAAGAATGAGGAAGACTATCGAAAATTCATGTAGCCAGCGGTTCCTTCTGGGTCCTAAACTATGTGTATGCAAAATTTGGTTGAGATTGGTGGAACGGTGTAGATTTGTATACGGAACCAACCCACCCACCCACATACATACATACATACAGACTTTCACTTTTATATATAAGATAATGGGATTTGGACTCATAAGGTGTCCTAGAAATTGACATGACGCTTTCTTTATATGGCTTATGAATTTTCCCAAAAATATTGAAAACAACAAGGTCATGGACTTTTGTTTCTCTTAATATATTTCAAACCCATAATGTTAGATGTTTTTGGTGAGTGATGAAACATAGCTAGGTAGAGAATGAATTATTGTAGGCTACACGTATGGTGACTGACAAGTCTTTGAGCATTGAAACTTGTTTTAAACCTGACCGCAGTACATAGGGAGTATAGGTTTCAGGCATGACATTACAAACGGTGTGTACAAAATCCAATTTATCGATTCAAGAATTAAGAGTAGACTATCTTTAATTGATTTGTTAAAGAGGGTGGCTAAGAAAACAAGATGGTGATTACACTGAACCAAACTGAACCAATACAATCATTTTTGGATGTATACGTTACTTGCTAACCATTTTGTGCAGCAGTGGCAAGCACTTTTGGCTCTTGGACTAGAGGTCTTAACTCGATTTCAGCTTTAAGGCTTAGAACGAACCAAACTATGAAATAAGGTTATAGTGGTGCAGTGGTTAAGCTGTTATCCTTTGACTAAGGTAGACCAGGGTTTGATTTTAGATTAATACGCATGTCAAAAACATATAAAAAAGCAGGGATAATGTTTTAAGACTGATTACACTTGTATATTTTTTCAAATTATTACTTGGATTACAAATACAAAGGTGGACTGGGTTCAATATACAGTTAATGCAAGTAAGATTTTTTTATTTATTTTTTATTTTAGACTTTAGATTTTAGAATTTACATTTTAGATTGTACAAACAGACCAAACCATATTGTCGTGACTTTAAATTTTCGGTAACTAATTATTAGAGAAAAACATATAAGGATTTGTATTACTAGGAATTATGTTTTCTATACTATATTTTTTCGGTTTCAGATTTTAGAAATTTGATATCGGATTTTAGATTTTAGGTAAAGACCAAACTAATATTGACTATTCATTAGACACTGGTATGTCGATAGAAAGATGATTAGACTATATGTTAAGATGAATTTGTAGGTGTTGACTGGCCTTGCAATAAGAATTGACTAACCAGACATGAGTTAACTACCAACGAAACACTTTGGCGACTATGCTTGTTATTGACCAGTGAGTTGGGTTTTAGAAAAACTGTTTGCCTTTTTGGGTTATATACAACAAATGCATAGACCTACTGAGCGACTATGTTTGCTAACCAAGACATTATACCAGAGACGATTAGGATTCTTATATAGCTCAGGCAAGGAAAGCATTTCTACAGAATTTGTTGACATTGAATATAGATTTAGGTATTAGGATGTCATTTTTGAAGACCTTTGTTGGGAGCGTGACGCTCTATGAAAGGGAAACTTGGACTATTGGTGTAGCAGAAAAGTAGAGAATTGAAGTGTTTGAAATGTGGTGTTACAGGAGAATGATGAAGATTAGATGGGTAAATAGGGTTACAAACAAAGAGGTATTAAGACAAGTGGGAGAGGAGAGATGTTTCTGGCGACAGCTAATGAAGTAAATCGATAGGTTGGTAGGACACATACACCCAGGAATAGCAAGCTTAGTTATGGAAGAAAGGGTTGAGGGCAAGAACTGTAGAGAGATTCTCTAAAAAGTTACAGTTTCACCCCCTTTTAGGGGTAGGTTTTACTTTTGGGGTGGAAATATGTCGTCCATAGGAAAGAGGGTATCAGCCCGAGTTCAATGACACCTCATTTGTCAAAATCCGACCTTGCGTTCGAGAGATATCGCACCGCCGCCATCTTGTGTGGAGGAATGTGGAGGTGGAGGCGCTAGAACTCTCACAAAACCGCTACTCACGGGGCTATATGAGTAAGATGCAAACTAATCAACAACAAGATCCAATTGTTAAAGTATGCTAAGGCAAATGAATTTTATTTAAACTACCACATTTCATCGAATCTAGTTCAGTTTTACAGAGCGTTGGACAATCATATAAATCAAGTCTGGGATCCGCCCGATATTAAACGAGGAAATGAAACCCTAAGATACTTGACACTTGAGGGAATGACGTTTCACCTCCTCCAGAGAGAGTTACATCAATCATTCTCTGATAAGATCACTAGAACACGGGCTATAAATAAACATGTGGGCTGAATTACAAGTGTCATTCTTGTTTCAGCCATGCAAATAGCGAGCGAGTAGATTCTGGAGAGTGCTTTTAAACATCGGTGGAAGCGAAGAAGATGCTGGCTTAGCTTAAACCATGCATTATTCCACTTCATTGGAATGATACATTGTAACGCTATTTTAAAGGAGAAGGCACTCGATTCGTGGGCCAAGCAGTGGTGGCTTGTTCTTGGATTCTCAGGGTAATATACAGACAGGGCTGGATAAGTTACAGTTACAGTACAGTTATTTACCGAAAGTAATAACGAAATTCCCGTTACAGTCACTTTATATGAAAAGTAACTGCGATATAGTTACTGTTATTTACCGAAAATAATAACGGCGTTCCCGTTGGAGGAGCGTGGTGGCGCAGCGGTCAAGCTGTTAGTCTCCCACCAAGGCAGGCTGGGTTCGATTCCCGATCAATGCATGTGAGATTTTCGAAGGGAAATGCCATGTCCTGTTGTTCGGATTCCACGTAAAAAGGGGGTCCCGTGGCTCATGATCGCATGATTAACGGTCACGTAAAACTAAAAGCTTCCTTTGAAGTTCCCGTTACAGTCACTTTATGTGAAAAGTAATTTCTACTTGTTCATCTTGAGGTTACACTGTAAACAGCCACTTTATTGGGGTAAGTACCGTACTGAAACTCCGATCCGAAATGTCCTAGGTTCCATTCCCTACTTCTTGAATACTATTTTTAGCCTATTTTCAATTTTGAAAAAATAGGCTTATGAGATCACCTTTTGGCCGTGTGTGTGTGCGTGTGTGTGTGATTCGTGTGTGTGTGTGTGTGTGTCCCTAATAAAATCTAAACGGCTGGAGCGATTTCAATGAAACTCGGTAAATTCATAGCACTATTCCGGGCGACCTCGACCGTGCCCTTCAAATTATGTTACGTCTCACCAATCCAACATGGCGGCTGTGCGAAAAATTTCACCAGCATTCAATAACTCCGAAACTATTACCGATATCATCCTGGAATTTTGTATGGTCATAAAGGGAACTACTAGAAGTTCACTTATGTGACCTTTGAGAACCTGGTAACTACAAAACCAACATGACGACCAAGCGAAGTTGAGACTTTTATATAGACATTTCTCGCGATTTAACCATCCAAACGCAATGAAACTTGGTACAGTATATGTTTATATACATTGTAATTCACCGACATATAACTTCGTTCAATTGTTTACATAACCTCAATATGGCGGCTGTGCGAAATATTTCACCGGCATTCTATACTCTGAAACTATTACAGGTATCACCCTGAAATTTTGCACAGAAGTAAAGGGCACTACTGGAAGTTCATATATGAGACTTAAAAAAACGGTTAACTACAAAATGAACATGGCGGCCAAGCGAAGTTGAAAGTTTTAAATAGACTTTTCTCGCGATTTAATGATACAAACGCAATGAAACTGGGTACAGCAAATGTTTATATACATTGCAATGCACTGGTATGTAATTTGGTTCAATTGTTTACATAACCTCAAGATGGCGGCTGTGCGAATTTTTAAATTAAGTTTTTATTTCTTGTGTCGTAATCATGCGATCGAAGTGAAAGTTTGAATAATGAACCTACGCTATAATTTTCCTTTAAAGGTACATGACTCTATGGCCTATACATATAACAATCCAACATGGAGACCATCCGGAATATTTAGAATCTACTAAAGCAATCAAACTGAATTTTTTTTACGTTCATAGGGGTTATGAACATAAGTTCACCGATAGGACTTTCAATAACCTGGTGATCACAAATCCAACATGGTGGCGACGTGGAGTATAAATATTCTCATGGTCGTTTCTCGTAATTTAACCATCCAAGTGCAGTGTAACTTGATACAGTAAATCCTTAAACAAATGTCAATCCACTGGCATCTAATTTATTTCAATAGTTTCCATACCACAAGATGGCAGCTGTGCGAAATTTTAAAATCTCTTTTTTACCTCTTGTGTCCTAATCATGTGATTAAAGTTTGAGTACTACACGTACACTATAATCTTCATGTAAGAGTACATAACTCGAAGCCCTACATATATGAAAGTCCAACATGGCGACCATCTGAAATATTTAGACGGTTCTCAATATCTACGAATCTATTACAGCAATCAAACTGAAATTTAGTATGTTGATAGAGGCAATTAACATTAGTGGGATATATGAAAATAGACGCTATAGTTCTTCACGGAACTACTTGTTTATGATGTGAGGGTTCGTACTCAGCTTCGTACGGCTAAACTGAGGAGAAGTGGGTTTGATTCCCACCTCGGTCATCTTATAAATGGTTTTTCTTCGATCTCCCAATTATACTGCAGGGATTTGCCGTGACGGCTCCTAACATGGCGGCACAGCCTCCTTCTTGCCAATTCATTCATTCGAGACTGTTTTGGCTTTCAGCGTCCAGTCTAGCCTGCAAGCCTCTGTTTGCGAACAAGTCCCCACCATGATCTCCTATTAGCAGTTAGCACTGCGGCATCCTGTGCTTTACGTCCCTCACCTTGAAAACGCACCGAATCAAACCAATGCCTCTTAGGTCTACCTCTGCTTCTCTTACCCTCTATAGCGGAGATAATTAACCTCTTAGGGAATCTCTCGTCCCCCATTTTCATCACATGACTCTACCATTTGTTCGGCTTATTCAATCATCTTCATCTAGCCTAACTTATGCACGTTATCAACCCTAACCTAAATTTTAAATACATGTACTATTACTGACACCACCACGATAACACAAGTTATCAGATAAATTACACGCACGCAAGTACACGGGAGAGTTGAACAGTGAGTCCAAGTCCCTAAGTAAAACTAGAACAATAAGACTCAAGTTTTTCCCATAAGGAAGTTTTAGCAAAATATTAAATTCCGAATCTGCCCAGCGGTACCGTACGAGACCGCGAGCAGAGTGCAGTTTTGATATTCTGTATTGGCAGACCTGATTGTTATTATATTTTCTCCTTTATTAAATGGCTCGCTGACATTCCAATGTACGTTAGGTACGGTACAGTTTGATGTTATCGAGCATAGAGTGCGCTAGACGTGTGCCGAAAGTGTTGTCATGCTTCCAACATGGATATCCAATCGAAGTAAGTATCCACAATACGTTCATTACAATTACAATTTTGGATAAATATCGGTGGTATCAACAAGAAAACGCTTCCAGTTAAGAATTCCATTGATTATTTACGCGTAATTATTGTGACCAATTAGACACGGCTGACTGGCATCGAACTGGGGTCTTTATCAAAGAAGACCAGGGCCATGATTCTGCACAGAATCGAATAATTGATCTCTGAGGGGGAACAGCCACAGTGAACAATGAGTTATATCCGCATATAATTATAATAGCAGGATTTCACGGCCAGAACGGGAATATTATAGCTTTTAAGGTGGATTATTGCAGAAAATACAAGCCTATGTACGTTTTAGATGCTAGATCGCAAGAAAGCGAGCCAGCTTGACATTTTGACAAAGTGGAGTTGAATATGGGCGGAGTAGACATGGCGCCTACGTCCTAGTTTCGGCGTGGCTGGAGGCTGAAGGGCGTGATTAACGACCGAGAAAATCCCCCTTCAACAAGCCGAAACAGGGGAGTGGGGGCGGTCGCCCACAGAAATTAATTAATTACAGCCAAATGGAGCAATGAATTGAGATGAAACTTACACCCAGATGCATGTATTCTAGGAAAGATAATTTAGGAGTGTTCTCACGCCTAAATTAAAGCCTGCATCTATAAAGGAGCCTCTGCACAGACATCATCCGCTACAGATTAAGGATTTGTAGAGGAGCCGAGGAGAAGTACCAGAGTAGCGTCATGACGCCGTGGAAGAAAGCAATTAATTATAATTAATTGGCCGAAGCATTTGCCTGCACGCGAGAGATTTTGGGACCTCCACGCATAGACTAACAAGGATCATACTTCACTTTGTCTGAAAATGTATTATATCAAGAAGAGAGTCGTTCCTGGAAATCCAGTGAACTACTTTTCATAAGGAACCTTTATATAGGAGAAGCTGGAGCAGGGAAGTCAGTTCGTCTTGACTCAACCCGTGAGGTAACACGCTGCCGGATCACGCAAGGAAGTGCGCGGAATTTATAAAGTATTGACGCTCAAATGTACTAGCGGTGAACTATGAAAAGCGCATCATGCAGCATAATAACAGCAATTATGCATCAGATAAGAATTAGTCTACAGCAGACGTATAAGCAACAGCATACGCGACTATAGAATCAGTACAGCGTAGAGATAATTTAGGATGATGCTAGAAAAAATGAACATAACCAGGAAGTGTTATCATGGGTAAAATAACATATTATTGTAATGATCACTACAGTTACGGGAGCCTGGGAGGCATCACAAGTAGTCGCGACCTAGGATTGAACAAATTTGCAGTAGAGGAGACATAAACTGTAGGTGACGGGAGTCGAACACTCACACGCAAGATAGACTTTCGAGGAGAACAGCGGTTGTCAGGAAATAGCTGCATCGCATCTCTGAGGTCAGGCGATAGTGGGAATCCAATCAAGGATCCATGTGTGAAAATGGTGCGAGAATTATGTATAAAGTTATATTACAGTGATTTTTAAAAGTGTTTATGTTTATATGGTAAAAGAATGTGTATTGTGTCAAAGTGAAAATGCCAGTAGTGAAAAATATAATTACCATGTGTAAAGTTTATGCAATGTGTCGTGTGAAATATATCATGATGGCTTAAAATAAGCATCATGGCGGGCGAGTGGCTGGCATGCTGGACCAACCCAGCTAAAATGAAAGTGAGTACAAATTTAATATGTTGATATTATTTAATAGCTCACCATACAACGAAGCATCACTCTAAGATTAAGAATTAACAGTCATTTATGTACGAGATCACATCCCTCGTATTTTGGTAAAAAAGTATGGCTTGGAGGATGATTTGTTTGCGGCCAATCAGGCGTAAGACACTGATGAAAGTGACGGTAACGTTAAATAATAATAATAATAATAATTATCTGGGGTCGGTAACAATAATGAATAAATAAATGGGCATGTCAGGCCTATAGTACGTGCAAAGTGTGTCATATCTAGCGTAAGAATACTGTGTTATTGTAAACAGTAAGAAAGAAACATAAATATCGAGATAAAGAGAGTTTTCAGTGTCATTGAAGTGTTAAATAAATGTTTTATTATGGTATATTCTACAGGGTTGTATTTGAGATCCATTACGATAGTTTAGGCATGCCAGTAAAATTATACTTGTTTGGAGCTACGTAGAACTTTGGCATATGAGTAATTGCATAGAGGACGTGAGTGCTTTAAGAATTGAGTCATCTGTAAGAGATATTGTTTGAGCCGCGATCAGCGAGCATGTAACGTAGAATCAAGAGATTTACGTCAATAAGTTGCGGGGATCATCCGAAAATAGATTGCGCGTTGGCGAATCTAGTCTGTTAATCTTCGAATCTACGATATAGTATTGCCTTAGAGCATACATGTGTTATTCGCAACAGAGTTGGGACAGAGTCTGTCTGTAGCCACTGTTCGCAGAGTTTTCGCCACCAGGGATAACTGCTAGAGACCCTAGGTAAGCCCATATATTAATTGATCTGCCCTTAGAGGTAAGACTAATGGTTCTTCGTATAGGAAGCGTCGATTTCCTCTTGTTATATGCATGCCGTCCAGTGAGAGAACTGTGAAACTCACTTGAGACGCAAGCAAAAGCCACTGATGTCGACCACAGAACGGCAAAGCTATTTCGTGATCCATCCCTTGCCATGGATATTAATTAGGAGCCGAGATGAGCCCATTATATACTCTAAATGTAGGTATTAAATAATTAGATTGACTCAATTCGTAAGGACACGACCCATTCAGGGTACCTCTAGCACAGCTGCACCAGTGAATGAACTTGACCATGCAGAAGTCAGAGGGGGTAGCAGGTATAGTCCACTAACCCGGCGGCCATCTTGCCGAGGCCAGCCCATGACTAATTCATTGTTCGCACGAAAGGAAGTCAATAGACCTGATCCTTTTATTTTAAAATTGTAGCGGGACACTGAAGAATCTCGATATTTCGAAAATTAATTAAGATATGATTGATGTGATGATATCAATTGAATTCGATGCACTATTTCCATACACATGCAATGTTGGAATGAAGTAATCGGATAACATTTGGCCCAGTTATTCTCCGAGGAGGAATTAACTGCACCAAATAAATAGAGGCATTTTTGTAAATTGTATTTGCCCAGTTCACACTAATTTATTCATACGGGTAGCGTAATTTGAATGACATGACACGTTTGTAACGATAATGTTTTGACCAGACCCAGAAAATCGTTGTTTGGTGAAGCTATAAAAAATATCTATATCTATGTGTATTTTGGAGGGGAAAGTGTACCACTTCAGCGTTTGAAACTGATGGGAAAAGAATACGATTCGCACGAGACAACACTTATTAAACAAGGCATACGCTAATGAATTAATGATATTTAAAGTAAATGTCCCGTGTAAAACGGATAAATGTTTAATAATTGCAGATTTAATGTCATTTAAATATAATTTGTGTTTATTGTGCTGTGATATTCCAATATGTGTTAAATTGTGCCACATGAAGAACAATTTGGACACTCGCAAATGTCGAAGAGTATCAATAATATGATGTTTTGGATAGACTTGAGTGCGGTAAAGCACTAATTTTGAGGAGAAGAGACTCACCAATAATTTTGATTTTTGTTGTGGGAAATAAATGTAAAGCATTTTTGTGTGTTTTATGTTGTATTGCCATGAATTACTATCAATAAATGTTATACTTAGGAATATGTTGTTTCTTTCAAGTAGAGTAGTCACCTGACAGACTCAAATCCTGAATATGTGCTCGTACAGTGGGTTGAACGCCCCATACCTCGAAAGACCGTGAGTTAGCTGGGATACAAACACATGTTCCATATGATGACGATTGGGTACATTATATCATCTACCAGAGTTATGGAGCGTAAAGTTAGCCTAGTACCATACGGTACCGCTAAGCAGTTTGCATAGAGTAGGGGAGTGAGGCGGTTTCTAATCCCCCCCACCACCTCTCCCTCTGACGTCACATACTAACCCGCAATACATTCAGGGGCAAAGTCGATATCTCCCGAAGCCATGGTCCGATTTTGACAAATGAGGTGTCGTTGGACTCGGGTTGACGCCCTCTTTCCAATGGACCATTCATTTCAACCCCTAAATAAAACCTACCCCTACTAGGGGGTGAAATTGTAATTTTTAGTGAAAGTCTCTTTTCAAATACGACATGTATAAGGTGCGCTGCTAAAATGAACTTAAATGTTGTTGCTCATATCGCGCATGCGTTTTTCTGGCTGCCGCTATGGATGAACATTTTTGTTTTTGTTTTGTACGCATGCGCACTTGGGATTTTTGTAAGAGGGCGAGCTCTTTGAAAAAAAATGATTGATAAGAAGAGGTTTTGGTGGTGAGGAGAGAACCAGATAGTCGCCTACTTTCCTACGACGTTTGCCGATATCTCTCGAACGCAAGGTCGGATTTGGACGTGTGACGTGTCAAATCGCTTGTCTCAAAGCCCTATATATGTTATTAATAGGTTAAAGTTTTGAGAATGAGGGAAACAGGCGTTTTGGGGTAAAATTATGATTTTAGACTTTTTCTGATATTTCACGAATGCCTGGTCGGATTTGGTCCTATGACGTGTCAAATGGCTTGTCTCGAAACCCTCTTTATTTTGGTAATAGGTTAAAGTTTTTGAGAATGAGGGAAACAGAATTTTTTGTTGTAAAACCGTGATTTTAGACTTTTTGTTATATCTCACAAACCAATAACGCCAGAGACGTATACGAGGGGTCGTAGGACTCGGGGTGACGCCCCTCCCTATCTCCCTTTCGAATATAGTATTTATGTTTAAAAAAATGCGAAAGAGCCTAACGACACTTATGTTGAAAACATTTCAGTTTTTAAAACTTTTCTTAAATTTGTCTAAAATGTTCATGACGAGTGGTTGTAGATAGAAAGAGACGATACCACTGGACACGTGTTTCAACGAAGCTATTACTGGCCACGGTGGTGATATACCAATACAGTATTCGCTATTTCGATGAGACGGCGGGTCGAGGGTTCGTTTTCTGATTTTTCCTATGATGGAATTCCTAATTCCTAAACCCCCTGAAGGGGGTCTTTAACGTGTAAACGATTATGAGTGACATGACAAATGATAATTCCTTGATTCGATGAAGTTGGCTTTAGATAGAACAAACAGAACTTGGTTATATGTTGCTTGAAGTGAGTATAGAAAACAAACTTGCTGGGGCAGACTGACAGGATGTGAATGTTATTTGATCTTATTGGAATGCATTGACTTGACAGGGCAATGAAAAAAAGAACAGAGATGCTGAGGACACTTGAAGGTCAAACGATATGGCAACCATGGTGGGAGGGGGAAGCTAGGATGATGTCGCCGATCATGTTCAATGGATGAATTTATATTTTGCGAAGCATTGTTCGGAGAGGGTCATGGGACGACTTGTTTTAAGGGTATTTATTTTTTCGATGTTTCCTATGGTGGACTCATTGATTGAAATAATCCAAAACTGCTAGGGCATGGCCTTGAGATTTTATAAACCGATAATGGGATTTTGACATACAAGATCCACTCAGAACTTGACATGATGTCATTCTTTTTATGGCTTATGAATTTCCCCAAAAAAGACCCAAAACAACAAGATCATGGACTTTTGCTTTTCTTAATATATTGCAAACCCATAATGTAAGATGTTTACTGTGAGTGACGAAATCTAGCTAGGTAACGAAAGAATTATTGTAGGATATATGTATGGTGACTGACACGTCTTTGACCATTGGAACTTGTTTTCAGATCTGACTGTAGTACATAGGGAGTATAGGTTGTAGGCATGGATTGACAAACGGTGCACACAAAATTCAATTTATCGATTCAAGAATTAAGAGTAGACTATCATTAATTAATTGGTTAAAGAGTGTAGCTAAAAATAAAAAAATGGTGACTACATTAAACTAAACTGAACCAAGTCGAATCAAACCCAACCGAACCAAACCAAGCCTAAAGCAAACCAAACCTAATCAAGAACAAGCCAAGGGCTTAAGTGTAAAACTTGTGGGGGAATGCAGTCATTGGCAATGTCCAAAGGAAGGGATAACGCTCTACCTCTAGAGGGTAAGGTAAAGCTAGCGCATGGTGCTAATGCATATTCCCAAGTACATGAACCACACACACACACAACTATCCTATGCTGTTTTTATGAGTTAACTGTTAAAACTTACTCAGTGGTTACTGAGCAAGATGGTCGCTACACACAACAAGCTTTAAATACTTGAGGCTAATAATCTATACACACACACACACGCTTGTTCTAAACTAAACTGTCTTGCTGGCAGTGCTCACACAGTAGGCAAATGACAGAAATGCTTGGCTAACAGAAATACAATCATTTTCGTTTGTCTAATGTTACCAGCTAACCATTACATGCTATAGTGGTGAGCACATGTGCCTCTTGCACTGGAGATCGTAACTCGATTTCTAGCTCTAAGGCCTAGAATGAATCAAACTAAGAAAGAAGGGTATGGTGACGCAGTGGTTAAACTGTTAGCCTTTCACTAAGGTAGACTAGGGTTTGATTTTAGGTTAATATACATGTCATAAACAAACAAACAAACAAACAAACAAACAAAAAAAGCAGAGATAATGTTTAAAACTGATTACACTTGTCTCTTTTCAAATTATTACTTAGATTGCAAATACAAAGGTGGACTGGGTTTGATATTCAGTTAATGCTGCCTATCGCATACTAGCCTGTAAGAAAGCCAAACAAGCAAAAGGCGTAGGTAGAGCAGTGGTAAAATCGCTATGTGTAGAGAACTACCTAACGGTTTTATGAACTGGCAATGGTATGTCGCATAAACAGTGCAGGATACAATCCAGCAACCATAATTTGTATCTTGTGGAGCAGAGAAAACATATATATAGAGAAAGATATAGAAAGCTAGTGTATGTATGGGTAGCATTGATAATTTGACCAGAGAAAATACGATGAGGTAGGGTGGGGAGAGGGAGAATTAACACTTATATATGAATGAATGGTAAATAGTATTTTAGTTTTTTTTCCCCAATAGTTTTGTTTTTTAAATGCAGTGGTAGATAGTCGTTATTTTGTAAAACATTCTTACTTGCAGTAGTAATAAGACTCTATGGTTTCGCTAACACATAGATAGACTGTATTATTGCCATGGTCAAGCACTCACATTAAGATCATTTACAAAATCATAAAATGAAAAATAAAAAATCTTGTTTTGGAAATATCGTTTTTCAACATACACAAAATAAATATATAAAAAATTTGTAAACAGCAAAATGGAAAATCCATGGTCAAGCACTCACATTAAGATCATTTACAAAATCATAAAATGAAAAATAAAAATCTTGTTTTGGAAATATCGATTTTTTTCAACATACACAAAATAAATATATAAAAAATTTGTAAACAGCAAAATGGAAAATCCATGTTTCCATATAGACAAAATTTAAAAACCTTAAACGGACATTTAAGAAAATATATATAAATGGGAAATTGACAAATGTGTAAATATGAAAATGGAAAAATCCATGTTTCCATATCATGAAATTGAAAAACATCAAACTGTCATTTTAAAAAATGCAAATGGAAAATTGACAAATTGCAATGTGTGAAATGTGAAATTGAACAAATGGCTATCATTATTTAAAAAAAAAAGAACATATTGCTCTATGGTTGAGGTGTGAATCAAACCCTTTCTACTTATTTGGACCACCCGAGACTGAGTAGACTAGTTTAAGTTGTCATACCACTTTTAAAAGTTTGTGTTAAATCTAGGAATTGAACCCAAGAGCTTGTAGGGGAGATCAAAGGTTATAATATGTTAAACAGATAGCCTTGAATGAAGGGTGTGGTAGCTATATAGAGATGAGACGTTTCGCTCGGGGCAGGGAGGCATGGAGATCTGCATCAAACCAGTCAAAGGACTAAAGACTCAAACAACAACATGTACGTTCACCAAAATAATGTTGTGTAACGGTAAATGTTAGTCAACGAACAGTAATGCATTACTAAAACCCATGACACGATACCTAAGAGCTTTTCTAAAATGATTTTAAAATGCCTTTAACCCTATATTGAACACCCAGTTCACAAAACTCATAACTGCAATGTTATGGTAAAACAAAACAAAATCTATATTTCAAAACAAACAAGTGGTTTAGTCAATGTATACTGGAAAAAGTTTTGTAAACACTCAAGTCCTCAAGACCAATTGAATTAGTAACTGTCAGGTTGGCCGAGTGGTTAAGGTGTTTGACTTAAGATCAAATTTCTGTATAAGGAAGCAAGGGTTCGAATCCCTTACCTGACATAACTATTGCCTTAACATGGCTTGGCCACACTGTATTATTATGATACTCAGTACACAAACCATAGATATAGTGTATTTTTTAAGGCCACTCTCTTTCTGAACATAGTCAGAGACTGTTGATGGTTAACAATTGTATTAATAGTGGGACATGGGGATAGCAATTAAGAAAAAACAGCCAATACCCATACAATATTTTTATTCATTTTAGTTTTTTTTACAATAGTTACACACTGATTACAACTTTTTATCTCTTTACCATTGTTTGATATAGATTTTAAACACAACGCTTGTTGTAGATCCTTTTACAACTTTCTCTAGGTACTCTTGTTCTTAAAAACTGGGGAAGCCGCAATGGTTTTATAGACATTAAACCCTCATTCTCTTCTTTTTCATCATTATCATCATCATTATTATAAATATTATCTTTATAATTATTATAGTCATTGTCACCATCATTATCATCATCATCATCATCCTCAACATCACTAGAACTATCCAATTCCATTTTTTCCTTTTCAAAAGGGATCTCTTGAAGAGTCTGTGTTGCTTTTGATAGTGTTACGGGTTTATTGAACGTTGACAACTGTCCTAACATGACTTTTTGAGGAGATAAATGTTTTTTCATAAGGAAGTCACTATGTTGAGTAACACTATGTTTTTGTCGGACTTGCTTTTTCTTGTTCTTTTGATCATGTTTTGTTAACACTAACGGTGTTTCATTTGGTATACCACATTGATGAGTACCCACACTTAAGACCTCACCATGTTTACTTTTTAGATGACCTAGACATTTTGTTGTTCTTTGTTTTGAGCACTGCCAAAATATGATGCCATTCGCATTTTCTCGCTTATAGTTATAAGAGTACCCATGATACAGGGCACGTGGTTTACCTTTATTGGTTATAGTATATTCCATAGTAGTCACTGACTTGTATAGTCGATCCGCCTACTACAAAGGTCTGAACACTTGTGGTGAAAGAATGATGTTGTGTTGACGTTTTATGCAGGATAATGTTGGTGGCATATGTGGGTGGCTTATGTTGATGACATGTGTTGTTGGCTGATTTTGGTGGCTTATGTTGATGGTTTATGGTGGTGGCTTATGTTGATGGCTTATGTTGGTGGCTTATGTTGATGACATATGTTGGTGACTTATGTTGATAGCTTATGTTGGTGGCTAATGTTGATGACATATGTTGTTGGCTTATGGTGGTGGCTTATGTTGATGGTATATGTTGCTGGCCTATGTTGATGGTTTATGTTAATGGCTTAGGTTAATATCTTAGGTTGATGGCATAAGTTGATGGCTTATGTTGGTGGCTTATGGTGGTGGCTTATGCTGGTGGCTTATGCTAGTGGCTTATGGTGGTGGTTTATGGTGGTGGCTTATGTTGATGACATATGTTGGTGGCTTAAGTTGGTGGCTTATGTTGGTGGCTTATGGTGGTGGCTTATGGTGGTGGGTTATGGTGGTGGATTATGGTGGCTTATAGTGGTGGCTTATGGTGGTGGTTTATGGTGGTGGCTTATGTTGATGACATATGTTGGTGGCTTATGGTGGCTTATGGTGGTGATTTATAGTGGTGGCCTATGTTGGTGGCTTATTTTTGGTGGTTTACGTTAATACCTTATTTGTAATGGCTTATTTGACAAGTTATTGTTGTCAATGTATTTAGAGGATTTTTCTCTTGGTTTTGGAAAGTATCTCAACTCTTTTTTATGGTAGCATAATGCTTACCGCCATGTTTGTAAGCAACAACAACACACTAAAATTCCAAGAATCCAAAGTACTCTAAGGTTAATGATTGTCTCTCAACTCCATTCAACGTCTAGTCAAAAAACTTTATATATTTTTCACATTTTACAAAAAAGGTAAATTGGGAAAGTAAGCTATATGTTTAAACTAAAAATCATATCAAATCATATGCTAACTCCAACACCTACGTCTACCCCAATCTCAGTCAAAAAAATATAATATTCTTCAAATTTTTCCAAAACAGTATTTGGAAAGTAGGCCATATTTTGAAAACTAATCATCCTATAAAGTCATATATATATATACTGAAACCAATGGCTTTTATATCCTTAATCTTAAGAACAAAATATGGAATTTTTGACATTTTTTCCAAAAATGTTCATTTTAAAACGGGGCTATATTTTGGAAACTAGGAATTTTACAAGAAAGTTTGTTTAACGTAAATGGCAGGTATTTACCCCCACTACCCGCAAACCAAGTCCCAGGTCTCTGGGGAAAAATCCAAAAAAAGTTCAATTTGGAAAGTAGGCAATATTTTGAAAACTAATCATCCTAAAAAGTCATATATAGACTCAAACCAATGGCTTTTATGTCCTTAATTGGTAGAACAAAACTTAACATTTTTTCAGTTTTTCCAAAAAAGTCCAATTTTCAAAAATTGTCTATATTTTGGGAACTAAGAATTTTACAAAAAAGTTTGTTTAACGAAAATGAAAGGTCTTTACCCCCCTCTACCCAAAACATAAATTTCAGGTCCCTAGGACAAAAACTGTGCAGTATATATATATATATATATTTTTTTTGGGAGGGGGTCTATATTCACTTTACCTCCCCACTTCACAAGATGGCGGCCATAGCTTAACTTAACCTAGCCTAACCTAACCTGACCTACGAGGTGTGATCAAAAAGTTCCAAAAATGTGGCTGCAACTTAACCAAACCTAGCCTAGCCTAACCTAACCTCCCTGTTGACTAGCCCCCTTTGGACGGGTCCTTTTTGAAGGGAGTCATTTTTTTTACGTGTCCCGGAGGACGGGTCCTTGTTGACGGGTCCCTGTGGCGGGTCCTTTGGACTGATCCCTATGGACTGGCCTTGCATTTTATCCAAATTATGTCAAAGGGGACACGCCACTGGGACCCGTCAACAAGGACCCGTCCTCCGGGACACGTAAAAAAAATGACTCCCTTCAAAAAGGACCCGTCCAAAGGGGGCTAGTCAACAGGGAGGTTAGGTTAGGCTATGCTAGGTTTGGTTAAGTTGCAGCCACATTTTTGGAACTTTTTGATCACACCTCGTAGGTCAGGTTAGGTTAGGCTAGGTTAAGTTAAGCTATGGCCGCCATCTTGTGAAGTGGGGAGGTAAAGTGAATATAGACCCCCTCCCAAAAAAAATATATATATATATATACTGCACAGTTTTTGTCCTAGGGACCTGAAATTTATGTTTTGGGTAGAGGGGGGTAAAGACCTTTCATTTTCGTTAAACAAACTTTTTTGTAAAATTCTTAGTTCCCAAAATATAGACAATTTTTGAAAATTGGACTTTTTTGGAAAAACTGAAAAAATGTTAAGTTTTGTTCTACCAATTAAGGACATAAAAGCCATTGGTTTGAGTCTATATATGACTTTTTAGGATGATTAGTTTTCAAAATATTGCCTACTTTCCAAATTGAACTTTTTTTGGATTTTTCCCCAGAGACCTGGGACTTGGTTTGCGGGTAGTGGGGGTAAATACCTGCCATTTACGTTAAACAAACTTTCTTGTAAAATTCCTAGTTTCCAAAATATAGCCCCGTTTTAAAATGAACATTTTTGGAAAAAATGTCAAAAATTCCATATTTTGTTCTTAAGATTAAGGATATAAAAGCCATTGGTTTCAGTATATATATATATATGACTTTATAGGATGATTAGTTTTCAAAATATGGCCTACTTTCCAAATACTGTTTTGGAAAAATTTGAAGAATATTATATTTTTTTGACTGAGATTGGGGTAGACGTAGGTGTTGGAGTTAGCATATGATTTGATATGATTTTTAGTTTAAACATATAGCTTACTTTCCCAATTTACCTTTTTTGTAAAATGTGAAAAATATATAAAGTTTTTTGACTAGACGTTGAATGGAGTTGAGAGACAATCATTAACCTTAGAGTACTTTGGATTCTTGGAATTTTAGTGTGTTGTTGTTGCTTACAAACATGGCGGTAAGCATTATGCTACCATAAAAAAGAGTTGAGATACTTTCCAAAACCAAGAGAAAAATCCTCTAAATACATTGACAACAATAACTTGTCAAATAAGCCATTACAAATAAGGTATTAACGTAAACCACCAAAAATAAGCCACCAACATAGGCCACCACTATAAATCACCACCATAAGCCACCATAAGCCACCAACATATGTCATCAACATAAGCCACCACCATAAACCACCACCATAAGCCACCACTATAAGCCACCATAATCCACCACCATAACCCACCACCATAAGCCACCACCATAAGCCACCAACATAAGCCACCAACTTAAGCCACCAACATATGTCATCAACATAAGCCACCACCATAAACCACCACCATAAGCCACTAGCATAAGCCACCAGCATAAGCCACCACCATAAGCCACCAACATAAGCCATCAACTTATGCCATCAACCTAAGATATTAACCTAAGCCATTAACATAAACCATCAACATAGGCCAGCAACATATACCATCAACATAAGCCACCACCATAAGCCAACAACATATGTCATCAACATTAGCCACCAACATAAGCTATCAACATAAGTCACCAACATATGTCATCAACATAAGCCACCAACATAAGCCATCAACATAAGCCACCACCATAAACCATCAACATAAGCCACCAAAATCAGCCAACAACACATGTCATCAACATAAGCCACCCACATATGCCACCAACATTATCCTGCATAAAACGTCAACACAACATCATTCTTTCACCACAAGTGTTCAGACCTTTGTAGTAGGCGGATCGACTATACAAGTCAGTGACTACTATGGAATATACTATAACCAATAAAGGTAAACCACGTGCCCTGTATCATGGGTACTCTTATAACTATAAGCGAGAAAATGCGAATGGCATCATATTTTGGCAGTGCTCAAAACAAAGAACAACAAAATGTCTAGGTCATCTAAAAAGTAAACATGGTGAGGTCTTAAGTGTGGGTACTCATCAATGTGGTATACCAAATGAAACACCGTTAGTGTTAACAAAACATGATCAAAAGAACAAGAAAAAGCAAGTCCGACAAAAACATAGTGTTACTCAACATAGTGACTTCCTTATGAAAAAACATTTATCTCCTCAAAAAGTCATGTTAGGACAGTTGTCAACGTTCAATAAACCCGTAACACTATCAAAAGCAACACAGACTCTTCAAGAGATCCCTTTTGAAAAGGAAAAAATGGAATTGGATAGTTCTAGTGATGTTGAGGATGATGATGATGATGATAATGATGGTGACAATGACTATAATAATTATAAAGATAATATTTATAATAATGATGATGATAATGATGAAAAAGGAGAGAATGAGGGTTTAATGTCTATAAAACCATTGCGGCTTCCCCAGTTTTTAAGAACAAGAGTACCTAGAGAAAGTTGTAAAAGGATCTACAACAAGCGTTGTGTTTAAAATCTATATCAAACAATGGTAAAGAGATAAAAAGTTGTATTCAGTGTGTAACTATTGTAAAAAAAACTAAAATGAATAAAAATATTGTATGGGTATTGGCTGTTTTTTCTTAATTGCTATCCCCATGTCCCACTATTAATACAATTGTTAACCATCAACAGTCTCTGACTATGTTCAGAAAGAGAGTGGCCTTAAACAATACACTATATCTATGGTTTGTGTACTGAGTATCATAATAATACAGTGTGGCCAAGCCATGTTAAGGCAATAGTTATGTCAGGTAAGGGATTCGAACCCTTGCTTCCTTATACAGAAATTTGATCTTAAGTCAAACACCTTAACCACTCGGCCAACCTGACAGTTACTAATTTAATTGGTCTTGAGGACTTGAGTGTTTACAAAACTTTTTCCAGTATACATTGACTAAACCACTTGTTTGTTTTGAAATATAGATTTTGTTTTGTTTTACCATAACATTGCAGTTATGAGTTTTGTGAACTGGGTGTTCAATATAGGGTTAAAGGCATTTTAAAATCATTTTAGAAAAGCTCTTAGGTATCGTGTCATGGGTTTTAGTAATGCATTACTGTTCGTTGACTAACATTTACCGTTACACAACATTATTTTGGTGAACGTACATGTTGTTGTTTGAGTCTTTAGTCCTTTGACTGGTTTGATGCAGATCTCCATGCCTCCCTGCCCCGAGCGAAACGTCTCATCTCTATATAGCTACCACACCCTTCATTCAAGGCTATCTGTTTAACATATTATAACCTTTGATCTCCCCTACAAGCTCTTGGGTTCAATTCCTAGATTTAACACAAACTTTTAAAAGTGGTATGACAACTTAAACTAGTCTACTCAGTCTCGGGTGGTCCAAATAAGTAGAAAGGGTTTGATTCACACCTCAACCATAGAGCAACATGTTCTTTTTTTTTTTAAATAATGATAGCCATTTGTTCAATTTCACATTTCACACATTGCAATTTGTCAATTTTCCATTTGCATTTTTTAAAATGACAGTTTGATGTTTTTCAATTTCATGATATGGAAACATGGATTTTTCCATTTTCATATTTACACATTTGTCAATTTCCCATTTATATATATTTTCTTAAATGTCCGTTTAAGGTTTTTAAATTTTGTCTATATGGAAACATGGATTTTCCATTTTGCTGTTTACAAATTTTTTATATATTTATTTTGTGTATGTTGAAAAAAATCGATATTTCCAAAACAAGATTTTTATTTTTCATTTTATGATTTTGTAAATGATCTTAATGTGAGTGCTTGACCATGGATTTTCCATTTTGCTGTTTACAAATTTTTTATATATTTATTTTGTGTATGTTGAAAAACGATATTTCCAAAACAAGATTTTTTATTTTTCATTTTATGATTTTGTAAATGATCTTAATGTGAGTGCTTGACCATGGCAATAATACAGTCTATCTATGTGTTAGCGAAACCATAGAGTCTTATTACTACTGCAAGTAAGAATGTTTTACAAAATAACGACTATCTACCACTGCATTTAAAAAACAAAACTATTGGGGAAAAAAAACTAAAATACTATTTACCATTCATTCATATATAAGTGTTAATTCTCCCTCTCCCCACCCTACCTCATCGTATTTTCTCTGGTCAAATTATCAATGCTACCCATACATACACTAGCTTTCTATATCTTTCTCTATATATATGTTTTCTCTGCTCCACAAGATACAAATTATGGTTGCTGGATTGTATCCTGCACTGTTTATGCGACATACCATTGCCAGTTCATAAAACCGTTAGGTAGTTCTCTACACATAGCGATTTTACCACTGCTCTACCTACGCCTTTTGCTTGTTTGGCTTTCTTACAGGCTAGTATGCGATAGGCAGCATTAACTGAATATCAAACCCAGTCCACCTTTGTATTTGCAATCTAAGTAATAATTTGAAAAGAGACAAGTGTAATCAGTTTTAAACATTATCTCTGCTTTTTTTGTTTGTTTGTTTGTTTGTTTGTTTGTTTATGACATGTATATTAACCTAAAATCAAACCCTAGTCTACCTTAGTGAAAGGCTAACAGTTTAACCACTGCGTCACCATACCCTTCTTTCTTAGTTTGATTCATTCTAGGCCTTAGAGCTAGAAATCGAGTTACGATCTCCAGTGCAAGAGGCACATGTGCTCACCACTATAGCATGTAATGGTTAGCTGGTAACATTAGACAAACGAAAATGATTGTATTTCTGTTAGCCAAGCATTTCTGTCATTTGCCTACTGTGTGAGCACTGCCAGCAAGACAGTTTAGTTTAGAACAAGCGTGTGTGTGTGTATATAGATTATTAGCCTCAAGTATTTAAAGCTTGTTGTGTGTAGCGACCATCTTGCTCAGTAACCACTGAGTAAGTTTTAACAGTTAACTCATAAAAACAGCATAGGATAGTTGTGTGTGTGTGTGGTTCATGTACTTGGGAATATGCATTAGCACCATGCGCTAGCTTTACCTTACCCTCTAGAGGTAGAGCGTTATCCCTTCCTTTGGACATTGCCAATGACTGCATTCCCCCACAAGTTTTACACTTAAGCCCTTGGCTTGTTCTTGATTAGGTTTGGTTTGCTTTAGGCTTGGTTTGGTTCGGTTGGGTTTGATTCGACTTGGTTCAGTTTAGTTTAATGTAGTCACCATTTTTTTATTTTTAGCTACACTCTTTAACCAATTAATTAATGATAGTCTACTCTTAATTCTTGAATCGATAAATTGAATTTTGTGTGCACCGTTTGTCAATCCATGCCTACAACCTATACTCCCTATGTACTACAGTCAGATCTGAAAACAAGTTCCAATGGTCAAAGACGTGTCAGTCACCATACATATATCCTACAATAATTCTTTCGTTACCTAGCTAGATTTCGTCACTCACAGTAAACATCTTACATTATGGGTTTGCAATATATTAAGAAAAGCAAAAGTCCATGATCTTGTTGTTTTGGGTCTTTTTTGGGGAAATTCATAAGCCATAAAAAGAATGACATCATGTCAAGTTCTGAGTGGATCTTGTATGTCAAAATCCCATTATCGGTTTATAAAATCTCAAGGCCATGCCCTAGCAGTTTTGGATTATTTCAATCAATGAGTCCACCATAGGAAACATCGAAAAAATAAATACCCTTAAAACAAGTCGTCCCATGACCCTCTCCGAACAATGCTTCGCAAAATATAAATTCATCCATTGAACATGATCGGCGACATCATCCTAGCTTCCCCCTCCCACCATGGTTGCCATATCGTTTGACCTTCAAGTGTCCTCAGCATCTCTGTGCTTTTTTTCATTGCCCTGTCAAGTCAATGCATTCCAATAAGATCAAATAACATTCACATCCTGTCAGTCTGCCCCAGCAAGTTTGTTTTCTATACTCACTTCAAGCAACATATAACCAAGTTCTGTTTGTTCTATCTAAAGCCAACTTCATCGAATCAAGGAATTATCATTTGTCATGTCACTCATAATCGTTTACACGTTAAAGACCCCCTTCAGGGGGTTTAGGAATTAGGAATTCCATGATAGGAAAAATCAGAAAACGAACCCTCGACCCGCCGTCTCATCGAAATAGCGAATACTGTATTGGTATATCACCACCGTGGCCAGTAATAGCTTCGTTGAAACACGTGTCCAGTGGTATCGTCTCTTTCTATCTACAACCACTCGTCATGAACATTTTAGACAAATTTAAGAAAAGTTTTAAAAACTGAAATGTTTTCAACATAAGTGTCGTTAGGCTCTTTCGCATTTTTTTAAACATAAATACTATATTCGAAAGGGAGATAGGGGAGGGGCGTCACCCCGAGTCCTACGACCCCTCGTATACGTCTCTGGCGTTATTGGTTTGTGAGATATAACAAAAAGTCTAAAATCACGGTTTTACAACAAAAAATTCTGTTTCCCTCATTCTCAAAAACTTTAACCTATTACCAAAATAAAGAGGGTTTCGAGACAAGCCATTTGACACGTCATAGGACCAAATCCGACCAGGCATTCGTGAAATATCAGAAAAAGTCTAAAATCATAATTTTACCCCAAAACGCCTGTTTCCCTCATTCTCAAAACTTTAACCTATTAATAACATATATAGGGCTTTGAGACAAGCGATTTGACACGTCACACGTCCAAATCCGACCTTGCGTTCGAGAGATATCGGCAAACGTCGTAGGAAAGTAGGCGACTATCTGGTTCTCTCCTCACCACCAAAACCTCTTCTTATCAATCATTTTTTTTCAAAGAGCTCGCCCTCTTACAAAAATCCCAAGTGCGCATGCGTACAAAACAAAAACAAAAATGTTCATCCATAGCGGCAGCCAGAAAAACGCATGCGCGATATGAGCAACAACATTTAAGTTCATTTTAGCAGCGCACCTTATACATGTCGTATTTGAAAAGAGACTTTCACTAAAAATTACAATTTCACCCCCTAGTAGGGGTAGGTTTTATTTAGGGGTTGAAATGAATGGTCCATTGGAAAGAGGGCGTCAACCCGAGTCCAACGACACCTCATTTGTCAAAATCGGACCATGGCTTCGGGAGATATCGACTTTGCCCCTGAATGTATTGCGGGTTAGTATGTGACGTCAGAGGGAGAGGTGGTGGGGGGGATTAGAAACCGCCTCACTCCCCTACTGCATAGCATTTTCTCAAATAATCTTGTTGGACGCGTTACGACATACATGTTGAAACTATGCTCCTTGTTCTAGGGCTATAACACTCGATGAAGCTATTCGAATAATAGCGGATGAGAATCTGGATATATATGATATTTTTATAGAACCACCTGACTTAGAGGTGCATTCTGACGAAGATTCCGGGGAGGAAGATAAAGGAGCATTGATTGATAACCTTTCGGGAAACCAGTTACGAGCCGAAGCAGAGATAGTAATTAGACAGACGAGAGACGAGACCGACGTTTAATTTGCTAAATATTGTGATGTGGATGGACATTCACCTGATGATGACAATGCTGAGACTATCACTACCGGTACTAGCAAGGAATGGAGGTTACTCGTAGCTCTCAGAAAGAAGTTGAATCTCAGGCAGTGAGCTCTAGCTCGGTCAAATCACAACGGAAACCAAGTACGTGAGTACCAGTTGATCATTCCCCTCCTGAAAATGTAGGATTTTTCCTGAAGCTAACTACTCGGCATGTACAGAAAAATCTCCTACTGAATTATTTGAGCTAATTGTAGATGGGAGTATTATTGGCTTGCTTGTAACAGAAAGCCAGCGTTATGCTTTATTTATAAGCGAGGCGGATCCGCACATAACCAAAGAAGAAATGAAATCTTTCATCGGAGTTCTGCTGTTGAGTGGCTACAATGATGTACCAAGTGGAAGAAGCTACTGGGAAAATGCTCCAGACACAAGGAATGATTTAGTATACAAATGTATGCGGCGTGATCTGTGCATACTATACCCATCTTGATCTCCAAGACAAAATGTGCAAGCTACGACCTATAGTCTAATAAATATGCTAAATGAGAGATGTATTCAAATGTACGTTCCTGAACAATGTATGAATTTTGATGAATGTATGATAACATACTTTGGACGTCATCCCTGCAAGCAGTTCATCATAGGAAAGCCCATACGATTCAGCTTCAAGGTTCGGTGCCTGAACACTACTTCAGGATATTTGGTGTAGTTTGAAGTATACCAGGGCAAAAAGTCACGAGCGAACAACCAATATGAATGAAAGATGTGCAGCCCCTATGGTTGAAATGCTGGATAATTTTCCCTGTGACATGAAAAACCTGGCTTTTCGTTTGTATTTTGACAACGTGTTTATAAGCTTCAAGCTTCTTGATCATTTGAAGCAGCGGGGTTATAGTGGTACGGGTACGATACGGGAAAATCGTGTTCCAAAAGGCTGTGGGCTCACCGATACCAAAACAATCAAGAAAATGAAAAGAGGGTCTTTCGAATGTAAGAAAAGCGCCGAAGGGAACATAACAGTTGTGCGCTGGGTCGATAATACGGTTGTAACCATTGCTTCGCCATGTCACACCGTGCAACCGATAATAAATGTGCTAACGTATTCGTCTTCTGATAAAAAGAAAATTTCGGTGGCCCGCCCAAATATGTTAGGAGAATATAATCCCTACATGGGTGGTACAGATAGAATGGATCAGGGTGTATCTCTGTAAAGAGTTGGAATACGCGGCAAGAAGTGGTGGTGGAGTATTTTCTCCTGGCTTTTGGATGTCGCAGTGCATAATGTGTGGGTTCTGCACCGAAACTCTGGTGGACAAATGCATCTCTTTGGATTTCGGAGGTCAAATGCCCAAACTTATTTGATGAGATACCGAAATCCACCCAAGGTTCAAGGGAGAACTCTATCGACTGCTAAAAGCAATACTGACGGTCGGTGAGTATCACAATTCCTTCAGAAACAAAGATAAAATATAATAAATACAAGACTTTCAAATCTTAAATAATGTTTGTTCTCTTTTCAAGAACCAGGTGACTTGAGGTACGATGGCATGAACCATCTGATTATACCATGCAAGGAAGGAAGACGGTGTGCTGCTTGTCCTTCACGTATAGGCTACATACCCTGTGTGCTAAGTGTCAGCTGGGGCTTTGTGCCAGCTGTTTTGCAAGCTTACTTGAAGAAAGTGCCAGGAAAGGGCGAAGATTTCAGTGACATTTCGTTATTTTGATATTTTTATAAGAACAAACCGTAAATAGTTCCTTCCTTAAAGAATTTGTGTTCAATTTCGTAAGGTACAGTTTAGGGGCTGCGACAACGCGGTGTACTTTGGGTGTGTGTAGAATCTGTCTGATAACCGGTGTTAATTGTGATGGCTGTATTAGTGTGTGTATCTGTTTTTCCTAATCCAAGTAAGGACTGCAGACATTCGATTTCCAAGTAGTTTCAACTTTTACTACCAAACGCCACCAGACCAACTAGTTCTGAACTTGGTTACTAGATGCCATCACAGTCGGCTCGTGGTGACGAACGTTGGAACCAAAGTGCGTTAGTCAAATCTAACATATAATTTAGCTTCACACAAGTGTAATTAGTGGAAGGTTCCTTATCATGCCATAAATCTATGACATGGGACCGCCGGTTTTACTTCCCCTCCGAACGAAGGCATACTGAGAGATTTTTAACACTCTTAAAAAATTCCGACGACTTCGGACGGGTTTGAACCCGCGACCTTGGGCATAGAAGCTCAGCATGCTACCAAATACGCCACCAAAGCCGAAAAAATAATTGTAAGGGGATTGTAGGGTCGTGCGTTGCCTAAAAGAGACAGTATTTAATATATTTATCAATCTTTGCATTTTAAGTTGTAATATATTATGTTTAAAGATTTTAAATAGAAATTTAAAAAATGCAATTGCGCACCCATATCTGCCTAGAGGTACCGTACGAGACCACCTATTTTCTGCAAAAATAGATGTTTTCCAGGAAAACTGACTCTCTTTTCACATTAACAAGGCCTTTGTGAACAAATCCTGACAGTATCACAAAAATCCCATCTGACAGAAATTCAGACAGATCCGGGTTTTCTTTTTGTGCTTTTCTTGTATTATATGCTACCAGCAATGGAAATAGTATTTATCATGCTTATTAATTCCATTTGGATATGCCAGTCACGTGTAATATTTTTTGCTAAATCACCACCCGCTATCACGACCACCATTTATCCCTTCGATATGTAGATGTGGCAAGACACGCCCGGAGCCAGCACTGATCTATATTCTGGCCAAGTGAGGAGCTAGTTCCACGAATCTCACACACACCGAATAAATCCTCGCGTGCGATCCACTTACACTACCTTGTAGGAACCCCCCACCCTTGAGGCTTACAGTACACTGGCTACAGGATTTGTTCACTTCACTAAGCAGTCCTCAAATAAATGGAGCTAGCAATTTCCTGTCCAGCGATAACCCAGCTAGATACGAGAAAGTCACGCCACTTTCTTTTCTCTTCCACTTCTGTGTCAGTGTTAAGATGACTGGCACTGGGGTAGTTCTCTAACGAACGACTGCCGCATGGTGTAGCGTTCTTGGCTATCATCCCAGAGGTCCGGGTTCGATTCCCAGCTCTGCCAAGGAACTTAATTCTGCTCTGAGGGCTCGAACGGGATACATTCAGCCTCATGAGGCAAAACTGAGAAGAGTTGGATTTGATTAACGCCTCGGACAACCTGGAAGTGGTTCTCCATGATTTTCTACTACAGGCAAATGCCGGGATAGTTCCTAATGTTAGATCAAGGCTGCTTCCTTCCGAATACACACACTAATACAGACACCACAACAACACAAGTTATCAGACAAATTCTACAGACCTAAGTACACGTGGATAAAAAAACACAATGTCCAAGCCTCTCAAATGAAACAACAACAGTTCTCAAGTAAACCTCATTTATTGGATTCATTTTGAATTTATTAGGCGAGTAGAATTCGTCACCGGATTTGTCCGGGTGAACATTCTTCTACCCCCACTGAGTCCCTGACTCTCTGTTAGACCACACTTTAAGGGGAGGGTAACCGCTTAGAGGTATATTATTAGAATCGTTTTTCAGTCGGTCTACTCGAGTGTTAGATTGTACGGAGAATAACAATTAATTTCCTAGTTCCTTAAATTAATAAAAGAATAATTTATACACTAAATAAAGCACTTCTCACACAAACATGGGACAGCACTGAAAAGTGGGTGGCTTCGGTGGCGTAGTTGGTAGAATGCAGAGCTTCTATGCCCAAGATCGCGGGTTCAAACCCGGCCGAAGTTGTCGGAATTTTTAAGAGCGTTAAAAATCCCTTAGTATGCCTTCCTTCGGAGGGTAAGTAATGCCGGCGGTCCCATGTCAGAGATGTATGGCATTTTAAAGAACCTTCCACTAATTACACCTGTGTGAAGCTAAATTATAGGTTAATATTTTAACAACGCTCTTAGGTTCCAACGTTCGTCGCCAAGAGCCGACTGCGGTGGCGTCTAGTAACCACGTTCTGAACGAGGAGTCGTTGACGGTGACGTTTGGCGGCAAAAGCAGGAACTACTTGAAATTCAATGTCTGCAGTCCTTACTTGAATAAAGACAGATAACACACACTAATACACTCATCACAATTAACACTGCTTATCAGACAGATTCTACACACACCCAAAGTACACGGGGCTACATGACCGCGTTGTCGCAGCACCTAAACTAAGTAACCAACCAACCAACTGAAAAGAGGTTTCTAATATTTCAATACCGTTTAAAGGGCCCAAAAGATGTAAAAATATTTATTTTTTGGTTGCGCCTGTCATGGATATTGCACGACTCCAAGGTAGCACAGATATACAATATTTACCAACTAATTTACCAATATTTACTAACTTCAAAGATTTCAAACTTCAAATCATAAATATTGATTTACAATGTTCAAAACGTTGCCCTTATTTTCAGCTGTTTCCCTCATATCTCCCATATTCAAAGAAATAAGAGATAAACATATCCTATAAGGTGTATGCTAAACTCTCACCTACAAATAGAACCTCTGCCATTTACACGTCTACTTACGCCACATTATTATTTCAATTTCATGCTGGGCAACTAAAAAATTCGTTTTGTTTATGTTTATAGAAATCTCAATTAATGCCTGTTTGATCTGAGTGAGGTTCAATTTTTAACTAGAGTTTTGACATGCATCTCAGAAAAATAAATTTAAAGGAAAGATACAAAAGTTACAACATTTTAAAATCATGGGATATATGAGAGAAGCGGTCTCGGGATTCGAACCTCTGATCTCCGCACTTGCTTCACCTCTCTATCGCGGTCGTGGAGTGCGATTTAGCGCAATACCAAGGCAATATAAACAGAACAACGGAAATGATTCAAGTCAATAGTTGTTGTTGTTGCTAATGTTTATTCTTCATTCTTTTGACTGATTTGATGCAGTCCTCCATTCTTTTCTGTCCTGAGCTAATCAAATCAATTGAATAGGTATAATTCTAATTAAAATGAAAAAAAAACCACTACTGTAAAATTTTCTCCAGAAACAAAAGTTTGGTGCTTTTCAGTCGGTCAACACGAATGTACCCAAACGAGTTGTGTTATGCCCTAATCCTGAAAAACAATTACATGAAATTAATAAATACACTAGGATGACCAGTTTCGATCGTCAAGCGATCATCATCAGTTCCATTACACTTAGGCTATAACATCTATGTTTGATAAAACAGGTGAAAATATTTACAATATGTACAATTATTTAGTTGCAATATTGGTAATGCAACTTGTCGGTGTATACTAATTGTAGTATATTATATGATGTTAGGTGAAATGCTAAAATGGTGATAGAAATCCGGAGTTTGTCTGTTTGGAGTGACTATATGGTTGTAAAAAGTCAACTATGGTTGTACTGTAATATTACAGGCTACTACTTATCTGGATTGATTTCTCCCTCTCTGGAGCTACGAGCAGTTTCAACTTCACTCTTACACCAGTTAGCATACAATTAGCATACACCGACAAGTTGCATCACCAATACTGCTACTAAATAATTGTACATATTGTAAATATTTTCACCTGTATTATCAAACATAGATTTTATAGCCCAAGTGTAATGGATCTGATAATGATCGCTTGGCGATCGAAACTGGTCATCCTAGTGTATTTATTAATTTCATGTAATTTTTTCAGGATTAGGGCATAATCCAATTCTTTTGGGAACATTCGTGTTGACCGACTGAAAAGCACCAAACTTTTGTTTACTAAGACAACATTGAAAAATGGCGTCAAACCCCTAATAATCTTCTCCAGAAATTCGAATATCGAAACGATTAATAGTGAGTGTAACCAATTGAGAGACTTAAATCAAACACTATGCCAAAGTAAACTAAAATCGTATCAATGGTTTATTGAAATCTGTATAACTTCATACAAGCTTAGTATATTGGAACTAAGCAATTCTTCTAGGTTTGTGCCGTGTCTTGTGTGGGGTTTTGCCTAGGACAACAAGCTGGCTCATCGTTTTAATTCACCGGCCGTGAAAGCCAATATACCATCTTTTTGGAAGCCTTCATAGGGAGGTTGAGGCTGCTTGAACTTTTAGTTCTCGCAGTAAAGTAGTGCAGTTACACTCTATATAAAGGGAGGTAGCGAACAGTTCGTTACTCCTGTGGGGGTCCGGGTGGGGACACCAAGAGCCCGCCGATGAGCCAGCTTGTTGTCCTATGCGAAACCCCACACAATACACGGCACAAACCTAGAAGAATTGCTGAGTTTTAATACACCGGCCGTGAAAGCCAATATACCATCTTTTTTAGTATATTGGCTTTCACGGCCAAGGAATTAAAACTCAGCATTTTCTTCTAGGTATATGCCGTGTCTTGTTTAGGGTTTCGCCTAGGATCACCAAGCTGGTTCATGAGTGGGCTCTTGGTGTCCATGTCCCTAGGCGAAACCCCACACAAGACATGGCATAAACCTAGATACTTTGCCGAGTTTCATACAAGCTTATTAGATCCGTAACCCGACATCGATAGAATACACAAGGGAAAGTAGTTTTATAAAATGTCTAAGGCCATTAATCAGCGAAAAGTTCCAACATACAATATAGGTACTTACTAACATAAAGGTTCTTGTGGGAGAAAAGAGAGAACGCAGGGGAGGAAGATGGACAGCTGAGAGAGAGGCGCAACACTCTGGAAGAATGAATGAAGTGTGGTAGTGGGGAAGTTAAGACGAAAATAAATGGGGTACCGTTGATTTTTTGATAGAGGCATGATACTTGGCACACTTATAGTTTGGACTCTAAACTTTCGATCTGAGATGGTAGCCACTTCCGGAAGTCGCGCCGAGTGCCTGTTTTGCAAGGTTGCCTACCCACCCGGAGTGAACTATGAAATATACGCTTAAGTCGATTACAAATGCCGTTTCTCATTTTCAAAAACTCGCCATTGTATTTCTTATGGGCCCTCGCCTCTGTTGGGGACCGAGAATCAGACGACGCGGCTGATAGAAGCGAGATGCAGAAGTGCGCGTGACGTGATACGGTCCTAGTCTCTATGCAGTTTGACGCGGGTAACCGACGCGACGCTTCCGCCGTGTATTGTTGCGGTCAGTAACAGAAGCTTGGTGCTGGTGCTTTGTTGTTTTGCTGTGTTTGGGGAACGGATTTCTTGGAGATAATTGTGCGTCATTCATCTTGTGCATGCAAATATATTGATAAGTACATACACGGTAAATATTTTCTTTGCTTTTATAGCTATTGTACCTCATTTATTTCGACTATTCGTTACATCCCTGTGTTATAGGTTATGTATACTTACAGTTAAAAATTGTTTTTTAGGTACTTCTAACAACGGTAAGGTTTACATTTATTTACATTTTATGTGTTTCGTGTTGTTTGTTTAGGATGTGGTGGCTTGGAATCTTTCGAGAAAAAAAATGTGAGTTACGGCAATTTTTCATTCTTGAAATAATAACATGACTTTTTCTAATTTTGTTGTTTGCACTTTTTCAGTGGAATCTGAGAAGCGAATCTGATAGTACCCTACATCACAGCGACAACAGCTCCGTAAAGCGAGGTTTATAAAGGAGGTTTATAAAGGACGTTAAAAATCTTGATAGTGTCTTTGTTGAACTAGGAAACCCTCTTTTTTTTTTTTTTTTTTTTTTTTTTTTTTTTTTTTTTTTTAAGAAAGCTCGGATTTGTACAATATTGATAGCAAGCGGGTCGCATCCTCTGAAGTCGTTACTACAATAATGACCATTGAAGCACTGGGCGAAAAACAATACAAAGAATTTGTCGAGGAACGCCTTATCAGCGGAGGAAAAACTGTTAAGACACCGTGAAGCAAAATAAATACCCTCTTTTTACGTCAACTTCAAAAGCATCGCCGAGCAAGACAAAAGAAACAAGTAGTTCCGTGAAGAACTATACAGCCTATTTTCATATATCCTACTTATGTTAATTGCCTCTAGCAACATACACAATTTCAGTTTGATTGCTGTAATAGATTCGTAGATATTGAGAACCGACTAAAAATTTCGGATGGTCGCCATGTTGGATTTTATATATGTAGGTCCTAGAGTTATGTACTGTTACATGCAGATTATTGTGTACGTGTAGTATTCAAACTACAATCGCATAATTAGGACACAAGAAGTAACAAGGAGATTTTAAAATTTCGCACAGCTGCCATCTTGAGGTTATGGAAACAATTGAAATAAATTAGATGCCAGTGGATTACCATTCGTATAAGGATTTACTGTTCCAAGTTTCACTACACTCGGATGGTTAAATTGCGAGAAACGTCCATGTGAATTTTTAGCCTACTTTTCACATTTTGCAAAAATGAGGAAAAAGTAGACTTATGAGATCGGGCAAATGTCTGTCTGTCTGTCTGTCTGTCTGTCCATCTGTCTGTCTGTCTGTCTGTGTGTGTGTCCCCCCCTATCAACTCCTAAACGGCTGCAGCAATCGAAACAAAATTTGGTAGGAGTAAAGATCTATACCTGAATATCTCACGGCCATATTTGAAAATGATGTCAGTGCTACCAACTGCTAAAAAATCGCAATTGAAATTTGAGCTCCATGTTGGATATCTTGGAAAGTATGAATGGGAGCTATTTCAAAATTGGCACACGTACAGATCATAATATTTCAGTTTTCCAGGAGGCCAAACATGGCAGTGTTGCCAAAATGATTATAAGCCTCCTGATAGGTCCAATTTTTAAATGCATATAACGTCTACACTATCAAGCGGAATTCAACCAAATTCCGTATGTTGTATGTGTACATAACCAGATATGACTGAGCGTATTCTTAAGACCTACCAGGGCTGCCAACTGTTAATAAATGCTCCTAATTTATTTTATCCAAATACCAATATATCAGAAAGTATGCAAGCCGACAGCTTTAAACTATGCACACGTATAGTACCTGACATTCTATATTAATTTGGAGTAACTTATATACGTCAGTGCTACCAACATGATTCTAAGCCTGCTGACAGGTCCAACTTTAAATACATGTAACTTCCATACTATCATTTGGATTTCAAGCAAATTTCGTATGTGCTATGTGTACCATAACAGATATGACTATGCGTATTCTAAGGAGCAACCAGGGCTGCCAACTGTTAATATGTGCCGTCCCTATTTTTGTTACCCTAATATCAATATATCAGAAAGTATGCAAGCCAATAGCTCTAAACTTTGCACACGTATAGTACCTGGCATTCTAGACGAATTTGGAGTAACTAATATACGTCAGTGCTACCAACATGATTCTAAGCCTGCTGATAGGTCCAATTTTAAAATGCATGTAACTTCTATACTAACTAATGGATTTCATTCAAAATTGGCACAACAATAGATCATATTATTTCAGATTATTTCTGACCAATACATGCATGACATTGTTGCCAACATAATTTTACGCGCGCTGTTAGATCCAATGTTTAACTGCATGTAACGTCCATGCTATCCAGTGGACTTCAACCAAATTTTGTATTTAGTACCGTAAGAGACGGAACTAGGAATATATTCAGTCATCAGGGCTGCCAACTGTAGTGCTCTATTAGGATACATTATGCCAGGTATACAGTATTTCGAACTAATTGGAAATTTCGATATTAGCAACTTAATTTCGTCATTATTCTAGATAGGTTCATATTCTGTAGAATAATCATTGGCATGAAAAGTAGGCTGTATATTTCGCGTCGCCTCCATGTTGGATTTGTGAACACCAAGTTATTTAAAGTCCTATAGGTGAACTTAAGTTCATAGCCCCTATGAACATTAAGAAATTCAGTTTGATTGCTATAATAGATTCGTAGATATTCAGAGCCGACTAAATATTTTGGATGGTCGCCATGTTGAATTGTTAAATGTATAGGCCATAGAGTAATGTACCATTAAAGGAAAATTATTGCGTAGGTTCAATATTCAAACTTTCAATTCGATCGCATGACTACATCACAAGAAATAAAAACTTAATTTTAAAATTCGCACATCCGCCATCTTGAGGTTATGTAAACAATTGAACTAAATTAGATACCAGTGCATTACAATGTGTATAAATATTTCCTGTACCAGATTTCAGTGCGTTTGGAACATTAAATCGCGAGAAAGGTCTATTTAAAATTTTCAACTTCGCTTGGCTGCAATGTTCGTTTTGTAGTTAACCGGTTTCTGAAAGTCTTATAGATGGACTTCCGTAGTGCCCTTTATCTCCGTAAAAGATTTCAGGGAGATACCGCTAATAGTTTCACAGATATGGAATGCCGGTGAAATATTTCGCACATCCGCCATCTTGTGGTTATGTAAACAATTGAACGAAGTTAGATGTCGGTGCATTACAATGTATATAAACATATACTGTACCAAGTTTCATTGCGTTTGGTTGGTTAAATCGCGAGAAACGTCTATTTAAAAGTCGCAAATTCGTTTGGCCGCCATGTTCGTTTTGTTGTTACCAGATTTTCAAAGGTCACATAAGTGAACTTGTAGTTGTTCCCTTTATCACCATACAAAATGTCTGGGTAATATCGGTAATAGTTTCGGAGATATTGAATGCTGGTGAAATATTTCGCACAGCTGCCATGTTGGATTGGTGAGTCGTAACAAAATTTGAAGGGCACGGTCGGGGTCGCAGGGAATAGTGCTATGAACTTACCGAGTTTCATTGAAATCGCTCCAGCCGTTTAGATTTTATTAGGGGGGACACACACACGAATCACACACACACACACACACACGGACAAAAGGTGATCTCATAAGCCTATTTTTTCAAAATTGAAAATAGGCTAAAAATCGCCGGCCTCAAAAACGACTTCAGTCTTTTCAGTAAATTATACATAGCTACAAGTGAGCACCGATTGGGAGACCTAGACAGTTTTTTCGCACATGAAAGCCAACCAACACCACCGTGTCTCTCCACAAACGGCGAACTAAGACGGGAAAAAAAATCAGATCTTTTGAAATGTTTGATGGCTGCAAGTCCAGATGGCTTCCACACCAGTGACGTACCCGCCGTACAAGCAAAAATTATCGATGGACCTGCCCTAGTCCATATGCTACATCCCGGACAGTCAAGAACGTTTCAGGAATATGCCGACAGCATTTTTATGCCATTCCTCAGGAATGAACTTAATACTGTTCATCGCGATGATGTCATTTGGGACAAGTATATATAGGATAGTCTGAAAAACCACACAAGGGCAGAACGGGGCGAAGGAATACGCACGAGAGTCACAGCTGGAACACGCATTCCAAAAGGATGGCCCAACTTTCTGCGCAACTCCGAAAACAAAGGCGAGTTGTTTCAATTCTTAAATACGCAAATACAAAAGATCACACAGGAGTGCAAAGAAATGTACAGTACACAGGATTCGTCTGTGTTAGCATCGCCTCATCGAGAAGTTGTCTCCATGCAATCACGAAGAGGCAGACACAAGGGTCGTGATTCACATCGCGGATTGTTTAGTCAGGGATACCGGAAAATTCTTGTGTTAACTGTGGACACCGATGTCCTTGTATTGGCCGTGAGTATTGTGCCTAAAAATACGGATATTGAAGAGCTATGGGTCCACATTGGCACGGGAACCAACCACCAGATTGTAGCTGCACATAAAATTGCCCAAGATTTAGGTAGGGACCAATGTCGGTGACAAAATATAATGTTATCATGGAAAGGCAATGGTGACTAAAGAGACTTTACTTGTTGCAGCTCGTTACAAGGCTTTAAGTTTACCCCTATTTCACGCATTTTCTGGATGTGATACCGTTTCCTCGTTTTCCAACAAAGGTAAGAAGAGTGCCTTTGAAGCATGGACGGCTCATCCTGACGCCACCAAAGGATTTTTGGCAGCTCAGGAGCACGATTTGGACAAAGCTTTACCTTATATGGAAGAGTTGGTAATCATTATGTATGACTGGTAGGAAAAATTGATTCATAATCGTTACCGATGCGTTTTTGTTGAACTTCGTCGTTAACGCTTGTGTTTTATTGCATTGTATGTCGAGTTAATTTGTCAACGTAAATGACTGCCGAAAGGAACTTTTTACCAAGAAAAACCGATCTCTGGAGAGTATTCTTCCAACGCAGAATGCACTGGAGCAACACATCCGGCGTGCCATGTACCAGGGGGTTTATGTGATGGGACAATCTCTGAGCCCAATCCAGGAACTACCCTCACCGTCAGATTGGGGCAGGGAAGAAAGTCCATCAGGATGGACACCGCGGTGGACGACTATCCCCATTGCAACTAAGGTTTGCTTAGAACTAATCCGTTGTGGGTGCAAAATTTGTGCAACTAGGCCTCAGCAATGTGTATGCAGGAGGAGAGACTTGAAGTGCACGGAACTGTGCTCTTGTGACGCAAAGTGCTAAGTAATATTTTCTGCTTATTTTCTACTTCCGTCTCTATTTTCTGGTGATGGCTGTTCACTTAATAGCTAAGAGATTAATTTATTACATTTTCCCTTTTTTTAGGAAGTTTGTTGTGCCTCCAAGATTAGTTTTGGTGGGCCTGATGCATAGGGCCACACGCATTACAAAATATGGACTTCTGCCTTCTTATTCTTTGTTTTATCATGCCTTGTTATTCTTCCTTTTTTGCTTTTATGTACGTTATCAAAATGATTTGTGATTTTTAGCCTATTTTCAATTTTGAAAAAATAGGCTTATGAGATCACCTTTTGTCCGTGTGTGTGTGCGTGTGTGTGTGTGTGTGTGTGTGATTCGTGTGTGTGTCCCCCCCTAATAAAATCTAAACGGCTGGAGCGATTTCAATGAAACTCGGTATGTTCATAACACTATTCCCGGCGACCTCGACCGTGCCCTTCAAATTTTGTTACGTATCACCAATGCTAAATGGCGGCTGTGCGAAATATTTCACTAGCATTCAATATCTCCGAAACTATTACCGATATCGCCCTGAAATTGTGTACGGTGATAAAGGGTACTACTAGAAGTTCACCTATGAGACTTTCAAAAACCTGGTGACTACAAAACCAACATGGCGGTCAAGCGAAGTTGAGACTTTTAAATAGACTTTTCTCGCGATTTAACTATCCAAACGTAATGAAACTTGGTACAGCAAATGTTTATACACATTGTAATGCACTGGAGTCTAATTTAGTTCAATTGTTAACATAACTTCAAAATGGCGGCTGTGCGAAATATTTCACTGACATTCTATATCTCCGAAACTATTACAGATATCACCCTGCAATTTAGTACGGTGATAAAGGGTACTGATACAAGTTTACCTATGTATATTTCATAAACTTGTAAAGTAGAAAACGAACATGGCGACCAAGCGAATTTGAGACTTTTAAATAGACTTTTCTCACGATTTAACCATCCAAACGTAATGAAACTAGGTACAGCAAGTGTTCATACACATAGTAATGCACTGGTGTCTAATTTAGTTCAATTGTTTACATAACCTCAAAATGGCGGCTGTGCGAAATATTGCACTGACATTCTATATCTCCGAAACTATTACAGATATTACCCTGCAAATTTGTACGGTGATAAAGGGTACTGGTACAAGTTTATCTATGTATACTTCATAAACTTGTAAAGTAAAAAACGAACATGGCGACCAAGCGAATTTGAAATATTTTAATAGACTTTTCTCGTGATTTAACTCTCTGAGCGCAGTGAAATGTGGTACAGTAAATGATTTTGCAGATTGTAATGCACTGCCATCTAATTTAAATCAATTGTTTACATAACCTCAATATGGCGGCTGTGCGAAATTTTTAAATTAAGTTTTTATTTCTTGTGTCGTAATCATGCGATCGAAGTGAAAGTTTGAATAATGAACCTAGGCAATAATTGTCCTTGAATGGTACATAATTCTATGGCCTATACATATAACAATCCTAAATGGCGAGCTTCCGAAATATTTAGACGGTTCTCAATATCTATGAATCTTTTACAGCAACCAAACTGATTTTTTTTATGTTCATAGAGACTATGAACATATGTTCACCTATAGGACTTTCATTAACCTGGTGAGCACAAATCCAACATGGCGGCGACGCGAAGTATAAATATTTAAATGGACGATTCTCGCGAATTAACTATCCGAGTGCTGTGAAACGTTGCACGTTAAATGCTTATACAAATGTTGATCCACTGGCATCTAATTTATTTCAATTGTTTGCATAATCACAAGATGGCTGCTGTGCGTAATTTTAAAATCTCGTTTTTACTTCTTGTGTTCTAATCATGCGATTGAAGTTTGAATACCACACGTACACAATAATCTTAATGTAATAGTACAAAAATAAAAATCCAACCTGGCGACAATCTGAAATATTTAGACGGTTCTCAATATCTACGAATCTGTTACAGCAATTAAACTGAAATTTTGTATGTTGTTAGAAGAAATTAACATGAGCAGGATATATGAAAATAGGCTGTATAGTTCTTCACGGAACTACTTGTTATTAAATAAATTAAAGCTTGGAGAATGTGGTGACTTGTTTTTGCAGCTTTAAGAAATATGCGCCTAATAGGTAGGCAACCACACCACAAATTTAAATCTTTCCGCTCCAAATCGTGTTACCAACGTTTTCCAGGTGATTCTGTGTGCGAACAGTAATCATCGCGAAGCAAAACAGGCATTTGTAATCAAGTTAAGCGTTGATTTCTTAGCTCACTCCGGGTGGGTATGCAACCATGCAAGACAGGCACTCGGCGCGACTTCCGGAAGTGGCTACCATCTCAGATCGAAAGTTTAAGGTCCAATATAAGTGTGCCAAGTCTCATGCTTCTATCAAAAAATGAACGGTGATATTACCTAACCTCCCCACTATGGAGGAAGAGAAAGGAAGAAAGAACTATGAGATGGGAAATGAAATAATATTTGCGTGGTCCTTAGTTTTGGCCGGTTCGCATAATGTATGTATGTATGTATTGTAATGGTTTCTTGCATATTGAAACTGATTATATGCAAAGCTAATTATTTAAATAGTCGCCCACTTTTGGGTGATCAAAATGAAACATTTAATTGTGTATTAATCTAATAGTGTATCTGTATTGTTGTCAGCTTCACTAAAAAAAGTACATAATGTATAGTATCATATGTATTGCCAGGGCGCCAGATCATTTATATATCATGATCAAAATAATATATTAAAACCTCGGTTAAACAAATGTAGAGCATCGAAATTCCTATCTCCAGCCGTAGTGAAACTTACGTAATCTAACCTTACGATGATTAGTTCAGGAGTATGGTAGTTGCCTTATAGTAATTTCTAGCTACTAAAGGAAACCAGTCAAACATTTGAATTTAAAATGAATTTAATATATAAAAACAACAAGTGCAAAAAATATAACATACTAAAGATAATAATAATAAATTTAAATTAAAGAATCTACTGAATTTACTTGTATTATGGGTCTTCATTGGAAATTGGAGTATACTGAGTTAATTGAATAGAATATATTGAATTTAATAAGCATGATAGCCTTCTGATTTGACTGGAGTATAACTGTTTACATCGCTCACCGCATTGAAGATCTTTGTAGTTGGATTGTTGCGTAGAGAGTTCCAGATGGCCCTGATCTTCCTCAAAGTAATTAATTTATATGTGGATGACGGAATAAATTCCAAAAATCATCCCTGTGACAATAGCCTCGTACACAACCATGTCACAGTTTGATGAGACAAAATGTCTTATCAAATTCACATACTTAATAGTCAACTGTCTATTTTAGAACTGCGTTACAGACTCCCTCTCGCTACAAGTTCCTCTGCTCCACTCAGCATCATTCCCTCTCCTCCAGCAATTCAATGATAATAATCACCTTTCAGTTGGGAGGCCGTCATATATATAACGTTCCCAGGTAAGGCACGTGTCTGTCACCTCTTCAGAAGTCGCCTTTCACATATCAACAATGACAATACTTCATTGTACCATTTATCGGGAGGTCCATCCCACCTTTTGTATACAGTTGCAAATGACTCATTCATCGGCCCAGCATTGTTAGTGGCAAGTCTTCTTAGAATCCCTTCTTAGTATGATTTGTATATTGGTAGAATACTTGATGTGACAGACATAAGTGTCTATTTATGTCATTTCCAAGAAGCCGTGAATAAGCCGCCCTTCTGTGAACAACCCTCTTCTTCTCTTGTTCAAATTTTCTTCAGAAATAATATTCAGTCAAGCGTCTTAATTATTTTAAATATAATGTGTATCGCTCCAAGTCCTTTCTATTGCCATAATATTCTACATTATCGCATAATAATAGATATAAATATATTAGTTAACATAATAACTAATAAAAGGTAAAATGTAGACTTAGAAATATTATTAATAATAATAATAATAATAATAAATTATTTCATTCTGGTCACAAATTGGGACCATCACATATTCGCCCCAGAGAATTATGGTATATGTCAACAATCATATCACCATACTTCTCTTCAACACTTGTACAAATATGAAATATTATACCCTACAAAGAAATTACCAACATCGACAATATTATACTCTTCAAAGCAATTACTAACATACTAAAAATATACCCTTCAAGTTTAATATATATATATATTTTTAAATCTCATCATTTCAGTCTTTCACTGTTCATAATGTCTTTTTCTTTCTTCTTTACATAATTAAAGCGACCTGTAAACAATGTACATCAAAATACCCTTCACTTTTATATTCTTGTTTTGGACATAGGTCATCGTTGCACTTATGTATATTTGGGTGGCATACACCTTTGCTTTATATCTTGAGGACGTAGAATTCAATTTTCAGCCTGGTGTCGAACTGAATACACTATGGCTAGTTGGTGGGACTGCCAACTGATTAATTCACTTTATCACTTCACAACACTTGGTATGTGATGCGAATCACCAGATCTACTCCAGTCTCTCAGGAATTATATGTATCTAGTAACACAGGCATATTATAGAAAAAATTAAACTTTATTAGCTTATATTACCTAAGGCAACATCGTTCAGTGCAAATGTAGAGCGCTAATTTACCCCACATATGTATATTTATATCCTACTCAAATACACCAGCCTATAGCCGACAAATTATTCTTTATATTTCCTCTGTGCTCTCCAAGACACACAATATCATAGGTTGATGCAAACCTCGCCATTACCTGCTCGTTCAGACCACAATCATTCACTTATTATTAAGCGACTTTCCTTACTTACCATCAACTTCACTTCTATTACTCATGACACATATTTCCTTAAGGATCTCACATTGTAAGTGCCGTATAATCGTTTTCCTGCGTCTTCTAGGTACTCACCTTTTTGACCTGAGTTACTCACCTTTTTAACCGTAGTTACCCACCTTATTTCTCACAATTACAGTCCATTCTACTCAAGATCCCCTTATTTATCACGATTACACTCCATTTTACCTAAGATTACACCTCTTAATCACCTGTAGATACTCACCTTATTTCTCAAAATTATACTTCTTTCTATTCAGGATTACACCTCTTTATCGCCCGTAGTTACTCACCTTGTTTCTCAAAATTACACTTCTTTCTACTTAAAATTACCTTTCTTTCGCGGAATCCGTATTCACTCACTTTATTTCTCAAAATTACACTTCTTTCTACTCATGATTACCTTTCTTTCGCGGAATCCGTATTCACTCACTTTATTTCTCAAAAATACACGTCTTTCTACTTAAAATTACCTTTCTTTCGCGGAATCCGTATTCACTCACTTTATTTCTCAAAATTACAATTCTTTCTACTCATGATTACCTTTCTTTCGCGGAATCCGTATTCACTCACTTTATTCCTCAAAATTACACGTCTTTCTACTTAAAATTACCTTTCTTTCGCGAAATCCGTATGACCGATAAAATTTACTTTCTCCATTACAAAAAAAAATGACTTTCCTTTAAGTCCTTGCATTACCATCCTAGCTACTGAAATATGAACTGTTCACAAAATCTGCCTAATTAAATTACGGGCATCAAATATAGCTTTATTTTCCTTTCTGACTTGGGAACTACCCTTAACGAATTAATATATGGGCTAATTAATATAGGGTTCTATAATTTTATCTTGCAACATGCTCTCAATCTGCCTACTCACAGCTTCCTGAAATTCGTAAGGCACGGGGTAGCGATGACCTACAAAAATACTGCGATCATATACATTTAATGAATGTTCGTAGCAATTAGCTAATCCAATACGGTTCTCAAATATATACTAATTCTCTTACAACACCTTCAACACTCGATCCACACGATCACCCTCTAACGCACTCTGTAATGCAGCCTCACGCAAGGAATCCTCTAGATAATCCTTCGTCATCATACTGCCTAAAAATGTAAAAAAACAAGGTTCCCTCTCACGAGATACCCCAACAATCTCACCAATAACCTCACTACAAATATCGACTCCTTTAGTCATTAATACCTCCTCAAGCGTACATATATTCTTAGAACCACCATATAACTCACTTCAATTATTAAATGACATGATCATATCTCCACCCATTCATCTGAATTTAACACTACCCTCCTTATAATATAGCTGTGCAGAATGCTGCGACATCCTGTCCGAACCCATAATTAGTGAATATATCAGATTTGGAATTAAAAAAAAACATACTTGTGTTCCAATCTTACTTTCTTTTAAAATTTCTCCAACCACTTGTTTAGAAATTATTTGGAATATCCTTCCCATCGCAGTTAACACAATAGTAGTTCTAATTGGAATTTCCAATATTTTTATACCATGTTCTTTCCTATTATTATAAAATGCTGCACTGAAGCAAGAAACCTGACAGCCACTGTCAAAAAGTGTATCGATACACGCCCCTAACACTTGTAATTTTTCGACTGAGTAAAAATTAATAACGGTAGGTTCTTTAGATACCTCCATACATTCACTTAATAAATCATTACGGATATTTAGTCATACGGTTCGCTCAAAATAGTAATACCGACTCACATAACTACTCTATCTGGCATTTTTAAGTTCTTATCACCTTCTTCTTCGCTTCTATATTTATTTATAGTTACACTTTCCTCTTTCATCATAACAACAGTTTCTTCCTCCTCCGTATTATATTTATTAATAGTAACACTGTGTTTCGCATCTCCGCCTATCACTTCCCCTATTCTACCTTCTATGGCACGCCACTGCACCTGATAATCTTTCTCTCTCTCGTTCATCCCATTTTCCCTTTCCTCTATCACCTTAATCCTTTTCTCTTTCATTTTACTTCTAAAAGTTCTTCCTGCATACCTTCCCTTAATTTCTCCACTATCTCTCCCCACCATTTCCTCTAACATCGTGCTTTGCTTGTGCTTTTTCTTCCTATTCTTGAGATTCCTTATCTCAGTCTTCTGCTTTTCTTGTTCAATAATTATGTCTTTCTGACTATGACTTAACGCACGCTTCTTTATCTCTGTTAATTTCATATCAACTTCCTCTATACAGGCTTTGAATTCTTCCCTGGTCTGCCTAATCACTTCATATATGATTTTCTGCATTTCTATTTCTTGAGCGCTTAGTACTTTATTTGTTTTACATACTTCCGCTCTTTCTTTCAAATTATTTTCTTTTTCTATTAATCCATATCTTAATATCTTCTTTTTCTCCTCCTTCTTACTACGTTCTATAATCTCTTCTACAGGTATCCAGCTTTCATCTATCACCTCCGCTACCTCAGCTGACTGCTGTTCCTCACCTAAGTTACTTTCACCTATGTCTGTCATACTTTCACCTACACTCGTCTCTAAATACTGCACATCTACTTCACAATCCTCTACCGTCTCTACCAACTCTACTATGCCTTCTCCTACTATCTTCGGTAACTGCTCTTCCTCATCTAAGCTACTTTCACCTATGTCTGGCATACTTTCACCTACACTCGTCTCTAAATACTGCATATCTACTTCACAATCCTCTACCGTCTCTATCAACTCTACTGTGCTTTCTCCTACTATCTTCGCTAACTGCTCTTCCTCATCTAAGCTACTTTCACCTATGTCTGGCATACTTTCACCTACACTCGTCTCTAAATACTGCACATCTACTTCACAATCCTCTACCGTCTCTACCAACTCTACTATGCTTTCTCCTACTATCTTCACTAACTGCTCTTCCTCATCTAAGCTATTTTCACCTATGCCTGTCATACTTTCACCTACACTCGTCTCTAAATACTGCACATCTACTTCACAATCCTCTACCGTCTCTACCAACTCTATTATGCTTTCTCCTACTATCTTCGCTAACTGCTCTTCCTCATCTAAGCTACTTTCACATCTTCTCTCCCTCAACCGCTTCTGACGCTCTCTAACTGAGTTCTCCATCCACTCCTGATGTTCCTTCTTGCTATCTTCTATCCTCTTGTATATTGCCTTGCTTATCTCCTGAAACATTCCTATGATCTTATCTAATTTATTTTCCGAAATATCCAAAGGCTTTTGTTTCTCCTTCCCTCCACAAGTCTCAGGATTTATTTCAGGATGTCCCTCTATATTCGTCTCAGGGTTAACCTCGGGATTATTCTCAGGATTACTCTCAAGATTTACCTCCGACATCTTGGTATAATCCTCTACGCTCTCAGCCTCAGTACCACTATCAACTTTCGTATAATTAGCTTTCTCGCCTTTACCCCTACTCCTCAATTTCCTTTGTTCCTCATCCACCATCTCGAAGTACACCGTATAAAGTTTACCGTTCCAAAATTCACCTCACTTTCCCCCAAATCAATCACTAATAATACACTAATTCACTTCACTTTCCCCCAAAATCACTGACAATTTGCACTGAATTAACACTCACTCATTCCGTAAATATCGTTAGGTTTTCGTGCCACATAGTTGGGTGCCATTTGTAATGGGTTATAGAGCACTTTAGGGTTCAATTAATAATAAGAAAAGCGCTCCACTAGTTGGGCGTCATTGTAATGGGTTAGAGAGATATTTAAACTTGCCTCACTAGTTGGGCGTTATTTGTAATGGTTTATTGTTAAATGTCCCTCGTTGAGGCAGCCATTTGTAATGTATTATGGGACTTAAACTTGCCTCACTGTTAATAAGAATAAAGTTAAATGTAAGAATCTACTGAATTTACTTGTATTATGGGTCTTGATTGGAAATTGGAGTATACTGAGTTAATTGAATAGAATATATTGAATTTAATAAGCATGATAGCCTTCTGATTTGACTGGAGTATAACTGTTTACATAGCTCACCGCATTGAAGATCTTTGTAGTTGGATTGTTGCGTAGAGAGTTCCAGATGGCCCTGATCTTCCTCAAAGTAATTAATTTATATGTGGATGACGGAATAAATTCCAAAATTCATCCCTGTGACAATAGCCTCGTACACTACCATGTCACAGTTTGATGAGACAGAATGTCTTATCAAATTCACATACTTAATAGTCAACTGTCTATTTTAGAACTGCGTTACAAACTCCCTCTCGCTACAAGTTCCTCTGCTCCACTCAGCATCATTCCCTCTCCTCCAGCAATTCAATAATAATAATCACCTTTCAGTTGGGAGGCCGTCATATATATAACGTTCCCAGGTAAGGCACGTGTCTGTCAACTCTTCAGAAGTCGCTAGGCGATATAAGCCCGCCTTTCACATATCAACAATGACAATACTTCATTGTACCATTTCTCGGGAGGTCCAGCCCACCTTTTGTATACAGTTGCAAATGACTCATTCATCGGCCCAGCATTGTTAGTGGCAAGTCTTCTTATAATCCCTTCTTAGTATGATTTGTATATTGGTAGAATACTTGATGTGACAGACATAAGTGTCTATTTATGTCACTTCCAAGAAGCCGTGAATAAGCCGCCCTTCTGTGAACAACCCTCTTCTTCTCTTGTTCGAATTTTCTTCAGAAATAATATTCAGTCAAGCGTCTTAACTTATTTTAAATATAATGTGTATCGCTCCAAGTCCTTTCTATTGCCATAATATTCTACATTATCGCATAATAATAGATATAAATATATTAGTTAACATAATAACTAATAAAAGGTAAAATGTAAACTTAAAAAATATTGATAATAATAATAATAATAATAATAATAATAATAAATTATTTCATTCTGGTCACAAATTGGGACCATCACAGTATGTATAGGTACTATGTGAGAGATTTCAACGAAAACGGTAGATTGTGCAAAGAAATTATACTGTTGGAACTGGAAAGTGTTTCTCAAGTTGAAAGTCTTAAGCTAACCTAACCTACAGCGATGGAAGTTAACTGGCCGAGTTGTCCATAGCCCCTAAATTATCGTAATAATTTTATACATTTATATATTTATTTTAAGTACATACTTCACTTATCCAACATTAATATTTTTATCAAGCGGTGACATGTTTTTCTTTTCACTTTATTTAACATTCTATATTACGATAACAATTTCAATTGAGTCTGTCTTCAATTCACGTCAAGTATTCTGAAATAATAATACACCCTCGCCATTGAGCCCATCGTTGTTATTGCAAGAGACAGTCGCACTCGCTCACAATTTGATGGAACAGTTTGTTGGTTTTACAACGGCTGTGTAAATGTGCTGTGCTTCCAGGCCAAAGTTCCTGAGAGGAGCAGCATGAAGAGATATGTCCACAAATAAAATGATGTATTTCTTTTTAATGGCAAAATCCCCTCTCCCTAGTTCGTAAAGAGGAGCGCATAACTTTGTACTTCTTTTAGCTACAGTGGCTATTAAAAATACTAGTAAATACTGTGAATAATCTTAAATATAGAGGTGGCCAAATTAATATGGCAACAGAGCCTAATTCTTATTGCAAATTAAGATACAACGCATAAAAATGGAAGATTTTATTTGAGTCCAAGTCTCCATTGCAAGATCTTTTTTGGTTGTATTTTGCCATATACATTATTCGTCAAATCTGCTACAAGGAATTTTTTACGAACCAACATCGTGATAGACGAAGCAAAGAGGATATAAAAAGTAGGTTAGCTCAGGGAAGGAAAGCATTTATACAGAAAAGGAACCTGTTGACATCGAATATAGATTTTGGTATTAGGAAGTCATTTTTGAAGGCCTTTGTCTGGAGTGTGGCACTTTATGGAAGTGAAACTTGGACTATTGATGCAGCAGAAAAGAGGAGAATTGAAGCATTTGAAATGTGGTGTTACAGGAGAATGATGAAGATCAGATGGGTAGATAGGGTTACAAACGAAGAGGTATTAAGACTAGAGGGATAGGAGAGATGTTTATGGCGACTGCTAATGAAGAGAAGAGATAGGTTGGTAGGACACATACTAAGACACCCAGGAATAGCAAGCTTAGTTATGGAAGGAAGGGTCGAGGACAAGAACTGTAGGGGTAGACCAAGGTTAGAATATGTTAAACAGATTGCCTCAGATGTAGGGTGTGGTAGCTATGTAGAGATGAAACCATTAGCTCAGGACAGGGAGGTATGGAAAGCTGCATCAAATCAGTCAAAAGACTGAAGACTCGAACAACAACAACATCGTATATGCATTTACGCATTTAATTTTAAAGCACTTTTATCTTATTTTATTTTCTATTAAACAATAGACTTTATCTCTAAGGAAGCAAAACGTCTGCTGTCGGACCTTACCCTCTTCTAAAATTAAATCTGTCGCCGAATCTTCTTTTGTTACGAGTAGTGTATGACATACGAATGTCTTAAATAGAAGGAATTACAGTATTACACAGCAAATCAACGCCTGGAAATCATTAATTTAATTAATCTCCAGCCGCGTTAACTCAATTGGCGGTCTGATTAGGTTGCCACGTAAACGCATTCTCTTCATCAGGCTGCAGAAATTCTATTCATTGATGAAGATTCTGTGAACCAATTAATGAAGAATTTGGTTCTATTCAGCTTTTCCACAATAATTTGGCCACCTGTGTAGAGTCCCGCCACATCTCTACACCAGATCTTGTCAGAGAGAAAAGTTCATGGTCCAAGCAATAGCTCACAGAGTGTACAGTATCTCACCATCGTGTGATTAAATCCAACAAATTCTTTATTGGCTATGTAGTATGTGTAACGTTCTTGCCTGCTGGACCAATGTTGCAGGATCGAATCCTGGCGCAGTCAGTTGGCATTTGAGGGTGCACAAATGCGAGGGACCCGTGTCAATTGATTTACTGACACGTTGAAGATACCCTTCGGGGCAACATTCCGGCACTCCGACATCTCTTAAAGCCAGAGTAGTTAAAAGGGACGTAAAACCAATAACATTAATTAATGTTACGGACATATAATTTGTATAATCTCCATGATTATGAGAAAATTCATTACTATACTCGATGTTCTGTTAAATGTGTCGGACGCTTTGCAATAATTGACAAATACAGCATGAAGTTTCTCTTTTGGATGTTTTAGCGTAACATATATCTCTGTATGCATTACACATGTTTAGAAAATAACGAAAGTAGTGAAGGAAGGTCAGTCATAATCAGGAAAGAAAGGCATCTGGCGTAAATAAAGCGAAAGCAAGACCAGACTAAGTTTGGTACCTCATGGTAACCATCTACTTCATGCTTGTGAGACAATAGCGATTTTCAGTAGTTCTTATTACATTACCGAAGCGAGAGGATGCCCGGTAAGGTGTAAGCGGTACTGCCCGGAAATACCGTACATCCTGGTTCAGTTCAGTTGTCATCTGCGTCTAATGAGCTACTGATGGAGCGTATAGGAAACAGGTTATTCATGAACAAGCTCGGGGTATTATTTCCAATGTTATTAAGTTTTGTGATTAAAGTTGTTGATTTATTTAGGGGATTTGCAACATCGAGGTCATCAGTCCCGTGTACTTGTGTGTGTGGAATGTATCTGATGACCAGTGTTATTGTGATGGCTGTATTAATGTATGTAGTTGTAATTCAGATGAGGATTGGGAAGGAAATGGCCTTAATTTAGGTACCATCCTGGCATTCAACTGGAAACCATAGAACACAAGTTCCAGGTTGGCTGAGGTTGAAATTGAACCCACCCGTTCTTAGTTTTGCCTCACGAGGCTGAGTGTACCCCGTTCCAGGCCTGATACCAGAATTAAATTTCTTTGCAGAGCCAGGAATCGAACCCGGACCCCTGGGGGTGACAGAAGTGCTTTTAGAAATAACTCATTTTTATTTGACACAAATGATACAGCGTAGCTGATTCTGCATGTTGCCATGGAAACGCTAGAAGCACTGTACTGCTATTATGTTAGTTATCTTTGTGATCAATTTCTTTAATTACCACCTCAAGATTACCTTCTTGCTCCCTCGGGCGGAGATAAAACCTAACAAGCTCTGTCCTGTACCACGCCAGGCTGAGGCGACTGATGAAACTTAGGAAATATAGTTATTTTAATTAAATTGTATTCATTATAAAGTATCCAATATTCCTTATATCTCTAGAGTCTAGAGAGCAGATCTAATTGAATTGGTCGGTGGAGAGGAGAACTAAGTTACAAAGGAACTCCAGAAATAAATTAACAAGAGCATGCACGGATAAACTTCATTTTACAGGCTGATATTGTTATGGCCCTAAGGGCACATAGTGCCCTTAAGAGGTATATTCGCATACGCCCACGGAACTACAATTAAATCTACACCCAAGACATCCATCAATAATTATCTATTACATCTACACCGATTACGCCTATCTGTCCAACACGCAACACTACTTCACCCTTGAAACCACACCAAAAGCTGTAACCAACAACAGCAACACACTTCTTTCCACACCAAGCCGGCAGAGCAGGCCACAGCTATTAGCCAAGCACTTGCCTCATCCATAAACAAATGCACAGGAACTGCTCCTCAAAACAGCTATGTGTAAACGTACAACAGTCAGCAGTATGGAAATACATAAATAGACCTACCAAAATATGAGAGGGGGTCAGTTGCCTCCCGTCTCCACGCCACTGCTCACATCGACGCCGACGTACTGTGCCCAACTCTAGGAATGGGTATTCCAAGATTCAGACACCTAGATATCAAGGGAAAGGCTACAGCCGCTTTTGAAAGTTGAGATATTTGAATATCGCGCTACATTGCTTCTCGAAGCAATTGGAAAGAATATACCGCTAACAGCATGTCAAGTGACGTAGCGAGTAATAGCAGAGGTCGAGGCTATTTATTGATTAAATAGTTAGCCATGGAGTAGAGACTTGAGACTTGGATCAGATTACTGGCACGGCCAAATGAAAGAGAATGCAATTAGTATCAAGTAAATCGGACCAGGGATACCAGAGATATGAGGATTTCTAGATTTCAGCGTGATGACGCGTGACCCTGACAGTTTTGAATAAAAGCCGGCCGGCCGAGGCATCAGGAGCTCACTTCGACACAAGCACTTGCCTAGCAAGGTGCTACTACGCTGAGCCAAGGCACATGGTTGCCGGATCTACGCAGAAGTTATTTTCAAAGTTGTGATAGTCACAAAAGTGCTGCGCTACGAGTGGAACTTAGTAAGTTTCCGGCGAGGAGAATCACTGAGGTGATTTATTTTTCTACAGACACTGGTGAAATATTTTTATTTCTACATGGACATATGCTAGACTTTGTCTAGAATTAGTAATTTGTCACAGTCCAGTAATAACCTAATACTTGGATATTTTAGTCCATTTCAGTCAGTTTCATATTTGTAACTTAATAACCACTCCGATCTATCAGTACATTGAAGACCAGTCTATCACGGTGGTGTTCATTAGTCTACGCAGGGAAACTACATGTTGCTTCGCGCATGGTAGATGGTGTGAAGCCATGCCCAGGGAACGATCTTCAGAACAGCCGTTGATTGGTTAGACTGTCAGTGTTTTCTTGTACTGAGAAGATTACCGTGAGTTATGTTACAACTGACATATCTGAGAATAGATCACTTAGATCTGACCCCATTTAAGCAAACTGTTATGGAGTTAATAGGAGCCAATATTAAAATGGATCAACAGTTACTTCAAACGTCAATAGATACTACCACTATGTCTTGCTAGACGGATTGTGGGTATATAATGGCGGCCGATACAAGGATTATACATGCTTGTCCGATAGGGCATGTCTATGGATAAATCTGGTACAGACCAGGTTCACTACGCTTCAAGACCATCCAGAAATGTAAGCCACATTTGAATTATATTATGCCTAGCTAATTGGAACAAACTATTTTTCGGCAGATGACCAACACATTTATTTTTCTTCGTATTTAAATCTTGCAATGATTTACGCAAGACATGTTAGAGTTATTCTGAGTATTTTCAGCACTCAGAACAGTTTAGGATCGATGACCGAGCATTTCGAGCATTTATTTGAATATTTCATATTTTAGGGATATCACGGAAAACCGTCGATGTAATGGTTGAGTTAAATTATTTTTGTTGAGGAATGGATATTTTTTCCATATTCGAAGATTCGAACATGTGGGTTCTCACATAATGAAATAATAATTAAATATATTTAAAATAATATAACTAATAATAATAATAATAATCCACTAATAATAATAATAATGATTTTTATAACTTTTCTAAATAATTCTTGGATATTATATTTTCTAATAATCATATGTATTGAGAGAGAGCCTATGAAGTAGTTTAATCATTTCTAGTTAGGAACAGGAGATTTTCCGAAGGAGAGTGGTTAGCGCAAGCCCACATTCAACCAACATTTCAGTTCTGGTTGAACAGTTCATATTTGCAATGAGCAAAGTATATTTTTCAGATAACACGGAGAGGCATGAAACGGGAAGCAAATGATATTTGTATCAAGTAGGATATTTTTGTATTTGTATAAAATCATGACGTAAATACACATTCGAAAGTGAAATAAAGATATTCATAAGTATGGTAAATTCACGGGTTGAACCGAATGGTAAAATAAAATAAACTTGTAAGTTTATTAATCTTCCAGTGTTGATAACAAGCAGAGGCTTGGTTTATTGTATAAATTTTGGGAAGAAAATTTATGTGTGTGGAGTAGTTGAAATGCCATTCCCAGGTGCGCATGTTTAAGTCGCAGGAATGAGGAGATTTTTTCGAGCATCAATCAAATAGCAGGTTCGATGGCTCAGGTTTATAGTAGGAGTATTGGAACTACACATTTCGTCGTATGAATGACCCGAAGGTTATTTCTTAGAAACCATCAGTTCTTATTTCAACCTTATTTACGGATTCCATTTAGACTTTGATTTTGCTAGAACCCGGATTTGTCATGATAGTAGTTTATTCTTCTTCAGAGGAAGACCTTTGCCGTTGTTGTTGGAATATTGTGTTCTTACACAAATAATAGAATGGGCCACTGCCAATTAAAAATAATTCTATAACCACGAATAATTTGAAGGATGTTTTCAATCCTAGTGCCATGAACTAAATGAATTTATTATGAAGCTATAATTCTTATTTCCGCATTCTGTCGAAGAATTGCAAGTTGTGAAAATTACTAAAATGGCCATGAATATAAATATTTTTCTTAATAATGATTCCAAGTGGAAAATTGAATAGTTGAATGGTTCAACAATTTATTGATCAAGTTGATGATTCAGAAATCATATATTTTGTTAGGAACTTGAAGTTCATAATCGAGTCACTTCTCGAAACATTTAATGTCAGAAGAACGATTAATTGTGTTGTGCTTCGCACAGTTCTTCGATGCTATGCTCAAGGTCAAATACTTTTCAGATGTTATTAATATGTGTAAATAATTTGTGTTGATTCAGAAATAATAATATTTTTTGACAATATTTTTTGAAACTGGAAAAATAAGTGAAAGTTATAAATTCTATGAACATTTATTCTACGAGTGTTAATATTTACGTAAAAATTCAAACAGTGAACTACGATATTTCCAGTAAAGACAATTAAATTTGAACTGGATTTAATCACAAATAAATGAATATAATTTTGGAACACAGTCTACAGGACTAATAATCAGACTTGTGTTTCCAAAGCTAATGGTCAAATGTGTTTGGAAAATTTCTGTATATTGTGTAAATAGGAGTGTGGATCGCCACACGTGAGTGATGCTGCTTTGAGCATTTTTGCAGTCAATTTTAAATTCAAAATAAAATGAGATAATTTTACAGGATGTGTTATACCCAATTGAATCTCCTTCTATCCTTATTGTTGCATTGAGCCAAAAATCAGTAAAGCATTTTTTCATTTGATGTCGTTTTTGCGATTAGCTTTAACCCATCTGGCGCTCCGGGATATTTTGACTCTCGTGCTGACTGATTATTGGTAAAATGCATATGTGGTCGTGCGGACTCCGGTCTAAACGGGCACATAAAATAAGATAGAGAGAGAAATGGCGCCCAACGGGGGGCTCGAGTTAGACATGGTCAATCGCATGCCGATTTAAATTGTGATAATTTTTATAGAAATATTTTGGGAGTTGAGAGATTTCTGGTTTGGATGAATAAATTAGTAGGAAACCCAATTAGTGGGGAAAATTAAAAAATTAACTGGGTTAATAATTAGAATGGGTTTGATTATTTTTGATAATGGCTTAGCCATTAGGGCGTCAAGTAAATTCAGTAGTAAACGTTCGATGACTGGACATACGCATTATTAGAATCCAGGTGGAGGATATTTGAGAACTTGCATATTTTTCTTGTGATATTGTGGTAAATGTAATTCGTAAAAGTAGAGAATTTTGTTTTTCCATCACGTCGACATTATGACAAATCTCATTTTATTAGAGTGTTCCAATTAGCTATTCATATTTCTTGTTCTAGTTATAAGCTTGTGTTTGCCAATATTGTATACCCCTAAGTTTGAATAATAATTGAAAATTATGGAAGAGATGATGAGGATGATGAGGAGTTTGGAGGAGAGTTCAAAAGAAGCTGGACTGCGTGTAGCAGCCATTATGAAAGAAAATACTGAGGCTTTGGAAAGGAAACTTAAAGAAAATTCTGATAAACTTAAAGAAAGTTTAAACGATAAACTTAAAGAAAATTCTGATTCTTTAGAAAATAAACTTAAAGAAAATTTAAACGATAAACTTAAAGAAAATTCTGATTCTTTAGAAAATAAACTTAAAGAAAATTCTGATTCTTTAGAAAATAAACTTAAAGAAAGTTTAAATGATAAACTTAAAGAAAGTTCTGATTCTTTAAAAGATAACTTGAAAGAAAGTTTAGAGGATAAACTCAAGGAAAATTCTGATTTGTTAGAGAGCAGGTTAAAAGATAACTTGAAAGAAAATTTAAATAGTAAATTTAATTCAATGGAAAGTAAATTTAAAGAGAATTCCGAAATTTTGAAAATGTCACTTGAGAGTAAAATGTCTAAATTATGCGAAAAAACACATGAGCTCGAAACTTCATTAGCTACTAACGCAAGTTTAATGGACGATACATTTCGCGATGCCGATCTAAGATCCCAAAGCTTAGCTGATAGGATAGAACACGGTCTTAGGAAAGTTGGTGAAGACATGATCAACCTAGAAGTCAGAGTGAAGAAAGAGAGTAATGAGATGGGAATTCTAGTTGTTCAACGTTTGACAGAACAATTCAAAGAACTTGTAATGGGAGAAATAAGAGAAGGTGTGATTAATGAATTACAAACTGAAATTAAAACCACAGTTGTCAATGAAATTAAAGACACACTCAAGCTGGAGAACCAAGAAGGAATCAAGGAGATTAGGGAATCTTTGTCATCCCATATTCAAGTAATTTCCAAAGATATCCAAGCAACTCAGAAGGACATATCAGATATGACAGGGTCATTGAAAAGTCATGAGGCTGTTATGAACCAAATAACCACTGATGTCAAGGAGAATTGTAAGGAAACCGAAGCAATTAAAAAAATGGCAGAAGAGAACCATAAGGAACTTGAGGCTATGAAAACCCAAATCAAGGACGAGAAGCAGTCTGACCATCTGTTGAAAATGTCAAGTATGAGGGGAAAAGAACAGATACAGATAAATCTAGGAGCAGCTAGAGAAACGGATAGTCAAAGACAGGAGGAGGTCAGGACAGTATTTCAATCCAACCCCATAACTGTATTCAAGAATGTAGAGGATAAGCCTTCTAAATTTTCAGGGCGAGATTCTGTGACACCCGTGGAATTTTTGAGAGAAGCAGGGGATTACCTGAAATATTCCAAGATCCCTAAAGAAAGACAGATCCGAGTGATAGGGAAGTTTTTGGAAGGTCCTGCACTTCTTTGGTTTAGAGCTTTTAGATCCACTCTAACCACTTTTGAGGAGTTTTCTCGTGGGTTATTGAAAAAGTTTTGGTCCCCGGAAACCCAACAGCAAGTCAGAGCAGAATTATATTCGAAGAGATTCTCGACGTCACAACCTACTCGATACTCTACGGACTTTTCTGGACAGCTTTCTAAACTACAACATTTAGATCCGCCGATGCCAGATAACGAATTAATTACTGCATTGATACGTCAGTTTCCAGCAGACGTCCAAAGGACTTTGATCGCTGCTGACATCTATAATATGGAGCAATTTGACGAGGTATTACAGAAGCTTGATCATACGAACGCTCAATTCTTCCATCAGAAGGGAGGAAAGAATAACAACGCTGTGTACGCTGTTATGGCCGACAGTTATTCTCAAACACTTCGAGAGATTCGAGAGGGGCGAGAAGAGAAAACGCCGAGGGAAGATCCCAATAAAGGAGGATGGAATCAGTACAGTAACAGATACAGTTACAAGCCTTATGCAAGACCGGATGGTGGAAATCGATATAATACTCGATGGAGAAGGCCACTGGATAATCAAGGAAGGTACCAGGAAAGAAGATACTATGGTAGAAACAACTACAATAACAGAGGGAATGTGGATACTTGTCAGTCCAATGAAGAGTTCAACAAGGAGACGAGGAAGAACTTGGAAGCAAGACATCAAGATAACTTGCAGTTTTTGGAGCAGAGGCCCAATGAACCAGGTCCATCGGGAACTCAACAATCCCGGGGGAATGGAAACGAAAAAAAAAACTTCGAATTCACAGTAGAAGATAGAATTTTAAACACTTTCACTTCCAGAATTATTAAATGGCAAGCAGAGGATGATGACTTAATTCAACAGAATGACGAACGGAAAGAAATGGGTACAAGAATTAGAATGCCAATCATATCATGCGAAGTATTCGGTATGCCTGTCGATACTTTGATTGATACTGGGGCTATGCTTTGTCTGGTGAGTGAGAAGCTTTATATTCTGTGGAAGCTCAAAGAGAATTTAGAGGAGATTCCAGTATCAGGAATTAAGATCCAAGGAATAATACCCAACAAAATATCTCTGTGTAAAACACAATTATACTTATGTATTACTATTGGAGGACATGATTTCCGACATGTGTTTGTAGTAATGAAGGACATGGCTTTTGACATGATATTGGGAGCAGATTTCATTCAGAAATATCAAGCAGTGATAGACATGAAGACAGAGACGATCAGATTCAAGAATACCGAAGAGATTAACTTCGAGGGAAAAGAAGAGGAAGACATCGAGGGAGATGCTCAATGGTCTCTGATTTTTCATGAAGCTGAAGGAAGAGAAGTCTACAGTGAGGAGGAGTCCCCAGAGCTAGGGGAAATTTTGGAAGAGTATCACGATATTTTCGATATTAAGCCTGGTGAAATTAAAGATTTTGAATATCGTATTCGTGTAAATGATGATGCACCTTTCCATGCTAAATTGTATCCGGTAGCGGAAAAGCATCGAGAGAGGGTAAAAGTGCTTATCAAGGAGATGGAAAGCAACAATGCGATTGAAAAGTACACTACATCTTATGTCAAACCATTAGCAGTAGTGTCTAAGCAAGATGGAAGTCTGAGACTATGTTTAGACGCGCGAAATTTGAATTCAAGATTAATGCCAGAGTATGACAGACCACCAATCATTAGGGAACTGTTAAGGAAATTCCAAGGCAAGGTCTGGTTCTCTAACATTGATCTCACTTCGTCCTACCATCACATTAGGCTTAGTGAAGATTCCAAGAAGTTTACAGGATTTATGTTTGACCAGCAGACATATGTATTCCGCCGTCTACCATTTGGAGTCAAAACATCTGGATCTGTTTTGATCAGAGCACTGGAACAAAATTTGAGTCCTGAAGTAAAGGAGATAGCAATTCGTTACATAGATGATATCCTAATTGCATCTGAGACTAAGGAGGAACATTTGTTACATCTTCAGATGTTATTCGCAGATTTGAGAAAAGCGAACTTTAAAGTAAACCTTCGAAAATGTCAGTTCTTTCGGAAGGAAATAAAATTTTTGGGTCACATTTTGGATGGAGAAGGATACCGTCCCAATGAGACAAAGATACAGGTGATTGCAAATTTCCCTAGACCTACTAGAGTGAAGAATGTCCGCAGTTTTCTCGGGACATGCCAATTCTTTGCAGGGCATTGTCCAAACTTCACCAAGACGGTAGCTCCATTGCAGGAATTATTAAAGAAAGGAAACAAATGGAAATGGGATGAAGATTGTGAACAATCATTTCAAGATGCCAAGAGGTTATTGGTAAACAGCGTGAAATTGGAGTATCCTGACTTTACCAAGAATTTCATCATAGAATCTGATGCATCCACCGTAGGGATTGGAGCTATTCTTCTTCAAGAAGATGAAGATCACAAGAGACGTTACCTGGCGTTCATTAGCAGGAAACTTCGTCCATCAGAAAGGAATTATTACACCACAGAGTTAGAAGCACTTGCTGTAATCTTCGCGTTGGAGTCGTGGAAGAAAATGTTAATTGGACATTCAGTAATTGTGAGGACTGATCACCATGCATTGGAGTTTATCTTGAGAACAAACTTTGCCAGTGATAGGATAACTAGATGGTCACTTTTTATTCAACAATTCAACCTAGTTATTGAACACACTCCTGGAAAGTTGAACGTGGGAGCTGATTTATTGAGTAGAGCAGTGGAGTTACATCTAAAGTTTTTCAAGTTAAACTGACGCAGGAAGATGAGGATACCTTGAGAAGGTTAAGATTGTTGCATTTATCCCAGAGGAGAAACCGACGTTTCAGAAACATTTTTCGTTTTCTACAGGGAGACATGGATCCAAATGATGATGATTTTGTGGAAACTGAAAGAATTTCAAGAGATTTTATGATGTTAGATGGTTTAATCTACAAGTTTGCAGATCGCGACCATACGAAGCTGAGAGTAGTGATACCTCCACGATTGCAAAAACCCATTATCTGGATGGCACATCGAATCGCAGGTCATGCTGGAGTAGATAAGACGGTCAACATGATTCAAGAGAAATTTTCGTGGGAGCGAATGCGACAAACTGTCAGAAACACTATTCGAGAGTGCGACTTATGCCAAAGGAGTAAACATAATTCTAGATTACTGAGAGAATTACCAAGGCCTATTATTCCTTCTAAGCCTTGTGAAATCTTCGCGACTGATTTATATGGTCCTCTCCCAAAGTCTAAAAGAGGTAACCGATATATTCTGGTGACCATGGATGTTTTCAGCAAATACACTATGTTACATCCAATTCAGAAGGCAAACGCAAAATATTGAGCGAAGAGAATTAGAGACAATGTAATTCCGGAAGCAGGCAAACCGGAATTCCTTTTGTCAGATCGTGGACCCCAATTTACATCTTTAGAATTTAGAACCATCATGAATAATCTTGGGATTAGACAATTGTTTTGCTCTATCAGATATCCTGAGAGCAATCCAGCAGAACGCGTGATGGCTGAAATAGCAAAATTTTGCCGCCTCTATTGTCCAAATGAGCTTTGGAAATGGATGGATGTTCTCTCTTTAGCATCCGAATCCATCAACTCTACGATTCATGAGAGTACTGGACAGATTCCCATGTTGCTTCATCATGGAATTAAACCAACAAGATTATGGGATCGAATCATCTCTATTCCACCTGAGATTGAACCAAGTCATCAGATGAGGGAAACTCTAGCTTTAGACAAGTTGAGGAGCCAAGCTGAGAAAAGAGAGCGCAGAGTGAGAGGAAAGCGTTTTCGCAGACCCTTGCGCGTAGGAACTCTTGTTTTAGTGAAAAGACCTACACCCTCTGACGTGCAAAATCGAGTGTACTCGAAGTTTGCAAGCCTTTACGCTGGACCATATCGTATTGTGGAAGTAAACAACAATGGAAGCTATGAAATCGCTAATACACGAACTGGTAACATCGTGGGAACTTATAATGCATCGAATTTGAAGATTTACTATTCAAGAACCAGATGATTTAATGTGTAGATAGGAAAAATAAAAATTTTTCAATTTTTATTTTTTGCTAGGTGTGGGGTGGATGTGCAAAACTCTAGGAATGGGTATTCCAAGATTCAGACACCTAGATATCAAGGGAAAGGCTACAGCCGCTTTTGAAAGTTGAGATATTTGAATATCGCGCTACATTGCTTCTCGAAGCAATTGGAAAGAATATACCGCTAACAGCATGTCAAGTGACGTAGCGAGTAATAGCAGAGGTCGAAGCTATTTATTGATTAAATAGTTAGCCATGGAGTAGAGACTTGAGACTTGGATCAGATTACTGGCACGGCCAAATGAAAGAGAATGCAATTAGTATCAAGTAAATCGGACCAGGGATACCAGAGATATGAGGATTTCTAGATTTCAGCGTGATGACGCGTGACCCTGACAGTTTTGAATAAAAGCCGGCCGGCCGAGGCATCAGGAGCTCACTTCGACACAAGCACTTGCCTAGCAAGGTGCTACTACGCTGAGCCAAGGCACATGGTTGCCGGATCTACGCAGAAGTTATTTTCAAAGTTGTGATAGTCACAAAAGTGCTGCGCTACGAGTGGAACTTAGTAAGTTTCCGGCGAGGAGAATCACTGAGGTGATTTATTTTTCTACAGACACTGGTGAAATATTTTTATTTCTACATGGACATATGCTAGACTTTGTCTAGAATTAGTAATTTTTCACAGTCCAGTAATAACCTAATACTTGGATATTTTAGTCCATTTCAGTCAGTTTCATATTTGTAACTTAATAAACACTCCGATCTATCAGTACATTGAAGACCAGTCTATCACGGTGGTGTTCATTAGTCTACGCAGGGAAACTACATGTTGCTTCGCGCATGGTAGATGGTGTGAAGCCATGCCCAGGGAACGATCTTCAGAACAGCCGTTGATTGGTTAGACTGTCAGTGTTTTCTTGTACTGAGAAGATTACCGTGAGTTATGTTACAACTGACATATCTGAGAATAGATCACTTAGATCTGACCCCATTTAAGCAAACTGTTATGGAGTTAATAGGAGCCAATATTAAAATGGATCAACAGTTACTTCAAACGTCAATATATACTACCACTATGTCTTGCTAGACGGATTGTGGGTATATAATGGCGGCCGATACAAGGATTATACATGCTTGTCCGATAGGGCATGTCTATGGATAAATCTGGTACAGACCAGGTTCATTACGCTTCAAGACCATCCAGAAATGTAAGCCACATTTGAATTATATTATGCCTAGCTAATTGGAACAAACTATTTTTCGGCAGATGACAAACACATTTATTTTTCTTCGTATTTAAATCTTGCAATGATTTACGCAAGACTTGTTGGAGTTATTCTGAGTATTTTCAGCACTCAGAACAGTTTAGGATCGATAACCGAGCATTTCGAGCATTTATTTCAATATTTCATATTTTAGGGATATCACGGAAAACCGTCGATGTAATGGTTGAGTTAAATTATTTTTGTTGAGGAATGGATATTTTTTCCATATTCGAAGATTCGAACATGTGGGTTCTCACATCATGAAATAATAATTAAATATATTTAAAATAATATAACTAATAATAATAATAATCCACTAATAATAATAATAATGATTTTTATAACTTTTCTAAATAATTCTTGGATATTATATTTTCTAATAATCATATGTATTGAGAGAGAGCCTATGAAGTAGTTTAATCATTTCTAGTTTGGAACAGGAGATTTTCCGAAGGAGAGTGGTTAGCGCAAGCCCGCATTCAACCAACATTTCAGTTCTGGTTGAACAGTTCATATTTGCAATGAGCAAAGTATATTTTTCAGATAACACGGAGAGGCATGAAACGGGAAGCAAATGATATTTGTATCAAGTAGGATATTTTTGTATTTGTATAAAATCATGACGTAAATACACATTCGAAAGTGAAATAAAGATATTCATAAGTATGGTAAATTCACGGGTTGAACCGAATGGTAAAATAAAATAAACTTGTAAGTTTATTAATCTTCCAGTGTTGATAACAAGCAGAGGCTTGGTTTATTGTATAAATTTTGGGAAGAAAATTTATGTGTGTGGAGTAGTTGAAATGCCATTCCCAGGTGCGCATGTTTAAGTCGCAGGAATGAGGAGATTTTTTCGAGCATCAATCAAATAGCAGGTTCGATGGCTCAGGTTTATAGTAGGAGTATTGGAACTACACATTTCGTCGTATGAATGACCCGAAGGTTATTTCTTAGAAACCATCAGTTCTTATTTCAACCTTATTTACGGATTCCATTTAGACTTTGATTTTGCTAGAACCCGGATTTGTCATGATAGTAGTTTATTCTTCTTCAGAGGAAGACCTTTGCCGTTGTTGTTGGAATATTGTGTTCTTACACAAATAATAGAATGGGCCACTGCCAATTAAAAATAATTCTATAACCACGAATAATTTGAAGGATGTTTTCAATCCTAGTGCCATGAACTAAATGAATTTATTATGAAGCTATAATTCTTATTTCCGCATTCTGTCGAAGAATTGCAAGTTGTGAAAATTACTAAAATGGCCATGAATATAAATATTTTTCTTAATAATGATTCCAAGTGGAAAATTGAATAGTTGAATGGTTCAACAATTTATTGATCAAGTTGATGATTCAGAAATCATATATTTTGTTAGGAACTTGAAGTTCATAATCGAGTCACTTCTCGAAACATTTAATGTCAGAAGAACGATTAATTGTGTTGTGCTTCGCACAGTTCTTCGATGCTATGCTCAAGGTCAAATACTTTTCAGATGTTATTAATATGTGTAAATAATTTGTGTTGATTCAGAAATAATAATATTTTTTGACAATATTTTTTGAAACTGGAAAAATAAGTGAAAGTTATAAATTCTATGAACATTTATTCTACGAGTGTTAATATTTACGTAAAAATTCAAACAGTGAACTACGATATTTCCAGTAAAGACAATTAAATTTGAACTGGATTTAATCACAAATAAATGAATATAATTTTGGAACACAGTCTACAGGACTAATAATCAGACTTGTGTTTCCAAAGCTAATGGTCAAATGTGTTTGGAAAATTTCTGTATATTGTGTAAATAGGAGTGTGGATCGCCACACGTGAGTGATGCTGCTTTGAGCATTTTTGCAGTCAATTTTAAATTCAAAATAAAATGAGATAATTTTACAGGATGTGTTATACCCAATTGAATCTCCTTCTATCCTTATTGTTGCATTGAGCCAAAAATCAGTAAAGCATTTTTTCATTTGATGTCGTTTTTGCGATTAGCTTTAACCCATCTGGCGCTCCGGGATATTTTGACTCTCGTGCTGACTGATTATTGGTAAAATGCATATGTGGTCGTGCGGACTCCGGTCTAAACGGGCACATAAAATAAGATAGAGAGAGAAATGGCGCCCAACGGGGGGCTCGAGTTAGACATGGTCAATCGCATGCCGATTTAAATTGTGATAATTTTTATAGAAATATTTTGGGAGTTGAGAGATTTCTGGTTTGGATGAATAAATTAGTAGGAAACCCAATTAGTGGGGAAAATTAAAAAATTAACTGGGTTAATAATTAGAATGGGTTTGATTATTTTTGATAATGGCTTAGCCATTAGGGCGTCAAGTAAATTCAGTAGTAAACGTTCGATGACTGGACATACGCATTATTAGAATCCAGGTGGAGGATATTTGAGAACTTGCATATTTTTCTTGTGATATTGTGGTAAATGTAATTCGTAAAAGTAGAGAATTTTGTTTTTCCATCACGTCGACATTATGACAAATCTCATTTTATTAGAGTGTTCCAATTAGCTATTCATATTTCTTGTTCTAGTTATAAGCTTGTGTTTGCCAATATTGTATACCCCTAAGTTTGAATAATAATTGAAAATTATGGAAGAGATGATGAGGATGATGAGGAGTTTGGAGGAGAGTTCAAAAGAAGCTGGACTGCGTGTAGCAGCCATTATGAAAGAAAATACTGAGGCTTTGGAAAGGAAACTTAAAGAAAATTCTGATAAACTTAAAGAAAGTTTAAACGATAAACTTAAAGAAAATTCTGATTCTTTAGAAAATAAACTTAAAGAAAATTTAAACGATAAACTTAAAGAAAATTCTGATTCTTTAGAAAATAAACTTAAAGAAAATTCTGATTCTTTAGAAAATAAACTTAAAGAAAGTTTAAATGATAAACTTAAAGAAAGTTCTGATTCTTTAAAAGATAACTTGAAAGAAAGTTTAGAGGATAAACTCAAGGAAAATTCTGATTTGTTAGAGAGCAGGTTAAAAGATAACTTGAAAGAAAATTTAAATAGTAAATTTAATTCAATGGAAAGTAAATTTAAAGAGAATTCCGAAATTTTGAAAATGTCACTTGAGAGTAAAATGTCTAAATTATGCGAAAAAACACATGAGCTCGAAACTTCATTAGCTACTAACGCAAGTTTAATGGACGATACATTTCGCGATGCCGATCTAAGATCCCAAAGCTTAGCTGATAGGATAGAACACGGTCTTAGGAAAGTTGGTGAAGACATGATCAACCTAGAAGTCAGAGTGAAGAAAGAGAGTAATGAGATGGGAATTCTAGTTGTTCAACGTTTGACAGAACAATTCAAAGAACTTGTAATGGGAGAAATAAGAGAAGGTGTGATTAATGAATTACAAACTGAAATTAAAACCACAGTTGTCAATGAAATTAAAGACACACTCAAGCTGGAGAACCAAGAAGGAATCAAGGAGATTAGGGAATCTTTGTCATCCCATATTCAAGTAATTTCCAAAGATATCCAAGCAACTCAGAAGGACATATCAGATATGACAGGGTCATTGAAAAGTCATGAGGCTGTTATGAACCAAATAACCACTGATGTCAAGGAGAATTGTAAGGAAACCGAAGCAATTAAAAAAATGGCAGAAGAGAACCATAAGGAACTTGAGGCTATGAAAACCCAAATCAAGGACGAGAAGCAGTCTGACCATCTGTTGAAAATGTCAAGTATGAGGGGAAAAGAACAGATACAGATAAATCTAGGAGCAGCTAGAGAAACGGATAGTCAAAGACAGGAGGAGGTCAGGACAGTATTTCAATCCAACCCCATAACTGTATTCAAGAATGTAGAGGATAAGCCTTCTAAATTTTCAGGGCGAGATTCTGTGACACCCGTGGAATTTTTGAGAGAAGCAGGGGATTACCTGAAATATTCCAAGATCCCTAAAGAAAGACAGATCCGAGTGATAGGGAAGTTTTTGGAAGGTCCTGCACTTCTTTGGTTTAGAGCTTTTAGATCCACTCTAACCACTTTTGAGGAGTTTTCTCGTGGGTTATTGAAAAAGTTTTGGTCCCCGGAAACCCAACAGCAAGTCAGAGCAGAATTATATTCGAAGAGATTCTCGACGTCACAACCTACTCGATACTCTACGGACTTTTCTGGACAGCTTTCTAAACTACAACATTTAGATCCGCCGATGCCAGATAACGAATTAATTACTGCATTGATACGTCAGTTTCCAGCAGACGTCCAAAGGACTTTGATCGCTGCTGACATCTATAATATGGAGCAATTTGACGAGGTATTACAGAAGCTTGATCATACGAACGCTCAATTCTTCCATCAGAAGGGAGGAAAGAATAACAACGCTGTGTACGCTGTTATGGCCGACAGTTATTCTCAAACACTTCGAGAGATTCGAGAGGGGCGAGAAGAGAAAACGCCGAGGGAAGATCCCAATAAAGGAGGATGGAATCAGTACAGTAACAGATACAGTTACAAGCCTTATGCAAGACCGGATGGTGGAAATCGATATAATACTCGATGGAGAAGGCCACTGGATAATCAAGGAAGGTACCAGGAAAGAAGATACTATGGTAGAAACAACTACAATAACAGAGGGAATGTGGATACTTGTCAGTCCAATGAAGAGTTCAACAAGGAGACGAGGAAGAACTTGGAAGCAAGACATCAAGATAACTTGCAGTTTTTGGAGCAGAGGCCCAATGAACCAGGTCCATCGGGAACTCAACAATCCCGGGGGAATGGAAACGAAAAAAAACACTTCGAATTCACAGTAGAAGATAGAATTTTAAACACTTTCACTTCCAGAATTATTAAATGGCAAGCAGAGGATGATGACTTAATTCAACAGAATGACGAACGGAAAGAAATGGGTACAAGAATTAGAATGCCAATCATATCATGCGAAGTATTCGGTATGCCTGTCGATACTTTGATTGATACTGGGGCTATGCTTTGTCTGGTGAGTGAGAAGCTTTATATTCTGTGGAAGCTCAAAGAGAATTTAGAGGAGATTCCAGTATCAGGAATTAAGATCCAAGGAATAATACCCAACAAAATATCTCTGTGTAAAACACAATTATACTTATGTATTACTATTGGAGGACATGATTTCCGACATGTGTTTGTAGTAATGAAGGACATGGCTTTTGACATGATATTGGGAGCAGATTTCATTCAGAAATATCAAGCAGTGATAGACATGAAGACAGAGACGATCAGATTCAAGAATACCGAAGAGATTAACTTCGAGGGAAAAGAAGAGGAAGACATCGAGGGAGATGCTCAATGGTCTCTGATTTTTCATGAAGCTGAAGGAAGAGAAGTCTACAGTGAGGAGGAGTCCCCAGAGCTAGGGGAAATTTTGGAAGAGTATCACGATATTTTCGATATTAAGCCTGGTGAAATTAAAGATTTTGAATATCGTATTCGTGTAAATGATGATGCACCTTTCCATGCTAAATTGTATCCGGTAGCGGAAAAGCATCGAGAGAGGGTAAAAGTGCTTATCAAGGAGATGGAAAGCAACAATGCGATTGAAAAGTACACTACATCTTATGTCAAACCATTAGCAGTAGTGTCTAAGCAAGATGGAAGTCTGAGACTATGTTTAGACGCGCGAAATTTGAATTCAAGATTAATGCCAGAGTATGACAGACCACCAATCATTAGGGAACTGTTAAGGAAATTCCAAGGCAAGGTCTGGTTCTCTAACATTGATCTCACTTCGTCCTACCATCACATTAGGCTTAGTGAAGATTCCAAGAAGTTTACAGGATTTATGTTTGACCAGCAGACATATGTATTCCGCCGTCTACCATTTGGAGTCAAAACATCTGGATCTGTTTTGATCAGAGCACTGGAACAAAATTTGAGTCCTGAAGTAAAGGAGATAGCAATTCGTTACATAGATGATATCCTAATTGCATCTGAGACTAAGGAGGAACATTTGTTACATCTTCAGATGTTATTCGCAGATTTGAGAAAAGCGAACTTTAAAGTAAACCTTCGAAAATGTCAGTTCTTTCGGAAGGAAATAAAATTTTTGGGTCACATTTTGGATGGAGAAGGATACCGTCCCAATGAGACAAAGATACAGGTGATTGCAAATTTCCCTAGACCTACTAGAGTGAAGAATGTCCGCAGTTTTCTCGGGACATGCCAATTCTTTGCAGGGCATTGTCCAAACTTCACCAAGACGGTAGCTCCATTGCAGGAATTATTAAAGAAAGGAAACAAATGGAAATGGGATGAAGATTGTGAACAATCATTTCAAGATGCCAAGAGGTTATTGGTAAACAGCGTGAAATTGGAGTATCCTGACTTTACCAAGAATTTCATCATAGAATCTGATGCATCCACCGTAGGGATTGGAGCTATTCTTCTTCAAGAAGATGAAGATCACAAGAGACGTTACCTGGCGTTCATTAGCAGGAAACTTCGTCCATCAGAAAGGAATTATTACACCACAGAGTTAGAAGCACTTGCTGTAATCTTCGCGTTGGAGTCGTGGAAGAAAATGTTAATTGGACATTCAGTAATTGTGAGGACTGATCACCATGCATTGGAGTTTATCTTGAGAACAAACTTTGCCAGTGATAGGATAACTAGATGGTCACTTTTTATTCAACAATTCAACCTAGTTATTGAACACACTCCTGGAAAGTTGAACGTGGGAGCTGATTTATTGAGTAGAGCAGTGGAGTTACATCTAAAGTTTTTCAAGTTAAACTGACGCAGGAAGATGAGGATACCTTGAGAAGGTTAAGATTGTTGCATTTATCCCAGAGGAGAAACCGACGTTTCAGAAACATTTTTCGTTTTCTACAGGGAGACATGGATCCAAATGATGATGATTTTGTGGAAACTGAAAGAATTTCAAGAGATTTTATGATGTTAGATGGTTTAATCTACAAGTTTGCAGATCGCGACCATACGAAGCTGAGAGTAGTGATACCTCCACGATTGCAAAAACCCATTATCTGGATGGCACATCGAATCGCAGGTCATGCTGGAGTAGATAAGACGGTCAACATGATTCAAGAGAAATTTTCGTGGGAGCGAATGCGACAAACTGTCAGAAACACTATTCGAGAGTGCGACTTATGCCAAAGGAGTAAACATAATTCTAGATTACTGAGAGAATTACCAAGGCCTATTATTCCTTCTAAGCCTTGTGAAATCTTCGCGACTGATTTATATGGTCCTCTCCCAAAGTCTAAAAGAGGTAACCGATATATTCTGGTGACCATGGATGTTTTCAGCAAATACACTATGTTACATCCAATTCAGAAGGCAAACGCAAAATATTGAGCGAAGAGAATTAGAGACAATGTAATTCCGGAAGCAGGCAAACCGGAATTCCTTTTGTCAGATCGTGGACCCCAATTTACATCTTTAGAATTTAGAACCATCATGAATAATCTTGGGATTAGACAATTGTTTTGCTCTATCAGATATCCTGAGAGCAATCCAGCAGAACGCGTGATGGCTGAAATAGCAAAATTTTGCCGCCTCTATTGTCCAAATGAGCTTTGGAAATGGATGGATGTTCTCTCTTTAGCATCCGAATCCATCAACTCTACGATTCACGAGAGTACTGGACAGATTCCCATGTTGCTTCATCATGGAATTAAACCAACAAGATTATGGGATCGAATCATCTCTATTCCACCTGAGATTGAACCAAGTCATCAGATGAGGGAAACTAGCTTTAGACAAGTTGAGGAGCCAAGCTGAGAAAAGAGAGCGCAGAGTGAGAGGAAAGCGTTTTCGCAGACCCTTGCGCGTAGGAACTCTTGTTTTAGTGAAAAGACCTACACCCTCTGACGTGCAAAATCGAGTGTACTCGAAGTTTGCAAGCCTTTACGCTGGACCATATCGTATTGTGGAAGTAAACAACAATGGAAGCTATGAAATCGCTAATACACGAACTGGTAACATCGTGGGAACTTATAATGCATCGAATTTGAAGATTTACTATTCAAGAACCAGATGATTTAATGTGTAGATAGGAAAAATAAAAATTTTTCAATTTTTATTTTTTGCTAGGTGTGGGGTGGATGTGCAAAACTCTAGGAATGGGTATTCCAAGATTCAGACACCTAGATATCAAGGGAAAGGCTACAGCCGCTTTTGAAAGTTGAGATATTTGAATATCGCGCTACATTGCTTCTCGAAGCAATTGGAAAGAATATACCGCTAACAGCATGTCAAGTGACGTAGCGAGTAATAGCAGAGGTCGAAGCTATTTATTGATTAAATAGTTAGCCATGGAGTAGAGACTTGAGACTTGGATCAGATTACTGGCACGGCCAAATGAAAGAGAATGCAATTAGTATCAAGTAAATCGGACCAGGGATACCAGAGATATGAGGATTTCTAGATTTCAGCGTGATGACGCGTGACCCTGACAGTTTTGAATAAAAGCCGGCCGGCCGAGGCATCAGGAGCTCACTTCGACACAAGCACTTGCCTAGCAAGGTGCTACTACGCTGAGCCAAGGCACATGGTTGCCGGATCTACGCAGAAGTTATTTTCAAAGTTGTGATAGTCACAAAAGTGCTGCGCTACGAGTGGAACTTAGTAAGTTTCCGGCGAGGAGAATCACTGAGGTGATTTATTTTTCTACAGACACTGGTGAAATATTTTTATTTCTACATGGACATATGCTAGACTTTGTCTAGAATTAGTAATTTTTCACAGTCCAGTAATAACCTAATACTTGGATATTTTAGTCCATTTCAGTCAGTTTCATATTTGTAACTTAATAAACACTCCGATCTATCAGTACATTGAAGACCAGTCTATCACGGTGGTGTTCATTAGTCTACGCAGGGAAACTACATGTTGCTTCGCGCATGGTAGATGGTGTGAAGCCATGCCCAGGGAACGATCTTCAGAACAGCCGTTGATTGGTTAGACTGTCAGTGTTTTCTTGTACTGAGAAGATTACCGTGAGTTATGTTACAACTGACATATCTGAGAATAGATCACTTAGATCTGACCCCATTTAAGCAAACTGTTATGGAGTTAATAGGAGCCAATATTAAAATGGATCAACAGTTACTTCAAACGTCAATATATACTACCACTATGTCTTGCTAGACGGATTGTGGGTATATAATGGCGGCCGATACAAGGATTATACATGCTTGTCCGATAGGGCATGTCTATGGATAAATCTGGTACAGACCAGGTTCATTACGCTTCAAGACCATCCAGAAATGTAAGCCACATTTGAATTATATTATGCCTAGCTAATTGGAACAAACTATTTTTCGGCAGATGACAAACACATTTATTTTTCTTCGTATTTAAATCTTGCAATGATTTACGCAAGACTTGTTGGAGTTATTCTGAGTATTTTCAGCACTCAGAACAGTTTAGGATCGATAACCGAGCATTTCGAGCATTTATTTCAATATTTCATATTTTAGGGATATCACGGAAAACCGTCGATGTAATGGTTGAGTTAAATTATTTTTGTTGAGGAATGGATATTTTTTCCATATTCGAAGATTCGAACATGTGGGTTCTCACATAATGAAATAATAATTAAATATATTTAAAATAATATAACTAATAATAATAATAATAATCCACTAATAATAATAATAATGATTTTTATAACTTTTCTAAATAATTCTTGGATATTATATTTTCTAATAATCATATGTATTGAGAGAGAGCCTATGAAGTAGTTTAATCATTTCTAGTTTGGAACAGGAGATTTTCCGAAGGAGAGTGGTTAGCGCAAGCCCGCATTCAACCAACATTTCAGTTCTGGTTGAACAGTTCATATTTGCAATGAGCAAAGTATATTTTACAGATAACACGGAGAGGCATGAAACGGGAAGCAAATGATATTTGTATCAAGTAGGATATTTTTGTATTTGTATAAAATCATGACGTAAATACACATTCGAAAGTGAAATAAAGATATTCATAAGTATGGTAAATTCACGGGTTGAACCGAATGGTAAAATAAAATAAACTTGTAAGTTTATTAATCTTCCTGTGTTGATAACAAGCAGAGGCTTGGTTTATTGTATAAATTTTGGGAAGAAAATTTATGTGTGTGGAGTAGTTGAAATGCCATTCCCAGGTGCGCATGTTTAAGTCGCAGGAATGAGGAGATTTTTTCGAGCATCAATCAAATAGCAGGTTCGATGGCTCAGGTTTATAGTAGGAGTATTGGAACTACACGTTTCGTCGTATGAATGACCCGAAGGTTATTTCTTAGAAACCATCAGTTCTTATTTCAACCTTATTTACGGATTCCATTTAGACTTTGATTTTGCTAGAACCCGGATTTGTCATGATAGTAGTTTATTCTTCTTCAGAGGAAGACCTTTGCCGTTGTTGTTGGAATATTGTGTTCTTACACAAATAATAGAATGGGCCACTGCCAATTAAAAATAATTCTATAACCACGATTAATTTGAAGGATGTTTTCAATCCTAGTGCCATGAACTAAATGAATTTATTATGAAGCTATAATTCTTATTTCCGCATTCTGTCGAAGAATTGCAAGTTGTGAAAATTACTAAAATGGCCATGAATATAAATATTTTTCTTAATAATGATTCCAAGTGGAAAATTGAATAGTTGAATGGTTCAACAATTTATTGATCAAGTTGATGATTCAGAAATCATATATTTTGTTAGGAATTTGAAGTTCATAATCGAGTCACTTCTCGAAACATTTAATGTCAGAAGAACGATTAATATTGTTGTGCTTCGCACAGTTCTTCGATGCTATGCTCAAGGTCAAATACTTTTCAGATGTTATTAATATGTGTAAATAATTTGTGTTGATTCAGAAATAATAATATTTTTTGACAATATTTTTTGAAACTGGAAAAATAAGTGAAAGTTATAAATTCTATGAACATTTATTCTACGAGTGTTAATATTTACGTAAAAATTCAAACAGTGAACTACGATATTTCCAGTAAAGACAATTAAATTTGAACTGGATTTAATCACAAATAAATGAATATAATTTTGGAACACAGTCTACAGGACTAATAATCAGACTTGTGTTTCCAAAGCTAATTGTCAAATGTGTTTGGAAATTTCTGTATATTGTGTAAATAGGAGTGTGGATCGCCACACGTGAGTGATGCTGCTTTGAGCATTTTTGCAGTCAATTTTAAATTCAAAATAAAATGAGATAATTTTACAGGATGTGTTATACCCAATTGAATCTCCTTCTATCCTTATTGTTGCATTGAGCCAAAAATCAGTAAAGCATTTTTTTCATTTGATGTCGTTTTTGCGATTAGCTTTAACCCATCTGGCGCTCCGGGATATTTTGACTCTCGTGCTGACTGATTATTGGTAAAATGCATATGTGGTCGTGCGGACTCCGGTCTAAACGGGCACAGTACCTCAGGTGAGTGTGTATCTCTCAGGGTATCACAAACAACTAAACTCCTACCATTTGTCATACCTCATTGTACTATTGTAATACACTACATTATTGTACCATCCCGACATTCAGGGGATCCAGCACACCATCAAATAGCCCCTAGTAAATAAGTACTTCTTAACACAACAGCCCGATAGTTCTTCATTGTCATTGTCACCTTTATTACTGCCTGACTCCCCGCACACACCTTGGCCAGTCATCGCACTATCACAGGATTGCTACGCCAGCAGTATTAGTTTGTTTACAAGTAGCGGCCTTGCTCTCATAGCACGCACGCACATCGACCGCGATACGTGACATCGGCAACTCTTTAGGCTTGTTCGCCGCAGCTATCACTTAGCCCGTCCAGTATTATCTTCCTCCTTGAGGCGCATCCTTTGAATCACAACCCCCATCGCGTAGAGCTTCGCTCGCTCCTCCCCGACACCTGTCCGACATCACGTCCTCGATCCACGGTCTTAGAACACCCTTTGCACTCCCCCCTAATTATCCGCAACTCTCCACACACACTCCCACACTCTCTTACCCCGATTCAGCTCCTCAAAAGGCTAAAACAATATAGGGATATAAGGATACACCATAGTAGTCACTGATATACATTACTATTCAACCTGTTCCAACGATATACTCTGGCATAAATACCAGCATGGAGGAAATTTGGATCTAATCCCTGAATCCACCTTGAAGAAGCTCGGGAATGATAACCACGTCTCATTAACTGGAAGCATTCACACTCAATTTCGCTTTTGAAAATGAAAATCCACAGCCTGTTCCTAATTTCCGTTGTTGACAAAGAAAAATAATATAGAAGAGTGATCAATCCTAATCAGTGTAGCTATATATAGTGATATCGGACATCGTAGTCATCACTCTCGTGAACTTACTTTGTGCTTTTAATATTTGTTAACTTAGATCTATGTTTTATGGTGATATTGTTGATGATTGTTTCAGGGATTATAACATCCAAGTTATATGCCCTTAATCAGGTAATTAATTTAACGAACCAATATTATATTTAAAGTATTAAGCCTGCCCTCCCCCCTATCAATTCAAACCGAATTGAACGAAATTTCGTATAGAGGTAACATTAGTAAAGGGCACCTCAGTGTCATGTTTTATATTGACGCATCTTTACCAAAACTAAATGGCAGCCACTCAAATGGTCAAAACTTAAAATTAAATTTCGACCAAACTAATTATGGGATCGTTACCAAATTTGGTAAAAACATATCTTCATACGGGACCCATCTTACGCCCAATCAGCCATTTCAGAATGGCGGCCGTGTGAATTATGCAAACTTTATAATCTATAACATGGGACCCACCAGTTCCGATAATCAAACCGAGAATCGTTTAAATTGTTCTAAAGGACGTAGCCCTTTCGAAACTAAAAGTTTATATTGTAATATTATAGTGCAGAAGTGACTTTAAGAAGCTGAGCCGTCTTCGTTACAAGACAAGATGGCAACTGATCTCTCGTTCTGACCTATATTTCACTAATTTGAGTATTTTGCATGCAATATAGCCTACTGATAGAAACAATATGAACTTTGTATGAAATTGGTTATAATGAATATATGTGTATATATATATATATATATCAGTGAAGAAATCGTTTAGTCAAAGTCATTATTTGCTAAGACGTTGTATGTAAATCAAGATTGATAACGTTTGACTTGGGAGGATACGCTTGTCTCTGTGCTTAGAGCATTGGTCTTTCACCTGGCGGGCGGGGGTTCAAAACCTATCAGAGTTGTATCTCTTTACTTGGTTCTTTTATATTTATGGTTTTTTAAGTACTAAGACGCTATTAGATTGAGCGTTATATTGTGCATTTTGCAATGGAAAATATATATTTAAGTAAAACAAAGTTGCCTCCAGATCTGCACTAGTGACATCTACTAGCAACCAGTTGAACTATGCGTGAGCTAACCACAGCCTACTAGATGTGAGCTGCGCTCTATACCGGCCTTGAGATTCCCAGTTAGTGAACCCATGCATACGGTGTCGTTGAAAAAATGCTCTTGTTGCCGATATAGCGCGCTCACCCCCAAGGATGGGCGCGATTAAAAATTAGCTGTGCAGTAGGTTTATTAAATGTGTTTCTCCCAGTGATACGTTCAGACCAACGAGTATTGTTTCAGTTTCAATTATTGTAAGTAGTCGGTGTTAATTTACTGAATCCCTACGTTGTTCGGAGTGTAAAATGCTGGGGTAAATTATAAACTATCGTGTGCCATTTTTCACTTCGAATAGGAAGAAAATAGGAGGTGATAAAGACAAAGAGTTATAACTATACCCATACATTTAGGAGAAAGTTGGCTATATGTTCTTCCCTGAACATATTGTTTCAATTCAGAAGTACCCTTGAAGTGCTGCAATTGAATTTCTCATTTTGCAGAGCAAGAGTGAATATACTTCGATTTATTGATTGTTTGTTGTAGTGGAACAGCGAGGACGACTGGCCCTGAATAGGCTATACAGTGAGTCCGGGAATGTTCTCCGTAGCGAGAGCTAGCTACATCAGTTACGTTGGCAGCATTTCTGCCGCTTTCATCATAACGAACAAACGGTAAACTTTGTACTCACCACGGCCATTAATAACAGATGCTGGAAGTGTTGTCCTTGTGTTCGAAGACAGGCATCAACACGTCTACACATATTGTCGAGGACTTACAATAAAGTTTCTTGCGGAATGGACTGCATATAATTAATGATATTCACTTTAAGTTCCTCAATCGTTTTTGGATTAGTTTTGTATACCTCGGATTTCGTGTTGATTTTCTTGGACTACGCAGCATTATATCGGAGATTTCATCAAGTTATTCGTCTGTTAAAAACGTAGGCCTGCCTGTTCCCGGTACATCGTGAACTGAGCCAGTCACACGAAATTTACTTATCAAATCCCGAACGGTATCACGGTGTGGACACTTTGAATTAGGAAACCACGCCTGAAATCTTAATTTTACATTTTCTGTAAACCGATCGCCTTTGCGAAAAACGTATTAAAAAAACTCTCTCTTCAGTAGTAAACATTTCCGCCTGTATACTGTTGCACTCTTCCAATAATCTATCTGAACGCTCGCTTACTGCATTACACACTGAAGCCATACACGCTCGCTTATCGCAATACACACTGACGAATCCGATAGCCTACAGCCCACACGCGCGGGAGTCCACCTTTCAAGGACACAGTGCTGCCAACTAAACTGATGACGCAACCACTCGCAGCTGCACGTAGCCACTGCGGAGAACATTCCCGGGCGCCCTGTACTTCTTACAGCAATATTGTCGCATGGTGTAGAGAAAAAACTAATAATTACTCAAGTGATTGGAAGAGACATGAATAGTATAACAATGTTTATCCTAAATGCATAATTATGGTAGAAAATAATTTTGTTCGCCCTATATTGCTGGCTGAATTGTCACAAGTCATTCTAATAATATTCCATTCATGAAGGTGAGATATCATTAATTATTATTAGTGATTTGTATCAAAAGGATGATTGACTGTACATTATGTGAGTGTTGCAATATGGCGCCATAACTTATCAGTCCTTCGAAGTTCTACAGAATATAACTTTTTAAACTACATTATAAAGCATTATAGATGTTCGAAGATCTCTCAGAACAGAGTTGATAAAGTTTAATTTAGCTATAACACAACTATTTCGAAGAAGCGGAACTCTGGAGAATATTATTACTTGACTGTGATATTAATAGAAACAGGTTAGTTGATATTCATGACATTTTAATGATTACGTTATGTCTTCGGGGCCTGAATCTCTTATACCTCTGCTCAGCCAATAGTATGGATTTGAAGGGCGATGAGTCAACAACTTAACTCCGTCAAATTATCCATACACTGAATTCTCCAGGAATGCTAGCTTACTGACTGAGGTTGAAATTGTGTGCTGGTATGGCATTATTGTATATTTTGAATCCTCCACATAGAAACTGCAGTTTTTACTGGATGTTGAGATCATTCAAACGGTTTCCGAAGCCTCTTTAGAATACTTTAATTTAAGCGGCTTCAATTGAACACAAACAAAAATTGCTTCGGAATGACTATCAGTATGTAGTAGGGGCAGTCTCTTACACTTGATGGCATAGGATGAATCCAAAACTGAATTTTCCAGGGATAGTTTCCTGCTCGAGAATCAGTTGTTCGAGTAACTGCAATATTAACAACGGAGGGGGAATGCAAGGCGACAGTCCTGTGTGCTGAGCATTCATTTATACTTCGCTCATTGTTGATTTAAAGTTTATAGACGTTCCATTATGTGGTTCATTTAAGTGGTATTTTGGTTTTGATACCCCCCAGGGGCTCACATCTAGTGGGACGTGGGTTGGCGACCACGGGACCCCAGCTGTGTCAGGCATTGCTTCCACTTACTTGTGCCGGGCTCCTCTCCGTCTTCTTTCCTGTCGACCTCACTTGGTCAACTCTTGTTCTCTTCCAACCCCGAAGGTATTAGGGTATCCGAGGCCTAGGGAGTCTCTTCCTTTCCCGCCTTAATTGGCCCTTGTCTCATCTTTTCTGATTCCCTCCTTCTGCGAGGGATCAGCCTTCTTTTTCTTTTCCTTTTCCCTCCTGCCTTGTGCTCAAGGCCCTCAAAAAGGCAGAGTGTATGTAGCCCCACCACTTCTGGTGCACCCTAGATAATGCTACACCCTCAGGGGCTCACGGCTGGTGAGTTCGGGAGTTGGCGACCCCGAGGGATTCCTGAGCTGGGTCCGTTTTCCCCTTTTGTCCCTTACCTATGGGGCGGACCCTCTCCTCTCTCCCCTCTCCTCTCCTCTCCACCTTTCATTATATTTCCTTTTCTCTTTAAGATTCCCGCACCTTTTTGTAGGTATTCGTAATCTACGTTGCATTTTGTAAGGTTTTTCGATCTAAATTCCATTTTGTGAGTGTTTTTCAACCTCACTTGCATTTTTTAAGGATTGCCAATCAAAATTGCTTTTTAGTAAGTCTTTCAATATAGGGGGGTCTTCTTGTGAGTATTTTGAATTTCAATTGCATTTTGTATTTTCAACCTACCCCGCTTTGTTCAAGTAGTTAAGTCTCAATTGCAATTTTGTGGGTATTTTGAATCTAAATTACATTTTGTAATTATTTTCAATCTAAATTGCATTTTGTAAGTATTGTCCATCCAAATGAGAAGTTTGAATCTACCATACCTTTTGTAAGCAATTTCAATTGCATTTTGTATTTTCAACCTACCCCGCTTTGTTCAAGTACAGTACAACCTGTCACATCCGGACCTGTGATATCCGAACCCTCCCATATCCGGACACATCTCCGAATGAATTTTTAAGTCGTAGTTGAGAGCGAGGATACATTAGTGTGCTAGTCAGGGAGGACGAGTGAAAGTTGCAGCGCTGGAAGGCTATGTGCGTGCTTGACCGCGAGGGGTTGTGGCCTGACTCGGTCAACGATATCTTCCCGGAAACTCATCCCACTCACGGCTTCTGCTTGCCTGCCACCAACGTCAACACGAGGCTGCCTCTCTTTCTACCCTTCAGTCTGTGCGTGTGTCTTGAAGCGACAGTTTGTTTTGCGAGTGTGTTTCTGTTGTTACTGTTATTGTTTACCGTTGTTATCGTTATTCTTATCTTTTAATCTTGTTTTTTTTGTTGCTAAAATGTCCGAAAAAAGGAAAAAAAAATTGTTGTTACGATGGAAGAAAAGTTCCGTGCTCAAAAAGGTTAGATGCTGGTGAAACAGTCAAGAAGATTGCCGCGGATATGGGAGTAGGAACAAGCACTGTGAGTGACTGGAAAAAGGCTCGGAGTGATATTGAAAAGTGGTGCTCGTCACAAGCGTCAACAAGTGGTGTTAAAAAACTTAAAATGATGAAAAAGGCAGCTAACAACCAAGTTAATGAGGCATTGTTTCTTTGGTTTACCCAAAGAAGAGGACAACGCCCCTATAATGAGTCACTCTGAGGCATTCAAGACCATAGAATCTTTAATCACTTATGTAGAAAATCAAGATGAAACGAGTGTGACTGAAGTGATGCTTTTAAGAAGATTGAGGGACTTGGCATCCAAAAAGCGTGTACAGTGCGTGAAGCAACAGAAAATCACAAACTTTTTCAAAAACTAATGTAGAAACAGTAGACCTAAGTAAAGTGCGTGAAGCAACAGAAAATGACAAACATTTTCAAAAAATTATGTAGAAGCAGAATGTACTGTGTATTTATGTAAGTACATGTACTGTAAAGCATGTATTATTATAATTAAATTACTGTATTTTAATTTAGTTTAAAGCAATTCTAGTTCTTAGCCTATGTACAGTATACAGTTAACAAAATGATACTAAACCGTTAAAAACATTACAATTAATCAACAACAAACTCGTGAATTATTTCTGGTCACCTAGCTATTTGTAAAAACAGCCTTGTGATATCCGGATTTTTCCATATCCGGATCGGCCGGTCGTCACATTAGTCCGGATATGACAGGTTATACTGTAGTTCATTCTCAATTGCATTTTGTGGGTATTATGAATCTACATTACATTTCGTGCGTATTTTCAATCTCATTTGTATTTTGTAAGTATTTTGATTTCACTTGCATTTTTAAGTATTTCGACTGTACGTTGCATTTTGTACGTATTTTGGACTTAACCTACATTTTGTGTGTATTTTTCAATCTATTCCTTTTGTGAGTATTTTCGTTCAAAATTCCCTTATGTGCGTATTACCGCTCTCCATTTGGTGAGTAGTTTCAATCTGAGTTCCTTTTTGTAAGTATTTTTCCTGCTACATAAGGCATAATTGTTGGGGCTCACTGTCTATTTTATCTAAACCATTTTCGTTTCATCCATAGCAGTGAGCTGTTTTTTTTATCTTCATCGTTTCATTTCAAGCCATTTCACTTCGTCAGGGGCCGATAACCTCGATGTTAGGCCCTTTAAAACAACAATTATCATCATCATCATTGGTTTTGATTGTTGTGTTGCCGATGTTGTTCCTCTTGAAGCCGGCTTTGCCTTCTTGATTTAAAGTAATGTTTCTTTGTTATTTAGTTTCGAAGATCAAAGTTGTTCAATGACTAATTTTGTTCATTTTTCTTTGCTTCATTGTCACAGAACGCTATGAAATCACTACCTTTGAGCTATCCTAATAGCAGTTATATTGGTACCAATAGTAGACTTACGAATTAAATTGATAAATAGGTAAAACCATAAAGACACGTGATTGTATGATAGTTTTTGACCGGTAAGTACCAAAGGACGTTCGAAGAACGGGTATTTTTGTTAGTAGTGTTATTATGCTAAGCATTGTTCAAAATGCAACTCATCAAATAAAGCACTCTACTTGAAGTCATTTTCTGTAAATTTCAAAACACGGACTAATTGTCACTAAATTTAGTTATAATCACATCTAAATGCAACCGAACGAACAAGATATAATGCCTTAAAAATGTTCACTTGAAAATAACCAAACTATCAATAAATCACATTCTAGGCATTTTTGAACACAACTGAGTCACTAAATCATGTTCCGAACATTTGACAACACAACCAAATCACTAAATTATGTTCCGAACACTTGACAACACAACCAAATCAGTAAATCATGTTCCAAACATTTGACAACAAAATCAAATTAGTAAGTCATGTTTCGATCATTTTAAAACACAATGAAATCACTAAATCATGTTCCGAACATTTTACAACACAACGGAATCATCTGAATGACCCCACACCATAGCCGTGTACCTTGGGTCACACACCCCAGCCCTCCCTGTCCTGTGCTAATCGTTTCATCTTTAGATAGCCACCACACCTTACATCCAAGGCAGTGTGTTTAATATATTCTAACCTTGGTCTACCCCTACAGTTCTTGTCCTCGTCCCTTCCTTCCATAATTAAGTTTGCTATTCCTGAGTGTCTTAGTATGTGACCTACCAACCTCTCTTGTTCTTCATCATTCTTCTGTAACATCACTTCTCAAATGATTCTATTCTCCTCTTTTCTGCTGCACCAACAGTCCATGTTTCAATTCCATAGAGTGCCACACTCCAGAGAAAGGTTTTCAAAAGTGACTGCTTGATACTAAATCGATATTCGATGTCAACAGATTACTTTTCTGTAGAAATGCTTTCCTAGCCTGAGCCAGCCTACTTTTGATGTGTAACATCTTTCCGCTCGGTTGCTGGATAGTTTTGTGGGAGTGATTTTGAAAATTGGGGACGGAAGTGAATCGGGCGGAAGTGGATCGAACGGAAGTGGATCGGACGGAAGTGAAGACGCACTGCCCGAAAAATAGGACGGAAGTGAATCGGGCGGAAGTGGATTGAACGGAAGTGGATCGGACGGAAGTGAAGACGCACTGCCAGCTGGATGTACAATTGAAAATGTGTGTATTGGAAACAAGGCAGTGTGTGCTCTGTAGCGCGAGAATGTTATGGCAATACAGTAGGCAGTGCATTTATCAGGCACTGGTTTGACGAGCACAGTGGCAAATGTTTCACCGACTTTCATTTGTCATTGAGCAGTTTATGAAGCTTCACGTTCAAGGTTGAATATCACATGGGGTAGGACAAAGACGACAAATGACATTTAAGTAAGCGGCATTATTGTCAAGCTGTGGGTGAGTATTCAAATATTAAATGCATAACAGAATGTTGTTATATGAGTGGAATAAAAGCTGTATTTTCATCATATGTGAGACTAGGTCATTTCATGATTGTAGGAAGCAATGTTTTGATTCTTTACGACGAACTGTATGAGAGCCTTGAGAATAATGAATGTTATAGTTACTGAGGAATGTGCTCACAGTATTTGAGAGTACTGTCGACATTGTCTGTCACTTTGTTATTATGAATTATTAATGTAAAAGGAAGGAAGGAAGCTTGTAGTTTTGCGAGTCCGTTAATCTCACGATCATGATCCACGGTACCTCCCTTTTACGTGGAATGCGAACCACAGGATATGGCATTTCAATTCGAAAATATCACATGTATTGAACCGAACGGTATTAGGCTGACTGGTGTCAAACCTGGACCTCTGGGATAAATGAGAACAGACTAGAGATACCAGCAAGAAACGAACACAAGGTCTTTTTAGGGAGTTTAAGCTATAAAAACCCCTAGAGAAAGTACACAGTAAATCACTGTTGTGATATGAACAAATTCTGACATTATTTGTTAATATAATGTAGAAAACATTAGCAGAATACGGCAGTATTGGGCTGTAGGAGGCATACAATTCTGGACTTAGTGCAGAGATTTGGAACTCTTGACAGATTGAAAATGAGCCTGGAATAGAGGCGTGGTTTCGTGGAGCCATGCCAGTCACTAGGATCTATTTATGCTGTCTGAGACAAGGCAGGACAGTAATATATGGGCAAGTGAATCCCCGACACATAAGGAGATGTCCAATGGGGTGAGAAGATGCCAGAAAAATTTAATGATTACTCGTGAATGGAGTAACTCAGAGACATGAGGATTGCACGTATGTGAATGTATTGCCATGAGGCTAATTATCAAGCCGTTAAACATTGAAATGAGGCAGATTTAATGTAACGCGCAAGGACATTGTAGGAATGAGGCCAGCGCCATCATCGGACCATGTCATCGGGGAAAAACCACTGACGCGGCTTGGGGACGCGCTGGCAAAGGCAATTAATATTAATTAATTGGCCGATCGATCCTCGGACACACAGGCGGATATGTGATCAGCGAGGCAAAATAGACCAGGAAAACGTTATTTCAAGACCAGAGAAGCACGGAGAGCGGAGATGAAGCTCCAAGGAAATTTTAGACCTACTTTTCGCCTCCAAACAGATATAAGGTCAGTGGAACGAGCAGTTGAGGTCAGTTGAACCATATTCTAGTGCGGAGCGCACGTTGCCGGAGTCCAGGAGGGGGACGCGCGCACTTTAGTATGTTGATTGCTCATCAACATAATAAACATGCAGTATAACGCATAGTTAGAACACGTAATAAGGACAGTCGTGCCATACTTTTATAGTCGGCATTACAAGTGATTAATATTGAGTACGCAGTAAATGTACAGTGTGGTGTACAAGTTAAGACAATGTCATATTAGGTCAATCGTACCTCATGACGAGGAGATATTATGTGGTATCATAAAACTGTACGTGGAACTGTCCAAGGCTTGGTTATAAGCAAATCATTCAAGGGGACTGTAAGTTCAGTCGAAGGACAATTGAAAGTGGTAATTGTACAAGTACAATGTACAATGGACGAGCGCGATATATAAGTTATTTGTTAGACATGGTAATAATATGTCGAATTGCGCAGGTATAAACATTTGTTATACGGGTGATGCATTTTCACAGGGATACCACTTTAATTAACGTTCAGGACGATATGGAAGCATATCTATGCTATATCGGGAAATTATCAAAGGATAGGAGTTGACAGACATTGGGGACCGCTGGGAATCGTCAGGCAATGTAACGAGACTCTCAAACGAGATACGGGGGTATTCGTGGAGGAAAGGTGTTCAACACCTACATTTCTGAGATTCTGCAAGAAGGGTCAACCAGTGAGAAATGTACATAGTGATCGTGTGATTTTAGTGATGGTCATTTAAATATATGTAAAATTACCAGTGTAATAATTGATATAACGTGTTTTGTGAAAAAGGAAGCGACAGCTTCGACATGGAGATGCAAAGTGCAGTGTGTTTTGTAATGCAAAAATTATGTGAAATGTGTGTGAAAAGTGAAATAATGCCTTGCTAATTTGCAAATGATGGCAGGCATTAAGGGAGAAAATGTATGGTCGGAGTCACCAGATTAGCCAATGTAAGTACCCAAAACCATGATTTTGTAGTGAATGTAGTCCACTGTATGTTGAGTGATGTCAAAATTGTAGAATATGCCAATAAGAGTCAATTTTGGGAGGTAGAACCTTCAGATATTAATGTTGTGTTGATTTTAGTCAAGTTGAGATGTCTTTGTACATCATTGAGTGGATAGATCGTTACCACTAATGTAAAAATGGCAATCGAGTTAAAAGGAAAGTTAACGTAACGAACACGGATGTTCGGATATTGATTATATAAATACGGTTACGTTGTGTCGGTATAGGGGAAATTTATGTCAGTAATAATAATAATAATGAGAATAAATGAATACACATCAGGGAGAATGTTTGTAAGCAAAATATATGTGCTAAGTTGGAATACTTGTGTATCCAAGCAGTAGTACTACGTGATGGGCTATGCAAAGGAATTTAATAACAGAGTATATTATTATAATGGATAAAGAAATATGCAAGAATAGGAACTGGAAGGGTTTAATAGAGAATTGAATCGCAGCTTGATGAATGAGCTTATAAGAGCAATTGATAGAGATTATCTTACTAATTAAAGGACGGGATCATCTCACAATGGTCATGGGAGCCAGGTAGTCTAATCGACGTGTGAAATCTCGTATAGCCAAGGGCATACAGAGGTATTATTGTTGCCAGAGCGTATTTAGTGAAGGAAACTCTATCTCTGAGTATTGCTATGAAATGTTCCAGGTTCGAATCCAGTGGTGCATGGGCGGATAACAATGGACACCTCAGCATGACACCTGATATCGACCGAGAACTAGCTATTGTGTGAATAAATTCAGCTCCTGGGAGTGAATTTGGACTGCAGGAAGTGGTGCCTGACCGTGTTCTTTAACAAAAAGATGCCGGCTATTCCAATTCGACATGTGTTTGATGAATCTCGTTCCTTCATATGAATATAAATGGACCTGTTGAGGCCAGCTATTAGTATCCTAAGGATAGGAATAAATGCTTAAACAATTCCATATTCTGTCTTGCATACAGTTGAGTTAGATCATATGTGTTGTGCGGGTCATTGAGACGGCACTATTGTATTTGAAGCTACGTGCTACTGCTTGGAAAGAAAAGAAAAAAGGGCAAGAGGGAGGTAACAAGTGTTTTGTTACAGCCCTCTGCGGACCTATTGTATACAGGAAGGGCCAGGGGGAAGAGGCTTTAAACTACCCAGGCTTGGAGGGTGACATTTAGAGTGGAAAGACTTTGAAACCCTGTTTGTTATAAAATAATTATTGTAGTATTGTATAATGAATTTGTGTGGTTTGAAACACATTGATATTTAAGGATCATTCTGATAACTTAATACTTGGCGAACTTATGAGATGTTAAAAGTTGCATTTTTATACTGATATTGTCACCTATTTCCGAAGGTGGATACCAGATGTCACACGCTACGCCCACGCAAGGGTAGCATAAAATCCCAACCGACACAGCGGTAACGGAATCATTATGAAATTGAACTCATTACGGCTTACAGTGGAACTACATAAAGGGGTAGAATTACAAGTAACAGTGGAGTTGCAAGTAAATCTGATGTACAACTCATAAATTGGTTAATGCATGGTAGAGCATTTTGGTGGGAAGAGAAATACAGACAATAATTGTACGCATAATGTAAAGTAAAATGTGTTGAGAATAAACAACTAGATTGTGAAATTAAAGTGGTCACAATAGGTGACGTAAGATTGTAAGTACAGTTGTATGTGTATTTTACCAGTGCATCAGCGCACTTGAGAATGAATTTCATGTTAGTCTCATGGTAAATGAATCAATAATCATTTGGATTTGCGAGGATAAAATGCGAATAATAGTGGATTGAAGGTATAAGTTTTGCATTGTTTTGTGTTTTATTGTTGGGATTGTGTTTTTGTCTGAGTGAAGCCATGATTTAGAGCTCAATTAAAGTCTTTAGAATAGAGTTGTGCCTTATTATTGTAGAGTTGATACCTTTTAGTCTCAGATCAAAAATATGCAACTGCTCAGTGGGTGAACGGTACACGCCTGAGGACTGATGCTAGCTGGAGGCAGAAGCATGTTTTCCATGGAAATTATGCACATGGGTACAGTATTGACCGGGAATCAAACCCGGTCTACCTTGGTGAGAGACTAACAGCTTGACCGCTGCGCCACAAATGTGAAAGTAGCATATCTCCAATTTAATCTATACATTCATCATAGTACCAGTATGAAAATGGAGTGTAAATTAACATTTTAAGAATGTCCAAGCTGTGTAGTATAAGAGTAGGATAACATGTCAGCTATGTTACACATCATATGCGACTACTGTAAGGCTCGTATCTTTTATTATATCCTCGTCCTCCATTACTGGTTATTTTGCTTCCTAAGAAACAGAAGTTTCCTAATTCATTCAAGGGGACCTCGTAGCCTAGAGAGGTCAAATATGTGAATTTATTTAAAGTTTAGCCTCATAACGCACACATTTCTGAATAAATCTACGTTTCCTTCATAAAATTCAGACAGTTTTTTCCACCAGTGTGCGCGTGAGAGGTCACCTCTAACTGTGGAGGTAACATAGAATTTCCATGTGTTTAACTTTTAAATTGAAGCTTCCATTAACTGATTCTTTCCGTTTTAGGTAGGCCCTACATGTTTCTTGAGAAGTAGCTATAAGAATGAAACTTACACAACTTTCTCTTCATACACTGATTATGAAAATAGTGCATAGTAATGGCAATCTGTTGCGTAGAAGTGAAAATACTGGAATGTCAAACTATGAAAATTTGTCTTTAATCGCAAAGAAATGAATCACATTTTATTTAACTAGCAACCCACCCCGGCTTCACCCGGTATCTTTAACGGTTTACCCAGCGTTTAAAAGTTTAAAAGGCGTATTTTTTTCTATTTCAATGAACTATGACCTATATCCGTTTCCCGTCTCGGCATGATGGGTTAAAATCACTGACTGGACTATTAATTGCATTATCATGGACTAGCAGAAGTGCCCGGCATCGCCCGGTGGACATATTTGTTTTATGTATGATAATGAATACTACTACTGAACTGGCACATAATACTTAAACTAACAGAAAAACATATTTTAAAAATATAACTTTTTGTGGTGGTGGTAGTGGTGGTGGTGGTGGTGGTGGTGGTGGTAGTGGTGGTGGTGGTGGTTGTAGTGGGGGTGATAAGTAGTAAAGTATAATTGACGTAACATTTAGTTCATTTTCCCGTAATGATAATAATGAATGGCGAAACAGCTATTTTGTAACTACAGCTCTGACACATGCAATTTACAAACAATTTTTTTTAATATAAGAAAGAGGAGTAAGTGAAATAAAAGACACTGCCTAGGGCCTATATCTCATTGGCTATTAGAAATGCAGACCCCAATAGTGACGTCTTTTGTCGCATAGCGCCGTAGGAAAATAATCAGAACACTTTGGAAAACTTCGGCTGTCCCAAGCTACTGACGTAGCAATAGTATCATTTATCGCCGCATAGCGCTCAACGATAAGGTTCGGAATAAATTAAGGTAAATTTGAAAGCACCAACGCTTATTGGAGCTGATAACCTCAGTGTACTGCACTACCACCATTGCACTTATAGAGAGGCATAATATATTCCTGATGATAACTGTTTTAAGGGGCCTAAGAGATCCTTTTGCACTAATTACTCCCCGTGACTGCAATTTATAAACAGCGGAAGATGCAACTATTTTCGCAATTCTGCACCAGAACACTGGTAGGGGTGACGTGATGCAGCCCGAACTGCCCGTCAACAATAGACTTATTACAATACTCTTACAGTTACACTACTATGGACATGAATGGTTCTAAGGCCTTAATACGTGGTTTTCAAGTTTATTTTGTCTGTTATTTTAAATGTAGAGAATGGAGAGCGTTGTCCAAAATATCAAGTGGACAGTGTTACTAGCAGGGTTTCAAAATGTATGTAACATTTGGTGCAAATAAGATAAACGGTGTAGATTTGTGATAAAGGGCCTAAATGCAGGGAATGGAATGGTCTGTCCAAAATTTAAAGTGGACTGTGTCACCCGCAGGGTTCCAATGGGTAAGTAAATACAAAATGTGGTTCAGATCGGTGAAACGGTCTAGATTTGTGCCAAAGGACTTGAATGAAGGGAATGGAGTGGTCAGTCCATAATTTCAAGGAGACAGTGTTACTCGTCTGGTTCCAAAGGGTAAGTAGGCCTATGTAAAATTTGGTTCAGATCGGTGAAACGGTGTATATTTGTGCCAAAGGGCCAAAATACAGGAAATGGAGTGGTCTGTTCAAAATTTCATGCAGACAGAGTTACTCGCAGGGTTCTAAAGTGTAAGTATACAAATTTTGGTTCAGATCGGTGAAACGGTGTAGATTTGTGCCAAAGGACTTGAATGAAGGGAATGGAGTGGTCAGTCCATAATTTCAAGGAGACAGTGTTACTCGTCTGGTTCCAAAGGGTAAGTAGGCCTATGTAAAATTTGGTTCAGATCGGTGAAACGGTGTAGATTTGTGCCAAAGGGCCTAAATGCAGGGAATGGAGTGGTCTGTCCGAAATTTCAAGCAGACAGTGTTACTCTCAGGGTTCCAATGGGTAAGTATACACATTTTGGTTCAGATTGGTGAAAAGGTGTAGATTTGTGCCAAAGGGCCTAAATGCAGGGAATGGAGTGGTCTGTCATAATTTTCATGTAGGCAGTGTTACTCGCAGGGTTCCAAAGGGCAAGTATACACATTTTGTTTCAGATCGGTGAAACGGTGTAGATTTGTGTCACAGGGCCTAAATGCAGGGAATGTAGTGGTCTGTCCGAAATTGCATGCATACTGTGTTACTCGCAGGGCTCCAAAGGGTAAGTATACACATTTTGGTTCAGATCGGTGAAACGGTGTAGAATTGTGCCAAAGGACCTAAACGCAGGGAATGGAGTGATCTGCCCGAAATTTTATGTAAACAGTGTTACTCGCAGGGTTCCAAAGGGTAAGTATACAAATGTTGGTTCATAAACGTGAAACGGTGTACGTATCACTAACCATAACGCCGGCGCATGAGGATAGTGCAGTTCAGGAGCGCTTGTTCTACCGACTTACTGAACAAAAATCAATCTTTAAGGTTACCTGAGAGGTGTAGCCTAATACTACATAGCCTAAACTATTCCACTTGAATCTGGCTATCACATAAAACAAATCGAATCGGACTGGTAGTTCCAGAGATTAGCGCGTTTAAAGACACAAACACACAGACAAACTCTTCAGCTTTATTATATTAGTATAGATATAGCATGTGCAACGAATTCTTGACAGACGTAATTTAAGAATGGCGAGGTGCATGAAACACAAATCCCCCTTCCGTCCAATCTTAACTTGACTGTTTATTCTGCGGAACGAAGGCTGAAACTGGGGTGATAGGCTCGCTCGCTTGCTAGCTCGTAAACTTTCTCCGAAGCTAGTAATTGAATGGAGATTGTTAGAAAGAATGTAAACGTAAAAACACTAATAGTGGGCGATGTATTGAAGATATAAATATGATGTCCCGGACTTTTTTGTAGAACTTTGTCGCTGACTAATTCTTACCTTCATAGTATACGTATGGATATTTTTAATGATTTACCCAGAGTAAGCTTAAAAGTCACACGGACGGTAGTTGTTTTTCGACTCGGTTCACTGATATCGTTACTGCTCGGCTTCTTTTGGTCATAAATAAACTATATTCCATTGCTTGCCACGGTGGGTGAGTGGTTATAGTGTCGGACTACCAACCCCAAGATTGCAGGTTCGCCCCTGGCCATGGTAAGTGATTTTTGAAGGCGACAAAAGTCACGATACTCATGTCATACGTTGTTGGCATGTTAAAGAACCCATTTGAATTCAGTAGGCCGTGTTCAATGGCAAAATTAATCTCGGGATTTTCCGCCAACACAAAGTTCCTCCATTCTCTACTTGAAAGCGCTGTAGTATCAAGGAGTTTAGATATCTGACCTCCTTGACTTTCATAGCGTTCAAAGGAACGACGAAATTCGACATGCAAGCTACCCTCTGGGTGTCAATTAACAAAGCTTGCACCAGGCACCCGAGGCCATACGATATTATTATTATTATTATATTCCATTGAAACCTTTCTCGAGAAATCCTGTACATAATGGTGAAAACCGTGGTTCTCGAGACTATCCGTTACATCGAAGAATCGGGGACTTGGTTTTATACTAAGTAGATCTGAGGCCTCATCAGTGTTTATGTATTAAATCTGCATGGTGTTGTTCAACATGTAATGCCCTGCATTCATGATATTCCAGTCGTTCTTTTGTCTACAAAGTGTACCTAAATATGTTACATTTTATCTTTGGATAAATAGGACATTCGTAACCTAGAAGGTGTCCTTAATAATTACGATGATGAAAGGATTTCCTGTGTTAACACAACACGTTGGGTAATCAGGTATATAATAAGCGGGTTTATACTGTACTTGAACAATCCCTGCTGTGGGTGGAACGCTCACCCGGACCTGATATAGCACACAGCTGGGAGCACCAAATGGTACTCGTGCTCTAGGTTGACCAATCCCGTCATATGGGACGCTATCCCTCGCCTCGCCTGGCCCAGCGCCGCAGAGACCTCCCTGGAGACGTCAGACAAGGTCCCTGAGAAACAGGATTAGAGTGAGGGAGAGATTATGATAAAGAAGTGGGTGACCTTTCCAACAGGCCCTGTAGATCAATATCTCATTTCTCCCAAGAATTTCTTAAAGGTACGGTACGGCATTGTGTCTCCATGAATGGTATTTAAAACATCGCAATGACATTCATAGAAAAGAGGAGACACGATCAAGTTGACTGTAAATGAAAATCGATTTCCCAGTTGGTCGGAAGGTGGATTGAATTATAGAGCATGTATGTATTCTCCTCCAGGAACACCACCAGCAGCAAGGATGTTCAGTCATGTTTTAGGGTGGGATAATGTTTGGTCGACGTATGCCTATCCACGGTAACATGACTGATCTTGTGTTCAGGGACAACATCCTTAAACCTGTTATTACAGGTTTCGCTGCTACAGTGAGTGACGAATTTACACTCGCCCCATCAAGCTAGGGTGGTCAATCAGTTCCTTTAGATATATGGCATACGTAGAATAGAGTGGCCTGCATATTTTGTGGACTTGAACTGTATTGAACATGCATGGAAAGATCTTAAGATGACAAATTTCGTACCGTCCCAGTCTCCCAACAAACATTCAGCAACTGATTTAAGCTGATATCACAGAGTGGAATAATCTGCCCAAACCAGGTTGGATACGTTGGTTCTCAGTATGCCTCGTCGTCTGCAAGCATGCCTTAGGGCTCGTGGCGGCCATGCACAGTATTGATATGTCCAAACATGCAAAATACGTATGTACCATGCCCCACATCACTTTCGTAATTCCTCGTGTGTTTCTGTCTCTTTTGCACAGCAGATTGTGTGTTATTTCTCTTTGTATGTACCCTACATTGTGTATAATGTGATTACATGCTCATAGAATAATAAACAAGTCACTAAATCGCAATATGCAAAACTTCTTTGAGCACTGTATAATCACCCTCTGTATGGCCTTTCGGGTGCAGTTTCTATTATAGTACATTATGCAACGAGCCTACAATGGAAATAATTAAGACACGAGTATGTTTATAAAGCGAGCATATGCGAGTTTTATAATTTCCATACGAGTGTCTTAATTACCATTATAGGCGAGTTTATGTTCGACGATAATTATTATAACCATTTTATGTTCTAACATAAATATTCATAAATATCTGTCGAGATTTCGCCAGTTTTATGTACTGAACAGAGCGCATGAGACGCAGAGAATGCCTTGTATTTGACCATGGCCTCCTTGATTACTTTACTATGACACTAGGCCACGCAGTGAAATTTAAATTAGAAGGCCGTGGAACTCAGCGCATCTAATTATCTAATTGGTCAAACAACTGTTTCTTGAGCTCTGATTGGTGGGAGAAACTGTTTCATAATGAAAAACAGTGTTATAATGAGCCTCATTATAATACAGTTTTCTGACATATAATAGTCAGGGTCTAACATAAAATTAATTATAGAACAAAAATAAACATAGCCTACCGTATGGCTCAGTGCTTACAGTTCAAATTGGGACCTCACTACAGAAAAATGGTTATTTTTCTAACGAATAAACTACCGGTACGTAATGTCCCGATACACACTCAAAAGCTGTTGTGGGATGATGTGTCATAGACTACCAAAGCATATCTCAGTACGCACACGTTCATAATCTCATACTTAACTTCGAAAAAACACAACCCATCATCACCGGCTATACCAAATTACTCAGTTCTCTACCCGACCCAGTACCACCTCTACAATTTGAAACCCAAATGGCACAGCACCAGACTGCAATAAGAAATCTGGTAGTTATATTTGACACTCGATTATCGTGGCAGGATCACACAAACATGATTCTGAAAAGGGGTGCGTCGTCATTTTATCAAATTAGGCGAACATAATGAAAAATGTGTACGGAAGAGACTGATACAGAGTTTGATATTACCAACTATTGACTATGGATCTTTTATTTTCCGTGATCTGGGAGAGGTCCTCAATACAGAATTGCAAAGAATGCAAAAAAATGCTTGCGTGTGGTTTGTTCTCAATGTACCAAGAGAGTCTCATATAAATCCATTTTATGTTTCGATTGGAAGGTTAACATTATAAGAAGACGACAGTCTCTCACTGATAAAAACTTTATAGTTCAAAATTCCGTCTTATATTTACAGCACACTAACTCCGACGCAGTCAGTGCATAACCCTGCGAATAGACACACTGCATAAATGCTCCAGTTAACCCATCATAGAACCGAAAAATGTAAAGGTTCATTCCGTTATTTCAGCTAGTATTCTCTGGATTAAACATAAATTGCACCAGTATCCAGGGCTTCAAACACTCCCCCCCCCCCCCCCCCATGGTAACCTATCAGCTATGCAATTATCATGATCAATGTGAACATTCAAGTTGCTTAAAGAAAGTGAAACAAATATGTTTCTTCTGTACTTAAACGATTTACGGGACATAAAACTTGATACTAAGAATATCATAAATAACTTAAATAATAAATATAAAACATAGACTGAAGGCGGATGGAAACTTCGGAGCAACAACGAAGTCTACAAAAATGTAGAAAACATCTCTGAGACAACGAGGATACGGAAGCTAATATTTCTTGAACACCTGTACATAATGGACAAATCCAAATTAACCAAACAGTTATTTGACTACTTCTGGAACAAGAAGACCACTACATCATGGATTACAGAAACTGGGAAAGACCTTAAGAGATAACATCCCAGAGGCCCAATTGTTAAAAAAAAGGGATACGTTTCGAAACAGTATACACGATCTGGAAAGATTTCAATACGAGATAAGTGCTACAAGACCGAAAGAGCGTGGACGGAAAGCCAACGGCAGCAGTACAGCAAACGTATGAACGAGTACTGAAGGCAGAGGGAATTACTTAGAAAGCAGAAATAGTGAAATTGTAGCGTGTTCAATTCGCAAATAAATAAAAAGCTAATATAGTGCTCTTTTAGGGAATCATTTTACATCAGGAAAATTCAAACCATTATTAATTTTATTGACATCTGAATGGGTTAGGTTTTTTCTTCTTTTATTGTATTTAACCACCCTCTGATTGAAGAGAGCTGCATAAAGATGCTTTGTAACCTCAGTGGCCTGTATAAGGGCATCAATAAATTCAAATTCAAGGTCATTTGCCTCTACGAAATAGCGCGAGCGAGGCTGTTGACAGGGGTAAACAAAGTCCCACCCTCCCATCATAACTTACAAAACAGTCATAGTCTACTAGTCGTCAAATTTTAATCCGTTGTTTGTCAGCGAGCCGGATATGGCAGGTGCCGGAAATGATAGCCTTTACTGCAATAATGTATATATATTTTTGGAGGAGGAGGAGAAATCCATTTCCGCATGGCATGTCGAGCTCCTGAGTGGCAGACTACCGACTAAAACCCAACCCGTTACTTCTGAACATTGGCCTGGAACCGATTATCTTATCACATTACCTCAAGCTAGAGCCATTTTATATTTGCCCATAGCGCACTCTTCCGTAGAGAATTATCTTCGGTGGCGATCCAGATCTGTTTTCATTCTAATAATAATAATAATTCCGGTAATACTACTACTACTACTAATAATAATAATATTAATAATAATACCAGTGGTAATAATAATAATTTAAAAAATAAGTCGAGAAATCTTGGTTCCAACTTCGAAGAAGATAATTACAAACTTCAGAGCAATACACCTACACCGAATTATCTTGAGCGTAATCCAAACAAAAAAGGTTAAGCTTTTACTCTCTCTTCTTCAGAATGCCAACTGAAAGCATTTCCAAACATTTCCAAACTTTAGAATCTTTAAAACCATCTTGTGATATTGACACTAGGTGGAACTTTCTCACGCTGTTCCTTCCGTGTACAACAGTACAGTATATAAAAAATAAAAACAAGATGTTCAGTAAAGAACATATAGCCTACTTTCTCCTAAATGCATGGGTATTGTTATAACTCTTTGTCCTTTTCAAGGAGTATGAATATTGGTTGTAGTAGCTTGTTGAAATACAACGTGCTATAGGGATATTAAACATGAATATGAGGTGCCCTTTGCTAGTGCTACCTCTGTACCAAATTTCGTTCAATTCGGTTTCACCGTGTTTGAATTGATAGGGGGATTCGATTTGCACACATACTTGGCCACCATCTGCAAACTATTGGGCTGATGTTCTTGCAGTTTGGTCAGAATATGTTTCCCACATAAAGATATGGTGTTGCAAAATTTGGTAGAGACTAGATTATTAGGTTGGTCGTAATTACATTTTAGCTTTTAACATTTGGGTGGCCGCGATTACGTTTCCGTCAAGATAGCGGTGATATAAAACATGACTCTGAGGTGCCCTTTGCTAGTGCTACCTCTGTACCAAATTTCGTTCATTCGGTTCCACCGTGTTCGAATTAATAGGGGGAATCAATTTTGACATAAAGATGGCCGCCATCCGCAAACTATAAGACTAATGACCTACTAGATTGGTCAAAGGATGCTCCCTCCATAAAGGTATGTTGTTGCAAAGTTTGGTAGAGATCGGATGGTTATGTTAGTCGTAATTTGATTTAAGCTTTAAATATTCGTTAGGCCGCCATTACGTTTCTGTCAATATGGCGGCGATATTAATCAAGACACTGAGATGGCCTTTGCTAGTGCTATCTCTGTACCAAATTTCGTCCCATTCGGTTTCACCGTGTTTGAATTAATAGGGGGAATCGATTCTGACACAAAGATGGCCGCCATCCGCAAACTATTAGGCGAATGACCTATTAGATTGGTCAAAGGATGCTCCCTCCATAAAGGTATGTATTTGCAAAATTTGGTAGAGATCGGATGATTAGGTTAATCGTAATTTGATTTAAGCTTTGAACATTCGTGTGGCCGCCATTACGTTTCAGTCAAGATGGCGGCGATATAAAACATGACACTGAGGTGCCCTTTGCTAGTGCTATCTCTGTACCAAATTTCGTTCCATTCGGTTCCACCGTGATCGAATTAATAGGGGGAATCAATTTTGACATAAAGATGGCCGCCATCCGCTAACTATTAGGCTAATAACCTATTAGATTGGTCGATGGAAGCTCCCTCCATAAAGGTATGTTGTTACAAAGTTTGGTAGAGATCGGATGGTTATGTTAGTCGTAATTTGACTTAAGCTTTGAACATTTGTGTGGCCGCCATTGTGGCCGCCATTACGTTTCTGTCAATATGGCGGCGATATAAAACATGACACTGAGATGCCCTTTGCTAGTGCTACCTCTGTACCAAATTTCGTTCCATTCGGTTTCACCGTGTTTGAATTAATAGGGGGAATTGATTTTCACACAAAGATGGCCGCCATCCGCAAACTATTAGGCTAATGACCTATTCATTTGGTCAAAAGATGTTTCCTCTATAAGGGTATATTGTTGCAAAATTTGGTAGAGATCGGATGATTAGGTTAATCGTAATTTGATTTAAGCTTTGAACATTTGTGTGGCCGCCATTACGTTTCCGTCAAGATGGCGGCGATATAAAACATGACACTGAGGTGCCTTTTGTTAGTACTACCTCTGTACCAAATTTCGTTCCATTCGGTTGCACCGTGTTCGAATTAATAGGGGGAATCGATTTTCACACAAAGATGGCCGCCATCCGCAAACTATTACGCTGATGTCCTATTAGTTTGGTCAAAGGATGCTCCCCCATAAAGGTATGATGTTGCAAAATTTGGTAGAGATCGGATGATTAGGTTAGTCGTAATTTGATTTAAGCTTTGAACATTTGTGTGGCCGCCATTACGTTTCCGTCAAGATGGCGGCGATATAAAACATGACACTGAGGTGTCCTTTGCTAGCGCTACCTTTGTACCAAATTTCGTTCAATTCGCATTCACCGTGTTAGAATTGATAGGGGGGGGACAGACATTCAGAGTACACACACTCACACACACAGACACACACACACACACACACAGACTCACACACACACATACACACACACAGACAGACACACTTTTTTCGCCCTGTGTTGATCTCATAAGTCTACTTTCATTTTTTGCAAAAATCGAAAGTAGGCTAATAACCCCTGGCCATGAAGGGCCTAGGCCTAACAAGCGACCGCTGCCCAGACATTTGGCCAGCAGATATTGGGGTGACGCGTGGTCAGCACGTCGGCTCCCCTCGGCCGTTAATCTTGGTATTCGTGAACGGGGCGCTGCCTCACTGTCAGACAGCTACTCAATTGTCCTCACGAGGCTGAATGCACCCCGTTCCAACCTTCACGTCAGTTTCTAAAATCCCTGACGGAACCGGGAATCGAACCCGGGTCCTCCGGGTGAGAGGCAGGAGCGCTATCCCAACACTACGGGGCCGGCCAGTACAGTAGGCTATATACAGAATGTCTTTTTAAAACTCAGACAGAAAGAATCCACAGTTCATTTAAAATATTTCACTGCTTCCTGTTTGGAATCCCTGCATTAATTAATGCATAAGAGAGTTCTTGGTGATTCGTGTTTATGACGCCCCGTGTACTTGGATGTGTGTGGAGTCTGATAAAATGTGTCATTGTGATGGCCCTACTAATGTAATAGGCATATAAAGAGAAATACAGCGTGTTAGGGTTTAACAGGTTCGAATAAAAATTATTAATAAAGATAATAAATGCCAAGTTAAAAATATATACTGACATTTTATCATTTAACAAATTATATCTGTATCCATTCACTGACCACCATATTTTGATATAATTAAATATTAAATTACAGCATAAGTTCTAAAACAAACACAACTTTAATTATACAGCGCATTACATATATGGTGTAGTTATTCTTCATTTAATTATCCACAGTTAGTTAACTAAGTTACGTTCTGCGCTAGTATAGAAAGAAAAATATTATATAGTCACGTTATTCACTCGAATACATCTCCCACAACTATGGTAATTGTGACTACCGGGCATGTGAAAAGGGAATTCCTACAATTGCTACTGTGGAGCTGGAGACATAGTGCTCATCAGCCCCTTACATATCCTACGTGGATCCTAACCTTGTAGTAAATTATCGGGTACAGCCTAGGGGACGCATCCTCATATCTTAAGAACTTCAGCTATAGCCCTTTGTTATTCAGCTGCAGAATACTCCCTCCCTGTTTGGTGTCAATCTAGCCATGCTAATCAAGTGGATGTCGCCTTAAATGAGACCTGTAGACTAATTACAGGCTGCTTGAGATCTACACCACCTGACAAACTCTACAGTCTAGCAGGTATACCTCCTCCAGATATTCGTCGTGAGTGTGCAGCCAGACTGGAGAAATCTAAAGCACTAAATCTGACAACCCATACTTTATATGGGTATCAACCTGCAACACAAAGGCTCAAGTCAAGGAAAAGCTTTCTCCATTCGACAGAAAGCCTTAGTGAATCACCGGATGAACTTCAGAGTGGACTCATGGCGTTCCAGATCCAGGCACCTCGCAGGATGGATGATACCCTCTGAGAGCCTCCTTCAGGTCACCAAGGAAGTTGTCCTAAATGGAAGACACTGAACAGGTTGCGCTCAGGAGTCGGAAGAACTAAGAGCAACATGCAAAAGTGGGGATTTGCCTGTGACTCCACACTCTGTAATTGCGGTGAAGAACAGACAATGAGCCATGCCCAACTACATGCTCTCCCCAGAATGTAATTGATGCTACCACAGAAGCATGTGAACTTGCCGCATACTGGTCAGGCCAAATCTAATTAAATTCATATTTGTGTGGAACAACTTAATGTTTATCAGAAATGACAATGTTTATAGTACCAGTTCTTGATTTTATCCAATCATTTTTGTAATTTTAATTGTCTTGATTCTCCCTTTTCTGTTATCTTTTGTTGTTTGTAATATATGTTTCTGACACGATTAAATAAACCTTATAGTACCCTCTTACGAGAGGGGTGAGGAGGAGAGAAGTGTGAAAGAAAGAACACATTAGGCCCTTTGAATATTGAGGGTGTTAAAATAGAAGGCATAATATCCAAAGAAGGCGGGATAAATTAAATGCGCAGGGAACTCGGAGAATTCGTACCGCCAGGGTGGGAAGAAGTTAATGTTGAAGTTGTTAGACTCTGGGGAGAACGACTACTTATGAAACTCAAGGTGTTTGGAGATGTCAAGTGTCAGTAGTAATTAAATACTGAAAACCCGTGATAGAGTTACATGTTAATTAGTGTCATTATAATGAGGAGAAGCATGTGTCAGGGAAGATACCACATCATAACAATAACAAGAATTACAGACGACAACAAGTACAGTGTCATAACAAGCAGTTCTGTAACCATGGTCTTCGCGTCAGGGGACGTCACCTGGAATATTGTTGTTGTTTCATTTGAGGGGCTTTGTGACCTCATGGTCATGTACCGACGTGAACTTGGGGGTGTATAGAATTTGTCTGATAACCTGCGTCACTTTGATGTCTATACTAGTGTGTGAATTTGTAATTGAGGTAGGAATTTATTAGGTAGCGGCCGAGGCCTTAAGTTAGGTACCATCTCGGTATATGGCTGGAGTAGAATTGGGGAAACCACGGACAACCACTTCCAGGATGGATGAGGTACGAATCGATCCCGCCTCTTCTCAGTTTTGCCTCTCGAGGCTAAAAGTAACCCGTTCCAGACCTCAGCCTCCGCGGTGACAAAAGAATAATAATAATAATAATAATAATAATAATAATAATAATAATGGTTTCACGTCCCTTTTAACTACTGCGGCTTTTATAGACGCCGGGTAGCGGGAATTTTGCCCCGAAGGGGATCTTTAACGTGCCAGTGTATCTGACACTGCTCCCTCGCATTTGCGCAAACTCAAATGCCTGCTGACCACTTTTCTTGACCGGGGCACTAGCTCCCTCAACATACAGCTAATCAATTGCCTTCAGCAAGGCCGAGCCCTCACGTCAGTTTCTAAAATCCATCATGAAACCGGGAATCGAACCCGAAGGCGCTGGGCAAGAGGCAGACACGCTACCCCAAAACCATGGGGCTGGTCAGAACTAGGAAGAGGTTGTTTCGATTCGCACCTCATCCACCCTTGAAGTGATTTTTCGTGTTTTCCCACGTCCTCTCTAGGCAGATGAAGAGATGGTTCCTAACTTAAGGGTCAAATGGCCTCACTGTTCCAATTGAATGTAAATTTCTACTAGTGTGTTGCAACGTTGATATAGGCTATGTTAATTTAACCTGAATGTGAATTGGTTATCCCTAGAGCAAGTAAATATATGAAATTTGATAAACTATAAATAATACTTCAGTGGGAACCATATTTCTCTATTTGTTATGCAGTCAGGAATAAAATTCCACCAGTAAATAATTTCATATTTCTTATTTTACGAAAATGTTCATATTTAATCATTTTCTAGCATTTGAGCAATTCTGTATAATTAATTATACATTAAGTAGTTATACAAGTAAATTAGAAACTGTAAAGGCGTGCCTTTTCATTCGTGTTTTTATAAGCATTAAATAACGAAATAAATAAGAAAATAAATTACTAAACGAAGTTTATTTGTATAAATTCAGTATTAAATCCAGTATCATTAATTATTTAAGAAATGAAGAATTGAAAGAATACTTACTATATCTGTTAACACAGATAACATAATTTCGTACATATGTCAATCCACATCCCAGCGGGTGAAAGCGTATTAAAGCATATTGAAAATTTAATACGCTTTAATCCCGTTTCTTTAAATGAACATATTAAATTGTATTTGATGTCAAACAGTGTTTTCCTTGATTTCGTTTTAACTTGAAAATAATATGATTTCGTGTACAAGTAAAAGCATCATTTAAGTTAGACAGTTTTGAAGCCAATTCAGCACACTGTGTGGCTCTGTCACAGAAGGGGTTCATAAGTGATGGCGTTAAGGACGATCTTGTTTACATCTTTACTCAATTCAGCATCATACCACAGGTCATAGAGAAGCTGGAATGCAACGATTTGACACTAATGTCTGCCATTCAGAAAGTGGTAGACCTGAGGATGGCTATTGAAGATATTCCTGGACCCAAAGGGATAATTGTGTCAGAAAAATTTGAATCTGTGCTGGATAAAAATAAGTCTTACAAGGTACGGTACTGAATGAAATAAGTCAAGTTATTGAAGATATGACAAACATCATTCCAGCAAACATTGCAGTAATTGATGTAGCATGCTACAAATATGCCCCCATTACATCATGTGATGTGAAACGAAGCTTCTCATCATACAAAATTATATTGACAGACGTTAGAGTTTGCTTCCTCAAAATTTAGAAAAATTGTTAGTTGTATATTGCAACAAATATAATATAATTTTCATTTTATGTATGCAAACTTTGTCCTCTTCAATGTTTCGGCCTTTGAACAATTCCAAAATTACATATTGATTGCAAATAATTATAAATTATAATTTATTCATTACTTTTTGTAAATTACTGGGAGCTGATTAAATAAACACAGTCTTAAAAGAAGCTCATTATTTAATAATTTTAAGGTAAAAATTCAATCTAATAATTTTTAGCCTACTTTTCACATTTTGCAAAAATGAGGAAAAAGTAGACTTATGAGATCGGGCAAATGTGTGTCTGTCTGTCTGTGTGTGTGTCCCCCCCTATCAACTCCTAAACGGCTGGAGCAATCGAAACAAAATTTGGTAGGAGTAAAGATCTATACCTGAATATCTCACGGCCATATTTGAAAATGATGTCAGTGCTACCAACTGCTAAAAAATCGCAATTGAAATTTGAGCTCCATGTTGGATATCTTGGAAGGTGTGAATGGGAGCTATTTCAAAATTGGCACACGTATAGATACTAATATTGCAGTTCAATTTCCAGGAGACAATACATGGCAGTGTTGCCAAAATGATTATAAGCCTGCTGATAAGTCCAATTTTTAAATGCATATAACTTCTACACTATCAATTGTAATTCAACCAAATTTCGTATGTTGTATGTGTACATAACCAGATATGACTGAGCGTATTCTTAAGACCCACCAGGGCTGCCAACTGTTAATAAATGCTCTTAATTTATTTTATCCAAATACCAATTTATCAGAAAGTATGTAAGCCAATAGCTCCAAACTTTGCACACGTATAGTACCTGGCATTCTAGATGAATTTGGAGTAACTAATATATGTCAGTGCTGCCAACATGATTCTAAGCCTGCTGATAGGTCCAATTTTAAAATGCATGTAACTTCTATACTAACTAATAGATTTCATTCAAAATTGGCACAACAATAGATCATATTATTTCAAATTATTTCTGACCAATACATGCATGACATTGTTGCCAACATGATTTTACGCACGCTGTTAGATCCAATGTTTAACTGCATGTAACGTCCATGTTATTCATTGGACTTCAACCAAATTTTGTATTCTGTACCTTACGAGATGGAACTAAGAATATATTCAGTCACCAGGGCTGCCAAATGTAGTGCTCTATTAGGCTACACTATGCCAGGTATACAGTATTTCGAACTAATTAGAAATTTCGATATTAGCAACTTAATTTCGTCATTATTCAAGATAGATCCATATAGATTAATCATTGGCATGAATCTTAAATTTTAAGAAAAGTAGGCTCTTTAGTTCGTCACGGAACTTCTTGTTTGTATTGAATTTTCGCATGAATTCCTACCAATTAACTTTCAAGTATCCAAATTATGACCAGCACGAACAACTTCATATAATTTCATATTTCGTCTCTTTAAATTTCATATTTTTCATTTTTTCATACATTTTGTTTCGTATTCTGGTAAAAATTTCTTCATAGTTTTACTCGATCTAGTTATTACTATTGAACACTTAAGTGGCAAGCCCCAAAACATTTACAATAGTGAACACAAGTGTAGAAAACCAAATAGTCAGCGTTTGTCCACATTCACTGTGGTAGTGAAGTAAAGTAATACAAATGTTATGGGAATTATGCCCCTTTAAACTACTCTGGGTTTTAGAGACGCCGTGGTGCCGGATTTTCGCCCCAGAGGAGATCTTTAACGTGCCAGTAAATCTACTGACACGGCTCACTCGCATTTGCGTATCCTCAAATGCCAGCTGACTACGCTAGGATTCAATCCTGCAACCTTGGAAACAGCAAGCGTGAACGATACCGTTCAGCCACGCAGCCAGTCATGAAGTAAAGTGAACTTGTCTGAATGTATTCAATCAGTTGCTACTTGGACGCAGCATTCGCTTAGATAAATTCACTTTTCAGGTAGTTTTTCGCATTTCTAAATAATTGGGAATGTAGTTTGTTGACCGACTGAAAAGTAGCAATATCTATTCACTCTGAATTATTCAAGCACTGCCCTCTTAAAAGTCACTCCCATGCACGGATCCAACACTTTTTATATTAATTAGGTGTTTTCTATGCCCAGTTACGATTCTTCAATATAATATAACTTTACACGTTGCATAAAAAATCGATCAGAAACCAATTGTTGTTTTTTAGCGGCTTCGGTGGTGTAGTTGGTAGCATGCTGAACTGCTGTGCCCAAGATAGTCTAATGGCTTGAGATTTCTGCAACTGACATAACCTATCATATTTGGAAATATGTCTGTCCCTCACCTGATCTAGAACGCTGGTAGGTTGATAGGTTATGTCAGTTGCAGAAATCTCAAGCCATTAGACTTCATGCTAACAAGGTTGTCGTAAATTTGTCCAGCAAGCCCCTAAGTGATACCCAACAGGCAGTTCTCGCTAAAGGTCACAATTTTGCTGTAGCGCCTAGAAGAATTCCTATTGAAGAACTTATTACATCCGTAGAATCCTCAGTACATCACCTCACACCTGAAGAGGCCGAGGAAGCCAGGCAAGAATGTTCCCGAGTTCTCAAGACCACTAAGCCACCTAACACCAACTTAAAACAAGGCGAAAGCCGGGCACTTAAAGATCTAAGGGACAATTCTGATATTATCGTTCTCCCCGCTGACAAGGGTAACGCGACAGTGGTATTGGATAAGGTTGTTTATGATTCCAAGATCTCGTCTTTGTTATCAGATCCTGTATATAGGATTAATAGTCGTGATCCTACTACTCGCTACTCAAATGTCACCCTCAAATTGATCAAGCAATCATCTATTCCAGCGGATGCAGCGAAGACTCTCCTCCCAGGAGATGCTATTCCTCCGAGACTCTATGGTCTTCCTAAAATACATAAGGAAGATGTTCCTCTTAGACCTATTGTTAGTACGATTGGTTCTCCCACATATGCCCTTTCCAAATACTTAGGTACACTACTTCAGCCGCTTCTGGGTAACACGCCTTCGTACATTAAGGATTCCACACACTTCGTGGAAAAGTTAAAAGCTATAACACTTCAGCCGGGTGATATTCTAGTGAGTCTCGACGCGGTGTCTCTGTTTACGAGAGTACCTATTGATGGTGTTATGTCTCTCATTAATGGCTTTTTTCCTGAAGACATCACAAGACTTTTTTATCACTGCATGACCTCCTCCTACTTTCTATGGAATGGGAATTTTTATGAGCAGACTGATGGTGTGGCCATGGGTAGTCCTCTCTCTCCTGTTGTGGCTAATTTCTTCATGGAGAACTTTGAAGAGAAAGCTTTGTCGTCGGCTCCTTTCAAACCGAAGATCTGGTGGCGTTATGTGGATGACACGTTCGTTGTTTGGACGGAAGGTGAGGAAAATCTTAGCCATTTCCTGGATCACCTTAATCTCCAGCACCCTTCTATTTGTTTCACCATGGAAAAGGAATCTGACGGCAAAATACCTTTTTTAGATGTTCTCGTCACTAAGAAAGAGGATGGATCTTTAGGACACAGCGTTTTTCGTAAGCCAACACACACCAATAGATATCTCCACGCAAGTTCTCACCATCACCCTGCCCAGAAACATGGTATCCTTACAACTCTAACTACCAGGGCTAGGAGGATTTGTGAAGTGTCTTCTTTACAAGAAGAAATTAACTCCCTGCGAACCACCTTTGAGAGCAACGGTTATAGCAAGGCTTTGATTTCTACGGTTCTGAAACCAACAAATAATAATAGGACGTCAGTTGAGAAAAGAGATGTAAGAGGAACTGCTTTCCTTCCGTACATACATAACACAACGGATCGTATTGCTAAAATCCTACGTCGATACAACATACGGACTGTATTTGGAACTTCTGTTAAGATTAGGCAACTCCTGCGACCAACTAAGGACAGTTTGCCTAAATTGCAACAACCGGGTATCTACAGAGTTCCCTGTACTTGTGGCAAGGTTTACATCGGGCAGACTTCGAGAACAATATGCACTCGCATTAAGGAACATAATAGATGTATCAGGCTCATTCAACCTGATAAATCAGCTGTTTCCGATCATGCTTTAACACCTGGCCATGATGTCATGTTCCAAGGGGTGGATGTTCTTGCCCGTATAAAGCAATATCGTCCCAGAATCATCAGGGAGGCGGTTGAAATACGTAAACACCCAGATAATTTCAACCGCGACACCGGCTACAATCTCAGTGAATCCTGGCTACCTATTATCAGAACCCTGAGAAAGTAATTCACTGCTGCTTTCCGTTGTCCCTAACATGGGTCTATAATGGCGTCCATCTTTGGGCACCTTCTATATGTTTCTTCGTTGCTTTCTCTTAGCAACATTGTCGTATTCCAGATTATTCCTGACGATGAAAGACATGGTTTCTTTCGAAACGCGTCGAATTGCAATATAATAAAACACGGCATAAGCCCAAAATTCAACATTATGAATAAGTTTGTTATGTCCTATTTCTGTTTGTAGATCTCGTTTTTTCTTATTTCCGGAATGCCAATAAATGCTTTGTTTCGTTTGTAGCTAACACAGTCTAAGATTGCTTGTCTTCCATAATGCTCCATTTTGTACTGAGACGTGAGTTTCTTAGTTATTGTGTGGAATCAAAACTGCTGTTATAATACCCCGTAAAAGTGCTGAAAACACATTATAATATGTGAAGAACATAAATGTTTCAAAAAATTCCAAACCTGAGGTTTTTTAACTAAGATTTTCAACTTCAGCACCTTCAAATGCAGATAAATCAACTATTTTGGCATTTGTAAAAATAAAAAAGTGACATGTTGTTGTATAATGTAATCTAACTTTACACGTTGCATAAAAAAAGCACAGAAATCAATTGGTGTTAATTCATTTTCTGGGTTTGTAACATAATGTTCATCAGCCCCGTGTACTGGAGTGTGGGTGAATCTTGTCTGATAATCCATGTTACTGTCATGTCTGTAGCATTGTGTGTACCTGGAATAGATGCCCGGGGAATTGAAATGAATTACTTTACCCATTCTAACATTCGTTAAAAGTATTTCAGAAATTTTCTGTATAAATTCCGGGGAATACAACTAAGTCCATATCCCATTTCTGCCAAAGAGTTGCCATTTCTCGTTTTTCTCTTGCGCTCTTCATTCGCAATGTTGACTCGTAGAACACAGACACATACAATACATTAATGTTCCATGTATTAACTTTCAGAGCTGCATTCATACGGTTTTGTCTGCTTGTGCCATCCATCTTACGGGAGAAAAACCACACCCATTTGTTCTTACCCCAGTCCACGTACTTAAACTAATAACAGGGCCTCCATATCTGTTTTAATGCATACAGAACGGGCATCCCAAAACAAGGAGACTGTGAGCACTTAGATGATTAATAGACCTTGCCTCCCTCGACCAAATGAAAATTACAAGCTGTCACATGCACTTCGCATTTCCTCGTCCCATCCGTCCGCCTCGAGAGGGAAATCTAGTGGAAATGGAAATGTCTAGGCATAGATAAAGTTGCTACCTTATATTAATGGTATTAAATGGCTCATCCTCACATACAGTGTGCGCACAAAGACCGTATATCCCTGTTGCTGTTTTTGCTGTTTGAGTCTTCAGTTTTTTGACTGGTTTGATGCAGCCCTCCAAGCCTCCCTGTCCTGAGTTAATCATTTCATCTCTACATAGCTACCACACCCTACATCTGTGGTAATCTGTTTAACATATTCTAACCTTCGTCTACCCCTACAGTTCTTGTCCTTGACCCTTCCTTCCCTAACTAAGCTCGCTATTCCTGGGTGTCTTAGTATATGCCCTACCAACCGATCTCTTCTCTTCATTAGCAGTCGCCAGAAACATCTCTCCTCTCCCAAACGTCTTAATACCGCTTCATTTGTAACCCTATCTACCCATCGGATCTTCATCATACTCCCGTAACACCACATTTCGAGCGATTCAATTCTCCTTTCTTTCTGTTGCACCAATAGTCCAAGTTTCACTTCCATAGAGTGCCACTCTCCAGACAAAGACTTTCAAAAATGACTTCCTAATACCTAAATCTATATTCGATGTCAACAGATTCCTATTCTGTAGAAATGCTTTCCTTGTCTGAGCCAATATACTTTTTATATCACCTTTGCTTCGTCCATCACTGGTTATTTTGCTTCCTAAGAAACAGAAGTCTCCTACTTCCTTCAACTGTTCACTTGCCAATTTGATGTCCATAGAGGTTTCTGATTTATTTTGGCTGTATTCCAATAGTTTTTAGCCTATTTTCAATTTTGAAAAAATAGGCTTATGAGATCACCTTTTGTCCGCGTGTGTGTGTGTGTGTGTGTGTGTGTGTGTGTGTGAGGTGTGTGTGTGTCCCCCTAATAAAATCTAAACGGCTGGAGCGATTTCAGTGAAACTCGGTAAGTTCATAGCACTATTCCCGGCGACCTCGACTGTGCCCTTCAAATCTTGTTACGTCTCACCAATCCAACATGGCGGCTGTGCGAAATATTTCACTAGCATTCAATATCTCCGAAGCTATTACAGATATCGCCCTGAAATTGTGTACGGTGATAAAGGGCACTACTAGAAGTTCACCTATGAGATTTCAAAAACCTGGTGACTAAAAAACCAACAGGCGGCAAAGCGAATTTGAGACATTTAAATAAACTTTTCTCGCGATTTAACTATCCAAACGTAATGAAACTTGGTACAGCAAATATTCATACACATTGCAATGCACTGGAGTCTAATTTAGTTCAATAGTTTACATAACCTCAAAATGGCGGCTGTGCGAAATATTTCACTGACATTCTATATCTCCGAAACTATTACAGATATCACCCTGCAATTTTGTACGGTGATAAAGGGTACTGATACAAGTTTACCTATGTATATTTCATAAACCTGTCAAGTACAAAACGAACATGGCGACCAAGCGAATTTGAAATATTTTAATAGACTTTTCTCGTGAGTTAACTCTCTGAGCGCAGTGAAATGTGGTACAGTAAATGATTTTGCAGTTTGTAATGCACTGCCATCTAATTTAATTCAATTGTTTACATAACCTCAAGATGGCGGCTGTGCGAAATTTTAAAATTAAGTTTTTATTTCTTCTGTCGTAATCATGCGATCGAAGTGAAAGTTTGAATAATAAACCTAGGCATAAATTGTCCTTGAATGGTACATAACCCTATGGCCTATACATATAACAATCCTAATTGGCGAGGTTCCGAAATATTTAGACGGTTCTCAATATCTATGAATCTTTTACAGCAACCAAACTGAAATTTTTTATGTTCATAGAAACTATGAACATATGTTCACCTATAGGACTTTCAGTAACCTGGTGAGCACAAATCCAACATGACGGCGACGCGAAGTATAAATATTTAAATGGACGTTTCTCGCGAATTAATTATCCGAGTGCCGTGAAACGTTGCACGTTAAATGCTTATACAAATGTTGATCCACTAGCATCTAATTTATTTCGATTGTTTGCATAATCACAAGATGGCTGCTGTGCGTAATTTTAAAATCTCGTTTTTACTTCTTGTGTTCTAATCACGCGATTGACGTTTGAATACCACACGCACACAATAATCTTAATGTAATAGTACAAAAAAAAATCCAACCTGGCGACCATCTGAAATATTTAGACGGTTCTCAATATCGACGAATCTGTTACAGCAATTAAACTGAAATATTGTATGTTGATAGAGGCAATTAACATGAGCAGGATATATGAAAATAGGCTGTATAGTTCTTCACGGAACTACTTGTTTAGGTAGATTTCATTAGAAAGCTAACTATTGCAATGGGTCCCATGTTTCGACTTCCGGAAAATTTCGACATATCTTCGCGATTCACATCCCCCAGACCCCAAAACCACCGTCAGTTCAAAAGTTTATATATAATTTATGTATGTATATGTATAAGTATAGATATCAGTTTCTTGTAGACACGATAACTGCCGTAATTTTGCACCAATCACTTTGAATTTTTTTACATAATATGTATCCCCTTAAAATCTCGGTCGAGTTCGTTAATGCCCTAAATCGATCAAAGGGGGTGAATATGGGAGGCTTTTTTCGAAAAATTGAAATATCGCTATAACTCTCTTAATATCTGAAATATTGAATCCATTCCATGTTCATACTATGTGTCGAATAAGGCCCTACAATTTATGTTAGAATTTTTTTTATAGCACCAACCATTCACCAAAGGGGTGGGAAAAAGTGGGTTTTTCGGGAAACATTAATCATATCTCTGTTAATAGGCACAATATCAAAACCGTACAAAATGGACAATATTCCTCCAATAATTACCTAAAACTTTTGTCTGAAAAATATTTTCGATATGACCCACCATTACGCCACGGGGTGAGCAAAATGATTTAAATTATAAGAAAATTCCAAGTGCCAAGAGAGGTTGCCATGACAACTTTACTTTTAATTGATAAGGGATGAGCCATCAGCAGTTGCTATGACAACGCCTCTGCACGAGATCACATTCAGTTTTCATATGTCTGTGGGAAGCGACTTCGGTATCGGAACTGATAGCATGCTGAACTTCTATGCCCAAGGTCGCGGGTTCAAACCCGGCTGAAGTCGTCGGATTTACTAAGAGTGCTAAAAAACCCTGAGTATGCTTTCCTTCGGAGGGGAAGTTCCAACGTTCGTTGCGAGTTGATGGTTCCAGTGGCATCTAGTAGCCAAGTTCACAGCTAGGTGTCGTTGATGGTAGTATTAGGTAGATTTCATTAGAAAGCTAACTATTGCAATGGGTCCCATGTTTCGACTTCCGGAAAATTTCGACATATCTTCACGTTTCACATCCCCCAGACCCCAAAACCACCGTCAGTTCAAAAGTTTATATATAATTTATGTATGTATTGTGCCCTTGTATATAACAGCGTCGTATAAACGAGAATCAAACTTCGGGGAGCGTTCAGTCCGGATATGCTTTCACTAGGGCTCAAATACCAGACGGCTGCTTACAATTACAAGGACCATATGCAAAACTATAAACTAAGAAATGAGTGAAAAACAAATAAAATTACCACCATTTAATAACTGAATAAAAACAACAAAACATAAAAAATAATAAAAACAAAGTCCACCCTGAACTTTACTCCCACAGTACAATAATTTACACAGATCTGAGTGGCCTAGAAAGGTCCACTCCAAAGAAATAAAATTGTGGATCAAAATCCACTTGTCTGATTAATATGTATGCACGCGTATAACTACGCTAGAGAAGAAATAAGTACTTTTGATGGAGATTTGCTCACAGATGGAACAGCCAATATGCTTGCAAACCCCCATACTGCAAACCATTATTATGGCTTTATGGGACACACTCGAAGAATATCTTACCAACAATTAAAATTTTACTGACACACGCAACCATTTAAAATTTATAAACTAATTGATCTCCATCGAGATCGCAGTGAGTCAGGAAACTCCCAGCAAAACAGAAGCTTGCCCAAAGGCTCAATTGCTCAACATATACATGACAACAACGTGGCCGAACATCGAGACCACCCGAGGTCAAAGAACATGACAATAATTAAACAAGAAATAAGATGCCTAAAATCCGATGATATTTACATGCAATAAAAGCATGAATAAGCTAACACGCTGGGACTCGATCAATCAAAAACGCGAACAGCACCCATTTACCGATTACAATTCTTTTATCATTAAACAGGCTTTATTTTAATATAAGATAAACATTTACGAAGAACGGAGACCTGGGCCGTGAATACTAATGAGCACAACTTGCTCCTTATCTGATGGAGTGCGCCGGGTAGAAATACCTTCACTTACCACTCATTAGCGTCAGTGTTCAAAACCAGCCCTCCTTGTCGAAGCTTTGAGTCATGCTATTTATAACAAGAGACTAGACAGCCCCGTTCCGCCACCTGTTAATCGCGACAGATAAATTCACACACTTCTTGTCAATTCCAAAGAATTGCAAGACATCGTAGAAGGGGATTCCAACATTTTCCTCGCAAGGATTAAATGCTTATCCTGGACAATAGCTTCAGACAGAACCAAGGTTCCCGAAAACTCCTATCCCATAAAACACATATTTGCAGACTCAACAAAGCATTTAGGGCAGAACACAACACAAATCTACCACGGGCCGACACTGCAATCAAATATCATAGATTTTGTGTATCAAGACACTAAAAGGGAAACTTCATCAACAGATAAAGTCATTGGGCATATGACCCCTCACTTAACAAAAATGCAACAAACGGCAATTAACACACAAGCCTGTGTAACAATAAAAATCTATACAATAAAAAGATTTCCCACCAATTCTATTATCTACTCTAGTTAATTCAGTTTCGCTTCTGTTATGATATCGGTTCCCAATTTGTGTCGCTTAGCCGCGCATTTTACGGTAGCGAAGCGCACTTGAGTACTCTTGCCCCGTGTACTTGACATCAACAAAAAAAAATCTTCACAAAGATAGAATACATGCCACGTTGCTCATGAACTAAACTAAAGTGTGTCAGTACCACAAACCAACTACAATAAAACACGGAGACAAAAATAAAATAAAATATTTACACAAAATAATATGTTCCCACAAAACCATAACCAGTTTGTCAAATAATTAAATTATTTAGTACTTATTCCTCTTTCTGCGTCATCTCATCGAACATCGCCTGACATTCTCTCTCCAAAGTGTTTAGCTCATCTCAGACCACATGGAGCCGTAGAAACGTTGGTTCGATGTCTTCCTCTGGGTCTGGAGTTCCATCTTGACGTTGAATAAAAATAACAAAAATAAAATGTTATTTATAGTCACACGTAATTTTCTATCTAAATTTTGCCAATAGTTACTTTATTCACCATTTGTCTAGTGCAAAATTAAATGTAGACTTTCCCTAATAGTTGTAGTCGTGGGAGACTACTAAAATATTACCGATACACAAATTTCACACTCAGCTGTGCGCACACAACTTTATTATAATGTTTTCAATAATGACCCTATCTCTGATAAATTTAACACAGTATATCTTCACGGTATGGAAAAGAATAAGTGATCACCTCACGGTGTCACCAAGAATCAACAACCTCGTCACTCAGACGACAGTATTTATGTGAATTTAGCAAAAGGACGGAGGGAGAGGGAAATCTATCACTAACTTCTATAATAATGCGACTATTGGCATGCAACAGGTATCAAACAGTTTGAAAAATTATACAGGTCACAATGGGGCTATCGTGCTCTGGAATCGATCATAGATTTCGTTAATCCAATCTTTCCCGCTTTCAACTTCAAGCCGGCGTCAGACGCTCCCTTGGCGCTAAAATTGGTGACCCTCTCTGATTGGTAGTTCATGACGTCAATACCGCAGTTTAGAACAGAAGCCTCTGTCCTATGATTGGTTGAAAGTTCCTCTCATCTCTCTCATCCAGCAACTATCTTACTCGTAACGCTAGGGTGACAAAGAAATTACGGTCTGAAATGAGTCAGGACCCCAACACACCTTTGTCTGATAAAGTGTCTGTCAAACATTCCGATCTCGTCACTCCTTTGTTTCAGGACTGGGCACGTTCAAACGTACTGTCTCCACATAAGCTTGATATTTCGCAATCCAGTCTGGCCTTCCTGTATGATTCTGGCAGTAAAATCAGAATATATTGAAATGAATAATTAGAATCATTAATATGCGTAGCTTAATAAGGGTTCACAACTCCCTTAGTTGGGAAAAATCGAACTTAGAGATAAAGTCGATTTTTCTTCCCTAAGTCACATGGTGCAGATACTGGGTTAGCCTCCCTTCAAAGTGCTCTGCTAGTTGACAAGTGTTTTCCTCGTTCCAATGTTTACATTCTCGCCCATTCATTAGGACAGTACCAGTCTGCTGCTCACTTGCCCAGCGCTTCGCCTGGGGCTATTTGTTGCTTAAAGACTATTCCCCTCTCTGTTGCTCGTCTGTCGACATACCTGTCAACTCTGCTTGCTTCAAGATGTAAACAGGCCAGACGCTAATCACTTCCTCGATGTCGTGCTGGCTTCTGCTTGCCCCCCGTTTACTTGCATGATGTTGGACGATCACGTATTTAATTCGCTGCGTTATTTCTAAGATTCCTCACTATGCTGAACGTTTTCACTCCTCCATGCTGCCATCCTCTTCGTCTCTCCCGCGTGTTGCCATCTTTTTCCTCTCTCCCGCGTGTTGCCATCTTCTTCCTCTAGTAGTGACCCGTTTTTTGGATCGCACCGGTGTTTCTCTTCCCGGCCGGGCTGCGTTCTCTAATGCCCCGTGCCGCTAATCTTTGTTCGTCTTCCTTGCTGGCTTCGCTATTTGCTTGTTCTTCATGCAGCTGATCCAAGTATCTCTGCGTCTCTATGTGCATGGCTTCAAACCCTTGATTTGTTCTGCCTTCCTCATTGTATGTGTCGGGATTTTTCCGCTTGTCAATTGCCTGTTTCCAACGTCCTTGTTCGTTTCCCTCGTTTGTATGAACTTCCTCTAAGTATTTCTGCGATTGTGCATGCCTATCGTTCCAGTCGTCTCGGTAGCTTCTAGAGTCCTCACGATTCTGAAATCTGCGGTCTTGCCATCTCTGATTTTCATTCCGATCTCCCCATCTCCTGTATGGTACATCTTGTCTCCGATTGTCCCTCCATTGTTGAAATCCTCGTTGTTGGAATCTATTCTGTCCTTGGAACTGTCTGTTGTTATTACGGTTGTTATCGTAATGTTGGCGCTGTCTATTCTCGACATCATCCTGACCTCTCACCGGTGTTGAAATGTTTGTATTTGTATTGGTAGCCTGGGATCTTGTTTTTATCTGGCTCGGCTTAATCACCTCGGTTGTATTTACCATTTCGACCTGTCTTCCAACTCTATTGTGTAAGTGGGACGTGGTTTCATCTATCTGGCGCAGGATCTGTTCAGCGTGTACCGCGTCTGAAACGTTAGCTGCGACCAATACCTGCTGAACGTTAACGGGAAGCTGGCGTCCGATAGTCATGACTAGCTCGGCCTCACTTAAAGGATTATCCAGATCTTTAAACTTAAGGAGCTGTGATGAAAAAAAATCTGAATACTTAGTTTGCTGAGTAGATTGGTACTTTCTGGATTACAATTCCATTCTTAACCCTTGTTGATATGAAGACGACCAATATTTTCGAAGGAAAGCATGCTTGAATGCATCTACGCTTTCAAACGTGTATTTGAAGCTCAAGTACCACGTTAAAACATTTCCAGTTAAAAAATTTTCCATCATGCGCAGTTGCCGGGCGGGAGCTATATCATTATCATTATAATAGTGTTCGACTTCCCGCAAGAACGCCTTGGGTGTGACTCCAGAATTTTCCATAAACTTAGCCGGTTTGAATTCATTAGAACGGATGATTTGTACAAGTTGAGGGTGCTGATTACCGTCATGGGGTGTAGAACTTCTCCCTATGTGATTACGAAATTCTTCCGTGTTCCGAGCAAGTGGACTTTCCGTGTCAACCTGACTACCAGTTGAATGAGTCGCCCCCGGGCTATCTCTGTCTCCATCTCTCCCCTTCCCGCCTAATAACCCTGCATTATGTTCCATAGAAAATAATTCTGCTTTTATCAGCCTGTCACCTTGTTCTTTAAATTTTGCTTTTATCTCATCTTCTAACGTCTGTATCCGTGTGTGGTTCTCCCCCAGCTTCTTAATTACCGCCAACCTTTCTTCCTTGGAGTCCTTACATAATTTTTGCCAATCCTTTCTAACGTTTTCTATCTTCAGATTATTAGTGTCCTGGCTCACTTCGATCCGTTCCAAGCGATCCTCCATGCGTACATTGTTTTCTTCAATAGTGGCTTTTAATCCCTCCCGGTCTACTTCTGCATTTTTCCAGCGATCTGTTGATTGGTTTTCGAGACGGTCTATGTCTTTTATAAGGCCGGTCACGTTTTCATCTACCGCCTTTATCTGTTCCTGTATAACTACGGTTATTTTTTCCACTTTATTAAATCTGTTTTGTAACCTGTCCTGTGCAGTTATAATTTCGCTATTTTTAGTTGTGCATGCCAATTCAATCTGTGCCAATTTTGCCAGAACTGTATCGTCTAAGTTATTAAGTTTAGCGTTAAACTGATCCTCAAGTTGTTTTATCTGTTTAACCTGCTTCTCATTGTTCTTACTTACATCTAAGGCGAGTAGTATAAGCTGTTTCCTTGTATGTTCTTTCATTTCAACCACTACATTATCGAGTTGCTCAGTGTTACGACTGTTTTGCGCGTCTAGTTGAGAGTTTATTGATTCACTTTGTTGTGTCAATTGAGAACTAATATTATCATTCTGTAGAGCTAATTGTGTATTAATACTATCATTTTGAAGCGCTAATTGTGTATTAATACTATCATTTTGAAGCGCTAATTGTGTGCCAATAGATTCATTAATTTGGTCTTTGATCACCGCTGACTGTTCAACCCTACTACTGTCTATTTGTGCCTTAAATGTTTCACTCTGTGCTATTAATTCCGCTGATTGTTCAGCCCTGCTACTGTCTATTTGTGCCTTAAATGTTTCACTCTGTGCTATTAATTCCGCTGATTGTTCAGCCCTGCTACTGTCCATTTGTGCCTTAAATTCAGCCGTCATCTCCTGCCGTAACAACACCATTTGCTGCTGAGTGCGTGCCGCAGCGCTCTCTACAACCTGTCTTATTTCGTCTAAAGAAGCCATCACCACAATACACTTGAGAAAATAGAGAAAATGCCACTTGGCGATGTTCTCCGATACGTGCATACATATTAACACACATTTATATCAATTTACACATACTCAGTTCGTTTAAATTTATAAACACAATCCCATTAATCCAATAGCATCCCTGAGTATCCTTCATTTTACATAATTTAAAACTTAACCCACACATTCAGTTATTAAATGCTAGCCTTACAAAACGCTACAAGAACAGACTAATTAATCAAGTATTAATTGCCTTGGAAAAGCTACACGCCTTCCTATTACATACATGGAGTTGTCTTTCTAAGCAAAGCTAATTTTTATCATTAATATGGGCGCCCAGTTTCACGATATTATCTTTACAATTAATGCAAGAAACAAAAACGTGTACTGTATTTTACATTGCAACTCCTGATTTTACAGTATAATTCACTCACTTGGCGGTAATACCTTCGCCATAACTACGTTACTTAAAATTATCACATTCGGTGATTCAAATACTGTCACATTCTGCCTCCACTTGTGGCGTGTCAGTTTATCAAAAAAATGCGCTAGAAAAGCCTAAAACAGTGAAATGCCCCACGTTGGGTAATGCCAGCGTTGCCTATGTGCCCTTGTATATAACAGCGTCGTATAAACGAGAATCAAACTTCGGGGAGCGTTCAGTCCGGATATGCTTTCACTAGGGCTCAAATACCAGACGGCTGCTTACAATTACAAGGACCATATGCAAAACTATAAACTAAGAAATGAGTGAAAAACAAATAAAATTACCACCATTTAATAACTGAATAAAAACAACAAAACATAAAAAATAATAAAAACAAAGTCCACCCTGAACTTTACTCCCACAGTACAATAATTTACACAGATCTGAGTGGCCTAGAAAGGTCCACTCCAAAGAAATAAAATTGTGGATCAAAATCCACTTGTCTGATTAATATGTATGCACGCGTATAACTACGCTAGAGAAGAAATAAGTACTTTTGATGGAGATTTGCTCACAGATGGAACAGCCAATATGCTTGCAAACCCCCATACTGCAAACCATTATTATGGCTTTATGGGACACACTCGAAGAATATCTTACCAACAATTAAAATTTTACTGACACACGCAACCATTTAAAATTTATAAACTAATTGATCTCCATCGAGATCGCAGTGAGTCAGGAAACTCCCAGCAAAACAGAAGCTTGCCCAAAGGCTCAATTGCTCAACATATACATGACAACAACGTGGCCGAACATCGAGACCACCCGAGGTCAAAGAACATGACAATAATTAAACAAGAAATAAGATGCCTAAAATCCGATGATATTTACATGAAATAAAAGCATGAATAAGCTAACACGCTGGGACTCGATCAATCAAAAACGCGAACAGCACCCATTTACCGATTACAATTCTTTTATCATTAAACAGGCTTTATTTTAATATAAGATAAACATTTACGAAGAACGGAGACCTGGGCCGTGAATACTAATGAGCACAACTTGCTCCTTATCTGATGGAGTGCGCCGGGTAGAAATACCTTCACTTACCACTCATTAGCGTCAGTGTTCAAAACCAGCCCTCCTTGTCGAAGCTTTGAGTCATGCTATTTATAACAAGAGACTAGACAGCCCCGTTCCGCCACCTGTTAATCGCGACAGATAAATTCACACACTTCTTGTCAATTCCAAAGAATTGCAAGACATCGTAGAAGGGGATTCCAACATTTTCCTCGCAAGGATTAAATGCTTATCCTGGACAATAGCTTCAGACAGAACCAAGGTTCCCGAAAACTCCTATCCCATAAAACACATATTTGCAGACTCAACAAAGCATTTAGGGCAGAACACAACACAAATCTACCACGGGCCGACACTCCAATCAAATATCATAGATTTTGTGTATCAAGACACTAAAAGGGAAACTTCATCAACAGATAAAGTCATTGGGCATATGACCCCTCACTTAACAAAAATGCAACAAACGGCAATTAACACACAAGCCTGTGTAACAATAAAAATCTATACAATAAAAAGATTTCCCACCAATTCTATTATCTACTCTAGTTAATTCAGTTTCGCTTCTGTTATGATATCGGTTCCCAATTTGTGTCGCTTAGCCGCGCATTTTACGGTAGCGAAGCGCACTTGAGTACTCTTGCCCCGTGTACTTGACATCAACAAAAAAAAAATCTTCACAAAGATAGAATACATGCCACGTTGCTCATGAACTAAACTAAAGTGTGTCAGTACCACAAACCAACTACAATAAAACACGGAGACAAAAATAAAATAAAATATTTACACAAAATAATATGTTCCCACAAAACCATAACCAGTTTGTCAAATAATTAAATTATTTAGTACTTATTCCTCTTTCTGCGTCATCTCATCGAACATCGCCTGACATTCTCTCTCCAAAGTGTTTAGCTCATCTCAGACCACATGGAGCCGTAGAAACGTTGGTTCGATGTCTTCCTCTGGGTCTGGAGTTCCATCTTGACGTTGAATAAAAATAACAAAAATAAAATGTTATTTATAGTCACACGTAATTTTCTATCTAAATTTTGCCAATAGTTACTTTATTCACCATTTGTCTAGTGCAAAATTAAATGTAGACTTTCCCTAATAGTTGTAGTCGTGGGAGACTACTAAAATATTACCGATACACAAATTTCACACTCAGCTGTGCGCACACAACTTTATTATAATGTTTTCAATAATGACCCTATCTCTGATAAATTTAACACAGTATATCTTCACGGTATGGAAAAGAATAAGTGATCACCTCACGGTGTCACCAAGAATCAACAACCTCGTCACTCAGACGACAGTATTTATGTGAATTTAGCAAAAGGACGGAGGGAGAGGGAAATCTATCACTAACTTCTATAATAATGCGACTATTGGCATGCAACAGGTATCAAACAGTTTGAAAAATTATACAGGTCACAATGGGGCTATCGTGCTCTGGAATCGATCATAGATTTCGTTAATCCAATCTTTCCCGCTTTCAACTTCAAGCCGGCGTCAGACGCTCCCTTGGCGCTAAAATTGGTGACCCTCTCTGATTGGTAGTTCATGACGTCAATATCGCAGTTTAGAACAGAAGCCTCTGTCCTATGATTGGTTGAAAGTTCCTCTCATCTCTCTCATCCAGCAACTATCTTACTCGTAACGCTAGGGTGACAAAGAAATTACGGTCTGAAATGAGTCAGGACCCCAACACACCTTTGTCTGATAAAGTGTCTGTCAAACATTCCGATCTCGTCACTCCTTTGTTTCAGGACTGGGCACGTTCAAACGTACTGTCTCCACATAAGCTTGATATTTCGCAATCCAGTCTGGCCTTCCTGTATGATTCTGGCAGTAAAATCAGAATATATTGAAATGAATAATTAGAATCATTAATATGCGTAGCTTATTAAGGGTTCAGTATATATATGTATAGATATCAGTTTCTTGTGGACACGATAACTGTCGTAATTTTGCACCAATCACTTTGAATTTTTTAGGCTACATAATATGTAACCCCTTAAAATATCGGTCGAGTTCGTTAATGAGCAAAATCGGTTGAAGGGGGTGAAAAGGGGGGGGGAGGGCTTTTTTTTTTCAAAAAAGTGAAATATCGCTATAACTCTCTTAATACGTGAACTATCGAATCCATTCAAAGTTCATAATATGTGTCAGATAAGTGCCAAAAATTTATGTTTGAAGAGTTTTGATGGCACCAAACATTGACCAAATGGGTGGAAAAAAGTGGTTTTTTTTCGGGAAACATTAATCATATCTCTCTTAATAGGCACAATATCATAACCGTACAAACTGGAAAATATTCCCCTAATAATTACCTAAAACTTTGTCTGAAAGAATTTTTGATCTGACCTACCATTACGCCAAGGGATGAGAAAAATGATTCGGAATTAAAGAACATGCCAAGTGCCATCAGAGGTTACCATGACAACGCTTCTAAATTGATGAGGGATGAGCTATCAGAGGTTGCCAAGACAACGCCATTGCACGAGATCACATTCATTTTTCCATCTGACTGTGGGAAGCGGCTAACTGGTAGTATGCTGAACTTATATGCCCAAGGTCGCTGGTTCAAAGCCAGCCAAAGTCATCGGATTTTCTAAGAGCGCTAAAAATCCCTCAGCATGCTTTCCTTTGGAGGAGAAGTTCCAACGTTCGTTGCAAGTTGCTGGTTGCTTTGGCATCTAGTAGCCAAGTTCACAGCTAGGTGTCGTTGACGTTAGTATATGGTACAAAATTAGGAACTACTACTTAAAATTGACCGTCTGCAGACCTTACCTGAATTACAGACTAATACAGTCATCACAATTAACACCGTTTATCAGATTCTACACACCTAATGTACCCGGGGTTACATGACCACGTTGTCGCTGCCCCTAAACTGAGGAACCAACAAAAATCTCTGCGGGAGATAAAATTTTGCGTGAAGAAGTAACAGACTGTCAGATAGTTACACATCAGTTCCAAACCTTGCATAAGGACAGTGTGATCACAAGTATAAAAATGAACCCCAAATGACAAGAAGGTTACCATCCCCATATAACAATAAAATGATAAAAATATGCATACAAAAACGAAAAAAAAAAGTTAATTAACCTCTAAATGTAAAATACTTTCTTGCAATCAATGAGGTCTGATCCTCCTACGAAAACCTGCATATTTTGCCTATTATAGCCTATCCCCTAGTTTGCCCGGTGAAATCTACTTCCGCCTTCCGGCGTGCCGAGAGGATTTTTTCTTTACATTTATTAATATTCATCATTAATTCTTTCCTCAAGACGGAGTCCATACCATTCAAAAAATCATTCAAATCCTCTGGCGTGTCGGCCAAGATGACGATGTCATCAGCAAATCTCAGAGTTGAAATTATTTCTCCTTGAATATTCACTCCCACTTTAAATTTTTCTCCAATTTCTTTCATTGTTTGTTCAATGTAAAAATTGAAAAGTATGAGTAATAATTTGTAGCCATCTTCTCTCTCATGTTCATCAGCTCGAATGACTGCTGTCTGGTTTCTGTATATATTGTAAATCACCCTCCTATCCCTGTACTTTATTCCAATCGTTTTCAAAATGTCTAACAATTTAGCCCAATCAACGTTATCAGAAGCCTTTTCTAAGTCTACAAGTGCCATGAACGTTCTCTTATCTTTCCTTATTCTAACTTCCAAAATCAGCCATGGACTTAGTACAGCTTCCCTCCTGAAGCCAGACTGGTCTTCACCCAACTCTATCTGGCTTTCAATCCTCTTGTAAATTATTCTAGACAGGATCTTTGAAGCATGAGTAATCAAGCTGATTGTACGGTAATCTTCACATCTGTCAGCTCCTACTTTCTTCGGTATAGGGATCATTACATTATTCATGAAGTCAGAGGGTACCTCACCCGTCTCATAAATCCGACACACCAAGTGAAATAACCTGATCAGACCATCATCACCTATGCAGCGTAGCAACTCAATCGGTATATCATCTATGTCTGGTGCTTTGTTCCTGCTTAAATCTTCAAATGCTCTGTCAAATTCTGATCTCAATATTAAATCTCCTTTCGCATCCTCATCAATTTCCTCTTCTCTTTCCATTACATGATTCTCAATCTCCTTTCCCTTATACAAACACTCTATGTAAGCTGTCCACCTCTCAACCTTTTCTTCCCTATCTATAATAGCCCAGTGCAATTAGAGTTTAACCCGGAAATTTAGAATATCAAGTCCGGTTATGAAAAAGTTGTTGTAAGTAGTTTTAAATACGATAATCCTAAAAGTCCCACGGCCTCCTTGATGGGATACCTGAAATATCCTGAAAAAAACTGGAGAAACCTGGAAATTTCCTGAAACGCATAGGCTATAAATCGCGAACAAGTGGTCATAATCCGGTTGTTTTTGGCTTATTAACATTTATTTGTATGAATAATAATATGTGTAGGTACCCAGGAAAAATAATTGACACAAAGGTGTACTACCGTAATGAGGTAGACACTTAAAGAATTATTTATGTAATGTGAAAAGAATGACTTATGTATATACGTACATACTGTACGTCTTATAAAAATTAGAGGAACGAAGAAAATATATATGTACTGGTAAGACTAGGAACGAACGAGTATATGGAATACATAATTATCAGAGACGTCGACGCTTCCGTGGCCTGGCCTCCTCAGGATCGTCGATGAGCTCTGCAATTCAGAGGTCTGAGCATTTTTTAACACTAAAATTTACAATAAGCCTATTGAAGTTGCAGATGTTTACCTTCTGGAAAGTCCTCTGTTTCTTCTTTTTCTTCCTCATCGGAGTCTTCACACCGATTACTGCAGCCGTGTCCAGCACAATATCCACACATGTTTGTGCAGTCAATGCGGTTCTTTCTGCCTCAGGATCAATAATTGGTGGCGCACTCTTTGATAACGAATCTTCAAATGTCATTGCTTCCTTGTAAGATGCACAGGCGCCTAAGCTGTGAAGTGTGACAATGAGGGATCTGGAGCCGTAACGCCTATGAAGAGCGACGCTTAAACCAACATGAATCCGAGACAAAACATGAGCGAGGACGCACAGCTGACACGATTGAGTGGCCGATCGACTTGACTATCCGCGTACGACCTGGATCAGATTTTTTCTTGTCAGTGTCACAAATAAGATCTTCAATGAATGCTTGAAGGCTTGCTGGAATTAAATCCTGGCCTTCAGTAGCCATTTCTTCGACTGAGGAGTAGACGGTGTCATCATACCCGCGAGATTTAATGTCTTTTCAAATCAGCTTTGCAGCAAGCGATATAATCCGAAGTTTCTCTTTTTCCGGGTCACCACTTTTTGCAGTGTACCAACTGTCATTCAGAATTCTATGAGCAAAGCCCGTAAAACACACAATACAGCGTTCACCGGGTAACTCCGTAAATGTTATGGCGTCACCATACTTTTCTTTTAATAAAGATTTGAAATGTTTTTCAGTGTGTAACTCCCCGGATTCATGTTTTTCCATTACTTTCATGAGTGATGCTAGTGTAACCTGGCAATCAGCAGATTCTTTTTCTATCACTTGGCACAAAAAATCAAATGCTGAATTCTGTGGGCGTCTCCTTTTCTGCCTTTGTTGTGCGTGTTGCCTGGGACAGAAGAGCCGGGCCGTTTAAAATACGCGTAGCACTTCCGGTGATATCTTCCTTCAGCGGCTACCAAATCCGTCAAGGCACTCAAATTTAATTCAACTTTTCGTCCCCAGTCGTCATTCCTCTTCTTAGCTTCTCCACGGAGGGCGTCAATAAACTCAATGTAACTTACTCTAGTTTGCTGAACGGATTGCGATCTGGATGAGAGTAGTCTATTTTTTCTTCACAAAAGAGACGCTGAGTATTAAAATCAACCACAAAGTCTCCTGATTGTCTTTTCGGTCGAAAAACGTCTTCTTCTGTCAGGGGTTCAGGAGGTTTTGGTCGTTTTGTGTAGATCTTCCTACATTCACTGTGCAACACTACCGTACGGAAGTTTTCTCGCCGAACCGTAAATAGTCGCCGTCCTTTCTAATCAGACTGGAATTGACAATTGTTCGTATACCGCTAACATCACACGTCACCAAAGCACCACCACCTTTGTCACCCGCGAAATCGCACAAATAACACTTATCCGTTGCGAAATAACCACTTTAAACAAATAAAAACGACGCGAACGATGTGTATGTGTGTTTCTCTGTGTGAAGTAAAAGGAGAAAGAGGGGGGGGGGGGGGGGGCAATTGTAAAAGGACGTAAAGAAAATGCAATATAACACAAAAGTAGCGTAGGCCTACGTTTCTGCATATAAGGCGATAATTTAAAAAAAAACACGAGAAAAAGCGATAAATTGAGCATTTTTCGGTTTTCGATTTACGCCCATTGTAGCCATATTGCAGGCAACGAACACCGTGTTTTCGGGCTTTTTAGGCTTTTTTGCAGTGAATAATTAATTTTAACATCGCTGATAATTTTATGCGTGTAGGCTATATGTCTGCATTTTAGCATGGATACAGGTCATATTTTGGTCACAATTTGGATTTTTGACCTAATAAAGCACAAAAAAATTCAACATTTTTGGATTTTTTTACAGTGTACCGAATGTTTTTTCCTGGGTACCTAAAATATGATTCTGCATACAAATAAATATTAATAAGCCAAAAACAACCAGATTCTGACCACACGTTCGCGATTTATAAGCGTTTCAGGAAAATTCCAAATTTCTCCAGGTTTCTCCAGGATATTTCAGGTATCCCATCAAGGAGGCCGTGGTACTTTTAGGATTATCCTATTTAAAGCTACTTACAACTATTTTTTCATATCCGAACTTGATATTCTAAATTTCCGGGTTTGGCCTTTTTCGTCTAATTGCACTGGGCTATTATGGGCATTCCATCTGTGTCCTTAATATTACAGCACTTAGTCTTCTTTTCCCCAAAAGTATTCTCAATCTTTCGATAAGCTGTGTCTACTTTTCCTGATTTCAGTCAGTTTTCTATGCCTGGACATTTTTCTTTCGACCATTCTTCATTCGCTTCCTTGCACTTCCTGTTAACCTCATTTCTCAGAAGTTTGTATTCTGCTTTCCCCTTTTCTCCTCTTACATTCTTGTGTTTCCGCCTTTCATCCATCAATTCTAGTATATCCTGAGTGGTCCATGGTTTTCTACCTATTATTTCATTCCAACCAATGTTTTCGTTTGCGGATTTTATTATTTCATTCTTCAAACATGCCCATTCGTCTGCAATTGAAGATTGTTTAGGGTTTTTCATTAGCCCTTCCTTTATACTCTTCTTGAATCTTTCGTTTACATCCTTCTCTTTCAGTCTGTCTATTGCCCGCCTTTATGGCTTTAGACTTTTCTTCAGTTTCTTCAACCTTAATCTGCATTTCATAACAACCAGATTGTGAGCAGAGTTTATGTCAGCACCGGGATATGTTTTGCAATCCAAAATCTGGTTTCGACCATAATGAAGTCGGTTTGGTAACGCCCTGTATCTCCTGGTCTCATCCACGTGTGTATTCTTCTATTGTGGTTATACGATATCCAAACCTCTGAATGTAACAGAAACAAGAAAAACAAAACTCATTAACTTAAGGAGGGAGATACTGTAATAATTATTTTATAACTATGCCAGTCATTAATCATTTACAATATTTACATAGACTTCTGAGCAATCACAGGCATCCTTGCTACGAGACACAAAGTTTGAAATATTCAAAATTATAATCAATTCAATTTTATCCAGTTTTCTAAATGTTTACACTTACTGTAAGCTGAACTTCACAGTTTATTTCATATCGCCCATATTTATAGTATTCTTAAGCATTTTTTAAAGAGAGCGTGTTGAGCCTTGACCTATAACACTAGAACCTTAGGCATTTTCACATCCCTTAATTGAACTTTATTACTTCATTTTCAAACTGGCCAAGAACCAATTTTTAAAGTTTTATTTTGGTCTTGATAGTAATAATATAACTAGGAGACCCGTGCTGCTCCGCAGCATTCACTTCAACAATCCTACAGCACTTCTGTCCATATGAGATTTGCATGTCTTCATGCTAGTAGGAAAGAGAGAATAGGTAGAAAACCGTGGATCACTCAGGATATACTCGAATTGATGGATGAAAGGCGGAAGCACAAGAATGTAAGAGATGTAAAGGGGAAAGCAGAATACAGACGTCTGAGAAATGAGGTTAAGAAGAAGTGCAAGGAAGCGAAAGAAGAATGGTTGAAAGAGAAATGTGCTGGTATAGAAAATTGTCTGAAATTAGGAAACGTAGACACAGCTTATCGAAGGATTAAGAATACTTTTGGGGAAAAGAAGACTAAGTGCTGTAATATTAAGGACACAAATGGAAAGCCTCTAACAGATAGGGAAGAAAAGGTGGAGAGATGGAAAGCTTACATAGAGAGTTTGTATAAGGGAAAGGAGATTGAGAATCATGTAATGGAAAGGGAGGCGGAAATTGATGAGGATGCGAAAGGAGATTTAATATTGAGATCAGAATTTGATAGAGCTTTGGAAGACTTAAGCAGGAACAAAGCACCAGGCATAGATGTTCTACCGATTGAGTTGCTACGCTGCATAGGAGATGAAGGTCTGATCAGGTTATTTCACTTGGTGTGTAGGATTTATGAGACAGGTGAGGTACCCCCTGATTTCAAGAAGAATGTAATCATCCCTATACCAAAGAAAGTGGGAGCTGACAGATGTGAAGATTACCGTACAATCAGCTTGATTACTCATGCTTCAAAGATCCTGTCTAGAATAATTTACAAGAGGATTGAGAGCCAGATAGAAACGGAGTTGGGTGAAGACCAGTTTGGTTTCAGGAGAAATGTAGGAACAAGGGAATCTGTACTAAGTCTTAGGCTGATTTTGGAAGGTAGAATAAGGAAAGATAAGAGAACGTTCATGGCATTTGTAGACTTAGAAAAGGCTTTTGATAACGTTGATTGGACTAAATTGTTTGACATTTTGAAATCGATTGGAATAAAGTACAGGGATAGGAGGGTGATATACAATCTATACAGAAACCAGACAGCAGTCATTCGAGTTGAAGGACATGAGAGAGAAGCTGGTATTCAGAAAGGTGTAAGGCAAGGCTGCAACTTATCACCCATACTTTTCAATCTTTACATTGAACAAGCAATGAAGGAAATTAGAGAAAAATTTAAAGTGGGAGTGAAGATTCAAGGAGAAATAATTTCAACTCTGAGATTTGCTGATGACATCGTCATCTTGGCCGACAAGCCTGAGGATTTGAATGAGTTTTTGAATGGTATGGACTCCGTCTTACGGAAAGAATTCATGATGAAAATTAATAAATGTAAAACAAAAATACTGGAATGCAGCCGAAATAAATCAGAAACCTCTATGGAGATCAAATTGGCAGGTGAAAAGCTGAAGGAAGTAGGAGACTTCTGTTACTTAGGAAGCAGAATAACCAGTGATGGGCGAAGCAAAGAGGATATAAAAAGTAGGTTGGCTCAGGCAAGAAAAGCATTTCTACAAAAAAGGAATCTGCTGACATCGAATATAGATTTAGGTATTAGGAAGTCATTTTTGAAAGCCTTTGTCTGGAGCGTGGCGCTCTATGGAAGTGAAACTTGGACTATTGGTGCAGCAGAAAAGAGGAGAATTGAAGCATTTGAAATGTGGTGTTACAGGAGAATGATGAAGATCAGATGGGTAGATAGGGTTACAAACAAAGAGGTATTAAGACGAGTGGGAGAGGAGAGATGTTTCTGGCGACTGCTAATGAAGCGAAGAGATAGGTTGGTAGGACACATATTAAGACACCCAGGAATAGCAAGCTTAGTTATGGAAGGAAGGGTCGAGGACAAGAACTGTAGGGGTAGACCAAGGTTAGAATATGTTAAACAGATTGCCTCGGATGTAGGGTGTGGTAGCTATGTAGAGATGAAACGATTAGCTCAGGACAGGGAGGCATGGAGAGCTGCATCAAACCAGTCAAAAGACTGAAGACTCAAACAACAACAACATGCTAGTGACCTGAACAGACATTTACGGTACCGTCGCTTTTGGGTAAGTGATGAAGTAGACTTATGAGATCAAATGTGTGGATGTCTGCCTGTCCTCTGTGTGTGTGACCCACTATTTACCCTGCTTAAGCTTAAAAGGCGCACGGACGTCAGGTGCCAGACGCAATTCTGAAAAGCCGAGGTGAACAGCTAACTCCAAACACATAAGCTATACTCTTCTCTGAAGAATTAACTCGACACGACTCGGCAGTTTGATGCTGGCTGAAGCTAGGGTGATAGGTCGCTCGCAAGCTCGTAAACTCACTCTGAAGCTAGTAATTTCAATTTCCACTGAATGGAGATTGCTGGAAGAAATGAAAACGTAAAAACACTTACAGTGGTCGATGTTGGAGCTGTCGCGGACTTTCTTGCAGAACTTTTCATGCTGAACAATTCTCAGAGAATATCGATATTTTTAACGGTTTACCCAGTGTAAGCTTAAAAGACACATGGACGTTAGGTTTTTCTTCAACTCAATTCACTGAAATCAAAAATGCTCGGCTTCTTTGGTCATAAATAAATGTTTTTCTACCTAATCCTTCATCGAGAAATCCTTTACAGAATGGTGACAACCACATCAAAATCCATCAAGTTGTTCTCGAGATTACCCGTTACATCCAAGAATTGGGAACTTTGTTTTATAGTAAGTAGATAGAGATATCCACACAATTTAAGGCTACAGCGGTACAATTTGGTGTTTTGTCTACTTATGAACAATGATATTAATTTAAAATAAAAGATGGGTCTCTTTTATTTGAATTTAGAGATGTAACTCTTGGTTAACATATAGAGGTGTGAAAATTAATAGAATTAAATAAATAATTTTAATTAGACATAATTACTTTTATTCAAAATCATTTTATTGACCAACTTCTTTTGTTGTCCTACTTAGTAGTGTTTCCTCTCCCGTGGAATTACACCTTTTCCCATAAGGAATTGCGTCTGGAAACTTTCGGATTATTGGATTCCGAGGGATATCTGAGCTGGGTCCATTTCCAATTTTTCATTGACTTTAGAATTCAAGTCAGGTGATTTCAATACATAGTTCATGAATCTTTGAATAGTTCAATAGCGTTCATCAGTTAAAAGACCCCAAATCCCTCCGCTCTAAATTCACACGTAAAGTAGAGTGAAGTAATAAAAACGAAACATGTGCATTTTGCATCTGCAAGGCTCCTCTGTTAGTGGAAATTCTAAAAAATCATTTTAATTTGAGTTTCTTAAATGAAAATATAATTAGGAGTCTTGGTTAAACATTTGAAGTAATTTCATCGCCTTGTAAACATCCGTAAGTGCATTAAACCGTGAAAAGTAAGAATGCAATTTTGGAAAACTGACATCGAATCTAATAATTTGCACATCTCTGTAAAGACAGTTATCGCCTCCACCCCTACAGATAGAATAGTAAGTAAAGGCGATTGATAAGAAATGAAAAGATAACTCACAAAGAAGGAATTAGTATTTTTTTATAATTACCACAGGACAGTTATCGTATTAGGGATGCGGACGTCCTTGTATAATTGTTTTTTAATCTGTGCCCCGTTTGCTGAGGTCTGTGCTCCTCCGCAGCATTTGTTTCAAAATCCTAATAGTACTTCCTTCCATTCGACATTTGCTGTTCGCTTGCCTTTTGATTCTATTTGAACTTTGACGTCATGAAATGATTTTGCTCGCGATAATGCGGCATACAGTAAAGTTGTCCATGGCTAAACACCGGTTGAGGTAAATAAATGCCTACTTGATCTAGTGTTTGACCTTGAGCTTTATTGATAGTTATACAAAAACCCAAACGTACTGCAAACTGCCTCCTTTTGAAGGAAAATGGCTTAGAAGTATCTGATGGCGTAAGGTCAAGGCGAGGGAGTAGGACATTGTTTCCAACATTTACGCCAGTAATAATTTCCAGGTGCAAGCAATTGTCATGCATCTTCCAAACAAACAGTCTAGTACCGTTCAACAGACCTTGGGTAACATTAATATTTCTCAACAAAATCACAATTGAGCCTTTTTTTAGTCGAAGGATATGAGGTGGCAATCCACTTATGCCTCTGCTGTCTAAAAATTATTCACAATGATGTAAGTTCTCGATGATCCTGGGATTAGGTCTAAAACATTGTCATTTATTTCTTTACAATGTTCATTTTTAGGTGCTAAAATCGTTATTTTTGAAAAGCGTGAAATATTTTTCAACGTGGGACTAATTCTGAATTTTCTCCATCGACGTGAGGGTATTCACCGTTACCAATTTGTATCAAGAAGTTTACAAAGTCACGTTGATCTGTATCCGCTCGCATATTTTTGTTGACTTTAAAAATTTTGAATAATGGCCACTGAGGAGAGAACCTCACTGACATTTGGACTGATGCTGCTTTAGATGCGTGAGGCACAACAGGCAATACCTGCCTAAAATCTCCACCAGAGATGATAAGTTTTCCTCCGAAAGGCACGTCGTTATTCATGATGTCCTTGAGCAACCAATTTACACACATCAACGCGTGCTTATTAGCCATAGGGGCTTCATCCCAGATGATAAGTTTTGCTGAACGAATATAAGAAGCTTCCTTGCTGTTAACTTTTATTCCTGATACAGAACTTTCATGTAAATGTAGAGTTAACTTGAACTGGCTGTGTACAGTGCGCCCCTGAGGTAGTAACATTGCTGCAATACCAGTCCATGCAACAGAAACTACATTTAACCCCAAATTTGTGCAACTGTGAATCAAGCATTGGTAAATAAATAATTTCCCGGTGCCCCCTGGACCGTCAATGAAATATGCATTACTCATCCTTTCATTTGCTTGGTTTATCATCCGACTTAATTGATCCTCATTAAGTTTTGGATAATTCATTGGTAAATTTGTCTGAGGGAAATTATCAATAATAGCTGGCAATTCGAGAGAAGTAATGGGAAGACCATGGGGGTTTAATGTATTAGAAATATGTATAAGAGTGAACTGACATGCAATGTTAGGTTCGTGAAACTGCAGATAATCTTCTGATAATGAATTCTTGAAAATGTCCCATAACTATCTTACATTTGAAGGGGTCTGAAAGGTACATATGTAAGAAAACAGTTGTCGTAACTGAGAAGGCATCTGAAATTGTGACGCTTCTTCCAAAAAACGCTGCCATTCAGAATCGTCAATCAGCAAACCTCGCTCCTTAGCAGTTTCTTTAAAAGTAGAATGGACAACTGCTTTGTATGTCCGTAGATCCTGGAAGCTGGTAGCACCTATGGCGTGAAGCAATAACAGGCGTAAATAATACCTTTCTGTTTCTGTTGGCGAAACATTATACATTCTGCCTATAGTTTTTGATCATTTGTCCTGTTTTGCCACTGGCAGTTGCTCTTATTCCAGATGTAATGTACTGGCGTTTCAGGATATATATACGGACTTCTGGCTTGCGAATCTTTATTTAACTTGAACCAGACTTGTATTCCGTGTTGCGCAACTGTGCTTGAAGTAAAATATCAGGAGCGTTATCATTTTTAAAATAGATATTTTGCAAGTTTGGCAAGTGAACTGGTAATCGGATGATAGAATGTGACTGTTCATGCATGTGAAATGAAAATATCCTGAATGCGGCTTCTGTTGGACCAACATATCTAGCATTTAGGAAAGAAGTAATTTCATCGTAGTTCACCGTTTTGCCTCAGGACATATTTTAACAATGCAGCAGTCATAACCTTTATACACATACTTGTGGATTTTAATATATAAGATATTTGTGGATGTAATTAACATTCCGAACACTTGAGCATATTTCAACATTAATATGAGCTTGCAAGTAAAGTAAAAGAAATGGATTGTAGGGAACAATGAATCGACTATCGATTTCAATGCCAATGCCTCGAATTGTTTTTATAATAATCCGTCCATTATTTCTTCTCCTATACGAAGGATAACCATTGGCATTATCTTTGGTCTTTTCCTGAAACTGTTTAGGGAAATCTTTCTTTCATATGCCATCTTTCATACAGACTGAAGAAGGATTCAAAGATCCGCGAGAACCATATACCATATGACGCCTTACCAACTCGTATAGCGCTTCATCCTCGAGATCTGGTATTTCGGCTGACACCACACTGTCAATGTCAGAAATTTCTCGAAACTTACCATCTTCCGTTAATGTTAAGAGTAAATAGATGTGCGGGAGACCTCGTTTTTGAAATTCCACTGTATATAGATATGGTTTTACCGAAAATTTCCTTAACATTACCGTAATCAATCGTAGCAATTCCTTTACTTTGCAATCGAAAACTCTCACTTCAATATCAGGCCTATTATTAGCCGTTTCCCAGAGATGAATGCTGTTAAGTATTTCTGGCCAGCCCGCATTATAGGTGAACGTAATGAATAAATCTGGCTTTCCAAACTTCCTCACTATCGCCATCGCATCCTGATAATTTTGCAATATTTTCCTTGGGCTACCTGTAAAAGAAGGTGGCAAAACTACAATACGACCGACTCTGAGATTTTCATTTTCTGCTCGTACATGCAAGGCGTCTGCTAAACCGGCATATGTATCAACTCGTAACTTCGTTTGTTGATGACGTATATATTTTAACCGGTCACCTTCCATACGACAGTAGTAATCCACGAATAAATATCCATTTTGCAAACTTGAGCAGCGACAACTAACTCAACATGACCTCCAAGGAACACCATTCATAGACATATACATTTTGTAATCATCGCTCGTATTGATAGCAGTTTCGTACATATCACTGTTGCCAACAATAAAGGAAGAATAATTATTCCACTTGTCTGTAACGTGTTTTACAATTCGCTTTCTAACCTGTGTAAATAAACTCTGATTGTTGTATTCACAATATGCCAATGACGTGAACAGACAATTAATAATAATGTTATTGGTTTTACATCCCTTTTAACTACTGTTGCTTTTAGAGACGCGATCAGACAATTACCGTCACCTTTAATCTTTATAACATCTGTAATTGAGTGTCGCCTCTCATTCATCATAATATGATTCATTGTATTGATTGAGCACTCAACCTATAAGGACGAATGATGAAACGAAAAGAAGAGAGTTTGTAGCTGGTGAGACCGAAGACTATATAACAGAAAGATCGGATACACAATACAAAATGGCGGTTCCAACATTTGACTGTAGCGGCATCTTCGTGAAATTAGTTGTCTTTCGTATACAGTATTTGTTGTCATTCAAACAGATGTTGACGTGACAGTGTCATTTGAAAAATGACTGCTGATTGTGCATGAGCATTTCAGTCTCAAAGTAATTCATTCTTTGAGAAGTTTTAATTAAATTATGTGCACAGAATCCCCTACTACTTATTGTATGGATACATGCGACATTAGCGCCCGAGTGGAACAGGTAGAAGTTAACGATATCATGTATGGATACATGCGACCATAGCGCCCGAGTGGAACAGGTAGAAATTAACGATATCATGGCGTAATTAGGGAACTCTCTGTTAATATCAAGTTAGATTTATTATTGGGGTGGCATAGAATATCATGATACAGTGTTAGTCGTTGTCGCCTAGCGACAATATGTCCGTCAAATCATTCGATTCTATTTTCGTGAGACCTTGAAGGAAGTAATATTCGCAATTATTTTAATACTCGAATGATATAATCAAGCAAGGTGGGTATCATTCGACGGTGCTTGACGGGTGTTACATTTTAAGACAACAAACGTCGTCGTAGCGCAAATACTTCCCGAGATATTTCAGTTTTAGTAAAGGGTGAAATTTTTTGAAAACTATCTCTATATAAGAATGAAAGTTTGTCTGTTTTTTCTGAATTTCTACGGAAATTTGCGTTATTTACGCGTTTTAGACTGTTTTATGACGGATGCGCGCGAAAATAATTTTTTTGTCTGTCTGTTTGTTTGTTTGTTGTCTGTGGACAATTTTTTGTGTCCTTATAACTCGAGAACGGCTGAGTGGATCAACGTAAAATATGGTACCGAAATCCTCCAGAGGCACGATACCAATCATTGATGTAACTCTTCTCTGTACCTCTCATAAAAGGGGGCCTTCCCCCTTAAAATACTTGCTGAAATAGGCGTAGAAGGGCGAGACAAAGCTCATTTTCAGCCCCTCAATGTGAGAAACGAAACTCGGGAAGGGACCCCGAAAACCACATTTTAAGGCCCTAAAACCAACAGTTTTTGAGATATTCCCAGAAAATTAATTTCATTTAATACAATAATGAAAGGAAGCTAGCCGGTAACCATGGCAACAGACATTCACAGGTCCATCTATTGCTGTAATATAAGACGCAATACAATTCCATTTATTACATTACTGATATAGTTTGGTTGGTTGGTTGGTTCCTTAGTTTAGGGGCTGCGACAACGCGGTCATGTAGCCCCGTGTACTTTGGGTGTGTGTAGAATCTGTCTGATAACCGGTGTTAATTGTGATGACTGTATTAGTGTGTGTATCTGTTTTTTTAATTCAAGTAGGGACTGCAACTTTGAATTTTCAAATAGTTCCTACTTTTGCCGCCAAACGCCACCGTCAATGACTACTAGGCCTAGTTCAGAACTAGCTACTAGACGCCACCGCAGTCGGCTCTTGGCAACGAACGTAGCAACCTAAGAGCGTTGTTTACATTCTTAACCTATCCAATTTAGTTTCACACAGGTGTAATTAGTGGAAAGATCTTTAACATGCCATAAATCTATGACATGGGACCGCCGGCTTTACTTCCCCTCCGAAGGAAGGCATACTGAGGGATTTTTAACGCTCTTAAAAAATCCGACGGCTTCGGCCGGGTTTGAACCCGCTATCTTGGGCATAGAAGCTCAGCATGCTACCAACTACGCCACCGAAGCCGCTGATATAGTTTGCAAACGGCTAGAAGGTTATAACGGAACCAAACTAAGCTGTAAAATTCATCAATATATATAATGCGCTTAAGGGGGTCAAGGGGTACTCTATAATTTTTTCACGCGATTTACACGTGCTGGTGTGCTACGGAAGGTCAATTATATCCCTATCCCTATATTGTTATATTATTATTATAATTATTATTATTATTACACTACGGAAAGGAAGACCCCAGAGGACTGGAAAAAGGGAATAATTGTCCCGATCTTCAAGAAAGGTAGTAGAACAGAATGCAGAAACTATCGGGGAATAAACTTGATGAGTCATTGTGCAAAGATGTTTGAGAAAGTTTTGGAAAGGAGAATTAGGACATGGATAGAAGGAGGGATGAGGGAAGAACAACATGGCTTCAGAGCAGGAAGGTCCACAGTGGATTTAATTTTTGCTGTAAGGCAGTTACAGGAACAGCACTATGAGTATGGAACAGATCTACTGATGGCCTTCCTGGACATTGAGAAAGCATATGACAGTGTATGCAGAAACAAAGTATGGAAGTCCCTGGAGGATAGAGGAGTAGAAAAATGGACTATAAGGAGGATAAAGGAGATGTACAAGGGAAGCGTGAGCTGTGTGAAAGTGGGAGGAGAGAGATCGGACTGGGTGGAACAGAGAAACGGCCTGAAACAAGGAAGTGCACTGGCACCGTTACTTTTCATTGTGGTGATGGATGACATAATGATCCGAGTGGCACAAGTAATTGGGGAAGGAAAGATGAAAGCAATGGTGTTAGCGGATAATTTGATGATTTTGGGAAACAAGGAGGAGGAGGTACAGGAACAGTTGGACGTGTGGGAAGGAATAATACAAGGATATGGGATGAAATTCAGCATAAATAAGAGTGAGATGGTGATCACAACAAGGAAGAAGGAAAGAACCACAACGGGAGTAACAATTGGTGGGGAACAGCTGAAGAAAGTGGAGAGTTTCAGGTATCTGGGAAGCCTGATACAAGATAATGGAAGAAACTATAGAGAAAAAATGAGCGGGGGAGACAGGCAGAAGCATTCCGGAGGAGTGTGAGAAGCATGTTATGGAGCAAGGATGTCCCTCAGAACTGAAAAAAGATCATATTTCGGTCGTACTCTGCCCCTACCCTGACGTATGCCTCGGAGACCTGGGCTATGAAAGGAAGGGGGAAGAGCAAAATACAGGCCAGTGAGATGAGGTTCTTGAGAAGCAGTATTGGAGCTACAAAGATGGACAGAATATGAAATGAGAGGACCAGAGAATTAATAAAGGAGGAACCATTACGGGATGGTATAGAGAAATCTAGACTTAGATGGCATGGACATGTAAAACGAATGGAGGATAAGAGGATACCCAGGAGGATACACGAGACGAAGTGGGAAGGAAAGAGACCGAGAGGAAGACCGAGAGACAGGTGGCTGAAAGGGATGGAAGAAAGCGTGAAGAAGAGAGGAGAAGACTGGACAGGGGTGGAAGCTGAGAGATGGTGGGAAGACAGAAGACGTTGGAGTGGCCTGTGTTCCAAACAGACCCGGCCAACGGCTGGAAACTGTGCAAGAGGATGATGATGATGATACTACGGCCTACAACGACGAGACAAAGCTCATTTTCAGCCCCTTGGTGTCAGAAAAAAACCTCGGGGCCCCTAAACAGTCGTAAAGGGTCCCCGAAAACTACATTTTAATGCTCTAAAACCAAGAGTTTCTGATATATTCCCAGAAAACTATTTTCATTTAATAAACTAATGTAGGAATGCAAGTCATTAACCATGACAACAGTGTCTCAAAAAGGTACATCCAACTTTCCATCTATTTCTGCAAGAAGTAATGCCACTCCATTTATTAAATTTCTGTGAAAGTTTGCAAATGGCTATAAGGTTATCACGGAACCAACAAAAAATGTAAAATTCATCAATGCGCTTAAGGGGGTCAAGAGGTACCCTCAATTTTTTCACAAGACTGAAACGTGCGATATGTCGTACAGAAGGTCTATTATATCTTCAAACAGCAACATTATTTTCAAAAATTCCTGAATTGAAATAGTTTATTTTTTCTTTTCTTTTTTTCTTTTAGGAATTTGGGCCATTGGAGGCTAAAAAACCTGAATTTTCATGCACCACAAGCCTTTATAATTTATTAAAGGGGTCTTCCTCTGGATGCGCACTTGAAACAACAGTGAGGGTCAGTTTTTATGTGACTTGAATTGCATTTCGTCTACGAGGTTTTCAATTTTGTTTTCACGTCAGGAAGTACACGTTAGGTAAATTAGTTTCAGAGCATATTTCAACTAATCAATTATCTTTGTCGACAAACAGGTTCGAAGCCCCTAACCATTGCAACAGTAGCTCAATTGATTACGCCTGGTTATTAATACCGACGACCGTTCGAATAATGGGTACTTCTGCTAGTTTTAATATATAGGCCTAAGATTGGTTTTATTGGTTTAGTTTTAACTACTGCGGCTTTTAGATACACCGGGGTGCCGGAATTTTGGACCGAAGGGGATCTTTAACGTGCCAGTAAACCTACTAACACGGTTCCCTCACATTTAAACACCCTCAAATGCCAGCTGACAGCTCCGGCATTCGAACCCGCTATCTCGGGTTCAGCAGGTGAGATCGTTCACGCTGAGCCACGCAGTCAGTCATTTTGGTCTTGAGTGAGGTTCAATTTTGTCTTGTTATTGTTGTTTTTTTTAATTTCATTTAAGGGAGTTGGACGTCATGATCATTGAGCTCCGTGTACTTGCGTATGTGTAGAAGTTTTCTGATAACCTGTGTTACTGTGATGTCTGTCCTGGAGTGTGTATTTGTAATTGAGGTGGGATGTGGGTCGGAAGCGGCCGTCACCTTAAATTCGGTACCATCCAGGAATTTACCTGATGTAGATGAGAGAAACCACTTCCAGGATGCCTGAGGTAGGATTCGAACCCACTTCTTCTCAGTTTGGCCTAAGTGAGCCCCTATCCAGTCCTCAGACCAAAATTAATTGTCTTGGCAGAGGTGGATTTCTAACCCGGGCCTCCACCCTGACAGCCAAGTTTGCTAGCCACTACGCAACGAGGGGACGAAAAACAGCAGTAGCCTCTGCATCAGGACATGTACGAACGCTGTTATTGCATCCAGTTCCTCAATTGGAAAGTGTTCCAAGTAACCGCATTTTACTCGGTGTCGGAGTTTCATCGCTATTTTCACTGGTAGTATATACACACAGGTAGTAAACTACAGTACGTACATAGAGTATGTTTCATTTGAACCTAGATTGCTGTTTACTAGATATGGTCACACGCTCTTCAGCAACATTTACTGTTGTAGCTGATGCTGTCGAAGTTTGAAATATTTTGTTCGAACGTTACCTTGTTTACTGCCGATCGCTCCTCACCAATGGGTCTGTGACGGGACAATATCTGACAAACTGCTTCAAGTTATGGCCGCTTTTATTTGCACCAACTACATATCCGACCATAAAACGAACACAGCGCCACCATAACTTTTCTTCTCTCTACAGCTGCGGCTTCACTATAGTGCCATCAACAGGTTTCATTTCGCTGCAGACTTGAAAACGATCTCAATTAAAAATTTCAGTAAGGTATCTCGACGAAGGATGCTACACCAAATGAGTCTTGGGTTTACAACAGACGTATAAACATCGAAATGTAACTCGCCGTATATTGATCGTAATTTATGGCATAATATAAGGTTTATAATCCTCTATCCTACGTCCAACAGTGGTTATTTTGCGACGGTATATTTACTAAAATTGTAGAAAATGTGAGAACCACGAATAGACAGCTTATATACATCCGAATTTGAAAAAAAAGGTAGAAATGTAATGGTGAAACACATTTTTATTTAAGGCAGATCATCTTATAAAATAAATGTGCTTATGGAATGTGTCTGATAACCTGTGTTGCTGTGTGACGGCAATAGTGAGTGTATAACTGTAATATTTCAGGGCAAGGAGTTAGGATAGGTAACATGTATCATGTTGTAACCGTACGTCTTCTATTCGGGGGTGGTGGTAATGATTACCTTGAGGGACACTTTTCTCTTACAAAACACAACTCTCTCTGGCTTGTACACACCTCCCTCATACCTGATACACTCATGCAGTTTATATCTTTCACCTTACTGTACTTGCCTCCAATGCAATTCTTACTAGCACCATTCCAAGCACTTCATCAAAACACTTTCTTCAAATTCCTTTCTCCATTTATTCTCATAAAAAGAAACCATATCATACCTTCAAGACAACATCTACTCTGACCACTTGCCAAAACCAATAAGCAATTTTCCTAGCTAATTTCATCTTCCCAAAACACACAACAACAATCTCATTACAATCTCCATAGAGAATCCCAACAGCTACTAACATGGCTTCCTACAATCTTTTACAGTTTCTCTCATGGAACTCACAATCTCCATAGATAATCTACACAGATACCAACTAAGAACAATACCCTATCTAGGTCGAAAGAATAAACAACAAGAAAAAAATCAAAGATATAAAAATAAAAACAAACTAACATCGTAAAAGGAATATACAAAACATCTAACTTCATTGGCAAGGCCACCTGCCATGCCACACAGAGATGCAAACTGCCCTCCCAACAAGCGCCATTTTCTTACCTAACAAACCCAAAACGGCTGAGCCTTGCAATCACAATGGTTGTAATGTACGTCATTTGAAAACGACGTACCATCCCGTCATTTGACTGGAAAAAGTACCGAACATAAGAAAACTGGGGAGAAACATGCTCACGATGCGGGATTTCAACCATCTATCTTAAGACTTGCTGCAGTTCCACATCGTAACGCTCACAGCTACGCAATGGGGTAGCTTAGCTCACTTAACTGAGGAGATGAGAGATGAAAATGTGAAATATCTTATCTGTCATGGTACATGATAAAGGTATGTTTACGTTGAAACGATGCTTTTAAATGAATTACCATATGAACTAGCAGCACGATGTTTGTTGCTCTTGCTTGATGACTTGTCACATTGAGACGTGAGAACAAACACTTGGACATTCAATTATGAATATTGCATCATGAAAACACCAAACCCTAGAAAGGCATTTTTGAAACATACTCTACCACCTTGTGGTGTAGTGGCTAGCAGACTTAAATGTGCCCCCGACTGCCTGGCTGCGTGGCTCAGCGATAACGTTCTCGCCTGCTGTTTCCAAGGTTGCAGGATCGAGTCCTGGTGCAGCCAGTTTTCATTTGTTGGTGCGCAAATGAGAGGGAACAAATGAGTGTGTGTATCCCATCACCCTAATAACGTCTAAACGGCTAGAGTGATTTCAATGACACTCGGTAAAGTCATAGCACCATTTCGGCTGACCCTGACCGTGCCCTTCAAATTTTATTACGTCTCACTAATCCAACATGGCGTCTGTGTGAAATATTTCACCAGCATTCAATATCTCCGAAACTATTACCGATATCACCCTAAAATTTTGTACGGTGATAAAGGGCAACACTAGAAGTTCACCTGGTAACTACGAAACCAACAAGGCGGCCAAGCGAAGTTAAGACTTTTTAATAGACTTGTTTCGCGATTTAACCATCCAAACGCTATGAAACTTGCTACAGCAAATGGTTATACACTGACATCTAATTTTGTTAAATTTTTTACTTAACCACAAGATGGTGGCTGTGCGAAATATTTAACTGGCTTTCCATATTATATCTCCGAAAGTATTGCTGATATCACTCTGAAATATTGTACGGTGATAAAGGGCCTACTACAATCTATGTAACTTTCAAAAACCTGTAAAGTACAAAACGAATATGGCGGCCAAGTAAAGTAGAAACATTTTAATACACTTTTATCGCGATTTAATCATCTGAGCGAAGTGAAATATAGTACAGTAAATGATTATACTTATTCTAATGCACTGGCATCTAATTTAGTTCAATTGTCTACATAACCTCAAGATGGCGGCTGTGCGAAATATTTCACTGGCATTCTATATCTCCGAAACTATTACTGATACCTGTGTGAAGCTAAATTCTATAGGTTAAGAATGTAAACAACGCTCTTAGGTTCCTACGTTTGTTGCCAAGAGCCGACTGCGGTGGCGTCTAGTAGCTAAGTTCTGAACTAGGCCTAGTAGTCTTTGACGGTGGCGTTTGGCGGCAAAAGTAGGAACTCTTTGAAAAATTCAAAGTTGCAGTCCTTACTTGAATTAAAAAACAGATACACACACTAATACAGCCATCACAATTAACACCGGTTATCAGACAGATTCTACACACACCCAAAGTAAACGGGGCTACATGACCGCGTTGTCGCAGACCCTAAACTGAGGAACCAACCAACCAACTATTACTGATACCACCCTGAAATTTTGTTCGGTGATAAAGGGTACTACTAGACGTTCAGCTATGAGACTTCCCAAAAACTGTAATATACAAAACGAACATATTGGCCAAGCGAAGGTGAAATATTTTAAGAGTCTTTTCTCGCGATTTAACCATCTGAGCGCAGTGAAATATGGTACAGTAAATGTTTATACACATTGGAATGCACTGGCATCTAATTTAGTTCAATTAATCACTTAACCCCAAGATAGCGACCGCGCGCAATTTTAAAATTAAGTTTTTAATTCTTGTGTATTAATCATGCGATCGAAGTTAACGTTTGAATAATGGACCTACGCAAAATTCGTCATTTAATATTACATAACTCTATGGCCTACATATATAAAAACCCAACATGGTGACCAACCGAAATATTTAGACGGTTCTCAATATCTACGAATCTATTACAGCAATCAAACTGAAAGTTCTGTATGTTGATAGAAAAAATTAACATAAGTAGGATTTATGAAAATAGGCTGTGTATTTCTTCACGGAACTACATGTTTTCCCGTGAGTTTCAAACTAATCTCGCCTATGTCTTTTAAGATATACACGCTCCGTTAGGGATCCTATAACCCCACCTTTTCACTCCTTCCACCTCATAATATACTTAACATCGAAAAACCCTTAGACACGTGTCTGATTATTCTTAATGATTAGTTTAAATGCCGAGTATCACATCCCCAAATGAAACCACTTGTGAGATATTGTTATTCAATGAAATGCAGGCTTTCCCCCATTAACACCCCTTTAGATCCTGAATATCCAAACATCTTTCCTTTGTGGGCATTTTCGACATACAACGAACATATCTCCAAAATTTGATGTTTCTAACTTGAATAGTTTTGGCTGGGTGAAGATGAGTGAGTGAGTCAGTCAGTCAATCAGGACAATTACTGTAATTTCTCTTATATAAGAGATTTTCACAGATTTTCAAAAGCTTACATTTTCCTTTCTTTAATGATAAAAGTAGTATAAAATAGGTTTAATACCATGTTTGTATGGTACGTATTACTGTACACAATCCATTTTCGTATTCATTAAGTTGTACAACTGTGCATGTGATGGTTAAATGCAAACACCCAGGGCTAGAGGGAGATAGAGCAACCTAATGGTAGCTACACAACAAGTGATATACGGCCATCATATGTGCGTCCTAGCTCTCGGCGGGAGCCATCCCATTATCTATATGACTGGCTATCACGGCGGGAACATATTGTGACATGTGCGTCACCTGATACCGTATATAAACGACTGGTGCTAACTTACTAAACATGTTAAACCCAAAGGCAGAGATTGTCAAACTGTATTACATGTACCACCATACCTCCAGTATAAGCTGTATCATCCAAGGTGGCCGCAATCACATCTTAAAGGGTACTTATTTAAATAGAAAAGTACGGAATTTCAAATGATACATGACCTCGAAAAATCCATATATATTTCTAAACAATATTGTACAGTTACAGACATAGAATTTGAGCAAATTCTCGAGAGATGGAAGTATTCTAATTCCAAGACCAACTGTACAGTTTTGACTGACAATTGGGAGCACTTTGTCATCATGATCCATTTTTAATTAATATCAGTGTGGAAGTAACGTATCTACATCTAAGTGTCGTGAGTTCGTAATTCCACTGTGATCACGTAGGTACAAGAAAAAAATAATGACTTGAAAATTACCCATATTGACAATGTTTCAGTCACTAAATACTATTATATTGTTGTAAAGAACAAGTAACATCTTCCATGACCACATAATAATCATTAATACCATAATGTTTAGCCTATTTTCATTTATGAAAAAATTGGCTTATGAGATCACCTTTAGTTCCTGTGTGTGTGCGTATATGTGTGTGTCCACCCCTAATACAATCTAAACGGCCTGAGCGATTTCAATGAAACTTGGTAAGACCATAGTACTATTCTGTCCAATCCCTACTGTGCCCTTGACATTTTATTACGCCTAACGAATTGAACATGGCGGCTGTGCGAAATATTTTACCGGCATTATATATCTCCGAAACCATTACTGATATGATAATGAAATTTTGTACGGTGAAAAATGACACTACTAAAAGTTTACCTATGTGACTTTCAAAACCCTGTTAAGTACATTACGAACATGGCGGCCAAGCTAAGTTGAAATATTTAAATAGATTTTCTCGTAATTTAACCATCCGAGCACAGTGAAACATGGTTCAGAAAATATTCATATACATTGCAATACACTGACATCTAATTTAGTTCAATTGTTTACATAACCTCAAGATGGCAGCTGTTAAGTTTTTATTTCTTGTGTCCTAATCATGCGATCGAAGTCAACGTTTGAATAATGAACCTACGCAATAAACATCATCTAATAGTACATAACTCTATGGCCTACATACACAAAAATCCAACATGGCTACCATCAGAAATATTTAGACGGTTCTCAATATATACTAATCTATGACAACAATCAAACTGAAATTTTGTATGTTGGTAAAGGCTATGAACATAAGTTCACCTATGGGACTTTCAAAAACCTGGTGAGCACAAAGCCAACATGGCGGCGACGCGAAATTAAAATATTTAAAAGGATGTTTCTCGCGATTTAACCATCGAAGCGCAGTGAAACGTGGTACGGTAAAAGCTTATACATTTTTCAATCCACTGATATCTAATTTATTTCAATGTTCCTCATAACCACAAGATGGCGGCTGTACGAAATTTTAAATTTCGTTTCAATTTCTTGTGTCCTAATCATGCGATTGAAGTTTCAATAATACACTTACGCATTAATCTTCATCTTATAGTATTGTTACGGCTGTGAGTTTGTGTCATCACTCGCCGCATGAGTCACAACTGCCCCAGGGCTGGGCTGTGGCCTGCCTCCTGTATTGCGCGCGCCTTATGCAACAGGGCTACTACAGACAAAGGGATAGTCCAGAAGATTCGTGACTGGACCAGCGATGGAAACCTCGAGAAGCCGTGGACCCTGGATGGATCTAGAACCATTTATTGAGTCACCGGCCTGCTATATAAGAGTGACCCGTGAAGCAGTTGTTGTTGTGTTTTACGAGCTAGTGTGAGCGTTTATTCTGAGCGACAGAAGTGTGGTGACTTGCGAAACCCCTAGTGTAGCGGCGAAGTGAGGAACATACAGGGGACTGCCGTGTTCTGAGTGTGTGTGCTTTCACTGAGTGTCAGATATTGTGGTGTCGAAATCCAGTGACATTGTTTCTCCCAGCTGGTGAACAGCGCGCAGCAAGTGCTCGTAAGTACTGTAGTAGGCGCACATTAGGAAGAAGTTGCATGTAGTTCTGTCAAGGCCACTAGGCTCATTAGCGGCAGGATTAACTTCTGTGGTTTGTTGACAAGTGAAAGGGGCAAGAGCTCTCCACAAGCAAGAGACTAAAGGAAACTGGAGTAAGGTTCCTATTGTCTGTAATTGCTGATGAGTAGTGTAATTTTCTGGCCGCAATAAAGTTAATTATTTCTTTAAGCAGTAATTGGTGTTGTGCTTTGTACCCCCACCGTAATCCAGTTAACAAAAGTGCCACTAGGGGGGTGGCACGTAACAACTGGTGTCAGAAGCCGGATTACGAACTCAAGCACAACACCTGACGGTCCTGGTTTCAAAACCCGAGCAGGTCATTTTCTCTAATTTTCCTGTGAGTGCATGCCCTTTACAAGACAAACAACTAAAATGGAGGAGAAATTGGCAGCATTGCTTGAAAAGTTAAATGGCATGGAAACCAAGATGGGGGACGGCCAGAAGAAGATGGAGGACGGCCAGAAGAAGTTAGCCGAGGACCTAACTGCCAAACTAGAAGACGGCCAGAAGAAGTTAGCCGAGGACCTAACTGCCAAACTAGAAGACGGCCAAAATAAGCTAGCGGAGGACCTGAAGAGGATAGAGGACGGCCAGAAGAAGATGGAAGACGGTCAGAATAAGTTGACACAGGACCTGAAGAAATTAGAACTGGGTCTGCGTGAGGAAGTCACGGCAGTGGAAAAGAAGTTCGACGCCTTACAAGTGGAAGTTGCCGAGCTGCGCCAACGCCCGCTGATGGGGGTGGAGGAGAAATTCAACGCCTTACAAGTGGAAGTTGCCGAGCTGTGCCAACGCCCGCTGATGGGGGTAGAGGAGAAATTCAACGCCTTACAAAAGGAAGTTGCCGAGCTGCGCCAACGCCCACTGACGGGGGTGGAGGAGAAATTCAACGCTCTACGAGAGGAAGTTGCCGAGCTGCGCCAACGCCCGCCCACCGTTACACCGGGAATATCGGGAACGGGACATAGCAGAGTGACGCCCCCAACCTTCGACGGAAAGGTCCCGTGGAACACCTACTTACGTCAGTTCGAGGCGGCCTGTTCCATAAATAACTGGAACAACACAGAAAAGGCTACAGCTCTCATTGTAGCGCTGAGAGGTGACGCCCTTAACGTCCTTCAGGCCATCCCGACTGGATCCCAGGACTACGCTTCCCTGATCGCCCATATGGAGTCCCGATTTGGAGATAGCCATCTTCAGCAGGCCTATCAGATGCAGCTCCGGACCCGGGTACAGAAGAACGCGGAAACCCTGCAGGAGTTCGAGATGGACATCGCACGCCTCGTAAGGCTCGCCTACCCAACAGCGCCGGCTGACTTTCTGGAGCAGATAGCGACGCAGACTTTCACCGACGGGCTACGGGACTCGGACACTCAACAGGCGCTGCGTCTCGCGCGCAATAAGACCCTGGCAGATGCGCTGAGCCACGCACTTGAGTTCGAGACGGCAAAACAGGCATCTAGAATGCACGCGAGGGTGCGTCAAGTGGACGTCGACGAACCAGTAAAATCCAACGAGACCAAGCCCCTGGCCGACAAATTAATGGAGGCGCTAAGCCGTTTCTTCGATAGTCGCGGCACCACCAGCAACGACACAGCCGGAAGACAACCGGAGAGGCGGCCCGGAAGGGGACTACCGACTTGCTGGGCCTGCGGTAAGAAAGGCCACCTGAGCAAGGACTGCGGTGATCGCCGCCGCCGAGGGTATCCGACGGGAAATCAGTCGTCTGAAAACCGCGCGGCCCAGGGAAACGAGTATTAGCCAGCCTTGAGGGGCAAAGGTTGGCTTGTGACAGTCGTCAAGCCCCAGCAGTCCAAGTGCGTGTGACGAAGTTACGGAGGGACAATAGCAGCCTGATGGTCGACGGAGTTGTCAACGGAGTGAGCTGGCCCATGCTGATCGACACGGGAGCGTAGAGGACCATCTTCAATCCCACCGTGATCCCGAAGTGGAGAGTGCAACCCACACGAAGGAACCTCCAGCTAATAACCGCGACCGGAGAGACCGCACCGGTACATGGCGAAGCATCACTGGAGATCGTCATTGGTCGACGGGTGGTGAAGCATCCAGTGCTTGTGGCTGACGTATCAAACGAAGTGATCATCGGACTGGACTTCCTGGACCAGAACAACATCATCTTGGACTTGAGTACCAACACTCTGCACTTCGGAGGAGAGGAACTTGCTTTGCAACCTGCGCACGAGTCCATCACCGCACGACGAGTAAGGCTGAGAGAAGACGTCATCGTTCCCGCCAGGACGGAGGTCAGCGCTGCCGTAATTGTCGACGGAACTGCTGAGGGAGTGGCGGCTGTCATCGAGCCAAAATATGAGGACATCCAGACAAAAGGATTGCTAGTTGCCAAGACTCTCATCAACACGACGTCTCGGCCGTACGTACGCCTGTCCAACCTGAACGACTACGACATTACGGTTCACCGGGACACCAACCTAGGAGTCTGCGAGCCCGTTACCTGGATTGCCCGCATCACAGATACGACAGACGGACACCTGCAGACGGACCACCGAAGAAGACGCACACTGCCAGAAGAACTACAGAAGCTGTACCAAGGATCCCAGGACCATTTAGACGAAGAGCAATCACGCCAACTTCAGGACCTGCTACGCGAATTCCAGGATGTCTTCTCCGTGGGGAGCAAAGACTTCGGCAGGACAAGCTTGGTCCAGCACAGAATCGACGTTGGGGACAGCGCACCGATTAGGGCCCCATTCCGACGTGTCCCGCTCGCCAAGCAAGCCGAAGTCGACCGGATGGTAGAAGAGATGAAGGAGCAAGGGGTGATCGAGCCATCACATAGCCCTTGGAGTTCTCCGGTCGTGCTTGTGAAGAAGAAGGACGGTTCCACCAGGTTCTGCGTGGACTACAGGCGGGTGAACGACGTCACGAAGAAGGACAGCTACCCTCTACCCCGGATCGACGACACGCTGGACACCATATCAGGGTCAAGATGGTTCTCCACCTTGGATTTGAAGAGTGGCTACTGGCAGGTGGAGGTCCACCCTAAGGACCGCGAGAAAACGGCGTTCTCTGTGGGCAGCGGGCTCTGGCAGTTCACCGTCATGCCATTCGGTCTGTGCAACGCCCCTGCGACCTTCGAAAGGCTAATGGAGTCCATTCTGAGGGGACTACACTGGAAGACCTGCCTGGTCTACCTAGACGACGTCATCGTTTTGGGGAGAAGCTTCGAGGAGCACTACAGCAACCTGAAGGAGATCTTGTTGAAGCTACGGGCTGCCCAGCTGAAGTTGAGCCCCAAGAAGTGTCAGCTCTTCCAGAAGCGGGTCCAGTACCTTGGGCATATCGTCTCCGAGGAAGGGGTGCGCACCGACCCAGAGAAGACCGCAGCTGTGAGGGAGTGGCCAGTCCCGAAGGACAAGTCCCAACTACGAAGCTTCCTGGGACTCTGCACTTATTACCGTCGCTTCGTGAGGGGATTCGCCGACATCGCCAAACCTTTACATCGACTGACTGAGAAGGACCAACTCTTCACGTGGACAGCAGAATGCCACAGTGCCTTCGAACAACTCAAGCAGGCTCTGTGCACCGCGCCTATTCTGGCCTACCCCAGACCTGGAACAAGGTTCATCGTCGATACCGATGCCAGCGACTTTGGCATAGGGGGAATCCTGTCGCAAGTAGTGGACGGCGAGGAGAGAGTAGTGGCCTACTTCAGCAAGGCCTTGTCAAAGCCAGAAAGGAACTACTGCGTCACCAGGTAGGAGCTGCTCGCCATCGTGAAGACCATTGAACACTTCCACAAGTATCTGTACGGGCAAGAATTTCTCATCAGGACCGACCATGCATCCCTACGGTGGCTCCTGAACTTCAAGCAGCCCGAGGGTCAACTCGCTCGGTGGTTAGAGAGGCTTCAACAGTACAACTTTGAGATTCAGCACAGGAAAGGCCAACTGCATTCTAACGCCGACGCCCTGTCACGAAGACCGTGCCCCGAAGACTGCACCTTCTGTGCCCGAAGGGAGAACACCGGGATACAGTGCCGACGGACTACTGTGGAACTTCAAGGGAACTGGAGCCGCGACTCTTTCACGCGGGCACAAGCAGAAGATGATGACCTGGGACTGATAGCCGAATGGAAGAGGGCCTGTGTCCCCAGACCCGGGTGGAACATTGTGAGTGACTGCAGCCCAAAGTTTAAGTCCTACTGGGCACAGTGGGACTCGCTGATTGTAAGGGACGGCCTCATCTGCCGTACCTGGGAGAGCACCGACGGGAAGACATCTCGGGAACAAGTCGTCGTTCCAAAGGCTATGACGGAGGAAGTCCTGAAGGAAGTTCATGGAGGATCATCTGGTGGACACCTAGGTATAAAGAAGACCCTGGAGAAGCTGAGAGAGCGGTTCTACTGGATCGGATGCCGAACAGACGTGGAGAACCACTGCGCGAGGTGCCACGATTGCGCAGCCAGCAAGGGCCCAGGACGAAGACGTCGGGGTCCACTGAAGACCTACAACGTGGGCGGCCCCATGGAGAGAGTGGCCATCGATGTTGCTGGGCCATTCCCGTTAAGCGAGGCAGGGAACCGCTTCATATTAGTCGTCAGCGACTACTTTACCAAATGGCCGGAGGCGTATCCGCTCCCTAACCAAGAAGCCGCGACGATTGCAGAGACCCTGGTGAAGGAATTCATCAGCCGGTACGGAGTACCCCTGGAGCTGCACTCCGACCAAGGGAGGAACTTCGAGTCGCAGGTGTTCCAGAACCTATGCCAGCTGCTGGGAATCCGGAAGACAAGGACAACGCCACTACACCCTCAGTCCGACGGGATGGTAGAGCGATTCAATCGCACCATCGAGAACCATCTCCGAATAGTTGTCAGCGAGCACCAGAGGGATTGGGACAAGCATCTTCCACTATTTCTCATGGCCTACCGCGCCGCCGTGCATGAAGCCACCGGGTGCACACCAGCCCGGGCCATGTTTGGGAGGGAGCTCCGTCTACCCGTCGATCTTGCCTTCGGCCGACCTGGGAATGATCCGGTCCCGGTAAGCCAGTATTGTCAAGAACTGGTCGACCAACTGGAGGACGTGCACGCGTTCGCGAGGAGGAAACTGCGGATCGAGACCGACCGAATGAAGACCCGATACGACCAGCAGACGGATGCCGGAGGATTCCACGAGGACGACCTGGTCTGGCTCTTCAACCCATTACGGAAGAAAGGCCTGTCACCCAAACTGCAGAAGTCCTGGGAGGGCCCGTACCGAGTCGTGAAACGGATCAACGATGTTGTCTACAGGATCCAGCGGAGCCCGAGGGCGAAGATGAAGATCGTGCATCGAGATCGCCTGGCAGCCTACGGAGGGACACAGACGGACCAATGATTGATCGGGACGATCAGCCTTTTTAGGAAGGGGGTGGTGTTACGGCTGTGAGTTTGTGTCATCACTCGCCGCATGAGTCACAACTGCCCCAGGGCTGGGCTGTGGCCTGCCTCCAGTATTGCGCGCGCCTAATGCAACAGGGCTACTACAGACAAAGGGATAGTCCAGAAGATTCGTGACTGGACCAGCGATGGAAACCTCGAGAAGCCGTGGACCCTGGATGGATCTAGAACCATTTATTGAGTCACCGGCCTGCTATATAAGAGTGACCCGTGAAGCAGTTGTTGTTGTGTTTTACGAGCTAGTGTGAGCGTTTATTCTGAGCGACAGAAGTGTGGTGACTTGCGAAACCCCTAGTGTAGCGGCGAAGTGAGGAACATACAGGGGACTGCCGTGTTCTGAGTGTGTGTGCTTTCACTGAGTGTCAGATATTGTGGTGTCGAAATCCAGTGACATTGTTTCTCCCAGCTGGTGAACAGCGCGCAGCAAGTGCTCGTAAGTACTGTAGTAGGCGCACATTAGGAAGAAGTTGCATGTAGTTCTGTCAAGGCCACTAGGCTCATTAGCGGCAGGATTAACTTCTGTGGTTTGTTGACAAGTGAAAGGGGCAAGAGCTCTCCACAAGCAAGAGACTAAAGGAAACTGGAGTAAGGTTCCTATTGTCTGTAATTGCTGATGAGTAGTGTAATTTTCTGGCCGCAATAAAGTTAATTATTTCTTTAAGCAGTAATTGGTGTTGTGCTTTGTACCCCCCACCGTAATCCAGTTAACAAAAGTGCCACTAGGGGGGTGGCACGTAACAGTATATACATAACTCTTTGGCCTACATGTATAGAAATCCAACATGGTGACCATCTGTAATATGTTGGACGGTTCTCAGTATCTACGAATCTATTGCAGCAATCAAACTGAAATTGTGTATGTTAATAAAGTTTATTAACATAAGTAGGATATATGAAAATAGGCTATTTAGTTCTTCACAGAACTACTTGTTAAATAAGCAATTCCCCAGCAACGTGCGTATACAACGTGATATTCCTCGTCAAAATCAATTACACAATAAAATATACGTTCTTCCAGCCTTCAAAAGTTAAATTAACACAGTACATCGGTTTCACAAAAATGGCAATCCTACTTCACATCGAGCTGATTTTGGAGAAACATTTTTAATTAATTAATCAAAATTTGTAACAGATCTGATTTTATAATTTTTAAAAATTTTAGATAGAAAATATTTTAGTAATGTTATTGAATCTCACCTGATTTATTATAAATTTAATTTGTACTTTTTGAAGCATTTCTGTCGACATCACTAACAAAATTATTGTTATATCTCTAAATTATCATGTAATTTCTCAGACTTGCAACTTCAATATTCATCGCACATCGCTAATGAAGGTCGTCACGTGACCGAAACCGGTTCTTTAGAACATTATTAATAATAATGAACCCTTATCATTGTGTCCAATAATAATGTTTCATATTAATAAAAACGATGGAAATACTAAATACATGATATGCGGGATATTTGAGTAAAATTGATGTAGCAAGAAATCTGGACTTGGTAAGACATGCTACGTGCTGGCTGGAAATGACAAATAGTTTCACAACCAATGTTATTCTTGGATTTCTGAGAAAATCAGATATGACGCTGTGGCGTACGTGACCATAAAAGGGCAAAATGCTGCGTACAAGGCAAGGAGTGAGAGAGAGGACAAGTGTCGTGACGTGAAAATAAGGGCGGGATTTGTAAGGTCAGAGCTCCAACGCCAACTTATCTGACCAATAAGAAAACATGACGCCAGAACATAGCGTCAGTGTGTTTTGCGCGGCAATCGGATATAAAAAGATCTAGCGATCGGTTTGCATGTTCGACGGCAGATTCGCGACCTGTGAGAAAATACAAGATTTTTGAGAGGTCACACATAATTATAGGCCCATTACTTAAAATATTGAGGAGCTGTTTTTCTCCCACCATTGAAACTTTAGGCTTTCTGTATATATACAAATGTCTGAGATGAATCGGGACACTCCTAATTATTCTTCGACAGTCATTTTAAGACGTCCTTAAGACGAAATGGTTTTAAAATTATAGTTGTGTGTCGGCAACGAAGTTGGAAATTTTCATAAATTGTGAGATGGCAATTAGCCATAGAATAGGGAAAGTCGACGATTCTGCATAGGACGATCTGAGGAAATAAAATACTTAGAACGCAGATAGAACAGTTTAAAAACTTTGATTTAATTGTGTTTTAACAGCAGCAAAATGTCGACCATGGAGAGAAGACAGCAAGCTTCATCCTCCATTACCATCAGTGTTATGGGCTAACGGCCTAATGATGGGAATTGACGAGGCGGGAGGCCTCTGGAAAGCAGTTTAAGTGATGAGTATTAAAAAATTGATTTATTGATTTTGGACGAGGGGAATCGCGAGAGATGTGTGGAACTTTGTATAGATTTTATTTGTGTGGTTTAATTTAAATTTCAGGGTTTGATTTCTTAACTGACATGCGTGTAGTAAATTTTGGCATTGCGTGACAATTGTTGTACAGTAAATTTTGTAATTTAAATGTGGTCCTTATGTATACGTAATTCTTATTGCGAAATGGCCGCATCGATTAACGTATCTATAAAAAGTGTAGCCATGAATGAGAACCTAGGAACGACAATGATAAATGGACTGATTTAATGATATGTTAAACTAATTACTACGTGGGGGGAATATTTGCATTTTGTTGCTTTGATAACTCGGGCTAGGACTGATCCTGTTATTTGTTCTTTATTGTCATTTGGACATGTTGTGTGTCATTATCTGAGGGGTGTGCTGATTAATGCTACGACGAGATCTTCGAGAAATGTGCCACGTATTTTTGGGTGTAAGTGATGATGATGAGGAGAGGTAAAGCCTGTCCATGACTGCGATATCATTCCGGCAAACTAGTTATCCGTGGGGATAAGTTTGACCTGGAAATGTATTCTTAAAAATCCCTGAGAGGATGTTTTGAGATAATGTGTTATCTATTTGTACGCGTTTAACAGGTGGCGATTAGCAAAGGTGCTGTACGCTGGCTATGGGCCAGAATCTATATTTAGCATGGCACTAATTACTACTTGGGGGAAGAAATCAGCCACTCTCTCGGTGATGCGATAACAGGCCCGGTTGTCTCCAGCTCGTTATGACACGTTTTGTTTGCTTTTAAGCCTAATGAGTTAAGGTTATTTTATTTGGTTTAATTTGGGAAGTTGCCATGTTGTCGATCCAAGTTTCTTTTATCATTACTACGACTTATTTGTTCATTGTTTTAAAACGCCAAACTTTCCGGCGTGAAAATTAAAAGTTGTATTTTGTTGTTGTTGGCTCTTATTTTCAAGGCCATTGTATTCATATAAATATAATTTGGCAACCGGCCAAACCTGTTCATGTCATGTTATGCCTTCCTAGTGTTTAAGGTATAAGTCGGTAATTCCGCAGCCCTTAGTTTAAATAATACACACGTGTATTTGGTTGTGGTAATCTAAGGTTAGAGCATGTCAGTAGTGTATATAAATATGTAATTGTTGTTCCCACATTTCCGTAATTCGTCCTTCGCAGTACGGAGTCCGTTCCCGAACCAACTGTTTTGGTCGGAAACGAGCGCCCGTCAAAATGCTCATTACTTGAACTAGTCTTAAAACCCGTGTCGCTCATAAATATTAAATTTTTGTACTATTTATTTGTTTGTTATATTTGGATCTTGTGATCCGTTTTCTTTTGTTACTTTGATTTAAGTGACATTTCAGTCACAATGCTTGTTGACAGCTGTCATGCCGTGTCGTCACGGTACGTCAGGCTGATCAGTGTTAGATCTGTTCACGCGAGTGAACAATAAAAGGGTGGTTATAGTTTTCTTTTTTTTTATGTTTGATTCAGTTAATAAATTTCATTTGTTAGTAGATCCTGTTGTTTTTCTTGGCTTTATAATAATAATAAGTTAACCTTATGAACCCTGGAAGTTATGTTGATAGCAAAACCTCTAAATCACATTCACAAGAATCCATTACGACCCCGAAATTTTGAATCTTGTCTACATGCTATTTTCCAAAGGGTTTATAAGAGTTACTTTGGCTTCCGAACGTGTGGCATTTGTGTTTTAGAGTAAAAAAAATAGATCACCGGCATGTGATAAGTTTATTAACGTAAGTTAGGCGAAGATAGTACCGCCAAATGTTTGAAAATATAAAGTCATGGAGTTTGCAATAAAGTAAATGTGGAACAAGTTAAGTGTTTGAACTTTGATTAAAATTAGAACAAACTGTTCCAGGCGCCCAATAAAATTAAATTAGCTTTGTGTAGAAAAGCCAAACTCAAAGAATTATTTGACAGGAAGGTTAGACCTTAAAAACTAATTAATACTCTATTAATTGGTTAAAATTTGTAAGTAAAGTAAGGTCAGGAAGATTATAACTGAATCAAAGGGTTAAAATTAAATGGAATAATAAGTAAATTATACTCAGTGATGCTATAGTTTGTGGGAGTAATTTAAAGTAAATGAACTGAGTATGTAAAGGGTTAATGTGTGTATATTTAATATATGTGAGCGCGCGTATCCAGGGCTCCGCCCTTATGTCATTTCCCTATGTCTCAAATATATTATTGTTGTGATGGCAACTCTGGGAGAAATCCGCGAAGTGATTGAACTAGCATCCGCTCGTACGCGAGAACAACTTAGTGAGATGAGAAAGGACATAACCAATGAAACGCAGACACAGTTAGCGGCTATAAATAAACAATCGGCAGAAACGCAGACACAGTTGGCGGCAAATAATGTAGAAATGCAGAAACAGTTAGCGGCGAATAGTGTAGAAATGCAGACACAGTTAGCGGCAAATAGTGTAGAAATGCAGACACAGTTAAACACAAAACTATCTGAAGTTAACGAGAATATAAATCAGAAAATCGCTACACAAAACATTCTGGTTAGTGAACAATTACATAGGCAGTCTGAGAAAAACAATGAAATGTTAAACGCACAAGACGAAAGGAACACTCAAAATCTAGCTGCGCTAACGGTAGAAATCAAAGAGCACACAAAAGAACAGCTAATCCAATTAGCAAAGGACGTTAGCACTAACAATACCAAACAATTAGGAATAATAAAAGGTATCGAAGATTCGTTTAAAAAGGAAATAAAAGGAATGGATGAGACTGTTATGGCAAAACTAGCACAAATCGAGCAAGCGTGTTTGACCAGCTCATCTGAGATTAAAGAAGCACACACAAACTTAGAAAAAAGGTTTGAGAATATCGAACGAGGGACACAGGGTATGCAAGATCAGATAATTACAGTAGATAACAATATCACGGGCTTAGTGACGGAACTCAACAAATTAGAAATACAATCAATTAAGAAATGGAAAAAGTTAGAAATTGACCAGGAAGAAATTAAACAAACATTAGAACAGAACAACATTTCTCTGGGAGAAAGGATAGATAAACTTGAAGATAATCAGGAGGCTAATCAACAGGAAGTCGAAAAACGCTTTGTTAAATTGAAGGATACTATTAGGAAAGATTGGACCAAGATGAGCGCTGATTCGAAAGATGAACGGCTCGCAGTAAGCAAGAAGCTAGGGGAAAATAACGCGAAAATACAGGCGTTAGAAGAAAATATGAAGTTAAGGTTTCAAATTCAAGAGGACCGCATGATAAAATCGGAGTTGCAGTCACTTGGACATAATACGATGTTTGCGACACTAATGGAAAAGGGGAAAGGGGAGAATGCGGAAAGAGAGCACACAATAGACAGCCACGAGCTTGGGCAAAGTCCAAGAACGGTAGACACGCAAGCATTCCAGAATTATGAGGGTCGTAGCTCGACACCTCAAAACACACAACTTCCCACGCAAGTTATACAAGTCATCCGTGGAAACGAATTTAAACCGAATAAGTTTTTACCAGAGAGCGGAGGGACACCTAAAGCTTTCTTAAGGGAACTGACAGAATATTTTTCGGACCAAAATGTTAGCTCAACGCGACAATTAAGAATGGTTGAAAAATTTTTGGCGGGCTCAGCACTTACCTGGTATCTTGGATTTAAGAACACATTTAAATCAATGGAAGGTTTCCACAAGGCCTTCCTAAGCAAATACTGGAGTGGGTCGTATCAACAAAGCTTGCGGATGGACTTATACTCGCGCAAATACCATTCCACGCATCAGACGAAATATGCAGATTTTTTCGCCATGCAACTTGTCAAATTGCAGGATCTTGATAATCCCCCGAGCGAAATGGAGCTAATAACTACTATAGGAAAGCAGATGCCTATTAGCGTTCAGCAATTCTTGGTGGCGGCAAATATTACGACCGTGGTCCAGGCAGAAGAGGTATTAAGGAAGATAGATGAAACCACTAATTATATCAACCCGAGAGAGAAGAGACAGATAGAGTTAGTTAATGCAGTCGAAGTAGTCAAGACACCGAACAAAAACACGAGGTCGCAAGCTACAAACACTGGGGATAACCAAAGACGGCAGAGCACCGAAGAATATGAGCCGAGATCTCAACCGAGATACGAAAATAGGGACAGAAACCATAACAATCAGGAAGAAACTAACCGCTACCGGAACACAAACAATCAGCAGTGGCGAGATAATAGGAGATACCAAACGTCATACAATAGGAATAATAATAATAACGCACCTTACAATCGAGGATGGCGTGGAGGACACTATAATCAACAATATAGGCCCAGAGACAATAGGCGTTACAATCAACAATATAACGCACAAAATAACCAGCGGTTTAACGAGCAATCGGATCCAAGGGATGATCAGAGAAATTGGAACGAGAGACACGCTGACCCGCAACAGTACCTGGAGGAGCCACGTAACATGGAAGGAAATAATGATAAATGGGAAAGAGCGATAGATCGGCGGAAGAATCCCGACACCCACGAGGAGGAAAACGGAACACATCAAATGTTGGAGGCCATGCATGTAGAAACCCAGAGATATTTGGAGGAGCTGCATGGAGAAGAAGAAAATAGAGCAGCCGACAATAGGAAACAGAAGAATAGCAGGAGAGATTCGCAGGCCGTGTCAGGCAAGGGTCTCGAAATATGGTAAAAAAAAGTTATTGTACGGGAATCGGAGAAGAAGAAGGGAGAAGGAAGAAGATGGCAACGCGGGGAAGAAGAAGGAGATGACATCACGGTAAAATGGAGAAGAGACAGGAGCGGCTTAAGGAAGTTCAACTAGGGGTTACGAACTTAGGTAACAACGCCTACAGAGTCCGAGAGGTGAGCACAGGAAACATGGCAGTGTATAATAGTTCACATTTAAAATTGTATCATCAGAGAGAGCCATACGAACCGAGAAATAATGTTACTGCAGCAAATTAAACATTCGCGTGATAACATACAACAAAAGATACGGGGGTACTCGAGTGGTGAAAGCGCTCAAAAGACAGCTCTGACGTGTTTACAAGTTCAGGCGGAAGTCGTTAATGAATATGTTGATGTTTTGAAAGAGTGAGAGGGGAGACGAGTAGCAAGGAAAGAGGCCGGAGGGCATAAGTATACAGGAATTTCCTAATGAGTTTGGAACGAGACGGCTACTGAAACAGACAGAGGCGGACAGTCATTATATTTTGAGGGTGACCAGCAACTTCAAATTTGAGCCAGAAAAGTAGGGGATGTGAAATTCGACTTCATTTGAGTTCGAATTTCATCAACTAGGGGTCAGATGAACCCTTATCATTGTGTCCAATAATAATGTTTCATATTAATAAAAACGATGGAAATACTAAATACATGATATGCGGGATATTTGAGTAAAATTGATGTAGCAAGAAATCTGGACTTGGTAAGACATGCTACGTGCTGGCTGGAAATGACAAATAGTTTCACAACCAATGTTATTCTTGGATTTCTGAGAAAATCAGATATGACGCTGTGGCGTACGTGACCATAAAAGGGCAAAATGCTGCGTACAAGGCAAGGAGTGAGAGAGAGGACAAGTGTCGTGACGTGAAAATAAGGGCGGGATTTGTAAGGTCAGAGCTCCAACGCCAACTTATCTGACCAATAAGAAAACATGACGCCAGAACATAGCGTCAGTGTGTTTTGCGCGGCAATCGGATATAAAAAGATCTAGCGATCGGTTTGCATGTTCGACGGCAGATTCGCGACCTGTGAGAAAATACAAGATTTTTGAGAGGTCACACATAATTATAGGCCCATTACTTAAAATATTGAGGAGCTGTTTTTCTCCCACCATTGAAACTTTAGGCTTTCTGTATATATACAAATGTCTGAGATGAATCGGGACACTCCTAATTATTCTTCGACAGTCATTTTAAGACGTCCTTAAGACGAAATGGTTTTAAAATTATAGTTGTGTGTCGGCAACGAAGTTGGAAATTTTCATAAATTGTGAGATGGCAATTAGCCATAGAATAGGGAAAGTCGACGATTCTGCATAGGACGATCTGAGGAAATAAAATACTTAGAACGCAGATAGAACAGTTTAAAAACTTTGATTTAATTGTGTTTTAACAGCAGCAAAATGTCGACCATGGAGAGAAGACAGCAAGCTTCATCCTCCATTACCATCAGTGTTATGGGCTAACGGCCTAATGATGGGAATTGACGAGGCGGGAGGCCTCTGGAAAGCAGTTTAAGTGATGAGTATTAAAAAATTGATTTATTGATTTTGGACGAGGGGAATCGCGAGAGATGTGTGGAACTTTGTATAGATTTTATTTGTGTGGTTTAATTTAAATTTCAGGGTTTGATTTCTTAACTGACATGCGTGTAGTAAATTTTGGCATTGCGTGACAATTGTTGTACAGTAAATTTTGTAATTTAAATGTGGTCCTTATGTATACGTAATTCTTATTGCGAAATGGCCGCATCGATTAACGTATCTATAAAAAGTGTAGCCATGAATGAGAACCTAGGAACGACAATGATAAATGGACTGATTTAATGATATGTTAAACTAATTACTACGTGGGGGGAATATTTGCATTTTGTTGCTTTGATAACTCGGGCTAGGACTGATCCTGTTATTTGTTCTTTATTGTCATTTGGACATGTTGTGTGTCATTATCTGAGGGGTGTGCTGATTAATGCTACGACGAGATCTTCGAGAAATGTGCCACGTATTTTTGGGTGTAAGTGATGATGATGAGGAGAGGTAAACCCTGTCCATGACTGCGATATCATTCCGGCAAACTAGTTATCCGTGGGGATAAGTTTGACCTGGAAATGTATTCTTAAAAATCCCTGAGAGGATGTTTTGAGATAATGTGTTATTTATTTGTACGCGTTTAACAGGTGGCGATTAGCAAAGGTGCTGTACGCTGGCTATGGGCCAGAATCTATATTTAGCATGGCACTAATTACTACTTGGGGGAAGAAATCAGCCACTCTCTCGGTGATGCGATAACAGGCCCGGTTGTCTCCAGCTCGTTATGACACGTTTTGTTTGCTTTTAAGCCTAATGAGTTAAGGTTATTTTATTTGGTTTAATTTGGGAAGTTGCCATGTTGTCGATCCAAGTTTCTTTTATCATTACTACGACTTATTTGTTCATTGTTTTAAAACGCCAAACTTTCCGGCGTGAAAATTAAAAGTTGTATTTTGTTGTTGTTGGCTCTTATTTTCAAGGCCATTGTATTCATATAAATATAATTTGGCAACCGGCCAAACCTGTTCATGTCATGTTATGCCTTCCTAGTGTTTAAGGTATAAGTCGGTAATTCCGCAGCCCTTAGTTTAAATAATACACACGTGTATTTGGTTGTGGTAATCTAAGGTTAGAGCATGTCAGTAGTGTATATAAATATGTAATTGTTGTTCCCACATTTCCGTAATTCGTCCTTCGCAGTACGGAGTCCGTTCCCGAACCAACTGTTTTGGTCGGAAACGAGCGCCCGTCAAAATGCTCATTACTTGAACTAGTCTTAAAACCCGTGTCGCTCATAAATATTAAATTTTTGTACTATTTATTTGTTTGTTATATTTGGATCTTGTGATCCGTTTTCTTTTGTTACTTTGATTTAAGTGACATTTCAGTCACAATGCTTGTTGACAGCTGTCATGCCGTGTCGTCACGGTACGTCAGGCTGATCAGTGTTAGATCTGTTCACGCGAGTGAACAATAAAAGGGTGGTTATAGTTTTCTTTTTTTTTTATGTTTGATTCAGTTAATAAATTTCATTTGTTAGTAGATCCTGTTGTTTTTCTTGGCTTTATAATAATAATAAGTTAACCTTATGAACCCTGGAAGTTATGTTGATAGCAAAACCTCTAAATCACATTCACAAGAATCCATTACGACCCCGACCTTCTTTATGCAGATATTCATGTCCAAGTATCTAACGTAAGATTTGATGACCTTAGTTTCTAGGTTACACGTAAGGGATTCTCAACTCCTGTCCTCAGCGATTTCACTTTACTCTCACATGCTGAATATTTACCTACGTTAAAACAAAAATATTTACCGTTATAGGAAAATGTAAGAAAAATGCCGTATTGATTAGTAGATAATTAATTGAAATGCATCTACAGAGTGTTTTCGAAAATTATATTTAAACATTTCGAACCTTTATTTAACCAAATTATTTGTAAGGATATCCATTTTATTTTATTTCAAATTGATTCTATTATCATGACGAATGAATGAGAAAGTGTGAAGACTCCTCAAGTTCAAGCACGCCCCGCCTGGCAGCGTTAGAGGGGGCAAGTTCCACGCTGCCGGGGTCAGCTGGTCTTAGGGATGCTGCTAAGGGAAACGAATTACTTTGTAACTAATACTCCTCTAAAAAGTAATTAGCGATTACGATTAAAATAGCACGGCAGGGCACAATGGAAAATATAATTGACGGAAATAAGAACTACGGTCTTCATTACATGCAGTGCTGGATTAACCATAAGGCACAATAGGCAATTGCCTGGAGCCTCCGGCTCAAAAGGGCCCACCAAATATGAAACAAGAAGTTCCGTGACGAACTAAAGAGCCTACATTTCTTAAAATTTAAGATTCATGCCAATGATTAATCTATATGGATCTATTTAGAATAATGACGAAATTAAGTTGGTAATATCGAAATTTCTAATTAGTTCGAAATACTGTATACCTGGCATAATGTAGCCTAATAGAGAACTACAGTTGGCAGCCCTGGTGACTGAATATATTCTTAGTTCCATCTCTTAAGGTACAGAATACAAAACTTGGTTGAAGTCCAATGGATAGCATGGACGTTACATGCAGTAAAACATTGGATCTAACAGCGCGCGTAAAATCATGTTGGCAACAATGACATACATGTATTGGTCAGAAATAATCTAAAATAATATGATCTATTGTTGTGTCAATTTTGAATGAAATCCATTAGTTAGTATAGAAGTTACATGCATTTTAAAATTGGACCTATCAGCAGGCTTAGAATCATGTTGGCAGCACTGGCGTAGGCCTATATTAGTTACTCCGAATTAATCTAGAATGCCAGGTACTATACGTGTGCAAAGTTTAGAGCTATTGGCTTGCATACTTTCTGATATATTGATATTAGGGTAACCAAAATAGGGACAATTTATTAACAGTTGGCAGCCCTGGTTGCTCTTAAAAATAGGCATAGTCATATCTGTTATGGTACACATAGCACACACGAAATTTGGTTGAAATCCAATTGATAGTGTAGAAGTTATATGCATTTAAAATTTGGACCCATCAGCAGGCTTATAATCATTTTGGCAACACTGCCATGTATGGCCTCCTGGAAATTAAACTGCAATATTATTATCTATACGTGTGCTAATTTTGAAATAGCTCCCATTCATACCTTCCAAGATATCCAACATGGAGCTCATATTTCAATTGCGATTTTTCAGCTGTTGGTAGCACTGACAGTTTCAAATATGTCCGTGAGATATTCAGGTATAGATCTTTAATCCTACCAAATTTTGTTTCGATTGCTGCAGCCGTTTAGGAGTTGTTAGGACACACACACACACACACACACACACACACACAGTCAGACAGACAGACAGGATAGACAGACAGGACAGACAGACACACATTTGTCCGATCTCATAACTCATAAGTCTACTTTTTCCTTATTTTTGCAAAATGTGAAAAGTAGGCTAAAAATACCACCTCAAAAATGAAAAAAATAAAAATGAAAAAATAGTTTTTTTTTTTTGGGGGGGGGGAGTGTAATACATTCTTGAAGCAGAAGGTCATACTGGCGAAAGTTTGAAAAATCAAACTGTGAACTTCGTCATTGAAGATTGCGGTTTGGAAATTCAAGATTGTAGAGGACTGTCCTATGACAACGCACCAAACATGTCTGGAATGTATCAGGGTCTACAAGCCAAAATATTAGAACTGAATAAATATGCGATTTATATTCCTTGCTGTACACATTCCCTCGATTTAGTTGAACAATCTGCTGTTAAATGCTATTTTTACGCAGTTTTTTTTTTCGATAATGCAATCATTGTATAACTTCTTTTCTGCAAACCCTCACCGTTGGGGCGTGTTGAAAAATTATATCAAAAACGCAAAATCTTTGAAATCATTGTCAGATAGACCTACACTCTGGGAAGCACATGCTAATGCAACGGACGTGGTTTATGATTCGTTTCACAACATTGTCGAGGCTTTAGAAAGCATTGAAGATGACGAGTCGGAAAATTATGACACTCGACTTGAAGTTGGGTGCATCGCTAACAGAATGCGGAAATTCCAATTCGGGTTCATGTTAATTTTGTGTGATTCAATTTTGACTTCTCTCAGAATCGGATTCAATTCTTGACTTGATCAGAATCGGATTCAATTTTGACTTTATCAGAATCGGATTCAATTTTGACTTTATCAGAATCGGACTCAGAATCAGACATTTTAAGGAAAATCAACTTCGATGATGTTATTGAAACTTTCTGCGAAACAAAATGCAGAAAAAAGTTTTTCTGAAAATGTACATATGATCTAAATTGTATTCAGTATTCATTGTAAATTTGTAAATAAAATCTCTTTCAAAGATATGAATGACTTTTTTATGAAGGGGGAGGGGGTTGGAAAAAGGGGCCTCAAATTAACAATTGCCTAGGGCTATTGTGAGTCTTAATCCAGCACAGATTACATGTTACGGAAAGCACAGATTCTTGGAGTATACAGACACAGATTAAAAAAAACATAATCCCCAGCATATTAAAACAAGCACACATAAACTATTTAAAGTAACACTCAACTTACCAATTCTATTTGTCGGCTACTGGACATTCGAAAGCTTGCGTGAAGACTTGGCGGATGTTCGAGATTGCAAATCTCGGCGGATTTCCTTCGTTCTGAAGAAAAATCGGCACTTTAAATAATGATAAACAAGTCTGGGGATAATATCCATGACATGCTGAAGATAACAGCCAGCTCCTGAAGGATCAACTGAAATTGTTTCTATGGAATCGATACAATCAAAAAATAGCTTGCCACGGTGGTGAGTGGTTATAGTGTCGGACTACCAACCCCAAGATTGCAGGTTCGCTCCTGGCCATGATAAGTGATTTTTGAATGGCGACAAAAATCACGACACTCATGGCACACGTTGTTGGCATGTTAAAGAACCCATTTGAATTCAGTAGGCCGTGTTCAATGGCAAAATTTATCTCGGAATTTTCCACCAACACAAAGTTCCTCCATTCTCTACTTGAAAGCGCTGTAGTGTCAAGGAGTTTAGATATCTAACCTCCTTGACTTCCATAGCGTTCAAAGGAACGACGAAATTCGACATGCAAGCTACTCTCTGGGTGTCAACAAAGCATGCTCGAGGTACCCGAGGCCATACGATATTATTATTATTAATCAAAAAATATTTCGCTCCACATCGATTTTGAGTTTCATTTTCCGGTAATTACTCTCTCGGCCTGGAAAAGAATGTCACATACACTTCTCGAAAGACGTGTTAGAAACACTTCCTTGTTCATTAAACCGTAGTCCTTTTTTTTTCGGTAAGAACTGAAAATTTACTTAGATTATTCTCACGTAGAGGATGAGCACAGGGCGAACACTTAATAAATTTAGAAGAGTGCTTAACAACATAGCCAGCCAAATGGTACACTAAACACTTATCAATCGAAGAGTTTCGAACTGCGCTGTCAAATTCAGGTAAAGAGCTTTCCCAGTCTTCGATATTTACTGCATCTTGAACCACAATTTTTTTTTAATGGAAGTTTCCACTGATTCCTTCACTGTCTTGTTATGCACTTCCACATTCCGGGCTAATATACGCATCTGATTAACATACGAGGTCAAGATCTGCTCCCGTTTATGTTCACAATTTCCACCAACATTTAAAGCCTGTTTTATAGGGACGTATATACATTGAAGTAGATGCAAATGAAGGAAATCTATTGTCGATGGATGGTCATCTGAACTGAAAGACCGCATAATACCTAAGTACCGTTCCAAGGGATCCTGGGTGAGCTTTCCTGTCAACAGGTACTTATAACCTTTCTCCCAAAGCCATTCACACATCTCCAAAGTACTCTGTAGTGTTACAACTAGTGATTCCAAGGTTCTGTTAGAGGCAAAGGTGTTATTGGTAGATCTCACGGTTTGAAGAAAATTAACAACAGCTGTATGAGAAGGTGAACCTTTACGACGAGCCTGAGACGGAATGAATGCATTTAGTGCATCAGCAACAACATTTATATCACTGGTAAATGTCTCAGTGTCCTCACTACTTTGTAAACCTGCCAGTTCCATTTCTCGATAAAATTTAATACTCTTGGCAACACTGTCACTGAAAAGTTGGAATGCAAGCCTAGCATTCATCCTCTGGAAAGATGATGGGTCTAAATGAGCAACTGTCAGCTTGGGACATGCTCTAAGCCCAGCATACCCTGAGAGATCTTCATTGAACAGTTCCCTATAAAAAAAGAAGTTAATAATTTTGTCATTAAGTTCTACTTTATCATGAAAGTTGTTTCTTATCATTTCAATACATGAACGAAATCGGAGAAAGCCCAGATCTTTCTCGTAACATCTGCAGGATTAAGGATGTGAGGTTGTAGAGAGCTTGTCTTGCCACTGACTCCTAACGATCTCCAGGCCTTTTTATTTGTCTGCCTACCATCACAAGTAAAGCAAACCACCCTCGCCCCAGCCTCTTTTAACAGCAAAATCACCTGTATTAGAATGTTTGCGAGAATGTCCCCTGGAGTAGCATTTCTGCTTGAATAAACAGCAACTGGCTGCACCCAATTATGCATGAATGGTACGAACATAAACACTAGAGCATGATTTGCAAGTACGTTCTTCTGGAGATCAGGTGTGTGTTCACCTACATCAACTAATCCATCTACTTTATGAGAGAAACTATTAAACTGGATTTCTTCTCTTAGCTTCACTTCATCGAAAATTACAACACCGTATCGTGAATTATCATTCTTTTCTTCCTTAAAATAGTCTGAAATAGCATTTATACTATGCGTATTAACTCCTTAAGGACACTTAAGTCCTTTACAAAGTTTTCTCAAGTGACTTTCTGAGGGCAGAGGCAAGAGATTATGTCGCCGACAATGACGGAATCCTTTCGGTGATTTTATTCCCAACAATAAACTCTCTAAAATGAATTCATTGCTGTACCTCATGCCATTGGGAGATTTTACCTGGCATTTCTTGAGCATAGTGTCTATTATCATATTTTCCTTCTTGCTAAGGTGTTTGTTATCTTTGTAATTAAATGCCTGTGAATGTCGAACCTGCTTCTCCAGCAAATTAATTCTCGATTTTACTGAGTTGAGGCAGGATCTAACGTCAATTAAATTACGGTTAGCATTCTTTAGGCGCCTTTTGAGCAATATTATAGTCTTTTCAGCATTGATAAGTACACTAGAATGACCCAAATTCTTATCAACATTAGACTGACCTTTTAATACCTCATTCGTTGTTTCACTCCCATCTTCAATCTTCTTTCTTCTCTTCACGGTGGTATCGAGATTTTTTTCCTGTTGGGAGCTTTACGGGACTTATTCTCACTTGACAGGTACTTCTGTAAATTAGGGAAAATATGAGGCACTGCTCCAGGATGTAACTTCCATCTCAAACGAGAGATTTTCACTTCTTCATCATTCACTATAAAATTACCTGATTTTACTATCAAATCATCAGAGAAATGAATTTGACAAATTCTACTACTACGCGTTAACTCCGTATCCTTTCGTGGAATAGCTCTGGCCCATTTTTCAAGTTGATTTGTATCCTTCGGCGGTGAAAAAATCGTATATCGTCATCTATTCTACCATACCCTGACTTTCAGCCACGCACAAAACAGTAAGGCATGTTGAACTATTAAATTAACATAGCCACATAACAAATATGTTTGAAGTACACAAAACACAAAACGCACACGTACACAAGACACAATGAACTGAATTTAAGAACTGAAAGCAAAGAAAATTCAATTTCATTCACACAAATATCTCACACAGTAACTTCTCGCGCACTTTCTATGACCCGGCTCGACGGAACAACAGAACACGTGTTGGATATAATCGCTTGCAGTGCTTGTAGCGGCGGGACCAGAAACAACCGTGATAAAATGGTGGAGTCCTCACACTAGGTCCTTCTATTCGTCATGCTATTATGTTACATTTTACAGGAATACTTATCCATTAGATTTTGAATATTTATTGTTGTAAACTTGTTAGTTTACATTTCCATCGTTCTTATTCGTTGTTTTCCTGTTTATTAATTTCATCCTGTATATATTTTAATTTCACCTCCTTGGAGCGTGCTTAGCTGCCCGCCCGGAGGTCCAAGGTTCGATTCCCGGCTCTGCCACGAAATTTCAAAAGTGGTATAAGGATTGGAACGGGGTCTACTCAGCCTAGGGGTCCAAATGAGTAGAGAGGGGTTCGATTCCCAACTCAGCCATCCACGAAGTGGTTTTCCGTGGTTTCCCACTTCGTCTTTGGGCAAATGCCAGGATGGTAATGTACCAGTATTTTGCTGTAGCTATTGGAACAAAGCAGTTGGCTACACGGACGCTGATTTTACGTGTATACATTATAAATTACGAGAGGAAAGTGTTACGCAAGAACCAGCTGTGGCACCAGGAGTTTAGGCATCCCGCAACGATACCCAGAATGTTGTTCTATTCAAGGTTATTGTCACTGGCCAGCTCGCAGCTGAGTAGAAACGAGGTCATCATATGGTCGACTGACGTGATTTAGATCGAGAAGAACGCTGAATGCAATGTTTTACGAATTTTGAAGAATACAGAACTGAAAGTATAGGCTATATTGCTGAGCACCAGAAATTAACATGAATATGGAGGAAGCTGCTTCTATTGAGTTTCTGTTGGATATGATACTTAATGTATCACGGAAAGTTTTTTTTTTGTTAAACATCGAGTTTCATCGAGATATCAAGGTCAGAGTGGGGGTGAGTAGGAGCAAGAGAGAGCTTGTGAGCAGAGCAAGAATTTCTTAAATATTTGATCGGTGAAGAGTTCAGATCGCGTCTTAAACTCGTCTCCAACACGCGAAGTTTCGAGAACATAGTGTGTGACAGACAACATTATACTAGTGACCTGCGATGAGGATGTACTCCAGTCTTATTTTGTGATAACTCGCAATAAGTATTAACGGCATTGGAAGTTTAAAGACATTCAATTCTTTTGGGAAAAGCATTTCAGTACAGACAATTCTCTACAATATTTCACGATGTTATTTTACGTGAAGTCAGGAGGAATATTACCACAGCTTATTAAATCTACGACTATGTGTGGTTAAATTGAAGCAGGAACACATCATACAGAGTGACCGAGAATGTCAAGAGAAATCATCTACGCTTGTAAGTATGAAAATTACTTACTTCAAAATCATGGAGGAAGCGAGGTCAAACTACTGTACAACTCTAAAATGAAATGCTACTACGAAATTAAAAGATTCTTCAACCAAGAGAGATGGAGTCGACAATCTGGACGAACGAGAACCTGGAATTATGAGATGCAGTCTACAATCCAGGAAGTAACGAGTGGGGACTGGAGTCCACTATCCCAATTCGATGCCAGGAGAAGTTGATGGGCGATCAGAACCGTAGTTTCGTTTGGGGAGGAGTCTGTTGCGTATTCCTGAAGATGCAATTTCTACAAGACTCAGCACATGGTAGAGAAGAAGATTTTCTTTATGTAGTAGTAGTTCGAGGTATATTGGAGTTGGCCATTTCGCCATTTTTGTCTAGCTAAATTGGAGTGTGGTGTAGATATGATGTTCTTTCATATTTCGCCATATTTTCAAAGAGGATTTTGATTCGTTTGCAAATGCATCCTATATTTTTTCAATTTTTGATTTTTGATTAAATTTAATTAGGATTTTGGATATTTTCTATTTGCTAATTATGAATAAAGATTTTTATTTTTGAGAAGACATGCGTTATGGATAAGATATGCGATAGGAAGAAGATTTATGATTATAGGAAAAGAATTATAGGATAAGAATTTGATGGACATTTTTGGGTGAAGTTGACGAATACTTTCGATAATGACTATATCATGATCAACGATGTTGGTAAGTATTCAATGGAAGAAATATTTTGTCAAACGCTTTTAGAATCTTGTAATGAAGAGCTTATGAACTACGAACAAAACAAACAACAACCCCTGGCACTACAGCCCGTGAAGGGCCTAGGCCTACCAAGCAACCGCTGCCCAGCCAATTAGCCTGCAGATATTGGGGTGACACGAGATCAGCGCATCGGATCCCCTCGGCCGTTAATCTTGGTTTTCGTGAACGGGGCGCTGCCTCACTGTCAGACAGCTACTCAATTGTCCTCACGAGGCTGAGTGCACCCCGTTCTAGCCCTCACGTCAGTTTCTAAAATCCCTGATGGAGCCGGGAATCGAACCCGGGGCCTCCAGGTGAGAGGCAGGACCGCTACCCCCAACACCACGGGGCCGGCTTATGAACTACGAACAGTAATATTAAATATTCTCGATTTTTGTGATGTCCTATTAAAGCTCTATTTGAATGATATATTGCAGTCAATTAAATGCTAATGGATTTCATATGAGCAATTTTATTGACATGATTTTCATGGTGTAGAATTTATTGCATTCTAATGAAAGTTGGATTAATGTTGAAACTGAGAATTTAAAGTTGTTTGATAATGTTTATTACGAATAAGTTCTGATTGAGAATAATTAAATATATTATTATTAAAATACAATGAAGAGTATTATGAAACAGTATAGCTATATGAATTCAACGAAATGAGTATTGAACATGTATTTAATAAATTGAATCCAGCAGGGATGTATAACATTGTCGAGTGGCAGCGTGTCTCTTTAAAGCGTATTGAAGTACTATGAAGTAATGTTGGATACAGAAGTGGTATTGGAGTTTTTGAAATATATATTGAAGCCATAAGAGAGTACAAAACATACGTATCATGTGCTTATTTACAAAGAATTTTAGTCGTGATATATGATACGGATAATTACGTGGAGTATATGATGAAGTATTTTTATGCTGTAAGAAGGATTTATAGAAGTGACAAATTTGATGGGATAGGATTAAATATTGAATAATGTTAAATATGTTGGTTTTTGGAAGAATTGCTAAGCGAAGCTCATGATAGTATTCCTTATTATTTCTTCTTTCTCCGTTACGGTCTTCTAAGGACCACGAGCCAATTTCAATGTTTAGTCCTTTGGTGTTCTTTCTTCTTCCTCCAGGTCTCCTTCTTCTTCCTCCAGGACTCCTTCATCTTCACACTATGAATCTTCTTTCTCTCTTCGGACCATTTTGATCCTCTTTTCTTTTCCTTCCTTCCTTGGAAACTTTCCATTCTCAACACTTTTTTCCTAAACATTTCTCTCTCTATTGCATCTTCTTCTCTTATATTGTTTCTTTCCAAATCTTTTTTAACTTCTTGAATCCAAGTTGTTGTTAATTTCATGTTCCAAAGATACTTGAATATCTGTTTGGTTAACCTGTTGTCATTCATTCTAAATAAATGCCCAAAAATAGCAATCGCCTCGTTTTTATTGTGTCTGTTATGTTTTCAATGTTGCGGTATATTTCATCATTACTTCTTAATTTCCAGAATTCTGTAATTCTTAATGGACCTAATATTTTCTGTACAATTCGTCTTTCTAATACTTCCAATTTATCTAACGTATAATTCTGTGCTAGACATTCGCTTGCGTACAGGCATTCTGGTAAGATTACTGTTCTGCAGTGCTGTATTTTCAAGTTTCTAGATAAACATTTGTTGTTGTAGGTGTTCCTAGTTATACCATATGCTCTTTCCATCTTGTGTACTCTTTCTTCTACAGCAGATTTTTCTAAACCATTTTCCTGAATGATTTCTCCCAAATATTTGAATTTCTTTACCCTCTTAATTTGACCAATTTATGTGACTAGGATTTCTGGAGCATTTTTTATATTTGTCATAAATTTGGTTTTTTCTACAGAAATTCTTAAACCTGTTCTGTTGGCTATCTCTTCTAAGAGATTAATTTGCACTGTTGCGTCAGACAGATTTTCAGAAAGTATGACAAAATCATCTGCAAATGCTAGCCAGTTTATTTCAATACCTCTGTTTTTATTCCCTAGTGTTATGGGTGATATATTGTGTTCCCTCAGTTTTTGATTCCAAATTCTTACTATTTTCTCCAGGACACAGTTGAATAGCAGTGGAGATAAACCATCACCTTGCCTTACACCTGTCTTTATTTTGAATGGTTTAGATATTCTCCCCCGAAATTTTACTTTTGATATGGTGTCTGTGAGGGTTTCACGGATTAGATTAGCCAGTTTAGATTTAACTCCAAATTCTCGAATTACTTTATCTAGAGTTTCCCTGTCAACGGAATCGAAAGCTTTTTTTTTAAGCTATAAATGTCACTACTATGGTCTTGAAGTTTATTATCCTGTGACGGATTATGGACTTCAGGTTGAATATCTGTTCTGCGCAAGATCTGCCTTTTCGGAATCCACTCTGATATTCACCTAAATGACTGTCGAGTGTTGCTTGTATCCTGTTTAGTAATATCGTTGAGAATATCTTATAAGCCACTGCCGATAGGGATATACCTCTGTAGTTGTTGACATCTTGCTTATTACCTTTCTTATGCAAAGGATGTATAAGGGCCACTTTCCATTCTTCCGGGATCTTTTCCGTTTTCCAGATTTATTCAAAGATGCTTTTAAGGTCATCTATGATTTTGGGTTGAGACCATTTTATAAGTTCAGCTGTGATGGAGTCTTCTCCACTATCTTTGATGTTTTTAGGGTGTTAATTGCGTTTTCAATTTCTTCAAGAGTAGGTGGTGGATCTGCTTCCATGTTGTCATGAATTTTGGGAAATTCTAACTTGTTGTTTGGTTCTTCACAGTTCAGAAGTTGATCAAAGTGCTTTGCTAGTATTTCACAATTCTTTTCATCAGATAGACGCATTCTGCCATTTTCGTCTGTGAAGCAAATACTTGGAGCTTGATACCCCTTTAAATTATTTTTAAAGGTCTGATAGAAATTCCGGGAGTTATTTTTAACAAAATCATCCTGCATGTCAACAAGTTGTGACTTTTCAAAGGAGCGTTTAGCACTCTTAATTATTCTGGCTGTTTCCTTCCTTTCTTGTTTAAATTGTTCAAAGTGTTCATTCTTTCCAGAGCATTTCCATGTTTTCCATAATTTTGTTCTTTCTGCTAGGGCTTCTTCACAAGTTTCATTCCACCAAACTTTCTTTTTCATTTTTGCTGGCCCAAATACTTGTTTCGCTGCACTATTGATTTCTTTGGATAATTCTTGCCAGTTACCTGATTTACTTATTTGAAATTTTTCTTGAAAATGTTTGATTGCTTCTTGTGTGATGTTGAGTCTGTCTGTGTTATATTTAATTAATTTTTGTTGTCTTCTTTGGTTTCTATAAGGGAGAAGGTTGAGCTTAATTTTGGAGAGATAGTGGTTAGAGTCTAATTCTCTACTTCTGATTACTTTTTCATTCATAATTTCTTTAATATTATTTCTAGAAATAGCAACATGAACCAATTGGAACTCTCCTAACATTGGATTTGGAGATATCCATGTTTTAGCTTTTCTTGGTAGTTTCCTGAATGAAGTTGACATTAATTTCAACCGAAAGGTTTTACAGAGATTAATTAGTCTCATGCCATTTTTATTAGTCCTTTTATGGGCTGGATATTCCTCGACTGTTTTTCGGTAAGCTCTTTCCTTCCCTATTTGCGCATTGAAATCACCCAAAAGTATAACAGCATTCCATTTTGGAATTTTGGATATTTCCTCTTCTAAAAGTTCCCAGAATTCTTCTACTTTGCTTATTATTTATTATTTGCAAAGCACAATGTGCACTGAAGACGCGTTTACACGAATGAATAGGTCTTAGGCTTAATTTGTGAGTGTAATTATCCTTTTAGAGCAGTTCTCCAGGTGGTACTGCGTGCATTTCAATCCACACTGTTGGCATTTGCAGCTGCCATTCAGTGTGTGGTGGCCGTCAGTCGTGGAGATCTTCCAGTGATAGCCGAGGGCGGTGAATCTTGTATATACATGTCTGAGCTCAAAGTTTGGACCTTTACATGTGTCTGTCTGTAGTGCTTCCATGGAGTGGATATCCGCTGGAATCTTCCGTGCCTTTTCTGTTCTCTCTTCGAGGACAAAGATGGAGGCAAGTGTGTCCTCTAGGTTGAAGGTGGATTTGTTGTCATCCAGGAAGAATGATTCATTGGCTATTACGTATGCTAGACTGTTTTCGGTGAATTTGAAGATCTGGAGGATGCGTTTCAGGTATATGGCTTTAAGACTTTCAAGTTTCCTTATGTTGGATATGTTAAGATTTTTCCATATTAGTTGGATGCCGTATGTTGCCACTGCGGCAACTCTCAGTTTGAAAAGGGTCATTGCAGTGTTGATTAATAGCTGGTGGGGTTTTGGTATCTCGTACATAGCTTTTGTTTATTATCAATATTAATTATTTGCCACGAATTTGAAATTCACGTTTGAACTTAGCTTAATTGCTCAGTCAAATAGGCCAGAATATGATTACAATTTACTTCTGTGACGAAATGAAAGTATATGAAATACATTTTGGTGATGATATCAGAATGATGAATTTAGTTGTGATGTGGATATACGAATATGCAAATTAGTGTATACATTGTTGGGATACAGAGTATATCTGCCACCAGGCGGGACGAACGCTAGGAAGAAGAAGAAGAAGAAGAAGAAGAGTATATATTCGTTATTATTGAAAGGAATAAGACTTCAAACAACAAGATTGACTTATATCATGTTACGCTATGTATAAATTTACGGTGAGGGTTGTATATTTTTAAGAACATTAATATCCACGTGTATTGTTGGATATTCTATTGAATTTCATGCATTTATTTGTTTCAAGCGTGAAACATTTCTACGATATGATATACTGTAGTATTTTGATTTTCTTTGATTAGGAATTTATATTGTGCTCGTACTAGCTTCGAATTAATAAATTTAGTGATATTTTTATCAAATTTGACGTTGTGATTTATACTAATTGGTGAGAGATTGTCTTAGGAAGACCAGTGATAGGTGTTAATCCCACATTAGTCCCATTGTTTTGAGATTTATTTTTCGTGATTCTTGATATTTATCGACTGAGCTAGAACATTTTTTTTTCATTGGTCACTTTCTTAACGCAATCTTGATAGGATATGCGTGTTCCCTTTCATGTAGTGCTTGTCGGTAGCATTTTGAGGGTTTTTCTAGCCGGGGACGTTCAGGTTCTACGATCCAACTGTTCCATCGGATTCGACAAGTACTGTTCATGATTAATCGGGCACAGTACTGTACCAACCGTCAGGCCACGGCCGCCCCTCCCATTCTTCCCATCCCATCCCTCATCCCTGTTCGCTTTGCAGGTGAGGCCGCCGGGACGAGGCACTAGTCTCGCCTCCGCAGTTGTATCCCCCTATCCGATGTCAAGCTCCAGGACACTGCCCGTAGAGGCGGTAAAGGTGAGATCCCTCGCTGAGTCCGTGGGAAAAGCCTAACTGTAGGGTAAACTGACTACGAAAACGATATTTTAATTAATTTCATTTCTCAACAGCTTTATTTGATTAGTTTCTTAAGGTTTGATTCTACTTTGCTGTAGAAGGCCCCATTGTTGGACCGAAACATGCACTAATTTCAATAGAATTTGTATTGCTTGGTGGAGCATTTTAATTAATTATTGAATATTTCCCTGCCATAAAGATTTGTCATTTCAGTCATTTCAGTTGCGAGAAACATGAGCTTCAACAAAGTTTTGGTTGGTTGGTTCCTCAGTTTAGGGGCTGCGACAACGCGGTCATGTAGCCCCGTGTACTTTGAGTGTGTGAAAAATTTGTCTGATAACCGGTGTTAATCGTGAAGGCTGTATTAGTGTGTGTTATCTGTAATTCAGGTAAGGACTGCAGACGATCAATTTCAAGTAGTTCCTTCTTTTGCTACCAAATGCTACCGTCAACGCCACCTAGCTGTGAACGTGTCTACTAGATGCCACTGCAACCGGCACCTGGTGGCGAACTTTGGAACTAATAGAGCGTTAATCAAATCTAACCTACACATTTATCTTCTCACAATTGTAGTTAGTGGAAGGTTCTTTTACATGCCATACATCTATAACATGGGCCCACCGGATTTACTTCTCCTCCGAAGGAGGGCATACTGAGGGATTTAACGAACAAAGTTTTGGTTTCTAAATGTTTCGAACAACAATACTAGGCCAGCTGTGAGACAAATGTAATTTTACTCCATACTGAGAATATTCTTGTGACGAAACGCGTGCTCTCAGTGAAAATCGAAATTAAACTCTTCAAATGGCAGGAAACATGTCGGGAGTTTTACATCGGCAGAGAGGACAAATAGTAATCGCATTATGCAAATTGTGGTAGATAGGATGAAGAATAAATTAATGGGCGCTTGTGTGTCTGAAGCTTGGATAGAATTTCATCCTTTGGGCTGAATGCAGTCTAAAATGTTCTTACTTTGGTTCAAATGGTTTGTCCCTGCATAGATATCCCACTACTTCCATCCATCCATTGGACATAACAATCATTCTTGAAGCTATTGTTGTGTTGTTGGTTAATTGAGGTGCTCAATCATGTAACCTCGTGTACTTGGGTGCGTGTGGCATTTGTTAGATGATAATAATAATAATAATAATAAAAATAATAATAATATAATATCGTATGGCCTCGGGTGCCGGGTGCAAGCTTTGTTATTTGACACCCAAAGGGTAGCTTGCATGTCGAATTTCGTTGTTCCTTGAAGCACTATGAAAGTCAAGGAGGTTAGATATCTAAGCTCCTTGAACACTATAGCCTAGCGCTTTCTAGTAGAGAAATGAGGAACTTTGTGTTGGCGGAAACTCCCGAGATTAATTTTGCCATTATGAACACGGCCTACTGAATTCAAATGGGTTCTTTGACATGCCAACATCGTATGACATGGTGTCGTAATTTTTGCCGCCTTTCAAAAATCACTTACCACGGCCAGGAGCGAACCTGCAATATTGGGGTTAGTAGACCGACGCGTTGACCACTCACCCACCGTGGCAAACTATTTGTCAGATAACCTGTATGGTAGTGATGGCTGTATTTATTAATTTAATTATTTGCAATTGAGGGTGTCTCCTCCAGTGGCAAATTGGGTGTACATAACAAATTAGTGTGTATACTTGGAATTCAGATGAGGATTTGGAAGGAGGCGGACGTGACTTTAAGTTAGAAACCATCCCGGCATTTGCCTGGAGTAGAAGTAGGGAAACGACGGAAAACCACTTTCAGAATGGTGAAAGTGGAAATTAAACCCACCTCTTCTTAGTTTTGTCTCACGAGGCTAAGTGAGCCCCGTTCCAGCCCTCAGACCAGATTGTAATTTCTTGGCAGAGCCGGGAATCAAACCCGGGCCTCCGCGTTGACAGTCAAGAGTGCTAACAACTACACAGCGAGGTGGACTCATTCATGAAGCCTCTCAGCACCTATTATGTTGAGGGTGCAAACTGGTTGCGGGAGAATCCAGGATATTTTACCATGCACCAGATTGCTGAATTGCTCAGTAATGCATTTTTATGAGCATCCACAATGACAACTCCATATTTTTAACTACAGTATTTTCATTTCTTACTTAAGTTCAATTGTACCGGTCTTGATAAACTAAATATCGTGGTACACAATTTTTAGTGTTTCATTCATACATTGTAGATGAGCCTCATTGTGTAATTAGGAGACATTTTCCAGTGCTGGAGGTGTGTTGGTATGAGTTATTGTGTCTTGGGCAACGATGAAAGGTTCGGTTTAAGACAGGGTTAGCAATAATACCACGGTGAAATTTTTGCTATCTTATAATAGTTTGTTAATGTTTTCTATCTCAAATGATTACAAAGTTTGGATATTGAGATTTGAGTTTGAATTTGTTGCCGTGTACCTTTTCACAGTGTCGGTCATTTCCCAAGGACTATTTGGTCCATCACATGCAAAATCTATTTAATTGGCGGGAGGATTTAGAAATGAAAATGATCAGTAATGTATACGAAACTAGGCTATTTCGTTTTTCACGGAATAATAATAGCCTGCAATATTTTTATTGTTATAAGCCTATATTCCATCCTGGGAATATCGTCATCCCCCTCTCAAGTTAATTTGTTAAGAGCATTCCTTACCCCAAAGGCCAGGATTCGCCACTGTCACCACATAAACATTCATAATCTGTGATATTTAATGCAGTGCCAAATGTACAAAGCTGATGACCAAGATATCCCAAGCAATACCATATCTCACAGAGGTGTGCAAATTACTAGACTCAAATCCAGAAAATAAATTAGTCACAACTTTTATTGAAAAACATTTAATTTTTATTACCCTACATACAATGGAAGTATCAGGTAAGAGAGGTCGAAACCTATCTTGAAACATTGTGGACGCAACCGTTGTACTATAAGAGGATAATGTGCGGAAAATTAGCCGCCAGATTGAACTGTAAGGCTCCAAAACCGTGCCTGACATCCTGGTACGCAGGCATGACGGCTGGCGTAGCTGGACATCCATGGCACTCGGAATAGTAGTCACGTGGTGAGGCATATATGCTGATTGGAAAGTGCGGCTGCTTCCCACCGGCCTTGAGTGCCTAGTCGCCAGGGCTGTCCGTTTCAACATGTACGGTACTCGCTACTTTCCATTGATTTGTATGAGAGATTCGCCACATGATTTCAGAGTCTTGGAGTTGATTTTTCGGCTGGTTTTCCACACGTCCGCTTATAGTGCAACAATTGCGTCCACAAAGTTTAGACCTGTCTTACTTTATACTTCCCTTGTTAGTAATGTGTTTTTTTTCCTATGAACATACAACGTAGGAATTTCGTCTGAAAAATTTCGAAATTGTAGATTCTGGGGGATACTTGAGCTGGATGTTTCTTCATTGACTTCGGAATGTACCTTCCAAATCAGGTGATTTCAATCCATGGTCCACTAATCTGTGATAGTTCAAGAGCGGACCATCAGTAATGAAAGTCGTCGAATCTCTCTGCACTAAATTTACAGACAAACTAGAAAACCATGATCAAAACAAAACGTATGATATTCTGCATTTGCAAGGTTAGTTTTTAGTGGAAATTAAAAAAAACAAGATGTTCAGCAAAGAACATATAGCCTACTTTCTCCTAAATGTATGGGTATAGTTATAATTCATTGTCTTTATCAAGGAGTATAATAGAATCATTTATTGTTTGAAGGCCTTGTAAACTATTTACCTCTACCAAACACCAGATCCTTGGAAAAACTACTACCATCATTGAAGAAAAAAAGAGAAGACATATCTCAAGAATTTTACGGAACTGGAGACATGATCGACCGGACGTGGGCAACATCCAACTTTGAGTTGAGGTATGTGTTTACACGTCTGTCTGTCCATGGTTTTCACTACCTTAATTGTATTAAGAAATCTTTCCTTGGCCCTACAATGACTTGTGTATTTCAACTATGTGGACAAGCATGTGAACGCTACCACTTAGACCTCCGTAGTAAGAGAAAACAAGCAATCACAGACTATGGAATTGAAATCGCCCGAGCGCAATTTTAGTGTACATTCGATTAGTGTACATGTTCATTCTTTATTTTCAATTGCTATTTGCCTGCAATAAAATTAATAATTAATATCCTGAACTACCAACAACAGATAGAGTACAGGTGCTATGTGGAATCGTTTTGTTCTTTACTTCAAATAACATTTTCAAATAACACACAATAGGCTGTTACAAAAGCTTTAAAATAACAATTTATTATCAACTGTCATTCCTCAAATTCGATGCGTATAGAATGACAACGGTAGGCAAACCAATGGAGTCCCACATAGACCAGTCATGACATCTGGCGGAAATGTTTTGCATAAGATAATCCTAATAGGGCGAGTGCATTCTACTGGCCATAAAAGGAAACTTTTCAATTAAGGCTGTTCCAACGTGCAGGCCGGTGCGCAGCTTGTAACCAGTTGGCCATGATTGTCACCCACGTTGTTCATCTGGTTGCTGTTAGATGTCTCGAGAAGATCCGGTGTGGAATGCTGTTTTAATTAAATAGATATATTTTGCATTGTAATATGCACAATACAACGCTTGATTGTATAACAACTTTTTAATAACAAAACAATAAATATAAAAGAATTAAGCAAGATATAATCAGCTCTGATGGGTTTTGAACCCTGGCCGGCCAGCCAAACATGTCCACCAAAATTCGTCGTTATCAATTGACTTACAACGTCTTAGCAAATAATGATTTGGAATAAACGATTTCTTCAGTGGAGTACATTTTTATATATTGAACCCTTATTAATCTATCGATGAATAAGTATTCATGATTTTATTATTATTATTACTGATGCCCAGGCAGTACATGTTGAAATTGACAAAGGGGGAGCCAAGGTAGTGTGTTGCAATGATTACAACAGAAGCAAGCTTGGTAGTTATTCCTGAAGACGACCGGTTAAGCTGAGTTCAAGGACAAATTTTGTAACAGCGCGCACCTAAATTATAGTCATTGAGGGAGTGTCATGAGTAAAGTTTCAACCGACCCAGGATTGAATCACCCAATCAGAAGAGACCACGCCAAAGCCACGCGGTAAGTTGCGTACCCTGGAAAAACGCGCGAAAACATGTATCTAAAGAACCGCCGATCCGAATTAATTCCGCAATAGTGCACTGAGACGTTTGGATAAAATGATGAAGATTGATACTAGTCCCAAGTTTGTGAGGTGAAAACTCCAGATTATTTTTTCAAATTCTCCCCACTCTACCTCATTCTGTCAGTTTCCAATAAATTGATCAGTGAGAAGCTGTTTCGGAGACAACTTTATTGAGCTCTGGTGAGCAAGGTTCACGTCACTCTGCGTCACGATTTTCAAACGCTAATGAGCGTACTTTACTAACATTTTACTTTGTGCTCAGGTGAGCAAGGTTCACGTATAGCAGTGGAGATCTCTAGCCGAGATAAGGACTGCAAGATAGTCATGTTTAAGACTTGTATTCAAGCCAGTGGCGATGAGTTTGAAGTGTGTAATTTTATGTAAATTTGTGTATAATATTTTTGAGTGATACTTGTGCGTGTGTTAAGCAAATGCTAAGATAGGGCAAGTCTACGATCAGTAATCGCATTAGGACTTATTCGTGAGTGAAAGTAGTAGCTCACAGCGATTATAGCTAGGCAATATTATTAACATTGAACATTTTTGTCCAAGAAACTTCGCCAAGATGTCCGACGTTTGGTCATGTGATGGATTGATGTGCATCGCTTCTACAACGACGTCGACGATGGAGAGCTAAATTTCCCGTAGGGAAATGCACCGGGACGGAGGTTAATATTCTGAAAGCTAAGACGGTGATGTACAAAAATTGATTTACTCAATATGTAGTTAGATAAGGCGCGGGAACATTGTAAATAGTTCATTCATTTTTTTCTTGTGTTTAGATTTTTTTTGTGCTGACACTATCATCTTTAAATGTACGTTGGCGCGTGGCCAAATTTGTTTGTTGTATAGTTTTCTTTGGAGTCATATTTAGTGTACACGGCGCGTGTATTTGATTTTATCCATGCGAATGCGAAACTCGTTACATTCGATATGTGGCGCTTTATTAAAGTTCATTTTTGTTATAGGAAAGGGTGGTAATTATTGTAAGATGTTTTAATGAACAGTTTATTACTCATACTAGGGTTGCCGAGCGCAACAAATTAAGATGTAACTGTAGAATACCTTAGTTCTAATTTTTTTAGCATTTTTTGAGTCCTTTTCAGGTTTGTTAGTCACGGACTAGAACGGAAGCGCAAGCTGGTGGAAAAATATCTATGCCATTTATTTCAGGTTTCTGTCAAACCCATACGTGTGATTCTGTGTGTGTTCATGTGTCAGGTGTGTGTATTGATTCTTCGTGATGAGGGGTAGGTGGTGCTACCGCCCTCATATTGTTGTTGTTGTTGTTGTATTTTGATAGAAAGGCAGAGCGCTCCTTGGAGGCTACTGTACCTTGTCCAGTGTTGATTTTCTTGGATTTCCTGGGGGAAATGCTGAGATATTTTATTCTGACACACATACGTATATTGTGCTTTGGGAGCACGCTTCTTCGAGACTCGATCCCTTGCCACGGGAGGTCGAGGTTATTCACACGTGGGTTGGCAGATGAGCAGATTTCCACTTAGCGCCCGTCTAGGTTCGGTGTCTCATTGTTAGTCAGTCCTGCTGACCGACTGACCCCTATAAGCTATCATTAGCAAACCTGTTCTTTTGTGATGGTCATTTGGACCGTAATTAATTGGGGAGTTCGCCATGTCTGTTACGAATTATCGCATATCGTATGAATGGAATATTGTTTTAATGATGTAAATGTTGGCTTTGAGCCTAGTGATTTTCTATGACTCAGGTCATGTTAGTTTGTCTGTTGTGACATCCATGTGGTGTAGTTGTATTTACTTGTAAAAATGACAGGCGGTCATATGTGTATTTCTTTTGTTGGTCACGTGTTAATTTACTTGTGTTGATTTTGAAAAGTCCTAATTTTAGGCATGAATGTTTTTGCTACGGCAGTTCTTGATTCCAATTTCAAGCGGAAATGATTTGTTGTTTATTTAGTGTAGGAAGTGTCGGTTTAATTTAAGTAGTGTATAGTTGGTTCCCCGCGTCTGTCTAGCTCTAAACAATGCAGATTCGTCCTTTGAAGGTTTACCGGATGGTGACGAATCTCGCATTTATTTATACTCATCGTTAAGCATGTAGAACAGCCGCACACGTACACAATGTCGTTGAAGCATTTGGGACATTTGGTCCAGTTTATAATCTCTCCTGAGATTAAGCCTAGTTATGGCAAGTAATTTATTCAGTTGGGAGACATTTGGGAGATTTGTTTTGTTTATTTTTTTTTACTTGCAAATAGTTGATCGGTTATTAAATTCATTTGTTATAACCCTGGTATTCACTTCTTCCTGCATGTTATTTTGTTATGTGTTACCCTGCATTTTAATGAAGCGCTTTAACAACAACTTACGAAATGGACTATTACACCCCCCGAAACTGAGTCTCATAAGCTTCTTTGCAAGGGTTCATATATCAAAAATGGCTGCACAAGTGGGACTGTTGTTGTTGTTGCTTTGCTGATCTCATACTTATTTCGCTGAGAAATAATGCCAGGTCAGGCGGGCAAGTGTAAATTCAGTATATTGAGGCGGCGATGTTGTACTGCCATGTGCATTAGTAAAATCACTGAGTTCTTAATGTTAGAAATATTGAACAAGGTTAGAAGTTGATATTGCATTTGTTGTTAACTTGTTCTGGCGCCCGGCATAAAATTAGAAAATTTGCATATTATTGAACTCAGTCAAAGCAGGAAGGTGTTGCCTAATTATTTTACATTTAATTAACTTCGGTTAATTGGTGTTGTTCGTAAATTCTGTTGGTTAGGAATTTAAAAGCAGATCACAAGGGAGTTATTTTATTGTTTGGAAATAAGAGTCATTATTCAGTAAAATTTGATTACTGAAATTGTCATTCAATTAGAATCAGTAGGGGCAGATGACCTCGTAGTTCCGCCCCTTAAAACAACAATAACAATAATAGAATCAGTAGTATTTAAATATCAAGACATGTGTGCGTGTGTTTGACTGAAATCCCAGGTGCATGACCCTGTTTTTCTCTGAGTATATATTTGTGTGTTGTGCGATGGCTAGCATCGAAGACATCAAAGTGTTGTTAGAGCAGATGTCTGTGCAAATGTCTGCGAAAACGGAAGAACAGTTAAAGAACATGAAGGAGGAATTGAGTGAAGACAATGATAAACAATTAAATAAACAGTTACAGGACATGAACAGTAACATTACGACGCAATTACAAACCCAGAAATTAGACAGTGATAAACAGTTACACGAGTTACGGGAGCACAGTGACAAACAATTACAGGACGTGAACAGTAGCATTACGGTCCAATTGCAGGTCCAGAAATTGGATACCGATAAACAGTTACACGAGTTGAGGGAGAATAATAATACACAGTGGAATGAATTAAACCATAAACTATCAGAGCAGGCAACAATACAAACAGTACAGTTAGAGAAGATCACCCATGACATGAACCAAAGTACTAGGGTAGAATTAGAGAAACTGGCAGGTGAGGTAGCGGAAAATAACTCAAAGCAATTAGGAGAGATTAAGAAGCTGGAATCTAAATTCGACAATAAACTTGTACAACTGGATGAAATGGTAGCCGAAAAATTAAAACAGATTGAGACAGCATGCGTAAACAACATGGCTGGAATAAAAAGCACGCAGGATGAATTACAGGGGCAATTCGAGAGACTAGAGGCCCAGAACGAAAACATATAGGAGCAGATTAATTCAGTCGATAATAATGTACTCGAATTAATAAAGGAACTCGACAAGCTTGATATAAAAACGGAAAAGGAACGGATGCACTTGCGCAAAAACTTGGAAGACCAGCTAAATAAAAATCAGGAAGAGATGGGAGAACAATTAACTAAGACCCAAGAGCAAATACATGAAGAGGTAGGGGAACAATTAATAAAAACTCAGCAGCAGATACAAGAAATAGGGGAGCAGTTAGAGAAGAATCAGGAAAGGAGCGAAGAAAAAATTAGTAGTTTGAAGAACAGGATCCGGAAAGATTGGGAACAGCAGGTGAATGAAACTAAAGGAGATAGGCTGACGATCTTAAAGCGGCTAGGCGAGTACAATTCTAGAGTGCAGGCTTTGGAGGAAAATATGAAGTCCAAACTCCAAGAACACACAGATCTCATAATTAAGAACGAGATAAGGTCCTTAGAAAACGCTACTTTATTCTCTGCAGAAAACACAGTAGGCAAACAGGGGAGTATTGGAAGTCCGGTGGGCTCGAAGCTGGCTGAGGATACGAACCGAGGTCAGAGTCCAAAGATAACGTGCGACACATTCCAACACTACAGAGGGGAGACATCAACTCCACAACCCGGCTTGGCACCTGCCCAAGTGATACAAGTAATTAGGGGGAACGACTTTAAACCCGACAAATTCAGGGAGAACTCAGGATCCACTCCTAAAGCATTTTTACGTCAGCTGGATGACTACTTTAACGATCAACACGTCAGTCCCGCAAACCAGCTGCGGATGGTTGAGAATTTTTTGGAGGGCCCAAGTTTAATTTGGTTCCAGAGTTTCAAATACACATTTAATGACATGGCCCAGTTTAGGGAGGCATTCTTGAGAAAGTTATGGAGTCCTGCTTTGCAGCAGGGGTTGAGGATAGATTTATACACCAGGAAATATCACAGTACACATCCCACCAGGTTTTCCGAGTTCTTTAGCCAACAGCTGGTTAAATTCCGTGATTTTGACGACCCGCCTACAGAGGAAAACATGGTTTTAACCATCAGTAAGCAGCTTCCAATGAATATTCAGCAGTTTTTAGTGGCCGGTAATATCAAGACCGCAGTTCAGGCCGAGGAGATTCTCCGCCATTAGGATGAGACGAGTATGGTCAGTCCGCAGACAAGGAGACGGAACATGGAGTGTGTAAACACAGCTGAAGTTGTTCAAGGGCATCAAACTAATCACAATCAAAATAATCAAACCAAGACACAGTCTACCGGAACGCAATTTACGCCCAGACGGCAGGAGTTCGATGGCCGAAACCAATACCATAACAACAATAGGAACTTCCAGAATCGCCGTGATAATTATAATAATAATAATCAGAACAATCACAATCAGTGGAAGTACCAGCGAGAGTATACCAACTGGAGGGGAAATCCAAGGCAGGGTAGACCTTACCAAAGGAACGGAGAAGGCAGGTGGAACAATACAAGGAATTATCGGCAAGATAATCAAGGGGACTATCGCAATGATTGGAACGAGCGGTACGATGAATCACAGAAATATTTGGACGAGTTAAATGCCGAAGAAACAGAGAAAGAGAAGTGGGGGCGTGCGATAGCGAATAGGCAAAGCCCAGATAATCACCAAGGAGCGGGGGCGGAAAGCTTATTACGGCAGCAGGAGAGACGCGATGACAACTGGCGGAACTCAATGAATGGGTCCCAGGATTTAAAACAAGATGTTCAGTAAAGAACATATAGCCTACTTTCTCCTAAATGTTTGAGTATAGTTATAACTCGTTATTATCGAAGAGTATAATAGAACTATTCTTTGTTGAAGACCTTAGAAACGATTTACCTCTACCAAACGCCACAACCTAGATAAAAACTGCTACCATCATTGAAGAAAGAAAGAAAGAAAGAAAGAAAGAAAGAAAGATAAGAAGTATATCAAGAATGTTATGGATCTGGAGACATAATCGACCGGACTGGCTGCGTGGCTCAGCGGTAACGTTCTCGCTTGCTGGGCCCTAGGTTGCAGGTTCGTATCCTGGCGCAGTCAGCTGGCATTTGAGGGTGCACAAATGCGAGGGAGCCGTGTCAGTACATTTACTGGCACGTTAAAGATCCCCTTCGGGCCAAAATTCCGGCACCCCGGTGTCTCTAAAAGCAGCAGTAGTTAAAAGGGAAGTAAAACCAATAACATTATTATTATTACATATACGACCTGCCGTGGGCAACATCCAACTTTGAGTTGAGGCATGTCTTTACACGTCTGGTTGTGCATGGCTTTCACAACCCTAATTGAAAAAAAAGGAAGGAAGATTGTAGTTTTACGTGACCGTGAATCTTGTGATTATGAGCCACGGGACCTCCTTTTTACGTGGAATCCGAACCACAGGACATGGCATTTAACTTCGAAAATCTCACATGCTTTGATCGGGAATCGAAAACCCTAATTGAATTAACAAATCATTCCATGACCCTACAGAGACGTGTGTATACAAACTACTATGTGAAATCGTTTTGTTCTTTACTTCAAATAACATTTTCAAGTAACGCAAAATAGGCTGTTACAAACCCTTTAAAATAAAAAGTAAAAATGTATCGTAGTATCATCTTGTCATTCTTCAAATTCGATGCGCATAGAATGTCAATGGTATAGTAATCAACGGAGCCCCACGTAGACTAGTCGTGATATCTAGTGGTGAAATATCGAACAATATAATCCTAACAGAGCGAGTGCATTCTAGCGGCCAGAAGAAGAAACTTTTCAATAAAATCTGGAAGTTAATAAGTAGGTCGACGTGCAGTTACCTTTTTGGCAGCTAGATGTCTCGAGTAAATCTGCTGGCGAATTATGTTTTAATTAAATATATATTTTACACCATAATATGCACAATATAACGCTTAATTTTAAAACATCTGAGTCATTACAAAACAATAAACATATAACATTTCAAGCAAAAAACCTAGCTCAGATCGGGTTTGAACCATAGGCATTTGAGCGATAGGCTAACGCTCTACCACTGAGCTAATTGTGTCAACGAATATCGTTCTATATAAAATGACTTACATAGAACTTGTTAGCAAATAATGATTTATACTAAACGATTTCATCACTGGAGTATATTATTTATATATAAATCATTTCATACAAAGTTTATTTATTTTGTATCAGTACGCTATATTGCATGCAATACTCAAATTAGTGAAATATAAGTCAGGCACAAGATATCCGCTGCCATCTTGTCTTATTACTGAATCAGCTCAGCTTTTTAAAATCACGTCTGCACTATAGTATTACAAAATAAACTTTTAATTTCGAACGTGCCTCTTCCTTTAGAACAGTTAAAACGATTCTCGGCTCGATAATCGGAACTGGTGGGTCCCATGATATGGATTATAAAGTTTGCATAATTCTCACGGCCGCCATCCTGAAATGGTATGGCGGACGACCTTGTAGTTTGGTCACAAGACGCATCCTATATAAAGGTATGTTGTTACCAAATTTGGTAGAGATCGGATTATTTGGTTAGTCGTTATTTGATTTTACGTTTTGAACGTTTGAGTGGCCGCCATTCAGTTTTAGTAAAGATGGCGGCGATATAAAACATGACACTGAGGTGTCCTTTGCTAGTGCTACCTTTGTACCAAATTTCGTTCAATTCGCATTCACCGTGTTCGAATTGATAGGGGGGGGGACAGACATTCAGAGTACACACACTCACACACACACACAGACACACACACACACAGACTCACACACACATACACACACACACACAGACTCACACACACACATACACACACACAGACAGACACACTTTTTTCGCCCTGTGTTGATCTCATAAGTCTACTTTCATTTTTTGCAAAAATCGAAAGTAGGCTAAAAATCACGATTGAACCAAAATCAGATAGCCTGAGAACGGAGAACACCAGGGAACGGGAGGAGTTGATTGTTGCAAACATAGAAGAGTGGGTAGAATTCCCGGACGATTGCCTGGAGGAAGTGGTGAAGGACCGAGACAATGTAATCAGACAATTACCGATTTTTTATGCACGTATTGGAGGTATTAGAGTGAGGTGCCTGATCGACACGGGTAGCCAGGTGAACTTAGTCACGGAAGTATTGTTGAAAGAAATTGGAAATAAACAAACCGTTCCAATTATGCCTGTACCATTAATGAAAGTCCGAGGGGTCATTCCTGACAAGACCATAGTTTGCAAGCACCAAGCATATTAAACCTGGAGATATTAAACCACACATTTTCGCAAACTTTCATCGTGATACCAAAGATGAATTATAATGTCATTCTGGGAGCCAACTTCATCTGTGATTTTCATGCTATAATTGACTTACATAATAACACTGTGAGTTTCAAATAAGTCGAGGGGTTGAGTCATGTGTGTCTGAACATGGAAGAGAGTCCACTAGAGAGAGAGGCGAATACTTGGGTCATTGAAGAATGCACTAATGAGGCGATCGAAGATAAGAACTTGACGGAGGGACGAGTAAGCCAGACAGCAGTGGTTGAAATTGACAGTCGAGATATTTCGCAGGAACTTTGGGTACATTTGGCGGAAGAAGAAATTAGCGGGTCCAAATTTGAAATTTTACTCCAGGAGCGACTTAAGGAGGCAATAGTAGGGGAACCTGACAGAAGAAAATTAAAAGAAATTTTGAGACATCATAAGGGAGCTTTCGACACGATTCCTGGAAAAGTTTTAAATTTCCAGTATGCCATGCAAGTTACCGACTGGACCCCATTTAAGAGTAAATTGTACCCGATCCCAGAGAAACATTTTGCTCAGGTGAAGGACATTATTAGTAACTTATTAGATTCCGGCATGATAAGAAAAGCAGCAACCCCATACTTAAATGCAATATTGGCTGTGGCCAAGCCAAATGGATCAATTAGATTATGCCTAGACGCTCGGGCTTTAAACAGTAAACTGCTAGTTCAGCATGACCAAGCACCAAGGATCAAGGATGAATTGAAGGGCTTCCGTGGGAAGAAGATATATTCTAGCGTCGACCTAACGAATAGATTCCACCATCTTGAACTTGAGGAAAAATCCCAACTATTGACGGGTTTTTTATTTGATAACCAAAGCTATATCTGGTCTCGCATGCCCTTTGGTGTAAAAACAGCTGGATGTGCATTGATAAGAGCACTAGACAGGAATCTGACTGAGGAGGTCAAGAGCTTCACTACGAGATATGTTGACGACATACTTATTGCATCAGAAACAATGGAGGAACACTTGGTAAACCTATCAAACTTTTGGACAACTTGAGAACCATGAATTTCAAAATTAATTTGAAGAAATCGCACTTTTGCCAGAGCGAGATTCTGTATTTGGGTCACATAATTGATGTTGAGGGCGTGAGACCTAATCCGGCGAAAATTGACGCAATCAAGAAATTTCCCACACCAACTAAAGTAAAACACGTGAGAGCATTTTTGGGAGTGACAGGTTTCTTTAAGGAGAATTGTCCTGGATACACGGAAACAGTAGCACCGATGCAAGAGATGCAAAGAAATCAAATCGATGGTGATGGAATGAGGAGTGTGATAGGTCCTTTAGAGCCACGAAAGACCTAATGGAGAATTGTGTGAAGCTAGGGTATCCAGACTTCGAGAAGAAATTTATAATTCAGGCAGACGCTTCATTGATTGGAATCGGTGCCATGCTGTACCAAGAGGACGCTAATGAACCCAGGAAACGATCATATTTGGCATTTACGAGTCGTAAATTAAGGAAGCACGAGAGGAACTACACTGTGACAGAGCTTGAGTTGCTCGCGATTTTGTACTCGCTTCAACAATGGCGCAAGATGGTCTTCGGATATTCCATTGTTGTCAGAACTGACCACCATGCACTGACGTTCTTTTTCAAGACGACGATGGCAAGTGAAAGAGTTACGCGTTGGTCCATTTACATACAGCAGTTCGACATTACCATACAACATTGCCCTGGAAGGATGAACATCATACCAGATGCTCTAAGCAGAAATCCTGAAGATGAGAAAGAGATAGCAGCGGATGCTCACCACATAGCACTAACACCTAAGGGTCGTGGATTTTTGGACAAGCTGAAAGAAATTCAGAAGGAACAAGAAAAGGACCCATGGATGATGATGATGATCAAGTTTTACACGAAGGAACTACAGCCAGATTCACATGAATATCGAGAAGCCCGTGCCAAGGAAGCGAAATTTCACTACTTGAATAACCTTTTGCACAAGTACGTGGATGAGGATCACACCAAACTGCGAATTCTAGTTCCAGCATCATTACAGAGAGGATTGACGTGGCATGTCCACGAGAGCCTAGCACATATCGGCACGGACAAAACAGAAGCGACAATAGGGGAAACTTTTACTTGGCCTAAGATGCGATACACCATTGTGGAAGTAATCAGAACTTGTGACGCGTGTCAGGGCACTAAACCAAATAAATTCATGTTGAAACAACCTCCAAAACCATTATTACCTCAAAAAACATGCGAGCTGGTCGCTATTGACTGTTTTGGCCCTCTAGTTAAGGGAAAACGAGGATGCCGACACCTTCTTGTATGTGTCGATGTGTTTTCCAAGATGGTAGTATTATGTCCAATCCAGAAGACGACATCAAAGCAAGTCCTCAGCAGAATTCAGAACAAAGTCATTCCGATGCTTGGGAAGCCGGAATTCATCTTATCGGACCATGGTACTTATTTTACGAGCGATGTTTTTGGGCAAGGTCTAGAGAGCCTAGGGATAAAGCATGTTCTGTCGAGCATTCGTCATCCTTGTGGAAATCCGAGCGAGAGAACGATTCGCTGTGTTGCCAAGTATTACCGAGTCATGATGCCTAATGATCATAATAAGTGGGTTGACAAAGTAGGAGATATTGAGATGTGCATGAACACTACAAAGCACGAGTCGACAGGTCAAGTCCCACTAGTTGTACACCACAACAGGTTGCCTGAAAGATCTTGGGACAAGATTATTCCATGCCCAAGGGATCCGTTATTAGCACATGTGCTGTGAATTCAGCGAACAAGAGAGCACATAAGGAAACAAGCGGACCGAAGACTGAGGAGATACAGAGGAAAGAAATTTCATCGTGAATTACAGGAACAGGAACTAGTGCTTGTTCGAAGACCACCGATATCTGATCCTAAAAACAAAGTATTTGCCAAGTTCTGTCCAAAATTTATTGGCCCGTTCCGCATCATTAAGAATTTGGGTAACAATGCTTACAGACTTGAAGAATTGAGCACTGGCGCTAAATCTGTCTTCAATAGCGATAATCTCAAGCCGTATTACAGAAGGGAACCATTTGACGAATAATCAGGACTATGAATGCAGATCATTATTGCAGAATTTTATTGAGAGCCAACACTCAAATGTACGTGGCCATGTAGTACCTGGGTAGAGCGAGCTTTGTTTGTAAACAAGACAGCTGGTCCGGCAGGAGTTGTAATCGTGCGAGAGAGAGGGGAGGTCTGGCGAGACGTGTGATTGACATTGCAGCGTGGAGTGCGCACACTAATTGGGTCAGTGGAATGTACACACAGGCAGACGAGTGAGGTACTTAAGAGATGTTATCATCACTACTGTGGATATTGTTTTTAAAATCCAAATCGATCACTTGCTTCGAATTTCACAACCTTGCTGAGGATAAATGAACCCTTATTAATCTATCGATGAATAAGTATTCATGATTTTATTATTATTATTACTGATGCCCAGGCAGTACATGTTGAAATTGAAAAAGTGGGAGCCACGGTAGTGTGTTGCAATGATTACAACAGAAGCAAGCTTGGTAGTTATTCCTGAAGACGACCGGTTAAGCCGAGTTCAAGGACAAATTTTGTAACAGCGCGCACCTAAATTAGAGTCATTGAGGGAGTGTCATGAGTAAAGTTTCAACCGACCCAGGATTGAATCACCCAATCAGAAGAGACCACGCCAAAGCCACGCGGTAAGTTGCGTACCCTGGAAAAACGCGCGAAAACATGTATCTAAAGAACCGCCGATCCGAATTAATTCCGCAATAGTACACTGAGACGTTTAGATAAAATGATGAAGATTGATACTAGTCCCAAGTTTGTGAGGTGAAAACTCCAGATTATTTTTTCAAATTCTCCCCACTCTACCTCATTCTGTCAGTTTCCAATAAATTGATCGGTGAGAAGCTGTTTCGGAGACAACTTTATTGAGCTCTGGTGAGCAAGGTTCACGTCACTCTGCGTCACGATTTTCAAACGCTAATGAGCGTACTTTACTAACATTTTACTTTGTGCTCAGGTGAGCAAGGTTCACGTATAGCAGTGGAGATCTCTAGGCGAGATAAGGACTGCAAGATAGTCATGTTTAAGACTTGTTTTCAAGCCAGTGGCGATGAGTTTGAAGTGTGTAATTTTATGTAAATTTGTGTATAATATTTTTGAGTGATATTTGTGCGTGTGTTAAGCAAATGCTAAGATAGGGCAAGTCTACGATCAGTAATCGCATTAGGACTTATTCGAGAGTGAAAGTAGTAGCTCACAGCGATTATAGCTAGGCAATATTATTAACATTGAACATTTCTGTCCAAGAAACTTCGCCAAGATGTCCGACGTTTGGTCATGTGATGGATTGATGTGCATCGCTTCTACAACGACGTCGACGATGGAGAGCAAAATTTCCCGTAGGGAAATGCACCGGGACGGAAGTTAATGTTCTGCAAGCTGAGACGGTGATGTACAAAAATTGATTTACTCAATATGTAGTTAGATAAGGCGCGGGAACATTGTAAATAGTTCATTCATTTTTTTCTTGTGTTTAGTTTTTTTTGGTGCTTACACTATCATCTTTAAATGTACGTTGGCGCGTGGCCAAATTTGTTTGTTGTATAGTTTTCTTAGGAGTCATATTTAGTGTACACGGCGCGTGTATTTGATTTTATCCATGCAAATGCGAAACTCGTTACATTCGATAAGTGGCACTTTATTAAAATTCATTTTTGTTATAGGAAAGGGAGGTAATTTTTGTAAGATGTTTTAATGAACAGGTTATTACTCATACTAGGGTTGCCGAGCGCAAAAAATTAAGATGTAACTGTAGAACACCTTAGTTCTATTTTTTTTAGCATTTTTTGAGTCCTTTTCAGGTTTGTTAGTCACGGACTAGAACGGAAGCGCAAGCTGGTGGAAAAATATCTATGTCATTTATTTCAGGATTCTGTCAAACCCATACGTGTGATTCTGTGTGTGTTCATGTGTCAGGTGTGTGTATTGATTCTTCATGATGAGGGGTAGGTGGTGCTACCGCCCTCATAGTGTTGTTGTTGTTGTATTTCGATGGAAAGGCAGAGCGCTCCTTGGAGGCTACAGTACCTTGTCCAGTGTTGATTTTCTTGGATTTCCGAGGGGAAATGCTGAGATATTTTATTCTGACACACACACGTATATTGTGCTTTGGGAGCACGCTTCTTCGAGACTCGATCCCGTGCCACGGGAGGTCGAGGTTATTGACCCGTGGGTTGGCAGATGAACAGATTTCCACTTAGCGCCCGTCTAGGTTCGGTGACTCATTGTTAGGCAGTCCTGCTGACCGACTGACCCCTATAAGCTATCATTAGCAAACCTGTTCTTTTGTGATAGTCATTTGGACCGTAATTAATTGGGGAGTTCGCCATGTCTGTTACGAATTATCGCATATCGTATGAATGGAATATTGTTTTAATGATGTAAATGTTGGCTTTGAGCCTAGTGATTTTCTATGACTCAGGTCATGTTAGTTTGTCTGTTGTGACACCCATGTGGTGTAGTTGTATTTACTTGTAAAAATGACAGGCGGTCATATGTGTATTTCTTTTGTTGGTCACGTGTTAATTTACTTGTGTTGATTTTGAAAAGTCCTAATTTTAGGCATGAATGTTTTTGCTACGGCAGTTCTTGATTCCAATTTCAAGCGGAAATGATTTGTTGTTTATTTAGTGTAGGAAGTGTCGGTTTAATTTAAGTAGTGTATAGTTGGTTCCCCGCGTCTGTCTAGCTCTAAACAATGCAGATTCGTCCTTTGAAGGTTTACCGGATGGTGACGAATCTCGCATTTATTTGTACTCATCGTTAAGCATGTAGAACAGCCGCACACGTACACAATGTCGTTGAAGCATTTGGGACATTTGGTCCAGTTTATAATCTCTCCTGAGATTAAGCCTAGTTATGGCAAGTAATTTATTCAGTTGGGAGTCATTTGGGAGATTTGTTTTGTTTATTTTTGTACTTGCAAATAGTTGATCGGTTATTAAATTCATTTGTTATAACCCTGGTATTCACTTCTTCCTGCATGTTATTTTGTTATGTGTTACCCTGCATGTTAATGAAGCGCTTTAACAACAACTTAAGAAATGGACTGTTACACCCCCCGAAACTGAGTCTCATAAGCTTCTTTGCAAGGGTTCATATATAAAGCATTTCATACAAGTTTATATTATTTCTTTCAGTAGGCTATATTTCATGGAACATACTCAAACTAGACACTGAGGTGCCACGTCCTTTAGGACAGTTTAAACCATTGTCGGTTCGATAATCGTAACTAGTGGGTTCAAAGTTATTAATTATAACGCTTCGATAATTCACACGGCCGCCATCCTGAAATAGTGTGGCTGATGAACTTCGGGTTTGGGAGAAAAACGCGTCCCGTATGAAGGTATGTTGTTACCAAATTTGGTAGAGATCGGAGGATCAGTTTAGTCGTTATTTGTTTTTTCATTTTGAACGTTTGAGTGGCCGCCATTCAGTTTTAGTAAAGATGGCGGCGATATAAAACATGACAATGAAGTGTCCTTTGCTAGTGCTACCTCTGTACCAAATTTTATTCAATTCGGTTTCACCGTGTTTGAATTGATTACGGGGGGGACATACATACAGAGTACACACACATACACACTCACACACACACAGACATACACACAACTTTTGGCCCTGTGTAGATCTCATAAGTCTACTTTCATTTTATGCAAAAATCGAAAGTAGGCTAAAAATACTGTCAGTTTCTCAAGTGAAAATATATATAAAACTAACGGTTAAACGTGAGAAATAATTTCAGCACCTTGCAAAATATTTTACCACATTGAATCATAAAAAGTGAAAATGAAATTTTGGAACACTGGCACCAAGTCTAATAATTTGCACACCTCTGTGTAACAAAAAGAATACGTCGCACTAGAGCCCGGTAAGAGCATCAGCCTACCAAGCAACTCCTACTCAGCCATTTAGCCTACATATTGTGGGATGACACGTGGTCAGCGCTACAGTTCCCCTCGGCCGCTTATCTTGGCTTTCTTGACCGGAGCACCGTCCCAGATCAGACAGATACTCAATTGTCCTCACGAGACTGAATGCACCTCGTACCTCACGCATGTTTCCAAAATCCCCAAACGGAGCCGGGAATCAAACCCGGGGCCTCCGGGTGAGAGGCAGGCGTGGTACTACCATACCACGGCCCTGCAGAGTATCTTAAAACACTCTTATGTAAATATGGAGTTAATTACTTTTTCAAGACCTACAAGCCTTTCACATTAACTCAATTGACTTTCCTGAACTTGATTACGGTGTAACTTTTTGTTTCTTTCTATAATTGCGCACACATAATTATCTGACTCTGGCAGGAGATTGGTTTTCATCTTCTAGAATTTTAATTTGTATCCTGGTTTACAAAGATAATATGGTGCTGCTTTGAAACGATGTAAACTAAATTTGTTTATTGTGTATACTTCATTATCTATCGGGGGCATGGTGGCGCAGCGGTCAAGCTGTTGGCCTCTCACCACGGCAGTTCGGGTTCGATTCCCGGTCGATGCATGTGAGATTTTCGAAGTGAAATGCCATCTCCTGTGGTTCGGATTCCACGTAAAGAGGAGGTCCCGTGTCTTATGATCTCGCGATTAACGGTCACGTAAAAGTACAATCTTCTTCTTCTTCTTCTTCTTCATTACCTATCCTTATGGAGTCCTTGTCAGTCTGATCACGCATGCTTCTTATAAGCATCCTTCCAGAGATACTGCAATTTCTACCTCAAGCACACAAAAGCTGTCCTAATCGCTCACAGCCGTCAACTACACCGGTGGCCGAATATTCATGGTTATGATGTACAGCCAAATTCTTTATTGTTATTTGATTCACAAGGACCTTCAACAATGCATAGAATTCCTGTACCTGATGAAGAGAATGTGTTTTTGCAGCTTCCTAACCAGATCAGTTTTGGCCGCCAATTAGCTAACGCGGCTGGAAATTAATTAAGGGAACTGGGAGGTGTGAAGCGACAGAAAAGTGACAGTGTACAGGCCGGACGTTTGTTTTAGACGAGTGAAAATTCTTAATGGAAGCCTGGAGGCGAGTTACTGCAGTACCTGTGTTGTTATCAGCTGCCCCAAGCGGTCCGATGATTGACAAAGCTTTTTCACACTACTACTGAAGTACAGTCATTGGCAAATATAATGACGTTCTGTTCGTAACTACGTAACGTGTACTTCTGAGTCACACAATACTTCGAAGTGGACTGTACTGTCTGCTCAAGTCTGGAATTCCATTACATCAGGTCGGTGGTGACAAGTATGAAGTGATAGGGTGAGAGAGTGAGTGAGTGTAGGCTTACCCACAGGCTTCAAGGTCAAGGGCAATCGTCTAAAACAAACGTCCGGCCTGTATATCCCTAAGTATTTCAGATACAGTATATCCTTAAAACATTCCTGAAATGTAAATGACAATTCTTCCATTATATGGAGAGGATTTCAGTTTGCTGCAGCCTGTGGTTGTCTAAAAACAGTAGCAATTTCCTCAGAAAGCCTTAAATATTGTTTAAAATAATTGTTATCTTCATGCACCGTATTCTCAGAAACTACTAGACAATCATTCAAGAGATTATTCACACATATTTTTGTGCAATACACTTTTGTCCTGAGATGTTGAGAATTAAAGGAAGACAGATTTTGTAAATCATAATTTAATTCTTAAATTGTCAGTAAAAATATTAGTGGTTGTCAATCTGGTTTTCAACAACTAATAAAGATATCCGAATAATGTTATTATCTCACATTCAAAACATAGGTTTGAATCATAATTCCAAGTTTCAAATGGATTGACCCAATAGATTTTGAGAAAATAATAATGATTTCAAAAAACATTAAATCTTTCTATAAAAATTAGTACTGTTTATTTGACAATGGAAATGGGGTGGACATGTAGCGAGACTAGATCCAAACCGATGGACGTACAAAATGACGATGTGGGCCCAAGAACGGGAAGACGAAACGTAGGGGACAAAGAATCAGATGGACAGACTTGTTCGTAAAATGGGGAGTAAAACAATGGACAAGAACAGCAAAGATGAGGCAGGAGTGGAAAGACCTAGGGAAACTCGCATACAGTGACCACTAAATCAATATCAGCTACACAACTATATAGAAGGCCCAATCAGAGAGAATGACCCCTATGCTCCTCAGGACTTGCTCACCTGATGAGTTAAAACTGAGCAATTCCCTGCAAAGCAGGGAATTCCCTTATGGGATTTGTAAGGCTATTTATTATTATGATTATTATTATTATTATTATTTGGCAACCACAAGCTACAGCATACTGGAAACCTCTACGCACGAATTGCGGAAGTGACATTTACAATTCAGGAAAGTTTTAAGAACATATCAGAAATACTGTGCTTTGTGATATACACTGTCAAATATAGGAAGCTGCACTTCTGTCATTTCACATTTCCCGGTTCCCTAAAATAATGATTTCCAGGCTATTATTTGCTGTAGAATAATTCCTTGTATTTAAGAAATTCGTAAGGCATACACTGCTCGTAACGAAAGAATAAATGACGACAGATTTGGTTTTACGACAGGGTAAGCACAGACACCACACTGTTTTGCTTCACTTATGATTTGTCCTTTAATGTCTATTGTGTAATACAAAATAAGATACAATTGGTTTCAAATAAAATGTGTAAAAATATTGTAAATACGGTCGAAAAGTCTTTGTCCCCATTTTCTTTAGTCCAAAAAACAATACATACAGGTAATTACAAACATACGTACTGTTCTGCGTAGCTTACACTATTTTTACACATAGTCTCCACATTTGTTCAGACATTTGTCCCATCGCAACACTAAATTTGAGATGCCCCTGTGTAGAATTCAGCCGTCTAACTGTGGAACTATCGTAGGACTGCTGTCTTAGCGTCATCGTTGCACGTGAATCACTGTCCTGCCAGGAACTTTTTCAGCGGACCATGACAATGCGAGACCGCATGTGATAACCAGAACCACCAATAAGCTCCGGTCATTTCACTGGGCAAGTCTGGACCAACCACCATACAGTCCGGACGTCGCCCCTAGTAATTTTCACAATTTTGCGTAGTGGCTAGCATTCTTGGCCGTCACCGCGGAGGCCTAGGTTTGATTTCCGGTTCTACCAATAAATTTAATTCTGGTCCAAGGGCTGCAATGGTTACACTGAGTCTCGCGAGGAAAAATCTGAGAAGAGGGGGGTTTGATTTCTACCTCAGATTCTCGGAAGTGGTTTTCTGAGGTTTCCCATTTCTACTACAGGCAAATGCCAGAATGGTAGCTAACTTAAGGCCTCGGCCGCTTCCTACCCAAATCTTACCTCAATCGCAAATACAATCACTAGTACAGAAATCACAGTGACACAGGTTATCAGACAAATTCTACACACACCCAAGAACACGGGGCCGCATGACCACGATGTCACAAAGCCCCTAAAGGAATTAACAACAACAACAAATACACACTAGTACAGTTATCAAGAAGAGATAGGCTGAACGACACATTACACACACACAAGTACATAGGGCTAAATGATCACAATGTACTAAGACCCAAAATGAATCAACAACAACAACTGTTAATACGAACCTGGGTTTAGTGAGGAAGCTTCGGCAATTGCTCGGAGAACGGAGGCGTGGTGTATCTGGCGAACTGGGAGCAAGCAGTTCCATTGTATGACTTGTTGAGGCAGAAGCCTTAGTGGTTCGCGGCGCTGCAGTTGTGGTGTTGGAAGCCAACTAATCTGCCATAAGCCCTAACACCGCACTCTAAAAGACCCTCCATTATCCGCATTGTAATTACATCTCCTCAACTGAGTGATGGACCTCAACAAAATATAGGACTAGACACTGACGCCATGGCCTATGTAGGGGCTTTCTTCTAGACGTACGTGGAGACCGCCTCGTGGTATAGTGGCCGTCGTCCACGAAGTGAGAGTTCAATTCCCGACTCTGTCAATAAATGTATTTATGGTATGACAAGGGGACCGCATCTACTCATTTCCAATTTCGTCCAAATTGATGGTACCTGTAGGGCTTGACCAGAAATGATTATATAATAATACTTTTAGTAATACTTTTATTGCAGCCAAATAGCCATTGAAAATAAAGTATAATAAAAACATACACTAAAATTGCACTCTGACACTTTGAGTTTCATAGTCTTTGATTGATTTTGTCCTTTTCCTACAGAGCTTTAAGTGGTAGCGATCATATGGTTGTCCACATAGTTGGCATACAAACGTCACTGTAGGTTCATGGAAATATTTGCTAACGCAAATAAGGTGGTGAAAACCAATGGCAGCCAGTGTAAGCACCTGCCTCAACTCAAAGTTGGCTGTTGTCCACGTCCGGTCTATCATGGCTCCGGTTCCATAAAATTCTTGAGGTATGTCTTCTCGTTTTTTCTTCAATGATGTTAGTAGCTGTTCCGAGGCTCTGGTATTTGGTAGAGGTAAATAGTTTCTAAGGTCTTCTATAAGAAAGGATTCCCGTGCCAGTAGGTAGACGAATCGTGACCTGGTAGTTTTTGACATTCCGATTGCCTTTTTTAATGAATAATACTCTTTCTAGTGAGGAAAGGTTCTTTTCTGTTAGGTGTTGCCAAATGACTTCAATTCCATATATTAGAATAGGCATGATTTTATTTCTGAACAGAGCCATTGCTGTCTCAAAGCTGAGGATTCTCAAGTATCTAATTTCATGCATTGCCCGTACTGCTTGCGTTGATTTCTCTATCACATGATATGTGAAACATTTAGCACTGGTTTGGAGCGTGATACCCAAATATTTGAATTCCTTTACGATGTTTATTTTCCTCCTCTTGATGAAAATTTCTGTCGCTGCTGGCAACTTCCCTCCTTTTCTAAACACCATCATTACTGTTTTTGAAACGTTGATTTCAAACTTGTGGTCGGAGCACCATCGTTCCATTTCTGTTAATGTGTTTTGGAGATTTGTGACTTCTTTATAGCCAATTACTATGTCATCAGCGTACGCGTATGACACTACGTCCTCTCTTTGAGCTATTCTCATGATTTCTTCCGTTGCCAGAATGAAAAGTAAAGGGCTAATTTGACCACCCTGAAGTAATCCGTTTGTTTGCAATAATGGTTCTGATAATGAAATATTATCTGAAATTATTAGTTTGTTCCATAAGCGTATTGATTTTATAGTTTGTGTCCATACATTTTGTCTACCTAGGGTTTCTTCTAATTTCTGTATCACAAGTTCTCGGTTTATGAGATCAAATGCTTTTGTAAAGTCTATGAAGACTGTGTAAAACTTTTCTTTACCTTCTAAGGCTTCCCATATATTTGTTAGTAGTAGTTTTGTTTGGGTCATAATTGATCTTCCCTCCTGAACCCGAATTGAGTGTCTGGGAGATGTTCATCTATGTCATCTTTTATTCTTTCTGTAATTGTTTTTGTGAGTAATTTGAAAGAAATATTTTAAAGAGCAATGCCTCTGTATGTGTTAGTATCATTTGGGTCTCCTTTTCCTTTGTGCAGTGCTTTTATTATTGAATGTCTCCACCTCTCGGGTATGGAGATCGTCTCTATGCACTTGTTAAACAGATTTGTCCATGTCGGCAATAGGATGTGAGCTGTGGCCTATGAACTGCAGCCAAGAAGTGGGAGCTCCTGATGGCAAAGCGTTTAGAAAAAATAGCATTTTTTGGCGCGGGTCGGGTGAGACATGGGCCACGAATTTACCACTTACTATAAGGACAATAATTTATATTGTCAATGATGCTGATGGTTGAATCTTTCAGCCATATATCAACACATTTTCTTTTGGAAGTGTTAATATTACTAAATACCAAATATTATCTCTTTATCTCCTTGACCTAAAGTACATGAAACATTTTTCTTTTTAATAAAAAAAAATAGATTTAAAAATTTTAAAAATTGGCAGGCCTAATAAAATTATAATTTAAAAAAAGCTTATAAAAATTAAAATTATAATAATTTTATAATCTAATCTTTAAGGACATTAACATTTTAAGATTTAAAACATTCATTTTGGTTCCATGTTGATATACTAATTACTGACCCAGTTAAAAGTGTTTTTCGTGTATTGTGCCTTAATCATTTCAAATATCATATCTATCTATATGGTGCACCATATTAGGTTCTGTGGCTATTGACATTTTAGTGCGACGCTAATCAAATAATTTTCTCATTTAGTGCTTAATATTGGCTGATGAAGGTTACAAAAAATGTCTATTTGTCCTCGAAACATGTACCCTTTCTAATGACCACATAAGTGATCATTTTCATTAAAAGTATTGATTCAGGCGGAACCCTAGCCCATCAAAAACGTAAAACATTCACATGTTAAAGAAAACAAGAATGAAAATTAATAATAATTAATATTAGGGTAAAATATTTAAAATTAAATTAATATAAATACAAATAAAATATATTCAATAATACTTTGCCCTATAAAGGGTTAAATGGATTATTCATATGAGGACTAAATAGCTTTTGGTACATGACCAACATCGTCATCAACGATTTCAAACTCAATGTTAAAACGTTGTAATCATTTCGTGCAAGAAAAAGAAAAATAATACTTTAATATAGAAAAATGGAATTTGAATGCCATGTTGGATTGGTAACACTTATTAAAATATTAAAGACACGGTCGAAGTTGGAAGAGGTAGTCTTTGTATAGATATAAAATTAACCATATCTGAAACAAATTTGTCATTAATGGCAACACTTAATTGAAATATAAATGGTATTAAATAAAACCACCAATAGTCAGTAAATATATTATTATTATTATTATTATTATTATTATTATTATAAGTTGTTTAACATAACAGGACTTGTTACAACCACAGTGTGGTCATCATCAGCAATCTTAAGTACTCGGAAAAAACTATTAAAATATATAACGTTGCGAGTAATTGAAACTATATGGTATTTTAGAGATTCTCTTCAAATATTCCTAAAGAAACTATCGAAATCAGACCTGCTACTAAGTAATTTAATTTAAATATATATATATATATATATATATTGAACCCATGTGCCATAGGGTCCATGGAGGTCGAATCCATGTATTTGGGGAAGAAATGAAAGAAACGTACAGTTTCTAATGTAACATAGAGAAAGATCAAGCTAGGATGCTAGCCTAACGTTGTGCAAGCAACAAGGACCAGGTGTTCGAGAGATGAGATCACCCCTCTTGACATTCAGAAGGGAGCTAGTCATGAGTATTAATAACTGAGTGGAAAATTCCCACTATTAGACAAGGAAGCCTGACTCGGAAATCGAGCTTAGCTTGCTGGAAAACGACAACACCGCCTATGCACCAGAAGAAGAATAATTAAATTTAACCCGTTTACGAGTATAAAAATAAGTAAACAATTACAGTACAGTGAATCATTTCGAATGAGAGATTTTTGTGTAAAGAAAAACCTTTTAAATATTGCACAGGAGAAAACTGCAAACGCAAGTATACGTCATCGGGGATTTACCAAGGCCTGTAGAGAGGGGAGAGTACAAAAGAACAGCAACACCTACGCAGTTGAGGACTAGAAATTAATTAATATCTCCGAATTGCGCGATCGATTCTTATGCGCAATGAGATTATTTGACATTGAGAAGACGAGCTTTCGGAAGGTATAATTTTTATAATTGTGCAACCATTATTTTAAAAGTTGGCCACGGAAAGGGCTAGAGTTTTATCTTTTTGTAGCGAAATAGTATAAAGCTCCTGGCATCACCAAGTCAAACATGCAGTTCCGAACAGCCCGAGGGGGTGTTACTACGCATCAGTATTCAGACAGCCGTGTGGGGCGTCACTCTGCGTCACATCGAAGACAGTGTACCAGTACTCCTTGAGGGGAGAAACGCTGTAATACACCGCAAAATTAATATCCGATAGCCATAGGCGTCGCAGTATTAACAACTTGCTTGCCTCCATAGGGAGTTGTAAAGAAGAAATATTCAACTATCGCCGTGTTGAAAATTTAGGAAAATCCTAATTACAGGATTTAGGTCCGACAGTACACAAGTTTATAGTGGAAAAGTTCGTAAAATATAGTCAGAGCAGGCTGCGAACGTTGGACTTAAGGCGATAGGTCTTTACATAAACGACCGAATATATCATAACGTGCGGAAGTACCGTAAGAGAAAGATAAACAGTTATCTAAATTAAAGAACCCAAAAAGGGAAAAACAGAGTAAGGTTCGCAACGTATCTCAGAAAAGTAGGAGTGCTAGAACCGATTAAATAAAGAAGAACGGAGACTATAGACATTATATCCAGAAAGCAGACGAACTATTCTAAAGCACTGGACTCGAGAAGTACTAGCTGCTATAAAATAAATCCATCGAGCATCGATAGGTTATCAAGGGGACCTCGATCCGAACAGACTTTCGCTAGGATCGATAAACTAGATCTAAAAAGGGAAGCCGTTCAAGCTAGAGAAATATCCGGTCATCCAGAATAGGATTCGAAGAATTAGGATTCCAGGGAAAAGTAGATGTTTCGAGACTTTCGCATTCTGCAGGATAGGAAGCCGACATTGAATAAATTTCACCCTTGGAAACGGGAAATTAAGAGGTCACGTGTGATAGGCTAAGAAAATACGGCCTAGTGATCAAAAGTTGTGAAGTGTAAATCGATCAAGATTGTGTGCAAAAATAATATTTTTTAGTGTTTATTGTGTGTTCTAAAGGGATACACCAGTGTATTAAAAATGTCGTCAATGTTAAGTGTATTAAATATGTGTCAAGAAGTGTTTGTACATAAGATGAATTTCTATAATATGGAGTAAATTTTAAAGTGGGCCAAAATGAAACACCGCACAAGGATAAAGGTCATGAGACGACCTTAATAACATGTGAGTAATGAATTTCATTATATTTTGGTGTCAGGGAATGATTGTGTACAAATCCACCGGAGTTATTGAGTAAAAGGGATGTGTTTAAATAAATAAATACTGAATAAACAAGAACGCGATCTGAACAAAAATAGAAATTTGAGAAACTATAAATAATTATGTAAAGAATAAATCCAGTAGAGGAAACATATAAAATGTTAATGTATTTGACGACTGTCATAAGAGCAAGCGAAATATTAGTAATTATCATGAAAGATATTTAATTAAAAGTAAATTTGAGTTATATGAAAGAAATAGCTTTTGAGCTTGTGTAAAGAATAAAGATATGAAATGAATAATAATAATAACCAAGTAAGGAAATATTAAATAAAGGTCAAATTAATTGATGTGAACATAAGAGCGTTAGAGCCTTAATAAAAAGTATAGACATGATATTCAAATGCATGTTCTTAAAAAGAGAGAAAGTTATGGTCAAAGGAAAAGAATAATATAAAAATTGAAATGTGTATCAATTGTTAATATGATATTATCAGTTCTTTGGATGACGCTAGGCTTAAAAAATGTATAGCGCAAAAGGAGCGCAATTAAAGTAAAATGTCACACTAGGAACGCGTAAAAGTTAATGTACTTGGTAAATTACTTATGAGAGGTAGTTGATTGTAGCGAATTGAGAGTTGGTATAAGTCCTCTATTTGTGACGTAGTATCACGAGGCATTGTGTATGTTATTGAAAGGGAGCAAATGTATGGTATTGAGCGTAGGTCTTATAGCTATAGGCTGACCCTAAATCGCATTTTGTATAGTCCTCTATAAGGGAAAGGTTCCCGAGGCATGTGAAGAGATTCGAACTCAGAATCCTCTTATTTTGAAAGCCCCTGTATTATTCGTCGTTAATTACTCTTCCACAATCAATGAGGACCTTTCATGATTAATAAACGCCAAGATTATTGGGAGAACTACTTGGAACAAAGGAAGCTTACAACCAAGATAATCCGAGGAACCAAACGGGCCTTCACACGCAACCAACTAACCCAAATCGAAGAGAACTTCGCTAAAAATAACACCAGAGACTTTTACAAAACATTCAAGCAGTCACTCGGAAAATACACTCCACCAAGTCTCCACTTCAAAGACTCACAGGGCAAACTGGCTTTTAACGACAAGGACAACTGTCGCCTCTTAGCTCAGTACTTTAAGAACTTGCTCAACTGTGATCCACCCAGCGAAGACTTTGACTACATACAAACAACACCAAACCCGGACTCGCTGCCTCCTTCACTGGAAGAAGTTCGTGAAATCATTCAACTTCTTAAGAACAACAAGGCAGCTGGAGAGGACTCCATTGTTGGTGAACTCTGGAAATGTGCTGGAAGCAATGCTGTGTGCAAACTCACCGAGATCATACAGAACATCTGGGAAACAGAGAAATTACCACCTGACTGGACCTCAGCTCTGATCCATCCCCTCCACAAGAAAGGAGATTTTACTGACCTAAACAACTACCGTGGGATTTCTCTCGTCCCGGTAACATACAAGATTTTCTCCAAGGCATTACTAACACGGGCAGAAAGTCAACTGGACAGTCAACTCGGAGAATATCAGGGAGGCTTCAGGAAGGGCCGATCCTGTGCTGAACAGATCCTCAACCTGAAAACTGTACTTGCATACTCCAAATTGAGAAACCGCAAGGTGGTTGTCACCTTTGTTGATTTTAGGAAGGCCTACGACTCTGTTGATAGGGAAACACTTAATAGAATTCTCCAAGAACTAGGGTTAGACAACAAAACCCGCAAACTCATTCTAGAAACCTTGACCAATACCCATTCCAAGGTTAAATTTAGAGGCGAGGTCTCAGCAAGCTTCGAGATAAAAACAGGGGTGAGACAAGGGGATGGACTTTCTCCACTTCTTTTCAACTGTGTCCTTGAAAAGGTTGTGAGAGAATGGCGCAAGGAACTGACCAATATGGGTGTCCAGAGTGGGATATACCTGGGGCGTAGGAAGGAAGGACTGGTTGTAGATTGCCTGGCCTTTGCTGACGACATGGCACTTATTGCCGATTCTCTGGATACAGCAACAATGCAGGTCAATTGCCTCAGAAGACAGGCAGCCAAAGTGGGTCTTCAAGTGTCGCTGGAAAAAACAGAATTCTTCACCAACATCAAAGAAGCTAACAGAGAGATGCTACTAGAACTGGGAAAAATCAAGAGGATTGAGAAATTTAAGTATCTCGGCGAATGGATTGAACCCAACTTATCAGAAAGAGCATCATTATCCATGAGAGTCAACAAGCTGGAACTGGCTTATCGACTGACAAAGAACATCTACAACAAGAAATGCCTGTCACGCAACCTGAAACTGAAGCACTACACCTCAGTCATACGACCAGAAGCCCTGTATGCCATGGAGTGTCTCTCATTGAACCGAAGTGGTCTGATGGAGAAAATGGAAGTCAGAGAGAGGAGAATTCTCAGGAAGATCCTAGGTCCGGTAAAGGAAGATGAGGAATACCGTAGGCGGCACAATTCCGAGCTCTACGAACATATAGAAAGGCTCTCTGACTGTGCTAGGAAAAGGAGAGTAGCATTCTATGGTCATGTGGCAAGATTGCCTCCCAAAAGACTGACCAATAGGCTGTTCACTTTCTGGCAGAACAAGAAGGTTCGTACCACTTGGCTGACAGAAACTGAGAAAGACATTAATGAACTGGGAATATCAGATCTTCAAGACAGGCAATCTGTGAGACATGCCCTGAAGGAAGTCCATGGATTTCAGGAAAAACCCCGGAAGAAAGGTACCCCTTGGACAGATGAAAGGAAGGAGTTACACCGGCAGAAAATGCGACAACACTGGGCAAAGATCAAAGCTCAACAGTTGAACAAGCGTGGTCCAAAGTAGGCCCATTCGAAACAAGAAGAAGAAGAAGAAACACCAAGATTACGAATGTGGTTTATGAGCCCAATAATATTGTTGTATGTACACGAAGAGTATAATGCCAGGTCTCCACAAAGAACTGAGAATGAAAAGATTGTGTTTTCTAAAAGCATTTAAAGAGAGCTCTAGCCGGGGCTAGACGGGAGGGATCCCGCATAGTCATAAATAACTCTCAAGTTTCACGGCCAAACCCTTGGTGTAGGAGGGTGTCTGAAGGCCGTTTTGTAAGAAGTAATGAATACACCAGGAGTGTTTAAAGTTGTTAATGACCCGGGCGTTGAACCGAGGTCCTTGTAGATTGATATTTCCGCTTGCCTGTTCAGATCGTAGTTTTTTTTATGTGATAATGGTCTTATAAGACGTAAGAAATAAATAACAATCCCTATTGTAATGTTGTATGGAAGTAGGATTCCACGAGTAAATTGAAGGCAACTAGGTTTCGGGAGTAACCATAGTTTTTTTGACTGTGTCAAGTATCTTCATACTCTGGAGTACACAAGTAATTTCCTGATTACTTTAATGTATTTGTAATACTAGAGAGAGATGATAACATCTGAAAATATGTGAAAATGCCCAAATATTGAGTTATAAAATTAACATGTAATTACAAATGTAATTATACATTTGTTTGATGATTAAAATATATAAAAAGTAGTATTTGAGGTGTACAAAGAGTGACACCATTATTACAGAAAGCATTTGAGCCAAAAGAGCTCGGAGTTATATGAAACTCACAGTTGATGCTTTATGGAAGTAAAAATAATTAGGAATTGTTGGTTTATATGGAAACCAGAGGTTTTAATACAATATTTGTTTTATTCTATTGTTAGTCCTTGTTCATTTGGAACAAGTAGATGATATGGGTCAGTAATTTAATTGTTTAATTGTTTGTAGCGCCATAATTTTGATTAATTAAATGTGTTAAAATAGGAGTTGATTTTGTTGTTATTTTTGCAAGTGTATCCTCTAATTAATCCAAAATGTGTGAGTCACAGAGTGGGGGAACTTACCGCTGCCCCGAAAATTCCGAATTGAGCTACACTGGTATACTGTGATTGGCATATTTCTTGCTAAAAGGGCACAATATATATAAATTATCTTATAAACACACTTATAAAAGTGTCGTGTCACTTTCAAGATTTAAAGTCCTCACGAATTTGTAATTTGTACCATATTTCAATGAAATCTCTCCAGCAGTTTAGATCTTATTAAGGCGGGACACACTCACACACACTTGGACAAAATGGGGTCTCAAAAGCCTATATTTTATAAATGATATAGCAATATGACTCATGGCAATGGCTCTTTTCAGAGACCCATTGAAGACGTTCACCCCACACTAAGGATACTACAACTCAACATTGAAGGAGTAAGCCAATCAAAAAGCGATTACCTAACAAAAGTACTGACCAACCACAAGGTGGATGTTGTTCTACTGCAAGAGATCCACTGTGAAAACCAGGATCAGCTTTATGCGAGATGTAATATTCCGGGATATACCCTGCTTAACGCAACATTTCACAAAAGTTATGGCACTGCAACGTATGCATAGAGCAACATAGAGAAAATTGACATAATAAGCACAAATGTGGACAACAATATGTTTGCCTCCAAAATGAAAATTGCAGGTACTGAAATTATAAACATCTATAAGCCTCCCTGTCAACATTGGATCTTGAGTGAGACCATCCAGAACATTCACCACCCAGCTGTAATCCGCGGAGATTTTAACAGCAAGAATACTAACTAGGGTTATAATTATACCAACAAAGAGGGCCAAAGTGTGTCGGAATGGGTTGATGCAGAAGGCCTTTTTCTAATGCATGATGCCAAAGAAAAGGGCTCCTTCCACTCTGCCAGATGGAATAAGGACTATAACCCTGATCTGTGCTTTGTCTCAATGGACTCGTTTGGTAAACCCCTCAAGTGCAGCAGGAATATTCTAGAAAACTTCCCCCGAAGTCAGCACAGACCAGCACTTGTCAAAGTTGGCCTAGAAATGCCTGTCGTCAGATCAGTTCAACTGCCACGTTGGAATTTCACCAAAGCCAACTGGTCAAAATTCACCAGCGAATTGGAACATAATATACAGTGGATTCCACCTAAAATAGGTAATTACGAGCGACTCGCTGGACTAATTTGTGCTATTGCAAGGAAACATATCCCAAGAGGATACAGAAGGACCTATATTCCTGGTTGGAGTCCAAAATGCAATGAACTACATGAGGAGTATAAACTCGCCAGTGATCCTGAAGTTGCCAGTCTTTAGACTCAACTAGAAGAGAAAAATGGACCAACCTAATGGAAAATACGAATTTTCAACACTCCAGTCGAAAAGCATGGTCTCTTTTAAGGAAACTTGGTAGCAGCACTCCAAAATTCAGTTCCAAGTGCACCAAGATAAAGCCAGATGCGATAGCAAGCAGATTAGTTAGTCTGACAAGAAAACCTGCCGATACTGACAAGAAAGAGGCAAAAATAATTCAGTTAGAACTAAAATCTAAGATGTTCCATGCAGAAACAACATCCCAGTTTACAGCTGATATCACGGATGCTGAAGTTTCAACTGCGCTAAAAGAAGTAAAATCAGAAAAAGCAGCTGGATTGGATGGTCTTTATCCAGAATTCCTACAACGTTGTGGTCCTCGAACAATTGAATGGCTTGCTAAATTTTATAGCAACATCTTACGCGATGGTCAACTTCCACCAGCACTCAAAAGAACTAAAGTAGTTGCTGTACACAAACCTGGGAAAAGTGGAGATAGTGCAGAAGATTACAGGCCTATTGCCCTCCTGAGCGTCTGTTACAAGCTGCTGGAAAGAATAATATATAATAGAATATCAATTACAGTTCTTGAGCACATACCAAATGAGCAAGCTGGCTTCAGACCAAAGCGCAGTTGTACCGACCAGGTGTTGGCCCTAACCACTCACATAGAGAGAGGATTTCAAGATCGAAAGAAGACCGTATCTGTGTTTGTGGATCTCACGGCAACATACGATACAGTTTGGCGAAAAGGAATGATCCTCAAATTCCTGAAAATAATCCCTTGCAAGAAACTTGCCATCCTACTGAATAATATGCTGGTCAACAGAGTGATTGAAGTTCACCTAAATGGCAACGTAAGCAGATCTCACAAACTAAATGATGGATTACCACAAGGATCGGTCTTTTCCCCATTGCTGTTCAATATTTACACCGCAGACTTACCTCCTACTAGTGCTAGAAAGTTCGTATACGCAGTTGATCTTGCATTGACAGCTCAGTCCAACGACTTTGCAACAGCAGAAACCGTACTTACGGAAGATCTCTGCAGACTCGACAAGTTCTTCAAAACCTGGAGACTAAAACCAAATATAGCAAAAACAGAGGTCAGCTGCTTTCATCTGAGCAACAAACAAGCCAACTACATTCCTAGGGTTCAATACCAGGGTCATCTACTGAAATTCAAACCTCATCCTAATTATTTAGCCGTCATCCTGGATCGATCCTTGACTTGCAGTGAACATCTAGGCAAAAAATCTGCTAAGATCAAAACCCGCAACAACATCCTGCACAAACTCACAGGAACGGGCTGGGGCCCAACAGCATCCACCCCCAGAACTTCAGCACTTGCCCTAGTGTATCCAGTAGCAGAATATTGCTGTCCAGTATGGCTTAACAGTGCCCATGCAAAGAAGATAGACGTACAGCTGAACGACACAATGAGAACTGTATCAGGAACCATCCAATCTACACCTCTGGAATGGTTACCAGTACTCTCCAACATCCCGCCTCCTCATCTTCGAAGACAAATGGCACTGAAGAGAGAATGGCTTAAATGTTGTGACAACCCTCCTCTGCCAATTCATCTAGACTGCTCACCTAAAGATCTCAGGCTGAAATCCCGGAATCCTTCTTGGAGGCAAGGAAGGAAGTTGGTCAAGAGCAGTTTCAAGTGAATGAAGCTTGGCGCAATGAGTGGCTGACTTCAAATCCAGACAGATTAGGTCTTATCTCGGATCCAGTTAAGCAGCCCCCTGGTTTCAAACTACCCAGGAAAATCTGGACGTCACTGAACCGTATAAGAACTCAACACGGTAGGTGTCAGTTCTGGAAGCACAAATGGAAAATTGCCGAGAATCCTTTCTGCAACTGTGCAGATGTGCCTCAGACCATCAGTCACATCGCTATGGATTGCCCACTCCGAAGGTTCAATGGTCCAATGAAGGAGATTCATCAAGCTAGTGATGAAGGTTTAGAATGGTTAGAGAAATTAGATATCCAGCTCTAACAAAACTGAAGCTACTTGCAGATCAAGGTCTCAATCTGTATATACGAGGCACGTCCAGAAAGTAAGTTCCGTTTGGTAATAAAATTAAATTGTGTACAGACACAGAAAAATTATTTATTGCACAACATTCTACACCTCTTAAACTACTTTTCCACATAACTGTCGAACTTTTGCAGGCATTTGTCATAGCGTGGCACAAGCTTTTGGATACCTTCTTCATAGAAGTTTGCCGCCGACCCGTAAACGAAAGAGAAAACTCCCCTGTAAGATATCCTGCCGTTTGCCACCACTGTTAGGCAAATTGCGTGCTTACCAGGAGAACTGCGTATGTTTAGGAGTTCTCCTGACCACATACGCAATTTGCCTAACAGAGATGGCCAAAAGGTAGTATATCTTACAGGGGAGTCTTCACTCTCGTTTACGGGTCGGCGGCAAACTTCTATGAAGAAGATATCCAAAAACTTGTGCCACGCTATGACAAATGCCTGCAAAAGTTCGGCAGTTATGTGTAAAAGTAGTTTAAGAGGTGTAGAATGTTGTGCAATAAATAAATTTTCTGTATCTGTACACAATTTAATTTTATTACCAAACGGAACTTACTTTCTGGACGTGCCTCGTATTTGTACTGTAAATACTGTAGAATGTAAATAATTGTATATTGCGTCTTCATGCCATACGAAATATATAAATGAAAATAGGTTAAAAAGACGGGTCATTCCGTTCATGCACAAGTCATTAAGACTTTATTATTGCAGACATTTTTCCACATGTTTACAAAACAAAGAGCGTCGGCCAAGAGTGTTTTTTTTCCTTTAGTTCGCCAAAATTTGAAGATAACATGAGAAGGATCTGGGATGGACAGCCAAATCCCCTCCACCTAACCCTGCCTTTTAGAAAAGAGCGCCTACTGAACTGTGATAACTCGTCATTTCATTAAAGTTGATATCTGTTGAATAATAATTGATATGAATATCCCATGTACTGTACGTATTGCTACTTAGGACATAGAATTCAATGGGAGCCTTCTGTCAAGCCTGGGGACAAGGTAGCGTGAGAGCAGTGACATATGATCTGTGACATTCTGGTCGTGCCTCTGGAAATGTCACCCTGCAGCATCCTCTCAAGATACAATAGCTGATTTTAAGACCGTTAAAATCCCGCAGTATGCCTTCCTTTGGAGGGGAAGTAAAGCCGGCGGTCCCATGTCATAGATTTATCGCATGTTAAAGAACCTTCTACTAATTACACCAGTGTGAAGCTAAATTGTATAGGTTAAAATGTAAACAACGCTCTTAGGTTCCTACGTTCGTTGCCAAGAGACGACTGCGGTGGCGTCTGGTAGCTAAGTTCTGAACTAGTAGTCGTTGACGGTGGCGTTGGCAGTAAAAGTAGGAACTATTTGAAAAATTCAAAAGTCTGCTGTCGTTACATGAATTAAATAACAGATAACACGCCCTAATACAGTCATCACAATTAACACAGGTTATCAGACAGATTCTACACACAACCAAAGTACACGGGGCTACATGACCACGTTGTCGCAGCCCCTAAACTTAAGAACCAACCAACCATCCAACCACAATAGCTGAGTCATTTAGAAATCCCTTCAAAAATGGTTGAAAGATTTGACCGAAGCTTTGATGGTTTTAAATACACAACTTACCGGAATCATTAATCAACATCCGGTGAAATGTTATCATGTTGGAATCCATTCTAATGTTTCTTTCGCAAATGAAACTTAAATGCTGTTCAGTTCGTGAACAAGATTGTATCCAAATTATAGTGAGTGTTATTCCTTACACATCAAAACATTACATGCTTTAATTAATCTAATGTATTTTTTAAGCGTACGTGTTCAGCGACTGAAAAGCATTTAAATTCCATCCGGAAAATGTCAGAATAATGAAACGGGAGCTGTAAAACGGCTTCGACATACATCCCTTTCAATGTCACATATAGCGGCTTCGGTGGCGTAGTTGGTAGCATGCTGAACTGCTGTGCCCAAGATAGCGGGTTCAAACCCGGCCGAAGTTGTCAGATTTTTAAACAGCGTTAAAATCCTTCAGTATGCCTTCCTTTGGAGGGGAAGTAAAGCTGGCGGTCCCACGTCATAAAATTAGGGCATGTAAAAGATCATTCCACAGACTAAACTTGTGTGGAGCTAAATGTGTAGGTTATATATCGTTTGATACGGTCTATCAAAGTTCCAACGTTCACCACTTGGTATCATTGATATCTGGTTGCGAAAGTTGGAACTACTTGAAATTGAACGGAACTTGTAGCTCGCCCTAGGGGTGTCCACTTTAAGCAGCTACAGCCTCTGGCGAGCCGAACATGTCCTCGGACACTCCCGGCACTAAAAGCCATACGATAAATAAATAAATAAATAAATAAATAAAAATATGTGTCACATATGGGAATAGCTATGATCAAATGTTGTTTATTTTCATTGCTGTTGATTCATCTAGGGGCCTGTGACACTATGGTTATTTAGCCCCCTATATAATAATAATAATAATATCGTATGGCCTCGGTGCCGAGTGCAAGCTTTGTAATTTGACACCCAGAGGGTGTTTGAAATCTTTATGAACATTGTCATGGCGATGGCTGAACTAGTGTGTATATTTTAAATTGGGGCTAGGATTGGGAAGGGCACAGCTGTGGCCTTAAGTTTCTTACTAACATTCTGAAGGAAATTTATTTCTTGGCTTCGAATAATATAAAATCAGGACCTCAAAGGTGACAGCCAGGAATGCTGGCCACTACACCACGGAGTGTGCGTGCATAGCTTGAATTAATGCAATTAATATTCTGTTGTTAGTTGTTTTAAGGGGTGGAACAGTGAGGTCATCTGCACCAATTAACATTCTCTCAGAGAAAAATTAATACAACATATACGCAGATAGTTGGATGTACTGTTCAAGACTAGTTTGAGTGTCGAACCCAAGACCTCCACCTTGGGGTGCATTAATCCATACGCTAATGAGGCTTACGGTGATCACGCCAAATTTATTTCAGGCCCTTTCTTACGAGTTATAGCTATTCACCTTTCTTGATAATTTGCACAATCTGCGTATTAGAATTGGGAAGGAGGCGTCCATGTTAAGCTGTATGTACCTTCCCGGCTTAAGTAATATCTGAAGTAGAAATATTAGAACACACCCTTTCTCATTTATCCCATAAGGGTCAGGCTATATTTATTTATTTATTTATTTATTTATTAAGTGTATGGCTTTTAGTGCCGGGAGTGTCCGAGGACATGTTTGGCTCGCCAGAGGCTGTAGCTGCTTCAATGCAGACACCCATGGGGTGAGCTACGAGTTCCGTTCAATTTCAAGTAGTTCCAACTTTCGCTACCAGATGACACTGACACCTAGTGGTGAACATTGGAACTTTGATGGTGTTACAACGAAATCTAGCCTGAAAATATAGCTTCACACAGGTTTAATTAGTGGAAAGTTCTTGTACATGCCATAAATCTATGACATGGGACCGCCGGTTTTACTTCCCCTCCGAAGGAAGGCATACTGAAGGATTTTAACGCTCTTAAATAATCCGACTACTTTGGCCGGGTTTGAACCCGTGTTCTTGGGCTTAGAAGCTCAGCATGCTACCGACTACGCCACCGAAGCCGCTTCCGGCCATAAATAAATTTATTTGCAGGATCGAAAATCGATGCCAAGACCTTTAGGATGGGCATATCAAACTATAGCCCTAAATCACGGAAGGCGAAATTTAATAATTCTTGAACACCTTAGTTACCGGTATAATTTAAGTTGCAAGGGTCCGTCCCGTTGCCTAGTGGCTAGTAGTCTTGTGTAGTTCGCCAACGAACTAGTTCGGAAGAGCGGGTCCCACAGACGAACTACCGAACTAGTTCCCAGATCCCTCGCTTGTTCGTTCGATCTTTTTCCGCTGACCGACTTGTAACAGCGCGAGAGCGCGGGTCCGCCGTAGCTCGTCAGCTCGTCACGTCATCACTCATTGCACAATCACATGCGCTTCGTTCAGTCAGTCAGGTCCTGAGTCAGTTCAGTTGATTGAGTGTATCTATTGTCAGTGGCAAGATTGTCAAGTTTTGGCGCAGCGATTGTCAATGTTGGTTTATAATAATAATAACAGTATAACACACTACTAGTGCTAACACGCTAATAGGTAATAACTACCTTATATTAGGTAGATTTCTTTAGAAAGCTAACTATTGCAATGGGTCCCATGTTTCGACTTCCGGAAAATTTCGACATATCTTCGCGTTTCACATCCCCCAGACCCCAAAACCACCGTCAGTTTAAAAGTTTATATATAATTTATGTATATATGTATCTATCTATCTATATATACGAGGTACGTTCAGAAAGTAAGCTCCGTTTGGTAATAAAATTAAATTGTGTACAGATACAGAAAAAATATTTATTGCACAACATTCTACACCTCTTAAACTACTTTTCCACATAACTGCCGAACTTTTGCAGGCATTTGTCATAGCGTGGCACAAGTTTTTGGATATCTTCTTCATAAAAGTTTGCCGCCGACCGTAAACGAGAGTGAAGACTCCCCTGTAAGATATGCTACCGTTTAGCCACCACTGTTAGGCAAATTGCGTATGAGGTCAGGAGAACTCCTAAACATACGCAGTTCTCCTGGTAAGCACGCAATTTGCCTAACAGTGGTGGCAAAACGGTAGCATATCTTACAGGGGAGTCTTCACTCTCGTTTACGGTCGGCGGCAAACTTTTATGAAGAAGATATCCAAAAACTTGTGCCACGCTATGACAAATGCCTGCAAAAGTTCGGCAGTTATGTGGAAAAGTAGTTTAAGAGGTGTAGAATGTTGTGCAATAAATATTTTTTCTGTATCTGTACACAATTTAATTTTATTACCAAACGGAGCTTACTTTCTGAACGTTCCTCGTATATATATATATATATATCAGTTTCTTGTGGACACGATAACTGCCGTAATTTTGCACCAATCACTTTGAATTTTTTACATAATATGTATCCCTATAAAATCTCGGTCGAGTTCGTTAATGGGCAAAATCGGTCAAAGGGGGTAAAAATGGGGGGCTTTTTTCGAAAAAGTGAAATATCGCTATAACTCTCTTAATACATGAAATATCGAATCCCTTCAAAGTTCATAATATGTGTCGGATAAGTGCCAAAATTTTATGTCAAATAAGTTTTTTGATAGCACCAACCATTGACCAAAGGGGTGGGAAAAAGTGGTTTTTTTGGGAAACATTAATCATATCTCTGTTAATAGGCACAATATCAAAACCGCACAAAATGGACAATATTCCTCCAATAATTACCTAAAACTTTTGTCTGAAAGAATTTTTGATATGACCCACCATTACGCCACGGGGTGAACAAAATGATTTAAATTATAAGAAAATGCCAAGTGCCAAGAGAGGTTGCCATGACAACTTTACTTTTAATTGATAAGGGATGACCATCAGCAGTTGCTATGACAACGCCACTGCACGAGATCACATTCAGTTTTCATATGTCAGTGGGAAGCGACTTCGGTATCGGACCTGGTAGCATGCTGAACTTCTATGCCCAAGGTCGCGGGTTCAAACCCGGCTGAAGTCGTCGGATTTATTAAGAGCGCTAAAAAACCAGAGTTTGCTTTCCTTCGGAGGGGAAGTTCCAACGTTCTTTGCGAGTTGCTGATTGAGGTGGCATCTAGTAGCCAAGTTCACAGCTAGGTGTCGTTGACGGCAGTATTTTAGGTAGATTTCATTAGAAAGCTAACTATTGCAATGGGTACCATGTTTCGATTTCCGAAAAATTTCGACATATCTTCGCGTTTCACATCCCCCAGACCCCAAAACCACCATCAGTTCAAAAGTTTATATATAATTTATGTAATATATGTATATATATGTATATCAGTTTCTTGTGGACACGATAACTGCCGTAATTTTGCACCAATCACTTTGAATTTTTTACCGAATATGTATACCCATAAAATCTCGGACGAGTTCGTTACTGGGCTAAATCGGTCGAAGGGGATGAAAATGGGGGACTTTTTTTTTCTCGAAAAAATGAAATATTGCTATAACTCTCTTAATATGTGAAATATCGAATCCGTTCAAAGTTCATACTATGTGTCGGATAAAGCTCAGAAATTTATGTTTGAAACGTTTTTTTGATAGCTCCAACCATTGACCAAAGGGGTGGGAAAAAGTGGTTTTTTCGGGAAACATTAATCATATCTCTGTTAATAGGCACAATATCAAAACCGTACAAAATGGACAATATTCCCCTAATAATTACCTAAAACGTTTGTCTGAAAGAATTTTTGATATGAGCCACCATTGCGCCAAGGGATGAGAAAAATGATTTCGGAATTATAAGAAAATGCCAAGAGCTATCAGTGGTTGACATGGCAACACTACTAAATTGATGAGGGATGAGCCATCAGACGTTGCCATGACAACGCACTTGCTCAAGATCAGATTCAGATTTCCATCTGACTAAGTGTGAAGTGGCTTCGGTGACGTAACTGGTAGCATGCTGAACTTCTATGCCCAAGGTCGCGGGTTCAAAGCCGGCCAAAGTCGTCGGATTTTCTAAGAGCGCAAAAAATCCCTCAGTAAGCTTTCCTTTGGAGGGGAAGTTCCAACGTTCGTTGCGAGTTGCTGATTGAGGTGGCATCTAGTAGCCAAGTTCACAGCTGGGTGGCGTTGACGTTAGTATCTGGTAGCAACATTAGGAACTACTGCTTGAAATTTAGCGTCTGCATTCCTTACCTGAATTACAGACTAATACCGCCATCACAATTCACACCGTTTATCAGACAGATTCTACACTCACCCAAAGTACACGGGGTTATATGACCGCGTTGTCACAGCCCCTAAACTGAGGAACCAACCAACATCTCTGCGGGAGATATAATTTTGCGTGAAGAAGTAACAGACCGTTACATAGTTACACATCAGTGTCGAAACCTTGCATAAGGACAGTGTGAACACAAGTATAACAAGTAGTTCCGTGAAGAACTGTACAGCCTATTTTCATATATCCTGCTCATGTTAATTGCCTCTATCAACATACAAAATTTCAGTTTAATTGCTGTATCAGATTCGTAGATATTGAGAACCGTCTAAATATTTCAGATGGTCGCCAGGTTGGATTTTTATGTTTGTACTATTATATTAAGATTATTGTGTAAGTGTGGTATTCAAACTTCAATCGCATGATTAGAACACAAGAATTAAAAACGAGATTTTAAAATTACGCACAGCAGCCATCTTGTGATTATGCAAACAATTGAAATAAATTTGATGCCAGTGGATCAACATTTGTGTAAGCATTTAAAACGTGCAACGTTTCACGGCACTCGGATAGCTAATTCGCGAGAAACGTCCATTTAAATATTTATACTTCGCGTCGCCGCCATGTTGGATTCGTGCTCACCAGGTTACTGAAAGTAGATGAACATATGTTCATAGTCTCTATGAACATAAAAATTTCAGTTTGGTTGCTTTAAAAGATTCATATATATTGAGAACCGTCTAAATATTACGGAAGCTTGCCATTTAAGATTGTTATATGTATAGGCCATATAGTTATGTACCATTAAAAGACAATTATTGCCTAGGTTCATTATTCAAACTTTCACTTCGATCGCATGATTACGACACAAGAAATAAAAACTTAATTTTAAAATTTCGCACAGCCGCCATTTTGAGGTTATGTAAACAATTGAATTAAATTAGATGGCAGTACATTACAATCTGCAAAATCATTTACTGTACCGCATTTCACTGCGCTCAGAGAGTTAACTCACGAGAAAAGTCTATTAAAATATTTCAAATTCGCTTGGTCGCCATGTTCGTTTTGTACTTTACAGGTTTATGAATTATACATAGGTAAACTTGTATCAGTACCCTTTATCACCATACAAAATTGCAGGGTGATATCTGTAATAGTTTCGGGGATATAGAATGTCAGTGAAATATTTCGCACAGCCGCCATTTTGAGGTTATGTAAACAATTGAACTAAATTAGACTTCAGTGCATTGCAATGTGTATAAATATTTGCTGTACCAAGTTTCATTACGTTTGGATAGTTAAATCGCGAGAAAAGTCTATTTAAAAGTCTCCACTTCGCTTGACCGCCATGTTGGTTATGTAGTAACCAGGTTTTTGAAAGTTTCATAGGTGAACTTCTAGTAGTACCCTTTATCACCGTACACAATTTCAGGGCGATATCCATTATAGTTTCGGAGATACTGAATGCTAGTGAAATATTTCGCACAGCCGCCATGTTGGATTGGTGAGACGTAACAAAATTCGATGGGCACGGTCGACGTCGCCGGGAATAGTGCTATGAACTTACCGAGTTTCACTGAAATCGCTCCAGCCGTTTAGATTTTATTAGGGGGATACACACACACACCTCTCACACACACACACACACACACACGGACAAAAGGTGATCTCATAAGCCTATTTTTTCAAAATTGAAAATAGGCTAAAAATGGACTCCAAATGACAAGAAGGTTACCGTCCCCGTAAGACAGTAAAATGTTTAAAATATGTTTAAAATGAAGAAAAACAAAGTTAATTAATCTCCAATTATAAAATACTTTCACGCGATAAATGAGGTCTGATCCTTCTACGAAAACCTGCATATTCTGCCTATTTTCGCCTATCTCCAAGTTTGTCCGGTGAAATCTACCTCCGCCTTCCGGCGTGCCGAGAGGACTTTTTTTTAATGTAATACAGTGGTGGTTTATAAATTGAAGTTACTGATAGTTAACGTATTTAGATGTGGGGATAATTCCACAGTTTTATTTAACTTAGTCATTTTGGATTATTTGAAAATATGTCCAATTATTTAGAAAATCGGCGAACTGGATTAACATTACCATTTTATGAACTGGTTGATATTTATTTTTGTCAATACGTGGTGATACAACTATTTTACCTGTTTTTAAGAAATGAACATTATGATGATGATTCACAAAGTAAAGCGAACTTCTATGGACAAAAACTCTGCACTAAAAAAACCTATTCCTCCAATTTATGCCATAAAGATAATGTACCCAACGGTTTTAGAGCAGCCAAATAATGAATATCACGAAGCAAGTAGTAAATGAAACGAAAATTGTGGGAGGGGGGTACGTCTTATCATCACCTAGTGACAAGTAGAAAATGGAATCGGATGGTGACGTGCCGATACACGCGAAAACTTATGATAATAATTGTTGTTTTAAGGAGCCTAACATCTGGGTTATTGGCCCCACGCGTGAAAAAAATAAAGAGAATAATAAGTTTATGCTTCTACGAACACATCGTCTATACTGTTAGGTAGATTTCATTAGAAAGCTAACTATTGCAATGGGTACCATGTTTCGACTTCCGGAAAATTTCGACATATCTTCGCGTTTCACATCCCCCAGACCCCAAAACCACCGTCAGTTCAAAAGTTTATATATAATTTATGTATGTATATATATATATATATATATATATATGTATATCAGTTTCTTGTGGACACGATAACTGCCGTAATTTTGTACCAATCACTTTGAATTTTTGACCGAATATGTATACCTATAAAATCTCGGTCGAGTTCATTACTGGGCTAAATCGGTCGAAGGGGGTGAAAATGGGGGGCTTTTTTCGAAAAAGTGAAATATTACTATAACTCTCTTAATATGTGAAATATCGAATCCGTTCAAAAGTTCATACTATGTGTCGGATAAAGCCCAAAAGTTTATGTTTGAAGAGTTTTTTATAGCACCAACCATTGACCAAAGGGGTGGGAAAAAGTGGGTTTTTCGGGAAACATTAATCATATCTCTCTTAATAGGCACAATATCAAAACCGTACAAAAAATGGATAATATTCCCCTAATAATTATCTAAAACTTTTGTCTGAAAGAATTTTTGATATGACCCACCATTACGCCAAGGGATGAGAAAAATGATTTCGGAATTATAAGAAAATGCCAAGAGCTATCAGTGGTTGCCATGGCAACACTACTAAATTGATGAGGGATGAGCCATCAGACGTTGCCATGACAACGCACTTGCACGAGATCAGATTCAGATTTCCATCTGACTAAGTGTGAAGCGGCTTCGGTGACGTAACTGGTAGCATGCTGAACTACTATGCCCAAGGTCGCGGGTTCAAAGCCGGCCAAAGTCGTCAGATTTTCTAAGAGCGCTAAAAATCCCCCAGTATGCTTTCCTTTTGGAGGGAAAGCTCCAACGTTCATTGCGAGTTGCTGGTTGCGGTGGCATCTAGTAGCCATGTTCACAGCTAGGTGTCGTTGACGGTAGTATCTGGTAGCAACATTAGGAACTACTGCTTGAAATTGACCGTCTGCAGTCCCTACCTGAATTACAGACTAATACAGCCATCACAATTCACACCGTTTATCAGACAGATTCTACACTCACCCAAAGAACACGGAGTTACATGACCGCGTTGTCGCAGCCCCTAAACTGAGGAACCAACCAAAATCTCTGCGAGAGATATAATTTTGCGTGAAGAAGTAACAGACCGTTACATAGTTACACATCAGTGTCGAAACCTTGCATTAGGACAGTGTGACCACAAGTATAACAAGAAGTTCCGTGAAGAACTATACAGCCTACTTTTCATGCCAATGAATATTCTACAGAATACGAACCTATCTAGAATAATGACGAAATTAAGTTGCTAATATCGAAATTTCCAATTAGTTCGAAATACTGTATACCTGGCATAATGTATCCTAATAGAGCACTACAGTTGGCAGCCCTGATGACTGAATATATTCTTAGTTCCATCTCTTAAGGTACAAAATACAAAATTTGGTTGAAGTCCAATGAATAGCATGGACGTTACATGCAGTTAAACATTGGATCTAACAGCGCGCGTAAAATCATGTTGGCAACAATGTCATGCATGTATTCGTCAGAAATAATCTGAAATAATATGATCTATTGTTGTGCCAATTTTGAATGAAATCCATTAGTTGGTATAGAAGTTACATGCATTTTAAAATTGGACCTATCAGCAGGCTTAGAATCATGTTGGCAGCACTGACGTATATTAGTTACTCCAAATTCGTCTAGAATGCCAGGTACTATACGTGTGCAAAGTTTAGAGCTATTGGCTTGCATACTTTCTGATATATTGATATTAGGGTAACAAAAATAGAGACAGCATTTATTAACAGTTGACAGCCCTGGTTGCTCTTAAAAATACGCATATTCATAGCTGTTATGGTACACATAGCACATACGAAATTTGGTTGAAATCCAAATGATAGTATGGAAGTTACATGTATTTAATGTTGGACCTGTCAGCAGGCTTAGAATCATGTTGGTAGCACTGACGTATATAAGTTACTCCAAATTAATATAGAATGTCAGGTACTATACGTGTGCATAGTTTAAAGCTGTCGGCTTGCATACTTTCTGATATATTGGTATTTGGATAAAATAAATTAGGAGCATTTATTAACAGTTGGCAGCCCTGGTAGGTCTTAAGAATACGCTCAGTCATATTTGGTTATGTACACATACAACATACGAAATTTGGTTGAATTCCAATTGATAGTGTAGAAGTTATATGCATTTAAAAATTGGACCTATCAGGAGGCTTATAATCATTTTGGCAACACTGCCATGTTTGGCCTCCTGGAAATTAAACTGAAATATTATGATCTGTACGTGTGCCAATTTTGAAATAGCTGCCATTCATACTTTCCAAGATATCCAACATGGAGCTCAAATTTCAATTGCGATTTTTTAGCAGTTGGTAGCACTGACATCATTTTCATATATGGCCGTGAGATATTCAGGTATAGATCTTTACTCCTACCAAATTTTGTTTCGATAGCTGCAGCCGTTTAGGAGTTGATAGGGGGGGACACACACACAGCCAGCCAGACAGACAGAAGGACAGACAGACAGACAGACTGACAGACAGACAGACAGACAGACATTTGCCCGATCTCATAAGTCTACTTTTTCCTCATTTTTGCAAAATGTGAAAAGTAGGCTAAAAATGGACTCCAAATGACAAGAAGGTTACCGTCATCATTAGACAATAAAATGTTTAAAATATGCATAAAATGACGAAAAACAAAGTTAATTAATCTCCAATTATATAATACTTTCTCGCAATAAATGAGGTCTGATCCTTCTACGAAAACCTGCATATTCTGCCTATTTTCGCCTATCCCCAAGTTTGTCCGGTGAAATCTACCTCCGCCTTCCGGCGTGCCGAGAGGACTTTTTTTTCTTTTAGGTACGGTACCGGTATTTCACTAATGATAAACAAATGACGACTTTTGGCTTTATAAACAATAGATGGAGAAGTTTTCTCAGATGGAAAGACATGGACCCTAATTAATAGGATGGCCAACAATAGAGTGAGATGGAAGAAGTATGTAGCTACCCTATGCTCCTACAAGGAAATAAGGAAGGAATAAGGAATTTTAGTAATGTTTCAATACTCATATTTTTGTATTTTTTTTTATCTTCGAATATCAAAATGTAAAACACATGACTACACACGCAACATGTCAATATCTAATACACGAACTGCACGTGCAGCGAGCACAGTATTAATAATATCTGTTACAGTAGTCTACAGGATTGCTTGAAACGAGTGTAATGTGGATGAGCAATCACTGGTGACGAGTAATCAGTGGTGACAGACTGCTATAACAAACAAAGAGCGTGTGCAGTGGCAGTAGCAAGGCGAGCGAAGGATCTGTCTTACAGGGAATTCGAGATGGGAGCTAACGAACTAAAAGAGAGAACTAGTTCGCTAAGGAGCTGCGAACTAAACTGATCGCTCTCAGCCGCGAACTAATATGCACAAGACTAGTGGCAAGAAATTTATTTCTGGTCCTTGGGCTGGAACAAAGCACACTCAGCCTCGTGAGGCAAATCTGAGAAAGGGCGGGTTCGATTTCCAACTCAGCCATCATGAAAGTGGTTTCCCGTGGTTTCCCTCTTCTACTCCATAAAAATGCCGGGATGGTTCTAAATTAAGGCCACGGTCGCCTCCTTCCCAATTCTCATCCGATTTACAACTACACACACCAATACAGCCATCAATAAGACAGGTTATCAGACAAATTCCACTCAAACCCAGACTCGGGGGTGCCGGAATATTGCCCCGAAGGTGATCTCTAACGTGCCAGTAATCCTACTGACACGTCTCCCTTACATTTGCGCACCTTCGAATGCCAGCTTACTGCGCTAGGATTCGATTCTGCAACTTTGGACACAGCAAGCGAGAATGTTACCGCTGAGCCACGCAGCCAGTCAACAGCACCAGCAACAGCCACCTAGTTGCAAGGGAAAATAGGTACAACGCATGTCCACATCCAACAAGTGCACTACCCCCTGGAGAGAATCCTTGTTTAGAGAGTAAACTAAATTTAGCTACTCACACAAGTATTGATAAAGTTTAAATTATACACCAATCAATACTTACACAAGTATTGATAAAGTTTAAATTATACACCAATCAATACTCACACAAGTATTGATAAAGTTTAAATTATACACCAATCAATACTTACACAAGTATTGATAAAGTTTAAATTATACACCAATCAATACTTACACAAGTATTGATAAAGTTTAATTATACACCAATCAATACTCACACAAGTATTGATAAAGTTTAAATTATACACCAATCAATACTTACATAAGTATTGATAAAGTTTAAATTATACACCAATCAATACTCACACAAGTATTGATAAAGTTAAAATTATACACCAATCAATACTCACACAAGTAATGATAAAGTTTAAATTATACACCAATCAATACTCACACTAGTATTGATAAAGTAAAATTATACACCAATCAATACTCACACAAGTATTGATAAAGTTTAAATTATACACCAATCAATACTTACACAAGTATTGATAAAGTTTAAATTATACACCAATCAATACTCACACAAGTATTGATAAAGTTTAAATTATACACCAATCAATACTCACACAAGTATTGATAAAGTTTAAATTATACACCAATCAATACTCACACAAGTATTGATAAAGTTTAAATTATACACCAATCAATACTTACACAAGTATTGATAAAGTTTAAATTATACACCAATCAATACTCACACAAGTATTGATAAAGTTTAAATTATACACCAATCAATACTTACACAAGTATTGATAAAGTTTAAATTATACACCAATCAATACTCACACAAGTATTGATAAAGTTAAAATTATACACCAATCAATACTCACACAAGTATTGATAAAGTTTAAATTATACACCAATCGATACTCACACAAGTATTGATAAAGTTTAAATTATACACCAATCAATACTCACACAAGTATTGATAAAGTTAAAATTATACACCAATCAATACTTACACAAGTGTTGATTGGAGTATAATTAGAACTTTGAATTAATCTATCAGTACGGATATCTCAAACATTTGTGCTATCAAAGGCTGAAATATTTGCATTCTACAAATATGTATATAGGCCTATACAAAGTTTAGATTCCATAAGTTTGTAAAAACTTGTGTAACGCTTCAGACTTATTTACAGGCAGTATAGTTCACTTCTATGGTTGTTGCGTTATTATTATTATTATTGATGTGTAACATCTTTCCACTCGGTATCTGTACATTTTTGTTGGGGTCATTTTGAAAAATGAAACGGAAATGGATGGGACGGAAACAATGAAACGGAAATGGATGGGACGGAAACAATGAGCGCGCGCGGTGGCGGAGATTGATACCACGACATACTGACGGCCATGTGGCTATGTGGAATGTATATCGCATACGGTTTACTTCAACGTTTGGAGGCCCTTTAAAGATATTCCTACAATAAATCATCTTCAAATTGTCGTTCTTCGGTGTGAAAATATTCAATATATCTTATTTGCTGAAAACAATTGTGATTTATAAAATCCTCATACATTCGCTGTATTCTTATTTAATGTAAGCACTCGAAGTACTGTCGGCCATGTGGTTATGTGGAATCTATATCGCATGAGGCCCCATTAAAGATATTCTTCCTACAATAAATCATCTTCAAGCTGTCGTATTTTGGTGTGAAAATATTCTTTATATCTTATTTGCTGAAAACCGGTCAGGATTTGGCACTGCAGTTTTACAAGTAGTTATTTCAATGACCAACAGAGTTCACTGTTAACAAGGGATGACATGTCACATGTTACACATCATATGCGACTACTGTAAGGCTCGTAATTTTTATTATTATTATTATTATTATTGTTATTATTGTTATTATTAATGTAGTTTATATACGTTGCCTGTGATCTATTGAAATCAAAACAGTACTATTTGGGAAAAGAGTCCCTACAATTGGATCACTAGCCGCCACTGACAAATTCAAATCGTGCAGCAAAACGTGATTTGTATCGAAATGATTGTGAGAACCCCTTGTTGACGTTACCTAGTTATTTTTATTTCAAGGGGCAGAACAGCGAGGTCATCTGCCCCTTGTTGACGTTAACCACGGATACGACAATTAGACACCTCTAGCAATGTAAAAGAAACTAAATGAGGAAAAACTAACTCTTAAAATGTTGACACACCAGCCTCCTGTGTGGTCCTAAACGAGGATAACTTCACGAATGATGTAGTCTACACTACTATTTGACGATGAGCTCTTGACGTTCGAAACATGTCATCCAATTAAGTACCATATTTTGTACATAAAAGCGTGTTAGTTTGTAATAATATCTCGTTTCTTTCAGGTTAGGGTATGTAAATACTTGCTTCCCGCCTAATGTAATTGGGCACAATTAGGGTTGACCGACTGGAAAGCTTTCTTTATTAGAATTAGGCAACACTGAAAAATGGCTTATATCATATGAAGGGCTTGGAGGAACATAGAGACAAGCCACACTCCTCAAATTTTACGGTAGAGTCATTTTTAGGTTTAAAAAAAAAATCCATAATTAATAATAGACTTTTCACTGTCCAAGAAGTCATATTATCATAAACTTGTAGTATATGTTATGAAATCGTTTCCAACAGTTGGAAGCCACTTCAGTCCACCTAAATATTTAACTTTTACTTTTTTTTTTTTTTTTTTTTTTTTTTAAGTAGGGAAGTGCAGTTTAAAGAGCAAAAGGAAAAGTAACTGTGCCTGTCATAAAAATTGTACAGTACACATTTGCTAGAAAACACAGATATCTTTGCCACAACAAACAAATTTAATTTCGGAAATTCTCATAGACTACGAACAGTTTCTACCTCAAATTCAAAATTTGCCCTTGATGCTTCTTCTTTTCCTTCTTGTTTCGTTTCAGACAACTAAGGACCACGTTATTTTGCCTGTTTCCTTTTAGCTTTAAAATTAGTCCAGTATTCCCACATTCGTAGACGGTGTTGTTCTTTTCTCTCGTTTGTTCACGTCTTTCCAGTTTTCAGCGTCGGCTTTGCTTGGAAACTGCGATGTTCGAACAGTTTTCTCTTGAGCTGGTCATGCTCCTGAATATCTTTACATGAGATCCCAATCTCGTGCAGATCTTTTTGTATCTTACTGCTCCATTTGTCTTTTTCTCCTGGAGAGGAGTGAAAATACGATAAGTTTATTGAGTTGACGTCATTCGGGCCACGTGCCCATAAAACGTAATCCACCTTTCCCGCATCGCGTCAGTAATGTCCTCCACGTGTATATACATCCTGGTTATGCCGTCTTCTAAACTCACCATTCTCTACCGGACCTAAGATTTTCCTCTAAGTCTTCCTTTCCGTGGTTTCCAATTTCTCCCTTTCTTGTTCATGGTGAGACATTCCACTGCATATAAAGCTTCTGGCCGGATTATTATTATTATTATTATTATTATTTTGTTCCGTTGTTTTATTATGCCTGAGTTGACCGTTATCCGTCCCTCAGTGGCGGCAGGTAGCCTACGTTCTGGAAATCGTAGTAAGCAACCGTTCTGGCAAAACAAAGCAGGCTGGTGAAGTTATCCTCACTACCTCGCTGTCCAACAGGTTGCCAACACATCAGGAGCACACTCTATCTTCCCGAGACGAATTTAATAATAAATTGGTAACTCTATAGTTTTAGCCGCCTCGTTGACAGTCACTAGCAATCTTGGCTGTTCGGGTTCGATTCCTGGCTGCACCAAGATATTTAATTCTGGTATGAGGGCAGGAACGGTGTACACTCAACATTGTGCGGCAAAACTGAGAAGAGTCTTTCCGTGGATTCCCCACTTCCACTCCAGGCAAGTGCCGCAATGGTACCTAACGTAAGGCCACGGCCACTAACTACCCCAATACTACATAAATTTCAAAATACATACACTTGTACAGACAAGTTTCACAAGACACGCAAGTACATGGGTCTAAATGACCACGATTTCGCAAAGCCCCTAAATTAATCAACAACCTATTCTTTTAAAGTTGACAGAATTGATTTCTCCCTTTCTCCGAATATGTGCCCTCTTTCCGAGGTAATTAAGAAACATAATGGAATGTCACTTAATTAATCAGTTGTTAACTGTGTTTGAATCAATGCACTTACGGAGAATACTATTTAATTAGAATACAGAATTAATCTCAAATTCTCAGAAGTCCAAATACCTCATAAACTCCCCCTAGGATATTAATGAAGAGAACAAGCTGATCCAGGAAATTTAATATCTGTTTGTTGTAATTTTATCCATATTACGACATTGCGCTTGAACAGAGCTCTTCCAAGTAGAGTGGAGATAGTAATTCTATTGAAATTAATTATCTCCTAGGACCTAATTGCATTCTAAGTTGCCAACGATATTGAACATCGTTCAAGAGAATATTTATCGATGGGTTGTCCCTCACACCAAGTAAATTCATCTCTCTCTCTTTCAGTGAATCTGTCCGCAGACAGGTTTCAACTGGACGTCCTCCATTTCTCTCTGCCCTGATCATTTTCTTTCATTTGCTTCTAACTTCTTCCTCTCTTCACATCTGTTAACATTACAAACCTTCTTCTTCCTATCTCTCTTCTTCCTTCTACTTTTCCTTCTATGATTCTTTGTAGTAGACACTTTTATTCCTACGTAGTATGTGACCCATCCAAGATTTTTCCTCTTCTGCACGAGTACCTATCGTCCTCATGAAACTCCGCTCCTCTCCTACCCTTCTTAGCACCTCCTCATTTCTCATTCTATCGATCCATTTCACTTTCTCCATTCTTCTCCATAACCACATTACCAAACTTTCTAAATATTTTGTTCTTTCTGTCTGACTGTCCATGTTTCCGAACCATAAGACAACACACTCACACAAAACATTTTGCAAATCTCTTCCTATGATTTCTATATGATATCTATCACAAAATATTAATCTTGCGTTTAACATTTGTGCACGTTTCAGGCTCGTTTGGTCAATCAAGTAGCTATCTGACAACGAGATTAGGAAAACCAAGATTAACGGTCGATGGGATTCATCTATAGCCTATAAGTCCCTCGGAACAAATTGGCCCGTGAGTGAGAAAGATAAGCTGGCCACCGGGCCTACCTAAAGTTCAATGACAGCTTGCAATGTGAAAGAGGGAGGGGTGAGAGGGGGTGAAGGAAGAAGGGCTGCTTCTTGTGACAGATTTATAAGAGAGAGGTACAGTCAGCCAGTTGTTCCCAACGTGCTACTTATTTACCAGTCACATAAAAGTGATGGTGATAGTGAAATCTCTGGAATCGAACCATTAGATGATTAATGACTACCAGGTGATTGATTTTGAAGTGAAGAATGAAAATGCATTTCCATTTGCTTGGTTAATTAATTATAATTATTAATAATGGTTGATTATTAATAGTACAGTGCTGAACTATATAGTCATAATATTTCTGTAACTATATTATTCCATTACACGTATTAGTGTCATTTAATTATTCCTATCACCTCTAATACAGTTTGTAACACGTGAAATAAATAATGGTTGTTATCGTGTGAGTGAGTGACAGTTACTGCGGGAACAGAGTGTACTTCTGATAACTGACGGGTGACGCAGTGGACACCACCCAGCAGGCTGAGAAAAGCAGACTCTCTCTTCAGCTTCCTACTAGATTTTCTCAAGGGTCAATTAGTTCTGAGGCAGTTATACTATTATATAAAAGTCTAGTAGTGTCAGTTTGTCTGTCAGTCTGTCTGTTTTTCTTTCTGGCAAAAACTACTCAACCAATTAAGCTAAAACTTTTCATGAACACAGTCGATATACTAGGAAACAGATAGGACTATTGTCGTTTGGAAATGCTTTACCATTTCAATATGGCGGCTAAAGTCACGTTTCATTTAAGTACTAGGTGCTGTCGTGTTCCACCTGGCGAACAGGTACCCATGGCGGTTTGCATATATACACCGTGGAAGACATCAGGACTCTTTTACAATCCACAAAAGTGTTTAAAACCTCCGAGAAACAATGCTGATGAAGAGATGACAAACATGGCAAAAATTTTACTTTACTGAGCCGATGATTGATCAAAGTTGGACACCTGCTAACTTTGAGAAGCGTCATGTCTTCACTAGCGTCATTAATTCCCATCACCACCTTAGCACAAACAAAAAATATCGTGTCCTAGAAGAGATGTGTACGTGTGAGTTGTGTGGATAATTTTGTGATAGATATCATACAGAAATCTGAAAACGAAAAAGTTAGATCGATAAGTGACTATGCAAATCACAAAGGTAAAAACATATAAATATAATTATTAATCTTGCATTGAACTTTCGTGCGCGTTTCAGCCTCGTGAAAACAATTGAGTAGCTATCTGACACTGAGGTCAGGAAAACCAAGAGTAACGGCCGATGGGATTTACCGTGCAGACAATGCGTCACTCTGCAATATTTAGGCCAAATGGCTGCGACCTTAATGGTCAGTGATGCCACGGGGGTGTACATAAATATATACTGCTCAAAAAAATTAAAGCACCACTTTTTTCAAAGGCCACCAAATTTGGAAAGTTGACTGCACAAGGTTGAAATCTCAGTATGACGTTTGCCCCGACGCCTACCAAGCACATGCTTCAGCACAACTCCCCAACTTGTGTAGTTTCGGGATAGCGCCCCCAAAACCAGCCCATTTTTGAAAACCGTAAATTGAAGTTTGCGAAAAACGCTGTAGGACTTGTCGCAGGTTGCCAAAGCAGTCTAAAATGAATGAGTCTTGCTCTTAAGGTTCCACGAACACGTTGAAATGGGCATTTTCAACCCCCTTCATCATCCCCTAAACATGGACTACCATTGGGGGCGCCTGAGAAGGTACCGGATGTGTTTAACCACCTGAAAACCTGCACACCGTCCTCAGTTGCTGATTGCAGTAAGTTCTTAAGGCCTCCGGCAATGTTCACCCCTCCTAACACCCTCAACTGGCAAGGGACCAAACCACCCCGTCTTGATTCACCCCTAAGGAAGGTTTAAATCGAGATTTTTATCAGTGCTGCTAATGGGGGGGGGGTCTTCCCCTAACGTTTCAAAAGAGGATCTGCGCCTGTGTCGCCACCCCTTCCCTTGCTACCCCCTTTTGTATGATTTTTCGAATCAGGCCCTTTTTAAGGGCTGAAATGAGGTCTTAATCGCTGAAAGGGCTGTAAAGGTCCTTAGAAGTAGTGGTGACACGAAATCAACCCCTTCCGATGTTTGATTGACATTCCATCCCCCAAAGTTGACATTTTTGCACCCTCAACCCTCCCTGTCTGGACGCATAACGCGTCATGGCAGAGTTTTCAGAGTTGGATCAAAATGAAGCTTATGGCCTGAAATGGAGCCCAAAACAGCAGGTTGGATGGAAATTCATCGGTAGGGTGGGAAACGGGACCAAAAAGTTTTCAAAAAAGTTAACAGCCTCTAGTAAGTACACCAATGCATAGGCAACCCACATCACGTCATTTTTCTCCCATTGCCAAACTTTGTAACCTATTGCCGATCATAGGCAACCCACACGCACGGACGTGATGTGGGTTGCCTATGCATGGGCGTACTTACTGTAGGCTGTACACTTTTTTGAAAAATTTTGGTCCCGTTTCCCAACCTACCGATGAATTTCTATCCAGCCTGCCGTTTTGGGCTACATTGCAGGCCATAAGCTTCATTTTCATCCAACTCTGAAAACTCTGCCATGACGCATTACGCGTCCAGACAGGGAGGGTTGGGGGTGCAAAAATTTCGAATTTGGGGGACGGAATGTCAATCATCGATCGGAAGGGGTTGATTTCGTGTCACCACTACTTCTAAGGCCCTTTACAGCCCTTTCAGCGATTACGACGTCGTTTCAGCCCTTAAAAAGGGCCTGATTCGAAAAATCATACAAACGGGGGTTGCAGGGGAAGGGGTGGTGACAAAGGCACAGTTCCTTTTTTGAAACGTTAGGGGATGACCCCCCCATTAGCAGCACTTATAAACATCTCGATTAAAACCTTCCTTAGGGGTGAATCGAGAAGGGGTGGTTTGGTCCCATGCCAGTTGAGGGTGTTAGTGGGTGTGGACATTGCCGGAGGCCTTATGAACTTGCTGCAATCAGCAACTGAGGACGGTGTACAGGTTTTCAGGTGGTTAAACACACCCGGTACCTTCTCAGACACCCACAATGGTAGTCCATGTTTAGGGGATGATGAAGGGGTTTGAAAATGCCCAAACGTCAAATATAACGATTTCAACGTGTTTGTGGAACCTTTAAGAGCAAGACTCATTCGTTTTCGACTGCTTTGGCAACCTGCGACAAGTCCTGCAGCGTTTTTCGCAAACTTCAATTTGTGGTTTTCGAAAATGGGCTGGTTACCCCCGAAACTACTCAAGTTGGGGAGTTGTGCTGAAGCATATGCTTGGTAGGCGTCAGGACAAACGTCATACTGAGATTTCGAGCTTGTAGGTCAACTTTTCAAAATTTGGTGGCCTTTGAAAAAAGTGGTGCTTTAATTTTTTTGAGCAGTATATATTATAAAGGAATTTATAAAAGAATTTGAGAATCGGATTCTACTACTGTATATTGATGTAAGGCCAATACCAGCATGCGACGTTGTTGGTTTAAGTTCTACGGGCACCTTCTACCAATGGACAACAACAACGGACTTACCAAGAGGATCTCCTTGATTAAAAGCTGGACGCCTGTGGCTCAATGAAGTCTAAAAAGTCGAGTATTCCGCTGGTATTCCTGAACTTGATGTCCAACATCGCTCCAAATTTGCTGATATAGTTAACTGTTGGTCCCCACCTCCCAAAGTGCCTTAGTGTAGGAAACCCCTCTCGCAGGAGAGAAAGGAAAAACTATAAGCCAGGCTCTAGAGATATTGGGAACGGAAGAGAGCATGGAAGAAGAACAAGTCATAAGCGCTCCTTAGAAGGCTTAAATCAATTATAATAATTGATGAAAGGTTGAAGAGTACTTGGAAGAACAAGGACTGACAACCTGAAGGTCGAAACGCACTTGATGTCATAGTGTTGTCAACGTCCGATAAAAAAATTCATTGTGAAAATATGAAGCTCTATTAATATCTTACATGCTGGCCCCGTGGTGTTGGGGTAGCGCATCTGCCTCTCATCCGGAGGCCCCGGGTTCAATTCCCGGCTCCATCAAGGATTTTAGAAACTGACGTGAGGGCTGGAACAGGGTGCACTCAGCCTCGTGAGGACAATTGAGTAGCTGTCTGACAGTGAGGCAGCGCCCCGATCACGAAAACCAAGATTAACGGCCGAGGGGATCCGATGCGCTGATCACGTGTCACCCCAATATCTGCAGGCCAATCGGCTGGGCAGCGGTCGCTAGATAGACCTAGGTCCTTCATGGGCTTTATTTATTAATATCTTACACTGTGAAAACACTAAACAGGAATACAAATTTATAATAAATTTGCTTTTGAAAGCATATCAATGATTCGTTTGAATCCGAGAATTGCTTTCGTTTCCAAAACTCGTATTCGAGGGTTAATTGGTGTTTATTTTGTTCGTCCTCTAATGAAGTGATGTTCAAGCGGGAGAGACCTACCCTGGGGCCGAGAGTTAATGATTCCACTTCCAGCAGGAACACAGCAGCTTCTGAACCTCGTAATGACTGATAAAGTAACGAGAAGGATGAGACGAGAGACTAGCTTGGGACATCTTGGTCATCAGCCGCATGTAGTTGGATGTGTGTTGAACAAGTCTGATAACCTATATTTTTAGCCTATTTTCATTTTATGAAAAAAGAGGCTTATGAGACCACCTTTTGTCCGTGTGTGTGTGTGCGTGTGAGTGTGTGTGTGTGAGGTGTGTCCCCTAATAACTTCTAAACGGCTGGAGCGATTACAATGAAACTCGGTAAGGTCATTGCACTATTCTGGCCGACCCCGACCGTGGCCTTCAAATTTTACTATGTCTCACCAATCCAACATGACGGCTGTGCGAAATATTTCACCAGCATTCAGTATCTCCGAAACTATTACCGATATCGCTCTGAAATTGTGTACGGTGATAAAGGGCATTACTAGAAGTTCACCTATGAGACTTTCAAAAACCTGGTAACTACAAAACCAACATGGCGGCCAAGCGAATTTGAGTCTTTTAATTAGACTTTTCTCGCGGTTTAACTATCCAAACGTAATGAAACTTGGTAAAGAAAATGTTTATACACATTGTAATGCACTGGAGTCTAATTTAGTTCAATTATTTATATAACCTCAAAATGGCGGCTGTGCGAAATAATTCACTGACATTCTATATCTCAGAAACTATTACAGATATCACCCAGACATTTCGTGCATTGATAACGGGTAGTGATACAAGTTTATTTATGTAACATTCATAAACCTGTAAAGTACAAAACGAACATGGCGGCCAAGCGAATTTGAAACATTTTAATAGACTTTTCTCGTGATTTAACTCTCTGAGCGCAGTGAAATGTGATACAGTAAATGATTTTATGTATTGTAATGCACTGGCATCTAATTTAGTTCAATTGTTTACATAACCTCAAGATGACAGCTGTGCGAAATTTTTAAATTAAGTTTTTATTTCTTGAGTCGTAATCATGCAATCGAAGTGAAAGTTTGAATAATGACCCTAGGCAATAATTGTCCTTGAATGGTACATAGCTCTATGGCCTATACATATAACAATCCAAAATGGCGACCATCCGAAATATTTATACGGTTCTCAATATCTATAAATCTTTTACAGCAATCAAACTGAATATTTTAATGTCCATAGTGAACCCGCTGAGCTAAGGTTCATGTGATATTTTTCATGACAACACATTTCTGATGGGATGTACTACCTTTGAACACACCCAGAAAGCTACGGGAAGCTGAGAGCTTATACAATTCTCTTTGGAGTAGCGAAGGATCGCACTTTTGACTTTGGTGAAGTCGGCTAATCATTTATCTGAGGTCTTATTAATCAACTCTACCTTTCTACGAGACTCAGAATATTCCATTTCGTCATTCAGTATTATTAAAACATTTTGGAGGATGTTTTTTCACTTTAAGGTATGGTAATATCATTGCAGATACGCAAATAGGAATGTAAGTAGTCGCTACACGACTTTGTTTGACGACTTGATTCCACGAGGAACACAGTTCCGTGCACTACGTCACGAGAATCCGCCCTGTTGAGGCGTGTTATAATACCCGTCGTGTTAGACATGGGAAATGTCCGCTTTTTAGCAAAGAAATATTTATCAAGTGTCATCGAGCACCATCGTATTGTGCATCACGATTTATAAAGTGTAGTGACCAGCACGAAGAGTAAAGTGAACTTATTTGGCAAGTATTGTGAATTTTCGACGATTCTGTAACACCACATTTTTATACCCACGTGATGTGTGGAGGGCTGAGAGCCTGGTGTGAAATATACAGATAATTGTGATATTGTTACATTAGACAAGTGTTATACTAAATACGCATTATATATAAATTGCTACGGTGGATTTATCCACGAGAAAACGACGCCTATTTCACGGATGCCACGTGATTGCAAAAGTAGAGTCTGGGCACGTGTGAAACATCAGATCAGTGCATGGCCATTTATTAATGATATCTGCAAAGTGTAGAGGCTGTGAGACCAGATATAAGTGTAACGCCTGTGATATCTACGAAGCACACCGTAATTTTCAAGCAATAATGATGAACTACATGATGTCTAATATTACCGACCACGTGTTCGACATTTATAACACCATGTTCGAGTCGGAGATAATGGGCTAAGTACCAAGCAAGCAAGCTTGTAGTTTAACGTGACCGTTAATCGCGAGATCATGAGCCACGGGACCTCCTTTTTACGTGGAATCCGAACCACAGGACATGGCATTTCATTTCGAAAATCTCACATGCATTGACCGGGAATCGAACCCGGACCGCCTTGGTGAGAGGCATACAGCTAGACCGCTGAGCCACCACGCCCCTGGGCTAAGTACCATTATGGTATGAGGGAGATGTCTCGGATGGAACGAGCATGATTTTGGAACTTCAAGAACGTCGAACGAGAAGGAAGGATGTCGTGGATGCCTTTCCTAGGCATGTCCAACCCATTCACGATGTCAACTACAGGGACAGACCGAACCCTGGTCTTTGGGAGAGCCAAGATGGAAGTTCTGATAAGGACGATGCCAATCCTGAAAGCCAGAGGTGCTTTTGTTCAACCCTTGTCGTTGGACAGAGAGCTAAGTGTGAGCTCCTTCATGTCGTGAGTTTTGTACAGCCCTTCTTTGTTCTAGTCATTGGTGGTATAGTTAGATTAGTGTAGATTGTAAATCAGCCGAACTTAGTGACAGCCATTTCATTGGTAGGGAATGTAATTAGTATAATTAGATGTCATTTATTTACAGTGATTGTGAGCCACCCTTGGGTTTGATATTTTGTTCAACCCTGGTGCAACCTGATGGACGTCATAGGACGCCAATTTCTGTCTATTGCTAACCGTGACTGTAGTCATGTTAGGCTACTTTGTTTAACCCTATCTGGGGTGATTTTCCGAGTCTTAGCAGACTCCTGTTATGGCAATCTGATGCCATGGTCATGATTCTTTAACTGCACTTATTGCAGCCAGTCAATGTTACGCCCCTGACTTCATTAGAGAAGTCGTATCATTTAGGTAATCGACTGTAATTACCAGTTATGTAACTGCATTTATATTTCATTCGAGATGTGCTCAGAAGCCATCCAGGTCAAGTGTAGACCTTGCAAGTAAAAGGGATGTTTCGTTGTAGCCTAGCATCGAACCCAGTTCCCAACGTATCATTAAGCAAATCCAGCAGAGTGGAGTTTGCGCCACAATATTATTTTGTTAGTGTCAAGTGTGATGACACGTGATTTATTTGAATGTTTGATACAAGAAACTACTGAAGTATTTTATCTTTGAGAGCAAAGAGCTCCAGCAATGAGTGACATTGCTACCTTTTAAACGTCTTTGCTATGAAAGACAGAGTTATATGTTTGTATTCAGCTTCATAGCGTGCTCTTAATGCACACATTCTTCGAGGTTTATAACCTATGGTAAAGGTATTATTATGAGGCCAGTTTTACAGTTATTTTCTTGCTTAAATTGCCGGCTCAGTCAACGTGTTGTGTCTAATAGTGCAGGGAGCCTGCAACTTGCTGTGACAAAGACAGGTTTTGTGAATATTTCCCAGCGCACGAGTGATAGCGCTTGCTTCTAAGTGAGACAGACTTATGTTAACACAGGACAGAATGCTTGTAGCATTCATTTATTTTTCATTGCATTGATAGCTCATGGAACCCAGAGTCCATTTCTGTATCTGCTCACATGTTCTTTAGATTGTCATTTGTTAGTTAAACGCCTTTTGCGTGTACCGTTGTTTTGACGAGTACAGTTATGTCAGGTTTCTTATAGTATGTTGGAGGCTAGCCCCGTGAAGAGGGTTTTTCATGTATGAAGGTATTTTGTGTACCATGTCCGGGACTGTTCCCGTAGACCAGATATTTAGGGAGGGTAACTGATGTGTCCAGGCCCGTCCCAGAGTTATTGAACTCGAGCTGTGCGCCGCTGGTAACTTGTGTTATTGTGTGTCCGAGTTGTTATTGCTCGTTGATTGTATTCCGACTTTTGAGTCGAGGCTTCTTGGAAGAGATGATCTCGCGGAGACGCTCATTGCCAGGCTTGTCAGCTATTATTCGCCATAAACCAACGATAATTTAAACCGACATCTTAACAATAAAACGCATAATTTTGATAAACAAAATATAACTAACGAATCCTTTCTATTTAACCTTGTTCATTTGCATTTGGAACCTGCTGACATAGCCGTGCTAATGAAAGTATTTCCTGGAGGAAATGACTTTAGGACAGCTGACACTTTTTGTAGCGACTGAAGCTTGCTCGAACCTTTAGTTCGTAGCTGGTGGAGCGCAGGCCATACGATGTTAGACGTAGCCTTCACTACGCAGTCGTCACCGTAATTACACACGTTAAATGACTATGGCTTACAAACAGTAAACCAAGGTGAAGGTAGGCTTTGAATAAAACTGTGGTCTTGTATTTATTGATTTATTGATGTAAAAGTGTACAAATCCTCTATGTCACCTTTTGTGTGCTGATTAGCACCTAGTTGTAAGAGTGTCTTAGATATTTTTTTATGGCTTGTCACATAGCTTTGATTGTAATTGTTTGAGATTACGGACGTCACCGCCGTAAATTTTGTAATTAATTGATAGGACTTAGCTAGATGAATTAATATTAAATGTAAATGTGGAAATGGTATCATCCTAACTTAGATTTGTTTTGCTACCCTGTTAAATGTGAATTCCGATATTAGCTTGATCTTGTACCTTGACCTAGGGTTTTCCGTCGTACCATTTTCCTAGTGTTGCTGTAGTTGCTTTAATTATTGTGAGATAGATCTTTCGCGAGGGTTTACTGTAACTTCTCAGGTAGGGAACTGCTCTTTATTTTTGATTATTCATTAGCTTGGGGATTAGCTGATAGAAACCCTCAGAACTAGGATAGGGGTTTGTTGATCTTAAATAAATTTTCACGGTGTTTTACATAAGTCTGGATGTTTCCTTTCTCAGTCTAGCTTTTAAGGTGAACCTTTCCTTAGGCAGTATATGACCTTTGTCACCATGTACCACGATCCCTGCGGACCATGGATTCTCGTGCTGCTTTGGCCTGTTTGGAAATTCACTTGATCCTCTCGTCAAATAGGTCCGCCGGATGAGATGTTAGGGAAGTCATTTCGGTTGTTGGCTGTCCTGGCAGCTCCTCTGACGGGCATATAACTCATATAGTTATTTAAGTGGCACCCAACTCATGTGCCGACGTTAACGTGGTGACCGTCATTTCCATGTTATTTAAGAGGATCTTAATGTTGACCAATGGTAAATTGACCGGACTGGGACGAACTTAGAAAGTCGTACTGCAGATCAATTAACCGCATGGCATTCATGTTTGATACAACTCCATGGGGTGAGGCTTTTGTGTTAGATAAATGATGGATAGGATTTTCTTTGATGATGCCTCATCCTGAGTAAATGTAATACTTTGCTTTGCTCGCCGTTGTCTTTGTAAATGTAGAAGCACTTAGTTTGCATACTCCGGCTGTACTCGTGATGTTTATTTAAATGAAACAAACTTTATACCACCAAGTAACTAATCATAGCTGTAAGTTCCATTAGAGATTGATCCCTCTCTTTCTCAATAATTTCTTGTCATGGATGAGGAAACAATTCGTCGTGTATTTGGGGAGATGTTGGCAGGTGTCAATGCCAATCTCCAGCAGATTACTGCTGACTTAGGTTAAGTCCGGGGTGACTTGGGTGAGAATACCCAAGCTGTCAATAATGTCCGGGGTGATTTAGAAGTTAACACCCAGTCAATTACCAATGTTAGACAGGATCTTGAGGTTAACACACAGCCAATTAATAATGTAAGTGGTCATGTGGACCAGGTTAGACAGGATCTTGAGGTCAACACACAGTCAATTAATAATGTTAGGGCTGATCTAACGCAGGTCAGGGCCGACATGGATGCTCATGGAATAGAGGCCAGAAATGATCTTACGGCAGGTTTAGTAGCTGTTAGGGTTGACGTAATACGACACCATCAGGAGGCTAACCAGCTTATTGATAACTTGACAGACCAAATGAATTGAGCTAGCGAGGACGTGCAGACCCGATTAGAGAAGCACACCGCTCAGATTCAAACTACTATTAATAGAGTTCAGGTTGATATGAGGGCTGATTTAGACCAACTCGAGAGGAATTTGGAACTCGATTAACTCACGTCGAGGGATTCATAGACAACGTCAAGAAGGACATGGCTACCATGAACATAGGTCTCGTACTGATGAGAGGTGCAGCGAACGCCGTCAACAATAATGTCAAGGCATTCGTCGATAGTTTGATCCAGGTGAAGGGCGAGTTGCGTACGAATCAGAGGAACATTACAGAATTAACTGAGACCGTAACAGGGCTAAGAGAAACAGTAGACATTCATCGAGAAGAGAATAAGGTCGATGTAATGCTGTTGAGGGGTGACCTTAATGAGCACAAGATTATAAAGGAGGCGAAGGTAGCCGAGGTCAAGGATGACGTAGGTCGGATCAAGGACAACATGTCCAAAGTCGAGGGGGAAATCGACTCATTGCAGAAAAGATTTGAGGAAGTCGCAATAACCGAGAGGTTAGACCTCAGTTACAACTTGAGGACAGTTATTCGTGAAGTCGACACCAACCTCAAAGGTAAAGTCGGGAGAATTGAGTTGCAGCACAACGATTTGGGAAACAAGGTCGCAGCTAAGACTATCCCAGGGCTCGAAGTTATCGAAAGACGTCTCGACCCACTTGAGACTCAACCAAGAGAGATACATTTACCCTCACAGATGGGAGACTCTCAGGCAACACCAGGACCGCAATCCGCAGGGGTAATGCCTACACTATTTCAAACTAGCGCACCCGTGGAACCACAACCATTCCAAGTTACCGGTTCAGCGCAGAGTCAAGCGTTAAATTATAACGCGGATCCTTTTCAACCTGTACGTAATCAACAAAGTCAGGAGACAAGTACGCCAACGCATAATAATACGCTGAGTTCATTCAGACCCGCGCTCACGCAGGGGAACGTGACAATCATCCATTCGCGAGAAGAGCAACCAGCTCGATTCTCAGGCACTGGAAGTGGCATCACTCCCGTAGAATTTTTAGCCTGTGGAGAGCTACTTAAGGGACACAATGGTAATTCCGGAGAGAGAACTCCGAGTCATTGAGCGTTTGCTTGAGGGACAAGCTAGCACTTGGTTCAGGGCCTTCCGTTATTCATTCGTAGGCTATCAAGACTTCAGAGAAGCCTTACTGAGAACTTACTGGTCGAGCGACATCCAGCCGAGTATCAGAGCTGAGATGTACACTCGCCGATACAGTTCAAACACTCCGACGCACTATGCGAACTACTTCGCGACCCAGCTTGCGAAACTTCGTTGTTTGCAACCCCCACTGTCAGAGCAAGACCTTGTTAATACCATCGTCTGGCAATACCCTGCAGATATGCAACGAGTATTGATCGCTGCAGGAGCATGTACATTTCAGCAGTGCGATCAGATCTTACGATTGGACGCCAATACTGAACAGTTTCCAACACACCGTCAACAGAAGGCCGACAGGCGTGATGAGCGACACATTAACTTGACGACTGTGGACAAAATGTGCCAGACGCCACAGCAAACACATACTCAAGAGAGCCTTGACCAGCGTGATGAATATAATCGTGGTCGGAGAGATTGGAATAACACTCCGTACGCTAGAGACCGGAGAGATGACCGTCGTAGTTACTGGAACCGACGCTTTGATCGAGGAACGAACGACAACCGTCGTTACGATGACGGCCGTCGAGGGAATAACAACCGGAACCCACTGCAGGGAGGTATCCGCAGAGATTACCGCTACAGCAGAGGATACAATCGAGATCGGGACCCCAGATACCAGGCCGATCGAGACTGGAGAGGAAGAGCACAGGAGAGTCGTGAATACCTTCAGCAACTCGGAGAACTCCAAGAAATCCAAGAAGGGGGAGATCAGAACCCGACTTCACGGGAACACGAAATATCCCGGCGGAAGAAACGGAACTTCCCGCCAAGAGAAGAAAAAAACGCCGAAAAACCAGTAGATTCTTACCCGATTGAGCACAGAGTAACTGCCACTATCTTACTCTGGGAGCCGATTCAGGAAGATCTATTAGACGAACGACGAACGACGAACCACAACTACGAATTGACGCGTCTACCGAAGATTGTAGCTACCCCGAATGGATGTGACGTAGTCATTCTCATCGATACAGGAGCAATGATAAGTGTCATTTCCGCCGATTGCCATGCCAGACTGAAAGCAAACTCTGAGGTGACAGAGCTGCCAGTTTCTGCAGTAAGAGTCAGAGGAGTTATACCTGACCGTGTCGTAACGTGCAAAATTCAGATTTTATGCACTTTAAAAATTTCGAGCCACGTGTACTTGCACGAATTTCTAGTTATGAAAGGCTTGCATCATGATGCCATATTGGGTGCAGACTTCATTCGGAAGTACGATGGAATCATTGGTATGGGACGTAATACGGTGGACTTTAAGCCGAATGAACCCTTCCAAATGAATTTAGTAGAGGAAGAACCGGAATTTGAATCCGAAGTCAACGTTGTTGAGAATTTAAATGGCAAGGAAATTGAGGAGACACGAGATGCCGACGAAGAGGCAGAACAATTATCAGCACCTATACGAGAGAAACTAGATGCAATATTAAGCGAATACGAGGATATATTCGACACCACGCCTGGTGTGATATTGGACTACGAGTACGATCTTATACTACAGGATGATTCCCCGTTCCAGAAGAAGATTTATCCTATCGCAGAGAAACACCGAGAGGAAGCTGCTAAGAAGATACATGAGATGGAAGCAGCAGGTAAAATTAAGAAGTCACCGACTCTTTCTTGAATCCTATAACACCCGTGGTTAAGGTGGATGGAAGCTTGAGACTTTGTCTCGACGCGAGAGCCTTAAACGAACGCTTAGCTCCTGAGCATGACCGACCACCCAAGATTAGGGACATCCTCAGAAAATTTAAGGGGAAGCAGATATTTTCGTCATTGGACTTAGTACAATCCTACTACCATATAAGATTGTCTGAGCATACTCAGAAGTATACAGGGTTTCTGTTCGATCAGACCACCTATGTCTTTCGAAAAGTACCCTTTGGAGTGAAAAATGCCGGAGCTGCATTAATTAGAGCACTTGATGCGAAGCTGACTCCTGAAGTAAAACAGAAGGTGGTATGTTACGTGGATGACATCATCATAGCCTCGGAAACGGAGGAAGAACATTTAGCAACTTAACGCCTTGTTTTTGAGAATCTTCGACAGACTAATTTCAAAGTGAAGTTCGACAAGTGTCGATTCTTCCAGAAAGAAGTAAAGTTTGTGGGACACATAATTAATGGAGATGGATACAGGCCGAATCCGGCGAAGATCAGAACCGTTGCTGCATTTCCGACACCAACCCGTGTGAAACACGTGAGACAATTCTTGGGAATTATCCAATTCTTTGCTGCTCATTGTGAAAAGTATTCTGAGACTGTCGCACCACTTCTAGGTTTGCTGAAGAAGAATTGCAGATGGGCATGGGACGACGAGTGCGAGACGGCTTTCAGAAAAGCTAAACAGGTGCTGATTGATTCGATTCAGTTAGAATATCCAGACTACTCCCGGAATTTTATTCTAGAGACTGATGCATCTGCGATTGGAATAGGTGCCATCCTATTGCAGGAGGATGATGAGAAGAAACGTCATTACATCGCTTTCTTAAGTCGACGTTTGAGAGCGCATGAATCTCATTATTTCACCACTGAGATTGAAGCACTTGCGATTGTTTACGCGCTTGAGTACTGGCAGAAACTGTTGTTAGACCAGAGGATTATAGTGAGGACCGACCACAATGCGCTGACCTTCATTTTACGAACAAGACTGGCAAGCGACAGGGTCACACGTTGGACGCTGTTTCTCCAACAGTTTGACTTGGAAATTGTTTACCGACCAGGCAGAGAGAATGTGTTGGCCGACATTCTCAGCCGGAATCCTGAAGCCACTGTGAATGCCATTGACATCGAGGGAGAATGCGAGGAACACCTTCGCCGACTTCGTCATCTACCAGAAGGACAACGACGTGAGGAGGAACTCAGGGACATTATCCGCTTCCTGGAACGACGAATGGATCCACAGGATGCTCACTATGCGAGGACAGCCGCTCTTGCAGATGACTATCTGACCTATCATCGTGTCTTGTAAAAGTTTGTGGACGAGGACCACACTCAACTGCGTGCAGTCATTCCGAGGAGATATCACGGATCTGTCATTCTTATGGTTCATCTATCCATTGGACATGGTGGGACTGACAAGACCATTGCAACCATCAAGGAGTCTTTTACTTGGAAAAGGCTAGGAACTACCGTTAGACAGTGTTTACGTGCTTGCGACGTATGCCAGCGGAACAAGTACACGTCACACTTGTTGAAGGAATCTCCTAGGCCCATACTCCCAACTCAACCCAGAGAGTTATACGCACAGGACCTCTATGGCGCGACACCAAAGGCCCGCCGTGGGTATCGCTTCATTGTTGTAACCAATGATGTGTTCACGAAATATACGATGCTTCATCCAATTCAGAAAGCTACCGCACACCAGATTATTCAGAGAATTAGACGACAAGTGATACCAGAGGCAGGAAAGCCACAATTCCTGTTGACTGATCATGGATCACAGTACACCTCCGCAGAATTCGCCAATGCTATGAACGAGTTGGAGATAGGTCATGTTTTATCTTCTATTCGCCATCCAGAGAGCAACCCAGCAGAATGCGTGATGGCTACTATCGCAAAATTCTGTCGATTGTATTGTCAGGAAGAACACTGGCGTTAGATCGAAGTCCTAGTTATCATGGCAAAGTGTATTAACTCAACAGTCCATGAGAGCACTGGTCAAATACCCATGGTTTTGCATTTGGACCAGATGCCGATGAGAATGTGGAATCGTGTGATTGTAAGTCCGCCTTGTTTACAACCATCACACGCCAGCAGACTTTTAGCTGCAAGGGACACTTTGGACAGACGAGCTGCGAAACGTTTGAGAAGAACTAGACGCCAGAGATTCAGAGAACCACTAGTCGCGGGAGACCTTGTCCTTATAAGGAGACCCGGAATTTCAAGTCCTATGGACCGCATATATGGGAAATTTCTGTCTTTATATTATGGCACCAGTCGTATTCGACAACCTCTGAACAATCGAAGTTACATAATTGAAGACATTCATACAGGAGAGCGCATTGGAACCTTCAACGCAGCTAATCTAAAAAAATATCACTCATGAATGAACTTTGAGTCAAATAAAAATGTCGTCCCTACATTTTATTTGAAACGACGGAGAGGCAGATGAACCCGCTGAGCTAAGGTTCATGTGGTATTTTTCATGACAACACATTTCTGATGGGATGTACAACCTTTGAACACACCCAGAAAGCTACGGGAAGCTGAGAGCTTATACAATTCTCTTTGGAGTAGCGAAGGATCGCACTTTTGACTTTGGTGAAATCGGCTAATTATTTATCTGAGGTCTTATTAATCAACTCTACCTTTCTACGAGACTCAGAATATTCCATTTCGTCATTCAGTATTATTTAAACATTTTGGAGGATGTTTTTTCACTTTAAGGTATGGTAATATCATTGCAGATACGCAAATAGGAATGTAAGTAGTCGCTACACGACTTTGTTTGACGACTTGATTCCACGAGGAACACAGTTCCGTGCACTACGTCAGGAGAATCCGCCCTGTTGAGGCGTGTTATAATACCCGTCGTGTTAGACATGGGAAATGTCCGCTTTTTAGCGAAGAAATATTTATCAAGTGTCATCGAGCACCATCGTATTGTGCATCACGATTTATAAAGTGTAGTGACCAGCACGAAGAGTAAAGTGAACTTATTTGGCAAGTATTGTGAATTTTCGACGATTCTGTAACACCACATTTTTATACCCACGTGATGTGTGGAGGGCTGAGAGCCTGGTGTGAAATATACAGATAATTGTGATATTGTTACATTAGACAAGTGTTATACTAAATACGCATTATATATAAATTGCTACGGTGGATTTATCCACGAGAAAACGACGCCTATTTCACGGATGCCACGTGATTGCAAAAGTAGAGTCTGGGCACGTGTGAAACATCAGATCAGTGCATGGCCATTTATTAATGATATCTGCAAAGTGTAGAGGCTGTGAGACCAGATATAAGTGTAACGCCTGTGATATCTACGAAGCACACCGTAATTTTCAAGCAATAATGATGAACTACATGATGTCTAATATTACCGACCACTTGTTCGACATTTATAACACCATGTTCGAGTCGGAGATAATGGGCTAAGTACCATTATGGTATGAGGGAGATGTCTCGGATGGAACGAGCATGATTTTGGAACTTCAAGAACGTCGAACGAGAAGGAAGAATGTCGAGGATGCCTTTCCTAGGCATGTCCAACCCATTCACGATGTCAACTACAGGGACAGACCGAACCCTGGTCTTTGGGAGAGCCAAGATGGAAGTTCTGATAAGGACGATGCCAATCCTGAAAGCCAGAGGTGCTTTTGTTCAACCCTTGTCGTTGGACAGAGAGCTAAGTGTGAGCTCCTTCATGTCGTGAGTTTTGTACAACCCTTCTTTGTTCTAGTCATTGGTGGTATAGTTAGATTAGTGTAGATTGTAAATCAGCCGAACTTAGTGAAAGCCATTTCATAGGTAGGGAATGTAATTAGTATAATTAGATGTCATTTATTTACAGTGATTGTGAGCCACCCTTGGGACTGATATTTTGTTCAACCCTGGTGCAACCTGAGGACGTCATAGGACGCCAATTTCTGTCTATTGCTAAACGTGACTGTAGTCATGTTAGGCTACTTTGTTTAACCCTATCTGGGGTGATTTTCCGAGTCTTAGCAGACTCCTGTTATGGCAATCTGATGCCATGGTCATTATTCTTTAACTGCACTTATTGCAGCCAGTCAATGTTACGCCCCTGACTTCATTAGAGAAGTCGTATCATTTAGGTAATCGACTGTAATTACCAGTTTTGAAACTGCATTTATATTTCATTCGAGATGTGCTCAGAAGCCATCCAGGTCAAGTGTAGACCTTGCAAGTAAAAGGGATGTTTCGTTGTAGCCTAGCATCGAACCTAGTTCCCAACGTATCATTAAGCAAATCCAGCAGAGTGGAGTTTGCGCCACAATATTATTTTGTTAGTGTCAAGTGTGTTGACACGTGATTTATTTGAATGTTTGATACAAGAAACTACTGAAGTATTTTATCTTTGAGAGCAAAGAGCTCCAGCAATGAGTGACATTGCTATCTTTTAAACGTCTTTGCTATGAAAGACAGAGTTATATGATTGTATTCAGCTTTATAGCGTGCTCTTAATGCACACATTCTTCGAGGTTTATAACCTATGGTAAAGGTATTATTATGAGGCCAGTTTTACAGTTATTTTCTTGCTTAAATTGCCGGCCCAGTCAACGTGTTGTGTCTAATAGTGCAGGGAGCCTGCAACTTGCTGTGACAAAGACAGGTTTTGTGAATATTTCCCAGCGCACGAGTGATAGCGCTTGCTTCTAAGTGAGACAGACTTATGTTAACACAGGACAGAATGCTTGTAGCATTCATTTATTTTTCATTGCATTGATAGCTCATGGAACCCAGAGTCCATTTCTGTATCTGCTCACATGTTCTTTAGATTGTCATTTGTTAGTTAAACGCCTTTTGCGTGTACCGTTGTTTTGACGAGTACAGTTATGTCAGGTTTCTTATAGTATGTTGGAGGCTAGCCCCGTGAAGAGGGTTTTTCATGTATGAAGGTATTTTGTGTACCATGTCCGGGACTGTTCCCGTAGACCAGATATTTAGGGAGGGTAACTGATGTGTCCAGGCCCGTCCCAGAGTTATTGAACGCGAGCTGTGCGCCGCTGGTTACTTGTGTTATTGTGTGTCCGAGTTGTTATTGCACGTTGATTGTATTCCGACTTTTGAGTCGAGGCTTTTTGGCAGAGATGATCTCGCGGAGACGCTCATTGCCAGGCTTGTCAGCTATTATTCGCCATAAACCATCGATAATTTAAACCGACATCTTAATAATAAAACGCATAATTTTGATAAACAAAATATAACTAACGAATCCTTTCTATTTAACCTTGTTCATTTGCATTCGGAACCTGCTGACATAGCCGTGCTAATGAAAGTATTTCCTGGAGGAAATGACTTTAGGACAGCTGACACTTTTTGTAGCGACTGAAGCTTGCTCGAACCTGTAGTTCGTAGCTGGTGGAGCGCAGGCCATACGATGTTAGACGTAGCCTTCACTACGCAGTCGTCACCGTAATTACACACGTTAAATGACTATGGCTTACAAACAGTAAACCAAGGTGTAGGTAGGCTTTGAATAAAACTGTGGTCTTGTATTTATTGATTTATTGATGTAAAAGTGTACAAATCCTCTATGTCACCTTTTGTGTGCTGATGAGCACCCAGTTGTAAGAGTGTCTTAGATATTTTTTATGGCTTGTCACATAGCTTTGATTGTAATTGTTTGATATTACGGACGTCACCGCCGTAAATTTTGTAATTAATTGATAGGACTTAGCTAGATGAATTAATATTAAATGTAAATGTGGAAATGGTATCATCCTAACTTAGACTTGTTTTGCTACCCTGTTAAATGTAAATTCCGATATTAGCTTGATCTTGTAACTTGACCTAGGGTTTTCCGTCGTACCATTTTCCTAGTGTTGCTGTTGTTGCTTTAATTATTGTGAGATAGATCTTTCGCGAGGGTTTACTGTAACTTCTCAGGTAGGGACCTGCTCTTTATTTTTGATTATTCATTAGCTTGCGGATTAGCCGATAGAAACCCTCCGAACTAGGATAGGGGTTTGTTGATCTTAAATAAATTTTCACGGTGTTTTACATAAGTCTGGATGTTTCCTTTCTCAGTCTAGCTTTTAAGGTGAACCTTTCCTTAGGCAGTCTATGACCTTTGTCACCATGTACCACGATCCCTGTGGACGATTGATTCTCGTGCTGCTTTGGCCTGTTTGGAAGTTCACCTGATCCTCTCGGCAAATAGGTCCGCCGGATGAGATATTAGGGAAGTCATTTCGGTTGTTGGCTGTCCTGGCAGATCCTCTGACGGGCACAATAGAGGCTATGAACATATGTTTACCTATAGGACTTTCAGTAACCTGGTGAGCACAAATCCAACATGTCGGCGACGTGAAATACAAATATTTAACTGGAAGTCTCTCGCGAATTAACTATCCGAGTGCAGTGAAACGTTGCACGTTTAATGCTTATACAAATGTTAATCCACTGGCATCTAATTTATTTCAATTGTTTGCATAATCATAAGATGGCAGCTGTGCGAAATTTTAAAATCTCGTTTTTACTTCTTGTGTTCTAATCATGCGATTGAAGTTTGAATACCACACGTACACTATAATCTTAATGTAATAGTACAAAAATAAAAATCCAACCTGGCGACAATCTGAAATATTTGGACGGTTCTCAATATCTTCGAATCTATCACAACGTTCAAACTGAAATGTTGTATGTTGATAGAGGCAATTGACATGAGTAGGATATATGAAAGTAGGCTGTATAGTTCTTCACGGAACTACTTGTTGTAGCAGTATTCAAGTCACGGATGGGGTAAACGCTCCGGGACTATCCCCGCATTAGGGATTGGGGAAAACTCCAAGGAAAAAACACTCTCAGGGTAGCCACTGTCAGCACCGAGATTCAAACCTGCGGCATTTTACCTTGCTACATCTGCTCGTGTGGCCGTGGTGCACGATTTATCTAGCACGGCTACGCTGCGAGCTGAGACAACATTCTACAAACAACACGCATTGCGTAATCATCATCATCATCCAAATGTTGATCTTAAGGGGAGACCCTACTGAGTTTTGTCAATCCTGCATTTTCATCAGTTATTCATCATATTTTGTGAATAAAAGTATTGTCGCTGATATCGCATGGTTTTGAGAGCTCTGGCAACGTCGCATAGCAGGAGGAAAAAAGCAGACAAGCAGACAAGTGACAGTCACCAGGGTCAGTGAACTATGAGAGATAAACTGGATGTAGTCCAAATATAGATCGACATTCGAAGCCAAGGACGAACGTAATTTCTTATGAGTACAGGCTGGTGTAAATGCGTACGATATAATCTGTGTTCTTTTAGAGTTATTATCACGGCCATAAGTTGATATTACTTGGCATATTCGACATGTAGATTCCAGCGATGTATTGGACGGACATAAAGGCTATCAGTACAGACCAGTGCGAGTTTTGTGACAAGAGCTTTACGAGCTAGAAATGGGGAAGCTGTTATGATGAAGTGGAAACCAAGGCGAGCCAGGACCATGGATACCCAGAGGGTGAGGTGAGGATGTTCAATCTGAAGAACGTGGAACCAAACCCCCAGGAAACGCCCATCTGCTCAAATCTCAGTAACCACTACCCAGTAACCACATGGTTTTCAGTACCTTCCGGCGTATAATCGAAATAACATTTAATCAAAATAAAATGAGATAACATGACAAGATTATTAGGACAGTAAATTTAAGTTTCCTTTTGAGAGATTATTACAGTCATATTTAGGATGATTGTCTTCCAAGTTACGGTCATTTAAATCTTCGCTGTAAACCAATATTAGGCCTAATCATATTGCGTGAGTTCTTTGGTGACTGTACAGTCTGATCCGAGAACCACAGACTCTTCCACAATATTGGCACACAAGGTCTTCAGCAGCCAATGAATCCTGGGGGTTGATCATTCTGCGAATCATGCGCTCTTTTCTGGCATTTCTGTTTTCAGCTTGAAGCCTTCTTCTCTCTTGTTCGAAGAGCAAGTGGCCTTGATGGACGTTGCGGCGCCACTCTGATCGGTCGGATGCGACAGCCTCCCAGTTACCTGTATCAATTTGACATTTCTTCAAGTTGGTCTTCAGAACATCTTTGTAGCGTTTTTGTTGCCCACCCTGCTTTCTCTGACCGGCATTCAGATGGCAATATTAGATTTGTTTTGGGAGGCGGGACTCAGGATTGCGAACTACATGTCCTGTCCATCGAAGTTGGTGTTTATTATGAGAGCCTCTATGCTAATAGTGCTAGCTTCCTCTAATACACTTGTATTAGTGCGCCAGTCTTGCCGTTTAATACCAAGAATTCTCCTAAGACATCGTTTATGGTATTTTTCTAGAGATAAGAGGTGCCTTCTGTAAGTAACCCAGGTTTCGCAGCCATAAAGTAGAGTGGGAACTACAACAGCTTGATAAAGGTATAATTTTGTTAAAATGCTAATGTCGTGGTTGTCAAACACGTGAACGAGCAAACGACCAAAGGCTGCACTGGAACATTGGAGGCAGTGTTGAATCTTAGCGTCAATGTTCGCATTTGTTGATAGGTGACTACCCAAATAGGGAAAATGATCTATATTCTTTAGTTTATGTCCATCAATCATGATAGCAGGAGCAGTAGCCCTGTCATGTGATGTAGGCTGATGAAGAGCCTGTGTTTTATTGGTGTTTATGTCCAGACCAATGCTTCTGTATGCCTCATTGAACACATTCAGGTTGGTTTGAAGATCTTCATCTGAATTTGCTAAGATTACATTGTCATCCGCATACTGGAGATCAAGAACGGATGTAGCTGACACTTTAGTTTTTGCACGCAATCTGTTGAGATTGAAAAAACCTCCATCTGTCCTGGATATAATTACACCCTTTGGAATCTTTTCTTTGACCAAATTTAGTACAACACTATCATTTATACTGAAAAGAGTGTGGGGGCAAACACACATCCCTGTTTGACACCCGTTGTAATCTTAAATGGCTCTCCAGGGCCATTGCTGTTAAGGACCGTGCCATTCATATCATCATGTAGTAATCGAAGAATCTGAATGAATTTTGGGGGGCAGCCAAGTGTGGCAAGAATCCTCCATAGCATTTCTCGATTGACCGAATCAAATGCTTTAACAATGTATATGAAAGCCATATACAGAGGGCGTCCTTGCTCTCTGGATTTCTCCTGCATCTGCCTAGCACAGAAGATCATATCAGTTGTGCTTCGATTAGGTTGAAATCCACACTGAGTTTCAGGCAGTATTTCTTAGGCCAATGGTTTCAAACGGTTGGATAAGACGTTGGCCAGGATTTTACCAGCAACAGAAAGCAACGATATACCTCGATAATTACCACATTGTGCCCTATCACCTTTCTTAAAGATGGTTATTATCAAGGCATCCCTTAGGTCTTTAGGTATGGTACTGGTAGTCCATATTTTAACTATGAGTTGATGTATGTGATGAACTAGAGCATTATTCCCTACTTTAAAGAGCTCAGCAGGAATCCCATCCATGCCTGATGCTTTATTGTTTTTGAGCTGATTGATGGCAGATTCAATTTCTGATAGAGGCGGAGGATCATCAAGGTGGTCTTTAGGAGGTCTCTGATGAAGTCGCGTGAAAATGTTATCATCAACCTGTGTGTCCCTGGTGAGTAGTTCTTCAAAATGGTCTTTCCAACGGGAATTAATAGAGTTTGTGTCTCTAAGAAGTTCCGTGCTATCTTTAGGCTGCAGAGGATTCAAACCATGATAATGTGGCCCATATATAGTTCTTGTTGCTTTGAAGAAAGCATGAGTATTATTCGTTTCGACTAGATGCTGCATTTCACGTGATTTGGAGATCCACCATTGATTTTTCAAGACCCGAGTTTTCCTTTGCACTTCAGCCTTTGTATCTTTATACAGTTGCTGTTTGGAGATAGAAGTTGGATTGGCTTGCCATGCATGGAATGCTTTCCTCTTCTTATCAATAAGATTCTGGATTTCTCCATCATTCTCATCAAACCAGTCGGCATGCTTCATCTTGACGAAACGAATCGATTCTTCACACGCTAAGGGTATAGCAGACTTGAATGTTTGCCAATGTTCCTCAACCTGTTCAGGGTAATTATTTGGTAACTTTTCATTCAGAAGTTCATGTAACTTCTTTTAGCAGTAACGTTTTGTAAACGTTCGGTGTTCACCCTACGTCTGAAGTGCTTTCTCTGTTTTCTGCGCTTTTGGAGAATTTGTAGAGTCATTACAGATCTTATTAATCGATGATCCATCCAGCAGTCATCAGCCCTTGTCAGAGCCCTTGTGAGTAGTACATCACGCTTGACTCTTGCTCGTACAATCACGCAATCAAGTAGGTGCCAGTGTTTTGGTCTAGGATGCTGCCATGAAGTCTTAAATTTGTCCTTCTGGCGGAATAGTGTTTTTGTGATTACGAGACTATGTTCAGAACACTTGGTTAAAAGGAGTGTCCCATTAGAATTGCATTTCCCAACACCATCTTTTCCAATAACATCAGCCAATAATGCTGCGTCTCCTAGGAGGATGATTTTATCAGATTGCGGTATATCCTATAAGATCACATCAAGTTGAGAGTAAAATACTTCCTTCTGTTCATCATCATAGGTGAGAGTTGGAGCATATGCACTATTTACAGTCGCTCGTCGGCTGTTTTTTAACTTTAGTCGTAGTGTCATAAACCTTTCATTTATACCATGTGGAAGTTCATCGAGAAGGTTGACAAGCTCGTTCATAATGGCAAAGCCAACTCCATGAATACGTTGATCTTCAGTGTCTTTCCCTTTCCAGAAGAAAGTGTAGCCACCTCAATGTTCCTTCAGTTGTCCTTCATTGGCTAACCTTGTTTCGCTGAGTGCGACAATATGAATGTTGAATCTTTTCAGCTCACGGGCAACAATTGCTGTTCGCCTTTGTGGTCGATTATGTGTGTCATTGTCCATCAATGTTCGGACATTCCATGTAGCAAAATTCATTTTCATTGTGCTTCGACCGCTTGTGGTGTACCCTCTGAACGCGGTTATCCAGTCGGGTGATATTAGGCTGACTATTTTTAGGGCACCTTTTTCAGGGTAAGCAGAGTGGATCCGAACAGGCCTGCTTAGTCACGAATGCAGCATACGATTTGCTCTACAGCCCATCCACAAGCAAAGCGAAGATCACACATTCGTCGCCTACGTGCCGGTTCATTACTAGGAGCTCCCAGACAACACAATCCTGCTCCCGTCATAACTCCCCGATCGCCACAGGACTTGTGATTAATTGGCGAATAGATTTTTTATCCTTCCTTCGTCGTTTAGAAGACGCCTGTGTGTGACATCTTTTAATGTGAGCATGTTGTTGCACATCAACAGACACACAGTTCTTGACAGATACAGGGCCTTTATCCAGTGGCATAGAAGCTATGACGACTGTTGGTCCTGGACTGTTGCAGCCTTCATCCGCCTTCCCAACCGTTCGGGCTATACTAGTTGCTCATGCGCTTTGTCCACCGTTGAGGTCTTCTATACCATTAACCATCATTGGTTCATCCGCCTTAAGAGATAGTTTCCCATCTCAAGGCCAAGAGAGTGCCCTAACCTCAATCTGCTCATCCGCCTTACATAAGCCGTTGGCAGGAGAGAGGGGAACTCCTTATCCCGGGAGTTATTCGGTCGTCAGAGCCTCGTCAGTCTGGAGCAGGGTGTACCACGTGCAGGTGAGGATGACGTTTGGATAGAGAGAATCTACTAAACACTCACTCGTCACTGAGGTTTTCCTTTACATGCTAACATGAGTAGATGCATTTAGTAGGTAACTGATACAAGGTTGAATGAATAATGAAACAGCATTGGTAAAAGAGAATGATTGTCTAATACAAAGATTTGATGAAACTAAATGTTCTCACTATGTGAGGTGAATAAAATAAATAATTATGATTAATGTTACGTGATAGGTAAAAGAATATGAAATTTTGAGGCAATTGTCAGTTGAAAAATAATACAGATAGGCAGAGGCCATCTATTTAAATGTTTATGGTGAATTTATAAAAAAAATGAAATCATAAAGATTTGACAATGTAAAGTAATAAATGTAACAGCCAACAACCAGTCATTTTCTGAATGGGGCACTGATGAAAGGAAACCAGTGAAAATAATAATGAAAGTATTTAATCCATGAATTAAAATTTTGTAAATGAATTATTTAACGCTAGTGACATCCATATATAAATATAATTTTTATTTTGGTGATTACATTTAGTTAGAAGGATATTGAATGAGACAATAATTTTTCCTTAGAATATTTTCTCATATGTATGCACCTGCTCATTTATGGACTATTCAACGAAGAGGTGACATAACATGTTGAAGTAATGGTTGTAATATTAGGCTGATATAGCTCTGATCTCCGTAAGTTATTTTGTATCCAAAGTTTCGGACGCCCGGAGATTTTTGTCCTCATTAATTGGAATTTTGCTTCTGCGTCATTAATTTATTTGCACATCAAGAGTAATTTCAAGAAGTCTCCGAGCAAAGGTAGGCTTCTGTGTTTGATTTTATGTATTTCGTGCTGTGGTTCTGTAATAAATGGTGGATGAGTTTTATTTTAACAGCGGAGTTTTTTGTCATTTTTGTTCGTTGTCATACTTGTGTGTCCACCGGATCAACTTTGAGATTTCATCCCAGTTGTACCCTATCTTTATAAAGACCCCCGGGATTGCATGAATCTCGTTCCCGACATTTTTTTTATGCCAAAATTGATTCGGATATTCAAGATTTTTTTTCTTTTCGAGTTGTACTGAATTCTGGGTGAGGATTGACGTGTGTGTCGGGCCACCCAATCCAAAGCCAGATTATCGGGCACAGTATGTTAGCAAAATTAAGTTTATTCTCAAATTTGGAACAATTTGGTAACATGATTTCTGATTACTAACATATTTAAATAAATAATTTGCGTAATTTCATTGCTTCCCTTGTGTACCAGTTTTAGAATTTTTAATTTGAAACTATTTTGTTGATTAGGCCTATGCGAATAATAATAATTGATATTACTGTATTATATGAAAATTTGAAATATTGATTTATGAACGTATTTTTTCTCTCACCCTTACCATTAATTGTTTTAGAAAAAATACAAATTTCCATACTTGACTCAAGATATCACCGTCATATACTGTATAGTTGTTTTTCAATATGGATATCAACTTTTATGCATCTCCCAGTGTACAGCAGGCTTGCTAAGTTTTGATAAAAAGCTAATTTTGTGTAATAGTAACTTTTAGGGTAAAAATCTCAATTTCTATTTTCGGACCATTTTGGCTTAAAACCTTAGTAGGGTCTCCCCTTAAGAGAGTTTTCAGCCAATATCTAGGACAGCCATGTTTGTGTGTTTTTGTTGTTCATTCGTAAATCATATAGGAGGGGCTTTATGGCATTGTGGTCATGTATCCCCGTGTACTTAGGTGTGCGTGGAATACATCTGATACCCTGTGTCAGTGTTATGTAAATTGAGTAGCCGTTGTAGTGGTAGCTGATTGATGGCGTGGCCATGCGAGGGGCCGACGTCGACTTGACTGGCGATTTCTTCGTCGTTTTAGCTTTTTCTTTAGATTTCTTGTCACCGCTGCGGGTGGATTGAGCTCGTCGTTCGGTTAAGTGCTCGGTGATCTTCTGACTTTGTCCAGGAGTCTTTCCTCCTCCGGCAATCCTCCGATGTGTCTTGTTGGGCTGCTCACCCTCTGCTCCGCTCAGACTTGACGAAGAAGTGAGTTCATGAAGAGATTTTGGGAGAAGAAGAAGAAGAAGAAGGCAAAATTAATCAAGCCAACAAACAAGTTCCAACGCGTTCTATGAATGGGCATAACGAAGAACGAAATAATAATAATAATATTGGTACAGTATTGGTTTTACATCCCCATTAACCCGTTGATTGCTACACCCGTCTATAGACGGAGCACAATACCTTTTTTTTTCTCATATATCCCGTTCGCTCTTAAGAGCTTGAAGGTTATTTGTGAAGTAACCAATAGACCTACATAAAATCCAATAACTTCATCATTTTCGTCGTTCTATTTTACGTTATTTCATGTAGGTTTGGAATTTTTAATTTATATTTTAATATTTTTTTATCGCAGATGGAACACAAAAAGTGCCCGTTTTTAAGCGTGTTTCAACCATGCGTCATATTTAAGAATTATTATCTCACAAACCCGTCATCAGATCGAATCCAAATTTTAACATAATATACATTGGAATGTTGTATAACTGGTTCATTAATTTAAAAATTTTGTGTGTCCACGAAACAAAGTTGTTATCATTTTTGTAAGGGAACTTTTTCTCGGCTCGGGGTGTTTTGAAAATGTAGTTCTTGTCGCGTTGTAATCCTTATATATCAAAAAGATATGCTGTATGATTGTGAAATACGTAAATTAATTCACTTATTTTATATCGGTTTGTATTTGTACGGGGAATTAAGACATGGTTCACCTGTTAGCCGCTCCAGTTAAAGCTGTACAGCGTTGCCAAGATGGGCTCCATTACGCGTCATGGTGCGCCTCGCTCGGAAGTGATGGGCTCCATATCAGCAACGCTGTACAGCATTTCCCGGAGCGGCTAGCTGGTGAACCATGTCTTAATTCCCCGTACAAATACAAACCGATATAAAATAAGTGAATTAATATACGTATTTCACAGTCATATAGCATAACTTTTTGATGTATGAGGATTACAACGCAACCAAGAACTACATTTTCCAACGACCCCGAGCCGAGAAAACGTTACCTCACAACAATGATAACAACTTTCGTTCTTGAACACACAAAATTTTGAAATTAATAAACCAGTTATACAACATTCCAATGTATATTGTGTTAAAATTTGGATTCGATCTGATGACGGGCTAGTGAGATAATAATTCTTAAATGTGACGCATGGTTGAAACACGCTTAAAAACGGGCACTTTTTGTGTTTCAACTGCGATAAAAAATATTAAAATATAAATAAAAAATTCCAAACCTACATGAACGATCGTAAAATGGAACGACAAAAATGATGAAGTTATTGAATTTTATATAGGTCTATTGGTTACTTCACAAACAACCTTCAAACTCGACCGCACATAATATTTTGGTCGACAGTAGTTGCCTATAGATTTTAGAAAATAAAGTTGATGCAAGCGCAGACACAAAATGTTATTTGTCTCAAAATAGGCGGCTTCGGTGGAATAGTTGGTAGCATGCTGAGCTTCTATGCCCAAGATCGCAGGTTCAAACCCGGCTGAATTCGACGGATTTTTAAGAGCGTTAAAAGTCCCTCAGTATGCCTTCCTTCGGAAGGGAAGTAAAGCCGGCGGTCTCATATCATAGATTTAATGCATGTTAAAGAAACTTCCACTAATTATACTGTGGGAGGCCAAAATATAGGTTAAACATATCGTGAGGTGAGAACCAGAGGGTTCTATCTACACTTTTCGAGAATTTTGATTTTTTCGTTGTAAATGGTACTGGGAGATATGTACGATCCAGTGGCGTGTGGTGGGATTTTACTTTGGGTAAGCAATGGTATACAATATGAGACATACTGTAGTACCAGCAGTTGAATTGTGTTTGCTCCTCATTTGGGCTTTTCTTAAACTATTAGGATTCAGAATAAATTACTGCAACACTTATACCACTACCATACGACATTCATAATTATTACTACTACTACTAATAATAATCATAATAATAATAATATAGCAGCAATTTGTTACCTGGAATGTAATCTACTTGAATTGAAGCTCAATCCTTCTAGGTTTCTTCGCAAAATCATTGATGACCTGGTTGTAGAAGTTTGGCAATTTTTGAAGCTCAGAAAGTAAATCTTTCTCAATTTATATCAATGATAAACCTTTAAGTCTATCCTGGCCTTGCGTATTGCGAGCATAATTCTTTATTCGTTTAAGCGCAGAAAAACTTCTTTCTACAGAAGCACTTGTTGCAGGAATCGCTAAGATAAGTTCACAGAGTCGCATTACCTCTCCATACGCTTCGTGGAGATGATGAGATTTAAGGAAAAGTAGCAGTTCACTAACATTTTTCTCTCGTAAGTCACCAGAAGTGTACGTAGCCATTAGCTGTGAACGAAGAGCAAGAAAGTCAAATACATTGAGATAACTCTCTTTAAGGGACTCGAAAGCAATTTCTGGGAACACTCGTTTATTCTCGTCCGAATTAACAGGATTGACGAGTTCCAAGAATCGTAGGGAATCTAAACTGTCAAACCTATCGTTGAGCTGTTGTACAACCGTGTCTATAATTTCATAAAACAGACGTTTATGTGTTGTCTTAGAATCGAGCTCATCGTGCAATCTTGGTCTCTTACTACCTGGGTCACAGATGCTCCATACCTCTTGTACTGTCTTCTTCCGATATTCTTCGAATTGACCCCTTTTTTCAGCAAATTCAATTTTGAGTTCTCCCACTTTAGGAATACAATAACCAATATCGTGGGACTTCTTTTGCAAGATGGAAAATAACACGTCAGTCAGAGGGAATATGCTTGAAAATACGGCGGGTATAAAATTAAAGCGAAAATCCATTAATGACACTGAAAATCCACGGGCAGCAATTAAGGCTTCATGATCCCATTTTTCATCGGGATCTGTCATTCTCTCGAATAGTGAAATAAGCTGATCACGATATTCGGAGACGGTTCCAACCAAGCGTGAATTGTAGTTCCAGCGCGTAGCTGACACCCTGGGCAGCCTCTTCCTAATTTCCTAATCTAATGCATGACTTATCTTCGTTGATTACGAGAAAAATGAAGATAATCCATTTAAAGTAAGAAAAAACAACCTGCAGTCTCTGATACTTGAGGTTGCCTGAGATAACACCAGGTTTAATTTGTGGGCGAAGCAATGGTCAAAGATGGCATTAGGATACAATGTTCTAACTTTTGCCTGAAGTCCATTCAAATGGCCTGCAGAAACGGCCGCACCATCATAGCTTTGTGCAACTAACTTTTCCCCACAACTATACTCATCAACTACCTGGCAAACAATGTCGAGAAGAGCTGTCGCTGACCGATCCTCGGAAACATTTATAAACCCCATAAATCGTTCTCTGGAGATACCATCGGGTCCGGCGTAACGAATTACACAAGAAAGCTGGGGAAAATTGCTTACATCCGTGGCTTCATCCAGTACTATGGAAAAAAAACTGGCTGTACAAATTTCTTGTTTGATGTACTGTATGCAAGTAACACATTAGAAACAGATTCTATTAGATCGTTCTGAATTAAATTTGATAAGCCACTGAATACATTAGAAATCTCTAAATGGTTATGCAATAATGCATCATATTTGCTAACCAGATTTAGCAGTTCAACGTAATTTCCTCTATTTGAGGAATCTGCACTTTCATTATGGCCCCTGAAAGCTTGCTCTTGTTTGCCGAGAAAACAAACAACATCAATGAAACGTTTCATAATATCTCTGTTTTTACGAACTCGTTCGTTATGTTGCTGGTCACTCATTTTCTTTTGCTCGTCTGTCAAATGGTCAATCCTGGATTTTCCAAAGGTCTTTTCCATAATTACGGCTTGCGGATGACTTTGAGAAAGACTGTGCTTTTTTAAAGCTTTGTGTATGTTATTCATATCACTGTATCCCCCGTGATTCCAAATGCTCTTTTCGTTCGAGAAACGAAGACAAGGCCAACAATATAATTTCTTAACAGAAGGGCAACCACACAGCCATGTATTATTGGTGTATAGATTTAAATTAAAATGCCGAATACAAGCTTTCACTTTTGTAAAAAAGATGGTGTATTGGCTTTCACGGCCGGTGTACTAGGCGAAACCCCACACAAGACACGGCACAAACCTAGAAGAATTGCTGAGTTGTCGGACGACCTCCTAATAATATTATTTTTTGTTCTCGAATTACCGAGAAGAAAAGGTAACTTGCCGCAGATCACAAATTATGCAGTCACTGTCGCTGTCATCTCTAGACTCAAGTTCCGACTCCATATTTTTACAGTTTTCTCACGGCTACTAGTATAAACAGAAACGTCCACGTGTATTGTACATCATATCGTTCAACTATATATAGAAAATACGGCCTACCACAGTATAATACATACACATTTAAACACAATATATAAAAACTGTTTTTCACAAACACTAGCACACCTTTTAGGTAGATTTCATTAGAAAGCTAACTATTGCAATGGGTAACATGTTTCGACTTCCGGAAAATTTATACATATCTTCGCGTTTCACATCCCCCAGACCCCAAAACCACCGTCAGTTCAAAAGTTTATATATAATTTATGTATATATGTATCTATCTATCTATCTATATATATATATACAAGCTGTACCCGGCATGCGTTGCAATGCCAATCAAAGAAAGTGTTGGCGTTGAAATTCTGTTTCTTGAAGTGCTTTTGGATACACAACATGTTAACTGCCTCTAAGCTATCGTAAAATGGATTTTCTAATTTAGAACCATTCGTGGGAGCGTGCACAACAACTTTTAAAAGTTTCATCGCAATCGGATGGATGGTATATGAACGTATACGGGATTTTTTTGAACGATTCGTGCGCTGTCACTCATTTGTGGAATCTACTCGTACGCTACCTATTGAGAAATGGATTTACTAAGTCGAAACCCTACCCTGGCGTGTACACAATAACTCATCAAGGTTTCATCACAATCGAAGAAGGTTATTTGAACGCATAGGGGATTTTGTTAAAACGCTTCGCGCGTCGTCACCCATTTGTTGCATATACTCGTGCGCTACCTATTGTGAAATGGATTTACTAAGTCGAAACCCTTCCCTGGCGTGTACACAATAACTCATCAATGATTCATCGCATTCGGATGAATGGTATATGCACGTATACGGGGTTTTGTTTAAACGATTCGTGAAATGGATTTACTAAGTTCCCTTCCCTGGCGGGTACACAATAACTGATCAATGTTTCATCGCAATCGGATGAATAGTTTTTTTTTTTAGCGTATGGCTTTTAGTGCCGGGAGTGTCCGAGGACATGTTCGGCTCGCCAGTTTTGTAGCTGCTTCGAGACGGACACCCAATGGGTGAGCTACAAGGACCGTTGGGGAGGGAAGGAGGGAAGTTGGATTGTAAGGACGAGGAGTTGGAAGGTAGCGGCTGTGGCCTATAGTTAGGGACCAACCCCGGCATTTGCCTGGAAGGAAGATGGGAAACCACAGAAGACCATCTTCAAGGTTGCCGGCGGGGGGATTCGAACCTCCTCGCCTCCCGGATGTGAGCGACTGCCATCAGTCATGCCGTAACCACCACGGCTAACTCACCCGGTGGATGAATAGTATATGAACGCATACCTGATTTTGTTTAAACGATTCGCGCTCCGTCACTCATTTGTTGAATCTACTCGTGCGCTACCTGCTGTAAAATGTATTTACTAAGTTAGAAACCGCCACGTAAGTGTCCACAACATCTCACCCAAGTTTCATCGCTATCGGACTAATGGGATATGAAGACATAGGGGACTGTATTGAAACGCTCCGCGTGTCGTCGTTCATTTGTCGAATCTACTCGTGTGCTACCTACTGTGAAATGTATTTACTAAGCCAGAAACCTTGCTTGGAGTGTCCACCATATTTCACCCAAGTTTCACCGCTAACGGCAGAATGGACTATGACCTTATACGGGACTTTGTTGAAACGCTTCGCGCGTCGTCCCTCATTCGTTGAATCAACTTGTGCGCTGCATATTGTATAGTGGATTTACTAAGCCAGAAATGTTCCATGACGTGTACACAACATCTCACACAAGTTTCATAGCTACGGACGAATGGTACATGAATGCATACGGGACTTGGTTGAAACGCTTCGCGTGTCGTCGCTCATTTGTTGATTCTACTCTGCGCTACATATTGTAATATGGATGTACTCAGCCAGAAACCTTCCCTGGAGTGTACACAACATCTCACCCAAGTTTCATCGCAATCGGATGAATGGTATGTGAACGTATACGGGACGTTGTCGAAACGCTTCGCGCGTAGTCACTCATTTGTTGAATATAAACGTGCGCTTCGAATTGTAAAATGGGTTTACTTAGCCAGAAACCTTTCCTGGAGTGTACACAACAATTCACCAAACATTTATCACTATCAGACGACTGGTATATGACTTTATATGGGACATTGTTGAAACGCTTCGCGTGTCATCGCTCATTTGTTGAATCTACTGGTGCGATACCTATTGTAAAATGTATGTACTAAGCCAGAAACCTTCCCTGCAGTGTACACAACATCTCACCCAAGTTTCATCGCTATCGGATGAATGGTATATGAAATTATATGGGACTTTGTTGAAACGCTTCGCGCGTCGTTGCTCATTTGTTGATTCTACTCGTGCTCTACCTATTTTTAAAGGGATTTACTAAGCTAGAAACCTTCCCTGGAGTGCACACAAAATCTCAGCCTAGTTTCATCGCTATCGGACGAATGGTATATGAACGCAAACGTGACTTTGTTGAAATGCTTCGCGTCGTAGCTTATTTGTTGAATCTACTCGTGCTCTACCTATTGTAAAGTGGATGAACTAAGCCAGAAAATTTGCCTGCAGTGTACACAACATTTTACGCAAGTTTCATAGCTATCGGGCGAATGGTATATGAATGCATACGGGACTTTGTTGAAACGCATTGCGTGTCGTCGCTCTCTGTTGAATCTACTTGTGCGCTATCTACTGAGAAATGTATTCACTAATTTTGAAACCTTCACGTAAGTGTACACAACATCTCACCCAAGTTTCATCGCTATCGGACGAATGGTATATGAACACATACGGGACTTTGTTGAAATGCTTCGCGCATCGTCGCTCATTTGTTGCGTTGCAATGCCAATCAACGAAAGTGTTGGCGTTGAAATTCTGTTTTTTGAAGTGCTTTTGGATACACAACATGTTTTTCAATTTCCGTTAACTGCCCCTATGCTATCGTAAAATGGATTTTCTAATTTAGAATCAATCGTGGGAGCGTGCACAACAACTTTCAAAAGTTTCATCGCAATCGGATGAATGGTATATGAACGTATACGGGATTTTGTTTGAACGATTCGTGCGCTGTCACTCATTTGTTGATTCTACTCGTACGCTAGCTATTGAGAAATGAATTTGCTAAGTCGAAACCCTACCCTGGCGTGTACACAATAACTCATCAAGGTTTCATCACAATCGAAGAAGGTTATATGAACCCAATATGGGATTTTGTTGAAACGCTTCGCGCGTCGGCACCCATTTGTTGCATCTACTCTTGCGCTACTTATTGTGAAATGGATTTACTAAGTCGAAACCCTTCCCTGGCGTGTACACAATAACTGATCAATGTTTCATCGCAATCGGATGAATAGTATATGAACGCATACCGGATTTTGTTTAAACGATTCACGCTCCGTCACTCATGTGTTGAATCTACTCGTGCGCTACCTGCTGTAAAATGTATTTACCAAGTTAGAAACCGTCACGTAAGTGTCCACAACATCTCACCCAAGTTTCATCGCTATCGGACTAATGGGATATGAAGACATAGGGGAGTGTATTGAAACGCTCCGCGTGTCGTCGTTCATTTGTCGAATCTACTCGTGTGCTACCTACTGTGAAATATATTTACTAAGCCAGAAGCCTTCCTTGGAGTGTCCACCATATTTCACCCAAGTTTCACCGCTAACGGCAGAATGGTATATGACCTTATACGGGACTTTGTTGAAACGCTTCGCGCGTCGTCCCTCATTTGTTGAATCTACTTGTGCGCTGCCTGTTGTATAGTGGATTTACTAAGCCAGAAACCTTCCATGAAGTGTACACAACATCTCACCCAAGTTTCATAGCTATCGGACGAATGGTATATGAATGCAGACGGGACATGGTTGAAACGCTTCGCGTGTCGTCGCTCATTTGTTGATTCTACTTGCGCTACTTATTGTAATATGGATGTACTCAGCCAGAAACCTTCCCTGGAGTGTACACAACATCTCACCCAAGTTTCATCGCAATCGGATGAATGGTATGTGAACGTATACGGGACGTTGTCGAAACGCTTCGCGCGTAGTCAGTCACTCATTTGTTGAATCTAAACGTGCGCTTCGTATTGTAAAATGGATTAACTAAGCCAGAAACCTTTCCTGTAGTGTACACAACAATTCACCAAACATTTATCACTGTCAGACGAATAGTATATGACCTTATACGGGACTTGGTTGAAACGCTTCGCGTGTCATCGCTCATTTGTTGAATCTACTGCTGCGCTACCTATTGTAAAATGGATGTACTAAGCCAGAAACCTTCCCTGGAGTGTACACAACAGCTCACCCAAGTTTCATCGCTATCGGATGAATGGTATATGACCTTATATGGGACTTTGATGAAAAACTTCGCGCGTCGTCGCTCATTTGTTGATTCTGCTCCTGCTCTTCCTATTTTTAAAGGGATTTACTAAGCCATAAACCTTCCCTGGAGTGCACACATCTCAGCCTAGTTTCATCGCTATCGGACGAATGGTATATGAACGCATACGTGACTTTGTTGAAATGCTTCACGCGTCGTAGCTCATTTGTTGAATCTACTCGTGCGCTGCCTATTGTAAAGTGGATTTACTAAGCCAGAAAATTTCCCTGAAGTGTACACAACATTTTACGCAAGTTTCATAGCTATCGGACGAATGGTATATGAATGCATACGGGACATTTTTGAAACACTTTGCGTGTCGTCGCTCATTTGTTGAATCTACTCGTGCGCTATCTACTGTGAAATGTACTCACTAATTTGGAAACCTTCACGTAAGTGTATACAACATCTCACCCAAGTTTCATCGCTATCGGACGAATGGTATATGAACACATACGGGACTTGTTTGAAACGCTTCGCGCATCGTCACTCATTTGTTGAATCTACGCGTGCGCTACCTATTGTAAAATGGATTTACTAAGTCAGAAACCTTCCTTAGAGTGTACTCAACATCTCACCCAAGTTTCATCGCAATCGGTTGAGTGGTATATGAATGCATAGGAGACATACACACCCACAGACAAACTATCACGTAAGATTGATTTTTATATATATAGATATATATATATATCAGTTTCTTGTGGACACGATAACTGCCGTAATTTTGTACCAATCACTTTGAATTTGTTACATAACATGTATCCCTAAAAATCTCTGTCGAGTTCGTTAATGGGCAAAATCGGTCGAAGGGGGTGAAAATGGGGGGCTTTTTTCGAAAAAGTGAAATTTCGCTATAACTCTCTTAATACGTGAAATATCGAATCCATTCAAAGTTCATAATATGTGTCGGATAAGTGCCAAAAATGTATGTCAAATAAGTTTTTTGATAGCAACAACCATTGACCAAAGGTTTTTTTTTGGGAAACATTAATCATATCTCTCTTAATAGGCACAATATCAAAACCGTACAAAATGGAAAATATACCCCTAATAATTACCTAAAACTTTTGGCTGAAAGAATTTTTGATATGACCCACCATTACGCCAAGGGATGAGAAAAATGATTTCGGAATTTTAAAAAATAACAAGTGCCATCAGAGGTTACCATAACAACGCTTTTAATTCATGAGGGATGATCTATCAGAGGTTGCCAAGACAACGCCATTGACGAGATCACATTCATTTTTAGCCTACTTTTCACACTTTTCAAAAATGAGGAAAAAGTAGACTTATGAGATATATCCGGGAAAATGTGTCTGTCCTTCAGTCTGTCTGTCTGTCTGTCTGTCAGTCCTTCTGTCCTGTCTGTCTGGCTGTGTGTGTGCCCCCCCCCCCTATCAACTCATATACGGCTGCAGCAATCGAAACCAAATTTAGTATGAGTAAAGATGTATACCGGAATATCTCAGGCCCATATTTGAAAAAGATGCCAGTGCTACCAACTGCTAAAAAACGCACTAGAAATTTGAGCTCCATGTTGGATATCTTGGAAGGTATAGATGGGAGCTATTCTAAAATTGGCACACATGTAGATAATACTATTTCAGTTTAATTTCCAGGTGGCCATACATGACAGCGTTGCCAAAATAATTTTAAGCTTTCTGATAAGTCCAATGTTTAAATGCATATAACTTCTACACTATCAATTGGATTTCAACCAAATTTTGTATGTAATATGTGTACATAAACAGATATGACTGATTGTATTCTTAAGAGCCAATAGGGCTGCCAACTGTTAATAATTGCTCTCTATTTTGTATCCAAATATATCAGAAAGTATGCAAGCCGACAGCTTTAAACTATGCACACGTATATTACCTGACATTTTACATTAATTTGGAGTAACTTACATACGTCAGTTCTACCAACATGATTCTAAGCCTGCTGATAGGACCAATTTTTAAATACATGTAACTTCTCTACCAACAAATGGATTTCATCCAAAATTGGCACAAAAAGATATAATATTTCAGATTATTTCTGACCAGCACTCGCATGACATTGTTGCCAACATGCTTTTACGTGTACTAATAGATCCAATGTCTAAATCCATGTAACGTCCTTTGGACTGCAACCACATTTTGTAATCTGTACCTTAGGAGATGGAAGTAAGAATATATTCAGTCACTAGAGCTGCCAACTGTATTGCTCTATTAGGCTACATTATGGCTAGTATACCTTATTTCGAACTAATTAAGACATTTCGATATTACCCACTTAATTTCGTCATTATTCTAGATAGGTTCATATACTGTAGATTAATCTATGGCATGAATCTTAATTTTAAGAAAAGTAGGCTCTTTAGTTCGTCACGGAACTTCTTGTTCCATCTGACTATGAGGGAAGCGGCTAACTGGTAGCATGCTGAACTTCTATGCCCAAAGTCGCTGGTTCAAAGCCGGCCAAAGTCGCCGGATTTTCTAAGAGCGCTAAAAATCCGTCAGCATGCTTTCCTTCGGAGGGGAAGTTACAACGTTCGTTGCAAGTTGCTGGTTGCGGTTGCATCTAGCAGCCAAGTTCACAGCTGGGTGTCGTTGACGTTAGTATTTGGTACAAAATTAGGTACTACTACTTAAAATTGACCGTCTGCACACCTTACCTGAATTACAGACTAATACAGTAATCAAAAATAACACCGTTTTGTCAGACAGATTCTACACGCACCCAATGTACACGGGGTTACATGACCACCTTGTCGCAGCCCCTAAACTGAGGAACCAACCAACATCTCTGCGGGAGATAAAATTTTGCGTGAAGAAGTAACAGACTGTTAGATAGTTACACATTAGTGCCAAACCTTGCATAAGGACAGTGTGATCACAAGTATAAAAATGAACCCCAAATGATAAGAAGGTTACCATCCCCATAAGACAGTAAAATCTTAAAAATATGCATAGAAAGACGAAAAAATGTTAACTAACCTCCAATTGTAAAATACTTTCTCGCAATAAATGAGGTCTGATCCTCCTACGAAAACCTGCATATTTTGCCTATTATAGCCTATCCCCTAGTTTGCCCGGTGAAATCTACCTCCGCCTTCCGGCGTGCCGAGAGGATTTTTTTTTTCAGTTTTAATGGGCAAGTAAACACACTATCTTCACAAACTGACCGATTCATCTTTCAGGCCGTAGGTATGTAACTTCAGAATTGCTTCTCATGCTTTCAACTCGCCCCATAGTACCAAGGAATACCAAAAGATGGCATGTCACGCTATCGTGCTGCTAGAAGCGACTGTGAACGGAACTCGCAGCAGGCATCAAAAACCACGAAGTGGTACATTTAAACAATTGCCCAAAAAGACTGGAAAATCACGGCAACCAAAGTAATAATTATTATACGTGTCATTCTTTCGCTTGGGTATGTAATGCTTACCTTGCATCCAGGGAATACACGCGCCAGGTACGATCGTTATCCATGACGGCAACATCCGTATCATTTACCATTTCCAGACAATAAGCAGGTAAATTTGGTTCTATCTGCAAAAGTTTGCAAGGCTGAGAACCAGATGGTTCTATCTGCAGAATGTTCGTAGACAGTACACACTGGATCAGCTGTTTGGAGTTGCTCACTTCTATCCCATCTCATCTGTTTCGCTATAACTCTTAAGAATTCCAGGAAGAGAAAGCATAACCCTCAACAGTGTAAAAAAGAATATCCAATGAGACTGCGACAAAGTGGTGGCTGCGAAGGAAGCAAAACATACAGACTATGTGCAAATTTAAGTGTTATCATAACATTTTTAAAGATGACCGGAATTCCATAATGATTTCATTTTATTCACTGCAAGATATGAGAAAAACATTATATTTTACAAAACTCCGAGTGTAAATCTTCTCCGAGAACTATGAAAGTTGACCGTAAGAAACGCAAGTCGTTCTATTACTTTTTACAAGTGAATGGCACGTAGGTAAGAATATGCAAGAGGCCTTGTTGGTCAGTCAATAAGTAAAATACAATGTGCATTCTAACAAAGATAAAACATCCGGGACTCCAAAATCCAATGAGAGAGGAAAGTAAACGAGAGGATTTCCAAAAATTGTAAAGTTTTTGTTAAAAAGCACATTGAACATGTCCAGCGGCAGAGTCGCATTACCATGGCATTACTGCAGGGCTGGGGACACAAAAGGAATACTTATGTCCTGATTTAAATGTAGCTAGAATGTATGAGATGTATAAAGAAGTTTTCATACAGAATTGCTATAAAGCGGTAACACTGTCAAAATACTAGTCAATATTTAACACTGAATATAATCTGGACTTTTTAGCACCAAAATCCGAGTTAGTTTAGTTAGTTAGTTATTGTTTTTTTAAGGAGCGGAACTACGAGGTCATCTTCCCCTACCAAAATCCGAACGGTGTGACCTTTGTGAGGAGTTTATCATGGCGAAAAGTGAAAATTGTCACTGAGAGTTTGTCAACGAAGTTTGATAATCATTTAGAAGAGAAATCATTCATGCGACAGGAAAGAGAACATGACAGACGAAGTGATGATGCTATGGTGATATGCTTTGATCTACAAAATGTGATAGAATTACCTCGTGCAAATGCTATTAGCTTCTTTTATAAAAGGAAGCTGATCGCTTGCAATCGTACTGCTCATGTATCGAGGAATAAACATGGATTGTACTATTTGGCATGAAGCACTGTGCGGAAGATCTGGAAATGGCATTGCAAGTGCTGTAATTAAAGTATTAAAAATGTTTCAACCGGAAGTTAGGGAATATATTCTTTGGAGTGATAGCTGTGTTCCTCACAATAGGAACTCACTGATTTATTTTGCTTTGGCTAGCATTCTTCAATAAAATATCCACATAAGGGAAATCCCCATGAAATTTTCAACACCGGGGCATTCTTGCATTCAGGAGGTTGACAGCATCAATTCAAACATAGAGAAGTCTTTGTAGTTATCAGAGGTATGGTCTCCAGTTTTACTAATAAGAACTCTTCTCTCTTGCAACAGGAGGTCACCATACCATGTACTTTAGATGAGAGCATCCGGTTTCCTTGACTACCGGATTCAAACCAAACTGTTTCTGTATAGTAAATTACCGTATCTGCAGGTATCGCAGCTGACATTTTGTGCAGACCTGTTCAGTGTGTACTTTAAGACAAGTCACGGTAGGCTACTCAGGAGTGGAATGAAGTCAAGATACCGATGAGTAGAACCAACAGGACCGATAACAATAAGCAACAGAACATATTACCAATCCGACTTCCAGAAGCAAGAGTTTCTATATCATGGAGGAAAATTTCCAAGGAGAAGACTACAGATATCCATTCCATGATGAAATGGATGCTCTCTGTCGATGTAGAGTTCTACAAAGCAATTTTGAAATTAAGAACCTTATGACTCCAACATCTTATGCAAATTTTAGAGCCATAAAGTTCTATCTGCATGCAAACTTTAGAATATGTCATTAAAATACCTATGTTCTCTATGTAATTGTGATATTTGGTGTTAATTCATTAAATTAGAACCTTGTATCATCATTTTGAAATACTTCGCAAAGATCTAGCTTCAATACTACATACTTTATGCAATTCCAAACCTCAAACACCTCTCCTGAAAAATTAACTTAAAGTCTGGCTCTCACTTCACGATATGACAAACGCTCTTAGTTTCCGACGTTCGTCGCCAGCAGTCGACTGCGAAAGCATCTGGTAACCAAGTTCTGAACTAGTAGTCGTTGATGGTGGTGTTTGGCGGAAAAAGTAGGAACTACTTGAAAAAATTCAATGTCTGCAGTCCTTACTTGAATTGAAAAAGATAACTCACACTAATACAGTCATCACAATTAACACCGGTTATCAGACAGATTCTACACACACCCAAAGTACAAGGGGCGGCATGACCGCGTTGTCACTGCCCCTAAACTGAGGAACCAACCAACCAACCTGTCTAAAAATAAGAATTAATATAAATATTAGATTTTGAAATTGCATTTTGATTAATAGAGATCAAAAAATTATAGATATTGTAAGACCCCCTCCCCGGATGAGTTAAAAATTACAGCTTCTTAAATTATTTTGCATGTGGATAAAAGCAAATAGTTCCGTGAAGAACTAAATAGCCTATTTTCATGTATCCTACTTGTGTTAATTGCCTCTATCAACAAACGTACCGGGTAGTTAGCCGTGGTCGTTACGGTATGACTGCTGGCAGTCGCTCACATCCGGGTGGCGAGGAGGTTCGAATCCCCCCGCCGGCAACCTTGAAGATGGTCTTCTGTGGTTTCCCATCTTCCTTCCAGGCAAATGCCGGGGTTGGTCCCTAACTATAGGCCACAGCCGCTACCTTCCAACTCCTCGTCCTTACATTCCAACTTCCCTCCCCAACGGTACTTGTAGCTCACCCATTGGGTGTCCATCTCGGAGCAGCTACAAAACTGGCGAGCCGAGCATGTCCTTGGACACTCCCGGCACTAAAAGCCATGCGCTAGAAAAAATCAACATACAAAATTTCAGTTTGATTGCTGTAATAGATTTGTAGGTATTGTGAACCGACTAAATTTTGGATGACCGCCATGTTGGATTTTTACATATGTAGGCCATACAATTATGTACTATTAGATGAAGATTAATGCGCAGGATTACTATTCAAACTTCAATCGCAAGATTAGTTCACAGGAAATATAAAAAAGAGAGATTTTAAAATTTCGAACAGCCGCCAATTTGAAGTTATGAAAATAATTGAAATAAATTAGATGTCAGTGGATTAAAATTTGTACAAGCATTTACAGTGCTATGATTCACTGCGCTCGGATGGTTAAATCGCCAGAAATGTCCATTCAAATATTTAATGTTCACGTCACCGCCATGTTGGATTTGTGCTCACCAGGCTAATGAAAGTCTCATGCGTGAACTAATGTTAATAGCCTTTCCCAACAAACAAAATTTCAGTTTGATGCTGTCATAGATTAGTAGATATTGAGAACCCTCTACATATTTCGGATGGTTGCCATGTTGGATTTTTATATATGTAAGCCATAGTGTTATGTACTATTAGATGACTATTATTGCGTAGGTTCATTCTTCAAACGTTGACTTCGATCGCATAATTAGGACACAAGAAATAAAAACTTAATTTTAGAATTTCACACAGCTGCCATCTTAAGGTTATGTAAACAATTCAACTAAATAAGATGTCAGTGCATTAAAATGCGTATAAACATTTGCTGTATTATGTTTCACTGCGCTCGTATGGTTAAATCACGAGAAAAGTCTATTAAAATGTTTCAACTTCGCTTGGCCACCATGTTCGTTTCATACTCAATAGGTTTTTCAAAGTTACATAGTTGAACGTCTAGTAGTGCCCTTTATCGCCGTTCAAAATTTCAGGGTGATATCAGTAATAGTTTCGGAGATATAGAATGCCGGTGAAATATTTCGCACAGCCGCCATGGTGGAGTGGTGAGACGTTATAAAATTTTAAAGGCATGGTCGGGGTCAGACAAAATATTAATATGAACTATTGAGTTTCTTGGAAATCGCCCCAGCCCTTTAGATTTTATTAGGGAAGGGGGAGGTACACACACAGGCACACACATACGCACACACATTCACACGGACAAAAGGTGATCTCATATGCCTATTTTTTCATAAATGAAAATAGGCTAAAATCAGCATTGAGGTTGCGAACAGGTAACTCTTCACTTAAAGGGTTAACTGCTGTGACTATTAGAGACGCCAGGATACCAGAATGTTGCCACGGTGGGGATTCTTAACGTGCCAGTAAATCTACTGACACAGCTCCCTCGCATTTGTGCACCCTAAAATGGCAACTCACTGCGCCATGATTCGATCCTACAACTTGGGCACAAAAGGCGAGAACGCTACCATTGTGCCACGCAGGCAGTTTGTTATTACTTAACTAGTGGGTGTATATGTAATCGGAGCTAGGGTTTGGGAATGAGGTGGCTGTGGTCTTAATTTAGGTGGCATTTGCCTGGAGTAGAGGTAGGAAACCGTGGAAAACCACTTCTAGTGCAGTTGAGGTAGGAATCCAGCCCACCTCTTCTCAGTTTTACCTTACGAGGCTGAGTTAACCGCGTTCCAGCCCTCAGACCAGAATTAAATGCTTTGGCAGAGCTCAAAATCGAACCCAGACCTTAGGGTTGACAGCCACGTATGTTAGCCAACACGCCACGAAGTGGTATGAAATAAGGTTCCTCCCGCTATAATTCATCTCTGATTAAAGCTGCATATTTAAACCTGACGATGTTAGCGGAGATTTTACATTATATTGGAGTGACTGCTTTAATAACCTTACTAGCTGCCGCAATGAAATGAGGTCTCTCTGTCACTCCTTTTGTTGGCGCTCACTGCGGGTCTTCTATCGCAATATTCACAAATGAAGGAAGGATGGAAGAAATGGAGGAGGAAAGGAAGGATAATAATAATAATGTTATTGATTTTATGTCCCTTTTAAGTACTGCTGCTTTGAGAGACACCGGGGTGCTGAAATCAACTAACACGGCTTCCTCACATTTGCACACCCTCAAATGTCAACTGACTAGGCCAGGATTCAATTCTGCAACCTTGGGAGCAGCAGACAAGAACGCTACCACTGCGCCAAGCAGCCATCCAGGAATGAATGAATGAATGAATGAAGGAAGGAAGGAATGAGTGAATGATTGAAGGAAGGAAGAAATGAATGAATGAATTAATGAATGAATGAATGAATGAATGAATGAAGGAAGAAATGAGTGAATGAATTAATGAATGAATGAAGGAAGGAATGAATGAATGAATGAATGAATGAATGAAGGTATGAATGAATAAATGAATGAAGGAAGGAAGGAAGGAATGAAGGAAGAAGTGAATGAATGAATGAAAGAAGGAAGGAATGAGTGAATGAATGAAGGAAGGAAGGCATGGATGAGTGAATGAATGAATGAATGAATGAAGGAAGGAAGGAATGAGTGAATGAATGGAGGAAGGAATGAGTGAATGAATTAATGAATGAATGAAGGAAGGAATGAAGGAAGGAACAAATGAGTGAATGAATGAATGAATGAAGGAATGAATGAGTGAATGAATGAATGAAGGAAGGAAGGAATGAGTGAATGAATGAAGGAAGGAAGGAATGAGTGAGTGAATGAATGAAGGAAGTAATTAATGAGTACATGAATGAATGAATGAATGAATGAAGGAAGGAAGGAATGAGTAAATGAATGAATGAATGAAGGATGGAATGAATTAGTGAATGAATGAATGAATGAAGGAAGGAATGAATGAGTGCATGAATGAATGAATGAATGAATGAATGAATGAGGGAAGGAAGGAATAAGTGAATGAATGATTGAAGGGAGGAATGAGTGAATGAATAATAGAAGGAAGGAATGAATGAGTGAATGAATGAATGAATAATAGAAGGAAGGAATGAATGAGTGAATGAATGAATTAATAATTGAAGGAAGGAATGAGTGAATGAATGAAGGAAGGAAGGAGTGAGAGAATGAATTAATGATTGAAGGTAGGAAGGAATGAATGATGGAAGAAAGGAAGAATGAGCGAATGCATGAATGAATAAAGGAAGGAAGGAATGAGTGAATGAATGAAGGGAGGAAGGAATGAGTGAATAAATGAATGAATGAAGGAGGGAAGGAATTGAGTGAATGAATGATTGAATGAAGGAAGGAATGAGTAAATGAATGAAGGAATGAAGGAATGAAGGAGTGAATGAGTGAATGAATGAGTGAATGAATGAATGAAGGAAGGAATGAGTGAATGAATGAATGATTGAATGAAGGAAGGAAGGAAGGATCCCTTATTTTGCCAAGGCCTTGGCACACACAATGGCGGCTGCGGTTACGAGCAGCACGATGGTAGAGCGTGGGGGTATGTACTAATAAGGTGGACAGAAGAGAAACCTATAGAAAAATGTGGTTATCTTCTGATGAACAAGAAATGTTAGCCTTATTTGTTCTCATGAAAAAGGCGGAAGCGGGTCCACGAAATGGATTTACAACGTGAACAATTAGGCGAATAACACAGATTGTGTCGAGAATTAGAGAGTTTTGGAGATAGATTGTTCATTAACTTTCGAATGTCCCATGAGTGTTTGAAAGAACTATACAGGGTGTAACTTAATATGTGGGAAAGCTCCGGGGATTCGATAGAGGACGTGACAACAAGCAAAACATGTCCGGGAATCATATGGTGTATGTGCGTTCGTTGCCGTGTTACAAGCATTGTTTGTGGTGTGCATAACACCGACGGCGGCACGATGTTAGTTAGTCATTTGTGGAGGGCACACAGGCCACTTGTACGATTCATCACTATTCAGGTCCGTGTGCATTTGTTTTGCATTTAAAGCCACGTGATGCCAGGTGCTTACCAAACACGTAAACGTGTCCACACAGGTCATACGCTAGAGTAGAGTAGAGTGGAGTGTAGTGATACGTGTTGTCAGTTGTTATTGAGTGAATGAACAGATCACGTCATGATACAATGGGGTACTCGAATCCGGAAATGGCAGACATGCATCTTCTGTACGGACGGGCGCAGTGTAACGCAAATGAAGAACGGCGTTTACATGCGGAACACTTTCCTAATAGACGTTTACCAAACATCAAGACGTTCCAAAGGATGCATGCGCGTCTTTGCGAAACAGGCTCGTTTAGCAGGCGTGTTGCTGATAATGGACGACCTAGGAGCACAAGAACATCTGACACAGAGGAACGAGTTCTCAACCAAATTGAGGAAAATAACAGGAGCAGCTCCAGGGAAATAACGGCAATTGTAGATGTGAGTCATATGACAGTATTGAGAAATCTTTATCTATATCACCTTCAAAAACTCAAAGTGCAGGTGACTTTCCACCCAGAGCAGCATTTTGTACCTGGTTACGACAGACGTGTGTTCAGGGGAACAGTTCCTCACTGCTATTTTGTTTACCGATGAAGCGAAAGTTACCCGAGATGGAGTGTAGAACTATCACAATACGCAGGACTGGGCTGATACAAATTCCAGAGAAGTTGTGCGAACCAGACATCAACAACAGTTCAGTATTAATGTGTGGGATGGAATAATCGGTGAGACATTAATTTATCCTATCATTTTACGAGGAGCGTCATACTGCGCCTTTATAACGAGTGATTTAACTGGTTTGTTGCAGGACGTTCCACTGGATTTAATTCAGCGCATGTGGTTCATGCATGATGGAGCACCGCCTCATGTTGCTCTTGCTGCTAGGCAGTGGTTCATAACCAGTGGTCCGCGGACCACAGGTGGTCCGCGAGTGGGCCGCGGGAGAAAAGGGTCCACCAGCATGTATAAAAAAGTGCCCAATAAATGGTGATTTCGAAAACGATGTGCGTTGAACGAGAATCGTACGAATATATTCGCGGCGATGACTATCAGGTTTTGAATTGAAATATCTTTAAAATAAGTATTATTAAGGAAGGGTTACAACTGATAAGGGGTATTGGGGGTGGGGGAATGAGGGGTGGTCCGTACATGATTCAATTTCACGCTGAGTGGTCCGCAGACTTCTACGGGTTCAGAACCACTGTGCTAGAGCAATTTCATATCAGCGATTCCTAAACAAATGGATAGGGCGTCAGAGACTGAAACTGTGACCTGCTCGTTCTCTCGAAAATATCCAAATTAACTGGTGAGCATTTGAAGTAGCTACTGAAGAGTTCCACTAGTCAACTAGTTCCACAACTGCAAACTATTTTCACTGGAAAGTTACAGCTACTCTTTCATCACAGTAGTCTAATAATAATAATAATAATAATAAAATAATAATAATTAATAGTTTAACTATGTGAATTAGGGCCTACGTATGTATTTCACACATGTTAAGTTTTTAGGATAAATCCCATGTAAATAATTACAGTTAAAATGTCCAATTTCATTATGTAGGCCTAAGCCAGTTACTATATTGTATTTCTTAATTGGTCATTAAATAAAAATATCTGATTATATTTTGTATGATTTACTTACATTGTACATTTTACAATGTAGCCTAATCAAAACAAGCTATGGCGGACCGGACACCAGATGTTCGACCGGCTACCGCGGGTCGGTGTTGGCCCGCGGGCTGTAGTTTGTAGACCCCTGCTTTAGACGATATTCCTGTATGGACTAGAAACGAACGTGAGTGCGTGTAGCTATCTCGGTAGGTTAGTTTACGTTCTTACTACTTATATTCCTGCGTACCCATCTGCATAGCCATGCGCGTTAAAAATGCGAGGAGAAGCCGGGCGTTTGCAGGGCGAAAGTGAGAATTGCATTGCTGACAGCTGCCATCCTAATTTTATATTATTATTCCCGCGATTTCCACACTTCCCCCAAAAACATTTTTGGATGGTACCTTACTTCAAGTCCCTAGGCACTTATCTCAATCCCAAACGTAAATAATTAAAGGCACAAACACTTCTACCGACATCGCAATAACGTTGTTATTGGTTTCATAGTCGCTTTGCGACATCGTGGTCATGTAGCCCTGTGGATTTAGGTGTATGTAGAATTTGTCTGATAGCCTGTGTCATTCCGATGGCTGTACTAATGTGTGTGTGTGTATGATGACAAGTATTTGGGTAGGAGCGGGCCGTGCCTTTTATTTACGAACCATCCCGGCATTTGCCTGGAGTGTAAATGGGAAACCAAAGGAAGCCACTCGTAGCATGGCTGAGGTGAGAATCAAACCCCTCTCTTCTCAGTTCTGCCTTACGAATCTGTATGTTATTGGTTTTACGTTTTTAACTACTGTGGCTTTTAGAGAAGCCGGGGTGCCGAAATTTCGCCCTACTTGATATGGATCCCAAACCGCTGAGCCGTATTCCAAGATTGGCCTCACTAGGGTTAAATATCCTAGTTATTTTGCGGTGGAACTACTGCCTTATAATATCCTCATTACAAAATGAAGTGGTTTGTACGCTTTGGAGACCACACAACCCACATGGGTACTACATTTCATATCATTCCTTACATGGATGCTCAAGTATTGGTACGAGTCTTCTACTACAAATATTTCCGAACGATATTATAATATTGAAAGTCAGAAGCCTCCTTGGCTTAGGCGACAGCACGTCGGCCTCTCATCGCTGGGTCCGTGGTGCAAATCCCGGTCACTCCATGTGAGATCTGTGCTAGACAAAATGGAGGCAGACAGGTTTTTCTCCGGGTACTCCGGTTTTCCCTATCAAAAATTCATTCCAGCAACACTCTCCACTATCATTTCATTTCATCTGTCATTCATTTAATCATTGCCCCAGAGGAGTGCGACAGACTTCGGCAGATGGCCCAGCTCATATCCTCGCCGCTAGCTGGGGGCTTCATTCATTCCATTCCTGACCCGGTCGGTCGATTGGAAGCAGGCTGTGGATTTTTTATTATATTGACAGTCATGGCTTCGCCCTCTCCCTATTCGCATTAGATTACATTTTCTCGTATTTATCTTCATTTGGTAGTCAACCACCCACTCAGTTTGTATCTGATTCAATGTCATCAGGAGCAAATAACCTCAAGGATCACAACAATAACAATTACCAACAAATGAAAAGTGAACTACAGCTCATCTTCCACATTGGACGTTATTAAATTCTACTGCTTCTCGTTTTGCTTTCTTACCAAGTCCTCGCCGGCAAGCCTCAGCCCACCTCGTTAACGGAGCTATAAAGCAGCTCACTACAATCAACTGCCGGATAAAGAAGCCATTATTCCATCTGGACGACTTAGCTCTTAATAAGTCATTAACCGTTTGATAGCACGGACTCCTCTCAGGACATCAAGTGTAGCGTTCGTAGGTTCTGCGATTCCCACGTATATTTCAACAAAATGTTTAGGCTTGTTCAGGTGATGCAGCGATGGCATTGATGGTTTCATGTTCAAACAGGAAAGAAATGCCGGACAGAATTCACGAATATAAATTATAATAAAATAATAATTAATTATAATAATAAGAAGAAGGGATCTCTCACTAAAGACGTAGAGAAACAACAAAGGACAATATTGAGGAAAATCTTTGAACCAGCCTGCTCAGAAGGAATCTGGATGAAATGGACGTCTCATGAGCTTTTCTGCATGCTAAAAAGATCCCTGACACCTTCATAAAAAGGCGATTGCAATTCTACGGCCACATTCTCAGATTGAACAACGACTGGCTCACCAAAAGGATTCACAACATTGCTCTCTCAATGAATGTCAAGAACAACCGTCAAGAAATTGGCCTTACGTAGGAAAATTTACAAAATCGACTCCATTCAGAAGATTATTCAATAACCATCATTTTCTGAGACAATTACTACCAGGACCAAGACATAATGTACGGATGAACGGAGGAGATTTTTAGTGCCCAGATGAAGAGATTTTGGGACAAGAAATAAGCATCATTATCAAAATTAGTCGTACCGCGCCCGACAAATGTGAACAAGTAGTTCCGTGAAGAACTATACAGCCTATTTTCATATATCCTACTAATGTTAATTGCCTCTATCAACATACAACAGTTCAGTTTAATTGCTGTAACGGATTCGTAGATATTGAGAACCGTCTAAATATTTCGGAAGCTCGCCATTTAGGATTGTTATATGTATAGGCCATAGAGTTATGTACCATTCAAGGACAATTATTGCCTAGGTTCATTATTCAAACTTTCACTTCGATCGCATGATTACGACACAAGAAATAAAAACTTAATTTTAAAATTTCGCACAGCCGCCATCTTGAGGTTATGTAAACAATTGAATTAAATTAGATGGCAGTGCATTACAATCTGCAAAATCATTTACTGTACCATATTTCATTGCGCTCAAAGAGTTAAATCACGAGAAAAGTCTATTAAAATATTTCAAATTCGCTTGGTCGCCATGTTCGTTTTGTACCTCACAGATTTATGAAATATACATAGGTAAACTTGTATCAGTACCTTTTATCACCGTACAAAATTGCAGGGTGATATCTGTAATGGTTTGGGAGATATAGAATGTCAGTGAAATATTTCGCACAGCCGCCATTTTGAGGTTATGTAAACAATTGAACTAAATTAGACTTCAGTGCATTACAATGTGTATAAACAATTGCTGTACCAAGTTTCATTACGTTTGGATAGTTAAATCGCGAGAAAAGTCTATTTAAATGTCTCAAATTTGCTTGGCCGCCATGTTGGTTTTGTAGTCACCAGGTTTTTGAAAGTTTCATAGGTGAACTGCTAGTAGTGCCCTTTATCACCGTACACAATTTCTGGGCGATATCGGTAACAGTTTTGGAGATATTGAATGCTAGTGAAATATTTCGCACAGCCGCCATGTTGGATTGGTGAGACGTAACAAAATTTGAAGGGCACTGTCGAGGTCACCGGAAATAGCGCTATGAACTTACGGAGTTTTATTGAAATCGCTCCAGCCGTTTAGATTTTATTAGGGGGACACACACACACACCTCACACACACACACACACACACGCACACGCACACACACGGACAAAAGGTGATCTTATAAGCCTTTTTTTTTTTTTCAAAATTGAAAATAGGCTAAAAATATATCAAGAATAAGAATGATAAACAATAAAAAACAATTTTTAATAAACTTTTAAAGCATAAAGTGCAACCAGCATGAATAGCCTAAAGAAGCAAACTTTGACATTAAGGATACACATAATAGGGATACATTTAGAGTCAAACTTCAAAAAGTGATCTTCATGGATGAACAAGAAAGAAAAACAAAGTATCCACGTAACATTGGACAACTCAGGAAGCAGAGATCACAGGATGAAACAAATGTGGGCAGTGAGGAAGAACACATTTACCAAGAACTGAATTATTGATTTAACGTGGTGTGTGAAAGTTAGTTAATATTCGATTAAGTAAATACAATAATAATATTTTTCCTATTGAAACCCGTCAAAACATGACGGTCAATGGAATAAATATTTAGTGAAGAAGCTTCTTATATACGTTACATTCTTTGTACGATTACTTTTTGGCACTATTGCAACTTAAATGGCGTCAAAGATTGCACTCACAACATTGCAACATACCACTGGCCATGACTGAAAACTTTATGAGGTAAATAGGGACCTACAGTATACATTCCAGAACGTTATTTATTGTGATTAAGTATGGCTAGCGAAATGGAAATTGTTGCCACTTAAAAGAAAATGTACTGTTAGTGTTTTATCGGAAGGTGTTAAATCAAGTAGTAGGATTAGAGTTCTCTGCCTAATATTAACTGCACTTATTATATCCAAATCTAAGCAATTTCTTACATATTTATTACAATGAATATGGTTCCCTTGGGAAACGTTCAGATTTCTAAGAAGCATATGGCTCAAACATTTTCAGTATGTGGAGGCGAATCACTTAATTCCAAGGAATTGAAGAATGCTGTAGCAGGGATATGAAGTAGCTGGCTTTCATATTCAGAATTTAATCTGTTAACGCTGATGTATGTGTTTGAACTACAGGATATAAGTTCAATGACTCATGTTATTACATTGTTCATTTTCTAGTGTAAGAATCCAAACTTTCGATAAATCTATTATATCCTTCGCAGAAGTGAATGTTTCGCCGTAAATCTCAGTCACGATACTCTCATGCGTTGAAGCACTACCTGGTAATTTAGTAACATTTGATTCCTCACCATCCACAAAGGAGTAGTCGCTTTTAACATGTAGCAAAAAATTCGAAAATCCCATTTCATCTGGATTCCATCGCGTGTTTTTATGTACGTGGCATATTTTGGAGAAGAGCCAGAGTGAGTATTTCATACAATATTGTTAATAACTGCTTGGCGAGAAGCGTGCGGCACAACAATCAAAACCTACCTGAAATCTCCTCCAAGAACAATAATTATCCACAAAAAAATGTCGTTACGTGTAATACCGTATCTTTTAGAAGTCGATTCACACACATTAATGAAAGAATATTTTTTCCATTTGGGCTTCATCCCATATTACGAGACATGCTAATCGAATATCGTCACATGGATTGCAAATTTATTTAGAGGTATTTCGAACATTGAATGTAGGGTTGTGCCCTCCCTGATGCAAGAATTCACTTTATTCGCAGATCTGACTTGATTTCCTTCCGAGGAGTCTAATGTAATAAGCTGACCGTAAGAGCCGTCGCTTATATTTTTGGAATATACGGAAAAAATGCGAAGATGTTGTGCCCGCTTCTCCAATGGGACAGGCGATCACCCGGCCAACATCCCGGCCCCATCAGAAGAAACGGCCAAGGGAGTAGGTGAAAAAAGATTAGGGCGTGAATCTTGGTTCATACAGGCAAGAATAAAAGAAATGCTCCAGCGAGCCAGAGACAAAGGGGTCTCGGGTCGTTTACGGGTTGGGATGGCAAATAAACTGAACCAGGATTCAAAAGCAAACTCCCTAACTTGAATTAACAAACAGAGAAGAAAAAAACCCTCGTAAAATCACATCTGCTGCTTTATTGGCCAAAGGATAAATAAATATGCAACCTGCCTACCACGCACGAGTATAGAGTTAGGGTGGGACAAAGTCCGAAAAAAAATAAAGATCATAGTCCCTAAACAAACAAAAAAATTATACTTATTCAAACTCGTGGGTGTCCTCTCTTAAAGTTCCGACAAGGAGATCGCCTTTCAAAAACTAAATTAACCCTTAATTTATCGGTGCACACGCATGTAAACATCACTGGCCATTTATCACAAAGTTCACCTGCGGCAAAAACTCGAAGAAAATATCGAATATCTGTGTATATCACAACTGTCTACCCTTATACAGCAATGGACGGATTTCCTCTATCGAACTGAAAATTAATAACTAAAGAGCATCATATCACATCAAATAACACTCAAACATCAACTCAGCTTCACATAATATGGCATTTCAACAATTACTTATAACTTATCATAAATTATTAACACACCCAGATTGTGCTCACATATTTACACTACTAATTCTTATTATTATTACTGATTTATATTCGCCGTTCCAACAACCTTGATCCACACTGTCATATTTGTTATTGTAATTAAATTATAGCATTGTCTAACGTTTAGGAAAGGTTAAGAACCTCGTAATAAGGCACCCTAGTGTATTTCATTCTCACAACGAACATTTAATCGCAACCCTTCCGTCGAACACTCTGTGTGAGGATCCGAACAATCTGACTGTAGAGCGCACTATCAATTACACCCCTGCGCTATTCAATATACAACTCGTAGATAAACGTAACACGTTCGTCAAGAGTAAAGGACCCTGTCCTCACAAATTCAGTTCAACGGTCATACGTCGCCCCGTGAATAACCTCGTCACATATGACGGAATAATACCACATTTAATTATCACATTAACTTTACACAACATCATTACAAAAATCATGCATTATTAGCATGTCTCAAGAATCCACACTTAACAGAGCGTATCAACTTTATCGGGACCACGAGGTCGTATGGTAATATGGCATCCTATCCAAGGAACCTTTCTCGACAATCTACAACCGTATTCATTTTGCTATCCTTTTGCTATTAAAATCTATGCAATCCGTGACAAACCTTTCAGAATTAAATTCATATAATGACCTCGGAAATCGAAATGCTAGAATCTCCCAGCAAAAATGGGCATCTCATATTATCGTTACCAAATTTCAACTTATTATTATTATTAGGTCTCAGAGAATAAATGTATGTCTTACTCCTACCATTGATACTGTTAATTTATGTAAGTCAAAACGACCCGAAAAGAAAGGGGGAAAAAATATCTGTACAACCCTATGAGAAAATGATGCTCTTTTTCAATCTGGAATAAATGATTATGAATGGCGTTACGTTACACGATCTCAGGTCATCTCATGGCACGGCTATCCGAGGTAGAAGTTCTCTTCTTCCTGATGAACAAGGATGGAAATGAAACGTCTTACTTTAGATCCGGCGTCTTCGGAAACCCTTGGCGTCGGCGTCGGTGTCGTCTGCTGCGTTTGGGCGGCGTTGTTCCTCCAGCGTCTCCGCGATGTGGTCTCCCAGCGTACTGGTAGAGGTATTCGCCCCCGGCTCCTCTCGATCTCCTGGCGACGCCCATGTCCGCCCACCGGTTGCCCCCGGTCACCGTCAGCGACGGCGTCTCCTGACGTCCCAACCATGGTCCACTCGTCCATCTCGTCGCGACCGTTCACCCCATTACGGCCCCTTTAGAGGTTCAGTGCAGCATAATTTGCGTATTAATATGCATGTTGATTCCCAGAATATTTGAGTCCATGGTTATAAGGTTCACGCTGCCGTGTAGCAATATTACATTTCAGTATATCAGAGCACCTTCACGCCCACGCACTATAGCGTCTAGTTCCTGGTTCACTTGAATTATATGTACTCACTTTCCTCAACCAGTGACACACTTCCTTCCACGAGAAACTATTTCGACCTGGCCTTGACCGACATATGAATTCGCCTGCAGCCTGCAGTCCTTCAACACAAGCTTAAAGTAGATGTAGCCTTCCGTCACATTCTCACTGCGTCTCTTAAATGCCAGCACTGCTATGCTATTTTCGAATGAATGTCTGTTACAATATAGGGCCTCGCGATAATGCTTCGCCTCGACTATCGTTATTATAATTCTTTCCCCGATACTCGTAATATTTAACCTCCTGGTATTCACCTTTGATTAACATAAATTGTCGGCATGAAAATTCAGTTTTTCATTACGGCCTCCACTCGGACGTTCAAAGGCGCACAATTTTGTCTTGCTATTACCACAGTACATGCCTTCAACACCTTACTATCCGCTAACGTAACCGGACCACGTGCATTAATCTTCGTAATCAAAATGGTAAAGTACTGTATAATATTCCATGCGTCTTCACATATCAATAGCCGCATATGTATGAATTTAACGAACCTTCGTTTATCAGTTCTGATTATTTCCTCACATACTAGCGAGTCCGATATCGTCTTGAAATTCACGATTATCGTTCTAGTGACAGCTTACTGAACACTGTTCGACAAACAAACTGACACACTTCACTGTAAACAACTCACTGGCACTACACGCACGCTAGTCTCATGGCCTGCTGATCACTCCTCGTATCAAATGGCCACAAGCACTGACCACTCACGTAAACCATTCAAGTTCCCGATGCAAATTTCAGTCCACGTGACATAGGCTACTCGTCCGTGCCACGCTGGATAACATACTCGTCCATGCCTTGCTGACTAACTGAACATTCCGGAACTGTGTCCTCCTCTCGAGAAAAAATGTGGAACGGGTTGGAATCTTCTAAAGCATTCCCCTACTCCAGCGGTTGCCTCGCCGCGTCATACCATGACGTCATACTGACCCTCCGGACTCCTTTCGATCTTCTATCATCCGGGGCCGGTAATTGACCCTGACTGGATCGGTCACATCTCTCCCGCGGCCTTCAAAATATCAGCGGTGGGAGCATAGCTTATATTTTTCCTCAAATGATGCATGTGAACTATCCTTTCAGTCATCTCCTCAATGTTGACTAACGGGCTTGCCTGTGATACTTCCGCAGATTCGCGGCATTGAAGTTCCCAACAAGTGCATTCATGACGTTGTCAACCACCCTATAGCAATTGTTGTCCATCACTCTGGCAATCCTATGGGCTCCCGAAAATGGGCGCGCAAATTTCCCATACACTCTGAGTGGTAAGTTTGATGACGTAGGTTTCCGAATCAGCACCAGGTCATTGACTCGAAGTGGTTCGCGAAAACGGTGGCCAGCCTTCCTTCTCTCCCGTTTCTCCGCCTGTAGCTGCATCCTCTCCCGAGCCAGTTCGTTTCTCCTTTGCACCGACGGCTCAATCTGTGGGGGTGCCTGTATAACAGCATGCCAAGGTCTACTTGGTTTTCGTCCATGGTGCAGAAGACAAGGAATTTGTCTGGTACTTTCATGTGTTGTAGAATTCAAGCAACGTTCAATTATGGGTACCACTTCCATCCATCTATGATGCTGTTCATGACAATAAATCCGGCAGTATTTTCCAATCTCTGCATTTACCCTTTCAACTGGATTTCCTTCTGGGTATCTTATGGAGCACAAGATATGCCTTATGCCGAGTCGTGCCATTGCCTCTTGAAATTCGGCGCTCGTGAACTGCGTTCCGTGATCGCTCAGGAGGAACTCTGGCTTCCCTGCAGTTGGAATCACGCCGGTTTCAAACCTGCGAATTACGTACCGGGATGTTGCCTTCTGTATAGGGTGCAACATGACTAATTTGTTAAACACATCCATCGTCACCAAGATGTATTGGTTACCCCTGGTGGACCTCGGAAGGGGGCCGTACAGGTCCGTAGCCATTAATTCATTCGGAAGGGTCGGTATATTAGCCCTCGGCTTCTCCTTAGATACGTCCGATGGGAACTTGCACCTCTGACAGATGTCGCATGTCCTGATTACCGCTCGTATGGTTTTTCCCACATACACCCAGGTAAATGTTTCTCTTATGGCATGTGAGGTTTTATCACATCCTCCATGCCCAATAGATCGGTGAGTCCACCAAACCACTGCTGAAATCAACTTCGGCGGTATTACAATACGTAGCCTTGTGTGGTCTTTATCGAGAAACTTGTGAATCACGTCACCAACAATGTGATAAAAGTGAGCTATCTTTGCCGTTCCAGCATAATCGGGGTCATCTGCACCCATGCGATTCTTCAAATACCGGTATATCCGTCTTAACGGAGTATATCGCCGTTGCGCCTGGCTCAGGCGTTTCAAACGCTCCACCTTTTCCTGATCATCCGGTATTAGCTCTACCTGGTGAAAAACAGCCTCCTCACGTGGGTTTCTGCTCAAAACATCCGCTGAAAGTTTTGATTTCCGGGCCTATTAATAACTTCTGCATCGAATTGTTGCAGGAAAAGGGTCCAGCGCGTGACTCTTTCGCTTGAAATGTCAGACTTTAACATAAACTGTAACGCGCAATGGTCCGTCACAATCACGACCTTATGCCCTAAAAGAATCTTCTTCCACATCTTTAGAGCATAAATTATAGCCAGCGCCTCCAATTCCGTGGCAAAGTAATTAAGCTCAGGCGGTCGCAATTTCCTACTGGTGAATGCCAGATAATGTTGTTTCTTCTCGTCATCCAACTGGTACAACACAGCGCTCACTCCTTCCTTTGAAGCATCGGTGTCAATATAAAATGTTTTGGAGAAGTCTGGGTACTCCAGTTTAACGTTGTTAAGGAGCATGTGTTTAGCTTGCGTGAAGGCCTCTTCACACGCCTGATCCCACTTCCACCGATTGTTTTTCCTGAGCATGCTCTGCAGAGGGGCAACTACATCCGTGTAACGGGGGCAATGACTAGAAAAGAATAAAGTCATTCCCAGGAACTGCCTCACTTGTTTCACCCTTTCTGGTCTGGGAAACTCAGCTATCGCCTCAATTTTCTCCGGGTTCGGCCGATATCCATGTTCGTCAATGAGATGTCCCAAAAACCGAATTTCTCGGTGAAAGAAATTGCATTTCTCCAGGTTTGCCTTAAATCCGGCCGTAAGCAAGTTCTCAAACATCAATATCAGGTGTTTCAGGTGTTCCTCTACTGACGTGGATGCCAAGATCAAATCGTCCACATAACATAGTACGTGTTTCTTGACCTCTTCACTCAAGTTGCTGTCCAGCGCTCGAATCAGCACAGGGCCACTGTTTTTCAAACCGAAGACGTGGATCTTCTGTTCATGCAGGAAGCCAGTGTATTGCTTGCTGTTCTCGGTTAACTCGACATGATAATAGGAATTTGTGAGATCTACGGTTGAGAAATATTTTTTTTCCTTAAAGCTCCTCAGCAGCTCTCTAATTTGTGGTGGGCGGTCGTACTCTGGCAAAATGCGTTCATTTATTCCACGTGCATCCAGACAAATCCTCAGGCGACCATTTGGCTTCCTTACAACCGCTAAAGGGTTTAGGAAAGAAGTCGGAGCCTTCTTTATTATGCCATCCTTCTCCATGGCGTTTATCATGGCCTTTACCTCCTCCTTCCATTTCTCTGGGACTGGATGTATGTGCTTCCTGTATGGTGAGTCATCACTCAACTTGATATCGTACTGAAAGTTCTTGATAACTCCATGTTTGTCGCTAAATACCTCCCGAAACTCCTGTATCAGGTCATCAAACTGTTTCTGGACAGTTGGATCCAAAATTTCTTTTACACCAACGGGCATGTGGGTGATCGTATCATCTTCACGTTCCACGATATTCTCAAGTGTGTTCTCCGAGAAGAGCGTGCTCGAGTTGGCATTAATATAATCTTTCGATCCTCTGCTCGGCGATTCGTTTCCGACATACATAACACCCTCTTGCATATTTATAATCCAGCCGTACTCCGAAATAAAGTCAACACCCAGAATTATTTGAAAATTGATGTTGGAGATGGCCACGAACACGTGCTCATAGAACCTCCCCGCAATCTTGATCATCAACAGGGCCTGCAGCTTGCATCTCACTGAGCGATCGGGAATTACACCTCTAACCTTTACATTCGCTACTGGTAGAGTATATACGGGTCCTGCCTCCATTATCTCGTCCAAACATGACTGAGACACCACACTAATCATCGCTCCGGTGTCAATCACGGTTTTTATTTGTTTACCGAGCACCTCTACTGTTATGATTGGCAAAGGATACACTTTCCCGCGGCGGATAACGTCTTCCTCATGAATCAAGTCTTCGTCGGTAGCCTGAAATATCTCTTGAATTTCGATCAGTTCGGGAGGACCAAGGTTTGAGGAATTTCTTAATTTGAGTTTTTTTTTTGTTGATCTGACCGACTTGTGTCAGGTGGTCGGTCAGCTTCCCCCGGTGGTGCGGATGGATTACTCCGTAATTGTAAATATTCCTGGCTCTCTCGATGTCTTTCCGTATAGCTCGGTCGCGACCCCTGCGAACGAGAATCCCTATCGGCATTCTGTCTCTGATAATATTGATTTGACTGCCTTCGCTGATATTCACCATATCGTCCCTTCGTATTGTGGAATCGGGATCTCCTACGCTCTTCGTACGGGTTATTCCTCCACCTGGGTCGCTCGTCTGTTCCACCGTAGCTCCTATCTCGGCTCCGATAGTACCCTGTGTCTCTTGGCCTGTCCATCTCCCGCGGTGTTCGCCCTTCCGTCTGCGCAATTTTGTCAATCACGGCCGTGTTTACATCTCTATTTTCCTGTCGTCCGGACCTCGCCTGTAACTGTGCGCTAGTGTGGTCAAGTTTTCGAAGAATCTCTTCACATCCCTCTAAAGTCTCGGCTCCTGACGCTATTACACTCTTCTGGACCTCTACAGGTAATTGTCGTATAATGGCTTGGACCAATTCGTCCTCCGACACTGGTGGAGTCAAATACTGCAGCCTGGCGAGTTGCGATGCGAAGTACCCCGCATACCTAGTCGGATTGGACGTCGCATACCGTTCAGCGTATAGTTCCGCCCGTATGTTCAAGTTCTTCAGGGCTCCAAAAGCGTTTGATTAATAGTCGTTAGAACTCGTCCGTGCTCGTGAACGTGTATCGAAATGCGCGAAACCAAGTTAATGCTGTCGATTCCAGGGACCTCTCAATAACTCGTAGTTCCCTCTCACGTGGTATCTTATTTTCTGCCATGTATTCACGGACCTCCCTCATAAATTCGATGGGTGTGACGTTATTAGTCCCATTGTTCCCCGAGAATTTCCTCTGCTAGTGGTCTATACTTCTAATGCTAGTCAGGTGTCCCGCAGGGTTTGTACTCTGTATTCTCGGCGTTGCAACTACCTCTCCCGCCTTTCTAGAAGATGGGGTGTTTTCACTTTCCGTCCCGATAAGATGTGGCGTGTTTTCAATTTCGGACCATCTAACCCTTTCTGACTCCGATTTGTCTTTTATCTGCGTCATTTCCGCCTCTAAGTTGCCTAATCGAGTGAGTTGCCTTCCCTGTTGAATAATGATCTTCTCCTCCAACTCAACAATAGAAGTGTGGATAGAATCTCTCACATGTTCGAATAATGTCGTTTGGGAATCAGTGATTTTCCTGTCATACGTGTCCTGGAAAGATTCAACCTATATCTGCATGTTTTTCACGTCCTTCGCGACCTCTTCTTTCCAACCTGACACGTCCTGTTTCAACTTATCCAGAGTTTCCTCGTTAGACTGACCAATTTGCTCAATTTTTGCCGTCAAATCTTGTCCCATGCCTTTAATATTACTGTTCAACTTCTCCTCAAGTCCCTCAATATTCCCCCGAAGCGAACTCTGAGTATCCCTGATTTGCCGTGCCATAGAATCTTTGAGCTCCGCGGTGAGCACTTGAAATGTAGTTTCTACCTTTTTATCGAGTAGATTAATCTTATTATCTATAGCCTTTCCTGATAGCTTAAGATTACGTTATACAGCATCAATGTTTTTCTGCAAATGAGATTCTAATCTCTTAAGATTAGATCCCATGACTTCTAATAAGTCGGTTCTGAGATCATCAACTTTATCACTAACATCTTTTTTTATTCCTGCAATTTGAGTGCCGACACACTCTTGTGTCCTCTGTACCTCTGCTATTTGAGTACCGACACCCTTTGTGTCGTCTGTAAGCGATCCAGATCGCTCTTCATGTTTGTCTTAATTGACCCAATACTATCCATAACATTATTCATTTCAGTGGTTAGACCATTTAATCAATCTTGGATTTGTTTTAATATATTAGCTATATTTTCTGCGGTTACTACTTGTGACATTTTTCAATACAACTTAAATATAGGGGCCAACAGGGGAATGTAGGTCGTCGAGTATAGCCATGACCTGAGATCGTGTACCAACCCTGTCAAAGGGTTCACTAAAGGCTCAGTGTGATACGAGGTTAATTTTACACAAAAGAATTACACATGGCAAGCATCTCGCCCCCATCAAAGGCATGAATCTGACCACTCAGTATACTCCCATCACAACAAAAAAAAAGATTGAGTAAAAGGCATGCCCATGACGGAGACGACACGCACCATCGTCGTCGAGATAACACGTTAGCGGCGCCACTTCCCCCTCCCTGTGCCCGCTTCTCCAATGGGACAGGCGATCACCCGGCCAACATCCCGGCCCCATCAGAAGAAACGGCCAAGGGAGTGGGTGAAAAAAGATTGGGGCGTGAATCTTGGTTCATACAGACAAGAATAAAAGAAATGCTCCAGCGAGCCAGAGACAAAGGGGTCTCGGGTCGTTTAAGGGTTGGGATGGCAAATAAACTGAACCAGGATTCAAAAGCAAACTCCCTAACTTGAATTAACAAACAAAGAAGAAAAAAACCGTCGTCAAATCACATCTGCTCCTTTATTGGCCAAAGGATAAATAAATATGCAACTTGGCTACCACGCACGAGTATAGAGTTAGGGTGGGACAAAGTCCGAAAAAAATATAAAGTTCATAGTCCCTAAACAAACAAACAAAATTATACTTATTCAAACTCGTGGGTGTCCTCTCTTAAAGTTCCGACAAGGAGATCGCCTTTCAAAAACTAAATTAACCCTTAATTTAACGGTGCACACGCATGTAAACATCACTGGCCACTTATCACAAAGTTCACCTGCGGCAAAAACTCGAAGAAAATATCGAATATCTGTGTATATCACAACTGTCTAACCTTATACAGCAATGGACGAATCTCCTCTATCGAACTGCAAATGAATAACTAAAGAGCATCATATCACATCAAATAACACTCAAACATCAACTCAGCTTCACATAATATGGCATTTCAACAATTAATTATAACTTATCATAAATTATTAACACACCCACATTGTGCTCACATATTTACACTACTAATTCTTATTATTATTACTGATTTATATTCGCCGTTCCAACAACCTTGATCCACACTGTCATATTTGTTATTGTAATTAAATTATAGCATTGTCTAACGTTTAGGAAAGGTTAAGAACCTCGTAATAAGGCACCCTAGTGTATTTCATTCTCACAACGAACATTTAATCGCAACCCTTCCGTCGAACACTCTGTGTGAGGATCCGAACAATCTGACTGTAGAGAGCACTATCAATTACACCCCTGTGCTATTCAATATACAACTCGTAGATAAACGTAACACGTTCGTCAAGAGTAAAGGACCCTGTCCTCACAAATTCAATTCAACGGTCATACGTCGCTCCGTGAATAACCTCGTCACATATGACGGAATAATACCACATTTAATTATCACATTAACTTTACACAACATCATTACAAAAATCATGCATTATTAGCATGTCTCAAGAATCCACACTTAACAGAGCGTATCAACTTTATCGGGACCACGAGGTCGTATGATAATATGGCATCCTATCCAAGGAACCTTACTCGACAATCTCCAACCATATTCATTTTGCTATCCTTTTGCTATTAAAATCTATGCAATCCGTGACAAACCTTTCAGAATTAAATTCATATAATGACCTCGGAAATCGAAATGCTAGAATCTCCCAGCAAAAATGGGCATCTCATATTATCGTTACCAAATTTCAACTTATTATTATTATTATTAGGTCTCAGGGAATAAATGTATGTCTTACTCCTACCATTGATACTGTTAATTTATGTAAGTCAAAACGACCCGAAAAGAAAGGGGGAAAAATATCTGTACAACCCTATGAGAAAATGATGCTCTTTTTCAATCTGGAATAAATGATTATGAATGGCGTTAAGTTACACGATCTCAGGTCATCCCATGGCACGGCTATCCGAGGTAGAAGTTCTCTTCTTCCTGATGAACAAGGATGGAAATGAAACGTCTTACTTTAGATCCGGCGTCTTCGGAAACCCTTGGCGTCGGCGTCGGTGTCGTCTGCGGCGTTTGGGCGGCGTTGTTCCTCCAGCGTCTCGGCGATGTGGTCTCCCAGCGTACTGGTAGAGGTATTCGCCCCCGGCTCCTCTCGATCTCCTGGCGACGCCCATGTCCGCCCACCGGTAGCCCCCGGTCACCGTCAGCGACGGCGTCTCCTGACGTCCCAACCATGGTCCACTCGTCCATCTCGTCGCGACCGTTCATCCCATTACGGCCCCTTTAGAGGTTCAGTGCAGCATAATTTGCGTATTAATATGCATGTTGATTCCCAGAATATTTGAGTCCATGGTTATAAGGTTCATGCTGCCGTGTAGCAATATTACATTTCACTATATCAGAGCACCTTCACGCCCATGCACTATAGCGTCTAGTTCCTGGTTCACTTGAATTATATGTACTCACTCTCCTCAACCAGTGACACACTTCCTTCCACGAGAAACTATTTCGACCTGGCCTTGACCGACATATGAAGTCGCGTGCGGCCTGCAGTCCTTCAACACAAGCTTAAAGTAGATGTAGCCTACCGTCACATTATCACTGCGTCTCTTAAATGCCAGCACTGCTATGCTATTTTCGAATGAATGTCTGTTACAATATACGGCCTCGCGATAATGCTTCGCCTCGACTATCGTTATTATAATTATTTCCCCGATACTCGTAATGTTAAACACCTCCTGGTATTCACCTTTGATTAACATAAATTGTCGGCATGATAATTCAGTTTTTCATTACGGCCTCCACTCGGACGTTCAAAGGCGCACAATTTTGTCTTGCTATTACCACAGTACATGCCTTCAACACCTTACTATCCGCTAACGTAACCGGACCACGTGCATTAATCTTCGTAATCAAAATGGTAAAGTACTGTATAATATTCCACGCGTCTTCACATACCAATAGCCGCATATGCATGAATTTAACGGACCTTCGTTTATCAGTTCTGATTATTTCCTCACATACTAGCGAGTCCGATATCGTCTTGAAATTCACGATTATCGTTCTAGTGACACCTTACTGAACACTGTTCGACAAACAAACTGACACACTTCACTGTAAACAACTCACTGGCACTGCACGCACGTTAGCCTCATGGTCTGCTGATCACTCCTCGTATAAAATGGCCACAAGCACTGACCACTCACGTAAACCGTTCAAGTTCCCGTTGCAAATTTCAGTCCACGTGACATAGGCTACTCGTCCGTGCCACGCTGGATAACATACTCGTCCATGCCCCGCTGACTAACTAAACATTCCGGAACTGTGTCCTCCTCTCGAGAAAAAAAAGTGGAAGAGGTTGGAATCTTCTGGAGCATTCCCCTACTCCAGCGGTTGCCTCGCCGCGTCATGCCATAACGTCATACTGACCCTCCGGTCTCCCCTCGATCTCCTATCATCCGGTGACGGTAATTGACCCTGACTGGATCGGTCACAATGTGCATTTCCATAAATTTTTATACAATATGGTCCGTATTCATGTGCCACAGTAACATTGGCACCAAAGGAAACGAAGGGCAAAGCATTGTTGTAATGCCGAATCCTCTCTCTGAAATTCCTTTTAGAGTTTTAAGAATTTTAGAATTCTATGTCCCTGGCTTGTCAAAAATCGTATTAATACCGGGAAGCCCACTCTTACGGCTATATTATTGGCTATCGCCCTGGAGATCCGGGTGCAATTCCCTGCTCTGCCAATAAATTTTATTCTGGTCTGAGGATAAGAACGGGGCACACTCAGCCTCTTGAGCCATAACTAAGAAGAGGAAGGTTCGATTCTCACCTCAACAATCTTGGACGTGGTTTTCCCTGGTTTCCCACTTCCACTCCGGCAAATACCGGGATGGTTCCTAAGTTAAGACCTCGGCCGTCTCCTTCCCTTTCCCCATCTTAATTACATATACACACATTAATATAGGCATCACAATAGCACAGGCTATCAAAGAAAATGTTGCAAACACACCAAAGTACACGGGTATGAATGACCCCGATATCGTAAGCCTTCAAATGAATTATTTTCACCAATTGTCTCTCATGACGAAAGCGATTGTGGGCACGCACGAGTGCCAGGAATACTACGTTTTTTTAATTAATTTAAAAGTATATGGCAACGTAAATCGTGGAGAATTCCTTAGTTTACGGGAATGCTAAAAGTAAAATATGTCTTGACAATGTGATACCAATAGCAAGAAAGAAGAATACGGAAATTTACCAAAACAATATCAGAGGAGGGATTCAAACTCTTTCGACGAAGCATAATGTAATTCCAAGCCTGAGACGCTACCACCTAGGCCACCGAAGCATAGGGAATAAAATTCAATATTAAGCTACATAAACAACGTAGGCCTACACATTCAACTGTCAGTTAAAGATCTTCAACGTATTCCAGTATATGCTATATATCGTATAAACATCATAGAAAATATTGCCTTCATTTATAATGCCCGTAAATAACTATCACATTAAAACACGGAGGATTTCTGTTCGCCATGTCTGTCATAAGCCAGGGTGAAAGAGGCATAACTATGAAGAGGAAGTTTCTATTCCCACCTCAACAACCTTGAATGTGGTTTTCTGTGGTTTCCCCACTTCCCCTCCAGGCAAATACCGGGATGGTTCCTAACTAAAGGCCTCGGCCGTCTCCTTCCCATTCCCTAACTTAACTGCAAATACACTCATCAATATAGCCATCACAATAACACAGGTCATCAGAGAAAATTTTACACACACACCAAAGTACACGGGGCTGAGTGACCATGATGTCGTAAGCCTTCAAAAGAATTATATTCGGCAATTGTCTCTCATGACGAAAGCGATTGTGGGCACGCGCGAGTGCCAGGAGTACTACGTTTTTCTTTAATAATTTAAAAGTATATGGCAATGAAAATCGCGGGGAATTCCTTGGTTTACGGGAATGCTAAAAGTAAAATATATTTTGACAATGTAATACCAATAGCAAGATAGAAAGGTACGGAAATTTACACAAAAAAATGCAGGCGGGACTCGATCCCTTTCGACGATGCATAATGTTATTCCAAGCTTGAGACGCTACCGCCTTGGCCACCGAAGCATAAAGAAAGTACACATTCTACTGTCAGTTAAAAATCTTCAACATTTCCCTTCTTTTATAATTCTATTCCAGTATGCATATCGCAGAAACTTCATAGAAAATATTGCCTTCATTTATAATGTTAATAAATAACTATATAATTAAAACGCAGTGGATTTCTATTCGTCATGTCAGTCGTAAGACAACCATGTGAACGCTACCACTTAGAGCTCTGTAGTAAAAGAAACCAATCAAAGACTATGCAATTCAAATCCCCAGAGCAATTTTAGTGTACATGTTCCTTCTTTATTTTCGTTTGCTATTTGGATGCAATAATAATATATTTATTGCAGCTAAATAGCCATACACAAAGAAAAGAAATAATACATTTATATACACTGTACTCGCACGCTTGGGCCTTGGTTTGCATATTCTATAATTGTTTTTGTTCTTTTGGTGCAGTGTTCTAGGTGGTAACGTTTACACATGTATCCACACAGATCGCACTTACATGTTTCCGTCGGTTCATGGTATGAGGTGTTGTTACAAATTAGATGGTGGAAACCATGTACTGCCAGTCTTGTGAACACGTGCCTCATCTCGAAGCTGGATGTTGTCCATGTCCGGTCTATCATAGCTCCAGTTCCAAAGAATTCTGGACGGGTGTCTTCTCTTTTTTGTTGAGTGTTGCTAGGAGATTTTCTGATGGGCAGGTTCAGGTTCAATGAGGAAGGATTCTCGCGCTAGAAGGTAGACGAGTCTCGATCTTGTTGTCTTAGATACTCCGATCGCTCTCTTTATGTATAGAGCTTTTATTCTTTCTAGAGAGGATAGGTTCTTCTCTGTGAGGTACGGCCCAATGATTTCCATCCCATGTGTTAGAATAGGCATGATTTTTGCTCTAAATAGTGCCATCGCCGTCTCTAGGCTAAGTGATCTAATGTAGTTGATATCGTGCATATTTGGATGCAATAAAAGTATTAATTAATATCCTGATCTGGCACCAACAGGTACTATGTTAGCTCGTTTTGTTCTTTAGTTCAAATAACATTTTCAAGTAACACACAATAGGCTGATACAAACGCTTTAAAATAAAAATGTATCGTATTATCAACTTGTCATTCTTCAAATTTGATGCGAATACAATGCCAACGGTAGGCTAACCAATGGAGTTCCACATAGATCATGATATCCGGCGAAAATGTTTCGCATACGATAATCCTAATAGGGCGAGTGCATTCTAACGGCCATAAAAGGAAACTTTTCAATTAAAGATGCTATATTGGCTTCCACGGCCAGTGAAGTTAAAGCTGTTACAACATGTAGGCCGGAGCGCTCCTCGCAACCAGTTGGCCATGACAGCTCATCTGGTTGCTGTTAGATGTCTCGTGCAGATCTGTTGGCGGATATTGTTTTAATTAAATGTATATTTTTCATTGTAATATGCACAATATAACGCTTACTTTTATAACGTCTGATTGTTTAGAAAACACTAATATTAAAAAATTCAAGCAAAAATAACAACTTTGATAGGATAGGTTTTGAACCCAAATCAAACGGGTAACAGACTAACGCTTTAACCACGCAGCCACACATGTCTACCGAAATTGGCCACTATCAATTGACTTACATAAAACGTCTTAGCAAATAATGATTTAGACTAAATGATTTCCTCACTGGTGTATATTTTTTATATATAAAGCATTTGATACAAAGTTTATATTATTTCTATAAGTAGGCTATATTGCATGTAATACTCAAACAAGATGTTCAGTAAAGAACATATAGCCTACTTTCTCCTAAATGTATGAGTAAAGTTATAACTCGTTGTTATTATCAAAGAGTATAATAGAACTATTCTTTGTTGAAGACCTTAGAAACGATTTACCTCTACCAAACGCCACAACCTAGATAAAAACTGCTACCATCATTGAAGAAAGATAAGAAGTATATCAAGAATGTTATGGATCTGGAGACATAATCGACCGGACTGGCGGCGTGGCTCAGCGGTAACGTTCTCGCTTGCTGGGCCCTAGGTTGCAGGTTCGTATCCTGGCGCAGTCAGCTGGCATTTGAGGGTGCACAAATGCGAGGGAGCCGTGTCAGTACATTTACTGGCACGTTAAAGATCCCCTTCGGGCCAAAATTCCGGCACCCCGGTGTCTCTAAAATCAGCAGTAGTTAAAAGGGATGTAAAACCAATAACATTATTATTAATATTATTATTACGACCTGCCGTGGGCAACATCCAACTTTGAGTTGAGGCATGTCTTTACACGTCTGGTTGTGCATGGCTTTCACAACCCTAATTGAATTAACAAATCTTTCCATGACCCTACAGAGACGTGTGTATACAAACTATGTGGATATTTTCGATAATATAATCCTAACAGAGCGAGTGCATTCTAGCGGCCGGAAGAAGAAACTTTTCAATAAAATCTGGAAGTTACCTTTTTGGCAGCTAGACGTCTCGAGTAAATCTGCTGGCGAATTATGTTTTAATTAAATATATATTTTACACCATAATGTGCACAATATAACGCTTAATAACATTTTCAAGTAACGCAAAATAGGCTGTTACAAACCCTTTAAAATAAAAAGTTAAAATGTATCGTAGTATCATCTTGTCATTCTTCAAATTCGATGCGCATAGAATGATAATGGTATAGTAATCAATGGATCCCCACGTAGACTAGTCGTGACATCTATTGGTGAAATATCGAACAATATAATCCTAACAGAGCGAGTGCATTCTAGCGGCCAGAAGAAGAAACTTTTCAATAAAATCTGGAAGTTACCTTTTTGGCAGCTAGATGTCTCGAGTAAATCTGCTGGCGAATTATGTTTTAATTAAATATATATTTTACACCATAATGTGCACAATATAACGCTTAATAACATTTTCAAGTAACGCAAAATAGGCTGTTACAAACCCTTTAAAATAAAAAGTTAAAATGTATCGTAGTATCATCTTGTCATTCTTCAAATTCGATGCGCATAGAATGATAATGGTATAGTAATCAATGGATCCCCACGTAGACTAGTCGTGACATCTATTGGTGAAATATCGAACAATATAATCCTAACAGAGCGAGTGCATTCTAGCGGCCAGAAGAAGAAACTTTTCAATAAAATCTGGAAGTTACCTTTTTGGCAGCTAGATGTCCCGAGTAAATCTGCTGGCGAATTATGTTTTAATTAAATATATATTTTACACCATAATGTGCACAATATAACGCTTAATTTTAAAACATCTGAGTCATTACAAAACAATAAACATATAACATTTCAAGCAAAAAATCTAGCTCTGATCGGGTTTGAACCATAGGCATTTGAGCGATAGGCTAACGCTCTACCACTTTTTTTTTTATTAGCTCTTTACAGAATTACAGAATTTTCAGATATGATAAATACCATACTAATACATCACAAGAAATCCAGATAGTGTCCATATTTATCGTACAATTGTCCACTTTCACTAAGCTTCCAACGCTCTTTTTGCAGGTGATACCTGAGATCCAGGAAAGAGAAATGTTGATCATTGTCCATCACGAAGTGTACATATTGGCCCATTATCCACACAATGGCAGTCTGTTTAATTTGGGGGAAGGCGGTCACCGACAAACGAACCAACTTCCTGTCATCAAGGTCATCCGAGGGCACATTTAATAGTTGACATACTTTTCCCTTACACCACAGCCACGTGGAGGCAACTCGTGTGCATGATGTGAAGCGGTGTATCGCCGTATCAGTTTGACCACATATAGTACACCATGGGTAATCTTCAAGACGGATGGTATATCGCCGTAGAGCGGTTGGGATGAGATCGTTGAGGAAGATAAAAACCTGGGAGTGTACAGCAGAAGAAATGGTCATAGCCCCAAAATTTTTCCAAACAGTGGGCCAATGGACGTAGAGGGTGGTGGCCTCTATTCGCGGTTTGGAGTGTACCACTTGCCGCAACATGTTATAAATACTTTTCGTCGTTGGAACAGGCATTTGGCGAACAGTTTCCAGAAGGTGCTGTTGATGGTCCCTAAATATCTTCGGCAAAGCTCTATCACAACCACGGGCTGTGTTTCGAATATCTTTGTATAGCGCTTTCGTAAAAGTGTCATGTTGGGAAAGAATGGTGATATCGTTCTTGCAGAGGAGTGCACGGCATTTCATGCCATGAGCTGTTAGCCCTAGCCCGCCTTGCCGGGATGGGAGATACAACTGTTCCCGTTGTACTCGGAACAAAAATCCTTGCCATATAAACCAACCTGTATATTTTGCCAATTGGCTCTCAAACATTTTGGGAAGTGGGAAAAGTTGTGCGACATACCATATTTTAGAGAGCGCAAACACGTTGAGGACCATGACCCGTTGCACTATATTGAGGTTTCTTTGACCAAATTGGATCAGGACTCCCCTAACTTTGGCAATGACCTTAGTCCAGTTAACTTGCACTGTGTCCAGAAGCGATTGCTTCCAGGTAATGCCAAGAATTTTCACCTCATTTACTATCCGGAACCAGGGCTGTGGGGTAATCACTGAGTTAGTATTGAGCGGAAGCAAAGCAGTTTTCTGGGGGTTCGATTGTGCTCCAGAGGCGATATGGTAGAGCTGAAGGACGCTATCGATGTGGGAGATGTCTTCTTCATTGCGGATCAATATTGATACGTCATCAGCATAGGCGCACATCCCAAAAACATGTTTGGACAGTTTGTAACCCTGTAGCTTCACCTGGGTAGTCCGAATGAACGGTTCAAGGCCAATGACAAAAAGTAGCATAGAAAGGGGACATCCTTGCCTAACTGATCGTTGTATTGGAATCAGAGGGGAAAGAAAACCGTTGACGAGCACTCTAGACGTAGCATTACAATTTATCATACGAATGTAGTCAATAAGGATTTCAGGAAATTCGAAGTGTTGCAAGACCATGTACAAGTATTCATGACTGATGCGGTCGAAAGCTTTATCAAGATCTAAGGTGAGAAAACTCATTGGCTCAGTGGGGAGCATTTCGGCTTTTAGGTGTAGGTCCCGTAGTATCGCTAAGTTTGTTAACAGAGTTCTTCCAGGAATACTGCAACATTGTTCATCACCAATGATATCAGGTAGAACAGTCTTCAATCGGCATGCAAGTACTTTGGTAAGGACTTTATAGTCACTGCAGAGCAGAGTAACTGGTCGGAAGTCACCAACTGCCATGGGAGAGGATGTTTTTGGTATGAGGACTATGGTACCCTCGTGATGTGATTGACAAAGAGCACGACGTTGGAGAATGGTACGCAGGACATGACAAAATTCTTTGCCAATGAGAGGCCAGAAGTGTTTATACATTTCATATGGCAGTCCATCAATGCCAGGTGAGCGGTTGTTTGGGAGTTGTTTAACCACAGAGTGAATCTCTTCATCCGTAATATCCGCGCTGAGCAGAGTTTTGTTGTCCGGAGATAGTTTGGTACTGCAAGATGACAGCAATAGGGTCACCTGCTGTGGATCAATGGGAGCCTTAGCGTAGAACCGTTGATAAAATAATGATATTTCACTACGTATAGCGTCAGGGGAGGTGACGACACTTCCAGTACTGGTGCGGAGGCGGTGGATATATTTACGTTGCCGCTCACGTTGTCCTTTGGCGATATGGTATACACTTGCACTTTCGTCCGGGAGCACTGTACGATCTTTTAAAGCCACGTTGATATGAGCGAGCGTTCGTTGCTGTAGAGACAGGAGCTTGGTTTTAACTTCCCGGATCTGGTCATATATACGCTCCCCAGCATCAGATCTTTGCTGGAGCTGGCGAAGAACTCGATAGTAAAATTCAACTGTATCCCGTCTTTCCCGACCTCGTTGGTAAGATATGTTCTTAAAGACGCGGCGGATCCCTGGTTTAACTAAAATATCCCACCAGTCTGTGCAGTCGCGAAATTTGCATTTTTGTTGGACCCATCGAATCCAGTGTTGTCTGAAAATATCTTGGCATTCCTCCTCCAGTAACAGCGAGCAATTCAGCTTCCAATAACCTCTTCCTATGTGAAATATGGGATGGGGGTAAGAGATTGTACATACGACAGCATGATGGTTAGTGAAACTGGCAGGAATCACTTCATATCGTCTAGGCTGGATAAGTTCCTGTGAAAAGTAGATGCGGTCAAGTCGTGATGAGGAGTTGTGACTTATACAGGTGTAATGGGGCAGGGGCACCCTTAAACTATCCACAGCATCAATGAGGTGTAGGGAGGTAAGAAGGGTCCTGAGAGCCGGGTTGACACCTCTGTATGGACTAGTGGAATCCTCTGGGCGTTGAATACAATTGAAATCCCCTGCAAGAATAAGTTTTTCCTTAACGTCGTGCAGATGAGGCAGTATACTCTGTTGAAAGAACATTTTCCGTTCCACACGTTTATTGGACCCGGATGGGGCATATACATTTATCAGGGTGGTATTGTTTATGTGTCCAGATATTATGCGTCCTGATGGATGACATAGCACACCTTCGAGTGGGATATCATGTCTTATGAGGAATCCGGTCCCTCTATTCGTATTACCGGTATTGATGTATTGTTTGTAGAAGGCAGATATGGGTAAACACGGTATAGCAACTTCTTGAATGAAAGCAATGTCAATGTCAGCATCTCGAAGGAATCTCTCCAACAGTTGAAATTTCAGAGGGCATTCTATTACATTGATATTCACAGTGGCCACAGTGAGAAATTGCGCCATTAAGAGAAGTATAAAAGCTGTGCTAGACATACTGGAAGGTGGACTCGAAAGAAGACACAGGTGAGAATTATCCTGGTGCACTATGTCAAATTAGGTTGAGATAGTTCCTTTTGACTGCCATTCATAGGCCGGCTGTCAGCGGTTGAGAGCGTTCGTGGGTCCCTAGATGACGTAGAAAGAAGATTTTGTTTCTTTTTCACAGCTGCGGGAACGTTTGTGGAGCCAGTTTGATTCTTCGGGGCTGGTACGGCAATCGAGGCATTTGTTTTAATCTTCTTAGAGACGTTCTCGGATCCCCGATCAACATTCTTAAGTGAGTCGGTAGGGACCAGCGAAGTCGGGGGCAGTGAAGGCAAAATTTCTGTGGCAGCCTGTAGTAACGGCAGAGTTGGTTCTAAGGCTGCGATACAGGTTGCCGAGAGCACAGGGGCACTCTGTGTCTCGCAGCTCTGGCCAGGGCAAGGTACCAGTTCTGCGTCAGATGTACCCGAGGTCACTCCTGGTGTTGTCTCAGCTGACTGATCAATGAGCATGTTTTCATATGACGTTTGCTGCGTCACAACTTCCGAGTATTGTACACGTCGTTGTTGTGTAGGAGTTATACCGAGGGGAATCATTTTCTTTGGGCAGTTAATACGTAGATGTGTGGTAGCATTGCAAATTAAACAGGTCTGTTTCTGTCCATTATACGTTATATAGCCAGAATGGCCACCAAAAGCCTCAGTGGAGGGGATATCTTGCTTGATTTCCATAGTTACGGCACGTATTCCATTATACACCGGGAACTGATAAGCAGAAGACCATTGTTCTTTCCTGACGTCACTCACAGTGCCATATTTCGACAGGACGGATTTGAAAATTTCAGGGGGTACTTCGAGTGGGACATTAAATATACGCACTGTGGTAAAATTGGAATCCGCTGTGGAGAGCTTAACATTGGTCATTTCGCCTGAATCATACTGAAATTTAATAGGATCTGCAAAAGTATTTAACAATTTCTGATAAATAGATATGCTGATTACCTTGATGTACATGGTTTTTTCGTGCGCATTTAACTGGATGGCTTCTACTTGGTCGACAGTCAACCGGAGGGTATCGCCAATCCAGCGGTGAATTTCTCCTGGTGAGGGGCGAGAACTCTGTCTGTCCCATTGGCAGCGTACGGTGTTTTTTCTCTGGTATCCGGACATGATTTTCAGCGGGGTTTTCTGGGTTTCTGGTTTTGTTGTCCTATCTGGAACACTACTTAAAAAAGTATTGTCCGAATGACACACGGAAGGTCAGTACACACGTGGAACTAAGGAAGCACCGGTATTAGGAACCGTAAACTCTTCCAATGCGGTCACACAGCGCGCACACACGTGCCGCACTCGGCCACGACCAGTGACCAACTCCCCACTGAGCTAATTGTGTCAACGAATATCGTTCTATTTAAAATGACTTAGATAGAACTTGTAAGCAAATAATGATTTATACTAAACGATTTCATCACTGGAGTATATTATTTATATATAAAGCATTTCATACAAAGTTTATTTATTTTTTATCAGTACGCTATATTGCATGCAATACTCAAATTAGTGAAATATAACTCCGGCACAAGATATCCGCTGCCATCTTGTCTTATTACTGAATCAGTTCAGCTTTTTAAAATCACGTCTGCACTATAGTATTACAAAATAAACTTTTAATTTCGAACGTGCCTCTTCCTTTAGAACAGTTAAAACGATTCTCGGCTCGATAATCGGAACTGGTGGGTCCCATGATATGGATTATAAAGTTTGCATAATTCGCACGGCCGCCATCCTGAAATGGTATGGCGGACGACCTTGTAATTTGGTCACAAGACGCATCCTATACGAAGGTATGTTGTTACCAAATTTGGTAGAGATCGGATGATTTGGTTAGTCGTCATTTGATTTTACGTTTTGAACGTTTGAGTGGCCGCCATTCAGTTTTAGTAAAGATGGCGGCGATATAAAACATGACACTGAGGTGTCCTTTGCTAGTGCTACCTTTGTACCAAATTTCGTTCAATTTGCATTCACCGTGTTCGAATTGATAGGGGGGGGGACAGACATTCAGAGTACACACACTCACACACACACAGACACACACACACACACAGACTCACACACACACATACACACACACACACAGACTCACACACACACATACACACACACAGACAGACACACTTTTTTCGCCCTGTGTTGATCTCATAAGTCTACTTTCATTTTTTGCAAAAATCGAAAGTAGGCTAACTAGGGAAATATAGGTCAGGCACGAGATATCAGCTGCCATCTTGTCTTGTAACTGAGATGGCTCGGCATTTTAAAGCCACTACTACCATGTAATACAGTATTGTTACGGCTGTGAGTTTGTGTCATCACTCGCCACGTGAGTCACAACTGCCCCAGGGCTGGGCTGTGCGCGCCTTATGCAACAGGGCTACTAGGACAAAGGGATAGTCCAGAACATTCGTGACTGGACCAGCGCTGGAAACCTCGAGAAGCCGTGGACTCTGGATGGATCTAGAAGCATTTATTGAGTCACCGGCCGGCTATATAAGAGTGACCCGTGAAGCAGTTGTTGTTGTTGTGTTTTACGAGCTAGTGCGAGCGATTATCTTGTGCGACAGAAGTGTGGTGACGAAGTGCTGTGCGAGTTACGAAATCCTGTGACATTGTTTCTCCCAGCTTGTGAACAGCGTACATCAAGTGCTCGTAAGTAACTGTATTTGTTGTACCTGAGGAAGAGGGGCAGGTAGCTTCTGCCAAGGCCACCGGACTCATTAGGACGGATTAACTTCTGTGGTCTGTTGCAAGTGAAAGGGGCCAAGAGCGCATAAGGAAGAGACTTGAGGAAACTGGAGAAGGCTCCTAATTGCTTGTATTTGCTGATTAGTGTAATTTTCTGGCCACAATAAAGTTAATTATTTCTTTAAGCAGTAATTGGTGTTGTGCTTTGTACCCCCACCGTAATCCAGTTAACAAAAGTGCCACTAGGGGGTGGCACGCAACAGTATTATAATATGAACTTCTAATATCAAACGGGCCACGTCTTTAAGGCCAGTTTAAACCACTTTCGGTTCGATAATCGGAACTAATGGGTTCAAAGTTATTAATTATAATTCTTGCATAATTCACACGGCCGCCATCCTGAAATGGCATGGCTGATGACCTTGTAGTTTGGGCTCAAGACGCGTCCTATATGAAGGTATGTTGTTGCCAAATTTGGTAGATTTGGATGATTAGTTAAGTCGTAATTTGATTTTACGTTTTGAACGTTTGAGTGGCCGCCATTCAGTTTTGGTGAAGATGGCGGCAATATAAAACATAATACTGAGGTGCCCTTTGCTAGTGCTACGTCAGTACCAAATTTCGTCAATTCGGTTCACCGTGTTTGAATTGATAGTGGGGGTCAGACACACAATTGTTTGGCTCTGTGTAGAAATCACCTTAGTGTTATAAATATATAAGATTGAGGTACAGCTTACAATACTTACATTCTTGAAATCTTCTGCGTTCCTTTGAAGAGACGATTTCTCTTCTGACGAGGTGCAGCAAGGATAATTAAAATATATGAACCATACGGCGGTAGGCTACGTGATTTTCAGCCTATTTTCATTCATGAAAGAAAAAGGCTTATGAGATCACTTTTTGTCCGTGTGTGTGCCATGTGTGTGAGCCCCCACCCCCCTAATAAAATCTAGTTTCACCAAACCAACATGGCGGTTGTGCGAAATATTTCACCGGCATTCTATATCTCCGAAACTACTACTGATATCACCCTGCAATTTTGTACGGTAATAAAGAGCACTACTACAAGTTCCCCTACGTGACCTCCAGAAATCTCTTAAGTACAAAACGAACATGGCGGCCAAGCGAACTTGAAACATTTAGAGACTTATCTCGCGATTTAACCATACAAACGCAGTGAAACTTGGTAAAGCAAATGTCTATACACATTGAAATGCACTGACATCTAATTTAGAGCAAATGTTTACATAACCTCAAAATGGATGTTGTGCTAATTTTTTTGGAATTTATTTCTTGTGCGATAGAAGTCAACGTTTGAATAATGAACCTACGCAATAATCGTCATCTAATGGTACTGTACTCGTATTTATCATAAAGCTGACTTGTCGAAATCCTAAGATCGAGAATGGATCGTAGAATCTTGAAGGCCCTGGCTAGAAAACATGAAAATCCTACCGACAAGCACTTCTATGATAAACACAGCAGTCTACTGATCGTGTTATGGACTAACTACTGTGAATAATGATGCTAACTACATTCGGAGAGTGAGATCCTTATCAAAATCTCGGGTCGGGATGGGTGAAGGGTGCCATATTCCATGATTCCAACTCCATAACACAATCTCCTTAATAATTAAAATAAATGACGTAACTTCATCGTATGTAAAAGGCTAAATTAAATGTATTAACCAAAATAACAATATTAAAAAACCTCCACTGAAAAGTTAAATAAGGCTCGCACGCATTTAAATACAGATGTGCTAAGATCGCGCATGATCCTCACGAACGTACACGTCTCTTTCTTTAAAACAAAATTTCATTAAATAAACATTAAAGTGATTTAAATTTAATTTAAAAGCACAATTGAAGTTCCACGCGCAAATAAAAATAATCATTAACATTTCTAAATGTTACTCTATGCAACATAGAAAGTCCTCCTAATACATATCCACTAATCCGCTGGTCTAGTGTCAGAACCTAACAGCTGTTCCAGGCACTCCTCCATTACAATCAGCAATCAGCTGTTTCCAAACCCGGGTTCTACTTACACATAACTGAGCCCTTAAATATTTATTTATACAATCCAAAAATATACTTATGCCTTGTTATGTCTAAATAGCTCCATTTCTCTCTGAAAACATCATTGGAGAATGAATAATAATCTCCATTTCCAATTATACACGTTATGTTTCCACAATAGACTGTCACGTAAGACAAACTACTAGTTACCTTACTGTTCCACAATATAAATTCACTTCTCACCTCAAAAATACGTAGATTTACTTAATAATAACATATTTACAAAACGGATAATAATTTATTATTATCATTAACTCTTTAAACGTCGAAGAATAAATTTAAATACATTAAAATAATTATGAAAATTACTTACAACGGATTATTTCCACAAGTTTAGATTTAAAACTGTTTATCTGTTCCAATATTCAATAATAATTCCATTATTATTATTATGTGTTTTGTTTAAATAAACTTTTAAATAATGTTAATGTGAGTATTTAAATACCATCACTTTATAAGTTCACTTTAAGTCTTTATTTTGAATATTCACTCTACCAAAGAGTCTTAGTTAGGTTTACTTGTCTTTTCCAGTCTAATATGACCATTCAATTAAGTACATCATGAATACGCACATCCTTGATAATGATTTAATAATAATTAGAAAACGAAGGTTATCAACCTCCTCACCTCGTTTTTCCGCAAGCACACTACTTTGTCAATCCATCAATAATACTTAATTAGTTAGTTATTGTTGTTTTAAGGGGCGGAACTACGAGGTCATCTGCCCCTCAATAATACTTATTACAACAAAATATGAGTCACTACAAACTCATCTTTACAACAATTCAGTGCTTCAATTAGCATGATCTAAATTCACAACAATATAATAATGCATTACTTCATAAATACGGAATAACCCTTCGTATTTGAATTCAATATTTCCTCGCAGACCTCTTTCTCAAAAATATGTTTATACGGCATAACATTCCCTCGTATATTCTATAATAAACTTCATATAACTTCATTACTCCTGCTTTCTTAAAAGCGATACCATAATATTTACCCTTTTTGTTTTACCACAACATTACTTGTTGTTCATACTGTACTTCAGTAAATAGTGATCATTTAAAACTTGTAAACTGATTGACCTCCCTGAAGTTTACTTCGCAAAGTTACTATGATATCAAAAAATGTTTCTAATATTTAATAATTATACATACATGTCTCCTCGTACTGATCTTACCTCAAAATTCTACATAGTTGCAAAATCGCGTCAACATTGCCCCGTGACGTTGCAAACATGTTAAAATAACTTCACTGTAATTTTAGGTATTCGATTTATCTTAGTTATGTCTGGATCAAAATATTCCCTACATCATAATAAGACAATAAAATCTTCCATGAAGATTTATTCCTAATCCTTGAATAATTAGTGAAAGATCAAAGGTTTCCATTTAGTCATAACAAAGTCAGCTGATATAACGAATATCATTTCAATCCAATGTCTTCATTGCAAATTTCTACTTGAAATAGCGAAGCAATATTAAAAATTAATCTTGCCAGATCGTCGAAGCGTTAATAATATCAAACCACACTTTGATATAAATGTTTATCGGTAACGGTCAATAAAATCTTTCTCCTAGTTAAAATCTTCTTACAGAAAAATACCCAACTTCATTAATCCAAACGAATGCATGCGCTCAAAATCCAACATGTCGGACATAAACACAACATCGAACTATAATAAATTACCGACATGGAATACGCACCGTCCATATGTTCGCGTAAATAAACTGGCGAATATGAGACAAGAAATAGCACTGTACCTTAGAATCACCAACACTAATTTCTACACAGCGCATTTTCTTGAAACGACTCCGGTGACAATATTACTGAGGGGCGGCAGATGTAAACATATGACCTTCATATGGCATTGCAAGCACACAGAGCGCATGCGTCGGTCGGCCAGAGAGCTTGGAACATGGAGATATGCTACCTAGCGCACCACCCGATCACAAAATTCTAGTTACTGAACAGATATTTATGAATATTTATGTTAGAACATAAAATTGTTATAATAATTATCGTCGAACATAAACAGTCGTATACAACTCGCCTATAATGGTAATTAAGACACTCGTATGGAAATTATAAAACTCGCATACGCTCGCTTTATAAACATACTCGTGTCTTAATTATAGCCATTATAGGCTCGTTGCATAATGTACTATTAAGACACTTACTTCAATTGAGAAAATCGAAATTCCACTCAACTATCTAGAAGTTCCAAAATTGTAGCATCGAAATCACTGTTGGACTGAAGAACAATATCATCCAACTTGAAATCCAAATTTAAATAAAATCGAAGAAAATCGAAATCAATCAACAATCATAATATATCGAAGAATGGTGCTCAAAGAAATTGTCAAACTACTCTATACTACTAAATAGTAAATCTCGTCGATCTACATTTGAAGAATCTAGTAGCAGCAATGGGTATAAGAAATACTCTGGTGGTCCAGTATCTCTGCACAAGAGAAGTCTCGAACTGCTGGCCTCCACTCCGGACGTACAGCTATCTCGGGATACGAACTCACTTTCCCAGATCTGCCTCTGCTCCATCGGGATGCGAACTCCTCTCCTCCTGGCTTCCAAGAATACCATGCTTCAAGCGTTAGGTGGGACTATTCCTACCTTCTTCTTTCCTCAAGAGATGTCTTCGTTCTTCTGCGATGTTTCTTGTAGTTAACAATCATATTTGAGCAATGACGTTTGGAGATAATCATGATTTCTGACCATTAAATATTTCATATTTGGTGAAAATATAGTAGGTAGAAATATGTTCGATGTAACTTGATATAATTTTGATGAAGTTCAATAGCAATGTTTGAGTTGCTCACTGAAGTCATATCACTTCTGTCTAATGTATTCCAGTCGCACATTATGAATTACTCCCTCTCTATAGTCTTCGTAAAATCACAATTCGTCATTCCGTCAAGATTCGTATTAACCTTCATAATGGAAATGTTGATACGAGTTATCACAATGTGCATTTATACACGTAGCTAAGATAATGTCAATAGCTTCAATTCGATTCTATGAAAGTTCGTTTCACTGTATAAACCTTCGTAACTTGCTTCTCTGCAGAACGTAATCTTTCAATCTTAGCGCGACTAACTTCACTCGTAGCTTTCTCTCCAGAGCACATTTGCATACAATACTGTTACATATGTCAGTATAATGCACTGATAATAGTTCGTGATTCAATAAATATTCAAGCTTCACTGCGAATAAATGATATATACTGTTCGTCTTACCAGCGACACACGCAAGTTAATCTTCTCATTTCTATGGTGCAACCTCGCTATTGTCTTTAGTCCGGCCGTGCCTTTAACCCTTGACCCGAACTGCGGTCGCATCAAGGGGTCTAATATTCCCCGCACTTCACTTAGTCGGGCTGAGAAATATCACATTCAGCTGCGCGACTGTTCTACTCGAACGACAACGAAAAAAGAGCCACAAATCATCGCGTCAGTTTCGCACCTCAACTAATTTCAGCGCCATTTTCCAGTTGTGGGGAGAAAAAGCGCATATCTGTACTTATCAATAATACATTGTACTGCGTACTGCTTCTGCCTTAATAATCCTGAATAACTCTTTTCTATTAATTTAGGCATTTTTCCAAACAATAAAAACTTCTTTATAGGACTAGGAGTGAATTGGTAATTAGCATAATTACATTTTCAGAGTCTTCCGATCATGCACATCTCTTCTCATTGGTTATTCCACTGCATCAAATCAGATAAATAGCATCAGATTCCTCGTAATATTGGCACGGTTTCAGCTTGTTGCTAGGCGAAATGACCTCGGTGGGCGGTCCCATAATGCACTGTAGCACGTGTCAAACCCTCGCTTCTGTGTAGAAACTGGTTTCCTTGCGCTCTCCCAGTATCAAAGTTTCAATGCAAATCCTTTATCATGGGCTTTAGAAATCACCAGATAAATTTTCCCAACAAAGAATACGAATCCGGGCTCAGTACATAACTCCATGGCATATATATGTTAAAATCCAACATGGCGACCATCCGAAATATTTAGAAGGTTCTCAATATCAACGAATATACTAGTATTACAGCAATCAAAGTGAAGTCTTGTATGTTGATAGTGGCAATTACGATATATGAAAATAGGCTATAGGCCTATAGTTCTTCACGGAACTACTTGTTAATTCTATACATTCCATATAATTGGCATGCACTATCTGTACAATACATGACCTAATAACTGCAAAACCTCATTCGTCATCAGTGCAGTTTTAAAAATCAATACTAGATTTTAATATTTCCAATAACAATAATATTTTTTTTTTTTTTTTTTTTTTTTAGGGGTGAAGAAATGTATTTACCCACATATTGTCGGTCTCCTGAGTGGCAGACTACCGACTAAACCCCTCCCCCCCCCCCCTTCCCCGTTACTCACTAGCTTGGGCCAGGTTATGACATTACTTCAATGTGCTCTTGAAGAAACTGTCTATTTTGGACCCACCGTCCACAAGAGAAGTAGGTGTGATTAGCATTAATAATAATAATTAATAATAATAATAATAAAAGACATAATGGACAGAGAGCGATTTAGACGACTAGTTAAGGAGTTTCCATGTTTCCAGGAGACAGGGGAGTTGCCAGTGAGGAAAGAAAGATCTTACACGGAGACACAGAAGAAGGGAGTGGGAGAGAGGATGAAGAGATATTGGCAGAGAGTGAAGACAAAACATAATGTAAAAGCTGTCAAACGTGGTCTATAGTTGGCCGTAACGAATAAATACATAATAGGCTATAATAATAATAATACGGGTTTTGTGTTTCGATTTACTTCTGTTATTCAAAAGCACATCCACATTGGATTCTGTCTGGATCATATGTGGGGTCATCCGCTCTTCTCCATCTTTCTCTTCAGCTGTTGCTTCTTTTTCTTCAGCAATAAAATAGTAACAAGTGAAAGTTTCACGAAGCGATGAAGAATTGCCGTACAGAGTTTCAAGATCAGAGGGATATATAACACGCAACAGAGAGCGAAAAGTAATCGCGCCAGAAAGCAGATGATGGACTGCTAATCGGTGTGGCAGTAGTAGTGTGTCTATTTGTAATTAAGGTGACGATTGGGAAGGCGGTGGCTGTGGCATTAAGTTGGGAACCACCCCGGCATTCTAGAGTAGAATTGGGAGATCACGGAAAATCACTCTCAGAATAGCTGAGGTGGGAATCGAACGCACACCCTTCTCAGTTTTGCCTCACGAGGATGAGTGAACCCCGTTCCATCCCTAAGACCAGAATTAAATATCTTTGCAGAGCCGGGAATCGAAGCCTGACCACCGGTGGGTGAACAAGGAATGCTATCCGCTACCCCATGAGGTGGTCGGTCTTTGAAGGCCAGCGCTTAACTGACTGCGCCATTCATCCCGACAATTCTAAAAGAGAAATCGACAAAATTCATCTTTTAAATATCTGATCTTCACATAGTTAGTAGATTCCGGCTTCTTGTGTAGTTATCCACTGACACTCTTGAGATCCGGGTTCGATTCCCTGCTTTGCCAAGATATTTAATTTGAGTTAGCTAGTTATTGAGGTTATAACTACGAGGTCATTTGTCCCAAACAAATTAATTCTGATTTGGGGGCTCGAACGGGATGCACTCAGCCTCGCGAACCAATACTCAGAAGGATACGGGTTCGATTCCCACCTCAGCTGTCCTGGAAGTGTTTTTCCGAGATTTCCCACTTCTACTCCACGCAAATGCTGGGTTAATTTTTAACTCAAGTGGCCACGATCATCTTCTTCCCAATCCTAGCCTCAATTATTACAAATACACTCACTACTACAGACATCACAATAACACAGGTTAACTGACAAAACATATACATATACACAGAGTTGTTCGCTTGGCAAAATAACCACGTTGTCGCAAGCCCCTAAATGTGTCAACGATAACTTTGCTTGTTGTAAAGCTGTATGATTTTCGACCTCCTAATGCTTCGTATTGGTGAAAAACTGCACTCCGTGCTTCACGGCGTGCTTGTGTGAAATCACAGCACAGCCTTTCACGAGGAAATATCCTGGTGGATTAATTCTGTATGGAGAATAATCCGTGGTATTAACGAGCTGCACACTGTAACTCCTGGCTCGGCAAAGAGAATGGGGAAACGAGAGTTGCATTACTTTATGGTTCAGAAATAACGAGTTAATTAAGAAGGTTCAATAATGTAATCATTGAAAGATTAGCCTAGATTTTCAAATCACTATTTTGTTAATGACATTCTGTGACGTTCTAATGCAAAATTGATACAGTATTAGAAGAGAAATCAATTAATGGTGTAAATAGCTCTCAATGCTGCGAGGTTCTGCAAATCAAGTTCGTTCATTTTGAATCCGTATCCGTTATTAGTTCTGTAATTGTATTTTATAAGTATTTCATGATTTATAATAATAATAATAATAATTTACCAGTCTGTTGTTGTAATTGTTGATTCATTAAGGGGCAATGCGACATCGTGGTCATTTTAGCCCCGTAGAAGAGTGGGTGAGGAGAGATGTTTCTGGCGACTGCTAATGAAGAAAAGAGATAGGTTGGTAGGATACTGTGCCCAAATCCAGTGGCTTAGTTTTGAGGCTACAGGCCACAATGCTAAGTCCAGAATTGAAAGTTTGTATAGCGTGCGCCAAACATTCTTAGAAGCATTTCGAAGGTTTTGACAGCCAAGAAGTGATTAAGTGACGTAGACCGAGAGCGTCATAGTCGAGGCTAAATGTCATTAAATATTTCCCGATGGAGTAGAATCTTGAGACTTATATCAGATTACTGGCACGGACAAGGGAGGAAGTATGTGCTTTATTTCGAGGAAATTGATTGAGCGGAGGCTGAGATATGAGATGATTTAGTGCCAGCATTTTCTCCGCAGTGACCTCGAGCAGCCAGTCGAGGAGTATATAAGGCACGCCCGCTCGAGCCATGTATGTTCACTTCTCCATCAGCACTCCGTTGCTATGGACGGGCAGTACTACGTAAGCGCTCTAGCCGCTAAACACTCTACAACTCCGAACACTGTTATAATCTTCATGCACATGGTTGCAAAGTCTTCGTTACTTACAGCACAGTTGCTGGGACTTAGTGTTTCGACAGTACATGGTTACTGGTATTAGGAAAGTGTTAAACATTTTATGTGATCTTCGAACTTTTCAACGTTATCACCGAAGTGATACAAGTTTGTGGCAACTGGTAATTATTTACTGCTACAACTGGACATATGGTAGACTTTGTCTACATTTCTTTCTTCTGTCCACAATTATCCAAAGCTGGATTATTTAATCCAACAGTCAGAGGACAAGCTTTTGTCTTGTTAATAGACCAGCCAAGGTAAATCAGTGCTTTTATTACCATTCTTGTACAGTACAATTCTTAAGGCGATATTGGGAATACAGGTTTGCCTTGTGCGATCTGAAGAGTGAGAAGCTCTGGCCAGCCAACTAGACATAATTTGTACTCGTACTGAACAAGATTGTAAGCGTATTAGGAGTACTGAACACATCACAGTTGGATCATGTTATTAATTTTCATCATGGATCATTTTGATCAGACCCCTGTCAACTTTACTTCAGCTTTTGAAGCTGGCAACATTTTTCTTCAAGATATTATGGCTTCAAGAATGAATACCACTATGTCTGTGTAGACAGCTTGTGGGTATAAAATGGAGGTCGATACAAGATTATAAATACGTGTCCTAATGGGGACAAGAGAAGACTGAATAATCTGGTTCAGACCAGATTACAACCATCAAGATCTAGAAGAATGTAAGCTACAATTTGCATTATTTTATGCGTAGTTAGCTGGATTTTCTCATATTTTTCTATAGTCTTACCAACACATATTTTCTATTCATCGAGATGTTGTTTTTTTTTTTGCTGTTGCAAAAATTTTTCTTTTGAAATAGAAGCTTTGATCTGAGTTGTTTTTACACTCAGAAGTCAATGATTCGAAATTTATGGACGAGCAGAACGAGCATTTATTTAATTTTGAATGTTTTTTTAATCGCGGTCATCAGCCGTAGTAACTGAAGATTTAATCAGAAATTTAATTTGAGGAATGGATATTTATCCATTATTTAGAAGTCATGGATGATATTCCCCGAACAGTTTAACAACTTTAAATCCATTCTGATGAGGAAATAATAATAATAATAATAATGTTGATTTAACAATAATTAATATTATTTTTCTATTTTCTGAAATAATAATAATAAATATTTGTGATTTCTAATAATCATTTTCAGGTTGTATGATTTATACATTTGACATTTGAAACAATATTCTAAGATCGGATACTTGTTGATTCCGAAGGTTAGTGGTTAACGCATGCCCACAAATAAATAACATATTATTTCTGTGGAATTATTCCACGCTTGCACTATGCATTTAAATCTTTTAGAAGACACGGAAAGTAATGATACGGGAAGCTAAAAGCATGTATAAAACAGGGTTTCTGCTAGAGTTTGTATAAAATAAAATCATTATTGAGCAACGTCTTTCAAAACTTTTGGCTAAGAATAGACACGGTGTGGAGTTATTCATGTTTTAAACTGATGGTAAAATTATTATTGTAAACTCATTGGTGGAGTTCACCAATTTATAAATCTTCCAGTTGTCGTAACAAGCAAAGGCTTGATTATTCTGTATAATTTGGGAAGATATAATAGTTGTGTGTGCAGAGAGTTTAATATGCCATTCTGAGTGCGCAATTATGTCGCAGGAATGAGGTTGTGTGAAATGAAGCATCAATCATATTGTAGGTTGGATGTCTTTGAATTTTGTAGAGGAGTCGAATTTAGCCACACTTTCGTCGAAATATAACCAAAGGTTATTTTGTTGAGCCATCATTGTCAATTTACAGTTTACCCACGTGTTCTAGAAGTATCCCTAGTAATTGCTTACCCGAAAATTGTTATTGTTCAACTTGTACCTTTCGTTACGAGAAAAACTTTGCCGTTGTCTAGATGCTAATTATGATCGAATGGGCCGATGCTATTAATTATTTAAAACTGTTACTTGTTAACAACCACTACAAACTGAGAGGATTTTGTGATCCTATAAAAATATATAAACATTTTGCAAATAAGTTTGATGATTAACATATTTGACATTTTGTCAAATTATTGTAATTTTGATAATAACAAATGAAATTGTTTCATGATAAATTTTCTAAATAATATTTCCAATTTTCTAAATAATATTTCCAAATGATAATTAATTGATTAAATGGTTGAATCCATATGGAATGAAATTTATATTTTGTTGATAATAATATTTTGACAATTATTTATGATTGAGTCAAAAGCTCTGAATAGGTTTTGGATCGAGAACAGATGGTTAAATAAACATTTTCTGTTTATCGAAGTTCGTCGAATCCAAATGCTCAAGGTCTATGTAAATTATGTTGTGTTCTATTTATTGTTAATAAATTTTTATTTGAACAAATCTTGATATAACTGAATCCTGAAGGGTTAGTTAATTTGCTACGATATTTTGAAAAAAGTGAACTGTGACATATTTTCAACGAGTGATATTTTTTTCAATCTGTGAATTCTCAAACAATATAGGGATCAGTAAAGACAATTAAATTTGCACTGACAAAACCCTACTCCTGTAAATAATTCTTTTGAGCGAAGTCAACAGGACTATTATTTTGACTTTCGTCTCAATTGTTAAGTGTTCCTGTTTTGCTGAAATTGTATATTTTGTACATAACTTATGATTCGTCATTCATCTTTAATGCCATTTTGGCATTCCTTCAGTCAATATTTGAAAGTTTTAAATAAAATTAGATAATTTTATCGGATGCTTTCATTTCAGAAAATCTCCTTCTATCCTTATTGTTGCATCGAGTCGAAAATCAGTAAAGCATGTTTTTGTTGAGTTATTGTAGTCACTTTAACCCATCTGGCGCCCCGGGATATTTTGATTCTCGTGCTGACTGATTTTTGGTGAAATGCATATGTGGTCGTCCGGACTTCGGTCTGAACAGGCACAATACATACTAAGACATCCAGGAATAGCAAACTTAGTTATGGAAGAAAGGGTCGAGGATAACAATTGTAGGGGTAGACCAAGGTTAAAATATATTAAACAGGTTGCCTCGGATGTAGGATGTGATAGCTATGTAGAGATGAAACGATTAGCTCAGGACAGGGAACCATGGAGGGCTGAATCAAACCAGTCAAAAGACTGAAGACTCAAACAACAACAACAATAGACTTGGATGTGTGTGGGATTTTTCTGATAACCTGTATTATTGTGAAGGAAGAAAGGAAGAAAACTTGTAGTTTTACGTGACCATTGATCTCGCGGGACCTCCTTTTTAAGTGGTTCCCAAACCACAGTACATGGCATTTCACTTCCGAAAATCTCACATGTATTGATCGGGAATCGAACCCAGTTTACCGTGGTTAGAGGCGAACAGTTTGACCACCGCGCTACCACGCCCCTTGTATTATTGTGGTGTCTTTAGTAGTGTATTTAGGCTAGGATTCGGCTGGATGTGGCCTTAAGTTAGCAAACTGGATTAGAACTGTGAAACCACGGAAAACAACTTCTAGGATTGCTGAGGTGGGAATCAAACCCACCTCCTCTTAATTGCACCTCACGAGACTGAGTATACCTCGTTACAGCCCTCAGACCAGAATTAAATTTCTTGGCAGTGCGAGGAATTGAACCCGAATTTCTGTGGCGACAGACAGGAGCGCTAGCCGTTACACCTCGAGGCGGTGCCAGCCTATTGTCTTGATATTACAATTTTCTGCGTTTTACGATCAAAGTTATCCAACTTCTCTGACCTGATATGCTCCAAGCAATATTTAGACATTCCTAAATTTCACTCTCATTTCCCTGTGTTCGGTTATGCGGCTCTCACCTCCGGTGTTTGAGGCAGTGGGATCAAATCTCGGCAACAAAATACAATGTAATACAAGATGTTCAGGAAAGAACATAAAGCCTACTTTCTCCTAAATATATGGGTATAGTTATAAATCTTTGTCTTTATCACTTCCTAATTTCTTCCAATTCGAAGTGCAAATTGGCACACTGGATTTGAGGAGTGACGTTCAAACCATAGTTTATAATTTACTCCAGCATTTTCCAATTTCATCAGCAAACACTCCAAACAACGTAGGTATTCAGTATATTAACACCGACTACTTACAATAATTTAAACTTCGTTGCTCTAAACGTATCACTGGGAGAAACATATTTAATATACGGGTACCTATTACACAGCTAATTTGTAATCGCGCACGGCTAACGAGAAACACAGGCCATGGCGCGTAAACCAAACCCTTCTGTGACGTAGGCAATGCACTGCTTGATGGTGCTTGTACGTTTAAGTCGAGAGCAATTCATAAGCAGCAGAAATGCAATCAATGTTCATAAAATGGACGCAGTTTAGATATTCCGTGTGTTTTCAAACACGTAAAATTGTACTGTATAGGTTTGCAAAACTACGCCTGTTGAAGTTACTCGTTTCAAAAATCCACGTGAACTAGGACTGAAGGGTTCGTTGTGTCTTTAATAGCTACAACGAGTAGGCTACAGTAAGTTGAGTTGTAGATTCTGTGACCATCGTTCTGAGTTAAATTATGTGCACATGAGTATAATTAGATCAAAGAATCTTGCAGCACAGAATAGATATCATTAACTTATTGTTGTTTCAAAGGGCGGAACATCAATTAATACGTTTATAGAAGAGATCTGCGGAATACACTCGCCACCGACTAAAGACTTGTATCAATACCTACCATGAAGACAAGTGATAAATGAATACCAACATTTATACAGGTTCAATGATGTAGACAAGATCACTCGGAATCACACCGGCAGTAAAACGAAGACCATAGAATATTATGTTCGTGAATATATTTCAATTATAAAAACGTTTGATACATTTATGTACGGTATATCTTTCACTTTTAAGAAGTATACATGAATACATTGTCCGGCGTCATTCATAGCTTTTCATAACCTTCCTGAACACTTTGTAACCTCAAGTAATTCAACATAATTAACAAGCAGTCGCCAGGGAAAGATAACATTCGTTATGTGTATTTTGTATATTGTACTGAAACGTGTTATCTTGTGTCCAATTACAACGATTAATGGTCTACTGGTTGTACATAGAGTAGACTACAGGAGGTGTAGCAACAGAACTACATTGCTGATGTCACTAAAACGCACCAGGGCCAGTCATTCTCGTTGGCCGTGATAATTGCGCCTAATCTTGGGGATGTGTGCGCTCTGTTGAAAAAAAAAGAAACTTTTCAATTATACTGTAGGCATGGGTTCACTAACTGGCCGGAATAGAGCGCAGCTCGCGTCTAGAAGGCTGTGGTTAGCTCATACATAGTTCACCTAATGAAGATGTCATTCCAGTGGAGAATGTTGTTTTAATTAAATATATATTTTCCAATAAAAATGCGCCATATAATGCTTTATTTTATAACGACTCAGTATTCAAGAAACAATAAATAAAAAAAATTGAATCAAAAAATCAACTCTGATAGGAATTGAACCACGGCCATCCCGGTAGAAGACGAAAGCCCTAACCACTCAGCCAATCGTGCACACACCAACTAAGCGTTAGAAACCAATTTAGATAGAACGTTCTAGCAAATAATGACTTGGACTAAACTATTTCTTCACTGGAGTATATTTCAAACCGAGTTCATTTCATATAAAGTTCATATAATTTTTATCACTAGGCTATATTGCATGCAACATACTGAAATCAGTAAAATATAGGTCAGAAATAGAGATCAGCTGCCATCTTGTCAAATAACCGAGACGACTCTGCTTTTTAATGTCACTTCTAGACTATACTATCACAATGTAAACCTTTAATTTCAAACGGTCCACGTCATTTAGAACAGATAAAACGATTCTTGGTTCGATAATCGGAACTGGTGGGCCCCATGTTATGGATTATAAAGTTTGCATAATTCACACAGCCGCCATCCCGAAATGGTAAGGTTGATGACCTTGTAATTTAAGCACAAGACGCGTCCTATATGAAGGTATGTTGTTACGAAATTTGGTAAAGATCCGATGATTAGTTTGGTCGTAATGCATTATTAAATTTTGATCATTTGAGTGGTCGCCATTAAGGTTTGGTAAAGATGGCGGCAATATAAAACGTGACACTGAGCCCTTTACCAGTGCTACCTCTGTACCAAATTTCGTTCAATTCGGTTTAACCTTGTTCGAATTGATGGGGGGGGGGCAGACATTCAGAGTACACACACTCACACACACACAGACACACAATTTTTGGCCCTGTGTTGATCTCATAAGTCTTCTTTCATTTTTTGCAGAAATCGAAAGTAGGCTAATACAGTAATATGACATGGCATGAAATATCGTAAAACAATTATTATTATTTTATTTATTTTATTATCATTATTCTTAGGTGTGAAGCCTCCGTGGCTTAGGTGGCAGCACGCCGGTCTCCCACCGCTGGGTCTGTGGTTCAAATCCCGGTCACTCCATGTGAGATTTGTGCTGGGCAAAGCGGAGGCAGACAGGGTTTTCTCCGGGTACTCCGGTTTTCCCTGTCACAATTTCATTCCATCAACACTCTCCACTATCATTTCATTTCATCTGTCATTCATTTAATCATTGCCCAGGGGAGTGCGACAGGCTTCGGCAGGCGGCACAGTTCATATCCTCGCCACTAGATATTCATTCATTCCGTTCCATGACCCGGTCGGTCGACTGGAAGTAGGCTGTGGATTTCATTTCCATTATTATTATTAGGTGTCTGACAGGCCACGGCTGCTTTCTTCCACACCCCTGCCCAGTTTCATTCACCATCATTCATTTCATCTCGCATTAACTCCTCTCATGAGGTTGGCGTCTGTAAGGACATCCAGCCGTAAAAAACATTCCCCACAAAGACTTTCATCGCATCTCATCCCCAACCCCGTTGGGAAACGGGAATAGCCTAATAAGGGGTAGACAAGCATACATACATTATTATTCCTATGTGACTGATATGATTGCTGGGACAAATAGATGGGAGCAATGGCAGGTAGGTACTCGTTATGATGAAATAAAGGCTACGTTAGAAATGAACACGCTAGATGAAGCTGTTCGTATGAGCCGACTCAGATGGTGAGGTTGTGTGAAGAGAATGGGAGAGAAAAATTTCCTAAGAGGTTAATAAGTTCAGTTGTAGAGGGTAAGAGAAGCATAGGAAGCGATGGTTACATTCAGTATTGAATGATTTCAAAATGAGAGATGTAGAAACGGATGAGGCCGCAGTGCTAACTGCTAATAGGGGATCATGTAGGTGAAATGCAAAGTAGGCTCAAATGAAAATGTATGTATATTATTATTATTATTATTATTATTATTATTATTATCATCATTTAACACGTCACTATGAGGTAAAGGTATTGAGAGACATAGCAGCGTCGAACATTAGTCACAAAGGATTTTTTAAAAGTGCTGGTAAATCAACCGACACTAGAACACAAGTCGATCTTAAGCCCTGATCAAACCAACAACTTTCTGCTTTGACGGTAAGCACTCGTTCATCGAACAGGATAATACGTTTGAGCAGCTCAAAATTGGAAGGAAAGAGCAATATAATGGTATTCTGCTTTTTGAACCCCATGACATTCTATTCATTCCACTTTTCTTGCATTTTAAAGGTATTAACGCACTCATTACACAACTTTGAATGGGTCCATGTCAGCATACCAAGAACACCAGTATTATTCTTGCTCAGCCCAGTGACTTAGCATTGAAAGCGCTGCCCTTTACAGGACACCGAACATAAACAAGCTCGCAAGACCAGGCGATAATACCGGGCCCTTTGTCCGACCTTATAGTCCAAGTTCTTCACAGTCCATTGGCGTAATATGCATGTCGTTTCAACCCACAGACTGGTATTAAATTTCTTGGCAGAGCCGGGAATAGATCCGAGACCACAGGTTTGTTAGCCAACAAGGTCAGTGAATTTCCATCGAGGCGGTCTACGTCAACAAGTTTGCGAAAGCTAACTTTAAAATACGAGGAGTGTTCAAATGAAAAAGTACGAAACGATACTGTGGTTCAATTTATTCGTTATTGAAAAGTAATCACCACAGCCCTGTGCACAGGTGTCCCATTGCTTCACTAGCCGCAGGATTCCCTGTTCCCAGAAGTCTTGTGGTTGTGATAGGAGCCAATCCTGTACGGTGTCCTTTAGTTCGTCGTCCGATTGGAAACGTTTTCCCTTGTGATGTTTTTTTAACGGAAGTCGCAGGGTGACAAGTCCGGGTGTAGGGTGGGTTGTCATGTTGCTCCCACATGAACGTGGCCAATACACCTTGCGTGACGTTAGAGACGTGTGGGCGAGCGTTATCATGGAGCAGAACCACTCCCTCCGTGAGCAATCCAGGCCGTTTGTTATTGATGGACTTGCGTAGGCTACGGAGTCTCGCACAATATACGTCACTGTTAATGGTTCGTCTCAAGGAAAAAACGTAGTATTTCGAGTGCCATATCGTCAGTACGCTTTGAAACCACCCTCGTATGGAATTATCGTATATTCGCATCTCTACCATTAACTGGGAACAGCGCGAGAAGTTCTGAATGGGAGATGAAGCTGTAATCCCATTCATCTCGATGTTTTGTAGCATGTCCACGGTTACGTGTTTCATTATCTCCAAATGGACCAATTTAATTCGTCTGACGTGAGGCAATGATTGGCTGTGAGTAATGCTTTGCTAATCAAGCTATCACAAAGACTCTACAAAGCACATGTAATGGAGCTAATGGATTTCATTGAATCCGTGCAGTGCTATGAAGGGCTTCATTGCAACCTAACCTACTTAAATGTTACACAAGTGTGAAATTCAATTCACGTGATCAGAGGTTTGTTACAAGATATTCCTAAAAAAAACTACTTTCTGGTTTTGTGACTACAGCGATCTTTGAATTAGAAGCTTTGACTGTTAACGTCGTGACATCCACAAGAGGATTTGGAGGTTTTCAGCTATTTTAATGAGATCGATCATTTAGAGTGTGCATCAGATGGGGTATATCTGTCCGCGATTATAGAGCATTTCGGGCAGCAGGCTTTGTCTCAGATCACTGCCTAGTAAAGGATAACTTCAAACTAAAGTTAAAGTACCAAATAAGACTCACGATCGCACAACCATGTGCCTTTGACAAACTTAAAGATCCTAACATTTCTAGTATTATTTCCATTCAGCTGCGGAATTTGATATAGCCTACTCGACGAAGTACCTGACATTGAAGACCAATGACCCATAGTCTAGATCTCTTTATTTCACTGTGCATAAGATATAATTGGACGGCAACGAGGGAAATGTAAGACGCAATGGATTTAAGGATGATCATGGTAACTGATAGACGAAAGGAAAATGGTGATGATCTGAAGAATGCGGCCCAATGTTACGCCGAATTTGATCCCGATGTGACGAGACCTTGCCGTTGTAATAGAAATATCTGACTCCTGCAGAATGAGAAAAAGGCCCATGTAGCCCCGTGTACTTTGGGTGTGTGACGAATCTGTCTGATAACCAGTGTTAATAGTGATGGCTGAATTTGTGTGTGTTATCTGTGATTGAGGTAAGGACTGCATTTAACTTCATATGAACAGAATAATGCCAGAGTAAAAGAACCACAATCCGTGATCAAAGACTCCGGAACTGGAACAGAATACCGTGTCTCAACCAAATTCTAGTGAGCCTCAAACTCAGGTGGCTAAATCTTGTCTGAACAGCTAACACTGCTCTTCAACAAGTGCTGACAATGAAATAAACTTAAATTTCCAGAACACTGTCTCTCCTGTAGTTGACGGCACGAGTATATCAACATTTTTAATTCTGCATGTAGGCCTATCGCACGGGAAGTTGATTCTACTTACTTTGCTACCATTATAGATGCTAATTACAATCGGGAAACACTATATTCGTACTCTAATAAGGAAATTATCGAAGTATTAACTTTGGAGCAATGAACTGACGAAAACATTTGTCGCCATGTTGGAAAAGGCAATGTTGAAGGAAACTGCCAACTTCACTTCACCGCACTCCCCTGAAGCCACTGGCTGCACTTACCCACACTCTTGAAGACACCGACTCGTCTAAGCCGCTATTGGTCTGCCGAGGTTAGGGTAGGGGGATACTAAAACCATTGGTCTGCTGACGTTAGGGTAGGTGGATACTAATCCATTGGTCTTCCGTGATTAGGGTAAGTGAATACTAGGGGCAGATGTTCAACAACAACAACAACAACAACAGCATATGGCTGGATACTAAAACGAATGGTCTATGAACGCTCTAATGTGCGGAGCGAGCGAAGCGAGTGGAACATAAACATTTATACTTGCTATTATCCCCATACCCTAGAAATTGATACCCGAATCACTGTTGTCCAAAAATTACTAATAGTGATAATATCCACTGAGCGCCAATTCTGCGATCTAGCACCAAACGTGGTCAGATTGGCACTGCTGAAAAATGCGTTAACATCCCCTAGTGGCAAACAGTTTAGTTCCTTCGCCTCTATCCGGTTTCTATAGAAAATCATTACTATTTTTACGGCGGTACACTTCGTATAACACAGGAGTTCCAAATTTCCAGACGACTGAAGGAAAGGAATCATACTCCAGCTACCCAAAAAAAGGTAGCATCTCCGAATTTCCGACGACCATTGGAATGGTCCAGTTGAGAGAAGAGCAATCACACTTCAGAAGTGGTAGATCGTCCTGTGAACAGATTTTGTATTTCGCACATTATTGAACAATGCAATGAATTTCGTCAACCACTCTCAATAAACTTCGTGGATCTTAAAAGAGCTATGTGGCAGCTTTTATCCTAAATCACTGTCGGTTTGGCGTGCTACCAATTTTCATCACCATGTTAGGAACCTACATCTGAACTCTACCTGGTGTGGGTCTTGACAGTCTTTTTTTTTTTAAATCACCACCAGAGGTCGACAAGGATGTATCCATTTTACAATCTTAGTCATCGTTTCGTTAGACTTTTACTAAGAAAATCTACGCCGCATGTGAGAGCAGGTATCAATTGGATCAATCAAGACTACCTAACAGACTTCTACTTCGCAGACTATATTGCGCTCTTGGCTACAGGCCGTCAGTCTACATATTAGAACAGATAACAAACCACGAAGGGCGGGGCCGTATGCCTTCCTTCGGAGGGGAAGTAAAGTCGGCGGTCCATGTCATAGATTTATGGCATGTTAAAGAACCTTCCATTAATTACACCTGTGTGAAGCTAATTTATATATAGATTCAGAATGCAAACAACGCTCTTAGGTTCCTACGTTCGTTGCCAGGAGCCGACTGCGGTGGTGTCTGGTAGCTAAGTTCTGAACTGGTAGTCGTTGACAGTCGCCTTTGGCGGCAAAAGTAGGAACTATTTGAAAAATTCAAAGTCTGCAGTCCTTACTTGAATTAAAAAACACATAACACACACTAATACAGTTATCACAATTAACACCGGTTATCAGACAGATTCTACACATACCCAAAATACACGGGGCTACATGACCGCGTAGTCGCAGCTCCTAAACTGAGGAACCAACCAACCAACCGACCAAGAACTACTTGGATGGAGTCAGTCCAGAAATTCACCTTGAGGAGCTTCGAAACAAAATTCGATACAACCACGTGTACTACATCCATGCTTATGTGGTCCTGGGAAGAGTATTGGCTGAAGCATTACTTAAAATATGACTCTACAGTCAACTGCTATCAAATCCTACAAAAGTGTCAGTGTTTTTTACATTCAGCAATGATTACGTTGTTTGACTTATCGGATTTTGTTCCGGCGCTCCTCATTTAGGAAGCAACGCTAAACATGTTGGTGGGGCTGAAACCGAAATATCGTATCGGCCCAAGGCTGGGAAAATGTATGTATTTTCTAATAATTGGCCACGTCTGTAAAAGAAAAATGGCAGGACGACGCTTTTCTGTAGCCGCCTTCGCTGGTGTCTCCAGATCTGTAGGGCTTGGATTCGATTCCCAGCTCGACCAAAAATGTTATTCTGGGCTGGAACGGGGCACATTTATTCTCGTGAGGCAAATCTGAGAAGAGTTCAATTTCCACCTCAGCTTTCTAATAAGTAGGAAACCACGGAAAACCACTTCCACTCCAGGCAAATGCCGGAAAGCTTGCTATCTTAAGTCCACGGCTTCCTCCTTCGATCACAAGTACCCACACTATTACCAACACAGCCATCGCGATGCCAAACAGATTCCACACATATACCTAAGTACACAGGACTACGTGACCATGATGTCGTAAAACCCCAAAACAACAACAGGTTTTTCAATCGCAACGATTCATTGACTGTCGGCGGGAGTTGAATGAGCTTCTGCGGTATCTACAACTCGCAGGATCTTTGATGTATTCTCAATATGAGGCTGCATATTTGTGAGAGAGATGTAACTTATCTGGGCTAGAGTTAAGTTGAAAATTTCCTTGAATAAATGTTAAAACATTGAAGGAAACCTCCCACCTCGGGGATACCGGCTACTCTTCGGCTTACCAGTCTTGCTGGTGACCCTCAATCTGGGCCATAGCTGTGTGTATCGAGTCTTGCTGTTTGGTTGGCAGAACCAACTAAAAGCTTTTCTCTTTGACGCAACAAGGACGTGGTCACAGAAATTCAAACAAATATGCTGACAGGAGCTCCGGGACGGCAAGGCGTGGCTTCCTCTTCTCCCTCGGTCTTCAACCCATTGATTAGCTCCTAATTGAGGTTGATATTGCCACTTGTTTTGTGCGCAGAAGAAAAATCTGTTCTACAAGCTATACTGTATTTCAAACAAACTATGTGCTAAAATAAATCCATAGATTATACAATACTTCAGAGAATACTTTCTCTTTAGGCTATCATATCTGTGGAATAAAAGTTGAAAATTAGACTACCATCAAGACACTAACCTATGTCTTGCAGTCTGAGCATGTGCGTTTTATATATTCGCCTCGGACGTTTCACGCCCAAACAGGTCTTGATTCCAATCTCGTTGATTGTCCCGTCGATCATTCTGCTATGTCTAAGTTGTAGTATCGCCATATTATAGAATGTGCTGATACAGTAACAATGTTATATTGTCGTTGATTCATTTAAAAGCTTATCAGGATGACGGCTATATACTCCCCGTATACTTGGGTATGGAATCAGTCTAATAACCTGTGTTATTGTGGTGCCTATAATAAAGTGTTTATTTGTAATTGAGTTGACTATTTGGATGGACGACGACGTGGCCTTAACTTATACTAGTGGGCCCGTGCGATCTTTCGCAACGTGAATGTAGGTTTATGGGGTAGTAGGGAAGAATGTGGGAGAACGAAGTTTTAAATATTGAAGAAATGTATGTATTGTTGTTAAACGGCATACGTACATGTGAAGAACACAAAGAATTATGTAGAACACTGTTTTGTACTTGTCACAGCACCTCTTTGTAGACAATATTCGATGTTACAACGAATTCATCGGTTATTGTTTGCTCGGGAGTTTCTTCTACAGCAACTTTTACATTTGCAAAGAATTGAACTCTAGAGAAAGTCTGGCGAGACCACACCGGAGCCATCTTCTGAGAGACTCCTCAGCTAGCAGTACACCGCGCTCCTGCCAGATGGCTGCCGCCACCGCGCTCTAGCGGCAAGCTCGCCAGGTTACGGTGCTACCATTGTAAATGTACGTTTTTTTAGGTATTTATTTAATTGTGAGACATTTAAAGAGGAACTGTGTGCGTTTCGGGCACACATGGGTTATGCGGAACCTGTAGGTACCCCATATGTGTAGGTTGGTGTTAACAGGACCTTATTTTCGGTGCAAAACTGAAATGGGACGTTAGCAGAATAATATAGGGAGGATAGAGGCCTGAAACCTAAATGTTAGGTACCTTATTATTATATATGAATTGCAGCCAATGGTCATAGCAGGATATTTTAATTGACACCCGTAGGCTCAAAAAAAGTTCAAATGCAAATAGTTCCAACTTTTGCTACCAGATGCTACTGTCACTGAAACCTAGTGGCGAACGTTGGAACTTGATACAGCGTTTCTAGCCAGCCAAATATAACCTACAAATTTTGCTACTCACTATCAATATTGTAGTTTTAGGTTCTTTAAATGCCATAAATCCATGACATGGTCCACCGACTTTACTTCCCTTCCGAAGGAAGGTATACTGAAGGATTTTAACGCTCTTAAAAATCCGACGACTTCGGCCGGTTTGAACCCGCGATCTTGGGCATGGCAGTTCAGCATGCTACCAACCACACCACTAAAGCCAATTTAGGCCCGTTAAAACCTCAATAATCCATCACCGTCATCAGCACTTGCTTGTCAGTCAAATTATTACTGGGGCTCAATTCAGCTGGGAAACGTATTGATGGAAAGGTGCGAGGGACAAAGGTGTGGAGTCCCCATTTTCCGGAACCATTTCGAGTGGTGGCACTAACATTTCGAAATGATGACATCATAGGGTGTCCATTATAATATGAATAGTCTGTTTGATGTTTGACACCGAGGAAGACTTCAAAGTTTGTTTGAAAGTGAGTGTCAACTTCGTTGAGGAGCCTCAATCAATGGGATGAAAGGAAGTTTGGACAGGACAGGAAGCATGCCCCACCTATCCGTCCTAACCACTTCCATCTCACGTAATGGGATGAGTTGGGATGGTGTGCAGTGGTGTGGTGTTATTGATTTCTCACAAAGCTCAACGTGTTTCTGTTTACCCACCGTATTGATCTGAAACATGAGATATGAACTCTCTTCAAACACACTCCACAGCCAGACCCTGCGACAAGCGTGCTCAACACCACCCTCCTGCCATACCAAGTTCCATTAAATTCAGTATAATAATAATAATAATAAGTCAGCACCCAATGTGCTAGATGTAGGAGAAGGGAAAATCAAACGAACAAGGAAATTTAAATATCTTGGAGAGTGGATAGATCCCAACACCTCGGAGAAAGAAGCCTTTGCATCACGGATCAGAAAATGCAAACGGTGTATCAACTAACTAACAAGTAGTTCCGTGACCAACTATAGAGTCTACTTTTCTTAAATTTGAAGATTCATGTCAATGAATAGCCTAATCTACAGTATATATCAGAAATGAAGTGTTTTATTGGAACTATCAGCGCGCGTAAAATCATGTTGGCAACAATGTCATGTAGGCCTATGTGAAAAATCCACAGCCTGCTTCCAGTCTCCGACCGAGTCGGAGAATGGAATGAATGAAGCCCCCATCTAGCGGCGAGGATATGAACTGTGCCGGCTGCCGAAGCCTGTCACACTCCCCTGGGGCAATGATTAAATGAATGACAGATGGAATGAAATGATAGTGGAGAGTGTTGCTGGAATGAAATTGTGACAGGGAAAACCGGAGTACCCGGAGAAAAACCTGTCTGCCTCCGCTTTGTCCAGCACAAATCTCACATGGAGTGACCGGGATTTGAACCACGGACCCAGCGGTGAGAGGCCAGCGTGCTGCCGCCTAAGCCACGGAAGCTTACCATGTAGGCCTATGTGATGCTCAGAATTAATTTTAAGGATTATGATCCATTATTTCCCCAATTTTGGATGACATTCATTTGTTAGTATAGAAGTTACAAAAATTGTACCTATCAACAGGATTAGAATCATGTTGGCAGCATTGACATGTATCAGTTATTGCAAATTAATCTAGAATGGCAGGTACTATACGTGTGCAAAGTTTAAGCTGTTGCCTTGCAAACTTTCTGATATATTGGTATTAGGATTTTTTAAATTGAGAGAACGAGCAGTTATTAGCAGTTGGCAGCCCTGCTGGCTCTCAAAGATGCACATAGTCGTATATATGTTATACACAAAGCACTTCCGAAATTTGCTTGAAATCTAATACTTGATAGTATAGAAGTTACATGCATATACATATTGGACCTATCAGCAGGCTTAGAATCATGTTGGCAACCCTGTCATACATGGGCTCCTAGAAATTAATCTGGAATGTTATTATCTCTGTGTGTGCCAATTTTGGAACAGTTCGCATGCATAACTTCTGAGATATCCAACATAGAGCTCAAATTTCAGTTGAGATTTTTCATTAGGTAGCACTGATGTCATTTTCAAATATGGCCGTGAGTTATTCAAGTATATATCTTAACTCATATCAAATTTGGTTTTGATAGCTGCAGCCGTTTAGGAGTTGATAGGGGAGAGGGGGGACACACGGATATACAGAAGGACAGACAGGCAGACGGACAGACAGACACATATTTGCCCGGATCGATCACATAAGTCTACTTTTTCCTAATTTTTACAAAATGTGAAAAGTAGGCTAAAGATGTCTACAAGAAGAAATCAATATCCATTAACGCCAAGATACGACATTACTGCACAGTAATAAGAACGGAGGCTTTATATGGTGCCGAATGCCTTGCCATGAGTAGAAAAGATATGATCGAGAAGCTAGAAATAAAAATAAAAAGGCATTTCTCCAGAGAAATTCTAGGACCAATCTAAGAAAATTGTGAATTCAGAAGACGAGACAATCATGAACTCTACTCACATGTAGAATAGATCACGGACACAATTTGTAAGAGAAGGATAGTTTTCTATGGCCACATTGCTCGTATGAGTTCTACAAGGTTGAGCAACAGGATCTTCAGGTTGTTGTTTTTTTTTTCTTAACAAGAAAACCAAGGAGGCGTGGTTGACTGAGGTAGTAAAAGACCTGCGTGAAATGGGGATAACCCAGGAGGACATCCAGAAACGTGTTCCACTAAAGTCGAAACTCCAAGAACATCTGGTTTCCAAGTAAAGCCAAAACTAAAAACTTGCAAAACATGGTCTGAAGCGAGGAAGGAACAGCACAGGAAACGAATGCGGCAATACTGGGCGAACGTTAAGGCCCAGGCGCTAAGACATGGAAACGGGCTGTTGAAATAGCGTGGTCCGTAGATTGCCGAAACGACACCAATAATATTAATAATAATATTCTCGAACCAGATTGAGATGGCAAAGGAAGTACAGCACAGAATAACTAACTCGAATCGTGTTTTCCATACTGTAGCTTGATCAATCTTATAAAGTCACATTTGATTTCACTGGAAAGTATAGTACATCTCTACATGACCTTGGTGAGACTTGTGATTCTATATGGCTGTGAGACATGGGCCACCCCACATACGCTTGAAGAGCATATCTGCGTTTTTGAAAGGAAGGTCTTGCGGAAAATATATGGTCCCATATACAATGTAGAAACCGAAAGGTGGGAAAGAAGACCTCATAAAGACCTGTATCAACGCTTTGGAAATACGAACGTCAACCTAATTCCAGAGAGGAGGGGGAGGAGGTTGCAGTGGTTGGGCCATGTAATTAGAGCGAAGGGTTCCGTATCTTATTGTGTTTTCTACTCAACACCAACTTGGAGACGCCCGATGGGCCATCCTAGAAAAAGATGGAATGATCGAACGATAATGGCTCTAGGAACAGCAACAGTGGAAGCTCCAAGAGACCGGGGAAGGTGGAAGAACATCTGTGATCAATACTTGTGCACAAGTCTCAGTCCCTCACGTAGTAATTAATACCTGTGTTCATTTTTGTTTTTATTCACTCGTTTTCTGCCACGTGACTTAATGGCCTGTTAAATGCAATAAACCATGATGATGATGATGAATGTTCACAACAATAATAAGGAAAGATTTGATAAAATCAAAGGATATCAGGAAAAACATCGCTCAAAGTAGAAGACTTAGCGACCGTATGAAGTAATTCTGGGAGGAGAAAAAGAGATTGGCAAGTCAGTCGATTGTTTACCGTGGTCCACAGTAGGCCAAACTCGTCAGAATAATAATAATAATCTTTCTTTTCTTAGTCGTTTAGCCTCCAGGTTGGTGGAACCCATGGACTCAGCGAGGGAACTCACCACTACCGCCTCTACGGGCAGTGTCCTAGAGCTGGGAATATCTAATCGGAGTGGATACAACTGGTGAGGTGTGATTGGCACCTCGTCCAGGTGGCCTCACCTGCAAAGCGAACAGGGGCCTCATGAGGGAAGGTAATGGATGGTCAGGATGGATAGGCAAGGAAGAGGGAAGGAGGCGGCCGTGGCCTTGAAAATGTATCATCCCGGCATTTGCCCGAAGACGAAGTGGGAAACCACGGAAAACCACTTCGAGGATGGCTGAGGTGGGAATCGAATCCCCTCTACTCATTTGGAACACCCGAGGCTGAGTAGACCCCGTTCCAGTCCTCATACCACTTGTCAAATTTCGTGGCAGAGCACCTCCGGGGCGGCAGCTAACCATGCTGACCGCTACGCTACGGAGGCGACATAATAATAATAATAATCCAATAAACATTCGCCACTCTTTCCTTTTCCCTCCCTCTCTCTCTCTCACACACCTTCTGATGTGCTACAATAGCTAGGGATTTATCACTTACCAGCCATACTGCAACTGCTTGCATGACTCATGATGATAAGATACATTTACGTGTGGACAGTCGAGTCGAATTAGCATATTTCCTGTAACACATAAAACAGGGATGTCCAATTGTTTTTACTGTAGCTTAAAAATACTATTTCACAACTTGATAAAATTTCTGACTGTCAAAATGTGTAATAAAACACTCTTATTCCGGTTAATGCAGAAAAAAATTGAATTGAAGACTGCATGTCAGTGGAGCTTGTGCTCGCGAGCACTTTTTGGCTCGTGTGATGAGAGCAACAAATTTCATTTAAAGAGCACCAGGTTGACGACTTAAATATCATTCTGCTTTTGATTTTGGTGTACGGTGTCACTGGTAGGTTACTCTGGTAACTGAAATGATGTTGCAACTCTCCAGACACGAAAAGAAATACTGTAATTGTGACCAAGAATAACGTGTGTACGAAGCACTCTGACTAACACCGACAAAGATGATATTAATAATAATGTTATGGGGTTTACGTCCCATTTAACTACTGCGGCTTTTAGAGACGCCGTGTTGGGGCAGATGATCTCGTAGTTCCACCTTTAAAACCCTAACCACTAACTAGAGACGCCGTGGTGCCGGAATTTTGCCCCGAAGGGGACCTTCAACTTGCCAGTAAATCCATTGACACGACTGTCTCACATTTAAGCACCCTCAAATGGCAATTGACTGCGCTGGGCTTCGATCCCGCTATCTAGGGCTCGAGCTATGCAGCCAATCACCAGCAAAGGAGATATATACAGCGTTTTCCGGAATTCCTTTTATACACCTCTAGGGAATATTGTTAAAGTATATTTTGTTATAATTGTTTTAAAGGGAGGATCTGCGAGGCCATCTGCCCCCAAAATGTATAATTGATAGGCACCTTAATGATCAGAGGCATAGTTTCACATATGACCAGCATATCAGTAAGAGATACACTTTGATTGAACAGAATTTTAATTTATGGAAAAAAAAGAAGGAAGCTTTTACAGTAGTTGACGTGACAGTTAATCTCGCGATCATGAACCACGGGATCTCCATTTTTACGTGGAATCTGAACCACAAGACGTGACATTTTACTTAGAAAATCAGAATATTCATTTGCCAGGTATCGAACCCGGTGCGCATTGGGGAGAGGCAAGCAGCTTGACCACTGCACCACAATTGTAGTGTGAAGAGAATGTGTCACGAGAGGTCTTTTACGAGACATCCTACGACTCGGAGTGTCGTGGACTTTCACAGCCCCTTGAAATTCCGACACTCTTGCCCAGTAATCGAACCGTGGTATTGGGATCAGGAGGCAGACACCAAACCATTGACTCACTGAGGTATCTGTTTACTTCAACAGTACGTTTCTCATAAATAATACTTTAAATATTCATAATAATCCTGAAATTCCATGATTTAAAGGGAATTCAATGTAAAATGCTTGGGACTATTTCATCCATACGCCACTCCTTCGATTTGGAGCAATAACGTGTAATAATTTGATTGGAATCAGCCCACTACAGTGCTCCATGCCAGTTATCGCCGAGTCCTAATGACACCTTCCTTTTTAATGGTCACAACTCCTACCGTCGTACTTTTGTTCGCAAATAATGCCAACAGAGGATTAGTGTTTACATAAGGGTTCTATAATCCATGTTCTTAATTTCTTTATAAGCTTAGGTTCTTTTCTTGGCAATGGATAGCAGCATAATTCGTATGTTTCTGAATATAGCAATGTGCTCATTATTGAAGTATAATGTACCCACAATACTTTAGCCTATAGAGTTAAGTTAAATGTTAAGTCCAGCTTATTCAAGAAATAGTCCCTATTAAGACAACTCGTACATTTGAAATACTGTACTTCAGTTCAATAACGTCAAAACCACTTGTTGCATTAATAACAATAACATATAAAGCATTATATTCTGATAATACGTAGTACATTAGTTTTGCTGTCGTTTGAGTCTTAGTCTTTTGACTGGTTTAACGCAGCCCTCCATGCCTCCCTGTCCTGACATATTCGTTTCATCTCTACATAGTGTGCCCAAATCCACTTGTCCAGATTTGAGAGCACAGGCACATATCCTAAGTCCCAGGCGGAAGATTTGAATAGCGCGCGCCGATTGTTCTAAGAAGGATATCGGCTAGTGACGTGGCAGTTTATCACAAGCGAGGCTATATTTTTGGTAAAATATTTCCCGATTGATTGGAAACATGGGACTCATACCATATCACTGGCACGGATAAAGGAAGAAGAATGAGCTATATTAGAAGAAAATCGAAACAGCGGAAGCCGAGATGGAAGTTTAAGGATTGAGGACATATCCCGCTGTGACGTCAGGGGACTGCCTGGATTGTATAAAATGAGCGCCGACCGCGACTCATCAACTCACTTCTCCATAGCGCCCCGTCGCTAACACTCCGAGTGTACATCAACTTCGTGAGACCTATATACGAGCACATGGTTGCTATATTCGTCGTTATACTTGTCAATAGCACATGCTTGCTAAGTCTAAGTGTGAATCGTCGGAACAGTACATGGTTACTGGTACTTTAAAAGTGTTAGAAATTCTTTCAGTGAAACATAGCATATTTTTCGTCATGTGATAGACATTTTGTGGCAGTCAACACTGGTAAATATCAAACTGCTAACGGACATATGATAGACTTAGTCTATAAACTTTCCACAGTCCATAAATATTATTATGTTCGAGACCAGGCGCAGTCAGCTGGCATTTGAGGGTGCGCAAATGCGAGGGAGCCGTGTCAGTACATTTACTGGCACGTTAAAGATCCCCTTCGGGGCAAAATACCGGCACCCCGGTGTCTCTAAAAGCCAGTGTAGTTAAAAGGGACGTAAAACCAATAACATTATTATTATAAATATTATTATTGGAATATTTTCATGTCCAATTACCAGAGGCAAGCTTTGTCTTGGTGACTGAATGACCAACCAAGATCACATGTCAGTACTTTTACAAATACCATTCTTGTTCGGTAAAGATCACTTAGCCGACATAAGGGGCCAGCTGTGCCTAGCGCTGTCTGGAGAATGCATAACTCTACCCAGGGACAGCTAGAACATCAGATCTGTTACCGAAGCTAAATAAGATTGTTAGCGTAGTAAACTGTACTGAATGCGTCACTGTTGGGTCTGTGTTACATCTGGTATTTTACCATGGATCAAATAGATCAAGTCCCTTTCAAGAAATTAACTACAGCTGTTAGAGCTGCCAACATGAATAGTTTACATCAACGAATATAATCACCGCTATGTCTTGGTAGACAAATTGCGGGTATAAAATGGAGGACGATACCAGAATTTAAGCACGTGTCCAAATGGGGACTGAAGACCGGAATGGTCTGGTTTCAACCAGATTATCTTGTACATCAAGATGTACAAGAATGTAAGCTACAATTTGCATTATTCTTACGCGTAGTTAGCCGGAATTCTCATTTTTCTACAGTCTTATCAACACAATTTTCTTTGGTAATTTGCTGTTGCAAATGATTCTGCGAGGCATGGGAAGCCTAGTTCTGTGTTTTCTACATTCATAAATGTCGATTCAATGACTTGAATCTATGGACAAGCATCATGAGCATTTTATTTGATTTTGTGATTTTTCTAATCGCGGTCATCACCCGTCGTATCTGTAAATATAAAAATATATTTAAGTTGAGGAATGGATATTTTTCCATATTTAAGAAGTCGAGTTTGATCTTTCCTCGAATAGTTTATTGAAGTTAAATCCAGTTTTGGAAATAATAATAATAATAATGATTTAATAATAATAATAATAATAATAATGATTTGTATTCTCTAATAATCATATCATGTAGTGTGAATTTATAAAATGGATATTCGAAACAGTTCACTATATCGGATACTTGTTTTCTCTTAAGGTTAGTGTGTTAATCCCACGCCCACATTCTACTAACAGAATAATATATTGGAAACATTTTATAGTTGCATTATCCAGTCAAATCACGTAGAAGACACGGAAAGTGGTAATATGGGAAACAAATAGAATGTATAAATTAGGGTTTTACTAGAGTTTTTATGTTTTATGTTATGGAGCAAGGATGTCCCTCAGAACAGCAAAAAGATCATATATCGGACGTACTATGTCCCTATCCTGACGTATGCCTCGGAGACCTGGGTTATGAAAGGAAGGGAGAAGAGCAAAATACAGGCCAGTGAGATGAGGTTCTTGAGAAGCAGTATTGGAGCTACAAAGATGGACAGAATAAGAAATGAGAGGACCAGAGAATTAATGAAGGAGGAACCATTACAGGATGGTATAGAGAAATCTAGACTTAGATGGTATGGACATGTAAAACGAATGGAGGAGAAGAGGATACCCAGGAGAGTACATGAGACGAAGTGGGAAGGAAAGAGACCGAGGGGAAGACCGAGAGACAGGTGGCTGAAGGGGGTGGAAGAAAGCGTGAAGAAGAGAGGAGAAGACTGGACAAGGGTGGAGGCTGAGAGATGGTGGGAAGACAGAAGACGTTGGAGAGGCTTGTGTTCCAAACAGACCCGGCCAGTGGCTGGAAACTGTGCAAGATGATGATGATGACTAGAGTTTTTATAAATAAAAATTATTTGGGTAACGTCATTTGATAGAACGTTTGACCATGAATAGACACGATGTGAAATTATTAAGATTTGATATGATGGTGAAATTACAGTAAACACATTGGAGGAGATTACTAGCTTCTTAGCCTTCCAGTTTGGATAACAAGCAAGGGCTTGATTATCATGATTATGAATAATTTGGGAAGAAATATTGTGTGTGGAAATAGTTAAATGTTGTCATTCTGACTGTGCAAATAAGTCGCAGGAATGAAGTCGTCGTTACATGAAGCATCAGCCATTGTGAAGGTTAGATGACTTTTATAAAATGTTGGGAGTTGAAAATATTATTACAAGCGCCACACTTTCGTCGAATTCGATAACCAAGGGTTATTTTATGAAACAATCACAGTTGAATCACAGTTGATTCTCGTGATCTATAAATATTTTCCCAGTACTTGTCAACCCGAATTTGTTATTAAAATTAACCTTTCATTATAATGAGACTTAACCGTTTGTCTAATGCTAAATATGATCGTGTGATTTTTGACACATTTAAATAGAATGGGCCGATGCTAAAAATAAATTAATACTGTTATTTCATGAACTGCCGCTACCATTTAAAGGATATTTGTGATCCTATTAAAAATATAAACATTATAAATGTAAAATAATGTAAAGATTAACATTGTCATATTCTGTCAAGGAATTCCAACTTTTGATAATAGTATTTGTTACTACTGTATTTTGATAACAATTTTCTGAATAATATTTTCAAATAATATTTGAATGATTGGATGGTTAAATTAACATTTAAAGAATTGATGTTTTTGTTAATAATGTTTTGACCCTGAATTGATAGTCGAGTTAGGGTGAATAGAGGAATAAGTGTTGAAACTTCCGTATGAGTCAATGGTTTAGATGAAGTAGTTCTAAATTTCAACACCAGGCGCCGCGCCGGCCATATGGTCTAAAGCAGATGACGGGACGGCAGTCAGGCAGTGATACATTACCGCGCGCAAATTGTACTTACGTTTTATTTCTTTGCTTGTTTTAAACTTCTGTTATCATTATGCATAGGCCTACCAGTGAAAGAGGTCCTTTCTTCACAAGCTAATTATCAGGACGTTATAGACAGTTAGCGTCCTTCTCTTAATGAATACGGTCAATGGCGAGAAATGAAATGAATACGAGCAGAGAGGTGAAGGATGAAAATTGTCAGCAAATTAAAGAAACTATTACACTGACAGAAATTGATCCCTATAATCCTGTCAGTTAATGATGAGAGTTCTGAGAGAGCAGGCGATAACGTTGTTTATTATTTGAGTGGTTACCTGATTCACACAGCAGCAACGAAGATTATGATATGTACTTCCTGAATTTGGTCATTGGAAAGTAATTCCGAAACATTTAATTCTGTTAGTGATGTATGTATCCCCACCATGCTGAGAGACTTTGGCGAAAGTGAATCTAAATTTCTAAAATACCCGTCTCTATCTTTATTTCACGTGATGAAAAAGAAATGAGAGGCCGAGTGCAGGTCTTTCTAATTGACGCCCGTGGGCGACCCGTGCGTCGTAAAGAGGATGGGGTTATAATGAAGACGGCTTATCACATAAACCCAGTCACCGAGCCACGGGAATTAATCCCAAGAGATTAAAATCCCCAATGGCCCGGTCAGGAATCGAACCCGGGACACGGAGGACCAAAGTCTAGCGCGCAAACTATTTAGCCACGGAGCCGGACATTTCACGTGATAAAACGTGTAATGAAACGTGTAGATGCAGTAGTGATGGCAAAGTTGGAGCAAGAAGGCGCGTTGTGGGGCGATATCTTTTCAGATTGTGTGGATATAATCTGTGAACTTCCTGTGTTCCGAAATGTGTGCTGCTCAGAGGATCAACATAATAATCCACTACAGCCCTTGACGAGCCTAGGCCTACCAAGCGACCGGTGCCCAGCCATTTGGCCTGCAGATATTGGGCTGACGCTTGGTCAGCGCATCGGGTCCCCTCCGCCGTTAATCTTGGTTTTCGAGACCGGTGCGCTGTCTCACTGTCAGACAGCTACTCAATTGTCCTCACGAGGCTGAGTGCACCCCGTTCCAGCCCACACGTCAGTTTCTAAAATCCCTGACGGAGCCGGGAATCGAACCCTGGGCCTCCGGATGAGAGGCAGGTGCGCTACTCCTACACCAAAGGGCCGGCGCTCAGAGGAACATCTGTTTCTATATTTCCCTATGATAGTGTTTCATTACATTAAATGCCGGGTCATTTTCTGGGCGAAAGAAATGTCCAGGAAACTGAGATCCAGATCGTCTTAAAAATCAGCAAGAAAAATAATGAAGGTCTCTTCTGTTTAAAGGTAAGTTAAGCTCTTCTCTTTTTAGAAATTTATTTTAGTGTGTTCTGGATAGTATTTTAATATGTTCGTATTCCCTTGAAGATTTGTTTCTGTTATTCACAAATTGCTTAGTATTGTGCCCAATGAGAGTTTGGCCCAAGAATCGAACGCTGGATATGTAAGATAAAAGGACGATTTAAGCCCACCAGGGAAGGAATATTGTAAAATGTTATGCAATCCGTACGTGACTCAAGCCACCCAGCTGCGAGATTAGGAGCAATTAAGCAAGCCATAAACATTGTAATCGACGATAAGTGTCAAGAAAATACCAACAGATAAGGAAAGGTCTGCAAAATCACGAGCTGTTAAGTTATCAACAAGGAATCATTAAAAACCCTTTGGGCAAGCACTGTTTATCAAATTTATGAGTGTATCACTGACAGATTTAATGGGATTGAACCTAGTGATTAACGACTACTGCATGATTCAGGCTGGCCCCAATTAGAGATGAGGCCGCGATAAAATTATCCCACCGAAATTACAAAAGTCCCATACAGTAGCGAATCAGTCTTAAGGGGCAACATGAATAAGATAAAATACAATACATTGATATCATGCGTTAAAACATTCACAGGGACTAGGTCTGTTTAGAGGTTGGTAATCCTAGTAGCTGACACAGATTTAAATCGCGACATCATCAATGGTGTCATCGTCAATTAAAACGCAGGGATATGGAGGTTGGATGTACCTTTCCGCTGGCCACGGAGGGAGCATAATAATCTTTTAAATTAATTAAAATAAGTAGATGATTAAATGGGATTCCGCACAACATGAACGTCAAAGTAAACATGTTTTACATATGCAAATAAAGTTTCAAGGAAATAGGGGTTCAAACGTCGAGAATAGACTCCGCACTCGCATGAGGGAACTAGGTTTGATAAACTAGTATAAATATGAGGCCGAACGAGAATCAGTCACTCAGTTCTACAACGGACCTTTGAGAGGTCGGGTGTTGGTCGTCACATTTCAGCCCACGATTTAGGAAATATGCTGGATCGCAGAATGAGATCATTAAGTACATCATATTCACCGTAACAGAACCTACGGGTCATCGTGTCGTTATTTAAAGTTGATCACTATAGCGCCTGGCGTTGGATCAAGTAGAATTCGCGACGAGAATCAGTAACGCAGCGTAAAGTAAAGGAACACTAATACAGTAAAAAGTGCAGGCTAGTATAAATAAAATACGCAAAGTCGAAAGTATACAGAAAGACGCGAAATAAGAGTGATAGTTACGGAACTTGAAGTTTTGAAGAGACAGAACTTACAAATTAGAAATCGGTGTCTCAGGAACACGAAATATAAATACACTGCGTCAAAGAAAGACAGTATAAAGCAGCGAATCCTAGAAAGGAATAATATCAACATGTATTAATCACGAAGTACATGATTAGGGCCCTAGATGACTGCGGGTTCGATACACAAGATATAAAGCATAAAAAATACGAACTAGACAGGCTTACGGTTCTCGAACTGGAGACCAAGCTAGGAACTATATCATCAAAGCGAAGAAAGATCACGGAACGAGTGAGGGTAAACACGAGGAACATTATATTCAGGAAGAAATAGGAGCGTGTGAACAGGAACGCGGATTTAGAGACTTTCACGGAGAACAGGAAATCAGGAACTTCGATGAGCGAGGAAGGAGCAAATTAGCACGTCCAAAGCAGAAACGCGAGGTATCGTCAGGGATCATCCAATGTGAAAAAGCATTGCCAAAGCACTGAGATAAGGGCGTGTGCTTAGAAGAGAAAGTGTTTTAGTGTTAAAAGTGCTATAATGATAAAGTGTTACAATATGTTTTATGTGTCGGTGAAATAATAAATAAGTGTAATATAGAAATGTCAGGGTAAAGTGTTGCGATGGAAGACTAGATATTCAGCTTGATGGGTGAGCCTATCTAGGAATGGAGTCAGGCCTGGGTGAGTTGATGAAACGTTATTAATATTGTACCCTAGGAGAGAAACACTACACGAGACAGACATTCGGGGGTATACAAAGTATAAAGAGGAGAACGTGCTTCTTAAAAATTTCCAGGATTCATAAAGGAACTTAAGGCTATAAATGAAATATGACAGGTTAAACAAAACAATTTAATACGGATAATAAATAACAATTAACAATAAACCACCCTCGTCGAAGTATAAAAATACTGGTCAAGCACCAGTCCAAGAAAAACTACCTCCAAAATCAACTTAGATACTTGTAGGCGAGGGATACAAGACTATCGCCTCCAAGAACATTACAGTTTAAACAAGAAAATATCAAATACAAATTAAAACAGTAAAACATGTTTATTGTGCTGTGTGCGCGTTCGGACAAGGAAAGATCTGAGTACTTGACGGGTAGTTCACTTCCGATCGACCACACGATTAAGTCGTTAACCCGTACTGCGAGGTGGTAAATCATGATAATTATGGGAATACACTCTTAAATGGTTAATACAAAATATAAAGACACTGACATTGTCTACCCTTACAGAAAATCAATCATACACGGATAGTATATTTACACTTATGTGACTGCCGAACAGACGGTCTTAGGTCAAGCAAAAATAACACAGAGCACCCACGTGACAACAAAGATAACGGCACGCCGCTTGCGACCTTTAAACTGACAAGTTACAATGCTTGGCAAGAATCCAAGCAACAAAAACAACCAAATTAAAATAACCCAGCGGGCTGAATACAAAAATTTACATGTGACACTTCGATTAATACGGACTGAAATATTTAAATAGGGGCGTGGGCAACTATCCCAATTAATATCAAAAGAAAGTTATAATATGCCAGGCAAGCAATCTACCAATTAGTTACAGGAAAGCGTAGTGCGCACACTACTTCCTTATCAACATTCAGAGATCTGAGTACATAGGTCAGACAAGCTCAAGTGTGCCATAGTGTGTCCGTAGAAACTCACAGCCTCTGAAATCGCGAAAAAATGCATAATAAAACATCAATATTTCTTGACCAACCCCTCCTGGTGTCAAGATCCAAATATCAGCAATACGTCCCTCGGGTACGTTTACTGAATCATGAGGAGCAACGGAAATTGGGTCGCCATGCCCATATTCTGCTACCTCTTCGAAGAATATCGTATAGCTCACACACATTTCCATACCTGACCAAAAGACCTCTATCGTACCCCAGATCACGAATACAAATAACACACAAAAAAATCTACTATATGACTACAGCAAGGCAGACGGCCTTCTGTAACAACATAAAGTTGCTCAAAGCAAAACAATCTAAGCATTTGCCTGGATAAAAATTTACAACCAAGAAGATGGGAAATCCCCCCCCATGTCTAACATAAAATTTAAATGCCGTCCCACTTATCACCCTTATCTAAGTTTTCAGCCGTAAATAATCTCGCTAGTGTCTTACATTCATGCGCGCTGCCATGAAGGTAAGCACTCTATCAAACAAAGCAACGAAAAAAAAAACAAGAAAAACACACAAGAAAAATTAATCTAATATTTACACAAAGTCACGTGATGCTATTTAACTTATTATGTCAGTGAAACGAATCTACATGTAATCACAGCAAAGCAAAATTATTTACAAAAACACAATTTCCCAATTAATTATACATGATCCCTCCCCAACAAAATTAAATAAATTTAATTTGTACTCATCTCATTCCAAGCTGCCCGGTGCCGGGATAGCACCCGCCACCTTCCATGTTCATGGCCTAGCCCATCATGCTAGACATCAAACCATTGGATACGACACTATCCATTCTTGAAGCCATGGTAACGGTCATCTTGCTAAAGAAATATACAGTTATAGTTATTATTTCGGGCTCCTAAATGTACTGCATAATTGAGCTACTCAATTCATCCATAAACTTCGTGATGTACTGCATAATTGAGCTACTCAATTCATCCATAAACTTCGTGCAGTATCGAAGACTTTCCCTATACTGTGTGGATATTTTCCACCTAAAAACACAAACACAAATCTATGTTGCACGTCACGCAACACAATAAAAATATTCAAAGTATCTCGTGCTGCCCAAGCACCCGCAAAAGTTTATCTATCAGCGTGCCATGTCTTCAGACAAAATGACATCCTACTCGCTCGAAGATATCTATAATTGTGACGGCGTCTGTTCACAGACCACTATATTTATATGATTCAATCAAATCTCATGCGGAAGGGGATAACTCGCTCCCCAAAAATGGTAATAATAGTCGCACACGCATGGGAGATATCTCATTCAGCTCGTAAAAATCAGAACAAACAATTGACACTAGCGTGCAGAAAATCGCATCGTAGGAACATCTATTTATCAGGATTCGCGCGCAAACACACTGCGCAGGCAAATTTGGCCTCTTGCTCTCATTGGCTATATTTCAAATTATGCGGTGACAGTAGGGTGATGACCTTTCTCCCACTCTCATGTTTGGTCATAAACTCACTCATCAGTTGGCCTATCAACTTCCTTCTCCATCGTTTAATACCATGAAACACTTATACCACTCATCTTAAACAAGTCAAAGGCTCCTGGCTTGCATCCACCTTTCTCTTTTTCCTGGAACTGGCTATATTTAACTTAGCGTTGCTTCAATTTCGACAGGGGTAGCAATGCATCGTCCCAACAGACAGACTAGTGTTTCAAATATGACCAACATTTTCTCAACTGAGCTGAATCTTTAGCTGAAGAAGTAAAATTTTCACTGCCAAAAAGCACATCAGTCAGAGAGTGGCATATCCCCTCACATTCATTCATTTCCACACGCCCCTACTGCTATTCAGAGCTCGGTGACTTGCCACTTAATGAGCGCATTCCAATTGCTCGCTGCCTCAGCCCAAACGAGTCTCTCCTTATCTCGCTGCCGTTCACACGTACAATAGATGTCAACAAAGCTACTTCAGACTGCTCACAGTACAACTTACAGACGACACAATGGTTACGTTTTCTTCTCAGAGAACTGGCTCACTCGCGCCACGTATAGTTGGTGCAATCTTACATCTCCACATAATTTGCTGCTACGATGTCATTTCTTCTCGGCTCCCAAGGCTCAGGTTTATTATAGATTTTCATATTTGCGATGTTATAAATTGCCTGCGTACCCGTGCTTAGCTCTCCCACTCTATATGCATTATTACCAAGATTTTGGATTATCTTGAACGGTCCCAGATAACGAATAATAATAATGTTATTGGTTTTACGTCCCTTTTAACTACACTGGCTTTTAGAGACGCCGGGGTGCCGGAATTTTGCCCCGAAGGGGATCTTTAACGTGCCAGTAAATCTACGGACACGGCTCCCTCGCATTTGCGCACCCTCAAATGCCAGCTGACTGCGCCAAGATACGAACCTGCAACCTTGGGCCCAGCAAGCGAGAACGTTACCCCTGAGCCACGCAGCCAGCCTTCCCAGATAACGGACGCAGAACTTGTGAAATACTTTGTTTGAAGGATCAGACAACGGAGGCTTCTTAATCAAGACTAGTTCATTTACAACCAATTCACGGTGGAATCTCTTCCCTCTCACTCTTCTCAGACGTCGGTCCGCTCTCATGTGTGTTACAGTGTTTTGGATACGTAACTCATGTGCTGGCATGAGATCACGTGGGCAACTGATAATGTTATCCCACGATCTCTCCGGTGTTCTATTATGGTGCAAAACCATAGGTATCTGACCCGTAGATTCGTGTCTCGTAGAATTTATGCATATTTCTATGTCCTTCACATGATCAACCCATTTGTTATGCTCATTAGGTACAAATACCCTAAAAAACATCGAAATATTTCTCATCACGTGTTCGCTGGGGTTCGCGGATGGATGTCTTATCGAGGATAAAATGTGTTTTATTCCAAGATCTACCATTCCCTTCTTGAATTCATTACTGGTGAAATAGCTTCCGTGGTCAGATAACAGGAACTCACGTTTTCCCATTGTAGGAATGACTTTATTCTTAATGCGGCTTAGAATTTGTTTTGTAGTGGTTTTCTGTATTGGGCACAAAACCACGAATTTTCAAAATACATCCAAACAAACTAGTAGATGTTTGCTACCTCTCCTTCCCTTAGGAATTGGACCATATGTATCAATCGCAAGTAGTTCTCCAGGCTTTAGTGGAAACAATGGTTTAGGGTACTGTTTCATCAAGTAGTTATTTGGTTTCGTGCGCTGACAGGTGTCACATGTCTTTATTACTTCGCATAAGGTTGATCTCATGCGTGGCCACGTAAATGCTTCGGCGATAGTTGCTTCCGTTTTATCTAATCCAATATGTCCTAGACTTTCATGTACATGCCAGGTTAATCCACGCTGCAAAGAAGCTGGCACCATAATCCTTAATTTTGAATGTTCCTCGTCCACAAATTTGAGTAATACGCCATCTCGATACACAGGGGCGGCCGGTGATATTGGCCTCAAGGACGCCACCCTCCCACCCTCCTCATCAGCCATGATGTTCTCTCTCCTCGCAACTAATATTTTGCCATCGTGACAAAATGTGTGTAGTTCCTCTCCTTGTCGGTAGAGCGCACTGGATGCTCATGAGGACTCATCAAAATTCGCCCGCTTTGTTATTTACGTTGCCATGGCAACGAATACCTTCAGATATCCCCTATCCATCCTCACACGCGCTACGTCTCGAAGTGTGTGGACTCAGTCATCTTGAGTCTGATGCAGCCACTGCCTGCCCATTCAACGATTACGGCATTGGTTTATGCGTACAACCTCGTTTCCAAATATAGGCGCTAGGAAGCAGCACCAAGTCACTTTGGCAGACATACGTTTTGTATTGATGTTAATGGCGAAGTTGGAATATATTTTGAATGATTTTATAATGTAGTACTGCTGCGTGCCCTTTTGTAAATCAGAACTGGGCAAGTTAGAATACTGGGGAATATTATTTCATGAGATAAAATCGGACAATTCATTGTGTGAGAAGTGGTTACGTGGAATTTTCAGAGGTGACAAGAGAGGTAGCAAATGGTTACCTTATGATCGCTCTGTTGCTTGTAGTCTTCATTTTCTTCCAGAGAGCTTCTGATCACATAAATTATTATCAAATTGGTTACAACTAGTGGGATGTGGGTTGGCGACTATGGGACCCCAGCTGAGTTTCCTTGAGCTGAGCTCCTCTCTTATAAATTCCATGTCAACTACCCCAACATTATTAGGGAATCGGAGGCCTGAGATGTCTTTCATTTCCCTGCCTTAATTGGCTCTTGTCTGTTTATTTCCTGATGCCCTAATTTTTGTAGGATCAGACCTCATTTTGTCCTTTTTTCTGCCTTCTCTAAGAGGCCCTAAAGTAGGTAGGGTGTGTGTTGTCTCACCAGGCACGGTGCACTTTAGATATCGATACACCCTCAATGATGGAGATAATTGTAGTTTAAAGGGGTGAAATATCTAGGTCATCTACCCTTAGTGGTTTAGGTGATGGTGAGAATTTATAATGAAATTAAATCTACAGCTAGGCTTAACTGACTTACAACTAACTTATGTACTAGAGGAATAAAACGACAATAATAAAAGAAAGAAACGAATAAGGGAAATAAATGACGGAAAGGAAATGCCCTCTATCTTCGAAGGGCAGATGTTCATCCTCTTAAAACAAGAATCAATCTTCGAAGGATGAGTAGCATATTGAGATACTTGGAAACTACTAGAGCCATTAAAGGCAGGTAGAAAAGGGAAAGAGGCGAGGGTCCACCCCAAAGTCAATGCAAAAAGGGGAAAATGGATCTCGCTCTGGAATACATCACGGTCGCCAACTTCCGAGCTCTTGAAGGTGTGCATTACGTGTGGTGAAGCTTCACACACCCTGCCTTGTGTAGAAGGCATTAGATGTTATGAAACTGAAAGAAGAGGGCTGACCCCTCGATGAATGAGGGTATCAGGATATACGATATAAGGGTCAGATACAGCATGAAAATGAATGACACCCTAGACTTTGGATGCTCTAATGCTATCCGGGTTGGAAGAGAACAAGAGTCGACTAATGGAGGTCGACAGGTAGATGAAATAATAAAATAAATAAGAACCGCCTCTGCTGGGGTCCAATGGTCTCCAACCCAAGTCCCTCTAGGCCTAGTTGTGAACCCTTGTGGTGGGGATACACCCTCAAGGGCTCATGGCTAGTGAGGTTGGGAATTGGCGACCCTGACGGATTCCTGAGCTGGGTCCGGTTTTCTTCTTTTTCCAGTGACTGGGAGCAAATATTTTTAATACCTTTGTTCTTTCTTTAAAACAAAAGTGCCTAGTCCAAACGAAATAAGGAACTCAAGCTTCAAAAATATGTGAGAAGAAAAACACAATTCATGTATGAAATAATATCTGTCAATTACTGGAAAAGCATCACAAAAAGCTTTACATCTTAAACGGTTGAGTCCCCCCTCGGTAAAATTCACGAGCCGCCACTGTCGATACATGTATTTTCCCTCCTTCTGTAAAGCTTCCAGATGTGCTGGTGTTCCGGCTGGTAGTTCTCCTTTAAAGAAACGTATCATCTGAAGCATCCAATGTTCAGCCTCCTGCTCTATAGGCAATTCCCTCAATTCATCCAGAAACCTGCGGTCCTTGTCCGTCAGTTCAATATGATTCACAACCATTTCCTCTTCAACTTCCGCTTCGGGGTTCCTGCTTAAAGCATCCGGTATGATATTTAATTTGTCAGGGCAGTGCTCAAAACCTCCCGATGTTTTCTATGTATGTGTTCAATTCTCTCCTTCTCTGCACCCCTTAATTGCACTCCTTCCAGCCGCTCCTGTAATTGTTCTTCGAAGTCGTCCGTGATGTCATCTGTTTCAGCCAACAATGCCCATATCCCGATGCCTTCTTCTTCTTCCTCTTCTAGTTCGACGACCGCAGTAGGGATGTCATCAGTGTCCCCCTCCAATAATTGTTCCTCAGTTTCTTCACTAATTGCCTCAAGCTGGTGTATTATTTGAATACACGGTACCTGAGATATAAAGTCTATTGCTCTTTGCATGTTCATTTCTTCCTTCCTCTTTGCCAAACACCAACAGTGATCAACTGTTTTCTCCTTGTTGGGCATATCTCTTATGTCTTCATAAGTATGTTTCAGATATATAACTTCTGTGACCCACCTAGCGTCACCTCGCAGCGAATCTCTGAAGCTCCTCAATTCTTCCTGGTGCTAGAGGACTTACTTATCCATTTGGCTACCAGATCCTGTTACCATCGTCAGCTATTTTCTCTTGGAGCAAGAGGACTACGTCCACTTCTTTGCTCACCATGCTGCGCTAGTATCAACTGTTATCAACTCTTAGAAGACCAGCTCAGCAAGAGAAGATAAATTTTTTGTATTTAAGTTGGTAATGCTTATATGTTCTCCTTTTGTCTCCTACCCCACACTCTTTCCTCCCTTCTTGGTCCCTTCGTGCTCCGTTGAGCTGCTCTCACTTCTTAGTCTGCAGTTGACTCGTTCAGTCAAAGCTCCGCTCGAGCTTGCCTCCTCAAACCAAGAGGCTCAACCTCTTCTACGCCATGTTGGCTAAGTAATCTTCAACAGAAACTTCGACTTCAACATGAAATCAAGATAAGTACCATTTTAAAAGTTTTAACCTCATCTTCATGGTTTTAACTTCCTCGTGCTTTTAATTATAATTTATAGACAGTGTGAAATCATTTATTTTGGGGCAATACTCATTCCTCGTGGGATTTGCCATGTTGAGCTTTTGCTTGTATAAGCCAACTTTACTAAAAAAGAGCTTTTCTTAAGCTATTTAAACGAGAAACCCTCTCGCTACGTGGGATATTATCTAATACCCGCTGTCTATAATTATAAAGCTAATTCCTCCGTTGGATTTTCTCAACCCCATTTTCTGCTAAGGTCGTTCTGGAACCTTCGAGATCTTATTCTCTATCTGAGAGTATTGCCGTTAAGTATTGTTCACGCACTTGTGAAAATGCTAGTTAAAATGGGGAATCTTCCTTATAAATTTTTGCAATAGCTAATTTTCTTCCACCGCTGGAACCTCTGGAACATTCTAAGGCGCATTTAATTGTAAATCACAACTTTTTCAAGAAATAGACTCTCACCTATAGTGCAATCAATTAGTTCCCTAATTGCAATAACTTTTTTTTCTCATAAACTTCAGTGTTTCTATAGTGAACTTTGCATCCATCTTCATAGACTATAGTGATAAACAGTGCTTGCTCCGCGTTTCTACCGCGTCGCGATCGTCCGGTTATATTAAATACGGCCATGAACATTGATCCTATATCCCAATGATCTTTCCTCAACCTTCTACTAACAACCATTATTAATAAAATTGAAACTTTTCTATAAGGTGTCACCCACGAGGTGCCCTTCCAACTTTGTTAGTTTAACATTAATTAAATTCTGCATAATTGCTTGTGTGATACAAGTTTTAAACTCACGTTGTTCCTTTCCCATAATCAGGGAAAACAATTCTCTAAACTCTTGAGCGAGTCATGTTCAGGTTTCACGAAATGGAAACTGTCCCATTTGGCGAGTGATTCCTGCTCAAACTTGGGAAGTCTAGAACTTTCCCTTTCAATTTCTTCAGGTTTCACAGTAAGTGACCTGCCCTCTTTGTATAATTCTCATATATTAATTCTGTATAAATATAAGAAGTTGTAGGAACTTCTATCTTATTTTTCATGTTGTTATTATTTTTATTTTCAAAGTTGTCACTTTCTCTAGAACATTCTCTCCTGAATTTCTTAAGGTGCACTTTTTGTACTCCAATTCACGTTTAAGCTTTAATTATTTCATTGCTCAAATCTTAGAAAGATTTTAAAAACATGTAAGGTTTGAAACCTTGTAAATTGTCAATTGCCTGGAGCAACCGTTTAATGTTGAGAGGTCTGCGACCCTATTTGTTAAAAAGTTCAAATGAACTATGTTTATTAAAATTATATTGCATAATTGTTAATTTCCTCAAACTTCTTCTAATTGTAAATAAATTAAATATTTGTTTTTGGATTCATCATTTCTCTGATACTACAGTTAGGCAGGATCCTGGCTTTCCTAGCCCTTCCTAGGTTTATGCCCTCGTTCATGCTTAATAAAGCTTTTACTATCTGTCTGGCCAGACCATCACCCTTCCCTATAGTACTTTTATTCGTGCTTGGGAGGAAAGACACTAAAGCCTCTCTCTGGCAAACTGCCCAAGTCTTAGCTGCAGTTCCCGTTGGCCTCGACCAAGCTCGTACCTATTTTAGATATCAGGAGGTTAAGTTTCTGTGGCAATCGCCTTTAAGTGTGTTTAAAGTTAAACTTATTAATTTTGTGGGACTCTCCTCCTATTTTTCTATCCTTCTCTTCCAATCCCAAATCTACTTCCTTCTCTTAATCATCTTCCCTTGGTGGGTGGGTTATTCCTCAGCCAATAAACTACCCAAAATTTGGTGCCGAAACCCGGGAGAGCCTATTTTTTCTTTTTTTCTTTTTAAAATAGTGTCATTTGACAATACTTTGCATATTTCTAATATCTGTGTTGAATATTTCAGCTATAACCACATCATGCAAAGCCTGTGAACGGGAAAGAGGCCGCTCCTGTCTCCTTTGGTGTGTCCTGTTCTTTCGACCTATTCTCTGGTGCAAACTTGACAGCATCTCCAAGGTTCTACAGTTTCGTGAGTTCTATTTCAATTTATTCTCTTTATCATGGCTCCTACTGAAAAAGATGAAACTCTCATTGCTAGACGTTCTTCCTATAAAGGGCAACTCACTAGATTCAGAAATTTCATCAGCAAATTAAATCCCGCAGAGTGTGATTTAGACATCTTGACACATCGCCTTAAGTTGTACGAACGGTCTTATGATTATTATGACCAAATTCAAACCGAGATTGAATCCGCTTGCCCAGAACTCCAATCGGATCGGGACGAGGTCGAACCCTTGTACTTTGAAGGGATTGCAAAGGCCCACCAACTGATCCGCAATATCTCAGAACCGGACACTAAGGTCATCAATCCGGCCCAGTTCGCACCCGCTTCAGTTCACGAGAACAAACCGAAACCGTTACTTCCCAAGATAAGCCTACCGCACTTCTCAGGCAAGGAAGGTGAATGGTATTCTTTTTATGAACTTTACTGCTCCCTAATTCATGAAAATATCGAGATCCCTGACACACATAAGTTCTACTTCCTCCGCACTTCTTTGGAATGTGAGGCCTTAGCCTTAGTGGAGTCACTGCCTTTAAGCGCAGACAACTACCACATCGCCTTTAATCTCCTTAAAGAGAGATATGGCAATTTACGTTTGAGTGTAGCTCGTCATATCCGCTGTCTCTTCAACTTACCAGCCGTCAAACCTAATGACGTCACCTCTTTAAGAGACCTCTTAGATTCTATACAGTTGAATGTCAGAGCATTATACCAACTCAAACAGCCTGTCCAAACATGGGACACCATACTTATTCACCTAGCTACATCAAGATTCGATTTTTCGACACTGAAGGCCTGGGAGATCGAACTCGCCTGCAACAAGGAACATTCGTTCGAACACCTTATCTCGTTTCTCAACAGTCGATGTCAATTCCTTACAGCACTCGCATTTCAGTGCGAAAAGGTCGAAACGAATCCTCAGTGTCAAATTTTTGAAAAAAAAACTTGCTTCTTCAAAGGGACATCAGCCCCCATTTGTCGAAAACAAACAAACCCGTTCTTCTTTCAATCATTCAAGAGAAGATATCAGGCCGCTTAACAAATCGTTAAAATGCACGCTCTGTAAAAAGCTTCACACATTGTATTTGTGCAAATCCTTTAAAGAATTGTCTGTCGAAGATCGAAGGAAGTTTGTGTTGAATAGCAAACATTGTTTCAATTGCTTGTCACCTAAGCATTCTTCTTCGAACTGTACGTCATCAAATCTCTGTTTCCATTGTAAAAAACCGCATCATTCTTTATTGCACGTTCACGATAAATCGAGGTCATCAGTACCTGCCTCTTCAAGCTCCACGCAGAGCAGCTCCGAACAAACTAATGCTTCTTCCTGCATTTCTAATGCCGAACCTTCTCACAGTGCGCAAACCCTTTTGACCACTGTACAATTCGAAATCCAAGATAAATTTGGAAATTGGTTTAGAACCCGTGGTCTTCTCGATTCCGCTTCAACGCACAACTTTGTTTCGCAATCGTTGATTAAAAAACTAGGTCTTTCGTCATCGCCTACTTCTATCAGTGTGACCGGCATTGACAATTTGAAAACTCAAGTTTTGCAGTCTTCAAAATTGAAAATCAGAGACGTTTGCCAAAGAAACACCAATCTTAATTTAAACTGTCTCATTCTTACCAGTATTGGCAAGGACACTCCAAGTCACTCTATTAATACCTCCGGATTAAAGATTCCTTCGCACTTAAGGTTAGCTGATCCTCAGTTTAATGCTCAAGGTCCCATTGATGTACTTTTCAGTGCCAATGTTTTTTGGAATTGCATTCGCAAACAAACACGCAAGTTATCTTCAACCGTGGTCGCCAGAGACACCGATTTTGGTTGGGTTATTACTGGTGAAATCAAACAACCCAGTGTTCAAACCAAAGCGCAATGTCATTTCGTTATAGCTGACATAAATCTCATTTCTGAAAAAGAGAACGCTCATTTTTCAGATCTCAATATTTTTGAAAAACACTTGCCGAAACGATGTCTTATCGTGAACAACTACGCTACCTCTGTAAGTTGTTTAAATGGTTTTTCCTTCTTCCCGCACAAAATGGCAATTCAAGTTCGCCTTGCTTTGTGTTATTTCGTTTACCTTCTCATGTCATTTTTTATAGCAGGGAATTGCTTAAACTTTTTCTCGAAAACTATCTTCCCCTTGTGTAAAACCATGGCTATCAGTCACCATCACTTTGCTGTAAGCCATGTTTCACTTCTTTCGTTATTTAGAAGGATGGCCACGGTCGGCTCCTCCCTCCTTCCTCACAATTGGAAGTCGCTCATGAAACCGTTTGAAAATCTGAATTCTATAGCATCTAGAATAACTATTCTTATGCATAACCTTCTTCTCAATGTCCCAGCTTGTCTTCTTTGCTCGGAAGAATTAAGCTTCTTTTTGTTGAAAATTGTCGGATTCCGTGATCCTCTCAATTATGCGAAATTGATTTCCTACTCTATTTCATATATCTTTAAATCGCTTGTTCACGTCCAAGTTACGATTGACTGCATGCTGTTCAACCGGAATATCTGCTTTAAGTTACAGCTGATTCAACAAATGTTGTTTCTGTACTCCGAACTGCTTGTTTTTCAAACTAGTTTGTATACACGCCGGAGTAAGGTCAAGTTGTTGTTTATTTCCTGTACGCTTGACACAGTTCAAAGCAAGTTTCTCTTATCTCAACTCTGGCTGATTGCCAACCATTGTCTGGCGAGCCGCTACCGTAATCTCGGAAGCCGCTCACCTAATTCCCAAAATAAACTTGTTCCAGTTAAGGACTCGTTCAGCTATTTATATGCCTTATCTCGTTGTACTATGTGGGTCAAGGCCGCACTTGCTTGTGTCTTTCGTTTACTCAAGCTCGCATTCTATAACTGCTTCGTTCCTTGTTTCAAAACTTCGTTGCGTATTTCTCACGCGCTCATGTATTGCAATTTGCTTACATCTTTTGCGATCTTAATGTTCATTGATGAACAAACTTGTTTTTTCCCGTCGTCACATTCGATGTGTTTTTGCATTTATACTTGTTATGTCACGTTTTTCGCTGGCTTAAGTATTTTTCTGAGTAACCCCTTTGATGCTTATTGTGACTTAAGGTCATTGCTTATTGCTACTCGTTTGTTACCTATAGCGTTCTTGCTTTCTACTCGCATAGTTTCTTTGTTTATTTGGTATATTCTTATCCTTAATAGATGTACTTGTCTCTATACGTTTTGTTTAAACTTGTCAATTCTTCTCTTGCATTGTATCGTAATCTTTACTAGTGCTTTATTTTTCTCAGCTTCCAGCTATTTCGTGATTGAAAGTGTCGTTAATTCTCGCCCTTTAACTCCGCTTTCCAATGACCCTGATGACCTCCTTCCACTTACACCTGGTCGCTTCCTTACACGCACTTCTCTCTCTGCCCCTCCTCCCCTTCCTAATTCTTACAGGGATTCTAATCTACCTATCACTTGGTGTAAACTTGAAGCCCTCCGTAATTCTTTTTGGAAGAGGTGGGACTTGGAATATTTAACTTCCTTGCAACGGAGGCAGAAGTGGTTTCTTTCCAGCCCCGACATTAAAGTGGGAGACTTGGTCTTAGTTAGGGATGTTTCACCCCCCCTAGTCTGGCCTTTTGGAAAAATGACCCAGTGTTATCCTGGAAGAGATGGGAGAGTCAGGGAAGTCAGAGTCTTAACTATTAATGGTCCGATCACAAGACCTCTGTCTTTGATCTCTCCATTACCTTTAAATGTTTACTTGTTTTTCTTGTTCCCTGTTGGTGTTTGTCCCCCCAGTATGGTGTATTCTTTGAATACACGGTACCTGAGATATAAAGTCTATTGCTCTTTGCATGTTCATTTCTTCCTTCCTCTTTGCCAAACACCAACAGTGATCATCTGTTTTCTCCTTGTTGGGCATATCTCTTATGTCTTCATAAGTATGTTTCAGATATATAACTTCTGTGACCCACCTAGCGTCACCTCGCAGCGAATCTCTGAAGCTCCTCAATTCTTCCTGGTGCTAGAGGACTTACTTATCCATTTGGCTACCAGATCCTGTTACCATCGTCAGCTATTTTCTCTTGGAGCAAGAGGACTACGTCCACTTCTTTGCTCACCATGCTGCGCTAGTATCAACTGTTATCAACTCTTAGAAGACCAGCTCAGCAAGAGAAGATAAATTTTTTGTATTTAAGTTGGTAATGCTTATATGTTCTCCTTTTGTCTCCTACCCCCCACTCTTTCCTCCCTTCTTGGTCCCTTCGTGCTCCGTTGAGCTGCTCTCACTTCTTAGTCTGCAGTTGACTCGTTCAGTCAAAGCTCCGCTCGAGCTTGCCTCCTCAAACCAAGAGGCTCAACCTCTTCTACGCCATGTTGGCTAAGTAATCTTCAACAGAAACTTCGACTTCAACATGAAATCAAGATAAGTACCATTTTAAAAGTTTTAACCTCATCTTCATGGTTTTAACTTCCTCGTGCTTTTAATTATAATTTATAGACAGTGTGAAATCATTTATTTTGGGGCAATACTCATTCCTCGTGGGATTTGCCATGTTGAGCTTCTGCTTGTATAAGCCAACTTTACTAAAAAAGAGCTTTTCTTAAGCTATTTAAACGAGAAACCCTCTCGCTACGTGGGATATTATCTAATACCCGCTGTCTATAATTATAAAGCTAATTCCTCCGTTGGATTTTCTCAACCCCATTTTCTGCTAAGGTCGTTCTGGAACCTTCGAGATCTTATTCTCTATCTGAGAGTATTGCCGTTAAGTATTGTTCACGCACTTGTGAAAATGCTAGTTAAAATGGGGAATCTTCCTTATAAATTTTTGCAATAGCTAATTTTCTTCCACCGCTGGAACCTCTGGAACATTCTAAGGCGCATTTAATTGTAAATCACAACTTTTTCAAGAAATAGACTCTCACCTATAGTGCAATCAATTAGTTCCCTAATTGCAATAACTTTTTTTTCTCATAAACTTCAGTGTTTCTATAGTGAACTTTGCATCCATCTTCATAGACTATAGTGATAAACAGTGCTTGCTCCGCGTTTCTACCGCGTCGCGATCGTCCGGTTATATTAAATACGGCCATGAACATTGATCCTATATCCCAATGATCTTTCCTCAACCTTCTACTAACAACCATTATTAATAAAATTGAAACTTTTCTATAAGGTGTCACCCACGAGGTGCCCTTCCAACTTTGTTAGTTTAACATTAATTAAATTCTGCATAATTGCTTGTGTGATACAAGTTTTAAACTCACGTTGTTCCTTTCCCATAATCAGGGAAAACAATTCTCTAAACTCTTGAGCGAGTCATGTTCAGGTTTCACGAAATGGAAACTGTCCCATTTGGCGAGTGATTCCTGCTCAAACTTGGGAAGTCTAGAACTTTCCCTTTCAATTTCTTCAGGTTTCACAGTAAGTGACCTGCCCTCTTTGTATAATTCTCATATATTAATTCTGTATAAATATAAGAAGTTGTAGGAACTTCTATCTTATTTTTCATGTTGTTATTATTTTTATTTTCAAAGTTGTCACTTTCTCTAGAACATTCTCTCCTGAATTTCTTAAGGTGCACTTTTTGTACTCCAATTCACGTTTAAGCTTTAATTATTTCATTGCTCAAATCTTAGAAAGATTTTAAAAACATGTAAGGTTTGAAACCTTGTAAATTGTCAATTGCCTGGAGCAACCGTTTAATGTTGAGAGGTCTGCGACCCTATTTGTTAAAAAGTTCAAATGAACTATGTTTATTAAAATTATATTGCATAATTGTTAATTTCCTCAAACTTCTTCTAATTGTAAATAAATTAAATATTTGTTTTTGGATTCATCATTTCTCTGATACTACAGTTAGGCAGGATCCTGGCTTTCCTAGCCCTTCCTAGGTTTATGCCCTCGTTCATGCTTAATAAAGCTTTTACTATCTGTCTGGCCAGACCATCACCCTTCCCTATAGTACTTTTATTCGTGCTTGAGAGGAAAGACACTAAAGCCTCTCTCTGGCAAACTGCCCAAGTCTTAGCTGCAGTTCCCGTTGGCCTCGACCAAGCTCGTACCTATTTTAGATATCAGGAGGTTAAGTTTCTGTGGCAATCGCCTTTAAGTGTGTTTAAAGTTAAACTTATTAATTTTGTGGGACCCTCCTCCTATTTTTCTATCCTTCTCTTCCAATCCCAAATCTACTTCCTTCTCTTAATCATCTTCCCTTGGTGGGTGGGTTATTCCTCAGCCAATAAACTACCCACAAGCAACCAGGTGTTCGCCTCATTTCCTGTTGTCACTCCTTCCATATTTAACCCAAATTTCCTCATTCCTTCTATGTTCTTAAAGATGACCGTATTTTGGTGTAAGTCAATGACTGATTGATATGCGCATATAAAATTTGATCCCAGAATGATATTAAAATTTAGCTTCGGCAAAATCACGAAGGTCTGGGCAAAAGTGTGCTCCAGTATTTCTAATTCTAAATATGCCTGTGTCTTACATGTTCCAGTGCGTTCAGGAATAACGGCACGTACTTTCATTTGAGGGACCGGAATTATAGGTACATCATAATTCCGCCCTATTTCTCTCACTAAGGCCTCAGATACTAGACTGATCTGAGCCCTTGTATCAACCAGACATTTTACTTTTAAACCGCCGATCCGTGCATTTATTACAGGCAATTGTGTCATGGTGTCATTCTGTGGTTTTGTAATTTCTTCCAAACAATCTTTCGGTCTGGCTATCCACTCCTTAGTATTTGCCACAATCCATCCATCTTCACGCGAACACCCTTCATTTCTGAGGCTATCTGTTTGATCACTTATTGAGGTTTTTTTTATCGATACGGCCCCCATTCTGTTGTGGTCGACCCTTCTCCTGACGTTCATGTTGCATAAGCAGGCTCTGTGCTCCCTCATCTTCCATATGAGTATCTGGATTTCGGCACTTGTCCATTATGCGTTGCCAACGGTATTTTCCTTCTTCTTCCTGAACGTGCAGCTCGTCCAGATATCTCTGTGACTCCTCGTATCTTTGATCCCAATTTCGATAGTCATCCCTTGGTTCGGATTACTCGTGATACCGTTGTTTCTTCCGCCAGCCCGAACATCGTATCTTCCCCCTTGCCAATTCTGATTATATCGGCTATCGTAACTCCCTCTTCGATATGGTGTCTCCTGTCGTCCATAGTAACGATCTTGCTGATATCTGCGTTGCTGATATCTGCCGTCATTATTATATCTTTCCCTCTGGTTATCGTAGTAACGTGGTTGAAATCTCCTCTCATTATTTCCTTCGCTATCTCGCCTTGGGTTATTTCCAGTTGTAGCCCCTTGTGTCTTGGTGTGAGTCACCTGTGACTTAATGACCTCAGCCGTGTTGACACTTTCCACATGCTTTCGTTCCCTCCCGTGAAACTGATTATTAGTCTCATCGAGATGACGCAAGAGTTCCTCGGCTTGTACAGCTGAGCTTACGTTACCGGAGGCTAAGAATTGCTGCGCGCTAACGGGAAGTTGTTTACTTATCGTTGTTATCATGTCCTGCTCGTTCGGTGGGTTGTCAAGATCTCTCAGATTTAACATCTGTCTAGTGAAATACTCAGCGAATATAGTTTGTGGAGAGCTATGGTATTTTCAGGCATACAGATCAAGTCTCATGTTCTGCTGGTGGCTTACGCTCCAAAATTTCTTCAAAAATGCCTGTTTAAAACCAGCCATTGTTTCAAAGGTGTAACGGAAACTCAAGAACCAAATTAATGCCGCACCTCCAAGATACCTCTCAACCATTCTTAATTGTCTTTCAGGGGTTAGATTCTGGTCCAAAAAGAAGTTATCAAGTTCTTTGAGGAAAGATTTAGGTGTGGTCCCCGTGTCAGGAATAAACTTATACGGACGGAATTCGTTCGCTCTGATTATCTGTACGGCTTGTGTAGGTAATTTGCGCTCCTGCGGTGTAGATGTTCGACCCTTATACTGTTGAAATAACTGCGTGTTTACAGTGCCAGGACTCCTGCCATTCTCCGAGCCGTTAGACACCACTTCCTTATCCAGACTATCCTCCTTATTTTTCTCCAACAAAGACTCCAGTATGGTGCCCCGTTCTAAAGCTTTAAGCTCATTCTTAACAAGACGGTCGTTCTGTTCTTGGAATCTCAGTTTCATGTTTTCTTCTATAGCCTGAATTCTATTGCAGTTTTCGCCTAGCCGTTTTATGATAGTCAATCTGTCATCCTTGGACTCAGTAGTCATTTTATTCCAATCTCTTCTAATGTGATCTTTAATTTTATCTAGTCGCTTTTCGACGTCTTCATTATTCCCAGCTTGATTTGATTCTATATTGGATAATCTTGCTAATACCGAATTGTTATGACTCTCAATTGTGTGCTTTAACTCCTGTTGTTCCCCTTCTAGCTCTTTCCACCGTTCTCCTGACTTGAGTTCCAGCTTACTCAATTCTTCCACCAAGCCGTTTATACTACCGTCCATCGTTTCAATCTGTCCTTGAACTATTAACGCTCCATCTTCGAATTTGCCAAATATTTCCTCCAATCTACCCTGTGCCAACTTTAACTCAGACGTGTTTTCCGAACATGCCTCCTCTATCTGATATAATTTTGCCATCACAACTCCATCTAAGTCCGTAAGTTTGTCGCTAAATGTGTCCTCAACTGTTTTTGATTATTATTTTCCACATCGCGAGCTAACAGTGTCAATTGTTGTTTGGTGTAATCGTTCATTTCTCCCGATATTGCTGTTAATTTCGCAGTGTTTCTTTAATTAGCCTCCTCTAATTGTGTCTCTATTTTATTTGATTGTTTTTCGCTCATCTCTGCTAATTCGCTCGACTGCTTCCTGCTAGCCTCAGCTAACTGCTCTTCAAATTTGTTTGATTGTTTTTCACTAGCCTCAGCTAACTCGCTCGACTGTTTCTTGCTAGCCTCAGCTAACTGTGTCTAGATTTGATTAGTCATATCACTTTTTAATTCATCTAATTGTTTTTGGGTACGGGCCGCTGCCTGTTCAATTACCAATCTTATTTCGTTAATCGAAGCCATCTTCGCACACACAAAATATCAAATTCACAAGAGAAATACAGGAAGATAGCATAAGCTCTATCAATAGCACACACGCACAACACATAAACAAACGCAGATTTTAACCCTTTAATTACTCAATTCATTTACATTTATCCCCAAAGCAATAGCATCCTTGAGTATCACTATTATTATTATTAATTTTATTAACCCTTCATATCCGTATCAAATTCTAGCCTTACTTCAGAATAAAACACAACTAATTAATCAAATATCAAATAGTTTTTAAGGTATAACCTTCGTGTCATATATATTTGGAGTTTGTTTTGTTACACAAATCTAATTTTATTATAATGGGCGCCTGGAACATATGGTCTAATATTTGCCATTAAAATCTCAATCCAACTACTATGCTCCATATTTATATTTTACACAAACTCCATAATTTTACATATCAAACTTTCATAGCCGTAACACATCGCTTTAACTACGTTAATAAAATTACACATCCGGTGATCTAATTGCAAGTACAAAATGTTTCCACTGGTCTAGCCATTCCATATTGCTTTCCACAGCTTTGACATCCTGCGCCTTTGTACACAAATATTAAAAATTTTCGCCACGAAAGCTCGGTCGGGAGTATCCTCATGCCCTACGTTGCCTTGGAGCCATAGTTAGCTTTATGTGAACTATGACTACCAAACAGCAACGTGACCTTGCAAACACCCCACGGTGGCGCGACATAGTTAGCTTTATGTACACTTGGAGATAGCACTACACGAGACAGACATTCGGGGGTGATCCTTCCATACAAAGTGTAAAGAGAAGAACGTGCTTCTTAAAAATTTCCAGGATTCATAAAGGAATTTAAGGCTATAAATGAAATATGACAGGTTAAACAAAACAATTTAATACGGATAATAAATAACAATTAACAATAAACCGCCCAGGTCGAAGTAGAAAAATACTGGTTCAAGCACCAGTCCAAGAAAAACTACCACCAAAATCAACTTAGATACTTGTAGGCGAGGGATACAAGACTATCGCCTCCAAGAACATTACAGTTTAAACAAGAAAATATCAAATACAAATTAAAACAGTAAAACATGTTTATTGTGCTGTGTGCGCGTTCGGACAAGGAATGATCTGAGTACTTGACGGGTAGTTCACTTCCGATCGACCACACGATTAAGTCGTTAACCCGTACTGCGAGGTGGTAAATCATGATAATTATGGGAATACACTCTTAAATGGTTAATACAAAATATAAAGACACTGACATTGTCTACCCTTACAGAAAATCAATCATACACGGATAGTATATTTACACTTATGTGACTGCCGAACAGACGGTCTTAGGTCAAGCAAAAATAACACAGAGCACCCACGTGACAACAAAGATAACGGCACGCCGCTTGCGACCTTTAAACTGACAAGTTACAATGCTTGGCAAGAATCCAAGCAACAAAAACAACCAAATTAAAATAACCCAGCGGGCTGAATACAAAAATTTACATGTGACACTTCGATTAATACGGACTGAAATATTTAAATAGGGGCGTGGGCAACTATCCCAATTAATATCAAAAGAAAGTTATAATATGCCAGGCAAGCAATCTACCAATTAGTTACAGGAAAGCGTAGTGCGCACACTACTTCCTTATCAACATTCAGAGATCTGAGTACATAGGTCAGACAAGCTCAAGTGTGCCATAGTGTGTCCGTAGAAACTCACAGCCTCTGAAATCGCGAAAAAATGCATAATAAAACATCAATATTTCTTGACCAACCCCTCCTGGTGTCAAGATCCAAATATCAGCAATACGTCCCTCGGGTACGTTTACTGAATCATGAGGAGCAACGGAAATTGGGTCGCCATGCCCATATTCTGCTACCTCTTCGAAGAATATCGTATAGCTCACACACATTTCCATACCTGACCAAAAGACCTCTATCGTACCCCAGATCACGAATACAAATAACACACACAAAATTCTACTATATGACTACAGCAAGGCAGACGGCCTTCTGTAACAACATAAAGTTGCTCAAAGCAAAACAATCTAAGCATTTGCCTGGATAAAAATTTACAACCAAGAAGATGGGAAATCCCCCCCATGTCTAACATAAAATTCAAATGCATTCCCACTTATCACCCTTATCTAAGTTTTCAGCGGTAAATAATCTCGCCAGTGTCTTACATTCATGCGCGCTGCCATGAAGGTAAGCACTCTATCAAACAATGCACGGAAAAAAACCAAGAAAAACACACAAGAAAAATTAATCTAATATTTACACAAAGTCACGTGATGCTATTTAACTTATTATGTCAGTGAAACGAATCTACATGTAATCACAGCAAAGCAAAATTATTTACAAAAACACAACTTCCCAATTAATTATACATGATCGCTCCCCAACAAAATTTAAAAAAATGAATTTGTACTCATCTCATTCCAAGCTGCCCGGTGCCGGGATAGCACCCGCCACCTTCCATGTTCATGGCCTAGCCCATCATGCTAGACATCAAACCATTAGATACGACACTATCCATTCTTGAAGCCATGGTTACGGTCATCTTGCTAAAGAAATATACAGTTATAGTTATTATTTCGGGATCCTAAATGTACTGCATAATTGAGCTACTCAATTCATCCATAAACTTCGTGCAGTATCGAAGACTTTCCCTATACTGTGTGGATATTTTCCACCTAAAAACACAAACACAAATCTATGTTGCACGTCACGCAACACAATAAAAATATTCAAAGTACCTCGTGCTGCCCAAGCACCCGCAAAAGTTAATCAATCGGCGAGCAATGTCTTCAGACAAAATGACATCCTACTCACTCGAAGATATCTATAATTGTGACGGCGTCTGTTCACAGACCACTATATTTATATGATTCAATCAAATCTCATGTGGAAGGGGGTAACTGGCTCCACGAAAATAGTAATAATAGTCGCACACGCATGGGAGACATCTCATTCAGCTCGTAAAAATCTGAATTAGCAATTGACACTAGCGTGCAGAAAATCGCATCGTAGGAACATCTATTTATCAGGATTCGCGCGCAAACACACTGCGCGGGCAAATTTGGCCTCTTGCTCTCATTGGCTATATTTCAAATTATGCGGTGACAGCAGGGTGATGACCTTTCTCCCACTCTCATTTTTGGTCATAAACTCACTCAACAGTTGGCCTATCAACTTCCTTCTCCAGCGTTTAATACCATGAAACATTTATACCACTCATTTTGAACAAGTCAACGGCTCCCTGGCTTGCATCCACCTTTCTCTTTTTCCAGGAACTGGCTATATTTAACTTAGCGTTGCTTCAATTGCGACAGCGGTAGCAATGCATCGTCCCAACAGACAGACTATTGTTTCATATATGACCAACATTTTCTCAACTGAGCTGAATCTTTAGCTGAAGAAATAACATTATTTGAGGACTTGAATGTAGGCATACATCCAAGGGCTCGATATGTCTTTGTTGTTGTACTGTGCGAGAATATCAATAGAGCCATTCGTCGACTAGGGAGTTAGACGAATGATTCATTGATGAAATAAATATGCAAATAATTGAAATATTGAAAAAGATGATGGTTAATCACGAGGACCGCCTCGGTGAAAACAAAGCATTGTTGGGATCAGTAAAGATAAAGGAATGAAAGCCCGATAAAGAAATATATGATGAATAAATTTGAAAGAAGGAATAAAAATGATAATTTAAATGGCTTAAATTGTTGCCTAGTAATAAAGTAAATACGCACCATAATATAAGTATAAAATCAAATTGATAAGTTAAGTAATAATGGTTCAATTGTATACCAAATAACAGATACCGAAAGAATAGAGCGTCATAATGAGATGAGTTAAAATATGGAATAATAAGAACGCAAATAATAATAATAATCAAATTAAAGAATAAAGTTATATTTAAAGATCCGTGTCTAGGAACTCAAAGTGAAAATTAGACCGAGAAATAATATGTTAATAAATTAAATTAATGATAAATATCCATGTAAATGGTGAAATAAAACATCCAAGAACCTATTAAGCTACTGTGCCAAGGTTGTGAAATAAATTGTAGGAATGCCGAAATTAGGCGATTGTCGTATCCAAGCAAGTTGCATTGCCGTAAGGGCCAATTAAAAATAATAAAGTATAGCTTCAAGTTGAATATAAGTATGCGTTAAGCCAGGATAGATTTATTCGTGAGATGGAAATGTAGAAAAATCGTCGAAATGCTTGGAGGTGAATTCCCACCGAATATATTGTTGAAATGTAGAAGCCTCGTATATTTTGCCTAATGAAATGTTGTGTATTGTTGTATTATGGAAATGAAATAAATAAGCTGACGCCGTCGTCGTAATGAAAGTAAGTATAATAGCCAAAGAAGGCGAGGTATGCTATGTTGTATTGTTGCTGAGGCCAGGCTAGGTAAAGGACCTCCCCGAGTCGCTCAAGCCATTGTTGTTAAAATGCATTATAAGACTGGATGTATGTATAAATGGACGACGAGCATAGTGTCTCCGATCGTGCCAAATTCTTCGTTGTAATTCCCAGCAGTGCAAATTAAGTGTTATGAAATGGGGCGTCGTATGAATAAAACGTCGAAAGTTATGTAATCCTGCTGTAGGATGGGTATCCCAGCTAGGTATTGTTATAGGAAGATATTGTTGTGTAAAAAGCATTGTTGAAATATAGGTTTTGTTGTCATAGGCATTATAAGCATCGTAAAAAGTTGAAATAATAAACTACTGTACAGCCTCTCCGAATCAAATACTAATATCCTGGGAGCGAAAGATAATTAATAATAATTAAATAAGAACGGAACAAATATCCGTAGTGAAATGAATTGTAAATCTTCGAAATCATATGTTTAAAAGCTACCCTTGCGTGAAAGCAAGGAGTGTCGGCTAGCCATCGTAAATATCGTTGTCAACTGCCACAGGAAGAGGGGGAGGGGGCCTTGTGTGCACGACCTTGCCTCTTGTGAGGGAGAAAAAGGAGACGCCTTAATGAGTTCGGTAGCTATGTAGGGTCGTGTCGAGACGAATGGAAAGAGAGACTGTTACACGGAAAACTTAAAATTTAAAACAAAAGATGCAAGAAAAAAAACTAATAGTGGAATTATTTTATGGGAATGAAAATTTCATCCCAAGTCAAAGTTTGAAGTGCTATATATGAATTTGACGGATTTGTCATATAATAGATTGTTGATATAGAAAATTCCTTCTTTCATGAATAAATAAACAACGGGTTAAGAAATAATGGAATTTGTTATTAATAAATATCCCACAGCAATAAACAGTACAGTGCACAGTACAGCACAAAGCAAATCACCTAGATGCATGGAGGGTAACTGGAGAGTTATGGGTTCGATCAACAGACATGGCATGTTTTTGTACAGTATTGTAATATGTTTAAAATCTAAGGCTTTGTGAAGAAATATTATTAAGTTCCAAATGACTTAATAAATGATAAATAAATATTTAAGTAAACATAAAGGATAAAGGAATCCCTGAAGGGTAAATGAAATGAATGTAAGTGTCCAAAGCCTTGGAGAAATTATATGATTTAAATGATAGGCGCGCTCGACGCCTGAGTGAAATAAATAAAAGTGGTAATAATTAAATTTAAGCAAGACAAAGAATTCACGAAACTTCACGGAACAATGGAATGACATTAGAGTGAATTTTGATGATTTTTAAATGGTGATTGAGTGACACTTGAAGAGACAATACCATGTGATTTGATTCTTATGTATTTTGAGTTGATTATTTTGTGAGGGACACTTGAAGAGATAATACCAAGTGATTTTGATTTTTATATGCCTTTGAGTGAATTTATTTTTCTTTTTATGAATAAATAATTATTTTAAATTGTAATGTTGATTTTTTCCTAAATCTTCTTAATCTGATTGTGTCTACGTATCGGATGTGAAGTTAGTGGTGGAGGGAACGTAACGCGTCCCGATACCGCAGTAGCAAAAGCCGAGTACTAACTAAACATCCTCCGCTAAGCGGGTACAGGGGTCTCATATATTGAGGTACTGATATGTGCACAAGGTGACAAGAAAAGTCGGTCCAAAGTAAAGTAATTTTAAGGATAGGTACATGGCCGCAATAACCCGCAAACCCTATATAAATTTAAGGAGATATACCCCCTGCATAAACTCTTCTTTGGCGCCCATCTTTAGGGGAGGGTTTTTCAAGGAAAACCATGAAAACTCGAGTTTTTCCGGATTTTTTTGTTGAAAATTTCGAGATTTTCAAAATATTAAATTTTAAAATGAAAATGTCTTGCTTAATGTGGTTAATGGTTTTGAAGGAGGGACGTGCGAACGGGTTCGTATACGGACGCACCCGTTGGACACTTCACCTCAATATAAAAAGAAAACAATACAGGCATGTCAGATCGAGCTCGGGATTACCTGGTGTGCATGATTCATTCTTTGATAGAAGTAGCCCATCTTTTCTCAAATAATTGGAAAAAGAATGGCTACAGGGGATGAGATAAAGGCACTCCTGGACAGTTTTAAGGAGAGCATTGAAAAAAATGCAGAGGAAAGTGCCTTGAATATTAAGGAGGAGAGCAAGAGACAGAGTGAATTAATAAACAGTAAGCTTCAGGAAAGTAAGGAAGCTATAAACAGTAAGCTTCAGGAAAGTAGGGATGAAAATAAAAAGAACTTAGAAGTTATAAATGGTAAACTTCAGGGCCTAGAAGTTATAAATGAAGGGATTTACCAACAAATAGATAACAAGTTTGAGGAAAGCGAAAAGAGAGGGGAAAAGAGATTAAAAGATCAGATAGAGCCCATACAAAAACAAATAAAGACACAGGGAGAAATTATCACGGAACAGGGCAAGGAGATAGAGGAAAAAAGGGGATTGATTGAGGGAATTCAGGAAAAGATAGATCCTATAAAAGCTAGTATAGGGAAAGTAAATGAGGAAATGGAAAGGACACAAGCAGACTTAGCCCAGGTAAAGAAACGCCAAGATGACACCCAAGGGACAACCCGGAATATAGATATGAAAATAAGAGAGTTCAGGAAAGAGTTGAATTCAGTGCAAGAAAGGATAGAAGTAGAGATGGTCGTGAAGATGGAGGCTACAAATAAGCAAGCAATAAATACTAAGAAGGAATTCGAGGAGCAAATAGCCCACATAAAAGAAAACTTTCGAGAGGAAAAGAAGGAATTGTTCAATACAACTCAGGAGATAAAGAACAGATAAAGAACAATGAAGATCGCATAGAGAAGGCGGAACAAGAAACCTTTGCTAGATTAGAGAGAATGGAAGGAAGGATGAACCAAAATGAAACCAGAATGATTGCTATGGAAGGATTCAACTTAAAAGGTCACAGGTCAGATCGGGAGAGTACAGAGGATCTAAGGAATAAATGGGGAGAGACCGAACCCAAGAATATATTCAATAATTACCAAGAAGGGGAAAACTAGTTCAGAACGCAAGGGCAACCCTATTTGCGTCTACTCCCTTCAGTAATAATAATAATACAATGCAAAACCAAATAATTACCCTTGTTAGACCAGATACCGATAAGCCTAGGAAATATTCAGGCAATAATTCATCAATGACACCAAAATATTGGCTAAAGGAAGTGTCAGAATATCTCAAAGATAATAGGATATCCGCTGAAAGACATTTGCGTTCCATAGAGAAACTACTAGATGGGGACTGCTTATCATGGTTTCGAAGTTTCGGGTATACCTTTGACACGGTAGAAGAATTCAGGGAAGCATTTTTGAAAAGGTAATGGGCTGCAGACGTGCAACAGAATTTAAGGTTAGACCTTTATTCCAAGAAATATAGTACAAGTACTCCAACGAGGAACTCAGAATATTTCACCGCACAGCTATATAAATTTCGTGAATTAGATTGCGCCCAAAGCGAAAATGATCTATGCTTAGCAATCACAAAGCAACTTCCATACGAGATACAGAGACTGCTGATCTCCTCAAATGCGAAAACGGCCATTGAAGTCGAAAGTGTTCTACGTCAACTTGACATGACGACAGCACACATATCACCACGTCAAAATAGGACGATGGAACATACACATATGATAAATACTCAAACAGAAACTATTGGAGAGCGTAGCTTGGATAAGTCTACCAGTACTGAAAGAATGGGAGCAGGAGGAAACGATAATTATCAAGGAAACCCTAACTCAGGAAATTACAGAGGAAATGGTTATCGGAGAAATTACCAAGGAATAACTACCAAAGGGGTAATTATCAAGAGAATTATGCACCACGGCAGTATGACCAAAGGGGATCAGACCAAAGAAAGCCACCATACAGAAGACCGTATCGAGGAAGAGGTGGAAATCGTGGAAATAATAGGAATTACCGACCAAGGGATCCAGACCCTGATTACGAAGCCGAAATTGAAGAAAGACGGGTCATTACTCAACGCTACTATGATGAAAGGGGTGATGAGCAAGAGAGACAGCCACATGTTAGCTGAGGGGACGCTATAAAGAATAGGACCTCACCAGATATCCATGATGATAGGGGCGCGCAAAGCCTCGAAGCACAAAGGCAAAAAAGGGAATACGAGGGAGAGGATCCGGATTTTAAAAACGCCAATTTTCAAATAAGTAAATCTCAGTTATGAAGGAGGATGGAACGAATTTCAGGTAGTAAATTGGGTCGCTAGGCCAGAAGAGCTAATTGAAGAAATTACAGAAGGACCAGTAACAGTAAAACGAGAACTACCCATAATTTTGATTAGGGTTGAAGGAATTTTAATTCGATGTCTATTAGATACAGGGTCGACTATAAGTCTTGTGACTCAAATAATGGTAAATGAGTTTGAAAGCAGAGGGAGAGTGTTAAAAATCCCTACATCAGCCGTGAAAATTAAGTGTATTATCCCCGATAAAACACTAGTTTGCAAACATCAAGTATATTTGGATATGCAAATAGGGAACTTGGAGATATCGCACAGTTTCTTGTTAGTAAATAAGCTACCATATAACATGATCTTGGGTATTGACTTCATAAGAGAATATAAAATAATCATTGATTTGTCGAAAAATTGCATACGCTTTCGGGAAGAAGGTAACGCACAAGGAACAGATGTGGCCTTACAAAATATTGAGCAAAAATTTGACGAACAAATATGGCACATAGAGGATGAAAATAATTTAGATATTACTAGGGAAGAAGTGTTAGCTCTAGAAAAGGAAGTTAATACACTCACCGCTAGTTTGGAAAAGGAAAAAGAGCCTGATTTTGATAAATGCGTATTGGAAAAATTGGAAGAAGCAAAAATTTCGTTAGGATAAAGAGATTTTGAAGGATATCATTTTGAAACAAAAAGACGCATTTGATTCTAAACCTAGAAGGATTAAGAACTTTAAATACGCCTTTCAAGTAAATGACTGGACTCCATTTCGCCAAAAACCGTATCCCATAGCAGAGAAACATTTTAAACAAGCCAAAGAGGCCTTACAGAAAATGATGGAAACCAGGGTAATTGAAAAGGTTGCTACACCATATGTAAGTCCGTTGGTGGTAGTAAACAAACCGGATGGTTCGGTACGGGTATGTCTCGATGTCTGAAACTTAAATCAGAGAATAATTCCGGAAAACGATTCAGCTCCTCCTATAAAGGAAATTTTGAGAAAATTTAAGGGAATGAAAATATTTACAAACGTAGATTTAACAAATTCATATCATCGTTTGGAACTAGAGGAGAAAACAAGTTTACTAACAGGTTTTCAGTTCGAACAGCAGACGTTCTGCTTCAGAAGATTACGTTTTGGATTGAAGACAGCTGGATCAGCTTTAATACGAGATTTAGATAGAAATTTGTCAGATGAGGTAAAAGCTTGCACAATTAGGTATGTCGATGACATTCTTTTAACCTCAGAATCAGTAACCGAGCACATGGAAAAGTTAAAGAAATTATTAAGGGATTTACAACAGGCTAATTTCAAAATAAATTTGAAGAAGTCAAATTTTTGTCAGCATGAAGAGACATGTGATAGATCAGTATGGCGTGAAGCCAAATCCATGTAAACTAGAAGCCTTTAGGAATTTTCCACGACCAACTAAGGTCAAAAATGTAAGACAGTTTTTGGGACTAATAGGATTTTTAGTAGCCATTGTCCAGCGTACTCCAGTACAGTATCTCCACTACAAGATCTTCTCAAGAAAGGGGGAAAATGGAGATGGACTGATGAGTGCGAGGAGGCATTTAAGAAAGCGAAGAGCATGTTATTGAACTTCGTGAAACTAGGATATCCGGATTTCAATGAGAAATTTGTAATACAGACAGATGCATCACAAATAGGCATGAGCTATGGTATATCAAGAGACCGATCAGCAGCCTGGCGGAAGAAACTATTTAACTTTCACTTCAAGGCGATTGAAACCTCGCGAAAAGAATTACACGGTCAGTGAAGTTGAACTTTTAGCTATACTGCGTGCCTTGCAACACTGGCAAGAAATCGTGTATGGGTTCAAAATTATACTCAGGACCGATCATAAGGCATTGATCTTTCTAATGAAAACAGATTTATCAAGCCCAAGGCTGACAAGATGGGCATTGTTCATTCAACAATATGATGTGGAAATTTAATGTCGTCCTGGGAAGGAAAACGTTATCCCAGATTTTTTGAGCAGAAATCCAGAGAATACAGAAACGGTGCTAAATATCCAGATAGATAATAAAGATCAGGCCACTATAGAAGATTTAAGAAAGATTGGTTAAATGCAAAGACAAGACCCATGGATGGGGATGATGATCTCATATTTCGAGGGAAAACTTGATAGAACATTACCTGCCTTTGCGGAAGCAGAATCAATTTCAACTGAGTATCTTTGGTACAATAGGCTTCTTCACAAATATGCGGACGCAGATCATACCCGGTCAAGAATAGTAGTACCAGCAGGGTTACAAAGAATATTAATCTGGTTGTCACACCGAACATTTGGACACATGGGGGTGGACAAAACACTTAAAATGTTACAAGAAACATTTATGTGGCCGAAAATGTGAGAAACAGTGAGGTCGGCATTGAAAACATGCGATATCTGTCAAAGAGTGAAGTCTAACTCTTTCTTGATGAGACAAAAACCAATCCCGCTTTTGCCACAGAAACCATGTCAAATATTATCAATAGATAACTTCGGTCCATTACCGAAAGCAAGAAGAGGCAACAGGCACATCCTGGTATCCATGGATGTATTTACAAAAATGGAAGTCCTGTGCCCCATATAAAAGACATCGACGAAACAGGTTCTTAAAAAGTTAAAGGAACGCGTGACTCCAATTTTATGAAAACCCAAAAGTCTTCTTTCGGATCACAGAAGCCATTTCACGAGTTTGGAATTCCGTAAAGAATTAGAAACATTAGGAATTAAACAGAGATACTCTCTAGTATTCGACACCCTGAAGCTAACACAGTAGAGAGGGTGATGAGAGAGGTACAGAAATACTGTAAAATATATTGCTCAGAAGAAAATTGCAAGTGGATCGATATATTGCAAACAAATGAATTTTTTATGAACAATACGATACATGAGGCGACTGAAGATGTGCCTATTAGAATACATTTAGATCAACGTCCAGAGAGACCGTGGGATCAAATCATACCAGTACCAGTAGATAATCAAGTGGGAAGAGAATTGAGAATTCGAAAAACATACGAAAATTTAAAAGCTCAAGCTGAAAAACGGCAGCGACGAAATCGCAACAAGCGATACCATCGAACATTGAGAGTCGGGGAGTTAGTATTAGTAAAGCGACCAGCCATGTCAGATCCTGAAAATAGGATATATAAGAAATTCCGAAAGAATTACCATGGACCTTATAGAATTATAAATGATCTAAAGAACAATCCATATAAGATACAACATGAGGAATCGAATCAGAAAATGATAATGAATGCGGCAAATTTAAAGGAGTACCATCCTCCGGAGGAATTTGAGAGCACAGAAAATCAAACCTTGGTAACTGAGATATGCGATGAAGTTGATGAATGGGAAAGAAGATGGCAGCAATTAGGTTGCGAATGTGGATTAAAGGAAGAGTATGAAGACATGAAGGAATTTGCCAGTTTCTTCATACAGGAAAACAGGAAAAGAAGAGAAGAGAATGGAAGGATTAAAAATTTGATAGAAATAACCAAGTTAGAGTGAAACGGGTAGGGATAGACCTAACCCAGGTGACAGAAACAATGTTTCATCGATGAAAGTAAGATGGGATGAGAAATGATAGAGAAACGAGATAAATATTTGAAACGGGTTAAGACGTTGACGTGCCCATCTAGCAACTGATACTGAAATACAATAGGAAATATAGGACGTTCGATGAAAGTTGGAATTTTGAATTTTTTTACAAATAAATTTCTTCAAGTTTTTTTTCAAAAATTTATTCGTTTTGAAGGAGGGATTTGTACCCAACGAGAGTATGGCCCAATTATCGAACGCTGGATATGTAAGATGAAAGGACGATTTAAGCCCACCAGGGAAGGAATATTGTAAAATGTTATGCAAGCCGTACGTTACTCAAGCCACCCAGCTGCGAGATTAGGAGCAATTAAGGAAGCCATAAACATTGTAATCGACGATAAGTGTCAAGAAAATATCAACAGATAAGGAATGTTCTGCAAAATCATGAGCTGTTAAGGTATCAACAAGGAATCATTAAAAACCCTTTGGGCAAGCACTGTTTATCAAATTTATGAGTGTATCACTGACAGATTTAATGGGATTGAACCTAGTGATTAACGACTACTGCATGATTCAGGCTGGCCCCAATTAGAGCTGAGGCCGCGATAAAATTATCACACCGTAGTTAAAAAAAAGTCCCAGACAGTAGAGAATCAATCTTAGGGGGCAACATGAATAAGATAAAATACTATACATTGATATCATGCGTTAAAACATTCACAGGGACTAGGTCTGTTTAGAGGTTAGTAATCCTAGTTGCTGACACAGATTTAAATCGCGACATCAGCCGTGGTGTCATCGTCAATTAAAACGCAGGGATATGGAGGTTGGATGTACCTTTCCGCTGGCCACGGAGGGAGCATAATAATCTTTTAAATTAATTAAAAATAAGTAGATGATTAAATGGGATTCCGCACGACATGAACGTCAAAGTAAACATGTTTTACATATGCAAATAAAGTTTCAAGGAAATAGGGGCTCAAACGTGGAGGATAGACTCCGCACTCGCGTGAGGGAACTACGTTTTGATAAACTAGTATAATTATGAGGCCGAACGAGAATCAGTCACTCAGTTCTACAACGGACCTTTGAGAGGTCGGGTGTTGGTCGTCACATTTCAGCCCACGATTTAGGAAAGATGCTGGATCGCAGCATGAGATCATTAAGTACATCATATTCACCATAACAGAACCTACGGGTCATCGTGTCGTTATTTAAAGTTGATCACTATAGCGCCTGGCGTTGGATCAAGTAGAATTCGCGAGGAGAATCAGTAACGCAGCGTCAAGTAAAGGAACACTAATACCTTAAAGAATGCGGGCTAGTATAAATAAAATACGCAAAGTCGAAAGTATACAGAAAGACGCGAAATAAGAGTGATAGTTACGGAACTTGAAGTTTTGAAGAGACAGTACTTACAAATTAGAAATCGGTGTCTCAGGAACACGAAATATAAATACACTGCGTCAAAGAAAGACAGTATAAAGCAGCGAATCCTAGAAAGGAATAATATCGACAAGTATTAATCACGAGGTACATGAGTAGGGCCCTAGAAGACTGAGGGTTCGATACTCAAGATATAAAGCCTCAAAAATACGAACTAGACAGGCTTACGGTTCTCGAACTGGAGAGCAAGCTAGGAACTATATCATTAAAGCGAAGAAAGATCACGGAACGAGTGAGGGTAAACACGAGGAACATTTATATTCAGGAAGAAATAGGAGCGTGTGAGCAGGAACGCGGATTTAGAGACTTTCACGGAGAACAGGAAATCAGGAACTTCGATGAGCGAGGAAGGAGCAAATTAGTACGTCCAAAGCAGAAACGCGAGGTATCGTCAGGGATCATCCAATGCGAAAAACCATTGCCAAAGCTCTGAGATAAGGGCGTGTGCTTAGAAGAGAAAGTGTTTTAGTGTTAAAAGTGGTATAATGATAAAGTGTTACAATATGTTTTTATGTGTCAGTGAAATAATAAACAAGTGTAATGTAGAAATGTCAAGGAAAGGTGTTGCGATGGAAGACTAGGTATTCAGCTAGATGTTTGAGCCTATATAGGAATGGAGTCATTGCCTGGGTGAGTTGATGAAACGTTATTAATATGTCTTTGTTGTTGTACTGTGCGCGAATATCAATAGAGCCATTCGCCGGCTAGGGAGTTAGACGAATGATTCATTGATGAAATAAATATGCAAATAATTGAAATATTGAAAAAGATGATATTTAATCACGAGGACCGCCTCGGAGAAAATAATAAAGCATTGTTGGGATCAGTAATGATAAAGGAATGAAAGCCCGATAAAGAAATATATGATGAATAAATTTGATAGAAGGAATAAAAATGATAACTTAAATGGCTTAAATTGATGCCTAGATTTAAAGTAAATACGCACCATAATTTAAGTATAAAATCAAATTGATAAGTTAAGTAATAATGGTTAAATTTTATACCAAATAACAGATACCGAAAGAATAGAGCGTCATAATGAAATGAGTTAAAATATGGAATAATAAGAACGCAAATAATGATAATCAAATTAAAGAATAAAGTTATATTTAAAGCTCCGTGTCTAGGAACTCAAAGTGAAAATTAGACCGAGAAATAATATGTTAATAAATTAAATAAATGATAAATATCCATGTAAATGGTGAAATAAAACATCCAAGAACCTATTAGGCTACTGTGCCAAGGTTGTGAAATAAATTGTAGGAATGCCGAAATCAGGCGATTGTCGTATCCAAGCAAGTTGCATTGCCGTAAGGGCCAATGAAAAATAATAAAGTATAGCTTCAAGTTGAATATAAGTTTGTGTTAAGCCAGGATAGATTTATTTGTGAGATGGAAATGTAGTAAAAATCGTCGAAATGCGTGGAGGTAAATTCCCACCGAATATATTGTTGAAATGTAGAAGCCTCGTATATTTTGCCTAATGAAATGTTGTGTATTGTTGTATTATGGAAATGAAATAAATAAGCTGACGCCTTCGTCGTAATGAAAGTAAGTATAATAGCCAAAGCAGGCGAGATATGCTATGTTGTATTGTTGCTGAGGCCAGGCTAGGTAAAGGACCTCCCCGAGTCGCTCAAGCCATTGTTGTTAAAATGCATTATAAGACTGGATGTATGTATAAATGGACGACGAGCATAGTGTCCGATCGTGCCAAATTCTTCGTTGTAATTCCCAGCAGTGCAAATTAAGTGATATGAAATGGGGCGTCGTATGAATGAAGCTTCGAAAGTTATGTAATCCTGCTGCAGGATGGGTATCCCAGCTAGGTATTGTTATAGGAAGATATTGTTGTGTAAAAAGCGTTGTTGAAATATAGGTTTTGTTGTCAGAGGCATTATAAGCATCGTACTAAGTTGAAATAGTAAACTACCGTACAGCCTCTCCGAACCAAATACTAATATCCTGGGAGCGAAAGATAATTAATAATAATTAAATAAGAACGGAACAAATATCCGTAGTGAAATGAATTGTAAATCTAGGAAATCGTATGTTTAAAAGCTGCCCTAGCGTGAAAGCAAGGAGTGTCGGCTAACCATCGTAAATCTCGTTGTCAAGTGCCACAGGAAGAGGGGGAGGGGGCCATGTGTGCACGACCTTGCCTCATGTGAGGGAGAAAAAGGAGACATCTTAATGAGTTCGGTAGCTAATTAGGGTCGAGTCGAGACGAATGGAAAGAGAAACTGTTACACGGAAATCGTAAAATTTAAAACGAAAGATGCAAGCAAAAAAAACTAATTGTAGAATTATTTTATGGGAATGAAAATTTCATCCCAAGTCAAAGTTTGTAATGTTATATATAAATTTGACGGATTTGTCAAATAATAGATTGTTGATATAGAAAATTCCTTCTTTCATGAATAAATAAATAGCGGGTTAAGAAATAATGGAATTTGTTATAAATAAATATCCCACAGCAATAAACAGTACAGTGCACAGTACAGCACAAAGCAAATCACCTAGATGCATGGAGGGTAACTGGAGAGTTACGAGTTCGATCAACAGACATGGCATGTTCTTGTACAGTATTTAAATTTGTTTAAAATCTAAGGCTTTGTGAAGAAATATTCTTAAGATCCAAACGACTTAATAAATGATAAATAAATATTTAAGTAAACATAAAGGATAAAGGAAACCCTGAAAGGTAAATGAAATGAATGTAAGTGTCCAAAGCCTTGGAGAAATTATATGATTTAAATGATAGGCGCGCTCGACGCCTGAGTGAAATAAATAAAAATGGTAATAGTTAAATTTAAGCAAGACAAAGTATTCACGAAACTTCACGGAACAATGAAATGACATTAGAGTGAATTTTGATTATTTTAATGGTGATTGAGTGACACATGAAGAGACAATACCAAGTGATTTGATTCTTATGTATTTTGAGTTGATTATTTTGTGAGGGACACTTGAAGAGATAATACCAAGTGATTTTGATTTTTATATGCCTTTGAGTGAATTTATTTTTCTTTTTATGAATAAATAATTATTTTAAATTGTAATGTTGAGTTTTTCCTAAATCTTGATAACCTGATTGTGTCTACATATCGTATATGAAGTTAGTGGTGGAGGGAACGTAACGCGCCCCGATACCGCAGTAGCAAAAGCCGAGTACTAACTAAACATCCTCCGCTAAGCGGGTACAGTATGTTCGAATCGATGCTCATATTGTTTAAACATTATTTTTAAAAGATGCTCAGATGTCCTATAAGTTGATGTTGTTTTAAACCCATTGTTATGACACAAAAATGTGCCAATTTTTGGAATAATGATTCCTGGAAAGTGATAGTTATTTTTGCAACAAAATGAAACCAGAAACAAAGTGATTTTTTACAAAGAGTGAAACAATTAAATTTTTCTTTCAACAAGTGAATGCTAATACTCGTAATTTAGGATTCAGGCTGGACAATTTAATTTGCCCTGAATAACCAATACTGTAAATGAATATAATTTGAACAAAGTCTACAGGACTGACATTCTGGCTTTCGTTCAAATTTAAGTGTTCATGTGTTGGTAACCCTGTATATTTTTGTACATAAATCTATGATTCTTCATTCATTCCTAATTCTATTTTGGCATTTCTTTAAAGTAAATTTTAAAATTTTAATAAAATGAGATTTCTTTAGGAATTGTGCTATTTTCAATGTCTCCTTCTATCCTTATTGTTGCATCGAGCCGAAAATCAGTAAAGCATTTTTTTATTGTGATGTTGTTGTCACTTTAACCCATATGGCGCCCTGAGATGTTTAGATTCTCGTGCTGACTGATTTTTGGTGAAATGCATATGTGGTCGTTGGACTTCGGTCTAAACGGGCACAATAGCTACCACACTTTAATTCCGAGGCAATCTGTTTAACATATTCTAACCTTTTCTACCTCTACAGTTCTTGTCCTCCACCCTTCCTTCCATAACTACTAAGCTTGCTATTCCTGGGTGTCTTAGTATGTGTCTTACCAAGCTATCTTTTATCTTCATTAGCATTCCTCAGAAACATCTCTCCTCTCCCACTCGTCTTAATACCTCTTCCTTTGTTACTCTATGTGCCCATCTGTTCTTCATCATTCTCCTGTAACACCACATTTCAAATGCTTCTATTCTCCTCTTCGCTGCTGCGCCAACAGTCCGAGTTTCACTTCCATAGAGCGCCACGCTCCATCAAAGGCTTTCTAAAAATTAATTCATACTGACTAAATCTATATTCAATGTCAACAGATAAATTTTCGGTAGAAATAGTTTCCTTGCCTGAGCCAACCTACTTTGTATGTCCTCTTTACTTCGTCCATCACTACTTATTTTGCTTTCTAAGTAACAGAAGTCTCCTATTTCCTTTAGCTGTTCAGCTGCCAATTTGACATCCATAGAAGTTTCTGATTTATTTCGACTGCTTTCCATTATTTTATTAGTTTTATGACGTATATGAATTTTATATTCGTCACTGTAGTCATTTGAAGAAAAACCCTCTTTCGTTTTAGGGACTGTTTGGCAGACGGAATGTCTAATACAAACCAAAGTTTCATTAGCTGGGTTCCCATCTTGGAATCAATATGGAGCCAATAACAAGGGCGTACGATATTTGAAATGGAGTAGATTGATGGACTGTCAGCTCGTCTCTCAAACCCATGTTTACTTGATGAGGCACAACTAATGAATAGGACATGCATTGACCTGCTGTGGGGTTACCACGGCAATATCGTTCTACTTAGAAACACAGCTCAATGGAATAGAGCTAACGAGAGAAGTTATTTCAAATACAGTACAGAGTAAGTAATAACCCCTGGTACTACAGCCCATGAAGGGCCTAGGCCTACCATGCGACCGCTTCCCAGCCATTTGGCCTGCAGATATTGGGGTGACGCGGGATTAGCGCATCGGTTCGTCTCGGCCGTTTATCTTGGTTTTCGTGATCGGGGCGCTGCCTCACTGTCAGACAGCAAGTCAATTATCCTCATGAGGCTGAATGCACCCCGTTCCAGCCCTCACGTCAGTTTCTAAAATCCCTTACGGAGGCGGGAATCGGACCTGAGGCCTCCGGGTGAGAGACAGGCACGCTACCCCAACACCACGGGGCCAGCAGTATACAGTAAGGTGTGATCAAAAAGTTTCCGTTGGAGTGCGTTGCTTCAGCGATACCCCGGGCGTTGAATGCTGAACAAAATGAATCTGATGCGTTTCAATGTTGAAGGCGACACGTTTCTGTATCACTTTGTTGGAGGCGATGAAAGATGGTGCCACTACTGGGAACCGAAATCGAAAGCATCGACGATGCAGTGGAGTCATCCATCGTCAATGCGCAGCTCGGATAAACCCGCGGATATCCGCAACATTTTTCGCCATGCGGATATGGTTTGCATGACTGCGGACAGCGGATACGCTTCGGACAATGTTTTGAGTAAATTTGCAGATAGTTTTTAGAATACAAAGTTGAACTATTTTTATTTTTATTTTAATAATTTTAGTTTTTGCTAGGATCCGCCTCATTCACGTTTCTTGTTATTTCCCTAGTTGCTTCCACTTGGATTGTATGAGAATAATAGAGAAGTAAGAGAAGCCAGTCATGGAAATACCCCTAATTAGTGCTGATTTATGCCGAAGAAAGAATCCTTTATACCTGCGCTTGCCTTTGTTGGTAAATCCGACGACTAAGTAAGAGCTATAATTAGCCACCCACTCTTCACATGCCGTTACTCAGAAGGACAGAATTCAGTCATTCACACATAGCCTAAGGCAGCGCTTACCAATCTGGGGGACGCGTACCCCTTGGTGGTACGAGAAAAACCAGTTAGGGGTAGGCTACGCCAAAAATAAATGGTAATGGCGGGCGCCATGTTAAAATCGTACGTGTCAGTCGTAATGAACCGGTGCGCAGTGCCGTCTTATTCAAGCACGTCAAGGTCATTGCTCCCCCTCGACTACCCACCCTACCCCAATCCCAGTCACTTTCACCGCTGCACTGCTATTGTCTTGATTTGTCTAGTTTTGCCAAACTAATCGCTAGAATTAATTGGTTTTCAATAAAATCGTAATAAAAAATTCTTATGTACTGTAATTGTATATTTTCCTTAGCTAAATATTTATACATCTACATCTACATATTCATTCAAACGTTAACCCCTGGCACTACAGCCCATGAAGGGCCTAGGCCTATCAAGCGACCGCTGCCCATCTATTTAGCCTGCACATATTGGAGTGACGCATGGTCAGCGCATCGGGTCCCTTCGGCCGTTAATCTTGGTTTCATGACCGAGGTGCTTCCTCACTGTCAGACAGCTACTCAATTGTCCTCACGAGGCTGAATGCACCCCGTTCCAGCACTCACGTCAGTTTCTAAAATCCCTGACGGAGCCGTGAATCGAACCCGGTGCACAAGTAAATAAATTGGGACATACAGAGTCAAGGAGCACTGGAAACTTATTTAAGACAGCAGGTATTGGAGAGTGAAAGGCAAGAGCAGGAGTATCTTGGTAGTGCTAAGGCACTTTTGGGGAGTATTTTGACTATTCCCCTAAAGAACATAAAGATGGAGATTCAGATTGGGTTGAGAAAATTCCACGAGGATGGGATGAAAAGGATGAGTGGTTTCTAGTGTTTAGGAATTCCACACACTTGAGGAGTGCAGACCCTCCTTACGCGTCTGATGTAAGATTTTCTACAATCCCTCGTAATATTGGTATGAACCTAAAATTTTCAGAAAAGGAGACTCTATAGTTCGTCACTAAACTACTTGTTTATTATGAATGTTTTAATTAAGTTATGTTCTTATTGGCTTAAAATATAAAACGTTTTAAAAGTTTACGTTTTATGGGTACAATTTTAGATAAATATTTATAAAGGGGTGCGTGAGGAAAATAAGGGCTGGGAACCGCTGGCATAGTGGAACGAACTTCTCCTCAAATGTCTAAACGAGAAGCTTTAATACTTCACGATTTATCTAATAAATTAAACAAATTATTGCAATGTCAGTGAATTCGGATAAGAACGTGCCATTGCGGATAAAACTCGTGTGGATGCGGGGCGGCTGCTAATAACTGTCGCGTGGATGGGGGCCGGATGCAGATACCATTTTGTTTATCCGCCCAGGCTCTATCCATCGTTCCCTAATCCCAAGAAGTTCAAGAGCCAACTTTGATTACTGCTTATTGCTATCAAGTAACCTGGTGTCTCCTTCACTGGGGAAGGGTACTGCGCAACACTGGAGAAACTACGGCATGCAATTAAGGTGAAACGTCCGGGAAAACTTTGAAAAGGGGTGCTGCTGTTTCATGATAACGCACGTCCCCATACTGCAAAGGTTCTAACGCAAAAGATACGCTAACTCAAGTGGGAGACATTTGAACATCCGCCCTATAGTCCTTATCACTCCCCATGCGATTATCACAGGTTTGGTCCCTTAAAAAGGCCTTGAAGGGTCGAGGATTCATGTCGGACGAGGATGTGCAGAGGGCGGTTATGGACTTCTTCACCCAGCAGAACACAGTGTTTTACCACACGGGGATCTTCAACCTGGTGCGTTGGTCGAATGAGTGCTTCAATTCTCACAGCGATTTCGCCGTACTGGCATACCGATTCTGGACCGTACGGCCCTCAAACGAAAACTTTTTGATCACACCTTAAATAAACAAGTAGTTCCGTGAAGAACTATACAGCCTATTTTCATATATCCTACTTATGTTAATTGTCACTATCAACATACACAATTTCTGTTTGATTGCTGTAATAGATTCGTAGATATTAAGAACCGACTGAATATTTCGGATGGTCGCCATGTTGGATTTTATATATGTAGGTCCTAGAGTTATGTACTGTTACATGCAGATTATTGTGAACGTGTAGTATTCAAACTTCAATTGCATAATTAGGACACAAGAGATTTTAAAAATTTTCACAGCTGCCATCTTGAGGTTATGGAAACAATTGAAATAAATTAGATGCCAGTGGATTAACATTCGTATAAGGATTTACTGTACCAAGTTTCACTGCACTCGGATGGTTAAATTGCGAGAAACGTCCATGTGAATATTTATAATTCGCGTCACCGCCATGTTGGATTTGTGATCACCTGGTTATTTAAAGTCCTATAGGTGAACTTAAGTTCATAGCCCCTATGAACATTAAAAAATGCAGTTTGATTGCTAAAATAGATTCGTAGATATTCAGTATCGTCTAAATATTTCGGATGGTCGCCATGTTGGATTGTTAAATCTATAGGTCATAGAGTCATGTACCATTAAAGGAAAATTATTGCGTAGGTTCATTATTCAAACTTTCACTTCGATCGCATAACTACATCACAAGAAATAAAAACTTAATTTTAAAATTCGCACTGCCGCCATCTTGAGGTTAAGTAAACAATTGAACTAAATTAGATACCAGTGGATTACAATGTGTATAAATATTTCCTGTACCGGGTTTCAGTGCGCTTGGAATATTAAATCGCGAGAAAGGTCTATTTAAAATTTTCAAATTCGCTTGGCCGCCATGTTCGTTTTGTAGTTAACCGGTTTTTGAAAGTCTTATAGATGGACTTCCAGTCGTGCCCTTTATCTCCGTACAAAATTTTAGGGAGATACCGCTAATAGTTTCAGACATATAGAATGGCGGTGAAATATTTCGCACATCCGCCATCTTGTGATTATGTAAACAATTGAACGAAGTTAGATGTCGGTGCATTACAATGTATATAAACATATACTGTACCAAGTTTCATTGCGTTTGGTTGGTCAAATCACGAGAAACGTGTATTTAAATGTCGCAAATTCGCTTGGCCTCCATGTTGGTTTTGTAGTTACCAGGTTTTCAAATGTCACATAAGTGAACTTATAGTAGTTCCCTCTATCACCATAGAAAATGTCAGGGTAATATCGGTAATAGTTTCGGAGATATTGAATGCTGGTGAAATATTTCGCACAGCCGCCATGTTGGATTGGTGAGTCGTAACAAAATTTGAAGGGCACGGTCGAGGTCGCCGGGAATAGTGCTATGAACTTTCCGAGTTTCATTGAAATCGCTCGTGCCGTTTAGATTTTATTAGGGGGGGGGGGGGACACACACACGAATCACACACACACACGCACACACACACGGACAAAAGGTGATCTCATAAGCCTATTTTTTCAAAATTGAAAATAGGCTAAAAAACGCGAAACCGTTCATAAACATATCAAAATACCGTCGCTAAACTTGCATTACCGCGTATCTGACAATGGACGTGCCGTCGAACAGAACAATACACAATAGGTTCACTTTCCTGTGTAGGGGCATGAAGAGAAATAATGTATCGGAGGCCCAGTCGGTAGCATGCTGAACTGCTATGCCCAAGATGGCGAGTTCAAACCCGGCTGAAGTCGTCGGATTTTTAAGAACGTTAAAATCTTTCAGTATGCCTTCCTTTGGAGGGGAAGTAGGCCTATAGCCGGTGGGCCCATGTCATAGATTTATGGCACGTAAAAAAACTTACCACTGCAATTGGTAGTGTGTAGCAAAATTTGTAGGTTATATTTGGTAAGTTAGAAACCTCGCGGTGAACGTTGAAGCTTACAGAGCGTTAATCAAATCTAACCTACAAATTTAGCTTCGCACAATAATTGTAGTTAGTGTAAGGTTCTTTTACATGCCATAAATCTATGACATGGGCCCGCCGGCTCTACTTCCCTTCCCAAGGAAGGCATACTGAGGGATTTTTAACGCTCTTAAAAATCCGACGATTTACACATGTTATTTACAAGGAGTGAAGAGAACCCAAAAAGGGTTGTTGTCTTTGAGGGTGTGATGGCGCAGCGGTCGAATTGCTTGCGTGTAGTGTAACGTGACCGTTACTCTCGCGTTCATAAGCCACGGGATCTTTTCACGTGGAATCCAAACCACCGGACGTGACATTTCAGGTCATTTTATCTTTCATTCACAAGGAATTGTACTCGGTCCGTCTTGCTATGAGTCAAGCAGTATCACCACTGCGCCATCATGTCCCTCAGTGAGAAAAGTTACTATATTTACCACCAGACGGACTGTTGCATAGTAGTTGTTGCCGTTAATTCGACTTAGGGCTTGGACCATCTTAGTCATTACCCCTGTGTACTTGGGTGTGTATTAAACTTGTCTGTCAACCTTGTGTGTTAATATTTCGGCTTTCACCTCAGAATTTAACTATATAAATTTGTATAATTTAATATGTGTTAGAGAACAGATGACCTCGTATTTCAGCCACTTAAAACAACAATAGCTAATTAATTAACTGGCATTGTCTGTTAACCTGTGTATTTGTGGTGACAGTGGTAGTGTGTGTAAATGGGGGTAATATGCCGGCAATTGCGTGGATGAGCAATAGAGAAACCTGTGTGAAAAACCCAGGAAATATCCCGACTTCTAACTCCCATTTGCAATCACGGTGCATGACTTGACACGCACGGCTATGCTAAGAGGTAGACAGTCAATTAGAAATAGTTATGGGGCAGATGACCTCGCTGTTCCACTACTTAAAACAACAATAACTTAACATACAACTAGAAACATGTATCCAATTTGTTAAACCACTTTCAGTCATAATCTGTCGTTCACAAACTAGAACATGACTAAAGGACTTCACCTCACAAATCACTCATCACAATGTAAAATAAGTAAATTATCACAATTTGCAGTACCACCCCCCAAAACACTCGTATTTATAAAGTCCCGTTTCTATGGCAGCATATTACTGGAGGACGTGGATTCTGCAGAACGAAGATAACAGTCCCACTACGAGCGAGGGGGTACAGTCTGTCCCCAACACATGTGTACCATTGAGCCGTGAAGAGTCTCTCTGAATGCTACCTTGACACAGTTAGGTACTCTTATTTATACCTATTGGCCTCTTTTCTATCACTTGATGATTGTAGTACATTTGCATTTGTGTGTTGGCACAGGCTAGAGTAAAATGTGGCTTTTCACCGATGTATCAGTCTCACTCATGGCTGTGATTATATGGAACCTACTGAGGTATGGGTGGTGCTTAGTAATGACATTCAGGGCACATTCAGTGCCTGTGGATGCTGTGAAAGGTTCTACTCATAGGGTTAGTATTGCTGTTATGACTCAGTGAGGAAAGTAATGGCAAACTACTTCACTCCTCATCTTGCCTAGTACGCCTCAATATAGCGCTGATTTGGGCTTTTGTGGGTATCTACCCACATGACCTAACGGCGGTACTTTTTGAGGATCCAACCAGCCTTCGGGCTGACTACCTAACAGACATTTATACCTAGCAAAGTAGCCGAGCGCTTTCAGTAGCACTCCATGACTACGCTCTCAACGGTCATTGTGAGTGTGGTTTCTCCTCCAGAGTTTTCAATATATGATCCAGGAAAATGCCAGAATGGAACCTTATTAAAGTCCAGGAAAACCTCCCCTCATCCAAGGCTTTATTAATTAAATTTACACACTACTGCAGTCCAATTTTTGCTGCTAGGCGTAGTGAGAGTAGAATATCTAAATAGCTTCAACTCAAAAGAACTGCACCGGGTAGTTTAGAGCATGCGGCTATTATTATTATCATTATCATTATTATTAGGACTCCGTCTTGAGGAAAGAATTCATGATGAAAATTAATAAATGAAAACAAAAATATTGGAATGCAGCCGAAAAAAATCAGGAACCTCTATGGACATCACATTAGCAGGTGAAAAGCTGAAGGAAGTAGGAGACTTCTGTAACGTAGGAGCAAAATAACCAGTGATGGACGAAGCAAAGAGGATATAAAAAGTAGGTTGGCTTAGGCAAGGAAAGCATTTCTACGAAAAAGGAATCTGTTGACATCGAATATATATTTAGGTATTAGAAAGTCATTTTTGAAAGCCTTTTGTCTGGAGTGTGGCCTTGTATGGAAGTGAAACTTGGACTATTGGTGCAGTAGAAAAGAGGAGTATTGAAGCATTTGAAATGTGGTGTTACAGGAGAATGATGAAGATCAGATGGGTATATAGGGTTACAAACGAAGTGGTATTAAGACGAGTGGGAGAGGTGAGATGTTTCTGGCGACTGATAATGAAGAGAAGAGATAGGTTGGTAGGATACATACTAAGACACACAGGAATAGCAAGCTTAGTTATGGAAGCAAGGGTCGAGGACAAGAACTATAGGGGTAGACCAAGATTAGAGTATGTTAAACAGATTGCCTCGGATGTAGGGTGTGGTAGCTATGTAGAGATGAAACTATTAGCTCAGGACAGGGAGGTAAGGAGAGCTGCATCAAACCAGTCAAAAGACTGAACACTCAAACATTATTATTATTATTATTATTATTATTATTATTATTATTATTATTATTATTATTATTAAGTTCACATAGGTCCTCCTATTTCAACCACACCGCGATATAGCCGTGCGCGTTAAATTTCTCACCACAACGCGGAGTAGCAACAAGTCCAGAGATCGTAGGTTCAAATACAGAGTGTGGTTTTTCCACGGTTTGTCCTTACTCCTTCCAGGAAAATGCCGAAAAATAACTATATTTCAAGTTTTGGGGCACCTACCACATCCTTGTTCCTAATGAAGCTACAAACACTACCACAGTGAACACAAAACACAGAAAAAGGTTCAACACACAATAAAGTACACGAGACTGATGACCAAGTCGTCCCAAGTTCCCAAAAACGCATTTCAACCCAGGGAAACTTGACAATATTTATTTCCATTGGTCAAGGCAGCTTTTTCTATCCTCTCTCCTATTTCAAATACACATTATTCTACAGACACCAACTTAATACACGTTATCGTAGAATTTACCACAGCCCATAAACTGATCAGATCCTATTACTGTATCTCTCTCTCTCAAGTTCGTAAACTCTATTGTAGCCGTGGAAATAAAATCAATCAATCATTGTCTCTCTTTTTTTTAATGTTTGCCTGTTGTACATTATTAAATAATAATAATAATAATAATAATATCGTATTATCTCGGGTGTGCTGGCCCCGTGGTGTTGGAGTAGCGCGCCTGCCTCTCACCCGGAGGCCCCGGGATCGATCCCCGGCTCCGTCAGGGATTTTAAAACTGACGTGAGGGTTGGAACGGGGGCACTCAGCCTCGTGAGGGCAATTGAGTAGCTGTCTGACAGTGAGACAGTGCCCCGATCACGAATACCAAGATTAACGGCCGAGGAGACCCGACGCGCTGATCACGCGTCACCCCAATATCTGCAGGCCAAATGGCTGGGCAGCGGTCGCTTTGTCGGCCTTAGCCCGTCATGGGCTGTATAGTGTCAGGGGTTGTATTATCTCGGGTGCTGGGTGCAAGCTTTGTTATTTGACACCCAGAGGTTAGCTTGCATGTCGAATTTCGTTGTTCCTTGAAGCACTATGAAAGTTAACGAGGTTAGATATCTAAGCTCTTTGAACACCATAGCGCTTTCTAGTAGAGAAATGAGGAACTTTGTGTTGGCGGAAACCCCCGATATTAATTTTGCCATTATGAACACGGCCTGTGGTGTTGTAAGAGAAGCTAAAATCAGAAAAAGAGTAAGGCAAGGCTGCCCACTGTCACCCTATCTCATTAACCTGTTCATAGAGAATGCAGTTAGATGAATGAAAGAGAAAACAAAGGGGTTGAAGTTTAATAGTATACAGGTGCACAGTATCCGCTTTGCAGATGACATTGCACTCTTGGCTAATTCTGGAAAGGATGTGTAAGATGCTAAAAATATTCAACAAATACTTACAATACTTCAAAATAAAAAGCATTACTAAGAAAACAAAATTAATGATAGTTGACAAAAAGAAGCCTTCAACTAAAACAAACATAAAAGTGAATAACACTGCATTTGAACAAATCACAGAATTCCCTTATTTGGGTGGTGTGATAACCTCTAATAACAAGTGACTGTCAGAAATCAAGAAAAGAACAGTTGTAGCTCAACAAGCCTTCCAAAATAAAATGAATTTATTGTTAATTAATCACCTCAGTTTGTGGAATAGAAAGTCATTTCTCAAGACCTTTGTTTGGAGTGTCTGACTGTATGGATGCGAAACCTGGAAATTAGGGAAACTGGAGGAAACAAAACTTGAGGCTGAAGAAATGTGGTTTTGGAGAAGAATGACAAGAACAAGTTCTCTATGTATGTGTGGCACCTGTCTGATAACTTATTTTAATATGGTGTATATACAGGGATATATTTATATATCAGCACCGTCGCGCGTGGGACTGCAGGTGATGTAATTGCCACGCGGTGACAGATGCAGCTGACAAGACGAGTGCGCATAAAGATAATAATAATAATAATAAAATCTTATGGCCCCGGGTGCCGGGCGCAAACTTTGTTATTTGCGCCCAGAGGGCAGCTTGCATGTCGAATTTTGTTGTTCCTTAGAACTCTATGAAAGTCAATGGGGTTAGACGTCTAAGCTCTTTCTAGTAGAGAATGGTGGAACTTTGTATTGGCCGAAAATCACGAGATTAATTTTGCCACTAAGAACACGGCCTACTGAATTCAAATGGGTTCTTTAACATGCCAACAACGTATGACATGCGTGTTGTGATTTATGTCGCCTTTCAAAAATCACTTATCACGGCCAGGAGCGAACCTACAATCTTTGGGTTGGCAGTCCGCCACGATAACTACTCATCCCAAGGGGAATTACATCAGCTGCAGTCGGCCGAAGCACGGACAACAGCCGAGTGGAAAATCCCCGTGCGCGACGGTGCTGATATATAAATATAACCTGCATTTGTAATTGCGACTGAATAGGGAAGAAGGCCGCGGTGGCCGAGAGCGCAAACGCCTCACTTCTTGCCTCGTTGGTATCGGGAGTGCCCGACTCGAACCCCAAATTGGCCGTCCTGAAATTAGTTTTCGTGGTTTCCCGTCTTCTCCACCAGGCAAATGCCGGGACGATTCCCTTCAATAGGTCCACGGCCGATTTCCTTCCAAAATCCTTTCCCTGACCCGTAATGCAATTAAAATAAATGGCCATTAGCTGCATTAATAAAATTATTTTTTAACAAGATGTACAGTAAAGAACATATAGCCTACTTTCTCCTAAATGCATGGGTACTGTTATAACTCGTTGTCCTTTTCAAGGAGTATAATTGAATGTTGGTTGTAGTAGCTTGTTGAAATACAACGTGCTATAAGGATATTAAACTTGAATATGAGGTGCCCTTTGCTAGTGCTACCTCTGTAAAAAATTTCATTCAATTCGATTTCACCGTGTTTGAATTGATATGGAGAATCGATTTGCAAACATACATGGCCGCTATCTGCAAACTATTGGGCCGATGACCTTATAGTTCAGTCGAAAGATGCTTCACGCAAAAGGGTATGTTGTTGCTAAATTTGGTAGATATCAAATGATTAGGTTGGTCGAAATTTGATTTAAGATTTTAACATTTTGGTGGCCGCCATTCCGTTTCCGTCAAGATGGCAGCGATATAAAACATGACACTGAGGTGCCCTTTGCTAATGCTACCTCTGTACCAAATTTCGTTCAATTCTGCTTTACCGTGTTTGAATTGATAGGGGGAATCGATTTGCACACATACATGGCCGCCAAATGCAAACTATTGGGCTGATGACCTTTTAGTATGGTCAAAAGACGCTCACCATATGAATATATGTTGTTGCAAAATTTGGTAGAGATCGGATTATTAGGTTAGTATTAATTTGGTTTAAGCCTTGAACATTTGGGTGGCCACCATTACGTTTCCGTCAAGATGGCGGCAATATGAAACAAAACACTGATGTGCCCTTTGCAAGTGCTATCTCTGTACCAAATTTTGTTCAATTCGGTTTTACCGTGTTTTGAAAAGATAGGGGGAATCGATTTGCACACATACATGGCCGCCATCCAAAAAGTATTGGGTTGATGACCTTGTAGTTTGGTCAAAAGATTTTTCATACATAAAGATATAGTGTTGCAAAATTTTGTAGAGATCAGATGATTAGGTTGGTCGTAATTTGATTTAAGCTTTTAACATTTGGGTGGCCACCATTAAGTTTTCGTCAAGACGGCGGCGATATAAAACATGACACTGAGGTGTCATTTGCTAGTGCTACCTTTGTACCAAATTTCGTTCAATTCGGTTTCACCGTGTTTGAATTGATAGGGGGAATCGATTTGCACACATACATGGCCGCTATCTGCAAACTATTGGGCTGATGACCTTGTAGTTTAAACAAAAGACTCCCGCCATATAAATATATGTTGTTGCAAAATTTGGTAGAGATCGAATGATTAGGTGAGTCGTAATTTGATTTAAGCTTTGAACATTTGGGTGGCCGCCATTACGTTTCCGTCAAGATACCGGTGATATAAAACATGACAATGAAGTGCCCTTTGCTAGTTCTATCTCTGTACCAAATTTCGTCCATTTCGGTTCCACCGTGTTCGAATTGATAGGGGGGACAGACATTCAGATTACACACACTCACACACACACACTCACACACAGACACACACACAGACAGACACACAATTTTTGGCCCTGTGTAGTTCTCATAAGTCTACTTTCATTTTTTGCAAAAATCGAAAGTAGCCTAAAAATAAATAGGGAAAAAGGCCTTAAGGTAGGTAAAATCCCAGCGTTTGCCTAGAGAAGAAAGTGATGCCCACGGTAAACCACTCTGCAATGACTAAGGTGGGAATTGGACCTAACTCTTAGCAATTGTCCTCTCGATCCTGACTAAACCTCGTTCTTCCTCTGAAGTCATATTATTTTTATACACAGCCCGAAATCGTACCTGCGACATCCGAGATGACAGTCAATAACGTAACCACTAATGGCTGATCTGCTATGCCCAAGATCGCGGGTTCAACCCCGGAGGAATTCGTCGGATTTTTAAGAGCGTTAAAATCGTTCAGTATGCCTTCCTTCGGAGGGGAACTAAACCCGGCGGGCCCATGTTATAGATTTATAGCATGCAAATGAAGATACTACTGCAATTGTTAGTGTGTAGCAAAATTTGTAGGTTATATTTGACTATTTACAAACGGTTAATTATGTTCCAACGTTCGCTGCTAGGTGTTAGTGACAGTAGTGACAGTAGCATCTGGTAGACAAAGTTGAATCTACTAAAATTTGAACTTGTTGGGAGCCCACGGGCGTTCAATTAAAGTACCCTGCTATGGCCATTGGCTGCAATTCATATAGAATAACGTAACCACTATACACCAGGAGGCCCTCTTCAAGAACCCAATCAGTTATAATTAATAATAATTTTTATTTCTTTCTTCGGCTTTTCCCAATTAATTGGGGTCGCCGGAGCCAACCAGGCTCATTTTGGTTTTGGCCGGGGATTTAAGGCCGGATGCCTTTCCTGACGCCACATGATTTTTCAGGTGAAAATTCCACCCCGCTGTCACCGGGATTCGAACCCCGGCGGTCCGGGTGAAAGACGAGCAGCTAAGCCACTGCGCCATCACGCTCCCTTATAATTAATAATAATAATAATAAGTCTAAATCTGTTAACGATACTTCTGATGTCCCGCAGGGTTCTGTATTGGGCCCTCTGCTCTTTATACTTTTTGTGAATGACATCCCTCGTGTCATTCATAACTCTAGGTGCCTGATGTACGCTGGCCACCTTAAACTTTATATGCACATCAGAACTATAAATGACTGTTGCTGCAAGAAGACCTACACCAACTCAGTGAATGGTGTGAAACACGGAAACTGAAACTGAATACTGAAAAGTGTAAAGTGTTGTCAGTTTCATTGAAACGTAACCTCCTACCCAGGTTTAATTATTGTATCAATAATGAAACGCTAGGTAGAGTGTCAACCATTAAGGATTTAGGGGTGACAATCACAAATAATTTCTCGTTCGATGAACATAGTTCAAAAATATGTCGTGAAAGTTTCCGGATCCCGGGATTTTTTAAAAGGAATTGTTTAAATTATTTTTCGGACATAACTCTATCCAAATAATTTAAGTCACTCATTCGGCCTAAATTAGAATACTATAGTGTTATCTGGAATCCTTTTCACAGTAATAAAATTGACGCCATCGAACGTGTACAAAAGAGATTTGTTAAATGGTTCTTTTACAGTGGTGGACGATCGTACCATAGAGCTGAGTATGAGAGTTATTGCAACGTGTACCGTCTTCCACCACTGAACAGTCAGCGCACACTGAGTGACGTGAGATTCCTTTGGAAGCTGGTAAATTGCGGAATTGACTCTAATCAGTTGCTAGCTGACTTGGGTTTTCACGTCCCTCAGAGAACCACCCAGACGGAAGCACACGGTCGATGGGGTCAGATCGAGAATTAATGTGCACAAAAATTCATGTCTGATCCGGATGCATTCAACATACAGCTTGATGGAGAGTAAAAGTGCTACTGATATTCACTTCGACTCTCTGACAACCGTTATGAGAAACATCTCAAGTGGGCTGTAAAATATTGTAATGTATATTGTGTTCTTTTCTATTTGCGTTTGACTGATAGATTGATTGAACATGTGGTTGAATGGATGGTTGATTGATTTTTTGATTGAATGTACGAATGACTGAAGTGATGTAATATTTGTTTGCTGTTATATAGATCCTCGAATGTCACTCTTATATTGCTTTTTTTTCCAGTTTCTGAACTTTGTCTTCTTATCTTTTCTTTTATGTTTTTGCCTTTTTTCGTTTACTCTAGATAGTTTAGATTTTTCCGTAATAATTATTTTAATATTTCCTGTACAGAGGGATTGTATGAATGAATGCTAGAGATAGGATGTTTGAGTGCGTGTCTGTATGGTTGTGGTTGTTGATATATAATAGTGTATTTCTATATTTGTTTGTCGTGTTCTGTTTATACGTGTAAATATTATTGGAGCCTATCTGTCTGACAATAAAGAAAACATACGTGCACAGAGAGCGTAAAAATGTTTCATTGATATTACTGGGAACCAAGATCTGAAGTTCGGAGCATTTGGCGAACCGAACAACGTTATATAACATAGAGAAGCATAGAGGGCATCTACCTGCTGGCAGTGGAGTTGACACTCGTGTTGCTACGGGAACGTCTGTTAATTATGCTGTCCCCACAGTTCACCACTCCACCCTTATTGGTGATGCTGAAGGTTCGTAAGCGGTACAGATCGTCTCCACACCGAGGATTGTAGGCCTTCTCCGGGAGACTGCATACTCGCGGCCGTACATGGTCCGGAACTGTAACACACGAAGAGTTGAACAATCATTATACAGGACACAGAAGGGTAAGGAAGGTCTATAAACCCCCCTATCCAATAAGATTTGCCAAAGGGCCACTTTCAACCCTTTTACAAATCTGAGGTTTCTGCGTGGCAAATGGACATCAAGCTGGGGAATAGGGGTAGAAGGACCCCTCCTCTCCTTCATTACAAATTAAGACTGATTTTTTTAGCCTATTTTCATCATATGAAACAAGTAGTTCCGTGAAAAACAAAATAGCCCATTTTCATATATCCTATCGGTCTTTTCCATTAAAACTCTCCTGCCTATTAAAAAGAATTCCCATGTGGTATTCGGGACGAGCTGGGCGACTGCTGTACGATAGCTCTACGAGGTAAGTAAACATATACAAATAGAATTCTAGTGCTATTTTTATTAGTTTTATTTATTTACAGTATTATATTGTGTTATTCTAAATTGCATACACGTGTATATATACCATTACTCTCGTAATTCATAAAACCTTAAGACCAAACAAACCAAACTATAACGAGATTCAAATTGTGAACCGTATTGTAAACAACAAAAACACGCTACAATCGTATATGAAAATATATTAGTGCATAATTTAAAGCTCAGGATGGCCGCTTGACGGTCGAAACGTGTAATCCTAATTTGCCCCATTAGGCTATAATAGTGATAATTAAGTAATACATGTACATTTTTTCCAGGAGTGTTATTTACAGATTTTATACATTTTACCCCACCCAGCCATTGAGCAAATTCGGGTTGACTGACTGAAGAGCTACAAATGACAGTGTTTTCATATACTTTCACATATTTTCATATATTCATCTGGTATTTTCCAACTCAAAACTCTCCCTTTAGTTATATTTTCCATGTGATGGAGTAAAACTTTCGGATTATGGCTTCGTAGTGACCATTTCAAATCTCTTTTCATGTGGTCATGCATTGTTGTTGACCGTGGTATATGAAGTTCAGCAGCTCTTTTGCGAATGGATTTAATTGGAGACTGCACAATCGATTGAGCGATGGCGGCACATGTCTCTTCTCGCGTTTTCTTATGTCCACTACGCGGCCTGTCTTTGACACTGCCTGAAGCAAACGCACGTTTCTCCCAATAAAGCAGAGTAGCTTTACGAGGTATTATCGCTGTCATTGTTTGCTCAGTATGTGCTCGTTCGTGCACCCACACACACTCTACTAATCGCTCCTCAACAGTGTAGCTGTGTCTGCTCACGTCAGCCATTGACAATAACGCTTTCGAGAGCATCAATAAAACAGCTATTTAATTATACAAACTCAATTGTCCATGCCATAATATAACCAAATAATGATATGAAACTAGGACACCCTGTGCATTGTGATAAATCACAATAGACAATTTCAAACTCCCAAATATTAATAAATACACTTGGATGACCAGTTTCGATCGTCAAGCGATCATCATCAGATCCGTTACACTAAAGGCTCGGTCAAACAGGACGCGGGCTGCCCGCGCCAATGGAACGACCACAGCCCGTCGCGGACTGTGGTGGTCAAACTGAATACGGACAAATCAAGGCGAACCAGTGTAAAAGCAATCGCGATCAAGTGCATGTCATAGTGTTTTCTGTTCGTGGTGTTAATTCAACATGTCCAGCAATTCCTCGGACGAAGAAATGCTTCTTCTGTACCCTCTGAGTCAAGCGAGACGAAATAGAAAATGGGTGCATGATAGACTACTAATGAAAAAAAGTCCTCTCGGCACGCCGGAAGGCGGAGGTAGATTTCACCGGACAAACTTGGGGATAGGAGAAAATAGGCAGAATATGCAGGTTTTCGTACAAGGATCAGACCTCATTTATTGCGAGAAAGTATTTTATAATTGGAGCTTAATCAACTTCGTTTTTCGTCATTTTATGCATATTTTAAACATTTTATTGTCGTATGGGGACGGTAACCTTCTTGTCATTTGGGGTCCATTTTTATACTTGTGGTCACACTGTCCTTATGCAAGGTTACACTGATGTGTAACTATGTAACGGTCTGTTATTTCATCACGCAAAATTATATTTCCCGCAGAGATTTTGGTTGGTTCCTCAGTATAGGGGCTGCGACAACGCGGTCATGTAACCCCGTGTACTTTGGGTGAGTGTGGAATCTGTCTGATAAACGGTGTGAATTTTGGTGGCTGTATTAGTCTGTAATTCAGGTAAGGACTGCAGACGGTCAATTTCAAGCAGTAGTTCCTAATGTTGCTACCAGATACTACCATCAACGACACCTAGCTGTGAACTTAGCTACTAGATGCCACCGCAACCAGCAACTCGCAACGAACGTTGGAACTTCCCCTCCAAAGGAAAGCATACTGATGGATTTTTAGCGCTCTTAGAAAATCCGACGACTTTGGGCATAGAAGTTCAGCATGCTACCAGTTACGTCACCGAAGACGCTTCACACTTAGTCAGATGGAAATCTGAATCTGATATCGAGCAAGTGCGTTGTCATGGTAACGTCCGATGGCTCATCCGTCTTCAATTTAGTAGTGTTGCCGTGGCAACCTCTGATAGCTCTTGGCATTTTCTTATAATTCCGAAATCATTTTCTCATCCCTTAGCGTAATGGTGGGTCATATCAAAAATTCTTTCAGACAAAAGTTTTAGGTAATTATTAGGGGAATATTGTCCATTTTGTACGGTTTTGATATTGTGCCTATTAAGAGAGATATGATTAATGCTTCCCGAAAAACCCACTTTTTCCCACCCCTTTGGTCAATGGTTGGTGCTATAAAAAAAAACTCTTGAAACATAAATGTGTGGGCTTTATCCGACACATAGTATGAACTTTGAACGGATTCGATATTTCACATATTAAGAGAGTTATAGCAATATTTCGCTTTTTCGAAAAGAAAAGCCCCCCATTTTCACCCCCTTCGACCGATTTAGCCCAGTAACGAACTCGACCGAGATTGTACAGGTATACATATTCGGTAAAAAATTCAAAGAGATTGGTGCAAAATTACGGCAGTTATCGTGTCCAAAAAAAACTGATATACATATATACATATATACTGTATGTATATATACATACATAAATTATATATATAAACTTTTGAACTGACGGTGGTTTTAGGGTCTGGTGGATGTGAAACGCGAAGATATGTCGAAATTTTCCGGAAGTCGAAACATGGTACCCAATGCAATAGTTAGCTTTCTAATGAAATCTACCTAAAATGACAGGAGTTGGGCGAGTATCACAAACGATGCTGTGAGTTGCGGTAATTTCCAGACCGTCTTTTCGTATATTTTCGAATAACTGTAGAACGCACTCGCGCACAAGGTCAATAACTTCTCCGTTTCGTCCGCCATGTTTCCAGCCCGCGCGGTCTTTGTAGAAAATCACAACTGCTCACTTGCCCGCCGCGAAATAGATTGGTCCGCCGCGGTAGACCACCTTCTGTTTAACCAGGATGATGCAATATTACACGATACAGAGTTCGCAGCGGTCGGGCGGGCTGGTTCGCGCGGGCAGCCCGCTTCCTGTTTGACCGAGCCTTAATTAGGCTACACACTTCTTATACCTGAAAGTATGGGTGAATATATTTACAATAAGTGCACTTCTTTATTTGCGGTATTAGTTGAGATATTTCAACTCGTAAATATTTGTTAGTTATAGTCTATGTGATGTTTTGTTGAAATACAAAATTTTACTTCCTACCCTGAATACTTAGAATAGTCCAGGGTTTCACTTGATAATGTTCGTATAGAATGATATTTGGGCATATCTTATAGTAGACCTAACCCACACCGTCAATGTTTAAACACGACTTTTAAAAGAAAGATTTAAGATGAGAAAGAAACTTTGTAGTTTTACGTGAACGTCAATGTCGCGATCATGAGCCACGGGTCTCCATTTATACGTGGAATCCGAACCACAGGACGTGATATATCACTTCGAAAATCTCCCATTCATTGACCGCGAATCGAACCCGATCCGCCGTGAGAGGCAAGCAACTTGATCATTGCACCATCACGCCCCTAACAGAAAATTTGATCAGAGCCAACACACAGCATGTTTAGGAATCAGAGTCAGCGCAAACACCGCATATTTCATTCTATCGCTGTCCTGACTCGCACAAGGAAATGTGTACCATGTCTTCAGTTGAACGACACACAAAAGCCGTCTGCATCCAACGTTCCAACAACATAACATGTGAACGGAAATTGCTCCGCTTTCTTCGCAGCAATTTATAATCAACTTGGCGGTTGGAGTTGGCATGGAAAGTGCATTTCCTTCTTTCTTGTCAGTCGAGAGAGGAAACTTCCCATTCAATAAGAAGTTCTTGCTGTATTCAGGCAGTAGGCTACACCTCACCTCTTCTTGTAATGCAGATCACCGCTATGTGTTTATTGATCGCCGAGAGCTACGGGGTTAAAGACTGGCGTGCTACTTTTGGATGTACCACAGGATTAGACGGTCTCCGTTCTTTTTCTGTTCTGTGATCTCGGGGTATGCATTGAGATTCCAGACCCAAAGGACTTGAGTTCAAATCCCTGCACCGCCAAAAACTTTTAATTCTGGTCCGAGAGTTACAATGAGACTCACGAGGCAAAACTGAGAAGAGGTAGGTTTATTTCTTACCTCAGCCGCCCTAGAAGTAGCTTTCCATGGTTTCCTACCTCTAGTCCAAGTAGATGTCACAGGGCCCCTGAAAAAATCAAACATTAATTACAAAGTCTGGTACCCGGACGCCACGGAACACTTTCATGAGCTCTTTCCTAGATAGCTCTGGCCTACGAACCTATGAAATGGTCAAAAGGACAGCACAAGACCGAACAACGTGGAAAAGACTCATTGTAGGGGCAGACCAGTCGCTTGACTGAAAAACATGATGATGATGAGTCCAAGTAGATATCGGGATGGTTCTTTGAAGGTCACATCCGTCTCCAACCTCATCCTACCCTCAATTACAAAGTATGTTCGCCTCATTGAGTAGTGGCTAGCATCCTTGGCAATCACCATGGAGGCCCGGGTTAGATTCCCGTCTCTGCCAAGAAAAATAATTCTGATCTGATGGCTGGAACGGGGTGCACTGAGCTTCGTGAGGCAAAACTGAGAAGAGGCGGGTTCGATTCCTACCTCAGCCATCCTGGAAGTGGTTTTCCGTGGTTTCCCACTTCTACTCCGGGTTAATGCCGAGATGGTACCCGACTGCAAGCCACGGCCTCGTGCTACCTGGATCCTATCTCAATTACAGATACACACATTAGTACAGACATCAGAGTGGACACAGTTTACATGGCCACGATGTCACAGGGCCTCTGAAAAAATCAAAAATTAATTACAAAGTCTAAAACATGTTGGTACCCAGAGGCCATGGCTTCGATTTCCGGCTCCGTCAGGTATTTTAGAAACTGATTCGGGTGCTGGAATGGGATGCACTCAGCCTCGTGAGGACATTTGATTATTTGTCTGACAGTAAGGCAGCGCCCTGGTCACGTAGGCTAAGATTAACGGCCGAGGCGACCCGACGCACTGACAACGCGTCCCCCCCCCCCCCCCCCCGCAAAATGTAGGCCAAATCGATGGGCAGCTTTTACTTGGTAAGCCAGGGCCCCTCATTGAGCTGTGATGCCTCAGGGTTCGGTTTGGTTTGGTATAACATATTGGTATATCTCTCAATTCAAAATTAAGTAAAAATTCAACTATTTAGGTTACTGGTACACTTTTATACGTCTTGTGTAGCTGTGTATTAATGACTGGCTTCTGTTTCCTGAAGTACTCGGACGAATTCACTATCCTAGGAGAATGAGAGGGTCGAAAATAAACTCACTATCCTCGGGGAATGAGAGGGTCGAAAATAAACTCACTATTCCTCGGAGAATAAGGGGGTCGAAAATTAACTCACTATCCTCGGAGAATGAGAGGATCAAAAATAAAACTCTCTATCCTCGGAGAATGACAGGGTCAAAAATAAAATTCACTATCCTCGGAGAATGATAGGTTCGAAAATAAAACTAACTATCCTCGGAGAATGAGAGGGTCAAAAATAAAACGCTCTATCCTCGGAGAATGAGAGGGTCAAAAATAAAACGCTCTATCCTCGGAGAATGAGAGGGTCAAAAATAAAACGCTCTATCCTCGGAGAATGAGAGGGTCAAAACTAAAATCCACTGTTAGTCAGAGAATGAGAGGGTCAAAAATAAAACTCTCTATCCTCGGAGAATGAGAGGGTCAAAAATAAAACGCTCTATCCTTGGAGAATGAGAGGGTCAAAAATAAAACTCACTATCCTCGGAGAATGTGAGGGTCAAAAATAAAACGCTCTATCCTTGGAGAATGAGAGGGTCAAAACTAAAATCCACTGTTAGTCAGACAATGTGAGGGTCAAAAATAAAACTCACTATCCTCGGAGAATGAGAGGGTCAAAAATAAAACTCTCTATCCTCGGAGAATGTGAGGGTCAAAAATAAAACGCTCTATCCTTGGAGAATGAGAGGGTCAAAACTAAAATCCACTGTTAGTCAGAGAATGAGAGGGTCAAAAATAAAACTCACTATCCTCGGAGAATGTGAGGGTCAAAAATAATACGCTCTATCCTTGGAGAATGAGAGGGTCAAAACTAAAATCCACTGTTAGTGAGAGAATGAGAGGGTCAAAAATAAAACTCTCTATCCTCGGAGAATGAGAGGGTCAAAAATAAAACGCTCTATCCTCGGAGAATGAGAGGGTCAAAAATAAAACTCTCTATCCTCGGAAAATGATAGGTTCGAAAATAAAACTCACTATCCTTGGAGAATGAGAGGGTCAAAAATAAAACGCTCTATCCTCGGAGAATGAGAGGGTCAAAACTAAAATTCACTGTTAGTCGGAGAATGAGAGGGTCAAAAATAAAACTAACTATTCCTCGGAGAATGAGAGGGTCAAAAATAAAACTAACTATTCCTCGGAGAATGATAGGGTCAAAAATAAAACTCACTATCCTCGGAGAATGAGAGGGTCAAAAATAAAACGCTCTATCCTCGGAGAATGAGAGGGTCAAAACTAAAATTCACTGTTAGTCGGAGAATGAGAGGGTCAAAAATAAAACTAACTATTCCTCGGAGAATGAGAGGGTCAAAAATAAAACTAACTATTCCTCGGAGAATGAGAGGGTCAAAAATAAAACTCAGTATCCTCGGAGAATGATAGGGTCAAAAATAAAACTCACTATCCTCGCAGAATGATAGGGTCAAAAATAAAACGCTCTATCCTCGGAGAATGAGAGGATCAAAATAAAACTCACTATCCTCGGAGAATGATAGGGTCAAAAATAAAACTCACTATCCTCGGAGAATGATAGGGTCAAAAATAAAACTCACTATCCTCGGAGAATGATAGGGTCAAAATAAAACGCTCTATTCCTCGGAGAATGAGAGGTTCAAAAATAAAACTCACTATCCTCGGAGAATGATAGGGTCAAAAATAAAACTCACTATCCTCGGAGAATGATAGGGTCAAAAATAAAACGCTCTATCCTCGGGGAATAAGAGGGTCAAAATTAAAACGCTCTATCCTCGGAGAATGAGAGGGTCAAAATTAAAACTCACTGTCCTCGGAGGATGATGGGGTCGAAAAGTCAATGTGGGTTTGGTTCCCGTGGCTTTGACCTCGACAAATACAACGGTCAATCAATCTGAATTTCAGTATGATACAAGGTGATCTCAATAGCCTACAAGATGTTTCGTGGAAAACCACTTTAAGAAATTTAGTACAGAAATTTAATAACTGAGGAAGCCGAGTTGTGTAATTTAGTGATGCGGTATCAACAGGTAGGCACTACATTATTTTGTGAAGAGTTTGTCGTGGACAACAGGTAGGTGGGCTCTGAAGAATGGAGTGTTTGTGCGCAATATGGAGCGCACTCACCCCTATGATATTGATCGGACATCAACAGGTAGTCGTTAGATCATAGCCTGTACTGGCTTGGATACTAATTACGCTCTACAAAGAGCCGCTCTCCGTCCAGACAATGGACCACTCACAAATAGAACGTTACAACTGGAAAATACAAACTTCATTTCATCCCATACTCCATTGTTCACAAGATTCTTTTTCCAAACGGCTTCATTCAACAACGGGCGAATATTGGACGCCCGTAGCGACCGAGTGTTCCGTGAACATGACAACACATTGTGCTAGGCAGCCAGCTCAATGTGAAGGAGCGTGAGTGTTAATTAAAACTCCATTCAGGAGCAAATGCCCTTTGAAATACCAGAATTTCGTGAACTATGAAAGATGTAGCAAACAATCAAATAATACTGTATAATTCCTCAGAATGTCACAGTTCAGACCAACAGAAACATTATGGAGTGTGAAGCCATTTTTAGCCTACTTTTCACTTTTTGCAAAAATAAGGAAAAAGTAGACCTATGAGATTGATCCGGCCAAATGTGTGTCTGTCTGTCTGGCTGTGTGTGTGTGTCCTCCTATCAACTCCTAAACGGCTGCAGCAATCGAAACAAAATTTGGTATGAGTAAAGATCTATACCTGAATATCTCAATGCCGTATTTGAAAATGATGTCAGTGCTACCAACTGCTGAAAAATCGCATTGAAATTTGTGCTCCTTTTTTGATATCTTGGAAAGTATGAATGGGAGCTATTTCAAAATTGGCACACGTATAGATAATAATATTGCAGTTTAATATCCAGGAGGCCATTCCTGGCATTGTTGCCAAAATGACTATAAGCCTGCTGATAGGTCCAATTTTTAAATGTATATAACTTCTACACTATCAACTGGAAATCAACCAAATTTCGTATGTGTTATGTGTACATAAACAGATATGACTGAGCGTATTCATAAGAGCTACGAGGGCTGCCAACAGTTAATAAATGCTCTCAATTTGTTTTATCCAAATACCAATCAGAAAGTATGCACGCCGACAGCTTTAAACTTTGCACACGTATATATAAGTGCCGCCATCATCACTTCCGACTTGACAGTTCACCGGCTAGCGATACGGTGTTGCCAGTCCACTAACGCGAATCAGCTGACGTACATGATTATAGCCGTAAAGTTAACAAAACACTCGTAATGTGAACAGACATGTTTACACTCAACATAATACTCATGAGTAAGTACATAGTAGCAGAAATTACACATATACTGCGGTTAATAGAATATTTATCATAATGAAGCAGAAAAAAATTGTAGCAAATAAATTACTCACCATTACCGCCTCGCGTCCGGAGTCGAAGGTGTTCAGAGTTCGATAAAATGTATTATAAAACCTATAAAAGGAACACACCACTCATTTCGGAGTCATGTCGTCACGTAAAGGAATGTTGTGGCTCGTCAGCCACTCAATGAGCACATTCTTTGTTGCTGCCATTGTTGGAGCATTGTCGTGAATGACACTATGACACGGGGCATTGTCCAAAACAATTGTGCTCTTCTCAGGCAAGTTGTTCAGCAATATTTCTTCAAACCATTTCCTCTCTTGGCGCTTGTCTTCCTCGTGCTAGACCCCGGCATGACATTTATCACACACACGCACGTCAGAATTAACACAAACACTCACAGACATAAAGCTAGCCTACAACTACACGTAATTATAATACACTATGCCAAACGACAAACAAATACTAAGCTATTAAATAACAACAAACTAGAATAATATCAAAAATAAAAATATACCGGTACGAGAAATACGAGAATACACCAAGACCGGCAATGAAACTAGCCGAGCCCATGTGCGAACGCAAGATGTTAGCTGGCAACATCGTCATCGAAACTCGATTTATCTCGATATATCAATTTGAATGGCTGCCTGTAATTGGCTGGTTAGAGTGTAGCTGTGACATAGCACTGAAATTTCAAGTCGGACATTCTAGATTAATTTGGAGTAACTTATGTACGTCAGTGCTACCAACATGATTCTAAGCCTGCTGATAGAACCGATTTTTAAATACATATAACTTCTATACTATCAATTGGATTTCAACCAAATTTCGTATGTGCTATGTGTACCATAACAGATATGACTATGCTTATTCTTAAGAGCAACCAGGGCTGCTAACTGTTAATAAATGATGTCTCTAAGTTTTACCGTAATATTAATATATCAGAAAGTATGTAAGCCAATAGCTCTTAACTTTGCACACGTATAGTACCAGGCATTCTAGATTAATTTAGAGTAACCAATATATGTCAGTGTTGCCAACATGATTCTAAGCCTGCTGATAGGTCCAATTTTAAAATGCATGTAACTTCTATACTAACTAATGGATTTCATTCAAAATTGGCACAACAATAGATCATATTATTTCAGATTATTTTTGACCTATACATGCATGATATTGTTGCCAACATGATTTTCCGCGCGCTGTTAGATCCAATGTTTAACTACATGTAACGTACATACTATCCATTGGACTTCAACCAAATTTTGTATTCTGTACCTTAAGAAATGAAACTAAGAATATATTCAGTCACCAGGGCTGCCCACTGTAGTGCTCTATTTGGCTACATTATGCCAGGTATAGAGTATTTCGAACTAATTAGTAATTTCGATATTACCAACTCAATTTCGTCATTATTCTAGATTGATCCATTTAGATTAATCATTGGCATGCATCTTAAATTTTAAGAAAAGTGGCTCTTTAGTTCGTCACGGAACTTCTTGTTCAGTGTTGACTTACAGTAGTAAACAAAAGTTTGGTTCTTTTCATTTGGTCAACACGAATGTACCCAAAAGAGTTGGGTTGTACCCTAATCCTGAAAAAAATTTGATATTAATAAATACACTAGGATGACCAGTTTCGATCATCAAGCGATCATCATCAGATCCATTACACTTAGGATATAAAATCTATGTTTGAAAATACGGGTGAAAATATTTACAATATGTACACTTATTTTGTTGCAGTATTGGTAATGCAACTCGTCAGTATTTGTTAGGTGCCGGGATATTCTCAGAGACCGGCAGCGCTCACATGGCTACTAGTGCATGCGTGGCGAGAATTAATCCACGGTCTTAAATAGTTGAAGACCGTCCTGAATACAATAACATACACCATGTCTAGGCTTGACAACACACCACAGGTGCGCATGCACTTAATACAGACAGCAAATAGGAACAGGTAGGGGGGAGGGGGAACCAGTTTCAGCGAGATAACATACCAATTTAGTCGCCTGTTACTAGTGCACGAGTGAAGTTGAAACTGCTCGTTGTTGTTAGTGCGGACGACACCTAACCAGATAAGTAGCCTGTAATATAATTATAGTACAATCAAAATTGACCACTCACAGCAACCATATAGCCACTCCAAACAGACAAATTCTGAAGTTCTATCAGCATTGTAGCATTTCACCAAACATCATATGGATTACAACTAACATATACCGACAAGTTGCATTACCAATACTGCAACAAAATAAGTGTACATATTGTACATATTTTCACCCGTATTTTCAAACATAGATTTTATATCCTAAGTGTAATGAATCTGATGATGATCGCTTGATGATCGAAACTGGTCATCCTAGTGTATTTATTAATATCGTGTATTTTTTCAGGATTAGGGTATAACCCAGCTCTTTTGGGTACATTTGTATTGACCGACTGAAAAGCACCAAACTTTTGTTTAACAACAGAAACAAAGAAGATATGATATTCTCGAAATGGGGAATGGGGAGAGCGTACGATACCATAATCCGATAAATTGATTGGATATTTTAAGGATTACATGCATCATCATCATCATCATTTACTGAAGGCAAAGCCTTGTCGCAGCAGCCACATCTGCTAGTCTCTTCATGCTGCCTGCCGTAAGAGTCGCATGCCACTTCTCCAATGTAGTTCTTGATGTACGACATCCTTGGTCGTCTCCTAGGTTTCTATCCCAATACTTTGCTCTCGATAATGGTTTGGAGAAGAGAGAATACATGTCCAAGGAATTATGTTTTCCTCTTCTTTACTGTTTTTAATAAACATTAATCCTCCTTCACGTCCTGCAGAACAAGATCATTTGTTTTCCTCTCCATCCAACTTGTTCTTGTCATTCTTCTCCAAAACCACATTTCAGCAGCCTTAAGTTTTGTTTCCTCCAGTTTTCCTAATGTCCAGGTTTCGCATCCGTACATCAAGACACTCCAAAGGTCTTTAGAAATGACTTTCTAGTCCTCAAACTGACGTGGTTATTTAGCAATAAGTTATTTTTATTCCGGAAGGCTTGTTTTGCTACCACTATTCTTTTCTTGATTTCTGACAGACACTTGATATTAGAGGTTATCACATACCCAAACATGGGAATTCTGTGATTTGTTCAATACATGCATAAGGTAAATAAATTTATTGATTGTAAGTAATCTATTTTCATTAAGTGCCGTGCCGTGTCGTGTCGTTTTATTCTATTTTATTTTAACCCTTATAGTGTCAGGGGGCCGATCCATCGCCCAGGGAGCCTCTGCTAAAAGTGCCACGGGCCGATCTCTCGGCCCCGTTTTTCTAAACATTTTAGCGATGTTTCCAGTAACGCAGAGATTTTGCTGTTGTAACCAATACAACGCGGGAATCATTCTCACTCTCTATTGTACCCATGTGTGCCCTCGGGTACAGTATATATCGATGTGTTTAAGTTCCGTGATCAATTGAATTAATATTAAGCACTCTTTGAGCTTGCTGTAGTCAGCTGGCTTGGCGAGTGTTTTATCTTTTGAAGTCGTGATTGTTCATGTTCTTGCATTGAGCTAATTAAGTTATTTGGTGATAAATATAGCTAGCTCTTCGAACGAAGAGGATATAACTATAATATCGACAGTGATTCACCAGGTACAGATTCCGAAGATAAATCAAGTGACACCTCAACCAGTGATTGGGAAGAGGTTATATGTAACACTGACAATCCACCTAATGCCACATTTTCTTATCAAGAAACTTGTAGAAACTGATCGTACTCAAAACTATAGAACTACTCCAAATTTGGAACGGTTATTTAGCATTCCATGTGTAATAGCATGTATATAACAAAAGATAGTTTTTATATTCTGGAGGCTGTCAAAATTTTATTAAAATTTCGAAATTAATTAATTTTTTTAACATTTTTTATGAATTTTTATGAACAAAATGAAGTGAAACATCAATTATTTGCATCCATAACGTTACAAATATGTTTACCTGCCACAGAAAAAAGTTCAACGTTCTATCTTGGCAATTAGTGGTAGGAGATTACTTTTATCAAACCCTTGTAATTTCACTTAACTTGGCTTGGCATTCTTAGCATATCCACCCATCAATAGCGTGGGTGCTAATGAATATTGATTCTCATATTTAGTCTACTTTCAGTTTTTGCATAAAATGAAAGTAGACCTATAAGATCTACACATAACACAAGTTCGTATCTCTCTGTGTGTGCGTGAGTGTGTGTCTTCCCGATCGATTGAAATATGACGAAACCGCAATACACTACATTTGGTACCGTGATAGCACTAGTAAAGGACGCCTCAGTGTCATGTTTTTTACGGCCGCCATCCAAACGTTCAAAGTTTAAATCAAATCACGACTAAACTAACCATTCGATCTGTACAAAAATGTGGAACAATATACCTTCATGTGGGAAGCATCTGTCTCCCATACTACATGGTCATCAGCCAAGTAATTTCAAGATGGAGGCCATGTATGTATGTCGATCCCCCAATATCAATTCAAACACGACGAAACCGAACTGAACCGAATTTAGTACAGAGGTAGCACTGCCAAAGTATACCTCATGTCATGTTTTATATCGCCACCATCTTAGCGAAATCGAAATGGCGGCAAGCCAAATTCCAAAACTTAAATCAAATTACGGCTAACCATCCAATCTCTACCAAATTTTGGAAAAATATGCCGTAATTGGGGAAGTGTCTGTTGTCCCAACTACAATGTCAGCAGCCAAATAATTGTACAACATCTTGAATACAGTCCAGCGTGTTCTTGACAACGAACAGAGAAAGATAATCCAGCTCTCAGCTAATCAGTGTGGATTCGTAAAAGTAGTGGAACAGTAGATGCAATCTGCGCTGTACCAAAAAGATGGAAAATCATTGAAAGGAAAGAAATACATTGCATAAGTGGAGAAGTATAAATTCTGTCCTAAAACTTCCCCATACGGGAGAACGAAACGCATCAGGCGAAAGCCTGGCCAAAATAACTACTGTGGTCAAGAAAATTAGACTGAAACGGTGCGGGGGGATTGAGCATGAAATACGTGACTAGAAAACCAATATAGGGAGCAATGCATTAACAATTTTTATTCCTAATAATAAATTTATAATGAACAAACAAATTGCACTTAAGTGTTTATTACAGAAATTAACAATTATAAATGTAGCAAAGTGTGAGGGCCTGATTACAGAACCCAGATTATAGAAAGGTCCATGAAAAGCTTACTTGATTGGAGAAAAGTTGAGCTTAATATATAAAAATGCAGTTTATAAAAAGAGAGAACCATAAAAAATAATTAAGAGTGTAATAACTGGTATGATATAAGCTCTTTATAAAATTAAACTTATCTTTGAAGAGAGTTGAAGAGAGTTGAAGAGAGTTGATGAGAGTTGAAGAGAGTTGAAGAGCCAGCTCCTTAAAAAGTTCCAGCTAGCACACGTTGATTTAAAAGTCTTCACGGTTTTCTTGGAAGGAGGCGTACATGGCCTAGAGTTATGTGCACCATCAATAAAATGTCAACTTTCTTTTCTTGAGCAGGAATGACATTTATAGTTTCCAAGAGCTGATCCAGAGATATTTTGAAGGACGATTCCAAGTATCCCCTCTAAGGTGATGTTGAAGAGTACAGCGGCTGGCAATTATTCTTGCCATCTTGAGCAATACGTCATGGTGCAGATCTTGTGACGTAACTGCTCGCTAGCGTAGAAATCAGCGATGGTGTGATGAGAGGTAGCGGTGACCAGCGGGTTGAAGTGGTTCAGAAGTGGCGGTTGATCCGAAGTGATGAAGAACGCCAGCAAGCGGCGTCTTAAATAGGGACCATAGAACTCTCTCGAAGTTTGGAGATCGCCCGACCAGACAAAGACCTGCCATTGGTCGAACGAAAGTCAGGGTGACGTCAGTCGACACTACTCAGCAGACAGTGGATCAACCAGTAGATGTCTGGTATGTCATGAGTGAGGACGCCTGAGATAGCGAGACTGAAACACTCGAGGTGAGAACTATAATATCTATGAATAAGTGATTGATAACAAGATTATGCATATGGTTCAAGCAATTAACAATTGTAAATAAATAATTACCATTCGGGGATCTCAGTAACAATAAATAAAAATTTGACCGACAAATGGGCCAAGCTAAACATTGAAAGTATCACAAAAGTGATCATGCTCCGAGAACTCCGAATGAAAACAAACAAAAGAATCAGTCAAAGCAAAACATGGATAACAGACGAGGAGAAACTAAGACTCGAAAGGCAAAACAGAAATAGCAGAGATGGGTCTAGTATAACGACCTTTACTAGTTAAAACATCAACAACTCTGACACGTTTATCACGGCCAAAGTGGCAGTGAATAACTCTACCTAGGTTCCACACGAGAGGCGGAGATGGGTCTCGAGAAAGAACCATGTCCCCCACTCGTACATCTGGTTGAGGAAGCCGCCATTTCTCACGCCTATTTAGCAAGCTGAGATATTCTAACTTCCATCGGCGCCAAAAAGAACAGCGCAAAGATTCTACTTTTCTCCAAAAGATAGGCAAGTTAGGATCACAGCGTCGAACCAGCAAAGGCGGAGTAGCAGCAAGCGAACAGCCAATCAGGAAGTGACTGGGTATTAAAGGTAAAAGATCCTTAGGATCGTTTGAAAGAGGGGTCAGAGGTCTGGAATTTACAATACCTTCAATTTGAATAATCAAAGAGTTGAATTCCTCATAAGAAAGTATGGTAGGACCAAGAGTTTTCTTAAGCTGTCTTTTAGTAAGTTTGATGCAGGACTCCCATCGGCCCCCATGATGGGGAGCGTAAGGCGGGGTGAAATGCCATTTGAAACCTTTAGAATAGGAAAAGTTGGAATTTTTTTCTTTAGCAGAAGGGGAGCTTAACACTTTTTTCCAGAGATCAGAAGCGCTTACAAAAATTTTTGCATTATCTGAAAGAACTTCAGATGGAACACCCCTTCTAGCAGCAAATCTAGAAAAGGCGGCCAGAAAGTAGGATACAGAAGCGTTCGTAACCAACTCAAGGTGGATAGCTCCCGTCACCATACATACAAATAACGAGATGTAGAGTTTACCTAAGATTTTGCGCTTAGATGAAGAGGGATTGGTCTGATATATGTAAGGACCTGCGTAATCGATCCCAGTAAGAGCAAAGGGCTTACTAGGTTCCGAACGAAATGGAGGTAAATTACCCATAATCTGCGTGGCGGGCCTTGGTTTAACCTTGAAGCAAGGTATACACTTTTTGACAACAGAAGAAACCTCATGAACGCCATTGATGATCCAGTAGAGTTCACGAATTAGACAGAGCAAGGTGCGAGTGCCAGCATGAAGGTGTTTATAATGAAACTTTTTTATTATAAGGGTAGTGATAGGATGCTTTGAAGGAAGGATGATGGGATGCCTTTTCCCATCCTCACAACTAGACATAGCTAATCTTCCACCCACACGTATTATGCCGTCCTGGTCTAGAAAAGGAGTGAGTGGTGAAAGCCTGCTAGACTTGGGTAAATCTTTACCACTTATAAGAGCTTGCTTTTCAGGAGCAAATACTTCCTGCTGAACAAGTAACAAAATCTCGCAAGTAGCAAATTCTAACTCTACTCTGGAAAGAAAGGGTTGAGGCTTCAATGGTTGATCAATTACTAAATATTTCCATCGGAAGATATAAGACACTACACGAATCAATTTATCAAATGAAGAGTATCTATGAAAAAGGCTAGTAGAAGTAGAAGTAAGATGCGACGTGACAGGGTCATTACGGGCATCAGGTATTTCTTCTGCAGATTGATTAGCTAAGCGAGGCCAGCAAGATGATTCCTGACTTAGCCAAGGAGGACCATTCCAGTACAGGTCTGAAGAAATCAATTTTTTAGGCGTGCAACCACGTGATATTATATCCGCGGGGTTTTCACGGCTAGGAACATGTCTCCATTGTTCAGAATGAGAGACTTCATGAATCTTAGAAACGCGATTTGCCACAAAGGTATTCCAATGAGAAGAAGGCTTGGAAATCCAAGCTAATACAATAGAAGAATCGCTCCAAAAAAATGTGCGGGAAAATTTTAACTTTAAACTGACATTTAGTTTAGTAGCTAATTCTGTTGCCATTAAAGCAGAGCATAATTCTAATCTCGGCAATGATACTGTTTTAAGTGGAGCAACCTTAGATTTAGCGCACACTAAATTAGAAAATCCAGGGAAAGTATCTGAGGAACGTCCTACTATGTATGCACAACAGCCATAAGCTCGTTCTGAACTATCAGAAAATACATGCAGGTCATACTGCTGGTATAAGGGATTAGAAATTAAAGGGCGGGGTATAGAAACCTTGGAGAGATCCAGCAAACTGCTGCGATACTCTAACCATTCTTCTACAAGAGGAAGGGGGAGATTTTCATCCCAGTCTGATTTTAATGACCAAAGCTTTTGCAAGAACATTTTTGCAACAATAACTATAGGAGCAATATATTGCAAAGGATCAAAGATCTTTGCGATTTCTGACAGAACTTGTCTCTTAGTTACAGGGGGAGATTCTGACAGATGTACTTGATAAGAAAAGGTATCAGAGGAAGGACACCAAAAATCACCCAATGCTTTTACGGCTGCTTCATCAGTAGGAATGGCAACAAATTCATCAACTGGGACCTCTGATGAAAATTTTGATATAAATTCAGTGGAATTTGAAGTCCATTTATGGAGCGGAAAACCACCTCCTAGGAGTAGGGATTTCAAATCTTCGCACACAAGGAGCGCTTCAGAAATATTAGGGAAAGAGCACAAGAAATCGTCGACATAAAATGCCGTTTTTAATGACTCAGAGGCCAAAGGTTGATACAGATGACCATCTTGCTCGGCTAACATGTGGAGAGACCGAATCGCAAGAAAGGCTGAAGGCTTCAGGCCATATGTCACAGTCTTCAATCTAAATATCTTTATGGGTTTGGAACTCTCATCGCGCCACAATATTCTTTGCAGATCTTGCTGCTCAGAATTTACGAGAATCTGCCGATACATCTGCTTAATATCTGAGATTACAGCAATAGGAAACCTTCGAAAATTAAGCAAAACAGAGGTGAGATCTGTTTGAATCGCGGGACCACATTGCAAGGTATCATTTAAAGAGATTCCATTGGAATCTGGTGATGAGCCATTGAAAACTACTCTTATATTGTCCTGTGTTAAGGAATTTTTCCATACCGGATGATGATTTAAATAAACTATTTCATTTAAAGGATGGTCAATTTCTTCTGATTTAGAAATTACCTCCATGTGATTGGATGATTCGTATTCCTCCATAAAGGAAGCATACTGAGTTTTGACAGAAGCATCTTGTTTGAACCGATTTTCAATAGCAAATAGTGCCCTAAGTGCTCTGGAATGCGAGCCCGTAATGGCGGGAGGATTGGGAATACGTGGAAGAGTTACTATAAATCTGCCTTCAGTATTACGGACAGTGGTTTCCTTATATAACTTTTCACAAATTTCGTTAGAAGAAGAAGAAGAAGAAGAAGAAGTAGCCTGAACATTCTCAAGATCCCAGAACTTGGTTAGCTCTTGGCTCAAATCGGTACCAACAAAATAACAATTCGATACAGTTTGAATAGGATTACGATATATTTGGCCAGTAGCAATCCAACCAAAATCAGTTTCGCGGAAGAAAACATTAGGAGCAATTTTTACTTTATTGGAATGAAGACATTGCCAAAATACGCTTGAGCTGAAAAGAAGCTCTACGGGTGAAGCTCTGTTGAAATGAGGGTCAGCTAGCTGGACAAAATTCGGGATATTCCAACTTTGAATAGGATAAGAAGTGCCAGGAATATTGTTGCCTATAGACTTGATAATCAAACAATCTAATTGCAACTGCGTACCAAGATTATTAGAGTCCTTCAGATCCACTTTAGCAAAGCTTAAGGATTGTGATTTAGAGCAGTTTATTCCTGTAACCTCTATTGAGGTAGGATGTTTTGGAAGGCCTAACTTTTGTACCAACAATTCATTAATAAAATTGTTGGTAGCGGCATTATCCAATAATCCCCTAACAGATACCCATTTTCCGTGAGAATTTTTCAATAGAACCTGCACGGTAGATAATAAAACCTGGACTTTGCCAAGCGAGGTAGAACTTTGAGCATACGACTGCGCACTATTTTGAGAAGTCTCCGAGTTAGACTTGGTATTGGAACTGCTTGGTCCTGATAACCGTGGTCTTTCATGCCTGTGCAAAAGTGAATGGTGTCTTGCCCTACAATGAAAGCATAAACGTTGTGAACGGCAATTGTTTAACATATGCGTTCCTGACAAACAGTTGAAACAATGTTTTTTGTTCGTAATGAACTTTCGTCTTTCATCTACTGATAAAGATTTAAATTCATCACAATTGTATAAATTATGCGATTGCTGACACAGACCGCACGTTTGCATTTGGTTAGGTGACCGAGCATCAACAGGAAGAGCCTGTGATCTTAAAATTCTTTGATTAGAACTGCTAACCTTATGTTTTGAGAAGGCTTTTGAATCTGAACTACTAGTCTTTTGATTAGCTATGGCGGAAAAGACTTGGCTTCTGGCCTTCAAAAAGTTAATAATCGCCTCATAAGTGCATTGCAAATTCTGGGAAAGTTCTGTTTCCCAGGCTTTTAATGTATTTGCATCCAATCTTGCAGAAATGAGGTGAACTAGAAATAAATCCCAGTGATTTACAGGTTGGTTTAAATTGGACAATGCTCTGACGTGTAACTCTGCGGTGTCAATCAACTTACGAAGTGATAAACTGTTATCTGCTTGCACGTTAGGTAACTCGAATAAGCTTTGTATATGGCGTTGAATAGATAAACGAATGTTCCCATATCTATCCTTAAGAAGATTCAGAGCAACTTCATAATTATCACTGGTCAAAGGAAGTGCTTGAATCAGGTTAAGTGCGTTGCCTTGAACTGCCAGACGCAAGTAGTGAAATTTTTGTATTACTGGTATAGAAGTATTCTCATGTACTAAAGAATTGAATAATTCAAAAAATGGTTCCCATTCTATGTCTTTACCAGTAAATTTGGGTATTTCTAATTTGGGTAATATAATGCGTGAAGAAGATGTAGAAGATGCTGCAGAAGTTTGATCTTCTTGTTTTTCTTTTAAAGTTAAAGCCCTAATAAGCTGTTTAGCTTCAGCAAATCCCTGATAGTATAATTTTTCAACTTCCAACCTATCACTTTGCTGGTCCGGATGCTGAGTTTCTATACTGCATTGTATCTCATCATATTTCTCAAAGGCTTGTTCATAATCCTTAAGCCTCTGCGAAATTATGTCAAGATTATGCTCTTGGGGTTCGAGTTCAGTTAAGAAAGTACGAAACCGTGTGAGCTTGCCCTTACAAGAGGCTCTGGAGTTGCTAAGTTTTTCATCAAGGTTAGGCATATTACAAGTTGTTTGTTACTCACGTCAACATTGTGACTTCGAGTACTGGAAGTCAGAGGATGACAGCTTGCTATGTAGTAAGGTTTAGTCTGATGCGGAAGAAACCGGCTTAGCTTACGTTTCTCTCCTCTGCCGCACATGCGCCTTAAGCTGAAACGTACAATGTGAATTAGTGTTGAAACACAATGAACAAAAAATGTTAATGCAAAATTCACAATATTAAACTTATATAGGCATCCAGGGTGCAACAGATATGTTTCCCGGGGGTGAGGCACCAAAACTATGGAGAAGTATAAATTCTGTCCTAAAACTTCCCCATACGGGAGAACGAAACGCATCAGGCGAAAGCCTGGCCAAAATAACTACTGTGGTCAAGAAAATTAGACTGAAACGGTGCGGGGGTATTGAGCATGAAATACGTGACTAGAAAACCAATATAGGGAGCAATGCATTAACAATTTTTATTCCTAATAATAAATTTATAATGAACAAACAAATTGCACTTAAGTGCTTATTACAGAAATTAACAATTATAAATGTAGCAAAGTGTGGGGGCCTGATTACAGAACCCAGATTATAGAAAGGTCCATGAAAAGCTTACTTGATTGGAGAAAAGTTGAGCTTAATATATAAAAATGCAGTTTATAAAAAGAGAGAACCATAAAAAATAATTAAGAGTGTAATAACTGGTATGATATAAGCTCTTTATAAAATTAAACTTATCTTTGAAGAGAGTTGAAGAGAGTTGAAGAGAGTTGATGAGAGTTGAAGAGAGTTGAAGAGCCAGCTCCTTAAAAAGTTCCAGCTAGCACACGTTGATTTAAAAGTCTTCACGGTTTTCTTGGAAGGAGGCGTACATGGCCTAGAGTTATGTGCACCATCAATAAAATGTCAACTTTCTTTTCTTGAGCAGGAATGACATTTATAGTTTCCAAGAGCTGATCCAGAGATATTTTGAAGGACGATTCCAAGTATCCCCTCTAAGGTGATGTTGAAGAGTACAGCGGCTGGCAATTATTCTTGCCATCTTGAGCAATACGTCATGGTGCAGATCTTGTGACGTAACTGCTCGCTAGCGTAGAAATCAGCGATGGTGTGATGAGAGGTAGCGGTGACCAGCGGGTTGAAGTGGTTCAGAAGTGGCGGTTGATCCGAAGTGATGAAGAACGCCAGCAAGCGGCGTCTTAAATAGGGACCATAGAACTCTCTCGAAGTTTGGAGATCGCCCGACCAGACAAAGACCTGCCATTGGTCGAACGAAAGTCAGGGTGACGTCAGTCGACACTACTCAGCAGACAGTGGATCAACCAGTAGATGTCTGGTATGTCATGAGTGAGGACGCCTGAGATAGCGAGACTGAAACACTCGAGGTGAGAACTATAATATCTATGAATAAGTGATTGATAACAAGATTATGCATATGGTTCAAGCAATTAACAATTGTAAATAAATAATTACCATTCGGGGATCTCAGTAACAATAAATAAAAATTTGACCGACAAATGGGCCAAGCTAAACATTGAAAGTATCACAAAAGTGATCAATAAGTATGGCTTTCCTCGACCGCTGAGAAACATTTGATCAGATACAACATGGGACTGGTTTGGTATGCTCTTCACGTCCACCAAGTACCAGAAGCACTCATCAAATGGATGAAAATACTGTATAAAAACACCATCGACCAAGTGCGATGGCCGGCAGGACTAACAGCTCCCTTGTGACAGTTGGCGTTCATCATTGATCGTTCTTGTCTCCGCAGATCTTTGTTGCTGTGATAGACACCACAAAGTGTGACTCACAGAAGGCTGCATTATGGTCTACCCTCTTATCATATCATATCATATCATCAACTAGAGCGCCTGGTTCTGTGGCTAAATGGTTAGCGTGCTAGGCTTTGGACCAAAGTGCCCCGGGTTTGATCCCCGGCCGAGCCATCTGGAATTTTAATCTTCTGAGGTTAATTCCCGTGGCTTGGGGACTTGGTGTATGTGCCGTCTTCATCATCACGTCATCCTCATTACGACGCGAAGGTCGCCTCGGGCGTCAACTAGAAAGACCTGCACTCGGCCTCTCCGGAGGCCACACGTTCATTCATTCATAAACTAGAGCAGTTTCCAACCGCAGGTTGGGTCTGCTTGGAGCACAAGCCTCTCCGTTTTCTGTGGCTAAATCCACCACTTCTCTTCTGTCACTGTTGTCCAATTAACACCCTCTTATCATCATCATCATCATCATCATCATTTATAGTGCATAACAGGCCATTAAGGCCCATGACAGAAAACAAAGAAACATAACAAACACTTCAAATACGGTATACAATATTACAAACCAAACATTCCCATAATCAATCCATTGTCGTCAATCATATTTGATCCGTCCGATATTTTCTTTTGCCTTTTTCTTTGATCTTGTAATTTAAGACTGGTAGGTTATCAGCCCTCCGAGCCCGAGCTCAGTGATGGAGCTGCCATCTAAGGTGCTGAGCCACCCGGTTTGTTATCAAAGTGACCTTCTTCTAGGCGAGTTGCCTTCTCCACGGCTCATATACAGTAGTCTCACCTACCCTTACCCATACCTATTGGTCCGGGTATATATATTTAAAAAAAGGATCATATAAAATTGATATTAATTCAAAAGGTAGGGATCACCAGCTATTACAAGGGGAAGAATGTGTACATAGCCCTCTTAAATTGTTCTTAATTCTTATACTGTTAATGTGATGCTAGTAGCCAACACCAAGGAAGCCCTTGAAAATCGAGTACAAGCAGAGGTTTGGCCTTCTTTTGAACATTATTAAGAGGTAGTACCTTGAATCGATTCCTTCGCGAGGCTCCATATACGTATATTGACGGTGAATTAAGATAGATACATACCGCTACCGAGGTTACCGGCTACAGACTGAATGCTTAAAGATGTGCGAGCAAGGATCAAAATAACCTAGATGCTGTCGAGAGATGTCATAGGTGCTCTTTGCGATACGAAAATACCTATCCGTATGGTCACAGTGATGAGACTTCAGTAGTTGCGCTGTATGTCCTACTCCTAGAAGCGTCGAGTACTTACTACATGTAATGGAAATGCGGACGATGCAAAGAGAATTACGGATATCTTCACTTGACCATATCAATAATGCAACCAGCTGGAGTGGCTCCGACCAACAAGACTTCGTTGGTACGGACACACATTACGAGCACTACCTGATTCCATCATCACCCCAGCATATCATCTTGATGTTGAAGTACAGAGGCAAGGAGGACGGTCTAGAGTCAGATAGTTGTACACCAACAACGACGGTACAAGAAGCAGCAGATTGACACCGGACCTCGCAATAGACCGCACGAAGTGACGTGCATTGATCCGAATAGTTGTCGAGTCAGAAGAAAACAAGAGTTGACCAAGCAAGGTCGATAGGAAAGAAAGAGTGGAGCCCAGCACAAGTGGACGCAATACAAAGCTCCAGTGATCGTGTGCACGCCAACAAACTTTACATCAGTGGTGAGTCCCTGAGGAAATACGATCTCTCCCCCTCCCTCTGAAGGACCGCATGCTGAAATAATTACAAGAGACTGACTAAAAGTCTCCGTGATGAAATATCAATTAATTTATGCCCGCCAGAAGCATAATTGAACGTGTCCTCTTGCCAGCCGAACAAATGTACGCAAATGTATGCCTACCCCTTACTATTCCCGTTTTCCAACGGGGTCGGGGATGGGATGCGAAGGAAGTATTTGTGGCGGATGGTTTTTACGGCCGGATTCCCTTCCTAACGCCAACATCATGAGAGGAGATAATGAGAGATTAAATGAATGATGGTGAATGAAACTAGGCAAGAATGTGGAAAGAAGCGTCCGTGGCCTGTCAGAAGGTACCGTCCCAGCATTTGCCTAGAGTTGAAAATGGGTACCCACGGAAAACTATTTCAAGGACGGTCGACGGTGGGGCTCAAACCCACGTCTACCAAGTCCGCAGAGAGTTAATGAGAGATTAAATGAATGATGGTGAATGAAACTAGGCAAGAATGTGGAAAGAAGCGTCCGTGGCCTGTCAGAAGGTACCGTCCCAGCATGGCCTAGATGTGCACGTTAGCGAGCGTAACTACTGCTGTCGATGACAAACGTACTCAAATGTTAGAATATTAACGAAACATATGTTACAAATCCGTCAAGAGCCTCATGTCAGGCTGTCTGTAGGACGCAACTTATTGTAATTATTCAGTCAAGCAGCTGGAGCAAGTCCATGCCAGGAGATGCAAATTAAGAGGATTTTTGAAAAAGATCACGCGGTATGTGTGTTGAGGTAATTGACAAGTTTCGCCCTAAAGATATCTTTGAAGCCTGTTTAGAAGACGGTGTTAGAGGAACTTAATGATCAACAACTTAGAGGAGCCTGAGTTGAAGACGTTCAGCTGTTTCAACAAGCGATGAGAAAGTACGCGGCAACTGCGAGACGTGGCATCTACTGTACAAGCGAGGCTTATCGAGAGCAAAACATCAGCCCTGTATGTGGACCTGTCTTATTATCTCATCTGTATTTGTATTTAGGTAAGGAATTGGGATGGATGCGGCCATAACCTTCAGACTATCACAGCATTTGCCTTGAGTTGAGTGGAAAAACACGAAAACGACTTCTTTTCTGCTATCATCAGAAGGTTTAATGTATCCCCTTCCAATTCTCGTTGCGTTGTGGTTAGCATTCTTGGCTGTCACCGTGGAGACTCGGCTTCAATTCCTGGCTCTGCCAAGAAATTTAATTCTGCTTTGAGGGTTGGAACAGAGTACACTCAGCCTCATGAAGCAAAACTGAGAAGATGCGGGTTCGATTCCTACCTCATTCATCCTAGAAGTGGATTTCCGTGGCTTCCCACTTCTACTCCAGGAAAATACCGGGATGGTACCTAACTTATGGCCACGGCCGCTTCCTACCCAAATCCTACCTCAATTACAAATACACACACTAGTACAGACATCACAGTTGTTGTTTGAGTCTTCAGTCTTTTGACTGGTTTGATGCAGCTTTCCATGCCTCCCTCTCCTGAGCTAATCGTTTCATCTCTACATAGCTACCACACCCTACATCCGTGGCAATCTGTTTAAAATATTCTAACCTTGGTCTACCCCTACAGTTCTTGTCCTCGACCCTTCCTTCCAAAACTAAGCTTGCTATTCCTGGGTGTCTTAGTATGTGTCCTACCAACCTATCTCTTCTCTTCATTAGCAGTCGCCAGAAACATCTCTCCTCTCCCACTAGTCTTAATACTTCTTCGTTTGTAACCATATCTACCCATCTGATCTTAATCATTCTCCTGTAACACCACATTCCAAACGCTTCAATTCTCCTCTTTCTTGCTGCACCAATAATCCAAGTTTCACTTCCGTAGAGTGCCACACTCCAGACAAAGGCCTTCAGAAATGACTTCCTAATACCTAAATCTATATTCGATGTCAACAGATTCCTTTTCTGTAGAAATGCTTTCCTTGCCTGAGCTAACCTACATCACAGTGACACAGTTTATCAGACATAGTCCATGCACACCCAAGTACACGGTGCTACTTGACCACGATGACGCAAAGCGCCTAAAGAAGTAACAACTCATCATCTTCTTGTATTTAGGACAGAAAGACCGGGTGAGTTAGCCGTGGTGGTTACGGCATGACTGATGGCAGTCGCTCACATCCGGGAGGCGAGGTGGTTCGAATCCCCCCGCCGGCAACCTTGAAGATGGTCTTCTGTGGTTTCCCATCTTCCTTCCAGGCAAATGCCGGGGTTGGTCCCTAACTATAGGCCACAGCCGCTACCTTCCAACTCCTCGTCCTTACATTCCAACTTCCCTCCTTCCCTCCCCAACGGTACTTGTAGCTCACCCATTGGGTGTCCGTCTCGAAGCAGCTACAAAACTGGCGAGCCGAACATGTCCTTGGACACTCCCGGCACTAAAAGCCATACGCTAAAAAAAATAGGACAGTAAGTTTGATGAGACAATTTTTACATTGTCGCGTATTGTCTCTATGTGTAATGTGGTCGTATGCTGAAAAGGAGCGAGTGTGGATTTACCTGCACGACAGAAGTGAGCGCTATTTGTCACCTGGACAATCTCTTCAAGTTTGTGAAGAGCGCCGCAAGTTTGTCTTCATTAGCAACAATGCACCATGTCCTCCTCTTGGCACACGCATTAATAATGCTTACATTTTCTGCCTGGGATGCAAATGTGCGCTCTGCCGGAGAGCGTCGTGAAGCGTCGCTGTGCTATGTTTGGAATTTCCTTGTTCATATGCAATGCAAGTCGGTCAATGGTACGAACAGGGACTTCACACACATGTAATTATCGTTAGACTTTTTAAAATCTACCCTTAAATTCAACTGAGTCAATAAATTTTTATTTCCTGAAGAAATCTATATTTATACATGATTCGCGTTATCAAAACTCTTCCTCAGCACATTGCTTTTGTCAATTTGAATTCCAAAATACTAGTACCTCATAAAATATGTTAAGATCTTAAAATCTGTTAAAATACATTTCAATACACTTGAATTAGTTCTTATAAAACTTATGTTTTAAATCACTTATTGTTACATTCAATTAGTAATAATAATAATAATATGTTGTTGATTCTTTAGAGGCTTCATGTGTGTAGAACTTGTCTGATAGCCTACGGCACTGTGATGTCTGTACTAGTTTGTGATTTGTAATTGTGTATGATTTGTGTAGGAAACGGCCGTTGCCTTAAATTAGGAACCATCCCGGTATTTTTCCTGGAGTAGAAGTAGGAAAACTACGGAAATCCACTTCCAGAATGGCTGAGTTAGGGATCGAACCCACCTCTTCTCAGTTTTATCTCATGTGGCTGAGTGTACCCTGTTCCAGCCCTCAGGCTCGAATTAAATTTCTTGCCATAGCCGGGAATCGAACACGGGCCTCCACGGTGACAGCCTAAAATGCTAGCCACTACACATATAAGTTACTTCTTGTGTACGTGTGTGTGTTACTCAACTCCTCCTAAACGGCTGGACCGAATTTGATGATTGTTGTATCTTTGAGTGGATCCCTGTATGGTTTAGATTCACAATTGGTCCTGGTAGGTGGCGTAGCGAACAAAATATAGGATGAACACACTTTTCGAACCACAAGATACAGTCAACAAAACAAAAACTTTCGTCATGGAAACCGCTAGCCTTAACTAAAGTGTGTGGATCGTTTGTCTCTGCACGTTACTGCCGCCACACCGTAGACTCTGCCCATGGCGGTACCTTGTGCCAACTGTGTTACTGCCGCCACATCAGCTCAACAGGGTCTTTTTTTTCACTAATTCTCACAAACTCGTTCCCTTAGAAGTGGTTTCTTCTGATAAGTTCATGAATAATTGACTTTCTGAGAATGATTCATAGTTATGTTTTTGCGAAAATTCAAGTATGTTTGCTGAACCCGCTGTATATATTCGGGCAAGAAAACGTCTGCCGGGTCCACTAGTATTATTATAAGATTGAGGGAATTGCACTGGGTCTTGAAGTGAGGCACCTGGCGTGAATAAGCGATCCAACATTTAGAATTGCCACTTCTGCGCCGTGGTTTGTACATAGGATCACCGAACGAGCAGTTACCCAGTTGTCAAGGAACGTGCGCTTTTGGGTAAGATAATCTTTTATTTCAAGAAATACTGCTACCATTCCGCCCTTTTGAATGAATTGCCGTGTGGCCTCCTGGGAAGTTCAGTCTGACACCCGTGAACCACGTGCGCATCGGTATAAGGACGAAACCAATGATGAAGATATCACAAACACCTAGTACCTATGACAGGAGAATTAAGCTCAGGAGTTTAAAATCTCCCCCGGTGTGGCCGGTATTTGAACCCGGCGCTTCTTGAACCAAGATCTAACACGCTACATCTTGGGGTTGCATTCGTAACTGTCACCCCTGTCGTCCGACTAATACTATAAAACTCAGGGAAAGTACACCAAACGTTAAGGCTAATAATTACAGCTGCATACCCCACTGCAGTCACTACAGCATCGTAGGTTATGAGACAAATCCAAGTACACCTAAGTACATGGGGCTGTAAGCTTATTCCGAGAAGTCCCAACCCCCTGTATAAAGTTCTTGAGCACCTTTCCTCTCATAGAAGTCACTTCCCATTAACGTTGTTGTTGCTGCTTATTTTAGGCGCTGCGACATCGTGGTCATATAGCCCCGTGTGCAATTTGTTTGATAACCTGTGTTATTGTGATGGCTGTACTGGAGTATTAATTTGCAAATCTAGGGATGGGATTGGGTAGGTGGTGGCCATGGCCTTACGTTAGGAACTATCATAGCATTTGCCTGGAGTAGAAGTTTTAAACCACGGAAAACCACTTCCAAGTTGGCTGAGGTGGGAATCGAACTCTATTCTTCTCAGTTTTGCCTCACGAGGCTAAGTGTACCCCGTTCCAGCCCTCACACCAAAATTACAATTTCTTGGGAGAGCCGGAAATCAAACCCGGGCCTCCGCGATGACCCCCTTAAAACGCCGGAGTGCTTATTTAAATTAAAATTCCTGAAGCAAAACATTTTCATAGAAAAGCACATCCATCAAATTTAGTAGAGAGAGCTTTCAAAGAAATTGACATTATAAGTTAGAAACTACATTAACTAATTAGCAATACAGAGGACTTGGCGCACAAAGAGGGCCCAGCAGTTTACATACAAGTTTGTTTGGATGAGAACCTCTTGTTAGAAGAGAGAGTACGCCCCGAGGCCAAGGCTGCGTCCGTCGCATCGTGACGTTCATCCGTGCGTCGACTTGGAGAGTGAACAGCCAACTCGTGCCTTAATGGTCTGAACTAGTAAATTTGAAACCCACGTCTGGAAGAAAGGAACGTTGCTCGGCTTTCAAATTTAGAAGGAGCGTTGGTTAACAGTACACTGAAGACTTTTCTTCTACTAGGCTATCCCTCGTTGCATAGCTGTCACCGCGGAGGCCCGGGTTCGATTCCCAGCTCTGCCAAGAAAATTCAATTCTGGTTTGAGGGCTGGAACGGGGTACACTTAGTCCCGTGAAGCAAAACTGAGAAGAGGCGAGTTTGATTCCCACCTGAGCCATCCTGGAAGTGGTTATCCGTGGTTTCCCACTTCTATTCCAGGCAAATGTCGGGATTGTTCCTAACTTAAGGCCACAGCCGCCTCCTTCCCATTCCTCACCTGCATTACAAGTACACATGCTACTATAGACACCACCATAACACAAGTTATCAGACAAATTATATCTATATACACACACTCAAGTACACGGGGCTAACTGACCACCATGCCGCAAAGCCTCTCAAGGAATTAACAGCAACATAATGGTCTAGTGCAGCGGTTCCCAACCCTTTTCCTCCCGTACACCTTTATCCATTTTTATCTAAAATTTTGCGAAAATGAGGAAAAAGTAGACTTATGAGATCGATCCGGGAAAATGTCTGTCTGTCCTTCTGTATGACTGTGTGTGTACCCCACCGCTCCCCCCACTCCCCTATCAACTCCTAAACGGCTGCAGCTATCGAAACCAAGTTTGGTAAGAGTAAAGCTCTATACCTGAATATCTCACGGCCAATTTGAAATTGACGTCAGTATTACTAACTGCTGAAAAATCGCAATTGAAATTTGAGCTCTATGTTGGATACCTCAGAAGTTATGCCGCGAACTATTCCAAAATTGGCACACATACAGATAATAACATTCCAGATTAATTTTCAGAAATCCATACATTCCAGTGATACCAACATGATTCTAAGCCTGCTGATAGGTCCAATTCCTAAATGCATGTAACTTCTAAACTATCGATTGGATTTCAACCGAATTTCGTATGTACTAGGTGTACTACAACAGATATGACTGTGCGTATTCTAAAGAGCCACCAGCGCTGCTAACTGTTCATAAATGCTCTCTTTATGTTTTAACCCTAATATCAATATATCAGAAAGTATGCAAGCCAACATCTCTAAACTTTGCACTTTCTACCTTTCTACCTTAGTTTGGTGTACTGTAACTAATATACATCAGTGCTATCAACACGATTCTAAGCCTGTTGATAGGTCCAGTTTTTAAATGCATATAACTTGTATACTAACAAATGGATTTCAACCAAATTTCGTACGTGTTTTGTGTACCATAACAGTTATGATTATGTGTATTCGAAAGAACCAACAGGGCTGCAAGCTGTTATCAAATGCTATCTCTATTTGTTTAATCCTAATATCAATATATCAGAAAGTGTGCAAGTCATCAGCTCTAAATTTTCCACACGTGTAGTACCTGACTTTCTAAATTAATTTGGAATAACTAATATACCACAGTGGTGCCAACATGATTCTAAGCTTTTTGATAGTTTCAGTTTTTAATTATGGTACATGTAACTTCTCTCAGGTGTCGCATTTGAATCTTATTGAGGATTACCACTAACTCATGTGTAGGTTGGAATTGAACAGGTTGGATGACGCTGTTCGTACATTTGGCACTATAATAGATTGTAATATATCAGATTAATTCTGAGCATCACATACATGGCATTGTTCCCAACATGATTTTACGCACGCTGATAAATCCAATATCAAACAGCATGTAACGTCCATACTATCCAAGAGGCTTCAACCAAATTTTGTATGTCCATTCTATGCCTTAAGAGTTGGAACCAAAAATTTATTCAGTCACCAGGGCTGCCAAATGAAGTAAGTAACTCTATCAGGCTACACTATTTCAGGTGTATTTCAAACTGCAGTACCGCACCCATCTGAAGAATTAATAGATGGTCATACTTCGCCTAGCCCAATCAATTCGGGGGTGATACATCCTTTCCCACGACATGACACATATATTTGGGATCATAAGCAACAGGTCAACATTCAAAAATAAAAATAAAAAATCTCACATAAAAACATATTTAATTATAACTAACATGCGCTACCAACAATTTAATAAACATGAAATAAATGACATAAAAATCAATTAAAAATCTACACTACACAATTATATATTCCATAAACATAAGGCATCTTCACTAATACAAGTATTCTGATCATTGTTGTTACGGTTCCACCGAACCTATAACATTAAGTTTCACTCCCATATGGCGTCCCACCTATGCTTGTTTCATGATTTCTAACGACTCCACAAATACTTGACAACTTTATTACTTCAATAAAATGAATTAACTTCTCTGCTTTAGCCTTGGGTTCCTTCAAATTGAATTAATAATAATAATAATAATCTCAACTTAGGTTTACACGAATCAAAATTTATCTCTCTCTCTCTATGTTAAGTACTCCTATATCCTTGGTGATCGTGCCGTCCTTTTTGTTTACAAATTACTGAAAGAATCAAATAAATAAGTCTCCCTGAATTATTTATATTTGCTTCAAAAGAACACCTTTTTTTCGATTGTCCCACATGGGAATGTATAATTACTTTAGGATAACATATTCCTAATTAACGGCATCTGAAACGATAACTTTAGCTAGGTAGGCTACACTTCTAATGACATGGCTACGGGAATTGAACCTCCGAACCTTCGATTATAATATTCATACAATTTCTTTAACACTCATGAGTTTACAACTACCATCTGGCCCGCCCAAGCCATTAACCGGTTGGCGGACTCTCCTTCACAAAATTTATGACCCTAGACATCATGTCTGCAACGTCAGGCTGGGATGCACTCTTAAGAACACGGCTGGCTGAGTTTCTCAATTCACTTCTCTTCTATAAGAAAAGCTTTAATTTTTAACACCCTATGGTTACGTTATTCAGATCATACAGGTAATGTAATTAATCTATGAGTATCAACGTTGCCCGGTCTGATGGACGGTCATTATTTTAAGGGGCTACTCCATTTTTCACGCTGCCCATGGCTAGCGTAAAATCAATTCCTAGGGCTCCACCCATTCTAGGAAGATTCGAAGATACTTTGGGAGTGGGAATTTCCTCAGTCCTCCACATTTCCTGCGACTACAGAGCGGTATTAAGCAGACCTCTTTGCGCGAATAATACAACAATAGTGGTCCTTTTCCGACGACTCGTATGGATCCATCACACTCAACCCCTTGCAAGTGCATTCATAATTAATCATTCCTGCCTTTATTAATAGCAATCACTTGATTTTACTAGTTACTTTCCGCTTATTTTAGCGTAAATCAATATATATTCCTGTAAAGCTTTTCGTGAAGAATAATTTCTTTCCACGCCGTTCTTAATCTTCCCACTGCTGACTTTATCTTTACAATACAATGAGCAACTCATTTGTCATAAACAATTATCTCAACACAATTTATTTTGAACATATCAACTCAACAACTCCATATCTTTAACTTTAAGAGCTTCCTACTCTTACCACAACTTACTGGTGATTACAATTTTATATTTCACAATCTTATATTCCTCTTGCTAAATATCGATTGAAATCCGTTTGTTCCCTCGACACAACTCTCTTCTCATATTAATTCCTATTTCCGTAAACGTGTGGCATATCGATTTTTACTAAAGGACGCACGACCCCCAAAAAAACACTTCATAATGTAAAGGTTGAACTTACATATTGTTAGGTGGTTTCCGCCAAAGGTTATGGACCTGTTCGTCCACCATAATGTGTTTAATTCTCCATATCCAACACTGTGGCACTTTTCACGTATATTTTCTTTCCTCAAATTTCACACATTTTCAATTTACTTAAATTCCCTTTCTTAGGGGTTTCTACCATATTTGATTACAATAATACACTTGTTAACACTTAAAAACACTTATAAAATATTAGTATAAATTTTATATACACAAATTTTACACTTAGGCATGAACTAATGCCTTACACACACATGTGATTATTTTCCTAATTCACACGGTTTCACTCTTCTATTTGCCTCCTCCAAGAAATGTATTTGTTATCGGATCTCTATCCTGGTCCTAAACATCTACTTGAAAGGAATGAAAGTCTCTGATCTCTTATGGTCTATCCTAGACCTCTCCTACAAACCATTGAAAATCTCTGATCTCCTACCCGTTCCTTCTCTGCTCACCTCAGATAGTTCTATTTTCAATGTTTATATTCGGTTCCTATCGACCCTGACTTCACTGTACTGGCGCGATATTATCTCTGTACGGCTACAATAATGTACTTCGAAACGTTTCCCTAGAGTCACAGTCTAAACTCTAACTGGCGCTCCGTAATAAGTGGTTCGCCACTCTACTGCCACGTCTAAATGTTTTCACTCGAATTCCTTACTAGAATTCCCTCAATTTAATGATTTGAAGACTTATACTTCCTTCAAACGATCACTGCTGCTTTTCGACTTGTAACTATACTTTCGAACTAATGTCCCTTTGACCGACACTTTTTATTCTAACTTCCCATGCACGGGCAAGATTAGATTGTCGTACAACGTTATGACCCGACTTGGTCTAAAACGTATTTCGTTAAACTGTAAAACACCCTCGGTGTTCACGAATTTCTGAATAATTAATACTGGCGAAATCGTATAACACCCACTCACGGTGTTCGTTGAACTCGGCTTCTATCGACACAGTATAACCCTCCACTGGGTTCCGTAAGACTGAATATCGTTAAAACAGTGTGATGTGCCCCTGCGCTTGCTCTAGACTGACTGTTTACTTATCTGGCCCTGATCGGGTTCAGCTTCGACTTGTATTACTTTAGCATGATGCACACGACTTGAAACAGTACGACACCCACCTGAGCTCATTTAGAACTAAATTGCTTGCTGAAACAGCGTGGTCCTCTCCTTAGGATCCACGTTTGACTGAATGAATCTGCCTCGGCTCACAGCCTATTTATCTGATTTGAGCCAAATGTACTCCCTAAAGTCCATAGGTTTTCAATCTGCTTTCAAAATTCAAAATCGATCGTCCAGTTGTTCTATAAAAAATTCCAAAATGGTGCGGTTCAATGTGGGAGGTCCCTTTACTGATTTTCCTCCGCAATATCCGTTCGCGAAGGCCGAATGACGTAAGGCTGAATCGACACTTATTTCCTGTACTATAATTAGACGATTTTATGTTCTCGTAAATTCTCTTTCTATATATCAGTCATTTTGGCGTATTCCAATGTTCATAATTTTGCGCTTTTTCGGAAATCATACTGATTTCACAACGTTTCAGGCTCTATCTGCTGCGAATATCATGGTAATACTGCTGGTTCATCAGAGCGAGGGGAATTCCCTTCCTATGTGTCTGGCCTTACTCATAGTTTTAATCTCTTGGCTCGGCTCGTAATCTTACAGTATTTATTACGCCTGAATTACCCCACGCACGTGTGTGTATAGTTATCTTATGATTCACATGCAGCTGCTTCTTGCACTGCGATTGCGTTTCGTTTCAACATATGAAATCTCCACTTGGCTTTCAGCTCAAGTCGGTAAGAATATTCTACTTCTTTCTTATACAGTCACGGATTCGATTCCTTGACCTGCTCATAAGGGTGCAGTACTTAGAAATGTTAGTATTACCAATTTGATTTCGTCATTATTCTAGATAGGTCTATATAGATTGGCATGAATCTTAAATTTTAAGAAAAGTAGGCTCTTTAGTTCGTCACGGACCTACTTGTTAATTTATTATTTGTTTGCTGTTAGTATGTTTTTCATTCCAATAATATGATAAATATATTTTCAATTTTACTTTTATTTACTTGTGCAATTGAATATGTATACATATTAGCCGAGGAAAAACAATTACAGAACTAACGATTTTTTAAATTTTAATTTTATTGAAAATTAATTCTAGCGATTAGTTTGGCAAAACTAGACAACACAAGACAATAGCAGTGCAGTGGTAAACGTGACTGGGATTGGGGTAGGGTGGGTTGTGGAGGGGGAGCAATGACCTTGAGATACCTGAATAAGACGGCACTGCGCGCCGGTACATTACGGCTGACACGTACGATGGGAACATGGCACCCGCCATTACCGTTTATTTTTTGACGTACCGGTACCCCTAACCGGTTCGTTGCGTACCTCAGGTTGGGAACCGCTGGGCTAGTGTATTCCCGTGTCTATGGGGTCAGACATGAGGTAAGATGGACTTCTATGTGGAGGCCGAATGCCCTTGAAAGATGAAATGAATGTCGAATAATTGAACTGGACCAGGGGTTGGAAGGAAAGAGGCTGAACATCACGCCCATCTGCCCCAAATGTACGAACAGCGTCATCCAACTTGTTCATTTTCAACGTACACATTAGTTAGTGGTACTCCTCAATCAGTTTCCAATACGACACCTGAGAGAAAGGTCTCAATAGTAAAATATGATAGTCATGGACCATTAATGTCACTGGTGACAGTAACCACTCTCCTACGTGTTAATTGAATAATAATAATGATAATAAACCCGCCAACCTGGGTCCAACCTTTGGGAAGCCAGGCTCTGCCTGTCACAAGCCAGGACTAAGGGTGAGTGATAGAGGAGTAACACCTCTTTAAAAAACCTTGGTCCATCTGGCCCGGCTGGTAGTACCTTGTATGGGTCCCTTGCCAGGGTTACAGGTGAAGATAGACAACGGTTTAGAAGGCGGAAGAGGACCTCGCGTCCCAACGGCGGATAAAGCGGAGGAACTATCTTCAAGCTCCGGGGCTTACAACCTTGGTTCTACTAACGGGAAGGAGCAATCCGACCCACATATTTCTTAACAATCAAGCATCATGGAAAGTCGTCAAAAGGAAGACACTACCCCAGGTGGTAACTGTTTAAGGGAATCCACCGCTCCTAGGAGTGCACGCAAGCCTTTGGATTCTGGGGAGCTTGCAAGTAAATGCTTGAAGATTACTAAATTGAAGACGAAACAGAAATATTATTTTGGAACGTTAAATGTCAAATCATTACTCAAAGTTGGCAAGCACAAGGAACTGAGAAATATGATGGACGAACATAACATCTCAATCCTGGCCTTGCAGGAAACACGGTATCCTGACGAAGATGTGATGGACATTGAGGGGTATAGGGTCTATAAAGGACAGAGAGCAGTGAAGATTGGCAAGAATATGCCAATGTTTGGAACAGCTTTTGCTGTAAATAAGAAGGTAATCAGTGCAGTTGTGGACTTCTCTAGCCCATCAGAAAGACTATCACTCCTAACTCTACGCTGTGGTAACAAAGGCTATACCCTGATCAATGCTCATGCACCTATTAATGAAGACAACAGGCGTAATCCAGAGAAAGTTGAACAATTTTGGGATCTTATAGAGGAGGAGATGGAGAAAATACCGATAAAGAATATCAAGGTTTTATTGGGCGACTTCAACGCTCAACTGGGAATAGAAGCAAGATATAGATCGACAGTAGGAAATTATCCTGCTCACAGAATGACCAACAAAAATGGAACAAGGTTTGTCGAACTATGTAGAACGTTCGATCTTCAGATAATGTCAACCTTCTATAAACATAAACCAAGTAAGCAGAAGACATGGCGTTCACCTGACAATTTGAACGGAGAGAAACAATTTGATCACGTGGCAATATCCAGGACAGCAATGAAGGAGATTATGAATGTTAAAGTACAGAGAGGGGCCAAATTTGATTCAGATCATTATCTCTCCAAGATTAAAACGAATTTCATTCCTTTTAGAAAGGCTCCGAAAGCTGGAAATAAACTTCACAGATATGATGTGACAAAACTTAAGGTTGATCAAGAAATATTGGAGCAATACCACCAGCAATTAACATTTAAATCCAAGAATTGGACTGACATTGCCTCCAAAATCCAACAAGCAGCCAATGTTTCAATCTTGACAGCACAGAAGCGTAAACACATATGGTGGAATGAGACCTGTGATAGTGAATTTGAACAAAGAACTGATGCCTGGAAGAAATGGAACTCAACGAAGAGACAAGAAGATTATGACTCGTTTTGTGACAGTCGGAAAGATGCAGCCCGGGTTTTCCGAATTGCAAGGCGATCATATGAAAAACAACAGATGGAACAGATTGATCAGGATTTCCGGAAGAATAATATCAGGGACTTCTATCAAACTTTCAAGTCTAATCTGAAAGGGTATCAAGCACCGAGCTTGTGCTTCAGAGATGAAAATGGTAAGTTAGGTCTGAACAACAAGGAGAACTGTCGTATCTTGGCTGAGTACTTCAAGAAATTACTCAATTGTGATGAACCGAAACAGAGACTACTCATAGGCCGTCCTACTCAAGTAATGGCCAACTCGCATCCACCTTCTAAGACAGAAATTAAAATGACTATCGATGGTCTAAAGAATAATAAAGCAGCGGGAGAGGATTCCATTGTGGCTGAGCTTCTAAAACTGGCAAATGAAGATACTCTGAATATATTATCTGAGCTCTTTGCGGAGATATGGAGAACAGGTAGGATACCCACAGAGTGGCAGTCTGCATTAATCCACCCTCTCCACAAAAAGGGGGATAAGAAGGACGTTAATAATTACAGGGGTATATCAATTTTTTCTGTTCCCTACAAGATCCTATCCAAAGCACTCCTGAACAGAATTGAAGAACATCTTGATAATCAGATTGGTGAGTACCAGGCCGGTTTCAGAAAGGGACGTTCTTGTCCGGAACAGATTTTTAACCTGAAAAACATCATTAGGTATAAGACGATAGGCAGGTATGACTATTTGGTCATATTCATTGATTTTAAGAAAGCGTATGACTCAATTGACCGCGAATCGCTACTGAATATTCTGGAAGAGTTTGGAGTGGATGGCACGTCTCTAAATCTGATTAAACAAACTTTGACCGACACAGTGTCAAAAGTAAAATTCATTGGCGAGATCTCAGATCCCTTTGCAATCAAAACTGGTGTCAGACAAGGTGATGGATTATCTCCAATCATTTTCAACTGTGTCTTGGAAAAGATCATTCGTGAATGGAGGAAGACACTGAGTCGGGAAGAAGGGAATGAAGAACGATTCAGGCTAGGGCCCAAACTGAAAGGGGTGCACGTTGATTGCTTGGCTTTTGCAGATGACCTAGCTATTTTTGCCAACAATATTAAATCAGCCATTGTAAAGATTAATCGGTTGTCAGAGATGGCAGAGAAAGCAGGTTTACAGATTTCCTTTGAGAAGACAAAGTACATGACAAACATCAGTGATGGACCAGAATGGATGAAAACAAACCAAGGGAAGATTAAAAGTGTAAAGAAATTTAAATACCTGGGTGAGGTAATCCAACAAAATGGCCTATAACAGGAAGAAATTAATCTTAGAATCTGGAAATTAGACCGAGCCTATCACCTGACGAAAAACCTCTATAATAAGAAGTCGCTGAGCATTGGAGCCAAATTAAGGCACTACAACACGGTTGTCAAACCTGAAGCATTATATGCTTCGGAGACTTTGACTATGAACAGACGGGGACTAGTCGACCAGTTAGTCAAAAGAAAACGCAGGGTATTGAGAAAAATTTTAGGCAACAGATGGGATGACGGACACATACGTTTGAAGTCAAACGAAGAGTTATATAGAAAGATAGAACCAGTCACGTCAACAATAAAAAGGAAAAGGTTGTTGTTCTATGGACACATTTTCAGAATGTCCAACGATCGTCTAACAAAGAAAATTTGGAATTTCGTGAAACCAAAGAGGAAAAAATTGGCATGGTTTGAAGAATGTAACAAAGACCTTCTAGAAATTGGTAATCCGGACTGCAAAATTATGGACAGGTGTGAATTCAGTCACCTAATCAAAAAATACCAGGGATTTAAGGTAGGAGCAGAACCCAAAAGACGGAGGGGACCTCTTTCAGAAGATCGGAAGAAGGCGCTGAGTGATGGGCTCAAGAGATACTGGCAAGACATCAAAGCTGGCAGACGATCTAGAACGAAACATTGATTTTGATTGTTACTGCGTAGTCCATAGTGGCTCAATTCGAATGTAAAAAATGATAATAATAATAATAATAATCATAATAATAATAATATACAGTACTGATTGGTCCTAATCGCAATTTCGACCCCACCTACCTTTCTTGTGTTCAATAAATCACGGTACTCCACCAGGCCTAGACACTTGTGAGATGTCTGCTTTAGTGCCACCAGTGCCCCATTTCTGTAATCCCCACATTCTCCCCCAAGTGTTGGAGCACTTGAGGCTCTTTACTCTCCTTCGCGGAGCCTAATCTCCGATTTACTGCAAGGGATGGCGCGGAACAGCTGGACGGTTGGCACAGTGCTTCGATAGTGCATAAATTGTATTGTAGACACAAATTACGGACTTACAAGAAAATCTCATGAATGTGAACTCTCCCATCTCGATGAAACTTGGTCAGATCACAAGGAAAACATGCCTAATAATTTTCATCCTCAAATTCACTAGTGTCATTCCTGGCGGAGACGAGGTGGTGTAGCGTGTATTTAAAAACATACCCTACTTAACTCTCTCCTGTCGTCAGTCAGAATTTCATTACGTGTATTTCAATTTACAACTATGATGTAGCAGCTCAAAAGAAGAATAGTCCGCCCCGTTGCATAGTGGAGGAAGTTTTGCCCTAAACTTTCCCATACGGGAGATCGCATCAAGCATAAGCTTGGTCAAAATAGCTACACTGTGGGTAGACCTAACAATTTGACTGAAAGGAGGAGCGGAATATTGGGCCAGCGGAATGTATCACCAGAAATCGAAATATGTCACGAATGTGACCACATAGTGGCTCACGACTCTGTCTAGAAAATAATTAATTCTGGTCTGAGGGCTGGAATAGGGTACACTCACGAGGGAAGTACCATGGGCGCCCGCAGGATTTATTCCAGAGGGGGGCCAAATTTCAATTTTCATTTAATTACCCCCCCCCCTCTCCCATTTTCGTTTTATTTCTTACCTTTTTTGGTCAAATTTACCCTCCAGGTTGGTGGTTCCCACGGACTCAGTGAGGGAACTCACCACTACCGCCTCTACGGGCAGTGTCCTAGAGCTGGGAACACTTGGACGGAGTGGATACAACTGGGGAGGTGTGATCAACACTTCGCCGAGGCGGCCTCACCTGAAAAAGCGAACAGGGGCCTCATGACGGAAGGGAAGATTGGAATGGATAGGCAATGAAGAGGGAAGGAGGCGGCCGTGGCCTTACAGTAGATACCATCCCGGCATTTGCCCTAAGACGAAGTGGGAAACCACGGAAAACCACTTCGAGGATGGCTAAGGTGGGAGTCGAACCCGCTCTACTCATTTGGACCACCCGAGGCTGAGTAGATCCCGTTCCAGTCTTCATACCACTTTTCAAATTTCGTGGCAGAGCCGGGAATCGAACCCAGGACCTTCGGGGCGGCAGCTAACCATTCTGACCTCTACGCTACGGAGGCGATATTATTTCTTAGTTGCTTCGTGAAATTTATAATTTGACTGCTCTCAATCCGTTGGCTACCTTATGGCAAGATTGGGATGAATGTTTTGTTTTTAGTTCACAGTTTTTGTCCATGAAGGTTCGCGTTTCTTCTTTTGTGATACATTGTCATAATGTTGAGACCTTAAAAACATGTAAGAAAGCAGTTCATTAAAATGCTAATGTAAATCCAGTTCGCCTATTTTCTAAATACGGTAACTGGAGGACATATTTTCAGATATTTCCAAATATCTAGTTTGTACTGGCCGTTACAGCGGGTCCATAAAGTTTTTCCTCTTCTTCACAAGCTATCAGGAATACTTCGCATTGCTCTTATTAGCTTGATGAATTTTGGGGCGTGGTGGCGCAGCGGTCAAGCTGTTGGCCTCTCACCAAGGTAGACCAGGTTCGATTCCCGGTCAATGTATGTGAGATTTTCGAAGTGAAATGCCATGTCCTGTGGTTCGGTTTCCACGTAAAAAGTAGGTCCCATGGCTCATGATCGCATGATTAACGGCCACGTTAAACTACAAGCTTCCTTTCCTCGTGAATTTTGTGCGAAGTGATAAATTCGTATTGTACGTTACTCGTACTTGTGACGCCCATTGTTTTAGCAAATTTTCGTTTTAGAAAGAAATTATTTCATTTGATTATTGCTGACCATTAAGTAAAATATATAATACTCACTAAATCATGTACTTCTTACTTAGTCGCTTAGATAACGACAAATATCGCAGGATCATTTATCCTAACTATTATACATTCGTACTTAAAACTGTCACATAAATGTTCCTTGAGTAAAGAGCCTGGCAATGTCTGTACTGAAGTTTTCTTCTTTCAGAATCACATCATTATCAATCCCTCCTTCAATTTTGGCTTTATCACCTAATTGATCTATATTGAATTGTAACTTTCAGTCGGTCAATATGACTATAAGCCCAATTAAATTAGGATTATATTACCTTCTCCGCTCACATAAGTCGGCTACATGTTGCACATCAAAAATTGCCTTGCAAGAAGATTCCATTGGAATAATATAGCCTACAACATTACGAAGTCTATTAGTATTGAACTCACCATTTTGTCTCAACTGATCTACCGTCTACATTCGATTGAGAGTGCGAATCTCAGTCGCTTTGATAACGGCACAAAAACACTATTAGCCTATAAATTGCTTCGATCGTAGAAGAATTAACGCTACAGGTTAATAATCTACAACAATGGTAGATTGCTGTACATTTATAGCAATAATTGCTCTGTTCTCAAGAAATGGACCACAGTACTATGGCACACCTTGAATAAAACTAAACGGCATTTCGCAGCACGAATAACGATCGCAGTAAGGCAGAACGGCGCAAAATTAGACGAGTGTTCAACAGAGTCAGGCTCGTATAGGGCTCTTGAACCCCCTGAAAAAAAATTGCTACCCCCGACTTAAAATATGTAGAGTTATTAAAGTTTCCTTCGACGAAGATTGATAGAAGAGTAATTTTATGGATCCAAGAATTTTTGACGGGTCGTTCCCAGAAAGTGAAAGTTGAAGGCCGATTCTCGGATGAAATTACCGTAACGTCGGGTATCCCTCAGGGCAGCGTAATCGGAACTTTGTTATTTTTGGCGTTTATAAATGACTTACCAAATGGGATTCGCAGTGATTGTCGATTGTTTGCGGATGATAGTGTAATATATCGAAAGATACATGATTCACAAGACAATGCAGTACTTCAAGATGACCTGAACCTGGTCCATAAGTGGGCAATTGAAAATAAAATGAAAATAAACACAAGAAAATGTAGTCTAATAAAATTAGGGAAAGTGCGAAGGCATGATTTTCAATATAACATTGGTTCGGAAATACTTGTAGAAGAAGATTCTTGCAAATATTTGGGCTTTCACGTAAGAAATGATATGAAATGGAGTGGTCATTGGAGAAGTATAAATTCTGTCCTAAAACTTCCCCATACGGGAGAACGAAACGCATCAGGCGAAAGCCTGGCCAAAATAACTACTGTGGTCAAGAAAATTAGACTGAAACGGTGCGGGGGTATTGGGCATGAAATACGTGACTAGAAAACCAATATAGGGAGCAATGCATTAACAATTTTTATTCCTAATAATAAATTTATAATGAACAAACAAATTGCACTTAAGTGCTTATTACAGAAATTAACAATTATAAATGTAGCAAAGTGTGAGGGCCTGATTACAGAACCCAGATTATAGAAAGGTCCATGAAAAGCTTGCTTGATTGGAGAAAAGTTGAGCTTAATATATAAAAAATGCAGTTTATAAAAAGAGAGAACCATAAAAAATAATTAAGAGTGTAATAACTGGGATGATATAAGCTCCTTATAAAATTAAACTTATCTTTGAAGAGAGTTGAAGAGAGTTGAGCGTTGAAGAGCGTTGAAGAGCCAGCTCCTTAAAAAGTTCCAGCTAGCACACGTTGATTTAAAAGTCTTCACGGTTTTCTTGGAAGGAGGCGTACATGGCCTAGAGTTATGTGCACCATCGATAAAATGTCAACTTTCTTTTCTTGCGCAGGAATGACATTTATAGTTTCCAAGAGCTGATCCAGAGATATTTCGAAGGACGATTCCAAGTATCCCCTCTAAGGTGAAGTTGAAGAGTACAGCGGCTGGCAATTATTCTTGCCATCTTGAGCAATACGTCATGGTGCAGATCTTGTGACGTAACTGCTCGCTAGCGTAGATATCAGCGATGGTGTCATGAGAGGTAGCGGTGACCAGCGGGTTGAAGTGATCAGCAGTGGTGAATCAGAAGTGTTGAAGTGGGTGAAGAACGCCAGCAAGTGGCGTCTTAAATAGGGACCATAGAACTCTCTCGAAGTTTGGAGATCGCCCGACCAGACAAAGTCCTGCCATTGGTCGAACGAAAGTCAGGGTGACGTCAGTCGACACTACTCAGCGGACAGGGGATCAACCAGTAGATGTCCGGTATGTCGAGAGTGAGGACGCCTGAGATAGCGAGACTGAAACACTCGAGGTGAGAACTATAATATCTATGAATAAGTGATTGATAACAAGATTATGCATATGGTTTAAGCAATTAACAATTGTAAATAAATAATTACCATTCGGGGATCTCAGTAACAATAAATAAAATTTGACCGACAAATGGGCCAAGCTAAACATTGAAAGTATCACAAAAGTGATCATGCTCCGAGAACTCCGAATGAAAACAAACAAAAGAATCAGTCAAAGCAAAACATGGATAACAGACGAGGAGAAACTAAGACTCGAAAGGCAAAACAGAAATAGCAGAGATGGGTCTAGTATAACGACCTTTACTAGTTAAAACATCAACAACTCTGACACGTTTATCACGGCCAAAGTGGCAGTGAATAACTCTACCTAGGTTCCACACGAGAGGCGGAGATGGGTCTCGAAGAAGAACCATGTCCCCCACTCGTACATCTGGTTGAGGAAGCCGCCATTTCTCACGCCTATTTAGCAAGCTGAGATATTCTAACTTCCATCGGCGCCAAAAAGAACAGCGCAAAGATTCTACTTTTCTCCAAAAGATAGGCAAGTTAGGATCACAGCGTCGAACCAGCAAAGGCGGAGTAGCAGCAAGCGAACAGCCAATCAGGAAGTGACTGGGTGTTAAAGGTAAAAGATCCTTAGGATCGTTTGAAAGAGGGGTCAGAGGTCTGGAATTTACAATACCTTCAATTTGAATAATCAAAGAGTTGAATTCCTCATAAGAAAGTATGGTAGGACCAAGAGTTTTCTTAAGCTGTCTTTTAGTAAGTTTGATGCAGGACTCCCAACGGCCCCCATGATGGGGAGCATAAGGCGGGGTGAAATGCCATTTGAAACCTTTAGAATAGGAAAAGTTGGAATTTTTTTCTTTAGCAGAAGGGGAGCTTAACACTTTTTTTCCAGAGATCAGAAGCGCTTACAAAAATTTTTGCATTATCTGGAAAAACTTCAGATGGAACACCCCTTCTAGCAGCAAATCTAGAAAAGGCGGCCAGAAAGTAGGATACAGAAGCGTTCGTAACCAACTCAAGGTGGATAGCTCCCGTCACCATACATACAAATAACGAGATGTAGAGTTTACCTAAGATTTTGCGCTTAGATGAAGAGGGATTGGTCTGATATATGTAAGGACCTGCGTAATCGATCCCAGTAAGAGCAAAGGGCTTACTAGGTTCTGAACGAAATGGAGGTAAATTACCCATAATCTGCGTGGCGGGCCTTGGTTTAACCTTGAAGCAAGGTATACACTTTTTGACAACAGAAGAAACCTCATGAACGCCATTGATGATCCAGTCGAGTTCACGAATTAGACAGAGCAAGGTGCGAGTGCCAGCATGAAGGTGTTTATAATGAAACTTTTTTATTATAAGGGTAGTGATAGGATGCTTTGAAGGAAGGATGATGGGATGCTTTTTCCCATCCTCACAACTAGACATAGCTAATCTTCCACCCACACGTATTATGCCGTCCTGGTCTAGAAAAGGAGTGAGTGGTGAAAGCCTGCTAGACTTGGGTAAATCTTTACCACTTATAAGAGCTTGCTTTTCAGGAGCAAATACTTCCTGCTGAACAAGTAACAAAATCTTGCAAGTAGCAAATTCTAACTCTACTCTGGAAGGAAAGGGTTGAGGCTTCAATGGTGGATCAATTACTAAATATTTCCATCGGAAGATATAAGACACTACACGAATCAATTTATCAAATGAAGAGTATCTATGAAAAAGGCTAGTAGAAGTAGAAGTAAGATGCGACGTGACAGGGTCATTACGGGCATCAGGTATTTCTTCTGCAGATTGATTAGCTAAGCGAGGCCAGCAAGATGATTCCTGACTTAGCCAAGGAGGACCATTCCAGTACAGGTCTGAAGAAATCAATTTTTTAGACGTGCAACCACGTGATATTATATCCGCGGGGTTTTCACGGCTAGGAACATGTCTCCATTGTTCAGAATGAGAGACTTCATGAATCTTAGAAACGCGATTTGCCACAAAGGTATTCCAATGAGAAGAAGGCTTGGAAATCCAAGCTAATACAATAGAAGAATCGCTCCAAAAAAATGTGCGGGAAAATTTTAACTTTAAACTGACATTTAGTTTAGTAGCTAATTCTGTTGCCATTAAAGCAGAGCATAATTCTAATCTCGGCAATGATACTGTTTTAAGTGGAGCAACCTTAGATTTAGCGCACACTAAATTAGAAAATCCAGGGAAAGTATCTGAGGAACGTCCTACTATGTATGCACAACAGCCATAAGCTCGTTCTGAACTATCAGAAAATACATGCAGGTCATACTGCTGGTATAAGGGATTAGAAATTAAAGGGCGGGGTATAGAAACCTTGGAGAGATCCAGCAAACTGCTGCGATACTCTAACCATTCTTCTACAAGAGGAAGGGGGAGATTTTCATCCCAGTCTGATTTTAATGACCAAAGCTTTTGAAAGAACATTTTTGCAACAATAACTATAGGAGCAATATATTGCAAAGGATCAAAGATCTTTGCGATTTCTGACAGAACTTGTCTCTTAGTTACAGGGGGAGATTCTGACAGATGTACCTGATAAGAAAAGGTATCAGAGGAAGGACACCAAAAAACACCCAATGCTTTTACGGCTGCTTCATCAGTAGGAATGGCAACAAATTCATCAACTGGGACCTCTGATGAAAATTTTGATATAAATTCAGTGGAATTTGAAGTCCATTTATGGAGCGGAAAACCACCTCCTAGGAGTAGGGATTTCAAATCTTCTCACACAAGGAGCGCTTCAGAAATATTAGGGAAAGAGCACAAGAAATCGTCGACATAAAATGCCGTTTTTAATGACTCAGAGGCCAAAGGATGATACAGATGACCATCTTGCTCGGCTAACATGTGGAGAGACCGAATCGCAAGAAAGGCTGAAGGTTTCAGGCCATATGTCACAGTCTTCAATCTAAATATCTTTATGGGTTTGGAACTCTCATCGCGCCACAATATTCTTTGCAGATCTTGCTGCTCAGAATTTACGAGAATCTGCCGATACATCTGCTTAATATCTGAGATTACAGCAATAGGAAACCTTCGAAAATTAAGCAAAACAGAGGTGAGATCTGTTTGAATCGCGGGACCACATTGCAAGGTATCATTTAAAGAGATTCCATTGGAATCTGGTGATGAGCCATTGAAAACTACTCTTATATTGTCTTGTGTTAAGGAATTTTTCCATACCGGATGATGATTTAAATAAACTATTTCATTTAAAGGATGGTCAATTTCTTCTGATTTAGAAATTACCTCCATGTGATTGGATGATTCGTATTCCTCCATAAAGGAAGCATACTGAGTTTTGACAGAAGCATCTTGTTTGAACCGATTTTCAATAGCAAATAGTGCCCTAAGTGCTCTGGAATGCGAGCCCGTAATGGCGGGAGGATTGGGAATACGTGGAAGAGTTACTATAAATCTGCCTTCAGTATTACGGACAGTGGTTTCCTTATATAACTTTTCACAAATTTCGTTAGAAGAAGAAGAAGAAGAAGTAGCCTGAACATTCTCAAGATCCCAGAACTTGGTTAGCTCTTGGCTCAAATCGGTACCAACAAAATAACAATTCGATACAGTTTGAATAGGATTACGGTATATTTGGCCAGTAGCAATCCAACCAAAATCAGTTTCGCGGAAGAAAACATTAGGAGCAATTTTTACTTTATTGGAATGAAGACATTGCCAAAATACGCTTGAGCTGAAAAGAAGCTCTACGGGTGAAGCTCTGTTGAAATGAGGGTCAGCTAGCTGGACAAAATTCGGGATATTCCAACTTTGAATAGGATAAGAAGTGCCAGGAATATTGTTGCCTATAGACTTGATAATCAAACAATCTAATTGCAACTGCGTACCAAGATTATTAGAGTCCTTAAGATCCACTTTAGCAAAGCTTAAGGATTGTGATTTAGAGCAGTTTATTCCTGTAACCTCTATTGAGGTAGGATGTTTTGGAAGGCCTAACTTTTGTACCAACGATTCATTAATAAAATTGTTGGTAGCGGCATTATCCAATAATCCCCTAACAGATACCCAATTTCCGTGAGAATTTTTCAATAGAACCTGCACGGTAGATAATAAAACCTGGACTTTGCCAAGCGAGGTAGAACTTTGAGCATACGACTGCGCACTATTTTGAGAAGTCTCCGAGTTAGACTTGGTATTGGAACTGCTTGGTCCTGATAACCGTGGTCTTTCATGCCTGTGCAAAAGTGAATGGTGTCTTGCCCTACAATGAAAGCATAAACGTTGTGAACGGCAATTGTTTAACATATGCGTTCCTGACAAACAGTTGAAACAATGGTTTTTGTTCGTAATGAACTTTCGTCTTTCATCTACTGATAAAGATTTAAATTGATCACAATTGTATAAATTATGCGATTGCTGACACAGACCGCACGTTTGCATTTGGTTAGGTGACCGAGCATCAACAGGAAGAGCCTGTGATCTTAAAATTCTTTGATTAGAACTGCTAACCTTATGTTTTGAGAAGGCTTTTGAATCTGAACTACTATGGCGGAAAAGACTTGGCTTCTGGCCTTCAAAAAGTTAATAATCGCCTCATAAGTGCATTGCAAATTCTGGGAAAGTTCTGTTTCCCAGGCTTTTAATGTATTTGCATCCAATCTTGCAGAAATGAGGTGAACTAGAAATAAATCCCAGTGATTTACAGGTTGGTTTAAATTGGACAATGCCCTGACGTGTAACTCTGCGGTGTCAATCAACTTACGAAGTGATAAACTGTTATCTGCTTGCACGTTAGGTAACTCGAATAAGCTTTGTATATGGCGTTGAATAGATAAACGAATGTTCCCATATCTATCCTTAAGAAGATTCAGACCAACTTCATAATTATCACTGGTCAAAGAAAGTGCTTGAATCAGGTTAAGTGCGTTGCCTTGAACTGCCAGACGCAAGTAGTGAAATTTTTGTATTACTGGTATAGAAGTATTCTCATGTACTAAAGAATTGAATAATTCAAAAAATGGTTCCCATTCTATGTCTTTACCAGTAAATTTGGGTATTTCTAATTTGGGTAATATAATGCGTGAAGAAGATGTAGAAGATGCTGCAGAAGTTTGATCTTCTTGTTTTTCTTTTAAAGTTAAAGCCCTAACAAGCTGTTTAGCTTCAGCAAATCCCTGATAGTATAATTTTTCAACTTCCAACCTATCACTTTGCTGGTCCGGATGCTGAGTTTCTATACTGCATTGTATCTGATCATATTTCTCAAAGGCTTGTTCATAATTCTTAAGCCTCTGCGAAATTATGTCAAGATTATGCTCTTGGGGTTCGAGTTCCGTTAAGAAAGTACGAAACCGTGTGAGCTTGCCCTTACAAGAGGCTCTGGAGTTGCTAAGTTTTTCATCAAGGTTAGGCATATTACAAGTTGTTTGTTACTCACGTCAATATTGTGACTTCGAGTACTGGAAGTCAGAGGATGACAGCTTGCTATGTAGTAAGGTTTAGTCTGATGCGGAAGAAACCGGCTTAGCTTACGTTTCTCTCCTCTGCCGCACATGCGCCTTAAGCTGAAACGTACAATGCGAATTAGTGTTGAAACACAATGAACAAAAATTGTTAATGCAAAATTCACAATATTAAACTTATATAGGCATCCAGGGTGCAACAGATATGTTTCCCGGGGGTGAGGCACCACTAAAATGGAGAAGTATAAATTCTGTCCTAAAACTTCCCCATACGGGAGAACGAAACGCATCAGGCGAAAGCCTGGCCAAAATAACTACTGTGGTCAAGAAAATTAGACTGAAACGGTGCGGGGGTATTGGGCATGAAATACGTGACTAGAAAACCAATATAGGGAGCAATGCATTAACAATTTTTATTCCTAATAATAAATTTATAATGAACAAACAAATTGCACTTAAGTGCTTATTACAGAAATTAACAATTATAAATGTAGCAAAGTGTGAGGGCCTGATTACAGAACCCAGATTATAGAAAGGTCCATGAAAAGCTTGCTTGATTGGAGAAAAGTTGAGCTTAATATATAAAAAATGCAGTTTATAAAAAGAGAGAACCATAAAAAATAATTAAGAGTGTAATAACTGGGATGATATAAGCTCCTTATAAAATTAAACTTATCTTTGAAGAGAGTTGAAGAGAGTTGAGCGTTGAAGAGCGTTGAAGAGCCAGCTCCTTAAAAAGTTCCAGCTAGCACACGTTGATTTAAAAGTCTTCACGGTTTTCTTGGAAGGAGGCGTACATGGCCTAGAGTTATGTGCACCATCGATAAAATGTCAACTTTCTTTTCTTGCGCAGGAATGACATTTATAGTTTCCAAGAGCTGATCCAGAGATATTTCGAAGGACGATTCCAAGTATCCCCTCTAAGGTGAAGTTGAAGAGTACAGCGGCTGGCAATTATTCTTGCCATCTTGAGCAATACGTCATGGTGCAGATCTTGTGACGTAACTGCTCGCTAGCGTAGATATCAGCGATGGTGTCATGAGAGGTAGCGGTGACCAGCGGGTTGAAGTGATCAGCAGTGGTGAATCAGAAGTGTTGAAGTGGGTGAAGAACGCCAGCAAGTGGCGTCTTAAATAGGGACCATAGAACTCTCTCGAAGTTTGGAGATCGCCCGACCAGACAAAGTCCTGCCATTGGTCGAACGAAAGTCAGGGTGACGTCAGTCGACACTACTCAGCGGACAGGGGATCAACCAGTAGATGTCCGGTATGTCGAGAGTGAGGACGCCTGAGATAGCGAGACTGAAACACTCGAGGTGAGAACTATAATATCTATGAATAAGTGATTGATAACAAGATTATGCATATGGTTTAAGCAATTAACAATTGTAAATAAATAATTACCATTCGGGGATCTCAGTAACAATAAATAAAATTTGACCGACAAATGGGCCAAGCTAAACATTGAAAGTATCACAAAAGTGATCATGCTCCGAGAACTCCGAATGAAAACAAACAAAAGAATCAGTCAAAGCAAAACATGGATAACAGACGAGGAGAAACTAAGACTCGAAAGGCAAAACAGAAATAGCAGAGATGGGTCTAGTATAACGACCTTTACTAGTTAAAACATCAACAACTCTGACACGTTTATCACGGCCAAAGTGGCAGTGAATAACTCTACCTAGGTTCCACACGAGAGGCGGAGATGGGTCTCGAGAAAGAACCATGTCCCCCACTCGTACATCTGGTTGAGGAAGCCGCCATTTCTCACGCCTATTTAGCAAGCTGAGATATTCTAACTTCCATCGGCGCCAAAAAGAACAGCGCAAAGATTCTACTTTTCTCCAAAAGATAGGCAAGTTAGGATCACAGCGTCGAACCAGCAAAGGCGGAGTAGCAGCAAGCGAACAGCCAATCAGGAAGTGACTGGGTGTTAAAGGTAAAAGATCCTTAGGATCGTTTGAAAGAGGGGTCAGAGGTCTGGAATTTACAATACCTTCAATTTGAATAATCAAAGAGTTGAATTCCTCATAAGAAAGTATGGTAGGACCAAGAGTTTTCTTAAGCTGTCTTTTAGTAAGTTTGATGCAGGACTCCCAACGGCCCCCATGATGGGGAGCATAAGGCGGGGTGAAATGCCATTTGAAACCTTTAGAATAGGAAAAGTTGGAATTTTTTTCTTTAGCAGAAGGGGAGCTTAACACTTTTTTTCCAGAGATCAGAAGCGCTTACAAAAATTTTTGCATTATCTGGAAAAACTTCAGATGGAACACCCCTTCTAGCAGCAAATCTAGAAATGGCGGCCAGAAAGTAGGATACAGAAGCGTTCGTAACCAACTCAAGGTGGATAGCTCCCGTCACCATACATACATATAACGAGATGTAGAGTTTACCTAAGATTTTGCGCTTAGATGAAGAGGGATTGGTCTGATATATGTAAGGACCTGCGTAATCGATCCCAGTAAGAGCAAAGGGCTTACTAGGTTCTGAACGAAATGGAGGTAAATTACCCATAATCTGCGTGGCGGGCCTTGGTTTAACCTTGAAGCAAGGTATACACTTTTTGACAACAGAAGAAACCTCATGAACGCCATTGATGATCCAGTCGAGTTCACGAATTAGACAGAGCAAGGTGCGAGTGCCAGCATGAAGGTGTTTATAATGAAACTTTTTTATTATAAGGGTAGTGATAGGATGCTTTGAAGGAAGGATGATGGGATGCTTTTTCCCATCCTCACAACTAGACATAGCTAATCTTCCACCCACACGTATTATGCCGTCCTGGTCTAGAAAAGGAGTGAGTGGTGAAAGCCTGCTAGACTTGGGTAAATCTTTACCACTTATAAGAGCTTGCTTTTCAGGAGCAAATACTTCCTGCTGAACAAGTAACAAAATCTTGCAAGTAGCAAATTCTAACTCTACTCTGGAAGGAAAGGGTTGAGGCTTCAATGGTGGATCAATTACTAAATATTTCCATCGGAAGATATAAGACACTACACGAATCAATTTATCAAATGAAGAGTATCTATGAAAAAGGCTAGTAGAAGTAGAAGTAAGATGCGACGTGACAGGGTCATTACGGGCATCAGGTATTTCTTCTGCAGATTGATTAGCTAAGCGAGGCCAGCAAGATGATTCCTGACTTAGCCAAGGAGGACCATTCCAGTACAGGTCTGAAGAAATCAATTTTTTAGACGTGCAACCACGTGATATTATATCCGCGGGGTTTTCACGGCTAGGAACATGTCTCCATTGTTCAGAATGAGAGACTTCATGAATCTTAGAAACGCGATTTGCCACAAAGGTATTCCAATGAGAAGAAGGCTTGGAAATCCAAGCTAATACAATAGAAGAATCGCTCCAAAAAATGTGCGGGAAAATTTTAACTTTAAACTGACATTTAGTTTAGTAGCTAATTCTGTTGCCATTAAAGCAGAGCATAATTCTAATCTCGGCAATGATACTGTTTTAAGTGGAGCAACCTTAGATTTAGCGCACACTAAATTAGAAAATCCAGGGAAAGTATCTGAGGAACGTCCTACTATGTATGCACAACAGCCATAAGCTCGTTCTGAACTATCAGAAAATACATGCAGGTCATACTGCTGGTATAAGGGATTAGAAATTAAAGGGCGGGGTATAGAAACCTTGGAGAGATCCAGCAAACTGCTGCGATACTCTAACCATTCTTCTACAAGAGGAAGGGGGAGATTTTCATCCCAGTCTGATTTTAATGACCAAAGCTTTTACAAGAACATTTTTGCAACAATAACTATAGGAGCAATATATTGCAAAGGATCAAAGATCTTTGCGATTTCTGACAGAACTTGTCTCTTAGTTACAGGGGGAGATTCTGACAGATGTACCTGATAAGAAAAGGTATCAGAGGAAGGACACCAAAAAACACCCAATGCTTTTACGGCTGCTTCATCAGTAGGAATGGCAACAAATTCATCAACTGGGACCTCTGATGAAAATTTTGATATAAATTCAGTGGAATTTGAAGTCCATTTATGGAGCGGAAAACCACCTCCTAGGAGTAGGGATTTCAAATCTTCGCACACAAGGAGCGCTTCAGAAATATTAGGGAAAGAGCACAAGAAATCGTCGACATAAAATGCCGTTTTTAATGACTCAGAGGCCAAAGGATGATACAGATGACCATCTTGCTCGGCTAACATGTGGAGAGACCGAATCGCAAGAAAGGCTGAAGGTTTCAGGCCATATGTCACAGTCTTCAATCTAAATATCTTTATGGGTTTGGAACTCTCATCGCGCCACAATATTCTTTGCAGATCTTGCTGCTCAGAATTTACGAGAATCTGCCGATACATCTGCTTAATATCTGAGATTACAGCAATAGGAAACCTTCGAAAATTAAGCAAAACAGAGGTGAGATCTGTTTGAATCGCGGGACCACATTGCAAGGTATCATTTAAAGAGATTCCATTGGAATCTGGTGATGAGCCATTGAAAACTACTCTTATATTGTCTTGTGTTAAGGAATTTTTCCATACCGGATGATGATTTAAATAAACTATTTCATTTAAAGGATGGTCAATTTCTTCTGATTTAGAAATTACCTCCATGTGATTGGATGATTCGTATTCCTCCATAAAGGAAGCATACTGAGTTTTGACAGAAGCATCTTGTTTGAACCGATTTTCAATAGCAAATAGTGCCCTAAGTGCTCTGGAATGCGAGCCCGTAATGGCGGGAGGATTGGGAATACGTGGAAGAGTTACTATAAATCTGCCTTCAGTATTACGGACAGTGGTTTCCTTATATAACTTTTCACAAATTTCGTTAGAAGAAGAAGAAGAAGAAGTAGCCTGAACATTCTCAAGATCCCAGAACTTGGTTAGCTCTTGGCTCAAATCGGTACCAACAAAATAACAATTCGATACAGTTTGAATAGGATTACGGTATATTTGGCCAGTAGCAATCCAACCAAAATCAGTTTCGTGGAAGAAAACATTAGGAGCAATTTTTACTTTATTGGAATGAAGACATTGCCAAAATACGCTTGAGCTGAAAAGAAGCTCTACGGGTGAAGCTCTGTTGAAATGAGGGTCAGCTAGCTGGACAAAATTCGGGATATTCCAACTTTGAATAGGATAAGAAGTGCCAGGAATATTGTTGCCTATAGACTTGATAATCAAACAATCTAATTGCAACTGCGTACCAAGATTATTAGAGTCCTTAAGATCCACTTTAGCAAAGCTTAAGGATTGTGATTTAGAGCAGTTTATTCCTGTAACCTCTATTGAGGTAGGATGTTTTGGAAGGCCTAACTTTTGTACCAACGATTCATTAATAAAATTGTTGGTAGCGGCATTATCCAATAATCCCCTAACAGATACCCAATTTCCGTGAGAATTTTTCAATAGAACCTGCACGGTAGATAATAAAACCTGGACTTTGCCAAGCGAGGTAGAACTTTGAGCATACGACTGCGCACTATTTTGAGAAGTCTCCGAGTTAGACTTGGTATTGGAACTGCTTGGTCCTGATAACCGTGGTCTTTCATGCCTGTGCAAAAGTGAATGGTGTCTTGCCCTACAATGAAAGCATAAACGTTGTGAACGGCAATTGTTTAACATATGCGTTCCTGACAAACAGTTGAAACAATGTTTTTTGTTCGTAATGAACTTTCGTCTTTCATCTACTGATAAAGATTTAAATTCATCACAATTGTATAAATTATGCGATTGCTGACACAGACCGCACGTTTGCATTTGGTTAGGTGACCGAGCATCAACAGGAAGAGCCTGTGATCTTAAAATTCTTTGATTAGAACTGCTAACCTTATGTTTTGAGAAGGCTTTTGAATCTGAACTACTATGGCGGAAAAGACTTGGCTTCTGGCCTTCAAAAAGTTAATAATCGCCTCATAAGTGCATTGCAAATTCTGGGAAAGTTCTGTTTCCCAGGCTTTTAATGTATTTGCATCCAATCTTGCAGAAATGAGGTGAACTAGAAATAAATCCCAGTGATTTACAGGTTGGTTTAAATTGGACAATGCCCTGACGTGTAACTCTGCGGTGTCAATCAACTTACGAAGTGATAAACTGTTATCTGCTTGCACGTTAGGTAACTCGAATAAGCTTTGTATATGGCGTTGAATAGATAAACGAATGTTCCCATATCTATCCTTAAGAAGATTCAGACCAACTTCATAATTATCACTGGTCAAAGAAAGTGCTTGAATCAGGTTAAGTGCGTTGCCTTGAACTGCCAGACGCAAGTAGTGAAATTTTTGTATTACTGGTATAGAAGTATTCTCATGTACTAAAGAATTGAATAATTCAAAAAATGATTCCCATTCTATGTCTTTACCAGTAAATTTGGGTATTTCTAATTTGGGTAATATAATGCGTGAAGAAGATGTAGAAGATGCTGCAGAAGTTTGATCTTCTTGTTTTTCTTTTAAAGTTAAAGCCCTAACAAGCTGTTTAGCTTCAGCAAATCCCTGATAGTATAATTTTTCAACTTCCAACCTATCACTTTGCTGGTCCGGATGCTGAGTTTCTATACTGCATTGTATCTCATCATATTTCTCAAAGGCTTGTTCATAATTCTTAAGCCTCTGCGAAATTATGTCAAGATTATGCTCTTGGGGTTCGAGTTCCGTTAAGAAAGTACGAAACCGTGTGAGCTTGCCCTTACAAGAGGCTCTGGAGTTGCTAAGTTTTTCATCAAGGTTAGGCATATTACAAGTTGTTTGTTACTCACGTCAATATTGTGACTTCGAGTACTGGAAGTCAGAGGATGACAGCTTGCTATGTAGTAAGGTTTAGTCTGATGCGGAAGAAACCGGCTTAGCTTACGTTTCTCTCCTCTGCCGCACATGCGCCTTAAGCTGAAACGTACAATGTGAATTAGTGTTGAAACACAATGAACAAAAATTGTTAATGCAAAATTCACAATATTAAACTTATATAGGCATCCAGGGTGCAACAGATATGTTTCCCGGGGGTGAGGCACCACTAAAATGGAGAAGTATAAATTCTGTCCTAAAACTTCCCCATACGGGAGAACGAAACGCATCAGGCGAAAGCCTGGCCAAAATAACTACTTCTTATTACAGAAATTAACAATTATAAATGTAGCAAAGTGTGAGGGCCTGATTACAGAACCCAGATTATAGAAAGGTCCATGAAAAGCTTGCTTGATTGGAGAAAAGTTGAGCTTAATATATAAAAAATGCAGTTTATAAAAAGAGAGAACCATAAAAAATAATTAAGAGTGTAATAACTGGGATGATATAAGCTCCTTATAAAATTAAACTTATCTTTGAAGAGAGTTGAAGAGAGTTGAGCGTTGAAGAGCGTTGAAGAGCCAGCTCCTTAAAAAGTTCCAGCTAGCACACGTTGATTTAAAAGTCTTCACGGTTTTCTTGGAAGGAGGCGTACATGGCCTAGAGTTATGTGCACCATCGATAAAATGTCAACTTTCTTTTCTTGCGCAGGAATGACATTTATAGTTTCCAAGAGCTGATCCAGAGATATTTCGAAGGACGATTCCAAGTATCCCCTCTAAGGTGAAGTTGAAGAGTACAGCGGCTGGCAATTATTCTTGCCATCTTGAGCAATACGTCATGGTGCAGATCTTGTGACGTAACTGCTCGCTAGCGTAGATATCAGCGATGGTGTCATGAGAGGTAGCGGTGACCAGCGGGTTGAAGTGATCAGCAGTGGTGAATCAGAAGTGTTGAAGTGGGTGAAGAACGCCAGCAAGTGGCGTCTTAAATAGGGACCATAGAACTCTCTCGAAGTTTGGAGATCGCCCGACCAGACAAAGTCCTGCCATTGGTCGAACGAAAGTCAGGGTGACGTCAGTCGACACTACTCAGCGGACAGGGGATCAACCAGTAGATGTCCGGTATGTCGAGAGTGAGGACGCCTGAGATAGCGAGACTGAAACACTCGAGGTGAGAACTATAATATCTATGAATAAGTGATTGATAACAAGATTATGCATATGGTTTAAGCAATTAACAATTGTAAATAAATAATTACCATTCGGGGATCTCAGTAACAATAAATAAAATTTGACCGACAAATGGGCCAAGCTAAACATTGAAAGTATCACAAAAGTGATCATGCTCCGAGAACTCCGAATGAAAACAAACAAAAGAATCAGTCAAAGCAAAACATGGATAACAGACGAGGAGAAGCTAAGACTCGAAAGGCAAAACAGAAATAGCAGAGATGGGTCTAGTATAACGACCTTTACTAGTTAAAACATCAACAACTCTGACACGTTTATCACGGCCAAAGTGGCAGTGAATAACTCTAACTAGGTTCCACACGAGAGGCGGAGATGGGTCTCGAAGAAGAACCATGTCCCCCACTCGTACATCTGGTTGAGGAAGCCGCCATTTCTCACGCCTATTTAGCAAGCTGAGATATTCTAACTTCCATCGGCGCCAAAAAGAACAGCGCAAAGATTCTACTTTTCTCCAAAAGATAGGCAAGTTAGGATCACAGCGTCGAACCAGCAAAGGCGGAGTAGCAGCAAGCGAACAGCCAATCAGGAAGTGACTGGGTGTTAAAGGTAAAAGATCCTTAGGATCGTTTGAAAGAGGGGTCAGAGGTCTGGAATTTACAATACCTTCAATTTGAATAATCAAAGAGTTGAATTCCTCATAAGAAAGTATGGTAGGACCAAGAGTTTTCTTAAGCTGTCTTTTAGTAAGTTTGATGCAGGACTCCCAACGGCCCCCATGATGGGGAGCATAAGGCGGGGTGAAATGCCATTTGAAACCTTTAGAATAGGAAAAGTTGGAATTTTTTTCTTTAGCAGAAGGGGAGCTTAACACTTTTTTTCCAGAGATCAGAAGCGCTTACAAAAATTTTTGCATTATCTGGAAAAACTTCAGATGGAACACCCCTTCTAGCAGCAAATCTAGAAAAGGCGGCCAGAAAGTAGGATACAGAAGCGTTCGTAACCAACTCAAGGTGGATAGCTCCCGTCACCATACATACAAATAACGAGATGTAGAGTTTACCTAAGATTTTGCGCTTAGATGAAGAGGGATTGGTCTGATATATGTAAGGACCTGCGTAATCGATCCCAGTAAGAGCAAAGGGCTTACTAGGTTCTGAACGAAATGGAGGTAAATTACCCATAATCTGCGTGGCGGGCCTTGGTTTAACCTTGAAGCAAGGTATACACTTTTTGACAACAGAAGAAACCTCATGAACGCCATTGATGATCCAGTCGAGTTCACGAATTAGACAGAGCAAGGTGCGAGTGCCAGCATGAAGGTGTTTATAATGAAACTTTTTTATTATAAGGGTAGTGATAGGATGCTTTGAAGGAAGGATGATGGGATGCTTTTTCCCATCCTCACAACTAGACATAGCTAATCTTCCACCCACACGTATTATGCCGTCCTGGTCTAGAAAAGGAGTGAGTGGTGAAAGCCTGCTAGACTTGGGTAAATCTTTACCACTTATAAGAGCTTGCTTTTCAGGAGCAAATACTTCCTGCTGAACAAGTAACAAAATCTTGCAAGTAGCAAATTCTAACTCTACTCTGGAAGGAAAGGGTTGAGGCTTCAATGGTGGATCAATTACTAAATATTTCCATCGGAAGATATAAGACACTACACGAATCAATTTATCAAATGAAGAGTATCTATGAAAAAGGCTAGTAGAAGTAGAAGTAAGATGCGACGTGACAGGGTCATTACGGGCATCAGGTATTTCTTCTGCAGATTGATTAGCTAAGCGAGGCCAGCAAGATGATTCCTGACTTAGCCAAGGAGGACCATTCCAGTACAGGTCTGAAGAAATCAATTTTTTAGACGTGCAACCACGTGATATTATATCCGCGGGGTTTTCACGGCTAGGAACATGTCTCCATTGTTCAGAATGAGAGACTTCATGAATCTTAGAAACGCGATTTGCCACAAAGGTATTCCAATGAGAAGAAGGCTTGGAAATCCAAGCTAATACAATAGAAGAATCGCTCCAAAAAAATGTGCGGGAAAATTTTAACTTTAAACTGACATTTAGTTTAGTAGCTAATTCTGTTGCCATTAAAGCAGAGCATAATTCTAATCTCGGCAATGATACTGTTTTAAGTGGAGCAACCTTAGATTTAGCGCACACTAAATTAGAAAATCCAGGGAAAGTATCTGAGGAACGTCCTACTATGTATGCACAACAGCCATAAGCTCGTTCTGAACTATCAGAAAATACATGCAGGTCATACTGCTGGTATAAGGGATTAGAAATTAAAGGGCGGGGTATAGAAACCTTGGAGAGATCCAGCAAACTGCTGCGATACTCTAACCATTCTTCTACAAGAGGAAGGGGGAGATTTTCATCCCAGTCTGATTTTAATGACCAAAGCTTTTGCAAGAACATTTTTGCAACAATAACTATAGGAGCAATATATTGCAAAGGATCAAAGATCTTTGCGATTTCTGACAGAACTTGTCTCTTAGTTACAGGGGGAGATTCTGACAGATGTACCTGATAAGAAAAGGTATCAGAGGAAGGACACCAAAAAACACCCAATGCTTTTACGGCTGCGTCATCAGTAGGAATGGCAACAAATTCATCAACTGGGACCTCTGATGAAAATTTTGATATAAATTCAGTGGAATTTGAAGTCCATTTATGGAGCGGAAAACCACCTCCTAGGAGTAGGGATTTCAAATCTTCGCACACAAGGAGCGCTTCAGAAATATTAGGGAAAGAGCTCAAGAAATCGTCGACATAAAATGCCGTTTTTAATGACTCAGAGGCCAAAGGATGATACAGATGACCATCTTGCTCGGCTAACATGTGGAGAGACCGAATCGCAAGAAAGGCTGAAGGTTTCAGGCCATATGTCACAGTCTTCAATCTAAATATCTTTATGGGTTTGGAACTCTCATCGCGCCACAATATTCTTTGCAGATCTTGCTGCTCAGAATTTACGAGAATCTGCCGATACATCTGCTTAATATCTGAGATTACAGCAATAGGAAACCTTCGAAAATTAAGCAAAACAGAGGTGAGATCTGTTTGAATCGCGGGACCACATTGCAAGGTATCATTTAAAGAGATTCCATTGGAATCTGGTGATGAGCCATTGAAAACTACTCTTATATTGTCTTGTGTTAAGGAATTTTTCCATACCGGATGATGATTTAAATAAACTATTTCATTTAAAGGATGGTCAATTTCTTCTGATTTAGAAATTACCTCCATGTGATTGGATGATTCGTATTCCTCCATAAAGGAAGCATACTGAGTTTTGACAGAAGCATCTTGTTTGAACCGATTTTCAATAGCAAATAGTGCCCTAAGTGCTCTGGAATGCGAGCCCGTAATGGCGGGAGGATTGGGAATACGTGGAAGAGTTACTATAAATCTGCCTTCAGTATTACGGACAGTGGTTTCCTTATATAACTTTTCACAAATTTCGTTAGAAGAAGAAGAAGAAGAAGAAGAAGTAGCCTGAACATTCTCAAGATCCCAGAACTTGGTTAGCTCTTGGCTCAAATCGGTACCAACAAAATAACAATTCGATACAGTTTGAATAGGATTACGGTATATTTGGCCAGTAGCAATCCAACCAAAATCAGTTTCGCGGAAGAAAACATTAGGAGCAATTTTTACTTTATTGGAATGAAGACATTGCCAAAATACGCTTGAGCTGAAAAGAAGCTCTACGGGTGAAGCTCTGTTGAAATGAGGGTCAGCTAGCTGGACAAAATTCGGGATATTCCAACTTTGAATAGGATAAGAAGTGCCAGGAATATTGTTGCCTATAGACTTGATAATCAAACAATCTAATTGCAACTGCGTACCAAGATTATTAGAGTCCTTAAGATCCACTTTAGCAAAGCTTAAGGATTGTGATTTAGAGCAGTTTATTCCTGTAACCTCTATTGAGGTAGGATGTTTTGGAAGGCCTAACTTTTGTACCAACGATTCATTAATAAAATTGTTGGTAGCGGCATTATCCAATAATCCCCTAACAGATACCCAATTTCCGTGAGAATTTTTCAATAGAACCTGCACGGTAGATAATAAAACCTGGACTTTGCCAAGCGAGGTAGAACTTTGAGCATACGACTGCGCTCTATTTTGAGAAGTCTCCGAGTTAGACTTGGTATTGGAACTGCTTGGTCCTGATAACCGTGGTCTTTCATGCCTGTGCAAAAGTGAATGGTGTCTTGCCCTACAATGAAAGCATAAACGTTGTGAACGGCAATTGTTTAACATATGCGTTCCTGACAAACAGTTGAAACAATGTTTTTTGTTCGTAATGAACTTTCGTCTTTCATCTACTGATAAAGATTTAAATTCATCACAATTGTATAAATTATGCGATTGCTGACACAGACCGCACGTTTGCATTTGGTGGTCTAGTGCATGACGTCATTAGAACCATATATTTCTGAACACATTACGTCAGCAACATTAATGAAGTTTTCTTTTGTAACATTATTTGTCAGTTGATTATCAGAAACTTCAATTTATGAAATAAACTGGTGACAATGACCAATCGAAGATCAACATTTTCGAAATTCCAGGGGAGGGGGGGCACGGCCCCACCTTGCCCTCCCTGCGGGCGCCCATGGGAAGTACCCCAGCTCGAACAGCTAAATCCGACTGGCAGTGCGCTTAACATACGAAGATATGTCTGTTCTACTACCCATCACGGGTAAAACCCCGCATTAGTGTACAATCAATGTTTGGAAGTTACGGCGTCCAAAGATTGCAGAAACACAATTCTCAGCAGAAACTACCGTGCAACTGAGAATTCGGACCATTATATTAACAAGAATAAGCCTCCGTGGCTTAGGCGGCAGCACGCCGGCCTCTCACCGCTGGGTCCGTGGTTCAAATCCCGGTCACTCCATGTGAGATCTGTGCTGGACAAAACGGAGGCAGACAGGTTTTTCTCCGGGTACTCCGGTTTTCCCTGTCAAAATTTCATTCCAGCAACACCCTCCACTATCATTTCATTTCATCTGTCATTCATTTAATCATTGCCCCAGAGGAGTGCGTCAGGCCTCGGCAGCCGGCACAGTTCATATCCTCGCCGCTAGATGGGGGCTTCATTCATTCCATTCCTGACCCGGTCGGAGACTGGAAGCAGGCTGTGGATTTTCATTCATATTAACAAGAAACAGATGTGGTGCAGTATCATCTAGCAAAAGGTTGAACACTTGCTTGCAACAAGAAATCTTAACACATGCTGTACTGTGTTGACATATTCATCTTTCATACAATAGAAGATACTGTGATGTCTTTCATTCGACGTCGAAGTGTAAATGTGGAGTTGCAATGAAGTGAATAAAAAAAAAGATGTTCAGTAAAGAACATATAGCCTACTTTCTCCTAAATGCATGGGTATTGTTATAACTCTTTGTCCTTTTCAAGGAGTATAATTGAATGTTGGTTGTAGTAGCTTGTTGAAATACAACGTGCTATAGGGATATTAAACATGAACATGAGGTGCCCTTTGCTAGTGCTACCTCTGTACCAAATTTCGTTCCATTCGGTTTCACCGTGTTTGAATTGATATGGGGAATGGATTTGCACACATACATGGCCGCTATTTGCAAACTATTGGGCTGATGACCTTGTAGTCAGTCATAAGATGTTTTCCACAAAAAGGCATGTTGTTGCAAAATCCGGTAGAGATCAAATTATTAGGATGGTCGAAATTTGATTTAAGCTTTTAACATTCGGGTGCCCGTCATTCCGTTTCCGTCAAGATGGCGGCGATATAAAACATGACACTGGGGTGCCTTTTGCTAGTGCTACCTCTGTACCAAATTTCGTTCAATTCGGTTTCACCGTGTTTGAATTGATAGGGGGAATCGATTTGCACACATACTTGGCCACCATCTGCAAACTATTGGGCTGATGATCTAGCAGTTTGGTCAGAATATGCTTCCCACATAAAGATTTGTTGTTGCAAAATTTGGTAGAAACTAGATTATTAGGTTGGTCGTAATTACATTTTAGCCTTTAACATTTGGGTGGCCGCGATTACGTTTCCGTCAAGATGGCGGTGATATAAAACATGACACTGAGGTGCCTTTTGCTAGTGCTACCTCTGTACCAAATTTCGTTCAATTCGGTTTCACCGTGTTCGAATTAATAGGGGTAATCGATTTTGACACAAAGATGGCCGCCATCCGCAAACTATTAGGCTAATGACCTATTAGATTTGTCAAAGGATGCTCCCTCCATAAAGGTATGTAGTTGCAAAATTTGGTAGAGATCGGATGATTAGGTTAGTCGTAATTTGATTTAAGCTTTGAACATTTGTGTGGCCGCCATTACGTTTCCGTCAAGATGGCGGCAATATAAAACATGACACTGGGGTTCCCTTTGCTAGTACTACCTCTGTACCAAATTTCGTTCCATTCGGTTTCACCGTGTTCGAATTAATAGGGGCAATCTATTTTCACACAAAGATGGCCGCCATCCGCAAACTATTAGGCTGATGACCTATTAGTTTGGTCAAAGGATGCTGCCCCCATAAAGGTATGTTGTTGCAAAATTTGGTAGAGATCGGATGATTAGGTTAGTCGTAATTTGATTTAAGCTTTGAACATTTGTGTGGCCACCATTACGTTTCCGTCAAGATGGCGGCAATATAAAACATGACACTGAGGTGTCCTTTGCTAGTGCTACCTTTGTACCAAATTTCGTTCAATTTGCGCTCACCGTGTTCGAATTGATAGGGGGGGGGGGGACAGACATTCAGAGTACACACACTCACACACACACAGACTCACAAACATACACACACACAGACAGACACACTTTTTTTCGCCCTGTAGTGATCTCATAAGACTACTTTCATTTTTTGCAAAAATCGAAAGTAGGCTAAAAACAGCGGAATGGAACAGTACGCACACGTAACAAGGGCTACATGTAGACTTTCTCCATTATTTACAATGTTCCCGCTTTGCAATAGTCCAAACTCAAATGCTACGGTGATCACTTTATCACATACTGTACTCATATGGCGCTGGCGACCGAACACGAACTTTTACAGATAAATGGCATTGATAGCCATTGACATAGGTACAACTGTATACTTTAAACTAACTTTAAGTTGGTTTTCGTCGTTCTAGCTGGAATACTTCCCTCGTCAGTCTCGTGAGACAAAACTGAGAATAGGCGGGTTCGATTCTTACCTCAGCCATCCTGAAAGTAGTTTTCCATGATTTCTCACTTCTACTCCAGGCAAATGCCGTGATGGCATCTAAACTAAAGCCACGGGCATCCTTTCCAATCCTCGCCTGCCTTACAAATGCACTAATGCAGCCATCACAATAACACAAGTTTTCAGATAAATACTATACACACCTAAATGCACGGGGATAAACGACCATGAAGCCCAAACCTCCCAGATGAAACAACAACAACAACAGCTAATGGATAAGATGGACCCATGAGAGTAGTAGTCACATTATTGAGGTGCGGCAAATGGAAGCCAGCCTGTTTACTCGCCATGCTGCACTCCGCAAACCGTTAATTAATTTGGGAGCTGCTCTAGAACTTTTAAAAGTGTTCATTTGCCTGCACTCTTCTTCAAATATTCATGAGGGCTTACGCGGGAAGTCGACAAGTTGTCGGACGCGAGCAGGTAGCAAACTCCATTCGAATGCAAGCCATTTATTCTAAATCAAGAGGTTTTGTAGTCTTCAAGCAGGGTTTCTTATCCTGTGAGGTGTGCATCCCTTGGGGAGGTGCAAAGGAGTTAGTGGGAAGGTGTGACTGTCCTCTATCATTTTGTAATAATGATTTTCAGAACTTACACCAATCTGAACGTAAAGCATAATGTTATAAGAGTTTCTTATTTATACACATTATTCTAATCACAACAATAGCTCTAATGAGATCTATCAACAATAAATTGAGAAGGTCAAATCCCGTTACCTAAAACGGATTCTAGGAGTAGGGAAGTCAGCACCATCGAGGCTATAACCCAGAAGGAGAAAAAGAACCTGCGCAAAGCTCACTTCCCCGCGCATTCACTCCGAGTGGATGTGCGACGTCACAGAGGAGCTGTCTGGCCGCCGTACCGAGCACACTCTGGAGACGCGCTGACAAGAGCTTCGTTGCCAATCCATTTTTGCGCTCTTATTGTTTTGTCAGTTTTATATACGTTTTCTTTATTGTAGTCCTATAATCCCTTGTCGTGTATCGTGTACTTCATTGGTAAATGTGTTTATGTATATAGTGCTGCGTACCATGCTATTCTAGTAATAGTATCATTTGAGTTTCGTTATGGCTTCTACTTCGAAGTCTGGTAGCAAATTTAGACGACCATTAAAGGGACAAGCTAGAGAAATAGTCTATAACGTAACTACTCACTTACGAGAACAGAAAACCGTTCATAAACTCAATTATAATGTTGTGGCTTCAACAAGTGAAGCAACGGGTGTTTCAAAGTCACTCGTGAAGCGTATAGACTAGCAAGCAGAAGTACCCATTCTTCAAACGGTCTTCGGTATTAATAACCAGACGTAATCAATTGAGCTACTGTTGCAATGTTTAGAGGCTTGGAACCTGTTTGTCGACAAAGAAAAATGATTAGTTAAAATATGCTCTGAAACTAAATTTACCTGACGTGTACTTCCTGACGTGAAAATAAAATTGAAATCCTCGTAGACGAAACGCAATACACGTCAAATAAAACTGACCTTCACTGTTGTGTCAAGTCCCCATCCAGAGGAAGACCCCTATAATAAATTATAAAGGCTTGTGGTGCGTGAAAATTCAGGTTTTTTTAGCCTCCAATGGCCCAAATTCCTAAAAGGAAAGAAACCTATTTCAATTCAGGAATTTTTGAAAATAATGTTTCTGTTTGGAGATATAATATACCTTCTGTACGACATATCGCACATTTAACTCGTGAGAAAAAATCGAGGGTATCCCTTGACCCCCTTAAACGCATTGATGAATTTTACAGTTTTAGTTGATTCCATAATAACCTTACAGCCATTTGCAAACATTCACAGAAATTTAATAAATGGAGTGGCTTTACTTCTTGCAGAAATAGATGGAAAGTTGGATGTCACCTTTTGAGATGCTGTTGTCATGGTTACTGGCTTGCATTCCTTCATTAGTTTATTAAATGACATTCGTTTTCTGGGAATATCTCAGAAACTGTTGGTTTTAGAGCCTTAAAATGTAGTTTTCGGGGACCCTTTACGGCTATTTAGGGGCACAGAGTTTTGTTTCTGACACCAAGGGGCTGAAAATAAGCTTTGTCTCGTCGTTATAGGCCGTAGTATAATAATAATAATAATACTAATATTATAGCAATATAGGGGTAGGGATATAATAGACCTTCTTACCACACCCGCACGTGTAAATCGCGTGAAAAAAAAATCTAGAGTACCCCTTGACCCCCTTAAGTGCATATATGACATTGTTGAATTATACAGCTTAATTTGGTTCCGTTATAACCTCATAGCCATTTGCAAACTATCTCAGTAATGTAATAAATGGAATTGTATTGCGTCTTACAGCAATAGATGGACCGGTGAGATTCCGTTGCCATGGTTACCGGCTTGAATTATTTCATTATTGTATTAAATGAAATTAGTTTTCTGGAAATATCTCAAAAACTGTTGGTTTTAGAGCCTTAAAATGTGGTTTGGAAGTCTTCATAGGAAGGTTATGGCTGCTCGAGCTTTTAGTTCTCGCAGTAAACAAGCGCGGGAGCGCTTTATATAAAAGGAGGTAGCGCGCAGTTTGCTGTGTGGGTCCGAGCGGGGACACCAAGAGCCCGCTGAGAGCCAGCTTGGTGTCCTAGGCGAAACCCCACACAGGGCACGGCACAAACCTAGAAGAATTGCTGAGTTTTAATTCACTGGCCGTGATTGCCAATATATCCTACCATCTTTTTACAAGACCGTTATTAGGCTACTTTCGATTTTTACCAAAATGAAAGTAGACTTATGAGATCAACACAGGGCGAAAAATTGTGTGTCTGTCTGTGTGTGTGTCTGTGAGTCTGTGTGTCTGTGAGTGTGTGTACTCTGAATGCCTGTGCCCCCCTATCAATTCGAACACGGTGAAACAGAATTGAACGAAATTTGGTACAGAGTTAGCACTAGCAAAGGGCACCTCAGTGTCATGTTTTATATCGCCGCCATCTTGACGGAAACGTAATGGCGGCCACCCAAATGTTCAAAGCTTAAATCGAATTACGACTACCCTATTCATCCGATCTCTACCAAATTTTGCAAAAACATACCTTTATGTGAGAAGCGTTCTTTGACCAAGTTACAAGGTCATCAGCCACATACTTTGCGGATGGCGGCCATGTTTGTGTGAAAATCGATTCCCCCTATCAATTCAAACACCGTGAAACCGAATTGAACAATATTTGGTACCGAGGTAGCACTGGCAAAGGGCACCTCAGTGTCATGTTTTATATTGCCGCCATCTTGACGAAAACGTAATGGCGGCCACCCAAATGTTGAATGCTTAAATCAAATTACGACCAACCTAATCATCTGATCTCTACTAAGTTTTGCAACATTATACCTTTATGTATGAAGAATCATTTGGCCAAACTACAAGGTCATCAGACCAATAATTTACGGATAGCGGTCATGTATGTGTGCAAATCGATACCCCCTAACTATTCAAAAAACTGTGAAACCGAATTGAATGAAATTTGGTGCTGAGGTAGCACTAGCAAAGGGAACCTCAGTGTCATGTTTTATATCGCCGCCAAATAGACGAAAACGTAATGGCGGCCACCCAAATGTTAAAAGATTAAATCAAATTACGACCAATCTAATAATAATCTGATCTCTACCAAATTTTGCAACAACATACCTTTGTGTGAGCCACTAGTTTGCAGATGGCGGCCATGTATGTGTGCAAATCGATTCCCCTATCTATTCACACACGGTGAAACCGAATTGAACGCAATTTGGTGCAAGTAGCACTAGCAAATGGCACCTTTGTGTCATGTCTTATATCGCCGCCATCTTGAGGAAAACGTAATGGCGGCCACCCAAATGTTAAAAGCTTAAATCAAATTACGACCAACCTAATCATCTGATCACTACGAAATTTTGCAACATTATACCTTTTTGTGGGAAGCATCGTTTGACTGAACTACAAGGTCATCAACCCAATATTTTGCAGATAGCGGCCATGTATGTGTGCAAATCGATTCACCATATCAATTCAAACACGGTGAAACCGAATTGAATGAAATTTTGTACAGAGGTAGCACTAACAAAGGACACCTAATATTCATGTTTAATATGCGTATAACACGTTGTATTTCAACAAGCTACTACAACCAACATTCAATTGTCTACTCTTTGAAAAGGACAAAGAGTTTTAACAATAACCATGCATTTAGGAGAAAGCAGGCGATATGTTCTTTACTGTACATCTTGTTAATGCTTTAAATTTACTCAACAGTTTGTCTTTAGTACTTAAAGTAAGAAGTTGTTTCATTATTATCTCCACTACTATCAAAAGTATCAGTTACAGTGCTGTGTCTTAAAAAAAAATGTCAAAGAAAAAGATGTACAGTGATGAATATATTAAATATGGGTTCACATGCAACCTTGGTCGTGATAGAATTGTAAAACCACCGTGTTTCTTATGTGCCAAAATTCTTTGCAATGATAATATGAGGCCTGCCCAACTCCAGGAACATGTCAGTAAAATACACCCGCGGAGAATCGCTGGAGTCACTTGATCAGAAGAGTGTTCGATTCCAATCATCAGGTACATTACCGAAGTTAGCGTTTGTATCTTCCCAAAGCCACAGCATGCAGCCTCCAACAAAGTGTCCTATCTTGTAGCCAGGAACAAAAGAGACAGTCAGTCTGAAAGACTAGACTTTGTATCATTTTAAATGCTACAAATGCTGAAAAATGCTAGAAAGGCTGGAGGCTTCTCGCTTCGCTCGAAGCCAAAGACTCTTGAGATGTTAGGAAATTATCTGCATAATACTTATCTTACATATCTTGTTTCAAATTACTCGCGAACGGCAAGTGCAAACCAAGGGCAAAGCAAGGTCAAGCGCGCGGGATGCCGGCACGCTCACCAGAACGCGCGGGGACGTACCCCTTCCATCCAATCTAAAAACACTTATAGTGGGCGATGTATTGAAGATAGAGATATGCTCTCGCGGACTTTTTTGTAGAACTTTTCATGCTGACCAATTCTTACGCTCATAGTATATTGATATTTTTAACGGTTTGCCCAGCGTAAGCTTAAGAAGCGCACGGACGCCAAGTTTGTTTTCCACCTTTTCACTGAAATCGTTACTGCTTGGCTTCCTTTGATCATACATAAATTATTTTCTACAGAATCTTTCCTCGAGATATCCTTTACAGAAAGGTGAAAACTGCATCAAAATCCATCCAGTGGTTCTCGAGATTACCCGTGACATCCAAGAATCGGGGATTTTTGTCTTATACTAACGGAGTAGAAATTGTCGGGGAACACATGCTCCAAGCGGTACTATGACGTCACACATCTCAGTGCATCTGGGTACATTTCGTCCCGTCACCGTAACGTAACGCCAGACCCCAGCGTAACGACGAAGTCGACAAGATCATTTAAAATGTATAAAAAGCCTCACCCTATTGGATGAGGATGATAGTAATTGTTGTTTAAAGGAGCCTAACATCTAGGTTATCGGCCCCTGATTGTTTGGGTGAGAGTGAAAATGAAAGATGATCAAAAGGTAGTTACAACTAAAACTAACTACTCACTTACAAACTACAAGAGGAAATGGGAATCAAAAAGGAGAAGAATGTAAATTAAAGGCGAGAGGAATGGAAATGCCCTCAATCCTCGAAGAATGAGAGTTAAGGGGCTAGGAAGAAGGGAGAGCCAGCAAAGGCAGATAGGAAAGGGGAGAGGGATCGCCCCAAAGGGGTACAGAGAATCGCTGTTGTTATTTCATTTCCGGAGCTTGGACATCGTGGTCATGTAGCCCCATGTGCTTGGGGGTGTGTGTGTACTGTATTTGTGTTAGTATCTGATAGCCTGTGTTATTTTGGTGTCTGTAGGGGTGTACTGTATTCCTAATTTAGGTGATGAATTGGGACGGAGACGGCCGTTGTCGTCAGTAAGGAACCCTCCTGACATTTGCCTGGAGTAGCCGTGGGAAACTACGGAAACACTTCCAGGATAGCTGAGATGGGTATCGAACCCACCTCTTCTCAGTTTGCCTAACGAGGTGGAGTATACCCCGTTCCAGCCCTTCGACTAGAATTAAATTGCTTATCAGAGCCGGGAATTGAGCCCGAACCACCACAGCGACAGCTAAGAATCCAAGCCGCTACACGTGATTAAGAAAGTCGACGGGGTACGGAGAAGAGGGACTGTTTGTTGTTACAGAATTTCATTTCCGGGGCTTTGATAGTGTGGTCAGGTAGCCCCGTTTGTTTGGGTGTGTGTGGTGAGTTCGCCAGTCATACAATAACGTTGCACACTCAGGGTATGTTACGGTACATCACTTTATGTCTACGATAGTTTACAGTACATGCCTGGTATCCGTTCTGTGGTTGGAATCACACCCACGAACCTGCTTGCCCGACTGCACGCTGTCTGATGCGTCATGCACAACAGCGTATGTTGTTGTTGTTGTTGTTGTTGTTGTTGTTGTTGATATCTCAAAAAGTAACTGTCCGATTTTGAAAATACTTACATACTTAAACTTGTACGCAGTTGAACTTTTAGACCAGCCGTATGAATTCGTGCCGTTCCATTCAAAATAAGAAGATAGTAACAACATCTCGGTTATTTCTTACCCCATTAGAACAAGTAGCACATTATTTTCCATCCCCTGGATATCATTTACGCATATGAAAACAGAATACCGATATATTTAATGGTTTAGACGTTATTTTTGTGTAGGCTAACATCTTAGGTGAATTACCCTATGTATTCTACATGTTATAGGAAATGAATAGAAATGTACGCAACCATCTGTTAAATCGTCACATTATTCCAAACATTAAGTGAGTGACGGAAGAATTCATTAGGCAACAAATGAAACTTCATTCTTCTATTTCTTTTCATCACTGATTTACATTTCCCAAAATACCAAACTTTGATAATAACGACTACGATTCTGATTACAGGACATTCATTTTGTTTTGAAACAGACTACACCTGTGACGCTATTTAAGCGCACCAACAAGATATGTACTAGCCATTCGCACTCACACAACGCGTCACCGAAAGAAGGCGTGGCCTAGCCCAATTTTCATATCATCGATTTCTCAAAAAGTACTCGTCCGATTTGGGAAATAATAACACCGTTGAATATGTCTCAGTGAAATCATTTACCCTGTATGCAAAAATTAGTATAGTTCCATTAAGAAAAACGAAGTTGGTACTGTCCCCGTTTACCCGGATAGTAGGCTGTCAGATATCCGCCCCCTCAATCGGATTGCCAATAATCCACCGCGCCGGCTCAGCTACACCAATGAAAATGGCACTGACAGATACTACCGAGATTTGAGCACAGAAGTTAACAAGGAATTATTGTGGAACACACCAAAATAGACGGGGTTTATACTTACCTCTACTTACCTCTTAAAAATATCTCGGGGATTGGGTTGACAACAGGATCTCTAAAGTATGCTCCCACAATAACCTTCACTATGACATTTAACAATGAACCAGAACGAAGGCAAGAACTTTGAACTGTACAAAAGCTTTATTTCAAATAAAGGGTATGACTTTAACAACTCAACAAAATAAATGTGGCTATCAGTAGCCCATGTCAATCTGACTATGTCCTCCTATAGGACTTGCAAAGTTATTATACAACATGTTAGCTCCCACGAGCTCAAAATAACGTAATATTTAGAACACATTTGGACTGGATAAGGAAGTCAGGATGAGACACATTTATAGAGCATTTGTTTTCTTTTAATAAACATGACACTTGTATTTATAGGCGCAAGGCCACACTGTAGACGACCTCGTCCGCTGATAACCAGTTGTCTGTCCAGCTGCCATCTACCCTTCAAACCTGACGCACACCTGTCAAATGGGCTCACTTATCAAGCCACGTTGCGTAAGAATTCAGCACTCTCTCAACAGTTTTAAATGTCCGCAAGACATCACAAATATTGTTACGCAAATCTTTCAAATGCTTTACTCACATACCACTGGATTATTCTGACAATCCCTAAACTTGTTTAATTAGCATCCAAATGTTTAATAAGCATTGTTTAGAGTATAAAACAAACTCTTAAATTTTTTTAACAAAAACTCATAAATTAATTTATAACAATTAGAAATTGTTCATAATATTGTCGAAGACAATTACAAAAATTTTAACACGCCTCTAACATTACTTTCGTTCCACATTATTGTTAAAGATATTTACATCATTTATTTACAATATTAACATTTAAATTATTCAAATTATTAATTTGAGAAATACATTAACCACATGTTCATCCGGTTGGTAATTTCATAATCGTGTCAATATAATCGACCAATGAAGGTTAGTTATACATGTTAACGTCACATTCTGGTTTAATAAAGGTTTAATAATTATAATTATTTGTGACGGTAATCTTCATTCAAAATCTTATCTCAAATTCTTTCAATACTCTTGTTAATTATAACAGTAAATTCACTTGATTAATTTTCAAAGGACAAATACAATACACTCCAGCGGTAAATACGTCGTTTACAAAAAAATGCACAAAACTGCATTAAAATAAGCCCAAAATTCATCATATATTAATATATACGGCATCAAAATCTTCCACAGAATTTACAAAAACCTCCACTAACAAATTCTTTAATATCATTAATTACTGTGGGAACCTCCTTCATTTACTTCAAGGGCATTATACATCAGCGACTTTCAACATGTTCGCTGCACTAGCGATTATACATTCATAGGTCCACTTTAAAAATTCTTATAATCATTAATAGTTTCAAAACTGTTGTCATTTAACCTTCGTGGATTTCATTCATGAATCGAAATGAAGTAAAAATTTGCCAATCACAAACAAATTTAATAGTGAATACGAGTAGTGGAGTAGTGGCGCTTCCAACCAGTGTCATGGCCGCCGCGCGAAATTGAAACATTTAAATAGACTTTTCTCTCGAACCCATGGTCGGATTTTAACAAATGAGGTGTCGTTGGACTCGGGCTGACGTCCTCTTTGCTGCGGACTACTCGTTATATTTTTGAATTTTTTTTGAAAATTTTTGTTTTCAAAAGTTGGTGATAGTTTGAAAACCAAAGATGATAGAACGTTATGCCATGGCCCAAACGAATGGTCTTTATGACCTTTATTTTCTATAATGAAACTTTTTTACTTTTTATGTTTTTTTGAAAACACTCGAATTTTGAAAATCCTATATTTTGGAAACTAGGAACTCTACAAAAAAAATTGTTTGACATAAATGAAAGGTCCCTATGCCCTCTACCCCCCAAATAAATGTCAATTCTCTAGGATGAAAACCTGTAGTAGTGGGATGAGGGGGGAAGTGCACCACTTCTTATTGAACACTCCTCGTATTTGCCCCGAACTTGATATCTCGCTAACCAAACATGGGATTAGAACCTACAGGGTGTCCTAGCACTCGTAGTGACGTCCCCTACTTTCCTATAGCCTCTTTATTTAATTAAACGACCAAAACTAAAAGGTCATGTGCTTTTAATATCTCGCGAACCAATCATGCTAGAGGCATGAACGAGGGGTCCAAGGACTCGGGCTGACGTCCTCTTTGCTATGGACCACTCATTGTAATTTTAAAAAATTTGGGAAACTCGATTTTGGGGTAAACACGTGTTTTTTGTGATTTTGCCAATATCTCACGAAGCAATAACGCTAGAGGCATGTACGACGGGTCCAAGGATTCGGGCAGACGTCCTCTTTGCTATGGACCACTCGTTGTAATTTTAAAAAATTTTGGAAACGCGATTTTGGGGTAAACACGTGTTTTTTGTGATTTTTGCCGATATGTCACGAACCAATAACGCTAGAGACGTGTACGAGGTGTCCTAGGACTCGGGCTAACGCCCCCTTTCAAATGTGGTAGATATTTTTTTTCCAAAAAGATGAGAACTTGATTCTATGTTGGTCGAAGCGAGTACAGAAAACAAACTTACAGGAGGTGAAGGTCATTTGAGCTTATTGGAAGGCATTGATCTGACTTGACAACAAGTGCAATGGAAAAAATGACCAAGACGCTTGAAGGTGAAATAATCTGACCATCGTGGTGGCAGGGGAGTGTGAAAGGCGTGCACACATGTGTGAAACCACAGGCACGCTAAACCAGTGACATCCTGTTTTGCTTTGTACGTGACAAAATGCAAGTTCATGTGAAATTTGATCTTTCACAGGTGTTCGCTTGGGTGTTATCTGTCCACGTGCGCGATAACTGTTAACAAGTTACAGCCTGTCTTGCTTCGTACGTGACAAAATGCAAGTTCATGTGAAATTTGATCCGGCACAGGTGTTCGCCTGGGACGTTAGCTGCCCACGTGCACGATAAGAGAATGTTCAAAGCGTGGGAAAAAAGATTATACATGCAACGTAGCATATATAAAGACATGTCGCTGACATTTCCACTCGCACTTATGTGACTACTTTTGAACACGCTACAGCGTTGTGTGAAACACTTGGCCTTGTTTAACAGTTTTGGTGTTGGTGGAAAATACTTAACCTTGTTGTGGGGTAGGTATATATTTATTCATTTATATATTTATTGATTTTTATATAAATACATGCAATTATTTATTGATTAGGTAATTAATGATTTTATTTATTTATTTGTTTGCAGATAACCGGTATAGCCTACTTGTCGTGTGTGAACGATATTAAAGAAAGAGAGAAAAACGGACAACTAGAAAAGAAAACCATTTCCATACTAGCCCACGAGACGGGAATATAGAAAAGCATTACACGTCAAGGTGAGATTTGTTTTTTTTTTAATATATAACCTGTTTGATTTTGTTTTGTTTATGAAATGCATAAACTATATGGAATGGATATACTTATGGTGGTTTATTTTATTTCTTTTTAGAGTGTTGGAAAACGCTTGACCTCTGTGAATAACCAGGAACGTGTGTGTTTTTTGGATTATTGTCAGACAGTCTACATTTCTAAACTCAGGTGAGAGTGTTCTTTCAAAATAATGTCTTTTACTGCTGAGAATACGTTAACTTGGGAACCCATAAACAGTTGTTTCAAATCGCGTGTGTGCTCTGGCCGCGTTGTCAATGTTAGAAAAAGTTTGATTCCCAAAGAATTTTTACAATCTTGTTTTGAAATTTTTAAAATTGAAATTTGTACAGCGCAAAGGTTGCATACGGCTTTAAAGGTGAATACAGAACTGGTGTGCGATTTCATATATAAAAAGAAGGACGTAGAGCATAAAGAGACATTTTATATTTGCAGTAAAATGCAAGAGCTATTCATAGCCCATAATTTGGAACAGTGGTATGAAACCCACGTGGTGAATGCCTTGCTATCAAAATTTGATAAACTGCAACAAGGACCGAGTGGTCTAGCCTTAGACAAAATTCATCATTTACAAATCAACATTTGTCAATTCAACCCGTTGAATGCTGGGTCTAGCTATATTAAAACACCACCAGCAATAGCTTCGAAAAATGCTGTAGTGAATATTAAGAATCGTGACAATGATTGCTTTCTGTGGTCTGTGGCTGCCTTTTTGCAGCCGGTGCAACATCATGGTTGTTGGCCGGGAAAGTACAAGGCCAAGTTTGATGAATTGAAACAAACTTTAAATTTAACTCGAGTATCGTTCCCTATGGACTTAACCGAGATCCATAGGTTTGAACAAGATAACCAGGACTTTTCGTTCATGGTGTATGGCCTTGATGGTAATGTGATTGTGGGTCCTCTTTATGCCACAAAAGAACCGAAACGACACCACATTCATCTTTTATATTTATCTGTAGGAGAGGTGAATCACTATTGCCTCATTAAAAGCCTGAGTAGATTGCTAAGCAGACAAGTGTCTAAGCACACTGGTGTAAAACATATTTGTGATCGATGCTTGCAATATTTTAAAACCCCTACGCTTTTGGAACGTCATAGGGTGGATTGCGTTTCTCAGGAAGCGGTGAGATTGATATTGCCACAAGGGGACAAGGCTGTGTTAAAGTTTAAGGACATTCACAAGCGTGACACTGTTCCCTATGTGGTATATGCAGATTTTGAAGCTCTCACTACACCCATGGCGGGATGTGAACCAGATCCCTCCATGAGCTCAACCACAGCCATTCAAAAACATGAACCCCTTGCCATAGGATTTAATGTGGTGTGTGCCTATGACCCCACGCAATCCGTTTACAAATACCGTGAGGGGCCAGATTGTGCCAAATGGTTCTTGGATGAACTTGTCAAGTTGGCTCATGATGTACAGGAATTACTGGACCACCCAGTACCCATGAGTCTATCTCCAGAACAGCAGCAGCAGTATGAGCATGCCACGACATGCCATATTTGCGAAAAGCCTATTTTAAGTGGAGAGGAAAAAGTCAGAGACCACTCGCACTTTACGGGGGAGTTTCGTGGAGCTGCGCATAGTAAATGCAACTTGAACTTTCCAGCTCCTCGTTTCATCAGTGTCTTTTTCCACAATCTGGCAAATTATGACATTCAGTTTTTGATTCGTGAATTGGGTCATGTCAACAAGGGCTCGTTTACCATTATTCCCCAAAACCATGAGCGTTTTACAGCCCTGACATGGTGGTTGGGCGACTTTAGCATTCGATTTTTGGATTCCTTTAAGTTTATGGCATCCTCGCTAGACAGCCTTGTGAATGGCTTGAATGAGGAGGAATTAAAAAATACTAGAATGCATTTTAATGATCCTGAGCAATTTCAGTTGTGCATTCGGAAAGGTATATTCCCGTATGATTTCTGCAACAGCTGGGACGTGTTAAAGCAAAAAAAACTCCCACCACAAGAGAAATTTTACTCCAAACTAACACGCAGTACCATTTCCGATGAAGACTATGCACATGCATGTCAAGTTTGGCGAGTGTTTGGCATGAACACGCTAAGTGAATATGCTTTGCATTACCTAAAACTGGATGTATTGCTGCTCACTGATGTGTTTGAAAAATTCCGTAACTTGTGTCAACACATTTACGGTCTTGACCCGGCTCACTATTACACGAGTCCTGGACTCTCGTTTGATGCCGCTTTGAAATACACTCAAGTGGAATTGGATTTACTCACTGATGTAGACATGGTTCTATTTTTTGAAAAGGGCATTCGTGGCGGCTTTGTGTCACTTAACCAACGCCATGCTGAAGCGAACAATGTCTACATGCCTGATTATTCACCAGACAAACCAGAATCGTACTTAATGTACTATGACGTGAATAATTTGTACGGTTACGCCATGAGTCAGCCTTTGCCCTATGGGAAGTTTGCTTGGCTGACAGAGAAACAAGTGTCAGAATTTGATGTGAACATGGCTAGCCAAGAAACAGGCCGTGGATATGTGCTAGAAGTGGATATTGAATATCCCTCATCCTTGTATGATGAACATGCCGATTTCCCATTCTGCCTTGAGCAAATGGTTCCCCCTGACAGTAAAGTGAAAATTGAAAAACTCATGGGCACACTTTACAACAAAAATCGGTATGTGCTACATATCCAAATGTTGGTGCAATGCCTCGCCCAAGGCTTGGTGTTGAAGAAAATCCACAGGGGTATTTCTTTTGCTCAAAAAGCATGGCTTGAGCCATACATGCGACTCAACACAGAGCACCGACAAATGGCAACACAGCAGTTTGAAATTAATTTTTTTAAATTAATGAACAACTGCATCTATGGCAAGTCTATGGAGAATGTCCGTAAATACCGTGACATTAAATTGGTGAATGTCTGGGAGGGGCGGTGGGGTGCCCGGCGGTACATTGCCAAGCCAAATTTCAAATCGATCAAAATTATCGATGAGGATTTGGCTACTATTGAAATGAGTAAGACCAGCGTGACCATGGATAAGCCCATTTACTTGGGTCAAGTCATTTTAGACTTTTCTAAATCGGTCATGTATCGATTCCACTATGAGTTTGCCAAACGCCATTTTGAGGACGTCTCTCTTTTGTATATGGACACGGACTCATTCATTTACCACATTCGCCACTGCAACCCCTATGACGTCATGAGGCAACATAGTGACTGGTTCGACACCTCTTGCTATAGCGCTGACAATGTGTTTCAGCTGCCCATAAAAAACAAGAAGGAAATGGGCGTTTTAAAAGATGAATGCGGTGATTCCATTATGACGGAATTCGTAGGTTTGGCTTCAAAAATGTATGCTTACCGCACACTCGACTGTAAGGAAGCCAAAAGAGCAAAAGGTGTAGGTAGGGCAGTGGTAAAATCGCTACGTGTAGACGATTACCTAGCGGTTTTACGCACGGGCAAAGCTATGTCTCATACACAGTGCAGGATACAATCCAGCAACCATCATTTGTATCTTGTGGAACAGAGAAAACGCACCCTCGCCTCCATGGATAACAAGCGTGTGTGGGCTGATGACCTGCTCACTAGCCTGCCCTGGGGTTATGATCGCAACGAGGAGGAGGTGTGATTTCACTGTATAATCGTTTATGGGACATAGCTTTATGTAACTTGTAGATTTAGTATTTTGTAAATATTGGGTTCTGTCATTGTAAATAGTAGATTTTTAAAATAGTGACAACCCACTTGGACCTTTTGCTCTTTAAAAGTTCTATGCAACCTTATTTTTTTAAAATTTTTTGATTGGTAAATAGTTTGATTCTTTTAACGCTGTACAAAGTTGAGTTTTTTTTGTAAATATGAAATAAGTAAGATTTTTAGTAACTTTAATAACTAGTATTTAATTATTTTTCATAATGTAAATGATAAACTAAAAAGTTCTTTTGGGATGAGTGAGCATGTAGAGAATGTGCTTTTGGGAATAAATAAAGTGGTTGTGTTTGTTCCCAAAGACAGTTGTGAATGTATGAATGGAGAGAGAAAACTGGTGTGTATGATTGACCAGAGCAAACACGATGAGGTAGAGTGGGTGGGTGGGGAGGGGGGTAAATGGTCACTTATATACTCATTTTGTTTTCAATAGTTTTGTTTTTTCATTGAAATGTGGCAGTCAAAAGACATTATTTTTGTAAAAACAGTCTTACCTGCAGTAGTCGTAGACCTCGACGTTTCTCCAAACACGCATCAGCACATTGCAGTATTATCAAGGTCAAGCACTCGCATCAACATCATTGTCAAATCTCAACTTTCGACATACACCAAATGGAAAAATGTGAAAACAGCAAAATGGAAAATCCATGTTTCCATATCACCAAAAACGCAAAACTTAAAACGGACATTTTTAAAAACTGGAAATGGCCATGTGTGAAATTTGAAAATTCAAAAACTTCAAACGGACATTGTTTAAAATGTGTCATCAGCAAAATGGAAAAATCTATATCATCAAAACGAACGTTTTCAAAAACTGTAAATTGCAAATTAGCAAAATGGCAATGTGTGAAATGTGAAAATGAGAAATCAGCCATCAACATCATGGTTTTTTATAAATAATAAAAACACAAAACATCGTGCTCTGGTATACCTTTGTTTTTTATTTCATAGTGAATTGACAAAAGAAAAATAGAATACAAACAAATCCCAATTCCTCACTCCTCAATGTTTATGTCCATGCATCATCAACTTTCCTTTCATAGCACTCATGACAATTAGGGCTGCCATCCTTTCACCCACTGAGGCATCACTGGATGTGAAACGTTGTTTAGCTTTCTTCAATAACAATTTATCTGCCACATGTCTTAAACCAGGATGACTATGGCGATAAGAAAGGTCATGTTCCTTGCATGCTTGATCCAAAAGATTAATGGGTACATCACCACGTTGTAAACGTTTTTCGAGACGAGTTCCAGGGCCGCAAAAACGATAACCTGGAAGATGGATTTCGAAAGGTAGGTATTGAATCACTTTGTCAATGACGCCATTGCCAGTACAGGTCTGGCATATCCTTTTCCATCGATGGTAAAAAGGTTTGGTCTTCCTCCTCCTCTGTGGACGATGTTTGTGTTTGTTGTTGTTGTTGCTTTTTCTCGCCATGACACCCGTGGAATGATTCAACAAAGTCTTTACATGGACTCTTATGACCGTGATACAGTTTCACTAGCTGGCAAGTCGCACACTGACGCATAGACGGTATTTTTGCCATGGCCACTTGCTTATGGTGATCGTAATCCGTACAGGGTTGCAATTCACTCAACACAGGGTCTTGAGTCCATGATTTTGGTACATGTTGCCAGATTTCTTTCACTGCGTTGGCGGCCACATAATAAATGAACGACTTGGGCAGCGCCAAGAGTTCCTCTTTGGTAAAACTGTCTAGTTTCTTTTTGCACACAAAGAACTTGCCGATGGCTTTGTCCGTAGCATCGCCTTTCTCCATGGTATCACGTGCTGTAGATGTTTACACGTCGCTTGTAGAAATCTCACTGACGTCATTCACAGGTAAATCTTGAGTTATAATTTTGTTCAACAACTCCCAGCAGGCATGAGTGGTTAACCAATGAAAGAGATGCCACGCATGTGATAGGGCTGTATGGGTAATGTTGCCACAGGAACAAGTATCCATGAGCGTTTGCAGGGAGGGGCAGCCCAACTCCATGAGGTCGATACATTGACAGTAAGACGCCAAAAATGGTTGCAACCATTGACGTTTTTCATTACCTTTCACAAATACCACATTGGCCGAGGACAAGTGTGCTTTCATGACCACGTCCAAATATTTATAGGAAATGGTTCCCTGATTCCAGTCTAGTTGCCTATGATTTTCAATCCACTGGGTTTGTTTACGGTCTTTTTCACACAATAAATCAAAAGCATGGGGTGGTTTAAAGAGCAAATGCGTAGCTTGCGATATCCAAAACGTGGTACAATCGATCATGGCCACTTGTTTAAATATAAATTTGTTGTCACCAATTTTAAACCCTTGGCAATCCACAATGAGTGTGCGCAACATGTTGACGCTTGCCTGGACCAAGGTCAACTGACGACTGACTGACGATCAGGTGTGATCATGACATAGACTTACCTTCCATGCTAGTTTCAAAATTGAGGTTAGGGTAGGACAGTGGGGGCATGCAAAATAAGAATTTAAGAATTACATCATCATTTTATTATCATTACACGTCTTACAGGCCTTTGTCATTTTGGGATAAGGACGATAGCAACTGATACAACAATATAGTCTCTTGTGTTTGTAACGTCCATAACACCGATGATGTCCCAATGTCTCTAAACTAGATGTTTTTGATGGTGAGCTGCTCACCGAAGCACCATGGATACCATACGGTCCACACGTATCGTAACTTGTATTTTTTTCATCACCCAGTGACACAAGTGAGGGATAGCTTGAATGGCAGGGTATATTTCCCACTTTCATTCTGCACAGGTAGGGGCAGGTGGGTGACCAACGCTGATGTTCCTGCATGGGTTCATCGCCCTCCTGCCATTGGTCTATAATGATGGGACAAAAGGCACATTTCACTTCATCTCTTGTTTTTAAATAGTAGAATCCAGCAGCTGCCAAGGCTTGAGGGTTTATGAAAGACACTGGCCATGTGGCAAAAGTCTTGAAACGTTGTTCCTCAGAGTTTAAATTCATGGATGTAACGTCTCTTGAGGCTTTAAAGCAAGACATGACTGAGCGGCTTGACGTGGGTTGAGCTGTTATTTATACACTCGTCACTTGGTTGGACAGTGGATAATAGTTGACTTGTTTGTGATGAATAATTAAACAGTAGGCTGTCGTATTGGCTGGTACATTGTCATGCGTTTCAAAATCTAGTCGAATGTCGATATTGGATGGCTTGACAGACTCTTCCAGGTAAGAACAGTCAAAGACAATCAGTGGTGCTCTTGTCTTAAACGCTTGGGGTAGTAGCATGGGGCCGTTCTCTTTTTGATAATACGACCATCGAAATTTAGAAAACAAGTCGTACAGAGGACCAAACTTATTTTTTGAAAAATCCAAATTCAGTCCTTCATAGGGAAACACAGCTCCGTTGAGGAAAAGACGTGCATTTCTCAATTGCAGGTGATCAAATTGCGAGGCATCTTTGGTTTGTTGATACTTGCGATTCGTTTGAAAACCCACGATCAGGTAGAGAGGTCTCTCTGTATAGCGAGCTGTTTTTACAGACCAACTGTGTGTGTTGGTAGTGGGCAATAGCGGATACTCATGGAGGGCCCAGCTTCTAAATTCCATGGGTAGAGGCATATCTCTCTTGACCATCTTGAGTATGTCCAGTTTTTTGCTATCGTTAAGGGTCACATGAGGCACTTTCCATAGCAAGCGTTGTAGTTGAACTTTTGAATCGATGGGGGCATTGTCGGCTCCCTTGAGTGCATTGTTATCACTCCTGTCTCTCACCAGATAAAGCACTTGCCTTGCGTTGACCACAATGCGTTGGTGATCTTCAGCAAAGCCTAGAATCAGTTTAAGAGGTAAATATCCAGTAAAGGTTCCATCAGTGTGTACCATCCAGTCATTGGTCGAGTCAGGACACCAACCTGCCATGCAAAGTGTTTTACCTTCTTCCTCACTATAAGAGGGGTATAGTTTCATGACACTGGAAATGCCCACATTTCGAGTGCTATCCACCACGATATCGTTAATGACATACCGCACTTCAGAAAACAGAAAGGCCAAACCATGGTTGGCCAACTTGGATGTGGTGGGTGTAGAGCCATCGGCTTTGGTGAGCCGACCTTCAATCTGAATGACACTTTCATGCGGTAGGGTGTAAATATCTTGGTTGTTGATAACAAATTGAATTTCATCATTGTTATTGAGTCCAGGTGTTTGAGCTTGATAGGAATGGAGATCAATTCTTACCACTCCTGGTTGCTCCTCGATGTGGTTCGCTATCTCTAGGATAGAATTCATTATGAGGGTTGACGTGGTAACCCAAATGCTGTAAAATCTGCTTGTTCTGAGATGTTAACGTGTATTCACGTGGCAAACAACTAACACCATTCCTAGACGGTGTTGTTGCTTTATACACAAATTTCATAGTGGCTTTAGCACCAACTTGTAAGTCACTGGTGTGGTAGAATCTAGATCAATGAGTTGTTGATCTCTATTGATCAGTCTTAATGTTATATTACTAATACTATCAACAGCCACAGAATGAAAAAGCACCACTGGAGGGTTTTCACGAATAATATAGCCATTGGGCGATGTCACAATAAAGTCATAAAGTGAATGCGATGGTTCTTGATTGGTGTACACTTGGCTAATAATATTACACGTCACCGACACATGATGGTCCTCAATGAATTTCACTTCATGGTCTGATTCATGTTTTTTGTTGTGCTCCAACACACGTGGTTTAAATCCTAGTAATGGGCCAATGGAATCGGGGTGTGTTTTAAAGTCAATGTTGAATGAGGAGAAAATACTGCAGCGATGAGTGTTAGTATTGCCTACAAGTTCAAACTTGTGCGTTCCGTCGAGAAATGACTTTAAACCATATTGATTGATCAACACCACATAAATGTGTTCATAAATATCATCGATCGTGTATCCACCAGAGTTCAGGGTGAGCACAGAATCATCATAGTAAAACTTGTTGTTCACATTTTCACGTATGTTGTATATTCGATTGTACGTTTCAAGAGAAACAAGTCCTAAACCATAGGGTTTTTCACTCAATTCGATAGGCGGGTAAAAGTCTAGGCTGACTTCAGGTCCACGTCCATGCACTGTAAACGTTTTACTTTCTGCCGACATACTGGTGGCGTTTTTGCTTATGCTGCGTCTTATATAAAAAAATTAAACACAAACGTCCACACTGTTGGCTGTTAAACGTTTGCTCTCGTTTCACATTATAATATATCTTGATCCTGTTTCCAAAATAGGTCACTAGTTCCATGGGCGGGGGCAAATTCCCAAAACTGTCAAAGTACCATACCGTGGATCCCTCTTTGACATAAGCTACATAATGCGTTCCTGGTCCTCGGTGATCATCCAAATTGACAACAGCACATTCCTGTTTCCAGGGTCGTGGGGGTAATTGGTTTCGCATAAACACACCTCGAAAATGAGAAAGCTTTAGTTGTTTAGCATAGCTTTCCACTTGTTGATGCGTCAGGGCATGTCTCGCTATGGCTGAGGTTAAATTTTTTTTTTTTTAATATTTCGAAATGGTGAAATCCCAAATCCTTGTTGATAAAAGGCTGGCTTTAAATTGGCATTTCTAGCCCCCATGGCAATCGCTTCCATCGTTTCATTGTGTCGCTGACTTTCTTTGAGTTGTTGCTTGCCCTGCTGCGCGGCGTTAATGGTTTTCGCCACTGCACTGGCACCGCCCAAAAGTGAGCCCAGAGCAGCCAAACCAGCAAATAATGCAGGTAAAAATCCCGCTCGTTTGGGGACGGGAATCACTCGCCCTTGGTTTGAAACCTGTCGCCGACGTTTTGGAATAACCTGTCTCTGTGCTGCTCGAAGGGCTTTCCTTATGGTCAATACATTATTTTTTCTTTTTTTCTTTCGCAAGGGCTTGTCCACGAATGTTGTAAGCCCAGGCTTTGCCAAGGACAAAGTCCTTTTTTTAGTCTTTCTCACTGCATACCTTTGTTTCACCATGATGATAATGACCAACAACCTTTCACAAGAAAGTGTAAATCACAACTAATGTTAGATGGTTATTTCATGGCTGTATATTCCAATTCCACATAAAGTGGGAAATCGTTTATGGTTTTTCCCGCTTGCTTTTCATCCCATGTCAACATAAGGTGAAAGGATAATTCGTCACCAGCATTGACCATTTCATGGTTATGGATCAACATCCTATGACCATTTATCTTTATTTGTAAATGGTTCTCATCAGGTATGGCATATTTGATGTGAATGGTTCCATCATAGTGTAATCGATAGTGGCTTAAACCCGAAGCAAGCACATAGGTCAAGTGCTGATCATGGACTAGCGGTAAATGGTTTCTGTCATTCACAGGTTTATCATTTGTCAGATACACTAAAAATACAGATGGGATAAATTTATAAAGCCTTTTCATTTCATGGGTCACGTAACGTTTGGTACAGACATCGTCTTCGTCTTGCGGGTCTTCCACGTGAATAATCCGATGGTGATTAGCGCTATAGCCATTCACCGTAAGCTGGGGCACTTTGTCATAAAACTCATACACTTTGTTATCCACATACTTTTTCGTAGTAACGTCTGTAGACACTTGAGGATGTTTTACATGGGTTAACCGCTTTCCCTTAAAGTCATAATCTCCCTGTTTTGTGCGTGGCACTACTGACCTATCCACATAGTGTTTATTAGCAGGATCTGTTTCTTGTTTAGGATCATGTATGAGGACAGGCCTAGCTTTGGCCATCAACGCACGTCCAAAGACATCCATCGTCAACCTGTAGTAGCAGTCTACTGTTTTTATGACAAGGCTCGGTGTTCTGTATATAGACAGCCGGCTAGCCTGTCTAAGCCTTAGTTGACATGAAGATTATTAAGCAGCAAGAGTCATTCCCCGTGGGGGACATGGTTTCCCATCTCTGTCCCTCATCACGTGAACAACGCCATGGTTCACTGTTTCCATCTTCCATTCGCTGCATCATTGTGGGGCCTTCCGGCTGTGGAAAGACTAATCTTTTGCTAACGCTCATTACAGCGCCCAATGGTCTGCGTTTTCAAAATATTTATATTTTTGCAAAATCTCTCTACCAACCCCTCTACGTGTTTCTGGATCAAGTCATGTCTGGATTACAAAAAGAGAATATGGGTTATTTTACATTTTCCATGCAAGAAAATGTGATTTCACCGGATGAGGTAAAGCCTGATTCACTCATGATTTTCGATGATGTATCCACTGAACGTCAAGGCATCATTCAAAGCTATTTCAGCATGGGTCGACACAAACATATCGATTGCTTCTATCTTGGACAAACGTATTCAAAAATGTCCAAACAGTTGATTCGTGACAATGCCAATGTCATTGTTTTATTTCGTCAGGACGAGAGGAACAGTCGTCACATTTATAATGAACATGTGAATCCGGATATGACCTTTCAAATGTTTACAGAATTGTGTGCCAAGTGCTGGAACACTCAACGTCATGCCTGTTTAGTGATTGATAAACAACGTGAACTCAACCAAGGACGCTATCGCTTAGGGTTTGATCATTTTATTGCTATTTAAGGCCCTGTCTCATTCCCCATCAAGTCATTTGTCAAGACACCATGGCGTTAGCAGAGAGTCAATTGAAAAAGCATATTATTAGAGCAAAAAATACTATTCGCCAAAAGTTTCGTCAATTGAAACAATCACGTGCCAATCATGCTTTGTTTATTCAGCAACATTTAGCACCTCCACTAAAAGCCATGTTGAAACCCTCTTTCAAGCCATCTGAAACGCTACCCACCGTTTCACAAGCCACGCAGACGCTGCACGAGGATCCTGAGGAAGAGGAAGAGGAACAGGAAGATTTGACTAGTGTTAGTGAAGTTGAGGATGAGGAGGAACAAGTGTTTACGCCTCAAAAAAAGGCAGCGCCCCTTGCAGAGTTTTTGAGAAAAAAGAAATCCTTGGCCATGGTCGAAACACCTTGCCCTTCCAGAGCGTCTCCGTTTTCACAACTCTTGGCCACCCCTCAACATAAAGCTCAACTGAAAACCATTTTAATAAAATATTATGGATCAACATTGGAACTCTATTTCACCGATCTATTTATTGGAAACACAGATACCACGTATGGTGTTCGCTATGAGGATGATAGTTTTAAAATTGGCGATTCATCCATTAAATTTGCTCGTACTAAAGCTGTCATTAAAAATATCAACTATAATTTAACGCCAGGACTGTTAAAGCTGCTCTTTTCTCGGACCCCCTCTCCCCATGATTATACGTCAGAGGACCTTGACAAATATAAATCCATTTTATTGGATACCCATGCTCACAAAAGACAGTATGATCCCACGCAACAAGTGAATGCCAATATATCTCAAAAATATAAAACCATCATTGCAAAAATGTTTCCCACCAGTCAAAGTACTCGTCGTAAGGTGTCCGCTTCGGGAGTGACATTTAAACCATTAAAACCCCTTGTGGATGTTACCTACTGGCACAATCCCAATAAGCTCGTCCAGCGGCTACAGTTGTTGCATGCTTCACGTCAAGCTGGCCATACCGGTCACGATTGGGAAATTCAAGAAATTGAACAAGAACTTCGAAATGCCAAAATTATTGTTTAAGCCCTCACCCATTAAAATGGGTATTGCTCACGAGTTGCATCGCCCAGCTAGGCGTCACTATCCGCGACTCAAGGTGATTTCACGAGGTGTGGATGAACTTTGGCAGGCTGACTTGGTTGAAATGATACCCTATGCTGGCGTTAACGATGGTGTACGCTATATGTTGACCGTCATTGATGTCTATTCCAAAATGGCCTTTGTTGAACCTGTGCGTCGCAAGTCTGGTCCACTAGTTACCAAGGCCTTTCAACATATTATTCAACACTCCCAACGTCAACCTCAGCTGCTACAAACTGACCAGGGGAAAGAATTTTTCAACAAGGATTTCTCCAGTTTTCTCAAATCTAAGGATATTCACCATTACACCACGTACAGCAATCTCAAAGCCAGTGTGGTCGAGCGGTTCAACCGAACATTGAAAACCCATATGTGGAAAGCGTTTACCGCTCAGGGCAGTTATCGCTGGTTGGACATGTTACCTGAGCTAGTGTCACGTTACAATGACACCAACCATAGAACGATTGGGACCAAGCCACGCCTCGTAACTAAAAATATTCAGCGATTGGATAAACTGTTTAACCCCATAAAAACAGCCGATCCTAAACGTCACCGACTGAACATTGGGGATTTTGTTCGTGTGAGCAAATTTAAGTCTGCCTTCAATAAGGGCTACACGCCTCAGTGGGGGACTGAACTATTTCGAATTCGTCGAGTCTACTTGGACAGTCCAGTCACCTATTTACTCGAGGACCTCAACCATCAACCCATAAAAGGTAGATTTTATCTCCATGAACTTCAGAAAACAGCATTTCCTCAGCATTATCTTGTGGAAAAAGTGTTGAAACAAAAAGGAAATAAACTCTACGTCAAATGGTTAGGGTTTAACTCTACGTTTAATTCTTGGATCAATAAATTACATGTTGTGTGAACCTGTGTACTTTTTATTTATTCACACATGTTGTACACCACCTATAGCTCTATGTATACAGCGCTCCGCGCTTCATGCATGTTCATACATGTTTGTCTTTCCCTTTCCTCCTGTGTTCTCTCATACATTACCCCTCCCCCTTTCCCTCCCTTCACCTCCCACCACTGGTGTTTGCAGCTCTTGCCTATCTATTGGTTGTGACATCATTCCGACAAGTTGCATCATACTTTTTACTGATTCAGCGATTCCCACGCTTTGAACATTCTCTTATCGTGCACGTGAACAGCTAACGTCCCAGGCGAACACCTGTGCCGGATCAAATTTCACATGAACTTGCATTTTGTCACGTACGAAGCAAGACAGGCTGTAACTTGTTAACAGTTATCGCGCACGTGGACAGATAACACCCAAGCGAACACCTGTGAAAGATCAAATTTCACATGAACTTGCATTTTGTCACGTACAAAGCAAAACAGGATGTCACTGGTTTAGCGTGCCTGTGGTTTCACACATGTGTGCACGCCTTTCACACTCCCCTGCCACCACGATGGTCAGATTATTTCACCTTCAAGCGTCTTGGTCATTTTTTCCATTGCACTTGTTGTCAAGTCAGATCAATGCCTTCCAATAAGCTCAAATGACCTTCACCTCCTGTAAGTTTGTTTTCTGTACTCGCTTCGACCAACATAGAATCAAGTTCTCATCTTTTTGGAAAAAAAATATCTACCACATTTGAAAGGGGGCGTTAGCCCGAGTCCTAGGACACCTCGTACACGTCTCTAGCGTTATTGGTTCGTGACATATCGGCAAAAATCACAAAAAACACGTGTTTACCCCAAAATCGCGTTTCCAAAATTTTTTAAAATTACAACGAGTGGTCCATAGCAAAGAGGACGTCTGCCCGAATCCTTGGACCCGTCGTACATGCCTCTAGCGTTATTGCTTCGTGAGATATTGGCAAAATCACAAAAAACACGTGTTTACCCCAAAATCGAGTTTCCCAAATTTTTTAAAATTACAATGAGTGGTCCATAGCAAAGAGGACGTCAGCCCGAGTCCTTGGACCCCTCGTTCATGCCTCTAGCATGATTGGTTCGCGAGATATTAAAAGCACATGACCTTTTAGTTTTGGTCGTTTAATTAAATAAAGAGGCTATAGGAAAGTAGGGGACGTCACTACGAGTGCTAGGACACCCTGTAGGTTCTAATCCCATGTTTGGTTAGCGAGATATCAAGTTCGGGGCAAATACGAGGAGTGTTAAATAAGAAGTGGTGCACTTCCCCCCTCATCCCACTACTACAGGTTTTCATCCTAGAGAATTGACATTTATTTGGGGGGTAGAGGGCATAGGGACCTTTCATTTATGTCAAACAATTTTTTTTGTAGAGTTCCTAGTTTCCAAAATATAGGATTTTCAAAATTCGAGTGTTTTCAAAAAAACATAAAAAGTAAAAAAGTTTCATTATAGAAAATAAAGGTCATAAAGACCATTCGTTTGGGCCATGGCATAACGTTCTATCATCTTTGGTTTTCAAACTATCACCAACTTTTGAAAACAAAAATTTTCAAAAAAAATTCAAAAATATAACGAGTAGTCCGCAGCAAAGAGGACGTCAGCCCGAGTCCAACGACACCTCATTTGTTAAAATCCGACCATGGGTTCGAGAGAAAAGTCTATTTAAATGTTTCAATTTCGCGCGGCGGCCATGACACTGGTTGGAAGCGCCACTACTCCACTACTAATACGCTTATATACGCCTCTCTGGTCTATCAAAATTTAAGATTATCATCTTAAAAGTATTGTAGTATAAAAATACTATCATCAAACAAAGTGCGACTAAACTGCAAAATAGTCGAATAGAATCCAATTAGACTGTGGAATGCAAACATTATTATTCAAATCTCTAATTGAGAAAAAACTCCTAACAAAAGTTCACGACTTTAATGCATTCAATAATTCATAATTAAAGTTCATCTTTCACAAAATTGTCTATGATGCAATGGTCGTTCATAACTGACGATAAATGTCTGTGTTGCAATCAATTCAAATAACGACTAGTATTTCCAAGATCGTCGACAACGCAAGAGATTTTAACGCTCTAAAATCATTTAAATGTTCTTCCTTCTTGATGATGACAGAAAATTGGTCAAAGTAATTAAACTGGGGTTGAAATACTTTAATAAAGAGACACGCTGTCTGAAATTAAATCTGCCATGAAAATCATTAACTTATAGTCAAATCGTGACTACAAAATTAAGCAAATTATTGAAATATCTAAATATCAGTCTCAACTGATCCAAAATCATTTAACTATGTCCATGACATAACCATGTCTTAATAAATCGTCGAAAAAGGCATAACTCATCAAGGTGTACTGAGAATAGGAATCTCAAACAAGAATATAGGGCAAAATACATGAGGACAGAAAATATGGGAAAATGGTTGCTCAGATATTGCTAAGAAACTCAAATACAATAAACGTTCACGACTACCTTATCTGCCGATTGACGTTCCAGAGGAAAATTCCCCAAAGAAGACTGCTGATGGATCCATTTCACCAAGTTAAAGCTGAGCTCCATCCTCGAAACAGGAAACAGCACCCTCGGAGAATCGAACTGCTTCCTCCTCTGGAAATTGCACTGCTCCATGAAGACGAAAGACATCCTTCCGGCAAAATTCTTCTTTGTGAGTCGGGACAACCCTGACCTCTCTTGAAAAATCCCTGAAGATCTTGTAGAAAATCGCCATGAAGTTTTTGTAGTAATTTCCATTGAAATATTCATATACAGTGAGTATGAAATCGTTTCCATTGCTGTTTGATAGTATTCAGCGTTGAGCCACGAAACATGGGTGTAGATGGTTGTTCACCACATGTCCGCTTGTATGGAATGGCAATTAGCGAAGTTCCATGCTGCTATCTTACTCCAACGATGTATGTCCCAATTGCATTAAAGTCCTTTAGCCTTCCATCTTCTCTTCGGTTATGGTAATAGTAGAACAAACTGCCTTATTAAACTGCTCCATAATACTGTAGCGTTGTGTCACAATTCAATCTGAAGTCTCCCTGTTATACTAGCAGTGTCAGCCGTAGCGTAGAATCTGACGCTATAACGTGCTTCTCAGGTGGCGAGAAAATCACTTTTGTCAGACGTCTAAAATTGCTAATATCTTCTAAAATAACTCCTTGAAATTGTTCAAATTTACTACACTGCTTAATGTAGCACTGCACAATATAATTAGCTTATAGGCAACCGCTAACTGTTCATAGCCACTCTTGTAGACGCGTTATAATGTGCATTTTAACTTCACCTAGTTTTACTCACAGTAAACTTGCACTGCTTGTCTGCTCGAATCACGTTTAATGCGGTGGCTTCACCACGCGTTATAAAGACGACTCTTTCTACTAATGTCACTCGACGTCTCACCAAAACGACTATATAATCACTGAAGATCTGACGATTTGAGATATGCGATATGAGATCTGACGATTGAGACTCCTCTCTTCTGCGCAAGGCCTTTTATAAACTTCATAAGGGGCGTATCCATCCCTTCCATAGCGTGTTACTGCGTCATCGCTCGAAGTTCCAACTTCGTCAATACGTGACGGATTTTCAAACTTCAAAAACTGGAAATAAATTTCACCAAAATTCCAAATCAATGCCTCTACTGCAAATGGATTTCCACAATTCTTCATTCCAAAAAGTATTAAAAATACCATAGTTTCAGAAATCTCCGTCTTCCTTCAAACAATCGTTTATTGGTACGAGCCTCCCCTCCAGTAGCATAATTTCTTCCTCAGCATGATTCCACGTTTCCTGCGACTGCGTCGTAAATCTCGGATCTTTCTCGAATAAATGCTGACGTCATTAGGATTCTCAGCTCAAGTAGCCTGCTCGTCTGCGTCATCCGTGCTTACGTCATGACCATCCACGTCATAACTATGACAGCCATAACTTTCTTCATAATTTCCAAAATAGCCACCGTGGTCTCACTATAATTCAATTACGGGGGCATTCTCCCCTCACCACGTTTTAAAAACAGTTGCAAATTGTTTTTAAACTCAGTGTTACAAGTATTTCAACTCTCTTGAACGCGAAATTGAATTATTACTTGCTTACTCTAGGATAGTATCTTTTCAAATTTCCAGCATTGAACTTGCCGTAAATGACATTATTCTCGTCATCGTAGAGTTCATAACAGTTGTTTCCATAAGCGTTCGTAATTCTAAACGGACCCATAAATACAATTCCAAATTTGGGATAGATCTTCTTGCTCATATCAGCCTTGACAGGTCTGCGTAGTAATACAAGATTTCCAACTTGTAAGGGTGCACCAAAACGTTTTCCAGCTACTCTTTTCAATCGTTTCTCTGCTGCTTTCTGGAGTTGTTCCTTCGCCTTGTCAATCCTCTGCTGCCTTCCTAGGTCGGGATCTCTAGGAACGTGGTTGAAAAGATTATCCCACGGCCTTTCTGGGTTTCTTCCTAGATGAAGTCGCATTGGCACTTCTCCTGTGCTCTCCTGCACTGTAGAATTCAGACATTCCTCAATAAGGGGTACAAATCTCACCCAACCAGAATGATCATTTGGACAGAAAATTCGACAGATTTTCGAAAATTCAGCCATATATCTCTCTGAGGAATTCGATTCTGGGTAACGCACGCTTGAAAATAAGTGCTTAATGCCAAGCCTTTCCATATCCGCTGCAAATTCCACGGATGTAAACTGCGTTCCATGATCTGACAGTAGGTATTCCGGTTTACCAGCTTTAGGAAATACAGCATTTTCCAGTCTGCTTACAACGTTCCTCGTGTTAGCTTTCTGCATGGGACTCATAGTTACAAATTTTGAGAAAACATCCACGGTAACCAACAGGTACTGGTTACCCTGGTATCCCTTCGGACAGGGGCCAAATATGTCTGTCGCCATGAGTTCGTTTGGCTTAGAAGGAATCATAGCCTTCGGTTTTCCCTTTAATAAAGCAGAGGCATACTTTGCTCTCTGACATTTGTCACATGATCGAATGACCTTGGCAATGCTGGAACGCATGTTAGTCCAAATAAATCTCTCTTTAAGAGTATCAAGAGTTTTATCTAAACCAGCATGTCCAGTTGCGTGATGAGCTACCCACACTAAATTGACAACAAGTTTAGGTGGCACGACTATTCGGAGTTTTGTATGCGCAGAGTCAGCATACTTGCATACGATGTCTCCACTCAAGACAAAGTGTCGTGAATTTCTCCGTGTAGCTGCATAGTCAACATCAGTATTGTCCATGTAACCCTTGAGGAACCTGTACATTTTCCTGATTGGAGCGTGTCTCTTCTGTGACACACCGATTCGGGCTAACCTCCTAACGGTTTCTTGATCTTCTTGCTCCAATTGTACATGATGTATCTGCACATTTTTAATAGGGTTACGTGATAACGCATCAGCCAGTAAGTTATCTTTCCCAGGCTGGTGGACGATAGTGGCGTTAAACTGTTGGGTGAACAAAGCCCAACGTGTCAGTCTATCACTTGACATGTCAGTTTGCAGCATAAACTGTAGTGCTTTATGGTCAGTAATAATGATGACCTTATGTCCCAGCAGGATTTTCTTCCACGCTTGCAAAGCTGTCACAAAAGCTAACGCTTCAAGTTCAGTCGTGAAGTAGTTTTCCTCGTGTTTCTTCAACTTCCGACTAGTGAATGCAATGTAGTGCTTGTTGCCTGCCTCGTCTTTCTGGTATAAGACTGCACTAATGCCTATCCTTGATGCATCAGACTCAATATAAAACACCTTCTCAAAATCTGGGTACTCCAGTTTCACGTTATTTCTGAGCATCTCTTTTGCTTTCTCAAAAGCCTCATCTGCTGCGGTACTCCATTTCCATCTATTATTCTTTTTGAGTAAGTCATACAGAGGAGCCATAATTTCATAGTATCTCGGACAGTGGCTGCTAATAAATTGGCATGCGCCTACAAATTCTCTGACTTGTTTCACCTTAGTTGGCTTTGGAAATCTCGTGATTGCCTCTACTTTTTGCATGTTTGGATGATATCCATCTTTATCAATTGTATGCCCCAAGTAATTTATCTCCTTCTTCAAGAATTGACATTTTCCAAAATTCACTTTGAAATTGGCCTCCCTTAAATTCTCGAACAACTTGCTCAAGTGCACTAAATGTTCTGCGGCGCTGGGTGAAGATACGATTAAATCGTCAATGTAGCAGATTACATTTTCTTTCACTTCATCAGTGAGCTCACTATCAAGTGCTCGAATAAGTGCTGGTCCACTGTTAACCATACCAAAAGGCATTCTGACAAAGACCCATGACGTCTGGTCGAATAGGAATCCAGTGTACTGCATACTCTCTTCTTCTAGTTGAACTTGATAAAATGAAGACGTCAAGTCAAGAACGCTGAAACATGCTCTTCCTTTGAATTTTCGAAGCAGATCTCTAATCTTGGGTGGTCGGTCATTTTCTGGAAGAATCTTCAAGTTGATGGTCCTGGCATCGAGACAAAGACGTATCTGACCATTACTTTTCTTCACTACAGTGATGGGGTTTATATAAGACGACGCCTGTTTTTTAATAATCCCGTCTACCTCCATTTTTCTGATCAACCATCGTACTTCTTGATAGTATTTCTCAGGAATGGGGTATATTCTCTTCTGGTAAGGGGTTTCATCTGTTAGCCTTATCTTGTACTTATAATCCTTAATCAATCCAGGCTTTTCATCAAAAATATCTTGGAATTCCTTTATCAGATCCTCAAATTCCCCCTGCATTTCTTCAAATCCTTCAGTTTTTCTACTGGGTATTTCTGCTAAATTTTCCACTTCATTAATTATGGTATTCAAAATTTCTTCCCTAAGGTCTATTTCCAGACTGTTTTTCACGTCCTGTTTTTCTATCTCTTCTGTGATCATGTACCCATCATTAAAGCTAATACTTCTGTTCTTCATGTCAATAATAGCTCCGACCTTCGATATAAAATCGATTCCAAGCACCATATCAAAATTGATCTTGCTCACCACAATGAAGATCTGTTCATAATTCCTTCCATTGATCTCAAAGTTCAATAACACTTGAATCTTGCACTTCACTGCTTTATCTTGGAAAATCCCTCTCACTTTGACGGTAGAAACAGGTAGAACTGTCATATTCTCTCCTCTTAGCAGACTTTGATAACAATCTTCTGAAATGATGGAAATTATTGCACCAGTATCCATCAGGGCTTTGTATTGTTGGCCATCTATCCGTACAGGAATAATAGGTAAGGCACATGGTCTTTCCTCTCTGACGATTCCCCTCTCTTCTAGTAAATCTTCATCAGTAACTTCATATATCTCATTAATTGTAATTAGGTGTGGTGTGGCAATGTATTTACAAGTTCCCATTGTCGTTGAGAAATCGGCGTTTTTTTTTTTTTTGTGTTACCGACCTCAAAATTGTGCTGGCTCGTAGAAGGCCCAGGATCAATCACAACATCCTGCCTTTTCTTTTGATTTTCGGCTTCTTTTTCCCGTAACTCCTTTAAGTATTGCTGGCTTTCCCTCTCTCTTTCCTGATACTGATCGGGTGTCATAACCTGACCTTGAGAATCCTGATTTCTATTTTGGTTCTGGTTATTTCTATTATAATTTCTGTTATAACCATTATTGTTGTAATATCTGCCTCTTCCATTGTTGTAATTGCCTCGATTATAGTTCCATCCTCTTCTCTGTTGTTATGGACGGTAACCTTGCGATCTGTTATTTCTAAACTGATTATTCCTGTGAGGACCTACATTGTCAGTTTTCTCTTCATCTGGCTTGTCAGTTTGTTGGACTTGGTCCATATATACCGTATTTATTTCTTTGAAGTCATGCCTTTGACCTTTCTGTACCACGTTAGGCATTGGACTTGTGAAGTCTAACCTCCTCAGTAATTCATCCATGCTGGTCAAATCCCTTATGTTTGACGAAATGATTAGTCTCCTCACCTCCACAGGCAGCATACGAGAAATCGCATCAATTAATTGCTCCGTTGACAAAGGGGGTTGCAAAAATCTCAAGCGGGACAATTGACTCGTAAAAAAATCAGCGTACCGCGTTGGAAGATTACCTGAGTATTTTCTTGAATAAACCTCCGCTCTTAACGAATTCTGCGCTTCGATGGACCAAAATCGTTTGATTAGCGCCTCTGCAAACTCGTCAAAGTTACTGAACGTGTATCTAAATGCGCAAAAACCATTCGAGGGGTCCTCCAATCAAAAATCTTTCTACTATCTTCATCTCTCTCTCTCTGGGAATGTGAGCTTCGATGAAATAATCTTTGAGGTTCCTGACATATTCTATAGGCGTCAAACTATCAGTGTTGCTGAATTTTTGTGGTTTGTCTTCAAAATTCCTGATGACCGTGACATTCCTCGGATATGAATCCGGGTAGTTTTTCCCACTATCTCGGTAGTTCCACTCAGGTTCCATATTCCTCTCGTCATCTTCCTCCCTGAATCTGGATATACGTTCTTCAGGAGTCACGTCTCTCTCTTCTGGATCTAGGTTATATCTTCTGGCATAATTCCTATTGGTTTCGCAAGCCAAGCCTACTGTATCCTTGTCAGTAATCTCCGTTAAGACTTTCTTGATTAACTCTTCTTTGTAGGTCTCCATCAAACTAGCTTCTCCTAGCTTCAAATTTTGCAGTTTACTCGTCGTTTCATTCACATCAGAGACAACTTTATGAATCTGATCCTCTAATGCAGATTTTAATACTTGCACATCCTGACCTAATTGTGTTCTATCTTCTACTTGTCTCTCGGATAGCGAATCCATCCTGACGCTTAAATCTTTCCTAATCTGTACTACTTCATTGTTGATATCTATTTGAGTACTGGCAAGTTTTCTTTCAATACGTTCTTGAATTTGGGTTACATGTTCCCCACTTGACCTATTCCACTCGTCTTTCCATACTGCTACATTTGCCGTTAACATTTCTGCTATGTCTACTTCGATATCTTCTTTAAGTAATCTATTATGGTCTAATACCTGGGTTCTCATGACCTCTACATCAAACTTTAAACCTGCTAAAGACGCTGTCGTTCTAACTGACTCATCAACTAGCCTAGTCGTTAATGCACTCATATTACGTGTACAAAGGGTTTTCGAATTTTCTATTTCTTCCCTGACTTTATTTACATCAGTTTGGACTTTAGCAATATCTACGAAAACTGTGTTGACCTCTACTTGAATTTTATTTATGTCACTTTGCATCTCATTTACATCCGAATGAATGTTATTAATATCAACCTGAACATTGGACACATCAGTTCTAACATTTTGGATTCCTCTTTGGACTTCCTCAACCTTGTCTTGGACAGTCGCAACATCATTTTTAACAACAACTACTTCAGCCCTAGCACAAGAAATATCACCTCGGACATTAGCAACATCTAAATTCAACATTGTAAGATCTTTCTGTACTTTAGAAACATCAGTTTTTACATCAGAAACATTTTTATGCACATTAGACACATCTATTTTAACCTCTGAAACATTTTTATGCACATTGGATAAATCTTTTTGGACATTGGACACGTCTGAGCGCATGTCAGTTACAGCATTCTCGATTCCTTGGGTATTAATCTGTAAACGCGACATATTATCCTCTAAGTTAGCAGAACTGGTCTGGAGAACTTTCATATTCTCCTCCATTCGACTAGTATTCCTCGCTTCCATCTCCTTCATACTTTCACTCATCTGCTTCATACTGCTATTCATGCTAGCAGACATCTCCTCTAACATCCTCCTAAGACTTTCATCTGCCATTACAATATTATTCAAAAATAGACTGCTGTAGGGACATACATCAAAAGAGCAAAATAACAACATCTGAGCAACACTTTTCACCATATATAAATTTGATCAATTTTCTGTCTTAAATCTAACTTATAACTACCTTATAATTAACCTTCGAAGACACTTCATGTTGAAACAAACTCAAGCACAAGTTCAAATTTCCCTGGCTCATTTTAAAATATCCTAATACAAATAATTTACATTTACAATCCAAATAATTTAATTTTATCTTTAATATGAATGAAACATGTCATAAGCCGGTCAAATAAAATAAGATTCCAGATCATAGGCGATTTTTCTAAGTTTCCAGCCTATTTAACCTCTCAAGTTGTATAAGATCTGATCTTTTCTGATTGTAATTCTCCTACTACAATACAACATTTAATTCCTATATAATCACACTCTTAAATTCTACAATTGGCCTTGACATCTAACAAAGAATCAACCTCTTTATTTGAGTCTAATCGATCCACACGTTTTAGGTTTGCAAATCCTACTGGCGTTCAACCTGGTGATCCAGTTATGTTGAATCAGCCCCACGTTTTAGGGTCGCCAATCCTTCTGTCCCCGTTTACCCGGATACTAGGCTGTCAGATATCCGCCCCCTCAATCGGATTGCCAATAATCCACCGCGCCGGCTCAGCTACACCAATGAAAATGGCACTGACAGATACTACCGAGATTTGAGCACAGAAGTTAACAAGGAATTATTGTGGAACACACCAAAATAGACGGGGTTTATACTTACCTCTACTTACCTCTTAAAAATATCTCGGGGATTGGGTTGACAACAGGATCTCTAAAGTATGCTCCCACAATAACCTTCACTATGACATTTAACAATGAACCAGAACGAAGGCAAGAACTTTGAACTGTACAAAAGCTTTATTTCAAATAAAGGGTATGACTTTAACAACTCAACAAAATAAATGTGGCTATCAGTAGCCCATGTCAATCTGACTATGTCCTCCTATAGGACTTGCAAAGTTATTATACAACATGTTAGCTCCCACGAGCTCATAATAACGTAATATTTAGAACACATTTGGACTGGATAAGGAAGTCAGGATGAGACACATTTATAGAGCATTTGTTTTCTTTTAATAAACATGACACTTGTATTTATAGGCGCAAGGCCACACTGTAGACGACCTCGTCCGCTGATAACCAGTTGTCTGGCCAGCTGCCATCTACCCTTCAAACCTGACGCACACCTGTCAAATGGGCTCACTTATCAAGCCACGTTGCGTAAGAATTCAGCACTCTCTCAACAGTTTTAAATGTCCGCAAAACATCACAAATATTGTTACGCAAATCTTTCAAATGCTTTACTCACATACCACTGGATTATTCTGACAATCCCTAAACTTGTTTAATTAGCATCCAAATGTTTAATAAGCATTGTTTAGAGTATAAAACAAACTCTTAAATGTTTTTAACAAAAACTCATAAATTAATTTATAACAATTAGAAATTGTTCATAATATTGTCGAAGACAATTACAAAAATTTTAACACGCCTCTAACATTACTTTCGTTCCACATTATTGTTAAAGATATTTACATCATTTATTTACAATATTAACATTTAAATTATTCAAATTATTAATTTGAGAAATACATTAACCACATGTTCATCCGGTTGGTAATTTCATAATCGTGTCAATATAATCGACCAATGAAGGTTAGTTATACATGTTAATGTCACATTCTGGTTTAATAAAGGTTTAATAATTATAATTATTTGTGACGGTAATCTTCATTCAAAATCTTATCTCAAATTCTGTCAATACTCTTGTTAATTATAACAGTAAATTCACTTGATTAATTTTCAAAGGACAAATACAATACACTCCAGCGGTAAATACGTCGTTTAAAAAAAAAATGCACAAAACTGCATTAAAATAAGCCCAAAATTCATCATATATTAATATATACGGCATCAAAATCTTCCACAGAATTTACAAAAACCTCCACTAACAAATTCTTTAATATCATTAATTACTGTGGGAACCTCCTTCATTTACTTCAAGGGCATTATACATCAGCGACTTTCAACATGTTCGCTGCACTAGCGATTATACATTCATAGGTCCACTTTAAAAATTCTTATAATCATTAATAGTTTCAAAACTGTTGTCATTTAACCTTGGTGGATTTCATTCATGAATCGAAATGAAGTAAAAATTTGCCAATCACAAACAAATTTAATAGTGAATACGCTTATATACGCCTCTCTGGTCTATCAAAATTTAAGATTATCATCTTAAAAGTATTGTAGTATAAAAATACTATCATCAAACAAAGTGCGACTAAACTGCAAAATAGTCGAATAGAATCCAATTAGACTGTGGAATGCAAACATTATTATTCAAATCTCTAATTGAGAAAAAACTCCTAACAAAAGTTCACGACTTTAATGCATTCAATAATTCATAATTAAAGTTCATCTTTCACAAAATTGTCTATGATGCAATGGTCGTTCATAACTGACGATAAATGTCTGTGTTGCAATCAATTCAAATAACGACTAGTATTTCCAAGATCGTCGACAACGCAAGAGATTTTAACGCTCTAAAATCATTTAAATGTTCTTCCTTCTTGATGATGACAGAAAATTGGTCAAAGTAATTAAACTGGGGTAGAAATACTTTAATAAAGAGACACGCTGTCTGAAATTAAATCTGCCATGAAAATCATTAACTTATAGTCAAATCGTGACTACAAAAATAAGCAAATTATTGAAATATCTAAATATCAGTCTCAACTGATCCAAAATCATTTAACTATGTCCATGACATAACCATGTCTTAATAAATCGTCGAAAAAGGCATAACTCATCAAGGTGTACTGAGAATAGGAATCTCAAACAAGAATATAGGGCAAAATACATGAGGACAGAAAATATGGGAAAATGGTTGCTCAGATATTGCTAAGAAACTCAAATACAATAAACGTTCACGACTACCTTATCTGCCGATTGACGTTCCAGAGGAAAATTCCCCAAAGAAGACTGCTGATGGATCCTTTTCACCAAGTTAAAGCTGAGCTCCATCCTCGAAACAGGAAACAGCACCCTCGGAGAATCGAACTGCTTCCTCCTCTGGAAATTGCACTGCTCCATGAAGACGAAAGACATCCTTCCGGCAAAATTCTTCTTTGTGAGTCGGGACAACCCTGACCTCTCTTGAAAAATCCCTGAAGATCTTGTAGAAAATCGCCATGAAGTTTTTGTAGTAATTTCCATTGAAATATTCATATACAGTGAGTATGAAATCGTTTCCATTGCTGTTTGATAGTATTCAGCGTTGAGCCACGAAACATGGGTGTAGATGGTTGTTCACCACATGTCCGCTTGTATGGAATGGCAATTAGCGAAGTTCCATGTTGCTATCTTACTCCAACGATGTATGTCCCAATTGCATTAAAGTCCTTTAGCCTTCCATCTTCTCTTCGGTTATGGTAATAGTAGAACAAACTGCCTTATTAAACTGCTCCATAATACTGTAGCGTTGTGTCACAATTCAATCTGAAGTCTCCCTGTTATACTAGCAGTGTCAGCCGTAGCGTAGAATCTGACGCTATAACGTGCTTCTCAGGTGGCGAGAAAATCACTTTTGTCAGACGTCTAAAATTGCTAATATCTTCTAAAATAACTCCTTGAAATTGTTCAAATTTACTACACTGCTTAATGTAGCACTGCACAATATAATTAGCTTATAGGCAACCGCTAACTGTTCATAGCCACTCTTGTAGACGCGTTATAATGTGCGTTTTAACTTCACCTAGTTTTACTCACAGTAAACTTGCACTGCTTGTCTGCTCGAATCACGTTTAATGCGGTGGCTTCACCACGCGTTATAAAGACGACTCTTTCTACTAATGTCACTCGACGTCTCACCAAAACGACTATATAATCACTGAAGATCTGACGATTTGAGATATGCGATATGAGATCTGACGATTGAGACTCCTCTCTTCTGCGCAAGGCCTTTTATAAACTTCATAAGGGGCGTATCCATCCCTTCCATAGCGTGTTACTGCGTCATCGCTCGAAGTTCCAACTTCGTCAATACGTGACGGATTTTCAAACTTCAAAAACTGGAAATAAATTTCACCAAAATTCCAAATCAATGCCTCTACTGCAAATGGATTTCCACAATTCTTCATTCCAAAAAGTATTAAAAATACCATAGTTTCAGCAATCTCCGTCTTCCTTCAAACAATCGTTTATTGGTTCGAGCCTCCCCTCCAATAGCATAATTTCTTCCTCAGCATGATTCCACGTTTCCTGCGACTGCGTCGTAAATCTCGGATCTTTCTCGAATAAATGCTGACGTCATTAGGATTCTCAGCTCAAGTAGCCTGCTCGTCTGCGTCATCCGTGCTTACGTCATGACCATCCACGTCATAACTATGACAGCCATAACTTTCTTCATAATTTCCAAAATAGCCACCGTGGTCTCACTATAATTCAATTACGGGGGCAGTACCAATATCTCAGCTAAACACAAAGAAAGGAAAAAACAGTATAAGTTAATGTATGAGCCCCTTAGCACCATTTCCAAAAGTGAAAACAGAATGTTGATATCTTTAACGGTTTAGAAGATATTGGCGAGTAACATCTTAAGTGAATAACCCTGTATACCGTGCCTCCTTGAGGACCTTGAGCAGAAGGCAGGAGATACAATGAAAATAAAACAAGAGGTCTGACCCCTCGACGAATGAGGGATTAGGAAAGATGAGACAAGGACCAATTATGGTGAGAAAGGAAGAGACTCCCTAGGCCTCGGATACCCTAATACCGTCGGGATCCGAAAAGAACAAGAGTTGACCAAGAGAGGTCGACAGGAAAGAAGACGGAGAGCGCCCGGCACAACTAAGTGGAAGCAATGCCGGACACAGCTGGGGTCCCGTGGTCGCCAACCCACGTCCCACTAGATGTGAGCCCCTGGGGGTACAACACTATTGGCGAGACCCTGGTAAAGCCTTGTGCACTTCAAATGGTTGAAATTGTTCTCGTGTTAAGTTTGTGTAACCATCTGAGAAGGTAAACAAAATGTTAGTTACATAATTGATCCATTATTAATTTACTTTGTGAAAGAGGTGGGGGAATAGGTGAAATTTTAAGTTTACTTTTAGGGGAGGTGCGAGCGTAGAACGGTTAAGAAGGCTTTGTGGTCAGTGTTGGCACTTTGTGAGACAAGTTTAGCTTCAAATGAATTAGTAATGGGAATTATACAACTTGTGTGAAAATCTCTCCACAGAACATTCTTGGTAATCAGAATACAGAGCACTTGAAATTCTTGAGTTAATCATCAGTTTAATTGAACGCAAACTGACTAAGCAAATCACACCAATTATCCAATGCTCCTGTGCTAATCACGACGAAATGTGATCGGAATGTAATTTCCTTTTGATAATTTGGACGCTCACAGATATATGTTGCTCGTTAGTTGGCTAATGCAGGCCTATTATGTGGAAGACCATAACCATATACGTGTGACAATTTATCATGCATATTCAAGCAATCCTTTTGGTATGGAAGGTCGGAATGGAACAGGACATATCAGAAACGTTTGTTGCTGAGAGGGGAACTGAGACAAAAATATGTGCTTTCAACACAGCTTTTCAATTTAGCGCTGGAAAGAGTGATTCACCAATTATCCATTAATCCCAGGGGAACCATACTTAACAGATTAGTACGACAAGTACCATATGCTGACGATGTGGCTATTATTGCAAGGAATGAATGAGCTCTTGAAGAAAGCTATGACATGTTGGAAGAGAAAGCACAGGATCTAGGATTGGAAGTGAACATAAGTAAAACTAAATATATGAAGATGGGAGATGCTGAGGGAGCAAGAAAGAATCCATTGTAAGATTACATGGAAAGGAATATGAAAGAGTTGAATCTTTCAAATAACAGCAGACCATAAAACATCGGTGGAAATCCAGGAAAGGATAACAAGTGGGAACTGATGCTTTTACGCCTTGCATAATATATTCAAATCTAGGAACGTCAGCAGGAATTCGAAGCTAAACATACAGGGTCTTTCATATAAAATAAGAGCGCCAAGCGGCGGCTTTGTTATCCGCTGGTGCGGTGACCTTGGCCGATCTTGTGGCGCGCGACGGCCCCTTGCTTTAAGCGGGTGTACAATCCTATATGGTATGCTACAGATGCAGCGGCCTTGCTAGCGTGTGTACAATGCTGAAATCTTACTTTAGAGTTAGTTATTGTTGTTTTAAGGGGTGGAACTACGAGGAACGAGGAACTACACAGATTAAAGTATACAAATTTGGAATGAAATTTAAAATTTAGAGATGAAAAGACCGAAAATTAATAAAGCAAACAAAAACTAATAATTATAAAAATAACTAAAATTTACGGAAAAACAAAAATTCATCATTCAAAAACGAACAAGTCGTTGAGTCTTACCTTATAAAAGATGTTGGAAGTGTCGTCCTTCCTGGGTTATTCAGGGATTGTATACAGGGATTCTGGCTGACGCGAGTGATTTCTGCCACTGTAATGTTTCTGATTGCCAGCGTAATGTTTTCTTTCAGTTCCTCCAAAGTGTGAGGATTTGTTCGACACACTTTTTCTTTCACCATGTTAGCACTTGAGGTTTAGACTGGCGACTGAACACCTGCACGCTTATTGCAAGGTCAAGTTTGGTAATGTCAATCTGTTATTATTATACAGTCCATCGGAACTTGAAAAGAAAAAAAACAGCCCTCGTATGTACTATGCGCGCGCTTTCAATACTACAGTAGGGGGCCGTGGCGCGCCACAAGCTCGGCCAAGGTCACCGCAGCTGTGGATAACAAATCCGCCGCTTGGCGTTCTTATTTTATATGAAAGACCCTGTACGTACACAACAGTACTAAGGCATATAGCTATGGCTCAGAATGCTGGGTGATGACCACCAGAGAAGAGCATTGGCTGTTACGGTGGCAAAATAAGATATTTGGGGCAGGGAGATATCAGGTTGAACGGAGATTAAGGACAAATGTTAAGTTACACTGATTGTTTAGTCAGCCAGATATTGTAGTAAAAATTAAGCAGGGGAGAATCAGGTGGTCTGGTCATGTGCAGTGAGTGCCAGAAACTAGCACAGTCAAAAAAGGTATCTAGGAAAACCTGATGGGGGAGGGAGAAGAGGAAGACCCAGGAAAAGATGGATCGACGCTGTTATAGACGATCTGAGAAATCTGGGTGTTAAATGCTGGAGGGGGAAAGCTGCGGACTGAGATGAATGGAGGTGGGTGATCGAGGGGGCCAAGGACATACATTTTCTGCAGCGCCAACCAGTAAGTAATTTACCATGCATATTCCAGCAATCCTTTTAGGTTTACTTCGTGTCTGGCGGAACTCCGTGTGATACTAATCTAATAACACTGTTTTCGTACTAAGACCCCGCAGCCTGGTGATAAATAGTAAAATGGACTTAACGTCCAGGTCATTTTCTCATAATAATAATGATAATAAAGAACATGTAATTGACTAAATAATTGTAAAAAATGATTGGAAAGAGGAGTAAGTGTAATAAAAGACACTGCCTATATCTCATTGGCTATAAGGAAAGTAGAGAGGAATCTTCTTTGCCGCATAGCACTGTAGGAAAATCGGAGCACATCTGCGAACTTCAGCTCTCCCGTGCTCCTGAGGGTGCAATAGTATCACTTTTCGCCACAGCGCTGTTCGATATTTTGTTCGTGTGCCAAACGGCCTAAATCTAGAGAATGGAGAGGGCTGTCCAAAAGAATTTTGAGCAGCGTAAGATGAAACATTTTCACAATTCCTCTCCAGAACGCTGGTAGGGGTGGCGTGATGCAGCCCGCTTTGCCAGTCAACAATAGACTTATTTAAATCATCTTACAGTTACACTTTAATTACTAGCATCTCTGGACCCCTAGTACAACAGCGAAAATATTTCGACACGATTGGTTCTAGGGCCTCAAATCGTGTTTCTTGGGTCCCTTTGTCTGTTATTTATAGAAATCTACTCCGTTTCACCAAACTGAACCAGAGTTTACGTCCCAGTTTTGTTTCTTGCTTTGCGAGGCTTAAAATGTTACTATATTGGTCCTTCTATGATAAATTCGATATTTAGTCTACCTGCCAAACGGCCTAAATCTAGGGAATGGAGAGGGCTGTCCAATTTCAAATAGATAGTGTTACATGCAGGGTTTCGAATAGTAAGTTCGTAAAATTTGTTTCAGATCAGTGAACTGGTGAAGATTTGTGCTAAAGGGCCAAAATCTAGAGAAAGGAAAGGGCTGTCCAAAATTTCAAGTGGACAGTGTTACCCGCAGGGTTGCAAATGGTAAATACTTAAAATTTTGTTCAGATCGGTGAAACGGTGTAGATTTGTGTCAAAGGGCCTAAATGAAGGGAATGGAGAGGGCTATGTAAACTTATTGTCCACCAAAATTGACGCCGGAATTATACCAATACTCACTTATGGGATTAAGGTAGTTTAGCACAAACTAAGCATTGGAGATTTCCTAACACTTGAGAAGGTCGAAGTAAGATATCTGAAGGCAGTACTTGGAGTTTCTAAATTCACCCGCTCAAGGCTGGCGAACTTGCTACAGAAAATGAAAATCCTCAGTCTGCTTCCAGTCGACCGACTGGGTCAGGGAATGGAATTAATGAAGCCCTCATCTAGCGGCGAGGATATGAACTGTGCCGGCTGCCGAAGCCTATCGCACTCCCCTGGGGCAATTATTAAATGAATAATAGATGAAATGTAATGACTGTGGAGAGTGTTGCTGGAATGAAATTTGTGACAGGGAAAACCGGAGAACCCGGAGAAAAACCTGTCTGCCTCCGCTTTGCCCAGCACAAATCTCACATGGAGTGACCGTGATTTGAACCACAGACCCAGCGGTGAGAGGCCGGCGTGCTGCCGCTTAAGCCACGGAGGCACACTAACTTGCTAGAGAGCCCTTCTTATTAGAGGATTTGAGATACAAGTTCTTGCTGCCATGTACGGACACCTGGAAGAGGTCAGTAGAGATAAAATATTTGGATGGAGTTTTAGTCAACAGAGGCCATGACAAATAGAGCCTGGACAGAAGCGAACCAAGACTTAGGACATTATGTCAATTCACTAGTGGTGCAAGGCTACCACCACCTCATTTGCAAGACGAAATGCTTCCACGAACCCAACCCGATGTGCATCTGTACATTCTGTGACCTGAATTATGAACGCTACCATGTGATTAACTGCACAAGCCGTGGAAAATTCCCCAATGACTTCTGCACAAACTGATCAATACACAGGTTATTGTATCTTTTGCAATTTGCACAATTTTTGAGCATAGAGACCTTCCTTGTGGTGTTCACTACACCCCACCTAAATATCAATGCAATCGGTTAAACAGTGTCGGAGCTCATTAATCTCGGTCATATATACATTCCATTTTTAGCCTATTTTCGTTCATGAAACCAGTCGTTCCATGAAAAACTATACAGCCTCTATCAACATACAACATTTCAGTTTGATTATTAAAAAAGATTCGAAGATATTGAAAAACGTCTAAATATTTCGGATGGTCACCATGTTGGATTTTTATACAGGGTGTATTTGATATGATGGAAGTCCTTTACACTGGTGATAGAAGATGGTATTCTAAGCAAATATCTTCATGAAATTAAGTCGGATCTTAATTAGTGTAGGTGGAATTAAATCACAAAAATCGTCGATCAATGTCTTGGAAACGGGCTTTCACTTCGTTCCCCTCAGCCGCAGAGCTGACTTCTCCCCGTCACACTCCCCTCCTACGCTGAGGAATGTTGACCAGAGTCTCAGTTGAGTGACCTCCTCGCCTTGTCTGCCAATGACATTGAAATACACAAACCGAGCCTATGAACAGCTGATTCACACCTTCATGGGGGAGTGGCTACATGACTAGTGATGGTGGATCTGTCTATGATTTTGCCAGCTTCATGGACTATGCATAGAAAATAGAAATCCTAAAGATTTGGTAAATTAATTTAAGGAACTGTTGGTCTATCTTTGTGTGAAGATAGTGCAACAACTCTAATAAACATATTAATAATACTAATAATAGTAATAGGCTTTTAGACACACTAACTTCTTTTATGTTTCTTTTGTTATGTCGAGTTGCCAGACTTTAATGTACGTAGGATTTCTTGTATGTGCCATGAAATCCATGGACATGATCGTATTAGATCCCATTCATTTACTACATGACTGAACGTAGATCGCACCCTCGGGAAGGTTAGCACTCTACCACCAGAACTACACATGCTGACTCTTATTATTATTATTATTAGACTATTATTATTATTAGACTATTATTATTATTATTATTATTATAACACTGTATTATAACAATGTATTTGTATTTTATTTTCATTTTCGTGTATTTTCATATGTATTTACATTGTTGATGGACCAATAAATCAACCCTCCCCCCCCCCCCCCCTCTCCAGTTAATGGCCACCCGAGGGCTGGAGATGGGATGGGACAATTCACAATATGAACATGTGGTACCGCACTAGTATTAAATCTTGGAAGTAGTTTTCCATGGGTTCCCACTTCTACCCCAGGCAAATGTCGGGATTGTTCCTAACTTTAGGCCACGGCCGCCATCTTCTCAATAATCATAACCGCTGGCAGTGCAGCCCATGAAGGGCCTAGGCCTACCAAGCGACCGCTGTCCTGCCATTTGGCCTGCAGATATTAGGGTGACGCGTGGTCAGTGCATCGGGTCCCCTCGGCCATTAATCTTGATTTTCCTGACTCGGACACTGCCTCACTGTCAGACAGCTACTCAATTGCCCTCACGAGGCATAGTGCACTGCGTCCCAGCCCTCACGTCAGTTTCTAATATCCCTGATGGAGCCAGGAATCGAACCCAGGGCCTCCAGGTGAGAGGCAGTTGCACTGCCCCAACACCACAGGGCCGGCGCCTTCTTCCGAATCCTCACCTGAATTACAAATACCCACATTACTACAGAATCCACAAAACACAAGTTATCACACAAATTCTACCCACACCCAGCTACATGGGGCTAAATGACCAAAATCGCCAAGCCTCTCAAACAAAACATCAAGTATTTTACTTCCGTCCTAAATGCCTAGTTCTGAACAGACTACGGGATGTCGGAATTTTGTCACACTGCATTTCATTAAGTGAATGTTTTTAGAATTTTCAGAAACTAGTCAACAGAAGGTCCGACACGGACGCCAATGATACATCAGGGCTGAGTATCGAAATTATTTTATACATGAACATCAATCAATGAATTCCACACTTACAAAGTAGGCTACACAATACTACCGGTCCTAACGTCCCAAGCCATTGCGTGCGTTGTCAACAACAACAACAAAAACAAGAAGAACGGAAATGCACATTCTCTTACGAGACGGTAGAGCTCATCCTCATAACAGCTGATAGCCTACCACCCCTCAAGTCAACCGGTAAGGTCAATGCTCCGATTACGTAACAACTTCCCCTACGCGCGTCGTCTCTCCTGGCTCCGCCTCGTTTACCCCAGCCTGCCGCACCACTTTCTGCCTGATTAGTTTCTGAAATAACTAAAAACATTGACTTTTTAATGATTAATTATCAATTTCAAGATAGGTGACAATTTTTTTTACCTAGGAAGCTTAGAATAGTCTCTTCTATCACCAGTGTAACGGACTTCCATCATATCAAATACACCCTGTATAAGTAGAGCTCACAGTTATGTACCATCACATGAAGGTTATTGTGTAGGTGTAGAATTCAAACTTCAATCGCATGATTAGGACACAAGAAATGAAAACCAGATTTTAAATGTTCGCACAGCTGCCATCTTCTGGTTATGGAAACAATTGAAATTAATTAGATGCCAGTGGATCAAAATTTGTATAAGCTTTTACCGTACCAAGTTTTACTGCGCTCGGATGATTAAATCGCGAGAAATGTCCATTTAAATATTTATATTTCACGTTACCGCCATGTTGGATTTGTGCTCACCAGGTTATTGAAAGTCCCACAGGTGACCTTATGTTCATTGCCTCTATCAAAATACAAAATTTCAGTTTGATTGTTATCATAAATAGATATTGAGAACCGTCTAAATATTTTGGATGTTTGCAATGTTGGATTTTTAGCCTACTTTCGATGTTTGCAAAAAATGAAAGTAGTCTTATGAGATCTACACAGGGCCAAAAATTGAGTGCCTGTCTGGGAGTGAGTGTGTGTGATTTGGTGTCTGTCACCCCTCCGCTCCCGATCAATTCGAACACGATGAAACCGAATTTAATGAAATTTGATACAGAGGAAGCACTAGCAAAGGGCACCTCAGTGTCATGTTTATATCGCCGCCATCTTGATGGAAACGTAATGGCAGCCACCCAAATTTTCCAAGCTTAGATCGAATTACGACTAACCTAATCATCTGATCTCTACCAAATTTTGTAACAACATACCTCCGTGTGGGAAGCGTCTTTCGACAAACCTACAAGATCATCAGCTCAATACTTTGAGGATGGCGGCCGTATTTGTGTACAAATCTATTCCCCCTATCAATTCAAACATAACGACGCCAAATCGACCCACCTTTGGTACAGAGGTAGCACTAGCAAGGGACAACTCAGTGTCATGTTGTATATCACCGCCATCATACAAAAAATATGGCGCCCACCGAAATGTTATGAGCTTAAATCAAATTATGACTAACCTAATCATCCGATCTCTACCAAATTTTGTAACAATATTCCTTAATGTGGGAAGCATCTTTTACCCAAACTACAAGGTCATCAGCCAAATAGTTTCAAGATAGCGGATGTATGAATCATGTAAGTATTATAGCCTAACCGTAACTTACGATTCAACGTGGCCTGGCCTTACCAAATACGGTCATCGTACATGGGGAAGTTTAAACTGTCCTCAAGGAGGTGACCGGTAGAATATTAGCATTTTTAGCCTACATTTCACATTTTGCAAAAATGAGGAAAAAGTAGACTTATGAGATCGGGCAAATATGTGTCTGTCTGTCTGTCTGTCCTTCTGTCTGTCTGTCTGTCTGCCTGTCTATCTGTCCTTCTGTCTGTCTGGCTGTGTGTGTGTGTGTGTGTGTGTGTGTCCTATCAACTCCTAAACGGCTGCAGCAATCGAAACAAAATTTGGTAGGAGTAAAGATCTATACCTGAATATCTTACGGCCATATTTGAAAATGATGTCAGTACTACCAACTGCTGAAAAATCGCAATTGAAATTTGAGCTCCATGTTGGATATCTTGGAATGTATGAATGGGAGCTATTTCAAAATTGGCACACGTATAGATAATAATATTGCAGTTTAAATTCCAGGAGGCCAAATATGGCAGTGTTGCCAAAATGATTATAAGCCTGCTGATAGGTCCAAATTTTAAATGCATATAACTTCTACACTATCAATTGGATTTCAACCAAATTTCGTATGTTCTATGTGTACATAAACAGATATCACTGAGTGTATTCTTAAGAGCCATCAGGGCTGCCAACTGTTAATAAATGCACTCCATTTTTTTATCCAAATACCCATATACCTGAAAGCAAGCCGACAGCATTAAACTATGCACACGTATAGTACCTGACATTCTATATTAATTTGGAGTAACTTATAGACGTCAGTGCTACCAACATGATTCTAGGCCTGCTGAGAGGTCCAACTTTAAATACATGTAACTTCTATACTATCATTTGGATTTCAACCAAATTTCGTGTGTGCTATGTGTACCATAACAGATGTGACTATGCCGATTCTTAAGAGTAACTAGGGCTGCCAACTGTTAATAAATACTGTCTCTATTTTTGTTACCCTAATATCAAAATATGAGAAAGTAAGCAAGCCAATAGCTCTAAATTTTGCACACGTATAGTACCTGGCATTCTAGATTAATTTGGAGTAACTTCTCCAGTGCTGCCAACATGATTCTAAGCCTGCTGATAGGTCCAATTTTAAAATGCATGTAACTTCTATACTAACTAAAGCATTTCATTCAAAATTGACACAACAATAGATCATATTATTTCAGATGATTTCTGACGAATACATGTATGTCATTGTTGCCAACATGATTTTACGTGCGCTGTTAAATCCAATGTTTAACTGCATGTGACGTCCATGCTATCCATTGGACTTCAACCAAATGTTGTATTCTGTACCTTAAGAGATGGAACTAAGAATATATTCAGTCACCAGGGCTGCCAACTGTAGTTCTCTGTTAGGCTACATTATGCCAGGTATACAGTATTTCGAACTAATTAGAAATTTCGATATCACCAACTTAATTTCGTCATTATTCTAGATAGATCCATATAGACTAATCATTGGCATGAATCTTAAATTTTAAGAAAAGTTTGTATTCTGTACCTTAAGAGATGGAACTAAGAATATATTCAGTCACCAGGGCTGCCAACTGTAGTTCACTATTAGGCTACATTATGCCAGGTATACTGTATTTCGTACTAAGTAGAAATTTCGATATTACCAACCTAATTTCGTCATTATTCTAGATAGATCCATGTAGACTAATCATTGGCATGAATCTTAATTTTTAAGAAAAGTAGGCTCTATAGTTCGTCACGGAACTTATTGTTAAATATAATATGTAACCGCAGTAGTGACTAACAGTTCAGGCAAGGTCGGAGTCGGCCGAAATAGTACTATGACCTTACCGAGTTTCATTGAAATCGCTCCAGCCGTTTAGAAGTTATTATGGGGGAACACACACGGATGGGCGCACACACACACTCACACACACGCAGATTAACGGTGATCTCATAAGCCTATTTTTTTTCATAAATGAAAATAGGCTGAAAAATGGCTTATAAAATCACTTTTTGTCCGCGTGCGTGCCCCTAATAAAATCTAAGCGGCTGGAGCGATTTCAATGAAACTCGGTGAGGTCATAGCACTATTTTGGCTGACCCCGACCGTCTCCATCAAATTTTATAACGTCTCACCAATCCAACATGGTGGCTGTGTGAAATATGTCACCGGCATTCTATATCTCCGAAACAATTACTGATAACACCCTGAAATGTATACGTTGATAAAGGGCACTACTAGAAATTCACCTATGAAACTTTCAAAAAACTGTTAAGTACAACACGAACATGGCGGCCAAGTGAAGTTGAAACAATTTAATAGACTTTTCTCGCGATTTAATAATCTGAGCCCAGTGAAATACGATACAGCAAATTTTTATACACATTGTAATGCACTGTCATCTAATTTAGTTCAATTCTTTATATAACCTCAAGATGACGGCTGTGTGAAGTTTTGAAATTGAGTTTCTATTTCTTGGGTCCTAATTATGCGATCGAAGTCAACGTTTGATTAAGGAACCTACGCAATAATCGTCATCTAATAGTACCGTACTGCGCCCGAATAAACCCATCAGTACTTATATCCGCTGCACTGTAAAGGATTGCAGACATGTAAATTACCCAGCTCACAAACTTACCATGCCTACTAAGTAAAATTGGGAATTTCGGGAACATACAGGATAGATATTATTCGTAAGAAAATAGTACTACCAGCCAAGGTACAAATTTCTACTATCATTTACATTTAGAGCAAATCGAGAAACTCCAATCTCGAGGGGTGATAAGGTCTAATCTATAGTGAGCGTCTGTATCTATACCTCGCAGTACTATTTTCGACGATGACGACAATGAAAACGGTGTCAGTTAAGATAAAAGTTGACTGAGTCGCTAAAAAGCGCCAGCAGTTTATTGTGCTGAAACAAGTACAATAAAACTGGCTTCCTGCCTGAATATGGTGTCCCCTTGACACTCTCCCAAAAATAAACTTCAAAAATAAACTTGCACGTGGCACTGATGTAATAAGAAATGTGAAACGGCGTGATACTAAGCATTACCCTACTTTATACAAATCCGCTTCAACTCTGAACCGTAGTTCCATATCTAAGCAAAATCATTCATTAACTATGTGCATATATACATTCATTTATGGTTTGCACAAATTATACTCTCTATTGTGTCGAAAAGATTAAATTGTCTATCTTTCAATGAGTCTTTTATCTACTCAACTTCCTTAACAATCAAATAACAAACATACACCGCAACTATCGTGTTGAAAGTAATAAATACTCGTCTTAATCAATTGAACATAAGTGACGAACATTTAAGTTAAGCACTGTTCCTTTTATCTTTTATCTTTTGATTATAAAATACTGAAAAATTTCTGAAATTCTTTACTGTGTTAATAATTCTCTGATAAACGTGAATACTAGAAGTGCATGGCATTAACCTTCATTCTCACACTCCTCTTTCAAAATTATACAACAATCACCTCATCTCTTAAACACCCTGTACAGAATCTTCCTTTAATACACTCAAATAACTTCACAATCATTGCGATCAATACTAGAAAAACTTGAGACTCCTCAGCCTCCTCTCGTAAAAATACGTAACTCATTTACGTCTATATCTCTTTACTTTTCACGGTATTTCAACTATAAACTTCCATTTCAATATACTTTCTTCCTAACTTTAACACTCTTCTCTATCCTGATACAACTTCACATCGTGCTTACAATTCCACTTCTGCAATAAATTTCTGTATTTTCACTTTCTGATCACCCTGTGATATAACTTTGTTAACTTTCTTTTTCACGTGTTTAAATTCAGTTTTACATTCAATTACAACCTTTAAAGAAATATCCGTAAGAATTCATATTTTTAACAAATGATATAAGTTTGACTTCCATCCATGAATATATTTGTTTAACAAATTCATCTATGCTTTTTAATGCTCTAAATTCATTAGACATATGTGTATAAGAGTTCTCGTAATACTTTCGTTCATAATTAGTTGAAAATAAATTTCTGACACTCGAATCAACATCATGAGTTGTCGAAATATTCTTTACCCTTCGTGACATAACTTTTCAAATATGCGGTACTTAAATTTGCTTCAATATACTTCCTTTACTTCATTTACAATTATGCTCCTTCTTTAGTTCGTTCAACTTTATACTCCTTTTAAATAGTTCTCTCTACATTCTTTTAAACAATTCATTCTACATTCCTTTAAATAATTCATTCTACATTCCTTGAAATAGTTCATTCTACAGTCCATCGCTGCGATAAAACAGATTTAATTAGTTTAAATCTAACGCAAATATGAAAAATTCTACACGGTTTGACTCTGAAATGACTTTAGCGTTAATAGCAGCGCTATGCAAAATTTCGTCCAAGTGACTGAAATTTTCAAGAACAAGAAAAAATAACTCCTAAGAAAAATACGAAGAATTACTACTTCAAAATTTACATAATTTAATTATACTGACAAAATTATACTGTTGAAATAATACGAACAAAATTATACGGTTGGTCAATTGGATAATCACAGAACATAACTACAATTCTACATTATATAAAACAATCCTTCTCTACCTTGAGTTGACTCTGGTCTGGAGAATACCTTCGTCTCGCCTGCCAAACCAAACGTGTCTCGGAGCTCATCGTATCGCCCACAGCTATGAAGACCGGTTTGTGTCAGAACCAGCTGGCCTCTTCCCTCAGTGGAACAAGGTCGGTGACGTCCTCGGTGAACGACCTCGCCGTGAAACAGTCCGCTCTGCCTGCACTCCGTCTCCCGTTCACTGCAAGTCGTCTGGCTTCGACTCCCCATCTCTTCAGAATTGACATCTCGTTTCTTCAGAATTGACATCTCGGTTCTTCAGAATTGACATCTCGGTTCTTCAGAATTGACATCTCGTCTCGGGTTGAAAATTGTCGTTCATACAAGCGTTTGCGAGTATTCAAGATGTATTAGAACTCTTGTAGAAAAGTAGAGGTTTGTTCGGTGATTTTGCGCATCACGTGGATGTTCTGCTGTGCCTTCCATAATAGTGAATTCTGGAATTCAACTGTACATCTTTGTAGTTTCCACTTCCCTATGCTTTAGCTTAGCACATGGTAATTCTCATTTAACTGATGATATATTTAAGACTTCTCCGTTGCTGCTTTATAACTGGCATTTTTAATGTAATGTTCAAGTATGCGTTCAAACGTAGTAATAGTGAATATCTTCTTGTCGAAATGTATTTATATATGCGATGTGAAAACAACTTTGTATTAAGCACTGTAATGTTTGGCTATATACTGTTCTATTCTGCGTGATAAATGTAGCTTGCTCCTCAAGTTACAGTCTTGCTGTACTACACTCTACTTCACTTCCAACTTTGATAAAACGTAGCACTGTTATAATAATACTGGCTTCTTCTCGAGGTCTTGACTCGATGAAATCTCAAATTGGAAAGAACTCTCTCGTCCCGTTCTCTGCGCTCGGCAAGTTGCAGTCTCTGCCTCCCCTCTCGTGGTGTGACGTAACTTCTACCACCTCTCCTCACTTCAGTCCGTAGTTCGACCTTCGTCTCTTCCCCTCTTTCATGACGTAACTCTCGCTTCAAGTGGCGTGATGTCTCTCGCAATGTAGACCTCCCACATTCGTATAATAGAATATATATCCATCTTTAAATCATTCCTTCTTTCTTGCCTTTCATAATTGCATAAGATGTATAGTATTTCACTCATTTCCATACAGATTTTCCCATATTTCTCGAATTTTTAATGAATAAAAGATTTTCATCCACTCTTTTATATTTCCTGGGTCTTGGTTCATATCCAGATTGGTTCTTTGGTAATGGCCTTAAATAAATTCTGGCGCATTTCCCCGTTGCTAATTTAAAGTAAAGTATAGCCTGTACTTTCTTTAATAACAGTAAGTTTCTCTGTTCTTGAGACTGAATTTATTTATTTTACTGTATCTTTGGGTAAAATCTTTTTAATTTGGAATGGTTGAATTTTCCAATGGATCTGTTATCTTCAACTCTTGCAATTTTATAACAATTGTTACCGTAGACTGTATCTACTTTGAACGGTCCTCTGAAAAGGTTACTGGATTTGATATACACCTTCTTCAGTACGTCTGCTTTCACAGAAATCCTGACTAATACAAGGTCACCTCCTCGTAGCGGTCCACTGAATCTCTTCCCTTATAAACGTTTCAATCTCTTCTCAGCCGCTTTGTTCAACTGGACTCTCGCTGCTTCGATTCTCTGGTCCATCGGTGGTTCGTTATCTTCCGGAATATTGAAGATTCCGTTCCATGGTCGTACGGGTTTCTCTTCAAAATGCAACATAACTGGAATATCGTTGGTGCTCTCCTGTCTCGTGTTATTTATGCAAAATTCTACTAGTGGTACAATCTTCACCCAATTCGCATGATTATCCGCACTATACAAGCGAATGTACTTTGAAAATTCAAGCATTGTTCTTTCAATAGGATTCGTCTCTGGGCTTCGAACTGATGAAAATAGGTGAACAATATCCAACCTATCCATCGCTCCCTGAAATTCTGCAGACGTAAATTGGGTCCCATGGTCTGTTAAAAGTCTTTCTGGTTTTCCCAACTTTGGAATAATGTTCCTCTCCAGGTGATATAAAACAGTTTTCGTTGTTGCTTTCTGCATCGGATTAAGCATTACAACTTTGGAAAATACATCCATTGTGACTAACACATATTGGTTTCCTCTGTCTCCCTTAGGTGCAGGTCCATAGATATCCTGACTAAACAATTCCAGTGGTTTCGTAGGAATAATTGCTTTAGGTCTTTCCTTCAATAGTTCAGAATTATATTTGTTTATCTGACACAGTTCACAAGATCTGATTACTATGGTTATGGATTCTCTCATATTAATCCAATAGAACTTTTCTAACATGGTATAGTATGTTTTGTCAACTCCTCCGTGGCCTATACTTTTGTGTACTAACCAAATTAGTGGCACAATAAGTTCTGGTGGAATGGCAACTCGTACTTTCGTGTGTCTAGCATCGATGTATTTACATACAGTTTCTCCCACGAGAATATAGTGTCTAGCTTTCCTTCTCGTCTCGAAGTATGAGGCGTGCCTCCTTGTCATTCTCCCTGACAAAAATCTATAAATGTTCCTGAATGGTGCATGCTTCTTTTGAAAAAGAGGAATTCTTCTCAGTTTATCCAGCGTTTCCTGATCTTCTGCATCTGTCTGGATAACATTAATTCTCACATCCTTCTCAGGAATCGGATGTCTGGAAAGAATATCCGCTAGCAGGTTGTCTTTACCAGGAACATGGACTATCGTGGCATCAAATTGTTGCAAAAACATGGTCCACCTGGTCATCCTATCGCTTGACAAGTTTAACTTCAACATGAATTCCAGTGCTTTGTGATCCGTTCTAATTATAATCTTGTGTCCCAGCAATAATTTCTTCCAGTTTTGTAGAGCATTTATGACGGCTAAAGCTTCAAGCTCCGTCGTAAAATAATTCAGCTCGTGCGTGCGTAACTTCCTACTGCTGAATGAAATATAGTGATGATTGCCATCTTGATCCTTCTGATATAAGACTGCACTAATACCAACTCGTGAAGCGTCTGTTTCTATGATGAATGTTCTTTCAAAATCTGGGTACTCTAACTTGGTGTTATCTCTGAGCATTTCCTTTGCTTGAATAAAGGCATTCTCAGCAGCTGCATCCCATTTCCATCTATTGTTTTTCTTTAGAAGCTCATGTAGTGGTGCCATGATCTCTGAATAACGTGGACAATGACTACTGAAAAACTGACATAGACCCGCAAAAGCTCGGATGTCTTTGATTCTCTTGGGTTTGGGAAAGTTCAATATCGCTTCGATCTTGTCTTCATTCGGGTGGTAACCGAATCTATCTATAGTGTGACCAAGAAAGTTGATCTTTTCTTGAAAGAAATGGCATTTATTCAATTTCACCTTGATGGTTGCACTTCTGAGGTTTTCAAATAGCTTCGTCAAATGCATGAAATGTTGCTCTGGCGTTTCTGAAGATATGATAATATCACCCACGTAGCAAATGGCAAATTGTTTTACTTCATCACTCAACTTGTCATCCAAGGCTCTGATAAGTGCTGGACTTGAATTTACCAATCCATATGGTACTCCTTGGTATACATAACAGGTTTGATTGAACATGAACCCTGTATAACATTTGCTGTCTTCTGTAAGCTCTATTTGATGAAATGCTGCAGTTAAATCAATCACTGAGAAACAGGTTTTATTCTTGAATCTCCTCAGTAGTTCTCTAATTTTTGGTGGTCTGTCGAATTCTTTCAGCAGAAGAGTATTTATGCCCCTGGCATCTAAACATAGTCTAAGACTACCATCTGCTTTCTTCACAACAGTGAGTGGGTTTAAATAAGGAGTGGCTTGCTTTCTTATAATCCCGTCTTTTTCCATGCCTTTTATGAGCTCTGTCACTTCAGCTTGATACTTCTCCGGTATTGGATACAATTTCTTCTGAAAAGGTGTGTCATCAGCGAGCTTGATCTGATATTTATATCATCTGATAATGCCTGGTTTGTCATCAAATACGTCTGCATAAGTCGTGACCAATTCTTCTAATTTCTCCCTCTGATCTTCAAAATTCTCAATTTTTCTGCCATAGTGAGGCATTCCTTCTGCTTCAACTTCCATAACTATCTTCACAAGATTTTCTTCTGTAGTTTCGTCAATCAGACTACACTCAATCTCCTCCTTCTTCGTATCCTCTGGTTGATGTTGTCCTTCATTAAATCTTATGACTCCATTTCGTAAATCAATCACAGCTCCAGTCTTCGTTATAAAATCAATGCCTAAAATAGCATCGAAATTTATTTGGCTCAAGACTATGAATATCTGCTCATATTTGTATTCATTTATGGAGAATTCCATTAATGCTTGGACTTTACATTTCATGGTCTTCTCGTTAAATACACCCCTGACTTTAATAGTTGAAACGGGCATTGCTATAAGTGAATTTCCATCCTTCAATCTGTGAAAACAGTTCTCTGATAAAATTGATACTGTCGCTCCCGTATCTAGTAGTGTTCTCAGGCATTCTCCTTCTGATATGATTTCTATAATGGGTAATCTCGCTACTCTTCCTGTTTTCGGCTCTTCTCTTTCATACAGGAGATCTTCATTCGTGGCTTCATATAACTCATTGATCTGGATTTCATGTCTGGTTACGGTGCTGTTTTCTTCCTCCTTCACTTTTTGGAATTTGAAGTTTTTTTTGTACCCCTTCTGGGTCTTCATTCCTCCGATCTCTGCTTGTTCCGGGCTGAGATTCTTGATTCTGGTTACGCTGTCCCTGATTTTGGTCTCTCGCGTTCCTTTCTCTGAGATTTCTTAGGTATTTTTGACTTTCTCTTTCCCTATCATCGTAATACCTTCTTACATTGTTGTTATTTCTCCAACCTTGATTTTGTTGACTTTGCTGTTGTTGTCTCAAATAATTATTCGTGTTCCTCCAGTTCTGATATCCCCAATATCCATAATTATTCGTAGGGTTATTTCGATTATAATATCCCTCTCTGCGATAATCATTGTTTCTGTTGTGGTAGCTATTTCTCCATCTTTGATTTTCATCCCATCTTTGATTTTGGTGTGATCTTCCTTCTCGAGGTCTCTGATAACCTGGTTGAAATCGATTTTGTCCGTACATTCTTGATCTCGTTGGGCCTACTCCATTTTTGTTCTCTTCTGTCTGCTGCGTTTGATCGATGTGGATGGTGTGAATCTCTCTCTGTTCCTGATTTCTACCTCTCTGGTTTTGGTTTCCAGTTGAGTTGTTGGACACATTAGACGTGTGATCCAGTCTCCTCAAAATTTCTGCCATCCCCTCTAAGGTTTTTACATTTGCTGAAATGAGGTGCCTCCTAACTTCCGTTGGTAACTGGCATGAAATAGCATGAACCAAGTCTTCTTCCGCCAAAGGAGGTTGCAAATACTGAAAGCGTGCTAATTGTTTCGTGAAGAAACTTGCGTACTTCGTTGGACTAGAATAAGCATACTTTTTAGAGTAAATTTCGGCTCGTATGTCTTGTTGAAGTTCCTTGCTCCAAAATCGCTTCTGCAGAGCTATAGCGAATTCTTCAAATGTCTGATAAGTGTACCTGAAAGCTCTGTGCCAAATTAACGCTTCTGAGTCCAAGTATTTTTCAACGACCCTCATATGTCTTTCACGAGGTATTCTATTGTCCTCTAAATACGATCGCATGTCTCTAAGAAACTCTACAGCAGTAATATTTCCTACTCCGCTGAATTTATTCGGCTTCTCATCGTTATTCTTAATCACAATAACGTTGGCATTTGACCTACTCTGGTAAGGTTCAAAGTCTCCTCCAAGTTCCCCTATTTCTGTTTGAAATGGCTCTCGACTAAAGTTGAAATTGGACTTCGGAATCTGCTGTTGACTAACCACGCTTTCCTTATCCTCTTCTATCTTGTCTGTCCTAGCCTCTAATTTCCTTATTTCTTCTTTCAATTTTTCATCTCTTGCTTGAAAAAATCTCGTTAAGTCTTTTCTGATGTCTTCCCTGACTTCAGCTCTTAACGTAGATGAAAATGTAGCATCCCCTATCGTAAGTGACCTTAATTGCTGTTCTATGTCGCTGGTTTCCTTATCCTGCTTTGATCGAATTTTCGACAGTTCTATGCTTATCTCATCGACTGTGCGTTTAACCTTGTTAAATTCATCTGAGTTATTTATATCTGTTTTATTAACAATGTCTGTCAGCGTGGCTACATTATTAATTTGCAATGTATCTATCCGATTAGGTAGATCTTCCCGTACCTTACTAACATTTATATTTGAACATAACTCTATGGCTTTAATGTCATTTGATAATTTATGATGAATTTCTGATACAATTTTAGTTGTGACTGATACGACCTCCTCCTTCATGTCCGTAACTGCCTTTACAATAGAAGCATTTATATCCACATTAATACCCTCTTCAATCAGTTTACTTTGACCTTCCAACTTGACCTGTAATTCACCAACAGTGTCATTTAGACTGTCAAGTTGCTCCTTGAGTTTGTTCTGGGCACCTGAAATGTGTACATGATGAGTATTGTTCTCTTCCTTAATGGAGCTAATACTAGCCTGTAATTTCTTTTCTAGCTCTATCATGTGATTACTGTTAGCTAATTGGACTTCTAACACCTTTCCTGCCATGTCGGATCTTAAATTTCCTACTTCTGTCTTCGTAATATTTATGTCCTGTTTGACTTGATCAAATGAATTTTTTAATTCTTCCTGTGCATGTCCTGCCCTCTCTAAAATCCTCTGTGCCTTTTCCTGATTTTTCCTAGCTTCTTCCTGAGCTTTTTCCTGATTTTTCCTAACCTCTTCATGAATTTTCTTAGCTTCTTCCTGAGCTTTTTCCTGATTTTTCCTAACCTCTTCGTGAATTTTCCTAGCTTCTTCCTGTGCTGCTCTTATTTCGGCTTGGATTTTTCTATCTTCTAATCTAGCCTGCTCCTGACTTAACCTGTCCTCCTCGCGAGCTTTTTCCTGAGCTAATCTCATCTCTGCTCTTATCCTATTTGCCTCTTCCAAAGCTAACTTGGCTTCTTCTCTTTCCTTTTCTCTAGCTAGTCTATCTTCCTTTCTGGCCTTTTCTAAAGCAAACTTAGCTTCTTCCTGTGCTAATGTTATACTAGCCTTAGTAAGTGTTTGAGCAACTGATAACTCTGCCTTGACTTCCGATTTTACAGTAGCAACAGATTTCTGAATCTCGGCTTTCATCTGTTTAGTGTTGTTGTGTGTCAATTGGTGGAGGGCTTCAAGGTCTTTGGTCAACGTACTTTGACCTTCCTTCATGGTTTCGAGCATCGTTCTAATGAACGTCATGTCGTTCGCAGACATAATTCTTCTTTCTTGAGAATAAGGGAAGTATCAACTACAAAAATTACCAGTGAATATCCAGATTGACCAACGTATACATTTTATACCAGTGATGGAACATATTGAACATCTTAATCCTACTTAAATCTATTTGAATCGCGAGTTATCTCGTATATCTTATCGTCCCATTTTACTGAACCGACATCGTTACATTCTATCATCCCACTTAACCTATGTTTAACAACATGAATTTACTTTTAAATTTAATATTACATGACAAATGTCGTTAGCTGGTTTTTAAAAAATATGCCTCACAACTATAATGTACTCCACTAATCTGCTGATGTTGTGTTCATCTCAACAATCATTAAATTTGGGATCGGCATTTTTCTTTTTCTCAAAACTAATATGGCCTCACTCTCGAGTACTTCCAAACTGCTTCTCTCGAGTGCTCTTTCGAGTGCTCTTTGGAGGGCCCCACGGATGGGCTTGCCATTTAAATAATTATCTATCTATATGCGCCCGAATAAACCCATCAGTACTTATATCCGCTGCACTGTAAAGGATTGCAGACATGTAAATTACCCAGCTCACAAACTTACCATGCCTACTAAGTAAAATTGGGAATTTCGGGAACATACAGGATAGATATTATTCGTAAGAAAATAGTACTACCAGCCAAGGTACAAATTTCTACTATCATTTACATTTAGAGCAAATCGAGAAACTCCAATCTCGAGGGGTGATAAGGTCCAATCTATAGTGAGCGCCTGTATCTATACCTCGCAGTACTATTTTCGACGATGACGACAATGAAAACGGTGTCAGTTAAGATAAAAGTTGACTGAGTCGCTAAAGAGCGCCAGCCGTTTATTGTGCTGAAACAAGTACAATAAAACTGGCTTCCTGCCTGAATATGGTGTCCCCTTGACACTCTCCCAAAAATAAACTTCAAAAATAAACTTGCACGTGGCACTGATGTAATAAGAAATGTGAAACGGCGTGATACTAAGCATTACCCTACTTTATACAAATCCGCTTCAACTCTGAACCGTAGTTCCATATCTAAGCAAAATCATTCATTAACTATGTGCATATATATATTCATTTATGGTTCGCACAAATTATACTCTCTATTGTGTCGAAAAGATTAAATTGTCTATCTTTCAATGAGTCTTTTATCTACTCAACTTCCTTAACAATCAAATAACAAACATACACCGCAACTATCGTGTTGAAAGAAAGAAATACTCGTCTTAATCAATTGAACATAAGTGACGAACATTTAAGTTAAGCACTGTTCCTTTTATCTTTTATCTTTTGATTATAAAATACTGAAAAATTTCTGAAATTCTTTACTGTGTTAATAATTCTCTGATAAACGTGAATACTAGAAGTGCATGGCATTAACCTTCATTCTCACACTCCTCTTTCAAAATTATACAACAATTACCTCATCTCTTAAACACCCTGTACAGAATCTTCCTTTAATACACTCAAATAACTTCACAATCATTGCGATCAATACTAGAAAATCTTGAGACTCCTCAGCCTCCTCTCGTAAAAATACGTAACTCATTTACGTCTATATCTCTTTACTTTGCACGGTATTTCAACTATAAACTTCCATTTCAATACACTTTCTTCCTAACTTTAACACTCTTCTCTATCCTGACATAACTTCACCTCGTGCTTACAATTCCACTTCTGCAATAAATTTCTGTACTTTCACTTTCTGATCACCCTGTGATTTAACTTTGTTAACTTTCTTTTTCACGTGTTTAAATTCAGTTTTACATTCAATTACAACCTTTAAAGGAATAACAGTAAGAATTCATATTTTTAACAAATGATGAATATATTTGTTTAACAAATTCATCTAAGCTTTTTAATGCTCTAAATTTCATTAGACAAATGTGTATAAGAGTTCTCGTAATACTTTCGTTCATAATTAGTTGAAAATAAATTTCTGACACTCGAATCAACATCATGAGTTGTCGAAATATTCTTTACATTTCGTGACATAACTTTTTAAGTATGCGGTACTTAAATTTGCTTCAATATACTTCCTTTACTTCATTTACAATTATGCTCCTTCTTTAGTTCGTTCAACTTTATACTCCTTTTAAATAGTTCTCTCTACATCCTTTTAAACAATTCATTCTACATTCCTTTAAATAATTCATTCTACATTCCTTGAAATAGTTCATTCTACAGTCCATCGCTGCGATAAAACAGATTTAATTAGTTTAAATCTAACGCAAATATGAAAAATTCTACACGGTTTGACTCTGAAATGACTTTAGCGTTAATAGCAGCGCTATGCAAAATTTCGTCCAAGTGACTGAAATTTTCAAGAACAAGAAAAAATAACTCCTAAGAAAAATACGAAGAATTACTACTTCAAAATTTACATAATTTAATTATACTGACAAAATTATACTGTTGAAATAATACGAACAAAATTATACGGTTGGTCAATTGGATAATCACAGAACATAACTACAATTCTACATTATATAAAACAATCCTTCTCTACCTTGAGTTGACTCTGGTCTGGAGAATACCTTCGTCTCGCCTGCCAAACCAAACGTGTCTCGGAGCTCATCGTATCGCCCACAGCTATGAAGACCGGTTTGTGTCAGAACCAGCTGGCCTCTTCCCTCAGTGGAACAAGGTCGGTGACGTCCTCGGTGAACGACCTCGCCGTGAAACAGTCCGCTCTGCCTGCACTCCGTCTCCCGTTCACTGCAAGTCGTCTGGCTTCGACTCCCCATCTCTTCAGAATTGACATCTCGTTTCTTCAGAATTGACATCTCGGTTCTTCAGAATTGACATCTCGGTTCTTCAGAATTAACATTTCGTCTCGGGTTGAAAATTGTCGTTCATACAAGCGTTTGCGAGTATTCAAGATGTATTAGAACTCTTGTAGAAAAGTAGAGGTTTGTTCGGTGATTTTGCGCATCACGTGGATGTTCTGCTGCGCCTTCCATAATAGTGAATTCTGGAATTCAACTGTACATCTTTGTAGTTTCCACTTCCCTATGCTTTAGCTTAGCACATGGTAATTCTCATTTCACTGATGATATATTTAAGACTTCCCCGTTGCTGCTTTATAACTGGCATTTTTAATGTAATGTTCAAGTATGCGTTCAAACGTGGTAATAGTGAATATCTTCTTGTCGAAATGTATTTATATATGCGATGTGAAAACAACTTTGTATTAAGCACTGTAATGTTTGGCTATATACTGTTCTATTCTGCGTGATAAATGTAGCTTGCTCCTCAAGTTACAGTCTTGCTGTACTACACTCTACTTCACTTCCAACTTTGATAAAACGTAGCACTGTCATAATAATACTGGCTTCTTCTCGAGGTCTTGACTCGATGAAATCTCAAATTGGAAAGAACTCTCTCGTCCCGTTCTCTGCGCTCGGCAAGTTGCAGTCTCTGCCTCCCCTCTCGTGGTGTGACGTAACTTCTATCACCTCTCCTCACTTCAGTCCGTAGTTCGACCTTCGAATCTTCCCCTCTTTCATGACGTAACTCTCGCTTCAAGTGGCGTGATGTCTCTCGCAATGTAGACCTCCCACATTCGTATAATAGAATATATATCCATCTTTAAATCATTCCTTCTTTCTTGCCTTTCATAATTGCATAAGATGTATAGTATTTCACTCATTTCCATACAGATTTTCCCATATTTCACGAATTGTTAATGAATAAAAGATTTTCATCCACTCCTTTATTTTTCCTGGGTCTTGGTTCATATCCAGATTGGTTCTTTGGTAATGGCCTTAAATAAATTCTGGCGCAGTACGTAACTCTATAGCCTACATATATAAAAATTCAACATGATGACCATCCGAAATATTTAGACGGTTCTCAATATCTATTAACCTAATATCCATTAATCTATGATAGCAATCAAACTGAAATTTTGTATGTAAATAGAGGCTATGAACATAACTTCACCTATGGGACTTTCAATAACCTGGTGAGCGCAAATCCAACATGGCGGTGACGCGAAATATATTTAAATGAACGTTTCTCGTGATTTAACCATCCGAGCGCAGTGAACCTTCGTACGGTAAATGCTTGAACAAATTTTAATCCACTGACATGTAATTTATTTCAACTGTTTTCATAACCACAAGATGGCAGCTGTGGGAAATTTTAAAATCTGGTTTTCATTTCTTGTGTCCTAATCATGCGATTGAAGTTTGAATCCTACACCTACACAATAATCTTCATGTAATCGTACATAACTCTAAGACCCACTATACATATACACCGGACAAACTTGGGGATAGGCGAAAATAGGCAGAATATGCAGGTTTTCGTAGAAGGATCAGACATCATTTATTGCTATAAGGTATTTTATAATTGGAGCTTAATTAACTCTGTTTTTCGTCATTTTATGCCTATTTTAAACATTTTATTGTCTTATGGGAACGGTAACCTTCTTGTCATTTGGGGTCCATTTTTATACTTGTGGTCACACTGTCCTTATGCAAGGTTTGGACACTGATGTGTAACTATGTAACGGTCTGTTACTTCTTCACGCAAAATTATATCTCCCGCAGAGATTTTGGTTGGTTCCTCAGTTTAGGGGCTGCGACAACGCGGTCATGTAACCCCGTGTACTTAGGGATGGCTGTATTAGTCTGTAATTCAGGTAAGGACTGCAGACGGTCAATTTCAATCAGTAGTTCCTAATGTTGCTACCAGGTACTACCGTCAACGACACCTAGCTGTGAACTTGGCTACTAGATGCCACCCCAACCAGCAACTCGCAACGAACGTTGGAACTTCCCCTCCAAATGAAAGCATACTGAGGGATTTTAGCGCTCTTAGAAAATCCGACGACTTCGGCCGGCTTTAAAACCGCGACCCTGGGCATAGACATTCAGCATGCTACCAGTTCCGTCACCGAAGCCGCTTCCCACTTAGTCAGATGGAAATACTGAATCTGATCTCGTGCAAGTGCGTTGTCATGGCAACGTCTGATGGCTCATCCCTCATCAATTTATTAGTGTTGCCATGACAACCTCTGATAGCTCTTGGCATTTTCTTATAATTCCGAAATCATTTTTCTCATCCCTTGGCGTAATGGTGGGTCATATCAAAAATTATTTCAGATAAAAGTTTTAGGTAATTATTAGGGGAATATTGTCCATTTTGTACGGTTTTGATATTGTGCCTATTAAGAGAGATATGATTAATGTTTCCCGAAAAACCCACTTTTTCCCACCCCTTTGGTCAATGGTTGGTGCTATAAAAAAAACTCTTCAAACATAAATTTTTGGGCTTTATCCGACACATAGTATGAACGTTGAATGGGTTCCATATTTCACATATTAAGAGAGTTATAGCAATATTTCACTTTTTCGAAAAAAAAAAACATTTTCACCCCCTTCAACCGATTTAGCCCAGTAACGAACTCGACCGAGATTTTATAGGTATACATATTCGGTAAAAAATTCAAAGTGATTGGTGCAAAATTACGGCAGTTATCGTGTCCACAAGAAACTGATATATATATATGTATATATATATATATACATATACTAGCGGATCCGGCAGACGTTGTCCTGCAATCGAAATAAAGTGTTGTAAATTTGTTTCTTGAAGTACTTTCAGATACACAATATTTTTTTCAATTTCTGTTAACTACCTCTAAACTATCGTAAAATGAATTAACTAATTTAGAAACATTCGTGGGAACGTGCACAACAACTCATCCAAGGTTCATCGCAATCAAATGAATGGCATATGAACGCATACGGAATTTTGTTGAAACGATTCGTGCGCTGTCATTCACTTGTTGAATCTACTCGTTCGCTTCTACTGAGAAATGGATTTACTAAGTTACAAATCTTCACGAAAGTGTACACAACAACTCATCAAAGTTTCATCGCAATGGTGAATGGTATATGAACGCATACGGGATTTTGTTGAAACGCTTCACGCTTAGTCACTCATCTGTTGCATCTGCTCGTGCGTTACCTATTGTAAAATTGATTTACTAAGTCGAAAACCTTCCCTGGCGTGTACACAACAACTCATCAAAGATTCTTCGCAATCGGATGAATGGCAAATGAACGCATACGGGACTTAGTTTAAACGATTCGCGAGCCGTCACTCATTTGTTGAATCTACTCGTACGCTACCTATTATAAAATGGATTTATTAAGCCCAACACCTTCCCTGGAGTGTACTCAACGATTCACCAAAGTTTCATCGAAATCGGATGAATGGTATATGAACGCATACGGGCTTTCTTGAAACGATTCGCGTGGCGTCGCTCATTTGTTGAATCAACTCTTGCGCTACCTATTGTAAAATGCATGTACTAAGTCAGAAACCTTTCCTGGAGTGTACACAATAATTCACCAACGTTTCATCGCAATCAGATGAATGGTATATGAACGCATACGGGAATTTGCTGAAACGATTCACGCGCCATCACTCATTGGTTGAATCTACTCGTGCGCTACCGATTGTAAAATTGATTTACTAAGCCAGAAACCTTTCCTGGATTGTACTCAACAATTCGCAAAGTTGCATCGCATTCGGGTGAAGGGTATATGAGCGCATACGGGACTTGTTTAAAACGCTCCACGCGTCGTCGCTCATTTGCTGAATCTTCTCGTGCATTACCTATTGTAAAATGGATTTACTAAGCCAGAAGCCTTCCATGGAATGTTCACAATATCTCACCCAAGTTTCATCGCTATCGGACGAAGGGTATTTGAACGCATACGGGACCTTGTTGAAACGCTTCACGCGCCATTACTCATTGGTTGAATCTACTCGTGCTCTAGCTATTGTAAAATGGATTTACTAACCCAGAAACCTTCCCTGTAGTGCACTCAACATATCATCCATGTTTCATCGCAATCGGATGAATGGTATAAGACGCATACGGGATTTTGTTTAAATGATTCGTGCACTGTCACACATTTGTTGAATCTACTCGTGCTCTACCAACTGTGAAATGGATTTACTAAGCCAGAAACCTTTCGTGGAGTGTACGCAACAATTCACCCAAGTTTCATCGCAATCGGAAGAATGGTATATGGACGCATACTGTACTTTGTTGAAACGATTCACGTGCCGTCACTCATTTGTTGAATCTACTCGTGCGCTACGTATTGTAAAATGGATTTATTAAGCCAGAAACTTTCCTTAGGGTGTACGCAAGATCTCACCCGGGTCTCATCGTAATCGGACGAATGGTATTTGAACACATACGGGACCTTGTTGAAACGCTTCGCGTGTCGTCGCTCATTTGTTGAATCTGCTCGAGCGCAACCTCCTGTGAAATGGAGTTACTAAGTTAGAAACCTTCACGTAAGTGTACACAACAACTCATCAAAGTTTCATCGCAATCGATGAATGGTGTACATACTTATAGTTTTTTTTTTTGAAACGCTTCACGCGTCGTCACTCATTTGTTGAATCTACTCGTGCGCTCCTATTGCAAAATGGATTCAATAAGCCAGAAGCCTTCCCTGGAGTGTACACAACAACTCACCCAAGTTTCAATACGATCGGACGAATGGCATTTGAATGCATACGGGATCTTGTTGAAACCCTTCGCGCATCGTCGCTCATTTGTTGAATCTACTCGTGCGCAACTTGCTGTGAAATAGATTTACTGAGTTAGAATCCTTCACGTAAGTGTACACAACAACTCATCAAAGTTTCTTCGCAATCGATGAATGGTGTATTTACTTATAGTTTTTTTTTTGAAACGCTTCGTGCGTCGTCGCTCATTTCTTGAATCTACTCTGCGCTATCTATTGTAAAATGGATTTACTAAGCCAGAAACCTTCCCAGAAGTGCACTCAACATCTCATCCAAGTTTCATCGCAATCGGATCTTTGGTATATGAACGCATACGGGACTTTGTTGAAACGCTCTGACGTGCACAGACAAAGAGAAGAATTCGACATCACCTCCACCTATGGTACAAAACATAACTTTGTGCCCCGGGTGGAGTGTAAGTTATGGCGGTAGTTGTACAGGTTGTGACCAGGTGGCTCTAACGTGCAGAGACAAACCGTCCAAAGACATCAGCTTTCACCAAGGCCAAGGCTAGTGGTTTCCATGACGACTGTTTTGACTGTATATTGTGGTTCTAAAATTGTGTGTAAATTGTGGTTCTAAAATTGTGTTTATTCAACCTACCGGGTCAGATTGTAAATCTAAACCATACAGGGATCCACCCTAATATACATACCAAGTTTCATCAAAATCGGAGCAGCCGTTTAGGAGGAGTTCAGTGACATACACACGTGTCGAAGAATTATATGTATAAAGATATATACATATATATATGTGTGTGTGTATATAAACTTTTGAACTGACGGTGGGTTTGGGGTCTGGGGGATGTGAAACGCGAAGATATGTCGAAATTTTCCGGAAGTCGAAACATGGGACCCATTGCAATAGTTAGCTTTCTAATGAAATCTACCTAAAATCAAACATGGTGACCATCCGAAATATTTAGACGGTTCTCAATATCTACGAATCTATTACAGCAATCAAACTGAAATTTTGTATGTTGATAGAGGCAATTAACATAAGTAGGATATTTAAAGATAAGCTGTGTAATTCTTCATGGAACTACTTGTTATATATAAGATGAAGCAAAAACATCAATCATATTGGTTAATGTGTTAGTATACGAATTAACTCAGTTAATAAAATTTAATGAGAAGCCTCCGTGGCTTAGGCGGCAGCACGCCGGCCTCTCACCTCTGGGTCCGTGGTTCAAATCCCGGTCACTCCATGTGAGATCTGTGCTGGACAAAACGGAGGCAGACAGGTTTTTCTCCGGGTACTCCGGTTTTCCCTGTCAAAATTTCATTCCAGCAACACTCTTCACTATCATTTCATTTCATCTGTCATTCATTTAATCATTGCCCCAGGGGAGTGCGTCAGGCCTCGGCAGCCGGCACAGTTCATATCCTCGCCGCTAGATGGGGGCTTCATTCATTCCATTCCTGACCCGGTCGGTGACTGGAAACAAGCTGTGGATTTTCAATAAAATTTAATGATACATGTTATTGCTGTTAATTGTATACACAATAGTATTAACAGGTATCATCACTAAATGTCATTCTATCAGTTATTTGCATCGTTTGTTATATAGTCTACTACCACAGAGTGGTTGTAAAAGCCTTCCACCACATTACAGACTCACCGCACCTTATCCTCAACCCCTTTAAAATGGAAATAATAATAATAATAACAAAAATAATATTAGTTGACCCAAATGTCACAACGGTTTCGGTGCCCTGAAGGCAGTAGAAATGAAATAAAAGCGTGTATAAATGCAAAATCATTTAGACCACCTCGTGGATTAGCAGATTATTATTATTATTATTATTATTATTATTATTATTATTATTATTATTATTATTATTATTATTATTATTATAGGCTATGTCCTCTTCAATAACTAAGATCTAAAGCTTGCCACGGTGGGTGAGTTGATAGCGTGTCGGTCTACCAACCCCAAGATTGCAGGTTCGCTCCTGGCCGTGGTAAGTGATTTTTGAAAGGCGGCAAAAATACGACACGCATGTCATACGATGTTGGCATGTCAAAGAACCCTTTTGAATTTAGTAGGCCGTGTTCAAAATGGCAAAATTAATCTCGGGAGTTTCCGCCAACACAAAGTCCCTCATTTCTCTACTAGGAAGCGCTATAGTGTTCAAGGAGTTTAGATATCTAACCTCCTTGACTTTCATAGTGATTCAAGGAACAACGAAATTCAACATGCAAGCTACCCTCTGGGTGTCAAATTACAAATCTTGCACCTGGCACCCGAGGCCATACGATATTATTATTATTATTATTATTTTTTATTATTATTATTATTATTATTATTATTATAATAATAATAATTATTATTATTATTATTCTTGCATCGTTATGCCCGACTGAGGAGCACGGTTGAACCTGTTTAGCTGATGTGTTGGCCTTCTTTTCCTTCCAAAATCTCTTCATCCTCTCGCTGAGCGCCTTTCTTCGGTCTTCTGTCCAAGTTATGGTGGCCCTGGTGTTGGGTTTGTCTTCAAATTGGTGATTGTCGATTAGGGTTCTGAATTTGCATTTGTCCTGTATAATATTGTCTGAAATGTTGATTTCCTGGAGATCTGTTTCAATTTCACGTAGCCAGCTGTTCTTGGTTTTTAGTGACAGGGCCAAGTTGAGAATTCTTTTAGTCAATCTGCCATTGTTCATTCTGATAATGTGCCCGTAAAATTTCAATCGTCTTTTCCGAAAAGTATGAGACATTTTTTCACATTGGCGATATATTTCCTGGGATGATTTTTTCCTCCAGATTCCCTCTATAAAAACTGGGCCAAAAATGTTTCGTAAAATTTTCCTTTCTTGTTTTCAATCTCTTTGATTAAAGATTTGCCACCAATGATTAAGGTTTCTGATGCATATAACGCCTCCGGTTTGATTACTGTATTATAATGTCTAAGTTTTGCTTTCCGAGATATTGATTTTTTGTTATACCTATTCCAAGTGATTCTGTAAGCTTTCTGTAATTTGGAAATTCTCTCTTTATTTGCTTCACGGTTTAAACCAGAGGGCTGAATAATTTCTCCCAGATATTTGAATTCGTTCACTTGAAAGATTTTGCCGAATTTAGTTCTCATAGGTTGTCCGTCTAAGTATCGTGAGGCTCCTTCCATGTACTGCGTTGAAGTCCCGTTTTGATGGCAATTTCATGTAATTTCTCAATGGAATGAATTGCTTCTTGCCTATTATTAGAAAGGATTGCTATGTCATCAGCAAAGGCCAAACAATGTACATGAATTCTATCTTTGAGTAGTCTACCAAGGGTTATTCCCTTAGTTTCCTTTTCCCAGGTCCTGATTATCTTCTCAAGTACGAGGTTGAACAGTAACGGAGATAATCCGTCTCCTTGGCGGACCCCAGTGTTAATTGCAAAAGGCTCAGATATTTCGCCGAGGAATTTAACTTTTGACGTAGTGCCAGTTAGTGTTTGTCTGATTAATTCTCTTGTTTTTCTAACCACTTGAAATTCTTCTAGAGTATTGAAAAGTGTTTGGCGATCTATAGAGTCATATGCTTTTCTGAAATCTACAAAGGTAATGACTGTCTGTCTGGTTTTGCGCATTTGTAGGATAGTTTTGAGATTAAGAATTTGTTCCGTACATGATCTTCCTTTTCGGAAACCTGCCTGGTATTCTCCAATCAGACGGTCTGTTTGTTTCTCAAGTCTAGTGAGCAGGGCTTTGAAGAAAATTTTATAAATAACTGGTATCAAGGAAATTCCTCTATAATTATTGATGTTGGTTTTATCCCCTTTCTTGTGCAGTGGATGGATTAGCGCACATTTCCAATCCTCAGGTATTTCTTCGGTGATCCAGATGTTCTCAAGAATTGAGTGGATTTTCCGGGAGTAGTGGAGTAGTGGTGCTTCCAAATAGTGTCATGGCCGCCGCGTGAGTCCAAGCCAATATCTCGCGAACCCATGGTCGGATGTTGACAAATGAGGTGTCGTTGGACTCGGGTTGACGCCCTCTTTCCAATGGACCACTCATTTCAACCCCTAAATAAAACCTACCCCTACTAGGGGGTGAAATTGTAATTTTTTAGTGAAAGCCTCTTTTCAAATGGGACATGTATAAGCTGCACTGCTAAAATGAACTTAAACGTGGTTGCTCATATCGCGCATGCATTTTACGAGATGCCGCTATGGATGAACATTTTTGTTTTTGTTTTTTACGCATGCGCACTGGGGATTTTTGTAAGAGGGCGAGCTCTTTGAAAAAAAATGATTGATAAGAAGAGGTTTTGGTGGTGAGGAGAGAGCCAGATAGTCGCCTACTTTCCTACGACGTTTGCCGATATCTCTCGAACGCAAGGTCGGATTTGGACGTGTGACGTGTCAAATCGCTTGTTTCAAAGCCCTATATATGTTATTAATAGGTTAAAGTTTTGAGAATGAGGGAAACAGGCGTTTTGGGGTAAAATTATGATTTTAGACTTTTTCTGATATTTCACGAATGCCTGGTCGGATTTGGTCCTATGACGTGTCAAATGGCTTGTCTCGAAACCCTCTTTATTTTGGTAATAGGTTAAAGTTTTTGAGAATGAGGGAAACAGAATTTTTTGTTGTAAAACCGTGATTTTAGACTTTTTGTTATATCTCACAAACCAATAACGCCAGAGACGTATACGAGGGGTCGTAGGACTCGGGGTGACGCCCCTCCCCTATCTCCCTTTCGAATATAGTATTTATGTTTAAAAAAATGCGAAAGAGCCTAACGACACTTATGTTGAAAACATTTCAGTTTTTAAAACTTTTCTTAAATTTGTCTAAAATGTTCATGACGAGTGGTTGTAGATAGAAAGAGACGATACCACTGGACACGTGTTTCAACGAAGCTATTACTGGCCACGGTGGTGATATACCAATACAGTATTCGCTATTTCGATGAGACGGCGGGTCGAGGGTTCGTTTTCTGATTTTTCCTATGATGGAATTCCTAATTCCTAAACCCCCTGAAGGGGGTCTTTAACGTGTAAACGATTATGAGTGACATGACAAATGATAATTCCTTGATTCGATGAAGTTGGCTTTAGATAGAACAAACAGAACTTGGTTATATGTTGCTTGAAGTGAGTATAGAAAACAAACTTGCTGGGGCAGACTGACAGGATGTGAATGTTATTTGATCTTATTGGAATGCATTGACTTGACAGGGCAATGAAAAAAAGCACAGAGATGCTGAGGACACTTGAAGGTCAAACGATATGGCAACCATGGTGGGAGGGGGAAGCTAGGATGATGTCGCCGATCATGTTCAATGGATGAATTTATATTTTGCGAAGCATTGTTCGGAGAGGGTCATGGGACGACTTGTTTTAAGGGTATTTATTTTTTCGATGTTTCCTATGGTGGACTCATTGATTGAAATAATCCAAAACTGCTAGGGCATGGCCTTGAGATTTTATAAACCGATAATGGGATTTTGACATACAAGATCCACTCAGAACTTGACATGATGTCATTCTTTTTATGGCTTATGAATTTCCCCAAAAAAGACCCAAAACAACAAGATCATGGACTTTTGCTTTTCTTAATATATTGCAAACCCATAATGTAAGATGTTTACTGTGAGTGACGAAATCTAGCTAGGTAACGAAAGAATTATTGTAGGATATATGTATGGTGACTGACACGTCTTTGACCATTGGAACTTGTTTTCAGATCTGACTGTAGTACATAGGGAGTATAGGTTGTAGGCATGGATTGACAAACGGTGCACACAAAATTCAATTTATCGATTCAAGAATTAAGAGTAGACTATCATTAATTAATTGGTTAAAGAGTGTAGCTAAAAATAAAAAAATGGTGACTACATTAAACTAAACTGAACCAAGTCGAATCAAACCCAACCGAACCAAACCAAGCCTAAAGCAAACCAAACCTAATCAAGAACAAGCCAAGGGCTTAAGTGTAAAACTTGTGGGGGAATGCAGTCATTGGCAATGTCCAAAGGAAGGGATAACGCTCTACCTCTAGAGGGTAAGGTAAAGCTAGCGCATGGTGCTAATGCATATTCCCAAGTACATGAACCACACACACACACAACTATCCTATGCTGTTTTTATGAGTTAACTGTTAAAACTTACTCAGTGGTTAGTGAGCAAGATGGTCGCTACACACAACAAGCTTTAAATACTTGAGGCTAATAATCTATACACACACACACACGCTTGTTCTAAACTAAACTGTCTTGCTGGCAGTGCTCACACAGTAGGCAAATGACAGAAATGCTTGGCTAACAGAAATACAATCATTTTCGTTTGTCTAATGTTACCAGCTAACCATTACATGCTATAGTGGTGAGCACATGTGCCTCTTGCACTGGAGATCGTAACTCGATTTCTAGCTCTAAGGCCTAGAATGAATCAAACTAAGAAAGAAGGGTATGGTGACGCAGTGGTTAAACTGTTAGCCTTTCACTAAGGTAGACTAGGGTTTGATTTTAGGTTAATATACATGTCATAAACAAACAAACAAACAAACAAACAAACAAACAAAAAAAGCAGAGATAATGTTTAAAACTGATTACACTTGTCTCTTTTCAAATTATTACTTAGATTGCAAATACAAAGGTGGACTGGGTTTGATATTCAGTTAATGCTGCCTATCGCATACTAGCCTGTAAGAAAGCCAAACAAGCAAAAGGCGTAGGTAGAGCAGTGGTAAAATCGCTATGTGTAGAGAACTACCTAACGGTTTTATGAACTGGCAATGGTATGTCGCATAAACAGTGCAGGATACAATCCAGCAACCATAATTTGTATCTTGTGGAGCAGAGAAAACATATATATAGAGAAAGATATAGAAAGCTAGTGTATGTATGGGTAGCATTGATAATTTGACCAGAGAAAATACGATGAGGTAGGGTGGGGAGAGGGAGAATTAACACTTATATATGAATGAATGGTAAATAGTATTTTAGTTTTTTTTCCCCAATAGTTTTGTTTTTTAAATGCAGTGGTAGATAGTCGTTATTTTGTAAAACATTCTTACTTGCAGTAGTAATAAGACTCTATGGTTTCGCTAACACATAGATAGACTGTATTATTGCCATGGTCAAGCACTCACATTAAGATCATTTACAAAATCATAAAATGAAAAATAAAAAATCTTGTTTTGGAAATATCGTTTTTCAACATACACAAAATAAATATATAAAAAATTTGTAAACAGCAAAATGGAAAATCCATGGTCAAGCACTCACATTAAGATCATTTACAAAATCATAAAATGAAAAATAAAAATCTTGTTTTGGAAATATCGATTTTTTTCAACATACACAAAATAAATATATAAAAAATTTGTAAACAGCAAAATGGAAAATCCATGTTTCCATATAGACAAAATTTAAAAACCTTAAACGGACATTTAAGAAAATATATATAAATGGGAAATTGACAAATGTGTAAATATGAAAATGGAAAAATCCATGTTTCCATATCATGAAATTGAAAAACATCAAACTGTCATTTTAAAAAATGCAAATGGAAAATTGACAAATTGCAATGTGTGAAATGTGAAATTGAACAAATGGCTATCATTATTTAAAAAAAAAAAAAGAACATGGTGCTCTATGGTTGAGGTGTGAATCAAACCCTTTCTACTTATTTGGACCACCCGAGACTGAGTAGACTAGTTTAAGTTGTCATACCACTTTTAAAAGTTTGTGTTAAATCTAGGAATTGAACCCAAGAGCTTGTAGGGGAGATCAAAGGTTATAATATGTTAAACAGATAGCCTTGAATGAAGGGTGTGGTAGCTATATAGAGATGAGACGTTTCGCTCGGGGCAGGGAGGCATGGAGATCTGCATCAAACCAGTCAAAGGACTAAAGACTCAAACAACAACATGTACGTTCACCAAAATAATGTTGTGTAACGGTAAATGTTAGTCAACGAACAGTAATGCATTACTAAAACCCATGACACGATACCTAAGAGCTTTTCTAAAATGATTTTAAAATGCCTTTAACCCTATATTGAACACCCAGTTCACAAAACTCATAACTGCAATGTTATGGTAAAACAAAACAAAATCTATATTTCAAAACAAACAAGTGGTTTAGTCAATGTATACTGGAAAAAGTTTTGTAAACACTCAAGTCCTCAAGACCAATTAAATTAGTAACTGTCAGGTTGGCCGAGTGGTTAAGGTGTTTGACTTAAGATCAAATTTCTGTATAAGGAAGCAAGGGTTCGAATCCCTTACCTGACATAACTATTGCCTTAACATGGCTTGGCCACACTGTATTATTATGATACTCAGTACACAAACCATAGATATAGTGTATTGTTTAAGGCCACTCTCTTTCTGAACATAGTCAGAGACTGTTGATGGTTAACAATTGTATTAATAGTGGGACATGGGGATAGCAATTAAGAAAAAACAGCCAATACCCATACAATATTTTTATTCATTTTAGTTTTTTTTTTACAATAGTTACACACTGAATACAACTTTTTATCTCTTTACCATTGTTTGATATAGATTTTAAACACAACGCTTGTTGTAGATCCTTTTACAACTTTCTCTAGGTACTCTTGTTCTTAAAAACTGGGGAAGCCGCAATGGTTTTATAGACATTAAACCCTCATTCTCTTCTTTTTCATCATTATCATCATCATTATTATAAATATTATCTTTATAATTATTATAGTCATTGTCACCATCATTATCATCATCATCATCCTCAACATCACTAGAACTATCCAATTCCATTTTTTCCTTTTCAAAAGGGATCTCTTGAAGAGTCTGTGTTGCTTTTGATAGTGTTACGGGTTTATTGAACGTTGACAACTGTCCTAACATGACTTTTTGAGGAGATAAATGTTTTTTCATAAGGAAGTCACTATGTTGAGTAACACTATGTTTTTGTCGGACTTGCTTTTTCTTGTTCTTTTGATCATGTTTTGTTAACACTAACGGTGTTTCATTTGGTATACCACATTGATGAGTACCCACACTTAAGACCTCACCATGTTTACTTTTTAGATGACCTAGACATTTTGTTGTTCTTTGTTTTGAGCACTGCCAAAATATGATGCCATTCGCATTTTCTCGCTTATAGTTATAAGAGTACCCATGATACAGGGCACGTGGTTTACCTTTATTGGTTATAGTATATTCCATAGTAGTCACTGACTTGTATAGTCGATCCGCCTACTACAAAGGTCTGAACACTTGTGGTGAAAGAATGATGTTGTGTTGACGTTTTATGCAGGATAATGTTGGTGGCATATGTGGGTGGCTTATGTTGATGACATGTGTTGTTGGCTGATTTTGGTGGCTTATGTTGATGGTTTATGGTGGTGGCTTATGTTGATGGCTTATGTTGGTGGCTTATGTTGATGACATATGTTGGTGACTTATGTTGATAGCTTATGTTGGTGGCTAATGTTGATGACATATGTTGTTGGCTTATGGTGGTGGCTTATGTTGATGGTATATGTTGCTGGCCTATGTTGATGGTTTATGTTAATGGCTTAGGTTAATATCTTAGGTTGATGGCATAAGTTGATGGCTTATGTTGGTGGCTTATGGTGGTGGCTTATGCTGGTGGCTTATGCTAGTGGCTTATGGTGGTGGTTTATGGTGGTGGCTTATGTTGATGACATATGTTGGTGGCTTAAGTTGGTGGCTTATGTTGGTGGCTTATGGTGGTGGCTTATGGTGGTGGGTTATGGTGGTGGATTATGGTGGCTTATAGTGGTGGCTTATGGTGGTGGTTTATGGTGGTGGCTTATGTTGATGACATATGTTGGTGGCTTATGGTGGCTTATGGTGGTGATTTATAGTGGTGGCCTATGTTGGTGGCTTATTTTTGGTGGTTTACGTTAATACCTTATTTGTAATGGCTTATTTGACAAGTTATTGTTGTCAATGTATTTAGAGGATTTTTCTCTTGGTTTTGGAAAGTATCTCAACTCTTTTTTATGGTAGCATAATGCTTACCGCCATGTTTGTAAGCAACAACAACACACTAAAATTCCAAGAATCCAAAGTACTCTAAGGTTAATGATTGTCTCTCAACTCCATTCAACGTCTAGTCAAAAAACATTATATATTTTTCACATTTTACAAAAAAGGTAAATTGGGAAAGTAAGCTATATGTTTAAACTAAAAATCATATCAAATCATATGCTAACTCCAACACCTACGTCTACCCCAATCTCAGTCAAAAAAATATAATATTCTTCAAATTTTTCCAAAACAGTATTTGGAAAGTAGGCCATATTTTGAAAACTAATCATCCTATAAAGTCATATATATATATATACTGAAACCAATGGCTTTTATATCCTCAATCTTAAGAACAAAATATGGAATTTTTGACATTTTTTCCAAAAATGTTCATTTTAAAACGGGGCTATATTTTGGAAACTAGGAATTTTACAAGAAAGTTTGTTTAACGTAAATGGCAGGTATTTACCCCCACTACCCGCAAACCAAGTCCCAGGTCTCTGGGGAAAAATCCAAAAAAAGTTCAATTTGGAAAGTAGGCAATATTTTGAAAACTAATCATCCTAAAAAGTCATATATAGACTCAAACCAATGGCTTTTATGTCCTTAATTGGTAGAACAAAACTTAACATTTTTTCAGTTTTTCCAAAAAAGTCCAATTTTCAAAAATTGTCTATATTTTGGGAACTAAGAATTTTACAAAAAAGTTTGTTTAACGAAAATGAAAGGTCTTTACCCCCCTCTACCCAAAACATAAATTTCAGGTCCCTAGGACAAAAACTGTGCAGTATATATATATATATATATTTTTTGGGGAGGGGGTCTATATTCACTTTACCTCCCCACTTCACAAGATGGCGGCCATAGCTTAACTTAACCTAGCCTAACCTAACCTGACCTACGAGGTGTGATCAAAAAGTTCCAAAAATGTGGCTGCAACTTAACCAAACCTAGCCTAGCCTAACCTAACCTCCCTGTTGACTAGCCCCCTTTGGACGGGTCCTTTTTGAAGGGAGTCATTTTTTTTACGTGTCCCGGAGGACGGGTCCTTGTTGACGGGTCCCAGTGGCGGGTCCCCTTTGACATAATTTGGATAAAATGCAAGGCCAGTCCATAGGGATCAGTCCAAAGGACCCGCCACAGGGACCCGTCAACAAGGACCCGTCCTCCGGGACACGTAAAAAAAATGACTCCCTTCAAAAAGGACCCGTCCAAAGGGGGCTAGTCAACAGGGAGGTTAGGTTAGGCTAGGCTAGGTTTGGTTAAGTTGCAGCCACATTTTTGGAACTTTTTGATCACACCTCGTAGGTCAGGTTAGGTTAGGCTAGGTTAAGTTAAGCTATGGCCGCCATCTTGTGAAGTGGGGAGGTAAAGTGAATATAGACCCCCTCCCCAAAAAATATATATATATATATATACTGCACAGTTTTTGTCCTAGGGACCTGAAATTTATGTTTTGGGTAGAGGGGGGTAAAGACCTTTCATTTTCGTTAAACAAACTTTTTTGTAAAATTCTTAGTTCCCAAAATATAGACAATTTTTGAAAATTGGACTTTTTTGGAAAAACTGAAAAAATGTTAAGTTTTGTTCTACCAATTAAGGACATAAAAGCCATTGGTTTGAGTCTATATATGACTTTTTAGGATGATTAGTTTTCAAAATATTGCCTACTTTCCAAATTGAACTTTTTTTGGATTTTTCCCCAGAGACCTGGGACTTGGTTTGCGGGTAGTGGGGGTAAATACCTGCCATTTACGTTAAACAAACTTTCTTGTAAAATTCCTAGTTTCCAAAATATAGCCCCGTTTTAAAATGAACATTTTTGGAAAAAATGTCAAAAATTCCATATTTTGTTCTTAAGATTAAGGATATAAAAGCCATTGGTTTCAGTATATATATATAAGACTTTATAGGATGATTAGTTTTCAAAATATGGCCTACTTTCCAAATACTGTTTTGGAAAAATTTGAAGAATATTATATTTTTTTGACTGAGATTGGGGTAGACGTAGGTGTTGGAGTTAGCATATGATTTGATATGATTTTTAGTTTAAACATATAGCTTACTTTCCCAATTTACCTTTTTTGTAAAATGTGAAAAATATATAATGTTTTTTGACTAGACGTTGAATGGAGTTGAGAGACAATCATTAACCTTAGAGTACTTTGGATTCTTGGAATTTTAGTGTGTTGTTGTTGCTTACAAACATGGCGGTAAGCATTATGCTACCATAAAAAAGAGTTGAGATACTTTCCAAAACCAAGAGAAAAATCCTCTAAATACATTGACAACAATAACTTGTCAAATAAGCCATTACAAATAAGGTATTAACGTAAACCACCAAAAATAAGCCACCAACATAGGCCACCACTATAAATCACCACCATAAGCCACCATAAGCCACCAACATATGTCATCAACATAAGCCACCACCATAAACCACCACCATAAGCCACCACTATAAGCCACCATAATCCACCACCATAACCCACCACCATAAGCCACCACCATAAGCCACCAACATAAGCCACCAACTTAAGCCACCAACATATGTCATCAACATAAGCCACCACCATAAACCACCACCATAAGCCACTAGCATAAGCCACCAGCATAAGCCACCACCATAAGCCACCAACATAAGCCATCAACTTATGCCATCAACCTAAGATATTAACCTAAGCCATTAACATAAACCATCAACATAGGCCAGCAACATATACCATCAACATAAGCCACCACCATAAGCCAACAACATATGTCATCAACATTAGCCACCAACATAAGCTATCAACATAAGTCATCAACATATGTCATCAACATAAGCCACCAACATAAGCCATCAACATAAGCCACCACCATAAACCATCAACATAAGCCACCAAAATCAGCCAACAACACATGTCATCAACATAAGCCACCCACATATGCCACCAACATTATCCTGCATAAAACGTCAACACAACATCATTCTTTCACCACAAGTGTTCAGACCTTTGTAGTAGGCGGATCGACTATACAAGTCAGTGACTACTATGGAATATACTATAACCAATAAAGGTAAACCACGTGCCCTGTATCATGGGTACTCTTATAACTATAAGCGAGAAAATGCGAATGGCATCATATTTTGGCAGTGCTCAAAACAAAGAACAACAAAATGTCTAGGTCATCTAAAAAGTAAACATGGTGAGGTCTTAAGTGTGGGTACTCATCAATGTGGTATACCAAATGAAACACCGTTAGTGTTAACAAAACATGATCAAAAGAACAAGAAAAAGCAAGTCCGACAAAAACATAGTGTTACTCAACATAGTGACTTCCTTATGAAAAAACATTTATCTCCTCAAAAAGTCATGTTAGGACAGTTGTCAACGTTCAATAAACCCGTAACACTATCAAAAGCAACACAGACTCTTCAAGAGATCCCTTTTGAAAAGGAAAAAATGGAATTGGATAGTTCTAGTGATGTTGAGGATGATGATGATGATAATGATGGTGACAATGACTATAATAATTATAAAGATAATATTTATAATAATGATGATGATAATGATGAAAAAGAAGAGAATGAGGGTTTAATGTCTATAAAACCATTGCGGCTTCCCCAGTTTTTAAGAACAAGAGTACCTAGAGAAAGTTGTAAAAGGATCTACAACAAGCGTTGTGTTTAAAATCTATATCAAACAATGGTAAAGAGATAAAAAGTTGTATTCAGTGTGTAACTATTGTAAAAAAAAAACTAAAATGAATAAAAATATTGTATGGGTATTGGCTGTTTTTTCTTAATTGCTATCCCCATGTCCCACTATTAATACAATTGTTAACCATCAACAGTCTCTGACTATGTTCAGAAAGAGAGTGGCCTTAAACAATACACTATATCTATGGTTTGTGTACTGAGTATCATAATAATACAGTGTGGCCAAGCCATGTTAAGGCAATAGTTATGTCAGGTAAGGGATTCGAACCCTTGCTTCCTTATACAGAAATTTGATCTTAAGTCAAACACCTTAACCACTCGGCCAACCTGACAGTTACTAATTTAATTGGTCTTGAGGACTTGAGTGTTTACAAAACTTTTTCCAGTATACATTGACTAAACCACTTGTTTGTTTTGAAATATAGATTTTGTTTTGTTTTACCATAACATTGCAGTTATGAGTTTTGTGAACTGGGTGTTCAATATAGGGTTAAAGGCATTTTAAAATCATTTTAGAAAAGCTCTTAGGTATCGTGTCATGGGTTTTAGTAATGCATTACTGTTCGTTGACTAACATTTACCGTTACACAACATTATTTTGGTGAACGTACATGTTGTTGTTTGAGTCTTTAGTCCTTTGACTGGTTTGATGCAGATCTCCATGCCTCCCTGCCCCGAGCGAAACGTCTCATCTCTATATAGCTACCACACCCTTCATTCAAGGCTATCTGTTTAACATATTATAACCTTTGATCTCCCCTACAAGCTCTTGGGTTCAATTCCTAGATTTAACACAAACTTTTAAAAGTGGTATGACAACTTAAACTAGTCTACTCAGTCTCGGGTGGTCCAAATAAGTAGAAAGGGTTTGATTCACACCTCAACCATAGAGCACCATGTTCTTTTTTTTTTTTTAAATAATGATAGCCATTTGTTCAATTTCACATTTCACACATTGCAATTTGTCAATTTTCCATTTGCATTTTTTAAAATGACAGTTTGATGTTTTTCAATTTCATGATATGGAAACATGGATTTTTCCATTTTCATATTTACACATTTGTCAATTTCCCATTTATATATATTTTCTTAAATGTCCGTTTAAGGTTTTTAAATTTTGTCTATATGGAAACATGGATTTTCCATTTTGCTGTTTACAAATTTTTTATATATTTATTTTGTGTATGTTGAAAAAAATCGATATTTCCAAAACAAGATTTTTATTTTTCATTTTATGATTTTGTAAATGATCTTAATGTGAGTGCTTGACCATGGATTTTCCATTTTGCTGTTTACAAATTTTTTATATATTTATTTTGTGTATGTTGAAAAACGATATTTCCAAAACAAGATTTTTTATTTTTCATTTTATGATTTTGTAAATGATCTTAATGTGAGTGCTTGACCATGGCAATAATACAGTCTATCTATGTGTTAGCGAAACCATAGAGTCTTATTACTACTGCAAGTAAGAATGTTTTACAAAATAACGACTATCTACCACTGCATTTAAAAAACAAAACTATTGGGGAAAAAAAACTAAAATACTATTTACCATTCATTCATATATAAGTGTTAATTCTCCCTCTCCCCACCCTACCTCATCGTATTTTCTCTGGTCAAATTATCAATGCTACCCATACATACACTAGCTTTCTATATCTTTCTCTATATATATGTTTTCTCTGCTCCACAAGATACAAATTATGGTTGCTGGATTGTATCCTGCACTGTTTATGCGACATACCATTGCCAGTTCATAAAACCGTTAGGTAGTTCTCTACACATAGCGATTTTACCACTGCTCTACCTACGCCTTTTGCTTGTTTGGCTTTCTTACAGGCTAGTATGCGATAGGCAGCATTAACTGAATATCAAACCCAGTCCACCTTTGTATTTGCAATCTAAGTAATAATTTGAAAAGAGACAAGTGTAATCAGTTTTAAACATTATCTCTGCTTTTTTTGTTTGTTTGTTTGTTTGTTTGTTTGTTTGTTTGTTTATGACATGTATATTAACCTAAAATCAAACCCTAGTCTACCTTAGTGAAAGGCTAACAGTTTAACCACTGCGTCACCATACCCTTCTTTCTTAGTTTGATTCATTCTAGGCCTTAGAGCTAGAAATCGAGTTACGATCTCCAGTGCAAGAGGCACATGTGCTCACCACTATAGCATGTAATGGTTAGCTGGTAACATTAGACAAACGAAAATGATTGTATTTCTGTTAGCCAAGCATTTCTGTCATTTGCCTACTGTGTGAGCACTGCCAGCAAGACAGTTTAGTTTAGAACAAGCGTGTGTGTGTGTGTATAGATTATTAGCCTCAAGTATTTAAAGCTTGTTGTGTGTAGCGACCATCTTGCTCACTAACCACTGAGTAAGTTTTAACAGTTAACTCATAAAAACAGCATAGGATAGTTGTGTGTGTGTGTGGTTCATGTACTTGGGAATATGCATTAGCACCATGCGCTAGCTTTACCTTACCCTCTAGAGGTAGAGCGTTATCCCTTCCTTTGGACATTGCCAATGACTGCATTCCCCCACAAGTTTTACACTTAAGCCCTTGGCTTGTTCTTGATTAGGTTTGGTTTGCTTTAGGCTTGGTTTGGTTCGGTTGGGTTTGATTCGACTTGGTTCAGTTTAGTTTAATGTAGTCACCATTTTTTTATTTTTAGCTACACTCTTTAACCAATTAATTAATGATAGTCTACTCTTAATTCTTGAATCGATAAATTGAATTTTGTGTGCACCGTTTGTCAATCCATGCCTACAACCTATACTCCCTATGTACTACAGTCAGATCTGAAAACAAGTTCCAATGGTCAAAGACGTGTCAGTCACCATACATATATCCTACAATAATTCTTTCGTTACCTAGCTAGATTTCGTCACTCACAGTAAACATCTTACATTATGGGTTTGCAATATATTAAGAAAAGCAAAAGTCCATGATCTTGTTGTTTTGGGTCTTTTTTGGGGAAATTCATAAGCCATAAAAAGAATGACATCATGTCAAGTTCTGAGTGGATCTTGTATGTCAAAATCCCATTATCGGTTTATAAAATCTCAAGGCCATGCCCTAGCAGTTTTGGATTATTTCAATCAATGAGTCCACCATAGGAAACATCGAAAAAATAAATACCCTTAAAACAAGTCGTCCCATGACCCTCTCCGAACAATGCTTCGCAAAATATAAATTCATCCATTGAACATGATCGGCGACATCATCCTAGCTTCCCCCTCCCACCATGGTTGCCATATCGTTTGACCTTCAAGTGTCCTCAGCATCTCTGTGCTTTTTTTCATTGCCCTGTCAAGTCAATGCATTCCAATAAGATCAAATAACATTCACATCCTGTCAGTCTGCCCCAGCAAGTTTGTTTTCTATACTCACTTCAAGCAACATATAACCAAGTTCTGTTTGTTCTATCTAAAGCCAACTTCATCGAATCAAGGAATTATCATTTGTCATGTCACTCATAATCGTTTACACGTTAAAGACCCCCTTCAGGGGGTTTAGGAATTAGGAATTCCATCATAGGAAAAATCAGAAAACGAACCCTCGACCCGCCGTCTCATCGAAATAGCGAATACTGTATTGGTATATCACCACCGTGGCCAGTAATAGCTTCGTTGAAACACGTGTCCAGTGGTATCGTCTCTTTCTATCTACAACCACTCGTCATGAACATTTTAGACAAATTTAAGAAAAGTTTTAAAAACTGAAATGTTTTCAACATAAGTGTCGTTAGGCTCTTTCGCATTTTTTTAAACATAAATACTATATTCGAAAGGGAGATAGGGGAGGGGCGTCACCCCGAGTCCTACGACCCCTCGTATACGTCTCTGGCGTTATTGGTTTGTGAGATATAACAAAAAGTCTAAAATCACGGTTTTACAACAAAAAATTCTGTTTCCCTCATTCTCAAAAACTTTAACCTATTACCAAAATAAAGAGGGTTTCGAGACAAGCCATTTGACACGTCATAGGACCAAATCCGACCAGGCATTCGTGAAATATCAGAAAAAGTCTAAAATCATAATTTTACCCCAAAACGCCTGTTTCCCTCATTCTCAAAACTTTAACCTATTAATAACATATATAGGGCTTTGAAACAAGCGATTTGACACGTCACACGTCCAAATCCGACCTTGCGTTCGAGAGATATCGGCAAACGTCGTAGGAAAGTAGGCGACTATCTGGCTCTCTCCTCACCACCAAAACCTCTTCTTATCAATCATTTTTTTTCAAAGAGCTCGCCCTCTTACAAAAATCCCCAGTGCGCATGCGTAAAAAACAAAAACAAAAATGTTCATCCATAGCGGCATCTCGTAAAATGCATGCGCGATATGAGCAACCACGTTTAAGTTCATTTTAGCAGTGCAGCTTATACATGTCCCATTTGAAAAGAGGCTTTCACTAAAAAATTACAATTTCACCCCCTAGTAGGGGTAGGTTTTATTTAGGGGTTGAAATGAGTGGTCCATTGGAAAGAGGGCGTCAACCCGAGTCCAACGACACCTCATTTGTCAACATCCGACCATGGGTTCGCGAGATATTGGCTTGGACTCACGCGGCGGCCATGACACTATTTGGAAGCACCACTACTCCACTACTTCCGGGCTACATTCTCACCACCTATCTTCAGCATTTCGGCAATTATACCATCTTCCCCTGGGGCTTTATTATTTTTGAGTACATGGATTATTTCTTTAATTTCTTCCAATGTTGGGGGTTCTGAATCTTGGTTGGATGTTTTTTTTTTCAAAGATGAGTTGTTCTTTAGGGAATTCACAGTTTAAAAGATCCTTGAAATAATCTGCTAGAAGTTTGCAATTTTCTTGATTATTTGTTTCCAATGTCCCATCCGGGCGTTTGAAGCAAAGACTGGGTGCCTGATAATTGGATAATTCTTCTCTGAATGTTTTGTAGAAGTTTCGTGTATTTTTTTTAGTAAAATCTTGTTCAATTTCAGCCAATCTGTAGTGATCGTACTTGAGTTTTTCAGATCTGATGATTTTAGAGGTTTGTTTCTGTACTTTGGTGAATTCGTGCCAATTTTGTTCCGTTTTGTGAGAATTCCAATTCTGCCAGGCTTTAATTCTGAAGTTTAATAGCTTTGTCACAGGTTTCGTTCCACCACCTATGCTTGCGTTTCCTGGGCGGTGTGCCAATGTTTTGAGAAGCTTTCGAAAGTATATCTTTGAGTTCTAACCAGCCAGAAGAATCGTGAGTAGGGATACTTTCTTGGAAAGTACTGGCGTTATGTTTAAGAAATTCTGGATCGACGCACAGAATTTTTGTTATTTTTGGTTTGGACCTGTTTGGTTGAAATTTTACCTTGATTAAGGATAGATGGTGGTCAGAGTCAATGACTCCTTTCTTGACTTTGACATTCATAATTTCTTTTTGATTCTTTTTGGAAATAGCCACATGATCTATTTGAAATTCTCCTAAGTGAAAATTAGGGGATCTCCAGGTCTTTTTCTTGTGTGGAAGTGCCAGGAAATGTGTTGACATTAGTTTGAGATCAAAAGTTTTGCAAAAATCAAGTAATCTTTCTCCATTTTTATTAGTTCTATTGTGTGCTGGATATAGTCCTACATTGGTCCTGAATTTCCTTTCTCTACCAATTTGGGCATTAAAATCTCCCAAGAGGATTTTTATGTGATGATTTGGAATGATGGCTGTAGTTTCTTCCAACAGTTCCCAGAAGTCTTCCACCTTTTGTGGATCTTTACGATTGTAGTTGTTGGTGGGTCCATGCGCATTAACAAGCGTATAAGCTTTGTTTCCTGATTTAACGGATAGTGTTGAAATTCTTTCAGAAGGCGAGGAAAAGTTAAGCACTGAGTTTATAATGTTTTTTTCTGACAGCGAATCCAGTGCCAAATTGTAGTGGCTTCATATGGAGGGAGATTGCTGGCTTGCCTTTATAAATTCTATGATTTCCTGATTCAAAATGATTTTCATCCGTGTATCTGGTTTCCTGTAGTGCTAAAATTTGGATGTTGAAGTTATCCAACATGTCTGTTAATTGTTTTAACTTGCCAGTTTTCCGAAGTGTGTTGATGTTTAAGCTACCAATGAAAGTTTTGCATTTTGGGCGAAGAGATTTGGGAAGCTCCGATACATTCCCGCATGATGTTCTCGGTCCCCCAGAATCCGATGACCGAGAAAAATAACTAGTATGTCTACTAGGGCCTGGGGTAGTTATATTGTAGGTTGTTTCCATCATGCTAAGAAGTTGAAAGTAGTGGGGACATCGATCTATGTCGGTGTCATGGTTACAACTGAAGTAGTGAGCTTCAGAGGTTGCTGAAGATGTTGTCAAGCTGTGCCTGTTTTTGGTCCGCGAGAGGTATTTTATTTCCCTCAAACCCTCCGGACAAGTCCGGCGAGCCTCCCTATCCGCCACCTGGGACGCGCCCGATAGGGGAACAGGCTGAAACCCCCACGGGATTATTATTATTATTAGTATTATTATTATACTAAGGTCTAGATTCAAGACGGAGTCTCAAAAGTACCCTTTATCTAAAGCTGTGCAAATCCGAGTGCCGTCTGCCATTCCGACGACGTGAATGCATATTATTCCTTGCGTTACTCATCAGACGAAATACATGCCCATCACAAACGCTCTATTGTTAGGGGAGCGCTTTGAGTCTGATCACACATGCGTTCAAGGTGATGCCCACCTTGTCTGCCCCCCGCAACTCCCGTACATATCCTCATTGGCGTGACTAATTCACTGGTAGCTGGAATTTTATTCATTATCCTTGCCGTGGAATCCGTTTCTCTTTGTGCCATCTGCACGAATTGTCAAAGACTATACTTAAATTGATACATATTGAATACAGAGGATTGATTACCTGTTTCTATAAGGCCTCTATCGATTTGTCACATGACAACTGCTGTATTTCCCACTGTTACAATTGACAGGGAACCGGTTCTAATATAACATTACATGTGTTAATCCACCTTTATATAAGTAATGATTCAAGCATTCTGTGTGTTCCATTCCTTTGTTAAATAACCTTCTTATCTATTGAACCCTGTCACCCGTGAGGTCCGAGTACGATCCCCAGCTCTGACAAGAAATTTAGTTCTCGCCCGAGGGCTGGAGTCTCGTTAGGCGAAACTGAGAAGAGGTGGGTTCGATTCCCACCTCAACCATCATGGAAGTGGTTTCCCACTTCTACTCCACGCATAAACCAGGATGGTTCTAACTTAAGGCCACGGCTGCCGCCTGTCCAATTCTCACTTGAATTTCAAACACACTACAGGCTCCAAATAACACAGGTTATCAGACAAATTCCACACACCCAAGTATACGGGGTTAACATACCACGATATCCAAGCCCCTCAAATGAAACATCTTAACCCAAGTACGCGGGGCTACATGACCACGATGTCGCAAAATCCCTAAATGAATCAACAACAACAACAACTAATACATCTTCAATTTCTGCATCGTGATAAATTTTGAAAACGAGAAGACAAGTATAATATATGAAAATATGCGAAGTTTTGGAGCCATTTGTCCAGTGTTGCCTGAACAAACTAACAATTTACAATTTTCAGTCGGCCAAAACGGTTTTATTCCCTTATTATATTTGGTGGGGTCACTAAATACAGGGCGTTTCTGAGTTCCCATTACAGACTTTGTGGGCTTGTAGTGATGACCAAGATGGTTAAGTTTAGCATAGGAACTTGAGTCCGGAAACGTACCGCCTTTACGCTACCCGCGAAATGCCACTTCAACACACGTTCACAGCTCCCGGCGCTCTGTCTGACTCCTGCTGCTTGTCGTCTGGGTCCAATTACAGGTGGGGCTCGATGTGACGACCACTGACGTCACCACAGAGACGGTACCTCCGTACCATGTTCTGGTACACACGATCACCAATCCCTGGTCCTCCAACATCCGCCGTAGCCATAACCCACGTCAGTAGGTCTTCCTCAGATTCCACAGGGGTTTCGTAAATCAAGGTTTTCACGTGACTCCACAAGTCTAGCGATGTCAAGTCAGGTGAACGTGCAGACCAAGCATGCGAACCACCACGACCTATCCACTGTTGCCCAAATCTGTGGTGAAGATGATCTTGGATCGCATGTGCAAAATGAAGTGGTGCGCCATCGTGCTGGAACCACATGTTTTGAAGCACATGCAGTGGCACATCGTCTAAGAACTCATACTTCACAGAATACCAAGTATGCGGCACCAGTGATATTTCGTGGAAAAGGGTAGGAGATACAACCTGTAGGAGATATGGGACATCAGGTGATCGTTCAATGACGTACGTAGGCTACTCCAGTCAGTAGCGCCGAAAATGCGGGAGTTTTGAACGTGTGCTGTGGCGTTTTTTCATCATTTTAAATGATCTAAGACATGTGGTGATAAAGTTAGCAGTGCATGGGTACCACCATAAAATATGTAAAAACATGTCCTACCACGCCCCAAATGAACTCTGCGTGTGCTCGTTATGTGACCAGTTCTGTGACACATATCACATCACACGATGTAAAAATAACCAGAAATCACTCTGTGATTATAGCAAGGAATAACATTTAAAATGAACAAAGCATCATACAGTGTTGCTCTATTTCACAAATAACATTCAATTCACAATATAATGACTGGTCATGAATAAATGCTTTAATGCACACATTCCTGATTGATTACTGGATCATGATGTTTTTCACATTAATTAACTCTTTTGTAACATGTTTGTTTCACTAATGTAAATCTATGTTATGCACATTCGTGCGCTTTTCTGTTAATAATAAATGATCTTGTCGACTTCGTCGTTACGCTGTGGTCTGCCGTTACGTTACGGTGACAGGACGAAGTGTACCGAAAATGCACTGAGGTGTGTGACGTCATAGTACCGCTTCAGCTTCTTCCTTTCCCCGAGCGCTCCGGTGAGCGTGACGTCATCCAGCCAGCACGCAGTTGCATCAGGGTTAGTTCGCAGATTTACTTATAGTCTACAACTCGACTTGACAAGTTTAACAATTTGTGAGGTCTAGTAAAGTGTTATAATGGAGTCCCTTGAAGGTAATAGTGATAATATTTCTACTAAAGCTAAATCTAGTGCTCAACGAAATAAAGAATATCGAGCGCGTAAAAAAGTTAGAAAATGTTAAAGTGGATACTACAAGTGTTGAACGAAATAAAGCCTATACGGAACGTAAGAAATTACAAAACATTACAGTTAATAAAGGTGAATCAACTGCTGCTCAACGAAATAAAGCATTTATTTTAATATCCTTGTCATTATTCTACCAAACGAAAAAAAAATCATTTTAAACGATTTAAAAAAAGGTAAAGTATTATCGAGATAGATTTTAGTGCTAGTTCCAGTGTTGCAGAGAAAACATACGAAGAATTTCGAGTAATTTCAATACAAGGTAAAGTATTATAAAGCAAGATAAGTATTATGCAGATAATTTTCTAACATGTCAAGAGTCTTTCTAGCATTTTTCAGCATTTGTAGCATTATTTAAAATTATATAAAGTCCAGTCCTTCAGACTGATGTCTCTTTTTACGGAAAGCGGGAAGACGGTACGTTTCCGGTCACAAGATCTTATGCTAAACCTAACCCCTCTTTGTCCCCGCTACAAGCCCTCAAAGTCTGTAATGGGAATTTAGAAACACTCTGTATATAACATTCCTGAAATTAATTACATGTATTAATATCAGTGCTTTTTTTTTTAACAATTTAAGGGGTACTCTCAGATGTAGTCGACAAAACACCACGATCTTGCACTTTTCGGCAATTTTACAGAGTTCGGTTATTACTTTTCGGGCTGACATGTTAAATGAAAGGTTATATTGGGTTAATTTATTTGTGGTCAACATGTCAAGGTGGTAACTGCACTCAGCATTTCTAATCATTTTACATTTAAAAATTAAGTGAAATGAATATACGCACTGTGGTAGTGTCTCATTTTGCTGTCCAGCTTACAGTAAATTCCACACTGGTAAAAAAGGCTGATCACTGCCATCTTCACGCTTCCTCTACTTGCTTTCCGTGTCGGTCACCAAATGTCTAACCACACGCACAAAATAACAACCTATCTCACCTCCAAACACTAGCCTGCGTGCTTATAAGAACGGAGTGCCGAGTTGCCGACCCAACACCAAGTACAATACTAATATCTTATATTTTGTAGTCAGTCTTGGCCGACCAAAAGGAACTGATTCGACAGGTCGATTTAAATCGAAGATTACTCGAAATCTCCTCCAGCTGTTGTGAACAGCGCGTTGACGTCAGCTGATCGATGAAATTTCAAGTCGGAAGTTATATTTTCCGGACTAGATACAAATGTACCAATATATTTTTTAAACCGTTTCTAATGTTTAAGGGGTACGCGTACTCCCGCGTTCACCCTGAAAAAAAAAACACTGATTAATATTATTTACTCTTAAAGGGGGAAAATTTTGGATTAGGTACGCGTTTCGACCGTCACGCGGTCATCTTCAGATCACTTATGTAAACTTACTTAAGTAGGGAGCCTCTATCACCATCCAACATTCCAGGTTAATTGCAGCAATGGTTTCGGAGATATTGTATGCAGGTTAAATAATTTCGCTACAGTACACACTCGGAACACAACATGAAACAGAGTGTGTTATGGGAGTGGAACCGCTGCTGTGATTGGCAGCCTCACGATCATGCTTGTGCTTTAACTAGTGAGGCGTCGGGATGCGCCTAACCTTATACCTTTTCAACTTTAATTTTCACTAAAAGTCACACGTCAATTAGCAAAATTAAAAAGAATCTGTGTCAAAAATTACCCACTCTTCAGTTGAGTTTAGAGTTTACTGTATCTTAGTTTAGAGCGTAGCATAGTGTATTTTATTTTAGAGTTTAGTTTAGATTTTAGTATAGATTTGAGATTAGTTTAATTTAGTACAGTTTACTTAAGTTTAGAGTTTAGTTTACTTAAGAGTTTAGTTTAGTGTAGTATAGTTTAGAGTTTAGCTAAGAGTTTATTATAGTTTAGTGTAGTTTAGTTTCGAGTTTAGTATGGTTGACTTGTGTTTAGAGATCAGTTAAGAGTTTAGGACAGTTTAGTTAAGTTTAGTTAAATTTAGTATAGTTTAGTTTAGAGTTTAGTATAATTAAGTTATGATTTTAGTATATATTAGTTAAGAGTTTAGTAGACTATAGTTTAGTTTAGAGTTTAGTATGGTTAAGTTTAGTTAAGAGTTTGGTATACTTAAGTTAAGAGTTTAGTATAGTTTAGTTTAGAGTTTAGTATAGTTTAGTGTAGTTTAGTTAAGAGTTTAGTAGAGCCTCCGTGGCTTAGGCGGCAGCACACCGGCCTCTCACCGCTGGGTACGTGGTTCAAAACCCGGTCACTCCATGTGCGATTTGTGCTGGACAAAGCGGAAGCAGACAGGTTTATTCCGGGTACTCCGGTTTTTCCTGTCACATATTTCATTCCAGCAACACTCTCCACTATAATTTCATTTCATCTACCATTCATTTAAGCATTGCCACAGGAGAGTGCGACAGGCTTCAGCAGCCGGCACAGTTCATATCGTCGCCGCTAGATGGGGACTTCATTCATTCCATTCCCTGACCCGGTCGGTCGAATGGAAGCAGGCTGTGGATTTTCATTTTAGTTAAGAGTTTAGTAGAGTTTAGTTTAGAGTTTAGTATGGTTGAGATGAGTTTAGAGTTCAGTTAAGAGTTTAGTATAGTATAATTAAAAGTTCAGTATAGTTTAGTTAAGTTTAGTATAGTTTAGTTAAGGGTTTAGTATTCTATAGTTTAGTTTAGAGTTACGTATGGTTGAGTTAAGTTTAGTATAGTTTAGTTAAGAGTTGTATAGTTTAGTTAAGTTTAGTATAGATTTGTTAAGAGTTTAGTATAGTTTAGTTATGAGTTTAGTATAGTTTACAGTAGTTAAGAGTTTAGTATAGTTTAGTTAAGTTCAGTATAGTTTAGTTAAGAGTTAAGTATAGTTTAGTTATTAGTTTAGTATAGTTTAGTTAAGAGTTTAATATAGTTTAGTTAAGAGTTTAGTATAGTTTAGTTAAGTTTATTATAGTTTAGTTTAGAGTTTAGTATAGTTTAGTATAGAGTTTAGTATGGTTGAGTTGAGTTTAGAGTTCAGTCAAGAGTTTAGTATAGTTTATTTGAGTTTAGAGTTGATTGAAGATTTTAGTATAGCTTAGTTGAGAGTTTAATATAGTTTAGTTGAGTTTAGTAGAGTTTAGTATAGTTTAGTTAAGTGTTTAGCATAGTTTAGTTGAGTTAAGAGTTTGGCCTGAAAGCGTTATCGTTTAAGCATCTCCATAGCACCATTCCACGTCTCCAAAAGAAACCTATAAAGTTGCAATTTTTATTTAGAGTAGTGTATCTCAGGTGGAAATTTATCAGGATGAGGAAATACTTTGCTATAAGCTCCGCCTACTTATTGCAACATGAACCACACAGATGTCATGTGCATTCCATATTCCCTACTTGAATACACCGCTCATTGAACTTCAATGAAGCTGAAACAAGACCCCCTACTGTATCTATTCCTATACAGTGCTCGTTGGCACTGGTTACAAAACTTTAATCAATATAATCGACATCCATCAGCGGAGTATTGATAGATGGAGCGAGAAATGAGGAATGCGGAGTTCTGAATACGGATTAACTAGCTGTAAAAGCATACAATACTGTACTTTGATGTTCATTTGCATAGAAAGGTCGCCAGTGGTGAATGTACAGTAGAATATAAATACTGTTGAACAAGGTAATAATTCTACTCGCGTGTATCAAGTTCTATTTGCTTTGCTGATGTGCTGTATCAGTAAACCTGGAGGAGACCTACACCTACGGAAAACTATTCTTAAACTACAGAAATTAGCCAAAATATCTGTGGTAATGGTTGGAAAGAAAATCTGGAGTCGATGTAGTAATAGGCCTATAGTACATGTTTACTTCTCCACCCTCCCGCCATCCCCTTTTTATCATTCCAAATGATCTTGTCAACTTCATCGTTATGCTTTGGTCTACCGTTATGCATTACGGTTACGGCGTGTATGACGTCATCATGTTGTTCAGTACATATGCACCGAGTCTGAGTTTACTCCTGGGGTCTGGCGTTTTGCGATACGGAGACGGCGAGTGCGTGACGTCATGCAGCAGAGTGCACCTTCCGCTCTCCGTTCCCCGCGCGGGAAGCCTAAGTTAATGGGTAAAGGAGTCCGTTGAAAGAGTCCTGGGGCTTCGAGCGAGGCGAGAAGCCCTCCTGAGCCTTTCTAACATGTGTAGCATTTGAAGCATGCGTCATTTGAAATGATATAAAGTCTAGTCTCTCAGACTGACTGTATCTTTTTTTTTATCACGACTTATAGAGGTGGAATTCCAGCTGAGTCCATAATTACACGCTTGATTTAGGGACAAGTACAGTGTTGTCAACCCTTAGCATACGGTACCACTTCTTATCCGGTGACGTTAAACAAAAAAAAAAACTCCGCCAAGTTAATACTGTATGAAAATGCGCCAAGTTCCAGTCAAAGTTTGACACGGGTGCGAGATGCGAGATAACAATTTCTAATTTCATGTTCGCTAAATCACAACTTCAATTATTTTTATCTAAACCAATGGTTTTTGTCTACCCCCAATATTTTCATCCAGACCAATGGTTTTTCCTAGGTCTGTAATATTGTTAGGTAGCGCGGCCCTGCGCACCGCGTTAGTTAATAGAAACTTCCCTGGTTTTTCTCACGTACAGTGGCATCAATAATCGTCAACCAGGCCAATGGTTTTACCAATTATTTATTTTTCACATAATTGCTGTGTCGTATGGTGTATTTTGTAGCCCACATGTTTGCAACAATGAATTCTCATCACTGTGTGCGTCAGAGTAACAGTTGAAGAATCTAATGCGCCTCAGGAACATGGCTACCGTCTTTGAATGAGCAAGAAATAAAAACATTTATTTACGTAGTAACATAACAAATATTTCCGGTACAGCAGTGATAAATGACAGTAATTGTGAGGTTCGAATCTCCATGCAACTATTTTTCTATCCAAAATATCTGAGTATGAACCATCGTAGCGACTAGCGTTCTTGGATGTCACTCCAGAGGTCTGGGTTCGATTCCCGGCTCTGCCAAGAAATTTTAATTTTGGTGTGAGGGCTGGAACAGGGTACACTCAGCTTCCTGAGGCAAAACTGAGAAGAGTAAGATTCGATTCCCACCTCAGTCATCCTGGATGTGGTTTTTCGTGTTTCCCCCTCCCACATCAATTTCGGGCAAATGCTTGGATGTTTCCTAGCGTAAGGCCATAGCCCAATCTTATCCCCAATTAACAAATACACTCACTAGTAGGCCTAAATACAGCCATCACAAAAGCCCAGGTCATCACACAAATTCCACAGACACATACCCAAATACACGGGGCCATAAGACCACGATGTCGCTGCCCCTAAAATAAGCAACAACCACAATTTGAGTAGCACCATTTCCAAGTCACGAACATTTTCTTTTTTTATGTAATTGTACTTTGAAATAAGGTAGCTTTCCTAGATTTGCGGTAGCGACAGCCGAAAACCTTCCGAAAATACTCAAACTCAATGAGCCACTTGACATCACAGGGATACCTGGAATCTCCGAACGTCCAACTGGAGTGATATTTAACGCACTCAGTTATGTAGGTAAGTACATCATCGAAGGAGTATCGTTTCTAGAAGAGAATGTTTTTAATTCTCACGATGCTTTTGTGGTGGCTGTTGCGAAACAGCCTACTACGGGACATTAATCATCGTCTGTAACTTCCCCTCCCAGAAGTTCCGTCTGACATTTGTGTACATTGGCTAGAACTAATTTCAGTGGAGCCGTTGAAGTCTCCTCAGAAATAGGTTCATTATAATTCCCAATGGAAATTTTCTGGTAGGCCTAACTACATTTCTCCGTGATTCAAGATCATTTAATTTCACAATTCTATCTTTAACTTTTTTGCTCTAAATTTTGCCACTGGCACTTCTTCTACAACTATTTTTTATGTGGCTATGATTGTTATTATTATTATTATTATTATTTATTTACCATAAATCGTACACGAAGTATGTTAATTCGTATTAGGAACTTGGGACACTTTTGTTCATGGGGTGTTGGATTTGTCTCATAACCTGTGTTTCTGTAGAGACTGTAGTAGTGTGTGTAGCTGTAATTATTAGGGTCGGGAATGAGGAAGCTGCCCCGGGACTTAAGATAACGTAAGTGCACTACCTAGGAATTTTCCTGTGGGGAGTGTGGTGGACTATTGGTGAAACAGAAAAGAGGAGAATTGAAGCGTTTGAAATGTGGTGTTACAGGAGAATGATGAAGATCAGATGGGTAGATAGGGTTACAAACGAAGAGGTATTAAGACTATTGGGAGAGGAGAGATGTTTCTAGTGCCCGCTAATGAAGAGAAGAGATAGGTTGGTAGGACACATACTAAGACACCCAGGAATAGCAAGCTTAGTTATGAAAGGAAGGGTCGAGGACAAGAACTAGGGGTAGACCAAGGTTAGAATATGTTAAACATATTGCCTCGGATGTAGGGTGTGGTAGCTATGTAGAGATGAAACGTTTAGCTCAGGACAGGGAGGCATGGAGCACTGCATCAAACCAGTCAAAAGACTGAAGACTCAAACAATAACACTGTGGAAAAATCCGAAGAAAGACCTTATTCCGGACAGCCACTGTAAATGCCGGGATTTGGACCTCCAGTCGGCAGATTTGCTGCAGCTCCCCATCCTGGTCGTGCTGAGCGATTTAACGCGCATGGCTGCACCGGGGATCAATTACATTCATCAATACATTAATTAATTAATATCAGTTATAGGCCTACATTATAGCACAGCGGGCGTTCACTTAGTTGTAGGTGTGACTAATGAGGGATTTTCATTGTTGTTTCATTTAAGAAATTTGTAACATCGTGGTCACGGAGTCGCGTGTATCTGGAATTTGTCTGATAGCCTGTGTATTTGTAATTGGGGCTAGGGTTGGGTAGGAGACTGCCGTGGCCTTAAGTTAGGTACTATCCCAGCATTTTCCTGGAGTAGAGTGAGGAAACCAAGGAAACCCATTTCTAGGATGGCTGGAAATCGAACACACTTCTTGTCAGTTTTGCCACTGGAGGTTGAGTGGGCTCAGACCAGAATAAACTATTTCCTAGTGCCAGGAATCCAACCTGAACCTCAGGGGACGCAACCAAAAATGCTAATCTCTGTGACACAAGTTGGTTAACGTAAATGACATTCTAGAAAACGTTTTTTTAATTTTACGAAGTCGAACCCCGATCTCGTTTTCTCATTCGCATTTGGTTCTAGTAACTCACCGTCATAATTTTCCAAAATTGGATATGTATTTTAACAAAACAAGAGAACAATTATTAATACGTTGCCAAGCAACGAAGACATTTCAAAATAGTGAATTTCAGAAAACACTAATAATCATCAAGTTCAATGGCTCATTACAGCTCTCCACAAACAGCTATGGCTTCGACACTGTCACAATATGCACAGCCTATAACAGTATTGAAAACTGTCCAAAATGCACATGGTGCTGACGACAACTCGTTTGCCTACCTCTTCGAAATACGAGGGCAGATCGGAAATGTCTGAATGTCTGTCCCCCCTATCAATTCAAACACCGTGAAACCGAATTTTAAAATAATTGGCACAGAGGTAGTTCTAGCAAAGGGCACCTCAGTGCCATGTTTTATATCGCTGCCATCTTCATGGAAACGGAATGACGGCCACCCAAATGTTAAAACCTTAAATCAAATTACGACCAACCTAATCATTTGATCTTTACCAAATTTTGCAACATCATACCTTTTTATGGGAAGCATCTTTTGACTGAACTACAAGGTCATCAGCCCAATAGTTTGCAGATAGGACCATGTATGTGTGCAAATCGATTCCCCATATCAATTCAAACACGGTGAAACCGAATTGAATGAAATGTTTTACAGAATTAGCACTAGCAAAGGGCACCTCATATTCATGTTTAATATCCGTATAGTAGGTTGTATTTCAACAAGCTACTACAACTAACATTCAATTATACTCCTTGAAAAGGACAAAGAGTTATAACAATACCCATGCATTTAGGAGAAAGTAGGCTATATGTTCTTTACTGAACATCTTGTTTTCTCCCCTGATATTGCAGCTGCTATAATGTCGAAATTTCACGACGATCTAGTTTGAAGTTTGCGCTACAGAGGGTATTTTGTTTTCATGTGCAGCTCTAGTGAGAGAAGCCTGAACTACGAGACAATCATGGCGCGCATGTTACTGTCTACAACTTTTGACGAGCAGCGGTGTAGTTCGATATTTGTGGGCCAAGGGCATAAACCGAGTTAAATTTGCAGGCACGTGCGTGCCGTGTATGGGGACGGCTGAATGGACCGTAGCAATGTCTCCAGGAATCATCACTTGGGATGAGTTGTGGGCGTATCACTAGGCTACTCGCCCGAAACCAAGCAGGATTCTATGGAGTGGAAACATGCTGGTTCTTCAGTACGAAAAATATTCAAGGTGACTCAATCTGCTAGGATAGTGCTTGTGAAAGTATTATGGCATATGTGTGGAGTGTTATTGGTGGACTTTGCTGAACATGGGACCACTGTGAATGCTGCAGCCTACATTACAACTTTGGTAAAGTTGCGGCGTGCCCTTCGTGACAAACGCCACAACATTAATGCTGACGTTGTCAAACTTCCTCATGACAATGCCCGCCCCTATATTGCTGCTCCTGTTCGTGAGAAAATCGCCCAATTCGGGTGGGAGGCGCTCCAGCATCCAACGGACCTGGCACCGTCGGACTTTCATCTGTTCGGTTCCATGAAGAAATTCCTGGCCGACTAACACTTTACGACAGGTGCGGAAGTGAAATCAGCAGCAGTCCAACCAAACGGACTTTTACGAACGGGGCATATTGAAACTGGTACGACGAAGGCAGGAATGTGTTGAGAAAGCTGGTAACTATGTAGAATAGTAGGTCAAAGATGTAAGTTCATTTGTGATTTGTTTGGTTTTGTTACCTTTTTCGGAAATAGTTCATTATCCAACGAGCCTATAATGGCAATAATTAAGGCCCAAGTATGTTTATAAAACGAGGGAAGCGAGTTTTATAATTTCCATACGAGTGGCTTAATGCCATTATAGGCGAGTTGCATACGACTGTTTATGTTATACGATAATTATAACTATTTTATGTTCGAACATATCGGTCGAGATTTCGCCAGTTTTATGTACTGAACAGAGCACATGGGACGCAGAGAATACCCTCCTGGAATACCCTACTATGATACTAGAAGCCACGCAGTGAAATTTACAATAGAAAGCCGTGGAAGTCAGCGCAGGTGCGATGCTATCCTTATCTAATTGGTCACACAACTGTTTCTGAAGCTCTGATTGGTGGGAGAAACTGTTTCATAATGAAAAATAGTGTTATAATGACCCTCATTATGATACAGTTTTCTTACATATAATATTTACATTTCGACATCGTCGAACATAAAAGATGATTGAGCGTTACTTTCCGATCTGCTCTCGTATCATGGCAAACCTTCACTGTATCGTTGCGCTCCTCTATCTTTGTAGCATTTACCTTGCGTAAAGCAGGCGAGCGGTTCAGTGATAACTGATACAGGTCTCTTTGTCGCAGGTTGTTACCATTTTAACCGTGCTATCTGACTTGTATTCGCTCTCTCCAGCTTATATTCATCCTGCCGTGGCTTTGCACGATTTCCACTCTTATTTAATTATCCCATTAAAGAGCTTTGAATATTATTTCAAAAGTTAATTGAATATTAATTGCAATTTAAAAAGAGAAAGGAAAGATTGTGCCAGTAATGGTAAGAAGAGGATTAGATTCAATTATTTGGAATATCATGCACTCCATATTCCTGAGAATAAGGTTTTGTTGTTGTTGCTTACTAAAGGGGCATGGCATCGTGATCATGTACCCTCGTGTATTTGGGTATGTGTGAAATTTGTCTGATAACCTGTGTTAGTGTGATGGCTGTATTAGTGTGTGTGTGTAGCCTAGTTGTGATTCATGTGAGGATTGAGAAGAAGGCGGCCTTGGCCTTAATTTAGAAACTATTCAGGCATTCGCCTGAAGTAGAAGTGGGAAACCACGGAAAACCGCTTCCAGGATGACCAAGGTGGGAATTTGAACCTGCCTCTTCTCAGTTTTGCCTCACGAGGCTGAGTGTACCCCGTTCCAGTCCTCAGAATTAAATTTCTTGGTAAAGCTGGGAATTGAACCCGGTCTTCGCGGTGACAACCAAGAAATGTGGAATTTGTGTGATAATATGTGTTATTATAATGGCTGTACTGGTGTATATATTTGTAAATTGGAGATAGGTTTGGGAAAGAGGCGGCCTTGGTTAAGACGTATTTGAGGGGTAAAAATCTAATGTTTTCCAGTTGAGCCGACCTGTAACTAATAATGGCCACATTATTTAGGCCAATTTGAAGTGATAGAAGCCATTTCTATTAAGGAAGGCTTTTCAGTCGGTCACACAAATCGTACCCAATTACATTAGGCGGGAAAATAAGTGTGAAAATAACCAGAAATAAATATTACATCCTCCAGGGGCTCACATCTAGTGGGACGTGGGTTGGCGACCACCGGACCCCAGCTGAGTCCAGCACTGCTTCCACTTACTTGTGCCGGACTCCTCTCCGTTTTCTTCCCTGTCGACCTCTCTTGGTCAACTCTTGTTCTCTTCCAACCCCGACGGTATTAGGGCATTCGAGGCCTAGGGAGTCTTTCACTTTCCCGCCTTAATTGGCCGTTGTCTCATCTTCACAGATCCCTCATTCTTCGAGACGTCAGCCCTCTTGATTTGTTTTCATTATATCTCCTGCCTTCTGCTCAAGGCCCTCAAGGAGGCAGGGTGTGTGTAGCCCTACCACATGGTGCACCCTGGATTGTGCTACGCCCTCAAGGGCTCACGTCTGGAGAGTACGGGATTTGGCTATACCAAGGGCTTCCTGAGCTGGGTCCGGTTGTTCTCCGTCTTTCATTGCCTTTGGGGCAGTCTCTCTCCTCTTTAGCTTTCCTATCTGCCTTTCCTGGCTCTCCTTTCTTCCACGTCCCTTAATTCTCATTCTTCGAGGGTTGAGGGCATTTCCTTTCCTCCTGTCTTTTGTTTCCCTTATTCTTATTGTTGTTTGCCATTTCCTCTTCTAGTGTATAAGTGTGTAGTTAGTTTTAGGTTTAGTTTCATTTCGTTTACTTTCTCATTATCACCCAAACCATTAGGGACCGATAACCTAGATCTTAGGTCCCTTAAAACAACAATTATCATCAGAAATATGACATGACGTTTATCACAAAATAACGCGCATGTAGGTACACAAATTTAATTGGCTTCGGTGGCGTAGTCGGTAGCTTGCAGAACTGCTGTGCTCAAGATAGCGGGTTCAAACCCGGCCGAAGTCATCGGATTTTTTAAGAGCGTTTATATCCTTCACTTTGCTTTCCTTCCCATGTCAATGATTTATGGCATGAAGAAGAACCTACCACTACAATTAATTGGTAGTTTGTAGCCAAATTTGTAGGTTATATTTTGTTAGAAACGCTCTATCAAGTTCCAACGTTCGTCGCTAGGTGTCAGTGGCATCTGGTAGCCAAAGTTGGAACTACTTGAAATTGAACTTGCTCATTCATCATCATTCATTTCATCTTATCCACACGTGACGGTACTTGTATATTTGTGCACGAAACATTGTCTTATGCTCACAAGCGGCTTCGGTGGCGTAGTCGGTAGCATGCTGAACTGCTGTGCTCAAGATAGCGGGTTCAAACCCGGCCAAAGTCATCGGATTTTTTAAGAGCGTTAAAAATCCTTTAGTATGCCTTCCTTCGGAGGGGAAGAAAAGCCGGTGGTCCCATGTCATAGATATATGGCATGCAATAGATGCTTTCACAGACTAAACTTGTGTAAAGCAAAATTGTTAGGTTAGATTTCATCAGAACGCTCCATCAACGTTCCAACGTTCACCACTAGGTATCATTATATCTGGTGGCGAAAGTTGGAACTACTTGAAATTGAAAGGAACTTGTAGCTCACCCTTTAGGGTGTCCGCTGGAAGCAGCTACAGACTCAGGCGAGCCGAACATGTCCTCGGACACTCCCGGCACTAAAAGCCATACGATAAATAAATAAATAAATAAATAAATAAGCACGTAATGCGATATGTAACGCTATATTGCTATTCAACATTCGTATTTCAATGCTATAATAGAATGCGGAGTATGGATTTATGTATATCCTGACGCCTTTGTGTTTAAGATCGTAAGCAATGATGGTGCCTACTCGACTGCACATTTATTTCCATGAGGTTGTAATTGTTTATCATCTGGTTTGGCATGCATTTAAGTAAATGATTTGACCTGTAAGTGAAGTTCTTGGTTTATCAAGGGAATTTTACGGTACCTTAATATTCCCGTTGAAATCAGAATTCTACCAGCAAAGTTACTTAAAATAGAAGCGACCACATGATGAATTATTATTGAAGATGTTTATTTTATTTCAAATGGACTGCCTCAAGAACGCAGTGGTCAAGTACATTAATTTTAAGTAATGAATGAGAGTATGTGTTCTGTTTGCTAGCCGATGTGTGGGTGAGTAATTAAGTGAATTATTAGAACTGAAAGTTATGAGATTTTATGTTGATTTTAGTTATTGAAGTTAGTTAGTTATTGTTGTTTTAAGGAGCGTAACTACGAGGTCATCTGCCCCACAGTTATTGGAGGTTAGTGAGTTCATTGCTATTGTTATGTTATGGATTAGTGTTAATGTTTATGCTTGGATATGTAGCTTCGGGATTTCAATTGGTTGGATTCGACGATTTTGAATTGCGGTCGTTTCAAAAGGCTCACTAGGCTAGTGTAGTTTAAGAATAGAGAAACATGAATTGCATGATTATTATTGTTTAAAGGTTGTACAGATCAAAATAAACGTTATTGGTTTTACGTCCCTTTTAACTACCGTGGCTTTTAGCTGGAATTTTGCCCCGAAGGGGATCTTTAACGTGCCAGTAATTCTACTGACACGCTCCCTCGCATTTGCGCAACCTCAAATGCCAGCTGACTGCACCAGGATATGAACCTGCAAACTTGGGCCCAGCAAGCGAGAACGTTACCGCTGAGCCACGCAGCCAGTCATGGTTGTACAGATTGAAAATGTTTACGTAACTTAATTCTTGTTAAGCCCCCTCCCAATTTAATTAATTTTTAAATCCTCCCTCAATAGTTGTATTGGGCCTGAAAGGCGAGTGACAGAAGAATATGAAAATGATATCTTAAGGTTTGATTTGTTATCATCTTGTTAATATGTGAACTAATATGTCAGCTGTTTAAACGAGGTAGGCTACAAATAGATGTTTAAAATAGTGTCCCCCTTCCCCCTTAATTATTAATCACCCTCATCTTCCATCTAATGCGCAATCATTTTTATTGTTCCACCCACCGTGTGTAAGTTGTTTTAATCTTTCATCCATTGTATCTATGTCCAGTTTGTTGCGTAGTAACTAGCATGCTTGACTGTCACCGCTGAGGCCCGGCTTCGATTCCCGGCTCTGCCAAGAAATTTAATTCTGGGCGGAGGGATTGAAGGAGTTACACTCAGCTTCGTGAGGCAAAACTGAGAAGATATGGGTCCGATTCATACCTCAGCCATACTGGTAGTGGTTTTCCGTGGTTTCTCACTTCTCCTCCAGGCAAATCCCGCGGCCGCCTCCTTCCCAATACTCATCTGAATGTCAAATGCACACACTAATACAGCCATTACAATAACGCAGGTTATCACACAAATTATATTTATATATTTTAGACTATACAGAGTAGTTCACCAGCCCCTTATACTTTTTGGAGGAAAGCAATCCAACTAACGCGTAGATCATAGTCCTCCTAAAAAACATTACTACCTGCTCCTTTATGGCCTTAGTACAACTTTACCGTTGAGTTAATGCTCGTGAATATAGTAGAAATCATTAGCGGCAGTGTTATTTCAATACTCTCAACTATAAGCCTAATGCATGTTTAAAACGATCACAGCTCCGAATAACACCACCTTACATTTGGACAGGTGTCCATGGGGGCTACGAATAGATTCAGTACGTGCCAGTAATTCAGCATGGCTCATAGTAGCTAAGGTGGCTAAATCTTGCATTCCTGCTGTTGCGTCAGGAAAGCTACCAGGTAGCAGGTTCGATCCTCGGGCTGGTACATATTTTTTCGCTTAATGCCGTTATGTACCTCTACCCACGAGTGATTTTTATTTGGTCCTGAAAAGGGTCGTTTTTATCCGATGGTACGTAGCCAGCTTGGACGACGACATATTGCTCTGTAGAACGAAAGCAAGTTCCCCTGTATATTCAGGTTAGCAAGTGTTCAAAACGTGACCATCTTGGTTTAAAGGGAAAATCAGTCTCACTCAGGCCACCTAACGTGTCTCGTCAAACCCTCTGTAACCTGGGGATGTAAACCATTCCTCATTCTTACGTTCGACAAATATAAAACTGTATTAATTGATTCACTAATGAGGAAAACCGTACCGTATTGAGTTCATTCAATTATTAACATGACTTTTAATTCTAAAGATATGGTAAGAGAAACTGAAATTATCAGAAACGAAAGCTACTAACTGAATGAGCGCCTGCTGAATGAATTTTCAGGTGGAATTATAATTATACAAACCAAATAAAGTGTGTTGGAATGCTTGGGGAATTGATTTTAAATCTTTATAATCTATTCGAGACCAACCTAAGTCATCCTGGAAGTGGTTTTCCATGGTATCCCACTTCTACTCCGGATGAAATACTGGTATGGTTCGAAATGTAAGACCACTGCCACCTCCTTAACACTCCTACCTTCAGTTACAAATACACTAACTACTACCGACACCGTAATAATATAGATTATTAGACAAATTGAAAAAACACACAAGAACACAAGAATGTGATGACCCCGATGCCCAAGCCCCTAAAGTTTAAAAAGAACCCTCAAATAATGACGCCGCTGAGAACAGCAAAATGAGGTATCATGTGCATTGGCTCATGATTCATGAACTATTAGTCCTACTGACGCGGAAGTTGAATTAAAGAAACCTTTGCACCTTCTTCTCCGCCTTGTAACTGGTTGTTCTTTGAGGGAACTATTTTCCTAAAATAGGCTCCGATGCTGAAAATACACTTGCGAAACATTTCACTGGGTAATTTCCAGCCAATGGTAGCTACTTAAAAATTTGATTTTTAGTTTGAAAGTAATACCAATTTGTGGGTGAGGGTATATTAATCATACCAGTGTAAACACCTCACTGATTAGTCTACAAATGCCAATGATATGACAATATGAGTGTTAAGAGTGCATGGCAGTTGCACTGAGAACAGCCCATAACCGCGAGAACATTACAATATTCCTAATTCTCATAGCTCCATAACGTAATGTTTCCACTACCCACAATGCAGTGGAAACGCACGTGGCTAGGTGATGACCTGGGTTAAGCGAACACCTGCACATTTCAAAGCCATTAGAACAGAATAAAAGAAAATTAATCTTATCCTTGAACATGAACATTAATATTTCTAATGCCTGACGACTAAAATCCTATTCGAACCGGTAAGTACGTTTTAGATAAAGAAAGTCTAGTGTCCAAAGCAAAAGTTCTCACTATCTATCTTTGTGAGGTAGAATGGTCCACAGTATTTAGTGCGGAAGTGATTACGGTCGTTTCTCCTCGCTAGGCCCATGGCTCAGTTTACACTGCTGTCACACAGGCAGGGCGCAGAGCAATATCGACCATCAGGAGATTTGCAATGTCAGTTGGGTTTCATAAAACTAGATAATAAGGGGCTGGTGAACCACTCAGTATACATACACACACACTCAAGTACACAGGGCAATATGGCCACGATGTCGCAAAGCCCCTAAATCAATCAACAACAACATACTTTTATCTATTTACGTCAATAAATTTAACTATTTCTCATTCGGCCCTTTAAATGTGATGTCATTTCGCACAGCTCACCCAGAAGCTTAGCTCCTATAACTCTCAACTTTAGAATAATTTCTATCTACGGAAACGTCGGGATCTTGCGGTGGGACTTTAGTCCCCTAAGGGTAACTGTCTAGCATCAACTTGTCAGGCGTGGCTTCACCTCGTCCACCAAGGTCCCCTATGTTTCGAACAACATCGGCGAAAACGCGAAACTGAAAAGTACAATGCGAGGAAAGAGCGGGGTGAAGCACTACTCCGGAGGAGTTTGTGTTTCCAGGATTGGACTAATGTCAAGATTGGAAGCCATTTTTCAGTGTTTCCTATAGAAACTGTCAGTTGTAACTCTTCAGTCGGTCAACACAAATTTGCCCAATGACTGGGTGAGGTACAGTATACACAATATATGAATAATACGTAAATGACACTCCTGGGAAAAATTATATATATTAAATATGATCACATCGTAAAAATTCCCTCATTATGATAGTGATCACAACTAATACAACTAATTCCAAAGAATACACGGTAAGACAGGGTTAGCTTTTGCTGCTCTTTGCTTTAATTCATTCCTTCCTCTTTCGCAAACACCAACAGTGATTTCTTACTTTTTCTTTTATTTGTGCACCTTGCTTACTTCGTTTGTAAGTCTGTTATAGATATATATCTTCCATGATCAACCTAGCAGCTAACCACTGAAGTTCTTCAACATTTTCACTCTCAAGAGGACTTCCTTACAAGTCAAGCCACCAGATGTCGTCTTCATAGTCAGCTAACATCTCCATGCTGAAGAGGACTTCTTCTCCGTAGCCATCCACCTGGCTTCGCTATTGACGCCTGCTATCAACTACTTGAAGACCACTTCATCAAGATACTTAATTTTTGTCATGTTTGTAATTCTTATGTATGTTCCTTTGTCTGTTTCCCCCGCCCTGCTCCCTCCTAGGTACCTTCGTGCCTTGTTGAGCGGTTCTCAATTGTGTGTCAGACGTCAACACTTACAGTTGGAGCCTACCCTAGGCTTGTCTCCTGTCTAGTCGATACATTTTTTTAAATATCTACGCCATGATGTGGATTTAAGCTAACGGTCACCTGGATCATCTACTCTACAAACAATGAGCTAAGTACCAAACTCTAATGGTTTTCACCGCATTTTAATTGGTTTTAAACAGCTAAATGCTTTTTAATTCTTGTTTTATAGACAGTGTGAAATTGCCAAAAGCAGTGCAATAACTACCTTCGAGGGATTTTTCTAGTCATGCTCCAACTATATAAGCTGACTTTCCACTTAAAAATGTAGTGCTTCTTGCACAAATTAACTGAGAATGAGTTCTCACACCACGGGATTCATATTAAACGAAATACTGTCTATAAAAACTTAGCTTTTTCTCCGTGGGACCTATTGCCCAATTCAACTGTTATCATAACTCCAGAACTTTCGACATCGAACTATCTTTCTACAAGTAAAATAGCCTAGCATTTCTTCAAATATGGGAATACATTTTCCTCACTGAGAAATTTATGTTGTATAAACCTCTAATCAACATAATTTGTCTTCCTTCGTTGGAGATTTTCCGCTGCATTCAACTGCAACCTACAAAAGCTACGACGCAATAAACTCTCTCAAGCTAAAATTCAACTATTGATTTACATAATTGCAATAACTTTTCTCCTGGTGAACTTTCTGTGCTACAATAGTGAACTTTTCAAATACACCAATAGACTATAGTAAAAACAGTGCCCGTTAGACCACCAACCGCGTCGCGTTTGTGAGAGCAATAAATACGGCCGAGAGTCTTCTCCTAAAGTACCCATTTCCTCCTATCCAAACACCTTTACTAACAAATTAGGTTAATTTTTAAACTTAGGTCCTTTTCAATGAGTTTTCACCTCTCAGCAGGTGCCTTCCCAACATTGTTTCATATCTCATAAGTAATTTCTGTATAACTCGTGTCTAGCACACATTTAAAACCACCTTGGTTTTCCTTTATGACTAAGGAATTTAATTCTTTCTACACACAACTGAGTTATTTAACTATCTTCTCCAGGTTTCACGAAAGGGTAACTTGCCCTATTTTTCCTCGTGATCCCTGTATAAACATAAGAAGTTATAAAAACTTCTTAATTTCTCTTTCTTTTGTTATAATTTCGAATTTATTATTTGTTCTTACTTTCAAGATTTCCATATAGGAATTCTTAAAGTGCCCATATTTATTATTAAAGCTTTAATTGCGTTAATTGTTGTTAAACTTCGAATTTGTTAATCTTAGCACCATTTTTAAAATCTTATGCAGATTTTAGTGCTTATAAGAGGTTTCAAACCTGAAAAATTGTTAATTTTCTTGTGCAAACTTCAACATTCTAGAGGTCTGAGACTTCAAAGGTTAAAACCTAAATTGTACCTTTTATATTTGTCAAAATTATTATATCTCCACGCATTGTTAAATAAATCAGATTATATTTTTTCGTTCTTGTCTTAAAATAACGATTAGGCAGGACCCTATTTTCCCTGACTCTTCCCATCGGTTTATGCTCTGTTTAAGAAAATCACATACCGGTACTAAAATAATAAAAGTTTTGCTTCTTGTTGTATTTGAACGAAAACTTCTAGTATCATCTTTTTCAAAGCATCTTTTAGCTGCTATAGCTAATTCTAATGAGCCAGTAAGGCAAGTAAAGCTTTGTTGAGATTTTCTCTATAACTTGTGGTTCGTTTTCAAAATTTAAGTTTTTCTTCTGGTCTAAACTTTTAGTCGGCACTTTGCTGGGTAAAAGCTTAGCTATTCTTAAATGCAACTATTGTTTTCTTACCTAAATTCTCCAAGAAAACAACAAAATTATCCCCAAAAGCATAACTGCTTCATCGCTACCCTTTCTGGGAATACTCGGCCATTCTCGGGAAATCCTACAGTTCCAAGAACTAAAATCATGACGGCAAATTCAAATTATTTGCGCCTTTCAAACATTCTTTTAAACTTAACTCCTTTGAAAGGATATACAGTAAATCTGTAATTCTTTGTCTTGCCAGACTACCACCCTTCCCCATAGTATCCAAATATAGGCTGGGAAGGGAAAGTACGATCGCCGCTTGCTTGCAAATAGCCCATGCTCCTGCCGCATTTCCCGTTAGCTGTGTCCAAGTCCATACCCACTTTAGGTATCCCGCAGGCTTGCGCAGTGAAAATGGCGATTAAATGTTTACTTTAGTTTAAGTTTATGAGTTATATTGGACTCTCGTCCCATCTATCCATACTTTTTCTCCATTCCGAAACCCACTTCTTCCCTTTTTCTCATCATCTTCCCTTTGGGAGGGTTATTCCTTAGCTAATAACCTACTCAACAAGTATGTTTTTCCAGGTATGTTATTTACTTATTACTTTTGTATATTATACCAGGTGAATCAGCTGCCCCTAATAATAAAGTGTGTTGTCAGAAAGGTCGAAATTTCTCTGCTTGTATCCCGTATGGTACTAATGCACTGCAAGGATCCTGAACTCAATTATTTTCCCTCGATGTGACTACAGACTAATGAAATGAAAATCCACAGCCAGCTTCCAGTCTCCGACCGGGTCAGGAATGGAATGAATGAAGCCCCCATCTAGCGGCGAGGATATGGACTGTGCCGGCTGCCGAGGCCTGACGCACTCCTCTGGGGCAATGATTAAATGAATGACAGATGAAATGAAATGATAGTGGAGAGTGTTGTTGGAATGAAATTTTGACAGGGAAACCCGGAGTACCCGGAGAAAAACCTGTCTGCCTCCGTTTTGTCCAGCACAGATCTCACATGGAGTGACCGGGATTTGAACCACGGACCCAGTGGTGAGAGGCCGGCGTGCTGCCGCCTAAGTCACGGAGGCTTACACTACAGACTAATACGAGGGAAAAATAATAGAGTTCAGTATCGTTTGCAGGTTATGCTTCCAGTGTATTAGTACCATACGGGATGCAGGCAGAGAAATGTCAACCATCCTGACAACACACGTTAGTTGGGCTGCAAAATGAACTAACAACAATTATAAAATACCTCCCAGCCCTTCAGAGTTGCCAGTCGATCATTCCTGGATCGTCTCCTTACGCAGTGGCTAGCATTCTTCGCCGTCACCGCAGAGGCTCAGACTCGTGAGGCCAAACTAAGAAGAAGCAGGTTCGATTCCTAACCCAGTCATCCTGAAAGTGGTTTTCCGTGGTTTCCCACTTCTACTCCTGGCAAATGTCGGACTGCTACTGTGCCAGTATTTTGTATACCGGTAGTATTGGAACACTGACATGTTTGAGAAACATATTTGGTATTTCTATGACAACATTCCAACCCGCAGACGAGAGCAATAGCGAGCTGACGCTCGGTTATGGGATTGGATAAGCAACCCTGCAACGCATCTCTGACCATATGATCAGGAGAGGTACAGTTACTCCACAAGATGGCTGCCGTGGAAGCATGGCATTGATATACACTATTATAAAGTACTACTGAGATTACTGAGGGGATCGACGACTGGAAATTACATTGTAACACAAGAAGAAATTATTTGAAGACATTTATGGAATTATTAACACACATATTATGATATCAGATGTTTATCGCAATTATGCTGTGACAACTTCGATTCTTATATCGACTGGACAGAGTGGTGTTCTGGGTAGAATTATTCCAGCTGATGGTAGCACGGTTCGGAGAGAGACACGTGATTACCCGTCGTTAAACTAGCTCGTTGGCTCGGCCAACAGCAACTATTTCGAGTATAACTTGTACTTAATGCGATTTGAGAAAATTCGGTACGGTACAGTACGTCTTGACTTTTTTTAGCAAGACACGGGCGAAATACACATGGGACGAACGCTTAACCCAGTGTATGGACTTGGTGCAACATGATAGTGACGCGAGTGAACTTTGCGTTCCGCATAGATTTTTCTCTTAGCACTATGGCTATCACGAAAAGACTTATAATATATCCAATGGTCATTCGACATTACAACATGAATATTAACACCACAATTAAAGGAATAAAGTACCAGTTTACTACAAGAAGGGCAATGAATTGCTAGACAGTGAATAGGAATGCAGCACATAAGCAGAGTTGAACATATGGACATGATCAAAGCTGAATAATGGATTTCATTAGCAGAAGGCTATTTAAAAGGAGATTCAAGGCAATCTGTGTAATGAGACTGAAATAATTACCTCTACGAAATGCATCTTCTAGTTGAGAAGAAGTGGCATCTTTCTCTTTTCTACAAATGGACTTTAGTCAGATTCCGTATGATGAACCTTGTGTTCCGTATAGCTGTTTCGAATGGAAGGTGTTGGGTTCGAGTAAGGGCAGTCCTGACCAATACTTCGCCTACTCAGCGCTATGGACAAGGGTTCGATCTCTACAAGGGATGTATGTTCCAACATGCATTATAAGTTCATCAAGACGACTAAAGGTAGCTGGAAATCTTTTTTTTATCAGTAGACTGTATGAATCATGTCATATCAATAGAATGTCCTTTTTTCACCAATTTTTATTAAGTAATTATAAAATGGATTTGAGGATTAGATCTGACATCTTCGTCATTTATGTTCGAGGATCTATTTTAGGTTTTGATCCTAAAAAGGATGCACCTACATAGTCATTTCAGTAGTTAATTTTTAATGTAGTGTTATTTTTACAACATTACTTTTTCTTATTTTTGGCAATAATTCTGAGCATTGTAATTAGTTGAGAAGAAGCATATTACAAGAAGATTTAGGACCAAGACTACGATATCATTATATAAGTATAGGAGATAGGAAGAAGATGTCCTACCACGAATACATGAACATTTTTTCTGCATTAATTCTGTTAAACACTGAGCAACGAAACAGAATATTTTCGACTGTCCATACAGCATTATAAATGACTGTATATTTTTCGTCAATCTTATTATAGACATGGAAGTCTAGTAACATATTTGATGTGGACAATTGCGGTTTTTGGATTAGGCAATTACAGCCAACAATTTTGCATTACATTTTTGTGTATAGACACTTTTATTGAGATACAGTTCGTTCAGTTTTCGACTTTCATAATTCTTTTTTTTAATACTCCTGTTTTGATTCCGTGTGATTCTAATGGATTAGTTGTATTCTACTCATACTAGGCATTTCTCCATGATATAGTCTCATACGAATTTCTGAAGGGGAGATCCCATCTTTGAGTTTGCTTAAGCGAATCTGAATTAATTCTTTAACAGTAATCTATTATATATAATCCAAAATTGACTCATCAACGCAGGGCTCAAACCACTAGACTTAAAGCTGAAATTTTGCATGTTGGTTGATCCGAGTGCGTAGAGGCTCACTAAGAAACGGTTTTGGAAAATTCAATTTGTAAGTGACTTTTTTTCGGCCCTTCGGGACTGAGCAAGGACAGTCGGTACAAAGATCGGATTAGCTAATTTCAAGCCGCCAGATAAGAGAAACAATACTCGGAGGTCCTGTAGGGACCCCGAAACACACTTTTTAAGTTCCTATAATGAACGGTTTAGGAGGTATTCCCAAATAACTGTGTTCCCTCTGAGAAACAGATCAACGTTACTATGGCAACCGCTGCAATTTTGCAGACCGGGGATAGTTTTCTGGCAATATCTCGAAAACCGTTCGTTTTAGGGCCTTAAAACGCAGGGTCCGATTCCCACTTCGTAGAAATAGAAACCACGAACATTGCTCCTCGCATTGGTACGCGTAAAATGAGATATATTTTATTTATAGAGGTGGGTTTTGGGGTCGGATACGAGCATGATTATGAGTCTAATTTTATACTCTTTGAGCTGGTTATTGTAAGCGAGCTTTCGGATCTTTACGATATTTTACAATGTTAAGATGCTTTCTATTTTGGACGGTACCGGTATGCTTTCATTTTCTTTAGAAATTTGTTTTTTGTTAACTGAATATTTCTGTTTGCCAATATTGATGTGCTCTTTTTCGTTTTTTACCATGTTCAGCAACCCATATTCACAGACGAATGTGTCGTATTCTACCGGCTGTCACATTATTTTATTTTTTTTCTTAATTACTCTTACTGAGGAATTGGGCAAACTTATTTTAATAAAGTTGGTATTTTGTCTTTCACGGCCGTTGAAATCCCGCACAAGGCACGGCTTAAACCTAGGAAAGTTGCTGAGTTGGACTAATGGACTAATGGTGCAGCAGAAGAGAATTGAAGCTTTTGAAATGTGGTGATACAGGGGAATGATGATTAGATGGGTAGATAGGGTAACAAATGAAGAGGTATTAAGACGAGTGGGAGTGGAGAGATGTTTCTGGTGACTGCTAATGAAGAGAAGAGATAGGAGGATAGGACACATATTAAGACATCCCGGAATAGCAGGCTTAGTTATGGATGGGAGGGTCGAGGACAAGAACTGTAGGGTAAACCATGGTTAAACAGATTGCCTCGGATGTAGGGTGTGGTAGCTATGTAGAGATGAAACGATTAGCTCAGGAGAGAGAGACATGGAGGGCTGATTCAAACCAGTTAAAAAACTGAAGACTAAAACAACAACAATCAGGAATTTTAATTACTTAGAGAGGCATGTGAGGCAAAAGGGTTGTTGGAGAATTTCAATCCCTGGGATGTAACACTGGAAGAGACTGCATAATGTACATCAGCGGCCAAGGTGAGAGATATTTTACTATAAGTCTATTAATAGCGACATGTTGACGTTCAAATCATCAATAAGTATGACAAAATTACACCCAGAATAGCTTAAGGAAGAATAATTTTAATTCCCCATATTACGATAGATTTGCCATTCCAGTGTGCAAGAGTGCAGTTCCCTCTTCAAACAATATTCGCAATTTGTTTAATAAAGCGCAATGAAACACACTTAACAGTAGCACGTGTACATTTTGACAACACCATTTTTCCCATGGGCAACTGTATGTGGCATGCTCGCGATCGTCCGGACAACAAAATCACTATGTCTCAGCAGAAGATGGCAAAACCAAAAAATAATTTTAAAATGTGTTAACATAATGTAATTTCGAACCCTGCAGACTTTCACAACTCTATAAAATTCCCACTTTGCTGCTCATATCAATATACTGTATGTATCAGAATTTTCAGAATTAGAATGGACCCACCTGTAGCCGCGATTGCTGTAATAGAATAGACCAATTATCAGCAATAATGCATCGCCCCCATTGTCTTGATCGCGGGCGAAGCCGCGGGTACCTGCTAGTAAATTTATAATATCTTGTGAGATATATTTGAGAACATTGAGATTATAATGAAATGAAATATAAATGAGATATAAAGCTCCCGTATGTATAAAATATTTTTCGTCTTAAAACAGAATGATATTTTGAGAATTTATGAATGCAATGATTCGAACATGTAATTACGAAATTATTATTACAGTTTCTTATTTTTTTTTTTTTTTTTTTTTTTTTTTTTTTTTTAGCGTATGGCTTTTAGTGCCGGGAGTGTCCGAGGACATGTTCGGCTCGCCAGTTTTGTAGCTGCTTCGAGACGGACACCCAATGGGTGAGCTACAAGTACCGTTGGGGAGGAAAGTTGGAAGGGAGGGTCGAGGAGTTGGAAGGTAGCGGCTGTGGCCTATAGTTAAGGACCAACCCCGGCATTTGCCTGGAAGGAAGATGGGAAACCACAGAAGACCATCTTCAAGGTTGCCGGCGGGGGGATTCGAACCTCCTCGCCTCCCGGATGTGAGCGACTGCCAACAGTCATGCCGCAACGACACAGTTTCTTATGGAAGTAGACTATAACACTTCGACTGTGTCAATTATGAACAATGATATTTTACGATATTTGTATAAACGTTCATGAATTTTTGAGAATGTGTGGAATATTATTAACAGCTATTGAGAGCTACTTTACGTATTGGATAATTTAACAGTTGTGTTAATGAAGTATTATTGAAGCATATTTCCGACATCAATGGATGATCAGGAATAAATTAAGGTGAACATTAGAAGTCTCCCATATGGAATGATTGTCGTATTCGTTACGAATTTTGAGTATTATGCGAGCTATTGAGCTATCGCTGAATTATGTTAATGGAGTATAATTAAACGTGAAATATAGTCACGAACATCGTTACTAGAAGGCTAGTAGTTAAATAAACCCACCATTTAAAATATCATATGTGCATAAAACAATTTATCTAAATCTGATTGCTAATAATAACACATTTTTAGTGTGAAGCTATGATCTGAAAATCATGAAATAATTTTGTAACATTGAAATAATAAGTGAAATATTAATTTGAGATAATTGAAGTATTAATGTGAGACAACTCAAATGTGATATAAACAATTCATGCTTTAGGGCTAATGCCGTGTGTATTTTTAATTTAAACCATACGTTTCGGAGAAACCTTGCCTCCTTTTTCAATGGAAATAAACAATGTGGCCAAGGAAAGTATATCAATGAGATTACAAAAAATATAGATAAATTCCTCTGTTCGTCACCAGAGAGCAGCTGCCAGAAATTACTGTATGGACCATGGTGGAACGGCGGACAAAGTAGTAAGTAACCAGAAGGTAAAGGGGTCGGTGTGAAAATATAGAAACTCCTCGAAGAATGAGGAGGGGGGGGGGGAGGTGGGGGGTTAGATGGATATAAGGAAACATAAACAAAAGGGAAGTGTATCTGAACAATACCTAACGTCATACAGTCAACGGCGAAAAAACAGATGGAAACTCCTCCAGTGACGAACAAAGGAGATCAAATCCAGGCTCTGAGCCCTGGAGGGAAAATGTACAATTTTAAATACCGTCAACTGGGGTTACTTTACACAGACCGGGTAACTTTACACACTTTTCGCTAAAATCTTTTGAGCACTGTACGTGGTTGGTTTTTGAAGTTTTGAGTAAAATGCCTGTTTATACAAGACAATGTGGGCTGTACGAGTTAGAAACCCGTGTTTGTGTTATTTGTACTTCACTCCTTTGGATAATAATTGCAACTTTGTGCACTTGAGTATCTGCACATATGGTAAGTGGTATAGAAACTTTCATTTCTATGACAGTCATATTTTTTATAGATGTTCTAATTTGTGACAAATCAATTTCCCTAAAGACTAGAGAGGCGGAAATTGGATGTGGAAAATGTTTACTTGTTGAGTCACTTTACTAGGAAGCCTAAAATAACCGAAGGTGCACAACTCGCCCTTTGGAGGGGGTAACTTTACACAGGCTATTTGACACAAAAGCCAGTGTTTACTATTTCACATTTGAATCCCAGAGTATTTGAGTGCTGCAGATTAGTAAGAGCCTAGTAATGTGACTCAACAAGGAAACATGTTCCACATCCACCTCCCGCCTCTCTAGTCTTTAGGGAAATTTATCTGTCACAAATTAGAACATCTAGTAAAATATGACCATGTCATAGAAATGAAAGTTTCTATATAACTTAACAAAGTACAGTGCATTTATAGCTGCAGTTAATATCCAAAGGAGTGAAACAGAAAAAACACAAATATGGGCTTTTACTCGTACAGTTCGCAACGTCTTGTATTAACAGGCATTTTACTCAAAATTTCCTAAACCAGCTACCTGCAGTCACTGATATAAATATAGAGTCTATTAACGTGACATTTCTGTTAATGATGCCTTAGGCTCCTGTGAAAACAAAGTTTGGTACCTTTCTACGACTAACACATCAGCAGCATTGTTGTTCTTCTTATTTGCTATAAAACATAAAATTAAATGTTTGACACTCGTTTAATTTATTTTATAATGTATTCAGACAATTCAATTAAGCTATGAAAGTATCCTCTTTACTTCAAATGAGTGTTATCTTTCCAATGAAAAGTTCCAGGCATGTGTCAAGTAACCCCTTGTGAGGCTGTATAGCCAAACGCCATGATAAGTGCATGTCTGTGTAAACTAACCCCAAGGGTGGGGTAACTTTACACACGTGTTCATTTATTTTTAAAAGTGTCTAAGAGATAGTTTGCACTCTCGGTGACGTTATGTTCTTTTGTAAGTACCCTTAAGGAATACATAAACATGTCTCAATCAATTTAACAACCTATCACGACAAATAAAATTTAAAAAACACATGAAAAGTGTGTAAAGTAACCCCAGCTGACGGTATGTGAAGAAACAGAGAGGCTGACAGGAACTATCTCCCTAGATCCTTAATAACTGGTAGCCAAGTGTCACTTAGCTGATATCCAGTGTCTCTGTTAAAATTATTGGGATTTTTACGAATTTCAACTGCCTCCCTTATAATTCTAGACCAGTTGTGCTTAACAAGGGCAAGCGCATGAGCATCCTTGAAACATACATCATGCCCTGAAGACAGGGCATGTTCAGCTATAGCTGATTTGTCAGGTTGGTTTAGACGGATGTTCCTTTGATGCTCTTTGATGCGAGTTGCAATGGAACGTTTTGTTTGTCCAATGTAGACTTTTCCGCAAGTACAAGGGACTTCATACACCCCAGGTTGTAGTATTGGAGACAATTTATTTTTGTTTAATGCTAAACGTTGACCAATTTTCGTCATAGTGCCGAAAACTGTTTTTATCTTGTGCTTGCGGAGAATCTTAGCAACGCGGTCAGTGGTGTTGTGAATATAAGGGAGGTAAGCAGTTCCTCTCACGTCGGAGCTCTGAGATGGTTGTCTATCCCTCCTTCTGGGATGTAGGGACCTATATATAGTGGATTCATTATAGCCATTACCCTTAAACATGGTTTGTAAGGCATGTAACTCTTCCTGAAGAGTTGATGCCTCACAAATACGTTCCGCTCTTTTGGCTAGAGTTGTTATAATTCCTTGTTTTTGTGCTGGGTGGTGGTGGGAGTCCGCATGTAAATAACGGTTAGTGTGAGTTGGCTTACGGTAGACGCTGTGCCCCATGGAGCCATCCGCTTTCCTCCTCACAAGAACATCCAAAAAAGGTAAGCATCCACCTGACTCTAGCTCCATTGTGAAGTGGATTGAAGGATGCAGCTGATTTAGGTGGTTCAGAAAGTGGTTCAGTTTCTCAGAACCCTCTTCCCACACCACGAACGTATCATCCACATACCTCCACCAAATCACAGGTTTGAAAGACGCCGAAGATATAGCCTCCCCCTCAAAATGTTCCATGAAAAAATTTGCCACGACAGGCGAGAGTGGACTTCCCATGGCCACACCATCAGTCTGCTCGTAATATTTACCATCCCACAAGAAATAACTGGAACACAAACAGTGGTGGAATAATCGGGCAATGTCCTCAGGAAACAAATCCTTGATGAGTGACATGACCGAGTCCACCGGCACTCTGGTAAACAAGGACTCTACATCAAAACTCACCAAAATAGCATTTGGTTGAACGGCGATGGTTGACAATTTTTCGACGAAATGGGTTGAATCCCTAATGTAGGACTGTGTGCGCCCCAAATGCGGCTGAAGCAACTTGCTGAGATATTGCGCAAGAGCATAAGTTGGAGAACCTACTGTGCTAACAATTGGTCGAAGAGGGACGTCTTGCTTATGGATTTTTGGAAGACCATACAATCTCGGAGGAACAGCATCTCTCGGAATAAGACATCTTCCCTCTTCTTTTGGAATAGATGACAGTTTAACAAGCTTAGCAGTGGCATTGGATACACGAGTGGTTGGATCACGAGTGCACAGTGTGTAGACAGGATCAGATAACAGAATCGAGATTTTACTTTTATATTCAACGGTATCCATCACCACTGTCGCATTTCCCTTGTCAGCATGAAGAATAGAAATGGTGTCATTATTTCTTAGTTCCTTCAATGCCTTTCTTTCACCCCGAGTTAAATTGGGTGCGGGTACTTTCGAGGATCTTAATATCCTCACACTTTCTTGTCTAACTTCTTCAGCTTCATCTGGAGGTAAATTGTAGATGGCAGCCTCAACGGATGTGATCAACTCCTCTGTAGGAATTTTGAAGGGTGCGAGAGCAAAGTTGAGACCTCTGCTTAGTAAAGTTGTTTGATAGTCATCTAAAGGGGTATTAGAAAGATTGACTACAACTTTACTAGTATCAAGAACCGTACGAGGAGCTGTTTGTCTCGAGGACAATCGAAGGAACTTAGCTCTTTGTCTATCTACAGCCCGACAAAAATTATTCTCGGCCTGAATAGCGGAGATACGTTCAAAGAACAGCCACAATTCCTCTGAGAGAATGCTACTAAGAAGCAGATGTAAGTGTAATAACTCACGGGAAACTGCGTCCAATTCAGTACGAGAGTTCTGGATCCTCTCGATAACGAGTGCCTTGCTAGCGCGCTGATAAATTCTCATAGCTTTATGAGTGTGTATAATTTGCTTCAATTTTACACAGTTGGGAATGATGTTATGATCCCTGCATCTAAGAAAGAAGGACAACGATGAAAGGAGAGAGCTCCTTCTTCGCCTCAACTTACTAAATTTAGATGATTGTCGAACAACTTCCTCCCCATAGAGGTTTCTAATTTGCATATTCAGGCTTTCACGGCCCGGATTATTATATAAACAATTCATGCTTTTGGGCTAATGCCGTGTGTATTTTTAATTTAAACCATACGTTTCGGAGAAACCTTGCCTCCTTTTTCAATGGAAATAAACAATGTGGCCAAAGAAAGTATATCAATGAGATTACAAAAAATATAGATAAATTCCTCTGTTCGTCACCAGAGAGCAGCTGCCAGAAATTACTGTATGGACCATGGTGGAACGGCGGACAAAGTAGTAAGTAACCAGAAGGTAAAGGGGTCGGTGTGAAAATATAGAAACTCCTCGAAGAATGAGGAGGGGGGAGAGGTGGGGGGGTTAGATGGATATAAGGAAACATAAACAAAAGGGAAGTGTATCTGAACAATACCTAACGTCATACAGTCAACGGCGAAAAAACAGATGGAAACTCCTCCAGTGACGAACAAAGGAGATCAAATCCAGGCTCTGAGCCCTAGAGGGAAAATGTACAATTTTAAATATGTGAAGAAACAGAGAGACTGAGAGGAACTATCTCCCTAGATCCTTAATAACTGGTAGCCAAGTGTCACTTAGCTGATATCCAGTGTCTCTGTTAAAATTATTGGGATTTTTACGAATTTCAACTGCCTCCCTTATAATTCTAGACCAGTTGTGCTTAACAAGGGCAAGCGCATGAGCATCCTTGAAACATACATCATGCCCTGAAGACAGGGCATGTTCAGCTATAGCTGATTTGTCAGGTTGGTTTAGACGGATGTTCCTTTGATGCTCTTTGATGCGAGTTGCAATGGAACGTTTTGTTTGTCCAATGTAGACTTTTCCGCAAGTACAAGGGACTTCATACACCCCAGGTTGTAGTATTGCAGACAATTTATCTTTGTTTAATGCTAAACGTTGACCAATTTTCGTCATAGTGCCGAAAACTGTTTTTATCTTGTGCTTGCGGAGAATCTTAGCAACGCGGTCAGTGGTGTTGTGAATATAAGGGAGGTAAGCAGTTCCTCTCACGTCGGAGCTCTGAGATGGTTGTCTATCCCTCCTTCTGGGATGTAGGGACCTATATATAGTGGATTCATTATAGCCATTACCCTTAAACATGGTTTGTAAGGCATGTAACTCTTCCTGAAGAGTTGATGCCTCACAAATACGTTCCGCTCTTTTGGCTAGAGTTGTTATAATTCCTTGTTTTTGTGCTGGGTGGTGGTGGGAGTCCGCATGTAAATAACGGTTAGTGTGAGTTGGCTTACGGTAGACGCTGTGCCCCATGGAGCCATCCGCTTTCCTCCTCACAAGAACATCCAAAAAAGGTAAGCATCCACCTGACTCTAGCTCCATTGTGAAGTGGATTGAAGGATGCAGCTGATTTAGGTGGTTCAGAAAGTGGTTCAGTTTCTCAGAACCCTCTTCCCACACCACGAACGTATCATCCACATACCTCCACCAAATCACAGGTTTGAAAGACGCCGAAGATATAGCCTCCCCCTCAAAATGTTCCATGAAAAAATTTGCCACGACAGGCGAGAGTGGACTTCCCATGGCCACACCATCAGTCTGCTCGTAATATTTACCATCCCACAAGAAATAACTGGAACACAAGCAGTGGTGGAATAATCGGGCAATGTCCTCAGGAAACAAATCCTTGATGAGTGACATGACCGAGTCCACCGGCACTCTGGTAAACAAGGACTCTACATCAAAACTCACCAAAATAGCATTTGGTTGAACGGCGATGGTTGACAATTTTTCGACGAAATGGGTTGAATCCCTAATGTAGGACTGTGTGCGCCCCAAATGCGGCTGAAGCAACTTGCTGACATATTGCGCAAGAGCATAAGTTGGAGAACCTATTGTGCTAACAATTGGTCGAAGAGGGACGTCTTGCTTATGGATTTTTGGAAGACCATACAATCTCGGAGGAACAGCATCTCTCGGAATAAGACATCTTCCCTCTTCTTTTGGAATAGATGACAGTTTAACAAGCTTAGCAGTGGCATTGGATACACGAGTGGTTGGATCACGAGTGCACAGTGTGTAGACAGGATCAGATAACAGAATCGAGATTTTACTTTTATATTCAACGGTATCCATCACCACTGTCGCATTTCCCTTGTCAGCATGAAGAATAGAAATGGTGTCATTATTTCTTAGTTCCTTCAATGCCTTTCTTTCACCCCGAGTTAAATTGGGTGCGGGTACTTTCGAGGATCTTAATATCCTCACACTTTCTTGTCTAACTTCTTCAGCTTCATCTGGAGGTAAATTGTAGATGGCAGCCTCAACGGATGTGATCAACTCCTCTGTAGGAATTTTGGAGGGTGCGAGAGCAAAGTTGAGACCTCTGCTTAGTAAAGTTGTTTGATAGTCATCTAAAGGGGTATTAGAAAGATTGACTACAACTTTACTAGTATCAAGAACCGTACGAGGAGCTGTTTGTCTCGAGGACAATCGAAGGAACTTAGCTCTTTGTCTATCTACAGCCCGACAAAAATTATTCTCGGCCTGAATAGCGGAGATACGTTCAAAGAACAGCCACAATTCCTCTGAGAGAATGCTACTAAGAAGCAGATGTAAGTGTAATAACTCACGGGAAACTGCGTCCAATTCAGTACGAGAGTTCTGGATCCTCTCGATAACGAGTGCCTTGCTAGCGCGCTGATAAATTCTCATAGCTTTATGAGTGTGTATAGTTTGCTTCAATTTTACACAGTTGGGAATGATGTTATGATCCCTGCATCTAAGAAAGAAGGACAACGATGAAAGGAGAGAGCTCCTTCTTCGCCTCAACTTACTAAATTTAGATGATTGTCGAACAACTTCCTCCCCATAGAGGTTTCTAATTTGCATATTAAGGCTTTCACGGCCCGGATTATTATATAAACAATTCATGCTTTTGGGCTAATGCCGTGTGTATTTTTAATTTAAACCATACGTTTCGGAGAAACCTTGCCTCCTTTTTCAATGGAAATAAACAATGTGGCCAAAGAAAGTATATCAATGAGATTACAAAAAATATAGATAAATTCCTCTGTTCGTCATCAGAGAGCAGCTGCCAGAAATTACTGTATGGACCATGGTGGAACGGCGGACAAAGTAGTAAGTAACCAGAAGGTAAAGGGGTCGGTGTGAAAATATAGAAACTCCTCGAAGAATGAGGAGGGGGGGGAGGTGGGGGGGTTAGATGGATATAAGGAAACATAAACAAAAGGGAAGTGTATCTGAACAATACCTAACGTCATACAGTCAACGGCGGAAAAACAGATGGAAACTCCTCCAGTGACGAACAAAGGAGATCAAATCCAGGCTCTGAGCCCTAGAGGGAAAATGTACAATTTTAAATATGTGAAGAAACAGAGAGACTGAGAGGAACTATCTCCCTAGATCCTTAATAACTGGTAGCCAAGTGTCACTTAGCTGATATCCAGTGTCTCTGTTAAAATTATTGGGATTTTTACGAATTTCAACTGCCTCCCTTATAATTCTAGACCAGTTGTGCTTAACAAGGGCAAGCGCATGAGCATCCTTGAAACATACATCATGCCCTGAAGACAGGGCATGTTCAGCTATAGCTGATTTGTCAGGTTGGTTTAGACGGATGTTCCTTTGATGCTCTTTGATGCGAGTTGCAATGGAACGTTTTGTTTGTCCAATGTAGACTTTTCCGCAAGTACAAGGGACTTCATACACCCCAGGTTGTAGTATTGGAGACAATTTATTTTTGTTTAATGCTAAACGTTGACCAATTTTCGTCATAGTGCCGAAAACTGTTTTTATCTTGTGCTTGCGGAGAATCTTAGCAACGCGGTCAGTGGTGTTGTGAATATAAGGGAGGTAAGCAGTTCCTCTCACGTCGGAGCTCTGAGATGGTTGTCTATCCCTCCTTCTGGGATGTAGGGACCTATATATAGTGGATTCATTATAGCCATTACCCTTAAACATGGTTTGTAAGGCATGTAACTCTTCCTGAAGAGTTGATGCCTCACAAATACGTTCCGCTCTTTTGGCTAGAGTTGTTATAATTCCTTGTTTTTGTGCTGGGTGGTGGTGGGAGTCCGCATGTAAATAACGGTTAGTGTGAGTTGGCTTACGGTAGACGCTGTGCCCCATGGAGCCATCCGCTTTCCTCCTCACAAGAACATCCAAAAAAGGTAAGCATCCACCTGACTCTAGCTCCATTGTGAAGTGGATTGAAGGATGCAGCTGATTTAGGTGGTTCAGAAAGTGGTTCAGTTTCTCAGAACCCTCTTCCCACACCACGAACGTATCATCCACATACCTCCACCAAATCACAGGTTTGAAAGACGCCGAAGATATAGCCTCCCCCTCAAAATGTTCCATGAAAAAATTTGCCACGACAGGCGAGAGTGGACTTCCCATGGCCACACCATCAGTCTGCTCGTAATATTTACCATCCCACAAGAAATAACTGGAACACAAACAGTGGTGGAATAATCGGGCAATGTCCTCAGGAAACAAATCCTTGATGAGTGACATGACCGAGTCCACCGGCACTCTGGTAAACAAGGACTCTACATCAAAACTCACCAAAATAGCATTTGGTTGAACGGCGATGGTTGACAATTTTTCGACGAAATGGGTTGAATCCCTAATGTAGGACTGTGTGCGCCCCAAATGCGGCTGAAGCAACTTGCTGAGATATTGCGCAAGAGCATAAGTTGGAGAACCTACTGTGCTAACAATTGGTCGAAGAGGGACGTCTTGCTTATGGATTTTTAGAAGACCATACAATCTCGGAGGAACAGCATCTCTCGGAATAAGACATCTTCCCTCTTCTTTTGGAATAGATGACAGTTTAACAAGCTTAGCAGTGGCATTGGATACACGAGTGGTTGGATCACGAGTGCACAGTGTGTAGACAGGATCAGATAACAGAATCGAGATTTTACTTTTATATTCAACGGTATCCATCACCACTGTCGCATTTCCCTTGTCAGCATGAAGAATAGAAATGGTGTCATTATTTCTTAGTTCCTTCAATGCCTTTCTTTCACCCCGAGTTAAATTGGGTGCGGGTACTTTCGAGGATCTTAATATCCTCACACTTTCTTGTCTAACTTCTTCAGCTTCATCTGGAGGTAAATTGTAGATGGCAGCCTCAACGGATGTGATCAACTCCTCTGTAGGAATTTTGAAGGGTGCGAGAGCAAAGTTGAGACCTCTGCTTAGTAAAGTTGTTTGATAGTCATCTAAAGGGGTATTAGAAAGATTGACTACAACTTTACTAGTATCAAGAACCGTACGAGGAGCTGTTTGTCTCGAGGACAATCGAAGGAACTTAGCTCTTTGTCTATCTACAGCCCGACAAAAATTATTCTCGGCCTGAATAGCGGAGATACGTTCAAAGAACAGCCACAATTCCTCTGAGAGAATGCTACTAAGAAGCAGATGTAAGTGTAATAACTCACGGGAAACTGCGTCCAATTCAGTACGAGAGTTCTGGATCCTCTCGATAACGAGTGCCTTGCTAGCGCGCTGATAAATTCTCATAGCTTTATGAGTGTGTATAATTTGCTTCAATTTTACACAGTTGGGAATGATGTTATGATCCCTGCATCTAAGAAAGAAGGACAACGATGAAAGGAGAGAGCTCCTTCTTCGCCTCAACTTACTAAATTTAGATGATTGTCGAACAACTTCCTCCCCATAGAGGTTTCTAATTTGCATATTAAGGCTTTCACGGCCCGGATTATTATATAAACAATTCATGCTTTTGGGCTAATGCCGTGTGTATTTTTAATTTAAACCATACGTTTCGGAGAAACCTTGCCTCCTTTTTCAATGGAAATAAACAATGTGGCCAAAGAAAGTATATCAATGAGATTACAAAAAATATAGATAAATTCCTCTGTTCGTCACCAGAGAGCAGCTGCCAGAAATTACTGTATGGACCATGGTGGAACGGCGGACAAAGTAGTAAGTAACCAGAAGGTAAAGGGGTCGGTGTGAAAATATAGAAACTCCTCGAAGAATGAGGAGGGGGGGGAGGTGGGGGGGTTAGATGGATATAAGGAAACATAAACAAAAGGGAAGTGTATCTGAACAATACCTAACGTCATACAGTCAACGGCGAAAAAACAGATGGAAACTCCTCCAGTGACGAACAAAGGAGATCAAATCCAGGCTCTGAGCCCTAGAGGGAAAATGTACAATTTTAAATATGTGAAGAAACAGAGAGACTGAGAGGAACTATCTCCCTAGATCCTTAATAACTGGTAGCCAAGTGTCACTTAGCTGATATCCAGTGTCTCTGTTAAAATTATTGGGATTTTTACGAATTTCAACTGCCTCCCTTATAATTCTAGACCAGTTGTGCTTAACAAGGGCAAGCGCATGAGCATCCTTGAAACATACATCATGCCCTGAAGACAGGGCATGTTCAGCTATAGCTGATTTGTCAGGTTGGTTTAGACGGATGTTCCTTTGATGCTCTTTGATGCGAGTTGCAATGGAACGTTTTGTTTGTCCAATGTAGACTTTTCCGCAAGTACAAGGGACTTCATACACCCCAGGTTGTAGTATTGCAGACAATTTATCTTTGTTTAATGCTAAACGTTGACCAATTTTCGTCATAGTGCCGAAAACTGTTTTTATCTTGTGCTTGCGGAGAATCTTAGCAACGCGGTCAGTGGTGTTGTGAATATAAGGGAGGTAAGCAGTTCCTCTCACGTCGGAGCTCTGAGATGGTTGTCTATCCCTCCTTCTGGGATGTAGGGACCTATATATAGTGGATTCATTATAGCCATTACCCTTAAACATGGTTTGTAAGGCATGTAACTCTTCCTGAAGAGTTGATGCCTCACAAATACGTTCCGCTCTTTTGGCTAGAGTTGTTATAATTCCTTGTTTTTGTGCTGGGTGGTGGTGGGAGTCCGCATGTAAATAACGGTTAGTGTGAGTTGGCTTACGGTAGACGCTGTGCCCCATGGAGCCATCCGCTTTCCTCCTCACAAGAACATCCAAAAAAGGTAAGCATCCACCTGACTCTAGCTCCATTGTGAAGTGGATTGAAGGATGCAGCTGATTTAGGTGGTTCAGAAAGTGGTTCAGTTTCTCAGAACCCTCTTCCCACACCACGAACGTATCATCCACATACCTCCACCAAATCACAGGTTTGAAAGACGCCGAAGATATAGCCTCCCCCTCAAAATGTTCCATGAAAAAATTTGCCACGACAGGCGAGAGTGGACTTCCCATGGCCACACCATCAGTCTGCTCGTAATATTTACCATCCCACAAGAAATAACTGGAACACAAGCAGTGGTGGAATAATCGGGCAATGTCCTCAGGAAACAAATCCTTGATGAGTGACATGACCGAGTCCACCGGCACTCTGGTAAACAAGGACTCTACATCAAAACTCACCAAAATAGCATTTGGTTGAACGGCGATGGTTGACAATTTTTCGACGAAATGGGTTGAATCCCTAATGTAGGACTGTGTGCGCCCCAAATGCGGCTGAAGCAACTTGCTGACATATTGCGCAAGAGCATAAGTTGGAGAACCTATTGTGCTAACAATTGGTCGAAGAGGGACGTCTTGCTTATGGATTTTTGGAAGACCATACAATCTCGGAGGAACAGCATCTCTCGGAATAAGACATCTTCCCTCTTCTTTTGGAATAGATGACAGTTTAACAAGCTTAGCAGTGGCATTGGATACACGAGTGGTTGGATCACGAGTGCACAGTGTGTAGACAGGATCAGATAACAGAATCGAGATTTTACTTTTATATTCAACGGTATCCATCACCACTGTCGCATTTCCCTTGTCAGCATGAAGAATAGAAATGGTGTCATTATTTCTTAGTTCCTTCAATGCCTTTCTTTCACCCCGAGTTAAATTGGGTGCGGGTACTTTCGAGGATCTTAATATCCTCACACTTTCTTGTCTAACTTCTTCAGCTTCATCTGGAGGTAAATTGTAGATGGCAGCCTCAACGGATGTGATCAACTCCTCTGTAGGAATTTTGGAGGGTGCGAGAGCAAAGTTGAGACCTCTGCTTAGTAAAGTTGTTTGATAGTCATCTAAAGGGGTATTAGAAAGATTGACTACAACTTTACTAGTATCAAGAACCGTACGAGGAGCTGTTTGTCTCGAGGACAATCGAAGGAACTTAGCTCTTTGTCTATCTACAGCCCGACAAAAATTATTCTCGGCCTGAATAGCGGAGATACGTTCAAAGAACAGCCACAATTCCTCTGAGAGAATGCTACTAAGAAGCAGATGTAAGTGTAATAACTCACGGGAAACTGCGTCCAATTCAGTACGAGAGTTCTGGATCCTCTCGATAACGAGTGCCTTGCTAGCGCGCTGATAAATTCTCATAGCTTTATGAGTGTGTATAGTTTGCTTCAATTTTACACAGTTGGGAATGATGTTATGATCCCTGCATCTAAGAAAGAAGGACAACGATGAAAGGAGAGAGCTCCTTCTTCGCCTCAACTTACTAAATTTAGATGATTTCGAACAACTTCCTCCCCATAGAGGTTTCTAATTTGCATATTAAGGCTTTCACGGCCCGGATTATTATATAAACAATTCATGCTTTTGGGCTAATGCCGTGTGTATTTTTAATTTAAACCATACGTTTCGGAGAAACCTTGCCTCCTTTTTCAATGGAAATAAACAATGTGGCCAAAGAAAGTATATCAATGAGATTACAAAAAATATAGATAAATTCCTCTGTTCGTCACCAGAGAGCAGCTGCCAGAAATTACTGTATGGACCATGGTGGAACGGCGGACAAAGTAGTAAGTAACCAGAAGGTAAAGGGGTCGGTGTGAAAATATAGAAACTCCTCGAAGAATGAGGAGGGGGGGGGGAGGTGGGGGGGGGGTTAGATGGATATAAGGAAACATAAACAAAAGGGAAGTGTATCTGAACAATACCTAACGTCATACAGTCAACGGCGAAAAAAAAAGATGGAAACTCCTCCAGTGACGAACAAAGGAGATCAAATCCAGGCTCTGAGCCCTAGAGGGAAAATGTACAATTTTAAATATGTGAAGAAACAGAGAGACTGAGAGGAACTATCTCCCTAGATCCTTAATAACTGGTAGCCAAGTGTCACTTAGCTGATATCCAGTGTCTCTGTTAAAATTATTGGGATTTTTACGAATTTCAACTGCCTCCCTTATAATTCTAGACCAGTTGTGCTTAACAAGGGCAAGCGCATGAGCATCCTTGAAACATACATCATGCCCTGAAGACAGGGCATGTTCAGCTATAGCTGATTTGTCAGGTTGGTTTAGACGGATGTTCCTTTGATGCTCTTTGATGCGAGTTGCAATGGAACGTTTTGTTTGTCCAATGTAGACTTTTCCGCAAGTACAAGGGACTTCATACACCCCAGGTTGTAGTATTGGAGACAATTTATTTTTGTTTAATGCTAAACGTTGACCAATTTTCGTCATAGTGCCGAAAACTGTTTTTATCTTGTGCTTGCGGAGAATCTTAGCAACGCGGTCAGTGGTGTTGTGAATATAAGGGAGGTAAGCAGTTCCTCTCACGTCGGAGCTCTGAGATGGTTGTCTATCCCTCCTTCTGGGATGTAGGGACCTATATATAGTGGATTCATTATAGCCATTACCCTTAAACATGGTTTGTAAGGCATGTAACTCTTCCTGAAGAGTTGATGCCTCACAAATACGTTCCGCTCTTTTGGCTAGAGTTGTTATAATTCCTTGTTTTTGTGCTGGGTGGTGGTGGGAGTCCGCATGTAAATAACGGTTAGTGTGAGTTGGCTTACGGTAGACGCTGTGCCCCATGGAGCCATCCGCTTTCCTCCTCACAAGAACATCCAAAAAAGGTAAGCATCCACCTGACTCTAGCTCCATTGTGAAGTGGATTGAAGGATGCAGCTGATTTAGGTGGTTCAGAAAGTGGTTCAGTTTCTCAGAACCCTCTTCCCACACCACGAACGTATCATCCACATACCTCCACCAAATCACAGGTTTGAAAGACGCCGAAGATATAGCCTCCCCCTCAAAATGTTCCATGAAAAAATTTGCCACGACAGGCGAGAGTGGACTTCCCATGGCCACACCATCAGTCTGCTCGTAATATTTACCATCCCACAAGAAATAACTGGAACACAAACAGTGGTGGAATAATCGGGCAATGTCCTCAGGAAACAAATCCTTGATGAGTGACATGACCGAGTCCACCGGCACTCTGGTAAACAAGGACTCTACATCAAAACTCACCAAAATAGCATTTGGTTGAACGGCGATGGTTGACAATTTTTCGACGAAATGGGTTGAATCCCTAATGTAGGACTGTGTGCGCCCCAAATGCGGCTGAAGCAACTTGCTGAGATATTGCGCAAGAGCATAAGTTGGAGAACCTACTGTGCTAACAATTGGTCGAAGAGGGACGTCTTGCTTATGGATTTTTGGAAGACCATACAATCTCGGAGGAACAGCATCTCTCGGAATAAGACATCTTCCCTCTTCTTTTGGAATAGATGACAGTTTAACAAGCTTAGCAGTGGCATTGGATACACGAGTGGTTGGATCACGAGTGCACAGTGTGTAGACAGGATCAGATAACAGAATCGAGATTTTACTTTTATATTCAACGGTATCCATCACCACTGTCGCATTTCCCTTGTCAGCATGAAGAATAGAAATGGTGTCATTATTTCTTAGTTCCTTCAATGCCTTTCTTTCACCCCGAGTTAAATTGGGTGCGGGTACTTTCGAGGATCTTAATATCCTCACACTTTCTTGTCTAACTTCTTCAGCTTCATCTGGAGGTAAATTGTAGATGGCAGCCTCAACGGATGTGATCAACTCCTCTGTAGGAATTTTGAAGGGTGCGAGAGCAAAGTTGAGACCTCTGCTTAGTAAAGTTGTTTGATAGTCATCTAAAGGGGTATTAGAAAGATTGACTACAACTTTACTAGTATCAAGAACCGTACGAGGAGCTGTTTGTCTCGAGGACAATCGAAGGAACTTAGCTCTTTGTCTATCTACAGCCCGACAAAAATTATTCTCGGCCTGAATAGCGGAGATACGTTCAAAGAACAGCCACAATTCCTCTGAGAGAATGCTACTAAGAAGCAGATGTAAGTGTAATAACTCACGGGAAACTGCGTCCAATTCAGTACGAGAGTTCTGGATCCTCTCGATAACGAGTGCCTTGCTAGCGCGCTGATAAATTCTCATAGCTTTATGAGTGTGTATAATTTGCTTCAATTTTACACAGTTGGGAATGATGTTATGATCCCTGCATCTAAGAAAGAAGGACAACGATGAAAGGAGAGAGCTCCTTCTTCGCCTCAACTTACTAAATTTAGATGATTGTCGAACAACTTCCTCCCCATAGAGGTTTCTAATTTGCATATTCAGGCTTTCACGGCCCGGATTATTATATAAACAATTCATGCTTTTGGGCTAATGCCGTGTGTATTTTTAATTTAAACCATACGTTTCGGAGAAACCTTGCCTCCTTTTTCAATGGAAATAAACAATGTGGCCAAAGAAAGTATATCAATGAGATTACAAAAAATATAGATAAATTCCTCTGTTCGTCACCAGAGAGCAGCTGCCAGAAATTACTGTATGGACCATGGTGGAACGGCGGACAAAGTAGTAAGTAACCAGAAGGTAAAGGGGTCGGTGTGAAAATATAGAAACTCCTCGAAGAATGAGGAGGGGGGGGAGGTGGGGGGGTTAGATGGATATAAGGAAACATAAACAAAAGGGAAGTGTATCTGAACAATACCTAACGTCATACAGTCAACGGCGAAAAAACAGATGGAAACTCCTCCAGTGACGAACAAAGGAGATCAAATCCAGGCTCTGAGCCCTAGAGGGAAAATGTACAATTTTAAATATGTGAAGAAACAGAGAGACTGAGAGGAACTATCTCCCTAGATCCTTAATAACTGGTAGCCAAGTGTCACTTAGCTGATATCCAGTGTCTCTGTTAAAATTATTGGGATTTTTACGAATTTCAACTGCCTCCCTTATAATTCTAGACCAGTTGTGCTTAACAAGGGCAAGCGCATGAGCATCCTTGAAACATACATCATGCCCTGAAGACAGGGCATGTTCAGCTATAGCTGATTTGTCAGGTTGGTTTAGACGGATGTTCCTTTGATGCTCTTTGATGCGAGTTGCAATGGAACGTTTTGTTTGTCCAATGTAGACTTTTCCGCAAGTACAAGGGACTTCATACACCCCAGGTTGTAGTATTGCAGACAATTTATCTTTGTTTAATGCTAAACGTTGACCAATTTTCGTCATAGTGCCGAAAACTGTTTTTATCTTGTGCTTGCGGAGAATCTTAGCAACGCGGTCAGTGGTGTTGTGAATATAAGGGAGGTAAGCAGTTCCTCTCACGTCGGAGCTCTGAGATGGTTGTCTATCCCTCCTTCTGGGATGTAGGGACCTATATATAGTGGATTCATTATAGCCATTACCCTTAAACATGGTTTGTAAGGCATGTAACTCTTCCTGAAGGGTTGATGCCTCACAAATACGTTCCGCTCTTTTGGCTAGAGTTGTTATAATTCCTTGTTTTTGTGCTGGGTGGTGGTGGGAGTCCGCATGTAAATAACGGTTAGTGTGAGTTGGCTTACGGTAGACGCTGTGCCCCATGGAGCCATCCGCTTTCCTCCTCACAAGAACATCCAAAAAAGGTAAGCATCCACCTGACTCTAGCTCCATTGTGAAGTGGATTGAAGGATGCAGCTGATTTAGGTGGTTCAGAAAGTGGTTCAGTTTCTCAGAACCCTCTTCCCACACCACGAACGTATCATCCACATACCTCCACCAAATCACAGGTTTGAAAGACGCCGAAGATATAGCCTCCCCCCTCAAAATGTTCCATGAAAAAATTTGCCACAACAGGCGAGAGTGGACTTCCCATGGCCACACCATCAGTCTGCTCGTAATATTTACCATCCCACAAGAAATAACTGGAACACAAGCAGTGGTGGAATAATCGGGCAATGTCCTCAGGAAACAAATCCTTGATGAGTGACATTACCGAGTCCACCGGCACTCTGGTAAACAAGGACTCTACATCAAAACTCACCAAAATAGCATTTGGTTGAACGGCGATGGTTGACAATTTTTCGACGAAATGGGTTGAATCCCTAATGTAGGACTGTGTGCGCCCCAAATGCGGCTGAAGCAACTTGCTGAGATATTGCGCAAGAGCATAAGTTGGAGAACCTATTGTGCTAACAATTGGTCGAAGAGGGACGTCTTGCTTATGGATTTTTGGAAGACCATACAATCTCGGAGGAACAGCATCTCTCGGAATAAGACATCTTCCCTCTTCTTTTGGAATAGATGACAGTTTAACAAGCTTAGCAGTGGCATTGGATACACGAGTGGTTGGATCACGAGTGCACAGTGTGTAGACAGGATCAGATAACAGAATCGAGATTTTACTTTTATATTCAACGGTATCCATCACCACTGTCGCATTTCCCTTGTCAGCATGAAGAATAGAAATGGTGTCATTATTTCTTAGTTCCTTCAATGCCTTTCTTTCACCCCGAGTTAAATTGGGTGCGGGTACTTTCGAGGATCTTAATATCCTCACACTTTCTTGTCTAACTTCTTCAGCTTCATCTGGAGGTAAATTGTAGATGGCAGCCTCAACGGATGTGATCAACTCCTCTGTAGGAATTTTGGAGGGTGCGAGAGCAAAGTTGAGACCTCTGCTTAGTAAAGTTGCTTGATAGTCATCTAATGGGGTATTAGAAAGATTGACTACAAATTTACTAGTATCAAGAACCGTACGAGGAGCTGTTTGTCTCGAGGACAATCGAAGGAACTTAGCTCTTTGTCTATCTACAGCCCGACAAAAATTATTCTCGGCCTGAATAGCGGAGATTCGTTCAAAGAACAGCCACAATTCCTCTGAGAGAATGCAACTAAGAAGCAGATGTAAGTGTAATACCTCACGGGAAACTGCGTCCAATTCAGTACGAGAGTTCTGGATCCTCTCGATAACGAGTGCCTTGCTAGCGCGCTGATAAATTCTCATAGCTTTATGAGTGTGTATAGTTTGCTTCAATTTTACACAGTTGGGAATGATGTTATGATCCCTGCATCTAAGAAAGAAGGACAACGATGAAAGGAGAGAGCTCCTTCTTCGCCTCAAGTTACTAAATTTAGATGATTGTCGAACAACTTCCTCCCCATAGAGGTTTCTAATTTGCATATTAAGGCTTTCACGGCCCGGATTATTCTGTTTATTCTGTTTTATTGTGTTTATATAATAATCCGGGCCGTGAAAGCCTTAATATGCAAATTAGAAACCTCTATGGGGAGGAAGTTGTTCGACAATCATCTAAATTTAGTAAGTTGAGGCGAAGATGGAGCTCTCTCCTTTCATCGTTGTCCTTCTTTCTTAGATGCAGGGATCATAACATCATTCCCAACTGTGTAAAATTGAAGCAAACTATACACACTCATAAAGTTATGAGAATTTATCAGCGCGCTAGCAAGGCACTCGTTATCGAGAGGATCCAGAACTCTCGTACTGAATTGGACGCAGTTTCCCGTGAGTTATTACACTTACATCTGCTTCTTAGTAGCATTCTCTCAGAGGAATTGAGGCTGTTCTTTGAACGTATCTCCGCTATTCAGGCCGAGAATAATTTTTTGTCGGGCTGTAGATAGACAAAGAGCTAAGTTCCTTCGATTGTCCTCGAGACAAACAGCTCCTCGTACGGTTCTTGATACTAGTAAAGTTGTAGTCAATCTTTCAAATACCCCTTTAGATGACTATCAAACAACTTTACTAAGCAGAGGTCTCAACTTTGCTCTCGCACCCTTCAAAATTCCTACAGAGGAGTTGATCACATCCGTTGAGGCTGCCATCTACAATTTACCTCCAGATGAAGCTGAAGAAGTTAGACAAGAAAGTGTGAGGATATTAAGATCCTCGAAAGTACCCGCACCCAATTTAACTCGGGGTGAAAGAAAGGCATTGAAGGAACTAAGAAATAATGACACCATTTCTATTCTTCATGCTGACAAGGGAAATGCGACAGTGGTGATGGATACCGTTGAATATAAAAGTAAAATCTCGATTCTGTTATCTGATCCTGTCTACACACTGTGCACTCGTGATCCAACCACTCGTGTATCCAATGCCACTGCTAAGCTTGTTAAACTGTCATCTATTCCAAAAGAAGAGGGAAGATGTCTTATTCCGAGAGATGCTGTTCCTCCGAGATTGTATGGTCTTCCAAAAATCCATAAGCAAGACGTCCCTCTTCGACCAATTGTTAGCACAATAGGTTCTCCAACTTATGCTCTTGCGCAATATCTCAGCAAGTTGCTTCAGCCGCATTTGGGGCGCACACAGTCCTACATTAGGGATTCAACCCATTTCGTCGAAAAATTGTCAACCATCGCCGTTCAACCAAATGCTATTTTGGTGAGTTTTGATGTAGAGTCCTTGTTTACCAGAGTGCCGGTGGACTCGGTCATGTCACTCATCAAGGATTTGTTTCCTGAAGACATTGCCCGATTATTCCACCACTGCTTGTGTTCCAGTTATTTCTTGTGGGATGGTAAATATTACGAGCAGACTGATGGTGTGGCCATGGGAAGTCCACTCTCGCCTGTCGTGGCAAATTTTTTCATGGAACATTTTGAGGGGGAGGCTATATCTTCGGCGTCTTTCAAACCTGTGATTTGGTGGAGGTATGTGGATGATACGTTCGTGGTGTGGGAAGAGGGTTCTGAGAAACTGAACCACTTTCTGAACCACCTAAATCAGCTGCATCCTTCAATCCACTTCACAATGGAGCTAGAGTCAGGTGGATGCTTACCTTTTTTGGATGTTCTTGTGAGGAGGAAAGCGGATGGCTCCATGGGGCACAGCGTCTACCGTAAGCCAACTCACACTAACCGTTATTTACATGCGGACTCCCACCACCACCCAGCACAAAAACAAGGAATTATAACAACTCTAGCCAAAAGAGCGGAACGTATTTGTGAGGCATCAACTCTTCAGGAAGAGTTACATGCCTTACAAACCATGTTTAAGGGTAATGGCTATAATGAATCCACTATATATAGGTCCCTACATCCCAGAAGGAGGGATAGACAACCATCTCAGAGCTCCGACGTGAGAGGAACTGCTTACCTCCCTTATATTCACAACACCACTGACCGAGTTGCTAAGATTCTCCGCAAGCACAAGATAAAAACAGTTTTCGGCACTATGACGAAAATTGGTCAACGTTTAGCATTAAACAAAGATAAATTGTCTCCAATACTACAACCTGGGGTGTATGAAGTCCCTTGTACTTGCGGAAAAGTCTACATTGGACAAACAAAACGTTCCATTGCAACTCGCATCAAAGAGCATCAAAGGAACATCCGTCTAAACCAACCTGACAAATCAGCTATAGCTGAACATGCCCTGTCTTCAGGGCATGATGTATGTTTCAAGGATGCTCATGCGCTTGCCCTTGTTAAGCACAACTGGTCTAGAATTATAAGGGAGGCAGTTGAAATTCGTAAAAATCCCAATAATTTTAACAGAGAAACTGGATATCAGCTAAGTGACACTTGGCTACCAGTTATTAAGGATCTAGGGAGATAGTTCCTCTCAGTCTCTCTGTTTCTTCACATATTTAAAATTGTACATTTTCCCTCTAGGGCTCAGAGCCTGGATTTGATCTCCTTTGTTCGTCACTGGAGGAGTTTCCATCTGTTTTTTCGCCGTTGACTGTATGACTTTAGGTATTGTTCAGATACACTTCCCTTTTGTTTATATTTCCTTATATCCATCTAACCCCCCCCCCCCCACCTCCCCCCCCCCTCCTCATTCTTCGAGGAGTTTCTATATTTTCACACCGACCCCTTTACCTTCTGGTTACTTACTACTTTGTCCGCCGTTCCACCATGGTCCATACAGTAATTTCTGGCAGCTGCTCTCTGGTGACGAACAGAGGAATTTATCTATATTTTTTGTAATCTCATTGATATACTTTCTTTGGCCACATTGTTTATTTCCATTGAAAAAGGAGGCAAGGTTTCTCCGAAACGTATGGTTTAAATTAAAAATACACACGGCATTAGCCCAAAAGCATGAATTGTTTATATAATAATCCGGGCCGTGAAAGCCTTAATATGCAAATTAGAAACCTCTATGGGGAGGAAGTTGTTCGACAATCATCTAAATTTAGTAAGTTGAGGCGAAGAAGGAGCTCTCTCCTTTCATCGTTGTCCTTCTTTCTTAGATGCAGGGATCATAACATCATTCCCAACAGTGTAAAATTGAAGCAAACTATACACACTCATAAAGCTATGAGAATTTATCAGCGCGCTAGCAAGGCACTCGTTATCGAGAGGATCCAGAACTCTCGTACTGAATTGGACGCAGTTTCCCGTGAGTTATTACACTTACATCTGCTTCTTAGTAGCATTCTCTCAGAGGAATTGTGGCTGTTCTTTGAACGTATCTCCGCTATTCAGGCCGAGAATAATTTTTGTCGGGCTGTAGATAGACAAAGAGCTAAGTTCCTTCGATTGTCCTCGAGACAAACAGCTCCTCGTACGGTTCTTGATACTAGTAAAGTTGTAGTCAATCTTTCTAATACCCCTTTAGATGACTATCAAACAACTTTACTAAGCAGAGGTCTCAACTTTGCTCTCGCACCCTTCAAAATTCCTACAGAGGAGTTGATCACATCCGTTGAGGCTGCCATCTACAATTTACCTCCAGATGAAGCTGAAGAAGTTAGACAAGAAAGTGTGAGGATATTAAGATCCTCGAAAGTACCCGCACCCAATTTAACTCGGGGTGAAAGAAAGGCATTGAAGGAACTAAGAAATAATGACACCATTTCTATTCTTCATGCTGACAAGGGAAATGCGACAGTGGTGATGGATACCGTTGAATATAAAAGTAAAATCTCGATTCTGTTATCTGATCCTGTCTACACACTGTGCACTCGTGATCCAACCACTCGTGTATCCAATGCCACTGCTAAGCTTGTTAAACTGTCATCTATTCCAAAAGAAGAGGGAAGATGTCTTATTCCGAGAGATGCTGTTCCTCCGAGATTGTATGGTCTTCCAAAAATCCATAAGCAAGACGTCCCTCTTCGACCAATTGTTAGCACAATAGGTTCTCCAACTTATGCTCTTGCGCAATATCTCAGCAAGTTGCTTCAGCCGCATTTGGGGCGCACACAGTCCTACATTAGGGATTCAACCCATTTCGTCGAAAAATTGTCAACCATCGCCGTTCAACCAAATGCTATTTTGGTGAGTTTTGATGTAGAGTCCTTGTTTACCAGAGTGCCGGTGGACTCGGTCATGTCACTCATCAAGGATTTGTTTCCTGAGGACATTGCCCGATTATTCCACCACTGCTTGTGTTCCAGTTATTTCTTGTGGGATGGTAAATATTACGAGCAGACTGATGGTGTGGCCATGGGAAGTCCACTCTCGCCTGTCGTGGCAAATTTTTTCATGGAACATTTTGAGGGGGAGGCTATATCTTCGGCGTCTTTCAAACCTGTGATTTGGTGGAGGTATGTGGATGATACGTTCGTGGTGTGGGAAGAGGGTTCTGAGAAACTGAACCACTTTCTGGACCACCTAAATCAGCTGCATCCTTCAATCCACTTCACAATGGAGCTAGAGTCAGGTGGATGCTTACCTTTTTTGGATGTTCTTGTGAGGAGGAAAGCGGATGGCTCCATGGGGCACAGCGTCTACCGTAAGCCAACTCACACTAACCGTTATTTACATGCGGACTCCCACCACCACCCAGCACAAAAACAAGGAATTATAACAACTCTAGCCAAAAGAGCGGAACGTATTTGTGAGGCATCAACTCTTCAGGAAGAGTTACATGCCTTACAAACCATGTTTAAGGGTAATGGCTATAATGAATCCACTATATATAGGTCCCTACATCCCAGAAGGAGGGATAGACAACCATCTCAGAGCTCCGACGTGAGAGGAACTGCTTACCTCCCTTATATTCACAACACCACTGACCGCGTTGCTAAGATTCTCCGCAAGCACAAGATAAAAACAGTTTTCGGCACTATGACGAAAATTGGTCAACGTTTAGCATTAAACAAAGATAAATTGTCTGCAATACTACAACCTGGGGTGTATGAAGTCCCTTGTACTTGCGGAAAAGTCTACATTGGACAAACAAAACGTTCCATTGCAACTCGCATCAAAGAGCATCAAAGGAACATCCGTCTAAACCAACCTGACAAATCAGCTATAGCTGAACATGCCCTGTCTTCAGGGCATGATGTGTGTTTCAAGGATGCTCATGCGCTTGCCCTTGTTAAGCACAACTGGTCTAGAATTATAAGGGAGGCAGTTGAAATTCGTAAAAATCCCAATAATTTTAACAGAGACACTGGATATCAGCTAAGTGACACTTGGCTACCAGTTATTAAGGATCTAGGGAGATAGTTCCTCTCAGTCTCTCTGTTTCTTCACATATTTAAAATTGTACATTTTCCCTCTAGGGCTCAGAGCCTGGATTTGATCTCCTTTGTTCGTCACTGGAGGAGTTTCCATCTTTTTTTTTCGCCGTTGACTGTATGACGTTAGGTATTGTTCAGATACACTTCCCTTTTGTTTATGTTTCCTTATATCCATCTAACCCCCCCCCCCCCACCTCCCCCCCCCCTCCTCATTCTTCGAGGAGTTTCTATATTTTCACACCGACCCCTTTACCTTCTGGTTACTTACTACTTTGTCCGCCGTTCCACCATGGTCCATACAGTAATTTCTGGCAGCTGCTCTCTGGTGACGAACAGAGGAATTTATCTATATTTTTTGTAATCTCATTGATATACTTTCTTTGGCCACATTGTTTATTTCCATTGAAAAAGGAGGCAAGGTTTCTCCGAAACGTATGGTTTAAATTAAAAATACACACGGCATTAGCCCAAAAGCATGAATTGTTTATATAATAATCCGGGCCGTGAAAGCCTTAATATGCAAATTAGAAACCTCTATGGGGAGGAAGTTGTTCGAAATCATCTAAATTTAGTAAGTTGAGGCGAAGAAGGAGCTCTCTCCTTTCATCGTTGTCCTTCTTTCTTAGATGCAGGGATCATAACATCATTCCCAACTGTGTAAAATTGAAGCAAACTATACACACTCATAAAGCTATGAGAATTTATCAGCGCGCTAGCAAGGCACTCGTTATCGAGAGGATCCAGAACTCTCGTACTGAATTGGACGCAGTTTCCCGTGAGTTATTACACTTACATCTGCTTCTTAGTGGCATTCTCTCAGAGGAATTGTGGCTGTTCTTTGAACGTATCTCCGCTATTCAGGCCGAGAATAATTTTTGTCGGGCTGTAGATAGACAAAGAGCTAAGTTCCTTCGATTGTCCTCGAGACAAACAGCTCCTCGTACGGTTCTTGATACTAGTAAAGTTGTAGTCAATCTTTCTAATACCCCTTTAGATGACTATCAAACAACTTTACTAAGCAGAGGTCTCAACTTTGCTCTCGCACACTTCGAAATTCCTACAGAGGAGTTGATCACATCCGTTGAGGCTGCCATCTACAATTTACCTCCAGATGAAGCTGAAGAAGTTAGACAAGAAAGTGTGAGGATATTAAGATCCTCGAAAGTACCCGCACCCAATTTAACTCGGGGTGAAAGAAAGGCATTGAAGGAACTAAGAAATAATGACACCATTTCTATTCTTCATGCTGACAAGGGAAATGCGACAGTGGTGATGGATACCGTTGAATATAAAAGTAAAATCTCGATTCTGTTATCTGATCCTGTCTACACACTGTGCACTCGTGATCCAACCACTCGTGTATCCAATGCCACTGCTAAGCTTGTTAAACTGTCATCTATTCCAAAAGAAGAGGGAAGATGTCTTATTCCGAGAGATGCTGTTCCTCCGAGATTGTATGGTCTTCCAAAAATCCATAAGCAAGACGTCCCTCTTCGACCAATTGTTAGCACAATAGGTTCTCCAACTTATGCTCTTGCGCAATATCTCAGCAAGTTGCTTCAGCCGCATTTGGGGCGCACACAGTCCTACATTAGGGATTCAACCCATTTCGTCGAAGAATTGTCAACCATCGCCGTTCAACCAAATGCTATTTTGGTGAGTTTTGATGTAGAGTCCTTGTTTACCAGAGTGCCGGTGGACTCGGTCATGTCACTCATCAAGGATTTGTTTCCTGAGGACATTGCCCGATTATTCCACCACTGCTTGTGTTCCAGTTATTTCTTGTGGGATGGTAAATATTACGAGCAGACTGATGGTGTGGCCATGGGAAGTCCACTCTCACCTGTCGTGGCAAATTTTTTCATGGAACATTTTGAGGGGGAGGCTATATCTTCGGCGTCTTTCAAACCTGTGATTTGGTGGAGGTATGTGGATGATACGTTCGTGGTGTGGGAAGAGGGTTCTGAGAAACTGAACCACTTTCTGAACCACCTAAATCAGCTGCATCCTTCAATCCACTTCACAATGGAGCTAGAGTCAGGTGGATGCTTACCTTTTTTGGATGTTCTTGTGAGGAGGAAAGCGGATGGCTCCATGGGGCACAGCGTCTACCGTAAGCCAACTCACACTAACCGTTATTTACATGCGGACTCCCACCACCACCCAGCACAAAAACAAGGAATTATAACAACTCTAGCCAAAAGAGCGGAACGTATTTGTGAGGCATCAACTCTTCAGGAAGAGTTACATGCCTTACAAACCATGTTTAAGGGTAATGGCTATAATGAATCCACTATATATAGGTCCCTACATCCCAGAAGGAGGGATAGACAACCATCTCAGAGCTCCGACGTGAGAGGAACTGCTTACCTCCCTTATATTCACAACACCACTGACCGCGTTGCTAAGATTCTCCGCAAGCACAAGATAAAAACAGTTTTCGGCACTATGACGAAAATTGGTCAACGTTTAGCATTAAACAAAGATAAATTGTCTCCAGTACTACAACCTGGGGTGTATGAAGTCCCTTGTACTTGCGGAAAAGTCTACATTGGACAAACAAAACGTTCCATTGCAACTCGCATCAAAGAGCATCAAAGGAACATCCGTCTAAACCAACCTGACAAATCAGCTATAGCTGAACATGCCCTGTCTTCAGGGCATGATGTATGTTTCAAGGATGCTCATGCGCTTGCCCTTGTTAAGCACAACTGGTCTAGAATTATAAGGGAGGCAGTTGAAATTCGTAAAAATCCCAATAATTTTAACAGAGACACTGGATATCAGCTAAGTGACACTTGGCTACCAGTTATTAAGGATCTAGGGAGATAGTTCCTCTCAGTCTCTCTGTTTCTTCACATATTTAAAATTGTACATTTTCCCTCTAGGGCTCAGAGCCTGGATTTGATCTCCTTTGTTCGTCACTGGAGGAGTTTCCATCTGTTTTTTCGCCGTTGACTGTATGACGTTAGGTATTGTTCAGATACACTTCCCTTTTGTTTATGTTTCCTTATATCCATCTAACCCCCCCACCTCCCCCCCCTCCTCTTTCTTCGAGGAGTTTCTATATTTTCACACCGACCCCTTTACCTTCTGGTTACTTACTACTTTGTCCGCCGTTCCACCATGGCCCATACAGTAATTTCTGGCAGCTGCTCTCTGGTGACGAACAGAGGAATTTATCTATATTTTTTGTAATCTCATTGATATACTTTCTTTGGCCACATTGTTTATTTCCATTGAAAAAGGAGGCAAGGTTTCTCCGAAACGTATGGTTTAAATTAAAAATACACACGGCATTAGCCCAAAAGCATGAATTGTTTATATAATAATCCGGGCCGTGAAAGCCTTAATATGCAAATTAGAAACCTCTATGGGGAGGAAGTTGTTCGACAATCATCTAAATTTAGTAAGTTGAGGCGAAGAAGGAGCTCTCTCCTTTCATCGTTGTCCTTCTTTCTTAGATGCAGGGATCATAACATCATTCCCAACTGTGTAAAATTGAAGCAAACTATACACACTCATAAAGCTATGAGAATTTATCAGCGCGCTAGCAAGGCACTCGTTATCGAGAGGATCCAGAACTCTCGTACTGAATTGGACGCAGTTTCCCGTGAGTTATTACACTTACATCTGCTTCTTAGTAGCATTCTCTCAGAGGAATTGTGGCTGTTCTTTGAACGTATCTCCGCTATTCAGGCCGAGAATAATTTTTGTCGGGCTGTAGATAGACAAAGAGCTAAGTTCCTTCGATTGTCCTCGAGACAAACAGCTCCTCGTACGGTTCTTGATACTAGTAAAGTTGTAGTCAATCTTTCTAATACCCCTTTAGATGACTATCAAACAACTTTACTAAGCAGAGGTCTCAACTTTGCTCTCGCACCCTTCAAAATTCCTACAGAGGAGTTGATCACATCCGTTGAGGCTGCCATCTACAATTTACCTCCAGATGAAGCTGAAGAAGTTAGACAAGAAAGTGTGAGGATATTAAGATCCTCGAAAGTACCCGCACCCAATTTAACTCGGGGTGAAAGAAAGGCATTGAAGGAACTAAGAAATAATGACACCATTTCTATTCTTCATGCTGACAAGGGAAATGCGACAGTGGTGATGGATACCGTTGAATATAAAAGTAAAATCTCGATTCTGTTATCTGATCCTGTCTACACACTGTGCACTCGTGATCCAACCACTCGTGTATCCAATGCCACTGCTAAGCTTGTTAAACTGTCATCTATTCCAAAAGAAGAGGGAAGATGTCTTATTCCGAGAGATGCTGTTCCTCCGAGATTGTATGGTCTTCCAAAAATCCATAAGCAAGACGTCCCTCTTCGACCAATTGTTAGCACAATAGGTTCTCCAACTTATGCTCTTGCGCAATATCTCAGCAAGTTGCTTCAGCCGCATTTGGGGCGCACACAGTCCTACATTAGGGATTCAACCCATTTCGTCGAAAAATTGTCAACCATCGCCGTTCAACCAAATGCTATTTTGGTGAGTTTTGATGTAGAGTCCTTGTTTACCAGAGTGCCGGTGGACTCGGTCATGTCACTCATCAAGGATTTGTTTCCTGAGGACATTGCCCGATTATTCCACCACTGCTTGTGTTCCAGTTATTTCTTGTGGGATGGTAAATATTACGAGCAGACTGATGGTGTGGCCATGGGAAGTCCACTCTCGCCTGTCGTGGCAAATTTTTTCATGGAACATTTTGAGGGGGAGGCTATATCTTCGGCGTCTTTCAAACCTGTGATTTGGTGGAGGTATGTGGATGATACGTTCGTAGTGTGGGAAGAGGGTTCTGAGAAACTGAACCACTTTCTGAACCACCTAAATCAGCTGCATCCTTCAATCCACTTCACAATGGAGCTAGAGTCAGGTGGATGCTTACCTTTTTTGGATGTTCTTGTGAGGAGGAAAGCGGATGGCTCCATGGGGCACAGCGTCTACCGTAAGCCAACTCACACTAACCGTTATTTACATGCGGACTCCCACCACCACCCAGCACAAAAACAAGGAATTATAACAACTCTAGCCAAAAGAGCGGAACGTATTTGTGAGGCATCAACTCTTCAGGAAGAGTTACATGCCTTACAAACCATGTTTAAGGGTAATGGCTATAATGAATCCACTATATATAGGTCCCTACATCCCAGAAGGAGGGATAGACAACCATCTCAGAGCTCCGACGTGAGAGGAACTGCTTACCTCCCTTATATTCACAACACCACTGACCGCGTTGCTAAGATTCTCCGCAAGCACAAGATAAAAACAGTTTTCGGCACTATGACGAAAATTGGTCAACGTTTAGCATTAAACAAAGATAAATTGTCTCCAGTACTACAACCTGGGGTGTATGAAGTCCCTTGTACTTGCGGAAAAGTCTACATTGGACAAACAAAACGTTCCATTGCAACTCGCATCAAAGAGCATCAAAGGAACATCCGTCTAAACCAACCTGACAAATCAGCTATAGCTGAACATGCCCTGTCTTCAGGGCATGATGTATGTTTCAAGGATGCTCATGCGCTTGCCCTTGTTAAGCACAACTGGTCTAGAATTATAAGGGAGGCAGTTGAAATTCGTAAAAATCCCAATAATTTTAACAGAGACACTGGATATCAGCTAAGTGACACTTGGCTACCAGTTATTAAGGATCTAGGGAGATAGTTCCTCTCAGTCTCTCTGTTTCTTCACATATTTAAAATTGTACATTTTCCCTCTAGGGCTCAGAGCCTGGATTTGATCTCCTTTGTTCGTCACTGGAGGAGTTTCCATCTGTTTTTTCGCCGTTGACTGTATGACGTTAGGTATTGTTCAGATACACTTCCCTTTTGTTTATGTTTCCTTATATCCATCTAACCCCCCCACCTCCCCCCCCTCCTCTTTCTTCGAGGAGTTTCTATATTTTCACACCGACCCCTTTACCTTCTGGTTACTTACTACTTTGTCCGCCGTTCCACCATGGCCCATACAGTAATTTCTGGCAGCTGCTCTCTGGTGACGAACAGAGGAATTTATCTATATTTTTTGTAATCTCATTGATATACTTTCTTTGGCCACATTGTTTATTTCCATTGAAAAAGGAGGCAAGGTTTCTCCGAAACGTATGGTTTAAATTAAAAATACACACGGCATTAGCCCAAAAGCATGAATTGTTTATATAATAATCCGGGCCGTGAAAGCCTTAATATGCAAATTAGAAACCTCTATGGGGAGGAAGTTGTTCGACAATCATCTAAATTTAGTAAGTTGAGGCGAAGAAGGAGCTCTCTCCTTTCATCGTTGTCCTTCTTTCTTAGATGCAGGGATCATAACATCATTCCCAACTGTGTAAAATTGAAGCAAACTATACACACTCATAAAGCTATGAGAATTTATCAGCGCGCTAGCAAGGCACTCGTTATCGAGAGGATCCAGAACTCTCGTACTGAATTGGACGCAGTTTCCCGTGAGTTATTACACTTACATCTGCTTCTTAGTAGCATTCTCTCAGAGGAATTGTGGCTGTTCTTTGAACGTATCTCCGCTATTCAGGCCGAGAATAATTTTTGTCGGGCTGTAGATAGACAAAGAGCTAAGTTCCTTCGATTGTCCTCGAGACAAACAGCTCCTCGTACGGTTCTTGATACTAGTAAAGTTGTAGTCAATCTTTCTAATACCCCTTTAGATGACTATCAAACAACTTTACTAAGCAGAGGTCTCAACTTTGCTCTCGCACCCTTCAAAATTCCTACAGAGGAGTTGATCACATCCGTTGAGGCTGCCATCTACAATTTACCTCCAGATGAAGCTGAAGAAGTTAGACAAGAAAGTGTGAGGATATTAAGATCCTCGAAAGTACCCGCACCCAATTTAACTCGGGGTGAAAGAAAGGCATTGAAGGAACTAAGAAATAATGACACCATTTCTATTCTTCATGCTGACAAGGGAAATGCGACAGTGGTGATGGATACCGTTGAATATAAAAGTAAAATCTCGATTCTGTTATATGATCCTGTCTACACACTGTGCACTCGTGATCCAACCACTCGTGTATCCAATGCCACTGCTAAGCTTGTTAAACTGTCATCTATTCCAAAAGAAGAGGGAAGATGTCTTATTCCGAGAGATGCTGTTCCTCCGAGATTGTATGGTCTTCCAAAAATCCATAAGCAAGACGTCCCTCTTCGACCAATTGTTAGCACAATAGGTTCTCCAACTTATGCTCTTGCGCAATATCTCAGCAAGTTGCTTCAGCCGCATTTGGGGCGCACACAGTCCTACATTAGGGATTCAACCCATTTCGTCGAAAAATTGTCAACCATCGCCGTTCAACCAAATGCTATTTTGGTGAGTTTTGATGTAGAGTCCTTGTTTACCAGAGTGCCGGTGGACTCGGTCATGTCACTCATCAAGGATTTGTTTCCTGAGGACATTGCCCGATTATTCCACCACTGCTTGTGTTCCAGTTATTTCTTGTGGGATGGTAAATATTACGAGCAGACTGATGGTGTGGCCATGGGAAGTCCACTCTCGCCTGTCGTGGCAAATTTTTTCATGGAACATTTTGAGGGGGAGGCTATATCTTCGGCGTCTTTCAAACCTGTGATTTGGTGGAGGTATGTGGATGATACGTTCGTGGTGTGGGAAGAGGGTTCTGAGAAACTGAACCACTTTCTGAACCACCTAAATCAGCTGCATCCTTCAATCCACTTCACAATGGAGCTAGAGTCAGGTGGATGCTTACCTTTTTTGGATGTTCTTGTGAGGAGGAAAGCGGATGGCTCCATGGGGCACAGCGTCTACCGTAAGCCAACTCACACTAACCGTTATTTACATGCGGACTCCCACCACCACCCAGCACAAAAACAAGGAATTATAACAACTCTAGCCAAAAGAGCGGAACGTATTTGTGAGGCATCAACTCTTCAGGAAGAGTTACATGCCTTACAAACCATGTTTAAGGGTAATGGCTATAATGAATCCACTATATATAGGTCCCTACATCCCAGAAGGAGGGATAGACAACCATCTCAGAGCTCCGACGTGAGAGGAACTGCTTACCTCCCTTATATTCACAACACCACTGACCGCGTTGCTAAGATTCTCCGCAAGCACAAGATAAAAACAGTTTTCGGCACTATGACGAAAATTGGTCAACGTTTAGCATTAAACAAAGATAAATTGTCTCCAATACTACAACCTGGGGTGTATGAAGTCCCTTCTCCCCGTGTGGGTGCGGGTTAGAATACACCCACGGTATGCCCTGCCTGTCGTAGGAGGCGACTAATAGGGCCGACATGGCCGAATAACTTGCCAGTTTTGATTTGTTCAGACCCCCTGTGGATGGGGAGGGCAGAATTCATCCACGGTATCCCCTGCCTGTCGTAAAAGGCGACTTAGAGGGGGCCTTATAAAGGTCAATTTTGGTTTTCTGGTCCCAGCTCTGGTTTGACCAATAGAAATAAACATGCGTGCTGTTAGGGGAAGGGCCACCAGCTTGGCCATCTGGCCAGAAAGCCTAGACGGTATGCCCCATCCCGTCAGGTGGGTGCGCCATGTACCCTACAGTAGTATCCGCCTTACAACGAAGGTCCCTGCATGGCCGAATACTGGAGCTGAATAAATCCTGTGCATGCCGAGGGGGAAGTGCCTGTTCGAGGCACTGGGACCCCGGGCAATATCTGCTATGCCAGGTAGGTATTGCCTTGGCTGGGTGGCGCCCACAGTGATAGCCCCCGTTCGGAGTGGGCAGTATTCGGGGAGGATTTCGTCCGGGATGCCATCAAAGCGATCACGGACACCTGTACAGGGTGGCACCCTTAAAAAGCCGTCTCTTGAGTGTCGAGCTAATCCCAAGGTGTATACGCCTTGGGATGAAGCCTTTAATAGAAGATTCCCCGCTGATAAGTCTCCTCGCTACCTGGTAGCTACGAGGACTGACGGGGGTGATTTTAAACTAGTAAAATCAATAATTTTTTCTGAGGAAATCGAGGGGAAATTTGGTGATCTTAACGGGATTTCCAAGCTCCGGAACGGTCAGCTGCTGCTGCACACCGTTGATCGGAAGCAAACCGAAGCGTTGCTGGAATGCACGCAATTCGGCGAAATTCCCGTTAAGGTCTCAAAACACGAAACGCTGAATGAGGTCCGAGGAGTTATTTTCCATCGTGACCTCATTTTAAATAGCGATGCGGAATTGTTGCGGGATCTGGGGAAGAGAGGCGTCACCAAGATTAGGCGCATCACCCGAAAGATTGGGGAGAATAGCGTCGATACCGGCGCTTTTATTCTCCATTTTGAGGGTGATGTAGTACCTAAGCAGGTGAAGGTCACATCGTACCACTGCGATGTTCGACCGTACATCCCTCCACCTATGCGCTGCTATCAATGCCAGAAATTCGGGCATGTTTCCGCCAGGTGCACTGCCAAGGCCGTGTGTAGAGAGTGTGGCAAGGGGACACATGAGGGTGAGAGGTGTACGCCTCCCCCGATTTGTCCTAACTGCCAAGGAAGCCACTCTCCACGATCGAAGCAGTGCCCTGAGTTCTGTAAGGAAGCAAAAATTCAAGAAATAAGAACTCTTGATAGGCTTTCATATCACGACGCTCGCAAGAGGTACCGTGATATGAATGCCCCCGAATTTCGGGTATCGTTTGCAGCTGCAACGACGCCCTCATTCACCCCTGCCGCATCTTTACCGAGTGTAGTACCCTCGACGCCCGTATTATCAGCAGTATTAAAATCACCCCTCGCTGTACCAGCGAAAAATGTCAGCCCGAAGGAGGTACAACAACCTTCTTCGGCCCAGCAAAAGAAGGCGCCGGTTATACCATCTAAACCGGCGCAATCGGAGAAGAAGTCCTCTTCTTCTCCGAAACGGTCGGCGAACAAGTCTTCCCCAGCTAAAGGGGGAAAGAAGGCTTTGCCGACCAGGGCTGGTCCTTCTTCCAGCCCACCTAATACGAAAAATGTAGGGGAGAAAAGGGAGACGGTTCGCCGCCGTCTCTCTCGCCCTCCTGCTGACGGGGTGGCTACTGTCTCTGCTGGCCTTTCCGCTCCCATTACCACCAAGGGAGCGAAGCCTGCTGAAGCCAAGCCCGTCCGTATGGAGGAACTCCCCTATAGAAAAGAAAATAGATCGGCGGAGGAGAGGGGAGCGGTTCAGCGCCGTTTCTCTTCCTCTCCTAAAGGCAGGGCTGCTCACGTATCTGGTAGCCATCCCGCTCCCACCACTACCAGTGGAGCGGTGCCAGCAGGAGCGACCATGTTTTATAAGGACCCGGCGTCTGTGGGGAAGGGACCATCTACTTCCCCAAACACACGTCGGCGCCGATCCAAGAAGAAGTCTCTTCGGGGCGTGTCGGGGACAGACACCCAGTCTTCGGACCGGGAGAAAGTCCCTCGACACCGCTCTCGCTCTTCCCCAAGGGCGAGACCCGTGAGGTCCGACGACGACCGTGCGCAACCCAAGAGAGCGCCCGCTCCATTTTCTTCGTCTTCGGACGGAGATGTGGAGATTGAGGTGTGCTCTCCTGCCCCATCATCTCCAACTAGAGATGGGGAAGGGTGGCAAACGGTCAAGCATAAGTAGAAGACCCACTTCTACTTAAGTCCACACCATGGCACTATTACAATGGAACTGTAATAGCTATTCTGTTCATCTCGCTGAGTTACGACAATTAATATCTTCGTTTTCGGCAACCATTGTCTGTCTTCAGGAATCCAGGTTTCGTCCTGGACATGAGACAACAATGCGTCACTTCAAACTCTTCTCTAAAGACCGGATGGACGGAGCTGTGGCCGCTGGTGGCGTCTGCACTCTCGTCCACTCTAGCCTCTTTAGTGAAGAGGTGCCGTTGCGTACTCAGCTAGAGGCAGTTGCAGTTCGTACTTCGTTGCCAGTAATGGCAACAGTATGTAACGTGTACATCCCACCTGATTCTCAGCCGGATTACGACCAGCTGGTGGATCTAGTCTCTCAGCTCCCCCCTCCTTTTCTCCTTCTGGGAGATGTTAATGCCCACAACACCATCTGGGGCTCCGCTACCACTAGCGGTAAAGGGAGAGATTTTGAGAGGCTGATCAGGCGGCTGGACCTGTGTCTGTTGAACACAGGGGAGCCTACGCACTTCTCTATTGCACACGGTACTTATTCAAGTATCGATATTACCCTGTGCAGTCGTGCGCTGGTTCCCCTGCTACAGTGGGGTGTACACGATGACCTTTGTAATAGTGACCATTTTCCAATTATCGTTACTCTTCCGAACCAGAGAGCCATCGAGTTACCAAGTCGATGGCTTCTCCGTCGGGCTGATTGGCCAACTTTCACGGCACGTGCGGTGTTTGCCGAAGATACCTTTGAGAGTGTCGACGATCATACCATTCACATAACTGTATTTTGACTGCTGCTGAGGAAACAATACCTTCCTCATCCGGCAACTCACGCCGGAAGCTTGTCCCTTGGTGGACAGCCGAGATTGCAGCAGCCATTAAAGATCGTCGACGTGCTTTCAAATGCTATAGGAGGCAAAACACTATGGCCAACCTTATCACCTTCAGAAGGATGCGTGCTAGAGCCCGATATCTGATTCGGGAGAGTAAGAAAACGACGTGGGAAAAGTATGTGTCGTCCATGACGGCGCATACTCCTTCATCTCAAGTGTGGACTAAGCTTCGTCGGATCTCCGGACTCCCGACATCACTATCGATACCCGGAGTGTCCATCAATGGGGACATCATCACGGACCATCTCGCCATTGCCAACAGCATTGGCTCGCACTTCTCCGATGTATCCTGCTCCGGGAGTTACGATCCTACATTTCTGACTCTGAAGCGGGAGGCAGAGACTCACCCCTTGTCCTTTGCCACTGCTGCTTCGGAGTCCTATAATGTACCATTCTCTGAATGGGAACTGCGAAGTGCGCTTGCACTGTGCAGGGATACGGCTCCTGGACCGGATAACATACATAATCAAATGTTAAAACATCTGTGCGAATCCAGTATGAAAGAACTGTTGATCCTCTTCAATCGTATATGGATTGAAGGGGAGTTTCCATCTCAATGGCGAGAGGGGATCGTGATACCGATTCCTAAGGCTGGAAAGGATCCCAAGTTTGTAAGCAGCTATAGGCCCATTTGTTTGACAAATGGCCTATGTAAGCTGCTCGAAAAGATGGTGAACCGTCGACTGGTGTGGTTCTTGGAGGATAAAGGTCTCCTGTCTGAGTACCAATGTGGATTTCGCTCTCAAAGGTCCACCACTGACCATCTGGTGCGACTTGAGAGCGCCATACAGGAGGCTTTTTTTCCGGAAGCAGCACCTAGTCACGGTTTTCTTTGACCTGGAGAAAGCCTACGACACCACATGGCGCTACGGGATCCTTTCCACCCTTCACAAGTGGGGACTCCGTGGTAACTTACCGACTTTCATTGCGAATTTCATGTCCGTCCGACTCTTCCGTGTAAGGGTCGGTAGGACATTATCGCAGTACTATACCCAAGAAAATGGAGTTCCTCAGGGTTCAGTGCTGAGTGTCACCTTGTTCGCGATTGCCATTAATGGCATTGTTGCCGCCGCCGGGTCCGCGGTAGTTCCATCGCTGTATGTAGACGATTTAGCCCTGCATTACAGCTCTGGAAGTATGGCAGTCGTGGAACGGCAATTGCAGCTAGCCATCAACCGGGTCGACAGGTGGGCTCACGACCGGGGTTTTCGTTTTTCAGCAGCGAAAACCTCCGTCGTCCATTTTTGTCGGCTACGGAGGCTACATTTACACCCTGAACTACATCTCAGGGATGCTGCGTTGCCGGTGGTTGACACTTATCGCTTCCTGGGGCTCCATTTTGACAGCAAGTTAACGTGGCAGCACCATATACGGCAATTGAAAATGACATGTCTCAGGAAACTGAACATGCTCAGGTTTCTTAGTGGCACTACGTGGGGGGCTGACCGTGCGGTGCTGCTACGGTTCTACCAAGCCCTCGTCCTGTCCCGGCTAGACTATGGTTCTGCGGCATACGGTTCAGCAAGGCCGGCAACCTTGAAAATGCTGGACAGTATCCACCATAGTGGCGTTAGGCTGGCTACCGGTGCCTTCCGGACCAGCCCGATACCCAGCCTACTCGCCGAATCGGGTGTTCCACCTTTAAATTATAGACGCGAACATATGCTGTTAGCATATGCTGCCAATGTGCGTCAAATGCCGCAACACCCGACCTATCAAGCTCTCTTCGGTACCCAAAACAACCAGGGGTACGCCAACCGGCCTCGTGCCACTCGGCCGGTTGGTATTAGACTTGATAACTCGTGTACCGAAATAGGAGTGGCTGTAGGTCCCTGTATGATCCGGACATCTAGCGAGGTGCCTCCGTGGCAAGTCCCGCGTCCGGAAATTCGGTTAGATCTGCACCGAGGTCCTAAGGTGAACACGGATGCCTCCGTCTACCGGAGGCAGTTCCACAGCATAGTTCACCAATTTCCGGACGCTGGCATTCTATACACGGATGGTTCGAAGGTGGACGAGAAGGTGGGTTGTGCTTACGTTATTGATGGTGCAAATACCAAGATCTCTTTGCCTGAGGCCTGTAGTGTGTTTACTGCGGAGCTCGTTGCCATCTATGAAGCTCTGCAGTTTGCACTACAGGATGCACGAATCCACTTTCTCGTGTGTACCGACTCTTTGAGTTCGTTGCAGTCAATTGCTACATGTTTCCCGCAACACCCCCTAGTGCAGCGAATCCACGACCTACTAGCCGGGCTGTGCCACGCTGACACTCGAATCACCTTTATGTGGCTTCCAAGCCACATGGGAATTGCGGGAAATGAGTTAGCAGATCAAGCTGCAAAAGAGGCGGTATCACTACCACCTCGACCAATGGAGGTACCCGCTAGAGATATTCGCTCTCAGTTACGCCTACAAGTTCTGGCTTTTTGGGAGAGTCAGTGGCTAGCTGACCCACTACCCAGTAAACTGAGAGCGATCAAGGGAACTACTCGCGTTTGGCGGAGCTCCTTCCGGGCCCGGAGAGAGTCCGTCATTTTGTGTAGGCTAAGGGTAGGTCATACAAGATCCACCCACTCGTACCTAATGAGAAGGGAAGACCCCCCACTTTGTACCTGTGGAGCCGTTTTCACCGTGGCCCACATTTTCACCGAGTGTGTGGATCTTGCTGACTTACGAAGAAACCTTGGTTTGCAGACGACACTCAAACTTATATTAGCCGATGACGCGGTGGCTGCTGATCGCGTTATCCGCTTTATAAGTGAGAGTGGGTTAGGGCCAGCAATCTAAATTTTCCAGTGAACTTTGACTCAACGACTTGTTCGTTTTTGAATGATAATGTTTTGTTTTTTCCGTAATTTTTGTTTATGTTTATAATTTTTTTTTTTAAATTTAATTGTTTGTTTTTGTTTTATTAATTTTTGGTCTTTTTAAATTTAGATGTCCACCTCAAAATTTTAAATTCAATTCAAAATTTGTATTCTTTAATCTGTGTTAAGAGGGGCAGATGACCTCGTAGTTCCGCCCCTTAAAACAACAATAACTAACTAACTAACTGAAGTCCCTTGTACTTGCGGAAAAGTCTACATTGGACAAACAAAACTTTCCATTGCAACTCGCATCAAAGAGCATCAAAGGAACATCCGTCTAAACCAACCTGACAAATCAGCTATAGCTGAACATGCCCTGTCTTCAGGGCATGATGTATGTTTCAAGGATGCTCATGCGCTTGCCCTTGTTAAGCACAACTGGTCTAGAATTATAAGGGAGGCAGTTGAAATTCGTAAAAATCCCAATAATTTTAACAGAGACGCTGGATATCAGCTAAGTGACACTTGGCTACCAGTTATTAAGGATCTAGGGAGATAGTTCCTCTCAGTCTCTCTGTTTCTTCACATATTTAAAATTGTACATTTTCCCTCTAGGGCTCAGAGCCTGGATTTGATCTCCTTTGTTCGTCACTGGAGGAGTTTCCATCTGTTTTTTCGCCGTTGACTGTATGACGTTAGGTATTGTTCAGATACACTTCCCTTTTGTTTATGTTTCCTTATATCCATCTAACCCCCCCACCTCCCCCCTCCCCCCTCCTCTTTCTTCGAGGAGTTTCTATATTTTCACACCGACCCCTTTACCTTCTGGTTACTTACTACTTTGTCCGCCGTTCCACCATGGTCCATACAGTAATTTCTGGCAGCTGCTCTCTGGTGACGAACAGAGGAATTTATCTATATTTTTTGTAATCTCATTGATATACTTTCTTTGGCCACATTGTTTATTTCCATTGAAAAAGGAGGCAAGGTTTCTCCGAAACGTATGGTTTAAATTAAAAATACACACGGCATTAGCCCAAAAGCATGAATTGTTTATATAATAATCCGGGCCGTGAAAGCCTTAATATGCAAATTAGAAACCTCTATGGGGAGGAAGTTGTTCGACAATCATCTAAATTTAGTAAGTTGAGGCGAAGAAGGAGCTCTCTCCTTTCATCGTTGTCCTTCTTTCTTAGATGCAGGGATCATAACATCATTCCCAACTGTGTAAAATTGAAGCAAACTATACACACTCATAAAGCTATGAGAATTTATCAGCGCGCTAGCAAGGCACTCGTTATCGAGAGGATCCAGAACTCTCGTACTGAATTGGACGCAGTTTCCCGTGAGTTATTACACTTACATCTGCTTCTTAGTAGCATTCTCTCAGAGGAATTGTGGCTGTTCTTTGAACGTATCTCCGCTATTCAGGCCGAGAATAATTTTTGTCGGGCTGTAGATAGACAAAGAGCTAAGTTCCTTCGATTGTCCTCGAGACAAACAGCTCCTCGTACGGTTCTTGATACTAGTAAAGTTGTAGTCAATCTTTCTAATACCCCTTTAGATGACTATCAAACAACTTTACTAAGCAGAGGTCTCAACTTTGCTCTCGCACCCTTCAAAATTCCTACAGAGGAGTTGATCACATCCGTTGAGGCTGCCATCTACAATTTACCTCCAGATGAAGCTGAAGAAGTTAGACAAGAAAGTGTGAGGATATTAAGATCCTCGAAAGTACCCGCACCCAATTTAACTCGGGGTGAAAGAAAGGCATTGAAGGAACTAAGAAATAATGACACCATTTCTATTCTTCATGCTGACAAGGGAAATGCGACAATGGTGATGGATACCGTTGAATATAAAAGTAAAATCTCGATTCTGTTATCTGATCCTGTCTACACACTGTGCACTCGTGATCCAACCACTCGTGTATCCAATGCCACTGCTAAGCTTGTTAAACTGTCATCTATTCCAAAAGAAGAGGGAAGATGTCTTATTCCGAGAGATGCTGTTCCTCCGAGATTGTATGGTCTTCCAAAAATCCATAAGCAAGACGTCCCTCTTCGACCAATTGTTAGCACAATAGGTTCTCCAACTTATGCTCTTGCGCAATATCTCAGCAAGTTGCTTCAGCCGCATTTGGGGCGCACACAGTCCTACATTAGGGATTCAACCCATTTCGTCGAAAAATTGTCAACCATCGCCGTTCAACCAAATGCTATTTTGGTGAGTTTTGATGTAGAGTCCTTGTTTACCAGAGTGCCGGTGGACTCGGTCATGTCACTCATCAAGGATTTGTTTCCTGAGGACATTGCCCGATTATTCCACCACTGCTTGTGTTCCAGTTATTTCTTGTGGGATGGTAAATATTACGAGCAGACTGATGGTGTGGCCATGGGAAGTCCACTCTCGCCTGTCGTGGCAAATTTTTTCATGGAACATTTTGAGGGGGAGGCTATATCTTCGGCGTCTTTCAAACCTGTGATTTGGTGGAGGTATGTGGATGATACGTTCGTGGTGTGGGAAGAGGGTTCTGAGAAACTGAACCATTTTCTGAACCACCTAAATCAGCTGCATCCTTCAATCCACTTCACAATGGAGCTAGAGTCAGGTGGATGCTTACCTTTTTTGGATGTTCTTGTGAGGAGGAAAGCGGATGGCTCCATGGGGCACAGCGTCTACCGTAAGCCAACTCACACTAACCGTTATTTACATGCGGACTCCCACCACCACCCAGCACAAAAACAAGGAATTATAACAACTCTAGCCAAAAGAGCGGAACGTATTTGTGAGGCATCAACTCTTCAGGAAGAGTTACATGCCTTACAAACCATGTTTAAGGGTAATGGCTATAATGAATCCACTATATATAGGTCCCTACATCCCAGAAGGAGGGATAGACAACCATCTCAGAGCTCCGACGTGAGAGGAACTGCTTACCTCCCTTATATTCACAACACCACTGACCGCGTTGCTAAGATTCTCCGCAAGCACAAGATAAAAACAGTTTTCGGCACTATGACGAAAATTGGTCAACGTTTAGCATTAAACAAAGATAAATTGTCTCCAATACTACAACCTGGGGTGTATGAAGTCCCTTGTACTTGCGGAAAAGTCTACATTGGACAAACAAAACGTTCCATTGCAACTCGCATCAAAGAGCATCAAAGGAACATCCGTCTAAACCAACCTGACAAATCAGCTATAGCTGAACATGCCCTGTCTTCAGGGCATGATGTATGTTTCAAGGATGCTCATGCGCTTGCCCTTGTTAAGCACAACTGGTCTAGAATTATAAGGGAGGCAGTTGAAATTCGTGAAAATCCCAATAATTTTAACAGAGACGCTGGATATCAGCTAAGTGACACTTGGCTACCAGTTATTAAGGATCTAGGGAGATAGTTCCTCTCAGTCTCTCTGTTTCTTCACATATTTAAAATTGTACATTTTCCCTCTAGGGCTCAGAGCCTGGATTTGATCTCCTTTGTTCGTCACTGGAGGAGTTTCCATCTGTTTTTTCGCCGTTGACTGTATGACGTTAGGTATTGTTCAGATACACTTCCCTTTTGTTTATGTTTCCTTATATCCATCTAACCCCCCCACCTCCCCCCCCCTCCTCTTTCTTCGAGGAGTTTCTATATTTTCACACCGACCCCTTTACCTTCTGGTTACTTACTACTTTGTCCGCCGTTCCACCATGGTCCATACAGTAATTTCTGGCAGCTGCTCTCTGGTGACGAACAGAGGAATTTATCTATATTTTTTGTAATCTCATTGATATACTTTCTTTGGCCACATTGTTTATTTCCATTGAAAAAGGAGGCAAGGTTTCTCCGAAACGTATGGTTTAAATTAAAAATACACACGGCATTAGCCCAAAAGCATGAATTGTTTATAAAATAATCCGGGCCGTGAAAGCCTTAATATGCAAATTAGAAACCTCTATGGGGAGGAAGTTGTTCGACAATCATCTAAATTTAGTAAGTTGAGGCGAAGAAGGAGCTCTCTCCTTTCATCGTTGTCCTTCTTTCTTAGATGCAGGGATCATAACATCATTCCCAACAGTGTAAAATTGAAGCAAATTATACACACTCATAAAGCTATGAGAATTTATCAGCGCGCTAGCAAGGCACTCGTTATCGAGAGGATCCAGAACTCTCGTACTGAATTGGACGCAGTTTCCCGTGAGTTATTACACTTACATCTGCTTCTTAGTAGCATTCTCTCAGAGGAATTGTGGCTGTTCTTTGAACGTATCTCCGCTATTCAGGCCGAGAATAAGTTTTGTCGGGCTGTAGATAGACAAAGAGCTAAGTTCCTTCGATTGTCCTCGAGACAAACAGCTCCTCGTACGGTTCTTGATACTAGTAAAGTTGTAGTCAATCTTTCTAATACCCCTTTAGATGACTATCAAACAACTTTACTAAGCAGAGGTCTGAACTTTGCTCTCGCACCCTTCAAAATTCCTACAGAGGAGTTGATCACATCCGTTGAGGCTGCCATCTACAATTTACCTCCAGATGAAGCTGAAGAAGTTAGACAAGAAAGTGTGAGGATATTAAGATCCTCGAAAGTACCCGCACCCAATTTAACTCGGGGTGAAAGAAAGGCATTGAAGGAACTAAGAAATAATGACACCATTTCTATTCTTCATGCTGACAAGGGAAATGCGACAGTGGTGATGGATACCGTTGAATATAAAAGTAAAATCTCGATTCTGTTATCTGATCCTGTCTACACACTGTGCACTCGTGATCCAACCACTCGTGTATCCAATGCCACTGCTAAGCTTGTTAAACTGTCATCTATTCCAAAAGAAGAGGGAAGATGTCTTATTCCGAGAGATGCTGTTCCTCCGAGATTGTATGGTCTTCCAAAAATCCATAAGCAAGACGTCCCTCTTCGACCAATTGTTAGCACAATAGGTTCTCCAACTTATGCTCTTGCGCAATATCTCAGCAAGTTGCTTCAGCCGCATTTGGGGCGCACACAGTCCTACATTAGGGATTCAACCCATTTCGTCGAAAAATTGTCAACCATCGCCGTTCAACCAAATGCTATTTTGGTGAGTTTTGATGTAGAGTCCTTGTATACCAGAGTGCCGGTGGACTCGGTCATGTCACTCATCAAGGATTTGTTTCCTGAGGACATTGCCCGATTATTCCACCACTGCTTGTGTTCCAGTTATTTCTTGTGGGATGGTAAATATTACGAGCAGACTGATGGTGTGGCCATGGGAAGTCCACTCTCGCCTGTCGTGGCAAATTTTTTCATGGAACATTTTGAGGGGGAGGCTATATCTTCGGCGTCTTTCAAACCTGTGATTTGGTGGAGGTATGTGGATGATACGTTCGTGGTGTGGGAAGAGGGTTCTGAGAAACTGAACCACTTTCTGAACCACCTAAATCAGCTGCATCCTTCAATACACTTCACAATGGAGCTAGAGTCAGGTGGATGCTTACCTTTTTTGGATGTTCTTGTGAGGAGGAAAGCGGATGGCTCCATGGGGCACAGCGTCTACCGTAAGCCAACTCACACTAACCGTTATTTACATGCGGACTCCCACCACCACCCAGCACAAAAACAAGGAATTATAACAACTCTAGCCAAAAGAGCGGAACGTATTTGTGAGGCATCAACTCTTCAGGAAGAGTTACATGCCTTACAAACCATGTTTAAGGGTAATGGCTATAATGAATCCACTATATATAGGTCCCTACATCCCAGAAGGAGGGATAGACAACCATCTCAGAGCTCCGACGTGAGAGGAACTGCTTACCTCCCTTATATTCACAACACCACTGACCGCGTTGCTAAGATTCTCCGCAAGCACAAGATAAAAACAGCTTTCGGCACTATGACGAAAATTGGTCAACGTTTAGCATTAAACAAAGATAAATTGTCTCCAATACTACAACCTGGGGTGTATGAAGTCCCTTGTACTTGCGGAAAAGTCTACATTGGACAAACAAAACGTTCCATTGCAACTCGCATCAAAGAGCATCAAAGGAACATCCGTCTAAACCAACCTGACAAATCAGCTATAGCTGAACATGCCCTGTCTTCAGGGCATGATGTATGTTTCAAGGATGCTCATGCGCTTGCCCTTGTTAAGCACAACTGGTCTAGAATTATAAGGGAGGCAGTTGAAATTCGTAAAAATCCCAATAATTTTAACAGAGACGCTGGATATCAGCTAAGTGACACTTGGCTACCAGTTATTAAGGATCTAGGGAGATAGTTCCTCTCAGTCTCTCTGTTTCTTCACATATTTAAAATTGTACATTTTCCCTCTAGGGCTCAGAGCCTGGATTTGATCTCCTTTGTTCGTCACTGGAGGAGTTTCCATCTGTTTTTTCGCCGTTGACTGTATGACGTTAGGTATTGTTCAGATACACTTCCCTTTTGTTTATGTTTCCTTATATCCATCTAACCCCCCCACCTCCCCCCCCCCCTCCTCTTTCTTCGAGGAGTTTCTATATTTTCACACCGACCCCTTTACCTTCTGGTTACTTACTACTTTGTCCGCCGTTCCACCATGGTCCATACAGTAATTTCTGGCAGCTGCTCTCTGGTGACGAACAGAGGAATTTATCTATATTTTTTGTAATCTCATTGATATACTTTCTTTGGCCACATTGTTTATTTCCATTGAAAAAGGAGGCAAGGTTTCTCCGAAACGTATGGTTTAAATTAAAAATACACACGGCATTAGCCCAAAAGCATGAATTGTTTATAAAATAATCCGGGCCGTGAAAGCCTTAATATGCAAATTAGAAACCTCTATGGGGAGGAAGTTGTTCGACAATCATCTAAATTTAGTAAGTTGAGGCGAAGAAGGAGCTCTCTCCTTTCATCGTTGTCCTTCTTTCTTAGATGCAGGGATCATAACATCATTCCCAACAGTGTAAAATTGAAGCAAACTATACACACTCATAAAGCTATGAGAATTTATCAGCGCGCTAGCAAGGCACTCGTTATCGAGAGGATCCAGAACTCTCGTACTGAATTGGACGCAGTTTCCCGTGAGTTATTACACTTACATCTGCATCTTAGTAGCATTCTCTCAGAGGAATTGTGGCTGTTCTTTGAACGTATCTCCGCTATTCAGGCCGAGAATAATTTTTGTCGGGCTGTAGATAGACAAAGAGCTAAGTTCCTTCGATTGTCCTCGAGACAAACAGCTCCTCGTACGGTTCTTGATACTAGTAAAGTTGTAGTCAATCTTTCTAATACCCCTTTAGATGACTATCAAACAACTTTACTAAGCAGAGGTCTCAACTTTGCTCTCGCACCCTTCAAAATTCCTACAGAGGAGTTGATCACATCCGTTGAGGCTGCCATCTACAATTTACCTCCAGATGAAGCTGAAGAAGTTAGACAAGAAAGTGTGAGGATATTAAGATCCTCGAAAGTACCCGCACCCAATTTAACTCGGGGTGAAAGAAAGGCATTGAAGGAACTAAGAAATAATGACACCATTTCTATTCTTCATGCTGACAAGGGAAATGCGACAGTGGTGATGGATACCGTTGAATATAAAAGTAAAATCTCGATTCTGTTATCTGATCCTGTCTACACACTGTGCACTCGTGATCCAACCACTCGTGTATCCAATGCCACTGCTAAGCTTGTTAAACTGTCATCTATTCCAAAAGAAGAGGGAAGATGTCTTATTCCGAGAGATGCTGTTCCTCCGAGATTGTATGGTCTTCCAAAAATCCATAAGCAAGACGTCCCTCTTCGACCAATTGTTAGCACAATAGGTTCTCCAACTTATGCTCTTGCGCAATATCTCAGCAAGTTGCTTCAGACGCATTTGGGGCGCACACAGTCCTACATTAGGGATTCAACCCATTTCGTCGAAAAATTGTCAACCATCGCCGTTCAACCAAATGCTATTTTGGTGAGTTTTGATGTAGAGTCCTTGTATACCAGAGTGCCGGTGGACTCGGTCATGTCACTCATCAAGGATTTGTTTCCTGAGGACATTGCCCGATTATTCCACCACTGCTTGTGTTCCAGTTATTTCTTGTGGGATGGTAAATATTACGAGCAGACTGATGGTGTGGCCATGGGAAGTCCACTCTCGCCTGTCGTGGCAAATTTTTTCATGGAACATTTTGAGGGGGAGGCTATATCTTCGGCGTCTTTCAAACCTGTGATTTGGTGGAGGTATGTGGATGATACGTTCGTGGTGTGGGAAGAGGGTTCTGAGAAACTGAACCACTTTCTGAACCACCTAAATCAGCTGCATCCTTCAATCCACTTCACAATGGAGCTAGAGTCAGGTGGATGCTTACCTTTTTTGGATGTTCTTGTGAGGAGGAAAGCGGATGGCTCCATGGGGCACAGCGTCTACCGTAAGCCAACTCACACTAACCGTTATTTACATGCGGACTCCCACCACCACCCAGCACAAAAACAAGGAATTATAACAACTCTAGCCAAAAGAGCGGAACGTATTTGTGAGGCATCAACTCTTCAGGAAGAGTTACATGCCTTACAAACCATGTTTAAGGGTAATGGCTATAATGAATCCACTATATATAGGTCCCTACATCCCAGAAGGAGGGATAGACAACCATCTCAGAGCTCCGACGTGAGAGGAACTGCTTACCTCCCTTATATTCACAACACCACTGACCGCGTTGCTAAGATTCTCCGCAAGCACAAGATAAAAACAGCTTTCGGCACTATGACGAAAATTGGTCAACGTTTAGCATTAAACAAAGATAAATTGTCTCCAATACTACAACCTGGGGTGTATGAAGTCCCTTGTACTTGCGGAAAAGTCTACATTGGACAAACAAAACGTTCCATTGCAACTCGCATCAAACAGCATCTAAGGAACATCCGTCTAAACCAACCTGACAAATCAGCTATAGCTGAACAGGCCCTGTCTTCAGGGCATGATGTATGTTTCAAGGATGCTCATGCGCTTGCCCTTGTTAAGCACAACTGGTCTAGAATTATAAGGGAGGCAGTTGAAATTCGTAAAAATCCCAATAATTTTAACAGAGACACTGGATATCAGCTAAGTGACACTTGGCTACCAGTTATTAAGGATCTAGGGAGATAGTTCCTCTCAGTCTCTCTGTTTCTTCACATATTTAAAATTGTACATTTTCCCTCTAGGGCTCAGAGCCTGGATTTGATCTCCTTTGTTCGTCACTGGAGGAGTTTCCATCTTTTTTTTTCGCCGTTGACTGTATGACGTTAGGTATTGTTCAGATACACTTCCCTTTTGTTTATGTTTCCTTATATCCATCTAACCCCCCCCCCCCCCCACCTCCCCCCCCCTCCTCATTCTTCGAGGAGTTTCTATATTTTCACACCGACCCCTTTACCTTCTGGTTACTTACTACTTTGTCCGCCGTTCCACCATGGTCCATACAGTAATTTCTGGCAGCTGCTCTCTGGTGACGAACAGAGGAATTTATCTATATTTTTTGTAATCTCATTGATATACTTTCTTTGGCCACATTGTTTATTTCCATTGAAAAAGGAGGCAAGGTTTCTCCGAAACGTATGGTTTAAATTAAAAATACACACGGCATTAGCCCAAAAGCATGAATTGTTTATATAATAATCCGGGCCGTGAAAGCCTTAATATGCAAATTAGAAACCTCTATGGGGAGGAAGTTGTTCGACAATCATCTAAATTTAGTAAGTTGAGGCGAAGAAGGAGCTCTCTCCTTTCATCGTTGTCCTTCTTTCTTAGATGCAGGGATCATAACATCATTCCCAACTGTGTAAAATTGAAGCAAACTATACACACTCATAAAGCTATGAGAATTTATCAGCGCGCTAGCAAGGCACTCGTTATCGAGAGGATCCAGAACTCTCGTACTGAATTGGACGCAGTTTCCCGTGAGTTATTACACTTACATCTGCTTCTTAGTAGCATTCTCTCAGAGGAATTGTGGCTGTTCTTTGAACGTATCTCCGCTATTCAGGCCGAGAATAATTTTTGTCGGGCTGTAGATAGACAAAGAGCTAAGTTCCTTCGATTGTCCTCGAGACAAACAGCTCCTCGTACGGTTCTTGATACTAGTAAAGTTGTAGTCAATCTTTCTAATACCCCTTTAGATGACTATCAAACAACTTTACTAAGCAGAGGTCTCAACTTTGCTCTCGCACCCTTCAAAATTCCTACAGAGGAGTTGATCACATCCGTTGAGGCTGCCATCTACAATTTACCTCCAGATGAAGCTGAAGAAGTTAGACAAGAAAGTGTGAGGATATTAAGATCCTCGAAAGTACCCGCACCCAATTTAACTCGGGGTGAAAGAAAGGCATTGAAGGAACTAAGAAATAATGACACCATTTCTATTCTTCATGCTGACAAGGGAAATGCGACAGTGGTGATGGATACCGTTGAATATAAAAGTAAAATCTCGATTCTGTTATCTGATCCTGTCTACACACTGTGCACTCGTGATCCAACCACTCGTGTATCCAATGCCACTGCTAAGCTTGTTAAACTGTCATCTATTCCAAAAGAAGAGGGAAGATGTCTTATTCCGAGAGATGCTGTTCCTCCGAGATTGTATGGTCTTCCAAAAATCCATAAGCAAGACGTCCCTCTTCGACCAATTGTTAGCACAATAGGTTCTCCAACTTATGCTCTTGCGCAATATCTCAGCAAGTTGCTTCAGCCGCATTTGGGGCGCACACAGTCCTACATTAGGGATTCAACCCATTTCGTCGAAAAATTGTCAACCATCGCCGTTCAACCAAATGCTATTTTGGTGAGTTTTGATGTAGAGTCCTTGTTTACCAGAGTGCCGGTGGACTCGGTCATGTCACTCATCAAGGATTTGTTTCCTGAGGACATTGCCCGATTATTCCACCACTGCTTGTGTTCCAGTTATTTCTTGTGGGATGGTAAATATTACGAGCAGACTGATGGTGTGGCCATGGGAAGTCCACTCTCGCCTGTCGTGGCAAATTTTTTCATGGAACATTTTGAGGGGGAGGCTATATCTTCGGCGTCTTTCAAACCTGTGATTTGGTGGAGGTATGTGGATGATACGTTCGTGGTGTGGGAAGAGGGTTCTGAGAAACTGAACCATTTTCTGAACCACCTAAATCAGCTGCATCCTTCAATCCACTTCACAATGGAGCTAGAGTCAGGTGGATGCTTACCTTTTTTGGATGTTCTTGTGTGAAGTATCGATATTACCCTGTGCAGTCGTGCGCTGGTTCCCCTGCTACAGTGGGGTGTACACGATGACCTTTGTAATAGTGACCATTTTCCAATTATCGTTACTCTTCCGAACCAGAGAGCCATCGAGTTACCAAGTCGATGGCTTCTCCGTCGGGCTGATTGGCCAACTTTCACGGCACGTGCGGTGTTTGCCGAAGATACCTTTGAGAGTGTCGACGATCATACCATTCACATAACGAATGGTATTTTGACTGCTGCTGAGGAAACAATACCTTCCTCATCCGGCAACTCACGCCGGAAGCTTGTCCCTTGGTGGACAGCCGAGATTGCAGCAGCCATTAAAGATCGTCGACGTGCTTTCAAATGCTATCGGAGGCAAAACACTATGGCCAACCTTATCACCTTCAGAAGGATGCGTGCTAGAGCCCGATATCTGATTCGGGAGAGTAAGAAAACGACGTGGGAAAAGTATGTGTCGTCCATGACGGCGCATACTCCTTCATCTCAAGTGTGGACTAAGCTTCGTCGGATCTCCGGACTCCCGACATCACTATCGATACCCGGAGTGTCCATCAATGGGGACATCATCACGGACCATCTCGCCATTGCCAACAGCATTGGCTCGCACTTCTCCGATGTATCCTGCTCCGGGAGTTACGATCCTACATTTCTGACTCTGAAGCGGGAGGCAGAGACTCACCCCTTGTCCTTTGCCACTGCTGCTTCGGAGTCCTATAATGTACCATTCTCTGAATGGGAACTGCGAAGTGCGCTTGCACTGTGCAGGGATACGGCTCCTGGACCGGATAACATACATAATCAAATGTTAAAACATCTGTGCGAATCCAGTATGAAAGAACTGTTGATCCTCTTCAATCGTATATGGATTGAAGGGGAGTTTCCATCTCAATGGCGAGAGGGGATCGTGATACCGATTCCTAAGGCTGGAAAGGATCCCAAGTTTGTAAGCAGCTATAGGCCCATTTGTTTGACAAATGGCCTATGTAAGCTGCTCGAAAAGATGGTGAACCGTCGACTGGTGTGGTTCTTGGAGGATAAAGGTCTCCTGTCTGAGTACCAATGTGGATTTCGCTCTCATAGGTCCACCACTGACCATCTGGTGCGACTTGAGAGCGCCATACAGGAGGCTTTTTTCCGGAAGCAGCACCTAGTCACGGTTTTCTTTGACCTCGAGAAAGCCTACGACACCACATGGCGCTACGGGATCCTTTCCACCCTTCACAAGTGGGGACTCCGTGGTAACTTACCGACTTTCATTGCGAATTTCATGTCCGTCCGACTCTTCCGTGTAAGGGTCGGTAGGACATTATCGCAGTACTATACCCAAGAAAATGGAGTTCCTCAGGGTTCAGTGCTGAGTGTCACCTTGTTCGCGATTGCCATTAATGGCATTGTTGCCGCCGCCGGGTCCGCGGTAGTTCCATCGCTGTATGTAGACGATTTAGCTCTGCATTACAGCTCTGGAAGTATGGCAGTCGTGGAACGGCAATTGCAGCTAGCCATCAACCGGGTCGACAGGTGGGCTCACGACCGGGGTTTTCGTTTTTCAGCAGCGAAAACCTCCGTCGTCCATTTTTGTCGGCTACGGAGGCTACATTTACACCCTGAACTACATCTCAGGGATGCTGCGTTGCCGGTGGTTGACACTTATCGCTTCCTGGGGCTCCATTTTGACAGCAAGTTAACGTGGCAGCACCATATACGGCAATTGAAAATGACATGTCTCAGGAAACTGAACATGCTCAGGTTTCTTAGTGGCACTACGTGGGGGGCTGACCGTGCGGTGCTGCTACGGTTCTACCAAGCCCTCGTCCTGTCCCGGCTAGACTATGGTTCTGCGGCATACGGTTCAGCAAGACCGGCAACCTTGAAAATGCTGGACAGTATCCACCATAGTGGCGTTAGGCTGGCTACCGGTGCCTTCCGGACCAGCCCGATACCCAGCCTACTCGCCGAATCGGGTGTTCCACCTTTAAATTATAGACGCCAACATATGCTGTTAGCATATGCTGCCAATGTGCGTCAAATGCCGCAACACCCGACCTATCAAGCTCTCTTCGGTACCCAAAACCACCAGGGGTACGCCAACCGGCCTCGTGCCACTCGGCCGGTTGGTATTAGACTTGATAGCTCGTGTACCGAAATAGGAGTGGCTGTAGGTCCCTGTATGATCCGGACATCTAGCGAGGTGCCTCCGTGGCAAGTCCCGCGTCCGGAAATTCGGTTAGATCTGCACCGAGGTCCTAAGGTGAACACGGATGCCTCCGTTTACCGGAGGCAGTTCCACAGCATAGTTCACCAATTTCCGGACGCTGGCATTCTATTCACGGATGGTTCGAAGGTGGACGAGAAGGTGGGTTGTGCTTACGTTATTGATGGTGCAAATACCAAGATCTCTTTGCCTGAGGCCTGTAGTGTGTTTACTGCGGAGCTCGTTGCCATCTATGAAGCTCTGCAGTTTGCACTACAGGATGCTCGAATCCACTTTCTCGTGTGTACCGACTCTTTGAGTTCGTTGCAGTCAATTGCTACATGTTTCCCGCAACACCCCCTAGTGCAGCGAATCCACGACCTACTAGCCGGGCTGTGCCACGCTGACACTCGAATCACCTTTCTGTGGCTTCCAAGCCACATGGGAATTGTGGGAAATGAGTTAGCAGATCAAGCTGCAAAAGAGGCGGTATCACTACCACCTCGACCAATGGAGGTACCCGCTAGAGATATTCGCTCTCAGTTACGCCTACAAGTTCTGGCTTTTTGGGAGAGTCAGTGGCTAGCTGACCCACTGCCCAGTAAACTGAGAGCGATCAAGGGAACTACTCGCGTTTGGCGGAGCTCCTTCCGGGCCCGGAGAGAGTCCGTCATTTTGTGTAGGCTAAGGATAGGTCATACAAGATCCACCCACTCGTACCTAATGAGAAGGGAAGACCCCCCACTTTGTACCTGTGGAGCCGTTTTCACCGTGGCCCACATTTTCACCGAGTGTGTGGATCTTGCTGACTTACGAAGAAACCTTGGTTTGCAGACGACACTCAAACTTATATTAGCCGATGACGCGGTGGCTGCTGATCGCGTTATCCGCTTTATAAGTGAGAGTGGGTTAGGGCCAGCAATCTAAATTTTCCAGTGAACTTTGACTCAACGACTTGTTCGTTTTTGAATGATAATGTTTTTGTTTTTTCCGTAATTTTTATTTATGTTTATAATTTTTTTTTTTTTTTTTTTTTTTTATTTATTTAATTGTTTGTTTTTGTTTTGTTAATTTTTGGTCTTTTTAAATTTAGATGTCCACCTCAAAATTTTAAATTCAATTCAAAATTTGTATTCTTTAATCTGTGTTAAGAGGGGCAGATGACCTCGTAGTTCCGCCCCTTAAAACAACAATAACTAACTAACTAACTAACTGATGTTCTTGTGAGGAGGAAAGCGGATGGCTCCATGGGGCACAGCGTCTACCGTAAGCCAACTCACACTAACCGTTATTTACATGCGGACTCCCACCACCACCCAGCACAAAAACAAGGAATTATAACAACTCTAGCCAAAAGAGCGGAACGTATTTGTGAGGCATCAACTCTTCAGGAAGAGTTACATGCCTTACAAACCATGTTTAAGGGTAATGGCTATAATGAATCCACTATATATAGGTCCCTACATCCCAGAAGGAGGGATAGACAACCATCTCAGAGCTCCGACGTGAGAGGAACTGCTTACCTCCCTTATATTCACAACACCACTGACCGCGTTGCTAAGATTCTCCGCAAGCACAAGATAAAAACAGTTTTCGGCACTATGACGAAAATTGGTCAACGTTTAGCATTAAACAAAGATAAATTGTCTCCAATACTACAACCTGGGGTGTATGAAGTCCCTTGTACTTGCGGAAAAGTCTACATTGGACAAACAAAACGTTCCATTGCAACTCGCATCAAAGAGCAACAAAGGAACATCCGTCTAAACCAACCTGACAAATCAGCTATAGCTGAACATGCCCTGTCTTCAGGGCATGATGTATGTTTCAAGGATGCTCATGCGCTTGCCCTTGTTAAGCACAACTGGTCTAGAATTATAAGGGAGGCAGTTGAAATTCGTAAAAATCCCAATAATTTTAACAGAGACGCTGGATATCAGCTAAGTGACACTTGGCTACCAGTTATTAAGGATCTAGGGAGATAGTTCCTCTCAGTCTCTCTGTTTCTTCACATATTTAAAATTGTACATTTTCCCTCTAGGGCTCAGAGCCTGGATTTGATCTCCTTTGTTCGTCACTGGAGGAGTTTCCATCTGTTTTTTCGCCGTTGACTGTATGACGTTAGGTATTGTTCAGATACACTTCCCTTTTGTTTATGTTTCCTTATATCCATCTAACCCCCCCCCCTCCCCCCCCCCTCCTCTTTCTTCGAGGAGTTTCTATATTTTCACACCGACCCCTTTACCTTCTGGTTACTTACTACTTTGTCCGCCGTTCCACCATGGTCCATACAGTAATTTCTGGCAGCTGCTCTCTGGTGACGAACAGAGGAATTTATCTATATTTTTTGTAATCTCATTGATATACTTTCTTTGGCCACATTGTTTATTTCCATTGAAAAAGGAGGCAAGGTTTCTCCGAAACGTATGGTTTAAATTAAAAATACACACGGCATTAGCCCAAAAGCATGAATTGTTTATAAAATAATCCGGGCCTTGAAAGCCTTAATATGCAAATTAGAAACCTCTATGGGGAGGAAGTTGTTCGACAATCATCTAAATTTAGTAAGTTGAGGCGAAGAAGGAGCTCTCTCCTTTCATCGTTGTCCTTCTTTCTTAGATGCAGGGATCATAACATCATTCCCAACAGTGTAAAATTGAAGCAAACTATACACACTCATAAAGCTATGAGAATTTATCAGCGCGCTAGCAAGGCACTCGTTATCGAGATGATCCAGAACTCTCGTACTGAATTGGACGCAGTTTCCCGTGAGTTATTACACTTACATCTGCTTCTTAGTAGCATTCTCTCAGAGGAATTGTGGCTGTTCTTTGAACGTATCTCCGCTATTCAGGCCGAGAATAATTTTTGTCGGGCTGTAGATAGACAAAGAGCTAAGTTCCTTCGATTGTCCTCGAGACAAACAGCTCCTCGTACGGTTCTTGATACTAGTAAAGTTGTAGTCAATCTTTCTAATACCCCTTTAGATGACTATCAAACAACTTTACTAAGCAGAGGTCTCAACTTTGCTCTCGCACCCTTCAAAATTCCTACAGAGGAGTTGATCACATCCGTTGAGGCTGCCATCTACAATTTACCTCCAGATGAAGCTGAAGAAGTTAGACAAGAAAGTGTGAGGATATTAAGATCCTCGAAAGTACCCGCACCCAATTTAACTCGGGGTGAAAGAAAGGCATTGAAGGAACTAAGAAATAATGACACCATTTCTATTCTTCATGCTGACAAGGGAAATGCGACAGTGGTGATGGATACCGTTGAATATAAAAGTAAAATCTCGATTCTGTTATCTGATCCTGTCTACACACTGTGCACTCGTGATCCAACCACTCGTGTATCCAATGCCACTGCTAAGCTTGTTAAACTGTCATCTATTCCAAAAGAAGAGGGAAGATGTCTTATTCCGAGAGATGCTGTTCCTCCGAGATTGTATGGTCTTCCAAAAATCCATAAGCAAGACGTCCCTCTTCGACCAATTGTTAGCACAATAGGTTCTCCAACTTATGCTCTTGCGCAATATCTCAGCAAGTTGCTTCAGCCGCATTTGGGGCGCACACAGTCCTACATTAGGGATTCAACCCATTTCGTCGAAAAATTGTCAACCATCGCCGTTCAACCAAATGCTATTTTGGTGAGTTTTGATGTAGAGTCCTTGTATACCAGAGTGCCGGTGGACTCGGTCATGTCACTCATCAAGGATTTGTTTCCTGAGGACATTGCCCGATTATTCCACCACTGCTTGTGTTCCAGTTATTTCTTGTGGGATGGTAAATATTACGAGCAGACTGATGGTGTGGCCATGGGAAGTCCACTCTCGCCTGTCGTGGCAAATTTTTTCATGGAACATTTTGAGGGGGAGGCTATATCTTCGGCGTCTTTCAAACCTGTGATTTGGTGGAGGTATGTGGATGATACGTTCGTGGTGTGGGAAGAGGGTTCTGAGAAACTGAACCACTTTCTGAACCACCTAAATCAGCTGCATCCTTCAATCCACTTCACAATGGAGCTAGAGTCAGGTGGATGCTTACCTTTTTTGGATGTTCTTGTGAGGAGGAAAGCGGATGGCTCCATGGGGCACAGCGTCTACCGTAAGCCAACTCACACTAACCGTTATTTACATGCGGACTCCCACCACCACCCAGCACAAAAACAAGGAATTATAACAACTCTAGCCAAAAGAGCGGAACGTATTTGTGAGGCATCAACTCTTCAGGAAGAGTTACATGCCTTACAAACCATGTTTAAGGGTAATGGCTATAATGAATCCACTATATATAGGTCCCTACATCCCAGAAGGAGGGATAGACAACCATCTCAGAGCTCCGACGTGAGAGGAACTGCTTACCTCCCTTATATTCACAACACCACTGACCGCGTTGCTAAGATTCTCCGCAAGCACAAGATAAAAACAGCTTTCGGCACTATGACGAAAATTGGTCAACGTTTAGCATTAAACAAAGATAAATTGTCTCCAATACTACAACCTGGGGTGTATGAAGTCCCTTGTACTTGCGGAAAAGTCTACATTGGACAAACAAAACGTTCCATTGCAACTCGCATCAAAGAGCATCAAAGGAACATCCGTCTAAACCAACCTGACAAATCAGCTATAGCTGAACATGCCCTGTCTTCAGGGCATGATGTATGTTTCAAGGATGCTCATGCGCTTGCCCTTGTTAAGCACAACTGGTCTAGAATTATAAGGGAGGCAGTTGAAATTCGTAAAAATCCCAATAATTTTAACAGAGACACTGGATATCAGCTAAGTGACACTTGGCTACCAGTTATTAAGGATCTAGGGAGATAGTTCCTCTCAGTCTCTCTGTTTCTTCACATATTTAAAATTGTACATTTTCCCTCTAGGGCTCAGAGCCTGGATTTCATCTCCTTTGTTCGTCACTGGAGGAGTTTCCATCTTTTTTTTTCGCCGTTGACTGTATGACGTTAGGTATTGTTCAGATACACTTCCCTTTTGTTAATGTTTCCTTATATCCATCTAACCCCCCCCCCCCACCTCCCCCCCCCTCCTCATTCTTCGAGGAGTTTCTATATTTTCACACCGACCCCTTTACCTTCTGGTTACTTACTACTTTGTCCGCCGTTCCACCATGGTCCATACAGTAATTTCTGGCAGCTGCTCTCTGGTGACGAACAGAGGAATTTATCTATATTTTTTGTAATCTCATTGATATACTTTCTTTGGCCACATTGTTTATTTCCATTGAAAAAGGAGGCAAGGTTTCTCCGAAACGTATGGTTTAAATTAAAAATACACACGGCATTAGCCCAAAAGCATGAATTGTTTATATAATAATCCGGGCCGTGAAAGCCTTAATATGCAAATTAGAAACCTCTATGGGGAGGAAGTTGTTCGACAATCATCTAAATTTAGTAAGTTGAGGCGAAGATGGAGCTCTCTCCTTTCATCGTTGTCCTTCTTTCTTAGATGCAGGGATCATAACATCATTCCCAACTGTGTAAAATTGAAGCAAACTATACACACTCATAAAGCTATGAGAATTTATCAGCGCGCTAGCAAGGCACTCGTTATCGAGAGGATCCAGAACTCTCGTACTGAATTGGACGCAGTTTCCCGTGAGTTATTACACTTACATCTGCTTCTTAGTAGCATTCTCTCAGAGGAATTGTGGCTGTTCTTTGAACGTATCTCCGCTATTCAGGCCGAGAATAAGTTTTGTCGGGCTGTAGATAGACAAAGAGCTAAGTTCCTTCGATTGTCCTCGAGACAATCAGCTCCTCGTACGGTTCTTGATACTAGTAAAGTTGTAGTCAATCTTTCTAATACCCCTTTAGATGACTATCAAACAACTTTACTAAGCAGAGGTCTCAACTTTGCTCTCGCACCCTTCAAAATTCCTACAGAGGAGTTGATCACATCCGTTGAGGCTGCCATCTACAATTTACCTCCAGATGAAGCTGAAGAAGTTAGACAAGAAAGTGTGAGGATATTAAGATCCTCGAAAGTACCCGCACCCAATTTAACTCGGGGTGAAAGAAAGGCATTGAAGGAACTAAGAAATAATGACACCATTTCTATTCTTCATGCTGACAAGGGAAATGCGACAGTGGTGATGGATACCGTTGAATATAAAAGTAAAATCTCGATTCTGTTATCTGATCCTGTCTACACACTGTGCACTCGTGATCCAACCACTCGTGTATCCAATGCCACTGCTAAGCTTGTTAAACTGTCATCTATTCCAAAAGAAGAGGGAAGATGTCTTATTCCGAGAGATGCTGTTCCTCCGAGATTGTATGGTCTTCCAAAAATCCATAAGCAAGACGTCCCTCTTCGACCAATTGTTAGCACAATAGGTTCTCCAACTTATGCTCTTGCGCAATATCTCAGCAAGTTGCTTCAGCCGCATTTGGGGTGCACACAGTCCTACATTAGGGATTCAACCCATTTCGTCGAAAAATTGTCAACCATCGCCGTTCAACCAAATGCTATTTTGGTGAGTTTTGATGTAGAGTCCTTGTTTACCAGAGTGCCGGTGGACTCGGTCATGTCACTCATCAAGGATTTGTTTCCTGAGGACATTGCCCGATTATTCCACCACTGCTTGTGTTCCAGTTATTTCTTGTGGGATGGTAAATATTACGAGCAGACTGATGGTGTGGCCATGGGAAGTCCACTCTCGCCTGTCGTGGCAAATTTTTTCATGGAACATTTTGAGGGGGAGGCTATATCTTCGTCGTCTTTCAAACCTGTGATTTGGTGGAGGTATGTGGATGATACGTTCGTGGTGTGGGAAGAGGGTTCCGAGAAACTGAACCACTTTCTGAACCACCTAAATCAGCTGCATCCTTCAATCCACTTCACAATGGAGCTAGAGTCAGGTGGATGCTTACCTTTTTTGGATGTTCTTGTGAGGAGGAAAGCGGATGGCTCCATGGGGCACAGCGTCTACCGTAAGCCAACTCACACTAACCGTTATTTACATGCGGACTCCCACCACCACCCAGCACAAAAACAAGGAATTATAACAACTCTAGCCAAAAGAGCGGAACGTATTTGTGAGGCATCAACTCTTCAGGAAGAGTTACATGCCTTACAAACCATGTTTAAGGGTAATGGCTATAATGAATCCACTATATATAGGTCCCTACATCCCAGAAGGAGGGATAGACAACCATCTCAGAGCTCCGACGTGAGAGGAACTGCTTACCTCCCTTATATTCACAACACCACTGACCGCGTTGCTAAGATTCTCCGCAAGCACAAGATAAAAACAGTTTTCGGCACTATGACGAAAATTGGTCAACGTTTAGCATTAAACAAAGGTAAATTGTCTCCAATACTACAACCTGGGGTGTATGAAGTCCCTTGTACTTGCGGAAAAGTCTACATTGGACAAACAAAACGTTCCATTGCAACTCGCATCAAAGAGCATCAAAGGAACATCCGTCTAAACCAACCTGACAAATCAGCTATAGCTGAACATGCCCTGTCTTCAGGGCATGATGTATGTTTCAAGGATGCTCATGCGCTTGCCCTTGTTAAGCACAACTGGTCTAGAATTATAAGGGAGGCAGTTGAAATTCGTAAAAATCCCAATAATTTTAACAGAGACACTGGATATCAGCTAAGTGACACTTGGCTACCAGTTATTAAGGATCTAGGGAGATAGTTCCTCTCAGTCTCTCTGTTTCTTCACATATTTAAAATTGTACATTTTCCCTCTAGGGCTCAGAGCCTGGATTTGATCTCCTTTGTTCGTCACTGGAGGAGTTTCCATCTGTTTTTTCGCCGTTGACTGTATGACGTTAGGTATTGTTCAGATACACTTCCCTTTTGTTTATGTTTCCTTATATCCATCTAACCCCCCCACCTCCCCCCCCCCCCCTCCTCTTTCTTCGAGGAGTTTCTATATTTTCACACCGACCCCTTTACCTTCTGGTTACTTACTACTTTGTCCGCCGTTCCACCATGGTCCATACAGTAATTTCTGGCAGCTGCTCTCTGGTGACGAACAGAGGAATTTATCTATATTTTTTGTAATCTCATTGATATACTTTCTTTGGCCACATTGTTTATTTCCATTGAAAAAGGAGGCAAGGTTTCTCCGAAACGTATGGTTTAAATTAAAAATACACACGGCATTAGCCCAAAAGCATGAATTGTTTATAAAATAATCCGGGCCGTGAAAGCCTTAATATGCAAATTAGAAACCTCTATGGGGAGGAAGTTGTTCGACAATCATCTAAATTTAGTAAGTTGAGGCGAAGAAGGAGCTCTCTCCTTTCATCGTTGTCCTTCTTTCTTAGATGCAGGGATCATAACATCATTCCCAACAGTGTAAAATTGAAGCAAACTATACACACTCATAAAGCTATGAGAATTTATCAGCGCGCTAGCAAGGCACTCGTTATCGAGATGATCCAGAACTCTCGTACTGAATTGGACGCAGTTTCCCGTGAGTTATTACACTTACATCTGCTTCTTAGTAGCATTCTCTCAGAGGAATTGTGGCTGTTCTTTGAACGTATCTCCGCTATTCAGGCCGAGAATAATTTTTGTCGGGGTGTAGATAGACAAAGAGCTAAGTTCCTTCGATTGTCCTCGAGACAAACAGCTCCTCGTACGGATCTTGATACTAGTAAAGTTGTAGTCAATCTTTCTAATACCCCTTTAGATGACTATCAAACAACTTTACTAAGCAGAGGTCTCAACTTTGCTCTCGCACCCTTCAAAATTCCTACAGAGGAGTTGATCACATCCGTTGAGGCTGCCATCTACAATTTACCTCCAGATGAAGCTGAAGAAGTTAGACAAGAAAGTGTGAGGATATTAAGATCCTCGAAAGTACCCGCACCCAATTTAACTCGGGGTGAAAGAAAGGCATTGAAGGAACTAAGAAATAATGACACCATTTCTATTCTTCATGCTGACAAGGGAAATGCGACAGTGGTGATGGATACCGTTGAATATAAAAGTAAAATCTCGATTCTGTTATCTGATCCTGTCTACACACTGTGCACTCGTGATCCAACCACTCGTGTATCCAATGCCACTGCTAAGCTTGTTAAACTGTCATCTATTCCAAAAGAAGAGGGAAGATGTCTTATTCCGAGAGATGCTGTTCCTCCGAGATTGTATGGTCTTCCAAAAATCCATAAGCAAGACGTCCCTCTTCGACCAATTGTTAGCACAATAGGTTCTCCAACTTATGCTCTTGCGCAATATCTCAGCAAGTTGCTTCAGCCGCATTTGGGGCGCACACAGTCCTACATTAGGGATTCAACCCATTTCGTCGAAAAATTGTCAACCATCGCCGTTCAACCAAATGCTATTTTGGTGAGTTTTGATGTAGAGTCCTTGTTTACCAGAGTGCCGGTGGACTCGGTCATGTCACTCATCAAGGATTTGTTTCCTGAGGACATTGCCCGATTATTCCACCACTGCTTGTGTTCCAGTTATTTCTTGTGGGATGGTAAATATTACGAGCAGACTGATGGTGTGGCCATGGGAAGTCCACTCTCGCCTGTCGTGGCAAATTTTTTCATGGAACATTTTGAGGGGGAGGCTATATCTTCGGCGTCTTTCAAACCTGTGATTTGGTGGAGGTATGTGGATGATACGTTCGTGGTGTGGGAAGAGGGTTCTGAGAAACTGAACCACTTTCTGAACCACCTAAATCAGCTGCATCCTTCAATCCACTTCACAATGGAGCTAGAGTCAGGTGGATGCTTACCTTTTTTGGATGTTCTTGTGAGGAGGAAAGCGGATGGCTCCATGGGGCACAGCGTCTACCGTAAGCCAACTCACACTAACCGTTATTTACATGCGGACTCCCACCACCACCCAGCACAAAAACAAGGAATTATAACAACTCTAGCCAAAAGAGCGGAACGTATTTGTGAGGCATCAACTCTTCAGGAAGAGTTACATGCCTTACAAACCATGTTTAAGGGTAATGGCTATAATGAATCCACTATATATAGGTCCCTACATCCCAGAAGGAGGGATAGACAACCATCTCAGAGCTCCGACGTGAGAGGAACTGCTTACCTCCCTTATATTCACAACACCACTGACCGCGTTGCTAAGATTCTCCGCAAGCACAAGATAAAAACAGTTTTCGGCACTATGACGAAAATTGGTCAACGTTTAGCATTAAACAAAGATAAATTGTCTCCAATACTACAACCTGGGGTGTATGAAGTCCCTTGTACTTGCGGAAAAGTCTACATTGGACAAACAAAACGTTCCATTGCAACTCGCATCAAAGAGCATCAAAGGAACATCCGTCTAAACCAACCTGACAAATCAGCTATAGCTGAACATGCCCTGTCTTCAGGGCATGATGTATGTTTCAAGGATGCTCATGCGCTTGCCCTTGTTAAGCACAACTGGTCTAGAATTATAAGGGAGGCAGTTGAAATTCGTAAAAATCCCAATAATTTTAACAGACACTGGATATCAGCTAAGTGACACTTGGCTACCAGTTATTAAGGATCTAGGGAGATAGTTCCTCTCAGTCTCTCTGTTTCTTCACATATTTAAAATTGTACATTTTCCCTCTAGGGCTCAGAGCCTGGATTTGATCTCCTTTGTTCGTCACTGGAGGAGTTTCCATCTGTTTTTTCGCCGTTGACTGTATGACGTTAGGTATTGTTCAGATACACTTCCCTTTTGTTTATGTTTCCTTATATCCATCTAACCCCCCCACCTCCCCCCCCCCCTCCTCATTCTTCGAGGAGTTTCTATATTTTCACACCGACCCCTTTACCTTCTGGTTACTTACTACTTTGTCCGCCGTTCCACCATGGTCCATACAGTAATTTCTGGCAGCTGCTCTCTGGTGACGAACAGAGGAATTTATCTATATTTTTTGTAATCTCATTGATATACTTTCTTTGGCCACATTGTTTATTTCCATTGAAAAAGGAGGCAAGGTTTCTCCGAAACGTATGGTTTAAATTAAAAATACACACGGCATTAGCCCAAATGCATGAATTGTTTATATAATAATGCGGGCCGTGAAAGCCTTAATATGCAAACTCAAATATGGATTGACATATTTATTGGAATGGCTTTACGTTCGATTACCTTAACTGATCGTCGAATATGACCGATTATGTCAATGAGACAGATTTAATATACTTGTTAATGGAATGAGAGATAGTAATAGCGAAATTCGGCTCACGAATTTAATTGTATATCTTTGTAAATATGTTAATATAAAAATTTGTTAGGGTATTTGTGTAAAATAAAGCCTCCGTGGCTTAGGCGGTAGCACGCCGGCCTCTCACCGCTGGGTCCGTGGTTCAAATCCCGGTCACTCCATGTGAGATCTGTGCTGGACAGAACGGAGGCAGACAGGTTTTTCTCCGGGTACTCCGGTTTTCCCTGTCAACATTTCATTGCAGCAACACTCTCCACTATCATTTCATTTCATCTGTCATTCATTTAATCATTGCCCCAGAGGAGTGCATCAGGCCTCGGCAGCCGGCGCAGTTCATATCCTCGCCGCTAGATGGGGGGCTTCATTCATTCCATTCCTGACCCGGTCGGAGACTGGAAGCAGGCTGTGGATTTTCATTCATTTGTGTAAAATAACTTGTAATACTATTACTCATGTATAAGATCGTTCACGATTTGAACATTACTAAATGCTGCAATTTCATGCAGTATATTTCAGCCAGATTTAAGGCAACTTGCATATTTATTTATCATATGTGACAATGGATGATAATCTACTTTTTGTTTAGCGGATGTAGATCCAGAATGCTACGTTTTTCAGTTAATAAACTTGTTGTTTAATTTTAAATTCTATGAATGATTTGGTGACTTTTATTAGAAACAGAATGCGCTAGGAGATACAGTGGGCAGTTTTAGTCAATGCTTAGCCTAATGCCCGAGATTAATTTTAAGAGTTTTCGAGTTCATTTTGAGCTAGCTTTTCATTTTTGTTCTTTTAACCACTGGCATTTTCTTATCGCATTCCTTTATAATGAGATGTCCTTATCCCAGGTTGATCCTTGTTGGTAGAATTTTGGGGGTTATTTCAGCAGGGTACTTCCAGATTCTACGATCCAGCTCTTCCAACGGATATCAACAGGTAAGACCATGTGGATACGGGTACAGTACCTAACTTAAGGCCACGGTTGCTTTCTAGCCTAATTCTAGATCAATTAAAAATACACACACTAGTACAGACATCTAGTACAGTTATCAGACAAATTCTACACACACACAAGTACACAAGGCTACATGACCATGATGTCGCAAAGTCCCTAAAAAATCAACAACAACCGTTCGTCAAAGTACAGTTCGTGTGCAATAGGCACCCTTTATTCGGTAGCTAGTAGAGCTACAACCTGCTCCATCTGTTAAAGGCACGTGTCTCATTGTTGGAGGAACGCTTGCTTAAGACGTATGACGTATGATCGCATCAATCATCTTCCAAGTGAAGGTTGCAGTAAAAACCACTGGTGCGTGAAGAGAATCAGCAAGCCGTCTCGCTCCACTCTTATTGCATTACAAGCCGTGCAGAGCATCCCACACAACATGTGTTATCCAGGGAGCTCGCTGAATTTTATTTACTCCAGGCAGGCAAACACAATGTTGAGTTACTACAGTTAGCAAGGAGTTAGCGATGGCTGAGGGGCAGACCTAACGCCCTTATACAGACATGAATGAATCCATGTAGGACATTATCGCAATATTATACCCAAGAAAATGGAGTTCCTCAGGGTTCAGTGCTGAGTGTCACCTTGTTCGCGATTGCCATTAATGGCATTGTTGCCGCCGCCGGGTCCGCGGTAGTTCCATCGCTGTATGTAGACGATTTAGCTCTGCATTACAGCTCTGGAAGTATGGCAGTCGTGGAACGGCAATTGCAGCTAGCTATCAACCGGGTCGACAGGTGGGCTCACGACCGGGGTTTTCGTTTTTCAGCAGCGAAAACCTCCGTCGTCCATTTTTGTCGGCTACGGAGGCTACATTTACACCCTGAACTACATCTCAGGGATGCTGCGTTGCCGTTGGTTGACACTTATCGCTTCCTGGGGCTCCATTTTGACAGCAAGTTAACGTGGCAGCACCATATACGGCAATTGAAAATGACATGTCTCAGGAAACTGAACATGCTCAGGTTTCTTAGTGGCACTACGTGGGGGGCTGACCGTGCGGTGCTGCTACGGTTCTACCAAGCCCTCGTCCTGTCCCGGCTAGACTATGGTTCTGCGGCATACGGTTCGAAAATGCTGGACAGTATCCACCATAGTGGCGTTAGGCTGGCTACCGGTGCCTTCCGGACCAGCCCGATACCCAGCCTACTCGCCGAATCGGGTGTTCCACCTTTAAATTATAGACGCCAACATATGCTGTTAGCATATGCTGCCAATGTGCGTCAAATGCCGCAACACCCGACCTATCAAGCTCTCTTCGGTACCCAAAACCACCAGGGGTACGCCAACCGGCCTCGTGCCACTCGGCCGGTTGGTATTAGACTTGATAGCTCGTGTACCGAAATAGGAGTGGCTGTAGGTCCCTGTATGATCCGGACATCTAGCGAGGTGCCTCCGTGGCAAATCCCGCGTCCGGAAATTCGGTTAGATCTGCACCGAGGTCCTAAGGTGAACACGGATGCGTCCGTTTACCGGAGGCAGTTCCACAGCATAGTTCACCAATTTCCGGACGCTGGCATTCTATACACGGATGGTTCGAAGGTGGGCGAGAAGGTGGGTTGTGCTTACGTTATTGATGGTGCAAATACCAAGATCTCTTTGCCTGAGGCCTGTAGTGTGTTTACTGCGGAGCTCGTTGCCATCTATGAAGCTCTGCAGTTTGCACTACAGGATGCTCGAATTCACTTTCTCGTGTGTACCGACTCTTTGAGTTCGTTGCAGTCAATTGCTACATGTTTCCCGCAACACCCCCTAGTGCAGCGAATCCACGACCTACTAGCCGGGCTGTGCCACGCTGACACTCGAATCACCTTTCTGTGGCTTCCAAGCCACATGGGAATTGCGGGAAATGAGTTAGCAGATCAAGCTGCAAAAGAGGCGGTATCACTACCACCTCGACCAATGGAGGTACCCGCTAGAGATATTCGCTCTCAGTTACGCCTACAAGTTCTGGCTTTTTGGGAGAGTCAGTGGCTAGCTGACCCACTGCCCAGTAAACTGAGAGCGATCAAGGGAACTACTCGCGTTTGGCGGAGCTCCTTCCGGGCCCGGAGAGAGTCCGTCATTTTGTGTAGGCTAAGGATAGGTCATACAAGATCCACCCACTCGTACCTAATGAGAAGGGAAGACCCCCCACTTTGTACCTGTGGAGCCGTTTTCACCGTGGCCCACATTTTCACCGAGTGTGTGGATCTTGCTGACTTACGAAGAAACCTTGGTTTGCAGACGACACTCAAACTTATATTAGCCGATGACGCGGTGGCTGCTGATCGCGTTATCCGCTTTATAAGTGAGAGTGGGTTAGGGCCAGCAATCTAAATTTTCCAGTGAACTTTGACTCAACGACTTGTTCGTTTTTGAATGATAATGTTTTGTTTTTTCCGTAATTTTTGTTTATTTTTATATTTTTTTAAAAATTTAATTGTTTGTTTTTGTTTTATTAATTTTTGGTCTTTTTAAATTTAGATGTCCACCTCAAAATTTTAAATTCAATTCAAAATTTGTATTCTTTAATATGTGTTAAGAGGGGCAGATGACCTCGTAGTTCCGCCCCTTAAAACAACAATAACTAACTAACTAACTGACATGTCTCAGGAAACTGAACATGCTCAGGTTTCTTAGTGGCACTACGTGGGGGGCTGACCGTGCGGTGCTGCTACGGTTCTACCAAGCCCTCGTCCTGTCCCGGCTAGACTATGGTTCTGCGGCATACGGTTCAGCAAGGCCGGCAACCTTGAAAATGCTGGACAGTATCCACCATAGTGGCGTTAGGCTGGCTACCGGTGCCTTCCGGACCAGCCCGATACCCAGCCTACTTGCCGAATCGGGTGTTCCACCTTTAAATTATAGACGCCAACATATGCTTTTAGCATATGCTGCCAATGTGCGTCAAATGCCGCAACACCCGACCTATCAAGCTCTCTTCGGTACCCAAAACCACCAGGGGTACGCCAACCGGCCTCGTGCCACTCGGCCGGTTGGTATTAGACTTGATAGCTCGTGTACTGAAATAGGAGTGGCTGTAGGTCCCTGTATGATCCGGACATCTAGCGAGGTGCCTCCGTGGCAAGTCCCGCGTCCGGAAATTCGGTTAGATCTTCACCAAGGTCCTAAGGTGAACACGGATGCGTCCGTTTACCGGAGGCAGTTCCACAGCATAGTTCACCAATTTCCGGACGCTGGCGACTAATAGGGCCGACATGGCCGAATAACTTGCCAGTTTTGATTTGTTCAGACCCCCTGTGGATGGGGAGGGCAGAATTCATCCACGGTATCCCCTGCCTGTCGTAAAAGGCGACTTAGAGGGGGCCTTATAAAGGTCAATTTTGGTTTTCTGGTCCCAGCTCTGGTTTGACCAATAGAAATAAACATGCGTGCTGTTAGGGGAAGGGCCACCAGCTTGGCCATCTGGCCAGAAAGCCTAGACGGTATGCCCCATCCCGTCAGGTGGGTGCGCCATGTACCCTACAGTAGTATCCGCCTTACAACGAAGGTCCCTGCATGGCCGAATACTGGAGCTGAATAAATCCTGTGCATGCCGAGGGGGAAGTGCCTGTTTGAGGCACTGGGACCCCGGGCAATATCTGCTATGCCAGGTAGGTATTGCCTTGGCTGGGTGGCGCCCACAGTGATAGCCCCCGTTCGGAGTGGGCAGTATTCGGGGAGGATTTCGTCCGGGATGCCATCAAAGCGATCACGGACACCTGTACAGGGTGGCACCCTTAAAAAGCCGTCTCTTGAGTGTCGAGCTAATCCCAAGGTGTATACGCCTTGGGATGAAGCCTTTAATAGAAGATTCCCCGCTGATAGGTCTCCTCGCTACCTGGTAGCTACGAGGACTGACGGGGGTGATTTTAAACTAGTAAAATCAATAATTTTTTCTGAGGAAATCGAGGGGAAATTTGGGGACCTAAGCGGGATTTCCAAGCTCCGGAACGGTCAGCTGCTGCTGCACACCGTTGATCGGAAGCAAACCGAAGCGTTGCTGGAATGCACGCAATTCGGCGAAATTCCCGTTAAGGTCTCAAAACACGAAACGCTGAATGAGGTCCGAGGAGTTATTTTCCATCGTGACCTCATTTTAAATAGCGATGCGGAATTGTTGCGGGATCTGGGGAAGAGAGGCGTCACCAAGATTAGGCGCATCACCCGAAAGATTGGGGAGAACAGTGTCGATACCGGCGCTTTTATTCTCCATTTTGAGGGTGATGTAGTACCTAAGCAGGTGAAGGTCACATCGTACCACTGCGATGTTCGACCGTACATCCCTCCACCTATGCGCTGCTATCAATGCCAGAGATTCGGGCATGTTTCCGCCAGGTGCACTGCCAAGGCCGTGTGTAGAGAGTGTGGCAAGGGGACACATGAGGGTGAGAGGTGTACGCCTCCCCCGATTTGTCCTAACTGCCAAGGAAGCCACTCTCCACGATCGAAGCAGTGCCCTGAGTTCTGTAAGGAAGCAAAAATTCAAGAAATAAGAACTCTTGATAGGCTTTCATATCACGACGCTCGCAAGAGGTACCGTGATATGAATGCCCCCGAATTTCGGGTATCGTTTGCAGCTGCAACGACGCCCTCATTCACCCCTGCCGCATCTTTACCGAGTGTAGTACCCTCGACGCCCGTATTATCAGCTGTATTAAAATCACCCCTCGCTGAACCAGCGAAAAATGTCAGCCCGAAGGAGGTACAACAACCTTCTTCGGCCCAGCAAAAGAAGGCGCCGGTTATACCATCTAAACCGGCGCAATCGGAGAAGAAGTCCTCTTCTTCTCCGAAACGGTCGGCGAACAAGTCTTCCCCAGCTTAAGGGGGAAAGAAGACTTTGCCGACCGAGGCTGGTCCTTCTTCCAGTTCCCCGTGTGGGTGCGGGTTAGAATACACCCACGGTATGCCCTGCCTGTCGTAGGAGGCGACTAATAGGGCCGACATGGCCGAATAACTTGCCAGTTTTGATTTGTTCAGACCCCCTGTGGATGGGGAGGGCAGAATTCATCCACGGTATCCCCTGCCTGTCGTAAAAGGCGACTTAGAGGGGGCCTTATAAAGGTCAATTTTGGTTTTCTGGTCCCAGCTCTGGTTTGACCAATAGAAATAAACATGCGTGCTGTTAGGGGAAGGGCCACCAGCTTGGCCATCTGGCCAGAAAGCCTAGACGGTATGCCCCATCCCGTCAGGTGGGTGCGCCATGTACCCTACAGTAGTATCCGCCTTACAACGAAGGTCCCTGCATGGCCGAATACTGGAGCTGAATAAATCCTGTGCATGCCGAGGGGGAAGTGCCTGTTTGAGGCACTGGGACCCCGGGCAATATCTGCTATGCCAGGTAGGTATTGCCTTGGCTGGGTGGCGCCCACAGTGATAGCCCCCGTTCGGAGTGGGCAGTATTCGGGGAGGATTTCGTCCGGGATGCCATCAAAGCGATCACGGACACCTGTACAGGGTGGCACCCTTAAAAAGCCGTCTCTTGAGTGTCGAGCTAATCCCAAGGTGTATACGCCTTGGGATGAAGCCTTTAATAGAAGATTCCCCGCTGATAGGTCTCCTCGCTACCTGGTAGCTACGAGGACTGACGGGGGTGATTTTAAACTAGTAAAATCAATAATTTTTTCTGAGGAAATCGAGGGGAAATTTGGGGACCTAAGCGGGATTTCCAAGCTCCAGAACGGTCAGCTGCTGCTGCACACCGTTGATCGGAAGCAAACCGAAGCGTTGCTGGAATGCACGCAATTCGGCGAAATTCCCGTTAAGGTCTCAAAACACGAAACGCTGAATGAGGTCCGAGGAGTTATTTTCCATCGTGACCTCATTTTAAATAGCGATGCGGAATTGTTGCGGGATCTGGGGAAGAGAGGCGTCACCAAGATTAGGCGCATCACCCGAAAGATTGGGGAGAACAGTGTCGATACCGGCGCTTTTATTCTCCATTTTGAGGGTGATGTAGTACCTAAGCAGGTGAAGGTCACATCGTACCACTGCGATGTTCGACCGTACATCCCTCCACCTATGCGCTGCTATCAATGCCAGAGATTCGGGCATGTTTCCGCCAGGTGCACTGCCAAGGCCGTGTGTAGAGAGTGTGGCAAGGGGACACATGAGGGTGAGAGGTGTACGCCTCCCCCGATTTGTCCTAACTGCCAAGGAAGCCACTCTCCACGATCGAAGCAGTGCCCTGAGTTCTGTAAGGAAGCAAAAATTCAAGAAATAAGAACTCTTGATAGGCTTTCATATCACGACGCTCGCAAGAGGTACCGTGATATGAATGCCCCCGAATTTCGGGTATCGTTTGCAGCTGCAACGACGCCCTCATTCACCCCTGCCGCATCTTTACCGAGTGTAGTACCCTCGACGCCCGTATTATCAGCTGTATTAAAATCACCCCTCGCTGTACCAGCGAAAAATGTCAGCCCGAAGGAGGTACAACAACCTTCTTCGGCCCAGCAAAAGAAGGCGCCGGTTATACCATCTAAACCGGCGCAATCGGAGAAGAAGTCCTCTTCTTCTCCGAAACGGTCGGCGAACAAGTCTTCCCCAGCTAAAGGGGGAAAGAAGACTTTGCCGACCGGGGCTGGTCCTTCTTCCAGCCCACCTAATACGAAAAATATAGGGGAGAAGAGGGAGACGGTTCGCCGCCGTCTCTCTCGCCCTCCTGCTGACGGGGTGGCTACTGTCTCTGCTGGCCTTTCCGCTCCCATTACCACCAAGGGAGCGAAGCCTGCTGAAGCCAAGCCCGTACGTATGGAGGAACTCCCCTATAGTAAAGAAAATAGATCGGCGGAGGAGAGGGGAACGGTTCAGCGCCGTTTCTCTTCCTCTCCTAAAGGCAGGGCTGCTCACGTATCTGCTGACCATCCCGCTCCCACCACTACCAGTGGAGCGGTGCCAGCAGGAGCGACCTTGTTTTATAAGGACCCGGCGTCTGTGGGGAAGGGACCATCTACTTCCCCAAACACGCGTCGGCGCCGATCCAAGAAGAAATCTCTTCGGGGCGTGTCGGGGACAGACACCCAGTCTTCCGACCGGGAGAAAGTCCCTCGACACCGCTCTCGCTCTTCCCCAAGAGCGAGACTCGTGAGGTCCGACGACGACCGCGCGCAACCCAAGAGAGCGCCCGCTCCATTTTCTTCGTCTTCGGACGGAGATGTGGAGATTGAGGTGTGCTCTCCTGCCCCATCATCTCCAACTAGAGCTGGGGAAGGGTGGCAAACGGTCAAGCATAAGTAGAAGACCCATTTCTACTTAAGTCCACACCATGGCACTATTACAATGGAACTGTAATAGCTATTCTGTTCATCTCGCTGAGTTACGACAATTAATATCTTCGTTTTCGGCAACCATTGTCTGTCTTCAGGAATCCAGGTTTCGTCCTGGACATGAGACAACAATGCGTCACTTCAAACTCTTCTCTAAAGACCGGGTGGACGGAGCTGTGGCCGCTGGTGGCGTCTGCACTCTCGTCCACTCTAGCCTCTTTAGTGAAGAGGTGCCGTTGCGTACTCAGCTAGAGGCAGTTGCAGTTCGTACTTCGTTGCCAGTAATGGCAACAGTATGTAACGTGTACTTCCCGCCTGATTCTCAGCCGGATTACGACCAGCTGGTGGATCTAGTCTCTCAGCTCCCCCCTCCTTTTCTCCTTCTGGGAGATGTTAATGCCCACAACACCATCTGGGGCTCCGCTACCACTAGCGGTAAAGGGAGAGATTTTGAGAGGCTGATCAGGCGGCTGGACCTGTGTCTGTTGAACACAGGGGAACCTACGCACTTCTCTATTGCGCACGGTACTTATTCAAGTATCGATATTACCCTGTGCAGTCGTGCGCTGGTTCCCCTGCTACAGTGGGGTGTACACGATGACCTTTGTAATAGTGACCATTTTCCAATTATCGTTACTCTTCCGAACCAGAGAGCCATCGAGTTACCAAGTCGATGGCTTCTCCGTCGGGCTGACTGGCCAACTTTCACGGCACGTGCGGTGTTTGCCGAAGATACCTTTGAGAGTGTCGACGATCATACCATTCACATAACGAATGGTATTTTGACTGCTGCTGAGGAAACAATACCTTCCTCATCCGGCAACTCACGCCGGAAGCTCGTCCCTTGGTGGACAGCCGAGATTGCAGCAGCCATTAAAGATCGTCGACGTGCTTTCAAATGCTATCGGAGGCAAAACACTATGGCCAACCTTATCACCTTCAGAAGGATGCGTGCTAGAGCCCGATATCTGATTCGGGAGAGTAAGAAAACGACGTGGGAAAAGTATGTGTCGTCCATGACGGCGCATACTCCTTCATCTCAAGTGTGGACTAAGCTTCGTCGGATCTCCGGACTCCCGACATCACTATCGATACCCGGAGTGTCCATCAATGGGGACATCATCACGGACCATCTCGCCATTGCCAACAGCATTGGCTCGCACTTCTCCGATGTATCCTGCTCCGGGAGTTACGATCCTACATTTCTGACTCTGAAGCGGGAGGCAGAGACTCACCCCTTGTCCTTTGCCACTGCTGCTTCGGAGTCCTATAATGTACCATTCTCTGAATGGGAACTGCGCAGTGCGCTTGCACTGTGCAGGGATACGGCTCCTGGACCGGATAACATACATAATCAAATGTTAAAACATCTGTGCGAATCCAGTATGAAAGAACTGTTGATCCTCTTCAATCGTATATGGATTGAAGGGGAGTTTCCATCTCAATGGCGAGAGGGGATCGTGATACCGATTCCTAAGGCTGGAAAGGATCCCAAGTTTGTAAGCAGCTATAGGCCCATTTGTTTGACAAATGGCCTATGTAAGCTGCTCGAAAAGATGGTGAACCGTCGACTGGTGTGGTTCTTGGAGGATAAAGGTCTCCTGTCTGAGTACCAATGTGGATTTCGCTCTCACAGGTCCACCACTGACCATCTGGTGCGACTTGAGAGCGCCATACAGGAGGCTTTTTTCCGGAAGCAGCACCTAGTCACGGTTTTCTTTGACCTCGAGAAAGCCTACGACACCACATGGCGCTACGGGATCCTTTCCACCCTTCACAAGTGGGGACTCCGTGGTAACTTACCGACTTTCATTGCGAATTTCATGTCCGTCCGACTCTTCCGTGTAAGGGTCGGTAGGACATTATCGCAGTACTATACCCAAGAAAATGGAGTTCCTCAGGGTTCAGTGCTGAGTGTCACCTTGTTCGCGATTGCCATTAATGGCATTGTTGCCGCCGCCGGGTCCGCGGTAGTTCCATCGCTGTATGTAGACGATTTAGCTCTGCATTACAGCTCTGGAAGTATGGCAGTCGTGGAACGGCAATTGCAGCTAGCCATCAACCGGGTCGACAGGTGGGCTCACGACCGGGGTTTTCGTTTTTCAGCAGCGAAAACCTCCGTCGTCCATTTTTGTCGGCTACGGAGGCTACATTTACACCCTGAACTACATCTCAGGGATGCTGCGTTGCCGAGTGGTTGACACTTATCGCTTCCTGGGGCTCCATTTTAACAGCAAGTTAACGTGGCAGCACCATATACGGCAATTGAAAATGACATGTCTCAGGAAACTGAACATGCTCAGGTTTCTTAGTGGCACTACGTGGGGGGCTGACCGTGCGGTGCTGCTACGGTTCTACCAAGCCCTCGTCCTGTCCCGGCTAGACTATGGTTCTGCGGCATACGGTTCAGCAAGGCCGGCAACCTTGAAAATGCTGGACAGTATCCACCATAGTGGCGTTAGACTGGCTACCGGTGCCTTCCGGACCAGCCCGATACCCAGCCTACTCGTCGAATCGGGTGTTCCACCTTTAAATTATAGACGCCAACATATGCTGTTAGCATATGCTGCCAATGTGCGTCAAATGCCGCAACACCCGACCTATCAAGCTCTCTTCGGTACCCAAAACCACCAGGGGTACGCCAACCGGCCTCGTGCCACTCGGCCGGTTGGTACTAGACTTGATAGCTCGTGTACCGAAATAGGAGTGGCTGTAGGTCCCTGTATGATCCGGACATCTAGCGAGGTGCCTCCGTGGCAAGTCCCGCGTCCGGAAATTCGGTTAGATCTGCACCGAGGTCCTAAGGTGAACACGGATGCCTCCGTTTACCGGAGGCAGTTCCACAGCATAGTTCACCAATTTCCGGACGCTGGCATTCTATACACGGATGGTTCGAAGGTGGACGAGAAGGTGGGTTGTGCTTACGTTATTGATGGTGCAAATACCAAGATCTCTTTGCCTGAGGCCTGTAGTGTGTTTACTGCGGAGCTCGTTGCCATCTATGAAGCTCTGCAGTTTGCACTACAGGATGCACGAATCCACTTTCTCGTGTGTACCGACTCTTTGAGTTCGTTGCAGTCAATTGCTACATGTTTCCCGCAACACCCCCTAGTGCAGCGAATCCACGACCTACTAGCCGGGCTGTGCCACGCTGACACTCGAATCACCTTTCTGTGGCTTCCAAGCCACATGGGAATTGCGGGAAATGAGTTAGCGGATCAAGCTGCAAAAGAGGCGGTATCACTACCACCTCGACCAATGGAGGTACCCGCTAGAGATATTCGCTCTCAGTTACGCCTACAAGTTCTGGCTTTTTGGGAGAGTCAGTGGCTAGCTGACCCACTGCCCAGTAAACTGAGAGCGATCAAGGGAACTACTCGCGTTTGGCGGAGCTCCTTCCGGGCCCGGAGAGAGTCCGTCATTTTGTGTAGGCTAAGGATAGGTCATACAAGATCCACCCACTCGTACCTAATGAGAAGGGAAGACCCCCCACTTTGTACCTGTGGAGCCGTTTTCACCGTGGCCCACATTTTCACCGAGTGTGTGGATCTTGCTGACTTACGAAGAAACCTTGGTTTGCAGACGACACTCAAACTTATATTAGCCGATGACGCGGTGGCTGCTGATCGCGTTATCCGCTTTATAAGTGAGAGTGGGTTAGGGCCAGCAATCTAAATTTTCCAGTGAACTTTGACTCAACGACTTGTTCGTTTTTGAATGATAATGTATTGTTTTTTCCGTAATTTTTGTTTATGTTTATATTTTTATTTATTTAATTGTTTGTTTTTGTTTTATTAATTTTTGGTCTTTTTAAATTTAGATGTCCACCTCAAAATTTTAAATTCAATTCAAAATTTGTATTCTTTAATCTGTGTTAAGAGGGGCAGATGACCTTGTAGTTCCGCCCCTTAAAACAACAATAACTAACTAACTAACTCCTTCTTCCAGCCCACCTAATACGAAAAATATAGGGGAGAAGAGGGAGACGGTTCGCCGCCGTCTCTCTCGCCCTCCTGCTGACGGGGTGGCTACTGTCTCTGCTGGCCTTTCCGCTCCCATTACCACCAAGGGAGCGAAGCCTGCTGAAGCCAAGCCCGTACGTATGGAGGAACTCCCCTATAGTAAAGAAACTAGATCGGCGGAGGAGAGGGGAACGGTTCAGCGCCGTTTCTCTTCCTCTCCTAAAGGCAGGGCTGCTCACGTATCTGCTGACCATCCCGCTCCCACCACTACCAGTGGAGCGGTGCCAGCAGGAGCGACCTTGTTTTATAAGGACCCGGCGTCTGTGGGGAAGGGACCATCTACTTCCCCAAACACGCGTCGGCGCCGATCCAAGAAGAAATCTCTTCGGGGCGTGTCGGGGACAGACACCCAGTCTTCCGACCGGGAGAAAGTCCCTCGACACCGCTCTCGCTCTTCCCCAAGAGCGAGACTCGTGAGGTCCGACGACGACCGCGCGCAACCCAAGAGAGCGCCCGCTCCATTTTTTTCGTCTTCGGACGGAGATGTGGAGATTGAGGTGTGCTCTCCTGCCCCATCATCTCCAACTAGAGCTGGGGAAGGGTGGCAAACGGTCAAGCATAAGTAGAAGACCCATTTCTACTTAAGTCCACACCATGGCACTATTACAATGGAACTGTAATAGCTATTCTGTTCATCTCGCTGAGTTACGACAATTAATATCTTCGTTTTCGGCAACCATTGTCTGTCTTCAGGAATCCAGGTTTCGTCCTGGACATGAGACAACAATGCGTCACTTCAAACTCTTCTCTAAAGACCGGGTGGACGGAGCTGTGGCCGCTGGTGGCGTCTGCACTCTCGTCCACTCTAGCCTCTTTAGTGAAGAGGTGCCGTTGCGTACTCAGCTAGAGGCAGTTGCAGTTCGTACTTCGTTGCCAGTAATGGCAACAGTATGTAACGTGTACTTCCCGCCTGATTCTCAGCCGGATTACGACCAGCTGGTGGATCTAGTCTCTCAGCTCCCCCCTCCTTTTCTCCTTCTGGGAGATGTTAATGCCCACAACACCATCTGGGGCTCCGCTACCACTAGCGGTAAAGGGAGAGATTTTGAGAGGCTGATCAGGCGGCTGGACCTGTGTCTGTTGAACACAGGGGAACCTACGCACTTCTCTATTGCGCACGGTACTTATTCAAGTATCGATATTACCCTGTGCAGTCGTGCGCTGGTTCCCCTGCTACAGTGGGGTGTACACGATGACCTTTGTAATAGTGACCATTTTCCAATTATCGTTACTCTTCCGAACCAGAGAGCCATCGAGTTACCAAGTCGATGGCTTCTCCGTCGGGCTGATTGGCCAACTTTCACGGCACGTGCGGTGTTTGCCGAAGATACCTTTGAGAGTGTCGACGATCATACCATTCACATAACGAATGGTATTTTGACTGCTGCTGAGGAAACAATACCTTCCTCATCCGGCAACTCACGCCGGAAGCTCGTCCCTTGGTGGACAGCCGAGATTGCAGCAGCCATTAAAGATCGTCGACATGCTTTCAAATGCTATCGGAGGCAAAACACTATGGCCAACCTTATCACCTTCAGAAGGATGCGTGCTAGAGCCCGATATCTGATTCGGGAGAGTAAGAAAACGACGTGGGAAAAGTATGTGTCGTCCATGACGGCGCATACTCCTTCATCTCAAGTGTGGACTAAGCTTCGTCGGATCTCCGGACTCCCGACATCACTATCGATACCCGGAGTGTCCATCAATGGGGACATCATCACGGACCATCTCGCCATTGCCAACAGCATTGGCTCGCACTTCTCCGATGTATCCTGCTCCGGGAGTTACGATCCTACATTTCTGACTCTGAAGCGGGAGGCAGAGACTCACCCCTTGTCCTTTGCCACTGCTGCTTCGGAGTCCTATAATGTACCATTCTCTGAATGGGAACTGCGCAGTGCGCTTGCACTGTGCAGGGATACGGCTCCTGGACCGGATAACATACATAATCAAATGTTAAAACATCTGTGCGAATCCAGTATGAAAGAACTGTTGATCCTCTTCAATCGTATATGGATTGAAGGGGAGTTTCCATCTCAATGGCGAGAGGGGATCGTGATACCGATTCCTAAGGCTGGAAAGGATCCCAAGTTTGTAAGCAGCTATAGGCCCATTTGTTTGACAAATGGCCTATGTAAGCTGCTCGAAAAGATGGTGAACCGTCGACTGGTGTGGTTCTTGGAGGATAAAGGTCTCCTGTCTGAGTACCAATGTGGATTTCGCTGTCATAGGTCCACCACTGACCATCTGGTGCGACTTGAGAGCGCCATACAGGAGGCTTTTTTCCGGAAGCAGCACCTAGTCACGGTTTTCTTTGACCTCGAGAAAGCCTACGACACCACATGGCGCTACGGGATCCTTTCCACCCTTCACAAGTGGGGACTCCGTGGTAACTTACCGACTTTCATTGCGAATTTCATGTCCGTCCGACTCTTCCGTGTAAGGGTCGGTAGGACATTATCGCAGTACTATACCCAAGAAAATGGAGTTCCTCAGGGTTCAGTGCTGAGTGTCACCTTGTTCGCGATTGCCATTAATGGCATTGTTGCCGCCGCCGGGTCCGCGGTAGTTCCATCGCTGTATGTAGACGATTTAGCTCTGCATTACAGCTCTGGAAGTATGGCAGTCGTGGAACGGCAATTGCAGCTAGCCATCAACCGGGTCGACAGGTGGGCTCACGACCGGGGTTTTCGTTTTTCAGCAGCGAAAACCTCCGTCGTCCATTTTTGTCGGCTACGGAGGCTACATTTACACCCTGAACTACATCTCAGGGATGCTGCGTTGCCGGTGGTTGACACTTATCGCTTCCTGGGGCTCCATTTTGACAGCAAGTTAACGTGGCAGCACCATATACGGCAATTGAAAATGACATGTCTCAGGAAACTGAACATGCTCAGGTTTCTTAGTGGCACTACGTGGGGGGCTGACCGTGCGGTGCTGCTACGGTTCTACCAAGCCCTCGTCCTGTCCCGGCTAGACTATGGTTCTGCGGCATACGGTTCAGCAAGGCCGGCAACCTTGAAAATGCTGGACAGTATCCACCATAGTGGCGTTAGACTGGCTACCGGTGCCTTCCGGACCAGCCCGATACCCAGCCTACTCGTCGAATCGGGTGTTCCACCTTTAAATTATAGACGCCAACATATGCTGTTAGCATATGCTGCCAATGTGCGTCAAATGCCGCAACACCCGACCTATCAAGCTCTCTTCGGTACCCAAAACCACCAGGGGTACGCCAACCGGCCTCGTGCCACTCGGCCGGTTGGTATTAGACTTGATAGCTCGTGTACCGAAATAGGAGTGGCTGTAGGTCCCTGTATGATCCGGACATCTAGCGAGGTGCCTCCGTGGCAAGTCCCGCGTCCGGAAATTCGGTTAGATCTGCACCGAGGTCCTAAGGTGAACACGGATGCCTCCGTTTACCGGAGGCAGTTCCACAGCATAGTTCACCAATTTCCGGACGCTGGCATTCTATACACGGATGGTTCGAAGGTGGACGAGAAAGTGGGTTGTGCTTACGTTATTGATGGTGCAAATACCAAGATCTCTTTGCCTGAGGCCTGTAGTGTGTTTACTGCGGAGCTCGTTGCCATCTATGAAGCTCTGCAGTTTGCACTACAGGATGCACGAATCCACTTTCTCGTGTGTACCGACTCTTTGAGTTCGTTGCAGTCAATTGCTACATGTTTCCCGCAACACCCCCTAGTGCAGCGAATCCACGACCTACTAGCCGGGCTGTGCCACGCTGACACTCGAATCACCTTTCTGTGGCTTCCAAGCCACATGGGTATTGCGGGAAATGAGTTAGCGGATCAAGCTGCAAAAGAGGCGGTATCACTACCACCTCGACCAATGGAGGTACCCGCTAGAGATATTCGCTCTCAGTTACGCCTACAAGTTCTGGCTTTTTGGGAGAGTCAGTGGCTAGCTGACCCACTGCCCAGTAAACTGAGAGCGATCAAGGGAACTACTCGCGTTTGGCGGAGCTCCTTCCGGGCCCGGAGAGAGTCCGTCATTTTGTGTAGGCTAAGGATAGGTCATACAAGATCCACCCACTCGTACCTAATGAGAAGGGAAGACCCCCCACTTTGTACCTGTGGAGCCGTTTTCACCGTGGCCCACATTTTCACCGAGTGTGTGGATCTTGCTGACTTACGAAGAAACCTTGGTTTGCAGACGACACTCAAACTTATATTAGCCGATGACGCGGTGGCTGCTGATCGCGTTATCCGCTTTATAAGTGAGAGTGGGTTAGGGCCAGCAATCTAAATTTTGCAGTGAACTTTGACTCAACGACTTGTTCGTTTTTGAATGATAATGTATTGTTTTTTCCGTAATTTTTGTTTATGTTTATATTTTTATTTATTTAATTGTTTGTTTTTGTTTTATTAATTTTTGGTCTTTTTAAATTTAGATGTCCACCTCAAAATTTTAAATTCAATTCAAAATTTGTATTCTTTAATCTGTGTTAAGAGGGGCAGATGACCTCGTAGTTCCGCCCCTTAAAACAACAATAACTAACTAACTAACTCCGGACGCTGGCATTCTATACACGGATGGTTCGAAGGTGGACGAGAAAGTGGGTTGTGCTTACGTTATTGACGGTGCAAATACCAAGATCTCTTTGCCTGAGGCCTGTAGTGTGTTTACTGCGGAGCTCGTTGCCATCTATGAAGCTCTGCAGTTTGCACTACAGGATGCACGAATCCACTTTCTCGTGTGTACCGACTCTTTGAGTTCGTTGCAGTCAATTGCTACATGTTTCCCGCAACACCCCCTAGTGCAGCGAATCCACGACCTACTAGCCGGGCTGTGCCACGCTGACACTCGAATCACCTTTCTGTGGCTTCCAAGCTACATGGGAATTGCGGGAAATGAGTTAGCGGATCAAGCTGCAAAAGAGGCGGTATCACTACCACCTCGACCAATGGAGGTACCCGCTAGAGATATTCGCTCTCAGTTACGCCTACAAGTTCTGGCTTTTTGGGAGAGTCAGTGGCTAGCTGACCCACTGCCCAGTAAACTGAGAGCGATCAAGGGAACTACTCGCGTGTGGTGGAGCTCCTTCCGGGCCCGGAGAGAGTCCGTCATTTTGTGTAGGCTAAGGATAGGTCATACAAGATCCACCCACTCATACCTAATGAGAAGGGAAGACCCCCCACTTTGTACCTGTGGAGCCGTATTCACCGTGGCCCACATTTTCACCCAGTGTGTGGATCTTGCTGAGTTACGAAGAAACCTTGGTTTGCAGACGACACTCAAACTTATATTAGCCGATGACGCGGTGGCTGCTGATCGCGTTATCCGCTTTATAAGTGAGAGTTGGTTAGGGCCAGCAATCTAAATTTTCCAGTGAACTTTGACTCAACGACTTGTTCGTTTTTGAATGATAATGTTTTGTTTTTTCCGTAATTTTTGTTTATTTTTATAATTTTTTATTTAATTGTTTGTTTTTTGTTTTATTAATTTTTGGTCTTTTTAAATTTAGATGTCCACCTCAAAATTTTAAATTCAACTCAAAATTTGTATTCTTTAATCTGTGTTAAGAGGGGCAGATGACCTCGTAGTTCCGCCCCTTAAAACAACAATAACTAACTAATCCACCTGTGAATAAGAATCATTTTCATGAGAAAGGTTTCTCTGGACTTGGCCTCACGTATCTTTTGTGTTTGTTGTTTTCTACTTTTTGATTTGTGTTTTTGGTGCTTGGTTTTGTGTTTGCTTTGTGCTTTTGCTTTTGAATTTTACTTTTTACTTTTCTTTCGTGGTTTTTGTTTTATGTTTGTTTTCCGCTTTTGCTTTTTTTTTATTTTTGCTTTTTGCTTTTTGTTTCTTGAATGTTGTTTTCTGCTTTTTCTTTTGTTTTTGAATTTTGCTTTTTTGCTAAATATTTTTTGGTTTTGATTTTGTGATTGTTTTCTGGAAAATCAAAATAAAACATAACAAAATAAAATAAAATGAAACAAAATAAACAAAACAAAATAAAAATTAAAAAATTAAATTAATAATATAATAAATACAAAATAAAATAAAACGAAACAAAAAATTAAACAAAACAATTTAAAAGAAAATATAACGAAATAAAATAAAACTAAACAAAATAAAATAAAATTAAACAAAACAAAATAAAAAAATAAGTAAAACAAAATCAAATAAAATAATGAAATAAATAATTTTTCGAAATGATCCTTATTCACGAGTGGATTAAACGAGTTTTGTAAATGGGCGACTCATTAATGGATGAGAAAAAGTGATAAAGATAACGAGAAAACAGAATGGCTGGATTCTTAGAGGCGTGTGAGGTTTGCCGGTGGGAATCGTTAGGGAAGGAAGGAAGGAAGTTTGTCTTTTTACGTGGCCATTAATCTCGCGATAATGAGCCTTGGGACCTCCTTTTTACATAGATTCCGAACCACAGGACATGGCATTTCATTTCAAAAGTCTCACATGCAACGGTCCGCCTCGGTTAGAGGCAAACAGCTTGACCGCTGCGCCACCACGCCCCCGTTTAGGATGGAAAGGAGAACTCACAGCAGGGGTGGCTTATGTCAAAAGGGGTATTGAACACTTGCTTTTCCAAAATAATAATAATAATAATGAAAATGAAAATCCACAGCCTGCTTCCAGTCTCCGACCGGGTCAGGAATGGAACGAATGAAGCCCCAATCTAGCGGCGAGGATATGAACTTTGCCGGCTACCGAGGCCTGACGCACTCCTCCAGGGCAATAATTAAATGAATGTCAGATGAAATGAAATGATAGTGGAGAGTGTTGCTGGAATGAAAGGTTGACGGGGAATACCGGAGTACCCGGAGAAAAACCTGTCTGCCTCCGTTTTGTCCAGCACAGATCTCACATGGAGTGACCGGGATTTGAACCATGGACCCAGAGGTGATAGGCCGGCGTGCTGCCGCCTAAGCCACGGAGGCTTCTAATAATAATAATAATAATAATAATAATAATAATAATAATAATAATAATAATAATAATAATAATAATAATAATAATAATAATAATAAAAGAAGAAATAAAGGAAGCCCTGAAAAGTCTCAAGAACAACAAGGCAAGCGGGGAAGACTCCATATCAGCAGAAATGTTGAAGTGGACAGAACCGGAAATCCTAGACGACCTGCACCATATCTTCCAACAAATATGGAAGACGGAAAAGCTACCAGACGAATGGAAAACAGCGCTGATCCACCCACTCCATAAGAAAGGGAACAAACCTGATGTTAACAACTACAGAGGCGTGTCGCTACTCCCAGTCACTTACAAAATCCTCTCAAGGATACTTCTGAATAGAATAGAAGGAATCCTAGATAAGCAACTTGGAGAATACCAAGGTGGATTCCGGAAAGGCCACTCCAGTGCCGAACAAATCCTAAATTTGAAATCAATAATTCGCCACAGAGCGCTGAACGGCAAAAATATAGTGGTTTCATTCATTGACTTCAAAAAAGCCTTCGACTCGGTGGACAGAGGGACCCTAGATATGATCATTAGAGAATTTGGAGTCAAAACCAAACTGGCCAATATTATCAGAGAAACCTTAACTGCCACAACTTCTAAGGTGAAGTTCATGGGAGAATTGTCTCAATCATTTGAAATCATGACAGGTGTGCGACAGGGTGATGGATTATCACCATTACTATTCAACTGTGTCCTCGAGAGGATTGTGAGAATTTGGAATTCCGAACTTGAAAATCAAGAGATAGCCCCGATCTGTCTAGGAAGAAAAACGGGAGGAATCAAAGTCAATTGCTTGGCTTTCGCTGATGATTTTGCGATACTTTGAGAAAACCTAGAAAAAGCGGCCATACAGATCAACCTCTTAGAAAAGATCGCTAGCAAGACAGGACTTAGGATCTCGAAAGAGAAGACCAAGTTCATGATGAATGACAAACATGGACCACAATTCCTTGAAACAGAGATTGGACGGATTCAGAGGGTGAAAAAGTTCAAATACCTCGGTGAAACCATACAAGAGAACGGCCTAGAGAAAGCTGCTGTAGAAGATCGTATCTCAAAAATGGAAAGAGCTTATGGGCTAACTAAAAACATCTACAACAAGAAATGCATCTCATGGAATGCCAAACTAAAACATTACAACACGGTAGTAAAAACAGAATGCCTGTATGCCAGCGAATGCCTCTCGATGAATTACAAGTTGGAGAAGCTAGAGAGCCTAGAAAGAAGAATACTACGGAAAATCATGGGCCCAGTCCAGACTGAAACCGGCTGGAAACTTCGGAGCAACAATGAATCTATAAAAATGTGGAGAGAATCCCAGAGACCATGAAGAAGAGGAGGTTATCGTTTCTCGGACACGTGTACAGAATGGACAAAACTAGACTAACCAAACAGTATTTCGACTACCTGTTGAACAAGAAGACAACAACGACATGGATTAAGGAAGTTCGAAAAGATCTCGAAAATTCCAACATCCAGGAAGTTCAGATGTCAAACAGGGAAACATTTCGGTACATAATTCAAAACCACAAAGAAGGGAAGAGCCTGGACGGATGAGCAGAAGAAACAGCATAGCGCCCATATGGATTACTGGAGGAAGAGGAAACTTCAGGCAAAGAAAAAACGAAATTGTAGCGTGATCCGAAGTGGTCAATTCGCAAATAAAAGTAATAATAAATGGCCATTTATTGTCCAATCGAATCTGTGCCTGCTTTGTGGGAACGAAAACCAAAGGGATCTGGTTTACAGAGTTGGAAGAAGACCTACAAGAGCTGGGGATATCACATGAGGACATCTGAAACGTGACTCTTTGAAGAAGAAACTTGGGGAAATACAGAGTTTTCAGCCAAAATTAATTTTGGAATCCGGCAAGAAGTGGACCGAAGAACGAAAAGAAGCTCACCGAAGAATAATGTGCGAACACTGGGCCAAAGTGAAAGAACGAGGGAAAAGGCAGTTGAAATAACGTGGTCCATAGAAGACTGAAACGATTATAAAAATAAAAAATAATAACAAGTAGTTCCGTGAAGAACTGTATAGCCTATTTTCATATACGGTATCCTATTGGTCTTCTCTATTACAAATTCTCCCACCTATGATAAGGATTGGATTGTTCTATATGTAGGCCATAGAGTTATGTAACTTACCATTAGATGAAAATTATTGCGTAGGTTCATTATTCAAACTTTCACTTCGAGTGCATGATCAGGACACAAAAGTAAGAACATAATTTTAAAATTTCGCACAGCCGTCATCTTGAGGTTGTAAAAAAAGATGCCAATGCATTACAATATGTATATACATTTACTGTACCAAGTTTCACTGCCCTAGGAGGGTGAAATCGCGTGAAAATTCTATTAAAAGTTTCAAATTCGCTTGGCCAACATGTTGGTTTTGTACCTAACAGGTTTATGTAAGTTACATAGATGAACTTTTAGTAGTACCCTTTATCACCGTACAAAATTTCAGGGTGATATCTGTTACTATTGCGGAGATATAGAATGCCGGTGAAATAATTCGCGTGGCCGCCATGTTGGATTGGTAGAACGTATTACAATTTGAAAGCAACGGTCGAGGTCGGACAAGGTAATAATATGTACTTATCGAGTTTCATTGAAATCGCTTTGGTCGTTTAGATTTTATTAGGGACACACACACACGGACAAAAGATGATCACTTAAGCTTTTTTTTTTTTTTTCATAAATGAAAATTGGCTAAAAAAAAATGAAATTACGCTATCAATTAGTCGCTATAAAGCGATCAAATTGGAAGGTTGTACCATAATAATCTTTATCTGCTGGTATATGCATCTATGGCCTACATATGAGATAGTTGAACATGCCAGCGATTAGAAATATTTTACCAGTTCTCAATATCTTCGAAACTACTACAGCAATCAAACTGGCATTTTTCGTGGTGCTAGTGGCTTATTAAATTAATACATACTGTGTATGTAACTTTCAAAAATCCGATAAACACAAACCCAACAGGGCAGCCATGTAATTTTCAAATATTTAAAACTAGCTGTACGTGGCATGCTGCAATGCCAAACAGATAAGGTGTTGGCGTTGTAACTTTGTTTGTTGAACTGTTTATGGATACACAATATCTTATTTCTTTTTTAATTAACTGCCTCTAAACTTTTGTAAAGTAAAGTGGATTTACTAATTCAGAAACATTCATGGGAGTACGCACAACAACTCAGCAAAGTTTCATCGCTATATGAAGGCATACGGGACTTTGTTGAAACGATTCGCACGCCGTCACCCATTTGTTGAATATACTCATGCGTTACTTATTGTAATATGGCTTTACTTTGCAGGAGTGTACACAACAGCTCACTAAAGTTTCATCGCAAACGGATGAATGGCACGTTATACGAATGCGTACGGGATTTTGTTGAAACGATTCACGCGGCGTCAAGCTCTTGTTGAATCCACTCGTGCGCCACCTATTGAAAAATGGATTTACTAATTCATAAACCTTCGCATGAGTGAACTAAACTCACCAAAGTTTCATCACAATCGGATGCATGGTATATGAATGCATACGGGACTTTGTTGAAACGATTCACGCACTGTGGCTCATTAGTCGAATCCACTTGTGCGCTACAATTGTAAAATGGATTCTAAAGCAGAAACCTTTGCGAGAGTGAAAACAACAAATCACCAAATTTCATTGCAATGGCATGAATGGTATATGAACGCATACGGAACTGTATTGAAACGATTCGCGCGCCGTCACTCATTTGTTGAATATACTCGTGCATTACCTGTTGTAAAATGGATTTGCTAAGTTAGAAACCTTTACGGGAGTTTACTCAACAACTCATCCAAGTTTCATCGCAATCGAATGAATGGAATATGAACGCAGAGACCAACGGGATTTTCTTTAAACGATTCACGCGCCGTAACTCTTTTGTTGAATCTACTCGTGCGCTACCTATTGTAAAATGGATTTACTAAGTTAGAAACCTTCGCGGGAGTATACGCAACAACTCACCAATGTATCATCGCAATCGGATGAATGGTATATGAACGCATACGATATTTTGTTTAAACGATTCGCTCACCATCGCTCATTTGATAAATCTACTCGTGTGCTATCTATTGTACAATGGATTTACTAAGTTAGAAACCTTCGCGGGAGTGGGAACGACAATTCACCAAAATTTAATCGCAATGTAATGAATGGTATATGAACGCATGTGGGACTCTTTTGAAACGAATCGCGCGCCAACACACATTTGTTGAAACAACTCGTGCGCTATCTATTTTAAAATGGATTTTTATATGCCAATTACCATCCCGGGAGTGGGCACAACAACTCATCAAAGTTTCATCGCAATCGGAAGGATGGTATATGAACACATGCGGGACTTTGTTGAAATGAATCGCACGCCAACACTCATTTGGTAAAACTACTAGCGCACTATCTATGGTAAATTGGATTTACTACGCCTATAAACATCCCAGGAGTGTGCACAACAACTCACCAACATTTGATCGCAATCGAATGAATGGAGTATGAACGAAAAGACGAAAAAACAAATTCAGTATTTGTGCCAAAGGGCCTAAAAGAAGGGAATGGAGAGGGCTGTCCGAAATCTGAAGTAGATAGTGTTACTCGTTTTGTTCCAAATGGTAAGTATCTACTCGTGCGCTTCCAACTGTGAAATGCGAGGCTTTGTTGAAACGATTGGCGCGCCAACACTCATTTGTTCACACTACTCCCGCGCAATATATTTTAAATGGGATTTACTATGCCTATAACCATCCCGGAAGTAGGCACAACATCTCACCAAAGTTTCATCGCAATCGGATGGATGGTGTATGAACGCATGCGGGACATTGTTGCAACTAATCGCGCGCCAACATTCATACGTTAAAACTACTAGCGCGCTATATATTGTAAATTGAATTTACTATGCCTTATAACCATCCCGGGAGTGTGCACAACAACTCACCAAAATTTTATCGCAATCGGATAAATGCAGTATGAATGCACAAAGGGGCAGATGACCTCGTAGTTCCGCCCCTTAAAACAACAATAACTAACTAACTAACTATGAATGCACAAAAGACGAACAAACACACAAACATTCAATGTACCTTTTTATGTACGGCCTGAATTTCCGAAGAGGCAAGATCTTGGCATCCCCTGGCAGCGCGTTTCACTGCGCTCAGATGGTTAAATCGTGAGAAAAGTCTATTAAAACGTTTCAGAAGTTCTCTACTTCTTCTTTTTGCGGTGAACTGCCCATTTGTTTTTCAGTATCGTCAAGATTCCTACAGAACCGTTTCTCAAATAGCTTGTTTTGTTGCTTTCGTTCCTTCGATTCTTTATATCGATATAATCTCTGTGCCTTTGCCTCAAGCTGTTATTTTAATGTATCTAGGATCTCAAGGGGGCTACGGTGTTTACTCTCTGTGTGGCTCAACATTTGAACACATTGAACAACCTTCTTACTTCTATTGCCTGCAACATACTAATGCATTCTTCCGATATTTACTCTCAGTTCATCAACAGACTTTCGTAAACGTATCTCCCAAGCTGGCATCTTCTTCTGTCGACCTCAGGTATATTTAGGTCGCCATAATCTACCTCCTGTCACTCGTACCACAGCTATCGCTCCAGCGTAAATTGCAGTCTGAACATGGTTGAAGCAATATGATTTCTGGGACAGATGCTGAGAGAGAACGTCGTTCATTGTTACAACAGCGAGAGCAAGTTTCTTATAGCAATGTTGGCTCGTGATTATGGGGCGCTCTATTGGATCAGTCCCTTCAAATTCTATGAGAGCCTTCCCAAATTCATTTTCGAGTTGTTTCTTCACTGGTTCTCCGAGTGCTTCCGGCCGTATACTTACATCTTTGTCATCTGAAGGAAACTCGGTGTGGCTTTGTTCATTGAATTATTATTATTATTATTATTATTATTATTAAAATACAATAACAAACCAAAATTCGCTGGCTAGTAGATACACAAATGGACCTGGCTGAAGTCGGCATTGATCCAATGACTGCAACAAGGACTGCATACAGACAAAATATCAACACCCACAAATGTGCACCCAAGAATCCATCCGAGAAAAGCTTGAAATTCCAAAACTCATGGACACAAGAAAGACGGCAGGCCCAGAGTGAAGGAATGAAGAAACTTTGGGCGATTAAGAATTTCAAAAAGATGAATTCCAGTGCTATTTAATGGTTTCACGTGCTCCTTATGAGGCTGAACTAATATAATAATAATAATAATAATAATAATAATAATTAAAATGCAATATCACAACAATACAATTTGAATTGACTGATAAAACTTACAACTATTCATTTAGACTCGAAGTACCGATGTTGGGTAACTATTTTATGTTCGTCATTGAATTGAGCTCTCTTCTCCACTCTGTCTCATCCCCTTTGTTCGAACCGAGTTCATAGAACCCGCTATATATTGGTTAGAAACTGTAGAAATGTACCGCACTTCGTAAGGGCTCAAAGAATACCTTCACATTCCCACGAGAAGTCAATGAATGAAAGGGACGGGAGTTGGAGCAGAGAAAAGCGCTTAAAGACTCCACTGTTTCAACCAAAGTTCTCCAGTTCTATCTTTGAGCAATACCACTACTTCGTCCTGTGGCAGACACGATTACCAAAGTTTCAAATGAAATCTCACAAAAATACGCACATAGCTGTAACTCAATGTGGCTGAAAGTAATTCTGAATTAATTAAACCCATTATGTGACTATGAATGGACTTTCTTTAACTTTTAAACTTGAGTGCAAAGCTTTCTTCTTCTCGTCAATGGAGGAGAGTTCACAGGAGATTCTTCAGGGAAGAGGAGAAACGGGATTTAACTCAGCATTCATTCATACAAGTTTATTCTTGAAGTACAGTACTCACATCTCCCGGCAGATCTCACTGTCAATGCCTCAACAACAGCTCTTCACACACGGGCTGTTATCATCACTGTGCAGAGGTGTGTATTGTTCTTAGCAAGTGAAATGCCAACTTGAAGACTGGATAAGACACATACCTCCACAAAAGTTTTAACTCACGCACGTTTTAACATATTCGTACTTATATGTCTACCCCTTATTATTCCCGTTTTCCAACGGGGTCGGGGATGAGATGCGATGGAAGTCTTTGTGGCGGATGGTCTTTACAGCCGGATGCCCTTCCTGACGCCAACCTCATGAGAGGAGTTAATGAGAGATGAAATGAATGATGTGAATGAAACTGGGCAACGATGTGGAAGGAAGCGGCTGTGGCCTGTCAGAAGGTACCGTCCCAGCATTTCCTTGGAGTTGAAAATGGGGGAAACAATGGAAAACCATTTCAAGGACGGCCGACGTGGGGTTCGAACTAACGCGTCTATCGAGTCAGCAGAGAGCATGGCCCCATGACCTAACGCTGCGTTTCAGCGAGCGTAGCCACCAGTCTCGGTATTAACATATTCGTACTTACAGACCGTAAGTTACATTTGTTGTTGTTTCTTTAGGGGCTATGCGACATCGTGGGCATGTAGTCTCACGTACTTGGGTGTGTATAGAAGTTGTCTGATAAATTAATGTGTGTCACTGTGATGTCTGTACTAATATGTGTCGATGGGTTGCGTGGCTCAGCGGAACGTTCTCGCTTGCTGTGCCCAAGGTTGTAGGATCGAATCCTGGTGCAGCCAGTTGGCATTTGAGGGTGCGCAAATGCGAGGGAGCCGTGTTAGTAGATTTACTGACACGTTAAAGATCCCTTTCGGGTCAAAATTCACGCCCCCTAAATATGTCCATGATCTAGAATCACAAATTCACCCCCAAGACACTGCCAATCGAAGAGATAAGATGAGTTGTTCTGTCCGGAGTCCGAGATCAAACCCACCGGAAATTTTTAAAATTACCTAAATAAACGATAAAGTTTGCTTTGGGAAAAGGTTTACAACATTTCAATAAAAATACATTCTATTCAAAATAAAACTAGACACACCATAATGAAAAATTAACGGTCAATTTTTGCCGTTCTGTTTCTGTTAATAATAACGGTGTTATAGTTACTGAATTTAATTAGTAACGACGTCACCGCAAGGATTAACAGTTACAAGTAACTCGTTACCGCAAGGAGTAACAGTTATAAGTAGCTCCCCAATTAAACAGTATGACGCAATTCAATGGCCATTTGCCAACTGACACGCCACAATAAATTTCGCCGTGCATTGTATTAGTTTCATTTGGTCGGGCAGTGCGATGTGAAAAGAGCCTCGCTGTGTCCACTCGATCGTTATTTCGCAGCTGGACGCAACGAATTGGAATTTAAATAGTCCACTGTTGTCCAGGTGAAGCACACTTCACGTGTCCTGTCTCCAGCCCACTGCAATGTGTGTAATTGACGTCCACAACATCATTTTATTGATACTGTTCTATTGTCTCCGGACAGTCATCACAAGTAACATCCCATTAGAATCCTCAACGTTGTTTTATCTCATTATTGTTGTTGCTGTTGATTTTTAAAGGCTTTCTGACATCGTGGACATGTATCCCGTGTAGTTGGATGTGTGTAGAATTTGTCTAATAACCTGTGCCACTGTCATGTCTGTACTAGGGTGTGTATTTCCATAATGTTGGTAGAATTTTTGTAGGATGCGGCCGTTTTGGTATTTAATTCGTACATGATTTCATATAATGAAATATCAACGAAGGGATTTCTATTGTTAGATGTTAATAACCGCACAGTTCTGCCCCCCCCCCCCTTTTTTTTTTTGGCGGCTTCGGTGGCTTAGTCGGTAGCGTGCTGAGCTTCTATGCCCAAGATCGCGGGTTCAAATCCGGACGAAGTCATCGGATTTTTAAGAGCGTTAAAAATCCCTCAGTATGCCTTCCTTCGGAGGGGTAGTAAAGCCGGCATGTCATAGATTTATGGCATGTTAAAGAACCTTCCACTAAGTACACCTGTGTGAAGCTAAATTGTATAGGTTAAGAATGTAAACAACGCTCTTAGGTTCCTACGTTCGTTGCCAAGAGCCGACTGTGGTGGCGTCTGTATTCGTTGACGGTGGCGTTTGGCGGCAAAAGTAGAAACTATTTGAAAAATTCAAAAGTCTGCAGTCCTTACTTGATTTAAAAAAAACAGATAACACACACTAATACAGTCATCACAATTAACACCGGTTACCAGACAGATTCTACACACACCCAAAGTACACGGGGCTACATGACCGTTATGTTGCAGCCCCTAAACTTAAGAACCAACCAACCAACCTCTGCCCCTTTTATCCAATCATAGTGTTGGTGACTGTGTTTAGTATTAATATTGGGTCAAATCATTAAGCGGCCTTAAGTTAGGTACAATCCCGGTATTTGACTGGAGTAGAAGTGGAAACCAATGGAAAACCACTTTTTGGATGGCTGAGGTAGGAATGGAACCCGCCTCTGTTCCGTTTTGCCTCACGAGGCTGAGTGTGCCACGTCCCCGCCCTCAGGACAGTATGATATTTCTTGACATAGCAGGGAATCGAACCCGGGTCTCCGCGTGACAGCCACGAATGCCAGCTACTACGCAACGAGGTGGACTGTTTTATCTGAACTACGCGTGCTCCAGTACGATTCATTAATTTGGGGCCATGATGTTGGAGCTGGCAAGTTACTTTTCTCTCACCAAGCACTACCAGGTTCGAATCCTTGTTTATACAAGTAAGCTTTTTGAGTGAATAAGATCTGGTAACTATGAGTTTCGCGTTAAAATTAAAATAGAGGACCTGTGGCTTTTTGATCAAGAGGTTAAAAGCCACGTAAAACTTTAGGAGTAGATGACCTTAATGTTCTACCCCATAGGTAAGCAATGAGAGAGCGCAGCTCCTGGAGCCAACTGCATGAGCGCGAGCGGAGCCAAGGAGCTGACTGCTCGCTAATAGTTCGTGCTGGAACAACTAGATGGCGCAAGCATAGGTACAGCATTGTACCGGGCTGAGTAGGCCTATATTATGAGTACGGCTGTGCGCTCAATATGAATCACTAACAAGCTTAGCACATTTTTATGAACAGTTTTCGCAAACAGGTTTCTCAAACATGCACAAAATGGCTGCCAAACTTCTATCAATGTTTGGTTCAACACATCTGTGTGAGAAACTGTTATCTCTAATGAAGATAAATAAATCTCCACGAAGAGCTCTAACTGATGCACATCTCACTGCCGTTCTTCGAATTGCAAGTGCAAGATCGATCGCTCCAAATGTAAATCGTCTGCTTCAGCGAAAGGATACGCACACCTCCTCATCATCTGCAGAATGACAGTTCAGATATACTGTATAAGAACACATAGGCCTATGTTTTGTTTATGGTGAATTATATTTATTCATGTATTTATTTCTGTACTCCTACAGCAAGTTTTCGTTCCTTGTGTTCTAAACAAGTTGTTAGGTTGGCTTATTGTAGTTTCAGGACTATCGGTAGTGAGCAAAGGAGCGTGTACTTATCAGCTATCAAAGTACCGTAATTATTTATGTTTCCTACACAGAACCTAATAAAAGGAATATAATTAAGCGTGTGTACGTAGCACCATAATCTAACCATCTAATGCACAACAAACAGGGCACAAGTACAAAGCTTTTGTGATACGCCGCTTGTACCGGCAAGCTGTGCAAGCAGCAACAAGGTTAACTTCGGGTGAGAGCGCATACTATGTTCTTTCTCCTGCCAGAGCGGGAGCGCTGCTCAATGAGCCGAATTGTGCCCATCTCTGTTCTACCCCCTAACAAACTGCCTGTTATCTGACTCTCAGGTGGGGAGAAGGTGATGTGTTAACGCCTTTCACTGAATCCTCAACGCCTGTGTCTTGTCTCAGAAAATCCAATGCCAGAAGGATGGCAGCTGTCTCCTGCAAAATTCTCCCTCCATTCACTCTTGTATTATCGCAGCGAGGGTTCATTCGATAAAGATGTTATTGGATTAACATTTCCCAATTTATATTTGGAAAGACTTTTGTTCCATGCCTTTACAAAATTAAAGAAATCGGTTAGAATAAAACACCGCAAAGCGATCGATGGCTTCCTCTTAACTCCCTTGTCCTTAAATAATGTGTAGCATGTTCCATTGTAGGGATGTCTCCCACTTCAATGCGTATTTTCGTGCCATTACTTCCAGTAGTTTCGCTCCAACCCATCACCAACGAGAAACAGACAAACAAACAAGTAGTTCCGTGACGAACTATACAGCCTATTTTCATATATCCTACTTATATTAACTGCCACTATCAACATACAAAATTTCAGTTTGGTAGCTGTAATAGATTCGTAGATATTGATTACCGACTAAATATTTCGGATGGTCGAAAAGTTGGATTTTATGTATGTAGGTCCTAGAGTTATGTAATGTTAATGAAGATTATTGTGTACGTGTAGCATTCAAACTTCAATCGCATGATTAGGAACAAGAAGTAATAAGGAGATTTTAAAATTTCGCACAGCTGCCATCTTGTGGTATGGAAACAATAGAAATAAATTAGATGCCAGTGGATTAACATTCGTAAAAGGATTTACTGTACCAAGTTTCACTGCACTCGGATGGTTAAATTGCGAGAAACGTCCATGTGAATATTTATACTTCGCGTCGCCGCCATGTTGGATTTGTGATCACCAGGTTATTTAAAGTCCTATAGGTAAACTTAAATTCATAGCCCCTATGAACATAATAAAAACAGTTTCATTGCTATAATAGATTCATAGATATTCAGAGTCGCCTGAATATTTCGGATGGTCGCCATGTTGGATTGTTAAATGTATAGGCCATAGAGTCATGTACCATTGAAGGAAAATTATTGCGTAGGTTCATTAATGAAACTTTCACTTCGATCGCCTGATTACGACACAAAAAATAAAAACTTAATTTTAAAATTCGCACAGCCGCCATCTTGAGGTTATGTAAACAATTGAACTAAATTAGATACCAGTGCATTACAATGTGTATAAACATTTCCTGTACCAGATTTCATTGCGTTTGGAACATTAAATCGCGAGAAAGGTCTATTTAAAATTTTCAAATTCGCTTGGCCGCCATGTTCGTTTTGTAGTTAACCGCTTTTTGAAAGTCTTGTAGGTGAACTTCCAATAGTGCCCTTTATCTCCGTATAAAATTTCAGGGTGATACAGCTAATAGTTTCAGAGATATAGAATGCCGGTGAAATATTTCGCTCATCCGCCATCTTGTCATTGTATAAACAATTGAACCAAGTTAGATGTCAGTGCATTACAATGCGTATAAACATATACTGTACCAAGTTTTATTGCGTTTGGTTGGTTAAATCGCGAGAAACATCTATTTAAAAGTCGCAAATTCGCGTGGCCGCCATGTTGGTTTTGTAGTTACAAGTTTTTCAAAAGTCACATAGGTGAACTTCTAGTAGTTTCCTTTATCACTGTAATAAATTCAAGGGTGATATCCGTAATAGTTTCGGAGATATTGAATGCTGGTGAAATATTTTGCACCACCGCCATGTTGGATTAGTGAGACGTAACAAAATTTGAAGGGCACGGTCAAGGACGCCCGGAATAGTACTACGAACTTACAGAGTTTCATTGAAATCGCTCCAGCCGTTTAAAAGTTATTAGGGGGACACACACATACACACCTCACACACACACACACACACACACACACACACGGACAAAAGGTGATCTCATAAGCCTATTTTTTCAAAATTGAAAATAGGCTAAAAATTGAAGCAAGGGTACTTTTGATTGGAGTAGTAGCCTATAGATCGCGTAACATTACACTGCAAAATTCTCCTAGGCACAAAATGGCGGCATCTATGACGTTACGGATGACACAAAAGCTTTAAACGATTATGTGTTAATAGGGCTTTACATACAAACGCGGCTTCGATGGCGTAGTTGGTAGCATGCTGAACTGCTGTGCCCAAGATAGTGGGTTCAAACCCGGCCGAAGTCGTCGGATTTTTAAGAGCGTTAAAATCAAACAGTATGCCTTCCTTCGGGAGGGGAAGTAAAGGCGGCGGTCCCATGTCATAGATTTATGACAAGTAATAGATCCTTCCACATACTAAACTTGTGTGATGCTAAATTTCTAGGTTAGATTTCGTTAGAACGCTCTATCAAAGTTCCAACGTTCACCACTAAGTATAAGTGACATCTGGTAGCGAAAGTTGGAACTACTTCAAATTGAACGGAACTTATAGCTCACCCTATGGGTGTCCGCTTGAAGCAGCTACAGCCTCTGGCGAGCCGAACATGTCCTCGGACACTCCCAGCACTAAAGGCCATACTCTAAATAAATACATACAAACACAAAACTAACCTGAACCTTACGCCCCAGGGACCCATGCTTGTATTACAAGCAGCAATTTTCGTCCAGACAGTCGTCGGCCAATGGTTTCTTCCAGACCGTCGTCTAACCAAGTAGTGACCAATGGCTTAAGAAGAGTTCAGTGCAACTTGTCAATTAAATTGAACAACTAAAAGCAATTTATGAACATTTGTAATTCACGGCCAAACCTCACATTTGAACACATGTGACTACATCGGCAAGCAACGACGCACTGTTTGTATCTTCAAACAACTGAAAAATATGGCGGCAATTCAAGCTAGACCATCAAACAAACCAACATCAACGTTCCCACGTCACCCGTGACGTCATCGACTACACTAACAATGTATCCTCGACACGTACGTATCGTGGTATAGGCCTATACTACAATCCATTTGGTCATTTTCCACCTCACCCAAGATATGGGCTACAAAGTTTTAGCTAAAGATTCAAAATGCACAGACAGAAAGTAAGCTTCCTTTATAGGCTATAGCTAAAGCAATCTTGCCACAATAACACGGGTTACTCAACGAATTCCACATAATAATGCCCTATAGCCAACTTCCCTCTGTTTTTGCTCCACTAACTGGCAGGGGTGAAAAAGGAGAGTCAAACTAACTGTCACCTTCACTTCCTTCCCACCACGTTGTGCCTTAACTCAATTTTGTCGCGAGTTCATAATGTGTTGTGCGGAGGTGTCGTCTTCGTGGCTTCGAGGCCACAGTGTTCGCTATTTGTATGGGGTGACACGCACAGTACAAGGAAACATGGTAGCGGTGGTGTTCCATTTAGGAACTAGTGGCATCGTGGTTATCAGCCCATGGATGTGTAACCAAAGCAGAAGCAAGCTAGTAGTTTAACGTGACCATAAATCCCGTGATCAGAAGCTACCGGGCCCCGTTATAAGTATATTTCGAACCACTGCACAGTAGGTCAAAATCGAAATCTAGAATGAAAAAATTATTTATTTTCATAATTAAAAATCAAAATGTATTAGTTCTACAGCATTCTCATATAATTGCCGCTCACTATTCTGGGATATAACCGCATCTTAGTGTAAATCTGTAACCACTGTTTGAGCAGTCTGAATTGGAGGGTGAATGTAAGTGGCTGTGGTTTGGCTGTCTTTGTGGTTAGTGTGATGCTTTAAGATGGAACATGCAGCTGAAGGTATCATCTTTGTAACGTGTTTCAGTTATTAATGGGTGTAATTGTTACGTAATTTTAGCTATATTTGCATTATTATTATTATTATTATTATTATTATTATTATTATTATTATTATTATCTTGATTGGTCACATTGGACCACTTGAGTCGTTCCACAATCACTTCTTCTTTGAAGGTAGTACTGCTTGGTTCTTGCGCTCTTTCCAGAACTTTTTCATTCTTTCAGATCTGAAATCTCCATAGGCTTTCTATGTGTCATTTCTGCAGAAAATTTGTGAGTTTTAAGAATGGTGTTAATTTTATTTTTCTCCTCGGCATCTGTTATCTTAAGTCCAACTGCTTTGAGATCTTGTTGGATTTCTTGGATCCATTTTCCTCCAGTTTTCTTTCCTAGATTTCTCATCACCAGTTGGCGTACAATTCTGTTTTCTGGAAGCCGTAAGATGTGAAAAAAATATGAAATTCTTTTCTCCTTCATTGTGCTGGTGATTGGATCAATCTCACGATAGACAGTTTCATTTGGGAGAATCCTCCAGACTCCCTCAACCTGATACTTTTTATTTATGCACGTTCTAGTGATTCTTCTTTCCGTTTTGAGGAGCTGATCAGTTCTTTGTTCATTTTTAATTTGGAACAGTGTTTCACAAGCATAAGTGGCTTCTGGGAGAGTTACAGTTTTATAATGTTGGATCTTAGTAGCTATTGATAGGCATTTTTAGCCTACTTTTCACATTTTGCAAAAATGAGGAAAAAGTAGTCTTATGAGATCGATCCGGGAAAATGTCTGTCTGTCTGTCTGTCTGTCTGTCCTTCTGTCTGTCTGTCTGTATGTCTGGCTGTGTGTGTGACCCCCTATCAACTCCTAAACGGCTGGAGCAATCGAAATAAAAATTGGTAGGAGTAATGATCTATACCTGAATATCTCACGGCCATATTTGAAAATGATGTCAGTGCTACCAACTGCTGAAAAATCGCAATTGAAATTTGAGCTCCATGTTGGATATCTTGGAAGGTATGAATGGGAGCTATTTCAAAATCGGCACACATATAGATAATAATATTGCAGTTTAATTTCCAGAAGGCCATACATGGCAGTGTTGCCAAAATGATTATAAGCCTACTGATAGGTCCAATATTTAAATGCATATAACTTCTACACTATCAATTGGAATTCAACCAAATTTCGTATGTTGTATGTGTACATAATCAGATATGACTGAACGTATTCTTATGAACCACCAGTGCTGCCAACTGTTAGAAAATGCTCTTAATATCTTTTATCCAAATACCAATATATATGAGAAAGTATGCAAGCCGACAGCTTTAAACTATGCACACGTATAGTACATGACATTCTATATTAATTTGGAGTAACTTATATACGTCAGTGCTACCAACATGATTCTATGCCTGCTGCGAGGTCCAACTTTAAATACATGTAACTTCCATACTATCATTTGGATTTCAACCAAATTTCGTATGTGCTATGTGTACCATAACAGCTATGAATATGCGTATTTTTAAGAGCAACCAGGGCTGTCAACTGTTAATAAATGCTGTCTCTATTTTTGTTACCCTAATATCAATATATCAGAAAGAATGCAAGCCAATAGCTCTAAACTTTGCACACGTATAGTACCTGGCATTCTAGATTACTTTGGAGTAACTAATATACGTCAGTGCTGCCAACATGATTCTAAGCTTGCTGATAGGTCCAATTTTAAAATGCATGTAACTTCTATACTAACTAATGGATTTCATTCAAAATTGGCACAACAATAGATCATATTATTTCAGATTATGTCTGACCAATACATGCATGACACTGTTGCCAACATGATTTTACGCGCACTGTTAGATCCAATGTTTAACTGCATGTAACGTCCATGCTATTCATTGGACTCCAACCAAATTTTGTATTCTGTACCTTAAGAGATGGAACTAAGAATATATTCAGTCACCAGGGCTGCCAACTGTAGTGCTCTATTAGGCTACATTATGCCAGGTATACAGTATTTCGAACTAATTAGAAATTTCGAAATTACCAACTTAATTTCGTCATTATTCTAGATAGATCCATATCGATTAATCATTGGCATGAATCTTAAATTTTAAGAAAAGTAGGCTCTTTAGTTCGTCACGGAACTTCTTGTTTAATATATGTTGACCAGGTTAGAGATTGTGCCTTTTTCATTTTATTTGTTCTATTTATCCAAGTTACTTTTTCGTTTAAGTTATATGTTATAATTTATCCAAGATACTTAAATTGAGGAACTAGGTTAATTTTATGATCATTTATATATATAGGTCTATATATATATTTGCATTATATAATATTTAACTATTATTTTTAAAATTATATTTTCACTTAGATTTTTAGTATGTCGCGTCACTCTGTGTCACTTCCTACTTAATGTTAAAATGTAGATAAAGTCTTATAGTTTACGCCTGTTATATGATTTGTTGCATCTTTTTGCATCTTGCTTGGTTATTTTACGTTTTAGAAGATGCCGCGCCACCATTTCTCACACGTTTACAACTGTTAGAAACAGTGGAGTCGACGATTATGCCAAAAGTGGAACTTTGTGACTTTGTTAAAAGTAAATTAGGGGTAGAAAATTGTTCTGAAGAGATAACTGAATGCTCTATCCCACTCTTAGTCTAGACAATTTCTTGCATGTGTTTACGTAGCTTAAAAAAAGGTCTCAACTGATGTTTATTATGAAGTAAACAAATTATATACGTTGCTTTCACTCTAATTTAATGATTTATACATAAAAATAATTGTGTCCCCCTAGATTTCGATTTTGACCCACTGTGCACTGGGTGTGATATGTAACCATGAAAACTACACATGTATTATCCGTGAATCGCTGCTAAATCACTTTCCTCATAAAAGGTGTTCAGTAATAGCGTTCCGGGCCGCCACATTGAGCGTATTGATAGGGAACATGTGGTTTTGAGGTCACCCAAAGGTACTATGGACGTAAACATGTGCAACACGTCCAGAGTAGTTATTTATGTCTGTTGACAAAAATGTGTACACCGGACTAATTGTAATTACATGGGTATCACAAATAAAGTGTCCTGCACGGTTATTGTTAATTTGTTTTATTATTATTATTATTATTATTATTATTTACAGTAAATGTATACATTATTACACAGTTTGCACTGTAACTGACGACCATGCCAAGAACGGACCAGAGTTACTGCTTCAGTGTGTAGAAACTCAAAAGTTGGTTGGTTCTTAAGTTTAGGGGCTGCGACAACGCGGTCATGTAGACCCATGTACTTTTGGTGAGTGTAGAATCTGTCTGATAACCGGTGTTAATTGTGATAACTGTATTAGTGTGTGTTATCTGTTTTTTAATTCAAGTAAGGGCTGCAGACTTTTGAATTTTTCAAATAGTTCCTACTTTTGCCGCCAAACGCCACCGTCAACGACTACTAGTTCAGAACTTAGCTACCAGACACCACCGCAGTCGGCTCTTGGCAACGAACGTAGGGACCTAAGAGCGTTGTTTACATTCTTAACTTATACAATTTAGTCGCCTCCGTACGTAGCGGTCAGCATGGTTAGCTGCCGCCCCGGAGGTCCTGGGTTCGATTCCCGGCTCTGCCACGAAATTTGAAAAGTGGTATGAGGACTGGAACGGGGTCTACTCAGCCACGGGTGTTCCAAATGAGTATAGGGGGTTCGATTCCCACCTCAGCCATCCTCGAAGTGGTTTTCCGTGGTTTCCCACTTCGTCTTCGGGCAAATGCCGGGATGGTACCTTCTTCAAGGCCACGGCCGCCTCCTTCCCTCTTCCTTGCCTATCCATCCTAACCATCCATTACCTTCCCTCATGAGGCCCCTGTTCGCTTTGCAGGTGAGGCCGCCTGGGCGAGGTGCCAATCTCACCTCACCAGTTGTATCCACTCCGATTAGATGTCCCCAGCTCTAGGACACTGCCCGTAGCGGCGGTAGTGGTGATTTCCCTCACTGAGTCCATGGGTTCCACCAACCTGGAGGGTAAACGACTACGAAGGAGAAGAAGAAGAAGAACTTATACAATTTAGCTTCACACAGTTGTAATTAGGGGAAGGTTCTTTAACATGCCATAAATCTATGACATGGGACCGCCGGCTTTACTTCCCCTCCAAAGGAAGGCATACTGAGGGATTTGTAACGCTCTTGAAAATGTTGCCCAACAGGATGGCCTCTAAACTCGATACAAACATGGGAACGATGTGACTCTACAGACTAATACGAGGAAAAAATAATAGAGTTCAATATAGAGTTTGCGGAATATGCTTGCAGTGCATTAGTACCATACGGGAATACGAAATAACAAGTAGATCCATGAAGAACTAAATATCTTATTTACATATATGGTACTGGACTTGAGCTACTTAGGACATGAAAAATTAAAACAAGAGTTTAAAAAATTCCACAGCCGCCATTTTTAAATTCACATAAAATTCCAGTAGGCCTAAATAAGAGGTCAGTATATTAAGGCTTGTATGAAGATATACCGTGCCAATTTTCACAGCGCTCGGATGAATAGTTGCGAGAAAATTCCATTTAGATATTTAAATTTCTCGTCGCCGCCATGTTGATTTTGTGCTCATCAGGTTATCAAAACTTAAGTTAATAGCCTCTATCAACATACGAAATTTCAGTTTGATTGCTGGAATAGATTCGTAGATTCTAAATATTTCGGATGGTCGCCATGTTGGATAGTTATATATGTAGGCCATAGAGCTATGTACCATTAGTTGAAGATTATTGCGTAGGTTCATTATTCAAACTTTCACTTCGATCGCATGATTAGGACACAAGGAAAAAAACTTAATTTTAAAAATTCGTACAGCCGGCATCTTGATGTTATGTACTGTAAACAATTGAAACAAATTAGATGTCAGTGCGTGACAATGTGTATAAACATTTGCTGTACCATGTTTTACTGCACTCGGATGGTTAAATCTATTCAAATGTTTCAACTTCGCTTGGCCGCCATGTTCGTTTTGAACCTAACAGGTTTATGAAAGTCAGGTAGATGAACATCTAGTAGTACCCATTATCACTGTAAAAAATTTCAGGGTGATATCTGATACTGTTGAGGAGATATAGAACGGCAGTGAAATATTTCACGCGGCCGCCATGTTGGATTGGTGAAACGTTTAAAATTTTAAAAGCACGGTCGAGGTTGGACGAGGTAGAAGTATAAACTTACCGAGTTTCATTGAAATCGCTTCGGCCGTTTAGATTTTATTAGGGGCACACACACGCACACACACACACACACACACACACACATACACACACACATACACACCCACACTCACGGACAAAAGGCGATCTCATAAGCCTATTTTTTCAAAAATGAAAATAGGCTAAATATAAGTATAATTCACTATTGTACTCGTACTGTGTATCGCTAATAGGATTCCATTTTGGGAGAATCGCGTGCTTCATATAGCACCCACTCGCGGTATGAATAGCATCCCTGGAATACGTTATTATCAAATATGACGTTCTCTTCTCTATACATTCAACGGCAAAACAGTCCTTTTTAGGTTAATTCCCGTCAAGTTAATGCATTTCTCCTGTCCCGTGCTCTCCAGTAAGGCTCACTGCACGAGGCCGGTTTTCACGCAGTGAGGAATAAATCTGGCGCCTTGACTCCCTCGAGCGATTTATGTTGCGTCAGGAACAATATTTATTTCAAATTTTCAGTAGATGGGGAAATGGAGTAAAACTGAGATCTAGGACAAATTTCCGACTGTAGCGAGTTAACATTTTCCTTGCGCGTATTGATAAGGAAGGAAGCTTGTATTTTACGCTGTTCTTAAACATGTGATATTTGTGGATCACCTTGCCAAACAAGCTGCACAAGGAAACCAGACTTGGAACGTCCGTCTCCCTCCTTCAGATTTCATTCCTCACCTTAACCCTTTCTGGGGCAGAATATTGCATATTTTATTGTTATTTTTTTTAAATTTAATATTAATTATTTTAGACTAATATTAATTATTATTAGTTTTAATTTTTGTTTTCATTAAGATTTTTATGTTTATATTTAAATTTATAATTTGAATTTTAAAATTATTTTTATGTTCGACCCTGACTATCATAAAATGTCAGATAACTGTACTATAATGAGGCTCATTATAACACTATTTTTCATTATGAAACAGTTTCTCCCACCAATCAGAGCTCAAGAAACAGTTGTTTGACCAATTAGATAAGGATAACATCGCACCTGCCCTGAGTTCCAAGGACTTCTAAATTAAATTTCACTGCATGGCCTAGTGTCATAGTAGGGTAATCGAGGAGGCCATGGTCAAATACAAGACATTGTCTGCGTCCCATGCGCTATGTTCATTACATAAAACTGGCGAGATCTCGACAGATAGTTATGAATATTTATGTTCCAACATAAGATAGTTTATAAACATACTCGTGTCTTAATTATTGTCATTAGAGGTTCGTTGCATAATGTACTATTATAATCTAATAAGTAAGATTATAAAATTATTAATTTCAATTTTTATTAGCTTATTTATTTTTTACAACCATATTTATTTTAATTCTGATTTTTACTATCATATTTATTTTAAAAAATATATTTCATTTTTTTATTTTTTATTTTTATTTTTACAATCTCCTTAGTTTTAGAAGGTGAAGAGATAATATTAGGTTTTCAGAAATATTAACACTTCCACAAGCTAATATCGCTGAAAGATTCAACCATCACCATCTTTGACAGTATAAATTGTCCTTAGAGTTAATATAGAGACCGCTAACCTATAAAGGGTTAAAGACAGGGCACGTGTGCTGTTGCTGTCCTAAAACGCTCGAGGCCGCCATTATTTTATTATTCAGCCTTATCCTCCACGGAAACCTTGGTTCTCCAAATGGAATGCTAGCCGAAGATAGCCTACAATACTTCCCTAATCAGAATACGCTTTAATCATGGCAGTTTCCCCAGTCATCTCTTACGCTTGGTTGGTTGGTTCCTTAGTTTAGGTGCTGCGACAACGTGGTCATGTAGCCCCGTGTACTTTGGGTGTGTGTTGAATCTGTCTGATAACCGGTGTTAATTGTGATGACTGTATTAGTGTGTGTATCTGTTTTAATTGAAGTAAGGACTGCAGACATTGAATTTTTTCAAGTAGTTCCTACTTTTGCCGCCAATCGCCACAGTAAACCACCAACTAGGTCAGAAAGTTACCAGATGCCACCGCAGGCGGCTCCTGACGACGAACGTAGGAACCTATGACGTTAGTCAAATATTTAACCTATATATAATTTAGCTTCACACAGGTGTAATTAGTAGCAGGTTCTTTAACATGCCATAAATCTATGACATGGGACCGCCGGCTTTACTTCCCCTCCGAAGGAAGGCATACTGAGAGATTTTTAACGTTCTAAAAAAATCGGACGACTTTGGCCGGGTTTGAACCCGCGATCTAGGGCAATGAAGCTCAGCATGCTACCAACAACGCCACCGAAGCCGCTTCTCTGTAGGCTACATAAAACTCCGTATGGTTCGTGTGACAACATTTATTTTGGTGACATCAATCATTCTTTGCGTATGTGCGATTCCGAACGCAACAGGCTACGTTCCTCAAGAGGAACCGGGACCTGCATCATCACTTTCCAACTCGCATCTCTACCCTACTATAGTGCGGGACAAATCATTGCAAGCCTGAAGGACACGCGTAGTCGGTGCGGTGTTGTCCTGTACGTTATCGTATCCAGCACTCGACTGAAGGTACGGTGCAATAGTATGGCAACACCGCCCGACGCGGGGTGGAGAGCGGAGCGGAGGGCCCCTTGACCTTCAGGCTTGCAATGGTTTGTTCCGAACTATAGCTACTCAGCACCGAGTGACCTACCTGGCAGTAATCCAGTATTTGAAGGACAATGACCTCTGCATATAGGTTTTTGTGCGTCTCTCTTTTTTGTTTTCGACAGTGTTATAATCTGAATTGTTTGTTTGCTTCCTTTTGCAGGTACCTGCTTCTACTACACAACAAATACTCAAAACATGGATAATACGCATAAATGGCAGTGTTTTATATTATAACATCTCTGTATCCTTCAATTTTCATTATGTGGTTGGTTGTATGGCTTACACGCCAAATACCATTTATTTTAAAAAGAAACCTTGTGATCATAACCCACGGGGTTCCTCGTTACGTGGAATTTGGAGCCACCGGATTTGATAATTCGCCTGGAAAATCCAACATAAATTAATCTGGAATCAAACCCGATCCATCTTCACGAGGGTCAAGTATCTTAACTGATCAGTTCTGAAGCCCATCTGTTATAGATGTATTAGTAGAGTTAAATGTTGTCTCCTTTCTGAGGTTTGGACAGCGTAGCCTTTTAGCCCCGTGTATTTGGGTGAGTGTGGAATTTTTGTCTGACAACACGTGCTATTGTGTTGTCTGGAGTAGTGTACGTAGTTGTAATTCAGGTGAAGATTAGTGTCGAGTTACGCAATCTGCGTATACAGTATGTAGAAAACTTGGTACTGAATATAATCCATTTCGTTGTATGACATTAGGAATACATTTATTATATGAGCATTGCAATTACACATATTTTCTTATTACAGATCAAAACAATCGTCGCCATAGCGACCACACAGATTGTCGGGTGATGTAGGTTGATCGTTGCCAAACCCGCGCAACCATAGTTCCCACTCCAGGAACTACTCTTCCCAGATTCACGACAATTAGGAAGGAGGCGGCCGTGACCCGTGTAGTTGGGTCTGTGTTGAACTTTTCTGATATTTAACCTAGGCTATAAGCAACACTAACATTTATCCCTTTATTGGCTAGCTGCGTGGCTCAGCGGTAAAGTTTTCACCTGCTGGTCCCAAGGTTGCAGGATCGAGTCCTGGCGAAGTCAGCTGGCATTTGAAGGTGCGCAAATACGAGGGAGTCGTGTCAGTAGATTTACTGGCACGATAAAGATCCCCTTCGGGACATAATTCCAGCACCTCGGCGTCTCAAAAATCCCCAATAGTTAAAAGGAACGTAAAACCAATAACATTAACATTATCTCCCTTTATTTGTGATATAAACCCGTTAGACAGCAGTTGTTTATTTATTCATTTAGTATTACAGTGGTCATGCAGCCCCGTGTACTTAGGTTTATGTGGGATCTGTGTGATAAACTGTGACATTGTGATAGCTGTAGCAGTGTATGCATTTGTAACTTGGGCCAGGATTTCGGTAGGTGGTGGCCGTGGCCTTAATTTTTTGTACATCCCAGCATTCACCACGAGTAGAAACGGAAAGCCACTTTTAGGGTGGTTGATGAAGGAATCGAACACACCTCTATTTTGTTCTGTCTCACGAGGCTGAATAAACACAGTTACAGCCCTCAGACCAACATTAAATTTCAAGGCAGAGCTGGAAGTCAACACTGGACCTTTGCGGTGACAGCCAAATGTGCTAACCACTACGAAACGAGGCGGACTGTTAGAAATCACTCGAGGAGCAACAGGTTTAATGGATACAGGCTATTGTAAATTTCAATACAGCTGTCAATATTAATGTGCGTGACTCATATGAAAACTCTATCGATAGCACAGTGATATATTGCTAGCGTCAACCATTTATCTCGTGAGAGGTGCAGCATACGTGTTAACCGTTACAAGGGTGCCTCACAGGAAATGGCAATGCCTCCTGCGGGGATTCATGATTGATTTCAAAATTAAACTTAAAAACTTTAAGACTTAGAAACTTAGAAACTCAGAAACTTAAAAACGTAGAAACTTAGAAACATAGAAACTTTAAAACTATAAAACTTTAAAACTATAAAACTATAAAACTTTAAAACTATAAAACTATAAAACTTTAAAACTTAACAATTTTAAAACTATAAAACTTTAAAAATAAAAAAATTTGAAACTTTAAAACTTTAAATTTAAAAATTTAAAAACTTAAGAACCTAAGAACCTAAGAACCTAAAAACCTAAAAAACCTTGAAAATTTGAAAACCTGAAAACCTGAAAACCTGAAAACTTAAAAACTTGAAAATTTGAAAACCTGAAAACTTCATAAGTTGAAAACCTAAATACCTAAAAACCTAGAAACCAATAAACCAAAAACCTAAAAACTTACAAACTTATAAACGTATAAAGTTATAAACTTATAAACTTAAAACGTAATAAACTTATAAACGTATAAACTTATAAACTTATAAACTTAAAACGTAATAAACTTATAAACGTATAAAGTTATAAACTTATAAACTTAAAACGTAATAAACTTATAAACGTATAAACTTATAAACTTATAAACTTAAAACGTAATAAACTTATAAACGTATAAACTTATAAACTTATAAACTTAAAACGTAATAAACTTATAAACGTATAAAGTTATAAACTTATAAACTTAAAACGTAATAAACTTATAAACGTATAAACTTATAAACTTATAAACTTAAAACGTAATAAACTTATAAACGTATAAAGTTATAAACTTATAAAAGTATAAACGTATAAACTTATAAACTTATATATAAACTTAAAAACCTTCAAACTTACAAACTTACAAACTTACAAACTTAAAACTTAAAATCATAAAAACCTATAAACTTACAAACTTACAATCTTACAAACTTACACACATACAAACTTTCAAATTTACAAACTTACAAACTTACAAACTTTCAAATTTACAAACTTTCAAATTTGCAAACTTACAAACTTAAAAAATTAAAAACTTAAAAACCTAAAAGCTGAAAAACTTACAATACCTCGCTTTTGTGTGGAATACGAACCACTGGACGTGACATTTCACCTCAAAAATATTATGTACATTAACCGGAAATCGAACCCAAGTTCCATCCAGCTAAACATTCCATATAATTCTTCTATAGTAAATGAACTCAAAATCTATTACCTAATCTTAATGTCTACTGCCCATGTGTTTCATCGGTGCGTCAGTGGTAGGGTGTTCGTGCTGTGATTAGAAGATCACCGAATCGATTCTTAGCCGAAGGTCGTAGTAAGTCCACGGCATTCCTAGACTCCAAGAGAAGTAAAAGATCTCTCTCTTCACATTTGGTAACAACAAGAATAAATTAAGTCACAGGCCGTCGAAAAGTCATCCAGTTTTGCTGCCAGATAGCAGTGCAATCGGAACGTCGACATTGGAGAATAAATCGCATAGTCCGCTAAACCACACCCATATAATTCTTCTATAACTCAATTACAATTATCTAATCATAATTAGTGTGTTCTGTCACAGAAAGAACAACAAAGATTAAAGCATTGATCCCATGTTGTTGTTGAAGGAAGCGGAAGGAAGCTTGTAGTTTACGGTGACCGTTTATCTCGCGATCATGAACCACAGGACATGGCATTTCACTTCGAAAATCTTACATGCATTGACTGGGAATCGAACCCGGTCCACCTTGGTGATAGGCAAACAGTTTGACCGTTGTGCCACCACGCTCTCTGTTAATGTTGAGACTGTAGCAATTATTGTAATTATTTGGGTAGGTACCCCATGCCTTGAAGTACGGTATCATCCGGGTATTTTCCAGGAGAGAATGTGGATTAATCCGGGCAAACCACACTCAGGTTGGTCGCAGTCCGCGCCGGAATTCGAACCTACGATCTCCAGCCAATCCCAATGAAATTGAAATTAATACGTAAATCACCTGGATGTCAACAACTCAAAAGATGTACGCATGATATGAGGTCACACGATTGTATTATTTTGGCAAAGCATGACAGCAGTTGCAAGACTTCATCAAGATATACTCGCGATGCATCTAATTAGGCTAGGCATCCAACGTTTAAAATGAAGCATTGGTCTTATGGCGCGTTACGACAGGGTTGCCACTCCATGAGGGGAGGCAGTACAGAGCGCTTCGAGTACACTTTCTGCACATTCAGCGATTGTACAGTGACGAAGACTTTAAATTAACTACTGTATAATAATACTAATAGTAACATAACACACACAACGAAATTAAATTAAATTAACTATAACGTATGCTGAATGTAACATAAAGAAAACAAACAAAATAAAATAAATTAAGTGCAAGCACCCAGAGGAGTGCGTCAGGCCTCGGCAGCCGGCACAGTCCATATCCTCGCCGCTAGATGGGGGCTCCATTCATTCCATTCCTGACCCGGTCGGAGACTGGAAGCAGGCTGTGGATTTTCATTTCAAGTGCAAGCACAAGGAAATGAGTGTAGTTTCGACTGCAGTTAAAGTTGAAGTACGTTATTAAAAAAATACTCCTCATTGGCTTACCTTTCATGATGACAGCAGACAGGCATCCTGTTCGTCATCACAGTCAGTTGATTCAGAGCTGTCACCCAGATTGATGAGTAGAGGTTCAATGTCATCCTGAATTTCATCGGCTTTCCACATGTCAGACTCGATTTTTTTTACATGCTCGACACAGTCTTTCCATTTTTCGGTTGTCACATTATTAAATCCTTCCTGTATCAACTGCTCCATATTTTTTTACGTTGAAGTTAAAATTGTTCATTTAAACAGGATGTTTGACCTGACTCCATACTAATTCAATTGGATTTAGTTCGCAATGATAAGGTGGAAGGCGTAGAACTAAATGACCCATTTCCTTAGCCATTTCACCAATGTTGTATTTATCGTATTTATATTTCACACGTTTAATAATTTCCATTAAATGTTTCTTCAACATATGCTCTTCATACGGCTCCCCATGTGACGAAAGCCATTCCTGCGTTTTTCCTTTTTCCATGCCGAAGTCGGAATAGCCTCAACTTTACGACTGTGATATGACGCATTGTCAATAACAATCACAGATTTGGCTGGCAGGTTAGGTAGCACTTGGTGTTTGAAATAATTTTCGTACGTTTCACCATCCATTTAATCATGCGCGTCTGCGGTATTCTTTTTGCACAGAAATACTAACTGCGAGCTGGGTACAAATCCATTTTCATTTCCTGTGTGGACTATTGCAAACTATCCATTCTTGTGCGTGAAATACGTAAAATACAACACGTTAAATTTAACAGAACAGCTGCACACACACTCAATATAGAGACAGCTGTACTACTGAAATGCAAGCTCGGAGGGCACAGTAATAAAGCTGTGAGTAGCAAGCTGCACCGCGCGCTCTCTTTCGAAACTTTATTCTTATAATGTGCGGTCAATGAACAGCCCGGCATGTGTAAACAATTAAACCTACACTCCGGGTAGGCAGGTAAAAAACTTCTTCCAACATTGCTCTACAACTCTCAAACTGACATGACATGGTTATCTTTAAAAATAGAAAAGTTGGCAGCATACGAACTTTTTCAATGCTGCTATGCAGTTATGAGAGAATATTCAAAAGTTTTACCTACATGTAAACTATGAATATCTAATGTTACTAGCATTTCTATCAAGTTTACGTAGTTCTAATATAGGACAATAAAGATCGGCAAAACATATTTCTATCCGAATATGCTGTTTTTGGACAAAGACAATTTTTCAACTGATATGGCAACAATGGATTGCTAGAAAATGACAGCGTCATACATGTTTCACGTGCAACAGAAAGAGAGAAGAATATCCCTATCTAACCAGTGCTTCATTCTAAACTTTGGATGCCTTATAGAGACCGGAGGTAATATCGCTGTTGATTCATTTAGTGGCTTTGCGATATCGTGGTACTTGGGTGAGTCTTGAACCTGGTTGCTAACCTGCGTCATTGTAATGACTTTACAAGTGTATGTAATTGTCATTTGCAGCTCTTCAGTCTGTCAACAAGATTGTGCCCAATGAATGCGCGGGGTACGAGATATAAATAAATAAATAAATAAATAAATACCCCGCCCATTCACTGAGCACAATAGTGTTGACCGACTGAAGAGCTGCAAATGGCAATTTGTACAGGCAACACTGAAAAGAGTGGCTTCAAATCTCTACAGTGTATGTAATTGTAACTGTGGGTTGGATTTGGGTAGGAAGCGGCTGTGGCTTAAATTTTGGTACCATCCCTGTATTCACTTGTCGTAGAAGTGGGAAACCACGGAAAATCACTTCCGGGATGGCCGAGATGAGAATCTACCCACCTCTTCTCAGGTCTGAGTCAGGAAGCTGAATTATAGCCTTCAGACCAAAATTCAATTTCTCGGTTCAGCCATGAATCGATCCCAGACCTCCGCGGTGGACTGGAGGTAATATCTAATGAGGGCTTGTGGAGGGCAACCGATGAGTAATCAGCTGATTAAGCAGCAAACAGAGCAGCTAGACTCTGGATTTTTATATTATAAACCATAGATCAGCACTTCGCCCAGGCGGGAGGGGGGAGATTGGGAGGGATAGGCAAGGAAGAGGAAAGGAGGCGGCCGTGGCCTTGCGAGAGTGGGAAACCACGGAAAACCACTTCGAGGATGGCTGAGGTGGGAATCGAACCCCCTCTACTCATGTGGACCACCCGAGGCTGAGTAAACCCCTTTCCAGTCCACATACCACTTTTCAGATATCGTGGCAGAGCCGGGAATCGAACCCAGGACCTCCGTGGCAGCAGCTAATCACGCCGGCCTCTACACTACGGAGGCGACCTAGGCATAATAATAATAACTCGCTACCTCTGCCTCGCTGACATTGGGAGAGGGAGGGTTCGAATCTCACCTAGGTCGTCTTAAAAATGGCTTTCGTGGTTTCCCATTCTCACCACTACGCAAATGCTGGGAAGGTTCCTTTCAACAGATCCATGGACGATATTCTTCCAAAATCCCTTCCCTGACCCTTCATTAATAAGATCCAAGTTAGCTGTCACATTAGCGATCGGCCTGTCACCATCCCCAGTTGAAATGAAAATCCACAGCCTGCTTCCAGTCTCCGACCGGGTCAGGAATGGAATGAATGATGCCCCCATCTAGCGGCGAGGATATGAACTGTGCCGGCTGCCGAGGCCTGACGCACTCCTCCGATCCCCAGTTGTATCTGCTGTTAAAGTTTGTTCAGCTCCCAGCCACCGTCCTTGCAACGGTAGAGGAATGATCCCTCGCCGAGTCCGTAGATGAAACCGAGCTGGAAGGATAAGCAATTTAAAATATATATCACTATTAGCCTATTTTCATTTATGAAACAAGTATTTCCGTGAAGAACTAAATAGTATTTTTTCATATATCCCACCAATATTAATTGCCTCTATCGACATAGGTACAAATTGTCAGTTTGATTGCTGTAATAAATTCGTAGATATTGACAACCGTCTAAATATTTTGGATGGTCACCATGTTGGATTTTTATATTATAAACCATAGATGTATGTACTATTACATGAAGATTATTGTGTAGGAGTTTTATTCGAACTACAATCGCATGTTTAGGACACAAGAAATAAAAGCGGGATTTTCAAATTCCGCTCAGCCACCATCTTGTGGTTATGAAAATAATTTAAATGAATTAGATGCAAGTCGATTAAAATTTGTATAAGCATACACCGTATCAAGTTTCACTGCGCTCGGATGTTTAAAACGCAAGAAACGTCCATTTCAATATTCAAATTTCGCGTCGCCGCCATGTTGGATTTGTGCTCGCCAGGTTATTGAATGTCCCATAGGTGAACTTATGCTTATAGACTCTACACAATTACAAAATTTCAGTTTGATTGCTGTAGTAGATTAATAGATATTGAGAACCGTCTAAATATTTCTGATGGTCGCCATATTGGATTGTTATATGTATAGGCCATGAGTCATGTACCATTACAGGAAAATTATTGCGTAGGTTCATTATTCAAACTTTCACTTCGATCGCATGATTACGACACAAGAAATAAAAACGTAATTTTAAAATTCGCACAGCCGCCATCTTAAGGTTATGTAAACAATTGTACTAAATTAGATACCAGTGCATTGAAATGTGTATAAACATTTGCTGTACCAAGTTTCATTACGTTTGGATTATTAAATCACGGGAAAAATCCATTTAAACTTTCAAATTCGCTTGGCCGCCATGTTCGTTTTGTACTTAACCGGTTTTTGAAAGTCTTATAGGTGAACTTCCAGTAGTACCCTTTATCTCCGTACAAAATTTCAGGGTTATACCGGTAATAGTTTCAGAGATATAGAATGCTGTGAAATATTTCGCACAGCCGCCATCTTGAGGTTATGTGAACAATTGAACTACTGTAAGTTAGATGTTGGTGCATTACAATGTCTATAAAGATATACTGTACCAAGTTTCATTGCGTTTTTTTTTGGTTAAATCGCGAGAAACGTCTATTTTAATGTCCAACTTTGCTTGGCCGCCATGTTGGTTTTGTAGTTATCAGGTTTTCAAAAGTCACATATGTGAACTTCTAGTAGTTCCCTTTATCACCATACAAAATTCCAGGGTGATATCGGTAATAGTTTCGGAGATATTGAATACTGGTGAAATAATTCGCACAGCCGCCATGTTGGATTGGTGTAACGTAACGAAATGTGAAGGGCACGGTCGGGGTCGCCCAGAATAGTGTTATGAAATTACCGAGTTTCATTGAAATCGCTTTAGCCGTTTAGAAGTTATTAGGGGGACACACAAAAATCCCTCACACACACACACACGCACATGCACACACAGACACGCGGACGAAAGGTGATCTCATAAGCCTATTTTTTATAAATGACAATAGGCTAAAAATAGGCTTATGAGATCACCTTTTGTCCGTGTGTCTGTCTGTGTGTGCGTGTGTGATTCGTGTGTGTGTGTCCTCCACCCACCACCCCCCTAATAAAATCGAAACGGCTGAAGCGATTTCAATGAAACTTGGTAAGTTCATAGCACTATTCCGGACAACCCCGACCGTGCCCTTTAAATTTTGTGACGTCTAACCAATCCAACATGGAAGCTGTGCGAAATATTTCACCAGCATTCAATATATCCGAAACTATTACCGATATCACCCTGGAATTTTGTACGCTGATAAAGTTGAAGTTCACCTATGTAACTTTCAGAAACCTGGTGACTACAAAACCAACATGGCGGCCAGGCGAAGTTGCGACGTTTAAATAGACGTTTCTCGCGATTTAACCAACCAAACGCAATGAAACTTGGTACAGTATATCTTTATACACATTGTAATGCACCGACATCTAACTTACAGTAGTTCAATTGTTCATAAAACCTCAAACCTCAAGATGGCGGCTGTGCGAAATATTTCACAGCATTCTATATCTCTGAAACTATTACCGGTATAACCCTGAAATTTTGTACGGAGATAAAGGGCACTATTGGAAGTTCACCTATAAGACTTTCAAAAACCGGTTAAGTACAAAACGAACATGGCGGCCAAGCGAAGTTGAAAGTTTAAATGGATTTTTCTCGTGATTTAATAATCCAAACGTAATGAAACTTGGTACAGCAAATGTTTATACACATTGTAATGCACTGGTATCTAATTTAGTACAATTGTTTACATAACCTTAAGATGGCGGCTGTGCGAATTTTAAAATTACGTTTTTATTTCTTGTGTCGTAATGATGCGATCGAAGTGAAAGTTTGAATAATGAACCTACGCAATAATTTTCCTGTAATGGTACATGACTCTATGGCCTATACATATAACAATCCAATATGGCGACCATCAGAAATATTTAGACGGTTCTCAATATCTACGAATCTATTACAACAATCAAACTGATTTTTTTATGTTCATAGGGGCTATGAACATAAGTTCACCTATAGAACTTTCAATAACCTGGTGAACACAAATCCAACAAGGCGGCGACGCGAAGTATAAATATTCACATGGACGTTTCTCGCATTTAGGCATCCGAGAGCAGTGAAACTTGGTACAGTAAATCCTTATACAAATTTTAGTCCACTGGCATCTAATTTATTTCAATTGTTTCCATGACCACAAGATGGCAGCTGTGCGAAATTTAAAATCTCGCTTCTTACATCTTGTGTCCTAATCATGCGATTGAAGTTTGAATACTACACGTACACAATAATCTTCATGTAACAGTACATAACTCTAATACCTAAAAAAATCCAACATGGCGACCATGCGAAATATTTAGTCGGTTCTCAATATCTACGAATCTATTAGTCTATAGCAATCAAACTGAAAATTGTATATTGATCGAGGCAATTAACATAAGTAGGATATATGTAAATAGGCTTTAGTTCTTCACAGAACTACTTGTTTTATTATTAGGACCATTAAGGACCGTGAGAGCTGAACTGTTTGTCATTTTGCGGGCCCATTAAGATTCTATCCTTTCGGAGTGCGCTCTCTTCCATGTATCCGAATGAACATGCTTCGGATGAAATGTGACTTCTTCTTGATGAGCATGTTTAAGCTTGTGTTTGATGCTGTTCTGAGTTGAATGACTGTTTCTGAAATTCCGTACATTAAGAGGTCCTTATCGATCTCCTAGAGCCAAGGAGATATTATTTTGAGTAGGATAACAAACATTAGGAAATTCTTTCAGTTGGCAATCTGAACAGGTGAGCGTGAAAGATTATTATTATTATATACCAGAAGAGGTTCTTTAGAATCCCCTCAGTATTATTTATTTATCGTATGGCGTTTATTGCCGGGAGTGTACGAGGACATGTTCAGCTCGCTTGAGTCTGTAGCTGCTTCCAGCGGACACCCTTAGGGTGAGCTACAAGTTTCGTTCAATTTCAAGTAGTTCCAACTTTCGCAACCAGATGTCAATGATACCTAGTGGTGAACGTTGGAACTCTGATAGAGCATTCCGACGAAAACTAACCTAACAATTTAGCTTCATACAAGTTTAGTCTGTGGAAGGATCTTTTACATGCCATAAATCTATGACATGGGACCGCCGGCTTTACTTCCCCTCCAAAGGAAGGCATACTGAAGGATTTTAACCCTCTTAAAAATCCGACGACTTCGGCCGGGTTTGAACCCGCTATCTTGGGAACAGCAGTTCAGAATGTTACCAACTACGCCACCGAAAATGCTAATCCCCTCAGTCTTTGTTCGTGTGAATGCACAACAGTATAATGCATAGGATTGTATGGTTAACACTTTACAGGCCTAATTTTAAGCCTATTTTCATTTATGAAACTAGATGTTCAGTAATGAACATATAGGCTTCTTTCTACTAAATGCATGGGTATAGTTATAACTCATTGTCCTTTTCGAGGAGTATAATTGAATGTTGGTTGTAGTAGCTGAATAACAACGCGCTATATTATACAATGATTGAATCCTCAACTGAATTATAAATACACACACTAATACAGCCATCACAATGGCACAGGTCAGCAGACAATATTCAACACTCACCTAAGTACAAGGTGCAAAATGACCATGATGTCAAAACCTCTCAAATGAAACAAAACAACAACAGCGTCCAACCCAAATCCATCCTCGTTCAAAAGAACACACACATACATCACAGTGACAGGTTGTCAGACAACTTCTATACACACCAAAGTACACGGGGCTACATGAACACGTTGCCACAAAGCCCCTAAAGAATCGACGACGACAACAACAACAACAACCAGCAGATTCTACCGTGTTTCAACGACAGCTTCCTACACAAATCCTTCCTCATTTACTTTACAAGTATACACACTAGTACAGACATCAGAGTGACACACGTTATCAGACAACTTCTTCACACACCTAAGTACACGGGGCTACATGACCATGATGCAGAAAAGCCCCTAAAGAATCGACAAAAACAGAGTCTACCACGGATCAAGGACAACGAATTTTAATCGCTGTAGTCCAGTGTTGAAGTATGTGCTATATATAATACTAGCAGTAGTGCGAGGCTTCGCCCGGTGGATTTATTTGTTTTATGGATGATAATGAATACTACTACAGAACTGAGGGCTGAAAGATAAGGATCGGAAAGCACCAACGCTTATTGCAGCTGATAACCTCAGTATACTGCACCAACACCATCGCCCTTATACAGAGGCATACTATTGTCATGATGATAACTTTTTTAAGGGGCCTAAGAAATCTTTTTGCACTTATTACTCCCCGTGACTGCAATTTATAAGCAGCTCACAATTCTGCACCAGAACACTGGTAGGGGCGACGTGATGCAGCCCGCATTGCTTGGCAACAATAAACTTACGTATTATTGAAGTTGTTCAGCAGCGCTTGTTCTTCCGACTTTTTTTTTCCTTTAATCGAGTTTACCCTCCAGGTTGGTGGAACCCACGGACTCAGCGAGGGAACTCACTACTACCGCCTCTACGGGGAGTGTCCTAGAGCTGGGAACATCTGGTCGGATACAACTGAGGAGGTGTGATCAGCATCTCGCCTAGGCGGCCAGGGGAAGATTGGGATGGATAGGCTAGGAAGCAGGAAGGAGGCGGCCGTGGCCTTAAAGTCGGTACTGCACCCGAAATTTGAATGTATCATGATGAAAATTATGATATTTTTCGAGCTCCATGATAACATTTAACATTGAAATATAAATCCTGGAAGTTGGCCCAAGAGAGTTTGTTAGCGAACGCAGATAGTGGGAGAAACCAGTCACGTGATCAGAGACGCCCCAGAATATTCTCGATAATTGGAAAGTGCCTAGCAACAAGGCATTACCGCGCAATTTTATCAGTTAATTGTTATAAAATATATAATTGGATATATGCTCCCAGCCAATGAGAGGAGGGTTTATGGAAGCAGATATGGATTTTTACCTAGTTAATGTGATTAACTATTCCATTTAAGCCCTATGTAACAATTTTACTCCATTGAAATTATCAAGAAAATTAAGAGAAGATATTAGTACAACTTTAAATGTCGCAAAAGGGAAGAAATTCACTGTAATAAGCTTTATTACAAGTGCGCGTCAATAATTACGCGCGACCAACAATGGCGCCGAATTTCAGGCAAGGAAGAGAGGGGACGGCTTGAGGAAGCGTTCTTCTCTCGACTGACTTTGAAGGTACAAGACGTGTTACCCGGGGTAGTTCATTCCCGTAGACACTATACCGAGTGCGGTCTTACGCTACTCGGGAGACGGTGCCGAGAGCGGCCAATAGTTAGTCAGAGCCTCGCTGAAACTAGGTGAAGTTTAGCGAAGGATTATAAGTCAATAGCGAACAAGTGTTCAACTTTTCTAAAAGCAAATTGTATGCAGTATATTCATCCAGTTATAAGGATTCAATACAAGAAGATTTTAAGAAAATTCATCGAGAAATTCGACAATTTAGGACAATTTGTATTGCTAAAGAAAGTTGCGTATCTCGATGCAGAGAGAAACATTTTAGTGCAGCGAGACTTCAACATAGTCCTTTCACGCTGCAGAAATAAGTGAGTAAAATGATATTGTATGAACATTGAGACTTTGTTTTATTGGAGCACTAAGATGGCTACAAACATTTATAAAGTGGAATTGGTTTATAATACTTTGAGTATGAGGGAGATGATGGATTAAGACTACTACGCGATTGGGATATGCCGATTCAGAATTGTGATTAGCAACATGGAACAACGTTAATGAGCAACGAGAATATGTATAACATCTAGAATTATATAATGCCGAGACAACATAATACATTATGTACACTTTCAGCTAGTACATTTAATGTATATTAATGTACATTAATTCTCGACTATGAGCTGATATAATCTTTCATTGACCAACCGAATGAACATTAACATCTACGATAGTGATTCGATGTACAACTTACAAATTTATTTGTAACGATGGAACTATTACGAATATATTGCTCGATAATGATGGAGGACTTTCGAGTGATGTCGGCGATTGAAGAATCATCAGCGGGAAAACAGAAGACAGAAGATAAAAGGCCCGATGATTGTTCGAGATGGAATCCATGTTCGAGGAACGAGGTTCGACGTCCGGAGGAGACGAATATGCCGGGAAGGAAATCATTCTGTTCCCGAGGTCGCAGTTTTTGTCCACTGGCGTTGAGCAGATTTGGTTTCAACAATTCATGCCTGGGAGATGATTCAGCCAGGTAGTTTCGAATACCTGATGATGAGCTTCAGTTGTCTACAATACTAAGGTGGAAATGTTTTGCATTATCTAGTAGTTTGAGTATTTATGACGGCATTTGTGAACAACAATTCTCCATATTTAATTCATGTACTGTATTTTCATTTCGAAGTTTATTGAGTTTTATTCTACAAGATCGTATAAGATGATGGTCATTGGTCATCTATATTAAATATTAATGATTCAGTTTCTGAACTGAAGTCAGTTGTTTGAGAAATTTATTTTCCGTTGGGAAAATCTTTAAGGAAGTTATTATTCGTCGATTTTCGATTTTTATTCAAGATTCCAGACATTTTGTCTTTGATATTTTTAGTAAATTCATTTTGTTTAAAATGAATTGGGCACTCTTTTTGTAAGAAGTATTCATAGTTAGGAGAAGAAATCTACGCGTGATATATTGTGAAATATCACCAAATACTACAAACATTTCGTCGATCTAGCAAGTTATATTCGTTATGATTACGACGTGAAGTTAAACATTTATGAACATTCTTTGTGTAGAATGAAGCTACATTCAGTCGATGACAAAACGAATTTTAAGTTGAAGAAAGGCTTCGCCCTTCATTAAATGTAAATTATTTGAGACATATCTTTTGAAAGATAATTCATCCGACTATAGGAAAGTTAGATCCTTATTGAGCGATGAAATAACACGAGTTGTTATAAATACACAAATGTAACACTACGTTATTTGTCAATGTAGTATTGCAGACGTGTATATTTATATAAATGACCAGTATGAAGAAACATGTAATTATTTTTATTAAATGTATAAAGACATGGTATTTTATACCATAGTAACTTCGATTAGTAAACCTCAGAGGTCTAACAATATAATCGTTTGAGAACGATACGTTGTATTAGTAGAGCAGATATTGCTGTTCATTTGTGAGTAATGGAATGTAACAACGATGTTATCAATGCTAGGAGGAAGTAATGCCAGTACTGTGCAACAATTGTTGAGAACAATCGTGTTGATGTCATTTAAGTTTTGTAATGTGATATACGAAGGTTTCTTGCCGTATAAGGATGTTTGTGAAATACGCGGGTGATTCCGTATTAATTGTATTGAAGTAATGCAGTAGGAGTAATGAAAGCATTGTTGTATATTAGTAGAGTTTTGTAAGACCCTTAAATGTGATTAGATCTGTGACACGAAAGTCGTTAGAAGGCGGAAATTCGTTGTGAAGATATCTTATTCTTGTCTATTATACTATTATTAAATTTCTATTAAACCTGGAAATGTAACAACAATATGAACTAATCTTTGCTGATCGGTCATATTTATACCGATGATGACTATTAACATGATTTTGACATAAATTGGTATAGCATTTGTAAATGAAAAAGTATGGAAGAAGATAACTATACCAGAGAAAGCGTTAATAATTATATTAACGAAGTTACATCGTTAAAGAATGGTTCTTTTGAAACGATAGACGTGTAAATAGTGTATATAAATATTTCCATTTGTTTAAATTGAGGGTTTTCATTATTTATAATACTTAATATTTTTTAAATGTTTTCGAGATAGATAACAGTTTGAAAGAGCGAATGTTTTTGATGTGAGTGTTTGAAGTTAGCTATGATTGTTGTATGTATGAAAGCTTCGTCGATCATGAACGACGGAAGCAAGCGTTAGCAAGAATGTTTTGTAGTTTGGATGTGTTTAAACGAGAAATTGTCTTAAAAGAGGAAGTTTTGCAAATGTTATTATTTGAAATACGAGATGCTTTAACGCACTTCATTTTTACGTATTCTGTATATCAAGAGGGTAGTCCATGCCAGGTGGCAGACAAGCTCGCCCCATTATAAGCAAGGCCGTGAAACAAATGAGCCGAGATATTGCAGGTGTGTGTGTAGAGGAATCTGGCAGCTGAGTCACAGCTATTATTTAATAACCAGTTCAGATATGCGGAAGGCACGCACCGGAGAAATGTATACGTTTGAAACGGAATGTCTGTCTCAAAGCAGAGCCAGTAGAATGTTTAGATTATTTTATAATTTTGTAGAAGGCAGAATCTTTTTATTTTTTAACCAGTTATGTTAGCGTGTGTGTAAGGAGTTTTGCCGGCAGCAGTGGCGTGAATGAATGTTTGTATTAGGGTGTTATTTTGTTAGTAAGTGTTATTTAGTAGGCCTATTTATTAAAAAATATATATATTTTTATACGCCTTGTCTCGTATATTGTTTTATCCCAAACTACCCCCCAACCAAGGGATTAAAACATATTTGGTGGAGGCGCTACTACCACGCACAATAAGGGTAGGACTCAAACAACGAGCCCTCGTGGTAGAACGAGCCGTACCACAAGCAGCCAAGCGAGACTAAATTTTTTTAAAATCCTACATTACGTCCCACACTTTTTCTTTATTACACGGGGATTTGTATTATTACACCCTCCCCCACCCTCCCCATAGTGCAAGATCGGTGGAAATTAAATGACCACGTTTAGAACCACACTAAGGGACTTTGCGCACCATTTGTCGGCTAGCACAACTCCACTCCTGCCGAAGTTAAAAATTAAGAACAGTGACTTGATAGATGATCACACTGCAATACAACTCATTAGGGAACTCGAATTAAAGGCAGCAGAGATCCGCGCTCAACACCCTGCAGCGGCAGCACAAGTCACACATTTTACACGATCACAGACAAGAATCACCAATATCCAGCGCTAGTGAAGCAGATTGCTTGCCAACACTCCACCCCTATTGTTGCAGCAACTGCAAATCACAGAGCAGAAAACTGATAATCTGCTCGAGCGCATCACACAGTTACTAGATACAGACACTGTTAAAGCAGACAATCACACGACAGAGGCGGTCCTCGATATACACACTATTTTGGAAACGGTGAAACAGGATTTAGACAGGACTGTGGACGTAGTCAAATCCACACAGTACGACAACACACCATCAATCAGTGACGATATATCAGGTGACGAGCCACCTGGTAACGTAACACACGTGTGGTACACGGGGAGCGAGGCTAATTCCCCTCAAAACAACACAAGCACCCTGTCACGCGATAGCGTAAACAGATTAGAACCTTTACACGACCAACGAGTGACAGACGAACTGGAAATGAACAGGCACACAGAATACCCCATGATCCACCCCACAAAGTTCACGGGGGAAGGCCAGGATCCCGAGGAATACCTCAAGGCCTTCAATAGAACGGCTCGGATCAATGGCTGGAGCGATGAAGTCAGAAAACGGCTCCTCTCTGCATACCTCACAAAGGCGGCCATGACATGGTATGAGCTTCATGAAGACAACCTAGAAGATGCCACATGGGAGGAAATCACTTTATTGTTGAAAAGTGAATTCCAGCTCATACCAGATGATGAGGACCTGTATGACCAAATTCGACAGAGGTCACAGGGACCTAAAGAAAGCGCACAGTCGTACGTAAACGCAAAATTACTGATGTGCGACAAATATAACGCAGCTATGACAAATAAACAGAAAGTTAAGCTGCTAATGCAGGGCCTTAGACCATCCATCGTGGACAAGTTATGCATCATGAATAACCCCACGGTCCAACACATGCTGAATAACATTAAAACAATAGAGGCAGGAAAAAAGATCACGGAAAAAGCTACGGAGAAAGCCGTGAATCAGCACTTTCATCCACAAAAGGACGACACTAGTCAGAAGATGGATGAATTAGTGGACAGGATGGAAAAGTTAACGATAGCTGCCATCCAAGCAGGCGGCAGACCGCCTAGGGGTGAACACACAGACACGGAAGAGCGCTATTATCCTGAAAGGGACAGGGGGTACACGGAGAGGAGACACTACGGGAGGGAGGAAATTTACTACCCTCCACAGCGGCCAACAACACCACATACACAGGACAGGCCACACTACCCTCCGCGGTACTCACCGGTATCATACGCGGACGTAGAGCCGACATACCCCTCACGGCGACCACCATCCCCGTACACACCGGAGTACTACCCTGAAGAGTACGAACACAGCATCCCCCGGCGAAGCAGCCCGCCACCAAGCAGACAGGGCTATGCTGCCCCACAATACAGGGCAAACAGGGAGTATCGGGAAAACCCGCCCCCAAGCAGGCAAGGCTATGCAGCCCCGCAATATAGGGGAAATGGGGACTATCGGGAGAACCCGCCCCCACGCAGGCAAGGCTATGCATCCCCACAATATAGGGGAAATGGGGACTATCGAGGAGACCCACCCCCCATCAGGCAAGAGTATGCATCCCCACAACACAGGGGAAACGGGGAGTACCGGGAGAATCCACCCCCAGGCAGACAGGGGTATGCACCCTCCCAGTACAGGGAAAAGGGGAATCGCCGGGAAAACCCGCCCCCGCAGCAGGAGACATACACCCCACCCTGGCGGAGACAGGAAAACGAACCACCGGGCAATAACCGCCAGACAAAAACCCACAAAAGGACGGGAAACCAGAAACACATTCCCAAAGGGCCCGGAACACTATCCCCTCCCCGACGAACACCCGAGGGAGTTCAGGGATGAGGTACCCCGCCGGGCAGACAGGGGGGCAATACTTCCCACACCTAGCTACCCACTGCAAGCGGGGAGTTGGCGCAACCACCCCGAGGGGGGGCGTACATACAGTACAGGGAGACGAACGCCCACGTTTCCAAAAAACGCTTAGACGGGGAGGTTCGGCCAGCTGATAAAGCGGCTGAGGTTCCTCCCCTAACACAACACCAGAGAGGCCCTTCACCTAAACAAACTCGTAAGAGCAAGGGGAAAAAGCAGCCAACTAAAGCCAAGGTTGACGATCCGCCCCCGGGCCGTTTCCAAACACACCCCGAACAAGGAGATGGCTACTGTCTGTTCAGGGCCATTAGCTTCATAGTCCGGAACACCGAGGATCATCACAGGGACTACAGACAGAAAACGGTCCAACATATCCTGGCCAACTGGAAAGAGTACCGGGATTTTGTATCGGACGAGCGGGAAAACCCATTCCAGACCGGGGCGGACTACCGAAAATACATGGGTAGGGACGGTACCTATGCCGGCGCCGTAGAGGTGACCGCTCTCGGCAAGGTACTAAAAACGAACATACACGTGTACACTGACGTGCACTCGCCCCCGCTATTCACGACCGCGGGATTTGACAGGGACCTACACATACTGTTTACAGGGAACCCTAGGGCGGGGCACTATGCGCCCCTCACAATCACGCGCGAACAGACCAAAAGCAAACCCACACCCTCCAAACTGGAAACCATACCCCCTACACCACAACACGGGGCGGGAAATGACCCCACACAGGCGCAGGGCGCGAGCTCACTCGGCACAGGGAAGCCAGCAACAGGAGTCGAACTCGCGACCGCCTGGAACAAAAAACGGTGTAACAAGTGCAAACGTAGAGTCACATTTTCAGACACACCTTCCCAGGAGGGAGAAAGGAACAACACACCTACACAAAAACTGGGAACTGTCAATACATTAAACGTTCGCCAGGATCCCCGTATTTTCACAGCGCGGGCAGTAAAGAGAGCAGGCAGCGTACTGAATGGACACATTTCGCTGACCGAGGCAAAGAACTCGAGCCAGGAATTAAACCGAGAGGCCAAGCGTGCCAAGTACAATAAGCGGCCAGCACCATGCCTTCCCAGCACAGATGTTACGCCAGTAGCAACAACAACAACATACACCCTATACAACACATCTTTGCAGGGCAAAGGACTCCAGGTATCGGCACTGACGATACACGCCAGCATAAATGGCCACAGGGTGCAAGCCCTAATTGACACTGGGGCAGCGGTAAGTTGTGTAAACAGAAAACACGTTACCGAAGGCCAAATACACGGTGTCACGGGTGACATCCGACTGGTAGCGGCCAATGCTCAGACGCTAGAAAACACGGGGGTGGCAAACATACACCTCAGGCTAGACCATTTTGCCACAACACACCCCATGTTCGTTATAGAACATCTTTCGGCGTCAGCCATAATTGGCATGGATTTCCTCGCCAAGTATGAAGCTAGCATAAATTTTGCTAGCGGTAAGATGCTTTTAAAGCATGACCAGAGGCTCACCACACATCCCATGTTATACACCAGAAACACAGATGGGATTCGAGCGGAGCGAGAAATCCACGAGCACCAGGCCTCTACATTGCACACAATCAGCAAACACACAGACACACACACAGATAAGGCGGCCAATCAGACTCACAGACAGGACCTGACACCGGAGCAAAATAAAAGGCTCACGGAGCTCCTGGAAGCCAATAGGGATATCTTTGCCCATTCGATGAAGGATCTCGCAGTGACAGACCTTATCGAACACCACGTCACACTCACCAGTGACCGGCCAGTCCACCAGGCCCCCTTCAGGGTGAGTCAGAAGGAGAGACACGCCATCGACACTCAGATCACAGAGATGCTCGAGGCGGGGGTCATCGTCCCGGTAATTTCGAATTACAGTGCACCGGTCTTGCTGACCAAGAAACGGGACGGTTCCCACAGGTTCTGTACTGATTACCGTAGGCTCAATAAGTTAGTCGAAAATGACAGTTATCCACTACCAAGGGCCGACACCTATTTGGATGCCCTCGGTGGGGCTAGCTGGTTCAGTTCGATGGATTGTTATAGTGGATTCTATTCAATCCCCGTCTATGAACCGGACAGGCACAAGCTGGCGTTCGTTACAGAGAACGGTCTATATACCTATACAAGGTTACCAATGGGCCTCCGTAACGCCAGCCAGACCTTCCAAAAGCTAGTGGATAAAACATTTTCAGGGCTAAAATGGCGTTCAGTATTAGTCTACGAGGACGACATAACGGTCTTCTCCAACATCTTTGACGAATATCTCGTACATTTGGAGGAGGCTTTCGCAAGGATTAGAGAGGCCAAATTAAGGCTTAAACCTGCGAAATGTCAATTTGCCAGGCAGCAGATTAACATATTGGGCCATATTGTCAACAGAGAGGGCATTATTCCCGACCCAGCGAAGACTGACGCAAAAACGGGCATCCCAATGCCCACAAATTTGAAACAATTGCGCAGCTTTATTGGGCTCGCCTCTTATTACAGAAAGTACATCCACAGGTTCGCACACATCGCCCATCCCCTAACCGAACTCACACGTGAGAAGACGCCCTTCAGCATTAAACAGGAACACATAGATGTCTTCAACACACTGAAGCAACTATTGACCTCACCACCATTACTGCAACACTTCCATAGTGATAGGCCCACCTTTTTACACGTGGATGCCAGCCAGTACGGGCTGGGAGCGGCCCTGCTACAGGAAGATGCAGAAGGGCGCATACGGCCAATAGCTTACTCTAGCAGAAAACTAACGGCCGTCGAGACTAGATACTCTGCCACAGAGCGGGAAATGCTGGCATTTTCATGGGGAGTGAACTATTTTCGGGTATACCTCTATGGTATCCAGTTCACGGTACTGACAGACCACGCGAGCCTGCTTATTTGGGACAAATTCAAAAACCCAAATTCGCGGCTCAATAGGTTTATATTCCGCCTGTATGAATATAACTTCGTGGTCAAGCACAAGAAAGGCGCTACACACCTAGATGCAGATGGGTTGTCTAGGCTGCCAGTAGCCGACCCCCCAAATGACAGTAAGGACCACGAATGGGACGACATGCCCACTTTTGCCCTGACGGTGGTTAACATCAAGCAGGAGCAAGAACGTGATCCATATTTGAAACAGATTCTAATGGCATTAGAAAACTTGGATAAGGTGGATTCCAATTCCTATTCGACATAGTCACACGATATGGCCTATTCCAAACCCTACTATCCGATAGAGGTACTATTTTCACCTCGAGAGTGCTCCAACAGTTTTGGAGGTACTCAGGATAAGGGCATACACGACCACGAGTTTTTTCCCACAAACAAATGGACTCACGGAGAGTATGAATAAAATAATTGGAATTGCATTAGCCAAGTTCACGGGGGACACAGGGACAGACTGGGATGATTATTTGCAGCCCATTACATTTAGCTACAACACTTCCATATCCACGGCCACAAAACACTCTCCACACTTCCTGTTGCACGGATATACACCTAGAAGTCCCATAGACAACATATGCATCCCACAGGACACTCTCCCAGACAATGCAGCCCGGCTAGAGCACTTGCAGATAGCTCGCATGGACGCCAGAAAGAACATAGCCGCGGCGCAGAAAAAACAAAAAGAACGGTACGATCGGCAAAGAAAGGCCGTGGAATACACACCCGGGCAATTGGTTATGGTTTCCAATTCCGCCCGTAAGAAAAATGTGTCCGAGTTCCTCCTGCCACGTTGGTCAAGTCCCTTCAAAGTCTGTAGGAAGGTATCTGACCTAAACTATATCGTAAACGTGCGCCATGGACGCAAACTCATCAAAGACACTATACACGCCCGCCGTATGAAGGCATATCACACCCGAAAAACAACACCTACACGTAAAGGCGGGAACACTGTCAAAAGGAAGGGAAATGATTCCACTGGCAGACGTGAAAAGAAAGCCAAGAAATAGCCTTCGAAACCCGATATCCTCAACGGGATACGAACCTAACACTAGCAAAACTGTCCCGGAGACGCAAGCCCAAAAGGCAACAGGAATGATTAACCTGGACAAAGACGGTCTCGAACCCGCGACCTCCTGAATACCAGGAATACAAGGTCAGGTAACTATCCAATTGGAGGATAGAATAATAAGGGACGGTTAAACCAAAAAATACACGCACAAAATAATAAAATCACCTCCGACACCTAGTCACCAAACACGCAACTAGTGGCCCGGAGACACACATACATAACGACATCTAGCCACCACTAACAGGAATATATTCGCCCCACGCTTACAACGACACAAAATTTGGGGACACAAACATACAGAGAGGAAGTGTCTTTTCCATTACGGGGAGCCAAGACGCGCTGTATACGCAGACATCAGAAAGACGTGTCAACAAACCTACACACATTGTCTTGGCACATATGGCGAGCGGGCCGCCCGAGAAGCAAGCAAAGGATTTCCTGCACGGTTGTAACTTAATACCATCGCCAGGTCAGCGATAAGACACACACATAATCATGCGACCTTCACCAGCCGCAAACAACCTACGAGCGCTCTAGCTCTGGCTATAACACACACAGTGATTCACGCTGTTTTCAAAGCTGGATAACTCCCAAAGTTAGGGTACGAGGGTCGTTCCGAATGGCACAATATACCCACACTAACGTATATTTTCATACGCGTGGCGCAAAAATACAATACACGTACCATGGGACATAAAATACAAAAATTGTAATACCAAAGCCTTAGTCCAAGGCGTGAGCAACCACACAGAAACACAATACAAACGTGCCAAAAAAGAAAGCTAAACAATGGCATTTTTGGCGCGAAAACACAATCAGAAGCCACACAAGGGACGCACAAATCCCAACAGACAACGCAGACATAAGACACGGAGCATTACTCGGGATCGCGGGTCCGAATGCCCAATAAAAGCGGACACCGTGGAAAAGAAGAACTGTCGACCGACGAAAGATCACTTACAGACAATTACACGAGTACCATCGCACAAATAGCATCCATACACCATCCCCTACAGAAAAAACCATAGGGTCTCATGCAGACACTGTTCCCCATAGAAGGAAGCCAAGAATGGAAATAGGCATTAGACTGTTTAAATTATATATATATAAATGGCATGTTATCACAGAGTACACGCTTTAAACATGCACTAGAGGTGGCAAAGGCATTGCAATAGGACCGTATACAAGTACATAAGCGGTTGAGCCACACAATTATAATAACAGGGAGGTTCTTTAACATACCTACAGGAGCATAGATTCGTGCCAAGGTACTCGCTACAACAGCCTACCCAAGGCATTAGCGACCCCGGGACTACCAATAGGGGCCTACGGAGACCACAACACACTTTCCTTTGAACCATAGCGCCCAACACCTAAAATACGGGGGGACGCCACTCTCACAGACACAAAACAGGTAACACCACATTTTTATGGCCAGAAATCATGCCAAAATTTCGATTACCCCGAACATGGGCAATAGACTTCTTAGACATGAATTACAGATAATTACACAAGGCAAAGGTCTTGCGGAAGAAATATCTACACAACATCGGTAGCAAAAACAGGACAGATTAACACATTGGCCCTCCCGGAATGTCAAACAATGTCAACACACGGACATTGGCAAAAGTCACGTTCCGTCAGCCGCCATACGTAACATCAGAGACTTCCCGTATACAAGGACATGAAACAAAACACAACAAAACACTGAGTTGCGAATTCTAGCGCTTTGTAACACTGCTGTCGGCAGACACTCTTGTTATAACGGAAGTGACAATGAAATGCAGACACGACCACAAAAATAAACAATAATAATAGCATACAGTTGACACAGGATTCAGCGCTGTTACAATAGGTATAACATTTTGCAATGTACAGATACTATAGGCCGGATTTATCTTAGGGCCACAGGAGCATCTTTACAAGGATGCTAACAAGCCACACGCGCCACCTGACAATCAGCTATGCGACACACGATAAAACTTATCCGATAACAGCCCACCCGCCAGCGTGCTGTAGCGGAACGCAACCACACACACGCAGCTGCGCTAATCACAGCTACGGCCACGTCCTTCCCACACGCGCCCACTAATCAGGGGCGAATACAGACAGATTCCCTGAGGGAACAACCCCCCTCCCCCAATAACTACTTCTCTTTTTGTTTTGTTTTTTATCTTTAAAGGAACCATCATAGGCGATCAGGACATGACCAGTTACACTCACAATCACTTGCTACCTTAACATTATAAGTGAGAGACCACATTAGGCCGTGACGTCACAGCGTCACCGCACTTAACCATCCCAAGGAGCGGTTATAAACCCAATAGTGACCAAGTGAGGATGACAGGAGCAGAGATGGATAGCGCCATCAGAATGGCCAAAATACTAGCTACGGGATACTATCCTAGCACCCCTCTCCCTACATAACCTGTCACTAACAACACTACTCAACACAAACAAACAGACACATAAAAACAGCTAAACTACATGACAAAATATACATCGGGGTTGATAGACTTCATGCGTCTACCCAAAGAGCGGGTACACTACACCCTGGTTCTAAATGCCCACACCCGAGTATTAGGGGTGAGTCGGAAACAGAATTTAGCATAATGCACATCTCTATGTAAAGAGATGAGGCCGCATTTACACTAACAAATATTTTCTTACTAAATAATCCCGCATGCAAGGGACATAGAATTATTATACCCCGGACCATACTTATCCTCGAATGAGAGCGGATACGCCTCATATCCATCCTCATGCATGGAATATCCCACCCACATACCAGGGATATCATTATTATTATTACACCTGCATGGAATTTTTAAAATTTTTGCACACCTGGGAAGTACCCACCCCGTCCACTCACTGTAAGTACATCCTAGCAGCATCACCGGCTTCCGGACACCATTAACATGGAGTCCAACGATGCGCAACCCTCTCCTACCACGCTTTAAGCCCATCCACCAGATAACACCCCCGGATCCTAATAACAAGGGACCCAACGCCATAAAAACCTATTAACGCTTCCAAGAAAATTACCAAGGCATTATCGCTGGAAATCCGACATGGCAACTACAGACCTGAAGTAGTCCATGAATTTAGAAGATTCTACAACCCCAGAACACTTAAAAATTTACATAATTACACAGTAAATTACTTACATATCACACCTATTTTTTAAATAAAAAAGGAATCTGATATTACGCTGAACGGTGATGAGAGTGTAAACAGAAAGGCAGAGGCGCCACACAAGAACAGAGCTGGGGAAGGGGATGATGAGGCCTGCCCCAGTTAACTCAATGACCCAGACTAAATAACAGACGGAACTACGTAAGGTTGAAGCATTGATGGCCTGGCGCGGGCAAACGCCAAAACCGGGAGTGCGTCTAGCCTACCCCCTCGGCATAGGAAAGTTACACCCACTATGCGCCACGGTCGTCGAAGCCAAGACCTGCAGGGGAGACTTTTTGACGGACGGGGGGAGAATTAGCCAGCTCCGCACCGGACTCAGGAGATGAGCCTAGGGACGACCACATTAGGACTAGACTCCTAGTTAGTATGTAAGTTAAGTAGAGCTTCTATGGCGGGAAGTTAGTCTTCCACTCGCAGAAGTGAAGAAGAATCTCAGGATTCAGCGGGACCAATCCTAGATTCGCCAAGTCCTCGTCCCGCGTGACGGGGTGAAGACGACCAAATAAATGATAATCAACAAATAATGAATAATATACATGAAATATGAATAACATGGAATGAATGCGATCATTCGGTCCCGTGCCCACATAAATGGCTGACAGCGAGTCACCAGAGCTTAAATGGTCACGCACCGGGCGGCCAGAGATATTAAATAGGTATGCAGCGGGCTGCCAAGAGGGGTTCTCGTGGGCAAACCCAGCAATGATAAATATATCAGCAAATCACCAATGAAGAATGATGGCAACATCGGCAAATACAACGGCGATGAACAGGATACCCGGCGAGGCGTTTGCTCTTCAGCAGCGCAGTCGCCCGGGACTTTATTAATTACTATTTACTAATTAATATTAATGTAATGTCGACAATTAGGATTAAGACGGAGGGAACTACGAGGCATTGTTGGGTTCCGGTCTCAACAATGTACTACAAGGGCCCCCGTTAGTGAAAACGACCGGACGAGCCTCCATCGAAATTCTAGTGTTTAAGTTACAGTGCCATTTTAAAGGTCACTTATATATAAGCAAATTCAATAAGCGCTGTTGCTAAATAATAGCACAGCACATTTCGGCATTAGATTAAGGTTCACTCGGCATGTAAATACAGCATATTCTTACATTTAAGTACTAATTAACATAATTTAAGGCATTTTTTTAAATTAAGGTAAAGCCGCTTGGCACCTGGTGACTAAAAATCCGTTACCAGGGTAAGCCCGACAATACGTTAGGTTAAATTACATTAAGATAGCACGATCGGCACCTGGTGACTGGGAATTCGTCACCGGGGTAAGCCCGACAACATATTAATATAAATAGTATTAAGACAGCACGCTCGGCACCTGGTGACCAAAATCCGTTACCAGGGTAAGCCCGACAACACTAGGCTAAGATAGGTTAACAAAGGCTAACCTAGAAGTAAGTTAGAAGTCAGTGGCGCCACACTTAGTTTTATAAATTAAGCGCTGCCAAGAAAATGTTTCATACATACATGTAATGTAATGTAATGTATTGTCATGTATTGCTAACAACTAATCCGCTTTCCCAAACACAGGAAAACCAGGGAGCAACGCATCCACAGATGTACAGATGTACAAAACAGAAAAAGAGTTGCCATTAATACATTTTTTTTACAGATAACAAGGAGCATGAGCATGTCTATTGTAAATATATTTCCCACACCAAATTACACATACCCTTATCTCTGTCACACAAACACACTGCTCCTCGCCGTTCTTCAGTCGCGCCAAAAAGGTGACGGCGCCGCGATCAGCGACGTAAGGTGACGTGGGGCACCGAGCGACGCTGACGCAAACACACGTATGGATACGCTTCAATAATAAGCAATATACGGTAGCCAGGGGCGGTGCAGAGATTGTGAGCACCTACCCTCGCTGCCAAGGTGAATTTTTCCGCCCACGGGGAAAATTTCCGTAAGGTAAGGTTAACGGCATGACCACTAACCCACAGCCATAGGTGAGAGGTACCTACAGCTCAGCGAATAGAAAAGTGAAGGGAGAATGAGTAGACAGACGAGAGCGCTACAGAAGGCCTAGAGAATGAGATAAGGTACCAGCCTCATGAGCAAAGCGGTCTAGTAATAAGATTATTATTTTATGTTATATCATGCTTGTAAAACAAAATATAAACCCAAAGCGTACACAAATATATATTAATGCTCAAGTGTAAGCCTACGCACATAAACTTCCAGTATGTCACGCCATTCAACACTGCCATGATGTCAACACTGAATACACTGTTTTGTTTTTTTCCTTTCTACTCTACTAACGCCCTAATTTGTGAAGGTGTCCCGTTTCATCCCAAAAACAATTAACCATTATGATATACCCCTTTAACTTATACCCTGGGACACCTGCTTTTTCTATTCTCTTCCATCTTTTAAACTATACACTGCAGGGAGCAATTTTTTCTCCATACAGCGCCGGGCGGCACAACCATCCGTCCAGCCATGGTCTTTTTTTCCTCCCTGGATAATAACAACATATATATATATATATATAACGTCAAGACCATGCATTTTTTGTACCTTTATTATTACTATGTCAACTTTCAAAAATGAACTATGCCAAATTTACTATGTATAACACGTATAACCCAAAACCTACCCCTCTGAGCACATGCTGAACTCACATCAACACAACATCGACACACCTACACCAACACGGAAGAAAAGAAGAAGAAGAAGTACAAGGAGCAATCAAGAACAAACCATCACATCGACGCGCCCACTCTACTTCCAGTTCGCGGGGAAGCGAACTAATCGATGAGGGGGTCTTGTACAGGCCCGGGGGGCAGTACCACCTGGGATCCACCCCCCCATCTTTTACCAAAACCACCCCAACTGGCAACACCATAAGACCAGAACATTATCCATACACAGCAAGAGGCGGCCACCCAGCTCGGGAGGTTAGCCAACTACTTGCAACACATACATAAACATCTACATCAACAACTATCTGGGGCAGCTACAGTGACGTAATGCTGACCACGCAGCACCTAAAAGTATAAGAAGTGGAGTCCTAACTGGAGCCATTATCTGTTATACAGTGTGCGTCGCCAGCGGCACTAGCCGACGTCTGTTCCAGTTTCATCATCAGGTGAGAGTCAGTAGTGCTCAGAATCCTTTATTTTGTGAACACCTACCCCTAATTTGTACACACCAATTGTATACTTGTCTACCTTCCCCAAGTGGGACTTACCAATTTACATCTACTGACCAAATAAACACATGGTCAGTAAACCACACTTGCATTTACTAATTACACTCCTCTTCACGTCCTAATACCCCGCCTGACCTTCGTCACGATTGTCCGTGACCGTAGTAGCCAGTAATTGCTTGGTCAGACTCCATTGTGCTTCCCGCACGCGACTGGACTGCCTAGCATCGAGCCGCTGACATTGCACGTTTATTGTTCCGCCCAGCTGGCAGGCCAGTACAGTAGCCTGTATTTAGAGACCCATCCCCCAATAAACACTTGCATCTTTGCAGGAACATCCCCTAGTGATTAAACACTAAACAACACACTACACTAATAAGCTCTCCCAGCTACGGGAAACTACACTCATTTAGGAACAACCTTCCAAATAAGCACAGTAACACAAAGCGTGTTTTATCCCAAACTACCCCCCAACCAAGGGATTAAAACAATATCTTGATTATTCTATAAATGGAGACGTGTTATGGAACAGCCTAAAATAGAGAGGTTGTCTATTTCTTTCCAACAAAGCCCTGAGATATTAAGGTAAATTTGTACTCTACCGTATAAAGCTAGTTTGTTTTTATCCGTAAAATGTTCCAAGCCTACTGTGTATAATCCTGAAGAACTCGTTGGCGTGATTGCGGTAGTTCATTAGCCGGGATTTCACCTTTTATAATCCAGCTTTGCTTTGGATTGACCAGCGAGTATCTTCTCGCTTTTTACTTGTACAGTACCCTCCCGGCATTTGCCCGAGGACGAAGTTGGAATCCACGGAAAACCACTTCGAGGATGGCTGAGGTGGAATCGAACCCCCTCTACTCATTTGGGCCACCCGAGGCTGTGTAGACCCCGCTCCAGTCCTCATACCACTTTTCAAATTTCGTGGCTGAGCCGGGAATCGAACCCAATACCTCCTGGGCAGCAGCTAATCATGCTGACCGCTACGCTACGGAGGCGACGTTCTTCCGATTTACTGAACAAAAATCAATCTTTATGGTTACCTGAGAGGTGTAGCATAATGCTACATAGCCTAAGCTATTCCTCTTGTATCTGGCTATCATATACAAAAAGAATTTTTCGAATCCGACTGGTAGTTCCAGAGATTAGAGCGTTTAAACACACCAACACACAAACAAACTCTTCAGCTTTATTATATTAGTATAGATTTTCGATTGCAAATACACACTATATATGCTTAAGATTATAACGTGTGAGTAGTTATTAATCATAAAATATATTTTAAAAATCAAGTAAAAAATTGAAGCCGTTAGGATTGGAAACTCAAACCTTAAGATTTGGAGTCTAGCTCTCTAGCACGCAACCACGCTGCCACACATGCCCACTACACCTAGCAACGTAAACAACAGCTTTAGTAAAATTGCCTAGCACATTTGTTTTGGCTTGGAATGAACGATTTTTTGAGTGTCTTAAGCCGTATTTTATTAACCATTTAATACTAAATTTGTGTTACTTAATTCAGTACATTCCTGGAAGACTATCAAGCTACTAAAATATGGACTAGCGAGCAAACAATAGCCTCCATTAAGGTCCAACGGGACGGTACGGTTGGTATAATATTCTATTATAAGATGTTAATATGCTACGGGTCGCCTCCGTGAGGACAGTTTGAAAAAAGGAAGGAAGCTTGTAGTTTAAAGTGATCGTTAATCGCGAGATCATGAGCCACGGGGGACAGTTTAAACCATCCTCTGTACGATAAACGGATTTGGTGAGACCGGGCCTTGTTGAATCGTAAGTAACGGTTAGGCTATAATGCTTGCATTATTCATACATCCGCTATCTTGAAACTATTTGGCTGATGACCTTGTAGTTTAGGCAAAGGCCACTTCCCACATTAAGGTATATGACACTGAATTTTTGTTACGGTGATCAAGGCCACTACTAGAAGTTTACCTATGTGACTTTCACAAACCTGTTAAGTGCAAAACGAACATAGCGGCCAAGCGAAGTTGAAACATTTAAATAGATTTAACCATCTAAGCTCAGTGAAACTTGGTACAGCAAATGTTTATACACATTGTAATGCACTGACAACTAATTTAGTTCAACTGTTAAATAACCACAAGATGGCGGCCGTTTTTATTTCTTTTGTCCTAATCATGCGATCGAAGTCAATATTTGAATAATTAACCTGCGACATAATCGTCATCTAATAGTATATAACTCTATGGCCTACATATATAAAAATCCAAAAATGGCAACCATCCGAAATATTTTGATGGTTGTCAATATCTACAACAATCAAACTGAAGTTTTGTATGTTGATAAAGGCTATGAACATAAATTCACCTATGGGACTTTCAATAACCTGGTGAGCACAAATCCAACATGGCGGCGACGCGAAATGTAAATATTTAAATGGACGTTTCTCGCGATTAAACCATCCGAGCGCAGGAAAACTTGGTACGGTAAAAGCTTATACAAATTTTAATCCACGGACATCTAAGTTATTTCAATTGTTTTCGTAACCACAAGATGGTGGCTGTGCGAAATTTTAAAATCTCGTTTTTATTATTTCTTTTGTGTCCTAATCATGCAATTGAAGTTTGAATAATACACCTTCTCAATAATCTTCATGTAGTAGTACATAACTCTATAGCCTACATATATAAAATCCAACATGGCGACCATCCGAAATATTTAGAGGGTTCTTAATATCTACGAATCTAATATAGTAATCAAACTGAAATTTTGTATGTTGATAGAGGCAATTAGCATAAATAGGATATATGAACATAGGCTGTTCAGTTCTTCATGGAACTACTTGTCGTTCTTCTGTAATCAAAAAACACTGTGTGAAAAATACTGTAAGCGTTTCATAAATTGGATTGAATGCTAGGAATAATAATATAATATTATTATTATCAGTAGAAGTGCCTTTTTTCATTAATGATTCATCGCTGAATGCAGAAGTAGTAGAGCGTTTGTGAAGTGGTCTCTTTGTACGCAATTCTATTGTATCTGCCATACACTGCAATGCATGCATGCCTGCCCCAATGGAGTGAGTGCATTACCCCTACTTCCCCTCACCTTTATGTATGAATATTTCCATTCAGCGTATCTGCCATAGTCAATTTCAGTACGTTTGATAGTTCCCCTTTCAAATTAGGCCACCACTGTAAGAAAGAAAGGTACTAGCTCCGATATATGCAGTTCGAATTCCATCCTGAATACAATTTTCCTCGTCTTTTTCACACTGCCTGCAGGCAATGCCGTGTGATACCTAAATTCAAGTGCCGAGGTATCTATCAATCCTAGACCCTAACAAATATATTGAACCCTTAATATGAATGCTGCATATCAATGTTTCATAGTTTATTTATTTCTGACTGGAATGAAACGTTACTTCTATTGCTGAAAACACCTGCTATGTTTTGCAATAAGCTTGGTACCTGTGATGAGCGTCATGAAGACGGGAGCTGCAAAACTAGACATTCTTGAGAACAACAGCGAGGGTCGAGTTAGGTATTTACGACATTCAGAAACACAAGGAGATGTACAGTTACTTTTGAGTTCATCACACTGGCAAAGCTTGGGGACGCGAGTGAATCAGCAGTGAAATATGTCATTGTCTAGCAACGTGAAACAGAGAAGCCTTCTGTAATGTAAGAGAAAGAGATACTTTTCATATACGCCCAGTAGGTGTGGTTTGCACAAACAGCGCGGGGCTGAAGATTGAGTTGACGAATGAGGTGAGATGACGCTTTGATGCGCGGGTTCGTGGCATCATAGCAAAAACAGATCAGATTTGGGGGGAATCAAATTGAAAAAAAAAACGGCGATCGATTTGAATTCCGAATGATAGAATCGTGCAAATCTCTTTATAGCGAGTGTTCTGATGTAAATTGCGTGCCTGTAGATAATTGCTTCAAAAGTTAGCTATACGGACTGTTCCCACTCCTAGTATTTTGCCAAATTACTATAAATACTGTGCGAAGAACTGGTGAGAACATTATTAACATTACAATTCTACGGACATGGTCCACGACACTTTGGTACAGGTCTGCGGACTTAGAAAATGTTATACTGTCTGAGTACAGATTCGAACTTAGTAAATTACGTCTGATGACGTGCGAACATGCATATTTTCAAAGATATTATTTCTACTTCGAAAATTATCATGTCATATCTAGTTGGTCATTGGTTTCTTTTTTGTGTAGTCCGAGCATTGTAAAGCGTGTGCAATTAATTAGATAGCTATACCAGCTATAGATAGGGTCAAGTTAATTGCTTAATAGGACTCATGGGTGAAATTAGTGATCCACGTCATGCGTGAGATAAATATACTGAACTAATTTGAATTCTTCCAACAGCAAATTCATCATCTGGAAGACCATGGCGACCAACACGGACGGAAGGATGACTTTCGAATCCAGGATCACCCTCATATTTACTATGGAGTAAATAACGCAGCTAGGGTCATGGCGGGCGATATTCATTGATGTTTGCACCAGGATGAGTACTCATATGAATTAATATCATTTATATTAGCTAGTTTGGTTCATGGGAACTGTGTGTATATATTTTGTGTGTTGAGTTAGTTTTTGTGTGATAGAGTAATTTCACCAACTACTATTTATTAATGAAGCTCATCGTGGCTATTTTATATTTTATTTTGTTGTGTTTTGTAAATAGACAGTGTATTAGAATGTGCCAGCGGGTACATATTGTGTGTCATGTGATATACAACAAGGATATGAGCTGTGAAATTGACGATAAGCGGAGATTGTATTACAGTAAATTAAAGACATATATGGGGGAATTGAGAATTTTATTTGCTAATTTCGGATTACACTGGCTGTGAATAATATGCGACATTGCACATTTGATAGCAAGAAGCCGTCTGCTTCTATGGTAAAGATTTGAATTAAATTGATCACAGAGTTAATTGTGAGTGTTTTTTTAACACGTTGGTTATGTTAGCAAATTCTTTGATCTGGCGCTATTTTATGGTGGAAATGTATTGTCATGTCGAGGTGGTGTCTATGTGAGTTATATTCTGAGCTGGGTTTGACAAAGATCATAAGCCTGTATGCTGCAATCTTCGACAGTGCGCACTCTATGGAGGCGCTACCACTGTCGATATTCTTCGGTCTTGAAATTCCTGAGAGAATTTTTGGGACACATTGGTTTGTGTTGTGATCACATGTATTTCAGGTAGCAGTGAGTCTGCAATTCTACGGTTCTCGGAAGCTAGGTGCTTTCAGAGGCAAATGTTATTGACATATCTGACAGTTGACAGATGAATGAGGTATTCCACTAGTGTGCATGACCAGATTAAAGATAAGGGAATTTGTGGCAATTAGTGCCCGGGAGACGAAGGTCTGTGATCTAGAGATAAATAATGAGGTAAGCCTGTATGATTGTAAATTAATAGGTGATTTAAATGAGGGTGTTCTCCGCGTCAAAAACACACGTCATAGCTGATGTTGATATAATTTTGTTGTTTCTTTCAGTTAGTGACTGCCTGAATTAATTTGTAAATTCTTGTTTGTACATATTTGTGTATGCCTGTGTCCAAAAATTTAAGGGAGACAAACGGTCGGCCCAGATGCGTGTGTTTAAATAATAGTAACGATAGGGATTCTCTTATTTGCTTGTATGACCTCTTTTGAGGCAGCTTTTATTGCGTGCTGAGGCACTTGGATGTAACTTCACTTTGAAGTTTGTAAATTAATATTTGTAAGGGTAGAGTGGTCGGTTGATTTATTTATTTTGTTTAGCCATTTGTTAATTTGTAGTTTCCAGGACCCAAAGCTAGTTACACAATTACGGAGTACGCAACTTGCAGAATGGTCTAATGGGAGCGTATTTCGTATAAATAGTACTCATGACTATCAAGCATATGTTTTTTTCATCTACACACGCACACAGAAATGATGAGTTACGTACTTAATCCGAGATATTATACAACATGGATATGAACTGTGAAATTGTATTTTGATGCTGAGTGGTATTTATTTATGTTTTATTCCTGAGGGAGTCATTATGGGAGGTTTTGTTATTATTATTATGTGTCTAAATTAGTTATTAAAGTTGTTTTGTATTAATCTTGTTTCACTTCTTTCTATCTTAACTATCCTTATGTCACCTTGATGTTATTGAAGCAAAAATATAAAGTTACCGGCCTCATGAACATGAACTGGACACTACCCCGAAAAGAGTCTTGTTTCATGCTTCTTTCAAGGGGACAATATGCTCTGATATTAGTATTATTATGTTATCATTTGAAGCGAATTCTCCCAATATATAGAAGACGTTAAGCAAATGACTCAATCAATTTTTCTTTTGGTTCCTCTTGTTGTTCCAATAGACTTTCATTCTTTCTGAGAAAGCTTGTTTGCGTTGTTCCGACCACTTTGGTCTGTACTGTTTTTGTTGTAGTTGCTCTGATATAACTTCCCATTTTTTAACTTTGTGCCTGAAGGTATCCCTTTGTAAAAAAAACGGTGAACTTATGTTTGCGTTTTTGAGGTCCTTTCGAAGTTCCTCTAACCAAGGTGTTGAGTTCTTGAATGTGGTCAAATAATCTATTTTCCTTTTCGTCAATCGAATTTCTGGTAGTCTAGTGAGATGTCCAAAGAATTTCATTCGTCTTTTCTTAATGTCAATTTCGATGTTTGAATACTTTCCTGTTGATTTTATTGATTGCAGTCTGTAACCATCTTGAGTATATCTTGCTACGCTCACTGTCACTAGGCCATGGGGTCAAGCTATTTGCGGCCTTGGTAGACGTAGTTTTGAACCCCACCGTCGGCTGCCTTGAAATGGTTTTCCCCATTCTCATCTCCAGGCAAATGCTCGGACGGTACCTCCAGCCAGGCCACGGCCGCTTCCTTCCACATCCTTGCCCAGTTTCATTCATCTTCATTCATTTCATCTCTCATTAACTCCTTTCATGAGATTAGCGTCAGGAAGGACATCCAGTCGTAAAAAAACACCCACCACATAGCCTTTCATCGCATCTCATCCCCGACACATATAATGTTTCCTTCTCTTCTAGAACAGGAATAACATACAGATTTATCACGTCGCGGTCCACAAAATGTTGTAAATAGTATATTTAATCTGACTGCACTAATGAGTGATACTATATCTTTTAAATTCTCTGTTCGTTCCGAAGATTACTACACAATAAAGAAAAAAATAGAAAACATCAAAGAATAACTACCGTACTCATAAGAACAACTTTCACATAGTTCCTAACCACAACACACAAGTCAAGGCGCTTTGAAGAACTTCATTCATAACGGTAATAACCAAAGATTAACGAACGTCACTTTTCCTTCAGAAGGAACATTCGTCGGACAGATATTAATGCAGATAGCTTTGAAGCTATTTTCAATGTTGCCTTATTCACAATTAATATTGCAGCTTTCAGTCGGTCAACACATCATCATTCGAATTACTGGAATATATGAAAAAATAACTTGAAAAAAATACATGTGATAAAGATATAATACAGTATATATTGGTATTGTACCCATCGGGGGGGGGAGTACATGGATCGAGCCCGTAATCTTATATTCAGGACATGTAAGAAAATTAGAGAATCTTAATAAAGAACTTGGCTTGAGAATTGAGAAAAGCTAGGAGGTGTCGCATAGAGACCTGTCCAGTTATCTAATTTATAGGACGCAGCTCCGTGAATGCGTTATGGAGAGCACGTAAGCCACGGTAATCAGTTTCATGAGTCATCATCACGCAAGAGACCTGGAAATTTCCAAGCGTGTAGGCAGCAGGTAGGCAAGGGAATCCCTCGAAAGTGTCTACTAGACAATATTTTGGCAACGGTGTCCGTAGGCGGAGCCAGAAATCATTGTGAAATGCCCCAATTTGTGAGAAAAACGCAAAATTATCTTAATCAAGGAACGGTAATATTAATCATTCTGGAAATTAGAATTTTAGGAAGTATAAAACTCTTTAATAAGTGAATAGGAAAAGAACGCTGATTAAGCATGACGTCGTTATGGGAGGAACCAACGAGGCTCGTGGGGAGATGGGAAAAAGGAATTGACGCCCACACAGAGTAAGAACACTTATTAATGTTTATAAAATATAAGCTACGATCGATTTTCGGAGATTAGGTAGTTTTGAGACATTGAAAGAATGAGGAATCTGGAGATATTTTTTATACAGGCATACGAGGCTTGGTTTAAAAGTTAGTTTCGGGAAGAAACAAAAATGTATTATTTTTAGCTATTTTGAATAAATAGCAGGCACTTTGTGCAGACATTATTGAGTCTTCCAACAGCTAGTGACCGTGTTGTACTGTTTCGACAGATATTTTAGCCAGCCCGTGAGGGGTGTTGGGCTCCGTCAAGCAACGTTAAATCTATAACGGACCCGTGTCGAGGTCAGATCGCGTCAATATTGAACAGTTTATGGAACCTAGTGGGGTGCCATAATTTGACAGCGAAACGTTGAGTAGAGTTTAAATTCAGTGAATACTAGAATAGGTGTTGTATATCTCACCAGTACTGGAGGAAGTCGAGACCACTAGGAGTGTTAGAAGTCATCTGAACTCGCCTATGCTTTGGGAGTCAGACCAGAGGAACGTGTGTTCGAAATTTAAGTTGAGTTGAAAGCAAAAATATCGTGGAAGGAAAGTGTAAGACTTCGGAATCGTTTAGCAAAGGAATACCAGTCGGTAATTCCAGTACAACATTTACGAATGGGAAAGACAGCAAATAACTATTCGAGATAAGTGATAGTTCGACACCTGATCGTGTATATCACAACTAGTGTCTACAGGAGACAGTCGGGAGGAATAAAAGTAACCGCCGCAAACAAATATTATCGTACCAATACTATAGGATCAGAGCCGATAGATAACAAACCGGGACAATGATAGAAACTATCCGAGTAACCAGGGGAGTAACGGGTAGCAGTATACAGACTCTCAGTCAACTTCAACAGATGTTAGGATCACAGCAGGAGTCGCTAGATCTACATTCTTGGTGAAGGTCATAGGAAAGTGAATCGTGTGAATAAATCAAATCACGAGTGTTAAACAAGCAGGAATTAAGCTTGAATGAAAAATAATTTATTTTTCAGTGTAAAAATATTTTGTGTGTAGAAATAATTATTTTTGAGTGTCAATTAGTGTTATAAGTGTATAGAGCATGTCAAAGAAACCTCAAAAGGAGTAAATTAGTATGTGTAATTATAAGAGTATTGAAGATAAGTATTGTGTGAAAAGTGTTAAAGTGGCAGATTAGACCCATGATGTGGGCGAACAAGTCATTAGCCATTGGGTTGCCCGGAAATCACTGGAGGAAAATGTAAGTACAAGCTTATGATTATTTATTATTTGGAGGGAGTTCGTGCAACTCTAATGATTAGAAATGTTATAAATATTTAAAAAAGGGATTTATTATGAGAAATGTGTGTAGTGAAAACAGACGGATCTGAAAGATAATTGTGAAAGTATGATGTCAAATAATGTTGAAATGAAACTTAAGTGGATTTATACGCTTTGGTATAATAATGTATATGAGTTAACAGAGTGTTTATACGCTGTTTATGCAAGGGATAATGATTAGAAACTTCAGTTAGAAGTGAATGTTGAATTGTAGTACTCAAAAACAAAGGATGAACTGGCAGCCTTTGGCTAAAGAAATAATGGAAAAATGAATCATGTTAAATTCATGTTAATAATAAAGTGTGTCAAGAATTGATCTATCAAAATGAAAGGGTATTTTAAATAACGGGAGAATTTTAAGGACGGCTAGTAAATAGAAGTCTCCTCGAAAACTTTACACCAAATAATATGTTGTACACGCTGTTAAAGCGAATATGAGGTTCAAGCTAGGTATTGCTATAAATGATGCCAGGAAGAGCTAATTCCGAGTGGAGTTGAGTGTGGTGAAGTGGATCGAATGTATGCCTAGGGCATTTTTTTGAAAGGGAGGAATGTTTGTTATTTATGTATTGCGTACAGGGGTTTGCCTTATTACCCCCCTGAATGTCGCTAAAATGAGGAGGTCAGAGGTTATGTCTCCCGCTCCGTAATGTGTGTCTTCGAATCCTCCGAAAATAGAATGTGTCCTAGGAGTGAATGAGGCATAAACCAAGGGTCATGTCATATGAGAGCCCCTTTATTTTATGAATTATCGTCCCTTACACCCAGCAACGTGGATACTCAGCAATTCGTTAACTCACCTGAGCAAATATAAGTGGAGTATAATTTTCGCGCTAATTTAAAGTAAAAGGTTATATTGTAAAGTCTTTTCGAGGCAATAGAAATGAATGGTAAACATGCAGTGAGCCGAGTCCTACGCAGGAATTCCCGTCTGGTTTGAGGAGACTGTGTGTCTCGCCCCATAAATCACTTCAATGGCCTGACACTAGTAATGAGGGTCGCCAGCCTGAAAGCAGGGCTAGACCAGATGATCGCTTTGTACGCACGCAAAGCAGATAAACTTGTAAACATTTGAGTAAGGGCATGGAGATTGACTCCGTGACCTAATTAGTAAAAATTTATAACCTTGCAAGGTATATTTCAGGTCACGATAAACAAAGATTATTGTTTAAATATTGGTGAAAATCCCATTGTATGACAAAAATTCAGAATAAGAGATCCGAGTAACATGAATCTTAAACAGTGCTGGGAGTCTCTGTTTAATTTCAATAATCTCAGTATTTTATGTACTTGGGGTAGCACGAACATCCCTCATAAGAAAACTGTACTGATGTAAAATGAGGGAGAGAAATAATATTTTTATTCATGTGGACCCAAAGGAAAATTTTAATAATTTGTGTTATTATTATAAACAATTGAATCGGTCATTGTTAGAAGGCACTGATGATGATGATTGAGTCTTCAGTCTTTTGACTGGTTTCATGCAGCTCTCCATGCCTCCCTGTCCGGAGCTAATCGCTTCATCTCTACATAGCTACCACACCCTACATCCGAGGCAATCTGTTTAACATATTCTAACCTTGGTCTACCCCTACAGTTCTTGTCCTCGACCCTTCCTTCCATAACTAAGCTTGCTATTCCTGGATGTCTTAGTATGTGTCCAACCTATCTCTTCTCTTCATTAGCAGTCGCCAGAAACATCTCTCCTCTCCCACTCGTCTTAAGACCTCTTCGTTTGTAACCCTATCTACCCATCTGATCTTCATCATTCTCCTGTAACACCACTAAGTCAATTCTTGTCGAAATTGCGATTTCCATGGATACCGGTACGTATAGTAAGAATGTCGACGCATCTAGCTATGTTAAAAGGTACTACGCCTGCCCGTTCAGTATGCTGTATCACTACGAGCTGCATTTGACGTTCAGTGTTAAAGAGAACTAAGTCATACTTACACGTGACAGCAACTATGCATTACAATTAAGTGAGAGAAACCGTTTTTGTCAATTATCTCAATTCTTACAGAAATGACTTAGTGCCTTCTAACAATAACCGATATTGTAGATTGTACATTAAATAATAGTCAATTTTAAAGAAAATAATCATGTTGAGTATAACCGTTGGAGTTATAAAGGACTATTGGAGCCGTAGGGAGCTCTAAAGGAAAGAACATTCTTATTGTCTGTATGGAAGAGAAACTTATCTGAAAGGGTCAATGGAAGCTCATCTATTGATTTTGTTAGAAGATTTAAGTGACTCCTTGTTATTTTGAAACAAGTGTTAATGATTATGAAAGGATATTTTGTATTTTGATTTTTATGTGTATTTTTGTAATTTTGTAGCACCTCAAATTTGAGTCATATTAAATACTAGCAGCAGTACCCGGCTTCGCCCGGTGGATTTATTTGTTTTATGGATGATAATGCATACTACTACAGAACTGGCACATGATACTTAAACTACCAGAAAAAATAATTAAATATAACTTTTTGTGGTGTTGTTGTTGTTGTTGTTGTTGTTGGTGGTGGTGGTTACGGTGGTGGTGGTGGTGGTGGTGGTAGTGGTGGTGGTGGTGGTGGTGGTGGTGGTGGATGTAGTGAGGGTGATAAGCAGTACAGTATAATGGACGTAACATTTAGATCATTTTCCCCTAATGATAATGATAGTAATGAATAGGGAATCTGCTATTTACTAACTACAGAACTAACACATGTAATTTACCAACACATTTTTAAAATTATTAGAAAGAGGAGTAAGTGAAATAAAATACACTGCCTAGGGCCTATATCTCATTGTCTGTTAGAAATGTAGAGACAAATAGTGTCGTCTTTTGTCGTATAGCGCCGTAGGAAAATAATCAGAACACTTTGGAAAACTTCGGCTCTCCCGAGCTCCTGTGGTAGCAATAGTATCATTTATGGCCACATAGCGCCTAACGATAAGTTTCGGAATAAATTACAGTAAATTTGAAAGCACCAACGCTTATTGCAGCTGATAACCTCAATGTATTGCACCAACACCATTGCACTTATACAGATGCATAATATGTTCATGATGATAACTGTTTTAAGGGGCAAAAGAAATTTTTTGCACTAATTACTCCCCGTGACTGATTTATAAGCAGCGCAAGATTTAACTATTTTAGAAATTCTGCACCAGAACACTGGTAGGGGCGACGTGATGCAGCCCGAATTGCCAGTCAACAATAGACTTACTAAAATACACTTACTGGTTACACTACTACGGACATGAATGATTCTAGGACCTTAATACATGGTTTTCAATTTCAGTTCGTTTGTTATTCTAAATGTAGGGAATGGAGAGCGTTGTCCAAAATATCAAGTGGACAGTGTTACCAGCAGTGTTTCAATGTGTATGTATAATTTTGGTGCAATTAGGAGGAACGGTGTAGATTTGTGATAAAGGGCCTAAATGAAGGAAATGGAGTGGTCTGTCCAAAATTTAAAGTGGACAGTGTCGCCCGTAGGGTTCCTAGGGGTAAGTGTACAAAATGTGATTCAGATCGGTGAAACGGTGTAGATTTGTGCCAATGGACCTAAATGCAGGGAATGGAGTGGTCTGTCCGAAATTTCAAGCAGACAGTGTTACTCGTCGGGTTCCTAAGTGTAAGTACGTGTGAAATTTGGTTCAGATCGGTGAAACGGTGTAGATTTGTGCCAAAAGGCCTAAATGCAGGAAATGGAGTGGTCTGTCAGAAATTGCATGATGACAGTGTTACTCGTAGGGTTCCAAAGGGTAAGTATACAAATTTTGGTCCAGATCGGTTAAACGGTGTATATTTGTGCCAAAGGGCCTAAATGCAGGGAATGGAGTGGGCTGTCCGGAATTTTATATAAACAGTTATACTCGCAGGGTTCCAAAGGCTAAGTATACACATTTTGGTTCAGATCGGTGAACCAGTGTAGATTTGTGTCAAAAGGCCTAAATGCAGGGAATTAATTGGTCTGTCCGAAATTTAAAGTGGGCAGTGTTACCCATAGTGTTCCAAAGGGTGTGTATACAAATTTTGGTTCAGATCGGTGAAATAGTGTAGATTTGTGCCAAAGGGCATACATGCAGGGAATGGAGTGGTCTGTCCGAAATTTCATGTAAACAGTGTTACTCATAGGGTTCCAAAGGCTAAGTATACATATTTTGGTTCAGATCGGTGAAAAGGTGTAGATTTGTGCCAAAGGGCCTAAATGCAGGGAAGGGACCGGGCTGTCATAAATTACATGCAGACAGTGTTACTCGCAGGGTTCCAAATGGTATGTGTACACATTTTGGTTCTTATCGGTGAAACGGTGTAGATTTTTGCCACAGGGCCGAAATGCAGGGAATGAAGTGGTCTGTCCGAAATTTAGCATAGCCTAAACTATTCCTCTTGAATCTGGCTATCATATAAAAAAAAAGATTTTTTCGAATCCGACTGGTAGTTCCAGAGATTAGCGCTTTTAAATACAAAAACAAACACACAAACTCTTCAGCTTTATTATATTAGTATAGATAACATGTTTAATTGTGATTTTGAGTTTATTTGAAGTGTAGACCTGTTGATTCTGATCCTAATATGTGTATCATGCTGGGAGATTGGACGTACCACCCTCGACCTCTGAGCTATCCATAGCATGATCATGTATGAATGTGTGCATGGGTACAGTATATACAAGTTTATGGGCATGTATAAAGAATTCTTCTAAGAATAGGCACACCCAATGAATGATTCATATGCGCAGTTTGGAAGTGGACCAACATGAATCTTCAGTCTTCCAGATAACACTATCCGGAGTATCAAAGACGTCACTTTCAACTCAAACCATAGCTTTCTTCCATTCATACTTTATCATGCTATTGAATATTAAATCGCTAAACTGATTATGAATAAGTGCATGAATGGAGATCATGCAACACTCGACTGGACCCACAAACATGTCTATAGGCCGTGGTAAAATAAACATTATATCTATATTTCTATAACAGTTCGGCGAAATTTCCTTGTGAAACTCATGGACTTGCAATAAGATATACAGCAGTTCAGTAAACTTACCCTTTCCTTTGGAGAAAGAAATCATAGTTCGATAATAATTGAATTTATTGCTTCTCTACAAAATACAAAATTTGTACCAATGTTACCAAGAAATTTTCACCACCAAAATGTTGATGCTAATCCAAGACAGCGAAACGTTAAGTACACATGTCCTTGGAAGTAAGTCTTTCGGAGAAAGCCTGGTAGGTGGTGACCCTAGGATCATTCGCGGGTCTTTTCACTTTCTCCATGCCTATTCCATATACTGAACGTGGACAATATCCTCCAAAGCCTGATTTAGGCTTAGCGTAACCCAAGCGTAAGCGATCTTCTCTGTAAAGCTTCTCAGCCTCCTGTATTATAGCGGGGTCAATAGGACCTAATAAATCGTCTTCAGAAGCTTGTGATACAACTTTCGGTCCATGCTCTCTCCAGAAATCTTCCGTAGGTTTTCCAAGGGATCGAGATTGCACTTTATCCCAGCTGGTAGCACATTCTTGCCAACCAGGAGGTAAAGATTTATGGAGATCCATTCTCAGACGAACTGGATCGGCGTTTGTTTCTAGCGTGCTATATTCAACATTATGAAGCCATTCATTCTTGGGCTTGGGTGTATCTTCGTGTGACTTCATTATAGTTGAAATATAAGGAACAGTACGTACCATACGTACGGATTCCTCGTCATCGAATATCTCATCAGCATTGTCAACTGTAACCGCAGGGGCCAATATCATTTGAGGGCGAGTTTTGCGAACTCTTTGGGTTAGCTCATCGTCCGGATTGAAATCCTTGATAATAAAGGGGTGTCGCGGATCAGTGCGAATTATAGGCTTCGGGAGTGCATCACAATCGAAAGCCACCTTCACTGCCCTCGGCTGCAGAGACTCGACATCAATTTGTGTCTCAACAGTCTTTGGAGTTGGTTTTTGCTCCTCCACCCAACTACGTGGCCAAGAGCAAATCGTGTGAAGTACTGGCTTCGGTGTCCTGAAAACAGAATGAATATTGCTTGTTCTATAATCATATTGACACCTGAAGTCTGACACTGTCTGCCGGGGGGGGGCTCGACGATATTGTTGCTGTTGTTGCTTCCATTGCGGACTATGTATATGGTTGGTCATCAGCCCCACTAATTCGTGTGTGTAATGTATTCGCTTGATGTATTTGATCAATCAGTCTTAAGACTTGTTTGACGCTGCTTCCATGTATCCCTGTCCTGAGCTCTACATAACTACCACACCCTACTCCCGAGACGATCTGTTTAACATGTTCTAACTTTGGTCTACCACTCCAGGTTTTGTCCTCGACACTTCGTTCCATAACTTTGCTATTCTTGGGTGTCTCAGTATGTGTCCTATCGATCTATCTCTTCTCTTCGTTAGTATTCGCCAGAAACGTTACCACTAGTCTTAATAGCTCTTCGTTTGATTTACCTCTTCATTCTCATGTACCACCCCATTTTAAATACATCTATTCTCTTCATTTCTACCAAACAGTCCAAGTAACACTCCATAGAGCGCAACGCTCCTTTCAATAATGACTTTCTAATACGTAAATCTATATGTGTTATCAACAGATTTCTTTTCTGTAGAAAAATGGGTCGAACCCTTGCTGTTCCTCCCCTTAATACAACAATAACTAACTTTCTGTACAAAAGCATAACTTGCCTGTGCTAACCTTCTTTATAAATCCTCTTTGCTTCGTCCATCACTGCCTATTTTCCTTCCCAGGCAGCATAAGTCTCCTACTTCCTTTAGCTCTTCACTTGTCAATTCGATATCAACAGGGATTCTGATTTATTCCGGTTGCATTCCACTATTTTTGCTGTTGTTCATTCATTTAGGGGTTTTGCGACACCGTGGTAATGTAACCCTGTGTACTGGGTGCATGTGGTATTCGTCTCATAACCTATATTATTGTGATAGCTGTATTAGAGTCTGTATTTGCAATTGGGACAGGGATTGGGTAGGAGGCGGCAGTGGCCTTCAACTTGAGTAGAAGTGAGGAACCATGGAAAACCACTTCGAGGTTGGCTGAAGTGGGAATCAAACCTAACATCTTCTCAGCTCTGCCTCACGAAACTCGGTAGACCCCGTTCCAGCCCTCAGACCAGAATGAAATTTTTTGGCAGCATTATTAGGCTACTTTCGAATTGTGTATAAAATGAAAGTAGACATATGAGAGATACACGGGCCAAATGACCACGCGCGTGTGTCTGTCCCCTTCCCCATCAATTCCCAAACGAGGAAATTAAACTTAATCAAATATAATACAGAGGTAGCACTACAGTAGTAACATGTCATGTTTTATACCGCCACAATCTAAAAGAAAAGAAAAAAGCGGCGACCCATGTGTTCAATGCTTGGATCTAATTACGACTAAACTAATCACTGGATCTCTATCAAATTTTGGGAAATCACGTTTTCATGCGAGAAGCGGCTGTAGCCCAAACTATAAAGTCATCAGCTGAATAATTTCTAGAATGCAGCCGTATGAATCATGCAAGTATTACACGTTCCATAACATATGAACCATGCTCACAGCAATTTGGCATTCAGGTAGTTTTATATAAGGACCCTGTGTTACCATCGTGACGACTATATGAGATTGAATATCATGCATAGTCGCCATTTCAAAATTATAACTAAGTACTCCCAACACTTAAGAGCAAAAGCAACGAAAATTAGTAACAAGGTAGAACCGTATATGTGACCTTGAATGGCCCAGGCACAAAAGGTGAGATCCAATATATTCAAGATGGTGGCGGCGCGAACTATTAGAACAGTAATATCGACAACTCAGAGTGTAATTGAGTAATTAAGACCAATCTTGGCAAGAGCTGATTACTATATAGAGGTTCTCACTTGCGTTAGTCAAAGTATTATCATACTGAACATAGTGCTGTTAGGCTTTCTTGACATTTTAAAATAATAATAATAATAATAATAATAATAATAATAATAATAATTAGCATTAATACGACAACCTGGGAAAAAGTAGACGGATGAGAGGAAGAGAGAGCATTCCCCGAGAATGAAGAGATTTTGGGAGGAGCGGAGGAGACACCTCCAAATGACATCAAGTTATCGAGTTTAATCGCTCTACTGTAGGGGAATTTTCGCTTAAATAAATAATTAGCATTATGGTAGAACCTGATAAATGGCTTCGAACCCCCAAAGCAAAGAACAGTGACGTCATACATTAAGATAGCGGCTGGGGTACTACTAAATAAAGACTATATACCTTACTACAAATTAGTTATTGTTGCTTTAAGGGGCGTAACAGCAAGGTCATCTGCCCCGTACTACAAATTAGCAACTCAGGATGTAATTGCACAATTAAGTTGAAACTTGAGACGCCGTAGTAGGGTTAGTAATAATAATAATATCGTATGGCCTTGGGTGCCTGGTGCAAGCTTTGTTAATTGACACCCAGAGGGTAGCTTGCATGTCGAATTTCGTCGTTCCTTTGAACGCTATGAAAGTCAAGGAGGTTAGATATATAAACTCCTTGACACTACAGCGCTTTCAAGTAGAGAATGGAGGGTTAGTGATAAATTATTACACAGAATATAGGGCGCAGCGGTCATTTACTGAAATTCCATAATTTAAAAATAAATAACTATGTTTTATAGCTAGAATTACAAAAGTCTTCTGGCAGAAAAAACAAACTTTACATGTGGCTACATATGCCCTAAGCGAAATTACAGCGACTTCAAACATATGGTGGCTGGAATTAAAACGTAATATTGAATCATAGCCTATAAGGGACCTTACTGAAACACACTGAATACAACGCGCGGCCGCCTTCTTGTCAATATAGAATATAATGAATAACGCAAAATATTTTTAATCTAATATAATGACATTTTGTAGTTAATGTAAACCCTTAAAAGTGGTTTCCTATGACCAAGACAAAAGATCAGCGACTCCGTACATTCTGAAGGCGGCTGTGCTTATTTTTTTTTAGCCTACTTTCGATTTTTGCAAAAAATGAAAGTAGACTTATGAGATCAACACAGGGCGAAAAAAAAGTGTGTCTGTCTGTGTGTATGTGTGTGTGTGTGTGTGTGTGTGTGTGTGTGAGTGAGTCTGTGTGTGAGTGTGTGTACTCTGAATGTCTGTTCCCCCCCCCTATCAATTCGAACACGGTGACCGCGAATTGAACGAAATTTGGTACAAAGGTAGCACTAGCAAAGGAGACCTCAGTGTCATGTTCTATATCGCCGCCATCTTGACGGAAACGTAATGGCGGCCACACAAATGTTCAAAGCTTAAATCAAATTACGACTAACCTAATCATCCGATCTCTACCAAATTTTGCAACAACATACCTTTATAGAGGAAGCATCCTTTGACCAAATTAATAGCTCATTAGCCTAATAGTTTGCGGATGGCGGCCATCTTTGTGTCAAAATCGATTCCCCCTATTAATTCAAACACGGTGAAACCGAATGGAACGAAATTTGGTACAGAGGTAGCACTAGCAAAGGGCTCCTCAGTGCCATGTTTTATATCGCCGCCATCTTAATGGCAGCCACACAAATGTTCAAAGCTTAAATCAAATTACGACTAACATAATCATCTGATCTCTACCAAATTTTGCAACAACATACCATTATGGAGGGAGCATCCTTTGACCAAACTAATAGGTCATTAGCCTAATATTTTGCGTATGGCGGCCATATTTGTGTGAAAATCGATTCCCCCTATCAATTCAAACACGGTGAAACCGAATGGAACGAAATTTGGTACAGAGGTAGCACTAGCAAAGGGCACCTCAGTGTCATGTTTTATATCACCGCCATCTTGACAGAAATGTAATCGCGGCCACCCAAATGTTAAAAGCTAAAATGTAATTACGACCAACCTAATAATCTAGTCTCTACCAAATTTTGCAACAACATATCTTTATGTGGGAAGCATATTCTGACCAAACTGCAAGATCATCAGCCCAATAGTTTGCAGATGGTGGCCAAGTATGTGTGCAAATCGATTCCCCCTATCAATTCAAACATGGTGAAACTGAATTGAACGAAATTTGGCACAGTGGTAGCACTAGCAAAGGGCACCTCAGTGTCATGTTTTATATCGCCGCCATCTTGACGGAAACGGAATGACGGCCACCCAAATGTTAAAAGCTTAAATCAAATTACGACCATCCTAATAATTTGATCTCGACCAGATTTTGCAACAACATGCCTTTTTGTGGAAAGTATCTTATGACTGACTACAAGGTCATCAGCCAATAGTTTGCAAATAGCGGTCATGTATGTGTGCAAATCCATTCCCCATATCAATTCAAACACTGTGAAACCGAATTGAATGAAATTTTTTACAGAGGTAGCACTAGCAAAGGGCACCTCATATTCATGTTTAATATCCCTATAGCACGTTGTATTTCAACAAGCTACTACAACCAACATTCAAATATACTCCTTGAAAAGGACAAAGAGTTATAACAATACCAATGCATTTAGGAGAAAGTAGTCTATATGTTCTTTACTGAACATCTTGTTAAAACTTGAATATCATTAACTCATAATATAATAGCACAATTTTGACGCTATATTTTGTGAGAAAGGAGTACAGTAGGACTACAGCATAAAATACCTTAGTAACATTAATCATAAGGATATCACATTGAATATAGAGCGCAGCGGCCATCTTTAAATTATAGAATATGATGAAAGGAACTTCATATTTTAGAGCTACAATATTAAGAATTGGTGGTAAGTTATTTTGTCATTGCTCGTCGTTGCTCAACTGCTATTGAAAGAGGCGCATTATGTGTATTCATAGAACTGTTACCGAGACGCACACAGGTGTACACATTGACGTCATTTCACTGTTGTCAATGAATGGTACACAAAATACACGACACAGGTCATCCGTAGCGAGTTAAGAGAGCGGAGCGAGAAAAGTATTGGCTTACGAATCGGAGCGAGAAACGATTGGCTTCTGTCTGGCCGAAAATTACTTCTTGTACTACAAGCAAGGGGGTCTGGGGTGTTAACCCCGGGTTAGGCTTCTTGGTGTATGTAAAGCCTTCTTTGCATGCACACATCAAGAAACGTATTGCGTATTGCCATGGACCACAGTGAGGATGGACTAATTTCTTAAGCAATGCCCACGCCTGCTCTACACAATTGAGATCGGGAGAATAGGCAGGCCACTCCATTCTGTGAATACCATTCTCATGAAGAAAGGCATTGCCAATGCCAGCTCTGTGCGGGCGAGAGTTATCTTCCACGAAAGTGATATTTTGGCTGAAATTGTCATCATAGCCTTTGACTACAGGTGGCAGGATAGTATCCCTGTAACGTATGTCTGTCATACGCCCTGGGATCTACACTAGGGGTTCGGCGACCATACATGATGCCACCCCAAAACATTGCACCACCTCCTCCCTCTTGGTACCGGTCTCGAATGTAGACATATTGGTCGTGCATACTTTCACCGAGTCGTCTGCACACTCACGCAGATCCATCCTCATTGACACAGCCGATATACACACACTCAAGAACAACTAATGGGTTTGAGACCACTACGACTCTTGGCCAACAATATGCTATACTTGAGTCGTTGACGGTGGCATTTGGCGGCAAAAGTAGGAACTACTTGAAAAAAATCAATGTCTGCAGTCCTTACTTGAATTGAAAACAGATAACACACACTAATACAGTCATCACAATTAACACTGGTTATCGGACAGATTCTACACACACCCAAAGTACACGGAGCTACATGACCGCGTTGTCGCAGCCCCTAAACTGAGGAACCAACCAATATGTTATACTTGTTTTAATGTGTGTAGAAACACAACGACACGAGCGGAGCGAGCGCAGAATAAAATAAACACCACACGGCCGCGCGTACCGTATGAGTGGGGTTGGCATATTTTATTTGTCCCATAAATCGCACCTACAATGGCCGACACAACTGAAATTTCGCTATATAAGTCGTGTTATAAACAGGGTTATAGACAGCGGAGGAGAAAATATCTATTACGACATAACTTCAACAATTATTAATCATTACGCAAGGTATTTCGTATAATTTAAGTAATGTTGTACTATGTTCTTCGCTCCCGAAGCGTTACCCACAATGTTAGCCCTACCTATAATCATCTCTATAGGTAGTCTCCTTTGCAAACACGTCCAGTAGAGGCATAATGTCTTCTTAATATCAACTCTTCAAGTTTCAATTTTTGTACTCTGGTCTCTCCACACAAGGTTACCATAAATACGTACTAACAATAGTCATTGTTCATTCTTGCTACCATTGATATTTACCACATTCATAATAACCACATCGCTTTTCGCTTTGTTGAAGATGACCACCACAGCTAGCGTTCTTGGCTGTCGCCCCGGAGGTCCAGGTTCAATTCCCGGCTTTATCAAGAAATGTTAATTCTGGTCTGTAGGCTATAACGGGAACACTTAGCTTCGTGAGGCAAAACTTAGAAGAGGAAGGTTCGATTCCCACCTCAGCCATCCTGGAAGTGATTTTTCGTGGTTTCCCCACTTATACTCCAGGCAAATGGTTCCTAACAAGGCTACGACCGCCTCCTTCCCAATCCTACCCCCAATTTACAAATACACACACTAGTGCATCCATCACAATAGCACATGCCATCACACAAATTCCACACACACAATAAAATACACGGAGTTGTATGACCACGATATCGCAGCCCTGAAAATTAGCAACAACAGCTTTTTGGATTAATTATAAAACAGTCATACTTTTTTTTCATTTCGATATATGGCTTTCATACCTCATTTCATCTTCCTGGGCGACATTATGATTTGTAATTACTAACCTTGCTCACTTCTGCACCTCGGGGCTACATGACCGCGTTGTCGCAGCCCCTAAACTGAGGAACCAACCACCAACCACTTCTGCACCGACTGCGCCGGATATATTGAGCTAAATCACGTAATTATGTGTTTTTATTTATTGCTCAATATTATTACTATGTTCGACAGCGTATTTAGTATGTTAAACTGCCACCAAAGCGCTCACAACGAGGCGCACACATTGACGTCACTAGTTGCCAACATGTCCGGTACAAAATACACCACACGACACACGTAACGTGTTAGCGGGGCACGGTTGACAAAAAGAAACATTGATTTGGACGCGTTATTCACCACGATATTCAACTATGCTTGGAGTGGGATCTTGATGTTTGCCCAGTAGTCACGCATCCTCTTGTTGTGTTGTTTCTTTCTCTCTTTGTCCAGAGGGCACCTGGGGGTTTTCCTGGAACTTCATTTGCTTTAATTTACTCCTGAGAGACGTTCGATCTATTATACCTTTTTCTCTAACTCTCAGCTCAAACAGATCTTTGTCCACTTCTATCAGCCATGATGACTTGGTCTTTCTTCTTTGCCAGTATGTGAGGAGCTGGTTGGTCAACCTTGTTGTATGCATCCTGGAGACGTGTCCATAAAATGCTAGACGTGTCTTCCTGGCCACGTCTGTAATTCTTTCAGAGTATCTATAGAGCTCCTGTTTGGATAGTAGGTCCAGTTATTATTGAAAATGAAAATCCACAGCCTGCTTCCAGTCTCCGACCGGGTCAGGAATGGAATGAATGAAGCCCCTATCTAGCGGCGAGGATATGAACTGTGCCGGCTGCCGAGGCCTGACGCACTCCTCTTCATGATTAAATGAATGACAGATGAAATGAAATGATAGTGGAGAGTGTTGCTGGAATGAAATTTTGACAGGGAAAACCGGAGTACCCGGAGAAAAACCTGTCTGCCTCCGTTCTGTCCAGCACAGATCTCACATGGAGTGACCGGGATTTGAACCACGGACTCAGCGGTGAGAGGCCGGCGTGCTGCCGCCTGAGCCACGGAGGCTTTAAGTTATTATTATTATTGTTTATTTTTTGGCATCATTAGCACGGCAGATACCGGTTACATTTTACTGTATATTACAGCCTGGTTCGGCCTTAGCAAGGAACCATCTGTACTGAAATACAATGTATGTAAATTATAGGAACCTCACATTACATTAATTTCGTGTCCGGACTCTTCACGAGTCTCCCTCATTTATAGAATGTGCTAAATTTCCTTCTGAATCATCTTCGAGCCTTGCTGAGTGTTCGTCGAGGGTATTGTCACCAAGGAACTTCCTGACAATATGGCAGGTGTTTAACAGAATTGCCTTCTGTAGTTCAATATATATCTGCGGATGCAGATTCAATATTGATAGACAACTGTGGAGAGTTTTGGATAGATAACACCAGTACACAATACAATTATTGGGATGGTAGTCACGGACTCAAGTTTCCACATCTGCTTTATCTCAATTGCCAGCTCTGTGTACTTACATTTTAGTAGCAGCTGTTGTTTGGATGTTTTGAGTGTTGGGACATGCTATTTCTATCAGTAATGCCTCTCTGTGTTCTTTATTGATGACAATGATATCTGGCCGGTTGTTACTGACTGCAACATCTGTCACAACCCCTCTGTCCCAGTAGAGCTCGTGTGTGGCATTTTCAAGTACTGCGGATGGTGTGTATTTCCAATAGAAGACGGAGCTTTGAAGAAGTTTGGACTTCAAGGCCAGTTTCTGGTGGATAATGTTGGCAACTTGATCGTGTCGATGTTTGTAGTCAGTGTTGGCAAGATGGGAACAACCTGATATTATGTGTTGAATGGTCTCACTACATTTGCCACAGCGGCGACACTTCTCACTCTCTGTTGCTGGATCTTTTATGAAAAATTTCCGATAACTTCGAGTAGCAACAACTTGGTCTTATTATTATTATTCTATTTGTTCGTTACGGCCAACTATGGACCACGTTTGACAGTTTTTACATTAGTCTTTGTCTTCACTCTCTGCCAATATCTCTTCATCCTCTCTGACACTTCCTTCTTCTGTGTCTCCGTGTAAGATCTTCCTTTCCTCACTGGCAACTCCCCTGTCTCCTGGTAACCTCTAAACTCCTTAATCAGTCGTCTAAATCGCTCTCTGCCCATTATGTCTTCTTTTTTCACCCCCATCCGATACAAGTCCAATCTCTCTTCCCGAAACCATTTTGGCTCCGGCTTCCTCTTCCTGAAGAATTCAAAAATCCTCTTCGTCAATTTGGCACTGTTCATCCTCACCAAGTGTCCATAAAACTGTATTCTCCTTTTTCTCATTAGGGCTACGACTCCTTCTGTCTTCAGGTGTAGTTCTTTGTTATGTTTGAGTCTCCTCTCTCCATCCTTGACATTTGGGACTAGAAATTTTCGGAGCATTTTCTTTTCCCTCTTTCGGATTTTTCTTCTTCTTCTTCCTCTTCTTCTTCTTCTTCTTCTTCTTATTATTATTATTATTATTATTATTATTATTATTATTATTAAACTTATGACAAAGTACACAAAATATATAACATCATTACAAGCAACGCACATCTATAAAACAATCAACTTGTCACCTTTTTTTAAATATATATATCGTATGGCCTCGGGTGCCGGGTGCAAGCTTTGTTAATTGACACCCAGAGGGCAGCTCGCATGTCGAATTTAATGCTCCTTGGAGCGCTATGAATGTCAAGGAGATGAGAAACTTTGTGTTCGCGGAAAATCCCGAGATTAATTTTGCCATTATGAACACGGCCTACTGAATTCAAATGGGTTCTTTAACATGCCAACAACGTATGACATGAGTATCGTGATTTTTTTGGCCTTTCAAAAATCACTTACCATGGCCAGGAGCGAACCTGCAAGCTTGGGGTTGTTAGTCCGACACTATAACCACACACCCATCGTTGATACATTAATTTAGAGTTCCAAATTGTCCAGCCACTGATGATGATAATGATAATTGTTGTTTTAAGGGGCCTAACATCGAGGTTATCGGCCCCTAATGATCTGGGTGATAGCGAAAATGAGAATGAAATGGAAACCACAACGAAACTTATGTGAGATGGAAAATACGTACAAAAAGGAACTCAGATGGAAACAACTCACAAAATGTACTGACTAAAGGGAATTTAGAACGAAAAGATTCACAAAAAGAATAGATTGAAAAAGACCCACAAAATGCAGGCTAGGTTCAAAATACGTACAAAATGCAATGTAGCGTCGAAATACTTACAAAATGCAACTGAAATTCAAAATACTTACAAAATGCAAATGAGATCGTAAAGACGTACAAAATGCAATTGAGGTTCAAACTACTTACAAAATGCAATTAAAATTGAAAATACACAATGCAATGTATATTCAACAAGGCCGGTTCAGATTCAAAATACTCACAAAGTGCAATGGAAATTCAAAATACTTACAAAATTCAATTGAAATTGTAATGCTTACAAAATGTACGGTAGATTCAAACGACTCATGTGGATTGACAATACTTACAAAATGCAATTTAGATTGAAAATACTTGACAAAATGTAATTTAGATTCAAAATACCCACAAAATGCAATTGAGAATCAAAATATGTGCAAAATGCTCACCAAACAAAATGCAATTTAGATTCAAAATTCGTGCGAAATGCGGTTTTGGTTGAAAATACTTACAAAATGCAATTGAAATTCAAAATACTCACTAAAAGGCCCGTCTACCTGCATTGAAAGACTTACTAAAAAGCAATTTAGATTGTCAATCTTTACAATATGCAATTGAGGTTGAAAACAATCGCGAGATGTAATTTAGATCGAAAAAACTTACAAAATGAAACGTAGATCAAACATGCCTTAAAAAAATCGCTAAAAGGACATTTAGATACACGGTGAGCCAAGTAACAAAAAAAGTGCGGGAATCTTAAAGAGAAAAGGAAATATAAGGAAAAGAGGAGAGGAGAGGAGAGGGGAGAGAGGAGCGGGTCCGCCCCAAAGGTAAGGGACAAAAGTGGAAAACGGACCCAGCTCAGGAATCCCTCGGGGTCGCCAACTCCCGAACTCACCAGCCGTGAGCCCCTGAGGGTGTAGCATTATCTAGGGTGCACCAGAAGTGGTGGGGCTACATACACCCTGCCTTTATAGAGGCTTGCGACGAGTCATCCAGCGATCCCAAGTAAACCCTGTTACAAAACACTGTAAGAATGTGACGGATGGTTTGTCTTGGCGACGTTTTCATGGCCCACTTATGGAGTAACGAGCCACACCGCCCATGGTTGGTTCGTACCCTGTTAAGGGCAACCCACGTTTTACGTGGCAGATCAAAACCTGCTGGTGGGTGTACACCAGTTCCACAGTATGTGTCATCAGCAAGGCCTGCTGTCCATTGTTTCCATGGGACTTGACAGTTTCATACAGCAGCAGCATCAGTTATTTAATAGTTATACTGTATTGGTAAATTATAGGTTTGTAAGAAGTAGCGCCAGATGAAGTGGAAATAGATGCCCCTATTGTAGGTATTTGCTCGTTAGTATGAAAGGTCAGTTAAGTTAGCTGTACCTATACTAGGTAATGCTTGTTAGAATGTGGATTTGGTATTTATATAATAACTATCAACCCGCCTAAGCTTCACCCGGTATATTTATCGGTTTACCCAGCGTAAGCTTAAAAGGCGCACGGACAGCAGGTCCCAGACGCAATTCAGAAAAGCTGAGGTGAACATCGACATTCCAAACACATATACTCTTCTCTGAAGTCTTAAATTGACATGACTCGACAGTTTGATGCTGGCCAAAGCTGGGGTGATAAGCTCGTAAAATCGCTCTGAAACTAGTCATTTTAATTTCCACTGAATGGAGATTATTGGAAGAAATGAAATCGTAAAAACACTTACAGTGGGCGATGTATTAAAGATAGATATCTGCTATCGCACACTCTTTGGAGAACTTTTCATGCTGAACAATTATATCACTCATGGCCTTAGTACACAGATATTTTTAACGGTTTACCCAGCGTAAGCTTAAAAGGCGCAGTGTTTCCTTCGACTCGATTCACTGAAATCGTTACTGCTTGGCTTCCTTTGCTCTTAAATGATTGTTTTTCTGCAGAAACCTTCCTCGAGAAATCCTTTACAGAAAGGTGAAAGGTTCTCGAGATTACCCGTTACGTCCAAGAATCGGGGACTTTGTTTTATACTAAGTAGAGATACATTGATAATATTATGCCTCAGCGCCGCCTCTGTATAGAGTTAGGTATGCTGTGTGTATGAAAGTAGTTGGATATTAAATGTAGTGTATTTACCTGTAGTTGAGAGCGTGATTGGTTTTGTATGTTGTGTTTAGAGTGGTTTGGTTGTGTGCGTGATCGTGGTTTATTTATATTTATTTTGATATATTAATCGTTTGTAGTGATGTATTCAATATGCTAGCTATCAAGGAAACGGGTTAATGGGTATGCGGGGCAATGAATGGAAGTATTTATTTGATGTGGTGGTGGTCCAGAAGTGCCGGGGATTTTGTGTGTATCTGTAGGAATATTTAAAAGCGTGTATTGTTGGCTGGCTATGAGGGCTGCATCACCCTGCCACTAATGTGGGGATGATCTGCTCTAGCTTTGGCCTTGGCGCGCAACTAATGCTTCTTCATTTAAAAGATGCATTGTTGGCTGGCTACTTGATAGTAATGTTGACTGTAACCGTAAACGCAGCCATGTACGGTTCAGCATATTTACCTCTGCATTTTTAACTAGATCGTTATTTTCGCGAGAAAAATACAGTATTTGACATCTCGGTTGATATTAAAATTAGCGTTTTGATATTTTGGAATATACAGGGTGTTTCAGAAATACTTTTACAAACTTTGGGGATTGGTTTCTTACACCAAAACAAGAAAAAATGTTCATATACACGTATGTCCCAAAATCCTATTTTTTCGATTTATTAATGAAAGAACATTGTACAGTAACACATTAATTGACAGCCTGTTTGGAAGTGTTTAACACATGAGCTCGTATCAAAAAAGGTTCCTGACACCGACAGATAGAAAAACTGTAAAATGCACAGGTGTTCCAGACAGGCTCGCCATCAGCACCAGTTTAGGATTAATGTGTGGGCTGGCATTGTAGATCCTTACGTTCTGCCAGCACGTCTTACAGGTGCTGTCTTCAGAGACTTCATCCAGAGCAACCTTTCAGACTTACTGCATGACAATGTTCCCTTGCATATACGACAACGTATGTGGTGGATGCATGATGGGGCTCCTGCACACTTTAGTCACCTTGTTCGCACTGCACTGACGGAGATCTTCCAGGACAGATGGTTGGGCAGAGGAGGACCCGTTCCATAGCTTGCACGGTCCGTTAGACTTTTATCTGTGAAGCCAGGAACCTTTTTTGATATGAGATCATGTGTTTAAACACTTCCAAACAGGCTGCCAATTAACGTGTCACTGTACAATGTTATTTCATTAATAAAGCGAAAACGAATGATTTTGGGACATATGTGTATATGAACTGTTTTTCTTGTTTTGGTGTAAGGAACCAATCCCCAAAGTTTATAAAAGTATTTCTGAAACCCCTTGTATATAAGCAACATAGATAGTATGATGCCTATGTAGTGTGGCTGCTGTACAATTAGTAGCTTAAATGTTATTGAAGGATAACGTTTAGAAAATAAGAAACTAGTGCGTTTCCTTCACCGATGGTAATGGCAAGCTGTGCGATCTATTTCAAATGAACAGTAGGTATTGTAGCTCAATGAGTTTGTATGATTAAATGTGTCTGCTGTATCATAGCATTTTATTTTTGTAATACTCCAAATCCTGCAACATATCCCTAAAATGCTTATGTTATATTTTCCCGTTTTTAGATTATATTCAGTTAGTTTTAGGGCGTATTTGCCAGCATATTTTGCACTTTCTTTGATCTTAAACTTCCGAACCCTATTTATTATTATTATTATTATTATTATTATTATTATTATTATTATTATTATTATTATTATTATTATTATTATCATTTGCAGTTTACAGCTTTCTCATACATCTAAAATACTACTATCGATAATAAAGAACAGGATAAATAATAAGTCGAACCCACAGATTGATCAAGATCGGTTTGGATTTCGAATAGGAACAAGAGAAGCAATCTTGGCTCTTAGAACAATTTTGGAAAGGAGGTTGGAGTTGAATAGAAACACATACGCGGCGTTTGTAGACATAGAAAAGGCTTTCGATAACGTTAGTTGGGACTTATTATTCAAAATTCTCATAACTACAGGTTTGGACTGGAAAGACCGGAGGATGATACTGAAACTCTATGGGAGACAGATCACGATGGTCGATATTGGAGGATGCATTCAGACAGCAAAAATCAGAAAGGGTGTGAGACAGGGCTGCTCTCTCTCACATACCTCTTTAACATATTCATTGAGAAAGCCATAAAGAAGTTTAAGGCAAATACTAAAGGAGTAAACATAAATGGGCATCATATTCAATGTATTAGATTTACAGATGGCATAGCAATTGTAGCGGACTCCGAGCAGATGTTGTCCAGAATGTTAAATGTATTGTCATCAGCGTTGTCAAAGTTACGTTTGAACATTAATGATAAGAAGACCAAGGTGTTAGTTGTGAGTAAACATCCTGAGAGCATTCACACAAACATTAAGCTTACTGACAAGATAGTGGTACAAGTCACCAGTTTATCTTATTCGAGATGTCCAATCACCAATGACAACAGGTGTAGTAAAGAGATCAGAAGGCGGATAGCGTTCGCAAAGCACTAATAAGAATAACCTTTTGATTAAAGCAAATTTGGATATTGCAATTAAAAAGAAATTTGTCATGTCCTTTGTGTGCAGTGTGCTTCTGTATGGATGTGAATCTTGGACGATCAGAGGTTAGGATTGGAAACGACTTGAAGCGTTTGAGATATGGGTCTGGCGGAGAATATTACTGGTTAAATGGAATGAAAAGAGGACTAACATCAGCATCCTGCAGGAAAGTCAAGGGAAAAGAGAACTGAGACCAACTATCCTTAAAAGAAAAGCTAAATACACAGGCCACATCTTGCGACATAACGCTTCCCTATAATCTCCTAGAAGGAAAGATCACAGGGAGGAAAGGCCGAGGTCGACCGAGAAAATGTTTCCTACAAGACATCACACTAACTCTTCATTATGGTTCCTACTGTGAGATGAAACGAGGTGCTGAAGACAGAGAGCAATGGTTGAGGGGACAAGGCATTGCCTTTAGGAGTTGATTGACAGTTTTAATTATTAATTAATTATTTATTAATTATTAATAATTAACATTGTAACACAACTGATTTCTTCTATTTTAACATTGCTATATTTTTGAGACATTTCAAAAAAATGATTAAGTGACAGCAAATAAGTTTTATGTATAAGAATATATAGATCACGCTACCAGATAGCGGCACCTTTCATACAAAATATCAATACCGTAGGCCTACGCGCATTTATTAACCACTAGTCAATTGTTAATTATGCTGAAGAAGACCGCAATGTGGCTTAAAATAGTACATCAAAGAACTTCTATTCCTTAAGTTATTGACTTTTGACAGATAACTCTTAATATTATTGTGTATTTATTATTAATATTACCGGCATTATTATGCTCCGATGGACTTAATATGCACTGTAGGTTATCCGCCTCTAATGATGAGGATGTTATGATAGCACGCCTTTGATATAAACAACAGCATATCGCCAAGGATGTTAAAATACATCACTTCATCTAATCGCTCTCCTCAGTTTCCTTGCATCCCACCACGTAATCGTGAGCGTTAAATCATGCACCCAATATCAATTAAGAGCTGCAGCAAGTTCCGAGATGGTTTGAATTCAGGCTCTGTCAGCGTCCATCCCGATTGACGTGAGTATGGAAACGCCCGAAAGAAAATTACAATCACATTTCTGAATAGGAACGTATTTCAAATTCCCGGACCCCTACTCCAAACCTACACTGAACATACTGTGCCCAACTCTAGGAATGGGTATTCCAAGATTCAGACACCTAGATATCAAGGGAAAGGCTACAGCCGCTTTTGAAAGTTGAGATATTTGAATATCGCGCTCCATTGCTTCTAGAAGCAATTGGAAATTTTATGCAGCTAAGAGCATGTCAAGTGACGTAGCGAGTAATAGCAGAGGTCGAGACTATTTATTGATTAAATAGTTAGCCATGGAGTAGAGACTTGAGACTTGGATCAGATTACTGGCACTGCCAAATGAAAGAGAATGCACTTAGTATCAAGTAAATCGGACCAGGGATACCAGAGATATGAGGATTTCCAGATTTCAGCTGATTCAGCGTGACCCTGACCGTTTTGAATAAAAGCCGGCCGGCCCAACCAACTTCAGCTCACTTCGAAACAAGCACTTGCCTAGCAAGGTGCCGCTACGCTGAGCCAAGGCACATGGTTGCCGGATCTACGCAGAAGTTATTTTCAAAATTGTGATAGTCACAAAAGTGCTGCGCTACAAGTGGAACTTAGTAAGTTTCCGGAAGAGAGAATCACTAAGGTGATTGGTATTTTTCTACAGACACTGGTGAAATATTTTATTTCTACATGGACATATGCTAGACTTTGTCTAGAATAGTACTTTGTCACAGACCAGTAATAATCTAATACTTGGATATTTTAGTCCATTTCAGTCAGTTTCATTATTTGTAACTTAATAACCACTCCGATCTTTCAGTATATTGAAGGCCAGTCTATCACGGTGTTGTTCATTAGCCAACGAAGGGAAACTATATGTTGCTTCGCGCATGATAGATGGTGTGAAGCCATGCCCAGGGAACGATCTTCAGAACAGCCGTTGATTGGTTTAGACTGTCAGTGTTTTCTTGTACTGAAACGATTACCGTGAGTTATGTTACAACTGACATATTTGAGAATAGATCACTTAGATCTGTCCCCATTTAAGCGAACGGCTATGGTTTTGACAGAAGCCAATATTAAAATGGATCAACAGTTACTTCAAACGTCAAGAGATATTACCACTATGTCTTGTTAGACGGATTGTGGGTATATAATGGCGGCCGATACAAGGATTAGACGTGCGTGTCCGACAGGGCATGTTTCTGGATAAATCTGGTACAGACCAGGTTCACTACGCTTCAAGACCATCAAGAAATGTAAGCCACATTTTGACTTTATACTATGCCTAGCTAATTGGAACAAACTATTTTTCTGCAGATAACCAACACATTTATTTTTCGTCGTATTTAAATCTTGCAATGATTTACGCAAGACATATTAGAGTTATTCTGAGTATTTTCAGCACTCAGAACAGTTTAGGATCGATGACCGTGCATAACGAGGATTTATTAGAATATTTCATATTTTTGGGAAGTCACGGAAAACCGTCGATGTAACTGTAAAAGTTAAATTATTTTTTGTTGAGGAATGGATATTTTATCCATATTCGAAGATTCGAACATGTGGATTCTCACATAATGAAATAATAATTAAATATATTTAAAATAATATAACTAATAATAATAATAATAATAATAATCCACTAATAATAATAATAATGATTTTCATAACTTTTCTAAATAATTTTTGGATCTTATATTTTTCTAATAATCACATTTATTGAGAGAGAGCCTATGAAGTAGTTTAATCATTTCTAGTTTGGAACAGGTGATTTTCCGAAGGAGAGTGGTTAGCGCAAGCCCGCATTCAACCAATATTTCAGTTCTGGTTGAACAGTTAATATTTGCAATGAGCAAAGTATATTTTTCAGATAACACGGAGAGGCATGAAACGGGAAGCAATTGATAATTGTATCAAATAGGATATTTTTGTATTTATATAAAATCATGACGTAAATACACATTCGAAAGTGAAATAAAGAGTATCATAAGTATGATAACTTCACGGGTTGAACTGAATGGTAAAATAAAATAAACTTGTAAGTTTATAAATCTTCCAGTGTTGACAACAAGCAGAGGCTTGATTTATTGTATAAATTTTGGGAAGAAAATTTATGTGTGTGGAGTAGTTGAAATGCCATTCCCAGGTGCGCATGTTTAAGTCGCAGGAATGAGGAGTTTTATTGGAGCATCAATCAAATAGCAGGTTCGATGGCTCAGGTTTATAGAAGGAGTATTGGAGCCACACGTTGCGTCGTATGAATGACCCGAAGGTTATTTCTTAAAAACCATCAGTTCTTATTTCAACCTTGTTTACGAATTCCATTAAGACTTTGATTTTGCTAGAACCCGGATTTGTCATGATAGTAATTTATTCTTCTTCAGAGGAAGACCTTTGCCGTTGTTGTTGTTGTAATATTGTGTTCTTACACAAATAATAGAATGGGCCACTGCCAATTAAAAATAATTCTATAACCACGAATAATTTGAAGGATGTTTTCAATCCTAGTGCCATGAACTAAATGAATTTATTATGAAGCTACAATTCTTATTTCCGCATTCTGTCGAAGAATTGCAAGTTGTGAAAGTTACTAAAATGGCCATAAATATAAATATTTTCTTAATAATGATTCCAAGTGGAGAATTGAATAGTTGAATGGTTCAACAATTTATTGATCAAGTTGATGATTCAGAAATCATATATTTTGTTAGGAACTTGAAATTCATAATCGAGTCACTTCTCGAAACGTTTAATGTCAGAAGAACAATTAATTGTGTTGTGCTTCGCACAGTTCTTCGATGCTATGCTCAAGGTCAAATACTTTTCAGATGTTATTAATATGTGTAAATAATTTGTGTTGATTCAGAAATAATAATATTTTTTTGACAATATTTTTTTTGAAACTGGAAAAATAAGTGAAAGTTAAAAATTCTATGAACATTTATTCTACGAGTGTTAATATTATGTAAAAATTCAAACAGTGAACTACGATATTTCCAGTAAAGACAATTAAATTTGAACTGGATTTAATCACAAATGATGAATATAATTTTGGAACACAGTCTACAGGACTAATAATCAGACTGTGTTTCCAAAGATAATTGTCCAATGTGTTTGGAAAATTCTGTACATTGTGTAAATAGGAGTGTGGGTCGCCACACGTGAGTGATGCTACTTTGAGCATTTTTGCAGTCAATTTTAAATTCAGAATAAAATGAGATAATTTTACATGATGTGTTATGCCCAGTTGAATCTCCTTCTATCCTTATTGTTGCATTGAGCCAAAAATCAGTAAAGCATTTTTTTTTTCATTTGATGTCGTTTTTGCGATTTGCTTTAACCCATCTGGCGCCCCGGGATATTTTAACTCTCGTGCTGACTGATTATTGGTAAAATGCATATGTGGTCGTGCGGACTCCGGTCTAAACGGGCACAATACTACTACATTCATCACAACAGCACAGGTTATCAAATAATATACACACGTAAAGTACACGGTGCTGACGACTAAGTATGTCCCAAGCCCCTACAATCAGTACCGTACTTATTTCTAACCTCAATCATGTTCAGACTGAAAACTGTGAAATCATAAGGGTGAACTGAGTTCGCTGAGTCCGACAGCCTAACCAGCCCATTCCCAGAAAAGTGGGAGCGATATTACTTGTATATTACAATTGGAGCCCATCAACGACGGGTTTGGAAAGCGACCTAGCTAATAAACGTTTGTTCGTTCGATTGATTGGGGCACCGAAGGTGTGATGTCGACTGATGGAAGGAAAGGAGATGGTTGTTGCTCTCCACGCTCGGTCTGAAGCGAGCTAGTGGTGTGAGATTCTGGTCCAAACTCGTGGAGTTCTCTTCGATTTAGCCGATATGTCTCCAGTCTAATTTATGGCCGTCGTAGAGTTCTACTTGCTACTCGCATATAAACAAAGGCAAGGGAGAGAGTGACAAATAGCACAAGGAGGGAAATAAGGTTTGTGTTATAGCGAGTCGTTATCTGCAAGAACACCTGCTCCCGCATGGCTCCTAATTCCCTCTAAGTGGAAAGTGGTCCACCCTCCAGTAGAATTACTGCTCAAATCAATATACTGAAATATTACCCCTCTTTTATCTACATACTCTGCTCATAACTCAACTTAAACTAAAGATAAAATAAAGAACATAATTTTATCAAATAAATATACTGTAATTTACCAACATCATAATATTGTCAATCCAACCCCCAGGGGTTCACAACTAGTGCTACTTGGTTGGTAACTTCGGAGCTACAGCTGAACCTGTCATTGCTTCCACTTGTAGTGAGCTCGTCCCTTCCATATTTCTTGTCGACCTCCATTGATCAACCTTTTATTTTCTACCTGACCGACGGCATTAGGGCGCCAGACGGGTTCTGAAACGGTTTACGTCTGAACTTTATATTTTGACATGTGAAATTACGTTTGAAGTTTGAGTCACTTTATTTTTGGTTTTCTACCTATAATTCAGCTAAAAATTTAAGTATCACAATATTAGGTCCACAATATAAATTAGCCTTAACATTTGCAATTAACAGAAATGTTATTGAAATGAAATAGTATTAAATAACAACTAATTAATATCTCTATGTAAATAATATCAACATTTATCTCTGTAAATAATATCAACATTTAAAAGTCGAAGTTCAGTGTGAAATGCGGGCCTGCCTTTGAGGAGAAAGTTTATTAAAACATGAAACGGTCCACTCTATGTTCTTTTGCAATATTCAGCAGCGAAAAATACCTTGACTCCACAGCTTCTAAATCAGAAAGCCGGTCTTACAGAAGTTGTTGGAGAAGGAATCACGGACTTCAATGCTTTTTGGCCCAAAATTAGAAATATCTTATCAATAAGCAACCAGTTCTCCGACATGGAACATTCATTAAATTCACTTTTCAATGAAGTATCACTACAGAGAACCACGACTTTCTTCTTGGTGTCTTTAGCAGTAGCGTACATTCATAGATGATAGGTCAGGAGCGTTTCCGAAATTGATCTTTATTCCAATCAAATTCATACATACCACTGCAAAAAATGTCGGAAATGAACTTTCAACATTCTGAGGATATTTGTTTTTTCATTGGCGGCAGTGGATTATCACTGTCTTGTATCACTGTCACCAGAGTAGCGGGTACCGTATACCTAGTCACTTCCCGTACTGTCAGGGGCAGATGACCTCGTAGTTCCGCCCCTTAAAACCTCAATAACTCACTCCGTACTGTTCCTCCAAAATGCTTTATTCCTTTCACTCAGTCATTCCAAGGAAGTGTGTCTCATTTCCTTGACGTAAAAGCTGAGGGTAGCTCAAATAAACCCCTTGAAGTATCATGGAGAGAGACCATAGTGTTTCAGGAACTACAGCTTTAAAATTTGCTTGTAAGCCAGCACAGACTCCAGACTTGGAACAAGCTCTATACGCCAGTGCACTTACCGCATTTTCATTAAAGAACGATTTAATCATTTCGCAAAGGCTTTGAGCTGTTGTTGTATTCAAAATAAGCTCACAGGAAAGCAATTCTTCCCGCATATTACATTCATTAACAAAACGAACGTACGCAATCAAAGGAGCAAATTTACGTATAGTAGTCGCTTTGTCCACTTTAAGTGTCAAGCAGTAGTTATGAACTTCTCAATTAACTGCTAACATCATAAATATCTGAAATTCTACTAGAAACGGTGTCATTATATAGGCGGATATTATAAAAATGTTATGCTTAAGAGTCACCAAACATTGTTGGTACTAGCAGTGTTTCTGCAATTGTGTGTGGTTTATTGCATTTTATTACTCTATAAAAAATGTCAAGAGGCTTCTTACACTAGGAAATGTTCAGAATTTCTTTTTAGTTTCATCCGATAGAATATATCTCTCATTTCCTGTACGAATTTTTATGCGAATTAATCCAGTAGTTTTTGTGATATTTGGTTTCAGTAAGAAGTTGTAAAAGTGAATGTGTAAGAAGGCATTGGATAAAAGTAAGTTATATAAGGTGCGTTCAAAAAGTAACGAGCCGGAGGCTGGAATGCGCGAACCGGTGACGACATCGGCTAATCGTAGCGTGTGTAACGAGTTGTGGTTCCGACCAGAGCGTGGAAGGTCACAGCCCGTCGCTAGAAGGCACGCGTGCACGTCACGTGGCGATACAAAGCGAGCAGCAGCATGCATCAATCGTCCAACGCTGCCAGTCACATTGCAAACAGTGACATGGAAGCGTCAAACGAAGAGCAAAGAGGTGTTGTTCGGTTTCTGACAGCGGAAGGAGTAGGGGGAACGGACATTCATCGCCGAATGTCACAAGTGTACGGCGAACACTGCATGTCCCTTGCAAGGGTCAAGGCGTGGCACAAGCGCTTCAGGGAAGGACGGGTGTCGTTAGCCGATGATGCCCGGTTTGGGGCACCCCTCTGCATTACCGATGACAACGTCCAGCTGGTTGATGCACTCATTACCCAGGACCGCAGAGTGACAGTGAACGCCATAGCCGCCGTGGTCGGATTGAACGTCGGAAGTGTGCACACCATCATGAAGGAACGACTGCACTTGCGCAAAGTGTGTGCCCAATGGGTGCCCCACAGTCTTCAACCACACCAGGAAGCATGTCGAATGGCCCACTGTCATGGTCATCTGCAGCGCTATGCGAGGGAAGGGAATGGGTTCCTGGCACGAGTGGTGGCTGCAGATGAGTCATGGTGTCATCACTTCGGACCAGAATCCAAACCACAAAGCTTCCAGTGGAAGCACCCAGTGTCACCACTCCACACGAGTGCATCAAAGGTAATGCTGACGTTCTTCTTTGACCAAGATGGCCCCCTTCTGATACACTTCATGCCGCACGGGACAACAGTGAATGCCCAGCGTTACTCGCAAACTTTGACCCCCCTTCGCCAAGCGATCAAAACAAAACGACCAGGCAATCTCACCTGTGGGGTCATTCTGCTCCACGACAATGCACGACCTCATACGGCCAACACAGTCGCGGCACTCCTGCAGAAAATCAAATGGGAGATTCTCGGCCACCCTTCATACAGTCCAGACCTCTCTCCCTGTGATTACGCCATGTTTGTTCCCCTGAACAGGGCTCTGTGAGGCCAACGATTCACCTCGCACGTCGTCGTCCAGCTGAACGTACGGAACTGGTTCACATCGCAGCCCAGGGAATTTTATGAGACAGACATTCACCGCCTCTAGTCACAGTGGGACAAGTGCCACAACAGCCAGGGCCAATAATTCTAACATACAGGTATTGGTTTCTGTAATTATGCCTCCGGCTCGTTACTTTTTGAACGCACCTTAGGCTATACTTTTAAAATTGTCTTCCTGAAAGTTGTTAATTGCAATTCGCTTAAAATTTGGCAGAGTTATATAAATTTGATTATACAATTCAGTGGTTGAATTTAATGGAAAACTGAAGGTATTATGGTTGGAAAATCGCCGAAAGAAATCTATTTCAATAAATATCAATCTGATCTGTGTTACATGTATTGTGCCCTTTCAGCAAGAAATATGCAAATCACAGTATGCCAGCATTGCTCAATTCGGGATTTCGGGGTTGTAGTATGTTCTCCCACTCTGTGACTTACACATTTTGGATTAAATAGAGGATACACTTGCAAAAATAACAACAAAATCAAATCCTATTTCAAAACATTTAATTAACCAAAATTATGGCGCTACAAACAATAAAACAATTAAACTACTGACCAATATCCTTCTACTTGTTCCAAGTGAACAAGGAATAATATAAGAATTAAACAAATATTGTATTAAAACACATGGTTTCCTTTAAAACCAACAATTCATAATTATTTTTACTTCCATAAAGTATCTATCTTAAAGTTCCATATAACTACGAGCTCCTTTGGCTCGATACTTTCCAATAATAATGGTGTCATTCTTCTTGTACACCTCAAATACGATTTTTATATTCTCTTACCATCAAAACCAATATATAATTACATTTAAAGTACAGGTTAATTCTTTACTTAAATATTTGGGCACTTCACAGGTTTTCAGCATTTATCATCCCTCTAAAGTTTTTACAAATTCACCATAGTGATCGGGAAAATACTTGTGTACTCCAGAGTTATAAAGATTACTTGACAAAGTCAAAAACTATGATTACTCCCAGAATCTAGTTACCTTCATTTAACTCGTGGAATCCTACTTTCATACAACATTACAATAGGGGTTGTTATTTATTTATTTGTCTTATAAGACCATTATCACATCAGAAACTACGATCTGAACTTGCAAGCGATAATTTCATCTACAAGGACCTCGGTTCACCTCCCGGGTCATTAACAACTTTAAACACTCTCGGTGTATTCATTCCTTCTTACAGACGGCCTTCACCCAACCCTCCTGCTATGAGGGTCAGACCGTATACTTAAACGAGATTTATGACTGGGAGGGTGGCTTCCAGTCTAGTCTACGGTTGGAGCTCTCTTCAATGATTTTAAAACAAATCTTCCTTTCTTTCAGTTCTATGGAGAGACCTGGCATTTAACTTCACTTATTTCCTTTCAACAACATTTTTTGGCTCATAAACCACTTTCGTAACCTTGGCATTTATTAATTATAAAGGGTCCTCATTGATTGGGAAGAGTAATACACATTTTACGACGAATAATTAGGGGCTTCAAAAACAAGAGGATTCTAGGTTCGAATCTCTTAACATGCCTCGGGAACCATTCCCACATTGGAGGACTTATACAAAATGCGATTTAGGGTCAGCCGTAGCCTACATGACCTACGCTCAATAATACCATACATTTGCTCCCTTTTCAATATAATAACACACACATGGCCTCGTGATCTATGTCACTATTGGAGGACTTACAACATATCTCAAATTACCGCAATCAACTACCCTTCATAAGTAATTTACCAAGTACTTTTAACCTTTACGCATTCCTAGCGTGACATTTTATTTTAATTGCGCTCCATTGCGCTATACATTATTTTTAAGCCTAGCGTCTTCCAAAGAACTGATAAATTCCATATTAACAATTGATACATATCTCAATTTTTATATTAATCTTTTCCTTTGACAATAATTGCTCTATTTTAATAACATGCATTAATATCCTGTCTTATACTTTTATTAAGGCTCCAACGTTCTTATTTTCATATCATTCAGTTTAATCTTTATTTATATTTCCTTTATATTATTATTATTATTATCACGCTTGCCTTTATAACATTCGTCAAACACACTGACATTTTATTCATACATTTCCTCTACAGGATTTATTCTTTCACATAATTATTTATAATTTCTCATAATTCTATTTTTGTTCAGACCGCGTTCTTATTCTGTATTTAGTTATTTAGAAACATCCCTTTTACTCAAACACTCCGGTGGATTTGTACACAATCATTTCCCCGACACCAAAACATAATGAAAATCTTTACTCACATGTTTAAGGTCGTTTCTTGACCCTTCTCCTCGTGCGATGAGTCATTTTTGGCCCACTTTTTTTAAATTACTCCATCGTGTACAAATTCATTGCATGTACAGACATATCTTGACACATATTTAACACGTATATATTTAACACTGATAACATTTTAAATACACTGGTGTATCCGTTTAGAACACACAATAAAAACACTGACCATATATTACTTATAACACAAAATCTTGATATATTTACACTTCACGAATTTTTATCACTAGACCGCTATTAGGCCTATCACACGTGACCTCTTGATCTCCCGTCTCCAAGGGTGAAATTTAGTAATGTCGGCTTCCTATCCTCTCTGAATATGAAAGTCTCGAATCATCTACTTCCTCCCTGCAATAGCACTCCTTCGAATCCCGTTCTTGACGATCTGCTATTTCTCTGACACGAACGGCTCCCCTTTAAGATTCTATTTATTGATCTTAGCGAAAGTCTGTTCTGTTCACGGTCCCCTCGATAATTTATCGGTGACCTATGGATTTTTAGCAACTAATACTTCTCGAGCCTTAGTGCTTTTGAATAGTTCGTCTGCTATCTTGAAACGATGTCTATAGTTTCCTGTCTTCTTCTTTGCTTATTCGCTTCTCGCACTTCTAATCTTCTAGAATACTTACGAACCTTATTTTCTCTGTCCCTGCTCGGGTTCTTTAAATTAGAGAAACTGTTTATCTCTCTGTTACGGTACTTCCGTACGTTATGATACTTTTGGTCGTTTACTTAAAGACCTATCGCCCTGAGTCCTAAGTTCGCAGCCTGCTTTGACTGTATTTTATGAACTTTTCACTGTAAACTTTTATACTGTCGGACCTAAATCCTGTAACTAGGATTTTCCTAATTTTTCAACACGGCGATACTGTAATATTACTTCTTTGCAACCCTTTACGGATGCACGTAAATTATTGATACCGCGACGCCCGTGGCTGTCGGATATTTTCTATGCGATGTGATACAGCGTTTTTCCCCTCAAGGAAAGCTGGTATACTGTCTTCGGTGTGTTTCAGCGTGACGTCTCCTCACGGACTATCGGAATTCGGTGCCTGATGAAGTACAGTGACGCGCCCTCAGGCCGTTTGATAACTGCATGTACTGATCCAGCGTGACGCCCCCCTGGGCTATCGGAAACTGCATGATTGGCTTGGTGAGGCCAGGAGTTTTATACTCTTTAGTCACAAAAAGATAAAATCCTAGTCCTTTTCGTGACCAACTTTTGAACTAATTGTCGTACAATTATAAAAATTATATCTCCAGAAAGCTCGTCTTCCAAACGTCAAATAATCTCATTGCGCATAAGAATCGATCGTGCATTTCGGAGATATTAATTAATTTTTAGTCTTCAGCTGCGTGGGTGTTGCTGTTCATTATTTTAATTCCCCACTCCTCTGGTATCAGTGAATCACCGATGACGTATACTGCGTTTGCAGTTCTTTCCTATGCAATTATTACAAGGTTTTTCTTTACACAAAAATCTCTAATCCGAAATGATTCACAGTACTGTATTTATTTACTTATTTTCATTCCTGCAAATGGGTTAAATTTAATTATTCTTCTTCTGGCACATCGGCGGTGTTGCCGTTTTCCTGCAAGCTAAGCTGGATTTCCGAGTCACGCTTCTCTGTCTCCCAGTGAAAATTTTCCACTCGTTCTATTAATATCCATGACCCGCTCCTCTCAAGGAGTCAAGAGGCATGATCTCATCTCCTGAACACCTGGTCCCCGCCGCTTGCACAACGTTAGGCTAGAATCCTGGCTTGAAATTTCTCTATGTTACATTAGAAACTGTGTGTTTCTTTCATTCCTTTCACAAATACATGGATTCGACCCCTTTTGAGCCAATGGTACAGGGGTTCATCTCTCCCCTCCTTAGGTAAATAAATTTTCGAAAAATTTTTAGGAAATGTATTTCAATTATTCATTAAAATCTTATTTTTCTTTATTCGTCGAAGCCATCATAACGTTCATCCGTACCTTCTGATTTTTTATTTCTTTAAAGTCGTATCCGGTAATTGTGTAGGTTGGGTACGCTCTGTCCCTACCCTTTCTTTCCTTTTCCTTTATTTGTCTGGACTTCAAGTCTCCAGAACCTCATTCTTCTTTACGGGTGTGGTCTATCCCTACCCGTTTCCTTATTTCATCATTCTCCTTTCTTAAATTGAAATTTTCTTCTTCAACAAAACAATTATTTCTTTTATTTCCCAATATAATTTCTCCAATTCGCATTCGCACTCGAATGCTTGAGCTCTGTTTCTTTTTTCTTCCTTAATCTCGTATCTATCAAAAGTGGATTCCTCATCTCTAAATTGTTCCATAACCAGGGCTTGTTCATTGGCTTCATCGAAGTCTTCGGGAGGGTAATATACTTTCAAATTCGCTGAATTCATGGTCACTTCGTGATTCGTTTCACAGTGCCGAATTCTATAGGCATTATTTCTCAAATCTCTTATTATTTGATACGGTCCGTGGTACATTTTCTGGAACTTTTTGTACACGCGGTTCCCTGGATCCGAAATGGCTGGTCATTTTACTAACACCATTTCCCCTGCTAATAGTGGCCGATGATACCTCTTGTGCCTATTTCGTCTTTGCCTCCTGTCGGCTTGAGCTTTTAGATGCTCAAAGGCTCTTCTAATGCGTACATCTCTTCCCGGCTGAGCGTCTGCTGGCCTAGGAATTACCAGACTCCAAGGTCTTTCTGGTTGCTCATTCCGATGTAACGTTATTGGTATCTCTCCCGTAGATTTTGGATTGTGTTGTTTACACAGAATTCGATAATATCCAAGATATCTATCCACTTCCAATTTTCTTCGGCACAGTATATTCTACAATACTTGGCCGTCTCCCTCATCACTCTTTCTACAGGATTTGCCTCAGGATGGCGAATACTTGACAAAATCTGACGTATTCCAAGTCTTTCTAATTCTTGTCTGAATTCTACACTGGTGAAACAACTACCGTGATCCGACAACAAATTCTCAGGTTTTCCCAGAATCGGTATCACTTTTTCTTTGAGTCGTTTTAACACCTGTTTGGTACTAGTCTTCTGTATGGGAGCAAGGACAACCATTTTAGTGAAGACATCCATAGCCACCATTATGTGTCGTTTTCCTCTTCTTGCCTTGGGCAAAGGTCCGAAATTATCAATAGAGATGATTTGACCCGGCCTCTCGGGTAACAATGGTATAGGCTTTTGTCTCATCAGAAAGGCATTTGGATTAATCCTTTGACATAGATCACATGTCTTTAGCGTGTCCCTTACAGTTTCTCTCAGTCTCGGCCATACAAATGCTTCTTTCAGCATCGAGACTGTTTTGTCGACTCCCATATGTCCGAACGATCAATGGGCTAACCATACTATTTTCCTCTGCAAAATTGCAGGTACAACAATCCTTAATCGTGTATGGTCAGAGTCCACAAACTTATATAATAATCCGTTATAAAATGTGTAATCTTGAGCTATCTTATTAGCGTCGGTGTACGCTGGTGTTCCTCTTATCAAACTTCCCTCAAGGAAAGATATGAGCATGTTCATCCATGGATCCTCACGTTGCCGTTGACTAATGCTTCTTAACTCATTTAGAGTACACTGATCCCTGTCTTCCAAATCAATAGCCATTACTTCCTCTTCTGTGGACTCTGGCTGTCTACTTAAATAGTCTGGAACTATATTTTCTTTTCCTGGGCAGTATTCTATCTTTACATCAAACTGTTGAATATATAAAGCCCAACGCATCAACCTTTGACTGGATAGATCAGTCTTCATCAAAAAGGTTAAGGCTTTATGATCCGTTCTTAAAGTGACTTGAAACCCATATACGATCTTTCGCCAATATTGCAGCGCGTGCAATATCACTAACAGCTCGATTTCGCTGATCGTATAATTTTTCTCGTGTGGTTTCAGTCTGACTTGTGAAAGCTAGATAATTTCTCTTATCAGGGTTATCCGGGTTTTCCTAATATAGCATTGCCCCTATTCCAATCTGGGATGCATCTGTTTGAATGATAAATCTCTGATTAAAATCAGGATATCCTAGCTTCACATAGTTTAAGAGCATTTCCTTGGCCTCCACAAATGCTTTTTCTGTTTCCTCCGTCCATTTCCACTTGCCCCCCTTCTTCAGAAGGTCCTGTAGTGGTGCAACAGTTTTTGTGTATGATGGACAATGTCCTGAGAAAAATCCAATCAATCCCAAAAACTGGCGAACGTTCTTCACTTTCAAAGGCCTTGGGAAATCTCTTATCGATTCTAATTTGCAAGGATTTGGTTTAACACCATCCTTGTCAATCACATGCCCTAAAAATGTTACTTGTCTTTGACAAAAATTTGACTTCTTTAAATTGATTTTAAAATTAGACCTTCTTAAGTCTTCCAATAATTTCTTCAATTTTTCCAAATGTTCCTCAATGTTCTCCGAGGTAAGCAAAATATCATCCACATAACGGATCGTGCAATCTTTCACTTCCTCTGACAGGTTTCGATCAAGCGCTCTTATTAAGGCAGATCCTGCGGTCTTCAATCAAAACGGACATCTCCTAAAACAATATGTTTGTTGATCGAACTGAAATCCAGTCAACAGGCTGGTTTTCTCTTCCAGTTCGAGATGATGATACGACGAAGTCATGTCAATATTTGTAAAAATCTTCTTGCCTTTGAACTTCCTCAGTATTTCTTTTATGGGTGGTGCCGAATCATTTTCTGGTATGATTTTTGCATTTAAATTTCTGGCATCTAGACACACCCTTACTGAGCCATCCGGTTTACTCACAATCACTAATGGACTAACATATGGTGTCGCCATCTTTTCTATAACACCTGCATTCATCATCTCCTGCAGTGTTTTCTTCGTTTGTGGGTAATGTTTTTCCGCAACCGGGTATGGTTTTTGTCTGAACGGTGCCCAATCATTGACTTGGAACGCGTATTTAAAATTTTCAATCTTCCCTGGCTTGGAATCAAATACGTCACTAAAATTTAATAATAATTTCTTTAATTGTTCCTTATTTTCGAGGTTAACTTTAGCTTCCTCTACCTTTCCTGACAGGTTGGTCTCGAACTCAGTTTCCAAATTATCTTCGAGTTCTATGTTGAGGACTTCAAATATCTTTTCTATGTCCTTATAACCTTCCTCAGTTACTTCTTCCACATGCCATACCTGTTCTCCTATTTTCGCATCCTGTTCCTGTAGGTTAATGTTTTGTTCATCCACATCCTCTCTTTGAATTCTAATGCAATTTTGCGCTAGGTCTATGATGACCTTGTTCTCACGGATAAAATCAATACCTAATATGACATTATACGGTAATTGATTTACCAGCAAAAAGCATTGCGAAATTTCAGCGTTACCCATGATCAGATCGATGTATACCTGAAATTTACATGTTAAAGATTTTTCAGGGATTATCCCCTTAATCTTTACACTTGATGTGGGAATCTTTAATACGCGGCCCCTTGTTTCCAATTCATTTAGAAGGGTTTGCGTAATTAAACTTATTGTGGATCCGGTATCAATTAATGCCCTGACCAGTAATCCTTCTATCCTTAGCATAATTATGGGTAATTCTCTTTTGATAGGTGGGATTCCTTCCACATCCTCGTTAATTAGCTCATCTGGTCTCGCTATCCAATTCACAACTTCTACCTCCTCCCAGCTCCTGGTATGTTTCCACTTTTGACGATTTAAATTTGAAGTGTTTTTTTCCTGAGAGCTTCCTTTCCCCTCATTCTTTAATTGAGCTTGTAGTTCCAAGCTTTGAGCTCCGTCTAGTCGGTCGGGTGATTTCCGGTTCTTTATTGCCTCACTCCAACGGACTTTTTGCCTTTCAGGTTCGTCTGGTCGTTCATTCATATAACGAAGACTTTCCTGATATCTCTTCTATTTCGGCCCGATATTCATCATCCCTATCCTCTGGCCTTACGTTCCTTCTGGGATAATTCTCCCATTTCTTTCGGTTTTCTTGCCTCTGATGGTTATTGTTATAGGGTCGGCTCTCTTGTTGCCTATAACCCGTATTCCTAGGATTTCTTCCTCGATATCCTCCTCTGTAGTACGGCTGTATTCCTCTAGGCTCTTGGTGCCCATACTCTCGACCCAGTCCCTGAGTATCAGTACTAGTGGACTGATTTCTGGTCGATGGTTTCTCCCTGTTTTCCTGACTGCTGGCCATATGTACCTGTTCAGTCTGTCTTTGATGCCTGGGAGTAACGTGCGAAGTCGTCATATCTAATTGACGTAATACACTCTCCACTTCCACAGCACTTCTGGCTTTGGATGAGATTAACAGCCTCTGGATCTCATATGGAAGTTGTCTTGCAATGGCGGCACACAGGTCGTTCTCAGCTGGAGCAATGTCAAGTTCCCGGAATTTACACAGCTGAGCGGTGAAAAATTCTGAGTACTTAGTTGGTGCATTTGTGCTGTACTTCCTAGAGTACAGATCTAGCCTCAAATTCTCTTGGACATCTGATGCCCAATATCGTTTTAAAAAGGCTTCTCTAAAGCCTTCCACCGTATCGAAGGTGTACCTGAAGCTTCTGAACCAAGTAAGACAATCACCTGCCAACAGCTTCTCAATTGCTCTCAGTCTCCGATCCTGAGGAACTTTCATTTCGTTTAAATACTCTGCGACTTCCTTTAACCAGTATTTTGGAGTAATTGACATGTTATTACCCGTAAACTTTACCGGTCTGTCCTCATTCGACTTAATGATGTTTATTATCTGACCATTTGTCTGGTTCATGTACGGGGTTGACATCGCCATCGGATATCCTGGGTTCTTATAAGGGCTCTCCCCTCCTAAGTCCCTATCTGTATCTGTGCCTTTTTCACGGGAATCTACCCATCCTGTCTTTGGAAACTCCTCCTGATTCTCAAATTCTAATTTCCTTTCCCTTCGGGCACTTTCTTCATTAGCCATGAGTTGGATTTCCATTTGACTGTTCTTATGTTCAGTCCCCTCCAACCGTGATCTTAATTCATTTTGAATTTTTTCTTGATTCCTTTTACTATCTTCCTCTACCTTTTTGAGTTGGAATTTCTCTTCCCTGAAACTATTCCTGATTTCAGCTAATTGATCTTCTACCTCTTTCTTGATGACCATGACCTGTTCTGTTATAATTTCTGGCTTAACGTCCCCCATGGTATCGAAGTCTTCTCGTATCTCTTTTATCTTTTTCTCCATCTCTCCCTTAATTCCTTCCAGCTTTTCCTCAGTTTTCCCTTGACTCTTATACAATCTCCTCAAGTGGTCTTGGACCTGATTTACTTCAGTATTGGTTTTTCCTACATGGACCTTTAATGTTCCGATGGTTTCCTGAACCTCATTAATACCCTGACTGATTTCATCTATCTTATGAGTACTTTCCTTATTTTCTTTATTTCTTTGTTTTCTTTCTTTCTGGAGATGCTCTTCGTATATACTGAATTTTTTATTTATTTCCTCCCCGTGCCTCTTTAAGTTCTCATCGACCTGCCTGGTAAAAAGATCAATCTGCCCTTTCATATCCTGTACATCATTTTGATTTTGATTTTTTTATCTCAGTTACTTCATTCTGAACTCCATCGACCTTTCCCTCGAGTATTTCTACTTGGTCCTTTACCCCTTTAAATTCGTCTCCTAATTTCTTAAAACTTTCTTTTATCTCATCCCGGGAGGTTTCACAGATATCGCTGTTAGATTTTATCTGAGCTTCTAATTTTTTTTGCACACCTTGGATCTGGGTTACAAGTTCATTTTTACAATCGTCTACATTCTTTTTGCACGTTCCTTCCATGTTACTTAATTTAGTTTCTATATAACCAAATTTATCCTCTAAAATTTTAAAATTTTCTTGACATTTAGTTTGGGACTCTACCATACTGTCATTCAAGGTCTTTATTTGGCCTTGCCATTCTGACTGAAGTTCCCCATTTTCCTTTTCAATTTTACTTGTGATTTCCCCTTTAAAATCATTTAACTTCTTCCCAAACTCAGTGTCAAAACCTTGGAATTTGTTATTTATTTTATCTATCTCAACCTTCAATTCACCGTTCATTGTTACACAGTTAGTTTCGATAGCTTCCAATTTAGTCCCCATGTTCTCACTTTTTTTTCGATAGCTTCTAATTTTTGTTTATTTTCCTCCTGTTGGCTGTCCAACTTATTCAAACTTTCATTTAAGGATTTGAACTCTTCTTTATTTGTATTCTGTTGGCTATCTAATTGATTCTCTATCTTAACACTGTCAGTTTTAAGAGCTTTTAAATTATCATTTATAGATTCGAACTCTTTTTTATTTTCATCCTTTTGGAGACCCAATGTCTTGTCTATCGTTTCCAATTTATTGTTCATGGCCTCCAAGAGCCGTTGCATCTCCTCACTCAATGCCATCTTATTAGAATACAGTGGGCTACTCATGCCACATCGCTGGTACATGCTTGAGAGATGGTAATCTGAACCTTTGTGTCCCAATTTCTTCAAAAATATACTTCAGTACGGGTATTTACTACAACGCACCCTTTTGATATCTTTATTCAATCTCATACACTTTATGGAAGTATTTAAAATTCAAAATTTCGGAAAACCATTTTTTTTTTCAAAAATTGAAAATTTAGATTTTTCGAGAAAACTCGGGTTTTCCCCAGGAAAACTCAGCCCTGCGTACTGGGCGCCATGAAATATTCTTTGCTGGGGGGGTTGTTTAATTCAGGGCTGCTCGGTGTGAGTTTCTAGGGACCCATGCGGTCAGTTAACATTATATGTTGTAGCTATTCCTATTATTATTTTACTTTACATGAAATGACCGTCTTTAGTGTTCCTCTAGTTATTAATCCAAGCACATTATTTCTAAACCCCCATGTGCCCTTTCAGCAAGAAATATGCAAATCACAGTAGGCCAGCATTGCTCAATTCGGGATTTCAGGGTTGTAGTATGTTCTCCCACTCTGTGACTTACACATTTTGGATTAAATAGAGGATACACTTGCAAAAATAACAACAAAATCAAATCCTATTTCAAAACATTTAATTAACCAAAATTATGGCGCTACAAACAATAAAACAATTAAACTACTGACCAATATCCTTCTACTTGTTCCAAGTGAACAAGGAATAATATAAGAATTAAACAAATATTGTATTAAAACACATGGTTTCCTTTAAAACCAACAATTCATAATTATTTTTACTTCCATAAAGTATCTATCTTAAAGTTCCATATAACTACGAGCTCCTTTGGCTCGATACTTTCCAATAATAATGGTGTCATTCTTCTTGTACACCTCAAATACTATTTTTATATTCTCTTACCATCAAAACCAATATATAATTACATTTAAAGTACAGGTTAATTCTTTACTTAAATATTTGGGCACTTCACAGGTTTTCAGCATTTATCATCCCTCTAAAGTTTTTACAAATTCACCATAGTGATCGGGAAAATACTTGTGTACTCCAGAGTTATAAAGATTACTTGACAAAGTCAAAAACTATGATTACTCCCAGAATCTAGTTACCTTCATTTAACTCGTGGAATCCTACTTTCATACAACATTACAATAGGGATTGTTATTTATTTATTTGTCTTATAAGACCATTATCACATAAGAAACTACGATCTGAACTTGCAAGCGATAATTTCATCTACAAGGACCTCGGTTCACCTCCCGGGTCATTAACAACTTTAAACACTCTCGGTGTATTCATTCCTTCTTACAGACGGCCTTCACCCAACCCTCCTGCTATGAGGGTTAGACCTATACTTAAACGAGATTTATGACTGGGAGGGTGGCTTCCAGTCTAGTCTACGGTTGGAGCTCTCTTCAATGCTTTTAAAACAAATCTTCCTTTCTTTCAGTTCTATGGAGAGACCTGGCATTTAACTGCACTTATTTCCTTTCAACAACATTTTTTGGCTCATAAACCACTTTCGTAACCTTGGCATTTATTAATTATAAAGGGTCCTCATTGATTGGGAAGAGTAATACACATTTTACGACGAATAATTAGGGGCTTCAACAACAAGAGGATTCTAGGTTCGAATCTCTTAACATGCCTCGGGAACCATTCCCACATTGGAGGACTTATACAAAATGCGATTTAGGGTCAGCCGTAGCCTACATGACCTACGCTCAATAATACCATACATTTGCTCCCTTTTCAATATAATAACACACACATGGCCTCGTGATCTATGTCACTATTGGAGGACTTACAACATATCTCAAATTACCGCAATCAACTACCCTTCATAAGTAATTTACCAAGTACTTTTAACCTTTACGCATTCCTAGCGTGACATTTTATTTTAATTGCGCTCCATTGCGCTATACATTATTTTTAAGCCTAGCGTCTTCCAAAGAACTGATAAATTCCATATTAACAATTGATACATATCTCAATTTTTATATTAATCTTTTCCTTTGACAATAATTGCTCTATTTTAATAACATGCATTAATATCCTGTCTTATACTTTTATTAAGGCTCCAACGTTCTTATTTTCATATCATTCAGTTTAATCTTTATTTATATTTCCTTTATATTATTATTATTATTATCACGCTTGCCTTTATAACATTCGTCAAACACACTGACATTTTATTCATACATTTCCTCTACAGGATTTATTCTTTCATGTAATTATTTATAATTTCTCAAAATTCTATTTTTGTTCAGACCGCGTTCTTATTCTGTATTTAGTTATTTAGAAACATCCCTTTTACTCAAACACTCCGGTGGATTTGTACACAATCATTTCCCCGACACCAAAACATAATGAAAATCTTTACTCACATGTTTAAGGTGGTTTCTTGACCCTTCTCCTCGTGCGATGAGTCATTTTTGGCCCACTTTTTTTAAATTACTCCATCGTGTACAAATTCATTGCATGTACAGACATATCTTGACACATATTTAACACGTATACATTTAACACTGATAACATTTTAAATACACTGGTGTATCCGTTTAGAACACACAATAAAAACACTGACCATATATTACTTATAACACAAAATCTTGATATATTTACACTTCACGAATTTTTATCACTAGACCGCTATTAGGCCTATCACACGTGACCTCTTGATCTCCCGTCTCCAAGGGTGAAATTTAGTAATGTCGGCTTCCTATCCTCTCTGAATATGAAAGTCTCGAATCATCTACTTCCTCCCTGCAATAGCACTCCTTCGAATCCCGTTCTTGACGATCTGCTATTTCTCTGACACGAACGGCTCCCCTTTAAGATTCTATTTATTGATCTTAGCGAAAGTCTGTTCTGTTCACGGTCCCCTCGATAATTTATCGGTGACCTATGGATTTTTAGCAACTAATACTTCTCGAGCCTTAGTGCTTTTGAATAGTTCGTCTGCTTTCTTGAAACGATGTCTATAGTTTCCTGTCTTCTTCTTTGCTTATTCGCTTCTCGCACTTCTAATCTTCTAGAATACTTACGAACCTTATTTTCTCTGTCCCTGCTCGGGTTCTTTAAATTAGAGAAACTGTTTATCTCTCTGTTACGGTACTTCCGTACGTTATGATACTTTTGGTCGTTTACTTAAAGACCTATCGCCCTGAGTCCTAAGTTCGCAGCCTGCTTTGACTGTATTTTATGAACTTTTCACTGTAAACTTTTATACTGTCGGACCTAAATCCTGTAACTAGGATTTTCCTAATTTTTCAACACGGCGATACTGTAATATTACTTCTTTGCAACCCTTTACGGATGCACGTAAATTATTGATACCGCGACGCCCGTGGCTGTCGGATATTTTCTATGCGATGTGATACAGCGTTTTTCCCCTCAAGGAAAGCTGGTATACTGTCTTCGGTGTGTTTCAGCGTGACGTCTCCTCACGGACTATCGGAATTCGGTGCCTGATGAAGCACAGTGACGCGCCCTCAGGCCGTTTGATAACTGCATGTACTGATCCAGCGTGACGCCCCCCTGGGCTATCGGAAACTGCATGATTGGCTTGGTGAGGCCAGGAGTTTTATACTCTTTAGTCACAAAAAGATAAAATCCTAGTCCTTTTCGTGACCAACTTTTGAACTAATTGTCGTACAATTATAAAAATTATATCTCCAGAAAGCTCGTCTTCCAAACGTCAAATAATCTCATTGCGCATAAGAATCGATCGTGCATTTCGGAGATATTAATTAATTTTAGTCTTCAGCTGCGTGGGTGTTGCTGTTCATTATTTTAATTCCCCACTCCTCTGGTATCAGTGAATCACCGATGACGTATACTGCGTTTGCAGTTCTTTCCTATGCAATTATTACAAGGTTTTTCTTTACACAAAAAAACTCTAATCCGAAATGATTCACAGTACTGTATTTATTTACTTATTTTCATTCCTGCGAATGGGTTAAATTTAATTATTCTTCTTCTGGCACATCGGCGGTGTTGCCGTTTTCCTGCAAGCTAAGCTGGATTTCCGAGTCACGCTTCTCTGTCTCACAGTGAAAATTTTCCACTCGTTCTATTAATATCCATGACCCGCTCCTCTCAAGGAGTCAAGAGGCATGATCTCATCTCCTGAACACCTGGTCCCCGCCGCTTGCACAACATTAGGCTAGAATCCTGGCTTGAAATTTCTCTATGTTACATTAGAAACTGTGGGTTTCTTTCATTTCTTTCACAAATACATGGATTCGACCCCTTTTGAGCCAATGGTACATAGGTTCAGTATATGGTGGTTGGTTCATCCTGTAGAATTAAACCTCTGATTTCATGATGTGTGAAAACATTTTCCGTTCCTGCTGTACTTTGAAGGATGTTATATTTTTTTGGAACATAAGACAAAAATATGTTGAAAAACAGTCGCATCATACAATTTTGGACACACAAAATAAATGTTTCGTATTGTACACTATAGGCTATAATGGGCTACATTTTAAGAAAATACCTCAAATACTGTAGTTGCAGATGTGTATGATACCCTTTAAGAGGCTAAAAGGTCATTAGATGGCATATTTCTTGCTTTAGCAGAATTTTGTTGGGTGGACTTTATACCACTAAGCTTTCTAACAAAAGCATATTATGGTTTTCATGTTAATTCTGGATGTTTGGTTCTTAATTATTGTTTACAGTTTTCGTAAAGCCTAGTGTAAAATAATTATCATAATAGTTTTCACAGTCCTTGTAGCTTCTTCCCCTCCACTAGTTGAAGAAACACTTGTGTCATCAAGTCTATAAAACGCTCCATGATCAAATCAAGGGTCCAGAAACGGAGCTTATCAATCTGGGTTCTACAATCGCTCTGTTCGACTCTGGAATGACCTAGCGCTACAACAAAGTGAGGATATAAAGCAGGGGTGGCCGGTCTTTGTACGCTTGGCATACCAGCTATGCTGCACCAGACGCCGGCAGGCTGGCTTTCTGCCTCTCTTGGCTGGGCTGCCTGCCCTAACTGTCGGTGCGTTGGACCGAGTCAGGTTGGGATCGTATTAGAACCGAACATATTGTAAACAAACTGTTCGTGCAATGCGTTGGTTGTGGGACACGAGCATATTGTGTTTCGCGCGTATCTCCGCGTACCGGTACTTGAAGATTACGTGCTTATCATTGAAACAGTCAGAAATATTGATAAGGGAGTCATTTAAGACATTGCAATTTCGGTCACATTTTTATTTTTCTTGTTTTCAATGTATTTCAATAATTGTTTACATATTTACAATATGCTCAATGCTCGGTATGACTGTTTGAGAAACAATCAACTGGAGGCTATTTCGCAGGTTATCGTCAGATGCCGTGATCTTGTAAGTTTCAATGCAGAGAAAGAGTTTCTCAGACATACTGTACGTTGCTCCAAACATTGATAACACTTGTGCGGCCTGCCTGTGCAATTTCGGATATTCCTGCTGCGGTAATTTTGAATAGATGTTGTTGTTGTTGATTCATTTAGGGGCTTTGCGACACCGTGGTCATGTAGTCCCGTGTACTTGGGTGGATGGGTGTGTGTGTGTGTGTGAAATTTGTATGATAACCTGTGTTATAATAATAATAACATCGTATGGCCTCGGGTGCCGGGTGCAAGCTTTGTTATTTGACACCCAGAGGGTAGCTTGCATGTCGAATTTCGTTGTTCCTTGAAGCACTATGAAAGTCAAGGAGGATAGATATCTAAGCTCCTTGAACTCTATAGCGCTTTCTCCTAGAGAAGTGAGAAACTTTGTGTTGGTGGAAACTCTCGAGATTAATTTTGCCATTATGAACACGGCCTACTGAATTCAAATGGGTTCTTTGACATGCCAACATCGTATGACATGAGTGTCGTAATTTTTGCCACCTTTCGAAAGTCACTTACCACGCCCAGGAGTGAACCTGCAAGCTTGGGGTTAGTAGACCGACACGTTAACCACTAACCCACGGTGGCAAGCCACAACGTGTGTTATTTTGCTGGCTGTATTAGTATGTGTATTAGCAATTAAAATGAGGATCGGGAAAGAGGCAGCCTTAACCTTAAGTTAGGAACCATCGCGGCACTCACCTGGAGTAGAAGTGGTAAACCACGGAAAACCATTTCCAAGAAGGCCAAGGTGGGAATCGAACCCACCTCTTCTCACTTTTGCCTCATGAGGCTGAGCATAACGGGTTCCAGCCCTCAGACCAGAACAAAATTTATTAGCAGAGCCGGGAATCGAACCCGGGCCTCCACAGTGACTGCCAAGAGCACTAGACACTACGCAACGAGGCGGACATTTTGAATAGAAATCAAGTAGATTTTTCACAGAGTTAAAATAACCTTAAGTCTAATGTTACTTTGCTAATGGATTGACGAACAAATTAAAAAACAGATCCAAGTTTTGTAAATTCTTGAAATCTGCTAAAAAAAAAAATAAGCAAACAGCCATCATCAAACGTTACGCTACATACTTCACGATCAAATCATGTCAAGTGACAATACAGCTAGCAAAATAAAGGACACCGGTGCGCAACCCTTTGACGTGCAATACAGTGAAGGGCTGAAGGTAGTGCGAGAGTGAGACGGGAAAACGAGCGAGAGAGATAGACATATACAGTAGTTCTTCTCCACTATCGCTGCAAGGCCGTACGCGCCAGAAGCACGCCGGCGTGAAGCCAGCGTGCCAGAGCGCCCGGCGTGCTGATTGGCCACCTCTGCTCTAAAGAGACTTAAATCCCATGTAAATTGAATGTAATGTATGACTTCTAAGAGAAGTCATATTTTTTCCCTTAACATTATATTTTATAGTCTTGTATTTTCAACACGTTTCCAAGCATGATAACCAGAATTAAACAGGGTTTATTGAACATATAAATGCATATTTAGGCTTTCATAAGTTTTATGGCATATTTTGAACAAAATATCATTATAAATGGCATATTTTGGTAATTTTCATTTGAATTTCATTTTATTAAAATCAGAATAAGCTCTAGAAATTATTGTTCAGGATAGACTGGAATATACTACTGAAGAACCATTCTAAAGTAGTGTATGGAATGTTTCTAACAGGTAGGAGCTTTTGTTTGCTAGCTGGGTCAATTCCTGGAAACCGGGCTATTGTTTACACGGAAGCAGAGGTAACTCCGCAGTTATTTGTAATCGTTCTTATCTCTCTCCTTCCCCCTTCCCTCTTCCACCTTCAACACACTGAATGACCTTGGCCACTCATTAGGGAGCTTCAGTCATTCAGTTCCTTTCAATATGCCTAAAACGAAAGTCTCAATTTGTGGGAAGTTGCGAAGTTTTGTTCACGAGTTAGGTGAAAATATATTCAGTACGGATGGAGTAATAAAAGTGTTTCTATGTAACGTAGATGCTATTCATTAAGTCATATTTTGAATTTTATAGGTCATATTTTTATGTTTTTAGGTCATAAATGCATACATATTTCATACATTTTTAGGTCATAGAAATCTGCCCCCTACTAATGTATATATACGAGGGTCACTTACAAAGGCATGGCAACTATTTTATTCTAGACAAATGCGTTGTTATACAAACATTTCATTATATTATACACATATGAAAATGCATAATGTGCTTTACCAATCGTGTCTGCTCAGGAAGTATTGTAGGCAAGGGAGAAGAGTGAAATGAAGAAAATGTTATCGTATTCCATAATGTTGAGAACACTAATTTGAACGCACATTAATACATGAACATATTTTGAACACAATTTGTTCACTGCCAACAATGAGGAAGACTAGGCAAGGTGAATAGTGAGATGGTTTGCTATATTTTTCCTCATACGAGATGATAATAATAATAATATTTTATTATTATTATTATTACTGGCAGCGGTAGATACGCTCGCTAACGAGCCGCGCAAGACCATGGGTCCAAGCTATGCACGGATTCGGTAGACGTGGCTTCGAGCCCAACCGTCGCCGCCCTTGATATGGTTTTCCGTGGTTTCCCATTTTCAACTCCAGGCAAATGATGGGACATACCTTCTGATAGGCCACGGTGCTTCCTTCCACATCCTTGTTCAGTTTTGTTCATCTTCATTCATTTCATCTTTCATTAACTCATGTCATGAGATTTACTACAGGAAGGACATCCGGCCATAAAAACCACCTGCCACATAGTCTCTCATCGCATTTCATCCCCGACCCCGTTGTAAACGGGAACAATAAGGGGTAGACATACATTATTATTATTATTATTATTATTATTATTATTATTGATTGATTGATTGATTGATTGATTGATTGATTGATTGATTGATTGATTGATTGATCAGCTGCGTGGCTGAGCGGTAACGTTCTAGCTTGCTGACCCCAAGATAGCGGAATCGAATTCCGGCGCAGTCAGTTGGCATTTAAGGGTGCTTAAATGTCAGGCAGTCGTGTCAGTAGATTTACTGGCACGTTAAAGATCCCCTCCAGGGCGAAATTCCGATTCCCCGGCATTTCTAAAAGCCGAAGTAGTTAAAAGGGACGTAAATAAAACCAACAGCATTATTATTATTATTATTATTATTATTATTATTATTAAACACGATTAAGGACAACTTATCATACTGAGGATTCGAAACAGACGTATATTAGACTGTGGCGTTACTAACGAAGATGGGGCATTATAAGAAGTGTGACGTTGGGTTGCTAATAATATAATCTATCTACTATATTTTTGTCAAATACCACTCACTCATTCATCACAAAATCTCAGAAACCACCGAACGGATTGGAATGAAATTTGGTATGCAGCTTCCTCAAGGGCCGTATGTGCTCGCTAAGAAAGGTTTTCAAAAAATTCACTCGATATCATGGTTAAACCGCGAAAACCGCGATTATATGAACAACTTCAATAATGACTAAGTCTATTGTTGCCAGGCAATGCGGACTGCATCACGTGTTCTGGTGCTTTGCAGGCTGTGAGCTGTACATAACGTCAATAGGGATGCAGTGGCCAAATATACAGTCACCCAGAAGTAAATAGAAAGGCTGTTGTTACACATAATTTAAAAGAGCTCAAGTTGAGATTCTTCCATGGACAGTACTAAAAATGTCCGGCTTTCAATATAATCCACAAACTGATTATTCTGCGAACAAAACTTTGAATATTGGCTCTCAGGTGGTTTGTACATTTTGCAAAGCCAAGAAATGGAAGGATGAATCTCCTGGAATGTGTTGCAGTAATGGAAAAATACAGCTTCCCCCGATCCAACATATTCTGAACCCTTGCACAGCCTCCTTAACCATCAGCACCCAGAATCAGAACACTTCCTGTCTAATACACGTAAATATAATAGTTGTTTTCAAATGACATCTTTTGGTGCAAAGGAAGTAAAAGAAGGCAATTTCATGACAACTTTTAAAGTGCAAGGGCAGGTATACCATCGAATCGGGAGCTTATTACCATCATCTGAACAGCAGCCTCAATTTCTACAAATTTACTTTGTTGGATGTGAAGACATAGAAAAAACATCTGATATGGCATCTTCCCTGACGTTAAACCTCAGATAGTTCTCCAATTGCAGGATCTGTTACACAAGCATAATAGATACATTCAGGATTTTATAACAGCAATGGAATCAGTTCCTGATGGCAATCAAGACTTGCGGGTGGTTATCAAAGCTGACAAAAGACCTCTTGGCGAGCACATAGGCTGTTATAACGCCTCTAGCACTAAGGAAGTGGCGGTTTTAATTGTTGGTCAGGAGTTTGAGAAAAGGGATATTGTACTCCACGGCAGAGATAGCAGGTTGCTTCGTATTAGTGAAACACATCGCGCGTATGATGCTCTGCAATATCCGCTTATGTTCTGCCGTGGAGAAGATGGCTACTGCATTAATATCCCTCAACGTCACAACAGCACTCAAGCACCTTTGAAGAAGACCGTGTCTGCCGCTAACTTTTACAGCTTCAGAATGTTTGAGCGTGAGGATGATAATTCTTATCTTTTGTTATTTCGCAATCTTCTCAAATCAGTTTCTGGTTGATATGTATGCAAAGATTGAGAAAGAGAGACTACTTTGGATTCGCATCAATCAGAAAAAGTTGAGAAGTGAGGAATATGTGCACCTGAAGGACGCAATGATAAAGCTGACAGCCGTTTGTCAGATATTGGTGAAATGGTCGTGTTGCCGTCGACTTTCACTGGACGCCCGCGCTATATGCATGAACGCACTCAGGATGCTATGACTTACGTGCGCCATTTTGGACGTCCTGATGTTTTTATAACACTCACCTGCAATCCAAAATGGTCCGAAGTAGTCGAGCACCTGAAACAAGGTCAACAACCTCAAGATAGGCATGATTTGGTAGCGCGTGTATTCCATTTGAAAGTCAAGCATATGATAAGACTTCTTACTACGAGTTGTATCTTTGGTCCTTCAAGGTATCACATGTATTCCATTGAATGGCAAAAGCGAGGATTACCTCACGTTCACATACTTCTGTGACTGGAAGAAAAGCCAAGGCCTGAAGACATCGACAAGGTGATCAGTGCTGAGATTCCTGACCCAAATCTTGACCCTGCTCTCCGTGAGATTGTCAAGGCAACCATGATCCACGATCCATGTGGTGTTCTCAACAGGAGTTCGTCTTGCATGGTGGAAGGAGTACGCACAAATAAGTACCCCAGACCACTCATCCAGCAAACCCAAACCGGGGACAATGGGTATCCCAAATATCGCAGGCTGCCCACTCCGGAGGATGGGGTTTCTATTATTAAAAAGGGAGTGGAAATTGACAATAGCTGGGTGGTACCCTATAACCCCGTCCTATCTCGCACCTTCTCAGCTCATATCAATGTTGAGTACTGCAACTCTGTAAAGTCAATAAAATACATTTGCAAGTATGTTAACAAAGGTTCCGACCAAGCTACTTTTAGCATCGGAGAGTTTGACGAAGTTGCGAGATATGAATCAGGACGCTACATCAGCAGCTCAGAGGCGGCTTGGCGCATATTCTGCTTCCTCATACATGACCGCTATCCTTCGGTCATGCAACTTGCCGTCCACCTCGAGAACGGCCAGTGGTTTTACTTTAATGAAGACGACGTTCGTGACCAGTTTAACAGTCCTCTAAACACAACTCTTCTTGCTTTCTTCGCACTATGCCGATACGATAAATTTGTTTCAACACCTTTATATTGTGAAGTTCCGTCCTATTTAGTTTGGAATGGTAAGAAGTTCTGTACAAGGAAACAAGGAAAGCCAGTCCCAGGCCATTCTGGAGTGAAAAACGATCAGACCATTGGCAGAGTTTACACCGTTCACCCCGGTAATGCCGAGTGCTACTACCTCCGCCTCCATTTACATAAAATCCCTGGCCCTCAGACTTTTACTGACCTCAAAACCGTGGCAGGGGTGGTTCAACCAAAATTCCAAGCGGCATGTAAAGCACTTGGCTTGCTAGAGGATCATGCGCACTGGGACCGCACACTAGAGGAAGCGTCCTCCACCGACTCTCCCCACAAGATACGCGAGCTGTCTGCCATCTTATTGGTATTTTGTGAAGTGAGTGATCTCATCATGCTCTGGAAAAAACACAAAGACAGTCTCGCGAAATATGTGGTGAGAGAGGTTCAGAGGCAACATGATGATGTCAACCTGGTCATGGGCGTTATCTACAACAGGTGTCTGGTGCTTCTGGAGGATTAAGTACTAAAAATGTCTGGTCAACAACTAGAACGCTTTTGGACTTCCGTCGCCTTCTCGAGAACAAGACTCCGTCGTTGTTCACCGAGAATATGGTTGTGAACTATCATACGACACAATTAAGTTGTCCAAAGTGGTTGCTGATAATGTTCCAAAATTGAACAACGAGCAGAGATTGGCCTATGACGAAATAGTTCGAAGTGTTGTTTCAGAATGTGGTCAGCTCTTTTTTCTGGATGCACCAGGCGGAACTGGCAAAACCTCCTGATTAATGGCCTGCTCAGTACATTTAGAAGTCAACAGAACATTGCCATCGCAGTCACCTCTTCGGGTATTGCAGCAATCCTACTGGATGGTGGAAGAACAGCGCATTCTGCCTTCAAGCTCCCTCTTAACTTCAGTCACGCTGCATCTGCCCTTTGTAACATCTCTAAGCAAAGTGGCACAGCTCGCGAGCTGAGAGAGACAAAACTCATCGTTTGGGATGAATGCACGATGGCCCACAAAGGAGGAGTCGAGCATTGGACAGAACACTTAGGGACATTAGAGATAACAACCAACTTGTGGGTAGATTCACAGAACTTCTTGCCGGTGACTTTAGACAGACCCTCCCTGTTATACCCCATGGAACACGGGCTGACGAAGTAAATGCCTGTCTAAAATCGTCTTACAGATGGCCCAAAGTCAAATCAATTCCCTTGACTTGACAACATGCGCTTACACCTCCATGGTGATATTATTGCTGAGGCGTTTCCCCGTCTCCTTCTAAGTATTGGCGATGGAAAGTTGGAGGAAAATGACGGAAAATAACTAGTCCTGCTCAACTGTGCGAAATTGTTGACAGTTTAGAGAATTTGATCAAAAAGATCTATCCCCACGTGTTTGTAAATTCCAACCTTGATAATTCATGGATGGAAGAAAGAGCTATTCTTACCCCCAAGTAGTAGTAGTTATTGTTGTTTTAAGGGGCGGAAATACGAGGTCATCTGCCCCATTCTTACCCCCCAACAAATGACTCTACTGATAGTGTAAATATCGCCCTCCTAAAGAAGTTATCAACAACAAAATGTTATTCGAATCAGTAGACTCAGTTGTAAAGGTTGAAGATGCAGTTCGTTATCCTGTGGAGTTTTTAAACACTCTTAACCCGCCCGGAATACCGCCTCATATCCTGATCCTCAAGGTTGGTGCTCCTGTCATGTTTTTGCGCAACCTAAACCCTCCTAAACTCTGCAATGGAACCAGGCTGCAGGTTAAAGCACTGCATACATTTGTGATTGAAGCCACCATATTTACAGGTGTTGGCCAAGGCGAAACTGTCTTCATACCCCGCATTCCTCTAATCCCATCAGACTATCATTTTCATTTCAGACGTCTGCAGTTTCCTTTTAAAGTCTTCTACGCCATGACAATTAACAAGGCTCAGGGGCAGAGTTTAAAAGTAGCTGGTGTGGATCTGAGAAGTGACTGTTTCGCACATGGTCAACTGTACGTGGCATACTCCGGAGTCAGTTCTTCTGGTGGCTTAGTCATTCTGCAGCCTGAGAGAAAGACCAGAAATGTAGTTTACTGAGAAGTGCTTAGGCGTTAAAAAACACTCTCGATAGACATGGCAGTAGGCTAGGGGACCTGCCTTATATCAAAGCTCCCCGTCGTATATTCCACCCGATTTTCAATTTCAACGTTCCATGTTGCCGTCATTATCTTCCACTACAGGAAAAATCTATATAACTAATGTTTTAACGGGATTCCAAATGTTATTGCGGGCGAAGCCACGGTTAACAGCTAGTACGATAATATTTAGGTGTAACAACCCTCTATTCCCTCTTCATGTAATAGAAACATTTGGGATGAGAGAGGAGGGGTAGGGTAGTACGAGTTATCACACTGGGTGATACTAACCACAGCAACGCCATTGGAGTCTCGATATTTCGAGTCTCGGAATTACGATTTTTGCATAAATCCGGTGCTCGTAAACCAAATTTGTTCCTTGATGTCTAAAACGCAAAACGCGAGTGGAAACAACAACAGTGTGAGTGTGTCTACTGTGGCGATCCGTTTCCACTACCCGCTCACAGCTCAAACACGCTACCTGGAAGTTACAGACACTTCTATTGACATGGTGAACACCCCAACGCAGTGTGAGAGTGATGAGGATGACGAGACCGAAACTGTTGGTTCCTCAGTTTAGGGGCTGCGACAACGCGGTCATGTAGCCCCGTGTACTTTGGGTGTGTGTAGAATCTGTCTGATAACCGGTGTTAATTGTGATGACTGTATTATTTGTGTGTGTTATCAGTATTTAATTCAAGTAAGGACCGCAGACATTCGATTTTCAACTAGTTCCAACTTTTGCTACCAAACGCCACAGTCAACGACCAATTAGTTCTGAACTTGGTTACTAGATGACACAACAGTCGGCTCCTGGCGACGAACGTTGGAATCTAAGAGCGTTAGTAAAATCTAACCTATAATTTAGCTTCACACAAGTGTAATTAGTGGAAGGTTCTTTATCATGAATCTATGACATGGGACCGCCGGCTATACTTCCCCTTCGAAGGAAGGCATACTGAATGATTTTTAACGCTCTTAAAAAATCCGACGACCTCGGCCGGGCATAGAAGTTCAGCATGCTATCAACTACGCCACCGAAGCCGCCATGGCCGAAACTGTACCGCTGATGATTCACACCGATAGCTACGCTGCAGTTGAGGCCGCCATGCGCTACGTGGAACAACATCCTGAGCCGACACCCAGTCATCAATCAACATCCTGCTCTTCAGACAGCCGAGCGGAAACGTAGCAGCTTCACCAAACAAAAGACAATGCACCATTATTACACGAAGTGTACAATGTTACCAGACTTAAGTTACTTATATTTTGCCAATGTAAATGCCTACAGTAAACACTTTCTTCTTTGGTCGTTTGGGTCACCTATGAACCACGGTGCTTGTGTTTTAACTGTAGTTGTTGTCTGCGCTTCTGGTGTTCTTTGTGGATTGCTTGGTGGCTGCTTGCTCTCTTGCTGTAATCTTGATCCTTTCTATTGGGCCAGTATTCTTTCATTTTCTATCTTACGTTCCTTAGACCATTTCCTGGATGCGTTGTGGTGAGCTCCTGTAATAGTACAGGACAGCTGCACAGAAAAAAACCTGTTGTTACAAAAACTGTGCTATGGTTGGCTTTTTGTAAATCGGAAAACTCAAAAAATCATTGAAAAACGTTCTTTAAAGAAAAGTTTTTTAAACAAAAAATGTAGAGGACATTGTCACCTACAATTCGTCTGCTTGAGGTTAAGTCATACGTTTTGAAATGCAGAAGCTAGGTGGCGCCAAAGTTTCCAAAAAAGTGTTTTTTCACTTTTTGTCCTAGAAAAAATGGTTTGTTCACAAAAGAGCGAATCAGAAATTTGTTGCTCTCAAAATTGTATTCTATTGTATTGTATTGTATTCTCAAATGTATTCTAGTTACCTTGCATGTCAATGGCATGCAACTCAATCCAAATTTGTTTAATTTAACCAAACTATCCGTCCCATAGTTGTTTTATTGTTATTATTTCTTCTCATTATATTGATGCTCTTGACTATTCACCTGCTTCATAAATTCTCCCCGCATTTATACCTCAAATTATTCCAACTGGAATAGCCTTCCGTTCCTTTCACATTTCATAAACATGACGTCACTAAATTATTTAATTATGCACAAGTAAACTGATTTTTATCATTCAATATTGTTTTAAACCCATTGTACTGTACCATCCTTTGATAATTATCTGATATTATATCACTAATCATATCATTACAAAATTATTGAAATGTTATTATTGTTATTTCATTAAATTGTTATAAATACAATCTCCACACACTTCATTGCTCTCGTTTATTTCATAATACTCGAAACATTATCAAATACTCGTAATTAATCACACCATCCCTAATTCCTTTCCATAAATCATCATTAATCAAAACTAATTATGGTTAATCATGGCTATTTATCGTTGATCACAGTTAAGCTTCCTTAAACTTGTTATTCACAACCATCATTAAATGATATCCAATCAATATGCTCCTATTAATTCGTATTATTCATAGTTATTTGACATTAATCATCATTAATAATATTTAATGACCCTCAATTTATTATTCACCATTTAATTATTTTACTTCATATTTATTATTTAATCATTCAATATTTATTCATAACCATGGTTAATTATTCTTCTTGCGACGTTTCAGCCATCTACGGACCCCGCTATTTCAACTGCCCTCTTCCATGCCTTTGGGCCTGGGCCTTAAAGTTCGCCCGGTATTCCAAGAATTCGTTTCCTATGTTGTTCTTTCCTCGCTTCAGTCCATGTCTTGTCAGTTTTTGTTTTGGCTTTTCTTGGAATCCATGATATTCTTGGAGTTTCGACTTTAGTGGAACACGTTTCTGGATATCCTCCTGGGTTATTCCTACTTTACGCAGGTCTTTTTTTTACCTCGGTGAACCACGCCGCCTTGGTTTTCTTGTTAAGAAGAAAACTGAAGATCCTATTGCTAATTATTATTATTATTATTAATATTTACAATTATAATTATTCATCTTATTATTCAAAATTATTGTAATTCAAAATTATTATTATTGATCATCTTATTATGTTAAATGCGTCGCCTCCGTAGCGTAGCGGTCAGCACGGTTAGCTGCCGCCCCGGAGGTCCTGGGTTCGATTCCCGGCTCTGCCACGAAATTTGAAAAGTGGTATGAGGACTGGAACGGGGTATACTCAGCCTCGGGTGGTCCAAATGAGTAGAGGGGGTTCGATTCCCACCTCAGCCATCCTCGAAGTGGTTTTCCGTGGTTTCCCACTTCGTCTTCGGGCAAATGCCGGGATGGTACTGTCCCCGATAATCCGGATAGTAGGCTGTCAGATATCCGCCCCCTCAATCGGATTGCCAATAATCAATCGCACCGGCACAGCTACATCAATGAAAATGGCCCTGACAGATACTACCGAGATTAGAGCACAGTAGTTAACATGAAATTATTGTGGAACACACCAAAATATACGGGGGTTCATACTTACCTTTTACTTACCTATTCAATTTAATCTCGGGTCTGGGTTTTCAACTGGATCACTTAATAGTATGCCCTCACAATAACCTCCACCACGATATTTAAAATGAACCAAGTCGGAAACAAGAAAATTTAAACTGCACAATAATTTATTTCACATAAAGAAAATAATTTAACAAAATTTAACAACAAAATATACGTGGCAATCAGAAGCCATTGTCAATGCAACCATGTCCTCCTGTAGGACTTGTAGACTTCACATACAAAAATTTAGCTTTCTCTAGCTCAAAAGAACGTAATAATAACAATGCACTTTGGAATGGATAAGGGAGCTGGGACGAGACATATAGCATTTGTTTCCTTGTTCATGAACTTCACATTTTATTTATAACCGCAAGGCTGCTATGTAGATGACCTTGGCCTCTATCATACAGTTATCTGGCCACCTGCGATACACCCTGCACCGTGTCGCATGCTTGCTTCGTCAAATGGACACACCTGTCCATCCAATGTTAGCATATGCTAGTTACCTCAGAGCCTAGCTCCTTTTCAAAACACTTTAAATGTTCACATCTCAACTCAAATATTATCACGCAAATCTTTTAAATGCTCCGGTCAAATATCAATGGATTACTATAATAATCCCAAATCTTGTTTAATTGTATAATCCAATTGTTGAACTAGTGTTGTTTAGAGTATAATAACGAAAATGCTTAATGTTTATAACAAAATGTTCATTAATTATTTATAACATTTTACATTGTTTATAACATTGTCAAACGACAATTGAAAAATTTATACACGCCTCTATTAATCCCGTTCGTTTCAAATTATTATTAAAGATATTTACATAGTTATTTACATTATTTATATTATTTATATTAGAAATACATTAAACCACACGTTTATCCGGTTGATAATTACTTAAATCGTGGTGATATAATCGACCAATGAAGGTTAGTTATATTTAAATTTTAGATTCAGGTTTAATAAGATTTAATAATTATTATTTGTGACGGTAACCTCCATTCAAAATCGTTATCTCAAATTATTTAAACACTCTTGTTAATTTTAACAGTAACTTCACATGAATAATTTTCAATGGACCTGAACAATACACTCAGCGGAAAAATACCTCGCTCAAAACGCACAAAATTGCACCAAAATTGGCCCATAATTCATCATATATCTCAATATATATGGCATCAAAATCTTCCACAATACACACAAAAAACCCTCCACTTATAAATTCAACATCATCATCAATATTACTGTGGGAACCTCCTTCACTTATTACAGGGCATTATTCATCAGCGACTTTTACACGTCTACTGAACTAACGATTATACATCCATAGTTCCTCTTTAAAAATTCTTATATTCATCAATTGTATCGAAAACTGTTATTATATTTAACCTTCGTGGGTTTCATTCATGAATCGATATGAAGTAAAAATTTGCCAGTCACAAATAAATTTAATAGCAAATACGATTAGACACGCCTCCCTGGTCTATCAAAATTGAGATTAATATCATCAAAGTATCGCAGTATAAAAATACTATCTTCAATCAAAGTTCATCTAAACTGCATAAATAATCGAATAGAATACAATTAAACTGTGGACTGCCAACATTATTGTTCCAATCTAGAATTGAGAAAAACTCCTATCAAATGTTCATTATTATAGTGTACTCAATAAATCGTAATCAAAGTTCATATTTCATAAAATTGTCTATAATGCAATGGTATTTCAGAATTGACGATAAATGTTTATGTTGCAATCATGTTCATAAAACGACTAGTATTTCTAAGATCGTCGATAAAGTAGTAGATTTTAACGCTCTAAAATATTTTAATCATTCTTCTTTCTTGAGGATGACAGAAAATTGGTCAAAGTAATTTACTGAAAAGAATTACTTTAATAAAATGACACGCTGTCTGAATTCAAACTTGCCATAGAAAATCGTTAACTTTACAGTCAAATCGTGACTACAAAAATATGCAAATTACTGAAAGAATATATATTATCAGTCTCAACTGACCCAAAAATTATATAAATATGCCAATGACATAATAATGTCTCAATAAATCGTAGAAAAGGCATAAATCATCAAAGTGTACCGAGTACAGAAATATCAAGCAAGAATATGGGGCAAAATATATGGGACAGAAAATATGGGAAAAATGGTTGCTCAGATATCGCTAAATGGCTCAAATAAATCAAGAAACGTTCACGACTACCTTATCTGTTGATTGAAGTTCTAGAGGAAAATTTCCAAAGAAGACTGCTGTTGGTTCCATTTCACCACCGTAAAGATGTGCTCCGACCTCGAACCTGGAACCTGCGCCCTCGGAGAATAGAACAGTTTCCTCATCCGGAAAACGCACTGCTCCGTGTAGACGATAGACATCCTTCTGGCAAAACTCTTCTGTGTGAGCCGGGTCCACCCTGGCCTCTCTTGAAATTTCCCTGAAGTTCTGGTAGAAATTCGCCATGAAGTTTATTGCAATTATTTCCGCAGAAATGTTCATAATTGTGGAGTATGAAGATATTTCCACTGCCATTTGATGTAATTCAGCGATGGATTACGATGCATGAGTGTAGTTGGATGTTCACTACATGCTCGCTTTTGTAGAATGACGATTAACGAAGCTCCATGCTGCTATTTCACTCCATTGATGTATGTCCCAATTGCATTAAAGTTTTAGTCTTCCATCTCCACTTCCGTTATAATAATAGTAGAAAGTACTGCCAGATTATATAGTTCCATTGTAGAATGTAGCGTTGTATCACCAAATGTAATCTTCAGTATCACGGTTGCAATACACGTGTCAGCCGTAGCGTAGAATGTGGTATTATAAAAGTGCTTCTCAGGTGTCGAGAAAATCACCTTTGTCTGCAGTCTTAAAACGCGAATATCTTCCAAAGTATAATAGTGAAAATGTTCAACTTTCGTACACGTAATGCACAATTGAATTAGCATAAATGCAGTAGCTAACTTTTGATAGATAATCTTGTAGACTCGTTTATGTGTGCGCTCCAACTTCGCCTAGTTTTAGTAACCGTAAAATTGTACTGCTGCACGCTCAGTGCTTGTTCGATGCTGTGAGCTCTTACCACACGTGCTAATGACGACTTGCTTCACTTAAGAACTCGAAGTCTGACAATATGAGAATCAGAAAAATGAGCCATGAGCCCTGAGAACTGAGACATAAGAACTTCCTCTCTGCTGTGCAAGGCCTTTTATCAACTTCTTAAGGGGCGTATCCATCCCTTCCATGGCTTGTTCCTCCGTCATTGCTAGAAGTTCTAACTTTGGCTATACTTGACGGATTTTCAAATTTCAAAAACTCATAATTAATTTCTTCAAAATTCCAAATCAATGCCATAACTGAAAATAGATTTCCACAATTCTGCATTCCAGAAGTAATTAAATATGGTAGTTTTCAGTAATCTCCGTCTCCCTCCAAACTATCATTCATTGGTTCGAGCCTCTCCTCCAATAGCGTAACTTCTTCCTCAGCACAATTCCTTGTTTCCCTGCGACTGCGTCGTAAATCTCAGATCCTTCTCGAACAAAATCATGACGTCACCAAGAATCTCAGCTCATCCAGCCTACTTGCATGAAGTCTGCGTCATCCGTGCCTACGTCATGAATATACACGTCACAACTATGACGGCCATAACTTTATTCACATATGCCAATACAGCCACCGTGGTCTCAGTATAATTCAATTTACGGGGGCAGTACCTACTGTAAGGCTACGGCCGCCTCCTTCCCTCTTCCTAGCCTATCCATCCCAATCTGCCATCCCTTCCCATCCCTCATGAGGCCCCTGTTCGCTTTGCAGGTGAGGCCGCCTGGGCGAAGTGCTGATCACACCTCCCCAGTTGTATCCATCCCGACCAGATGTTCCAAGCTCCAGGACACTGCCCATAGAGGCGGTAGTGGTGAGTTCCCTCGCTGAGTCCGTGGGAACCACCAACCTAGAGGGTAAATTGACAAAAAAAATATTATGTTAATTCATAATTATTGTTATTATTCATTATAATTATTATAATTATTAAAAATTATTATTATTCGTAGAAAAATAGGATTCGATAAACATTAACATTATTATTAGGCTAAATGACTCTAAAATTCAACTATTAATTAATCAAATTATTTATTCAATAACGACCACCACCAGTGTTAAATGGTTCAAGATTCCGTAATAAATCCAATGTTGCGAACACATAAATGCGTCGTTCAAATAATCAAATGAAGCAGCTGTCTCGTGTTCCTTCGAAACTCAAATATGTTCTAGGATGCCATAGTGTCCTCTCCCATAATTAATCTAACAGAAACGTCGAATTTCTTCATAATCTGATGCTTAGCAAAATACTGGACTCTGGTCCTAGTCCTCAAATGTGTGTAGAATTATAATTAAATCGGCTGATAAAACGTGCTGAGAAGGGGTTCAATAAAGGCCTTGCAAAGTCATGACAACAAGTAAATAAATGTAAAGATCTAGCTTACATTTTCAAATGATGATCCAAGGTTGATGTGGTGACGTTTTCCTTTCCGTGTAGTTGATTGTACTCCCCTGGATTACGATAACAACGCACTCGAGTCGGCACACACATGTTCACGGTCCCACACCATCCTTGAGCCAGTCTTCAGGGATCAGGCCTGCTTACGAAACATCAGCTTCCATCTTATCCACAGCTGTCTAATGCACCATCACTAAGTTCATAATGTCTATCGTAGAATCGTTACGGTATCGAATAACAAGTTTACACATCGTGAACAAATTTAAACACTTAAACCTCGTGGCATTTGCCATTCGCGGTCAGGAGAACGAACTTTCCGCGGTTCCCGGCAGTCACTCAGGATTTCAATATTTTATCACAATGCAGTTTATGAATGGCAATGTGTTGTAGCGTGTATCGCATATGACTGACTTCCACTGAAGCGATCCAATCCTTCATGATCATTCCTATTTTACTATCCACTATTCTGTTTCCATCTTTGCCTACCGTGTGTAATGGGTATTCCTCAACAATGTCAAGTTAACGACACGCCCCACCTCGTTGACTAATGTCTGGATTTGAGATATTGTCCCGCACAAATCCGTGTAACAGATCGGCCCCAGTTTCCGACGGCTAACTATTGGTAATGAGTATTCCTCTACAATGTCGAATTAACGACACGCCCCATCTATCATATCCCAAACGTTGGGTAAAGACTATTCCTCAACAATGTCGAATTAACGACACGCCCCAACCGCATAGGTTAAATTCACGTCGCTTTGCTCTTTAGATTGATCCCCAGTGAGTACAATCATGCGTACATCCATCGCCATCTATAATTTTTAAGCCGTGCTGTTGGTAGAATTGGCAACGTTTAGTAGTCTAGAGTAGAGATGGGCAGCAGTCGACTGAAAACAGTCGAATTAGTCGATAGTTAAAACAATCGACTTATTCGACTGCTTTTAAAAAACAGTCGAATGAATTCAACGACTACTCACCGTATCATAAACAAGTCGTTTGCAAACGACTGATCCCAAAGCTATCGTTGGAAATCATTCGAATGAAACAAGTCGATGGCAAACGACTACTTCCAAGCGAATGGAATCATTCGAATAAAAGTAGTCGTTGTAAACGACTGATCCCAAAGCAATCGTTGGAAATCATTCGAATGAAACAAGTCGTTGGCAAACGACTACTTCCAAGCGAATGGAATCATTCGAATAAAAGTAGTCGTTGTAAACGACTGATCCCAAAGCAATCGTTGGAAATCATTCGAATGAAACAAGTCGTTGGCAAACGACTAATTCCAAGCGAATGGAATCATTCGAATTTAAGTAGTCGTTCTAATCAAACGACTTCTTCAGGATAACTTCATGCTACCATTCATTGTGCTGTATGTTTATTGTAGAGCTTTAATTAATAAGTTAAGTATACCTGTAGGTGCCTATAGTTTTATACAGTTCGTTGATTCTTTCAATGAAATAGCCTAAATCCAATTGTCCAAGTTATTGGACAATTCAATATTGTCATTCAATATTTAGGTTATGTTTGAACTCCAGATACCGGTTTTGTGGCACATCATCCCAGGCAAGCCGGTAAATACCTTTGCCTCCCAGTCAGACGGATCATTTAGCCGTAATTTTGAATTAGAGTAAGGTTGTAGTATGCGTGGTCAGATTTAGACAATAGCCTACTCCATGAAGGGGTCATGGCTACGCCTTCTATGTTTGTTTAATGAATAGAGTAACTGAAATGAGGGATGTATACTGATTTTAAGATTTGTGGAATGAGTTAATGATTTTTTTAAATAGAATTTTATGAAGTCTTCAGTAAAGTTGAAGGAGACATGATCGTGTTTAGACAATAGCCTACTCCATGAAGGGGTCATGACTATGCCTTCTATGTCTGTTTAAGGTGTAGTGTGGCTGAAATGAGGGAGGTTTACTGATTTTGGTGTTTGTGGAGTAGTCTTTTCGTTTATAATTTAGGTTTTTGTGAAGCTTGTTGCGGAGTTGTTTTATGGATTTTATTGCTCTGCAAATGAAGTGTATTAGGGGGTTCTGGGTTTGGTTTAGCTGTAGTTTACAGGGTTATGGCTGAGAGTTGTTGTAGCAGGCCTAACAACTGTGTCAGAGCAGTGGCGTGCTGTGTGGGAGGGGGGAAGGGGTTAGTGGCAAAGACATGAGGGCAGGGATGGAAGAGTTGTAGCGTTGTCTGTGGTTAAACTGCCGTTGCCTTATGGCTGATTTTATGTACTGACATCCATCATAAGATAGAGTGGTGATGTGAATCTCTACATCTATTGCAGCGGGTACTGTGAGGACAGCTTGACCGTACGCACAAATTGATTCTGGTCGTCAATTGTTTGGAGATGGGCAGCACCGCAGCAGTCGACTGAAAAATGTTAAATCCATCGACTTGTTTGACTGCTTTTAAAAAACAGTCGAATGAATTCAACGACTACTCACCGTAACATAAACAAGTCGTTTGCAAACGACATATCCCAATTGTGTTTTAACTTTTAACATGTAGAACGTGCTCGGATAGTTTTACGTTCTGGTCGTCAATTGTTTCAGCACATGGATAGCGCGTGCATTAAAAAAAACTTAGTATTTACATTGTTGCCAACATCTCCACTGAAAGTTCGCCCACGTTGCTGTTCTAAAGTGTTCTATATTCGTGTGTATTTACTGTAGGCCGTAATTTTCTTGTTCAAGTCGTATTTCAGCTCTACTTTCTTGGTACTTTAGAGAGGATTAAATCATACTTGTTTATGACTCTATGGACATATTTTACATTTACTATTTTTTGGCATTAAAATATGAAGTGTGATTATTTCATTGTTGGCTATGGAATTGTTCCCGGTACTTAAGAACTCCCTCTCAGTAATAGTGATTTAATTTACTCTTAGGTTAATTAAGTATTGGTCTATTACTTCACTTATCCACAGTACATACAGGTAATGTGCCCTGTATCAATACCGGTATCGGGGAACATTTACTCACACATTTTGCATTAAATGAAATATGCAACATTGCAAATAATGGCTGCACTCTGCATGACGTAAACCACCATTTCGAAGCACAGTAAAAATAAATAAATAACGTTGACCAATTGCATGTTGCCGAGCGTCGAGTAGTCCAAACTAACGTCTGCAAAAATAGGTGGGTTAAGGAGAAGTTTGATTTTCATCTGATGGTACGACTCAACTCAGCCGGTAACGGCTTGCAGTGCTTTGTACGCTGCCTAGAAGCGACTACTTTCAGTCGAATACATGAAACAACACGCTTAGGAGCAATGCAAATTCAGGTAACCATTCGACTGAAAGTAGTCGACTATCTAGTCGATAGTTTCTTCCAATGAATGACTAGTCAGTCGATGGTTAAAAGTAGTCGATAGTCCTATCTCTAGTCTAGAGTCCGTAAGTTCTATGAACACGTAAGACCACATGCTAAGTTTTATTCATAAATATCGTTTATTTTGATATGACAGCATCTAAAAGCAGTTCGTACTAACTATTTCAACACCCGTGAAATTCCTCGTGGTAAATCAGACCTGCTGAAAGTTGTAGAGGTGAGTATTTCCCGTATTAAGATGCATGTGTAACCAATACCTACTAATGAATTTAACCAACAAATTCTTCACTAATATTTCATTAAACTATTCCAGGTGCCTAGGAAGTGTTGTGTGCCTGACTGTAAGTCAAATTTTGGCAGCACTATTAAAATAACTGGTTATATCACTACGTTTTGATCACTACAGCGAGGTGGACTTTCAGTGCCTACCGGTAGTAATTTAGTTTCATGTGGCCTCTATATTCCAGTACATCATGAGCTGTATGCAGTTGGCAAGTGCCTTTAGGTAGATTTCATTAGAAAGCTACCTATTTTTAAATTAAATGACCAGTGGAGAAGGAGAAATGGTTGGTGGGCAAGTGCCGCGAAATTGAAGAGCTTCAAAATAAACACGACACAATCCACCTGCACAAAAGGATCAAAGAACTGATTGGGAGACAGCTTAGCCGAAGCATCGGGGTGTTAATGGACGATGAAAATAACTTGGTTGCCACGACATGCGACAAGATCAAGCTATGGGAACGGTATGTGCACAAGCTCTTCGATGATGACCGAGTTGCAGATCACGGCATTGATGAGACGGATATTGGACCAAGAATCCTAAGAGAGGAGGTGATGAAGGTTATTTGTGAGATGAAGTCTGGCAAAGCTCCTGGACCAGACGATGTTCATGCTGAGATACTAAAGATTCTGGGCAATGAAAACATAAATGTTCTCACATCCTTCTTCAATAAAATCTACCAGACAGGCCTGATCCCTGAAGACTGGCTCAAGTCTACTTTCATTTCACTACCGAAGAAGCCTAATGCAAGACACTGCGAAGAACATCGCACGCGTAGCTTGATGAATCACGTCCTCAATCTGTTTATGAAAATAATTCATGGAAGAATCTTCAGAAAGTGCGAAGAATTTATGTCGGACACACAATTCGGATTCCGGGGTGGATTTGGCACCAGGGATGCCTTGTTCTCGATACAAGTCCTTGTACAGCGCAACCAGGATATAAACAAGAATGAATTTTTGTGCATCATTGATTATGAGAAGGCATTCGATCGAATACAGCACACTAAAATGCTAGAACTCCTTCAACGAGTTGGAATTGACAATTGTGACGTACGAATCATTGCCAATCTCTATTGGAATCATCGAGCTAACATTCGGGTGGATAACATGTTGTCCGATGAAGTAAAAATTCGACGTGGTGTTCGACAAGGCTGTGTGCTGTCTCCAATGCCCTTCAACTTATATTCGGAGGCAATCATGTCGGAAGCCTTGGATGGGTTTCATCAAGGCATTGCCATCATCGGCACAGTCATCAATAATTTCCGATATGCAGATGACAGTCCTGATCGCCGGAAGCATTGAAGATCTCCAAGCATTGCTGAATCGCGTGAACGCAGTTAGCAATGATTATGGCTTAAGGATGAACATTCGCAAAACAAAATTCATGGTTGTCAGCAAAGAAGTAATTGATACCACATTATCAGTTACTGATAAAGCCATTGAACGAGTTCATTCGTATAAATATATAGGGTGCTACCTGAATGACAAATGGTACTGCAGCCATGAAATGAAAGCTCGCATTGAGAAAGCAAGGGGTGTCTTCATCAAAATGAAGATGATGATGATGATGATGATAATTGTTGTTTTAAGGGGCCTAACATCGAGTTTATCGGCCCCAAACAAAAACAAAATATGAAGAATCTGCTTTGTCACCGAGATCTTAGTATGAGAACGAGACTACTTGCCCTTGAGTGTTACATAATTCCCATACTAATGTATGGACACGAGGGGTGGACGTTAACCAAAACCTTGGAGAAGAAGTTGGAAGCATTTGAAATGTGGCTGTATCGTCGCAAGCATCGTATATCGTGGACCGACAAGGTGAGAAACACCGAGGTGCAGGATCGGATGGGCAAGGAGATGGAGGTGCTCTACAACATCAAGCGACAGAAGCAACAATATTTAAGCCACGTGATTCGAAATAACAAGTACCGACTCCAGCAGCTAATCATGGAAGGCAAGATTGAAGGACGGCGCAGACCAAGGAGGAGGAGGATCTCCTGGCTCAAGAATTTGCGGGAATGGTTTGAACTTGACTCAGCATCTCTGTTTCGAACGGCAACCTCGAGGCAAGGGATTGCAATGACGATCGCCAATCTTCGACGCGGAGACGGCATATAAAGAAGAAGAAGAAGTGGAGCAATATTGTTAGACTGTCAGCTTTAAGCTTAATGTCCTATTGTGATTATGATGAGTGCATATGTGGACAAAAAGTGAAGAATTTATTATCAAAAGCAGTCCCTAAGTTCGTAAGAATAGTCTTAAATATTTTTTTTCTGAGCGCGTCAATGACGGAAACTTCAGACATTGGTACATTGAGGTACAGTACACCCTTTTATTATCGGGAATCGACAGTACACAGCACGATAATATGTATCCTTTATTTGTGATATTTGGGTGTAGATTTAGCGGACGTTATGTTCTGTTGTATTTTCGGAAACATTTGGCTTCAAAATCTATGTGTTTACGCAGTGTTAGCAATTACCATGGGCTTGCGTTAGGCCTCCCAGATGACAGATGGGTGGTGTTGCCAAACCTTATTACACGGCTTGAGAATTGTAGACCGCGATGGTACAGCTTTAAGAATTGCCTGCCTGATATAAGGCACACATTAACTACTGTCGACCAAAATATTATGAGTACTCAAGTTTGAAGGTTGTTTGTGAAGTAACCAATAGACCTACATAAAACCCAATAACATCATCATTTTCATCGTTCTATTTTACGTTAGTTCATGTAGGTTTGGAATATTTAATTTATATTTTAATATTTTTTATCGCAGTTGGAACACAAAACGTGCCCGTTTTTAAGCGTGTTTCAACCATGTGCCAAATTTAAGAATTATTATCTCACAAACCCGTCATCAGATCGAATCCAAATTTTAACACAATATACAATGGAATGTTGTATAACTGGTTTACTAATTTCATTTTTTTTGTGTTCAAGAACGAAAGTTGTTATCATTTTTGTAAAGTAACTTTTTCTCGGTTCGGGGTGGTTGGAAAATGTAGTCCTTGGTTGCGTTGTAATCCTTATACATCAAAGAGGTATGCTGTATGACTGTGAAATACGTAAATTAATTCACTTATTTTATATCGGTTTGTATTTGTACGGAGAATTAAGACACGGTTCACCAGTTAGCCGCTCCGGTGAAAGCTGTACAACGCTGCCAAGATGGGCTCCATCACGGGTCATGGCACGCCTCGCTCGGAAGTGATGGGCTCCATATCAGCAACGCTATACAGCATTTCCCGGTGCGGCTAGTTGGTGAACCATGTCTTAATTCCCCGTACAAATACAAACCGATATAAAAATAAGTGCATTAGTTAACGTATTTCACAGTCATACAGCATAACCTTTTGATGTAGGCCTATAAGGATTACAACGCAACCAAGAACTACATTTTCCAACCACCCCGAACCGAGAAAAGCTACCTTACAAAAATGATAACAACGTTCGTTCTTGAACACACAAAATTTTGAAATTAATAAACCAGTTATACAACATTCCAATGTATATTGTGTTAAAATTTGGATTCGGTCTGATGACGGGTTTGTGAGATAATAATTCTTAAATGTGACGCATGGTTGAAACACGCTTAAAAATGGGCATTTTTTGTGTTTCAACTGCGATAAAAAATATTAAAATATAAATTAAAAATTCCAAACCTACATGAACTAACGTAAAATAGAACGATGAAAATGATGATGTTATTGGATTTTATGTAGGTCTATTGGTTACTTCACAAACAACTTTCAAACTCGAGTGCACATAATATTTTGGTCGACAGTAGTGCTAACAGCACGCTTAGCTTGCCTTGTGCAGTCAGTACACTTCGCTTGAGTTGCATTTCACTCTAGTCTCACGCTCTTACTGCAACTGTCACCGTAGCTGACTTACTATAACTCGTAACTTGAAATGATCACTTGTAACTTGTAACTGATAACTTGTGACTCACCTACTGTCGCATTCCTTCGTTCTTAAATCTTCGTCTGGCTGCGTGGCTCAGGGGTAACGTTCTCGCTTGCTGAGCCCGAGGTTGCAGGTTCGAAACATAGCGCAGTCAGCTGGCAATTGAGGGTGCGAAAATGCGAGGGAGCCGTGTCAGTACATTTACTGGCACGTTAAAGATCCCCTTCTGGGCAAAATTCCGGCACCCCGGCGTCTCTAAAAGTCAGGGTAGTTAAAAGGGACGTAAAACCACTAAAATTATTATTATCTTAAATCTTCTTCTCTCTCAGCTGTCCTTGTCCACTGCGTCTCTGACTGCGCATGCATATATAAAAACACTCATATCTCCGGCATGCTTTCTCCGATTCCATTGAAATTTTCTTCATAAATCGTAGGAAATTATGGGCCTTATTCTCTTGATGTTCTGGCATTTTTTATCTCTTCGTTCTTTTCATTCAAGTTGAATACAGCGTCTTAAAGCTAGCACTCCAAGTTTCCACCATGCTGCCATCTGGTTCACGGCCGCTCAACACAGCAAGCGCGTGTTTCAAAAGCGGACAGGCGCGCTCTTCAAACATCGCGAATAGCCCCCGCGGAGAAACAACACATTCCAACCTGTACATTGGGCATGGTATTGTCCAGAAACCTGCACATTGCAGACCAGAGACCTCAGTAAACTGCAGACCTCTGAAATGACTTTCTTAGGAATGCACAGCAAAAAACACGGCAAGATCACGTGAGTAATGAGGTTGTCAGATCTTTGAGAGTGGAGCACTCTCTGGAAGAGAGACTAACGTCTGCAAGACTTAAATGGTACGGGTATGTAAAGAGAATGCCAGGCACTTGAACACTACGTGTAACAAACATACGATGGAAGGAGACCTCTTGGACGACCAAGGAATCGATGGCTGGACCCAAAGGCAGCTGGTGGTGCCAACAAATTCTAAATTTGCAATCAAATCGTTCAAGCGTTGCAAGTACATAAAGCGCATATTTTATGCTACCGGTAGCCTATACGATTCATGAAATCACAGTACTTAACTGTGTACAAGACGTGCAATACAACTTTGACACAATTTCAGCTGCCACCGCAAAATAACCAGATGAAATAAAATCCAGCAAACCCAAGCCAAACCAATCTTTAGTACTGACATGAGTCTTATTGTAACGCTTTGTGACCGAGCTCAAGTAAACGCCGGCTCTCAACCAGTGCCTTGCCAGGTAAATCGCTGTTTACTGCACATGATTATAATTCAAATAAGTACCCGGTGAGACACCAGAACCAAGAGCCAAGTTTAATCTGTTTCCACGACCAAATAGCTGTGGAAAGTGAGGAACTCTCTTGAGCAGAGATAGCTGTTGCTTGTGATTTACATGCAGTGAGACGATAGGATGGTGATTAAGGTTATTCTGGCAATAGCATGCACTAGACCGACTGTCTTTAGGGCATTCGATATTTATTCACTCTGGGCATGAATTAACACTTAAAATATCGTGGATGCCAAATCTCCACATTCTCATCTAAAACTACACTTGAAAACAATATATCCTAATTTACTTTAATAATAATAATAATAATAATAATAAGGCAGTAGTGAAGCCTGATGAACTTTAGGTTAAACAATTAGGGAATTTTTGTATAAGCTTCTCACCTTAAACTACTGAGTTGAACAGTGTACAAACACTGGTCCTGCTGCCATTTGGTGAAGACGTCACCTGGCCCTTTCACGGCGAACGGACGGCCCCGTACTTGTACCGATAGATCTGCACGACAACAAACCACTCATAGGCCCGTACGTAACATTATGAAACGCTACTTGTCTCCTCACCATTCCGATTTTGATCCACACGTCATGATATCCTCTCGTTCTAATTGGTCAAGTCTTACAATTACGGTACGAGAGGAGTGATCCGCTGAGTCATCATGGCCAGCACGTGTCAAATAATTCCTTCGTAAGCTTATTGATACAATACGAGTATAATAAAAATTAATATAGCTCTAACGAGAAACTTGAGGGTTTCACATGCTGAGGTTTGGTTACATGATTCAACTAATTAGATTTGGACGCTGACGGTGTTAAATAAAATAGCAATAGGGCACTTAAACTAATGTGCTTCCTGCCATATGGGCCGTCTAGAGACAACCCTACACCTCCACAGTAATTGATACTGAAAAGAAACTCTCCATAGACTTAACCACGCATACCTCCTTCACTAGAGAGCATTGATGAAATTGAAAAATATCCCATGCTTGTAATGGAACATGGTCTCAAACCCAGGAATTCCCACTTACAGCACAACGTACGCGACCACTACATCACATTATTTTCAGAGGTACCGTAGTGTCCGTGAGATCTGGCACAATCATCCAAGAAAGCGTCGCCAGAGCGCATGTCAGTTCGCGTGCTCATTCAAATGAATGCAGAATAAGATATGCTTGTCATTTCCTTGAAATTTAAATTTAATACAAACTGCTATTGAGAGGGCACACTGGCACTACCTCTCAGGCCGTTCCTGGCTGGACCAACTAGAGATAGACATAGGGAGTGAATAAGGGGACTGGCGAGTTATCATGAACAAACAATACTGGAGAGAGAAAGAGAGGGTTCAAGACCACCCTAACCGGCAAGTTGGAAGGCTTATATGATGATGAACGGCAACAATGGTTCACTGTAACCTTAACGCATACACGCTGTCAGCTGACCGACCAATGGTCCAACCTAGATGGTATTAGTGTTCACCATACCTAACCTAGATATATATAGGCCTATGTCGTAGTCAGATAGTGAATTCCGTCATTTCATAAAAATCCTTGGCACTTCATGAAAAGCTTGCACATGATGTAAAAAGGGATAGTTGCACTATCTGACGTGTGGTTTCATGAAATGACTAAATTTCGCTGTCACGCGGTGTACTTCGTTTTGTATAGTATCTGACTTCATGAATTAGCGGTAGCAATGTCCTCGTGGTGAGAAGTGTGCTATCCAATAATTGATAGTGCCAATATACTGTATGGAAGTCACCTTGGACGTTTAAATGCTGTTATTTCTTAAGGAGTATTTTTTGCCAATTAAAGATTTCTGTAATGTTTTGTTTCTTCCTGCACTTTTTAATATAGTTCTGTTCTATTATTGTTGTTTTATTGTTGTAGATTCATTATAAACCATAATAAACGAGCATTTATTTCTTGGTATAGTTCGTGTAGGACGGCAAAACGTCAATGTACGACTCCATTGCGTCAGTCATTTCATGAAGAGTTGAATCAACAAACACTAGATCTTCATGATGTGCCTCGGCTGCTAATATAAAATCATCTCTTACACCATCTGACTAACTCAGATGATCACCTCATGAAGAAACGCGTCAGATAGTGCATCTATCTCTTTTTACATCATATGACAGCTTTTCATGAAGTGCCTAGGATTCTCATCAAATGACGGATTTCACTATCTGACTACGACATATACATCTTAATCACGGCTTGCCACGGTGGGTGAGTGGTTATGGTATCGGATAACTAACCCCAAGCTTGCAGGTTCGCTCCTGGCCGTGCTAAGTGATTTTTGAAAGGCGGAAAAAATTGCGACACGCATGTCATACGATGTTGGCATGTTAAAGAACCCATTTGAACTCAGTAGGCCGTGTTCATAATGGCAAAATTAATCTCGTGAGTTTCCGCCAACACAAAATTCCGCATTTATCTACTAGAAAGCGCTAGAGTGTCAAGGAGCTTAGATATCTAACCTCCTTGACTTTCATAGTGCTTCAAGGAACAACAAAATTCGACATGCAAGCTGCCCTCTGGGTGTCAAATAACATAGCTTGCACCCGGCACCGAGGCCATACGATATTTTTTTATTATCTTAATCACATGTAATTTGGGGCAGATGACCTCACTGTTCCACCCCTTAAAATCTCAATAACTAACTAGCTAACTAACACATGTAATTTATTTCAGGTTATTTTTTCGCATATTCCAGCAATTGGAATTATTTTTTGTTGAGGGGCCGATAACCTCGATGTTAGGCCCCTTAAAACAACAATTATCATCATCATCATATTTTTTGTTGACCGACTGAAAGTTATAATATCAATTAACCTATGCACTACGGTACTCGGCTCGTGCACGCATATTGACGAGTTGTTGTTGATTCATTTAGGGGTTTGGTCACATCGTGGTCACTTAGCTCCAAGTACTGGGGTGTTCCTCATTATCATTGTGTAGGCCTACATTTCATTTTATTGTAATTTTGCCACCAGGGACTAACTTACGTCCCCATTTAAGGAAAAGGAAACTTGCAGTCTTACGTGTTAATCCCACGATCATGAGACACAGAACCTCAATTTTTACGTGGAATCCGAACCCTTCAAAAATCTCGCATGCATTGACCGGGTTTCAAACCTGGTCCAGCTTAGTGAGAGACAAGAAACTTGACCACAGCACTGCACCCCCTACTTGTAAATAAACTTACCAATATATCAATTTATTTACAGGGAAGGAGTCCACTTCTACGGTAGCTCAGCTTGTAAGCGAACATCTGACGGCTCAGCGAATGTCAGCCTCGGCCAGAATGGACGGGCGGGGTACAAGGGCGACAAAGAAACAAAAATGCTCAACCAATTCTCAGAGATGCTGGCAGAACATACTTCCGTTTGACACATGTACCACAGCAGACTGACCAAAAACATCGAACAAAGAATAGTGTAATCTATCAACCTGTAACTTGTGCCAATTACCTCCTGTGTATTGCTTCTAAAATGAGTGTTCACAACAAGCAAGGGGTTCGTTTTCTTTTACCTTATAACTCCACGTAAGTTACATATCAAAACCCATTATTACGCCTACTCTGTTCAATACAAGTGAATAAATCGAAATGTTTTTTCTAATACACCAGAGAGCTCGCATTTTTCTGAGTTGATTTAACCTCGTTAATGGAAGTACAAGAACAGTTAGATGTAATAAATGAAAAGATTGAGCAATGGGGATTGAAGATAAATATGGAGAAGAGTAAGTCAGTGGTGATGAGTAGAGGTAAGAAAGAAGGAAAAGGAGTAATCAAAGTAGGAGATAAGAAATTGGAAGTGGTAACACTTCAAATACTTGGGAAGTGAACTGACTGAAGAACGAAGACCAGATATGGAAATTAGCAGAAGAATACAACTCGGGAGTGCTTTCTACCAACAGGTACGGGGACTAGTATGGAACAAGGATATACCAAGTTATGTTATGTACAAAGTTATGTACAAAGCATATTATGTTCCTATAATGGCATATGCAGCAGAAACTTGGACAATGACTAAGAGAGATGAGAGCAGAGTACAGGCAGCTGAGATGAGATTCCTGAGAAGTATGGTCCACAAAACGAGGAGAGACAGAGTGAGGAATGGAGATATGCGGAAAGAACTGGGAGTACAGAAACTAAATGACAAACTGGAGCAAAGTAGATTGAGATGGTGTGGACATGTCAAACGGATGAATGAAGGAAGGCTACCAAGACGAGCACTGGAACGACAGATTACAGGGAAGAGAGGACGAGGAAGATCAAGAATGCGTTGGATGGACTCGGTGAAGAATAGAATTAGTAAACGGAACCTGAATTGGAACACCGCGTCAGAAGAGGAATGGTGGAACGACAGAACAAAGTGGAGAGGAACCATATTCGACCCCACCCAGTGTCAGCTGGAAAAGGGGAAATGAAGATGATGATGAATGCCATGTTGCATGATATGAAGGCATCGTGTCAATTATCTAGATGTTGCTCAATGATGGTTGGCGTGGGAAGAAGTATATTCCTTTTTTTAAAGTCGCATACGGGTTCTCTCTTTTTCTCTTGCAGCTTGCTGTCGTAGACGGTAGCATTTGGTAGCAAAGGTAGGAACTACATGAAAAATTGATTGTGTGAAGTCCTTCTACATGAATCATAGATAACACACACTAATACAGCCATCACAATTGACACCGGTTATCAGAGAAATTCCACACACACCAAAAGTACACGGGGCTACATGACCACGTTGTCGCAGCCCCTAAACTAAGGAACTAACCAACCACCTCTCTCTCGTCCCCCATAGAGAATTGCACTGGAACAAGTCAAGTGGCTTGATCGATCATCAACGAAACGAAAAATTAACTTCATGGATATTTACACATCACATATTTAATATAAACTCTGACAATATATGTAACTAAAACAATTTTAGAGTTACCTTGACCATCAACTAACTCGTAAACCCTGTATTTTTTATATAATCACAAAGTAAACAACGTGCTTTATTTATAAGGTTTAATTTCCTTTCATTATGTTATTCAGACAGGCAAATGTCATTCTTCAACTCTTGTCGACATCTCGTAATTAGATTGATCTGGTCTTGAAGAAAATGACACTCATTTTCAGTTTTCCGAAGTTCGTTCTCTAAATCTTGCACAACCTCTTGATAACGATCATGGACAGCCTTCGTACTTTCTTGTAATTTGGAAAAGCTAACGTCTGCTTGAGAGAAATCGATACGTGATTTCTCAAGCGCTGTTTCTTTTTTGTTTAATTTTTCTGAAAAATTGGCGAGTTGTAACTCTAAAACTTCAGTGAAATGACGCATGTCTAGAGCCTTGAGTGAATGATTATACTCACTACCATAATTACCGATTAATTTTCTCTTCAAATCTTCTTTGTCCGATTTGTATGCGGTCATAATGAACATTGCTATAACTATGATGATGAAGAAAAATATCGATAGCATTTTATTCTTATTCCACAGGGGAATTTTGATGACACTCTTACCAGTTACTGCTCTAAAAATTAATATTCAATACTTAGTATAAGACCCACATTATTATTCGTGAGATACTTCAGTAGAGCTCACTGCGATCCATGAAAGTCATTATTTTTTTCTTTCACGTAGGTATAGAGGCTAAAATAAATATTTTTCAAATAAGAATATTTTTCCTCCATTGCTGAAAATTGTGGTGTGGTTTTGCTTATGAGATTTACACTGTGTACAAATGAAGTTTTGAGTTGTGCACTTACTGATTTTGAAACTATAACTTCTACATCAGATTTGACGTTAACATAATGATATTACATTCAAGGAACATATATGTGTAAACAAAGCAACCTGCTAGGCCACACCATTGCTTATTAGATTACGCATAGACTCGGCAAGCTCGCTGTTTTCGAGACAAAAAAAAGTGATCCTTCAAGTTGCAGAATTCTCTCACAGGAAGCAGTCTCATGTGCACGACCATTGCCTACTAGATTGCATAGGTCACTCAAATTTATCAAGGCCTGGTGGATTGCATACGGCTTTGATTAATAGTACGGGTGCGATCTTTCAACACTGTCCATCAAACTTGGTTCTTTAAGGAATAGTTGGATAAGTATGTCTCTTTATAATAATAATTTATCAGAGCAGCCAATGGCCATACAAAAATAAAATTAAAATACACAATATGCACAAGTGTTTGCGTTTGCCTTGCCAGTGAGATGTTCCTTTTTTGGCAGTTCAACGCATGATATCGACAACACTTCTGCCCACACCATTCACATGAACAATCCGTACCGGGTTCATGGAATTTCTTTGTGATGAAAGCCATGCACTGCGTATCTAGTGATGGCGTGTCTTAATTCGAAGCCGAGTCCTGACCATATGCTTGATGTCATAGCATCTGTCATGTAGAATTCGCTCCATATTTCTTGTTTCTTGTCTCTTAGCTCCTGTAGAAATTCTCTGTAGCTGTCTGTAGAGGGGAGCATCAGCTGGTACCTCAGGTCCTCTAGGAAAAAGGGCTCTCTCGCCATCTCGTATACCAGTCTTGATAGCGTTAACTTGGAGACCCCTAGAACCCTTTTCAGGAAACTTGCCTTAACTTTTTCAATGCAATTTAGATCTCTTTTGTTCAGATGTTCCCAAATTATTTCAAGTCCATATGTTACTACCGGGGTTACTTTTAGCCTGAATAACTTCATTGCTGTTTTTAAGGATATCTGGTTGATTTGTGTAATATCACTTATTGCTATTGTGGCCGCTGAAGCTCTAAACCGAAACGGTCGGAGAAGAAGTCTTCCCCTGCCAACGAGGCAAAGAAGACTTCTGCGACCGGGGCTGGATCGTCATCCGGCCCATCTGATAAGACAAAGATAGTGGAGAAGAGGGGGACGGTTCGTCGCCGTCTCTCTCGCCCTCCTGCTGACGGGGTGGCTACTGTCTCTGCTGGCCTTTCCGCTCCCACTACCACCAAGGGAGCGAAGCCTGCTGAAGCCAAGCCCGTCCGTATGGAGGAACTCCCCTATAGAAAAGAAAATAGATCGGCGGAGGAGAGGGGAGCGGTTCAGCGCCGTTTCTCTTCCTCTCCTAAAGGCAGGGCTGCTCACGTATCTGCTAGCCATCCCGCTCCCACCACTACCAGTGGAGCGGTGCCAGCAGGAGCGACCTTGTTTTATAAGGACCCGGCGTCTGTGGGGAAGGGACCATCTACTTCCCCAAACACACGTCGGCGCCGATCCAAGAAGAAGTCTCTTCGGGGCGTGTCGGGGACAGACACCCAGTCTTCGGACCGGGAGAAAGTCCCTCGACACCGCTCTCGCTCTTCCCCAAGGGCGAGACCCGTGAGGTCCGACGACGACCGTGCGCAACCCAAGAGAGCGCCCGCTCCATTTTCTTCGTCTTCGGACGGAGATGTGGAGATTGAGGTGTGCTCTCCTGCCCCATCATCTCCAACTAGAGATGGGGAAGGGTGGCAAACGGTCAAGCATAAGTAGAAGACCCACTTCTACTTAAGTCCACACCATGGCACTATTACAATGGAACTGTAATAGCTATTCTGTTCATCTCGCTGAGTTACGACAATTAATATCTTCGTTTTCGGCAACCATTGTCTGTCTTCAGGAATCCAGGTTTAGTCCTGGACATGAGACAACAATGCGTCACTTCAAACTCTTCTCTAAAGACCGGATGGACGGAGCTGTGGCCGCTGGTGGCGTCTGCACTCTCGTCCACTCTAGCCTCTTTAGTGAAGAGGTGCCGTTGCGTACTCAGCTAGAGGCAGTTGCAGTTCGTACTTCGTTGCCAGTAATGGCAACAGTATGTAACGTGTACATCCCACCTGATTCTCAGCCGGATTACGACCAGCTGGTGGATCTAGTCTCTCAGCTCCCCCCTCCTTTTCTCCTTCTGGGAGATGTTAATGCCCACAACACCATCTGGGGCTCCGCTACCACTAGCGGTAAAGGGAGAGATTTTGAGAGGCTGATCAGGCGGCTGGACCTGTGTCTGTTGAACACAGGGGAGCCTACGCACTTCTCTATTGCACACGGTACTTATTCAAGTATCGATATTACCCTGTGCAGTCGTGCGCTGGTTCCCCTGCTACAGTGGGGTGTACACGATGACCTTTGTAATAGTGACCACTTTCCAATTATCGTTACTCTTCCGAACCAGAGAGCCATCGAGTTACCAAGTCGATGGCTTCTCCGTCGGGCTGATTGGCCAACTTTCACGGCACGTGCGGTGTTTGCCGAAGATACCTTTGAGAGTGTCGACGATCATACCATTCACATAACGAATGGTATTTTGACTGCTGCTGAGGAAACAATACCTTCCTCATCCGGCAACTCACGCCGGAAGCTTGTCCCTTGGTGGACAGCCGAGATTGCAGCAGCCATTAAAGATCGTCGACGTGCTTTCAAATGCTATCGGAGGCAAAACACTATGGCCAACCTTATCACCTTCAGAAGGATGCGTGCTAGAGCCCGATATCTGATTCGGGAGAGTAAGAAAACGACGTGGGAAAAGTATGTGTCGTCCATGACGGCGCATACTCCTTCATCTCAAGTGTGGACTAAGCTTCGTCGGATCTCCGGACTCCCGACATCACTATCGATACCCGGAGTGTCCATCAATGGGGACATCATCACGGACCATCTCGCCATTGCCAACAGCATTGGCTCGCACTTCTCCGATGTATCCTGCTCCGGGAGTTACGATCCTACATTTCTGACTCTGAAGCGGGAGGCAGAGACTCACCCCTTGTCCTTTGCCACTGCTGCTTCGGAGTCCTATAATGTACCATTCTCTGAATGGGAACTGCGCAGTGCGCTTGCACTGTGCAGGGATACGGCTCCTGGACCGGATAACATACATAATCAAATGTTAAAACATCTGTGCGAATCCAGTATGAAAGAACTGTTGATCCTCTTCAATCGTATATGGATTGAAGGGGAGTTTCCATCTCAATGGCGAGAGGGGATCGTGATACCGATTCCTAAGGCTGGAAAGGATCCCAAGTTTGTAAGCAGCTATAGGCCCATTTGTTTGACAAATGCCCTATGTCAGCTGCTCGAAAAGATGGTGAACCGTCGACTGGTGTGGTTCTTGGAAAATAAAGGTCTCCTGTCTGAGTACCAATGTGGATTTCGCTCTCATAGGTCCACCACTGACCATCTGGTGCGACTTGAGAGCGCCATACGGGAGGCTTTTTTCCGAAAGCAGCACCTAGTCACGGTTTTCTTTGACCTCGAGAAAGCCTACGACACCACATGGCGCTACGGGATCCTTTCCACCCTTCACAAGTGGGGACTCCGTGGTAACTTACCGACTTTCATTGCGAATTTCATGTCCGTCCGACTCTTCCGTGTAAGGGTCGGTAGGACATTATCGCAGTACTATACCCAAGAAAATGGAGTTCCTCAGGGTTCAGTGCTGAGTGTCACCTTGTTCGCGATTGCCATTAATGGCATTGTTGCCGCCGCCGGGTCCGCGGTAGTTCCATCGCTGTATGTAGACGATTTAGCTCTGCAGTATGGCAGTCGTGGAACGGCAATTGCAGCTAGCCATCAACCGGGTCAACAGGTGGGCTCACGACCGGGGTTTTCGTTTTTCAGCAGCGAAAACCTCCGTCGTCCATTTTTGTCGGCTACGGAGGCTACATTTACACCCTGAACTACATCTCAGGGATGCTGCGTTGCCGTTGGTTGACACTTATCGCTTCCTGGGGCTCCATTTTGACAGCAAGTTAACGTGGCAGCACCATATACGGCAATTGAAAATGACATGTCTCAGGAAACTGAACATGCTCAGGTTTCTTAGTGGCACTACGTGGGGGGCTGACCGTGCGGTGCTGCTACGGTTCTACCAAGCCCTCGTCCTGTCCCGGCTAGACTATGGTTCTGCGGCATACGTTTCAGCAAGGCCGGCAACCTTGAAAATGCTGGACAGTATCCACCATAGTGGCGTTAGGCTGGCTACCGGTGCCTTCCGGACCAGCCCGATACCCAGCCTACTCGCCTAATCGGGTGTTCCACCTTTAAATTATAGACGCCAACATATGCTTTTAGCATATGCTGCCAATGTGCGTCAAATGCCGCAACACCCGACCTATCAAGCTCTCTTCGGTACCCAAAACCACCAGGGTTACGCCAACCGGCCTCGTGCCACTCGGCCGGTTGGTATTAGACTTGATAGCTCGTGCACTGAAATAGGAGTGGCTGTAGGTCCCTGTATGATCCGGACATCTAGCGAGGTGCCTCCGTGGCAAGTCCCGCGTCCGGAAATTCGGTTAGATCTTCACCAAGGTCCTAAGGTGAACACGGATGCGTCCGTTTACCGGAGGCAGTTCCACAGCATAGTTCACCAATTTCCGGACGCTGGCATTCTATACACGGATGGTTCGAAGGTGGACGAGAAAGTGGGTTGTGCTTACGTTATTGATGGTGCAAATACCAAGATCTCTTTGCCTGAGGCCTGTAGTGTGTTTACTGCGGAGCTCGTTGCCATCTATGAAGCTCTGCAATTTGCACTACAGGATGCACGAATCCACTTTCTCGTGTGTACCGACTCTTTGAGTTCGTTGCAGTCAATTGCTACATGTTTCCCGCAACACCCCCTAGTGCAGCGAATCCATGACCTACTAGCCGGGCTGTGCCACGCTGACACTCGAATCACCTTTCTGTGGCTTCCAAGCCACATGGGAATTGCGGGAAATGAGTTAGCGGATCAAGCTGCAAAAGAGGCGGTATCACTACCACCTCGACCAATGGAGGTACCCGCTAGAGATATTCGCTCTCAGTTACGCCTACAAGTTCTGGCATTTTGGGAGAGTCAGTGGCTAGCTGACCCACTGCCCAGTAAACTGAGAGCGATCAAGGGAACTACTCGCGTGTGGCGGAGCTCCTTCCGGGTCCGGAGGGAGTCCGTCATTTTGTGTAGGCTAAGGATAGGTCATACAAGATCCACCCACTCATACCTAATGAGAAGGGAAGACCCCCCACTTTGTACCTGTGGAGCCGTATTCACCGTGGCCCACATTTTCACCGAGTGTGTGGATCTTGCTGACTTACGAAGAAACCTTGGTTTGCAGACGACACTCAAACTTATATTAGCCGATGACGTGGTGGCTGCTGATCGCGTTATCCGCTTTATAAGTGAGAGTGGGTTAGGGCCAGCAATCTAAATTTTCCAGTGAACATTGACTCAACGACTTGTTCGTTTTTGAATGATAATGTTTTGTTTTTTCCGTAATTTTTGTTAATTTTTATAATTTTTATTTTTTATTTAATTGTTTGTTTTTGTTTTATTAATTTTTGGTCTTTTGAAATTTAGATGTCCACCTCAAAATTTTAAATTCAATTCAAAATTTGTATTCTTTAATCTGTGTTAAGAGGGGCAGTTGACCTCGTAGTTTCAAAAAACCATCGAGGGTCACCTGGATTCCTAATCGGGACTCGCATCCAAACTTTTCCACGGAATCTTCCCACGGAGATCCAATTCAAACCTCTATAGTACACGTTCCAAGCATCCCTCATACTTGACTGTAAAATAACAACTAAATAAACGAAGAACATCTCGGCGTTCGCTCTCTGGACCAGGGCACCAACTACATTCTGTAGAATAAGACATACACAAGATCTTACCTTGCGGTGCAGCTCTCTAGCGGGAAACAGAGAACGAAGCTGATAGGGTAAAACGAGACGAGATATCGGCTCAATTGTGATGGCTGTAAGGACTGCAGGCGTTAATTTCAAGTAGTTCCTACTTTTGCTACCAAATGATACCGTTCACGACACCTAGCTTGCGAACTTGGATACTAGATGCCATCGCAATCAGCACTTGGTGGCGAACGTTGGAACTAATATAGCGTTATCAATTCTAACCTACAAATTTTGGCTTCACGCAAGAGTAGTTAGTGGAAAGTTCTTTTTCATTCCATAAATATATGACATGGGACTACCGGCTTTACTTCCTCTCCGAAGGAAGGCATACTGAGGGATTTTTAACGCTCTTAAAAAATCTGACGACTTCTGCCGGGTTTGAACCCACGAATTTGTTTTATTGTACAGACGCCATGTGGGACCGACACTGGACGGAGGCGAGTTTAGCGGTTCATGGATATCACCACAAACTATGTGCGACGACACATTTCCATAAAGTAACAAAGGAGTGCGTGTGTACTTTGTGTGGTGTTGGATGTGAACGCTATCACATCAGCAGATGCAGAAGTAGGACAAAATCAGTTTTGGAATATACCAAGATAGTAAAGATTTGTAAAGAACCAACAGGAAATTTATTTTGGCCATTCGGCTGCAGTTACTTTTATGATTTCATGATTTCTGAAACAAGCACCAGGAGTGGGTAAAGGAGCTTCCTCGAGGATGGCATATGAAATAACAAACGTAACCTTCTATATGAACGCATTACTGCTTCCATCTACAGGTCCGTACGTAAAACTGCTAGAAGGCAGAAATAGAGAAACGAACGTAAATATTGACTTCTACATCACTGGACCAAAGAGAACCAGACGCAGAGACAAGATTCATGGTTTTCAGTATAAGATATGTCATATCAAGAGATTTCATGAACCCACTGAAGAATGTGTTTCACCCTATATGGCAAAACCTACGAGCACCAACATCTAATGGACTGCCCAAGGAGAACCAGATCAACGGACTATAGTCAAAATGTTGTTGTTGATTTATTCGGGAGATTTGCAACATCGTGGTCATGTTGCCCCGTGTACTTGGGTATGTGTGAAATTAGTCTGATATCCAGTCTTACTGTGATGGATGTATTAGTGAGTGTAATTTATAAGTCAACTAAGGATTGGGAAGTCAAAATAAGTAAGACAACGCAATCATGTAGCCCCATGTACTTTGGATGTGTTAGAATCTGTCTGATAACCGGTGTTAATTGTGATGGCTGTATTAGTGTGTGTTATTTCTGATTCAGGCAAGGACTGCAGACGATCAATTTTCAAGTAGTTCCTACTTTTTCTACCAAATGCTACCGTCCACGACTCCTAGATGCGAACATTGCTACTAGATGCCATCACAACCAGAACCTGGCGGCGAACGTTGGAACTAATATAGCGTTATCAATTATAACCTACCGTAAAGATTTTAGCTTCACACAAGTGTAGTTAGTGGAAGGTTCTTTACTTCCCTTCCGAAGGAGGCATACTGAGGGATTTTTAACACTCTTAAAATTTCCGATGACTTCGGCCGGGTTTGACCCCGCGATCTTGGTCATTCTTCATTACATCCAAATAATAAATATAATTTCATCTCCCAAAATTTAATATTCAAGCAAAGCAATCAATAATAATCCCTTACCTAATCTATTATCAACAATAACAGTATTAAATCGAATTAGCATGCTACCAACTACGCCAGGGGGGGGGGGGGTGATATCATACCCTTGGTTCCGTGACGTGGTGAGGAATTTCTCAGGTTGCCAATGTGTGTGAAAAATCCCAATATTCCCCTAGAAGTCCCTAGATTTGACTTTTGGTGCGCCTGGTGTGCGTGCGTGTGACCGACGTGGTGGTATGAAAAATTTCATGATGGTGTGAAACTTCCCGCAAACTTGCTTTAGATCTGAATGTTTGGCTGCTGTTGGTGCTGGGAGGGGTGGAGGTGCATATCGGGGTGAGAGGAATGTTGTTGTTGATTGACGAGGTAAAGTAGCTAGCGACATGGTCTAATGAGTGTGCTGTCCTTGGAAGACCACAAAACTGTACAAACAGGTTGATTAATGTTTTGGAACAACGTCAACAATGTTATGACAATCTACAAGATGTATTATGTCAGACGCGTTGGTGGGAGAGAGGAAGAGGGTCAGCCATGTTGGTCCTTTATGGTCATCCATTTTGGTTCTTGGTTGTAAGTTAAGAGGATGTAACAGGAGAAGGATTATGAATACGATTATTCATAAGGTGAAATTTCATCTGCCCCTAGTACCATAAGTCTCATCGAATGTTCAATGAGTGCTGTTTGATTGCATTGTAGAGGGTAGAGTTGTTGGAACCCCACACACATTATCCATGATCAACTGATGTTGAACAACGAACCTGCTACGAACTGAGATACCGACGAGACTTGAAAATGAACGTATCTGTTCCGTACTCGGAAGAGTAATTACGGAGGGCTTAAAACTATAACAAAACTTTATTATTTTCTTTTATGAATGTTTTCCGAGATATTCATAAACAAATTCCAACAACTATTATGGTATTGCTCCATGACTATGCAATTGATTTTATTTTAAAACAAAGCCTGTTGGAACTCTGACAATACCAATCCCTATAAAATGCCACAGAATACAAATTTTCCTAACAGGATAGTTGGAGGTGAAGGAGTGTGGAAGCGGAAGTACTGTAGCTTTAAAGAGAAATAATAAAACTTTCTTCGGCTTATCCCAATTAATTGGGGTCATGGGAGCCAACCAGACTCATTTTTTGTTTTGGCCGGGGATTTAAGGCCGGATGCCCTTCCTGACGCCATGTGATTTTTCAAGTAAAAATGTCACCCCGTTGTCACCGGAATTCGAACTCCAGCCGTCCGGGTGAAAGACGAGCAGCTGAGCCACTGCGCCATCACGTTCTCCTAAAGAGAAATAATACACATGGTAAAGAATCACAATATATGTTTATTGATATTTTATGATGGAATGACAAAGTTCTCTTCACAAAATATGTACTGGAAATAGGCTACTGTATGTCTAAGGAGAAACAAATTACCATACTAAAGGTTCATAATCCTTGTTGATATTGTGGTTAGTTATTGACGATAACCACGTACAATATCCTGTTCACTAACTAACAACATAAGATTGAATTTTATTTTTGGAATACTTGAAATTACATTGAGTACCGTATATAAATTACTAATAACACTTTAAGTGCATATTACGCTTATAAAAATATTCATGGAATATAAATGTTAATCATGGCCACCACACTCTCCCTCCCCAGTGAAAGCGTGTGCATACTTCTTGGGAAAGGTAACACGTCTTCCTGATCGTGTGGTCTTGGTTTGCTGTTGCGTGGCAGGCATGGCTGGTCCAGGAGTGGCGGAGTTTGATGGGGTAGTAGCTGGAAGAGTGATGCAACGATAATTTCGGGTTGTTCCTCCTGAGCTTGTTGATGTCGTTTCGGGTGGCATGAAGGCTGGCTTTAGTCTATCTATGCTAACAGTTTGTTTACCCACTGGTGTCATAACTTCAAAACGTTTCTCACTGTGAGACAAAACTTGGTATGGTCCATTGTACGCTGGTTGTAGGAGTTTTCTATGAGAGTCATGTCGAATAAAAATAAATTTGCTGACCATCAATGCTGGATGGACAAACCACTGACCTTCATGTTTCAACAGCGTTCAGACAAAGCCTCACCTCGTCAAGTTCGCCATATCAGCTTCATCGGACAATTCACAACAGATATCGGTATACGATATACTTGTGGCAGAGACAACATTGCAGCAGACGCTTTCGCACGCATTTCTTCCATTGATATCCAGTGAGGCTTCACTATGGAAGAAATTGCTAAAGCAATGACAAAATTGTTAACAAAATGTATAGAAAGGTTGTAGCATAGAGGTTTATTAAACTGTAATGATCCCAAGGCAAGGTGGCACAGTAATACCATCGCTTCGTACATAGCGTTTATCATCATTTGACGATAAAGCCAACTTGTTTTGACATAGGGTATACACATGGTGCCGATGGGATTGCATGGTGTACTGTTTGAAAAGGAGTTTATTGTCACGCAAACAATCTTCATAATCCAGAATGGAGAGGTGAACGGAATGCCGAACTCTTAGCCTTAAAATCATAGCTATCCTCAGTTTTAATAACATAAATTTTGGCTCTAAATTCAACGAATTTGGTGAGAAGTTGACTTTTGAGCTCACCTTTCATGTACTGTACCTTATTTCTTTGCTGATGCACGGTGTAAATCGACATGGATTGTCCTACACAAGCTTTGTGGTAGTTCTTGGGGAGCCTCGGCTTACGATTAACGGGTATTAGTCTTGTCTACTCTGCAGCGGAATACTGTGCCCCTGTATGGCTGGAAAGTGCACATGTGCATAAAGTGGATACTAACTTGAATGAAACCATGCACTGCATAACTGGTAATGTAAAGTCTACACCTCACCACTGGTTACCCGTTCTAAGTCATATCCCACCACCCCACCTGAGGAGAAAGGAAGCTCTGCTGAGAGAAGCAAAGAAGATCCGGTCATCTCCCTCATTACCAGTTCACCAGGAATTTTGTTGCCCATCGCCACAACGACTTCGATCTAGGAGACCAGCAAGTGTATTGGCCGGACGACTGTTGAGGGACAATTTTAACCTAAACCGGAGCTGGCAGGAAGAGTGGTCAAATTCAACATCTGGTACTAATGCTCTTGAGATAAATCAAACTCGGAAAATGAATGGATTTTACCTCTCAAGTAAACTATGGTGACGCCTCAACAGACTGAGAACTGGGCATGGACGCTGTAATTTCTTGCGCCATAAGTGGGGATGGATATATTCTCCAATGTGTGAATGCAGTGAAGAGGAGCAGACCATGGACCATGTCATCCTGCGCTGCCCTTTTCATGCCTACTCCGGAATCCCCAGGGACCTGTTTCATCTTTCAGAAAGTGCTGTTGTGTGGTTGAACCTGGACTTATGAATTCCTTGTTGTACTCACCATACAATTAAATCTTGGGAATAATCCCCAGTTTGGAATATCGATTATAATGCCTTTGTAAGAGTCTGCAGTGAGAATGTTACACACCAGGTTATCTGTGTCAGTATAGCAAAGCTGTTCCTGGCCATTTTGAGGAAATGCTCGTTTCATGTACTTGAAATGGAATGTAGCGATATGTACTTAGCCAAATTAAGAATAACCATACCAGCATAAAGCAATATCAGAATTCTTTACAAAATATATACAAAGGTTGTAGGGTTGACGTTCTTTTCTTTTCTTTTTTTTAAAACTGTGATGACTGTAATTTTGATTATTCTAATGGGCAATGCAACAAGTTATAGGAATCAATTTATTTATCGTATGGCTTTTAGTGCCGGGAGTGTCCGAGGACATGTTCGGCTCGCCTGAGTCTGTAGCTGCTTCCAGCGGACACCCTAAAGGGTGAGCTACAAGTTCCGTTCAATTTCAAGTAGTTCCAACTTTCGCCACCAGATATCAATGATACCTAGTGGTGAACGTTGGAGCTTTGATAGAGCGTTCTGACGAAATCTAACCTAACAATTTTGCTTTACACAAGTTAAGTCTGTGAAAGGATCTTTTACATGCCATAAATCTATGACATGGGACCGCCGGCTTTACTTCCCCTCCGAAGGAAGGCATACTGAAGGATTTTTAACGCTCTTAAAATATCCGACGACTTCAGCCGGGTTTGAACCCGCTCTCTTGGGCACAGCAGTTCAGCATGCTACCGACTACGCCCCCGAAGCTGCTATAGGAATCAATAAAGAGCAGTGATGGAACGTGGGGAATATAGTTTGTAAACTCCATAATTGATGCAATAAGTTTGATACACACAGGATTTTCAATGTTGCCTACATGATTCACCAACGCAGGTTTTGCCACTAAGCGCGAATATGGTTGGTTATTGTGTGCATTCTTTTTATACTTGCGTCTAGCTATCGAGATGTCAGCGAGGCTCCGGGGCTCTTCGCCTGCTATCGGCAAACCTCGCGTTAGCAAGGGTTTTCCCTCCATTATCAGCTAAACACGTGCTACTGAGCCATGCTAGTGGAAACGTTTTGTTCTCTAAAAAGTTATTCGTGCTAGAGTACGGCTTTGTTAGTTAGTTAGTTATTGTTGTTTTAAGGGGCGGAACTACGAGGTCATCTGCCCCTCTTAACACAGATTAAAGAATACAAATTTTGAATTGAATTTAAAATTTTGAGGTGGACATCTAAATTTCAAAAGACCAAAAATTAATAAAACAAAAACAAACAATTAAATAAAAAATAAAAATTATAAAAATTAACAAAAATTACGGAAAAAACAAAACATTATCATTCAAAAACGAACAAGTCGTTGAGTCAATGTTCACTGGAAAATTTAGATTGCTGGCCCTAACCCACTCTCACTTATAAAGCGGATAACGCGATCAGCAGCCACCACGTCATCGGCTAATATAAGTTTGAGTGTCGTCTGCAAACCAAGGTTTCTTCGTAAGTCAGCAAGATCCACACACTCGGTGAAAATGTGGGCCACGGTGAATACGGCTCCACAGGTACAAAGTGGGGGGTCTTCCCTTCTCATTAGGTATGAGTGGGTGGATCTTGTATGACCTATCCTTAGCCTACACAAAATGACGGACTGCCTCCGGACCCGGAAGGAGCTCCGCCACACGCGAGTAGTTCCCTTGATCGCTCTCAGTTTACTGGGCAGTGGGTCAGCTAGCCACTGACTCTCCCAAAAAGCCAGAACTTGTAGGCGTAACTGAGAGCGAATATCTCTAGCGGGTACCTCCATTGGTCGAGGTGGTAGTGATACCGCCTCTTTTGCAGCTTGATCCGCTAACTCATTTCCCGCAATTCCCATGTGGCTTGGAAGCCACAGAAAGGTGATTCGAGTGTCAGCGTGGCACAGCCCGGCTAGTAGGTCATGGATTCGCTGCACTAGGGGGTGTTGCGGGAAACATGTAGCAATTGACTGCAACGAACTCAAAGAGTCGGTACACACGAGAAAGTGGATTCGTGCATCCTGTAGTGCAAACTGCAGAGCTTCATAGATGGCAACGAGCTCCGCAGTAAACACACTACAGGCCTCAGGCAAAGAGATCTTGGTATTTGCACCGTCAATAACGTAAGCACAACCCACTTTCTCGTCCACCTTCGAACCATCCGTGTATAGAATGCCAGCGTCCGGAAATTGGTGAACTATGCTGTGGAACTGCCTCCGGTAAACGGACGCATCCGTGTTCACCTTAGGACCTTGGTGAAGATCTAACCGAATTTCCGGACGCGGGACTTGCCACGGAGGCACCTCGCTAGATGTCCGGATCATACAGGGACCTACAGCCACTCCTATTTCAGTGCACGAGCTATCAAGTCTAATACCAACCGGCCGAGTGGCACGAGGCCGTTGGCGTAACCCTGGTGGTTTTGGGTACCGAAGAGAGCTTGATAGGTCGGGTGTTGCGGCATTTGACGCACATTGGCAGCATATGCTAAAAGCATATGTTGGCGTCTATAATTTAAAGGTGGAACACCCGATTCGGCGAGTAGGCTGGGTATCGGGCTGGTCCGGAAGGCACCGGTAGCCAGCCTAACGCCACTATGGTGGATACTGTCCAGCATTTTCAAGGTTGCCGGCCTTGCTGAACCGTATGCCTCAGAACCATAGTCTAGCCGGGACAGGACGAGGGCTTGGTAGAACCGTAGGAGCACCGCACGGTCAGCCCCCCACGTAGTGCCACTAAGACACCTGAGCATATTCAGTTTCCTGAGACATGTCATTTTCAATTGCCGTATATGGTGCTGCCACGTTAACTTGCTGTCAAAATGGAGCCCCAGGAAGCGATAAGTGTCAACCAACGGCAACGCAGCATCCCTGAGATGTAGTTCAGGGTGTAAATGTAGCCTCCGTAGCCGACAAAAATGGACGACGGAGGTTTTCGCTGCTGAAAAACGAAAACCCCGGTCGTGAGCCCACCTGTCGACCCGGTAGATGGCTAGCTGCAATTGCCGTTCCACGACTGCCATACTGCAGAGCTAAATCGTCTACATACAGCGATGGAACTACCGCGGACCCGGCGGCGGCAACAATGCCATTAATGGCAATCGCGAACAAGGTGACACTCAGCACTGAACCCTGAGGAACTCCATTTTCTTGGGTATAGTACTGCGATAATGTCCTTCCGACCCTTACACGGAAGAGTCGGACGGACATGAAATTCGCAATGAAAGTCGGTAAGTTACCACGGAGTCCCCACTTGTGAAGGGTGGAAAGGATCCCGTAGCGCCATGTGGTGTCGTAGGCTTTCTCGAGGTCAAAGAAAACCGTGACTAGGTGCTGCTTCCGGAAAAAAGCCTCCTGTATGGCGCTCTCAAGTCGCACCAGATGGTCAGTGGTGGACCTATGAGAGCGAAATCCACATTGGTACTCAGACAGGAGACCTTTATCCTCCAAGAACCACACCAGTCGACGGTTCACCATCTTTTCGAGCAGCTTACATAGGCCATTTGTCAAACAAATGGGCCTATAGCTGCTTACAAACTTGGGATCCTTTCCAGCCTTAGGAATCGGTATCACGATCCCCTCTCGCCATTGAGATGGAAACTCCCCTTCAATCCATATACGATTGAAGAGGATCAACAGTTCTTTCATACTGGATTCGCACAAATGTTTTAACATTTGATTATGTATGTTATCCGGTCCAGGAGCCGTATCCCTGCACAGTGCAAGCGCACTGCGCAGTTCCCATTCAGAGAATGGTACATTATAGGACTCCGAAGCAGCAGTGGCAAAGGACAAGGGGTGAGTCTCTGCCTCCCGCTTCAGAGTCAGAAATGTAGGATCGTAACTCCCGGAGCAGGATACATCGGAGAAGTGCGAGCCAATGCTGTTGGCAATGGCGAGATGGTCCGTGATGATGTCCCCATTGATGGACACTCCGGGTATCGATAGTGATGTCGGGAGTCCGGAGATCCGACGAAGCTTAGTCCACACTTGAGATGAAGGAGTATGCGCCGTCATGGACGACACATACTTTTCCCACGTCGTTTTCTTACTCTCCCGAATCAGATATCGGGCTCTAGCACGCATCCTTCTGAAGGTGATAAGGTTGGCCATAGTGTTTTGCCTCCGATAGCATTTGAAAGCACGTCGACGATCTTTAATGGCTGCTGCAATCTCGGCTGTCCACCAAGGGACAAGCTTCCGGCGTGAGTTGCCGGATGAGGAAGGTATTGTTTCCTCAGCAGCAGTCAAAATACCATTCGTTATGTGAATGGTATGATCGTCGACACTCTCAAAGGTATCTTCGGCAAACACCGAACGTGCCGTGAAAGTTGGCCAATCAGCCCGACGGAGAAGCCATCGACTTGGTAACTCGATGGCTCTCTGGTTCGGAAGAGTAACGATAATTGGAAAATGGTCACTATTACAAAGGTCATCGTGTACACCCCACTGTAGCAGGGGAACCAGCGCACGACTGCACAGGGTAATATCGATACTTGAATAAGTACCGTGTGCAATAGAGAAGTGCGTAGGCTCCCCTGTGTTCAACAGACACAGGTCCAGCCGCCTGATCAGCCTCTCAAAATCTCTCCCTTTACCGCTAGTGGTAGCGGAGCCCCAGATGGTGTTGTGGGCATTAACATCTCCCAGAAGGAGAAAAGGAGGGGGGAGCTGAGAGACTAGATCCACCAGCTGGTCGTAATCCGGCTGAGAATCAGGTGGGATGTACACGTTACATACTGTTGCCATTACTGGCAACGAAGTACGAACTGCAACTGCCTCTAGCTGAGTACGCAACGGCACCTCTTCACTAAAGAGGCTAGAGTGGACGAGAGTGCAGACGCCACCAGCGGCCACAGCTCCGTCCATCCGGTCTTTAGAGAAGAGTTTGAAGTGACGCATTGTTGTCTCATGTCCAGGACTAAACCTGGATTCCTGAAGACAGACAATGGTTGCCGAAAACGAAGATATTAATTGTCGTAACTCAGCGAGATGAACAGAATAGCTATTACAGTTCCATTGTAATAGTGCCATGGTGTGGACTTAAGTAGAAGTGGGTCTTCTACTTATGCTTGACCGTTTGCCACCCTTCCCCATCTCTAGTTGGAGATGATGGGGCAGGAGAGCACACCTCAATCTCCACATCTCCGTCCGAAGACGAAGAAAATGGAGCGGGCGCTCTCTTGGGTTGCGCACGGTCGTCGTCGGACCTCACGGGTCTCGCCCTTGGGGAAGAGCGAGAGCGGTGTCGAGGGACTTTCTCCCTGTCCGAAGACTGGGTGTCTGTCCCCGACACGCCCCGAAGAGACTTCTTCTTGGATCGGCGCCGACGTGTGTTTGGGGAAGTAGATGGTCCCTTCCCCACAGACGCCGGGTCCTTATAAAACAAGGTCGCTCCTGCTGGCACCGCTCCACTGGTAGTGGTGGGAGCGGGATGGCTAGCAGATACGTGAGCAGCCCTGCCTTTAGGAGAGGAAGAGAAACGGCGCTGAACCGCTCCCCTCTCCTCCGCCGATCTATTTTCTTTTCTATAGGGGAGTTCCTCCATACGGACGGGCTTGGCTTCAGCAGGCTTCGCTCCCTTGGTGGTAGTGGGAGCGGAAAGGCCAGCAGGGACAGTAGCCACCCCGTCAGCAGGAGGGCGAGAGAGACGGCGACGAACCGTCCCCCTCTTCTCCACTATCTTTGTCTTATCAGATGGGCTGGATGACGATCCAGCCCCGGTCGCAGAAGTCTTCTTTGCCTCGTTGGCAGGGGAAGACTTCTTCTCCGACCGTTTCGGAGAGGAAGATGACTTCTTCTCCGATTGCGCCGGTTTAGATGGTATAACCGGCGCCTTTATCACAATGGCCGAAGAAGGTTGTTTAACCTTCTTCGGGCTGACAGGTCTCGCTTGGACATCGAGGGGAGACTTTACGATCTCAGAGTAGTTCGTCGTCGAGGGTACAGCACGGGGAACGAAAGTGGCAGGGGTGATAGGTGGCGTCACCTTAGCCGCGAAAGATACCGGAAATTCGGGTGCAGTCATATCACGGTATCTCTTTCGAGCGTCGTGATATGAAAGCCGATCCAATGTTCTGATTTCTTGGATCTTTGCTTCCTTGCAGAACTCAGGGCAATGCTTCGACCGCGGAGAGTGACTTCCTTGGCAGTTAGGACACGTCGGGGGAGGCGTACACCCCACACCGTCATGTGTCCCCTTGCCACACTCTCTACACACCGCCTTGGCAGTGCACCTGGCAGAAACATGACCGAATTTCTGGCAATTGTAGCAGCGCATAGGTGGAGGGATGTACGGTCTAACGTCGCAATGGTACGACGTGACCTTCACCTGCCTAGGCACTACATCACCCTCAAAATGGAGAATGAAAGCGCCAGTATCGACGCTATCATTTCCAATTTTCCGGGTGATGCGCCTAATCCTGGTGACGCCTCGCTTCCCCAGATCCCGCATCAATTCCGCGTCGCTGTTTAAAATGAGGTCGCGATGGAATATAACTCCACGGACCTCATTTAGCGTATCGTGCTTCTCAACCTTAACGGGAATTTCGCCGAAATGCGTGCATTCCAGCAACGCTTCGGTTTGCTGCCGGTCAACGGTATGCAGCAGGAGCTGCCCGTTCCGGAGCTTGGAAATCCCGTTAAGGTCGCGATATTTCCCCTCGATTTCCTCTGAAAATAGGATCGATTTTACCTGTTTAAAATCTCCCCCGTCTGTCCTGGTAGCTACCAGGTAGCGAGGAGACCTGTCAACAGGGAACTTCTTATTAAATGCCTCATCCCAAGGCGTATACACCTTGGGATTCGGTCTACACTCCAGAGACGGCTTTTTAAGGGTGCCACCCTGTACAGGTGTCCGTGATCGTTTACTACACATCCCGGACGAAATCCTCCCCGAATACTGCCCACTCCGAACGGGGGCTATCACTGTGGGCGCCACCCAGCCAAGGCAATACCTACCTGGCATAGCAGATATTGCCCGGGGTCCCAGTGCCTCGAACAGGCACTTCCCCCTCGGCATGCACAGGATTTATTCAGCTCCAGTATTCGGCCATGCAGGGACCTTCGTTGTAAGGCGGATACTACTGTAGGGTACATGGCGCACCCACCTGAGGGGATGGGGCATACCGTCTAGGCTTTCTGGCCAGATGGCCAAGCTGGTGGCCCTTCCCCTAACAGCATGCATGTTTGTTTCTATTGGTCAAACCAGAGCTGGGACCAGAAAACCAAAATCGACCTTTATAAGGCCCCCTCTAAGTCGCCTTTTACGACAGGCAGGGGATACCGTGGATGAATTCTGCCCTCCCCATCCACAGGGGATCTGAACAAATCAAAAACTGGCAAGTTATTCGGCCATGTCGACCCTATTAGTCGCCTCCTACGACAGGCAGGGCATACCGTGGGTGTATTCTATCCCGCACCCACACGGGGGAGTACGGCTTTGTAATTCTTCTGTGATTACATAGTTTAGTTAACGAACTACCGTGTTGATTGATGCAATAGAAAATTATTATTATTCATGTCTTTACAGAATATTATGAATAGTTTAAATGTACATATATAACGTAGTGTGCTAAACTTACAATAAAGTCTCTGTTTGCCACGAAGAAGCCACCAAAGAAGCTCCGTAAATTGACTTTCGTTAAGCCTGACAGGAAGGAGTGCGATGTTATAAAAACTGCATTGATAGAAACGACTCATCCAGGGGCGGATCTAGGGGAGGGCGAGGAGGGCAACCGCCCAGGACCCCGCGGTCCGGGGGGCGCCGCGCCATGGATTGTTTTAAATTTAATTAATTAATTATACTTTTCAAACTTTTCAAACTAATGTATTTTTTTTTTCAGTGCAGCTATGATCTCCCTTGACCGTTTAGCAAGTTTAGATTTCAGTGAAATAATGAAAGACTTCAGCCCAAAAGAAAGTGTCAAAGTAATATTTTAATATTTCATAGTTTACATAATCTTCTTCAAGGGGACTTAGAGGTTTCTTTCATATTATTAAAAAAAATAGTGTAGTGTATTAAAAATATTGTAGGCCTAACTATTCTTTATTTTATTATTATTATTACAAAACGACTTTCCAATTTATATTTTTATTTTCTATTGTTTGGACCCCACCTTATCATATCGCCCAGGGCCCCGCAAGGCCTGGATCCGCCACTGGATGTACCTATAAAGCACACCAATGACTCATTTTGGTACATATTTTACTTATTCATGACTTGTCTTATGAACACTAGTGTTAAATTTGTAATTCTTCTGTGATTCAACTGTTTAGTTAACGAACTACCGTGCTAATTGATGTAATGGAAAATTATTGTTATTCATGTCTTAACAGAATGTTACAGGCCTAAATGTAGTTTTATTAATGCACATAATAGTGTGCTAAATTTACAATAAACGATCTAAGCTCAATGCCCCGCTGATAGCTTGGTAGCTAGACGTACGTCATGTTTGTTCCCCAGTCTCGAGAAATGAAGATGAAGACAATATCGAAGATGCCCTCAATATGCGAAGGGGAAGCTCTACGTCATCTTTATAGATTTCTCTAAGGCATTTGACTCAATCAGCAGAAGTATAATCCTTGACAAGTTAGAAGCCATGATTGGGAAACATCACATTCTAGGACTGCTGAAGGGCATCCTATCCGAAAACTACGTAAAGATTTGTGATAACATCACCATATCAAGTCCCATCCTACAGACAATAGGCGTACTGCAAGGAGACCCGATTAGCCCTCTGCTATTTAATGTGGCAACTCATGATGTCGTCCAAGCAATCAGTAAGGACCGTGTAAAAATCGACATGGATAACCTATGCAATTATCCAAATTATGTCAAAGGGTCCGGTCCAAAGAGATCAGCCAAAAGGACCTGTCCACAGGGACCCGTCAAAAATGACTCCATTCAAAAAAGGCCCATCCAAAAGGGGCTAGTCAACAGGGACCAGTCCAAAGGGACAAATCAACAGGGATCAATGAAAAGGGGGGAGCGCGTCATGTAAGTCGTTGCGCGCCGCCGCCGTGAGAATATAAGTGTTTATCAGCAGTCTCCGGCAATGTTCGGGAGAGTAACCTTGAAAAGTAGCTGAAACTCGGTAGTCGAAAGCATAGCTTGACCCGTTTCTTACCTATATGACAAGGTTAGGTTAGGTAAATTTAGGTTATGTTAGGTGAGCTGAGGTTAAGTCTTAAAATATTCCCTCTCTTATGTGTTCAAAGCCGATTCACCCTGAACAGTCAGCCAAAACTTTAAATATGTATATATCATTACATAAAGAATTAAAGCAAACTTAATTAATTATGAATGGCGTTTTTTTGTTACTGTTCAATGTAGACAGAATATATGCATTAAATGATAGACTCAACACAAAATGTTTTGATTGTTGACTTGTGTTATTGATAAATTGGTTTAATGTTAGGGGCAGTGCACACTTTCCATGTCGAAAATTTATATAGGCTAGAAGGATGGTGTTGCAAACTTCTGATGTGTATTTCCAAATTTCCTGCATAGTCTATTTCATAGAATTTTCCTGTAACTTAAAATTTCATGCTGATTTTGTCTTTGTGTGTTTGACATTGTAACTACAATGGTTGATTGGATATTCTTTGTCAACTTTCAAATCATGTAATTCAAGTCAGATATGTTGGAATTTTTGTTCATGTGTGAAGCTATCAAGTACCGATACCTAATTGGTTACACAACTGTTTCATAATGAAAATCTTGATCTCTGATTCATTGGAGAACTGTTTACGCTTGTCTGAACCAAGACTAACTGACTACTCACTGCTAAGGATTAGAAATTACATTTACTCAAATCACATTCTAGTAAAAAAGATCATGACTACTATAAACTGCTACCACCCTTCCACCACTTTGCTAACACTTTTATACCATTTGACTCTCACTTTTGCTCTTACTTTAAACTGCACATACTACAAACAATCATTTTTATTATCGAGTTAACTTTACTAGAGATTAGTTTATGCTGAACAGTTGACATGGAAGTATCAACGACTAGCTACGGTAAGCCATGTGCCTACTATAAAGGATATGCATATATTGTAAAAAGAACTAATAAAAATGGAACTGTTATTTGGTGCTGTTCGAAACAACGATCTAAAAAGTGTCGAGGAATGATTAAGACAAAAGGCTCCAACATACTTATTTCAATCGATCATCATTGTAAATCTCAAAATAATACTCATTTAAATGGACAAAATACTCTAACCAAGGTAAAAAAGCAAGACCAAGAAAAAAATAGTGTGGCTCAAGATAGTGCTTTGTTTGTTAAAGAGCATTTATTATCTCCTGAAAAAGACATGTTAGGACAGTCGTTAACGTCTAAGAAACCTCTAACACTATCAAAGACAACACAAACTATGCCAAAGGTTGTTGCATTGCAAGATGAACAAAAAGGATTAGATAGTAATAGTGATGATGATTATATTGATGATAATTATATTGATGATGATAACCATGATGATGATGATGATTATGATGATAATGATGATGATGATGATGATGATGATAATGGTTTACATCCAAAAAAATCATATGTTAAATTTGTTTACTGGAACAATCCCAGTAAGTTAATCCAGCGGCTTCAGTACTTGCATACCTGTAAACAGGCTGGTCATACTAAATATGAGGAAGAACTTTTGGATATAGAAAATGAGCTTCGTGATGCTAAAATTATAGTGTAATGAATCCATGTAACCACTTAAACTATTTCGTAACAATACATGTAATATTTTCTACCACTTTGCTACCACTTTGCTACCACTTTTCTAGTTTGCTACCACTTTTCTACCACTTTGCTACCACTTTTCTACTACTTTTCTGCCACTTTTCTACCACTTTTCTAGTTTGCTACCACTTTTCTACCACTTTGCTACCACTTTTCTACTACTTTTCTGCCACTTTTCTACCACTTTGCTACCACTTTTCTACCACTATGTTACCAATTGTCTACCACTTTGCTACCACGTTTCTACCACTTTTCTATCACTTTAAACTGTACGAATTAAATATAAAAGCCAACGCTAAATAATTCAATTACCAGAACAGAGATAACCTTTGTAGTGTGCAAATCATACTAACAGGTTAGTTACTACTATAGAACTTACTACAACTAACCGAGGTAAACAACGTGTACTCTATAAAGGCTACTCTTATAACTACAGACGACAAAATGTAAAAGGAATAATATTCTGGCGATGCTCAAAACAGAGGTCAACAAGATGTCGAGGCAATATGAAAAGTAGAAATGGTGTGGTTTTAAGTGTGAGTGATCAGGCAATGTAGTGCTCCAGACAAAACACTAATGGTGTTGACAAAAAATCATCAGAATGCTAAAAAGTTAGTACAAGAGAAAGATGTTGCTACTAAAAATAGTGCATTGTTTGTTGAGCAACGTTTAACCCCTGTTGTAAAAGTTATGTTGTATCCATCTTCCACGCCTCAAGAGTCATCAACATCACAGACTATGCAAGAAGTAGTGTTATTGTTGTTTAAAGGGGCTGAACTACAAAGTCATCTGCCCTTGATATGCAAGTGGATCGAAAAGGACTAGATAGTAATAGACAAAAGAGAATTGTAGTTTGTATATAACTATTGTACAAGTACTTACATTAAATAAATAAAAATAGTGTATGGGTATTGTCTGTTTTTCTTAATTGCTATCCCTATGTCCCACTATTAATGCAATTGTTAACCATCAACAGTCTCTGACTATGTTCGCAAAGAGAGTGACCTTAAACAATACACTCTATTTATGGTTTGTGTACCGAGTACACAATAATAGAGTGTGGTCAAGCCATGTTGAGGCAATAGTTATATCAGGTAAGGGATTCGAACCCTTGCTTTCTTGTACAGAAAATTTGAACTTAAGTCAAACACCATAACCACTCGGTCAACCTGACTGTTACTAATTTAATTATTTTTGTGGACTTGAGTGTTTATAAAACTTTTTCCAGTATACATTGACTAAACCACTTGTTTGTTTTGAAATATAGATTTTGTTTTGTTTGACCATAACATGGCAGTTATGAGTCTTGTGAACTGGGTGTTTAATATAGGGTTAAAGGCATTTTAAAATAATTTTAGAAAAGCTCTTAGGTATCGTGTCATGGGTTTTAGTAATGCATTACTGTTCGTTGACTAACATTTACCGTTACACAACATTATTTTGGTGAGCTCTACATGTTGTTTGAGTCGTCAGTCTTTTGACTGGTTTAATGCTGATCTCCATGCCTCCCTGCCCCGAGCGAAACGTCTCATCTCTATATAGCTACCACACCCTACATTCAAGGCTATCTGTTTAACATATTATAACCTTGGATCTCCCCTACAAACTCTTGGGTTCAATTCCTAGATTTAACACAAACTTTTAAAAGTGGTATGACAACTAAAACTAGTCTACTCAGTCTCGAGTGGTCCAAATAAGTAGAGAGGGTTTGATTCACACCTCAACCATAGAGCACCATGTTCTTTTTTTAAAATAATGATAGCCATTTGTTCAATTTCACATTTCACACATTGCAATTTGTCAATTTTCCATTTGCATTTTTTTAAATGACAGTTTGATGTTTTTCAATTTCATGATATGGAAACATGGATTTTTCCATTTTCATATTTACACATTTGTCAATTTCCCATTTGCATATATTTTCTTAAATGTCCGTTTAAGGTTTTTAAATTTTGTCTATATGGAAACTTGGATTTTCCATTTTGCTGTTTACAAATTTTTTATATATTTATTTTGTGTATGTTGAAAAAAATCGATATTTCCAAAACAAGATTTTTTATTTTTCATTTTATGATTTTGTAAATGATCTTAATGTGAGTGCTTGACCATGGATTTTCCATTTTGCTGTTTACAAATTTTTTATATATTTATTTTGTGTATGTTGAAAAACGATATTTTCAAAACAAGATTTTTTATTTTTCATTTTATGATTTTGTAAATGATCTTAATGTGAGTGCTTGACCATGGCAATAATACAGTCTATCTATGTGTTAGCGGAACCATAGAGTCTTATTACTACTGCAAGTAAGAATGTTTTAAAAAATAACGGCTATCTACCACTGCATTTGAAAACCAAACAATTGAAGTTCAATCGCAATCGAATGAATGGTATATGAACGCAAACGGAACTTTGTTGAATCGACTCGTGCGCCGTAACTCATTTGTAGAAACCACTCGTGCGCTACCTATTGTAAAATAAATGTCTATTCCAAAATGGCCTTTGTTGAACCTGTGCGTCGCAAGTCTGGCCCACTAGTTACCAAGGCCTTTCAACATATTATTCAACACTCCAAACGTCAACCTCAGCTGCTACAAACTGACCAGGGGAAATAATTTTTCAACAAGGACTTCTCCAGTTTTCTCAAATCTAAGAATATTCACCATTACACCACGTACAGCAACCTCAAAGCCAGTGTGGTCGAGCGGTTCAACCGAACATTGAAAACCCATATGTGGAAAGCGTTTACCGCTCAGGGCAGTTATCGCTGGTTGGACATGTTACCTGAGCTAGTGTCACGTTACAATGACACCAAACATAGAACGATTGGGACCAAGTCACGCCTCGTGACCAAAAATATTCAGCGATTGGATAAACTGTTTAACCCCATAAAAACAGCCGATCCTAAACGTCACCGACTGAAAATTGGGGATTTTGTTCGTGTGAGCAAATTTAAGCCTGCCTTCAATAAGGGCTACACGCCTCAGTGGGGGACTGAGCTATTTCGAATTCGTCGAGTCAACTTGGACAGTCCAGTCACCTATTTACTCGAGGACCTCAACCATCAACCCATAAAAGGTAGATTTTATCTCCATGAACTTCAGAAAACAGCATTTCCTCAGCATTATCTTGTGGAAAAAGTGTTGAAACAAAGAGGAAATAAACTCTATGTCAAATGGTTAGGGTTTAACTCTACGTTTAATTCTTGGATCAATAAATTACATGTTGTGTGAACCTGTGTACTTTTTATTTATTCACACATGTTGTACACCACCTATAACTCTATGTGTACAGCGCTCCGCGCTTCATGCATGTTCATACATGTTTGTCTTTCTCTTTCCACCTGTGTTCTCTCTTACATTACCCCTCCCCCTCTCCCCCCTCCACCTCCCACCACTGCTGTTCGCAGCTCTTGCCTATCTATTGGTTGTGACATCATTCCCACAAGTTGCATCATACTTTTTACTGATTCAGCGATTCCCACGCTTTGAACATTCTGTTATCAGGCACGTGGACAGCTAACGTCCAAGGTGAACACCTGTGGCAGATCAAATTTCACGTCAACTTGCATTTTGTCACGTACAAAGCAAAACAGAATGTGACTTGTTAACAGTTATCGCGCACGTGGACAGCTAACACCCAAAGTGAACACCTGCGGTAGATCAAATTTCACATGAACTTGCATTTTGTCACGTACGAAGCAAGACAGGATGTCACTGGTTTAGCCCTCATGTGGTTTCACATGTGTTCACTTGCATTTCGCTCTTCCCTGCCACCACAATGGTCAGATTATTTCACCTTGAAGCGTCATGGTCATTTTTCCATTGCACCTGTTGTCAAGTCGGATCAACGCCTTCCAATAAGCTCAAATGACCTTCACCTCCTGTAAGTTTGTTTTCTGTACTCGCTTTGACCAACATAGAACCAAGTTCTCATTACCGTTTACACGTCAAAGGTAAAATATCAGGAAAACGCACGCTCGGTCTGTCATACACCGACCCGTCGAAATAGCAATTAATCTATTGAACACAGCCACCGTGGTCAGCGACAGGTTCGTTGAAACACACACACCCAGCCGTATCGTCTCTCTCAACCACCACGCTTCATGGACATTATAAACAGGTAAAGAAAAAGAAACGTTTTTTCAACATGTATGGCGTTAGGCCCTTTGTGAATTATTTTTTGAAAAAAAAAATATCTACCACATTTGAAAGGGGGCGTTAGCCCGAGTCCTAGGACACTTCGTACACGTCTCTAGCGTTATTGGTTTGTGAGATATCGACAAAAATCACAAAAAACACGTGTTTACCTCAAAATCGAGTTTCCAAATTTTTTTAAAAAATATAACGAGTAGTCCATAGCAAAGAGGACGTCACTCCGAGTCCTTGGACCCGTCGTACACGCCTCTAGCATGATTGGTTCGCGAGATATAGCAAAAAAGTCTAAAATCACGTTTTTACCCCAAAAAGACCGTGTTTCCAGATTTTCACCTTTTCGACACCGACATTCCCGTAAAGAGAACGACGAGACGAAAAAAACGAATCCAAGCACGCCCTCCTAGCATCACTCCTTCCATTCCAAGGTCGCAGGGGCTCACCACTTGCTTTTGTAAGCAGCTCCCCCTTACCACACTACTGCAGGTTTTCATCCTAGAGACTTGAAATTTATTTTGGGGGTAGAGGGGGTATGGACCATTGATTTACGTCAAACAAACTTTTTTGTATAATTTCTAGTTTCCAAAATATAGGATTTTCAAAATTCGAGTGTTTTCAAAAAAACATAAAAAGTAAAAAAGTTTTATTATAGAAAATAAAGGTCATAAAGACCATTCGTTTGAGCCATGGCACAACGTTCTATCATGTTTAGTTTTCAAACTATTACCTAGTTTCGAAAACAAAAATTTTCAATTTTTTTTCTAAAATATAACGAGTGGTCCATAGCAAAGCCCCCGTCATCCCGAGTCCAACGACACCTCATTCGTGAATCTCCGACCAAGGGTTCGGGAGTTATCGGCTCGCATTGGGAGTAGTGGTGGGGGGGGGGGGGGCGGGTTAGAAGCACCACCATCCCCCTACTAACGCGTACAGCTACTTGTCCTACTTCGTCGGCTCACGTTAAGAAAGGTTTGCTAATTCTCCACAGAAGTCTGATACGTAATGTGCGCGGAAGTGGGGATTAGCAGTACAACTGTACGACGAATTTTGAAAGCAGCTTAGTGGGAAGTTTACATCCCTCGATTACTGCGCTTAATGAGGACGATACTGATCGTCGGATGCAAGTTTGCGTATGGTATCAGCAAATGGTAACCCAAGATGAACAATTTCTGTTGAATTTAGTGTGGTCTGATGAAGCCCAGTTTAAACTTAATGGAACAGTGAATCGACATAACTGTGTGGACTGGGCTCCGGAAAATCCGCATGTTCATGTGGACAATGCGGTCAATCTACCAAGGGTTAATGTCTGGTGTGGACTGTCGTTGAGGGGCTTACTAGGACCCTTTTTCTTTGATGGTACTGTCACTGGAGCATTGTACTTGGGAATGTTACGCACATTAATTTTACTAGCTGTACGTGCGCTTTATCGAGCCGATGATGAGGTCTTCTACCAACAGGACGGGGCGCCACCACACTACCATGTAGCTCTAATTGCAGCTGAGACTTTTCCTTTTACGTGTAGTCTGTAGCGTGATCTGTTGTTTGTAAAGTGATCCAGAGATATATGAATGCCTGAACGTTTGGAACATGACTTTACTTTCTCAACTCTTTCTAGATCAATGTGTGCCATGTTACTATACTATAGGGGTTATGACATCGTCGAAAAGTGTCAACGATGTGGCGAGAGATAATCGTTTTATATCTTTCATAATTAGAAATTATATGGGAATATCTCACCAAAAGAAACATTGAAGACATTGAAACTGTGAAAACAATTTACATTAAAAAACGAGTACGTTTGTCAAAATTAATCCCGTCAAAATTGTTATGTGTTAACGAGAAAACTTTTCTTCATAGAAGAACTCCGATATCACCTGATCTTACCATCTACAGCTACATTTAATCAACTGCAAACAGAGCTTCATAACAAAAAAAAAAAGAGAAATATGGGGCCTTTCCACGGAGGCTATGACTAACACGGAATGGAAAAAGGCAGATTGTGAACTCAAGACACATAGGAACTAGATTTACAGAACAGGGTTTTCATCACCGAGTGTGTCCCCGTGTGGGTGCGGGTTAGAATACACCCACGGTATGCCCTGCCTGTCGTAGGAGGCGACTAATAGGGCCGACATGGCCGAATAACTTGCCAGTTTTGATTTGTTCAGGGCAGAATTCATCCACGGTATCCCCTGCCTGTCGTAAAAAGGCGACTTAGTGGGGGCCTTATAAAGGTCAATTTTGGTTTTCTGGTCCCAGCTCTGGTTTGACCAATAGAAATAAACATGCTTGCTGTTAGGGGAAGGGCCACCAGCTTGGCCATCTGGCCAGAAAGCCTAGACGGTATGCCCCATCCCGTCAGGTGGGTGCGCCATGTACCCTACAGTAGTATCCGTCTTACAACGAAGGTCCCTGCATGGCCGAATACTGGAGCTGAATAAATCCTGTGCATGCCGAGGGGGAAGTGCCTGTTCGAGGCACTGGGACCCCGGGCAATATCTGCTATGCCAGGTAGGTATTGCCTTGGCTGGGTGGCGCCCACAGTGATAGCCCCCGTTCGGAGTGGGCAGTATTCGGGGAGGATTTCGTCCGGGATGCGTAGTAAACGATCACGGACACCTGTACAGGGTGGCACCCTTAAAAAGCCGTCTCTGGAGTGTAGACCGAATCCCAAGGTGTATACGCCTTGGGATGAGACATTTAATAAGAAGTTCCCTGTTGACAGGTCTCCTCGCAACCTGGTAGCTACCAGGACAGACGGGGGAGATTTTAAACAGGTAAAATCGATCCTATTTTCAGAGGAAATCGAGGGGAAATATCGCGACTTAACGGGATTTCCAAGCTCCGGAACGGGCAGCTCCTGCTGCATACCGTTGACCGGCAGCAAACCGAAGCGTTGCTGGAATGCACGCATTTCGGCGAAATTCCCGTTAAGGTTGAGAAGCACGATACGCTGAATGAGGTCCGTGGAGTTATATTCCATCGCGACCTCATTTTAAACAGCGACGCGGAATTGATGCGGGATCTGGGGAAGCGAGGCGTCACCAGGATTAGGCGCATCACCCGAAAAATTGGAAATGATAGCGTCGATACTGGCGCTTTCATTCTCCATTTTGAGGGTGATGTAGTGCCTAGGCAGGTGAAGGTCACGTCGTACCATTGCGACGTTAGACCGTACATCCCTCCACCTATGCGCTGCTACAATTGCCAGAAATTCGGTCATGTTTCTGCCAGGTGCACTGCCAAGGCGGTGTGTAGAGAGTGTGGCAAGGGGACACATGACGGTGTGGGGTGTACGCCTCCCCCGACGTGCCCTAACTGCCAAGGAAGTCACTCTCCGCGGTCGAAGCAGTGCCCTGAGTTCTGCAAGGAAGCAAAGATCCAAGAAATCAGAACATTGGATCGGCTTTCATATCACGACGCTCGAAAGAGATACCGTGATATGACTGCACCCGAATTTCTGGTATCTTTCGCGGCTAAGGTGACGCCACCTATCACCCCTGACACTTTCGTTCCCCGTGCTGTACCCTCGACGACGAACTACTCTGAGATCGTAAAGTCTCCCCTCGCTGTCCAAGCGAGACCTGTCAGCCCGAAGAAGGTTCCACAACCTTCTTCGGCCATTGTGAAAAAAGCGCCCGGTTATACCATCTAAACCGGCGCAATCGGAGAAGAAGTCATCTTCCTCTCCGAAACGGTCGGAGAAGAAGTCTTCCCCTGCCAACGAGGCAAAGAAGACTTCTGCGACCGGGGCTGGATCGTCATCCAGCCCACCTGATAAGACAAAGATAGTGGAGAAGAGGGGGACGGAGCGGCGCCGTCTCTCTCGACCTCCGGCTGTTGGGATGGCTCCTTCATCTGCTGGGCCTTCAGCTCCCTCGACCATCAAGGGAGTGATGCCCGCAGAAGCCAAACCCATTAGAGTGGAGGAACTCCCCTATAGGAAAAATAAATCACCGGCGGAGAAGAGAGGGGCGGTTCAGCGCCGTTTCTCTTCCTCTCCTGCATACAAGGCAGCTCAGCCATCTGCTGGCCATTCCGCTCCTACCATCACCAAAGGAGCGGTGCCAGCTGGAGCGGCCTCGTTTTGCAAGGACCTGACGTCTGTGGGGAAGGGACCACCTACTACCCCGAATAGACGTCTGCGTCGGTCTAGAAAGAAGCATGATCGGGGCGTGTCGGGGACAAGTACCCAGTCTTCGGACAGGGAGAAAGTCCCTAGACACCGCTCTCGCTCTTCTCCAAGAGCGAGACTCGTGAGGTCAGACGACGACCGCGCGCAACCCAAGAGAGCGCCCGCTCCATTTTCTTCGTCTTCGGAAGGAGATGTGGAGATTGAGGTGTGCTCTCCTGGCCCATCATCTCCAAATAGAGATGGGGAAGGGTGGCAAACGGTCAAGCATAAGTAGAAGACCCACTTCTACTTAAGTCCACACCATGGCACTATTACAATGGAACTGTAATAGCTATTCTGTTCATCTCGCTGAGTTACGACAATTAATATCTTCGTTTTCGGCAACCATTGTCTGTCTTCAGGAATCCAGGTTTCGTCCTGGACATGAGACAACAATGCGTCACTTCAAACTCTTCTCTAGAGACCGGGTGGACGGAGCTGTGGCCGCTGGTGGCGTCTGCACTCTCGTCCACTCTAGCCTCTTTAGTGAAGAGGTGCCGTTGCGTACTCAGCTAGAGGCAGTTGCAGTTCGTACTTCGTTGCCAGTAATGGCAACAGTATGTAACGTGTACATCCCGCCTGATTCTCAGCCGGATTACGACCAGCTGGTGGATCTAGTCTCTCAGCTCCCCCCTCCTTTCCTCCTTCTGGGAGATGTTAATGCCCACAACACCATCTGGGGCTCCGCTACCACTAGCGGTAAAGGGAGAGATTTTGAGAGGCTGATCAGGCGGCTGGACCTGTGTCTGTTGAACACAGGGGAACCTACGCACTTCTCTATTGCACACGGTACTTATTCAAGTATCGATATTACCCTGTGCAGTCGTGCGCTGGTTCCCCTGCTACAGTGGGGTGTACACGATGACCTTTGTAATAGTGACCATTTTCCAATTATCGTTACTCTTCCGAACCAGAGAGCCATCGAGTTACCAAGTCGATGGCTTCTCCGTCGGGCTGATTGGCCAACTTTCACGGCACGTGCGGTGTTTGCCGATGATAGCTTTGGGAGTGTCGACGATCATACCATTCACATAACGAATGGTATTTTGGCTGCTGCTGAGGAAACAATACCTTCCTCATCCGGCAACTCACGCCGGAAGCTTGCCCTTGGTGGACAGCCGAGATTGCAGCAGCCATTAAAGATCGTCGACGTGCTTTCAAATGCTATCGGAGGCAAAACACCATGGCCAACCTTATCACCTTCAGAAGGATGCGTGCCAGAGCCCGATATCTGATTCGGGAGAGTAAGAAAACGACGTGGGAAAAGTATGTGTCGTCCATGACGGTGCATACTCCTTCATCTCAAGTGTGGACTAAGCTTCGTCGGATCTCCGGACTCCCGACATCACTGTCGATACCCGGAGTGTCCATCAATGGAGACATCATCACGGACCATCTCGCCATTGCCAACAGCATTGGCTCGCACTTCTCCGATGTATCCTGCTCCGGGAGTTACGATCCTACATTTCTGACTCTGAAGCGGGAGGCAGAGACTCACCCCTTGTCCCACTGCTGCTTCGGAGTCCTATAATGTACCATTCTCTGAATGGGAACTGCGCAGTGCGCTTGCACTGTGCAGGGACACGGTTCCTGGACCGGATAACATACATAATCAAATGTTAAAGCATCTGTGCGAATCCAGTATAAAACAACTGTTGATCCTCTTCAATCGTATATGGATTGAAGGGGAGTTTCCATCTCAATGGCGAGAGGGGATCGTGATCGATTCCTAAGGCTGGAAAGGATCCCAAGTTTGTAAGCAGCTATAGGCCCATTTGTTTGACAAATGGCCTATGTAAGCTGCTCGAAAAGATGGTGAACCGTCGACTGGTGTGGTTCTTGGAGGATAAAGGTCTCCTGTCTGAGTACCAATGTTGATTTCGCTCTCATAGGTCCACCACTGACCATCTGGTGCGACTTGAGAGCGCCATACAAGAGGCTTTTTTCCGAAAGCAGCACCTAGTCACGGTTTTCTTTGACCTCGAGAAAGCCTACGACACCACATGGCGCTACGGGATCCTTTCCACCCTTCACAAGTGGGGACTCCGTGGTAACTTACCGACTTTCATTGCGATTTTCATGTCCGCCCGACTCTTCCGTGTAAGGGTCGGTAGGACATTATCGCAATACTATACCCAAGAAAATGGAGTTCCTCAGGGTTCAGTGCTGAGTGTCACCTTGTTCGCGATTGCCATTAATGGCATTGTTGCCGCCGCCGGGTCCGCGGTAGTTCCATCGCTGTATGTAGACGATTTAGCTCTGCATTACAGCTCTGGAAGTATGGCAGTCGTGGAACGGCAATTGCAGCTAGCTATCAACCGGGTCGACAGGTGGGCTCACGACCGGGGTTTTCGTTTTTCAGCAGCGAAAACCTCCGTCGTCCAGTTTTGTCGGCTCCGGAGGCTACATTTACACCCTGAACTACATCTCAGGGATGCTGCGTTGCCGTTGGTTGACACTTATCGCTTCCTGGGGCTCCATTTTGACAGCAAGTTAACGTGGCAGCACCATATACGGCAATTGAAAATGACATGTCTCAGGAAACTGAACATGCTCAGGTTTCTTAGTGGCACTACGTGGGTGGCTGACCGTGCGGTGCTGCTACGGTTCTACCAAGCCCTCGTCCTGTCCCGGCTAGACTATGGTTCTGCGGCATACGGTTCAGCAAGGCCGGCAACCTTGTAAATGCTGGACAGTATCCACCATAGTGGCGTTAGGCTGGCTACCGGTGCCTTCCGGACCAGCCCGATACCCAGCCTACTCGCCGAATCGGGTGTTCCACATTTAAATTATAGACGCCAACATATGCTTTTAGCATATGCTGCTAATGTGCGTCAAAAGCCGCAACACCTGACCTATCAAGCTCTCTTCGGTACCCAAAACCACCAGGGTTACGCCAACCGGCCTCGTGCCACTCTGCCGGTTGGTATTAGACTTGATAGCTCGTGTACTGAAATAGGAGTGGCTGTAGGTCCCTGTATGATCCGGACATCTAGTGAGGTGCCTCCGTGGCAAGTCCCGCGTCCGGAAATTCGGTTAGATCTGCACCGAGGTCCTAAGGTGAACACGGATGCCTCCGTTTACCGGAGGCAGTTCCACAGCATAGTTCACCAATTTCCGGACGCTGGCAATCTATACACGGATGGTTCGAAGGTGGACGATAAAGTGGGTTGTGCTTACGTTATTGATGGTGCAAATACCAAGATCTCTTTGCCTGAGGCCTGTAGTGTGTTTACTGCGGAGTTCGTTGCCATCTATGAAGCTCTGCAGTTTGCACTACAGGATGCACGAATCCACTTTCTCGTGTGTACCGACTCTTTGAGTCCGTTGCAGTCAATTGCTACATGTTTCCCGCAACACCCCCTAGTGCAGCGAATCCACGACCTACTAGCCGGGCTGTGCCACGCTGACACTCGAATCACCTTTCTGTGGCTTCCAAGGCACATGGGAATTGCGGGAAATGAGTTAGCAGATCAAGCTGCAAAAGAGGCGGTATCACTACCACCTCGACCAATGGAGGTACCCGCTAGAGATATTCGCTCTCAGTTACGCCTACAAGTTCTGGCTTTTTGGGAGAGTCAGTGGCTAGCTGACCCACTGCCCAGTAAACTGAGAGCGATCAAGGGAACTACTCGCGTGTGGTGGAGCTCCTTCCGGGCCCGGAGAAAGTCCGTCATTTTGTGTAGGCTAAGGATAGGTCATACAAGATCCACCCACTCGTACCTAATGAGAAGGGAAGACCCCCCACTTTGTACCTGTGGAGCCGTATTCACCGTGGCCCACATTTTTACCGAGTGTGTGGATCTTGCTGACTTACGAAGAAACCTTGGTTTGCAGACGACACTCAAACTTATATTAGCCGATGTCGCGGAGGCTGCTGATCGCGTTATCCGCTTTATAAGTGAGAGTGGGTTAGGGCCAGCAATCTAAATTTTCAGTGAACATTGACTCAACGACTTGTTCGTTTTGGAATGATAATGTTTTGTTTTTACCGTAATTTTTGTTTATTTTTATAATTTTTATTTTTATTTAGTTGTTTGTTTTTAATATTAATTTTTGGTCTTTTTAAATTTAGATGTCCACCTCAAAATTTTTAATTCAATTCAAAATTTGTATTCTTTAATCTGTGTTAAGAGGGGCAGATGACCTCGTAGTTCCGCCCCTTAAAACAACAATAACTAACTAACTAACTAACCGAGTGTGTACCAACAAAGTATTTCACAAACCGAGTAAAATATGCATTTGTGTACTGTGCAAGAAGACTTGTGACAGGTATCATGTTATATACTAGAATGTCTTATGCAGAAAACCACGAATTGTGTCTCTGCGTCTGGTTCTCTTTACTAAGAGACAGATGGGACTAACGAAATTATGTTTAACCCATTGAACTATAGATACTACTGGAATGCCGACTGTATGGGAGAAAAGTGCGATTTCTGGTGCGACTAGTTACACCTGGTAGTGCACGTCAAGGAGGCGAGTGTAACGTATACGTACGGCGAGATACTAGTAAAAGAGGTACTTCGCCAACTCCATGGCCGTGCATGGCTATCATCATACAGTTTGCAAGCTCAACTCCTTTCATGAGAATCACGACATATCAGCTGACGGTTTTTGATGCGACTAGTTAAGCCTGGTAGTGCACGTCAAGGAGGCGATGACCAGGAAGCAGTTTTCAGCTAGGGTTACCATGGGAGGAGTTGTTCCAGTAGTATCCATAGTTCAATGGTTTAACCTAGTGGCCATGAACTGCAATACATTCTTATGACCGGTATATCTTTCATATAAATAATAATAATAATAATAATAATAATAATATCCATATTATACATGGCTTTTATCTATGGCTGTGGCTGTTGTTTCCTGTGCATGATAGCTGAAAGCTTTTGCTGATGGTTGCATGGTTATGCTGAGTTACCTGAATATTTACTGTTAGTCAAGATTTGCCTTTTAACATCAGAGAGTAGTTAGCCGATATTTTCCCTCCTTTCTTTAAAGTAATTTTTACCGCCTTGTCTTTATTAATTTCAAGTTTGATCTCTTCTGGCCATTTTTCTAGTGCTGTTTGTGATGTCTGAAGTTTAACTATGTTGGCAGATCCTATGATGATGCAGTAGAGGCTGGCGGATAATTGTTCTGGGTGTTGCACTATTTTCATTAAGGTAGGGGGGGGGGGGGAGGTTGTACATAGGCACCCGCAAGATTTTTTCTAGGGGAGGTGGGGGGGGGGGGGGTGCAAGTAATATTTTTCATTTCATTACTTACATGTCACTATGTGTTATTAAGACGTACACACACACCCCTCCCTCCCCCCGCAGTTTTCGTTTCACTTCTTACTTGCTTCGTGATATTATTTGGCTGCTCTTAAACCGTTGGGTCCATGATAATGTCATGAATGAGAGGATTTTTCTTTAGTTCAGAGTTGTTCCCATGGGAGTTCGCTTTTCTTTGTGAATCATCGTCATAATGTTCATTTTTTTAAACAGGCAAAAAGTAGTTGTATCACCTTGTATCGACAAAAATAAAAATCAAGCAGTTCATTAAAATGGTAATGTTAATCCAGTTCGCCGATTTTTTAAATAACTGAAGATATTCTCAAATAATTACAAAGTTAAATACAACTGTGGAATTATCCCTACATGTAAATCAGTTAACCAAGAGCAACTTCAATTTATGAAATTAACTGGTGAGACAATGAACAATCGAAATATTCTTGGGATTTCAGGGGGCGGGCACGGCCCCTCCTACCCCTCCCCCACCCCCACTCCCCACCATCCTGCCCATGAGATGATAGGGTAAAAAACTGCTTGATGTCGGAGAAAATTGTATTCAACTGCGCGGTAAAACGGATGTACCTCATTCATAAGGAATGCCGCAGTTCAGAGAACATCACATTGGCATCGGATTGAATGGAATATAAGTTAGTCTACATGAAAACCCTCACGAGAACGAAACAACGTAACGAGGGCGAGAACTGCGAGTGTCACAAGTACGCGCAACATTGCAAGACATGGTTTCAGCAGTTCGGAGCATGTCGGATGTCCCCGTCCACTCCTCGGCTTCCTTGTTGCAGTCAGCGGGCAACGACTAGCCGCGTTAACTGTTGGGATAGGGCTTACCCGGTCTAGCATCTCTGCCATACCTTCCACTATTGAGATCTGGTCGGTGCTTGGGCCTGGCAACGACCAAATGGACGAACGCTCTTAGAGAGTTGGCGCGCTTCGCTTTCTCAGACAATTCACAGTAACTTACCACACTGTAAGATTTCCTGAATTATTAAAGAACAGAATTATGAATTCTTATACATATAAAAGGAAACATACAGCTTTTATTACTAAAAATATTATTACAGTATTGTTTTTCATGAATTAATCTGGTCGTTGCGCAAAACTGCAACCTTATTACCGGCCGCCACTGTGATGATGATAATAAATTGTTGTTTTATGGGGCCTAACATCTAGGTTATCGGCTCCTAATGGTTTGGATGATCGTGATAATGAATGATAATGACATGAAACCTACAACTAGAACTAACTACAGACTTAACTGACTTACTGTACATGCTAAAAGAAGAAATGAATAAACAAAAAAGGAAAATAAAATAAATAATGGACAGGAGGAAAAGAAATGCCCTCGACGCATGAGGATTGAGGGACTTGGAAGGAGGAGAGCCATGAAAGGCAGACAGGAAAGGGGAAAGAGGAGAGGGCCCACCACAAAGTCAGGAGAAAAACGGACCCAGCTCAGGAATCCCTCGGGATCGTCAGCTCCTAAACTCACCAGCCGCGATCCCTTGAGGGTGTAGCACTATCCAGGGTGCACCAGATGTGATGGGGTTACACACACCCTGCCTCTTAGAGGGCCTTGTGCAGAAGGCAGGAGATAACATGGGAAAAAAGAGAAGGCTGACCCCTCGAAGAATAAGGGTATGAGGAAAGAGGAGACAAGGGCCAACTAAGGCGGGAAAAGTGAAAGACTCCCTAGGCCTCGGATACCCTAATACCCTCGGGGTCGAAAGAGAACAAGTGTTGACCAAGGGAGGTCGCCAACCCACGTTCCACAAGTTGTGAGCACCTGGGGGGTCGCGGATCCTAGTACCATGTCGTAACAATGTTCATGTTATGCAGTTTGTGTCCAAGATACATTCAACTTGCGCTCATAGGCCCAGTGCCTTGTCCACTCTTACATTCTTTTTTTTTTTGTAGCTAACGAATAGCCCTTGATCGTTGCCTACGAGATATTCAAGGTCGAGATATTATATTTGAATTGCAGCCAATGGCCATAGCAGGTCATTTCAATTGAACGCCCATAAGATCCCCAAAACGTTCAATTATTTCAAGTAGATCCAAATTTGGCTACCAGACGCCACTGTTACTGACACTCAGCGGCGAACGTTGGAACATGATAGAACGTTTCTAAATAAATAACCTGCACATTTTGGCTACACACTACCAATTGTAGTGGTAGGTTCTTTTACATGCCATAAAGCTCTACTTCCCCTACAAAGGAAGACATACTGAAGAATTGTAACGTTTGTAAAAATCCGATGACTTGGGCCGGGTTTGAACCCACGATCTTGGGCATAGCAGTGCAGCATGCTACCGACTACGCCACCGAAGCCGAAGGCCGAGATATGTACGCTAGTTTTTAAGAAAAATAACTGTCCTTTTCTAGAGCGAAGTTTTCCCGCCAGATGTCTCGACTTGCCGCTAAAATTTGTGTCGGGTACACTGGTTCCCTATGCATTAGTATAGGGAAAGAACGGTTCTATTTTACTTCCATCATGATTTTACTTAGTGCAAGTATTCAAACTTATTCAAACAAGTTTTATTCATATCCATAGACATGCTTAATTGTTCAGGGTCGAGTTGCCTAGTATTTCATTTTTGCATCGTCGGCTGGTAAAACAGGCCGGAAAGTTTTCCATAAACCTTTTCGAAAGGATTACTTCAATGTTCTAGCTAATTTCGAATTATTGTTGCCTGGATGAACATTTTTAACGAAGTTCGGTAAGAAAGTTCAAACTTCCTTTTTTTAAGAAGAACCTAAGTCATTTGGGAGTATAATCTGAGGCGGCTTCGGTGGCGTAGTTGGTAGCATGCTGAGCTTCTATGCCCGAGATCGCGGGGTCAAACCCGGCTGAAGTCGTCGGATTTTTTAAGAGCGTTATTAAAATACCTCAGTATGCCTTCCTTCGGAGGGAAAGTAAAGCCAGTGGTTCCATGTCCATGTAAAAGAACCTTCCATTAATTACCCTTGTTTGAAGCTAAATTATAGGTTAGATTTGACTATCGCTATAAGGTTCCAACGTTCGTCACCAGGAGCCGATTGCGGAGGCATCTAGTAACCAATTCACAGCTAGTTGTCGTTGACGGTGGCGTTTGGTAGCAAAAGTAGGAACTACTTGAAAATTTAATGTCTGCAGTCCTTACTTGTTTTTTTTTTAGCGTATGGCTTTTAGTGCCGGGAGTGTCCGAGGACATGTTCGGCTCGCCAGTTTTGTAGCTGCTTCGAGACGGACACCCGATGGGTGAGCCACAAGTACCGTTGGGGAGGAAAGTTGGAATGTAAGGACGAGGAATTGGAAGGTATTGGCTGTGGCCTATAGTTAGGGACCAACCCCGGCATTTGCCTGGAAGGAAGATGGGAAACCACAGAAGACCATCTTCAAGGTTGCCGGCAGGGGGATTCGAACCTCTTCGCCTCACGGATGTGAACGACTGTCAGCAGTCATGCCGTAACGACCACGGCTAACTCATCCGGTCTTACTTGAATTTAAAAAAAAAAACAGATAACACACACTAATACACCCATCACAATTAACACAGGTTATCAGACAGTTTCTTCACTCATCCAAAGTACACGGGGCTACATGACTGAATTGTCGCAGCCCCTAAACTAAGGAACCAACCAACCGAGTATAATCTGATGTGGATACGCATATATACAGTACAGTATGATGCCTTATTTCGGCTATTTCCCGTAGCCCTCTCATTTATTGCGTGTAGGAATCGAGCCTGCAAATTTAAGTTAAATGCACCTACTGTATCTAATCAGTAGTACAAGTATATATGCCTATCAGTCAAGCTGATGATGAAGATGTTGAAAATGTCCAAGAAGAGATAGATGAAATTGTGAGTGAAGTATGTCAGGTATGACGAAAATATTAGAGTAATGGGAGATTAGAATGCTGTGGTAGGAAAGGGAAGGACGAAGAAGGAAGATTGTAGTTTAACGTGACCGTTAATCTCGCGATCATGAGCCACGGGATCTCCTTTTACGTGGAATCTGAACCACAGGGCATGACATTTCACTTCGAAAATCTCACATACATTGAGCGGGAATAGAATGGGTTCTGCCTTGGTGAGAGGCAGACAGCTTGACTGCTGAGCCACCACGCCCCTAGGAAAGGGAAGAGAAGGGAAGCTAGAGGAGATTTTGGATTAGGTTAAAGGAATGATTGAGGGAGCAGGCTGATGGAATTCTGCCCCAAGCGCGAGTTGGTCATAGTACACCTCATTCAATAACCACAATAGAAGAATATAGACCTGTATGGATGAGACCAGGAGATACAGGGCGTTACCAAATTGACTTCATTATGGTCAAGCAGAGATTTCGAATCCTGATTTTTAACTGCAAAACATATTCTGGTGCTGACATAAACTATGACCACAATCTGGTTGTTATAAAATGCAGATTAAAATTTAAGAAACTGACAAAAAGTCAAAAGCCAAAGAAATGGGCACTGGACAGACTAAAATAGGACGTGAACGAAAGATTCAAGGCGAGTATAGAGGAAGGGCAAATTAAAAAACCTAAACAAACTTCAATTGCAGAGGAATGGACACTTTTGAAGAATGAAATAACAAACTCCACAGAAGAAAACATTGGCTGAAAAGAAAAAAAAAACAGATAGAAATCCGTGGATAACTCAGAATATACTAGAATTAACAGATGAAAGGCGGAAGTGCAAGAATGCAAGAGGAAAAGCTGGATACAGACGTCTGAGAAATGAGGTAAACAAGAAATGCAAAGAAGGGAAAGAAGAATAGTTGAAAGAGAAATGTGAAATGCGAACTTTCGGAACTCTTGTTCAGTTTGTTTTGCCTACTTATTCTATTGCCCAGGATGACTTTTTTTTTAAGGTAACGTGTTTATTGTCTTGATATATTTAAGGTACACAGGTGATTGTGAGGTGGTAGATGAATAACAATCGTGGATATGGATGAGTTTATCACAGTTATACTAGTCTACTTAATGTTCAATGTTCAATCACTATCACAAAACACAAACACTCACATGATGCGGGTGAGTTGCTGGGCATAGTCCCCCAGCCGGCGAGTTCTTGTAGTACAGCGAAGGCTCGTGAGGACACACTCACTTACCTCGGACAGCATTTCGAGTTCTGTATTTGGCCCCGTAGTTTTCAGCTCACAGTGCACATAGCAACCGAGGAGTAACACTACCGCACTGTTCAGTTGGGGCGGTTGAAGGCTAAATGTTGGGCGGATCACCCATTCAGGAGTGATGTAGGTAGTAGAACAGTTCAAGAAGCTATTCTGGACCCGGGTGAAGCGGTTCCAGGTCGATCGAATCGGATCACACTGCGTAAATCGGTGCAGGATTGTATCCTGATTGGAACATGAAGTGCATAAGGCGGTCTCCACCATGTGAATGCGATGGAGTCTGTTGTTTGTTGGTATAAGGTCATGGATTACTTTATACCAACTTTCCTTCGCTGCGCTGGGAAGAATGCGATTGGAGACATTCCTCCAGACTCGATTCCAGTTGACGATCAATGCGGATTGCATAATTCTGGGGGCAACATACTGTTGTGCCATGATAGAACGATACAGCTTTTTCGTTGAGATAGACCTGATGACGTCTTGTGGCACTTAGCTTAATTCAACTCTCAGATACCGGACATGATGATTGATATCATAATAAGCTGGTGGGTTCGAGCAGTCATGGGGACTTACGCCATCTCCGTAGGAAGTTATGTGACTCATCGGTCCCGAAGCCTGTAAGCAGTTGAAGGTGTCGTTTGAGGAATAAAGTTCTAGCTTTCTTTTCAACGCCGATGAGTCCCAGACCTCCCTGGGATTTATGCAATGTTAATGTGCTGCGGGAAAGACGTAATAGAGCTCCTTGCTAAATAAACCATCCGACGGCGGAAATAATACGTGTACCCACCATTCTTGGCATAGGAAGAATTTGACTGAGATACCATATTTTACTTAAGCTGAACATATTCACGTACATTGTTCGTTGGTGTAAGAGGAAGGAGTGGTACCGCACTTGTTGCAAGGCACCACGCACAGAATGTAGGGCAACGTCCCAATTATTTTTAATCATTTGGTGTACACTGTTCAAGAAAGATATGCCCAATATTTTGAGTTCTGAGGCGATCGTTACCCACGCCGGGAGAACCACTTGGACTCGGTCCAATTTCCCAATCCACATCGCCTTTGTTTTTCGTCGGTTCAGCCGCGCACCAGAATATCTCCCGTATTCATCAAGGTCCGTGAACAATTGCTGCATGTCAACGGTTCGATCCACCACAAGAGTGACATCATCCGCATATGCAAAAATACTGATCTCCGTGCCATTGAAAGATGTATGGAGATTACAAAGAAGGGGTTCCAGGGATAGAACAAAAAGAAGCATGGACATCGGACACCCTTGCCTGACTCCACGATGGATGAGGAGAGGTCGTGTGAAATACCCATTAACATTCACTTTTGAAGATCCACCATGAAGAATTTTGCTCACGAGGGCAATAAACCGCATATCGAAGCCAATAGCTTGAAGGGTCGCAAGGGTGTATTTATGGTTTACCCTATCAAAGGCATGGTCAAAATCCAGTGATAATAACAGTTTCTTCTTATTGCCGACCAGCGACTCACTAATGACATCGCGAATAGCACATGTAGTGTTGACAATGCACCTGCCTGGTACCCCATCCGATTGGTGGCGAGATGTGGCTTCCTCCATAAATGCCTGAAGTCTCGTTTTCATACATTTCGTGAAGATCTTGTAGTCAAATTTTAAAAGCGTCAGTGGGCGAAAGTCCCTGAGCTGTGTTGGTTGTGTAATTTTTGGGACTAATACCACCAGGCCATCTTTCAGGGTGTCGATATTTCGTCCAGGACGACAAGCATCATTCACTACAGCTGTAAGTTCATCGCGAATGGTGGTCCAAAACGTCATGTAGAAAGCTCTCCCCAGGCCATCAGGACCAGGACTCTTGTTCGGCGCACTGTGGAGTATGGAGGTATATATTTCTTCGGCGGTGATGTCCTGGGTCAAGCACACTTGTCCTCTGTGCAAAAGTCTTCCTCGTACACCATCGAAGAACGGATGCTGGCAGTGAAGTGGGACTGGGGCGTCGTCTGTGTACAAGGACTGAAAGAAGTTCTCTACCGTTTCTGTGATTAAGGTATGACTAGTCACCATTTGTCCCTCAGGTGTCGCAATGCGGTTGATGTACTTCTGACGGCCTTTGCGGCACGCCCGTATAAAATGATAAACGGAGGGTGCCTCTGATGCCAGATGTTGATGATCTTGGGCTTGAAGTTTGAGTCCTTCCAATGCTTTTCGCTGCAGCGTGAGGAGCTGCGCTCGGATTTTCTTTATTCTGCGATATGTATTAGGGTTGGTAGGGTCTTCATTGTATAACTGTCGTAAACATTTATAGTAGAAATCTGTCGTCTGATGGATGTGGCGTCTTCTCTCGGCACTGTAGGCCTTCAATAACCTAACAGCTCTGGGTTTCGCATACTTCAACCACCACTCAAGAGTATCTTGAAACCGGGGAATGTGGCGTTTCCAGTTATGCCATTCAGTGGCAAAGCTATCTTTCATGCCCAAGTGTATCAGAATAGAATCATTTAACCTCCATGATCCTCTCCCACGGCGAGCTACCAATTCAGGTTGGCGAATCTTGCACAGATACGCACAATGGTTTGAAAACTCTACCGGGCATACATCTGTTTCCCTCACGTGATCTTTCAATTCCCCGCTGACATATATTCTATCCAGTCGCAAGGCACCATTATGGTAGTAGTACATGTAACCGGCTGACCCCGACGGCTTCAGTTCCCATGTGTCTTTTAAGCGTAGCCCTTGTATTAACGCAGATAGCGCAGGGCACCCCTGAAATTGGCCACTTTGGTCTTTGGGTGATAGCACTGCGTTAAAATCCCCACCGAGGATTATATTGCCGGTATGATTATGGAGAAGTGGGAGAATATCTGTGGTATAAAAGAGCCGGCGTTGTATCCTGGCCTGCGAACCAGAGGGATCATATACATTGACAATCAGAAGATCTCGAATACGGATACTGAGTCCGCGTGAGTTGACTAACTGGACTGGATCCGCATATGGTATATGGTCCTTAATGTAGATGGCTGCACCACGTTTGTTCTCATTGACATTAACTATTTTATCGTAGCCAGAGATGGTAAGGAGGTCTTCAGTAGCCACTTCTTGTAACGGAACAATATCCACATCTTGGTCTCGAATGAGGTTGCGTAAGAGCGACTGTTTACTAGCAGTTTGAATGCAATTTACATTGAGTGTCATTAGAGTGTATGTCAACAACATCGTCAGATAGATAGACATGTTTTTTACCACAATAAACAAGATGGAGATGGGGTGGTCTTTAACGCTTGTCGCTCGACTTCCCGCCTTGTAGTCGGGGGTCCCTGACACCCGCATAAGGCTTGTGCGTTCCCTGTTTTGACGCCCGGATTGTTTTAGCTTTGGAGGAGGTTTTCAAAGGTGCCTGTTCTTTAGGAGTTAGTTCCTTGTTGTCCATGATCCCCTGGTCCTGTGACCCCGTCTCTTCTGTATCCATGTGGCTGGAGTGGTCGTCTTCTATTTCATCCGACCATTTTATACCAGCGGTCGGTGGTTCACAACTATATAGGGACAGGTTTGAGGCTTCCAGACTGGTTGCACTTTCTCCTGAGGTCACGCCTTCTGTGACCGCTTCAGGGCTGGCAGTGCTGGTGTCAGGTTTCTGGTCAGTTTTAGGAACTAGAGAAGTGGCCGTCCTACCTAGACTGCCATTGGTGTATTGGCTAGTATCAGACAAAGGTGGCAACGCTGGCTGCCCGTGGAGTTCCTGTTGTAATGTGGGAGTATGTTGTTGTTGACTAGTGGCGGGCAATGGCCCAGCTGGTTGCGGCGATAAGGCGGTGGAGTGAGGAGTCAACACGTCCATCGTGTCTTGTGCTACAGCTGACGTATCAAGTGGGGCAGGTTGTTCTGGAGAAATACTGACGTTAGATGAACAAGGTGCCGATAAGGCAGGCGAGACAATGTCACTGTCCTTGTTGGCTACAATTTCACTGAGAAGCTTAGGGCCGGTTTTGTTTTCAGTTTCACCGCGCCTCACTGGGCATTCCTGTCTAAAGTGATCAGTGGCATTACATTAAAAGCATGATTGAGGTTGTCCATCATACACCATCTGTGCTTTGTCGCCATCGATAGAAATAATGGGAGGAATTGCAGTTTTTAGTTCAATCCGCATAGCCCGAATACCACTCAAAATATTGAATAGGTAGGTAGCAGACCATCGTTCGTTTCTAATTTCATGAACCTTCCCGTACTTACTAAAGTACGACATTATCCGGTCATTCGGTAGTTCAATGGGAAGGTTCGTAATTCGGATTAGTTTGCTGTCCACATCCGCACAAGTTATATTTACCTCAGATATAGAGCCATTAAATTTCCGTACCTGAGATTTGCCGTTGGTACTGTTGAGGACCTTCTCCATCAGTAGTTTGCTGGTGAACTTGATGAAAACAGCAGTTTCCAGATTGTCGAGTTGAATGGCTTCTAATTGGTCCACGTTGAGTTTTAGGGTGTACTGATTCCACTCATGTATTTCTGCAGGGCCTGGTTTATTGGCCTTGTCGGGGAAAGCACATTTTATCGTGTTTTTCCTAATGCTGTTGGTTGCCATTTTAACTGTACTTGAAAAGACTTGAAAGTTAGACACTCGAATACGTCACTCTCAACGAAGCAAAGCGCAGCGAACCGATCGCTGCCAAGGTTCAGACCGGACTGACTTGGAAATACAGTATATCTCAGACAGCATGTATATTGCATGCTATAATGGATACAAATTTGTAGAGCATTCCCTCCTTACACACCATGTCGTATGTGGCTGTAAGATCATCAAAAGCAACAGATGTTTTGACATATTTTTGGAATCGAATTACTATGCGAGTGGCAAGACTGTGTATTGGCTCTGTGCAGCATCTATGTGGTCTAAATCCTGCTGCTCAAGAGGTGTTACATCATGAATCCTTACATCAGTTCTTTGAGTCTATCATGGAGCTTCTGCCGTAGTTGTTTCATTTGAGGGGCTTGGACATCGTGGTCATTTAGCCCCGTGTATTTGTGTGTGTGTGTTGTGGATATGTATAGATAGAGAACCTGTTGTATTGTGGTGCCTGTCGTGGTGTGTGTACTTGTAGCCTTATTCAAAGGTGGATTGGGAAAGAGGCGGCCGTGGTCTTAAGTTAGAAATCATCCCGGTAGAAGTGGGAAACCACAGAAAACCACTTTCAGGAGACTTGAGGGGGGAAATAAAACCCACCTCGTCTCAATTTTGCCTCACGAGGCTGAGTGTACCCCGTTCCAACCCTCAGATCAGAATTAAATTTCTTGGCAGAGCCGGGAATCGAACCCGGACCTCAGGAGCTTCTAACAATAGCTCGAGACGGCAATTGCTCATTATCTCTCTGCTCTTTCATCCGGTTTACAAGGTTTCCGTACAGCTACGATGTATGTTTTCTAGAACTTGTTGACGTTCCAAACATTCTACGAAGTTAACCCCCACCCAGAGGAGAATTTAACGCGGCGCACCATGTACCAGAGTCAAGCTACGGATTTTGGGCACAGTACAAATAGTAGTAATAATAATAATAATAATAATAATAATAATAATAATAAAAATAATAACTGATGATGATGAAGATGTTAGCACTACGCCTATGAATGACCGGCTCAGGCTGTGTGTTGAAGTTCAAGTGGCGCCCTGTCCTTGCTGAGTAACTATAATAGCCGCGGGGATTCTCAGCGAGTGCTAATGTAACGTCCCTGCAGTCATCCATCATGTCCATTATACCCCGCGTGGGGTCAGATATGTGCTTCATTACGACCAAAAATGAACCACAGACAATTCATCGCAAAAATAATGGAACGTAGACAGCGGACATTATCAGGTCACTGTGATTTATGGAATCGGGAAGTGCTATACGCTTGATGTGAATTAAAGAAAACACTGGTCCTTTTGTGAAAAGAGATTTTATACAGAAAAGAGAGAAAAAAGGAAATGAGTGTGACATGTCCATTTAAAGCAGACCGACGAAGCCCTGTAGGCTTCGTGATCGATTGTCAATGAATGCTACGTTCATGTTCTTATCTAACGATTGGGAGTACCGTAAAGGATATAATAATAATAATAATAATAATAATAATAATAATAATAATAATAATAATAATAATAATAATAATAATAATAATGTTATTGGGTTTGCGTCCCTTTTAACTACCGCTGCTTTTAGAGACGCCAGGGTGCGGAAATTTTGCCCTGAAGGGGATCTTTAACGTGGTAGTAAATCTACCGACACGGCTCCCTCGCATTTAAGCGCCTTTAAATGACAACTGATTGCGGTGGGATTCGATCCTAAAACCTTGGGAACAGTATGCAAGAATGTTACCGCAGTGCCACGAAGACAGTAGTACCTTAAAGAGTCGTAAACCACAACAGATTGTACTCGGTAGTCACAAGCTGTCCCCCCAGAAGCTCACGACTAGGGCGACCACGAGACCCCAGCTAAGTCCAGCATTGATTCCAGTTACTTGTGCCAGGAACCTTTCTGTCGACTTCCCTTGGTCAACTCTTGTTCTCTTTCAACCCCGACGGTATTAGGATATCCGAGGCCTGGGGAGTCTTTCAATTTCCCGTCTTAGTTGGTCCTTGTCTCATCTTTCCTGATCCCTCATTCTTCGAGGGGTCAGACCTCTTATTTTTCTTTCCATGGCATCACCTGCCTTCTGCTCAAGGATCTCAAGGAGGCAGGGTGTGTATAGCCCCAGCACTTATGGTGTGCCAAGGGTTGCGCTACACATTCAGGGGCCGACGCCAGGTGAGTTTGGGAGTTGGCGACCCCTATGGATTCCTGAGCTGGGCCCGGGATTTCCACTTTGTCCATTGCCTTGGGGGCAGACCCTCTCCTCTTTCCCTTTGCCTTTCATGGCTCTACTATCCTCATTCTTCAAGGATTGGGGGCATTTCCTTTCGCTGTCGTTTATTCCCGCGGCTTCAGTGGCATGCTGAACTGCAATGTCCCAAGATCGCAGGTTCAAACTCGGCCGAAGTCATCGAACTTATTATTTTACTTTTTAAGAGCGTTAAAATGTCTTCCTTCGGAGGGGAAGTAAAGCCGGCGGGCCCATGTTCACAGATGTATGTCTTGCAAAAGAACCTACCACTACAATGTGTAGTGTGTAGCCAAATTTGTAGGATATATTTTGTTAGTTAGAAACGCTCTATCAAGTTCCAACGTTCGCCGCTAGGTGTAGCCTAAGTGGCAATGGCATCTGGTAGCCAAAGTGGTGTTGGTAGTTGGGGAGTGGAAAATCTAGCTAAGTTGTCCCTCTCCTGAGTTGGGGAACACCGTATCTTAAGCATTTCTAACTAAGAACTGCTATACTGATGAACTTACTTCGTTAAATCATGCACCACGACCGTGATGGAGGAGCTGCAGCAAGTCCGGAGGTCAGAGGCTCGAATCCCGGTGCTAACAGTGGCTACCCTGAGTTTCTCCACACTCCCTCCAGGCACCTGCCAGGGGCACCTACCCCACCCCTAGCTCCAATACAAATAGCTACACACATTAGCACAGTCATCACGGAAATCAGGCTATTTCAACACACATTCAAGGACACGGGGCTGATGACTAAGATGTCCCAAGCCCCCAAAATGAAGTTGACAACAAAGTTCTGGTGATGATATAAACATGCAGAGATCTGTGTAAAAAACGCAGCTGATATTTCTATCTTGCAACGGGAAAATACCTTGCGTTGTTTAAGAAATTACTAAATGAGGACCTTACAGTATATGAAAAAAGAGTCAAAGTGCCATATTTTCTCCAGTAAAAGCCAATAACAGAGTTTCATTGCTAACTGGCACTTAAACCACTCTCTACGAAAGGACACCAGGAATAATAATATTCACATTCACCCTTCCCTACCAATCTCAACTGGGCACTACCTACCAACTAAAATAATGACCTCAGGCACATTCACCGTTTATCGCCATATGCAGCATGGCCAATATTCATTCAGTGTTTGGAAAATGAAAACCAGAGAATAGGTGTAGTTAGTAGACTTATTTTGAAGTTCTTCAATAGTGTAGTGTGGAATCGTGTGCTTAAATCAGTGATTGTGGGGTATAAAACGTTGTGCATGGGGGTGTATGATGCAGTTTTAACATACAATGAGGGGTGTGCAGGCCGATTGAGGGTTCTGAAGGCTTTAGGCATTGGACCAGGTCAAATTATGCAAGATATTTGCAATGAAATTGATATCCTAAGGATAAAATATCAGACATGCAGGCTCAAGTGGTAACCAGAATGCAACAGAGAAACGTGAAGAGATCATGTTAAGAAGCTGAAATTGACCCAGATGATCCAGATCATGGGCCAGGAATGCACTGAGATATAGTGCATCTTTCTTTCAATTTATCTCAAAACATTTTTTTAGAACCAGTGGAGTTAGGAACATGAAACTCGCACCACATCATCTTATTAGAGTTGAAAGTTCATATAATACTTCTTTCTTTTATATTTTCAAAATTATGGTTATTCAAATTATATGTTTTTTAAAGAAAAATTGACCTCTAAGAAAATAAAATATATTTGTGGGTTAATATTTATCAAACCAAACTTAAACTGTGCACAAAGCTTCATTCTTTAAGGTTGGTAAATCCTATTACCGGAAGCCCAGGGTTCGATTCCCGGCTCCGTCAGGGATTTTAAAAACTGACGTGAAGGCTGGAACGGGGTGCACTCAGCCTCGTGAGGACAATTGAGTAGCTGTCTGACAGTGAGACAGCACCCCGATCACGAAAACCAAGATTAAGGGTCGAGGGCACCCGATGCGCTGATCACGGGTCACCCCAATATCTGCAGGTCAAATGGCTGGGCAGCGGTCGCTTGGTAGACCTAGGCCCTTCATGGGCTGTAGTGCAAGGGGTTATTATTAAATCCTATTAACTTCTATGCAATGGTCTTTGAGAAAAAGGAACATGAATTTGGCAAATTTAACATTGTGAATATAGGGTGTACCACCTCCCCTTAAACAAAACAAAAAATCACTTATTTACATACTTTGGCACTTTTCCATCGTAGGTCCTCAAATGTCATTCACCGGATAAAGGCACAATATATAGATGAATTAAGGCATGTCATCACAAGTTTAGCAGTTCATGGATATCACCACAATCTATGTGCGACGACACATTTCCATGAAGTAGGAAATGAGTGTGTGTGTACTTTGTGTGGTGAAGGATGTGAACGCTATCGCATCAACCGATGCAAAAATAGGACAAAATCAATTTTAGAATATAGCAAAGATCAATAGACTAAATAACCAACATGAATATTGTATTTTGGCCATTCGGCTGCAATTAAATTTATTTAATTATTTGTACTTCACCACAATTTGACGGTATATAATTGCAGCCAATGGCCACAGCAGGACATTTCAATTTAACGCCCGTAGGCTCCCCAACAAGTTCAATTTCAAGTAGTTCCAACTTTAGCTACCAGACGCCACTGTCACTGACACTCAGGGGCGAACGTTGGAACTTGATAGAGCGTTTCTAACCAAATAACCTACACATTTTGGCTACACATTGCCAATTGTAGTGGTAGGTTCTATTACATGCCATAAATCTATGACATGGGCCCACCGGCTTTACTTCCCCTCCGAAGGAAGGCATACTGAAGGATTTTAACGCTCTTAAAAATTCGACGACTTCGGCCGTGTTCGAACCCGCGATCTTGGGCATAGCAGTTCAGCTATACCTGGCGGTACATGAGTTATTGATGCCACCGTAATAACTGAGGCAATGGCTATAATTTGGGGATTGTACATGATTAAACATTTCTGGGGGAGTCACACTATGTATTTTATCACTGTATTTGGCCTCTTCAGTCACTGACAATTCAAGAATTTTCTGTGTAACATGTAATAAGTTCACCGTGAAGGTGTGTTTGCCGGCTCCGTAGGTGGTGTTGGGGTAGCGTGTCTGTCTCGCACCTGGAAGTCCTGGGTTCAATTCCCGGCTCTAGGGATTTTAGGAACTGACGTGATGGATGGAACGAGATGCACTCAACCTCGCGAGGACAATTAAGTAGCTGTCTGATAATGAGGCAGTGCCCCGGTCACGGAGACCAAGATTATCGGCTGAGGGGACCCAACGCGCTGATCACGCATCACCCCATAATCTGCAGGTCAAATGGCTGGGCAGAGGTCGCTTGGTAGGCCTAGGCCCTTCATGGGCTGTAGTGCCACGGGGTTTATGTTTGGGAAGCTGCTTTTAATAGCTAACTTAAATCCTTAAGGTCTAGAAATAAATTTGAAACGTGTTTATTAGTAGGCTACATATAACAAATTATACATTAAGAAACACGAAAATTATGTTTAATAAATAGCCTATTGTTTAATATTATTTCATGTGTTTGTTTCAGAAACTCCACTCTAATTAAACAATTTTCAAGAACATTATGGTTGAAGCGATTTTCAGTGTTGCCTTAGTAAACAAAAGTTTGGTGCTTTTCAGTGGGTCAACACGATTGTACCCAAATGAGATTGGTTATTCCCTAATCCTGAGAAAAAATTAATGATTGATCTCATTCTTCATTAATCTCATGTACCGGTAATGTTTTTCAGGATTAGGGAATAACCCATCTCATTTGGGTACAATCGTGTTGACCGACTGAAAAGCACCAAACTTTTGTTTTTAATTTTCAAGAAGTGGGTATATTGAACTTATTTACATCGAAGAAATGTCTCGCATAGTGTTTTAGTAGAAGATCAAATGAAACAAATAGGATTGTCACATATACAGTATATTATGCCTTACATATTATTTTTTTCTGATTTCTGGAAAATGTGTTCATATGGAGAAGTGCTGTTTAAGAAGCAAACGATTCAAGAGTTCAGAAGAGGTGAACAACTTGGGTGAATAACCCTGTATATACTCGTAAATTAAGTACTTCACAATTAAATTCCCATGGAACTAAATACTGTGTTACATTTTAGTGACATGTAGGCCTATAGCACTTTCTTTTAAATTCACATTTCATGGCATTAGACCACATTGGCCATGCAGCCAGCAAAATACAAATCTGGCACAGTATTCAAGTACTTGAAATAGGCATAGAATAACAAACAAACTTATGTAAAAATTTGGGAGAGCTGCAAAGAAGAATACAAGAAGAGAAATGACGTCGGAAAAATTGACAGAGTTTCATTGTCATTGTTCAGAATCACTTATGGCTGAGAACAATAACGAATTAAAATCACACGTACACTGCTACACACTCAAATGTTGTTATCAGACGTCTTCAAGAACTGTGCAAGGGCAAGGCATATGCGTCGTACAGCATTTAACAAAATACTTAAATTATTTTACTCACGCTAGCAGACATTCTTCCTTAATGGCAGCCATTCTCACCTGGAAAGAAAGAGGCAAAATCATTAACATGATTTACATCAAATATTCGTCTTTTTCCGATTCTTAGTGTTGTTGTTGTTGATTCTTTTAGGGGTTTTGCGACATCATCGTCATGTAGCCCCATGTACTTGGGTGTGTATGTGTGGAATTTGTCTGATAACCTGTGTTATTATGATGTCTGCATTAGTGTGTGTATTTGTAAGTCAGATGCTGATTGGGAAGCAGGTGGCCGTGGCCTTAAGTTAGGAACCATCTCGGCATTTGCCTGGAGTAGAAGCAGGAAACCACGGAAAACCACTTCCAGGATGGCCGAGGTGGTAATCGAAACCGCCTCTTCTCAATTTTGCCTCACGAGGATGAGTGTACCCCGTTCCAGCCCTCAGGTCAGAATTGAATGTCATGGCAGAGCCAGAAATCGATCCCGCAACGCCGTGGTGACAGCCATGTATGATTTCTCATTTGTGGCGCCTGGAAATCAAAGCACTCGTATATCAGTGTCGCATTTGTCAAACCACCCTTCAGAACATATGCCACAAACAGGGTTGCTAGATTCCAGAAAAAAGATAAGGGACAGGTGTGTTGTCGATGAAACCTGTGCGTGGCATAGTCGACAACTAGTGAACTTCCTTAAAGTATGATTTTACAGATGTTGTATTGACATTAATGGGAAGTTTATTAATAAATATAAATAGGCCTACGTTTACGACAGACATTAATCAAATGGAAACAACATAGCGCACGTGGCACTGGCGACTGTTGTCTATAATTACCCGTTGTGTTCCCCAGGTGCGACTATGTCATTTCGGACTAGTAGCTGACCAAACCAAAACTCATCAATTTGTAAGCAATGAACCAAAGAGTTTTTTCAGTCTTTACGAATGAATATGACAGAGTAAATACTCTTTGGAATGAAATCTTCAGTCAGAATGAAGCAAAGAGAACTTTTTGAAGAAAATAGTATACCAGAGGAGTAAACACAGACTCTCAGAAATAACCGTCCCTGTAAAAACTGTCCGGGACGTGGGACAATTAGCATGACTGCGGAACTGTCCTGTAAAATCCGGGACGTCTGGCAACCCTGCTACACGTGTTCTTTTCTAGACTTCTCAGTCATCACGTATCCTCCTTGGCTTCTAAGTTCTTCATCTCTAGCCATAGGCGTTCTTATCATCAGCGAGGGTAGAGATGTGTTATCGTGGGATGAGCATCACGTTACTCCACAGTAAAATAGAAAATAATATTGCTTTGTAATATTTTATAAATCGTCACATTTAAAGGTCATCCTGTTAAAATGTAAATTGGAAAATGGAACAATTAATGAGTAATTATGGCGTGAGCTGTGTGTGGTTGGATTAGCCCATAAACATATGACAAAGTAATAATTGATCGTAGTTTACAGCTATATAACTGCTGATTTATGAGTCATTAGCTGTAACACAGCGACAGCCACAGCACCGCACGTTCAACACACACTGAAGCTACAGGTGATTACTGTGTTTCAAGTTGAACCTGTGTGGCTCTCAACAATAAAATCGTCTTGGTTTTTCTCTCACGTACCGTACGTCGTTACTGCGCGAAAACAAAAGCGCGACTCATTTATTTTGTTTGTTGTTGCTTATTTTAGAGACTGCAACATCGTGGTCATATAACCCCGAGTATTTGGGTGAGTGTGCGGAATATGATGGGGGTAGTAGTGTGAGTATTTGTAAATTGGAGATAGGATTGGGAAGGAGGCGGCCACGACCTTGTGATGGGAACATTCCCAGCATTTTCCTGAAGTAGCTGGAGGGGGGGTGGAAACCTCTTAGAGGATGGTCGATGTGGGAATCAACCCGTCCTCTTCTCAATTTTGCTTCACGAGGCTGAGTGTACCCCGTTCCAGTCCTCACACCAGAATTAAAATTTCTTCGCAAAGCTGGAAATTGAACCCGGACCTCCGGGGACAAGAAGGTTAGCCACTACACCACGAGGTGAGTGACTCATTTCTGCAATGAGTATTGAGAATTGGTGGAAACATTTGCAAGACCGTCGTGCTGAATTGCTGACACTTATCGCAATTCGAAACGCCGCACTGGTCGTAGTCGGATGAGTAGTTTTGAGATCTTTTCAAGCTGCATTGAGATAGGTCCAGAAAATAAGAAGCAAAACGAGGAGGAACATCATACGTACTGAGTGATAGACATACGCGGAAAAGTTTCTCTTAAACCTGTTTTTAACATCATGAAAATTTACTAAAATATGGATAACTTATTCGTTATTTTTAAGACCAATAAACGTTTAACTTTTAAACGTTAGATATCCGCTAAGAATTAAAACTAACCGTAGTTTTGTGAAAGTAGGGAGTTGCTTTTAGTGTCCGATGGCAGTAAGAATGTTTTACTTTCATAGATAGTTTTAATTTATTGAATAAATGTAGTGTTATCGATACTGTAATTTTTAATCTTTAATGAAATATTGTCATTTTTTTAAATATTACGTTTGTTGGAAAACGTTCCAGTTTGCATTTTACTTTTAAATTTAATTTATTGATATTTTTTACTTTAACTTCAGACAGTTAATTATCTAAAAGGTAAAGTTGTGTGTGATTGAGTCTTCAGTCCTTAGACTGGTTTCATGCAGTTCTCCGTGCATCCCTGTCCTGAGCTAATCGTTTCATCTCTACATAGCTACCACACCCTACATCCAACGCAAACTGTTCAACGTATTCTAACCTTGGTCTACCCCTACAGTTCTTGTCCTCTACCCTTCCTTCCATAACTAAGCTGGTTATTGCTGGGTGTCTTAGCATGTGTCCTCCAACCTATCTTTTCTCTTCATTATTAGTCACCAGAATCATCTCTCATCTCCCACTCGTCTTAATACCTCTTCACTTGTAACCCTATATACCCATAATATCTTCATCATTGTCCTGTAACACCACATTTCAAACGCTTCAAGTCTCCTCTTTCCTGATGCACCAATAGTCAAAGTTTCACTTCCATAGAGTGCCACGCTCCAGACAAAGGCTTTCAAAATTGACTTCCTATTACCTAAATCTACTGTATATTCGATGTCAACATATTCCTTTTCGGTAGAAATGCTTTCCTTGCCTGTGCTAACCTACTTTGTATATCCTCTTTGCTTTGCTTCGTCCATCACTGGTTATTTTGCTTCCTAAGTAAAAGAAACCTCCTATATCCTTTAGCATTTCACCTGCCAATTTGACGTCCATAGGGGTTTCCGATTTCTTTCGGCTGCATTCCAATATTTTTGTTTTACATTTATTAATTTTCATCAAGAATTCTTTCCTCAAGACGGAGTCCATTTCATTCAAAAATCATTCAAATCCTCTGGCGTGTCGGCCAAGATGACGATGCCATCAGCAAATCTCAGAGTTGAAATTATTTCTCCTTGAATCTTCATTCCCTCTTTAAATTTTCTCCAATTTCCTTCATTGTCTGTTGAATGTAAAGATTGAAAAGTATGGGTGATAAGTTGCAGCCTTCTCTCTCATGTCCTTCAGTCGAATGACTGCTGTCTGGTTTCTGTATATATTGTTGATCACCCTCCTATCCCTGTACTTTATTCCAATCATTTTCAAAATGTCAAACAATTTAGTCTAATCAACGTTATCAAAAGCTTTTTCTAAGGCTCCGCCCGGTGGATTTATATGTTTTATGGATGATAATGAATACTACTACAGAACTGGCACATTATACATAAACTAACAGAAAATACAAATGTAAAAATATAACTTTTTGTGGTGGTAGTGCGGGTGATACGTAGTACGGTATAATGGACAAACATTCACGTCATTTTTCCGTAATGATAATGATAATAATGAATAGGGAAACGGCTATTCACTAACTACAGTACTGACACAATGTAATTTACAAAAGAATGTAAAAATATGATTAGAAAGAGGAGAAGGTGATATAAAAGACACCTGCTAGGGCCTAGATCTCATTGGTTGTTAGAAAAGTATAGACCAATAGTGTCGTATGTTGCCGCATAGCGCTGTAGGAAAATAATCAGAGCACTTTGGAAAACTTTAGTTGTCCCGAGCTCCTGAGGTAAAAACAGTGTAATTTAGCGCCACATAGCGCTGAAGGATAAGGATCGGAATAAAGGAAAGTAAATTTGAAAGCACCAACGCTTATTGCAGCTGATCTACACCTCAATGTACTGCACCAAGGCCATCGCACTTAGGCCTATACAGAGGCATAATACTGTATATTAATGATGATAACTTTTTTCAGGGGCCTAAGATTTTTTTTGTACTAGTGACTGCAATTTATAAGCAGCGCAAGATGCAACACTATTTACGCAATTCTGCACCAGAACATGGGTAGGGGCGGCGTGATGCAGCCCGCTTTGTCAGTCAACAATAGACTTATTAAAATATTCTTACAGTTACACTACTACGTACATGAATGGTTCTAGGGCCTTAAAACGTATTTCTCAATTTCCTTTTGTCTGTTACTCTAAATTTATAGAATGGAGAGGGTTGTCCAAAATATCAAATGGACATTGTTACCAGCAGGGTTTCAAACGGTATGTAAAATTCGTTGTAATTAGGTTAAACGGTTTAGATTTGTGCCAAAGGGCCTAAATGCAGGAAATGGAGTGGCCTGTCCGAAATTTCAAGTAGACATTGTTACTCGTCGGGTTCAGATCGGTGAAACTGTGTAGATTTCTGCCAAAGGGCCTAAATGGAGGGAATGGAGTGGCCTGTCCGAAATTTCATGTAGACAGTGTTACTCGCAGAGTTCCAAAGGGCAAGTATACAAATGTTGGTTCAGATCGGTGAAACGGTTTAGATTTGTTCCAAAGTTCCTTAATGCAGGGAATGGATAGGTCTGTCCGAAATTTCATGTAGACAGTGATATTCGCAGGGTTCCAAAGGGTAAGTATACACATTTTCGTTCAGATCGGTGAAACGGTGTAGATTTCTGCCAAAGGGCCTAAATGGAGGGAATGGAGTGGTCTGTCCGAAATTTCATGTACACAGTGTTACTCGCAGAGATCCAAAGGACAAGTATACACATTTTGGTTCAGATCGGTGAAACGGTTTAGATTTGTGCCAAAGTTCCTAAATGCAGAGAATGGATAGGCCTGTCCGAAATTTCATGTAGACAGTGATATTCGCAGGGTTCCAAAGGGTAAGTATACACATTTAGGTTCGGATCGGTGAAACAATGTAGATTTGTGCCAAAGAGCCTAAATGTAGGGAATGGAGTAGTCTGTCCGATTTTTCATGTAGACAGTGTTACTCGCAGGGTTCCAAAGAGTAAGTAAACAAAATTTGGTTGAGATAGTTGAAACGGTATAGATTTGTGCCAAAGGGCCTATATGCAGGGAATGGAGTGGTCTGTCTGAAATTTCATGTAGACAGTCTTACTCGCAGGGTTCCAAATTGTAAGTATACAAATTTTGGTTCAAATCGGTGGAACGGTGTAGATTTGTGCAAAAGGGCCTAAATGCAGGGAATGGAGTGGTCTGTACGAAATTTAAAGTAGACAGTGTTTTCGTCGGGTTCCAAAGGGGAAGAATACACATTTTGGTTCAGATCAGTGAAACGGTGTAGATTTGTATAAATAATAGACAGACTTTCAGAACACCCTTAGGAAGAATACAGAGAAAGATGAAAGAAGAAAGAGAAATCGTGATGAGGTCATAGAAGAAAGGCGTAAAACCTGGGTTAGGTGGAACCAACAAAAAAATGAAGTTAATTATGAAGCCTTCTTCCTGCAAAGGAAAGCTACAACTAACACCATCCGCAGAGCCAAGAGGAATTACCTCAGGAGCCTAATGCAACAGGCTGAAAATGATTTTCAGAGAAACAACTCAAGAGATTTGTACAAGGGACTTAAGACGCAAACGGCCCAGTATACAGCTCCTACCCTCATCCTCCGCGGGTGGAAAACTTCAACTAAACAATAAATACTGCACTAAAACTCTTGCAGATTAATTCCAGAAGCTACTAAACGCAGAGGAACCTAATGAAAAGCTTATTTTCCATGAGCCTCCGCACAGGAACCCTGATTCTCAACCGCCTACAAGAGAAGAAATAATGAACATAATTTCGAATAGTCTCAAGAACAACAAGGCTCCAGATGAAGACGGCATATTAGCCGAGATGTGGAAACATGCAGATGGCCAGTCCTTACAGAACATCTATCAAATCTTAAAGGACATATGGGCAACAGAGTCCCTACCCGAAGGTTGGACGTCTGCTGTGATTTATCCCCTCCACAAGAAGGGAAGTAAGACAGACCTCAACAATTATAGGGGTATTTCCTTGTTACAAATTACCTACAAGTTCCTCTCTGTAGCCTTGCTCAATAGAGTCACTGCACAGCTAGACTCAGAATTAGGTGAATACCAGGCTGGTTTCCGTATGACTTGATCTTGCCCAGAACAGATACACAATCTTAAGACAGTTCTCACCTACACGAACCGAGGTGGCCATCCATGGGTGGTGGTTCTAGTAGATTTTCAGAAAGCTTATGACTCTGTGGATAGAGATACCCTTTTCTTCATACTACGGGAATTTGGTCTGGATGGGAAGACCCTACGATTAGTCCAAGCCACTCTGAGAAACACGGCGTCCAAGGTCAGATTCAGAGGTGAACTATCCGAAAGCTTTCCAATCAGAACAGGAGTTAGACAGGGTGATGGTCTCTCCTGTATTCTCTTCAACTGTGTACTGGAAAAGATCATTAGGGAATGGAGAACGATGCTACCACCGGGAGCTGGACTGAAGCTTGGTTACAAGAGTGACAACCTCTTAGTCCCTTGCCTAGCCTTTGCTGATGACCTCATTCTACTGGCAAATAACATAGAGGAGGCTACCTACAACCTACAGAGTCTTTAAAGTGTAGGAGTTAAGACTGGTTTGAAGATCAACATCCAGAAGACTGAATTTATGACCAATATCAAAGAGGCCCCTTCTAATATTCCTCTCACAGACACTACCATACGAAAGGTACCTGCAGTTAAGTACTTGTGAGAATGGATTTCTGCGAATCAGAGCGAGAACCTAGCCATAGATGCCAGATGTACCAAGTTTGAAAGGGCTATCATTCCTGTCCTAGTATCTATTCATCTTAGAAGTGCCTCTCCAAGAACCTCAAACTCAGACACTAGAACTCGGTCGTCAAACCATCTGTTCTGTATGCTTCTGAGTGCCTTGTAATGACCAGAAAGGGTCCACTCAGAAAATTGGAGTTAAAAGAGAGGAAGATCCTGAGGTGGATATTAGGTCCAATTAGAGAGGAAGGAGGCATTTACAGAATCCGCCATAATGTTGAATTGTATGAACACCAGAAGGACATCATCACGTCTATAAGGACACTTGGCACGTCTGGATTTTGAAAGACTCACCAAAAGGATATTCACAGTAACAGGAAGAGGCAAGGCTTCTAAGAACAAATTGATTACGTCAGTTAAGTCAGATATGGAACAACTAGATACCCCACTGGAACAAACTCGTGACCGTCTGATGTTCCGTCAGGTCATCCGACAGGGCGTTTTCCCAACGTCCCTTACAAGTAAGAAGACTACAGGAGCTAAGTGGACAGAAGAAAGAAGACTGACTCATAGTCAGAAAATGAGGGACTATTGGAAGAAGAAGAAGAAGAAGATGAAAGCAACAACTTTACCGAAGAGTAGATACGAGCCCCGTGGTCCTAAGTAGGCCTAAATGATAAAGAAGAAAGAAGAAGAATAGACAGACCGACAAACCAACATTGAGTTTTATATAATATAGATTTACACATGCTAGTGCAACAATCACAATAACGCAGGTTATCACAAAAATTCTACACACACACACGCAACATGACCACGATGTCTACGCCCCGCAAATGAAATATTAACTGTGGATACGATAGGAGAGAGAATGCTACAGTCCAATAAATCCTTGAGCAACAGTAAAAAATGGCTTCAAATACCACATCCTATCTCCAATTTACACATGCTATTACAACAATCACAATAACGCAGGTTATTACAAACATTCTACACACACACCCATGTACACGGGGCAACATGACCACGATGTCTAAGCCCCGCAAATGAAATAACAACTGTCTACACATGAAAAGTGCAAAATAGTGATAGGAGAATGTAGGAAAGTTTGCCACTATGTTTCTCTGACAGGATAGCATTACATTACATTTTGCTGATATGCTGATTTACTGTGCATACGATAGCAAGGCGATGTCAATCGGTCAGTTTTCTCATGTGTCATTTAGCAAATTTTATTACCGGACTATCATGATACAGTGCTAGACGTTGTCGCCTAGCGACAATATGTCCGTCAAGTTATGAGATCGGTGAAACGGTGTAGATTTGTGCAAAAGGGCCTAAATGCAGGGAATGGAGTTGTCTGTCCGAAATTTAAAGTAGATTGTGTTACCCGCTGGATTCCAAAGGGTAAGTATACAAATTTTGGTTCAGATCGGTGAAAAGGTGTAGATTTGTATAAATAACAGCCAAACAGACATTTGGGGCAGATGACCTCGTAGTTCCTCCCCTTAAAACAACAATAACTAACTAACTAAGTCAAACATACAAACCAACATTGAGTTTTATATACAGTATATAGATAGATTAGTAACTATTTTGGTCAAATTTCCCAAATCTGCTATTAATATCACCAATATACAGTGTATGGAATTAAGCTGATAAACATGTGAAATAAATTGTCTTTGCTGCCACTGTAGACTGTTGCCTCTGGGAATGTGTAATTGTAATTATTTGTGCCTAAGTTTGCAAACGTAATCAGAAATTTAAAATACAGTATGATTCCATCCCAACATTTGCTAGATGGTGTTTGGGTGTCACGAGCAATATGCTCCTTGTTCTCTCAGTTTGATTCCGGAATCTTCTTCAGTCAGAGATCACATTCTGATTATGTGTGTGTCAGGTGTCACCCTTCAACCTGCTTTCAATTTACACCCGTCCGCGAGTCAAATTGCAAGGAACAAAATCCGCGCCAGTGTCTTTACATTGTAGCTCTCCTAATAGCATATAATGGCTGCTCAAATTCCAGACACGTCGTTATCGACGTAGAGGAATGGCGTAGCAGCGTTGAGTCTCTAATATAACACTTGCTCCGTTACCTGTAATTTTATTGTTAGAAGGCTTCACATTAGGTCCGCTTATCATTTCAAATCATGTTTACATCATTACAACTGCTTATAACCCTGCGTGGATGAACAAAACGTTATCTGCATCCGACCCCATCCGTACGACTGTTATCCGCATCCGCCCCGTATCTGGACGTTTGTTATCCGAATCCGATGACATTACAATAACGTTTTCATTTTATTAGATAAAGCATAAAGTGAAAATGAAAATCCACAGCCTGCTTCCAGTCAACCGACCGGGTCAGGAATGGAATGAATGAAGCCCCCATCTAGCGGCGAGGATATGAACTGTGCTGGCTGCCTAAGCCTGTCGCACTCCACTGGGGCAATTATTAAATGAATGACAGATGAAATGAAATGATAGTGGAGAGTGTTGCTGGAATGAAATTTAGACGGGAAAACCGGAGTACCCTGAGAAAAACCTGTCTGCCTCCGTTTTGTCCAGCACAGATCTCACATGGAGTGACCGGGATTTGAACCATGGACCCAGCGGTGAGAGGTCGGCGTGCTGCTGCCTAAGCCACAGAGGCTCCAGATAAAGCATAAAGCATTAAGTCTATACATTTAGACGTTGAGGAGAAATTCGTTCCCATAGGCTACTGAGCTTTGTCCCTCTGGGTAACGGCATGTAAAGAGAGGGTGGCCAATTATAGCACTTACTTAGTCGTCGGATTTACCCTCGCAGGCAAGCGCAGGTATAAAGTAATTTTCTTTTGCCATAAGTCAACACTAATTGAGGGTATTTCCATGACTGGCTTCTCTTACTTCTCTATTATTCTCAAACAATCCAAGTGGAAGCAAATAGGGGAATAACAAGAAACGTGAAACAGGCGAATGTTAGCAAGAACTAAAATTATTTTAAAAAATCCAGTTCAACATTGCATTCTAAAAACTATCAGCAAATTTATTCTAAACTTTATCCGCAGCTTAACCGCTATCCGCAGAGCCATGCAAACTATATCCGCATGGCGAAAAAATTTGCGAATATCCATGGGCGTATCCGAGGATATCCGCATCCACGCAGGGCTTTACTTGGATGAACTTCATACAATAGATTATATTTACTTTAAACATTGAGATTCTAGTTTAATGTTTAACAGGATTTTGTGTTTGATCATATAGCTAAATTTTAGTGATTTATTGAACTAGATATCCTTTATTTAATTGCCGAGATGTAACTCTCGTACTGTGCCCGTTTGGACCGAGATCCAACGACCACATTTTGTAAAATACCGAAATCAGGTCAGCACGAGAAAATATATCTCAGGGTCTATCTAGGTGAATACTTGGGTCTAATCTGGCATCCCTGATCTCGGTAATTCACAAGTAAGGTAAGGTGAGAAATTATTTTTGAACTAGCACATTCCTTAAAATTCTCAATTTACTTATAAATAAAAAATTGATTCAACTGGTAAAAACCCTCAACAAAGATAAAAACACATCACACATAAGAAATCAACGGTCCCTATAATATTATTAGAATTGTCGTAGATGTGATAATCAGAAAAAAATAATTAGTCCATTCTGATATCCATAAATAAATTCAAAAAGAATATTTACACTCGGTAATCACTGTTCAATAAAGAGTTCTGAGTGATCCCTACTATTTACACGTCCGTAGTTCACTTTACAAAGATTGCGATTTGATTTTATCAAATGTTCGTAGCAAAAATTTCTCAAAATAAATAGTCACTTGATTCATTCGGTGTTATTCCAAAATTAAACTTATTTGGAAAATTATCATATCACTGATTCGTTGTTTCATAACAATATCAATACTCGACTGACATAAAGTCGAATGTTAATAATTGTTCATAAAGATTTTCAAATTCAAAAAAACAAAATTTGATCAAAAACTTTCTTGTTGTTGTTTGAGTCTTCAGTCTTTTGACTGGTTTTATGCAGCTCTCCATGCCTCCCTGTCCTGAGCTAATCGTTTCATCTCTACATAGCTACCACACCCTACATCCGAGGCAATCTGTTTAACATATTCTAACCTTGGTCTACCCCTACAGTTCTTGTCCTCGACCCTTCCTTCCATAACTAAGCTTGCTATTCCTGGGTGTCTTAGTATGTGTCCTACCAACCTATCTCTTCTCTTCATTAGCAGTCGCCAGAAACATCTCTCCTCTCCCACTCGTCTTAATACCTCTTTGTTTGTAACCCTATCTACCCATCTGATCTTCATCATTCTCCTGTAGCACCACATTTCAAATGCTTCAATTCTCCTCTTTTCTGCTGCACCAATAGTCCAAGTTTCACTTCCATAGAGCGCCACGCTCCAGACAAAGGCTTTCAAAAATGACTTCCTAATACCCAAATCTATATTCGATGTCAGCAGATTCCTTTTTTGTAGAAATGCTTTTCTTGCCTGAGCCAACCTACTTTTTATATCCTCTTTGCTTCGTCCATCACTGGTTATTCTGCTTCCTAAGTAACAGAAATCTCCTACTTCCTTCAGCTTTTCATCTGCCAATTTGATCTCCATAGAGGTTTCTGATTTATTTCGGCTGCATTCCAGTATTTTTGTTTTACATTTATTAATTTTCATCATGAATTCTTTCCGTAAGACGGAGTCCATACCATTCAAAAACTCATTCAAATCCTCAGGCTTGTTGGCCAAGATGACGATGTCATCAGCAAATCTCAGAGTTGAAATTATTTCTCCTTGAATCTTCACTCCCACTTTAAATTTTTCTCTAATTTCCTTCATTGCTTGATCAATGTAAAGATTGAAAAGTATGGGTGATAAGTTGCAGCCTTGCCTTACACCTTTCTGAATACCAGCTTCTCTCTCATGTCCTTCAACTCGAATGACTGCTGTCTAAAAAAAGGAAGGAAGCTTGTAGTTTAACGTGACCGTTAATCTTGAGATCATGAGCCACGGGACCTCCTTTTTACGTGGAATCCGAACCACAGGACATGGCATTTCACTTCTAAAATCTCACATGCATTGACCGGGAATCGAACCCGGATCGCCTTGGTGAGAGGCATTCAGCTAGACCGCTGAGCCACCACGCCCCTTGACTGCTGTCTGGTTTCTGTATAGATTGTATACCACCCTCCTATCCCTGTTCTTTATTCCAATCGATTTCAAAATGTCAAACAATTTAGTCCAATCAACGTTATCAAAAGCCTTTTCTAAGTCTACAAAAGCCATGAACGTTCTCTTATCTTTCCTTATTCTACCTTCCAAAATCAGCCTAAGACTTAGTATAGCTTCCCTTGTTCCTACATTTCTCCTGAAAACAAACTGGTCTTCACCCAACTCCGTTTCTATCTGGCTCTCAATCCTCTTGTAAATTATTCTAGACAGGATCTTTGAAGCATGAGTAATCAAGCTGATTGTACGGTAATCTTCACATCTGTCAGCTCCCACTTTCTTTGGTATAGGGATGATTACATTCTTCTTGAAATCAGGGGGTACCTCACCTGTCTCATAAATCCTACACACCAAGTGAAATAACCTGATCAGACCTTCCTCTCCTATGCAGCGTAGCAACTCAATCGGTATATCATCTATGCCTGGTGCTTTGTTTCTGCTTAAGTCTTCCAAAGCTCTATCAAATTCTGATCTCAATATTAAATCTCCTTTCGCATCCTCATCAATTTCCTCCTCCCTTTCCATTACATGATTTTCAATCTCCTTTCCCTTATACAAACTCTCTATGTAAGCTTTCCATCTCTCAACCTTTTCTTCCCTATCTGTTAGAGGCTTTCCATTTGTGTCCTTAATATTACAGCACTTAGTCTTCGTTTCCCCAAAAGTATTCTTAATCCTTCGTTAAGCTGTGTCTACTTTTCCGAATTTCAGACAATTTTCTATACCAGCACATTTCTCTTTCAACCATTCTTCTTTCGCTTCCTTGCACTTCTTGTTAACCTCATTTCTCAGACGTCTGTATTCTGCTTTCCCCTTTTCATCTCTTACATTCTTGTTCTTCCGCCTTTCATCCATCAATTCGAGTATATCCTGAGTGATCCACGGTTTTCTACATATTCTCTCTTTCCTACCAATGTTTTCTTCTGCGAATTTTGTTATTTCATTCCTCAAAAGTGCCCATTCGTCTGCAATTGAAGTTTGTTTAGGGTTTTTCATTAGTCCTTCCTTTATACTCTTCTTGAATCTTTCGTTTACATCCTTCTCTTTCAGTCTGTCTATTGCCCACCTTTTTGGCTTTTGACTTTTCTTCAGTTTCTTAAACTTTAATCTGCATTTCATTACAACCAGATTGTGGTCAGAGTTTATGTCAGCACCAGGATATGTTTTACAATCCAAAATCTGGTTTCGAAACCTCTGCTTGACCATAATGAAGTCGATTTGGTAACGCCCTGTATCTCCTGGTCTCATCCATGTGTATATTCTTCTATTGTGGTTATTGAATAAGGTGTTAGCTATGACCAACTCATGCTCAGTGCAGAATTCTACCAGCCTGCTTCCTCGATCATTCCTTTCACCTAATCCGAAATCTCCTACTATCTTCCCTTCTCTTCCTTTTCCTACCACAGCATTTCAATCTCCCATTACTATAACATTTTCATCACCCTTGATATACCTCAGAATTTCGTCTATTTCTTCGTAGACCTTTTCAACATCCTCATCATCAGCTTGACTGGTAGGCATATAGACTTGTACCACTGTGGTGCAGGTAGGTTTAGTATTTATTTTTGCTACAATAATCCGTTCACTATATTGCTCATAATATTCCACCCGCTGTCCAAGTTTCCTACTCAATATGAGGCCAACCCCTGCTTGGCCATTGTTTGATTTAGTGCTAATGACCCTATAGTCTCCTGACCAAAAGTCCTTTTCTTCCTGCCAGCGCATTTCACTAATCCCAACCAAATCCAACCTCAACCTATCCATTTCCCTTTCTAAGTTTTCTAACCTTCCATTTCCTAGCAGACTTCTAACATTCCACGCTCCAATCCGTAGAATGTCAGAGTTCCTCTTTGTCACTTCTGTGATGTTAACCCCCTCTCGAGTAGTCCCCACCCGGAGATCCGAACGGGGGACTAGTTTACCTCCGGATTGAAATTTTACAAGGGAGGAGGCCCTCATCACATGTATTTATGCATAGAGAGGTGCATATCCTCGGAAATAGCAAACGGCTGTAGTTTCCCCTTGCTTTCAGCCGTGCAGCAGGACGCAGTGTAGCCATTATTTGGCTTATATTATCAATATTTTAACCGTCTATAAGACTAGTAAAGAATTGATTTATTCTGAAAGGCTGCTACTCCCTTTCAGAATAAGTAAAGAGCACTTCTACTAACAAAAATACTAACCTTCTACTGTACTAACAATTAAATACCAAAATTCTACTAACGAAAAAATACTGAAGTTCCACCAACAACAAATACTACCACTAAAACAGTCTGTCACCAGACACACTCACATGCAATCACACATCACAGTCTACTGAAACAATGAACTATAACTAATAAACAATGCAACTGTTACCAGACACACTCACACACCACAGTCTAATAGAACAATGACATATATCTAATAGGCAAACTAACTACCTACTTACAACTGCAACTAACTACATACTTACTGTACTGTTATTTGAATTGACAATATTTACAAAATGCAATTTAGATAGAAAATACTTACAGGAAGAGAGCAAAGATAATGCCAATGGTTATCCTTCGTATAGGAGAAGAAATAATGGACGGATTATTATAAAAACAATTCGAGGCATTGACATTTAAGAATTATTATCTCACAAACCCGTCATCGGATCGAATCCAAATTTTATCATATACATTGGAATGTTGTATAACTGGTGTATTAATTTCAAAATTTTGTGTGTCCAAGAAACAAAGTTGTTATCATTTTCGTAAGATAACTTTTTCTCGGTTTGGGGTCGTTGGAAAATGTAGTTCTTGGTCGCGTTGTAATCCTTATACATCCCGGTCGCGTATCAACCCTTAAGATCTACAGTGATCTTAAGGGTTGATACGCGACCGGGATGTATAAGGATTACAAATATGGAAATCACTAAATATGGAAAAATGTTTATTTTACACATAAAATATGAACCAATGACAGAAATATGCAAAATAAATTTGTTTAATTCGAATAGAGGACAACATAATCGATAAAGATAAGTTTAAAACAAGTAGTTCCGGGAAGAACTAAAGCCTAATTTCATATATCCTACTTATGTTAATTGCCTCTATCGACGAACAAAATTTCAGTTTGATTGCTGCAATAGATTCGTAGATATTGAGAACCGTCTAATATTACGGATGGTCGCCATGTTGGATTTTAATATATGTAGGTCTTAAGAGTTATGTACTATTACATGAAGATTATTGTGTACGTGTAGTATTCAAACTTCAATCGCATGATTAGGACTCAAGAAGAAAAACGAGATTTTAAAATTTCGACAAGCTGCCATCATGTGGTTATGAAAACAATTGAACTAAATTAGATGCCAGTGCTTTACAATGTGTATAAACATTTGCTGTACCAAGTTTCAAGGAGTTTGGATGGTTAAATTGCGAAAAATGTGTATTTAAAAGTCTCAACTTTGCTTGGCCGCCATACTGGTTTTGTAGTTACCAGGTTTTCGGAAGTCTCATAGGTGAGCTTCTAGTAGTGCCCTTTATTACCGAACAAAATTTCAGGGTGATATCAGTAATAGTTTTGGAGATATTGAATGCTGGTGAAATATTTCGCACAGCCGCCATGTTGGATTGGTGAGACGTAATAAAATTTGAAGGGCACGGTCGGGGTCGGCCAAAATGGTGCTATGACCTTACCGAGTTTCATTGAAATCGCTCCAGCCGTTTAGAAGTTATTAGAGGAACACAGACACAGACACACATACACACACACACACACATACACACACACACACACACGGACAAAAGGTGATCTCATAAGCCTTTTTTTTTTCATAAAATGAAGATAGGCTAGAAAATGTCTTACCTGTGTAATAAAGAAATGTGTAAATAAGTTATATATAAATCTTAGCCCAGACGACAATAATAATAATACAAATAATAACAGGCCTAATAATAACCCTTGCTTCGGTAGAGGGTTCCGCACTAAAAGCATGAATGAATTATTCCCTATAATCGAATCGAAAATTCAACTTTCTTCTTTTATCACTTTCATTTGTTTAAATATCATAAACGATTTTAAATTATTCTCATATGTTATTACCATTACACAAAAATTGTTGTAAACAATGTTGTTATTTCTATCCACCATCAGCGGATTAAATCATCTAACTCTTCACCAAATTTTTATGTTAACAAAATTTTCTATCACCAAACTTTTCATATAATCTCACAAAAAAAATAATAAAAAAATGATTATTATTATTAATTAATTAATTTCAAACTCTCCCTTCACTTTATTCATAACAAGTTTTCTCAACCTCTCACATGATGAATATTTTATTTGCTCATTTCCAATGTTATTATTATTGTTATTCAAAAATAAAAATCATTAATTATTTATTTTAATTCATTTGCACTTTTCATCTTATTGTTTTTTATTCTTCTCGGTCAGGTTCAACAAATCTAAATTCAAGTTCTTCAAATATTTATTTAGGCATTCCATTTGAATTTTGAGTTGATCCCGAAAAATAAAATTAATATTTGGATTAACAGTGAAATCTGACAAGAATATGGGGTGGTCCACATCGCCTAACCCTTCTTTTACAAATATAGCCCACAGGCTCCTTCAAACATCCGCACATCCTTCTGTGCCCACAACTACGGGAATAAAACCCACTTTTGGATGACCCCCTAGACCTCTGCAACTTTAAGTGTCGCCAAACGCACACTAAAATCATCACCAGAATATTCTGCATTACTATATTATATATATTACATATTATATTTTTTTCTTGTAATATTCTGTCAATTACTAGACTGTAGTTCTTCAGTATTATTTTACCAATTAAATAAATTCTGGTCAATACCTCCTTGCCTCCCATTTACATAAATTCTCCCTATTTGATACATTAAATACCTGCCGTTCCCTTCTTTTTTTATCTGAATATTTTCTTTTCTTTCTTTTTCTTTAAGTGCTTTTGAAAAAAATAATTCTGAGCTCAAAAATCTAATACTTCATTCTCTTCATCCATAAACTCATTTAAATTTATTTAAACTTCCAAACAAAGTTATTTAATTTAATTCCTTCCAACTAATTAAATTCATCCACAAATTATTATTATCACCACAAAAAATATTTAAGCATCATCAATGTCAAATGATTATTATCGCCCTATTCTTTTAAATAAATAAATATTTAAGTCTCATCTGTGAATTATTATTAACAACGTCTCCTATAAATTGTTATTTAATGCATTAATTATTTAATCACAATAAACAATTAACAAAATTTAATTTAATTCCTAATGTTCGGTATTATCACTCCCTACTTATTTATAACTTTAAATAGCGTTGTTATTATTTATAAATATTATTAACTTATTCACTTCACACTTGATTATTATTATTATATTATTATTAACTTATTCACTTCACACTCTATTATTATTATTAAATAAATCAAATTATTTAAATAATCCAAGCCTCAATTACTTCTGTTCTCATAATCAGAATTAACGAAAAATATTTATATCCCTTGGAATAATCGAAATATTTCATGTCGAAACATGAACTAATGCCTGTCCTAACAAAAATCGTAGATCGAAAAATAAATTGTCAGACAGCAGTTCCATTTGTCATCCAGACAAATACAATCGAAGATCTAGCTAATATCTAGCTATGGTGAAAAATGTGTATTGATTTCTGATCGTGACTGTTCAATAATATGGAATTCTCTAATACTACTGGTTAGTGGATAGTACATGAAATTGTTGTCTTACTTCATTCTTGATGTAGATGACGGGCGTGTCCTGCGGTGTACACTATTCCCACAGTGTCTTCCCATGGCCATCTGCCGTATCCAAATACCTCGTCCGTCTCCATGTCCTTCCAGTCCTACGAGTAGTTTTAGCGGCGCATGATGATGTTCGCAGTCATCCGTTCGAAATAACTCCCGTTATCACTAGTACCGTGTAACATGATAAAAAGTTGCTCAGTCATAGACTGGTACAGTACTCCTGTAGATTCGAGAATAAATCTCATGTTCCAATAATGCGGTTTCGTTTGCACGCTAAGATAGGAACACCTATTAGCTGCATAAACGAACAAAATGAAATAAACTTCTCCTGATGAATTCGAAGTGCCTGATGTATAGTCACCACAAGAAATGCATCGTTCTGTAGGCTAACTTCTGTGAATGGTTTCGACACTACCATCACCTGACTATAGAATAAGTGACCTGAAAGTCAGTGAATATTCTAAGTCCATTCGCTGCCAAAAGTTAAGTTCGTTCACTTGAACAAAAACTAAGTCGTGCTGACCACTGGTACGGCGACTAAATCCTCCGACCGTCAGAATCTCGGCGTGTATACTGTCACTTTCACGTAGCGTAGATCCGAACATAAGCAAATGCTTTGAAGATATGATGACTCTCTGCTCAGCAACGTGGCCTTTTATAGTTCAGCGAGACATTGTTCGAGAACATTCCATCTCGTATCTCGGCTTCTACTGGACCGATTATAATGCTTGATAACTCAAAATCCTCCTCTTGTTATAGCCAGAAAAGTGTGCTAGTTTCCTAGCGTCCATCTCTTCTCCTTAAGGTAATTCTAAAAAAATATTTCTCATGACGTATTCAGGCTCTACGTCATAATCTCGCGTCACTCGCCCCTGCGATGTATGCTTCCCTCAGCACTCTTGAGTCTCCTCCGCGCGTTATTCAAATCATCCATTCCTTCAACCTCTTCAACTAACAACTCCTCTTTCCAAAATAAGAATGTCAACAATGTGACGGACGTGTGAACAATCCGGGTATAGTACTGTAGGACTACATCTGCCTTCGATCTTCAGTAAACGCGGGATTCCCGTTTACAGGAACCGGAATGTCCTATACTGTCCATGTTAATTTTCAACTTCGAATTTGCCATATTCTCGTAAGCTATTAACATGAACTAATTGCATTTTTTCCAGGGACGTTCCTTGATACTTTTGCTTTACTTTAACGCATGCGTTTCGAAAATAAGAAAATGTTTGATCTTCTAGCCTTTCATACGTGCCACAGAACAACACAGGTATTGGAAGAATAGTATATCATAAACCGCTATTTTATATAAAATAAAATGTATGTTTACTAGTATAGTTTGGTTTCAATAATTATATGGAAGTTTATTTTAACATTCTTACATGCATAATAGTACTATACCTGTACGATACTCCCATCGATATTGGGTCGAAGCTTAGAACATGGTCGCCTCTTGAAATTAAATTATCTTCAAAACCATTCCAATTTAAGAAACACGGCCTAAGGCAAATTATAGAATATGTAGTGGAACATAACACCGACAATAGTAAATATTTTGTATAGGAAATTAATTTGCAGTCCATATCTTGGGGGGGGGGGGGGGGGGGGAGGGTGGCGTTAGGTCCCAAAAATGTTGGGTGCTTTTCCTGTTCTAAATATCTGTAATGTTAATTTCTCCCCGATTTCATTTCACAAACGACACTCATTACTCTTCGCTTCTAATAATAATAATAATAATACAATAAGTACTTCAGGAGTGGAATGGTGCGATAGAGCACAATCGATGCTTTTCTTTATTTATTTTTATTTTATTTATCCTGAAATCTCGATTGGGGAGTCTCCAATCTCTGATGACTGGATAAAACACCGACAATTTAACGTTCACATTCAATTAGTAAAAAAAAAAGAAAAAAAAATATATCGCGTATATGATTGAAGTTTACAAAGTCTTCTTCACAAATAGAACTCTTTCAAGTTCTTCTACAATTTATCTTGAAATTAAGTTTATAAACATTTATTTTTTTTATTTTTAGGGGCTGCGACATTTAGGACATAGCCCCGTGTATTTTTGGGTTTGTGTTATAACCTGTGTTATTGTGATGACTGCACTAGGGTGTGTATATGTAATTTGGGGATAGGAATGTGAAGGAGGCGGCGGTGACCTTAAGTTAGGAACCATCCCAGCATTTTCCTGGAGTAAATGTGGGGGAAACCACGAAAAAACCATTTCCAGGATGACTGAGGTAGGAATCGAACCCTCCTCTTGACAGTTTCTTCTCACGAGGCCGAGTGTACTCCGGACCTCCGAGGCGACAGCCAAGAACGCTAGCCACAACACCATGAGGTGGTCGAAACGAAGTCATCCAAGTGTATTACGGTAATTAATCTCATGTAATGCTTTTCAGGTTAGGAAATAACACTCGTTGCAATTTGGGTACAATCTTGTTGGCCGACTGAAAACCATGTAAATTTTATTTAAATTTCATAACCCTATCACTACGCGAGGCTTCCGTCTCTTTATACATACAGTATACATACATATGGCTTTTACTGCCGGGAGTGTCCGAGGACATGTTCGGCTCGCCAGAGTTTGTAGCTGTTTTAATGCGGAACCCATGGGGTGAGCTACAAGTGCCGCCGCGTGTGGATGAGATGAAATGAATAAGATGATTAAACAAGTTCAATTTCAAGTAGTTCCAACTTTGGCTACCAGATGCCACTGACAGCTAGCGACGAACGTTGGAACTTGATATATAACGACCAATTGTAGTGGTAGGTTCTTTTTCATGCCACAAATCTATGACATGGCCCGCCGGCTTTACTTCCCCTCCGAAGGAAGGAATACTGAAGGATTTTAACGCTCTTAAAAAATCCAACGACTTCGGCCGGGTTTGACCGCGCGATTTTGGGCATTGCACTTCAGCATGCTACCAACTACGCCACCGAAGCCGATTTTATGCTTTCGAACAAACACGTACATATTATGCAAGCAATGTGTACAATTAATATTAGCTAGCGCCGCACTAAATGGATTTCAAAATTGCGGTGTATGAACACAGATGAATTAAACACATAATACTAAATGAATCTGGGCAGTGGAATGGAGACAGCTACCGCGCAATATCCACAGTGGTCCTCTTCTGCAAAGTAAAATACAGTACTTATTTTCGTTTCATCAATTTATAACACGTATAGAATGTCATATTGGGGATGTAGGATGAGACACAAGCGGTCTTCTCTAGAAGCACTGATCTGTACATCTATCGGCAGTTTATCAGTATTTATATTCAGCTACGAACAAGCATCTAACCTTGGGTAGTACGAGGGAACAAAGTAAGTATTTCTCATCGCGATGTCATTAACTCATTGGGAAATAAACGGACGAAAAGTGCAGGCTAAATCCCGAGAGATAGTTCTTTTGACATCAATAAAACAAACATTTAGTTCAAAAGCCTCCAATTATATTAGACTTCTTTCATTAGGATTCGAGAGAAATCATGGAATTAACGAAGGGATTTACTCTAATTCGAGAGAGAGCATGGACACAACGAAGGGATTTACACTAATTCGAGAGAGATCATGGAAACAACGAAGCGATTTACACTAATTCGAGAGAGATCATGGAAACAACTAGGGATTTACACTAGTTCGAGAGAGAGCATGGACACAACTAGGGATTTACACTAGTTCGAGAGAGAGCATGGAAACAACGAAGGGATTTACACTAGTTCGAGAGAGAGCATGGAAACAACGAAGGGATTTACACTAATTCAAGAGAGATCATGGAAACAATGAAGGGATTTACACTAACTCAAGGGAGATCATGGAAACAATGCAGGGATTTACACTAATTCAAGAGAGATCATGGAAACAACGAAGGGATTTACACTAACTCAAGGGAGATCATGGAAACAATGCAGGGATTTACACTAATTCGAGAGAGAGCATGGAAACAACGAAGGGATTTACACTAACTCAAGGGAGATCGTGGAAACAACGAAGGGATTTACACTAATTCAAGAGAGATCATGGAAACAACGAAGGGATTTACACTAACTCAAGGGAGATCATGGAAACAATGCAGGGATTTACACTAGTTCGAGAGAGCATGGAAACAATGCAGGGATTTACACTAGTTCGAGAGAGATCATGGAAACAACGAAGGGATTTACACTAATTCGAGAGAGATCATGGAAACAACGAAGGTATTTACACTAATTAGAGAGAGATCATGGAAACAACTAGGGATTTACACTAATTCAAGAGAGATCATGGAAACAACGAAGGGATTTACACTAGTTCGAGAGAGAGCATGGAAACAACGAAGGGATTTACACTAATTCGAGAGAGTGCGTGGAAACAACGAAGGGATTTACACAAGTTCGAGAGATATCATGGAAACAACGAAGGGATTTACACTAATTCGAGAGAGAGCATGGAAACAACGAAGGGATTTACACTAGGTCGAGAGAGAGCATGGAAACAACGAAGGGACTTACACTAGTTCGAGAGAGAGCATGGAAACAACGAAGGGATTTACACTAATTCGAGGGAGAGCATGGAAACAACGAAGGGATTTACACTAGTTCAAGAGAGATCATGGAAACAACGAAGGGATTTACACTAATTCGAGAGAGAGCATGGAAACAACGAAGGGATTTACACTAATTCGAGAGAGAGCATGGAAACAACGAAGGGATTTACACTAATTCGAGAGAGATCATGGAAACAACGAAGGGATTTACACTAATTTGAGAGAGATCATGGGAACAACGAAGGGATTTACACTCATTCGAGAGAGAGCATGGAAACAACGACGGGATTTACCCTAGTTCGAGAGAGATCATGGAAACAACGAAGGGATTTAAACTTATTCTGAAGAGATTTTGGAAACAACTTGGGATTTACACTAATTCAAGGGGGATTATGGAAACCACGAAGAGATTTACACTAATTCGAGAGGGATCAAGGAAACAACTAGTGATTTACACTAGTTTGGCAGTAAGTGGCCTCGGGCTCGTTGGCTCCGTGCCACGAAGGACTCGGCAATGTATTGCGGTTCGTGGCAGTTGTAGCTTAAATGACTTCTGGACAAACGTGGGTGTTATTATTGTATTACTGCTCAATTCAGAGTCTTATACGTGCTATTGCAACTTTGGAGTCCCACCCCTTCATGGTATTACAATTTCCATTTTGAGTAGGTGAATGAATAAATGTATGTATAATGTATCAAAATCTAATTTTGTTCACAACTCAACGAAATGAGTTACGGGTGTGTTAGTACATTTAGAATGGTTTCCATGACTGTACGATTGCTCACGACGGTTCATTTTTAATAGAAAATGTGAAGTAATTTCTCATCTCCAGAAAGGGAGATCGATCTTTCTGGCAAGCGAGAGAGAGAGAGAGAGAGACTCGGGCCTCGAATTTCACTAGAGACGAGTTGTTGCAATTTCCTGTTTCTCTTACAATGAGACGTCATTTGAGTTCGTAATTCAAGTGTTTGAGACTCGGTCGTCATTGTGCGCCGCCACTTCACTTTCACAAATGCAATTTCCGGGGCAAATCGATTATATCAAAGGAGATTTAAGCTACTGCATCTTCCTTGTCTATAGATCAACCATGGCCACCATAAAATGCACTTAAAATTCTCATCGTTTCTCGGCGAGTTTCGTAATTTTAAAGACCTGGCGTGGTCAGTCATTCATTTACTAAATTTGCAAATGGGGGTAATTCCCCGGTGGAAAATGTCACAATTACAGAAAATTACCAACAATAACATCGAACACACCCAATGTACACAAACCGGGATTTGGGAGTAATTCGGAGTATTTACACAAAATTTCAGTCTTCTCTTGGGGGCCTTGTAGATAATGAATGTCCCATTTAAATTAATGCTAAAAGTGAACTAATTTAGGTAAACCCTGTAGAGTAGACCAAATAACGATTACATTATCTTTAAAACAATCATGGATGTATGGTATCTCATGTCAAATAATACCATGAATATTTAGTACACCAGTGAAGTCTGAGAAATTGAATAAGTAGTTGATGAAATTTTGATGTTCTTCAGTCGGTCAACACGATTTTTCCCAAAAGAGATAGGTTATTCCCTAATCCTGAAAAAAAGTACATGAGATTAACAAATACACCTGGATGACCAATTTCGATCGTCAAGCGATCATCATCAGATCCATCACACTTAGGCCCTAAAATTTATGTCAGAAAGTATGGGAGAAAATATTTACAATATGTATCCTACACCTATATAGTTGCAGTATGAGTTGAGATAATTAGTTGTGGTCTATGTGATGTTTTGTTGAAATACTGGAGTTGCTGATTGATCTCCAAACTTTCTTGTTTGGAGTGAAGGAAAGGAAGATTGTAGTTTTACGTGACCGTGAATCTTGTGATTATGAGCCACGGGACCACCATTTTACGTGGAATCCGAACCACAGGACATGGCATTTCACTTCGAAAATCTAATATGCATTGACCGGGAATCGAATCCAGTCTGTTTGGAGTGAATATGGTTTGTGATTAAATGGTCAATACAGGTTGTATTATACAGGCTACTTATCTGAGGGTGTCTTGCGCTGATCTGGTGAGAGCAGTTATCTTGGTCACTATCTACTCTCAACCCCCCCTTATTTTGACCACGTCAGGCTACAAGGTCCCCTTAAACATATCAATATGCTTGGTGATAGGCTCTACGACTGTGACAGGTAATGAGTTCCAGTTATCAATACCACGATTAATGAATGAATATTTTCCATATTTTGTACGCTGCGATCGGTCCTTAACATTGTTCGGATAATCTGCCCTGCTCAGGTAGTTCTCCCCATGCTGGTGGATTAGCGCAAGTGTTAAACATAGTCTGGATTTCGTCCTATCTTCCAGAGATTCCCACCCTAGTTTTTATATCGTTTGAGTTACACTACTTCTAGGATTGGAATCGTTGAGCACAAACCTAGCAGCCTTCCATTGTACCATTTCCAGATCTTTGATGAGCCCTACTTGATATGGGTCCCAAACCGCTGAGCCGTATTCCAAGATTTGTCTCACCAGGGTCAAATATCCGATTTATTTTGGGTTGTAACTACTGCCTTTTAATACCCTCATTACAAAATGAAGTGATTTGCACACTTTGGAAACGACACAACCCAAATGGGTACTCCGTATCATTCCTTACACGGATGCCCAAGTATTTTCACGTCTCTTCTTCGACAAATATTTCGGAGTCGATATTATATTGAAAGCATGCCTTCGCCCTCTCACTATTCTCATGAGACTACATTTACTCGTATTTATCTTCATTTTGTTGTCACCGCCCATTTATGGACCAGGTTGAGGTCGGTTGGTAACTGAGCGTTGTCTTGTGAGCTATGAATATTTCGGTATATTACACAATATTCCGCAAACAATCGTCAGTCACTTCGAATTCCATTCTGGAAGTCGTTAATAAGTGCCAGAAATATAAGAGGCCTAAGCACACTAACCTGAGGGACACCTGATGTTATCAAAATGTCCTCCAAGAATAAATTAACTATTTTAACCTTTTGCGAGTGACCAGTCAGGAACTCTTGATTCCTTAAAACTACTGCCGCTAATTTTCGGAGCAGTGTCTCATGTGGGACGACATGAAATGTCTTGACATAATCTATAGTTACGGCGTCAACTTGCATTCCCCTGCCTACCGAGTTATTAATATCCTGAAAGTGTGATAACATTTGGCTCTCGCACGAGTATCCTTGTCTAAATCCGTGTTGTCTCCCATTAAGCCATTATAACTTTTCCCACTGTTCTCGCAAGTAATCAGAAATAAGGTACTCCAACCGTTTACTAACCCTTCTCATTCCCATTTTTACGAGGTCAGAGATGATGTGAGGAAACATTCTCAGTAGCAATGGTTTTCACAGTCAGATGACTGTCGCCAACCTTACCTGCCGAGTTAATGAGCGATGTTCAAAGATAAACTCAGCAAGGAGTTGGAAGGAGACGATCGTGGTCTATTACGAGGCATCGTTCGGACATGTGCGTGGAGTTGTAAATGGGAAACTATTGTAAACCATTTATGGATATCCGGCGGTCTTGGAATAAGCGAGCGCATTTACCTCGAACTACTTGTCAAAAATAGATAAAACTAACTTTGTTCAATGTGGAATATAATGTTGGTTGATTTAGGGGCTTTCAGACATCGCAGTCATATAGCCCCGTGTACTTGGAATTTGTCTGGTAACTTGTGTTATTGTGATGGCTATTAGTGTGTGTATTTGTAATATGAATGAGGATTGGGAGGAGGCGGCCATGGTCTTAAATTAGGAATCATCCCGGAATTTGCTGGAGTAGATGTGGAACACTACGGGAAACCACTTCTAAGGTTGCTGAGTTGGGAATCGAACCCTCCTCTTCTCAGTTGAAATGTTTTTGGCAGAGTCGGGATTCGAACCTGGACCTCCGGGTGGACAGCCATGAATGTTAGCTGTTACACGAATATTAAACGAGCTGCCGTTGTTATGAATTAATGCATATTGTATTTCTGTACTGAAAGTCCGGGATTCTTGGCCGTGTTTAGGAATCTACTGTAATACTGGTCTGAACGTTGGAATGGGGTGCACTCAATGCTCCCGTGAAGACTAAGAGAAGTTGGTTGGAAACTCACCTCAGTCATCCTTGAAAACTTGGTTTTCTGCAGTAATTCAAACTTTCCCGGGGAAATATAATTTAAGGCCACAGCCGCTTCCTTACCAAACCTAGCCCCAAACACAATTCCGCACGGACACTGAAATAACACAGGTCATCAGACAAACTACACAAACACTAGTGTACCTAGCTGATAACCACGATGTATTCCGCTCTCTAATGGAACAAAAACAATCCAGCGGCGTAGTCATGTGTGTTAAAGAGCTAACCATGACTGAGATGGGGAGCTATATAAAGTTCGGAGATGTGTGCATTCTCGCTCCTTCCTTCTACAGTCGTTTAAGGAAAATGCTGCGATGGTGCCTTACTTCAAGTCTCTGGGGACCTGCCCCAATCCCCTCCTACCTCAATAAATAGTTACTGTTACACATAATACTACAATGACTTCAGAAACAGGTTTTAATTAAAATAAGACAGTAGTGGTTTTGGGAGAGTTCTGTGACCTCCACCTCCACTTTCCTCCACACAAGATGGCGGACCTAGCTTAACTTAACCTAATCTCACCTAACTTAACCTAACCTACGAGGTGCGATCAAAAAGTTCCTTAATGGCGGCGGCGCGCAACGACTTACACGGCGCGCTTTTCAAATAAAGATGGTGGGCATGGCTTAACCTAGCCTATCCTAGTCAAGCTAACCTAGTCTAGTCGACTTAACCAAACCTATTTAACAAAGGGAGTAGTGGAGTGAGGCGGTTTCTAACGAGTGTCATGGCCGCCGCGTGAGTCCAAGCCAATATCTCGTAAACCCATGATCGGATTTTAACAAATGACGTGTCATTGCAATCGGGCTGACGTCCTCTTTGCTATGGACTACTCGTTATATTTTTGATTTTTTTTGAAAATTGTTGTTTTCGAAAGTTGGTGATAGTTTGAAAACCAAAAATGATAGAACGTTGTGCCATGGCCCAAACGAATGGTCTTTATGACCTTTATTTTTTGTAATAAAACGTTCTTATTTTTTATGTTTTTTTGAAAACACTCGAATTTTGAAAATTTTATATTTTGGAAACTAGGAAGTTTACAAAACAGTTTGTTTGACATAAATGAAAGGTCCCTATGCCCTCTACCCCCAAAATAAATGTCAAGTCTTTAGAGCAAAAAGTAGTAGTGTGGTAGTGGGGGAACTGTCCACTAACTTATTGAGCCCTCCTCGTATTTGCCCCGAAGCTGATATTTTGCTAACCAATGGTCGGATTTGAACATACAGGGTGTCCTAGCACTCGTAGTGATGCCCCCTACTTTCCTATAGGCTCTTTATTTAATTAAAAGACCAAAACTAAAAGGTCATCCGCTTTTAATATCTCGCGAACCAATCATGCTAGAGGTGTGTTCGACAGGTCCAAAGACTCGGGCTGACGTCCTCTCTGCTATGGACCACTCGTTATAATTTTTAATAAAATTGGAAACTAGATTTTGGGGTAAACACGTGTTTTTTTTGTGATTTTGCCGATATCTCACGAACCAACAACGCTAGAGGCATGTACGATGGGTCCAAGGACTTGGGGTGACGTCCTCTTTGCTATTGACGACTCGTTGTAATTTTAAAAAAATTGGGAAACGCGATTTTGGGGGTAAACATGTGTTTTTTGTGATTTTTGCTGATATCTCACGGACCAATAACGCTAGAGACGTGTACGAGGTGTCCTAGGACTCGGGCTAACGCCCCCTTTCAAATGTGGTAGATATTTTTTCCAAAAAGTAATTCACAAAGGGCCTAACGCCGTACATGTTGAAAAAAAATTCTTTACCGTTACCTGTTTATAATGTTTATGAAGCGTGGTGGTTGAGAGAGACGATACGGCTGAGTGTGTGTGTGTTTCAACGAACCTGTCGCTGACCACGGTGGCTATGATTAATAGAACAATCGCTATTTCGGCGGGTCGATGTATGACAGAGCGAGGGTTCGTTTTCTGATATTTTACCTTTAACGTGTAAACGGTGATGAGAACTTGGTTCTATGTTGGTCGAAGCGAGTAGAGAAAACCAACTTGCCGAGGAGCAGGAGGTGAATGTCATTTGAGCTTATTGGAAGGCGTTGATCTGACTTGACAACAGGTGCAATGGAAAAATGACCATGACGCTTCAAGATGAAATAATCTGACCATTGTGGTGGCAGGGAAGAGCGAAAGGCATGTGAACACATGTGTGAAACCACAGGCACGCTAAACCAGTTACATCCTGTCTTGCTTCGTACGTGACAAAATGCAAGTTCATGTGAAATTTGAACTACCACAGGTGTTCGCCTGGGACGTTAGCTGTCCACGTGTGCGATAACTGTTAACAAGTTACATCCTGTTTTGCTTCGTACGTGACAAAATGCAAGTTCATGTGAAATTTGATTCGCCACAGGTGTTCACTTTGGACGTTAGCTGTCCACGTGCCTGATAACAGAATGGTCAAAGCGTGGGAAAAAATGATTATACATGCAACGTAGCATATATAAAGACATGTCGTTATCATTTCCACTCTCACTTGGGTGGACTACCTTTGAACACACTGCGTTGCATGAAACCCCTGGTCTTGTTTAACAGTTTTGGTGTTGGTGGAAAATACTTAACCTTGTTGTGGGGTAGGTATTTATTTATATATTTATTCATTTATACATTTATTGATTAATATATATATTTACAAGCAATTTTTTATTGATTAGGTAATTAATGATTTTATTTATTTGTTTGCAGATAACCGGCATACCTTACATGTCTGAGGGAGAAGAAACCATTGCACTTTTGAGCCCACTAGAAGGGAAGAGCAATAAGTCACTGCAAGTAAAGGTGGGATGATTTTTTTTAACTAACTTGTTTCCTTTTTTTGTTTTATGTTTATTTTATGAAATGTATGTATTAACCTGAATTTAGGTATTTATAGCGGTTTATTTTATTTATTTTTAGAAACTTGGAAAGAATAGCCTTACCGCCGCAGCAGTCGCTAAAAAAAACAGAAACGCACTAAAGCGAAACCACTGCCAAAGAGTGAACTGTTTAAAACTCAGGTAAGTCCAACTTAAAAATGCTATTCCATTTTACCACTACTGAAAACTCGTAGACAAAAAAAAATTCATTACCTGTACATGACTGGGACAATGATTGCTTTCTTGATTAATGGCTATGTTGTTGTTGTTGTTGACTGGGAAAAGTACAAGGCCATGTTGGATTTTCTAAAAATAAAAATAATAAATTTAATTTATGGGTGGTTCCCTATGGACTCAACGAATATCCACAGGTTTGAACATGATAATGTGAACAAAATGACATGACATTCATTTTTGTTTATATATTGGTTAAAGGGAGGGTGGGGGAATGTAAATGACTGTAGCTTTATAAAAAGAAAATAAGTACATGGGTTACTGTTAGTGCCAACATACAGTTTAATTTTAATGGTGTTTTGATATATTAATGCCAATTAACGTTAACGTTTTATTTACAAGTATTGATTGATTGATTGATTGATTGAGTGATGGGTTATTTTGTTTGCTTTTAGGTGTCGTCATGTGCCATTAACGTAATGAACAGACAGTGAACAAGCATGCATTATGCTTTAAAGTACTCTGTGCTCTTGTGCAATGTTAATAACTTACAATAAGAAAAAGTTTTATTATAACACATGGCGTTAGTACCAAATACAACAAGTGAGCAAGTTGGTTTACCACGTGGGTTAAATTTAAAATCAGAACATGAAAAGCCAACACAAAAAGCCAACACAAAAAGCCAACACAAAAAGCCAACACATAAGCCAACACAAAAGCCAACACGAAAAGCCAACACAAAAAGCCAACACAAAAAGCCAACACATAAGCCAATATATAAGCTTATGGTAGGTCACTCCATCAGCAAAACAGTTGTAACCTTTGTAGTGTGAACATCGTACTGACAGGTCAGTTACTACTATGGAACTTATTACAACCAACAAAGGAAGGCTACGTGCACTCTATCAAGGCTACTCCTATAACTATAATCGCCAGAATGTGAATGGAATAATATTCTGGCGATGCTCAAAAGAGAGGTCAACAAAATGTCGAGGCAATCTGAAAAGTAAAAATGGAAAGGTTTTAAGTGTGAGTGTTCATCAATGTAGTGCTCGAAACGAACCACGCTTACTGTTTACAAACAATTATCAAAATGCTAAAAAGCAAGTTCAAGAAAACGATATTGCGGCTAAAGATAGTGCAGTGTTTGTTCAAAAGGACTTATCATGTCCTCAAAACGTCATGTTAGGACAGTTGTCAACGTCCAAGAAACCTTCATCACTATCAAAATCAACTCAGACTATAAATAAAGTGGTATTGCAAGAGGATCAAAAAGGACTATATAGTAACAGTGATGATGGTCATGATTATAATGGTGATCATGATGATGATAATGATGATGATGATGATGATGATAATGATCATGATAATGGTAATGCTTTGTTTACACCTAAAAAATCATTTGTTAAATTTGTTTACTGGAACAAACCCAGTAAGCTAATTCAACGGCTTCGACAATTGCATGCTTTACGACAAGCTGGGCATATCGGTCACGATTGGGAAATCAAAGAAATTGAACAAGAGCTTCGTCGTGCTGAAATTATTATGTAATGGGTCTGCCACTTTGCGACCACTTTTACCCCCCACTCTTGTTTCTTATATTTGCTTATTTGCTTTCACTTTTACCTGAACTCTTTGGATCCATATTTGCTCTCACACTAAACTAGTATTCTTATTACCAAGTTGACTTTACTAGAGCTTAGTCTATGCTTGACAGTTGATATGGAAGTATCAGTGACTAGGTATGGTAAGCCTTACGCATACTATAAAGGATATTCATATATTGTGAAACGAACCAATAAAAATGGAACTGTTATTTGGCGTTGTTCAAAGCAACGTTCCAAACATTGTCGTGGTGACCTAAAAAGTAAAAATAGTGAGGTTTTAAGTTTCAGTGATCATCAATGTAGTGTACCGCATGAAACACAGTTGCCGTCGACAAAAAATCAAGAAAACCATATTGCTACTCAAAATAGTGCATTGTTTAATGATCAACGTTTAACCCCTGTTCTCAAAGTTATTTTTAATCCATCTTCCACGTCGCAAGACCCATCAACATCACAAACTATGCAAGAGGTAGTGTTGTTGTTGTCGTTTTAAAGAGTGGAACAACTAGGTCATCTGCTCTTGATATGCAAGGGGATCAAAGTGACTAAATAGTAATAACCATAAGGTTTTTATGTCAATACAACCATTGCGGCTTCCCCACTTTTCGAAAACAACATTGAATGGACATTGCTATAAAATGATCTACAACAAGCCTTGTGTTTAAAACTATAACAGACTATTGTAAAGTGAGAAAGGCTTGTATTCAGTATGCATTTATTGTCATAATCATGTATACTCTGCAATGTTAAATATACTAACTTTGTATAAAATAAAACAGCATTGTAACATCATTTTGCATTTATTTACAAACTTTATATACATTTTTTTTGGGTTTCATCATAATATTTTTAAAGACAACACTAAACACTAAAACATTGCTATTCTATACACATATTTTCTTTCTTTTTCAGTATATTGTCATTACTTATATTTTCCATTATTATTTCACATTATTTATTTATTTAATTAAAACGAACCATGCACCTATTGTTTTTAAAACCTTCATAAATTAAGTGTACAGGTTGCACAGCATTATTGACTTCATCAAAAACACTCTCCGACATATCATTAAACCGTATAGGCAGAAATGTCTCAAAGTTTTCACATACACAAAGTACACGATCACCATATGCTGTTTTCAATTTCCGAATCTTGATAATGCGGAATGGAATATGCGTTGGCAATTCGCAGAGCTTCTTTGTCTCTAAGCCACATGATTGTCCCACAGCATTCAAAACATTCATTGTAGTAGTCTATAAACAAAACAAAAGCATATCTATTACACTCTAAAACAGCTTTAATAATATTGTGCAATTAGGGATTTTGCACTATGCATGGCGAATAAATTATACTAGTTATGCAAGAAATGCCCTAACTGTAGCAGATACTACTTTTCTGCATATAGCACAAGTGTTAAGTTCTAATGCACACTTGACACAGGCTATCATGTGTCCACAGGGTAAAAATACAACACCTAGTTCATCTTGATAACAAATTTTACATAATTGTCGGTCACACTTTTATATCTGTTCGTAACACAAGTCTTTTCTTTCAGCCTTATGTATTTGCTCCGCGTGCTCTAACTCTAAAGGCACTTTTATGTCTTGTGCTGCAATCACTTTTTCTTTACGAATAGTGTTCACAAATTCCTGACCTTTAAGCAACACCAAGTATTTACAGTTTGGTAACCAACGAGCGTGTTGCACAAAAGGGTCATCAGTCATTTGCCAATCCTTTAAAGCAAATCCACAATAAAAACATATTGTTTTATCCCCTTCACCAGTATAAAAAAATCCAGCTTCACTTAGCTATTTGGTAAGGTGTTTTAATATTAATGGCCAAACATTTTTATAAGATTCGAAACGTTTTTCAACAGAGCTGTACTCTGGGTGTGCTAGTGCTTTAGTCTTGCAAACTCCCAATTTTTCAAAAGCACACGCTAATTCAACACTGTCTATGGCATATGGACCACATATATCGACACTACCGTTGGCTGGTAAAACATCATTATTATTACTTATTTGTAATTCAGCAACGTAAGTAGCGGCCAAAGGCCTTGTGGTTCGGTAAAATGAATGCACGGGTAGGTTACCCACTTGCTTTCCAAGCATGTAAGGACAGTGAGGAGACAATCGCAAATGGTCTCTAAAGGGATCATCCCCTTCTTCCCAGTGTGAAAGTTCAATACGACAAAACACACAGCGCACCACATCTTCTCGGTTCAAGTAAAAAAAACGGCTTTTGCAAGTTCATGCGTCGACAAAAAGCCTACAGGCCGGGATTCAAATGTTAACCATTGATCATGTTCTGATTTTAAATCTAACCCACGTGGTAAACCAACTTGCTCACTTGTTGTATTTGGTACTAACGCCATGTGTTATAATAAAACTTTTTCTTATTGTAAGTTATTAACATTGCACAAGAGCACAGAGTACTTTAAAGCATAATGCATGCTTGTTCACTGTCTGTTCATTACGTTAATGGCACATGACGACACCTAAAAGCAAACAAAATAACCCATCACTCAATCAATCAATCAATCAATCAATCAATACTTGTAAATAAAACGTTAACGTTAATTGGCATTAATATATCAAAACACCATTAAAATTAAACTGTATGTTGGCACTAACAGTAACCCATGTACTTATTTTCTTTTTTATAAAGCTACAGTCATTTACATTCCCCCACCCTCCCTTTAACCAATATATAAACAAAAATGAATGTCATGTCATTTTGTTCACATTATCATGTTCAAACCTGTGGATATTCGTTGAGTCCATAGGGAACCACCCATAAATTAAATTTATTATTTTTATTTTTAGAAAATCCAACATGGCCTTGTACTTTTCCCAGTCAACAACAACAACAACATAGCCATTAATCAAGAAAGCAATCATTGTCCCAGTCATGTACAGGTAATGAATTTTTTTTTGTCTACGAGTTTTCAGTAGTGGTAAAATGGAATAGCATTTTTAAGTTGGACTTACCTGAGTTTTAAACAGTTCACTCTTTGGCAGTGGTTTCGCTTTAGTGCGTTTCTGTTTTTTTTTTCAGCGACTGCTACGGCGGTAAGGCTATTCTTTCCAAGTTTCTAAAAATAAATAAAATAAACCGTTATAAATACCTAAATTCAGGTTAATACATACATTTCATAAAATAAACATAAAACAAAAAAATGAAACAAGTTAGTTTAAAAAAATCATCTCACCTTTACTTGCAGTGACTTATTGCTCTTCCCTTCTAGTGGGCTCAAAAGTGCAATGGTTTCTTCTCCCTCAGACATGTAAGGTATGCCGGTTATCTGCAAACAAATAAATAAAATCATTAATTACCTAATCAATAAATAATTGCTTGTAAATATATATATTAATCAATAAATGTATAAATGAATAAATATATAAATAAATACCTACCCCACAACAAGGTTAAGTATTTTCCACCAACACCAAAACTGTTCAACAAGACCAGGGGTTTCATGCAACGCAGTGTGTTCAAAGGTAGTCCACCCAAGTGAGAGTGGAAATGATAACGACATGTCTTTATATATGCTACGTTGCATGTATAATCATTTTTTCCCACGCTTTGACCATTCTGTTATCAGGCACGTGGACAGCTAACGTCCAAAGTGAACACCTGTGGCGAATCAAATTTCACATGAACTTGCATTTTGTCACGTACGAAGCAAAACAGGATGTAACTTGTTAACAGTTATGGCGCACGAGGACAGCTAACGTCCCAGGCGAACACCTGTGGTAGTTCAAATTTCACATGAACTTGCATTTTGTCACGTACGAAGCAAGACAGGATGTAACTGGTTTAGCGTGCCTGTGGTTTCACACATGTGTTCACATGCCTTTCGCTCTTCCCTGCCACCAAATGGTCAGATTATTTCATCTTGAAGCGTCATGGTCATTTTTCCATTGCACCTGTTGTCAAGTCAGATCAATGCCTTCCAATAAGCTCAAATGACATTCACCTCCTGCTCCTCGGCAAGTTGGTTTTCTCTACTCGCTTCGACCAACATAGAACCAAGTTCTCATCACCATTTACACGTTAAAGGTAAAATATCAGAAAACGAACCCTCGCTCTGTCATACATCGACCCGCCGAAATAGCGATTGTTCTATTAATCATAGCCACCGTGGTCAGCGACAGGTTCGTTGAAACACACACACACTCAGCCGTATCGTCTCTCTCAACCACCACGCTTCATAAACATTATAAACAGGTAACGGTAAAGAATTTTTTTTCAACATGTACGGCGTTAGGCCCTTTGTGAATTATTTTTTGGAAAAAATATCTACCACATTTGAAAGGGGGCGTTAGCCCGAGTCCTAGGACACCTCGTACATGTCTCTAGCGTTATTGGTCCGTGAGATATCAGCAAAAATCACAAAAAACACAAGTTTACCCCCAAAATCGCGTTTCCCAAATTTTCTTTAATTACAACGAGTCATCAATAGCAAAGAGGACGTCACCCCAAGTCCTTGGACCCATCGTACATGCCTCTAGCCTTATTGGTTCGTGAGATATCGGCAAAATCACAAAAAACACGTGTTTACCCCAAAATCTAGTTTCCAATTTTATTAAAAATTATAACAAGTGATCCATAGCAGAGAGGACGTCAGCCCGAGTCTTTGGACCTGTCGAACACACCTCTAGCATGATTGGTTCGCGAGATATTAAAAGCGGATGACCTTTTAGTTTTGGTCTTTTAATTAAATAAAGAGCCTATAGGAAAGTAGGGGGCATCACTACGAGTGCTAGGACACCCTGTATGTACAAATCCGACCATTGGTTAGCAAAATATCAGCTTCGGGGCAAATACGAGGAGGGCTCAATAAGTTAGTGGACAGCTCCCCCACTACCACACTACTACTTTTTGCTCTAGAGACTTGACATTTATTTTGGGGGTAGAGGGCATAGGGACCTTTCATTTATGTCAAACAAACTGTTTTGTAAACTTCCTAGTTTCCAAAATATAAAATTTTCAAAATTCTAGTGTTTTCAAAAAAACATAAAAAATAAAAACGTTTTATTACAAAAAATAAAGGTCATAAAGACCATTCGTTTGGGCCATGGCACAACGTTCTATCATTTTTGGTTTTCAAACTATCACCAACTTTCGAAAACAAAAATTTTCAAAAAAAAATCAAAAATATAACGAGTAGTCCATAGCAAAGAGGACGTAAGCCCGAGTCCAATGGCACGTCATTTGTTAAAATTCGACCATGGGTTCACGAGATATTGGCTTGGACTCACGCGGCGGCCATGACACTCGTTAGAAACCGCCTCACTCCACTACTAAAGGGCCTAACCACACTTTTGCTGATATTTCCTGAACCCATGAAGGGATTTTGACCTGCGAGGAATTGTTGGACTCGGACAGAGGCCAACTTCCTGAACCTATGAAGGGATTTTGACCTGCGAGGTATTGTTGGACGAACAGATGCCGACTTCTTAAATCTATTTTTGAAATTTTAACAAAGGGCCTAACTACACGTTTTTTGATATTTCCTGAACCCTTGATGGGATTTTGACCTGCGAGGTATCGTTGGACTCAGGCTAATGCCCCCTTTTTGAATGTATTTTAAAATTTTTGACAAAGGGCCTAACTGCACTTTTGTTAATATCTCGCGAACCAATAAGGCTACGGACTTGTATGAGGTATTGTAAGACTTGGGATAACGCCCCCTTTTTGAATGTATTTTTGAAATCTTGACAAAGGGCCTAACTGCACTTTTGTCGACAGTTGTTAGCCAGTAGCCGATAGCCAACGGGATACCTGGTCTATGTGTAAAGCAGTGTATTGAACTAACGTTGCTCACCAGTCCTCACTACTACAATCTGTTAACGATATGAAAGGAAATTGACGAAATGCACGTGAACACGTGTGAAACCACATGGAAGCTAACAAGTCACATACTGTTTGGTTCGTACGTGAGAAAATGCAAGTTGATGTGTAATATGACCTGACACAGTTGTTCACCTTGGACGTTAGCTGTACACGTGCACGATAACAGGATGTGCAAGTGTGTACATTGCTGAGTCAGTAAAAATATAATGCACGTGTAGGAATGGCATAACAGCCAATAGCTAGGCAAAAGCTGTGGACAGCAGTGGTGGGAGGTGAAGCGGAAGGGAGGGAACGGGGTGGGGCGGTGTAAGAGAGAACACAAGTGGAGAGAGAAAGAAATATGTGTTGCTCATAATACATGTAGACCTGAGGAATGTACACAAGACGTTGCTCGCCAGTCCTCACTACTACAATCTGTTAACGATATGAAAGGAAGGTGACGAAATGCATGTGAACAAGTGTGAAACCACATGTAAGCTAACAAGTCACATCCTGTTTGGATCGTACGTGAGAAAATGCAAGTTCATATCTAATATGACCTGACACAGGTGTTAGCCTTGGACGTTAGCAGTACACGTGCACGAAAACAGCTAATAAGTCACATCCTGTTTGCTTCGTACGTGAGAAAATGCAAGTTGATGTGTAATATGACCTGACACAGGTGTTCACCTTGGACGTTAGCTGTAAACGTGCACGATAACAGGATGTGCAAGTGTGTAAATTGCTGAGTCAGTAAGAATATAATGCACTTGTAGGAATGACATAACAGCCATTAGCTTGGCGAGAGCAGTGGACAGCAGTGGTGGGATGGGAGGAGAGGACGTGAGGGGAGGGGGAGGGGCGACGTTTCATTAATCCAAAGCATTTTCCTTATTTACCAGCCTCCCACCCCATGCATCTATGACGTCATAGCCAGTCTTAAATGAAGTCTAAACTTGTAGAACATGTCACGTGACAAGGTTAGGTTAGGTAAGCTTAGCAACCACTATCACACTCTTAGTCAAACATTCGTGCCTACTATCAATCGCGCCTACTATCAATTGTGTCTACTATAAATCGCGCCTACTATCAATTACACCTACTATCAATCGCGCCTACTATCAATTGTATCTACTATAAATCGCGCCTGCTATCAATTGCGCCTACTATCAATTGCGCCTACTATACATTGCGCCTACTATCAATTGTGTCTACTATCAATCGCGCCTATTATCAATCGCGCCTACTATCAATCGCACCTACTATCAATCGCGCTCAGTATAAATAGTGCCTACCAATCACGCCTACTATCAATTGCGACTACAATCAATCGCGCTACAAAAAAAATACATTTTTAAAAAGTGGAAATTGGAAATTAACAAATGACAATGTTTAAAATATGAAAAATCAACAAATGCCTATCGTCATTTTTTTAATTAAAAAACATCATGCTATGGTAAACTGTGTTTTTATTTCATAGCCATAGGGCTTTTACACAAATAGAATACAAAGTAATACAAATTCCTCAATCCTCAATTCCTCAATGTTCATGTCCATGCATTATTAACTTTCCTTTCATAGCACTCATGAAAATTAGGGCTGCCAACCTCTGTCCCACTGAGACATTACAGGATGTGAAACGTTCTTTAGCTTTTTTAACAACACTTTATCCACCACACGTCTTAAACCAGGATGACTATGGCGATAAGAAAAGTCATGTTCTGTGCATGCTTGATCCAAAAGATTAATGGATACATCACCACGCTGCAAACGTTCTTCAAGATGAGTTCCAGGTCCACAAAAACGATAACCAGGAAGATGGATTTCGAAAGGAGAATTGTTTCACTTTGTCAATGACGCCATTGCCAGTACAAGTCTGGCATAACCTTTTCCATCGATGGTGAAAAGGTTTGATCTTCCTCTTCCTGTGTGGACGATGTTTGTTGTGTTGTTGTTGTTGCTATTTCTCGCCATTACACCCGTGGAATGATGGCACAAAGTCTTTACACGGACTTTTATGACCGAGATAAAATTTGACCAGCTGGCAAGTAGCACACTGTCGCATAGCGGGTATTTTTTCCATGGCCACTTGCTTATGGTGATCGTAATCCGTACATGGTTGCAATTCACTTAACACAGGATCTTGAGTCCATGATTTTGGTACTTGTTGCCAGATTTCTTTCACTGCACTCGCTGTCTCATAATAAATGAACGACTTGGGGAACGCCAATAATTCCTCTTTGGTAAAACTGTCTAGAATCTTTTTTCAGACAAATAACTTCCCAATAGCTTTATCGGTAGCATCCCCTTTCTCCATGGTATCACGTACTGTAGATGTTTACACGTCGCTTGTACAAATCTCACTGGTGTCATGCACAGGTAAATATTGAGTTTTAATTTAACAACTCCCAACAGGCATTGGTCGTTAGCCAATGAAACAATTGCCACACATGGGCCAGAGCTGTATTGGTAATGTTGCCACAGGGGCAGCGGTCCATGAGTGTTTGTAGTGAGGGGCAGCCCAAGTCCATTACATCAATACACTGACAGTAAGGCGCCAAAATGGTTGTAGCCATTGGCGTTTTTCATTACCTTTTACAAATACCACATGGGAAGAGGACAAGTGGGCTTTCATTACCATGTCCAGGTGCTTATACGGAATGGTTCCTTTATTCCAGTCTAGTTGCATATGATTTTCAATCCACTGGGTTTGTTTACGGTCTTTTTCACACAACAAATCAAAATCATAGGGTGGTTTAAATATCAAATGAGTAGCTTGTGATATCCAAAAGGTGGAAAAATCAATCATGACCACTTCTTTAAATATAAATTTGTTATCTCCAATTTTAAACCCTTGGAAATCCACAATCAGTGTGCGCAACATGTTCACACTTGTCTGGACCAAGTCCAACTGACCACGGACTGACTATCAATGACTAACATACACCCATGACATTGACTTATATCCCATTCTAGTAAATAAAAATTGAGGTTAGGGTATGACAGGGAACATGAGAAATAACTACAACAACAATCTATTTTTATTACATTATTTTATTGGCATAACAAGTTTTACATGCATTTGTCATTTTGGGATAGGGACAGTACCAACTCATACAACAATGCGGTATTTTGTGTTTATAACGTCCATAACACCGATGATGTCCCAATGTCTCTAAACTGTGTGTTTTTGACTGTGATCTGCTCACCGAAGCACCGTTGACGCCATAAGGTCCACAAGTATCATAACTTTCTTCATGATCTAGAGGCACAAGTGAGGGGTAGCTTGAATAGCAAGGTGTATTACCCACATCCATTTCACACAGGTAGGGGCAGGTGGGTGACCAGCGCTGATGTTCTTGCATAGGTTCGTCACTCTCTTCCCATTTGTCTATGGTAATGGAACAAAACACACATTTCACTTCATCTCTTGTTTTTAAATAATAGAAACAAGCGGCCGCCAAGGCTTGAGGGTTCATGAAAGGAACAGCCCACGTCGCAAGGGTCTTGAAACGTTGTTCCTCAGATTTTAAATTCATGGGTGTGACACCTCTTGAGGCATTAAAGCAATGCATATCTGAGCTGCTTGACGTGGGTTGGCCTGTTATTTATACACTCGACACTTGGTTGGACAGTGAATAATAGTTGACTTGTTTGTGATGAATGATCAAACAGTAGGAGTGGTATTGGCTGGAACATTTTCATGCGTTTCAAAATCTAGTCGAATGTCAATATTGGATTGCTTGACAGACTCTTGCAACTAGGAACAGTCAAAGACAATCAGTGGCGCCATGGTCTTAAACGCTTGGGGTGACAGCATAGAGCAGTTATCTTTTTGATAAAACGACCATCTAAATTTAGAAAACAAGTTGTACAGGGCGCCAACTTATTTTTTGAAAAATCCAAATCCAGTCCTTCATAGGGAAAAACAGTTCCGTTAAGGAAAAGACGTGCATTTCTCAATTGTAGGTGATCAAATTGCGTGGCATCTTTGGTTTGTTGATACTTGCGATTGGTCTGAAACCCCACGATAATGTAGAGAGGTCTCTCTATATAGCGTGCTGTTCTTACAGACCAACTGTGTGTGTTGGTGGTGGGTAATAGGGGATAATCATGGAGTGCCCAGCTTCTAAATTCCATGGGTAAAGGCATATATCTTCCCACAATCTTGAGCATTTCCAGTTTTTTTTGCTATCGGCAAGGGTCACGTGGGGTACTTTCCATAGCATTCATTGTAGTTGAATTTTTGAATATATGGGTGCATTTTCGGCTCCCTTGAGTGCATTATTATCACGCCTGTCTCTAACCAGATAAAGCACTTGCCATGCATTAACCACAATACGTTGGTGATCTTCGGCAAAGCGTAAAATGAGTTTAAGAGGTAAAAATTCAGTAAAGGTGCCATCGGTGTGTACCATCCAGTCATTGCTCGCGTTAGGGGACCAACCTGCCATGGAAAGTGTTTTGCCTTCTTCCTCACTATAAGAGGGGTATAGTCTCATGACACTTGAAATACCCACATTTCTAATGCTATCCACCACAATATCGCTAATCACATAGCGCACTTCAGAAAACAGAAAGCCAAAAGCATGGTTGGCTAACTTGGAAGTCGTGGGTGTAGAGCCATCAGCTTTGGTGAGCCGACCTTCAATTTGAATGTTACTTTCATGTGGTAGGGTGTAAATATCTTGGTTGTTGATAACAAATTGGATTTCATCATTGTAATTGAGACCAGGTATGTGAGCTTGATAGGAATGGGGGTCACTTCTTACCACCCCTTCGTGCTCCTCGATGTGGTTCACCACTTCTAGGATATAATTCATCGTAGTGGTTGACGTGGTGACCCAAATGCTGTAAAGTCTGCTTGTCCTTAGGTATGAACGTGTATTCACGTGGCAAACAACTAACACAATTTCTAGCTGGTGTTGTTGCTTTATACACTAGCTTCATAGTATCTTTAGAAATAACTTGTAAGTCACTGGTGTGGTAGAATCTAGTTGAATGAGTTGTTGGTCTCAATTGATCAGTCTTAATGTTATATTACTAATAGGATCAACAGCCACAGAATGAAAGATTTTCACGAATTATATAGCCATTATAGGCGATGTCACAATACAATCATAAAGCGAATGCGATGGTTCTTGATTGGTATACACTTGGCTAATAATATTACATGTCACTGACACGTGATGGTCCTCGATCAATTTCACTTCATAGTCTGAATCGTTTTTTGTTGGGCTAACACGCGTGGTTTAAATCCTAGTCAAGGACCAATGGAATCTGGATGTGTTTTAAAGTCGATCTTAAACGTAGAGAAAATATTGCAGCGAAGAGTGTTGGTATTTCCTGTAAGTTCAAACTTGTGTGTTCCATTAAGAAATGACTTTAAACCATATTAATTGATCAACACTGTGTTCATAAATATCTTCTATCGTATATCCACCAGGGTTCAGGGTTAGCACAGAATCATCATAGTAAAATTATTTGCATTTTCACGTATGTTGTATATTATATTGTACGTTTCGAGAGAACAAGTCCCAAACCGTAAGGTCTTTCACTTAATTCAATAGGCGGGTAAAAGTCTAGGCAGACTTCAGGTCCATGCAGTGTAAACGTTTTACTTTCCGCCGACATACTGTTGACGTTTTTGCTTATGCTGTGTCTTATATAAAAATAAACACAAAAGTCCACCCTCTTGGCTCTGAAACGCTTGCTCACGTTTTACATTATAATATATCTTGGTCTTGTTTTCAACATAGGTGACTAGTTCCATGGGTGGGGGCAGATTCCCAAAACTGTCAAAGTAGCATACTGTGGATCCCTCTTTCACATAGGCTACATAATGGGTTCCTGGTCCTCGGTCATCACCTAGATTTGGAATTGCACATTCCTGTTTCCAGGGTCGTGGGGATAATTGGTTCCGCACAACCACACCTCGAAAATGAGAAAGTTTTAGTTGTTTAGCATAGCTTTAGACTTCTTCATGGGTCAGGGCAAGTCTTGCTATGGCTGAGGTTAAAAATTATTTTTATTTTATTTCGAGATGACTTAACCGGAAGCATGGTCGATGACTATCTGGAGTAGCCCCCATAGCAATGGCTTCCATCGTTTCATGGTGTCACTGACTTTCTTTCAATTTTTGGTTGCCCTGCTGTGCAGCTTTAATGGTTTTGGCCACAGCACTGGCACTGCCCAAAACTGAACCTAGAGCAGCCAGACCAGTGAATAAAGCAGGTAAAAATCCCGCTCGTTTGGGGACAGGAAACACTCGCCCTTGTTTTGAACCCTGTCGTTGACGTTTTGGAATAACACGTCTCTGTGCTGCTCGAAGGGCTTTCCTTATCGTCAACACATTATTTTTATTTTTGTCATTCGCAAGGGCTTGTCCACAAATGATTTAAGCCCATGCTTTGACAATGACAGGGTCTTCTTCTTAGCCTTTTTCACCACATATCTTTGGTTCAAGATGATGACGAACAACCTTTCACAAGAAAGTTTAAGTGACAACTAACGTGAGGTTGTTATTTCATGGCTGTATTGAGCCCGTATTTATTTATTTTTATTTATTTATGTCTTTTGCAGTGGCGAAGTTAGGGCTCGTGGCCCTCTCTTACACTTAACCACATAGTTATAATAAAATACACAAATACTACCATTGAATACGATACGTAAACTAGAAATTAAGTTAGAATAAAACAGGACAGAAAAAATAAAGATAGCAATGCACATCAAACAAAGAAACATATAAAATTGTTACCTGAAACAATAATAATAATAATAATACTAATACTACTACTCATAATAATAATAAGTGATAGTGTTAGATCTAGTAAATAACTGGGTATTTTGATTTTGATTTATATACCATAATGGCTCAATCAAGTTGTCTATCATCCATCACCAGTCACACGAAACAGTCAGCGGTGTTCAAAAGGAAATCTCTGCAAGCAGTCTTAAATTTTGTGTAGGTCTTGCATTTCCTTACGTCAGCTGGGAGTGTATTCCAAAGTCGCGACCCAGTCACAACGAAGGATTTATTGTACTTGAAAGAGTGGTTAACGGGAATAGCGAGGGAAATATTATGAAATGAGGACAGGAAATGAAATTTCGAAGAAATATACACTGGGAGATTTTCGTCTAGGGTTCGATATACCGACGTCAAAATATGAAAATTTCGACGCCCTTCAGGTTTCAGCCAAGAAAGAGCTTTGTGGCTAGGGGTTACGTGAGAATCGTAATTCAAGTTGAAAGCAAACCGAAGACTAGAGTTCAATGCTCGTTGCAGTGTTTTAGTTTGTTCGCTAGTTGCATCAACAAGGACCACGTCGCAATAGTCAAGTATTGGTAGTATCAAAGTCTCAATAAGTTTTATCCTCACGTTTTGTGGTAAAATGTCCTTATGCCGTTTGAGTGGGTGTAGCGTCGCGTACATCTTCCTGCAAGTATTACTTACATGTGCAGACCAGTCAAGAGTTTCAGTCAGAGTCATACCGAGGTTTTTCCCTGTTTTACTAAACGGGATTACGGTTGCATTTAAAGTCACAGGAGGGATAGTGTAGTTTTTATACATGGAATTCAATAATCCCTGCGAGCTGATTATAATAACTTGGGTCTTTTTGGGGTTGAGAAGGAGAGCGTTATCGCTAGCATACACACTGAGTTGTTGCAGGTCGGTGTTTACATTTCGTATCGCGTTCGCTATATCTTTGATACCAACGTGACAGTAAATTTGGAGGTCATCCGCATAAAGATGATATCTATTATATTTTATTTCTGAGGAGATGTCATTAATATAAAGGACAAACAAAAGAGGACCAAGAACGGAACCCTGAGGGATTCCTGCCTTCCTGAGTCGCCACTGTGAAGCAGTATCTTGTGTTATTACACGTTGCATGCGATCTGTAAGATATGCGGTGAAAAATTTTAAAGCCTCATTACCGAAAAGGCATGCAAGTTTCTTCAACAATGTCTGGATATGTATCGTATCAAAAGCCCTACTGAAGTCAAGGAGTGTGAGTATTGTCACTTGTCTTTCGTCCATTGCTTGTCTGATATCATCAGTCACTTTTAGTAAAGCAGTTGCTGTGCTATGGCCCTTCTTGAAGCCAGATTGAAGTGGATCCAGAAGAGAGTGAGCGTGCAGGTATTCCAGTATTTGAGTATGTACTGTACCCGTTCGTCCTGGGGATGCGATGACCCATTTGCTATTACATCGCATTCCTGGATTTCCAGGACAGAGCGGAGTTAAATGAACACCTAGTCAAATAAGGAATGTGTCGGAAATTCAGTTGAAATATCACAAAAGCAGAGGGTAACATGAGATAAAGTATCTCCAGGGTCGTTACGGGTTTAAATTTAATTTAAAAAAATACAAATATAAATGGGCGCCATCAACTGAATCCCTAGCAAACCACATCCTTCCTGGTTAAGCCTTAATTAAGACAAGGAAAGAAATAGGAAAATCAAATCACCATCAGATCACAACTAAGATAAAAACAAATTTATTCAACTTTGATAGTCAGACAGACATATTAAACACTCATCCTACCTAAGAGCATGGTCGAATGCCAACGTTAAATTGTCATTGTCCAGATAATCGAACCATCAATATTCTACTCAAAGTGTATTTAATCCACATAAAATAGGAAAAATTTCTAAAGTTCTCTTGGGTTCTCAGGATCTCCGTAGCACTATGTCTTTGCGTCACTGACATTCGTGATAACTGAGACCTAACTTCTCTTTAAATTAACATCATGAATGTGGATGTAAAAATATTATTAATCTGTCTAAACACACATATTATAATCACATATTTAAATATCACTTAATTTATGGCTTGCATGGCATTATTCAAATACTGAATATGTTAGTAAAATGCTCCTAAACATCGAATAATTAATTTACACTATTTACACTGTCATTAATAATTGCTTGTTTGTGATTCAAAGAAAATCCACTACTCATTGGTTATAATCATCATCATCATCAAAATTAAATATTTCTCACATTAGTTCTCATCTCAAAATTCAATATATTCATGTCAGAATAATTAATTCATTATCATCAAATCATTTAAATGAATATTATAATCATCAATTCTTTATGCTCTCTATTTATTCACACACTCTCACTTCATCATCTCCTTCAGATTAAATTATCTTAAATCATCAATATAAATTGTTTAATTCATCAACTCAAGTTGCAATTCTTCAAATCATATCTCAATTAAATTTATTTAAATTCATTAAAATTTATTAATCAGCAGCTTCTTTAATTAATTATCACCTTCTAATTCAGTTATTCATCATCTATTCAATCATCTATTAATTTATTTAAATCAGCTTATTTATTCAATCTTTAATTCATCAATTTATTTAATTCATTGATCTATTCCAAAATTTAATTTATCAATTTATTTAAATTTTATTCTTCTGGTTATTTAGATTTTTATTATTTCATCTAGTCATTCTGATTTTTATTTCATTAGGTCAGATCATTAATATGCTTAAATTTCAGATTATTATTTCATTAATTATTATTATCAGAAAATCTTGTATCATCAACATTATTTATATGTTTAATTTCCTAACAAATTGTTTAATATGGGTTATAGAACGTTGTCTTGCAGTTTTATCACTTCCAAGTTATATCTCGTATTAATTATCATGCCAAAAAATATTATTGCCTTCACAAATTTACGTTGGATCTCACTATCCACAACTACATTATATATTCTCACTTTATCAAATATCACATTTGAATACCACAATTATTCCACAAAACTCCATAAATATTTAGCGCACAGCATGAATCTCAAAAATTATGCTAGACTGGGTTCGACAACCTCATGTCTGCTTCAAAATACATTAGCAATATTGCAACTTCCGCTTGGCAACTTCCACAAAATGCCTATCACAAACTTCACTTAACCACGTTGCATGATCTACAAAAAAAATACATAACTGGCTTCAAATTATCAACGTACACAATCTCCAATAACTGTAATTAATCTGATCACATCTAGACAAATTCTTAAACAATTAGGAAAAATATTACCTCAGTAATTGAAATCAAATTCAAGATCTGCTTTCAAATAGCGTAAATTCTCTTAAAATTCTCATAATTCACTTCACATAAAAACACCAATGTGCTATAATCTCTCACACCGAAATATGCAATACTGATCTGCCTTAAAATAAATCTGACCATTAATGATTCATCTTACAAGATTCAAATCTCTTTAAATCCTTCTCAAAGGTATTAAATTCAATCATAAAAATTAATAAAAGCATCAGCTGTATCAGCTGTTAAATGAAAGTACTCTCAAAAGAGTATAGCAACAAAATATTGGATTGGCAAACAAGAATTACAAAATGTAACCCTGCTGACATTTATTTTTAATTTATTTAACAAAATTCGACTGATATGTGACTAGTAGTTTCTTGTTTGATCCTCTTACAATCTCAAGTACACTCGGATGGTAAAAATGAGTTCCTCAATGGCAAGTAAGATGAGTATCCACCACACAATCGTATAAATACGAAAGGCCTTGCCCCGTCGTCTAACATGATAATGCCCTGAACGATGGGTAAAGATGTGTACCACCACGCAATCGTATAAATACGAAAGGCCCCATCTCGTCGTCTGATGAGTGAATGTACCAGATTGGAATCAACAAGTCTCTAGTTGTCACATAAAAGCGATATTCATTCACTTGAGTGAATAACATCTTAATATCTCCAAACAATCCAATGGAAAAAATCCCTACTGATGAATAATACACACTCGCTAGTATGCAATGAACTGACGAAGTAATTTAAATAATCCCATTGCAGATCACGAGTTCAAAATACTCGCCACAAAAAAATAACTATCCAAGAAAAATATCATTACTGGAAAATGTCTAAAAGACCAAACATCTGCTTAATAAAGCCCACCAATGGTGAGAATTTCGTATAATGGTGCCTGCCATATCATATGGTAACGCCATATTCTAGCAAAATTTGGAGCAAATAATGTTTAAGCCATGTCAATTAATCGTATAACTCCTACTAGAAAATATACAAGTATGCCCAGTGTTCATGAAAATATCATATCAGAAAGTCATAACTCTTACAGTACCTTCTCATATCAGCTGTTAATATATTTCAAAGATCGTCGATTATCCTCGTGTGTAATAAATTTCTCGAAAGATCGACGTGAATATCGCATCACCCACGCGATTACGATCGCCTTCATATCCCAAGTGAATCAGCTGTTAGACCTCCTCTTCTTCAGGAATCGAATCCATCGCTCCGTGGTGCCATCGCGTCTCTGTCTTCGTTTACTCCGACATGATGAACTGCATGTTATCCATAGCGGATACTGTCCAAATTCTTACGTAAAAGTTCATAAAAGCAGCGTACCTCATATTCCTCTTCTAAGTTACGCCACTGTCCCATACAATGTTCGGTTTGCTTGTTAAAAGTTCAATCTCCACAACGGTTAAGTCTCACTTGCAGAAAATAAATTTTATTTATGAGAGTGTATAAGTTTTTGAAACACCCTGTAGCTGTGTTCGTGCTCGATATTTTATAATAATTCATGAAAACGAATTGTATTAATGCACGTGCCTATGTTCATAAGTGCATATACTTGTAACATTTCGTTTGCATAAAAGCGTTAATGTTAGCTTGACCCCATGGTCGCTCTACATGTTCCGTTATGAAATGCATAGTCGTAATGTCATTTGAATGTCTAAGTTCATTTGAAGTTCACTATTGCAGTATATTATAACTATCTGCCTGCACGATTCTATTACTGAATACAAGTCCCAACTCAATGTTGTAACTGAATGTTGAAATGAAGTTCAGCTTCTTTAATATTGCCTGCGTATAAAAGTCGGAACTAGCCCGCTCGGATCTACTGCACTGTTCCAGAATGATCTACGCATAAAGCCGGCCTCGCCATGCCGCTTTGCTATACTGCTCTGCGTTACAAAAAGCAGCTCGAAATAAAGTTCTCAAACTGGCATTATAATGCTGTTCTAAACCCCGGCTTTTCTCCTGCTTACACGGCCCGCACAGCTTGCCTCGTAACCGGTCTTCGCGCCGTCTACCGTGCGTTGCTCGCCTTGACTCACTGACCTACTTCCGCTCTCTGCTTGGTGAAGTAATACTGTCGCCTTCACGCCACGTAACAAGTGCTGTGCACCGCTCAGCTTTGCCGTACGCTCTGCGCATGTGTTCTACTCAGCCCAGCTGACTGAACTCGACTGATGTCTCTAAACTGCATTGACCAGCTCCTACCTGGCGCTGTCACGTGATGCTCCCCCACCTTTCGTGGTCATGCGTCACAAGTATAATCTCGACCACCATCATCTCGGCTATTAAGTTATACAATAACTTAAGGGATTATCTGTCTTTCTTCAAGTTATTATCATATATAATGCTTGACATTTCCTCTCTTCTGAGATGATATAATATCATGTTCCATATAGATCTTAATAAAACTTTATATTTCCTCCCATAATTCCATCTGCTTGACTGGCAGTGCCTTCTTGATCCTTGGCCTTCTACGTCATTTCCTAACATTCTACTCGACTCGATTTGAGCGCTATCTTTACAACTTTTCCCATCAATCTCAACTACGGCTCAATGTCAGCTGGCGTAGCCGATAGCCTCAACTAGGTATCGGGTACAGTACCAACCGTTCTAACGCTTTGGAAAGAGCGGGGAGAATAGAAATTTGACGGTAATTGGATAGAAGTTTAGAGCCTGGGTTCTTGGGAAGTGGGATTACATTAGCGTACTTCCAAATTGCAGGTAATGTGCCGTTTTTGAGACAGTGATTAAAAATATGGGTGAGAATGGGTAGAATAGCACCAATGATATTATGCATGAAAGTTATAGGAATATCGTCGACACCACTAGCTTTCGATTTAATAGAATACAAGACTTTCTTAACTTAATTAGTGCTGACAGTACGAAAAGCAAAGCATGGGCGACTTTGTGGGACAAATGATGGGTCATTATTTACATGAGGTATGTTAAGCGGATTAGACTGAACTCTCTCTTCCGTGAAATACGCATTTAAATCGTCAAGTAGAATGTCAGGTACCTGAAGCTGTTCCCGTGCTTTGCCTATGCCCATGGCTCGGAGATGCCTCCAAGCACTAGCCGTATTTAGATTCCTTGTTGATTCACGAACATATTTAAACTTAAGATTACGGATGATTTGTTTAGTTCTATTCCTCATTATTCTATAATTTTCATAGTCACTTGGGTCTTGGGTACGTTTGTAATGTCGGTAGAGTGTATCACGTTGAGACATCATATGTTTAACATCAGAGGTTAACCATGGATTAGGTTTGCGTGATATTCTTATCTGTCTTTTGGGTGCATGTTTGTTGTATAGACTGTGTATTAACGAATTAAATTTATTTATTTTTGCATCAATGTCTTTCAGATTTAAAATGTCATTCCACGGAAGAATGTAGGCATCGTACCTTAGTTCATACATCTCGATATCTTTCATATTCTTGCACGTTATATACCTAGGTTTATATTTTGGAACGCGTAGTGAGTAAGCGAGAAATATAAGATCGTGGGTGGACACGGCCGGTACTGAAATCTGTCCGTGAGTTACCACTTTCTGAGGGTTGTTAGTCACTTTGAGATCTATTAAGGTGTGGGAAATGTTGTTGGTAGTATGTACATGGTTAGTAGGATTTGAAGGAAGGATAGTCAAGTCACATGAGGAAATCATGTCTTCTAATTTCTTAGTATCGTAATTCTTCGTAAGTAGATTAGTGTTGAAATCCCCTAATATAATGATATGTTCGTACGTTGGTAGCAAGTTAAGTAGATACGTTTCAAACTCGGCCATATAAGATACTTTAGGTGGTCGGTAAACCACTCCAATAAGTATTTTCTGTCCACTAGCAACTACTTCAACGAACATGAACTATGTCCTCGGCAAATCGCCGGTCGATGAGGTACAAATGGCACGGCTCTTCAGGTCATCTCTACAGTAGAGAACGATACCTCCTCCCCTCTTATTAGTGCGGTCATGACGATGGACATTATAACCATCAAGTTGAACCATGCTGTTTGGAATTGAAGGCGATAACCAGCTTTCACTCATTCCTATCAAATGGACACTAGTTTTGCTAAATATAGCCTGAATTTCATCAAAGTGTGCGGGCAAACTTAAGCTGTTTAAGTGACAACACTGGAGGGTGTGAGGATATGGTGAAAGTTCGTGTTTCAATAAGCTGATGGCGTCTATGGTAGGGAGAGGGGCGAGGAGAGTTCTATTCTTAGAGCTAAGGTCGTTGTCATTGGAAAACACCGTAGCTACCTGACTAACGGACATACTTTAACTGAGACCACAAAAAATCTTACCTGGATTTCCTGGAGAACTGGACCGCTTGCTGGTTAATATACCACACACACACACAATCACACACGTCAACCTAGTAATAATGATAATAATAAAAATAACAATAATAATAATAATAATAATAATAATAATAATAATAATAATATTTAGTGGGCACATCACAATGGTCTTATCGCTCTGATAATCCACCTAACCGCCCCATGTGAAAGTTCATTTCCATGGGTGTGCTAATGTTTAGCTTCTTCCCGTCTTCTAAATGGACGATAATGCGGCCATCCTGCGTTGAAACCCGCCGCATACCCCAGAAGTCTCGTGCTTTACGCAACACTTCCTTCCTTGTGGACGTCAGAGATTCGCTAACGAGTAGTTTGGTACCTTTAAGAACTCGCTTGGCACGCCAGATGCGGTCTCTCTCATGGTACCTGAGAAATTTAATGATGATAGGCCTGTTTCCTGCGGATACCACCTCAGCTGTCGTCCTCTTCATACGGCCCAGTCTATGACATCTATCTATACTGCCCATAGGCAATTCGATGTTCAGTCTGGTTTTTAAAGTTCCCAATGCCACAGCGTAGGTGTCCTCGCCAGGGGTCTCATTTACTCCATGAAGGAGGAGGCAGTTCCTTCTGCTATACTGCTCAGCCTCGTCATCTGAATGTCCTGCTGGTCGATGCGTTCCTGCAGATTGTTTACTTCCTTCTTCATCTCGCCTAATTCACTTGATATAGCTTCACGAAAGTCCTTAAAGTCTGAAGCGAGGCCGGTGAGTGTGTCGCAGGGGTTGGCAGCACTGGTCGCACTAGCAGCCATGGCTTGTTCCAAGCTTGCTTGGAATTCAGCCATTCGCTCTTCGAACTTAGTTATTCGTTCATTTACGGCCTTCAGCGTCATAGCACTTCACTTTTATTCGAGTAAACGATTAAGTAGAACACTAGCACGCCCACAAATATTCAAATGCAACTTATCTTGCTGATATGGTAGGTGAATTGCGGAGCACGTTTACTCGCGTTGTACAGCGTGCGCCATCTTGTATTCGCTCAAGCTGGTGAGTATTTTTATGCCGAAGTTGGTAACACGAGCGAATGAATCTCTGAATGCATCCAGGGAGATGCAGTTGTATTTTTGATTTCGTTGGAAGACTGTCAATATTTATTTTACCATGATTAGAGAAGGTATTCTGTAATGTGCACCTTTGAACGTACTACATCCAGTATTTCTGTGTAATTTGCCAAGGAGAAGTGGCCTAACATTATCTATTTAGTACTTGAGACTAAGGTATGACACTGCGGAAATGCAGGAATAATGTCGAGAGACGTTCAACGACTCGACTAGTCTCATATCCAGTCCAACCCGCTTCCGGGAGGAAAGCACTCGTTGATTGTCTAAGTTAAGCACCGCATGCATGCAACACGCAGTCGTAATAGTACGGTTGAGTGACCGATGAGACGTCGAAAAGTGAAGGAATAAATCCGTTGGAAACGTAAGCCAGTTTATATTGTAACGCACGAGATGTGCACAGTGGAAAACTCAGTGAAAGTATTGCTTTGTAAGCATTTGAAATCAGTGAAATATTACGGTGACTTAACCGGAAGCATGGTCGATGACTATCAGACCAGCATGGCCGATATGTGTGCCATCCAGAAGTGTGAGTATCTGTGATTTCGAAAGTGTCAGTGTCTTATTTCACACCAGTGAGAATTGCATAGAATAATCCACGTTGTGTAAAATCGTAATTTTCTCGAACGACCGATGTCGCAGATTTAATCAGATAGAATTTTTCACCACGTGTGATATTGAAAAAGTGAGCCGACACGTGATTGTGTTGAGTAGAATCTGTGGAGCAGAATGGCCATTTGTTGAATAAAGTCTGCAAAATTACCCAGTGTAGATGCTGTGTTAGTTAGCGAATCACACTAGAAGTAGTGAATTTCCTGTGTAATTTATAAACGTTACCACGATGTACGAGATCCATCCACCAGAAAGGAAGAACGTTACCAGCGTTCACCATGTGGGTGATAATGGTGTAGACACCTTATGAGGGAGATACCTAGCACCACAACGGCATAATCAAATGGAGGCTGAAGAACGGAATTACAATGTGTCTATCCGAGCGTTGGAAGTATTGCCCACGCTCGAAATGGATGGAAATACCCCTCAATTATTCCTGTAGGAATGAGGTGAGCTACAATGTTCTTCGTGAGCTTAACTAATATCTTTTTGTAAGGTGATGGTCTTTGGTGGAGTAGTTTTAACGATCATACTTCGGTTCACAGTCATCTAGGTAGGTTTTGTTAGTAGGGTTTCTTTCAGTTTACCGACTAGGGTAATCTTTCATGTTTCAATGAACATCGCAGCGTACGTCTCCAATGCACATCGCAGCGTACGTCTCCAATGCATTTCCTAATCGAGAGTTAGTCACCTGATTAATGTGTGTTTTTATCACACGGGGCAATTAATGTCATTTTTAAGTTCACTTTGAACTAACCAATTGTATCAGTAATTTAAATGGGGCAGTAATTAAGTACTTTAAATCAGCTGTTGCTGAAGTCAGTATTTTGAACCCCTATTTTGTGATATGTAAAGCACGCCACTGAGCAGGCGTATCCTCCAATGGGAGAGGTTACTTCATTACCTATTTTTGGGTATACATTTTTATTTGAGAGTGGAAAGTTTACCACTAGATTCGAGAGGAATCAATTAACAGTGTGAAGGAGTGTTATATCTTTCTGTTTGTACTCCGAGTCTTGTTCACACTAGTAACGTATCGTTAATCACTGAACGCCACTGTTTTATTTGGTGTGAGTGTTGATTTCATGCATTGGAAGGGCCTAGAATGCACATGTTTAATTTTTAACAAACTTACTGGAAGTGTTATATCTTCCAAACGCCTTAGTGCGAGTGCAATATTTCTCGTTTCATATGCTTTGTTTTGCCCATGCAGGCATATCATTGTTCATCATTTTTTGTCTACTATAAATGTATCACGAACACTACAACGAATATTATCTTATGAACTGCAAGTGTAGGATCACTATCTGAACATTTTTATGGATCCGATATGCTAAAGAAACGAACATTTGAAACTTTACTGTTAGCCCATGCAACTAGTAACAGTTTGGGAATGAACAAAATGTAAGTCACTTGGGGAGACAAGTGTTTTCAAGGTTACGCGCAGTAATGCCTACCTATAATCCCAAGTGAGACTAGACTTTTGACAGATTCAATACTAATGCTTTTCTAAATGATATAATATACATCAGCCAGTGTGTATAAGCTTGATAAAACTAGATCAAGTTAACAGCCATGTTAATAATGCAATGATATTGTGTGACAGGAGGTCACCTATTCTGTTTACGATCTTCGCATATGTTGTGAGCGAAGCACATTTGAACAACTTTTATTGTTTAAGATCTTAGAATTGTCTTGTGAAACTGATTGACTTATTTGAGGCTATGTTATTTTTCTCACATGTTGTGAAGGTTTATGCCGTGTGTTCATACATGATGAAGGGGTGGTTTCCCATAGTTTTTGAGATTTCCGGCCTTGTTTCAAAGCTCATGCGCTTGACAGACCGAGGTTAAGGAAGTGATCCAGCGGGATACTCTGTTACTTTAGAATTGTTTTTGTGCTTTTTTTGATAGCTCGGAGTAAGCATGTTCGTGTGTACTTGGGTGTGCACCAGTGGTGTTATCCACCAGATAGGAAGCCGTGCACATGGTCCATCCGTATAATTAATAAATATTAAAACAAAGACAACAAATAATCACTCATTAAATAAAATTAAGTAATGAATTTAAACGAAAGCAATAATTATCGTTAATCACTAAGTGCCTGTTTAACTTTGATCATGGTTTATAACTCGCTGACCATTGCACTGAGCTGTCGTTTAGTTTCGTTAGGTTAAGCTTTAGGCAGCTGACACGTGCGACTGACAGGGATTTGGTCTACCACAGAGTTTTCAACTCGTGGGGCGTGAACCATGCAAATTTTGTTCTACTGTTAACGAACAGTATTATCATTTCCTAGCCTACACATGATAGATGACCGATGGAAACAAACAGTAACCATCAAGTGGTAGGAAGGATTAATAAGAATACTCTTGTGTGTGATACTTATTTATTGATTGTTGTGTAAACCCACAATTCCCATATTTTCTTCTTTTACATGTAGATATATTGTTGTACAGTTGATTGTAAACTTGATTTGTGTTGTAAAAGATGACTGTAAATCACTTGAGATCTTTATTTAGTTGTGTTTACTACGAATGCTTCTCACCGTAGATTAGTTTAACTTAGGATGAGTTTAGATCAATTAAAAATTAATTGTAAATACGGGATGGTCACAGTTTACTTTGTTGTTTTTCCTGTCATGTTTGACATTTTGCCATCATGACGTTTCGCTTGGAAACGTCATGCCTTGTGAATTATAATTACAATTTAAAATCTTTTGTACCATTTCCCTAGCTTTGCTATTTTTTCTGATTGTATTTAGGACCAATCAAGGGGTGATTTTAGATAGATGGTAATTGTTTATTTTTGTTTCTTTACTTATGTTTAGTTAACGAATTAGCCGACTCATACCCACGATTGTAGGATAGGGGCTTATGATTTTAATAAATCATTTTGTGACATTTACTTAAGCCTGGATTTTAATTTAATAGTTTTTTAAGGGGGTGCATTTCCTTGAGGGGTCTATGACTATGCTATGATGGGAACCTGATCCCTATGATGACGAGGAGTCTTGTGCCGGAATAGCCCACAAGGAGTGTACTCCAATCTTCTTAGGCCACATGTGTTCAAGGATGTGGTTATCTGGAAAGCTACACACGATCGGTGGCGGACCAGATCACCACCTCTAACGGGCACAGTATATTCAAGTTCCACATAAAGTGGGAAATGGTTTATGGATTTTCCCGCTTGCTTTGCATCCCACGTAATCAGGAGATGGAAGGATAATTCATCCCCTTCATTGACCATTTGATGGTTATGGACCAACTTCCTATGACCTTTTATCTCTACATGTAAATGGTTCTCATCCGGCATGGATTGTTTCATGTGAATGGTTCCGTCATAGTGCAAACGATAGTGTTTTAAACCTGAAGAAAGCTCATACGTCAGGTGCAGGTCATGTACTAGCGGTAAATGGTTCCTGTCATTCACAGGTTTTTCATTTGTTAGATACACTAAAAATACGGATGGGATAAATTTATAAAGCCCTTTCATTTCATAGGTCACGTAACGTTTGGTGCAGACATCGTCCTCGTCTTGTGGGTCTTCCACGTAAATAATGCGGTGATGATTAGCTGTATAGCCATTCACCGTGAGCGTGCACCTTGTTATCCACATACTTTTTTGTAGTGACGTCTGTAGATACTTGAGGATGTTTCACATGAGATAACCGCTTTCTCTTAATGTCCTAATCTCCCTGTTTAGTGCGTGGCACTACAGACCTATCCACATATTGTTTATTAGCAGGATCTGTTTCTTGTATAGGATCATGTATTGGGACAGACCTAGCTTCGGCCATCAACGCACGTCCAAAGACATCCATCGTCAACCTGTAGTAGGGGTCTACTGTTTCTATGACAAGGCTTGGTTCCATGTATATAGACAGCCTGCTAGCCTCTGTAAACCTTAGTTGATATAAAGATGATTAAGCAGCAAGAGTCATTCCCCGTGAGGCCTTCGGGATGTGGAAAGACCAATGTTTTGCTTATGCTCATCACGGCGCCCAATGGTCTGCGATTTCAAAATATTTATATTTTTGCAAAATCTCTCTACCAGCCCCTCTACGTGTACCTGGATCAAATCATGTCTGGATTACAAAGTGAGAATATGGGCTATTTCACATTTTCCATGAAAGAAAATGTTATTGCCCCGGATGAGGTAAAGCCTGATTCACTCATGATTTTCGATGATGTATCCACTGAATGACAAGGCATCATTCAAAGCTATTTCAGCATGTGTCGTCACAAACATATCGATTGCTTCTATCTTGGACAAACGTATTCTAAAATGTCCAAATAGTTGATTCGTGACAATGCCAATGTCATTGTTTTATTTCGCCAGGATAAGCGGAATAGTCGTCACATTTATAATGAACATGTTTCCTGAATTGTGTGCCAAGTGCTGGAACACTCAACGCCATGCCTGTTTGGTGATTGACAAACAAAGTGAACTAAACCAAGGAGGATATCGCTTAGTGTTTGATCATTTTATTACTATTTAAGGCACTGTCTCATTCCCTCTCAAGTCATTTGTCAAGACACCATGGCGTTTGCAGAGAGTCACTTGAAAAAGCATATTATTAGAGCCAAAAAAATTCGCCAAAAGTTTCGTCAATTGAAACGATCACGTGCGGATAATGCTTTGTTTATTCAACAACATTAAGCACCTCCGCTAAAAGCCAGGTTTAAACCCTCTTTCAAGCCATCTGAAAAGCTACCCACTGTTTCACAAGTCACGCAGACGCTACACGAGGAAGAGGAAGAGGAACAGAAAGATTTGACTGGTGTTAGCGATTTTGAGGATGAGGATGATCAAGTGTTTACGCCTCAACAAAAATCCTCACCCCTTGCAGAGTTTTTAAAAACAAAGAAATCATTGGCCGTGGTCGAAACACCTTGCCCTTCCAGATCGTCTTGGCCACTCCTCAACATAAAGCTCAACTCAAAACCATTTTAATAAAATATTATGGACCAACACTGGAACCCTATTTCATCGATCTATTTATTGGAAACACAGATAAAACGTATGGTGTTCGCTATGAGAATGATAGTTTTAAAATTGTAGATTTATCGATTACATTTGCTCGTACTAGTGCTGTTATTTAAAAGATAAACTATAAATTAACACCAGGACTGTTAAAGCTGCTATTCTCTCGTACCCCATCTTCCCGTGATTATACGCAACAGGACCTTAGCAAATATAAATCCATTTTATTGGACACCCATGCCCACAAAAGACAATATAATCCCTCTCAACAAGTGAATGCCAATATATCTCAAAAATATAAAACCATCATTGTAAAAAGGTTTCCAACCAGTCAATGTGCTTGTCGTAATGTGTCCGCTTCGGGAGTGACATTTAAACCATTAAAACCCCTTGTGGATGTTACCTACTGGAATAATCCCAGTAAACTCGTCCAGCGGCTACAGCTGTTGCATACTTCACGTCAAGCCGGCCATACCGGTCACGATTGGGAAATTCAAGAAAATGAAGAAGAACTTCGAAATGCCAAAATTATTGTTTAAGCCTTCGCCCATTAAAGTGGGCATCGCTCATGAGTTGCATCGCCCAGCTAGACGTCACTATCTGCGACTCAAGGTGATTTCACGGGGTGTTGATGAACTTTGGCAAGTCGATTTGGTGGAAATGATTCCCTATGCTAGCGTTAACAATGGTGTACGCTATATGTTGACGGTCAGTGATGTGCATTCCAAAATGGCCTTTGTTCAACTCGTGAGTCGCAAGTCTGGCCCGCTAGTCACCAAAGCTTTTAAACATATTATTCAATAATCCAAACGTCAACCCCAGTTGTTGCAAACCGACCAGGGAAGAGAATTTTTCAACAAGGATTTCTCTAGTTTTCTCAAATCTTTGGACATTCACCATTACACCACGTACATAAATCTCAAAGCCAGTGTGGTCGAGCGGTTTAATCGAACATTAAAAACTCGTATGTGGAAAGCGTTTACCGCTCAAGGCTCATATCGCTTGTTGGACTTGTTACCTAAGCTAGTGTCACGTTACATTGACACCAAACACAGAACCATTAGGACCAAGCCACTACTCGTGATCAAACATATTCCACGACTGAATAATCTGTTTAACCCCATAAAAACAGCAGATCCTAAACGTCACCTCCTTAACATCGGGGCCCATGTTCTTGTGAGCAAATTTAAGTCTGCCTTTTATAAAGGCTACGCACCAATTTGGGGGACCGAAATATTTGGAATTCTTCACTCAACCGCAACAGCCCAGGACCTCAACTATCAACCCATAAAAGGCAGGTTTTATCTCCAAGAACTCCAAAAGACAGCGTTTCCAAAACATTACCCTCTGGAAAAAGTGTTGAAACAAAAACGAAATAAACTATATGTAAAATGGTTGGGATTTAGCTCAGCCTTTAATTCTTGGATTAATAAATTACATTTTGTATGAAACTGAGTGCTTTGTATTTATTTATTTACTCATCTTGTACTTAACCTGTAGCCCTCTGTGTACAGTCCTCAGCTCTACATGTATTATGAGCGACACATATTCTTTCTCTCTCCAATTGTGTTCTCTCTTACACCGTCCCTCCCCCTCCCCTCTCCTCCGCTTCACCTCCCACCACTGATGTGCAAAGCTCTCGCCTAGCTATTGGCTGTTATGTCATTCCTACACGTGCATCATATTTTTACTGACTCAGCAATATACACACTTGCACATCCTGTTATCGTACGCGTGTACAGCTAACTTCCAAGGTGAACACCTGTGTCAGGACATATTACACATCAACTTGCATTTTCTCACGTACGAAGCAAACAGGATGTGACTTATTAGCTGTTATCGTGCACGTGTACAGCTAACGTCCAAGGCTAACACCTGTGTCAGGTCATATTAGATATGAACTTGCATTTTCTCACGTACGAACCAAACAGGATGTGACTTGTTAGCCTACATGTGATTTCACACTTGTTCACATGCATTTCGTCACTTTCCTTTCATATCGTTAACAGAGTGTAGTAGTGAGGACTGGCGAACAACGTTAGTTCAACACACTGCTTTACACACAGACCAGGTCTGCCGCTGGCTATCGGCTCCTGGTTAAAATAGTTACCCCATCATGAATTAAAAAAAAATATATCGACAAAAGTGCAGTTAGTCGCTTTGTCAACATTTCAAAAATATATTCAAAAAGGGGGCGTCATCCCAAGTCCTACAATACCTCATACAAGTCCCTAGCCTTATTCATTCGCGAGATATTAACAAAAGTGCAGTTAGGCCCTTTGTCAAAATTTTTAAAAATACATTAAAAAGGGGGCATTAGCCCGAGTCCAACGATACCTCGCAGGTCAAATTCCCATCATGGTTTCAGGAAATATCAACAAAAGTGTAGTTAGGCCCTTTGTCAAAATTTTACAAATAGAATCAAAAAGGGGGCATCTCTCCAAGGCCAACAATACCTCGCAGGTCAAAATCCCATCATGGGTTCAGGAAATATCAACAAAAGTGTAGATAGGCCATTTGTTAAACAGGTTTGGTTAAGTCGACTAGACTAGGTTAGCTTGACTAGGATAGGCCAGGTTAAGCCATGCCCACCATCTTTATTTGGAAAGCGCGCAGTGTAAGTCGCTGCGCGCCACCGCCATCTTGAAACTTTTTGATCACACCTCGTAGGTTAGGTTAGGTTTGATTAGGTTAGGCTAGGTTAAGTTAAGCTACGGCCGCCGTCTTGTGTGGAGGAATGTGGAGGTGGAAGTCACAGAACTCTCCCAAAACCACTACTTAAGACATACAGCCGAGTACACGGCGGTGATGATCAACATGCACAAGCTCCTAAAATGCGTAATGACTAGCATTCTTGTCTGTCACTGTGGACGCCCGGGTTCGATTCCCGGCTCTGCCAAGAATTTAATTCTGGTCCAAGGGCTGGACCTCGTGAGGCGAAAACCAGAAGAGTTGGGTTTGATTTCTACCTCAGCCATCCTGGATGTGGTTTTCCGTGGTTGCCCACTCTACTCCCGGCAAATGCTGGGCTGGTACCTAACTTAAGGCCACGGCTGATTCCTACCCAAATATTACCTTGATCACAAAGACATACTACTAAAGACATCACAGTGACACAGGTTTTCATACAATTTATACACACACCCAAATACACGTGGCTACATGGCCACGGTGTTGCGAAGTCCCTAAAGGAACAACAACAACAACAAATGAATTAACAACAGCAATAAAACATGGACAACAAAATCAATGTGGAGCCACAATCCCCTTGCCAACGCATCTCACAAACTGCAGACTTATTTCATCTACCCTGAATGTCACTGTAATGTACTTACTACGTGTGCGCTACTCTATTTCGTGACGTCTCCCCGAGGTATTCACTGTTCAAATTAGTTTTGTCAGAGATAGGATTTCATTTCACGACTTCGCCATTAACAATATTTCTCTACTTGCCCTTTTCGCCTTGTACCATCCAAAGCATACTGTATATATTTTGATGTTGAATGTATTCTTCCTATTAATACCATTCAGACTGTGGAATCCCCTTTTGTAGCATGTGCATTAATACTCAAAACTGGTAGGTAAATCCAACTGTTATTAATGAAATAATAATAATAATAATTGTGTTTGTCCTTGTTACATTATTATTGTTATTAGTATTATTATTATTATTACTATTATTATTATTATGTATTCGTTATGCACGTCATAACTTATTTATCACAATATTTCCTCTTTTCTTCCCAACATCTCTTCATCCGTTCACAGTGCTATCTTTTCCGTTACCGGCCGATAACCTAGATGTTAGGCCCCTTAAAAAAGCAATTATCATCATCAACATCATCATCATCATCTCTTTTGCGTTGTCCTACCCATCCTGTATTCTACCGTGTAGCTTTCTCGGCAAATTTGTCTTATTATGATTCTAAATGTTCACCTATCTTCTTATATATAAAAATGAATTGCTGTTCGTTAGTCTCGCTAAAACTCGAGAACGGCTGGACCGATTTGGCTAATTTTGGTCTTGAATTACTTGTGGAAGTCCAGAGAAGGTTTAAAAGGTGAATAAATACGAAAGTTGTAGCGCACGAGTAGATTCAACAAATGAGTGACGGCACGCGAATCGCTTAAACCAAGTCCCGTATGCGTCCATATACCATTCATCCGATTGCTATGAAACTTTGGTTGTATTGTTGTGCACACTCCAGGAAAGGTTTCTGACGTAGTAAATCCTTTTTACAATAGGTAGCGCACGAGTAGATTCAACAAATGAGCGACGACGGCCGAAGCGTTTCAACCAAGTCCTGTATGCGTTCACATACCATTCGTCCGATAGCGATGAAACTTGGGTGAGAGGTTGTGTACACTACGGGCAAGATTTCTCTCTTAGTAAATCCATATTATAATAGGTAGCGCACGAGTAGATTCAACAAATGAGCGACGACGAGCGAAGCGTTTTAACAAAGTCCCGTATGCGTTAATATACTATTCGTCTGATAGTGATGAAACTTGGGTGAAATGTTGTGTACACTTCAGGGAAGGTGTCTGGCTTAGTAAATCCACTTAACAATAGGTAGCGCACGAGTAGATTCAAGAAATGAACGACAACGGGCGAAGCGTTTCAACAAAGTCCTGTATGTGTTCACATACCATTCGTCCGATAGCGATGAAACTTGGGTGAGAGGTTGTGTACACTACAGGAAGGGTTTCATTCTTAGTAAATCCATGTCATGTTAGGTAGCGCACGAGTAAATTCAACAAATGAGCGACGACGGCCGAAGCGTTTCAACATAGTCCTGTATGCGTTCACATACCATTCGTCCGACAGCGATGAAACTTGGGTGAGATGTTGTGTACACTTCAGGGAAGGTTTCTGGGTTAGTACATCCACTTTACAATAGGTATCGGACAAGTAGATTCAACAAATGAGTAATGGCGTGCGTATCGTTTTAAAAAAATCCGTATGCGTTCATATACCATTCATGCGATTGCAATGAAATTTGGGGAAATGTTGTTTCCACTCCCGCAAAAATTTCTGATTTAGTAAATCCATTTTACAATTGGTAGCACACGATTAGATTCAATTAATGGGCGACAGCACGTGAATCGTTTCAACCAATTCCCGTATGCGTTCATATAACATTCATCCGATTATCATAAAACTTTGGTGAGTTGAGCACAGTCCTGCGAAGGTGTATGAATTAGTAAATCCGTTTTTCAATGGGTGGCGCACAAGTAGATTCAACAAATGAATGTCGTCGCGCGAATCGTTTAAGCAAATCCCCGTATGCGTTCATATGCCATTCATCCGATTGCGATGAAACTTTTATGACTTGTTGTGTACACGCCAGGGAAGGTTTTCACTTAGTAAATCCATTTTACAATAGGTAGCGTACGAGTATATTCAACAAATGGGTGACGGCGCTCGAATCGTTTCAACAAAGTCCCGTATGCGTTCATATACCATTCATTTCATTGCGATGAAACTTTGGTGAACTGTTGAGCACGCTCCCATGATTTTTTGAGATAGTAAATCAATTTTACAATAGTTAGAGATGGTTAACGGAAAAAGAAAACATATATTGGGAATCCAAAAGCACTTCTACAAACAAAGTAAAAACGCCAGCTGTACCCGATTTGGCTAATTTTGGTCTTGAATTATTTGTGGAAGTCCAGAGAAGGTTTAAAAGGTGAATAAATATGAAAGTTGTTAACTATCTTTCAGATTATTTCTATGTAGATTGATAAATCTTATGTTTTCTCACAAATTAAATTTCTGAACGCAACCATAATATTTGACATTTGACAATCAACTATATGTAGATTGATAAATCTTAAGTTTCGTCACAAATGAAATTTCTGAACGCAACCATAATATTTGACATTTGACAATCAACTATAACTTTCTTTACTTGGGTGATCCTTTGTGATAGTGACATTTCAAGTTATGTGCTCATTTTTTTGTTGATCTTTTGTGATAGTGACACGTTACTGCTAAGTGTGCGAGAACTTTTCTCACTTTGATTATTTACAATTTAAGATGCCGAGGAGAAGTCGACCTGACTTAGGTCGTCGCAGTCAATCAAATGTGCGAAGAGCTACCTCACGTGCTAACCGCACTGATGACCAGAGAGAGACAGATCTAGGAAATAGTCGTATTGCTATGTCAGAATTACGTTCTTTAGTGAGTGACAATGAAGTAGATAGGCATAGAATGCAACGAGTTCGTGCACATCAAACACAACAACAGCGAGCACGACATAATGAAATTGAGCGATTCCGCAGACGCAGTGCTCCTGTGATTCTGGAACGAGCTGCATTCCACTATAATTCGGCAATAGATTATTGTGCCGACAAATCGGTAACAATTGGGGAAATGACAATAATTTGTAAATATTGTAAGGCGTTAAAATACAGTGGTAAATCGACTGGATTTTGTTGTGCTGGAGGCAAAGTAAAATTGCCACAATTGGTCCCACCACCAGATCCTTTACGCTCTTTAGTTTCTGGAATTGGAAATGATTCTAAGCACTTCTTGGCCAACATGCAGAAATATAACAGCTGTTTCCAGATGACATCGTTTGGCGCTACACATATTATACAGGACAATTTCATGCCCACTTTCAAGGTATTATACCATAATATTTTTTTATAATATTCAAGTTTGTATTAAAATATATATCGGAAATAATTATTGGACAAATCTTTAAAAATTACAGATACAACGACAAATTTATCACTTACTGGGGGCGCTGTTACCACTACCAGATGCAGATCATCAATTTTTACAAATTTATTTTATGGGCAATTCTGATGCGGAAGTTGGTAAGCGTTGTGCTCACAATCCAACAGTGAAGAGAACCATTGACCGAGAATTACAAATGTTTCTTCATCAGAACAACAATTTAGTAAACATGTTCAAAATAGCATTGGATCGGATGCCATCTGATAGCCATAATATTGTCATTCGAGCTGACAAAACACCTGCCGGTGAACACACAAGGAGGTTTAATTCACCTACCATTGACGAAGTGGCTGTTGTCATTGTGGGAGAAAATTTACAATCTAGAGATATTGTGCTTCATCGTCGGAATAATGATTTGAAACGTGTATCTGAAACACACAGGACTTATGATGCGTTACAATATCCTTTGATCTTCTGGCAGGGGGAAGATGGATACCATTTTAATATCAAAATGGTAAATCAAGTAACAGGTAATTCAATTAATCTAAGTAACAAATTAAATATTTGTCAGTTTTGATTGCGGGTGCTGAAATCAACAAAAAAGTTAGTGCTATGAATTTCTATTCATACAGACTCACGATCCGTGAAGGTGAAGTAAATCTTATTTTGATGTGTCGACGACTTTTTCATCAGTTTGCCGTTGACATGTATGTCAAGATTGAGACTGAACGATTGACATTCATCCGTTTGAACCAACGACAGCTTCGATCAGAGGAATACATTCATCTCCGCGATGCTATAAATGCAGATGGTAATGTGAATAATTTGGGAAGAATGACAATTTTGCCAGCTACTTACATAGGAAGCCCGCGCCACATGCACGAATATGCTCAGGATGCTATGTCATATGTTAGGCATTATGGCCGCCCAGACTTATTTGTTACATTCACATGTAACCCACGATGGTCCGAAATCAAGAAGGAATTGCTACATAGCCAAACACCAGTTGTTAGACATGACATCACCGCCAGAGTTTTTAAACAAAATTTAAATCTCTCATGAATTTCTTCATAAAGCATCGCGTGTATGGCCAAGTCCGTTGTTGGATGTACTCTGTAGAATGGCAAAAGCGTGGTCTGCCACATGCGCACATTTTAGTCTGGTTAGTGGACAAAATAAGGCCAGATGAGATTGATTCCATAATTTCAGCTGAAATTCCTGATGAAACAGTTGACCCAAAATTGCATGCAGTAGTTACCAAACACATGATACATGGACCTTGTGGAGTTTTCAACTACAATTCACCCTGTATGGTCGACGGCAAGTGTTCCAAGCGATACCCAAGAGACCTGATTGCTGAAACCATAACGGGAAATGATGGATACCCATTGTATCGTCGGCGATCAGTTGCGGACAATGGGCGATCGGTAGTTGTGAAGGTAAGAGAACAAAATATTGATGTAGACAATCGTTGGATTGTGCCATACTCGCCAATATTGTCCAAAGCTTTTGAGACTCACATCAATGTGGAATATTGTAACTCTGTGAAGTCGATAAAGTACATATGTAAATATGTTAACAAAGGTAGCTATATGGCTGTCTTCGCTGTAACCAATGCAAATGACGAAGTATCACAGTACCAGATGGGTCGCTATGTAAGTAGCAACGAAGCAATTTGGCGTATCTTTTCATTTGCGATCCATGAAAGACACCCTACAGTAGTCCATTTGGCAGTCCATTTAGAAAATGGTCAACGAATTTATTTTAATGAATCGAACGTGGCAGACAGAGTGGCAAGTCCACCGTCGACAACATTAACAAGTTTCTTCACAGTCTGTCAAACTTATAATTTTGCTCGCACTTTACTGTATGCTGACATGCCACGCTATTACACATGGAATGCAACATCGAAATCGTTTCAGCGTCGAAAACAAGGAACACCAGTTGAAGGACATCTAAATGTATTCGATTCAGACGCTCTGGGTCGCATCTACACAGTACATCCAAATAACGATGAATGTTATTATTTGCGGTTGTTGTTGGTGAATGTTCGTGGTCCGACATCGTTTAAACAACTGAAAACAGTTAATGGACAGCCATGTGCGACTTACCTTGAGGCATGTCAACTATTACATTTACTCGAGAACGATTCGCACTGGGATGATTCGCTCAAGGATTCCGTAATATCTTCATCGCCGCATCAAATTCGTACATTATCATATGGACATGTTTACCCTCGAATCCAAAAGTTTTGTGGATTAAGTATAGAGATGACATGTCTGAGGATGTTTTGCGTCGTGTGCGCCGTCAAACTTTGAATCCTACACTACAAATGACTGCAGAAATTTACAATGAGACATTGATCATGATAGAAGATATGTGTTTATTGATGGCAAATAAAGTATTGTCGTGTTTGGGAATGACAGCACCCAATCGTCGTATGCACGATGCATTAAACCACGAGTTGCAAAGAGATCAACAGTACGACATTGAAGCATTGGCCGAAACAGTTCGTACAAATGTTTCACAATTAAATCAACAACAAAGAATTGCGTACGACACTTTGATAGAAGCTGTGAACAGTGGATCTGGTGGAATTTATTTCCTTGATGCTCCCGGATGAACTGGAAAAACGTTCTTAATTTCATTGCTTTTGGCGAGGATCAGATCGCGAAATGATGTAGCTCTAGCGTTGGCTCCATCTGGAATAGCTGCGACTCTGCTAGAAGGCGGGCGAACTGCACATTCTGCATTGAAATTACCATTAAACATGCAAATCAACGAAACACCTATTTGCAACATCGCCAAAAATAGCGCAATGGCCAAGATCCTAGAAGTATGCAAATTGATTGTTTGGGATGAATGCACAATGGCCCTTAAGAGGTCACTGGAGGCACTGGACAGAACGTTGAAAGATCTTCGTGACAACCGAAATATTTTTGCTGGGGCCATGATTCTGTTGTCAGGTGATTTTCGTCAGACTCTTCCAGTTATTCCCCGATCAACCGTTGCTGATAACTAAACGCATGCCTAAAATCATCGAATTTGTGGTGGTACGTAAAGACACTCCAATTAACTACTAACATGCGAGTATTTTTGCAACAGGATGAAACTGCAAATGTGTTTGCGAAGCAGTTGTTAGACATTGGAAACAATAAAGTTGCAGTGGACACCTCGACCGGATTCATCACATTACCCACAGATTTCTGTCACATCACAGACTCAAAAGAGGAGCTTATTCAGCGTGTTTTCCCTGATATAGCGCAACAGTTCAATAACTATATTTGGCTGGGTGAACGAGCAATATTGGCGTCAAAAAATAAAGATATCGAGGATCTCAATGCGACCATTTAGAATTTTCTTCCGGAACAGTTGGTATCCTTCAAATCAGTCGACACCGTTATGAACCAGGATGACGTAGTCAACTATCCCACGGAGTTTTTAAATTCACTGGAATTGCCTGGATGACCACCTCACAATTTACAGTTAAAAGTAGGATCAGTTGTCATCATGCTGCGTAACATTAATCAACCTCGACTGTGCAATGGAACAAGACTGGCTGTGAAAAAGTTGATGAATAACGTCATTGAGGCAACAATCATAAAAGGAAAATACAAAGGAGAGGATGTCTTGATTCCGCGTATACCGATGATTCCAACGGATTTACCATTCGATTTTAAACGTTTACAATTTCCAGTACGTCTGGCCTTTGCGATGGCCATAAATGAATCGCAAGGCCAGTCGTTGGAAGTTTGCGGAATCAACTTGGAGTTTCCCTGTTTCGCGCATGGATAATTATACGTCGCGTGTTCGCGCGTCGGAAAACCGTCATCTTTGTTTATTTACGAACCACAAAACAAAACAAAAAATATAGTTTATCAGAAAGCTTTAAATTGATTAACAGACTGTATCATAAGTGAGTGTGTCTGTCAATATCAAATTGAAACCTTATAAATAGCCAGTATTTCAGGAAAACTCTGTTTTGTAAGTAAGCAACATCATGTGTAATTAATCAAAAATAATAATAAAACTTCATTCATACCGAGCATTTTTTTCAATTAAGTATGGATTACTTTTGTTTGTTTTAAGTTTATTTTATACAAAAGTTTAGGTCTTTTATTTATCGATTGAGGCAGTACGAAGTCTGCCGGGTCAGCTAGTCTATATATATATATATAAATGATTTGCTGTTCGTTAGTCTCGCTAAAACTCGAGAACGGCTGCACCGATTCGGCTAATTTTGGTCTTGAATTATTTGTGGAAGTCCAGAGAAGGTTTAAAATGTGAATAAATATGAAAGTTGTAGCGCACGAGTTGATTCAACAAATGAGTGATGACACGTGAATCGCTTAAACAAAGTCCCGTATGCGTTCATATACCATTCATCTGATTGCTATGAAACTTTGGTTGTATTGTTGTGCACACTCCAGGAAAGGTTCCTGACTTAGTAAATCCATTTTACATTAGGTAGCGCACGAGTAGATTCAACAAATGGGCGACGACGGGCGAAACGTTTCAAAAAAGTCCTGCATGCGTTCACATACCATTCGTCGGATAGCGATGAAACTTGGGTGAGAGGTTGTGTACACTACAGGCAAGGTTTCTAGCTTAGTAAATCCATATTATAATAGGTAGCGCACGAGTAGATTCCACAAATGAGCGACGACGCGCAAAGCGTCTCAACAAAGTTCCGTATGCGTTGATATACTATTCGTCTGATAGCGATGAAACTTGGGTGAGATATTGTGTACACTACAGGGAAGGTTTCTGGCGTAGTAAATCCACTTTACAATATGTATCGCACAAGTAGATTCAACAAATGAGCGACGACGGGCGAAGCGTTCCAAAAATGTCCTGTATTCGTTCACATACTATTCGTCCGATAGCGATGAAACTTGGGTGAGAGGTTGTGTACACTACAGGCAAGGTTTCTGGCTTAGTAAATCCATGCTATAATGGGTAGCGCACGAGTAGATTCAACAAATGAGCAACGACGCGCGAAGCGTTTCAAAAAAAGTCCCGTATGCGTTCATATACTATTCGTCTGATAGCGATGAAACTTGGATGAGATATTGTGTACACTTCAGGGAAGGTTTCTGGCTTAGTAAATCCACTTTACAATTGGTATCGCACAAGTAGATTAAGCAAATGAGCGACGACGCGCAAAGTGTTTCAACATAGTCCCGTATGCGTTCATATACCATTCGTCCGATAGCGACTAAACTTGGGTGAGTTGTTGTGTACACTCCAGGGAAAGTTTCAGGCTTAGTAAATCGTTTTTACAATTGGTAGCGCACAAGTAGATTCAACAAATGAGGGAAGACGCGCAAATCGTTTAAACAAAGTCCCGTATGCGTTCATATACCATTCATCCGATTGCTATGAAACTTTGGTGAATTGTTTTGCACACTCCAGGAAAGGTTTCTGACTTAGTAAATCCTTTTTACATTAGGTAGTGCACGAGTAGATACAACAAATGAGTAAAGGCGCGCGTATCGTTTAAAAAAATCCTTATGCGTTCATATAAGTTACCATTCATGCCATTGCAATGAAATTTGGTGAAATGTTGTTTCCACTCCCGCGAAGATTTCTCATTTAGAAAATCCATTTTACAATTGGTAGCGCACGAGTAGATTCAACTAATGAGCAACAGCGCGTGAATCGTTTCAACCAAATCCCGTATGTGTTCATATACCATTCATCCGATTGTGATAAAACTTTAGTGAGTTGAGTACAATCCTGCGAAGGTGTATGAATTAGTAAATCCGTTTTTCAATGGTTGGCGCACAAGTAGATTCAACAAATGAGTGACGGCGCTCGAATCGTTTAAACAAAATCCCGTATGCGTTCATATGTCATTCATCCGATTGCGATGAAACTTTGATGAGTTGTTGTGTACACGCCAGGGAAGGTTTTCACTTAGTAAATCCATTTTACAATAGGTAGGGTACGAGTATATTCAACAAATGGGTGACGGCGCTGGAATCGTTTCATCGAAGTCCCGTATGCATTCATATACCGTACCATTCATTTCATTGCGATGAAACTTTGTTGAGATGTTGAGCACGCATCCATGATTCTTTTGAGATAGTAAATCAATTTTGCAATAGTTTAGAAGTGGTTAACGGAAAAAGAAAAAATATTAGGAATCCAAAAGCACTTCAAGCAAACTTACAACGCCAACACTTTCTTTGGTTGGCATTGCAACGCATGCCGGGCACAGCTAATTGTGAATAATTTCTTCGTTAATGCCAGTTTCTTGTACGTCTTGTATTTTTTCTACCAGTCAATTGTTGTGGATTTTTGGATATACTGTAGGCTAACAAAGAAATTTTTAAACTACTGGTTGGTTGGTTCCTCAGTTTAGGGGCTGCGACTACGCGGTCATGTAGCTCCATGTACTATGGGTGTGTGTAGAATCTGTCTGAAAACCGGTGTTAATTTTGATGGCTGTATTAGTGTGTGTATCTGTTTTTTAATTCAAGTAAGGACTGCAACTTCGAATTTTTCAAATAGTTCCTACTTTTGCCGCCAAACGCCACCGTCAACGACTACTAGGCCTAGTTCAGAACTTAGCTACTAGACGCCACCGCAAAACTACTGTATTCTGAATACGAGACCATAAAGTTTCAGTCGCCTTTTTCTGATGGAATCTGTGATTTTGACAATACTTTGAAGGATATTATTTTTATTAATATTATTATTATTATTATCATTATTATTAGATAATTTGCTAGGGCCATCTAGGACCACGTCAAGTCTTACCACATTTGGCTTCCTTTTGCGCCCAGAATTCCCTCATCCTGAGTCTGCTTGCGTTGCTCTGTCCAAGGGCCACAATGTCTTCTTTTTGGAGGCCCGGTTAAGCCCGTACGTTGGCGGAAGAGATCCCTGTCCAATGCATCGTCGGGATTTATTTAGAGCATTTGGAGGACTTCTTCGATGTATTATTATTATTATTATTATTATTATTTTAGTTTATTCAGTCAAATTATTACATTATAGCTTACAGTATTTAAATCTAGTCGAAGAGTGCAGTAGAGTACAATAATGTAGTAACCAGGGATGTAAATACACAATTCTTTGAGGTCCTAGTCTCAGAGTTACTTCCATACTAGTGTGTATTTTTATGTACGTACTGGGGTAATTAGGACGTTTTCTAGCAGTGTTCACATAGTTGCCAACATAATTATATTTTATAAGTTTTAATCGCTTTTATTGCTTGCCAAGGTGGGTGAGTGGTTAACGTGTCAGATTGCCAACCCCCAAGCTTTCAGGTTCGCTCCTGGCCGTTGTAAGAGATTTTTTTTTGAAAGGCGACAAAAATCATGATATGCATGTCATACGTTGTTGGCATGTTAAAGAACCCATTTGAATTCAGTAGGCCATGTTCATAATGGCAAAATTAATCTCTGGATTTCCCGCCAACACAAAGTTCCTCCATTCCTTACTAGCGTTCCAAGGAATGACGAAATTCGACATACAAGCTGCCCTCTGGGTGTCAAATAACAAAGCTTGCACCCGAGGACATTCGTTATTATTATTATTATTATTATTATCGCGTTTACTATTAAAATCTTACCCCCACATCCTAAATAGGAAATTAATAATTTTTTGTCAGTTATCACTTAAAAGCGTAATACAAATACCTATATACATGAAAAACACATGTTGAACGGAGTCAAACTAAATTATGTATTCTTATGCAGAAGTATCCGTTCAGCTCTCATTATAGTACTCTCTTTGAAATTATTTCACCAGTTCACCACTAAATGGTATATCTTCATTATGTGAACTGGCGTTTGAACTTTGGATTTTTTATATTCTCAATTGTCCAGGAATAAGAAGATAATAATAATGTTATTGGTTTTACGTCCCTTGTAACTACACTGGCTTTTAGAGACGCCGGGGTGCCAGAATTTTGCCCCGAAGGGGATCTTTAACGTGCCAGTAAATGTACTGACACGGCTCCCTCGCATTTGCGCACCCTCAAATGCCAGCTGACTGCGCCAGGTTTCGAACCTACAACCTTGGGCTCAGCAAGCGAGAACGTTACCCCTGAGTCACGCAGCCAGACGGGAAGAAATAAGAAGAAACAATGGAAACCACTATTATTTTTGTTCTGTTTGTTTTCCATCATAAATGCAATGTGCTGAAGATAATATTATGTCTTCCGTTAATGAATTCATTCGAACGACTTTCTATGCGCCAAAATGTAAAAAAAAAAAGTGTGCCAGATCGGTCAAATAATGTCTTAGGATCTGTCTTGGCAGTATCCTTTCCTACGTGAGGACGACGGAGATTCTCAAGATGATAATTGCACTACACTTGCTGAAACATCAGCATGATGATATTGTTGTAGGCAAACCAATTTGTTGTTACTTACTGTACATTCCTACTGTTCCAACCGTGAGATGTTACATTCGCCGATGGCTTTTGGCCAATAGCCATGTTCCGTTTGCTCTTGTGTAATATAGGGTTATTATGTGTGTGCGCGCCAGTAAACACTGCAAGCTAAGCCGGCTGTGACTAGCGCAGATCGCGGCTGCGCGTACCCGGTCCAGCCGTGGTTTGGCGCGCACTTTCACACTTTTACCAAACATTTTCATAATGTGTACTTACAGTGCTCATAAGCGATGCTGAAAATGTCCTCCCTCTCTTGTAACACACACCTCATATCTTCTGATGAAAGAATATCTGTCAACTCTTTTATTATTTACGGAGCCTGTTTCCTTGAATCGTTTAGCGAGCCTCCTAATTGTACTGGCGTTAGGCACAGGTCTTCATGGAAACTTCATTCGAAATTTTTGTCTCGTTTCACACCAAGATTTTCAGCTTTTCATATACGAATTATGGATATACACACGTTCGCCCAATGTGAATTGGTGTCTAAGCATGACCAACAATCACAGTAATCACAATACTCACTAAACGTGCAACACTAACGTCTAAGCTTTGCAAATACTCGCCCATATGAATTACAAAACACGTGTGAACTAACGATATGAGTCAGCGGAGCGGGTTATTGCACCGGCTGAACCAGGTGCGCGCGGCCGCGATCTGCGCCAGTCACAGCCGCCTTCGATTGCCGTGTTTACTAGCGCGCACGCACACAATAACCCTGTATAAGCCTTGCCGTGTCTGGCAATGCCAATGAGGAGTAATCCATCAGAATGTAAGCTGCTGCTGTCAGTGCTGAGACTTTTGATTGCAATAGAAGTATTAGAAATATCAGTACCGCTGTTATTGTTGCAACATCTTGGTCAACATCCCCATGTACTTGGATGTCTGTTTATTTTGTCTGATAACCTGAGTTTCTGTGGTGACTGTAATTATGGGTATAGTAGGATTATCCGGGACTCGAGGAAGTATTGACAACCACTGAAAAAAAAAACACATTCAGAATAGCTGATGTCAGCGCCGATATTTGAATCTTTGATATCCGGACTTGCGGCAACTGCACTTCGTTGTTGTGGTGAACGATTTAGCGCACACGGCTACACCACGGGGTAAACATCTGAGTGTCAAAGAAATGTACAACAGATCGAAGAAATCGCCATTCAGAGAATAATGTATAGGAATTGAGATTAAGATCAATAACGTTGATTTAGTAAGCTGAAAATATAATATATGTATGGGTAGATGACCTCAATGTTCTACCCCTTAAAACAACAATCTCCACCACTACCCTTGGAGAAGAGTAAAGTTTCATTGTAATTACGGAAAGCTCTTTGTGGATAAGTTATTTTTGCTGAATTACTAAAATGAGAACTTGACTGTTAGCTACGTAGGCACTCCCTGGTCCCTATGTCCAAAGCTGTTAAGAAGATTAATGTTATGATGGGAATTTGGCGCACAGACTGTTCGTGTATCTTCAGTAATTCCCGGTGGAGGAAATCAATTAGGAATACAGAACAGCACGTTACTGAAGGGGCTGTTTGAAACACCTGCATTTGTGGGACGAAAATAGATCCATGTTGCTATGATACTGGCAGGTAATTCCCTAACATGACACGTCTGGGGCACAGGACCCACTCAAACGATACACAGCGTTTCTAAGCCTTCCATACAAACAAGTAAGTGTGGAAATTACTGTGCGATGAGAAACATTTCTGCCATTTATGAAGTACTAGCAGTACCCGGCATGCATTGCAATGCCAATCAAAGAAAGTGCTCGTGTTTAAATTTGGTTTATTGAAGTGTATTTGCATACACAACATTTTTTAAATTTTTGATGTGTAACATCTTTCCACTCGGTAGTTGGACATTTCTGTGGGAGTGATTTTGGAAAAGGGACGGAAGTGGATGGGACGGAAATGGATGGGACGGAAGTGCATGGGACCGAAACAATGAGCGCGCGTGATGGCGGAGATCGGTACAACGACGTACTTTAGGCCATGTGGCTATGGGGAATGTATATCGTATACAGTTTATTTCAAGGTTTGGGGACCCCAATTAAGATATTCTTACAGTAAATAATCTTCAGGTTGTCGTTCTTTGGTGTGAAAATATTCATTTTTTCATATTTCCTGAAAAGAATTACGATTTTAAATCTTCATACTTTTGCTGTATTCTTATTTAATGTAAGCACTCGATGTACTGTCGGCCATGTGGCTATGTGGAATCTATATCGCATCAACAAACACTCCAAATAACGTAGGAATTCAGTATATTAACGCCGACTACTAACAATAATTGAAACTTCGTTGGTCTAAACATATGACTGGAAGAAACACATTTAATATACCTTCCGCACACCTAATTTTTAATCGCGCCTATACTTGGCAGTGCGCTGATCGGGAAAACGAGGCATTTTCAATAACATCGCTGGCATGGGTTCACTAACTGGCCGGTATAGAGCGCAGCTCCACTGCCATCGTAATGACATTACGATGGCAGTGGATTGCTTCCGCCACGGCAAATAACAATTATGATTCATTACGGTCAGGATTTGGCACTGGAGTATTACAAGTAGTTATTTCAATGACCAACAGAGTTCACTGTCAACAAGGGATTTGCGCTCCCGGGACACACATAGTAGGATAACATGTCACATGTTACACATCATATGCGACTACTGTAAGGCTCGTATATTTTTTTTGTATGGTACTTACATGAATAAATCAGAAGGTATTCCGGCGCGTGAGCAACCCACAAACAGCTGTCCATGTGAGAAGCATGGATTTTTCAAATTTAGTCCACAGTTTCCATTCAAACAGGTAATTGTTTGATCTTGTTTCAATACAATTCTGTCAGGTGTGCGCACTCGTAAACTGCAGCAAAACTGTGTGAAATACACTTCTTTGTTGAAATGGCTCATGAACAACCTAATGTAAAATGGATTTACTAATTCATAAACCTTCGCGGGAGTGTGCACAACAATTCACCAAAGTTTCATCGCATCGGTTGAATGGTATATGAACGCATATGGGACAACAGGCAAACAAACAATCAAGAAACATTTGTATACGCGTATATAAAGATGATAAATGGGCATCAACAAACGGCACAAAATGACGTTAAGTAAACAGTGGTATAAAAACTCACTTCAGGGGCCTAAACCATTACTACTGTGACCTTTAGAGACGCCGGTGAGCCAGAATTTCGCCTTGAGGGGGATCTCCAAGGAGCCAATCAATGTACTGACACAGCTCCCTCGCATTTGCTCACCCTCAAATGTCAACTAACTGCACCAGGATTAGATCATGCAAACTTGGGCACAGTAGGCGAGAAAGTTACCTCTCCGCCACGCAGCCAGTCAAATGTTAAACCGTGGCAGTGTGTACAGTTTACACGCCTTATGAGGGATACCACTAATAACTTACAGGTTCCATGTTCAGAACTAGCCGCATTTATATAACTGTCTACAGCTTATCCCTATTTGGTTGGGGTCATCCGAGCCAACCTGACTCATTTTGGTGTTGGCCGGTGATGTAGCGCCTGATGCCCTTCCTGAATCCACGTGAAATGTTCATCCCGCTGACACCGGGTAATGTGTAGTATTTTCCAAAAACTTAAGTTCACGTCCAAAATTTGATTTCTTGACACTGAAAGCCAAACATCATCCCCTCCTCCACTCCTATTAATTAGGACTGGCTGAGTTGTAACATTCTCGCCTATTGTGTTTATGGTTGCAGGATCGAATCCTGGCGCATTCAGTTGACATTTGAGGGTGCGCAAATATGAGGGAGTCGTGTCAGTAGATTTACTAACACGTGAAGAACCCCTTCGGGGCAAAATTCCTGCACCCTCGCGTCTCTAAAAGCCTCAGTAGTTAATGGGGATATAACTCCAATAACATTATTTATTCTTATCTTATTAATAACTAGCAACCCGCGCGGGCTTCGCCGGTATCTTCAACGGTTTACCCAGCTTAAGCAGCTTAAGCAGGTCCCAGATGCATGTTTTTCCTTCTCTTTTCTTTTTCTTTTTCAGAAAAGCAGAGGTGAACAGCCACATATACTCTTATCTGAAGTCTTGACTCGACACTGCTCGACAGTTTGATGCTGGCCGAAGCTGGGGTGGTAGGCTCGCTCCAAAGCTAGTGATTTAAATTTCCACTGAATGGAGATTGCTGGAAGAAATGAAAACGTAAAAAAACGTATAGTGGGCGATTTTGTAGAACTTTTCATGCTGAACAATTCTTACACTCTTAGTATATAGATATTTTTAACGGTTTACCCAGCGTAAGGTTAAAAGGCACACGAACGGCAGTTTTTCTTCTACTCGATTCACTGAAATCGTTACTGCTCGGCTTCCTTTGGTCATAAATGAATGTTTTTTCTACAGAAACCTTCCTCGAGATTACCCGTTACATCCAAGAATCGGGGATTTTTTTTGTACTACGGTATGTAGAGATACAGTACAACTAACTCGCGAACATTTGTATAATCACTTATTTGGTATTACACACATGTTGGTAGCAAAATATAACATTTCATTATCTGCACTCTTCAGAAGGTTTCTTTGCCAGGTGAAGGCCTGAGGTCACCATTTCCCGTCCCTAACTATTAGCCGCTAGTGTGTAACGTGTTTTTCGAGGGGTTTTCATGCCACTGGCCTAAGTCAGTAGGAAGCCATTCTATATTTATTTACGCGGCAAATTGTTCAGCCAAGAGAATTTTTCATGTTAATTTATTACTATTATTAATTTATTATAATTATTATTAAGGTATTTTTCGGAGCATTTTATAAAATTATAAGCATACAGATAGGTTTTCTATGTCTTAGAAAACACTATCGAGCAAATTATTACGAACGACATTAGCGTAGAAAATTATATGATTACGGAATTTTACGGAGTTTCGTCAGTTAGGGTATATTGAGAGACATGACTCACTGGGAATTCAAATACAGGCTTATGCTTGTCAAGTAGTATGACGCAAGGCTGGGTCACATCGTCAAGAAAAGGCGGATGTATGGAACGGCAAACGACTTCACCCTCCCGCCGAGTGTAATGAGCCAGAAGAGGGGAGTAGCGCGTGAGGGGTCAGCCAATCAGTGGAGACCACGTAAGCTGGAAGTCGGCACTGGAGTGGGGATGCGGCGGGTGCATATATGGTTGGCACGCCGTGGAAACGAGGACTATCGTTATAAAATTTAACCAGTATGGTTGCACGAGTGAGTGGCTCCGATGTTCAGTGGAGTTAGCGACTATCGTTATAAAATTTAACCAGTATGGTTGCACGAGTGAGTGGCTCCGATGTTCAGTGGAGTTAGCGACTATCTTTGTGAAACTTAACCGTTGTGGTTGTACGTGTTGGTTCCGATGTACGGACCATAAATCTTCATATCTACAAATATATCATCAACAACGAAGAAGATGACGACGTCCAGGAGGCTATGGGAAGCTCACTTCAACATCCAGTACGAGGGAAATGCTACGGCAATTTCCAGTGGTAAGCGCGAATGACACATAACTACGCAATCTCTCGTCTTTGTTTCATATTCAGCAATTCAGTAAATTCATAGCTTGGGAATAAGAGTAAAATCAGTAATTTATCCGACTCCGTTTTCACGTAATTTTCTAGCGGTAATATTTAAATCGCAACGCTCCAATTTAAATTCAAACTTATTATTATTATTATTATTATTATTATTATTATTATTATTATTATTATTATTAATTTTGCTATACTTGTTTTTTATACAATAAATTCATTTCTTTTAACCATGCAATCTTTGTTTTCAGTAGGTAGCATTAGCTATAGACCAATTCCTTCTCCTGATACAATTGTTTGTTGGGTTAATGATACAATCATACCACGAACTACCATTACATTTGTCGCTACCAACTTGGGGCTGAAAACCTAATAACATTTGTGGAAGGAGAAGGGTATATATTTCTGTGCCTGTATTTTGGGGGTTTTTCATTTATCGGTGTGTATCAGCATGGGTAGTGTTGAGGAAGAGATGAAGCTGCGTAGTGGTCACCAGTTGGATAGTGAAGATATGAGCAGTATGGCTAGTCTTGGAAATGAAAGCAGTACAGGGATGTCGGAGGTAAATCCCGATACTGAGGGGGGTAATCAAAACAGTCAAGCAGGGTTAGAGAGTTTGATTCTCCAATTTATGCAACAAAACAAAATTAGTACTGATGCTTTAAACTCTAGACTTGAACAAAATAGTAGGGAAAATAAAGAGAGTACTGAAGCTTTAAACGCTAAACTTGAACAAAATAGTAGGGAAAATAAAGAGAGTAATAGGGAATTGAGCGATAGTTTAAATACTAAACTTGAACAAAACAGTAGGGAAATTAGTGATAAATTTGAGCTGATTAGAGGTGAGATCAGAGGGGTGATGGAAGAGAAGGCTAAAGAGATTATTGCAGATGTAGACAGAAAATTAGGAAAAGTGCAGGAGAAGTTAGAAAGTAGAATCAGTACACAGGCTGAAAATTTAAAAGAACTAGTGCAACTTGAAACACAGCAGGTCAAAAAGCAATTGGGGGGAGAAATTGATAAGATTCAGGTAGCAACAAAAGAGGTTAAAAAACAGCTGGGAGGAAGAATTGATAAAGTACATGCAGAAATAATCACTGAAGTTAATACTTTAAGGGAGAGGAATAAGGAAAGCATTAATGAGATTAGTGAGAAACAAGCTCAGTTAAGTGGTAAAGTTGAAGCATCGGAAGGGAGCATTAGGTTAACTGTAACTAATATCGAAAGAAAAGCTGAGGAGAAAATTGCTGAATTAGAACAGAAGTTGAAAGCTAGAATTAGGCAGGAAAATAGCCAGAGTAGGCCAGTTTATGTGAATAGCACACACTGGGAAATAGAACTAGGCAAATTTAGTAATCGGCAGGGTTGTCCAATGGAGTTCATGAATACTATAGAAAATAAATTCGGGGAGAGGTTGGAAGATGGTAGTGTTGAGTGGTGCCAGGTAGTTGAAATTTTAGAGCAAGCGTTTGTAGGGGAGACAAGAAACTGGTTTGCTGTCTACAGAGACAATTTTGAGAATATTACAGATTTCAAAGTTAAATTTTGTGAGAAATTTTGGAATGAGGTCATTCAGTCTCAGCATCGTGAGGGAATTGTGTGTGGGAAATATAACCCGAGAGGCAACTACACTATGACCGAGTACTTTTTAGGACAGGTATTAACGTGCAAATATCTAGATGGTTTGAAGGAGGAGAGTGATGTAGTCAGGCTATTACTAAGACATTTCCCATACAGAATCAAAGAAGCTGCCTGTATCCAAAATGTTAAATCTATCTCACAAGTGGAGAATTTATTGAGTACATTCGATGCTCTGGGAAGAGGCGGTTACGAGGAGAATTTCGGTAGGAACCAGGGTAACAATAATAACAGGCCTAATGAGAATAGGAACCAGGAAGTTCAAGGGAACAGTGGCGAAGGGGCCAGCGTTCAAAATAGGGGGAACCAAAATAGTAATAATAATAATCAGCATAACCAGTACAGAGGAAATGGGTATGGTACGAACTACCAAGGTAGAAATAATGATTTCAGAGGAAATCAAGGCCGAAATAACGATTATAGGGGTAACCAAGGGCGGTATAATAATAATAATAATTATAACCAGAACAGGGGTCAAGGAGGGAATCAGCCCAATGGTAATAATGGACAGAGAGATACCGTTAATACAACCCAGAGCAACCAGACCAGTGCAGTAGTCAGTAGTACTACACCAAGCGGTAGCAATACTTTAAACACGAACCAGGCTGCGATGTAAGGTCAGAATCTCAGTCTGTAACATGCCCTGTCCATACACTTATACAGGAACCCTATGACCTAAATGTAAGAAATGAATTATTACGTGAACTAAATGATGAAGGCATTATTCAGGAAGTGGCTATTAAGAGCCCCATAGTTAAATTTAACGTGTCCGAGGCGTACACAGATGTTTTAATTGATAGTGGTTGTATGAAGAGTTGCATAAGTAGTGCATTTTATGATAAAATGAAAGGAACTGGAGTAAATTTTGAGGAGATGCCAATTAAAAGCACTTTTGTTATCACAGCTGTTGGAAAGAGGTCTAAAGTAATTTCTAAGCAAGTTTTAGTAGACATTAAAATTAATAATCATGTAGAGAAGCAGATTTGCCTTGTAATTCCAAATTTAGTATTCAGTGTTATCTTAAGTTCAGAGTGGCTAAGTAGAGTGTCTGGTAACTTATGTTATGATGTAGGGAGTTTGAAATTTAAATGGGGAGATTCTGAAGTAGAAGTAGCGTTCAATGACCAAATTCAGAGAAGTAGTATTGTAGGTGTGATTTGTACTTTAAATGAGATATCGCCAGCCGTAGAGCGGGGTTCTCCATGTTTATCGGGCAGTGTGATTACGAACGGAAGTCTAGAGGACTCGTTACGTGATGCTGCATTTCAGGGAAATATAGAGGTGGAACAATGTGTTCGGCTCTATGATGTGTTATTGTGTAATAGGAGAGTTTTTGAGGATCGCATTGGTATGGCCAATTGCTATACACATTCATTGAACGTTATTGATAGGTCAGTATTCACAGGACATAGATATCCTGTACCTTTCGCTTATCAGAGTGCAGTTGAGGCACAAATTAATCAGATGCTTGAAGATGGGATTATTGAGCACTCTAACAGTCCATATGTTAATTCTTTGATCACGGTACCCAAGACCGACGGCACAGTTCGTATTTGTTTAGACGCTCGTTTGGTTAACAGTAGAATTAGTTCAGATCAGCTGAAATCTATGTCAATAGAGGAATTAATGCAAACATTTGAGGGGGAGAAGTATTTCACTTGTGTAGATTTGAGTTCCAGTTTTTGGCAAGTGCCACATGTACGAAGATAGACCATTTACAGCTTTTAGTCATAAATATAATCTTTATCAATTTTGTAGAACACCTTATGGGTTAAAGAGTAGTTCAGCAGCTTTAATTAGGGCTTTAAACATCGCATTAGGGGATGACACAGGAGAGTTTGTAACCATTTACATTGATGATATGGTAATTAGTTCACGCAGTTTTGAGGAGCATCTACGTCATTTAAATATAGTTTTTCAGAAGTTAGATCAGGCAGGGTTCATTCTGAAGCTGTCTAAGTCGTCATTCTGTCAGTCAGAAGTGACATTTTAAGGTCATAGAGTGTCGAGTAGAGGTGTGACACCATAGGATAGTAGGGATAGCATGTGTGGACAGTAGCAACAGGGCATCGTTACATACACTGAGAAATAGGTAGGTAGAGTAACATGATGACGTTCATTTAAGAGAGCCACTGGCAAGGTGGGAAGCAGGTGACGGAGTAACATTAATAGTTTCCAAACGTATTGGCAAAACAGCATATGTGCTGGAGGATAGTAAGGGAAAGAGATTATACGGGACGTATAATACACATAGTCTCCGAAAGTATGTGTCATAAAGTGAGGATGTTTAGCTGGCGAGCCAGCCTATCAAATGAGTAAGTGTGGTATTTGGTGCGTGGAAGATGTGGTCTTCCAGGCAGGCGTATCAGAAGTCACACAGGGGGGTAGTATGTAAGTAAATGAGAGTTTTTAAGGTACAGGGAAATATGACGGGATTGTCGGATGCTCTTGAGCACTAAAATGTCTCGATACACCAAGGCCAGAATTTGGTAGTGCTGGTGAATTCCCATTTGTCTCCTAGAGATGGGTGAGCGCTTGAACAGGGTATTTTTGCTTAAGGCGTCCACGAGACAAAGATGGACCATCAGAAGGCGAGACAGTCCTTCATGAAACTCATACATATCAGCACACGTAATTTCTGTTTACGGCCTCACCATGTAAGATTTGTAAGTGTGTAATTTAAGGTAATTTGTACAAAGGTATTATTTGTGTGAGGAGAACTGGTCTGTGTTGAGAACTAGTATTAAGTAGAATATGGTCTACGGGAACTTAAGAAGACAGGGCGATTACGGCACAGAAATATTTGGTGTTATATGTAATGCGCACTTACTGTTTTTTTTTTTAGAAGTCAATATTAATTTAATCTACTTTAAAGAGAGATTAAGTATTATGGTCACGAGGCGCTGCCACAATAGTGTGATCGTGTGCTCAGTGATAAGTGAGATTAAATTTCACCATAAGGAAGGGACCTCCAGTGAAATTAGGAAGTTCTATGGTGATATAAATATATCAGAACACCTTCAATGCGTGTGATATGACATCATAAATACATAGTGATCACACATTATTTATGTCTATTTTTCCAACATAGAGAAATTTGAGAGGCGGAAATATCCGTGGAACATTATTCTTTATGAAAAACATTGGACTGGTTGCAAAGTGCAATCCATAGTGACAACAAACTTTGACGCAAAGTGCGTAAAGAAAAATTATGAGTGTATATGTCTGTAATTTAGGGTGATTTCATTTATGTAATATGTATTTTGGATGGGATTTTATTAACGTGTCTGGGATAATCAGATAATGGACCGTCGTCACGGTAAATCATCCGATGATCCGAGGCGAATATGCAACGTGTTTTTCGAGGGGTTTACATGCCACTGGCATAAGTCAGTAGGAAGCCATTCTATATTTATTTACGCGGCAAATTGTTCAGCCAAGAGAATTTTTCATGTTAATTTATTATTATTATTAATGTATTATAATTATTATTAAGGTATTTTTCGGAGCATTTTATAAAATTATAAGCATACAGATAGGTTTTCTATGTCTTAGAAAACACTATCGAGCAAATTATTACGAACGACATTAGCGTAGAAAATTATATGATTACGGAATTTTACGGAGTTTCGTCAGTTAGGGTATATTGAGAGACATGACTCACTGGGAATTCAAATACAGGCTTATGCTTGTCAAGTAGTATGACGCAAGGCTGGGTCACATCGTCAAGAAAAGGCGGATGTATGGAACGGCAAACGACTTCACCCTCCCGCCGAGTGTAATGAGCCAGAAGAGGGGAGTAGCGCGTGAGGGGTCAGCCAATCAGTGGAGACCACGTAAGCTGGAAGTCGGCACTGGAGTGGGGATGCGGCGGGTGCATATATGGTTGGCACGCCGTGGAAACGAGGACTATCGTTATAAAATTTAACCAGTATGGTTGCACGAGTGAGTGGCTCCGATGTTCAGTGGAGTTAGCGACTATCGTTATAAAATTTAACCAGTATGGTTGCACGAGTGAGTGGCTCCGATGTTCAGTGGAGTTAGCGGCTATCTTTGTGAAACTTAACCGTTGTGGTTGTACGTGTTGGTTCCGATGTACGGACCATAAATCTTCATATCTACAAATATATCATCAACAACGAAGAAGATGACGACGTCCAGGAGGCAATGGGAAGCTCACTTCAACATCCAGTACGAGGGAAATGCTACGGCAATTTCCAGTGGTAAGCGCGAATGACACATAACTACGCAATCTCTCGTCTTTCTTTGTTTCATATTCAGTAATTCAGTAAATTCATAGCTTGGAAATAAGAGTAAAATCAGTAATTTATCCGACTCCGTTTTCACGTAATTTTCTAGCGGTAATATTTAAATTGCAACGCTCCAATTTAAATTCAAACTTATTATTATTATTATTATTAATTTTGCTATACTTGTTTTTTATACAATAATTTCATTTCTTTTAACCATGCAATCTTTGTTTTCAGTAGGTAGCATTAGCTATAGACCAATTCCTTCTCCTGATACAATTGTTTGTTGGGTTAATGATCCAATCATACCACGATCTGAGAGTAAAGATTCTTGAAGGTGTTCTACCAGAGCTAGCTGTTGTTAGATACAAATTTAGATTTCAACACAGCGTTGAGGTCTTGGCGCCCATTAAAACAACATATCTTAGTAGAAAACAGTATATTTGTCACGCAACGGTGAGGGCAATAGAAGCCATTTCATTTTTTTTTTTTGTACTACGGTATGTAGAGATACAGTACAACTAACTCGCGAACATTTGTATAATCACTTATTTGGTATTACACACATGTTGGTAGCAAAATATAACATTTCATTATCTGCACTCTTCAGAAGGTTTCTTTGCCAGGTGAAGGCCTGAGGTCACCATTTCCCGTCCCTAACTATTAGCCGCTAGTGGAGAAGGGTCGGTTAAATAGCTCTTGTATCCGTGGGGGAACGCTCGACTGTTCCAACTGCGCATTCTTTCGAAGGTTCTTCGATGTCGCCCTCTGGCCTAATGGAAGAGTGGTGCAGACATAAATTATTCAGAGGGTATATGAAGCCATTATCAAAGGCAATGCTTTTAACGGATTATTATAAAATTCGCATGACAAAATACAGCACAGCGTTCACCAAGTAGATGAGTATTCAGTTGTTGAAACATCGTGGCCACCTGTGTCGCTGTAGTGTCTGTACTACAGAATTGGACTCGGGCAAGCTTTCATAATTTAACATTAGTTTCAATTATGCCTCACATTCTTGGCCATATATAGTATAAGGCGTGATCAAAAAGTTTCGGTTTGAGGGCGCTGCTGCAGCGATATCTATGGCGTTGAATACCGAACAAACAAGTAGTTCCGTGAAGAACTATAGAGCCTATTTTCATATATCCTACTAATGTTAATTGCCACTATCAGCATACAAAATTTCAGTTTGATTGTTGAAATAGATTCGTAGATATTGAGAACGGATTAAATATTTCGGATGGTCGCCTTGTTGGACTTTATTTATGTAGGACCTAGATTTATGTACTGTTACATGAAGATTATTGTGTACGTGTAGCATTCAAACTTCAATCGCATGATTAGACCCAAGAAGTAAACACTAGATTTTAAAATTTCGCACAGCTGCCATTTTGTTGATATGGAAAAATTGAAATAAATTAGATGTCAGTGGATTAACATTCATATAAGGATGTACTGTACCAAGTTTCACTGCACTCGGATGGTTAAATTGCGAGAAACGTCCATGTGAATATTTATACTTCGCGTCGCCGCCATGTTGGATTTATGATCACCAGATTATTGAGAGTCCTATAGGTAAACTTATGTTCATATCCCCTATGAACATAAAAAATATTCAGTTTGATTACTGTAATAGATTCGTAGATATTCATAGCCGTCTAAATATTTCGGATGGTCGCCATGTTGGATTGTTAAATGTATAGGCCATAGAGTCATGTATCATTAAAGGAAAATTATTGCGTAGGTTCATTATTCAAACTTTCACTTTGATCGCATAATTACGACACAAGAAATAAATACTTAATTTTAAAATTCGCACAGCCGCCATCTTGAGGTTATGTAAACAATTGAAATAAATTAGATACCAGTGCATTACAATGTGAATAAACATTTCCTGTACCAAGTTTCAATGCGTTCGGAACATTGAATCGCGAGAAAGGTGTATTTAAATTTTCAAATTCGCTTGGCCGCCATGTTCGTTTTGTAGTTAAACAGTTTTTGAAAATCTTATAGGTGAATTTCCAGCAGTGCCCTTTATCTCCGTACAAAATTTCAGGGTGGTACCGCTAATATTATCAGAGATATAGAATGCCGGTGAAATATTTCGCACCTCCGCCATTTTGTGGTTATGTAAACAATTGAACGAAGTTAGATGTCAGTGCATTGCAAAGTGTATAAAGATATACTGTACCAAATTTTATTGCTTTTGGTTGGTTAAATCGCGAGAAACGTCTATTAAAAAGTCGCAAATTTGCTTGGCCGCCATGTTGGTTTTGTAGTTACCAGTTTTTCAAGAGTCACATAGGTGAACTTCTAGTAGTTCCCTTTATCACCGTAAAAAATTCCAGGGTGATATCGGTAATAGTTTCGGAGATATTGAATGCTGGTGAAATATTTCACACATCCGCCATGTTGGATTGGTGAGACGTAACAAAATTTGAAGGGCACGGTCGGGGTCGCCCGGATTAGTGCTATGAACTTCCCGAGATTCATTGAAATCGCTCCAGCCGTTTAGAATTTATTAGGGGGAGACACACACACACACCTCACACACACCCACACACACACGGACAAAAGGTGATCTCATAAGCCTTTTTTTTTTTTTTTTTTTTTTTTTTTTTTTTTCAAAATTGAAAATAGGCTAAAAATTCACCAGATGACTGTTTGCCTGCAGCACCCGATGCGTTTCAATGTTGAAGGCAACACATTCATGGAGACCGTTGTTTCAGGACATGAAAGCTGGTGCCACCATTGGCAACCGGAATCGGAAGTATCGACGATGCAGTGGTGTCATTCATCGTCCCCTCATCCCAAGAAGTCATCCATCCGCTAGAAAGGTGATGCTCACCCTGTTCATTAATTACCGGGGACCACTGCTCTCTTTTCAATCATTTTAAATGATCTAGTTGACTTCGTCGTTACGTTACGGCGACGTCTCGAAATGTACCGAGAATGCACTGAGGTGTGTGACGTCATAGTACCGCTTGGTGCATGTGTACTGAGTTCGCTGGTGAGCTCTGGCGTTACGAGATGGCAACGACACGGCGAGCGTGACGTCTTCCAGCCAGCTCCCTCCTTTCACCGCGCGCTCCAGCTCCCTCATGACTTGTAACTTTCTAGCATTCTGATTGTTTCTTGATCATCTAACATGTCAAGAGTCTTTGGCTTCGAGCGAAGGGAGAAGCCTCCAGCCTTTCTAGCATTTTCAGCATTTGTAGCATTTAAAATGATATAAAGTCCAGTCTTCTAGACTGACTGTCTTTTTTTTTTCAAGGAAGCTAGTGTCACTATCACTGGGGTACGGTACTGCGCATTACTGGCGAAATTACGGCGTGCAATTTAGGTGACGCGTCCAGGAACATTGCGACAAGGGGTACTGCTGCTTCATGATAACGCACGTCCCCCTACCGCAAAGGTCATAACGCAGAAGGTACGCCAACTCAAGTGGGAGACACTCGAGCATCCGCCCTATAGACCTGATCTCTCACCATGCGATTATAAGGCATTCAGTCCCATAAAAAAGGCCTTGAAGGGTTGACGATTCCTGTCGGACGAGGATGTGCAGCAGGTGGTTACGGACTTCTTCACGCAGCAGGACACAGTGTTTTACCACTCGGGGATCTTCAACCTGGTGCGTTGGTGCGATGAGTACCTCAAGGTTCACGGTGATTTTGCTGGCGACAATCCTACCGTGGCTACAGAGGAAACTAGAGATTCAATTTGATTATGTCATTGTACGGCCGTAAAACGGGTATTTGATCACTCCTTAGAGCAAATGCTATTGTTGAGGTTTGAAGATTACGACTGAGCATTTTCGGCTGTAAAATCATGTTTTGAACATACTCGCACTTAAAACTTCCGCCTTAATCACGCTGGTACAGCACCTTAGAAAGCTTTCCACGGTGGGTGAGTGGTTAACGTGTCGGTCTACTAACCTTAAGCTTGCAGGTTCGCTCCTGGCCGTGGTAAGTGAGTTCGAAAGGCGGCAAAAATTACGACACGCATGTCATACGATGTTGGCATGTCAAAGAACCCATTTGAATTCAGTAGGCAGTGTTCATAATGGCAAAATTAATCTCGGAAGTTCCCGCCAACACAAAGTTCCTCATTTCTCTACTAGAAAGCGCTATAGTGTTCAAGGAACATAGATATCTAACCTCCTTGTCTTTCATAGTGCTTCTAGGAACAACGAAATTCGGCATGCACGCTACCCTCTGGGTGTCAAATAAAAAAGCTTGTACCCGGCCCCCGAGGACATATGATATTATTAGCACCTTAGAAAAATCTCATAGTCAAGATACTCGTAATTATGATCAAACACTTTTAGTGAAGTGTAACTCCAAATCTGTGTTTTCGTCGGCTATTATTGTGCAACTATCATTTCTTACGCTATGTCGTGGACGTTATACTCAACTAAATAATTACAATAGCAATTTTAAGGGTGTAGCGATTGTATATTCTTAATCGGAAAGCAAGATAGTTATATTGATAAAACAAATATGGTAAAGCCCCAGAAACTTTCTCCTGGTTAAAGTAGCATTTAAAAATGAACTTCTATTACTGATTATTCTGACACAACCAGTCAGTTCAGGCATATATCAGACTTTTATGTGCACATTTTAATATAACAATGGAAGATGTTTATCCTGTTTGTAATAAAATGGTAAAGCACTGTAGGCTACCCTTAATTGTGATGAGAATTGCGAAGGACGTGGCCTTTGCGTTACCGCACCTAACACAATACTTCACTACTACCAATCTTGTTCAAATAGGCATAAATCCGTGATGAAAGTCATCAGTTTAACAGAAACCGCTCTTGAGTGTAGAAGTCGCAGACCACTATACTTCATGCTTTTTGTATGAAAAGCTGTTGAGAAGGCACAAGTACATAAACACTTCATGCATTCATCTGAGCCTCTCTGGTAATATATTCCGACGTCGCTTGGAAACAGACACGGGTAAGGTAGGCCTACTCCGTGAGATTAAAGGGGAAAATCGCTTTGAACAACACTTCTGAATATTAGTAGCCGCGATGAACATTTGCTCTGTTACGGTTATATGAGACTGTTTTAGTTACCTGTACCAAACAAAAGCTATCAGACGCAGGATGTGTTAAGGTTTTCATTAGACGGCAGGGTTTCACCTTTCTGCGAGACGAAAATAGTGTATGTAGCACCAATTTTCACGTTTGTTTAGCATCTCTTAGTCTTCTGTGTACGTGTACTTTGTACATCTGGAGAGCAAATATAGCTGAAAAGTAACTAGCATGAAGCTAACATATTGTGCGATAAACGTTTCTAACTAGCAATAGGCCTCTGCACGATCGTTCCATCGTATAAGATATATTCATGGCGCATACAAGGTCCAAGTCGAGGTCCCGAATATCGTCAGTAAAGCGCTTTTCGGATCACTCTAGTTCGTAAACACGATAATGTAGGACGTCGCAGTTTAGTCATTAAAGGTGACAACTATTATGCCTATAACCTACGAGACTAAGATTGCTCTGAAAGACGCCGTACACACGATTTCACACAATTTTACTAAATAAAATTTCAGTTTATAATGATTGTCCATATACTCGTATTTATAATTCCAGTATTCAGAAAGATATTTCTAATGACACCTCTGTGGATGACCTACGACAATGCGTTTACGAGGTAGACTTAGCTGAAAGACACCGTAATTTAGTGCCAGCCGACGACAATTTAACTCTTAGTGACAATAATAATAATAATAATAATAAGTATTTAATACAGACGTGTACACAGTAATCAATAAGTTCACTGATACCGTGCTAAGAGACGATTGAAATTTTATGGTCTCATCTGCCGAATGGACAACACCAGATATGCAACAAAACTGCTTGATATAATTAATTCAAAGAAGGTCAAAATCAGTTGGTTAGGAGAAATCAAACAGGACTTAAAGGAAATAAACATTACAGAAGATATCATGATGAATCGTAAGGCTTTTGGAACTCTAGTTACAAGTCACTCTTTCGCCGAAAAAGCTAAAAAGACCACTGGGAAAAAATGGACGGAGGAACGTAAGAAGGGGCACGGCGAGTTCATGAGGAGATTTTGGGAGGAGAAGAAGAGGAAAACGCCATCAGCACGAGGTAACAAGTTCAAGCCCGCTCCCTAAGTGGGCAAAACGAAGAAAGAAGAAGAATAAGTATTTAATAATAATAATAATAATAATAATAATAAGTATTTTATACAAAGCCTACTTACCAACACCGCGTTTGCAGGTCATTAAGGCCCAAAGCGTCCAAGATTGCTGCTGCCCGGCTCAAAGCCTGCAGAGGAAGGGAGGTCATGTGGTCAGCACAATGCTTCCCTCAGCCACATTTCTTGGTTTCCTGACCAGCGCCGCTACTCCCTATAGTTCCCCAATTGTCTTTACGACACTGGGTCAACGCCGTTCCAGACCTCCTGGCCAGTACTAGGAATATAACCCAGGCCGCCTGTGCGTGGAGCTAAAAAGCTGCCTCAAGATCGCAGTGGTGATCATACAAAGTCAACCAAATCTATCTACTGAAGAATGTGTACATATCGGCGATCGGCTGGTGGTTTATTTATTTTGACTGTCAAGATATTGTTTAAGGAATAAAAGGTACACACTTGTTTCCAAGCAGCGATATCTGCCATGACCGTTAATATTAACAGTATTAAATCAATGCTTGAATAATATTTGACATGGTGTCCCGTTTCACATTGACCACGCCCAATGATACTTAACTGTGTATGAGATAAAAATGTAATTGAATGTTTTAGCAGTAACATCGTAATATTAAGTGAAATATTAAATGGAGAGACCTCTATTGGGTTATTTGATATAGTAGGAGCTGAAATTATAGTATTAGGAGAAAACCCTATAGTAGGTTAGCCGGTGGTTGGCAATTTAAACTCATTTAGCCCTCCTATCACGCCAGCCATTATCTGTTAACGTCACCCGCTCTGGACACAGCGTAAAATGGAACACTGAAGGACAATTGAAAGAGAGAGAGCAATATTTAAACACAAGATAATCCAGGTATCGTCGCTCTCGAAGATGTTTTTTGTTTGTTTTTTGTTTCAACTCTCCCCCATGAATAACGAATTTGATTCCATAATAAACCGGTGTACTGTGCTCTTTCAAAGTAGGTTGGTTGGTTGGTTGGTCCTCAGATTAGGAGCTGCGACAATGCGGTCATGTAGCCCCGTGTACTTTGGGTGTGTGTAGCATCTGTCTGATAACCGGTGTTAATTGTGATGGTTGTATAAGTGTGTGTTATCTGTTTTTAATTCAAGTAAGAACTGCAGACATTCGATTTTGAAATAGTTCCAAATTTTGCTACCAAACGCCACCGTCAACGACCAACTAGTTCTGAACTTTGTTACTAGATGCCACCCCAGTCGGCTCCTGGCGACGAACGTTGGAACCTAAGAGCGTTAGTCAAATATAACCTATAATTTAGCTTCACACAAGTGTAATTGATGGAAGGTTCTTTATCAGGCCATAAATCTATGTCATAGGACCGCCTGCTTTACTTCCCCTCCGAAGGAAGGCATACTGAGGGCGTTTTAGCGCTCTTAAAAATTCCGACGACTTCGGCCGGGTTTGAACCCGCAATCTTGGGCATAGAAGCTCAGCATGCTACCAACTACGCTACCGAAGCCGCCTCTTTCAAAGTAGAAAATGTAGAGATAATCCAATAAGCAGTAGCTCAATATAGAACTGGTATCAAATAGCAACAGAGAATAAATGACCTTTCATGAACTCCAACCCACGCGCTCTAAGTCTATGTGCAAAGATAGGTCAATGATCCCGCTCTACATCCCGATGAATACAATTTAGAAAAGGCCACGCTGACAACAGCCCATTCAAAAATTTAAATAAAAGGATCATTCAGAGTAGCCTATATCGCTCTTCATGGCGGACTCCGTGCGCGTAATGGATTGAGCGGTGAACGGTCACCCCGTAGGCTACTCTAATTTACTGGCCATTACTTTCGACGCGCAGTCACGGGGGGAAAATACCACTTGAATGATCATGCCCTCCTAACAGCAAAGGTCGACTGTAGGGAAAGCTGTTCAACAATTGAGTGGGATCTGAATTAAAGTAAGTCGTACTCTAGGGAAGTAGTTGATCTTTCATTTAGGGGCTTGCGTAGAATGTTTCTGATAAACTGTATTATTGTGGTGACTGTAGTAGCAGTACATTTCTTATTCAGGCTCGGTTAGTGAAGGAGGTGACCGCGGTCCTAATTTAGGTAAGTAGATGTTTATGGATGGTTCTAATGCCTCCTCTTCCTCACCCTCCTCACGAGATGGTGAAACGTGATATATTGTGAACCAATAAGGCTAGAGACTTGTACTAGGTGTCAAATTACTCGGGCGGACACCCCCTTTTCTATGGACAACTTATTTCCACCCAAAATAAAACCTACTCCTACTAGGGGGTGAAATAGTAATTTTTTTAGTAAACATTGCTTTGCACGTATTACATGCATGCGACTTGATACTAGTATGAATTAAACTTTATTCTACATGAAAAACAAATGTACGGTTGGAAGCCAATATGAATTAACTTTTTGCTTTGTTTTTACGCATGCCCACTCATAGCTTTTGTCAGAGGGCGGGCTTTTTAAAGATGACGGCTGTAGTGTAACCTAACCTAACCCAACCCATGAGGTGTGATCAAAAAGTATTCCAAGCGACGCTTGTCGATAGGCAAACCAATAATCAAAGAGGGGCATGTCAGGCCTTGAGGCGAGAGCCCCTTTTGATTGCTCCCTGTTGATTGGTCGCTTTTGATTGATCCCTGTTGATTTGTCCCTTTGGACTGGTCCCTGTTGACTAGCCCCTGTCGACTAGCTCCTTTGGACGGGTCATTTTTGAAGGGAGTTATTTTTGATGGATCCTTTTTGACGGGTCCCTGCTGACGGGTCATTGTTGACGAGTTCCTGTGGACGGGTCATGTTGACGGGTCCCTGTTGTCGGGTCCTTTTGACTGATCCCTTTGGACCGGTCCCTTCGGACTGGTCCCTATTGACTGGCCCATGAATTTATCCAAATTGTGCCAAAGGGCTTAACTAATTTTTGTTGTTAATATCTCGCGGTCCAATAAGGCTAGGAACTAGTATGAGGTATTGTAGGACTTGGGATGAAGCCCCGTTTTAGAATGTATTTTTGAAATTTTGACAAAGGGCCTAACTACACTTTTGTTAAAATCTCGCGAACCAATCATGCTAGTGACTTTAATGAGTGGTCCTAGCAATTGGGGTGATGTCCCCCTTTGGGGGTTGAAACCACCCCCCCCCCTCCCAAATTGAAAAATCGATATCTTGGAAACTCAGAACCCTAAAATTATGTGTGATAGCTTTGAAAATAGGTCATAATATACGCTTTTAAGACGATAGGTCATTTCATCCCTAAAATAGTAAATAGTATTGTTACAGGGAAAAAAGGTATTAAACACTTAAAAATGATAAAAGAATCTAAAATCCTTTTTTATGAAAAAATAATAGGAGGGTTAAAACAAACCCCCAAAATTTAAAAATCGATATCTTGGAAACTAAGAACCCTAAAATTAAGTGTGATAGCTTTAGAAATAGGTCATGACATACGCTTATACCGCGATAGGTCATTTCACCCCTAAAACAGTGAATAGTGATTTTACAGGGAAACAAGTAGTTCCGTGAAGAACAATACAGCCTATTTTCATATATCCTACTTATATTAACTGCCACTATCAACATACAAAATTTCAGTGTGATTGCTGTAATAGATTCGTAGATAATGAGTACCAACTAAATATTTCGGATGGTCGCCATGATGGATTTTATATATGTAGGTCCTAGAGTTATGTAATGTTACATGAAGATTATTGTGTACGTGTAGCATTCAAATCCAATCGCAAGATTAGGACACAAGAAGTAATAAGGAGATTTTAAAATTTCGCACAGCTGCCATCTTGTGGTTATGGAAACAATTGAAATAAATTAGATGCCAGTGGATTAACATTCGTAAAAGGATTTACTGTACCAAGTTTCACTGCACTCGGATGGTTAAATTGCGAGAAATGTCCACGTGAACATTTATAATTCGCGTCGCCGCCATGTTGGATTTGTGATCACCAGGTTATTTAAAGTCCTATAGGTGAACTTAAGTTCATAGCCCCTATGAAGAAAAAAAATCAGTTTGATTGCTATAATAGATTCGTAGATATTCAGAGTCGTCTGAATATTTCGGATGGTCGCTATGTTGGATTGTTAAATGTATAGGCCATAGAGTCATGTACCTTTGAAGGAAAATTATTGCGTAGGGTCGTTATTCAAACTTTCACTTCGATCGCTTGATTACGACACAAGAAATAAAAACTTAATTTTAAAATTCGCACAGCCGCCATCTTGAGGTTATGTAAAAAATTGAACTAAATTAGATACCAGTGCATTACAATGTGTATAAACATTTCCTGTACCAGAGTGCATTGCGTTTGGAACATTAAATCGCGAGAGAGGTCTATTTAAAATTTTCAAATTCGCATGGCCGCCATGTTCGTTTTGTAGTTAACCGCTTTTTGAAAGTCTTATAGGTGAACTTCCAGTAGTGTCCTTTACCTTCGTATAAAATTTCAGGGTGATACAGCTAATAGTTTCAGAGATATAGCATGCAGGTGAAATATTTCGCTCATCCGCCATCTTGTGGTTATATAAACAATTGAACCAAGTTAGATGTCGGTGCATTACAATGTGTATACACATATACTGTACCAAGTTTTATTGCGTTTGGTTGTTTAAATCGCGAGAAACGTCTATTTAAAAGTCGCAAATTCGCGTGGCCGCCATGTTGGTTATGCAGTTACCAGTTTTTCAAAAGTCACATAGGTGAACTTCTAGTAGTTCTTTTTATCATCCTAATAAATTCCAGGGTGATATCCGTAATAGTTTCGGAGATATTGAATGCTGGTGAAATATTTCGCACAGCCGCCATGTTGGATTGGTGAGACGTAACAAAATTTGAAGGGCACGGTCGAGGTCGCCCGGAATAGTACAATGAACTTACCGAGTTTCATTGACATCGCTCCAGCCGTTTAGAAGTTATTAGGGGGGACACTCACACACCTCAAACACACACGGACAAAAGGTGATCTCATAAGCCTATTTTTTCAAAATTGAAAATAGACTAAAAAGGTGTTAAACACCTAAAAATGATAAATGATAACGATCTTTTGTTTTTGATGAAAAATAGTAGGCGGGAGGGGGGGGGGTGAAAACTACCCCAAAATTGAAATATCGATATCTTGGAAACTAAGAACCCTAAAATTAAGTGTGATAGCTGAACATATTTGTCATTAAATACTGTGTCACCACGATCGGTCATTTTACCCCTAAAACAATGAATGTAGATTTGACAGGGAAAAAGGGGGAACTAATAATCAGATTTGGACACATGGGGAGTTATAAGACCCAGGGTGACAATCCCTTCTTGAATGTATTATTTATTTTTTGAAAATTTGACAAAGGGCCTAACCACACGTTTTTATTCATTTATTAGCCTATTTTCAATTTTGAAAAAATAGGCTTATGAGATCAACTTTTGTCCGTGTGTGTGTGCGTGTGTGTGTGATTCGTGTGTGTGTCCCCCCCCCTCATAAAATCTAAACGGCTGGAGCGATTTCAATGAAACTCGGTAAGTTCATAGCACTATTTCGGGCGACCTCGACCGAGCCCTTCAAATTTTGTTACGTCTCACCAATCCAACATGGCGGCTGTGCGAAGTATTTCACCAGCATTCAATATCTCCGAAACGATTACCGATATTACCCTGACATCATGTATGGTGATAAAGGGAACTACTATAAGTTCACTTATGTGATCTTTGAAAACCTGGTAACTACAAAACCAACATGGTGGCCAAGCGAAGTTGCGACTTTTAAATAGACGTTTCTCACGATTTATCCAACCAAACGCAATGAAACTTGGTACAGTATATGTTTATATACATTTTAATGCACCGACAACTAACTTCGTTCATTTGTTTACATAACCACAAGATGGCGGATGTGCGAAATATTTCACCGGCATTCTGTATCTCTGAAACTATTAGCGGTATCTCCCTGAAGTTTTGTACGGAGATAAAGGGCACTACTGGAAGTCCATTTATATGACTTTAAAAACCGGTTATATACAAAACAAACATGCGGCCAAGCGAATTAGAAAGTTTGAAATAGACCTTTCTCGCGATTTAATGCTCCAAACGCACTGAAATCTGGTACAGGAAATATTTATACACATTGTAATGCACTGGTATCTAATTTAGTTCAATTGTTTACATAACCTCAAGATGGCGGCTGTGCGAATTTTAAAATTAAGTTTTTATTTCTTGTGATGTAGTCATGCGATCGAAGTGAAAGTTTTAATAATGAACCTACCCAATAATTTTCCTATAATGGTACATGACTCTATGGCCTATACATTTAACAATCCAACATGGCGACCATCCGAAATATTTAGACGGCTCTCAATATCTACGAATCTATTGTAGCAATCAAACTGAATTTTTTATTGTTCATAGGGGCTATGAACTCAAGTTCACTTATAGGACTTTAAATAACCTGGTGATCACAAATCCAACATGGCGGCGACGCGAAGTATAAATATTCACATGGACGTTTATCGCAATTTAACCATCCGAGAGCAGTGAAACTTGGTACAGTAAATCCTTATACGAATGGTAATCCACTAGCATCTAATTTATTTCAATTGTTTCCATAACCTAAAGATGGCAGCTGTGCGAAATTTTAAAATCTCCTTGTAACTTCTAGTGTCCTAATTATGCGATTGAAGTTTGAATACTACACGTACACAATAATCTGCATGTAACAGTACATAACTCTAGGACCTACATATATAAAATCCAACATGGCGACCATCCGAATTATTTAGTCGGTTCTCAATATCGACGAATCTATTACAGCAATCAAACTGAAATTGTGTATGTTGATAGTCGCAATAAGTGGGCTATATGAAAATAGGCTGTATTGTTCTTCACGGAACTACTTGTTTTTACTTTAGAATTTATTTTAACATTTTTTGTATTAGAGAGAGTACCGGTTGTGTTTAAACGAGCATATCGCTGACCACGGTGGCCATGTCCAATGGATGAATCGATATTTTGTGAATCATTGATTCAAGAGGGTCATGCGACGACTTGTTTTAAGAATATTATTTATGATTTTTCCTATGATGCATGCATTTATTTAAATATCCCAAAACGGGAAGGTTACTGATTTGAGATTTTATAAACTAATACTGGGATGTGGACACATAAGTTGTCCTAGAAATTGACATGACGCTTTCTTTTTATGGCTTATGAATTTTCCCAAGTAGATTGAAAACAACAAGGTCATGGACTTTTGTTTCTCTTAATATATTGCAAACCCATAATGTTAGAGGTTTATGGTGAGTGATGAAACATAGCTAGGTAGAGAAAGAATTATTGTAGGCTACACGTATGGTGACTGACAAGTCTTTGATCATTGAATCTTGTTTTTAAACCTGACCGCAGTACATAGGGAGTATAGGTTTCAGGCATGACATGACAAACGTTGTGCACAATAATAATAATAATAATAATAATAATAATAATAATAATAATAATAATAATAATAATAACAATAATAATAATAATAATAATAATAATTCACAAGCCATAAAAAGAAAGCGTCATGTCTAGTTCTGGGACACCATATGTGTCCTAATCCCAGTATTAGTTTATAAAATCTCAAATCAGGAACATTGCCGTTTTGGGATATTTAAATAAATGCATGCATCATAGGAAAAATCATAAGAAATATTCTAAAATAAGTCGTCGCATGACCCTCTTCAATCAATGCTTCACAAAATATCGATTCATCCATTGTACATGGCCACCGTGGTCGGCGACATGCTCGTTTAAACACAACCGGTACTGCCTCTCTCTACGAAAAAATGTTAAAATAAATTCTAAAGTTAAAAAAACTAAATTTTCAAAATGTGTGGTTAGGCCCTTTGTCAAAATTTCTAAAAATAAATACGGTAGTACATTCAAGAAGGGATTGTCACCCTGAGTCTTATAACACCTTATGTGTCCAAATCTGATTATTGGTTCCCCCCTTTCCCCTGTCAAATCTACATTCATTGTTTTAGGGGTAAAATGACCGATCGTGGTGACAGAGTATTTAATGACAAATATTTTGAGCTATCACACCTAATTTTAGGGTTCTTAGTTTCCAAGATATCAATTTTTCAATTTTGGGGTAGTTTACACTCCCCCCCCCCCCTACTATGTTTCATCAAAAACAAAAGATCATAGTTTCATTTATCATTTTTAGGTGTTTAACACATTGTTTCCTGTAAAATCACTATTCACTGTTTTACGGGTGAAATGACCTATCGTGGTATAAGCGTATGTCATGAACTATTTTTAAAGCTATCACACTTAATTTTAGTGTTCTTAGTTTCCAAGATATCGATTTTTAAATTTTGGGGGTTAGTTTTAACCCTCCTATTATTTTTTCATAAAAAAAGGATTTTAGATTCATTTATCATTTTTAAGTGTTTAATACCTTTTTTCCCTGTAACAATACTATTTACTATTTTAGGGATGAAATGACCTATCGTCGTAAAAGCGTATCTTATCACCTATTTTTAAAGCTATCACACATAACTTTAGGGTTCTTAGTTTCCAAGATATCGATTTTTCAATTTGGGAGGGGGGATAGTTGCAACCCCCAAAGGGGGACATCACCCCAATTGCTAGGACCCCTCATACAAGTCACTAGCATGAATGGTTCGCGAGATATTAACAAAAGTGTAGTTAGGCCCTTTGTCAAAATTTCAAAAATACATTCTAAAAGGGGGCTTCATCCCAAGTCCTACAATACCTCATACAAATTCCTAGCCTTATTGGACCGTGAGATATTAACAACAAAAAATTAGTTAAGCCCTTTGGCACAATTTGGATAAATTCATGGGCCAATCCATAGGGACCAGTCCAAAGGGACCGGTCCAAAGGGATCAGTCAAAAGGACTCGACAACAAAGACCCATCCACAGGCACTCGTCAACAATGACCCGTCAGCAGGGACCCATCATAAAGGACCTGTCAAAAAGGATCCATCAAAAACAACTCCCTTCAAAAAGGACCCGTCCAAAGGGGTTAGTCAACAGGGACCAGTCCAAAGGGACAAATCAACAGGGATCAATCAAAAGGGACCAATCAACAGGGAGCAATCAAAAGGAGCTTTCGCCTCAAAGCCTGACATGCCCCTCTTTGATTATTGTTTTGCCTATCGACAAGCGTTGCTTGGAATACTTTTTGATCGCCCCTCATGGGTTGGGTTAGGTTAGGTTAGGTTACACTACAGCCGCCATCTTTAAATAGCCCGCCCTATTACAAAAGCTGTGAGTGGGCATGCATAAAAACAAAACAAAAAGTTAATTCATATTGGCTTCACTTGTTTTTCATGTAGAACAAAGTTTAATTCATACTAGTATCGAATCGCATGCATGTAATACGTGCAAAGCAATGTTTACTAAAAAATTACTATTTCACCCCCTAGTAGGGTAGGATTTCTTTTGGGGTGGAAATAACTTGTCCATAGGAAAGGGGGTGTCCGCCCGAGTAATTTTACACCTAATACAAGTCTCTAGCCTTATTGGTTCACAAGATATCATGTTTCACCATCTCGTGAGGAGGGTGAGGAGGAGGAGGCAGTAGAACCATCCAAAAACATCTACTTAGGTACCATTTCAGCATTTGTCTCGATTGGAAGTGGGAAACCACAGGAAATCATTTAAGGATAAAAAATATCGGTTTAACTATCGGATAAGAAACAAGTAGTTCCGTGAAGAACTAAACAGCCTATTTTCATATATACTGCTCAAAAAAATTTAAGCACCACTTTTTTCAAAGGCCACCAAATTTTGAAATGTTGACCTACAATCTCGAAATCTCAGTATGACGTTTGTCCTGACGCCTACCAAGCATATGCTTCAGCACAACTCCCCAACTTGAGTAGTTTCGGGGTAGCACCCCGAAAACCAGCCCATTTTCGAAAACCGCAAATTGAAGTTTGCGAAAAACGCTGCAGGACTTGTCGCAGGTTGCCAAAGCAGTCGAAAATGAATGAGTCTTGCTCTTAAAGGTTCCACAAACACGTAGAAATCGTTACATTTGACGTTTGGGTATTTTCAACCCCCTTCATCATCCCCTAAACATGGACTACCATTGGGGGCGTCTGAGAAGGTACCGGGTGTGTTGCATAGGCAACCCACATCACGTCCGTGCGTGTGGGTTGCCTATGATCGGCAATATGTTACAAAGTTTGTTAATGAGAGAAAAATGACGTGATGTGGGTTGCCTATGCATTGGTGTACTTACTAGAGGCTGTTAACTTTTTTGAAAATTTTTGGTCCCGTTTCCCACCCTACCGATGAATTTCCATCCAACCTGCTGTTTTGGGCTCCATTGCAGGCCATAAGCTTCATTTCCATCGAACTCTGAAAACTCTGCCATGACGCGTTACGCGTCCAGACAGGGAGGGTTGGGGGTGCAAAAATTTCGAATTTCGGGGACGGAATGTCAATCATCGATCGGAAGGGGTTGATTTCGTGTCACCACTACTTCTAAGGACCTTTACAGCCGTTTCAGCGATTAAGACCTCGTTTCAGCCCTTAAAAAGGGCCTGATTCGAAAAATCATACAAATGGGGGTTGCAGGGGAAGGGGTGGTGACAAAGGCACAGCTCCTTTTTTGAAACGGTAGGGGAAGACCCCCGCATTCACAGCACTGATAATCATCTCGATTAAAACCTTCCTTAGGGGTGAATCGAGAGGGGGTGGTTTGGTCCCATGCCAGTTGAGGGTGTTAGGGGGTGTGGACATTGCCGGAGGCCTTAAGAACTTACTGCAATCAGCAACTGAGGACGGTGTGCAGGTTGTCAGATGGTTAAACACACCCGGTACCTTCTCAGACGTCCCCAATGGTAGTCCATGTTTAGGGGATGATGAAGGGGGTTGAAAATGCCCAAACGTCAAATGTAACGATTTCTACGTGTTTGTGGAACTTTTAAGAGCAAGACTCATTCATTTTCGACTGCTTTGGCAACCTGCGACAAGTCCTGCTGCGTTTTTCGCAAACTTCAATTTACGGTTTTCGAAGATGGGCTGGTTTTCTGGGTGCTACCCCGAAACTACTCAAGTTGGGGAGTTGTGCTGAAGCATATGCTTGGTAGGCGTCAGGACAAACGTCATACTGAGATTTCGAGCTTGTAGGTCAACATTTCAAAATTTGGTGGCCTTTGAAAAAAGTGGTGCTTTAATTTTTTTGAGCAGTATATTATATCGGCCTTTCCAATTATAACTTTCCCTCCTATTATGGTGTTTGAAGCCATCGAAATTTGATGTTCTTCAGTCGGTCAACACGATTGTACCCAATTGTGATGGGTTATTCTTTAATCCTGAAAACAAAATTACATGAGATTAATAAATACACTTGGATGACCAGTTTCGATCGTCAAGCGATCATCATCAGATCTATTTCACTTAGGCTATTAAATCTATGTCTCAAAGTATGCGTGATCATATTAACAATATGTACACTTATTTAGTTGCAGTAGTAGTTAAAACAATGCAACTAGTCAATATTTGTTAGTTATAGTATCTTATCTTTTTATATAATACGCTAAGGTGTATGTTTCACAAAACTCAATCTCCTAAACCAGAGGGAGTTAGAGGCTGAGGTTTGTGCCAAAATCTTCCAAATCGGCTCAATAGTACAGGAAAAATCTTGCATTATTTGAAAAGTCAACGGAAATATATGTATTTGTTTAAAAAGTGCTATCAAAAAATAAACAAGACGATAGCCCCTGGCAGAACTGTATCGCGTCCAGCCCGTAAAACACTAGTGCCGGGTGGGTAGTCTGTACACATGGGGCGAAACGAATATTAAAACAGACTTTCCCGCAACAGTGACGAATTGCACTCTGATTTCATAAATAACGACAATTTTTTAAAAAGTGCGTACATTAAACAAATATGCATAACAGTAAAGCCGGGCGGGTATGTATAAACATGCGAGATATCTCGCACAGGGCCCCTAGTATGTGATAATTTGTTAAGATACTGAAAGTGGTGATTCAACTCCGAAATTTCTTGCTGAGTGTGAGTATTTGTTAAATGTTAAATGGTCTGTTCAGATTGTATTGTCTAGGCTACATAGCTGGTTGAGTCGCACGCAGTTAGGATGAGAGCAGTTGACCAAACACAATTGGGTACAATCGTGTTGACCGACTGAAAAACATAAAATTTCGATCACTCTCGTATTAAAAGGATTTTTCATGTCTTGTACCATACTAAATAGTTTTGGTACACGATATATGTTTTGATACAGTATAGAGCAAGAAAATCAAACTCAATATCCTTATGTTGTAGTCATTTTAGACAAGAAACGTAAAAATAATATTTTAAGAAAGCAGAATCATCTGTTTTAAATCAAAGCTTTCATCATTCCTCAAGATAACTCACGTCAACACACCTCCAGCACTGGGAAATATGTTTCCAAAGTTACACGCTTTTACAGGCTTTTAACGCTAAGTAATTGTGTGCAGGTGTATCGAGCGGCAGGTTCAAGAGAACACAGTAAAACTTGCCCCTCTTCAGATATGATAATCCATAATTTACGATGTCTGTAATAGAAATTTGGGGTATATAACCATGGTGTTTTACCACTTAAAACAATCTCCATCAACACCAAAACGTTGAGAAAGTATGTCCAAGAATATATCGCTCTTGTTAAGGAAAAACTACTTAACAGAGTTTTATTCACAAAGTCAAAGAATACCAAACTTGAGATCATGCAATTCAGGAGCTGGGAGGAGAAAGGGTGAATCTGCAATAAGATTACATACAATAGTCACCCTTTCAGTTGGTCAGAGAAAGAGCGAATCTGCATTAAGATTACATACAATAATCGCCCTTTCAGTTGGTAGGAGAAAGAGCGAATCTGCAATAAGATTACATACAATATTCGCCCTTTCAGTTGGTAGGAGAAAGAGCGAATCTGCAATAAGATTACATACAATAATCGCCCTTTTAGTTGGTAGGAGAAAGAGCGAATCTGCAATTAGCTTCGACGAAGATTGATAGAAGAGTAATTTTATGGATCCAAGAATTTTTGACGGGTCGTTCCCAGAAAGTGAAAGTCGAAGGCGTATTCTCGGATGAAATTACCGTAACGTCGGGTATCCCTCAGGGCAGCGTAATCGGAACTTTGTTGTTTTTGGCGTTTATAAATGACTTACCAAATGGAATTCGCAGTGACTGTCGATTGTTTGCGGATGATTGTGTAATATATCGAAAGATACACGACTCACAAGACAATGCAGTGCTGCAAGAGGACCTGAACCTGGTCTATAAGTGGGCGATTGTAAATAAAATGAAAATAAACACAAGAAAATGTAGTCTCTTAAAAATAGGGAAAGTGCGAAGGCAGGATTTTCAATATAACATTGGCTCGGAAATACTTGTAGAAGAAGATTCTTGCAAATATTTGGGCGTTCACGTAAGGAATGATATGAAATGGAGTAGTCAAGTAGGATGTGTAGTTTCAAAAGCTAACAAATCCCTGCACTTTGTAATGAGGGTATTAAAAGGAAGTAGTACCTCTACTAAAGAATTAGGCTATTTGTCACTTGTAAGACCTATTCTGGAATATGCCTCGGCGGTTTGGGATCCATATCAAGTAGGGCTCATCAATGAGTTGGAAATGGTACAAAGAAAGGCCGCTAGATTTGTGCTCAGTGACTAATCCCAGGAGCAGTGTGAGCCGTATGTTAAAGAAACTTGGGTGGGAATCACTGGAGGCTAGGAGGATGAAATCTAGACTCTACGCTATGTACAACACGTATACAAATCAACCAGCATGGGGTGAGCTTAGCAAACGATTGGGAAAGCCCACTTACATGGGTAGGAGCGATCATCCTTTCAAAGTTACGGGCCGACCACAGCGAACAAATTATGGTAAATATTCTTTTGTAAACCGTGCCATTGACAACTGGAACTCTCTACCTGCCGCAGTCTTAGAGCCTTTTCCCAAACATATAGGTGTGTTTAAGAAAAGACTGACTATTTGCGTAAATACTCCAGTTTAATTGTTGTATAATTGTTATTGAATTGTTATGTATAATTATGTATTGATGTGTATAATTATGTATTGTTATGTATAATTATGTATTTGTTATGTATATCCAATTTGCCACCGGGGGACACCCCCCCCCCCCCCATTGCAAATAAATGAATGAATGAATGAATGAATAAGATTACATACAATATTCGCTCTTTCAGCTGGGAGGCAAATGGGCGAATACAGCTCCTGAAATATTAAATGTTTGGTAGGTAATTGTCATAACCTTGTTTGTGCAAGAGGTTTTAAGGGTTTAAGTTGATTCTGAATACTCATAATTTCAGTATCGATAATTATTACTTCTTCCGCGTGATAGAATCTTTCTGGAAAGAGTCATGGGAGTTAATTTTTAGAAAAGTCAAATGAACGGGCTCTATGATTTACGGAAAGTAAGCTACAGAATTTAGTGCCATTATATAACGATTACTATCAAAGCCCATCATACGAATCTTATCTTCAATCGCCTTACTAAGATACGAGAAATACAAAATAAGGTTTTAAAATCATGAACTGACGCCATCTCAAATTTTTAAAAGCCTATGCACATCATTAGATGTTTCTATATTGTACTCTGAATAAAGATTCTCTGTGATAAATTTCATTGCACTCGAGAGATTAGATCGCCAGAAAAGTTATTTTAAATATTTAAAAACCACTGGGCCTGCATGTTGTGTTTGTGTTTCTCAGGATTTGGAAAGTCACATATTTATCCTTACTTAACATACGCCCTCTAACACCATACAAAATTGCAGTTTGATTCGGAGATATTGAGAACCAGTAAAATACATGACATGGACGCCATGTTGGATTGTTTTATAGCATTTTATGTATGCTATACAATTATATGCCGGCAGATGAATATTATAATCGTGACTCGTTACATCAACCTACATTTCTATCGCTTGTTTAGGACTCGGGAAATAAAAACGTGATTTTAAACATTTTGCTGTATCTTGATAGATTCGTTGATATTGAGAACCATCAAAATATTTCGGATGGTCACCATACTGGATTGTTCTAAATGTAGACCATACAATTATGTATCATTAGATGAAGAGTATTGCGTAGGTTCAGTATTGAAACGTTAACTTCGGTCGCATGATAAAGATACAGATAATAATAACTTAATTTTAAAATTTCGCACTGCCGCCACTGTGAGTTTGTGAGCACAATTTAATTAAATTAGATACCAGTAGATTAACTCTTGTATAGACATGTAGGGTGTTAGGTTTCAATGCACTCGGTTCATTAAACCTCGAGAAAATGCCAATTAAATATTTTAAATTAGATTGCCGCCATTTTGGTTTTGTGCTTAACATGTTTTTTAAGCTTTAAATAGCTGAACGTACCTTAGTATCCTCTATCACCATACAAAATTCGTGATGATATCAGTAATAGTTTCGGAGATACAGAATGCCGGTGAAATATTTCACGTGGCGACCATGTTGGATTGGTGAAAAGAATTTAAATTTGAAGGGCACGGTTGGGGTCGGCCGAAATAGTACTATATCCTTACTGAGTTTCATTTGAATCGCTCTATCTGTTTAGATTTTATTAGTGGTGGGACACACTCACGGACAAAAGGTAATCTCATAAGCCTATTTTACATATGATGGAAAAGGCTAAAAAATAAGAAATAAGTAAACTAAAAACATAAAAATAAGTCAACTAAAACAGTAAAGATATAATTTTTTTTAAATTGGTTTTACGTCCCTTTTAACTACCCTGGCTTTTTAGAGACGCCGGGGTGCCGGAATTTTGCCCCGAAAGGGATCTTTAACGTGCCAGTAAATGTACTGACACGGCTCCCTCGCATTTGCGCACCCTCAAATGCCAGCTGATTGCGTCAGGTTTCGAACGTTACCCCTGAGCCACGCGGCCAGACTAAAGATATAAAAATAAAATTTAAAATAACATATAAAAAATTAAATCAAATAAATTTAAAATAAAAATTAATTTAATTAATTAATTAACAAATAAATAAATAAACGATGGTTGGCTGGTTCCTCAGTTTAGGGGCTGCGACAACACTGACATGTAGTCCCGTGTACTTTGGGTGTGTGTAGAATCTGTCTGAAAACCGGTGTTAATTGTGATGGCTGTATTAGTGTGTGTTATCTGTGATTCAGGTAAGGACTGGAGACTATCAATTCCTACTATTGCTACCAAATGCTACCGTCAACGACACCTAGCCGGGAACTTGGCTACTAGATGCCACCGCAACCAGCACCTGGCGATGAATGTTGGAACTAATAGAGCATTGATTAAATCTAACCTACGAATTTAGCTTCACACAATATTGTAGTTAAATAAATGATAGACATGTGGTCTCTGGATAGGCCTAGTGCAGGTTCGTGGATGTCCTACACGTCGTGTTGAGGATGAAACGATTGATGGAGAGGAACACCAGTTCCTGAGCCAGAGGAATTGAAATGAACTAGGAACCTTTCAGACCGAAGGCAAACGTCCCATTATACCCATAGACACTCCTCAAATAGGCTATATCTTGTTTATTGGGCTAGATTAACATTAACGTCAGGCATGCCCAAACGGACTTGCTCGTTTCAACACTGAATATTTCAAGCTGTAAACTAACCCTCACTATTACAGCCAAAACATCTCCTCTCGCACAATACAGCCAACATTTTTGCTGGCTGAGATGAGAGATAGAACACAAAGCATGCATAATTCTTCATTAAGATTAAAAAGACTAAATTGAAGTTGCTTGTGGAATGCATAAACTGTCTCCCCACTCTCTTCATACAGTACTATATCTATTCTGTTGCGCTGACTGTATGAGTGTATGTCTAACAATTATTATTATTATTCCCGTGTCTGCGGGGTTGGAAATAAGGCAAGATTAACTTCTATATATAGATAATAGTTCTTACGCCAACCTAGAAGGAGTTGAGAGATTGATGAAAATTAAATTGGGTAAGGATTTGGAAGGAAGCATTCGTGACCTATTAGAATGTACCGACATTCGCCTGGGATTGTAATTGTGAAACCTCGAATAACTATTTCAAGGATGACCGACTGAAGGATTCGAATCCACTCGACTACCGATTCCGGAGATAGCGTGACCCCATAACTGTAATATCAACAATGACTGTCATAGTTGTGATGATGTCAAAGAGCTAAGAAAGGCGTAGTAGAATAATGTGATATTCAAATAATATGATCCTCGCTCTACCAAATATTAATACAAGTATATTACGGTAATTGGAAATTCACCCGAATAGTAGACAATAAACAAAGAGGTAGAAAAATATGGCCGGATGTCTCTTCAATCCAATTCTATCAGCATAAATTCCCATTTTGTGATCGGGCGTGATGGCGCAGCGTTAAGCTGCTTGATTCCTACCAAGATGGACCGGGTGTAGTGTGTAATGTCACGTAGGTAGGTTTGAGTTCTCCACGTAAACAGGAATCCTCGTGGCTTATGAAGACGATATTAATGGCCACGTAGAAATAGTTAGTGATTGAGGTTTTAAGGGGCGGAACAGTGAGGTCATCTGCCCCTCACGTATAAATAAGAGCTTCCTCCCTTCGAATAGTATTATTATTAGAAGTATTATAATTATTAATGGGAACGTGACCATAGTGGCAGGTGGACCGCTAGGCTCATCAAGTAGCTGAAGCCATGGTTGTCGAGGAAACATGGTGAGGTTAATTATTAATAATAATAATGTTTCTCTCTGTCAATGGTTATTATGAAGCACACCTCCATCGAATGGGAATATCACAGAGTTCACGTTGTCGTTATTGTGGTGATCAATGGGATGGCGTTCAGCACTCGTTCTTTGCATGTTTGAGGTGGGGAAATCTTCGAAGACTTCTGGAGACAAAAGTTGGAGTCATTACACCAGACAATGTGGTGGATAAAATGCTCAGCAGCAAAGAGAGTTGGGCACAGATTGCTGTCTACATCTCTGAGCTACTAAAAACAAAAAAGGAGGAGGAACCGAGAAGATTGGTTGTTGAAGATAGTGAGTATGATGAGTAATTTCATTATCATCAAGTAAAATGAAATTGACTGAGACCTAGGGTCGTAACAGTGGCTCCACCCTGAAGTAAGGCTGGACAGGCAGTACCGGGGTGGCCTTACGCTAAGTATAGGGTTCATGGGGTTTTAGTAGGTAATAATTCTGAACAGTTGTAAGTCCGGAAGCTTGCATTCTGTCTGTTGAAGATTTCCCCTCGGTTTTCCTAAGATAAAAATAAAAATATATTATTATTATAGTTATTATTATTATTATTGACTCCTCTATTATGGCAAATTTAGGGCTCTTGGCCCTCTCTTACACTTAACCACACACAATGCAACTTATTACATGTAATAATAATTACATGTAATACACACATATCATATAACCTAAGTAAAAACCTAAACATAAAAATTGATATGGCAATGAGCCTGACATGTTATAACAATACCTAAACAATATAAAATTACATAATACAAATTTATGAATTGTTAACGAATTTTTACTCTAGTAATTTACGCACACAATCGTACATATTCTATCGCCCCGGGGGTCATGGTTTGATTCCTGGCCCTGCTAAGAAATTTTAATTCTGATCTAAAGGTTAGAATGGGGTACAATCAGCCCCCAGAGGCAAAACTGAGGAGAAGAAGGTTCTATTCCCACCTCAGCCAGCTAGGAATTGGGTTTCCATGGTTTCCCACTTCTACTCCAGGCAAATGCCGGGATGGTTGCTAACTTAAGACCACTGCCGCCCCCTTCCCAATACTCACCTGAATTACAAATACACAAACTAATACAGTCATCATAATAACTCAGGTTGCAAACACATTTGCCATTGAAAACAAATGTTTTTAAATATCCGTATTGATGTTAGAATTAAAAGTTTAAAATTATACGCCAAATCAATAAATAAACAACTATATATTTTATATATTTGGACATGTTTCGACCTTCAATAAGGTCATCTTCAGCTTAAACTGAAAGTCAATTAAGAATTGAAAACTAAAATAGCATATATGACTTAAAACTAAATTAGAAATGAGACATTAATGATAATAATTGTAATAAATAAAATATAGTAATAAAATGGATATCCTTACAAATGCAGTATTAATTAAATAAATATAAGATTGGCCTTTTAACAATAATTTTAGAAAAAGTAGTTAGAAAATAAGAACTATTAATGGTGAGTGTAAAATGTTAAGCTTTAAAATGTTTTATCAAAATATACAAACAAAATATTTTAGAAAAATCAAGTTCTAAAATCAATAAAATAATTCAATTCGGCGCTTGATTAAATAAGTTGAATCCTCTTCAATACGGAGTTTATTAACAATTTTGAATAGGTGCGAACAGTATTATGATGAGATGAATTAACCTTGTTTTATGGGATGGAGAAATTCGGAAATTCGTATAAGAATTTGAGTTGAAATGCCCAATGTGGTATTCTTGAAATGGAATTAAGGTATCAGATGTTCTTCTTTAAATTTGCCTAACAGTGTTAGGTTATGTATTTTCCGCTTTAATGCAACCGTCGTATTGAAATTCTCCCGTAGTATGTAATGCATACATCCCATACAACAAGGTTAATTCATGTCATCGTAATCCTGTTTGGCACCTATTTAAAATTGTTAATAAACTCCGTATTGAAGGGCATTCAACTTATTTAATCAAGCGCCGAATTGAATTATTTTGTTGATTTTAGAACTTGATTTTTCTAAATTATTTTGTTTGTATATTTTGATAAAACATTTTAAAGCTTAACATTTTTACACTCACCGTTAATAGTTCTTATTTTCTAACTACTTTTTCTAAAATTATTGTAAAAAGGCCAATCTTATATTTATTTAATTAATACTGCATTTCTAAGGATATCCATTTTATTACTATATTTTATTAATTACAATTATTATCATTAATTTTTCATTTCCAATTTAGTTTTAAGTCATATATGCTATTTTAGTTTTCAATTCTTAATTGACTTTCTATTTAAGCTGAAGATGACCTCATTGAAAGTCGAAACATGTCCAAATATATACAATATATAGTTGTTTATGAATTGATTTGGCGTATAATTTTAAACGTTTAATATAACTCGTGTTATCATACAACAATTTTATACACACACAAGTACACGGGTTTAGTGACCACGATCTCTAAGCCCCTCACATGAAACATCTTATTTTCAAGCTGAGAGGTATAACGGACTGGTAAATCTTGAATGGGGGAAATGGTGAGTAAACTTCCTTGGATGTATAAATAACATGCTCATCCCAATTTAATGTTTCATTTAGTGTGACACAGAGACTTTTTACAGACTTAGAGAATGGGATAGCAACTCCATTAGGTTGAATTATGGGAAGTAGTCTACTGTCCAACAAACAAACAAAAAACAATTTATTCTAACCTGTTGTGATGGCTTGTGTTTTAATTGGGTTGATGGCAAAGGAATTTTCAGCAGTATAGCTCCATTTTGTCCCAATCCCCCCGTTATCCGGCGTAACGCCAGACGGTGCGCTAAACCTCCATTTGCGATTTCTAGTCGCGGCGACAAAAAAATAAAAAATCGTTATCGCTGAAAATCTACAAGGAGCACACACCGCGAAACACTGAAAATTACTGTACCTCGTTTCGGGATAGAGTCAAACACCTGAAGAAGTGCGTCACAAGCCATCTTCCTTCGATTCAAATAATTTTCAGTTATTCTTGAGCAGGTTTCGGTCGATATGGACGTAATTTTAAGTCTGTCACTTAGGTTTCTGACAGTGTTCTCTTTGGAGGTGGTTCTCGTCCGAATCGTAGCTGGAAGTTCGTACGCACCTGTTCCAACGTTTTGCCTGTTCAGCTATTATTTGTACTTGATTTCGAAAAGAAATCCGTCACATATTGATGGGGAGGCGGGTGACGGGACTTTGTGCTGACCTTATCGATAAATCATTATGAGAAGCTTTCCAATGGATGTCATTGGAACTGGTTGTTGGTCGCTCTTTTACTTAAGGTAAAAATGTTTAGTAAGTCGCGGAAGCATTGTCATTGGCTGCATCCAATAATGAGTCAAATATTATCTCAAGGCCAATTTAACTTGTTAAATATTTATGCGATTACGCCGCGAAGTACCCTAATAAGTACATCAGTGTCAATCACTGTTAATATTAGTCAATCACCTTCAGTAGAATCGTTGTCGGACTTTTTGACAGCACGTATTTTCAGTGTTTTACATAGTCACCAAAACAAGACTCAGTCAGAACTGACACTAAACTATCGCCAGTGGATGCGCGTCCATGTCGTTCTATGTGACTCATTGGGAAAATTGATACCGGTTGCTATTTCTCAATCGCTGTGATTTTTAGGCACAAGTGTGTGTCCCTGTATTGAGCTTTATTTTATTATTAATGCGTGATTTTTAGCACGGTTTCTTGTCTGTCTGTTCAGTACAAAGTTTGCAAACCATTTTAAAGTAACTTTCCGATGAGCTAGAGACAGAATGTTTGTCGCCGGATATGTTGAAATTTTGCAAAACACTCACATTTACTGCACTAAAAGAACAGGTCAATCGCTGTGTTGGTACAAAAGCAGTTAAAGTTGGCGCATTGACCGGTATGATGGCAAGACTTGTCGGTGGAACAACGCTGCACACATCATTAAAATTACCAGTTGAAAATGATGGAAATATGGTAGGAAATTTGCCACCACTCACTGGTAACTATTTTAAGGTCTTTCGAAATCAATGGAAGGACGTCGAATTCCTGTTCATCGATGAGATTTCCATGGTTATATATGAAATGTTCAATTGCCACCTAATAGAGAAGCACCCTGCAAGTTGTTTTCCGGCAACTCATTTGTGGAGGCTCATCAGCCTTGTGGAGTCACGGAGAACATGCGACAACAAGGCAACACAACATTTACCGATTTTTTTAATGCTCTACACGTCGGTGAGTTGAAAGCCCCACATTTTGCTCTATTTTTGTCAAACGTGTTGACAGAGGAATCTGGCGATTTTGATTTGGATAAAGCCATTCGTATATACTGTATGCCACTCGTGCATAAGTTGATGCACACAACACAGCCGTCTAAAAAGAAATATCGAGCCAAAGGAGTGCGCATTTTTAGAATTCAGGCTCAGGATGTGCTAGTGAATGCGATAGGAAATGCCAACAATATAAACATGGACAATACTGTGTCAGGCGATATCAATAAGACTGGAGGATTACAAACTGAGTTAGAAATTGTTAACGGATCGAGAGTTGGTTGGTTGGTTCCTTAGTTTAGGGACTGCGACAACGCGGTCATGTAGCCCCGTGTACTCTGGGCGTGTGTAGAATTTGCCTGATAACCGGTGTTAATTGTGATGGCTGTATGAGTGTGTGTTATCTGTTTTAATTCAAGTAAGGACTGCAGACAATAATTCCTAGTAGTTCCTACTTTTGCTTCCAAATGCTACCATCCGGTGTTCCCTGTCAATATTTCATTCCAGCAACACTCTCCACTCTCATTTCATTTCATCTGTAATTCAGTTAATCATTGCCCCAGGGGAGTTCGACAGACTTCGGCAGCCAGCACAGTTCATATCCTCGCCGCTAGATGGGGGCTTCATTCATTCCATTCCTGACCCGGTCGGTCGACTGGAAGCAAGCTGTGGATTTTCATTACTGTGTTGACTGACTGAACAGCAATTCTTTAATTAGATTAACTATACTGATCACGTGACACCAGCCGAGCGTAGATCTATTCGTGTGGCTGATAAGCTGTACAATTGCATTAATTGTTGTAGTACAGTTAAGTATATTTCTGGCTAGCATTGGAGTAGGCGTCTCGGAACTTGAAACCCCGCAGCCACCAATCCACGTTCCACTAATTGTGAGCTCCTTGGGGAGGTCTAAGTGTGTTCGATTACGGAGGTGGTTCATCAAAACTTTGGCTGAGCTGTAGCCTTGCGTGCTACAGCAGCCAAGTGCCGTGTCTTGAGGTGTAAAAACACGGTCCTATCGATCGTGAACGTTATCTCTCATTTATAGAGCTGCGCCCGCATTGGGGCTGACAGAGATAACCTGCCTGCACTTAGTAATGATATACTACCGCAACTCACTTGATCGAGTCATATTAGATTATCTTCAGCATGAAGAAAAACTACTTGTTTATTGTTATAGGCCTACTCTCACCAGGATTTAGGCCTGGGCGTAACAAGTTAACTCTGGTAGGGTCTACTACCCGATCGGATTGTAATAAGCAGAGGATACTCTTGGAAGGTACTCTATACGAATGGTGGTTAAAGAATCGCCTAAAACTAATATTAATCCTCTATTTAAAGGGATTGAAAAGACGTGGAACAGGGAGTCAGCGCGTGGAAATTGAAGGCTGGCGGTTGCCTGTTCGCTTCGACAAGGGGAGCGTGTGGACGGCTACCTTCCATTTCCACGCGCTGACTCCCTGTTCCGCGTGTTTTCAGTCGCTTTAATTAGAATTTCTTATGGTCTGTTTCATTCTCATCTGGTTTATGGCCGCATCTCTCACAAGAGTTACATTAAAGGAATTAGGTCTAGTCAGGTTAGAAGGTTCACCAACATTTTCCATTGGCACAGGATTATCGGTCGCACGATTAGCACTGGTCACACTGGCCTCAGATCTGGTAATCCAGTCTACAATGTTATCGGGATTGCTATGAGTTCCAACGTACGTCGCTAGTTGCTGGTTGCGGTGGCATCTTGTAGCCAAGTTCGCAGCTAGGTGTCGTTGATGGTATCATTTGCTAGCAAAAGTAGGAACAGTAGTAGGACCGTCTGCAGTCCTTAACCGAAATACAAATAACACACACTAATACAGCCATCACAATTAACACCGGTTATCTATAAATCTACAGGGTGTATCCGTGATGATGTTACAAACTTTCAGGGATGATGGAGGATGGCAAATGGATCAATGTGAGATGTGGAACCATAGTACGGAAACGATCGAGTCACAAGTTATAAGCAAAATGCTACCCATTTAATATCGTATCACAAGCTGCTACATTTACAAGAACTGTTCAAAATGGCGTCCCACTGAGTCAATGCAGGCATAGCATCGTCGCTCAATGTCTGTCGCAACTGTTCGAATATCCCCGGTGTCGTTTGAACAGTTGGAATAGGCATCTCGGAACTTGAAACCCCGCAGCCATCTATCCAACGAGAATTCTTGTCAGGAGATCATCTTCCGTCTCGACAGGTGTCTCATACACATGGCCTGCAGGACGAAATTCCACCACCCCAGCCCAGCATCTGTTAAGAACTAGAATTGAGGACGGACGTTAAACAACTGCGATTATTAATAACTGTTGACTCGACTTTTTCCGGACTATGAGTCCTCATTTCAAATGAGTCCATTTGCCTTCCTCCATCATCCTTGAAAGTTTGTAGCATCATCACGGATACACCCTGTTTATGCCAGTGAAACAAAGGAAGTTTAAAGTAATATTTTCATCCATCAGAAGAGAGCAATCCGTGTTATGTTCGGTTTACGCCCTCTGACATCTTGTAGGGACTATGTAAAAAAATCCGAATAATGATAATTATTACTATCATTGTAGGCTACTTACTCAATAGTTCTACGTATATTAAGAGACAAATTCTAACTGGAATGCTAATATTGTAAAAATGTTGATCTACTTTCATACAACACTAAAAACAAAATGGATGTTCACTGTCAATATTATAGAAAAGCTTTCAGTATACTGCCTCCATATATTTTAAATCGTTACCCCCAACTCCTAGAAATGTCAGAACCATTTCCACATTAAAATTTTAAGAAAATAAAAATGACTCGCAGACAAGGCAATGTATTCCGTAGAAGATAATAATACTGTATTATTGGTTTTACGCCCCTTTGAACTACTCTGGCTTTTAGAGACGCCGGAGTGCCAGATTTTGCTCCGAAGAGGATCTACTAACACGGCTCCCTCGCATTTGCGCACCCGCAAATGCCAGCTGACTGCTCCAGGATTCGATCCTGCAACCTTGAGCTCAGCAGGCGAGAAAGTTACCGCTGAGCCACGCAGGAAGATTTTAGTTTTACGTGACCGTTAATCATGTGATCATGAGCATCGGGAATCCGAATCTCAAGACATGGCATTATACTTCGAAAATCTCACATGCAATGACCGGGATTCGAACCCGGTCCACCTTGGTGAGAGGCCAACAGCTTGACCGCTGCGCCACCACGGCCCATTCCGTAGAACACAATGTGCACTGATATATCATGAGTGTTTGCTTTTGTATATTGAACATTGTATTTTCCTGCATTCCTGTAATCATTTATTTTATGTTTTGGTGACTCCCACAATGTATATTAACATATTACCATGGAATGTAGAGATTTGAAGCCATCCTTATTTCAGTGTTGCCTATACAAATATGCATTTTTGTAGCTTTTCAGTCGCTCAACACGATTGCGCCCGATGGGTGGGGTACAAGATATAAATACATAAATGCATTCCTAGAAAAATACATGTAGTAGTTAATAATCACAATTAAATTAAATTGGGCAATTTAGAATTCACGTTTCGACCCTCAAGTGGCCATCATCAGATTCTGATCACTGTGTTCAAATTTTAAATTTGTCACTAATGTAACCATAGGGTGCGGCGGATGCATAAATGGCCTACGATAGTAATTAAAACAGTTCCGAAAATCCATAACATACACTTTCATAAGTCAATTCATCCTCATTCAGTTTATTTCAGGTACAACGATAGCTTGTCAAAACTTCAATAGTGCGTGTAGATTGACATGTGAACGACAGAAGGCAAGTTAGATCGTCGCTTAAGTAGTGTTGGGGAGGACACTGAGTCAACAGCGTAGTGAGAAGCCCCAACACCGGATAAATGTACATAATAATTATTTTCTGGTGCATGCCAAAACTTGTTAATTAGTATATTATTGCTACAGTGTATACACGTGCATGTACACCGTCACTCACGTCATTCACAACAACCTAACGTGAGACTTGATTCAAAGCGAATCATAATCTAGTTCACCTAACAATACTACTGTACTATAGTAGTGAATTTACATTAGTGAAAAAAAAATTGAACACAGTGATGAGGACCTGAAGATGGTCACTTGAGGGTCGAAACGCGTGGGCTAATCCTAAATTGTCCAATTTAATTGTAAGTATTAACTAATACATGTTTTTTTTTCATGAGTGTATTTACATACTTATATCTTGTACCCCGCCCAATCAATGGGCACAATCGTGTTGACCGACTGATAAGCTACAAAAAGTCAATATCACCATAAAAATGAATGAATGGAAGCTTAATGTTAATTTTAGCAGACTTTTACCACCATTTATTGATGTACCTGCCAATTAAAATCTGATCGAGGGGAAGCAAACGCTACCAGAGCTCCTTTGTAAGAGTTTTATAATCCTCGACGCAGTACAACTCCCGTAATTCGACATAAAAAGATGCGATCTCTACGAGTGACCATAATTGATTGATAATAACGGTTAAATATTCTTTTTCGTAATTTTTGGCTGTGGCTGTGGCGGCGTCGGTGGCGATCGCAGTGGCTGTGGCGGTGGTGGTGGTGGTGGTGGTGGTTTCGCGAGACAAAACATACATCTATTGCCCAATTTCCCTGGTGTAATTATCGTAATTTAAACAAGTAGTTCCGTGAAGAACTATACAGCCTATCTTCATATATCCTACTTATGGTAATTGCCTCTGTCTACATACAAAATTTCAGTTTGATTGTTGTAATAGATTCGTAGATATTGAGAACCGTCTAATATTTCGGTTGGTCACCATGTTGGATTATTATATATGTAGGTCTTAGAGTTGGATTTGTGATCACCACGTTATTGAAAGTCCTATAGGTGAACTTATGTCCATAGCCTCTATGAACATTTTAAAAAATCAGTTTGATTGCTGTAAAAGATTCGTAGATACTGAGAACCGTCTAAATATTTCCGATGGTCGCCTTTTTGGATTGTTATATGTATAGGCCATAGAGTTACGTACTATTAAAGGAAAATTATTGCGTAGCTTCATTATTCAAACTTTCACTTCCATCGCATGATTACGACACAAGAAATAGAAACTTAATATTACAATTTCGCAGAGCCGCCATCTTGAGGTTATGTAAACAATTGAACTAAATTAGATGCCAATGCATTAGAATGAGTATAAATATTTACTGTGCCATATTTCACTGCGCTCAGATGGTTAAATCGCGAGAGAAGTCTATTAAAATGTTTCAACGTCGATTGGCCGCCATGTTAGTTTTATGTAACAGGTTTTTGAAAGTTGCATAGAAGAACGAATAGTAGTGCCCTTTATCACCGTAAAAAAGTTCAGGGAGATATCAGTAATAGTTTCGGAGATATAGAATGCCAGTGAAATATTTTGCACAGCCGCCATCTTCAGGTTATGTAAACAATTAACTAAATTAGAAGCCAATGCATTGCAATATGTATACACATTTGCTATACCAAGTTTCATTGCGTTTGGATGGTCGAATCGCTAGAAAAGTCTATTTAATCGTTTCAAGTTCGCTTGCCCACCATGTTGGTTTTGTAGTTACCATGTTTTTGAAAGTCTCATAGGTGAACTTTCATTAGTGCCCTTTATCACCGAGAAAAAATTAAGGATGATGTCAGTAACAGTTTCGGAGATATTGAATGCAGGTGAAATATTTCGAACAGCCGCCATGTTAGATTGGTGACACGTAATAACATTTAAAGGGCAAGGTCGGAGTCGGCCAAAATGGTGCTATAACCTTACCGAGTTTCATTGAAATCGCTCCAGCCGTTTAGAAGTTATTTGGGACACACACACACACACATACGCACACACATACACATACACGGACAAAAGGTGATCTCATAAGCCATTTTTTTTTCATAAAATGAAAGTAGGCTAAATATGTGTGATCTAAAGGTACTACTACCCGAATTTATTCATAAATACATTTTCCTTCAATTATTGCTTTTTGCACTGTTCTGTATAACGCCTCTCCTCGCCTTGCCTTAACCTCAGAAGTAACTGGATGCGAACTTATTGACACTGAATTTGCCGGCAAGCATAAAGCCGTTTATGTGGCAGAAGACCAGAGAATGTCTCTTCCAGTTACCAAGGATCGAACTTTGGCCACTTCATTGAGTAGGTTAGCACTTTACCAGCTAGATAGCCAATGGTTGTAGAATATTGCTGAGAGCCATCGTAAAAGTAAGCACCGTAGTAATATCCACCGACCACCGTAGTCCATCGTTAAGGCTAAATCACCCACGACGCTGTGTAATGATATGGACGTAACTCTACTGCTGAACATAAAATTGTTTATGGTGCATACTGTATAGTTGTAAACCAGAATATATTCAAACTTGTCAAGGAGATTTAACTGGATTGGTCACGGATCAGCTTCAAACTCGAGCTTCACGTTCTGTTTTCCCGAGAGATGACGACACTCGCAAGGTATTGCTAAAATGTCTTCATAGCATTCAATAAGGCGCGGATCCAGATCACTGGTTGGGAGGGGGCAAAATGTGTGTGTTGCCTAGCTCCAGGTGACGATCTATATAATAATAAGTGGAGAGATTCAAGTACTCAGTGAGTGGGTTGAACCCAACAATTCATTCCTTTTCATTTATTCATTCATTCATTCATTTATTTGCAATTGGTAGTGTGTCCCCTGGTGGCAAATTGGGTATTCATAACAATTCAATAACAATTAAACTGGAGTATTTACACAAATGTCTGTCTTTTCTTAAACACACCTAAATAATTGGGGAAAGGCTCTAAGACTGCGGCAGGTAGAGTGTTCCAGTTATCAATGGCACGGTTTACGAAAGAATATTTACCATAATTGGTACGCTGTGGTCAGTCCTTAACTTTGACATAATGATCACTCCTACCCATACTCATGTAAATTTGCTTTCCTATTCGTTTGCTGGGCTCACCCCATGCTGGTTGATTTGTATACGTGTTGGAGGCCACAAAGCGCCGAGTCTAGGTTTCATTCTCCTAGTCTCAAATGATTCCCACCCAAGTTTCTTTAATTTACAGGTCACACTGCTCCTGAGATTAAAGTCACTGAGCACAAATCTAGCGGCCTTTCTTTGTACCAACGCATTGATGAGCCCTACTTGATATGGGTCCCAAATCAGGCAAATGACGGTATAGTTTCTAATATAAGGCCACGACCACCTCCTTCCTAATCCTAGTATCAAATACATCCACTACTATAGATAACACAGTAACATACACCCAAGCACAAGGGGATAATGACCACGAGGTCGCAATCCTCTAAAATTAAACCTCGACAACTGTCATTCTTAGTAGCCCAGAGTCACTCATTATAAAATATTCATGGTCTAAAGAAGAGACTTTGTCTGATAACCTGTGGTATTGTGATGGCAGTAGTAGTGTTTGTATTTGTAATTCAAGTACGAATCATGAATGAGGCGGCCGTGGCCTTAAGTTAGGACCATCACGCCATTTGCCTGGATTAGAAGGGGGAAATCACGGCAAACCACTTATAGGATGGATGAGGTGAGAATCGAACCCACCTCTTCTCAGGGAAGACATTTACGAAGGTAGAACACATTTTCAATTAGCGAATTAAAACCGTCTCTTTAATCTTCTTGCTGTAAAAAAAGCTGTCATAAAATCGACGGCAATGTTAGAGTACAAGAAAGCAACAGGTTGGTGGGGTGTCACAGGTCGCTAGATTAGCACACCGACTCCAGGTAATTAATTCTCTCACTGTCGAACAGATGATGAGACAAACAGAGACGTCTGCTGAAAGCGCGACGGCAGATATTCATACCATATTATATAAACTGCTTTTTGCGAGTTATCTAGCATGTTCACGGAGTCTTTCATCTGTTAGCCGAGTGTTGTATGGTGAGTACAAGCCATATACAGTGTATAGAAGGAGACCACCACTTGGTGTAGTGGCTAGCATTCTTGACTCTCTCCCCAGAGGTCCGCATTCGATTCCCGGCTGTGCCAAGAAATTTGATTCTGCTCTGATTGCAGGAACGGGGTACACTTAGTCTCGTGAGCCAAAACTGAGACGGGGCGAGTTCAATTCCTACCTCAGCCATTCTGGAAGAGTTTCCCGTGGTTTACGTGGTTTCCCACTTCTACTCAAGGCAAATGCCGGAATGGCATGTAACTTACGGCCACGGTCCTATCCCAATTATAAATACACACACTAGTACAGACATCACAGTGACACAGGTTATCAGACAAATTGAACACACGCCCAAGTGCACGGAGTTGATGACCAAGGTGTACCAATCCCCTAACGTGAATCAATGATAACAACAAGATAGGCGTAATACTGATCTTGTGAGAAAATTTGTATCCCTTGGTTTTAAGTCAATACCGCAGAGGTAGACTAAGCGGCTTCGGTGGCGTAGTCGGTAGCATGCTGAACTGCTGTGCCCAAGATCGCGGGTGCAAACCCGGCAGAATTCGTCAGACTTTTAAGAGTGTTAATATCCTTCTGTATGCCTTCCTTCGGAGGGGAAGTAAAGCAAGCGGACCCATGTCTTAGATTTATGGCATGAAAAAAACCTACTGCTAAAATTGGTATTGTGTAGCTTAATTTGTAGGTTATTTGGTTAGAAACGCTCTATCAAGTTCCAACGTTCGCCGCTGGATGTCAGTGACATTTGCGTCTGGTAGCCAAGGTTCGAACAACTTGAAATTGAGCTTGCCCAGTTTTATTCAACTTTTATTAATTTCATCTCTCATTGACTCTTCTCTTGAGGTTGGCGTCAGGAAAGGCATCCGGCCGTAAAAATCATCCGACACATAGAATTTCATCGCATCTCATCCCCGACCCCACTGGAAACGGGATTAATAACGGGTTGACATACAATATACCCCAGAGGTAGACTACATCTAATCTTCTTATTCCTCCCCAACCCAGTCATTAAAGCACAGCAATTAACTTCTGTATCGCTTTGTCCCCTAACCAATAAGTTTAACTTTATGTTACTGCTAATTAGTTGCTAGTTATTGAATTTATACGTTTCTAAAATCTGTTTAAGTTGATAAACTTGCAAACTCATTCACATTCGTCAATGTAATGTATATTGATACTATCGTTCTGAAAGCTTGGATGGGGTTTACTCAGCTTAGAGAGGTCGAGGGGGGTTCAATACCAAACTCATCCATTCGATAACTGGCCCTCCATGGTTTTCCATATCTACCCCCAGGAAAATGCCAAGATGGTACATAGTTAAGGGCCGCGGTCTCTTCTTTCCCAATCCCAAGCTCAAAAACTTTACAGACATCACAATAACCACGGCTACTATCAGATAAACGCACACACAGTCAAGTAAATGTGGCTGTTGGCACGGTGTCCAAGTCCTTAAATGACGAAATAATAATAATAATAATAATAATAATAATAATATAATAATAATAATAATAATAATAATAATAATAATAATAATAATGTCAGTCAAGTAAATGTGGCTGTTGGCACGGTGTCCAAGTCCTTAAATGACGAAATAATAATAATAATAATAATAATAATAATATAATAATAATAATAATAATAATAATGTCAGAGAATTAGTCGATAATCACCGCTTTGCAGACCATCCAAGCACTATCACCAACAAAACCTGGTCAGAAGATCACAAGAGAAGACACAGCGAGAAGATGAAGAGATTTTGGGAGAAGAGAAAGGCAATGCCATCATCTAAATAAGTTCAAACGCGCTCCTTAGTCGGGCATGACGAAGAAAGAAGAAGAATGTCTCTTGATCCGTGCGGTCTTTCTCGATAGAGGACGGGCAATATTACTTTTCCTTAATAAATCGTTGTGCGAAATCACAAATTAATTTTCTCAGTTGTGTTCCGTTATGTTTAATTTTTCTGACGGAGGCAGCCAACCACACAACACACCGTCTTCATATGAAATGGAGTCACATCTGCTGTTCCAATTAGGGTAGTACAGCGCAGAGAGGTTCCAGCTACTGTAAAGCCACTTAAGTTTACCTTCCGCCGAGAGAGGAAGAGGCTTATAGGACGATTGCTCTGTTCCATCTCAAGGCTCAGACGTTTGATTCTAAACGATCTCGTGCTGATGAGAGCAACCTCACCAAATATCTTACAGGGACAAAGGACCATTAACATACCACTCATTTGCTGCGACACTGGCATAACTAGAAATCTGTACTTTTTTCAGTTTTTACTTCAGTAAAATATTCTTCATCGATTTATTAAATCGACAACTACTCTATCATTTTTCTTGTTAGCAACGTGAGACTACATAATTCGTTGTGTCCAGGCCCGTATTTACGGGAGGGATGGGGGGGGGGGGGGGGGGAGAGGGCAAACTGGGCAAGTGCCCAGGGCGACAGGTAATAGGGGCGGAAAAATTTCTGGGAAACTGTACCAAAATAAAAAAATGAAAATTAAACACCAAGTTCCTAAAATTAAAATCTCTCGCCCGCATGGGAATATTGGCCATTGGCAATACTGATAAGTTCCCACACCATGCGCACGTAGTGGTGGCATAGAGAAACACTTGGCAATGGTGAAAGAGAAGAGGTTAGCACATGGAAAGAACAAATTTTGCAGCATCAAGAAGACGTGTGTTTGACCGTGTGATTCTGTGTTCATGCGTGTCCGTGTCCATCAAGAGATGTGTGTCCGTTTCGTATTGTGATTGGTAATCATAAAATTATGTTAGAATGGCGTTAAGCGACATTGCGATTTTGCAGGTTATGTTTGAATCGTTTCCTAATGCTTTTCACTTGTTTATCATATTTTCTTTCGTTTTCTAAGCTTTAGTCTTGATAGTCACTGAAAAAAGCCTGGAAGAAAGAGATTTAGTGGGACTTAGCATCGACATTTGGTGGAAGGGAAAAGAGAAAGAGAAAAAGAAGAATACTTTATAAAAGGGGGCAAGGACCCCTTGTTATTCAAATAATTGATGTTTTGGCCCTTGGTTATGTGAGATACATGTTAAAATTTTAAAATGTAATGAAAATTCTTTGAATTAAAGTTTTCTTCTGTACGTAATTTTAGTAAACGCATATAGCCTATACGGTATAGTGTTGACCACTCGTAGTCAAGCATGCTACACGAGTTCTTTTTGTTGACTATCATTATTCTGCAGAGAAAGACAAGAGGTACAATTTTACCCATTAATTTAAGGGAAATTAAGGGATAGATGACATTGCTGTTCCGCCTCTTAAAACAACAATAGCTAAGAGAATCGTTCTATCGTTACGATTGCATTTAGTGTAGTTTTGGATATTTGAACATGTTGAGAAGGTTAGGTTTTGACGTGAGCATAAGCGCATTTTAATAATGTATTTATGAGAAGGAAAATTTAAAATAGAATTATCGAATACAAGATCAGTTATGAAGTATATTTAATGGTGTAACATTATGCTTTAGTAGTATCGAAGCGTATTGAAATATGAATCTATCGCTTAATTTGTAGATAGATGATATGAAGCTACGGTAAATGTTATGGAGAAATGCAGTATATGCATGATAGATCACATATTGCGTCAAATGGCAATATGGCGAGTGTAACTAAAGAGAATATGATACGTATATGATACTAATCAGTATAAATAAAAGCGATACAAAGAATAAAAGTACACTAAACATGACGATAACTAAATAATTACTCGAAATGTAATGTTTTTCGGTCGGTCAACACGACTGTACCCAATTGAATGGTTGGTTCCCTAATCCTGAAAAATAGTTTACATGAAATTAAAAAAGTGACAGTCAGTCTGAAAGACTAGACTTTGTATCATTTTAAATGCTACAAATGCTGAAAAATGCTAGAAAGGCTGGAGGCTTCTCGCTTCACTCGAAGCCAAAGACTCTTGACATGTTAGAAAATTATCTGGATAATACTTATCTTGCTTATCTTCTTTCAAATTACTCGCGAAGGGCAAGTGCAAACCGAGGGCAAAGCAAGGTCCAGCGCGGGGAATGCCGCACGCTCACCAGAGCGCGCGGGGACTTGCCCCTTCCATCCAGTCTAAAAACACTTATAGTGGGCAATGTATTGAAGATAGAGATATGCTCTCGCGGACTTTTTTGTAGAACTTTTCATGCTGACCAATTCTTACGCTCATAGTATAATGATATTTTTAACGGTTTGCCCAGCGTAGGCTTAAGAAGCGCACGGACGCCAAGTTTGTTTTCGACTTTTTCACTGAAATCGTTACTGCTTGGCTTCCTTTGATCATACATAAATTATTTTCTACAGAATCTTTCCTCGAAATATCCTTTACAGAATGGTGAAAACCGCATCAAAATCCATCCAGTGGTTCTCGAGATTACCCGTGACATCCAAAAATCGGGGATTTTTGTCTTATGCCTGTTGCTCACGGTAAAATTTTCCTTCAAATTTATTGTACAATAATTTAATTTTATAAAATTTCTGTTGCTCACGGTCAAATTAAAGTTTTATAAAACCTTTGATAAAACTTTCCATAAAATAGGCATGTTCTATTCCGTAAAATTAATTTTACGAAACGAACCAATCAGGGAAGCTGACATGAAGATGATGCTGGCGCCACGTGGTGAGAAGATTGTGAAGCTCGCTTATAAACAAACTCTTCGAAAATAAAACATGGAGGTCGGTTGTCGTTTGGGGGTAAAATTTACAGTCGATTCGCATTATTAACGCAAAGCTGTCATGAAACTTGCTTTAAGTACATTTGAAAATATGCGTGGTACTGAATGAATTCATTCCAATCAATATTTAAGATATAATTGTAATAATTGGATATTTAACCATACGCGCTTATAAGAAGTGCAACAAATTACTGTCTAGTCAGTTGGAAAAGTGTGCTAGTGGTATCGCGCTCGCTTGCTGAATTGAAGATCCCGGGTTCAAGGCTATCCAGGGGCGGGAATTTTTACTTCCTTTTAATTATTTTATAACTTCCCCCGTACGTCGTACAGCAATATTGCAACTTTATTTTGTGTTTTCTCCCATTTAAAATTCTTATTTTCCCTAAATACTGTAACCATGGACGGATACCATTCGTGATAACTATTAGAATTTAAATAGTTAAATATTTATCCCAGAATAATAATAATAATAATAATAATAATATGGTCGCCTCCGTAGCGTAGCGGTCAGCATGGTTAGCTGCCGCCCCGGAGGTCCTGGGTTCGATTCCCGGCTCTGCCACGAAATTTGAAAAGTGGTACGAGGACTGGAACGGGGTCTACTCAGCCTCGAGTGACCCAATTGAGTAGAGGGGGTTCAATTCCCCCTCAGCCATCCTCGAAGTGGTTTTCCGTGGTTTCCCACTTCTTCTTCGGGAACTGCCGGGTTGGTACCTTCTTCAAGGCCACGGCCGCCTCCTTCCCTCTTCCTTGCCTATCCATCCTCACCATCCCTTACCTTCCCTCTTGAGGCCCCTGTTCACTTTGCAGGTGAGGCCGCCTGGGCGAGGTGCCAATCCCACCTCACCAGTTGTATCCCTTCCGATTCGATGTTCCCAGCTCTAGGACACTGCCCGTAGAGGCGGTAGTGGTGAGTTCCCTCGCTGAGTCCGTGGGTTCCACCAACCTGGAGGGTAAACGACTAAAAAATTATAATAATAATATTATGACAAGCAATCCGATTGGTTATTGTACTCAAACTTCCATGAAAACTGCCAGAAAAAATGGCACCTGTTCAATTTCGTGAGTTTTATGGAAGCTATTATGGAAAGCAGAACCTAGCATGGAAGGTACATGTCACACGGTGCTAGACGCGTCTATACCAGCATGTACACCAGTACTGGTAGAAGCTTTCATACTAACTAGTGTCGTGTGATACGGGCTCCCATGCGGTTAGTGTTTTACTGGACGAGTACCAGGAATATCAGTATTTGTATGTGGTTAAAACGCCAATATACCACAATAGAAATGCAAGAAGGGAGGCAGAAATCTCAATCGCCGAATATGTTTCACAAATTCGACCTAACACAAGCCAGGCTGATGTGAAGGCGAAGATAAACGGGTTTCAGTCTCATTTCAGGAGAAATGCCTTGCCTCATGTTAAGTGTCCTGTCGAATAATTTTGGGACCAACGAGATCTAGGAGTTTTTTAAAACTGCTTTCCTCAATTCCTAGAAAATTCCTATTTGAATTCTGATTTCTAACCTCAACTCATTTTCGACCAAGGAGAGTATTCCTCTACTCTTCTCTTCTTTTTATCCATTCCCGAGTCCAGTTCTTCCTAGCATTTCTTTTCTTCCTTTTTACCTCTGTACGACATAATTGTAGCTAAAGCAGCAATTTTTGCAATTTTTGCTTTGTTTGTTGGAGCTATACTCTCAAACCAATGTGTGTTGAACAGCTGATTCTTGGTTCAGAAGTTTATCGGTAGATGGCGATCCTGATACATCCACGGATTTTATAAAATAATTTTACCGTGAACAACACAGCTTGCTTTCGTCAAATTTTTATAAAATTAGTTGTAAAATAAATTTTAAGAAACATTTTACCGTGAGCAACGGGCTTTATACTAACGAAGTAGAGACTGTCGGTTTACACATGCACCGAGCTGTACTATGACGTCACACACCTCAGTGCATCTGTCCGTCCGTCACCGTAACGTAACGCCAGACTCCAGCGTAACGACAAAGTCGACAAGATCATTTAAAATGATAATAAATACACTTGGATGACCAGTTTCGATCGTCAAGCGATCATAATCAAATCCATCGCTTGACGATCGCAACTGCTCACTCTATATTTTACTACTGTGATGGTCATAAACCAAACAAATCGTTACGTCATGAAAAATTATTTAATTGAAGAGAGAGTTTTGTTATGGAAAGAAGCAGTAGTTCTTCAAGAAACAATATGTTTATTTTTATTATCGAACTTACGTCTTCTATTACTTTATTATTTGTCGGTGTATCCAACCATAGTTCTGGGAATAACGGGTACAATACTGAATGTAGTGAAAGTTTTTCGGCATTACACGATTCCAGAAGACAAGAATTGCACCGATCTATTCAAGCGTAAGTCTCGTGTGTATTTTTAAAACGCGTGAGATTCCACACGCTCTAGGGATGAGCCAAGAGATTATCACTGATGCTATCCACGTGATGTGACTAACATCTGCACAAAGTTTTAATGCGAACGTGTTGTTCACGTTCCCCTGTCAGCCTTGAAGTAAAGTTTAGTTTATTTCCGAACTTTATTTAGAATCTACAGTACCTTGTAGGCAACATACAGTAGATACGGGGAAATTGTGGACATTTTGTAACGTTAACCAGTCTCGTTCATAATGATTGACTTTCAAGACAATGGAGGAAAACGTTTGTTGTCAGTGACATTGTAAAACAAGTAATTCATAAAAGAACCTATGGCTGTGGAGAAGATTTTGGTCTATTTTCACACTTGACTGTGAAAACTACAGTCAGCTAAACCTACCACTCTGGGCGAACACACTTCAGAAAATATTCATAGTAGGAATTACCCCTCATCTGCATGTTTACGGTATTTACGAATATAAAAATAGAAAAAATGTGACCTAAATCAGGGGAAACCATATTGCATTAAAGCTTCAAACATCAATTTATTTATTTTTTCAAATAAATTAAGTAAAATAAAGATACATCATGCTATATGAGTTTAACACTCAAATGAATATTATCGAGAAAAATTATTAATATTAGTAATTCTATTCTTGGAAAGTATTTCCGGTGATAATTTACAACTATAATGAAACAAGTCGATATTCCTGGCCACAATGATTTTATTTATTTTATTTTATTTCATTTCTGCCAGAAAAATTGGAGAGCGTGATGGTGCAGTGGCTTAGCTGCTCGTCTTTCAACCGGACGACTGGAGTTCGATTCCAGGTGACAGTGGGGTGAAATTTTCACCTAAAAATCACGTGGCGTCAGAAAGGGCATCCGGTCTTAAATCCGCGGCCAAAACAAAAATTGGGCCTGGTTGGCTCCAGCAACCCCAACTAATTGGCATAAGCCGAAGAAAGTTTTTTCATTTCTGCCAGAGAAATTATTGGCCATGTACAGTATAAGCATACCCCAAGTTTTTCAAGAGTCAGTGCCTCTGAGTAAACCCCGAAAATCCTAATCCTATCAGATATGTGAGAAATTCATCTCGGAGATGGTAAAGCCACTGTGTTGCGGAAGGATGGGGAGATGGGGAGGAGGGGGAGGAGGGGGAATCGCGCAGCGTAATTAAGACGTAAAGAGGAGCAGGATCAATAGCGAGGCGGGGAAATGAGAGATTTAGCTTCAGTGCCACTCTAAAACAATATTGCCTCTAGCCGAGACATTTCATCTGCCCGAGTTAAATATGACAGCGTCATTTCATCGTTCCCGTAACTTGCAGGGGGATTAGGCAACTCAACTAGAGATAGCGATAAAGAGCTCATCTGTGATGAACAAGACGTTCCGTGAAGAATACGTCGTACTGTACTTCATTGAAGGGGCTTCCTATTGTAAGAAATATTCAGAAAATGTTTTTGATGTGTATATCTTTCCACTTGGTTGCTGGATATTTTTTGTGGGAGTGATTTTGGAAAAGGGACGGAAATGTGTAACAGGAAACAATGAGCGCGCGTGGTGGCGGAGATTGGTACCACGACGTACCTCACGCATGCACACCAGTCAGGTTTGGCACTGGAGTTTTCTACAATTTTACATTTCTTCTTAGCTAGGGTTGTCCTAGGACTCGGGGTGACACCCCCCGTTTTCCTATAGCCCCCTTATTTTAACCAAAGGACCCAAAACCAATAGGTCATCTGCTTTTTAATATCTCGCTAACCAATAATGCTAGGGACTTGTATGAGGTGTCCTAGGAGTCGGGGAGACGCCCCCCGTTTTTACATCTCCCTCTTACTGAAACCAAAGGATCCAAACCTAATAGGTCATCGGCTTTTTAATATTTCGCGAACCAATAATGCTATGGACTTGTATGAGGTGTTGTAGGACTCGGGGTGACGCCCCTTCTTTACATGATTTTGTGGTTTACAGAGCTGGGTAAATCCAGAGCAGAATATATGCGAAATTATCGACAAAAGAAACGTGAGAAAAAAAAACTGGAGGAGTACAGCCGAAAAGGATTGACTTCACATGTATTTCATCTAATTGCATAGTAGGATAACATGTCAGATGACTTCACATATATTTCATATCAATTTCATAGGAGGATAACATGTCAGGTGTTACATATCATATGCGACTACTGTAAGGCTCGTATCTCTTTTTCTTATCTTTTAGGTTTGTGTGGCAGTACACACCTTCCTCCGTTTCTGTACCATGCGAATAGCTCCAGTAGCTTTGAGATACCTCTGTTTCAGTCAGAAGGTGCACGAATGTGCGAATGTGTGACAAGACACAGGGAGGAAAAATAAGTTGAAATTTAAACGTTGAAAGTTGTATTTCTTTATTGAAAACAACATAATATTTCATAGCTTAGTAGGACGATTAATTTAAAATTTGGCAGAATTCATTAGGATATCTGATAGAGGGATAGGACCCTCCAATACTGCCTGTTTTGAGGCAAAAAGAAAAATCCCTCGGAGCAATTTGAGAATGACGTGATACAAATTCAGTAGAAAATCCCTCGAAGAAGAAAAGCTTGATTTTCAAAATGCTAGAAGTTTAGCATAATCTCCACGTTGGGAGAGAAAGTATCCCCTTTGTTTTACACAGAAGTACTAGAGAATGGCGAGGTCCATTAAACATTAGCTAGGCAATGTGACATCCCTCGTGGGAGGCCGTTAGCAAGTTGCACCATTATTTTAAAAGTTCACGTTTTGTAGAAAATGTTTATTTAAAACATTTCAGATTAAGATTGGTATAGGTCCCATAAAATTTGTTGTAAAAACACTGAATCAGATACTTATCCTGTAATCGTAGTGATGTCTGGTTTCACGGCCAGCCGTTAAAAAGTATATTTGAAATTCTACCACATCGTGGAGGTGTGCATTACTCCAGGCAGGAGAATCGTTCTGTTCAGGAGAAGCACTTAGCAAAGAGTGAACAAGCGTATCAAGCGTGCAGACGAGCGAAGGCAGAGAGGGGAAAGGAGAGAGAGAAAGAGAGAGAGAAAACATATAGGTAAGATTAAAAAATAAATTTGACATAGAATGTTTTTTAGGTAAAGCAAAATAAAATGTTGCAGTCTTCATGGAGAATGCAGAGAGCGATGATGATGCCCTGTACTTGTAATGTGTTGAACCAATTCTTGAAGTGACCGGAATCCAAAGCTTCAGCAACTTGCCGCACGGAGCACTGTAGAGAGATCAGACACAAAGAGAAAATATGCACATCTGGAACAAACTTTCAAAGAATATAAGGGAAAGCACAGGTAGATAAAACAGATAACAAAGAGGTCTCTGTTGGTGTTAAAAAAAAGGGAAATAAGAAAGAACGTGAATAAAGAAAGAAAATTAAAAAGTAGTGACTGTCAAATTCTAATATAAACAGTATATTCAGGAGAATATACCACCCTCAAATGCTAGCTGACTGCGCCAGGATTCGATCTTGCAACCTTGGATATGACCGCAGCAGTGAAAAGGGACGTAAAACCAATAGCAGTATTATTATTGATAGGAAAATAATCATAATTAAATTGGGTCCTTATTGACAAATAATTAACTTAAATCAAGCAAAAGTCACCTGCTAGGAATTTATTTTAGTGACTTTTGGTGTATTACTTTTAATGCCATCGGTATTTAATTGAACATTATTTATATATAATTCATCGAGGCCATCTAGGACCACGTTATGTCTTGTTACACTTGGCAATTTGCTTCGCATTCCTCTGAGCCCAAAATTCCCTCATTCTCTGTGAGTGGGCAAACTTTCACTCCTCTGTCCAGGTGGTACCTCGTCTTCTTTCCGATTTTGGTACCTCATCTAGGGTTAGCCCATTAGTCAGTATCTTTTTGCGGAAGAGAACTCTATTGAAGGTGTCGTCGGGTTTTAAATGCAGCATTTTGAGGTCGTCTCTGGTATTCATAAACCAGGGCATTGTGGGTTTGGAGTCAAAAAATTTAAAATATGTTTAGTCAGCCTGTTTCCGTCCATTCGTTTGAGATGACCGTAATACCGTGCCCGCCTCTTACGGATCGTTTCTGCAATTTTCTCCATTTCACTGTAGACGTCTTTGTTGGATTTTTATGATGGATAGGCTACCATTCTTTTAATTTGATCCCATTATACAGGGTGCCAGGAAATGTTTTCCGCAGCGGCTAGAAGTTGCTGCGAGAGGTAGTGTCAGTAGTTTAGTTGGCATCAAGGTGTCCTGGACAGGGTACAGGTACTACAAAGGCTATATGTGTGGGCTGTAGGCTGTCGAAATTGTCAGTGTGTCTTGCAGTAGGCGAGCGTTCAGATAGATTATTGGAAGAGTGCAACATTATATAGGCGATAATGTTTACTAGTTGTTCGGTGGAATAGGTTCTTCGCGAAGGCGATCGGTTTACAGAAAATGTAAAACAAAAATTTCAGGCGCGGTTTCCTAATTCAAAGTTCCCAAACCGGGACACCGTTCGGGATTTGATAAGTAAATTTCGTGTGACCGAATCACAAACTAATCCAAAAACGATTGATGAACTTCAAAGTGAATATCATTAATTACGTGCAGTCCATTATACAAGAAACTTTAGTGAAAGTCTTCGACAATATGTGTAGACGTGTTGAAATCTGACTTCGAACTCAAAGACAACACTTACATTATCTGTCATTAATGGCTGTGATAAGAACAAAGTTTACTATTTGTTTCGATTCAAGCGATAGCCCTGCTGCCAACGTAACTGCTGACGCTACCTATCGCAGCTGCATGTAGCCGTTGCGGAGAACATTCCCTGGCGCCCTCTACCTCGAACGATTTTGCACTCATTTTTCTCAAGTTCTTCGAGGAGTCCTTTATTAGCATTTAGGGACAGGGTTTCAGCTGAATTTACAGTTTCATAATGACGTAGTTTAGTAATTTTGGACAGGCATTTATTGTTGTAGATTGAACGCGATGTTTGACAGGCTATTTCGAGTTTACGTACTCGTTCCTTGAGTGCTTCTTTGTCCAGTCCACTTTTCATGATGATGATGATTATTATTATTATTATTATTATTATTATTATTATTATTATTATTATTATTATTATTATTATTATTATTATTATTATTTACATCGTTATGCCTTACTCAGGAGCACGATAAAACCTGCTTAGCTGATGAGTTGGCCTTCTATTCCCTCCCAAAATCTCTTCATCCTCTCGCTGAGCTTCTTCCTTCGTTCTTCTGTCCAAGTTATAGGCTAGTGGCTCTGGTGTTGGGTTTGTCTCCAAATTGGTGATTGTCGATTTTGGTTCTGTATTTACATCTGTCCCGTACAATGTCTTCTGTGATGTTGATTTCCTGGATATCTGTTTCAATATCACGGAGCCAGCTGTTCTTGATTTTTAATAAACGGGCCACATTGAGAATTCTTTTAGTTAGTATCTTATTGTTAATTCTGATAATGTGTCCATAAAATTTCAAACGTCTTTTCCGAAAAGTATGAGGTTTTTATTCTTTTCAGAATGACAATATATTTCCTGGGATTATTAGCCTATTTTTAATTTTGAAAAAATAGGCTTATGAGATCACCTTTTGTCCGTGTGTGTGTGCGCGTGCGCGCGCGTGTGTGTGTGAATGTGTGTGTGTGTGTGTGTGTGTGTGTGTGAGGTGTGTGTGTGTGTGTCCCTAATAAAATCTAAACGGCTGGAGCGATTTCAGTGAAACTCGGTAAGTTCATAGCACTATTCCCGGCGACCTCGACCGTGCCCTTCAAATCTTGTTACGTCTCACCAATCCAACATGGCGGCTGTGCGAAATATTTCACTAGCATTCAATATCTCCGAAACTATTACAGATATCGCCCTGAAATTGTGTACGGTGATAAAGGGCACTACTAGAAGTTCACCTATGAGACTTTCAAAAACCTGCTGACTACAAAACCAACATGGCGGCAAAGCGAATTTGAGACTTTTAAATAGACTCTTCTCGCGATTTAAATATCCAAACGTAATGAAACTTGGTACAGCAAATATTTATACACATTGCAATGCACTGGAGTCTAATTTAGTTCAATTGTTTACATAACCTCAAAATGGCGGCTGTGCGAAATATTTCACTGACATTCTATATCTCCGAAACTATTACAGATATCACCCTGCAATTTTGTACGATGATAAAGGGTACTGATACAAGTTTATCTATGTATATTTCATAAACCTGTCAAGTACAAAACGAACATGGCGACCAAGCGAATTTGAAATATTTAAATAGACTGTTCTCGTGAGTTAACTCTCTGAGTGCAGTGAAATGTGGTACTGTAAATGATTTTGCAGATTGTAATGCACTCTCATCTAATCTAATTCAATTGTTTACATAACCTCAAGATGGCGGCTGTGCGAAATTTTAAAATTAAGTTTTTATTTCTTGGGTCGTAATCATGCGATCGAAGTGAACGTTTGAATAATGAACCTAGGCAATAATTGTCCTTGAATGGTACATAACTCTATTGCCTATACATATAACAATCCTAATTGGCGATGTTCCGAAATATTTAGACGGTTTTCAATATCTATGAATGTTTTACAGCAACCAAACTGAATTTTTTTATGTTCATAGAGACTATGAACATATGTTCTCCTATAGGACTTTCAGTAACCTGGTGAGCACAATTCCAATATGGCGGCGACGCGAAGTATAAATATTTAAATGGACGTTTCTCGCGAATTAACTATCCGAGTGCCGTGAAACGTTGCACGTTAAATGCTTATAAAAATGTTGATCCACTGGCATCTAATTTATTTCGATTGTTTGCATAATCACAAGATGGCTGCTGTGCGTTATTTTAAAATCTCGTTTTGACTTCTTGTGATCTAATCATGCGATTGAAGTTTGAATACCACACGTACACAATAATCTTAATGTAATAGTACAAAAATAAAAATCCAACCTGGCGACCATATGAAATATTTAGACAGTTCTCAATATCTACGAATCTGTTACAGCAATTAAACTGAAATTTTGTATGTTGATAGAGGCAATTAACATGAGCAGGATATATGAAAATAGGCTGTATAGTTCTTCACGGAACTACTTGTTTTTTCTTCCATATTCCCTCTATACAAACTGGGCAAAAAATCTTTCGTAAAATTGTCCGATCTTGTTTCTCTATGTCTTGGGTCAAAAATCCGCCACCAATGATTAAGGTTTCTGATGCATATAACGCTTTAGGTTTGATTACTGTATTATAGTGTCTAAGTTTTGCTTTCCGAGATATTGATTTGTTATTATACCTGTTACGAGTGATCCTGCAAGCTTTCTGTAATTTGGAAATTATTTATTTGCTTCGCAGTTTAAACCAGAGGGCTGAATAATTTCTCCCAAATATTTGAACTGCTATTATTATTATTATTATTAAATTATTACCATTATATTTCATATCAGAAGCCTCCGTGGCTTAGGCGGCAGCACGCCGGCCTCTCACCGCTGGGTCCGTGGTTCAAATCTCGGTCACTCCATGTGAGATCTGTGCTGGACAAAACGGAGGCAGACAGGTTTTTCTCCGGGTACTCCGGTTTTCCCTGTCAAAATTTCATTCCAGCAGCACTCTCCACTATCATTTCATTTCATCTGTCATTCATTTAATCATTGCCCCAGAGGAGTGCGTCAGGCACAGTCCATATCCTCGCCGCTAGATGGGGGATTCATTCATTCCATTCCTGACCCGGTCGGAGACTGGAAGCAGGCTGTGGATTTTCATTTTCATATTTCATATCAGATTTGGAAATCAAACCCTTTGGGAACGGAGCCTCAATATGTTCCTCGAAGTCACAGAATTGGAGGATCTACCTTGAAAATGCCTTTCGCAGACGGGGGAAAACGTCGGTTTTTCAATTAATAGCCCATGGAAAGACGAAAAGGCCTCAAATGTTATGAGCATGCTTGTTGTTTATAGCAGCTAGATGTTGCGTTACGTATATTGGAAAGATGCCAGTATTGTGTATACTGCATGTATTACACATGTAAAGTGAATGGCGTAGGTAGCTGGGGCTTTTAAGTCGCAGACTGAATATAATATAATATTGAGGAGACTGAGTGTATTTTCCTCTTCAAAAAAAGACCAGTTGCGAAGTATTCTAAATTATTCAACAAACAGGGACACGGATAAAACGAAAAGATAAGCAAAGCATATAGAAAGCTGTCTGGTCTATCTATTGCCATAAATGTGCCGGATTATAAATTGCAGAAATAATGCGATACATTTGTGACATTCACTCAGGATACGCTCGCTGGAATAACACAGATCCATCACACCACACTGCACATTCATATCATTGCAGAAGGATGCATCTCCTATATTTTGGAGCTCTATGCTGCCATTAACCTTCTCTATTATCCAAAATTCCCAAGTAGTCTTCTTCTGGGGGTGCAGTGGTAAAGCTACTTGCCTCTCACCAAGGTGGACCGGTATCGATTCCTGGTTAATTCAGGCGAATGTTTTTAAATTAAACTTCACGTTCATGTTAATAGGATGGTTGGGAAGCGTGTAAAACTGCAAGTGTACAATCGTATTCCTGCCTGATAAGTTAAGAGTAGCTCTATTGTATGACCTTGCCACTTTGATAGAGATTTGTGTAGAGTATTGTTGGTGCAGATACTATACGCGCCTGTCCAAAATATAGGAGTTTTAGGTTCAAACCACTACTATGGTATAATTTTTAATAATTCCTCAACAAAATCATTTTATGATTTCAAATGATCTTGTCGACTTCATCGTTATGCTTTTGTCTACCGTTATGCGTTACGCTTACGGCGTGTATGACGTCATCATGTTGTTCAGTGCAAATGCACCGAGTCTGAGTTTACTCCTGGGGTCTGGCGTTATGCGATACGGAGACGGCGAGTGCGTGACGTCATGCAGCAGAGTGCACCTCCCGCTCTCCGTTCCTCACGCGGGAAGCCAAAGTTAATGGGTAATGGAGTCTGTTGAAAGAGTCCTGGGACATCGAGCGAATCGAGAAGCCCTCCTGAGCCTTTCTAACATGTGTAGTATTTGTAGCATGCGTCAATTGAAATGATATAAAGTCTAGTCTCTCAGACTGACTGTATCTATTTTGCACATATGATCTGTAGGTTGCTCTTCAGTTGGTCAACATTATAATTACACAGTCATTGTTTGACGCGCCTGCCATTATCCATGTTTTGCCTATTTCGTGAAAATACAATACTTCTTCCACAGCTGACTGGCTGCGTGGTGCAGCGGTAACGCTCTCGCCTACTGTGCCCAAGGTTATAGGATCGAATCCTGGAGCAGTCAGTTGGCATTTGAGGGTGCGCAAAATCGAGGGTGCCGGTAAAAGATCCCCTTCGGGGCAAACTTTCGACATCCCGGAGTCTTTAAAAGCCGCAGTAGTTAAAAGGGATGAAAATCAAATAATATTAATATTATCTTCCGCAGCTGCTCGGAACTATTGAGTCGTGCGACCTCTCTAACTCTCTCCCCTTGATGAACATTATCAGGTTTAGAGAGTCAGGGACTTCTTGGTGGCCAAGCTATGAGGGAGCTGCGTAATCTTCACAACGTCTTCCAATCCACCGATCGGGAAATGTATTAACGCACTTGAAACAGCAAGTGTCCTCCAATTGCTGGTCATCGATACCTACTTGTTGCAACCGTAGGCCTATGTGAAATTTTTGAGATGTCAATTCACGTTCTCTGGTTAGAATTGCACGTAGAAAGAATATTCAGTGGCTTATGCACGCAAGGTTAAAATATATTAAGCTACAAACATTTGAAGAAAGAAATGTAGAAAGATAGGTCCAAGATGTGTTCTTCTCATGTTCCAACCTACTAAATAAGGCGTGATGGGATTTTCCCCAGTTCTTCGTAAAAATGTGCATTTTCAGTAGCCCAGTTTCTGTAATGTAACGGAATGCAACAAGAAGTGCCCTGCAAATCTCTGTACGCGCATCCCCTTAGCATCAATCAGGTCATTGAGAGTGCTTTCTTTTAGGTTGGCGACCATGTACGAGGTGATAACTTGTGTTCTTGGCCGCACCTATTAAATGTTGAAATCAACTATCACAGCGTCGAAAATAAACCTTCGTATAAAATATTTGTACATGTGAGTAGAGTTCATGATTGTGTCGTCTTCTGAATTCACCATTTTCTTTTGATTGGACCTAGATTTTTTTATCAATATCTACCTTTCTCTCATTTCTAGCTTCTCGATCATACCCTTTCTACTCATAGCAAGGCATTCGGCACTATATAAAGCGTCCGGTCTTATTACTGTGCATTAATGTCGCATCTTGGCGTTAATGGATATTGATTTCTTCTTGTAAACATATTTTGTTGATATGTCGTTTTCATTTTATGATCCGTGATACAATACACAGAGTGTCTACAACAAAAAAATGTCTGTCCACATTCACTAAACTTCGTCATTACAACACGGTTATTAAACCTGAGGTGCTTTATGCTAGTGAGACGTTGACGTTACACACTAAGGGCGACTTGGAAAAAATCCTCACAGAGGAAAGAAAAATAAAAAGGAAAATAATTGGACCAAAGCACACAGATGAAGGATACAGGCTTCACTCCAGAGACACCACGGAGAAATTGTCCAACCTCGCAGCAGACATCAGAAAGAGGCGACTAAAATTTTACGGCCACATCAGCAGACTCCCACAAACCAGACTCACCAACAAAATTCTTAGATACATACTGCGGCTCAAGATTACTACACCCTGGATGATGCAAGTCAAAATTGATCTAGTAAAAGCACAGGTCGACCCAGAAGACGTCATAGACAAAAGCTTATTTAGACACAAAGTATACAAGTGGGAAGTGTTGTCAGAGAGAGCTGCACCTACAGCCCAAAGACCAAAGTGGACCGAAGAAAGGAAGAGGGCCTTTAGTGCACGAATGAAAGAGTACTGGAAAGACAGGAAGAACAAAAAGTCATGATTGCTTCGCGTGGTCTAATAGGCCTGTAACGTGTAAAAAAAAAAAAAATAATAATAATAATAATAATAATAATAATAATATGCGCACCTTCAAAGGCCAATTGACTGCGCCAGGATTCGATCCTGCAATCTTAGGCCAATTTTCTACCAGATGACAACCAAGGTAGGCAGTGCTTTTTATTTTTCCAGGGGTGCCCCATTCGCTGTATTTTAGTGTGCTCATATAGGCGCATCATGATTTTGAGCGCTGCTATTATTGTTTTACAACTGAATGCCGAGTACAGTATTGGTCTGCTATCAGCCACCAAATGTGCCCGCTTGCACTACATCGATCCAATTTAAAACTCATATTCTCTCCATTGTCAGATATCTCGGCAGTGGAATAATGTAGAACGCAACATTGATGGAGACTTTAATACAAGCGCTTCGCCTATCATATAAGCGCTTCTATCGTATCCTACCAATTGAGTTGACGAGTCGATACTTGGACGTCATACTTTAAAAAGACGCTCCTAGGTAAAACAGGTGACATTCCTGCAGTGGCGAACCTAGAGGCCTGGCCTTACATAGCAACTTGGAGACAATGCATCACGTACGAGGTTATAATATACTAGTTTTTCATTACACGTTGTTACTTTTAATGCTTCCAATGTATCAATCACATTGCACTCAAGATTTATCACTCAAAACGCACTTAGCTAATCTGCATAACTCTACATAGCCTAGCCTGGCTGCGTGGCTCAGCGGCAACGTTATCGCCTGCTGTGCCCAAGGTTGCAGAATCGAATCCTGGTGCAGTTCGGCTGTTATTTGATCGTGCGCGAATGTGAGGAGCCGTGTCAGTAGACTTACTGGCACGTTAAAGATCCCCTTTGAGGCAAAATTCCGGCACCCCGGCGACTCTAAAGGCCTCAGTAGTTAAAAGGGGCGTAAAACCAATAACATTATTACTATATCTGCATAGCCTAAAAAAAAAAAAAAGAATCACATGGTTCCCCAACATTTACAAACCCTGGTAAGTTACTAAAGGCAGTTAATGAACACAACTTCCAGGTCATACCTCCGTCATCGAAGAGTAGAAACAAAATAACCTACCTCAGAAAATGGAGGACATTTGCTGTTGCTGTTGTTGTTGTTTGAGTCTTCAGTCTTTTGACTGGTTTGATGCAGATCTCCATGCCTCCCTGCCCTGAGATAATCGTTTCATCTATATATAGCCATCACATCTTACAACCGAGGCAATCTGTTTACCATATTCTAACATTGATCTAGTTACTAAGTTTGCTATTCCTGGCTGTCTTAATATGTGTCCTACCAACCTATCGCTTCTCTTCATTGTGCAGTCCCCAGAAGCATCTCTCCTCTCCTACTCGTCTTACTTCATTTGTTAATCTATCTACTCATCTGATCTTCAGCATTCTCCTGTAACACCACATTTCAAATGAAGAGTGCAGGGAAAGAAAGGACCATGTCATTTTAAAATATTTTTATTATTTTATGTTATTGAGAAGTTCCTTCCTGGTCCTAAACAATACCTAAAGTGGTTTCAGAAACAAAGAGTTAGATCCAAGTATACCTGGAAATGAAGAAACAGTGCACCAGGAAAGAAAGGGTCATAACTTTATCTTTCAAACCAAGTAATGTTATTTTTTACCCGAGATGTAAATTAAAATGGTTTAAGAATTATATAGGTCGTAGAATAGGAAATAAATATAACTGATTATTAGTTTTAAAAGTAAATTTAGTAAACAGAGTTAAACTCTTTAAACGCCATTTACTGAACATGTTAAATTGTGACTTAGTCCCTTATTTCCCTGTGCCCTTCTAATTCTTCTATTCTCCTCTTTTTTGCTGCTCCAACAGTCCAAGTTTCACTTTCATAAAGTGCCGCGCTCCAGACAAAGGCTTTCAAAAGTGACTTCCTAATACCTAAATCTATATTTGATGTCAACAGATTCCTTTTCTGTAGAAATGCTTTCCTTGCCTGAGCCAAACTACTTTTTATATCCTCTTTGCTGCTCCAGGAGGAGCTATGTCCAAAAGACATTTTCAAACGCACATCAGATATATAAACTCCATCAAAGCCACTGTTAGAAACAAAATAGGGAGTCATAGCCAAGGAATCAACCAACCAAACAAATAAATAAGCAAATGAACAACCAACCTTCAAGCAAGCAACTCAATGTTGAAAGCCGAAGATAAACTTATTGTTTAAACGACTCCACTCGCTTTTCATCAACTTGTATAACATTTACAAACTTTATGTTGGCGTTTCTAGGAGGTTCCTCTTCTTCATTCGAGACACTATCTTCTCGTTGTCCGGGTTCAAACCCGGCCGAAGTCGTCGGATGTTTTAAGAGCGTTAAAATCCATCAGTATGCCTTCCTTCAGAGGGGAAGTAAATCCGGCGGGCCCATGTCATAGATTTATGGCATGTAAAAGAACATTCCACTAACTAAACTTGTGTGAAGCAAAATTTGTAGGTTAGGGTTGAGTAATGCTATTAAGTTACAAAGTTCGTCACCAGGCGCTGGTAACGATGGCATCTAGTAGTAGCCAAGATCACAGCTACGTGTCGTGGTTGGTAGCGAAAGTAGAAACTACTTGAAATTATCGTCTCCAGTCCTTACTTGAATTAGAAACAGATAACACACACTAATACAGTCATCACAATTAACACCGGTTATCAGACAGATTCTACACACACACAAAGTACACGGGGCTACACGATCGCGTTGTCGCAGCCCCTAAACTAAGGAACCACCCAACCAACCTTCTCGTTGTCAGTCGATCACTATTACATTTTCGTCCGATTACCGATTCAAACCCGGTCCATCACTGGATCTAATTGTTGGTGCATTTGTAATTTATTTTCGTCGTTTTCTTCACTTTTCCAAACCTAAAGGATACACTAAACGTTTCTTACGAGGTGCCGTCATGATAGACTAATGATTGTACAGCGGAAACTCAACCATAACCGGTCGATTAGATTAGCAGTTCGACTACGCTAGTATGTTCAATGCAGAGTTTCACTTAAGTCATTTTAACTACTTCCGGTGTGAAGATCAAAACAGTCCTGAGTGTATTAAACCATGGAACACATTAAGGAAAGAATAAGTTAATTTGACTTGGATTTTAATCAAAAGGAAAACGAGTAAAGAGACGAGCGATTTTTGACTGTTTTCCCGGAACTGCATTTAGGATGGAAGTGATTTTTGACATTTAGATTTTTAGTTTGATATAGTTCTCCAAGACTCACAATTTCAAGCCTTTTCAGGCCCTTTAGCCCTTGAACTTTCGGAACAAATGAGGAAATTGTTTAATTTTACGCTTTTGCTAAGATCTTAGAAAAAGAAACCAGAAACAAACAAAAGTTTGGTGATTTTCAGTCGGTCAACACGAATGTACCCAAATAGAGCTGGGTCATGCCCTAATCCTGAAATAAATTACATGAGATTAATACATACACTAGGATGACCAGTTTCGATCGTCAAGCGATCATCATCAGATCCATTACACTTAGGCTATAACATCTATGTTTGATAATACCGGTGAAAAATATTTACAATATGTACAATTATTTAGTTGCAGTGTTGGTAATGCAACTGTCGGTGTATGCTAAATGTAGTATATCTAATGTTTGGTGAAATTCTAAAATGGTGATAAAAATCCGGAATTTGTGTGTTTGGGATGATTATATGGTTATACAAAATCAACTATGGTTACACTGTAATAATACATGCTGATACTTATCGGGTTGTCTCCCTAACTGGAACTTCAAGCCGTTTCGTGTTCACTCTGGCACTAGTTATGGTCGACTAACCCGGGTGTTGACTGGGCGGAACTGGTTTTTCCCTTTCTCCCCCTTTTGTTCCTATGTTCTTTCTGAGGTCAGTGCCATGTTTATTTGTTTAACGTTGCCAAATCTAGATAAGAATGTATGTTATTGAATACAGAAAGATCTACAACTATTAAAGACCGTGGAACTATCTTCGCCAAGCGTGGACTAAAAAGTCATTCAAACTAAGCGGTACACGGTCTATTGAAGACGCACAAATCTACATCGTTCACCGATCGAAAACAAAATGTGTATACTTACCCTTTGGAACCCGATGAGTAACACTGTCCACTTTAAAATTTGGACAGGCCACTCCATTCCCTGCATTTTGGCCCTTGGCACAAAACTACACCGTTTCACCGATCTCAACCAGATTTTACATAATTACCGTTTGGAACTCGACGAGTAACACTGTCCACTCGAAATTTCGGACAGACCACTCCATTTCTCGCATTAAGGCCCTTTGGTACAAATCTACATCGTTCACCGATCGAAAACAAAGTGTGTATACTTACCCTTTGGAACCCGATGCGTAACGCTGTCCACTTGAAATTTCTGACATACCACTCCATTCCCTGCATGTAGCTCAGGAATTCCTCGGGGTTGCCAGCTTCCTAACTCACCAGTCATGAGCCCTTGAGGGTGTACCAGAAGTGGTGGGTCTACACACACCCTGCCTCTTTGAGGGCCTTGAGCAGAAGACAGGAGATATTATGAAAAGGAAAAGAAGGCAGACCCCTCGAAGAATGAGGGTATCAGGAAAGATGAGACAAAGCCAATTAAGGCGGGAAATTGAAAGACTTCCTAGCCCTCGGATACCCTAATACAGTCTGGGTCGGAAGAGAACAAGAGTTGACCAAGGGAGGCCGACAGGAAAGAGAACTGAAATGAGCCCAGCACCAGGAAGTAGAAGCGATGCCAGACTCAGCTGGGGTTCCGTGGTCGCCAACCCACGTCTCACAAGTTGTGAGACCCTGGGGGGGGGTCAGTTGTGAGAATAGCTTGCTGATTCATCGTGAGGTACTTTCCAGAGCCCGCCGTGTTATCTCCTGCTGTCTATGCTGATGCCAGCACAGGGCCGTTGCGAAACAGTGAGTGATTCCCGGTCAATCTGTATAGGACGGGGAACCCCGAACGTGTGTCATCATATTTCGTCATCATCTGCGATCATCTCAGGTTCGTGCAGCTTGGACCTATATTCTTTGTCTTTGCCGAGCAGTACGCTCTTTCACTAGACGCATCCAGTACAGGCCTAAGCCAGAAAATAAGGTTGAGACTTTGGAAGACATCGAAGCTAGACACCTGAATTACCTATATTAGTTTTAAAATAACACCATGTTCGTTTAGTAGTCATTTTTTCATTACCTTATTATTATCATCATAAGTGCAAATGACCTAGATGTTACGCGCATCATACCAATAATCACCGCCGCATAAAGTCCTTCTCGACTGTGATTTTTAAAATATTTATTTTTGGTGGGTTGGTTCTTAAGTTTAGGGGCTGCGACAACGCGGTCATGTAGCCCCGTGTACTTTGGGTGTGTGTAGAATCTGTCTGATAACCGGTGTTAATTGTGATGACTGTATTAGTGTGTGTTATCTGTTTTAGGTAGATTTCATTAGAAAGCTAACTATTGCAATGGGTACCATGTTTCGACTTCCGGAAAATTTCGACATATCTTCGCGTTTCACATCCCCCAGACCCCAAAACCACCGTCAGTTCAAAAGTTTATATATAATTTATGTATATATGTATCTATCTATCTATCTATATATATATATATATATATATATATCAGTTTCTTGTGGACACGATAACTGCCGTAATTTTGTACCAATCACTTTGAATTTTTTACATAACATGTATCCCTATACAATCTCGGTCGAGTTCGTTAATGGGCAAAATCGGTCGAAGGGGGTGAAAATGGGGGGCTTTTTTCGAAAAAGTTAAATTTCGCTATAACTTTCTTAATACGTGAAATATCGAATCCATTCAAAGTTCATAATATGTGTCGGATAAGTGCCAAAACTTTATGTCAAATAAGTTTTTTGATAGCACCAACCATTGACCAAAGGGGTGGAAAAAAGTGGGATTTTCGGGAAACATTAATCATATCTCTCTTAATAGGCACAATATCAAAACTGTACAAAATGGACAATATTCCTCCAATAATTACCTAAAACTTTTGTCTGAAAGAATTTTCGATATGACCCACCATTACGCCACGGAGTGAGCAAAATGATTTAAATTATAAGAAAATTCCAAGTGCCAAGAGTGGTTGCCATGACAACTTTACTTTTAATTGATACGGGTTGAGCCATCAGCAGTTGCTATGACAACGCCACTGCACGAGATCACATTCTGTTTTCATATGTCTGTGGGAAGCGACTTCGGTATCGGAACTGGTAGCATGCTGAACTTCTATGCCCAAGGTCGCGGGTTCAAACCCGGCTGAAGTCGGAGGATTTACTAAGAGCGCCAAAAAACCCTGAGTATGCTTTCCTTCGGAGGGGAAGTTCCAACGTTCGTTGCGAGTTGATGGTTCCGGTGGCATCTAGTAGCCAAGTTCACAGCTAGGTGTCGTTGATGGTAGTATTTTAAATTATGTAGCCTATTTTAGGTAGATTTCATCAGAAAGCTAACTATTGCAATGGGTGCCATGTTTCGACTTCCGGAAAATTTCGACATATCTTCGCGTTTCACATCCCCCAGACCCCAAACCACCGTCCGTTCAAAAGTTTATATATATATGTGTGTGTATATATATGCATATATATCAGTTTCTTGTGGACACGATAACTGCCGTAATTTTGCACCAATCACTTTAATGTTTTACATAATATGTAACCCCTTAAAAAATCGGTCGAGTTCGTTAATGGGCAAAATCGGTTAAAGGGGGTGAAAATGGGGGGGGCTTCTTTTTCGAAAAAGTGAAATGTCGCTATAACTCTCTTAATACGTGAAATATCGAATCAATTCAAAGTTCATAATATTTGTCAGATAAGTGCCAAAAATGTATGTCAAATAGGTTTCTTGATAGCACCAACCATTGACCAAAGGGGTGGAAAAAAGTGTTTTTTTCGGGAAACATTAATCATATCTCTCTTAATAGGCACAATATCAAACCCGTACATAATGGAAAATGTTCCCCTAATAATTACCTAAAACTTTGTCTGAAATAATTTTTGATCTGACCTACCATTACGCCAAGGGATGAGAAAAATGATTTCGGAATTAAAGAACATGCCAAGTGCCATCAGAGGTTACCGTGACAACGCTTCTAAATTGATGACGGATGAGCTATCAGAGGTTGCCTAGACAACGCCATTGCACGAGATCACATTCATTTTTCCATCTGACTGTGGGAAGCGGATAACTGGTAGCATGCTGAACTTATATGCCCAAGGTCGCTGGTTCAAAGCCGGCCAAAGTCGTCGGATTTTCTAAGAGCGCTAAAAAACCCTCAGCATGCTTTCCTTTGGAGGAGAAGTTCCAACGTTCGTTGCAAGTTGCTGGTTGCGGTGGCATCTAGTAGCCAAGTTCACAGCTAGGTGTCGTTCACGTTAGGATATGGTACAAAATTAGGAACTACTACTTAAAATAGACCGTCTGAAGACCTTACCTGAATTACAGACTAAAACAGTCATCACAATTAACACCGTTTATCAGATTCAACACACCCGGGGTTACATGACCACGTTGTCACAGCCCCTAAACTGAGGAACCAACAAAAATCTCTGCGGGAGATGAAATTTTGCGAGAAGAAGTAACAGACTGTCAGATAGTTACACATCAGTTCCAAACCTTGCATAAGGACAGTGTGATCACAAGTATAAAAATGAACCCCGAATGACAAGAAGGTTACCATCCCCATAAGACAATAAAATGATAAAAATATGCATACAAAAACGAAAGAAAAAGTTAATTAACCTCCAAATGTAAAATACTTTCTTGCAATCAATGAGGTCTGATCCTCCTACGAAAACCTGCATATTTTGCCTATTATAGCCAATCCCCTAGTTTGCCCGGTGAAATCTACCTCCGCCTTCCGGCGTGCCGAGAGGATTTTTTTTAATTTAAGTACAAACTGCAACTTAGAATTCTTCAAATAGTTCGTATTTTGCCGCCAAGCGCCACCGTCAACGACTACTAGGCCAAGTTCGGAACTTAGCTACTAGACGCCACTGCAGTCGGCTCTTGGCAACGGACGTAGACATCTATGAGCGTTGTTTACCTATCCAATTTAGCTTCACACAGGTGTAATTAGTGGAAGGTTCAATAACATGCCATAAATCTGACATGGGACCGCCGGCTTTACTTCCCCTCCGAAGAAAGGCATACTGAAGGATTTTTAACGCTCTTAAAATATCCGACGGCTTAGGACGGGTTTGAACCCGCTATCTTGGGCATAGAAGCTCAGCATGCTACCAAATACGCCACCGAAGCCGCCATATAGTTATTTTTATTACAGTACATTGTGTACATTATACGTTGAAGTGTCAATTCAATACCGGTAGTAGTTTCCCTTATCATCCTCATCATAAGAGCAAATGACCTACAGTAGATGTTACGCCCATTACACCATTAATCACCACACACAATAAGTCTTCCTCGCCTGTGAATTTTGAAATATGTATTTCTATTACGGTAGTTTGTAAGTTTGACGTGTCAATTCAACAGTAGTTTTTATTATCATCCTTATCAAAAGGGCAAATGACCTAGATATTACTCCCTCATTGTCTTTGGGGGCAAATGACTTAGATTTTAAGTCCATTATATTTCTAAGGAGACCTTAAAACATTATCATCATTCCACCGGGCGAAGCCGGGTACTACTGCTAGTATTTTAATAATTCCTGGCATGTGCTATACAAAACCTCTTTTCATGTCGTCACAGTTTGGAACATGCATAGACAGCATTTCATTTGAATGAATACAAACTTTGGAGAGAATCCCTTTTGCGTGACTTCATTTCCTTCAAGAGAATAAATATTTTGTCGAGATCCTATGAATAACATTGCGAAGTTATCTCGAAGCAGAGGGATGAGCTGGGACCGTCACAATACATTCAACTGGCTTCTCCCTCGTGGGATTGCACAACACAATATTAGCGAAGCCATTCATACTGAAACGAGAAATGTTGAAGATTGAACTACAACTGTTATACGGTTCCTTCCTTCCTTCCTTCCTAAGTCAAGGGAAGGAACACAAAAGGGTAGTCCAGAGCCGTAATACAGGGCCCTCCAGCACAACTAGCCACTGACCGGCTTTACAGCTGATATGCGAGTGGGCCGAGCATGTGCTCTGTGCGAGAGAGATGTACCATATACAGTACTATCAGTAGTGCTCGGCTTCGCCCGGTGGATTTATTTGTTTTATGGATGATAATAATAATAATAATAATAATAATAATAATAATAATAAATGTATTGCATATTCGATTACATATTTACATTAGATCACAATAAAATTGTACTGTTCATTTGTTGGCATTGGTGAGGTCATTAAGAGATCCAGTCCAGCTTTTACATTTCTTGAGGTGATAAAGTTCACACCTTTCGCCACATATTTTACACAAGCATTGGTCATCTGCTTGGTGATATTTAGGATTTACACACATTTTATGGTGGAAACCCTGAATCGTGAGCCCTACGATTGAGTACTTTTGCGTTTGATTGGTGTTGGTCCATTGTCTATTTAACATAGCATCTGTTCCAAAAAATCCATTATCTATCTCTTTCTCCTTCTGTTTCCTTCTTTCTGTTACTTGTGAATAAGCGAGTGTACTTTGTAGGAATTCCTTGAGCCTTATACCGGTATCCTCAAGGGAAAACGTTTCTTTTGCTAGAATGTATGCCATTCTATTTGGCGCATATTTGCTTGCTCCTGTGGCCCGTTTGATGAAGCGTGCTTTCACGTTTTCTAGCTTTTCTAAATCACTAGTTTTCAATTTATCCCAAATGAGTTCAATCCCATATGTAGCGATGGGATCGGAAAGCACCAACGCTTATTGCAGCTGATAACCTCATTATACTGTACCAACACCATCGCCCTTATACATAAGCATACTATTGTCATGATGATAACTGTTTTAAGGGTCCTAAGAAATCTTTTTGCACTAATTAGTCCCCGTGACTGCAATTTATAAGCAGCTCGCAATTCTGCACCAGAACACTGGTAGGGGCGACTTGATGCAGCCCGCATTGCCTGGCAACAATAGACTTAGGTATTATTGAAGCTGTTCAGGAGCGCTTGCTCTTCCGACTTACTGAACAAAAATCAATATGTATGGTTACCTGAGAGGTGTAACATAATGCTACATAGCCTAAACTATTCCTCTTGAATCTGGCTATCATATACAAAAATAATTTTTCGAATCCGACTGGTAGCTCCAGAGATTAGCGCGTTTAAACACACAAACAACCAAACTCTTCAGCTTTATTATATTAGTATAGAAGTATAGATTGTAGAAGAAGTTGAAATGGGCGATCATAGTACAGAGCAACAAAAGCAAACCTGCCCCGTCTGGAAACCCGGTAATGTTTGTCCGTCGAATTGGATGGTTGATTAATGGATTCAGTCACTTCGGTGAGAATTTCCACTGAGGCAGTGGTTTTTAGCCATGTTCATCGTATGGCTTCTGAGATCGACTTTATTTGTCGGTGTGTGTGTCCCAAAATAACAATTGATCTACTGGACCGATGTTAATAACATTTTGTAATAAATTAGCTCAACTTCCGTACACCTCAACCACAAATGTCCATTACCGTCACCAATCTCTACTCATGGGGGCAGCGCGAAATATTTCACCTATTTTCGATATCTCCGAAACTAGTGCAGCAATGCAACTGAAATTTCGAATGGTGATAGAATTATTGTAGAAATATCATAGTATATAGAACTTTCAAAAACCTGATAAATACTAGAACACCATGACGACGCAAATTTCAAATATATAAATTGACATTCTGGTGATCTACTCATCTGAACACAAAGAAACTTGGCACTATGAATCTTTGTTTGAAGCTAAATATATTGGCGGTTAATATTGTTCAATTGTTATAAAAAAAACATGATGGTTGTACAAAATTTTAATAATAAAAGCTTATTTTAATTCTCGTTTCTTATTAAGTGAATGTATAATGGACCATTACTATTATCTTTATCTGCTGGTATAAAATCAACGAGTTACATGTAATAATTTGCAGATGGCCCGCATGCCAATTTCTCAAACATAAATTCACCCTATATGTCACTGAATAACCCTCAGCTTCTGATAATTATATGAATTCATTTAAGTTGTTACGGGACTATGAGATGACAGTGAAACGTGGCATGGTAGTTCGATGCTATAAATAAACCAATCAGTTACATAAATTTTGAAGTTTTTTCCTCTTTTAGATGGCGCTAATGTTATTATCCTTCAGTTTATTATTTGTCTACATTTCACATTTTGTTAAAATGATGTAAAAGCAGACATTCACCCGGGCAGATGTGTGTGTCTGTCTGTCCATCTGTGCGTGTGTCCTATCGACTTTTAAACGTCTTCAGTTATCAAAACCAAATTTAGTATGAGTGAAGATTTCAAGGACATATTTGAAATTGACGCCAGTGTTACCAACTGCTGAAAAATCACAATTAAGATTTGAACTCGCTGTTGTATATCTCAGAAATTATGCATGAGAACTGCTCCAAAATTGGCACACAAATAGATTATAATAATTCAGATTAATGTTAAGTAACCCATACGTAACAGTGCAGCAAAACATGATTCCACGCATGCTGATAGGTTCAATCTTTAACTCCATGTACAATACTTCGATAGAAATGACTATGCGTAGTCATTAGAGTGACCAGAGCTGCCAACTGTTGATAAATGCCCTCTATAATTCTGAACCCTAATCTCAATATATCATACAGTATGCTGGTCAACAGTACTAAACCTTGCATATGTATAGAACAATTTTGGATTATTTTTTTAGTAACCCATTCATGGCAGTGCTGCCAACATGATTCTATGCATGCTGATAGGTCTAATCTTTAATTATGATTATCTTCCATACTATTTATTGGACTTTAACCAAATTTGTATATGCATTGCGTACCATTGTATCTTGAGGGATGGAACAAGGCATGTATTTAAAGTCGTCAGTGCTGCCAATTGTTGATAAATGGTCTCTCTAATTTTGAACCTCAGTCTCGGTTTACCAAAAAGTATTGTTAGGCCTACCATCAGTTCTAAATTTTGTACAAATGTAGAACATAATATTACAGATTGCATTTGAGTAACTGATAGGCTGTATGACAGTATTGCCAACATAATCTTACGCTTGTAGATAGATTGAATGTTTAACTGCACGAAACTTCCATACTAACGAGTGGATTTAATCCAAATTTTGTACGTGTAATGTTTGTTTTATGACATAAATAATAATAATATCGTGTGGTCACGGGTGCCGGGTGCAAGCTATGTTAATGGACACCCAGAGGGCAGCTTGCGTGTCGAATTTAATGCTCCTTGGAGCGCTATACATGTCAAGGAGGTTAGATAGCCTATCTAAGCTCCTTGGCTCTATACCGCTTTCTAGTAGAGAAATGAGGAACTTTGTGTTGGCGGAAAATCCCGAGATTAATTTTGCCATTGTGAACTCGGCCTACTGAATTCAAATGGGTTCTTTAACATGCCAACAACGTATGACATGAGTGTCGTGATTTTTGTCGCCTTTCGAAAATCACTTACCATGGCCAGGAGCAAACCTGCAATCTTGGGGTTGGTAGTCCGACACTATAACCACACACCCACCGTGGCAAGCTATGACATAACTGTGCTTAATATGAGTGACCAGGGGTATTAATGAGGATTAACAACTTTCAAACATAGCACACTGTAAGTCCCAAATTCTTTAGACATATTTTGAGTAAAAAGAGTACATTGTCGAAGTTAGTGCTATCAATATAAGTCCAAGCACGCTTATATGTTGAATGTTCAACCGCATGTAACTTCCATTGTAACAAATGGATTTCATCCAAATTTCGTATGTGTAATGTATGTTTATAGAGATATGACTCAGTGTATTTTAGGAGTGATCGGGGTTACCAACTATTGATAAATAGTATCCATAATGCTGAATACTAGTCTCAATACATCGGAATGTGAGCAGGAAGCAGTTCCAAACGTAGGACACACACAAATCATAATTTTGTAAATCCATTTTGAGTAACCCATAGATTACAGTGTTTCCAACGTGACCCTATGTAATGGATAACTAAAAAATGTGTATATACAGTTTATGACGTAAAATATATAATTGTATGTAATATCAGAGGCAGCAGTCCTACCAATTACCCAATAACCCTCTGGGCATTTCATCCGTAGGCTATCAGTATCCCAGAATCCATGCAAGGAAACTATTTCATACAATTTTAGTGCTCTATTCTGTCTCAATATATTAGGTATTTTTCGAACAAATTGTTACCAACTTAATTCCGTAGTTAAATGTATTATTCCAGATAGGTCTAAAACTCTCAATAAATCAATCATAGCTCTCTGAATCTTAAATGATAGGAAAGTAAGCTCTTTTAGTTCGTCACGGAACTACTTGGTATGTTTATTATCGAAAATTATCCAAGTGTTTGGGTATTGAGTTGTTTTCTTTATCGTGTGGCTTCTTGAGAGGCCAAGTGCTGGTCTTTCAAGTCAACGCCCGTGGGCGACCTGCGCGTCGGGATGAGAGATGGAAAGGATGAAGATGAATGAAACTGGGCAAGGATGTGGAAGGAAGCGGCCGTGGCCTGTCAGAAGGTACCGTCCCAGCATTTGCCTGGTGTTGAAAATAGGAAATCACGGAAAACCATTTCAAGGACGGCCGACGGTGGGGCTCGAACCTAAAGCTGCGCTTTAGCGAGCGTAGCCACTGCTGTCGGTGGGTATTGAGTTATGAGTTTATTTGTTACCCTATCTTACTTAGTCCACCACTTGGGAAAAGGAACTGTATAATATATGAAGTCGTTTCCGTGGTGTAGTTGTCAGCGTGCTTAGCTGCCACCCCGGAGGTCCAAGATTCGATCCCCGGCTCTGCCACGAAATTTGAAAAGTGGTATGAGGACTCGAACGGGGTCAACTCAGCCTCGGGTGGTCCAAATGAATAGAGGGGACTCGAATCCCACCTCAGCCATCCTCGAAGTGGTTTTCCGGGATTTCCCACTTCGTCTTCGGCCAAATGCCGGGATGGTACTGCGCCCGTATCCACGTGGTCTTACCTGTTGAAATCCGATGGAACTGATGGATCGTAGAATCTGGAAGCGCCCGGCTGAAATGCCTCTAAAATTCTACCAACTAGGATCAACCAGGGATAAGGATACCTCTCTTACAAAGAATGCGATAGGAAGATGCCAGTGGTCGACAAAATGAAAACGAAAAAATAACTCAAAGTGAGCTAACGAGACTCTAAAAATGACTAAATTAATCTCGAGCGTGGCGCTAGGCATTCTAAAAACTGACCCACTGGTCCTCGTAGCGCATCCTATTTCTAGTATAAATGACCAAGACATCCGAAGTATTTAAAATTGACCAACAGTTTATTAATCTAAAGACTGTTGCATGGTGGACTATCTCTCCACTAAACAAGATAATTCACCTCTACTGAAGCGTAGAAATTTCATAACAACATTAGCATCGAAATATATTCAAAAATACTCTCAAAATACAGCATCCTAATCGCATGTAAAAAAACAGTTTTAAAAATATTTTAACATTATTATATACACTCGTTACATATTTAAATGATCCTCAAAGTTTATGATATTATTTACATTTATACATTATTGTACACGTTCAAATTCTCCATCAGTAATAAATTCGATTCCAGCAATTAGCATTCTATAGTATTAGTTAAAGTCAAATTAGGGTATGTTCGACGAATGGTTCAGTTTATCGAACGCATTATCATAGCAAAAAAATGTTAACAACATTTTAAATCACATAGTTATTCATGGTATTATTATTATCTCTAAAGCTTTTAGTGGTTATTATTACAGGATTATATGAATATCATTACTCGTCTTTCCAATTAACCTTTCTCCAAAAACAAATGTTATTAATTTGAACAATCCATTCTAGAACAATTATCATAATGCTGTTTCACTTAAATGTTGGATGAATTAACCTCATACTAGCCTTCTAGTATTAATATTCGTGACTATACTGCACGTTCAAAATATACACATAATTGTATTCAGACATAGCTCAATAGCTAATTTATACTGGACAGAAAAATGACATAGATCATCCATTGATGTCTAATATCTCATTATAACAATCAAATTCGCAAATACACGTTGCTTCATTCATAGATAAGCTCTCCATAGCTTGTAAACATTTTTCCAAACATCTTTAAGTTCAATTAAGCTTTAACATAAATGTCATGAAATATCGTGCATCAAATTAACATAAGTTAAAGTATCATGGACAACTTTTATCAGAACTAAGGCAAATATAATATAATCAGCTGTTTAAATAACAGTGCTTGAGAATTTTTGACATTATCATTTCGCTTTGTAATGAAAATATTTTATACAATCATTTTACAATAGTAATTTATTTCTCATTATAATCTCATGTTCATAACTATATATTTCAAGAAATTGTGGATAGATCACTGTAAAAAGAACGATTCAGCTCCACTAGACAAAACTCGACTGGAGATCCTCACCCAAAGAAACACGAAAGATTCTACACCATAGAAATGAGCCTGTCTTAAGAAGGTACACGAAAACTATTAGAATCCAACGCTTAACCAGGATGTAGTTCAACAAACGAATCATGAACAAAAAGAAACTGAACGATCTAATAGTGTCTAAGACCACTCCAAAAAGAAAAATCTCAAGAGCTGTAGATTACCAAAATCAATCCAATAATAGCAAATATCTGCTCTATAAATCATTATTTTTCCATATTTATACTGCACTTGATAAAAAATAGACCCGCACGTCTATTAGAGAAACTCGCATGAAATGCACAAGTGTTCAAGTTCAAATTCGAAATTCGTAGAAATGTCTATTCAAATAATCTTCAAGTATACGTAGCGTATTGGTCATCTACTTACTAACTACTATTCCTATATAAAGTTATCGTAGTCTTCTCTCTACTCTTCATATTAATGTTCTCAACAAGTTATATAATTCCATTAAATGCTCATATTTAGAAAGAAAAAGAAGTGAATTAATGCATTAAAAATAGCATTAAAATTATTAATGTTAACTACAAAAATAAAATACACTACAAAACAGAAGTGATAGAGAATCGGGTCTAGCCCTGGAGTGTATTTTCTAACTACTAAGAAAAATTGGTGAAAAGGAACACTCTAGAGTATGTCTAATTCATACTGTCTACTATGAAAATGGGTGGTCAGCTACCTTGTACGTTGCCATCTGGTTGAAATATGAGTATGCGAGAAACACACTGTCCTCGTTCTGGAACTGAACCCTCGTTCATCAGGTCGCGTAGTCCTCGATACGACTGGATCTTGTAAAGAACTGAACCCGAGTCCGACCGTTTGAAAAGTAAAAACAGCTGTTCGCGAAACAAGTTCATCGCTCTCACACGTTCCCAAGATATAGCTATACCTTATTCGTAGTATGCCATTGTATTTCATGCAGTCACAGTATGAATGTATAATAAACATCTCCAAGACGTCTTCCACCTCTTCTTAAAGAGTTTTCTGCTGTTATAATAATCCATGTTTGGTTTTGGTGATCATCCTAAGTAGTCAATTCCACTATTTCATCGCATTCCTGCTTTCCATTTTAGCCCATACGTGACATAGTCATGTCTTGGTGAAGTCTCCGTTCGATCAACTTCTGTTCTGAAGTCATAATAATAATATGCTTGTATACTGTAAACTGTACTGTTGTAGAATAAAGTCTTGTACTGGCATGTAAAATAACACACAAGTCCCGGTGAATACAAAGTTCACTGCTCCTGATGATGAAGTTTAACACAGGCGTCAGCTATAATAAGCTAAGACATAAAAATATGCGGTACGAACTGTCTAACTTTAAGTAGATACACGTCCGCGTTGCTCGCGCACGATCTGAGTGTCGTACTCCCAGCGAAGTATATTGCAAACTCGTGTCTCTGCCTGAACAGCTCTTTGCTTACTGCTCTGCGAAACCCATAGTGCTGTTCATTCAGGAACGATATTGACTATCGATATCGACACTGGATCATGTTCGATAATATTCTGATATTTTGTTATCTGCATTTATATATGTGTGAAATACACTCAAGTTTCCTCTTCTTTAAACATAATGCATTTGTCAATTACTCTTCTGTTTCATGGCTACTATATCTAAGTATATCATGTTGCATCAGATTGACGTTACTGCTGTCTCCATTTTGTAGAGCTCCCTTGTACTAAAAGAAAGCACGTGCACCAGGCTGTATGGCGTGCTGCCTATCTGCTCCTAACCTCGCCACGGAGTATCCCTGCGCTGTGTGCCGTGTAAGAAGCGCCTCAGGAATGCACCTAAGTACACACCTGTCCAACATAGATCCAACTCCATACAAAATACGGTCTCATCTCCCTCCCAACTCAAGAAATAAAAGTGTGACAATACTTTTATTTTATCATTCTTGATATTCACTTCATGAGCAGTATTTTGTTATTGTTCAATCTTTTCATAATATCTTTTGAGGTTCTTCGCATTGAATCTCCCTATTTCCTCGCCAGTAAGGATGTCCAAAATCTGATAACTTCTTAAATATCTTGAATTGCTGTATCGAATGGAGACGAATTTAACTCTGAGGAATTCACAATCGGCGTTTTTTAGCCTATTTTCAATACTGAAAAAATAGGCTTATGAGATCACCTTTTGTCCGTGTGTGTGTGTGTGTGTGTGTGTGTGGGTGTGTGTGTGAGGTGTGTGTGTGTGTGTCCCTAATAAAATCTAAACGGCTAGATCGATTTCAATGAAACTCAGTAAGTTCATAGCACTATTCCGGGCGACCTCGACCGTGCCCTTCAAATTTGGTAACGTCTCACCAATCCAACATGGCGGCTGTGTGAAATATTTCACCAGCATTCAATATCTCCGAAACTATTCCCAATATCACCCTGGAATTTATTACGGTGATAAAGGGAACTACTATAAGTTCACTCATGTGACTATTGAAAAATTGGTAACTACAAAACCAACATGGCGGCCACGCGAATTTGCGACATTTAAATAGACGTTTCTCGCGATTTAACCAACCAAACGCAATAAAACTTGGTACAGTATATATTAATACACATTGTAATGCACCGACATCTAACTTCGTTCAATTGTTTACATAACCACAAGATGGCGGATGTGTGAAATATTTCACCGGCATTCTATATCTCTGAAACTATTAGCGATATCACCCTGAAATTTTGTACGAAGATAAAGGGCACTACTGGAAGTTCATCTATAAGACTTTCAAAAACCAGTTAACTACAAAACGAACATGGTGGCCAAGCGAAGTTGAAAATTTTAAATAGACCTTTCTCGCGATTTAATGTTCCAAACACAATGAAGTCTGGTACAGGAAATGTTTATGCACATTGTAATGCACTGGTATCTAATTTAGTTCAATTGTTTACATAACCTCAAGATGGCGGCTGTGCGAATTATAAAATTAAGTTTTTATTTCTTGTGTCGTAATCATGCGAACGAAGTGAAAGTTTGAATAATGAACCTACGCAATTATTTTACTTTAGTGGTACATGGCGCTATGGCCTATACATTTAACAATCCAACATGGCTACCATCCGAAATATTTAGACGGCTCTGAATATCAACGAATCTATTATAGCCATCAAACTGATTTTCTTTATGTTCATAGGGGATATGAACTTAAGTTCACCTATAGGACTTTAAATAACCTGGTGATCACAAATCCAACATGGCGGCGACGCGAATTATAAATATTCACATGGACGTTTTTCGAAATTTAACCATCCGAGTGCAGTGAAACTTGGTACAGTAAATCCTTATACGAATGTTAATCCACTAATTTATTTCAATTGTTTCCATAACCAATAGATGGCAGCTGTACGAAATATTAAAATCTCCTTATTACTTCTTGTGTCCTAATCATGCGATTGAAGTTTGAATGCTACACGTAAACAATAATCTTCATGTAACAGTACATAACTCTAGGATCTACATATATAAAATCCAACATGGCGACCATCCGAAATATTTAGTCGGTTCTCAATACCTACGAATCTATTACAGTAATCAAACTGAAATTTGGTATGTTGATAGCGGCAATTAACATGAGCAGGATATATGAAAATAGGCTGTATAGTTCTTCACGGAACTACTTGTTTTTATTGGGACTACCCGCCTGCCTCTCAACTTGTTGGCTGGTACCAGGTTCTGGATCACTGTCTGTGTCCCTACGTCAATTATTCCTTTCTTCTCTTTTGTCTCTGTCCTTTCTGGACTGATTTCTTTCTTCCTCAGTTTGATAGTCATTATCACGGTAATGTTTGTACCTAGAATATCCTCGTTGGTTATTCTCCTGTCTCTGGAAATAACCTTGCCGTCCCTCTTTTTCTAAGTTTCTATTGTCGGTGTTCTGATTTTGATACCGATTATTTCTTGGCTGATTTCTTTCTCTATCTTGATATCTGTTATCAAATCTGTCGTTTCTATCCCTATTTTGATACGGTCTGTATCTCCCTTGATCTCGATTGTCAAATCCATCATTCCTATACATGTCTTGATATGGTCCTTATCTCTCTTGATCTCTATTCGATTGATACGACCTATCCTGTCCTCGATAATACCGAGACTGGTAACTACGGAATGGTGCTTGATTATCCCTATGATCGCGTGGTTGTTCATTATACCTGTTGTTTCGAATGGGACCTACCCATCTTGACTCATTCTGACAGGGTTTTTCCGTTTGTTGGGTCCTATCTACGACTACGGCGTTCACGCTTTTGACTTCCGTTCTTCCGCCTTTTGATATCGTGGGAGGAATGGACGTATGATCAAGTCTTCGGAGTAAATCGTCCATCTGAGCCAAATCTGTCACCCCTGACGAAATTATACTACGCCTAACTTCAACTGGCAACTGTCCTGAAATAGTTTCTAATATTTCCTCCTGAGTTAATGGGGGTTGAAGAAAACGTAGGCGGGCTAATTGTGAAGTGTAAAATCCGGAGTAACTAGTAGGTCCAGTACTCTGTACTTCCTAAAGTATATTTCTGCCCTTACTGCATGTTGGACTTCAATAGACCAAAATCTCTTAATGAATGCTTCAGATAATTGCTCAAAGTTGTCGAAAGTATAGCGGAAAGCTCGAAACCAATTTAAAGGACCTTCCAGAAGATGTCTCTCTACAATTCGGAGTTCCCTGTCTCTACTAGCGTGATGTTCTATGAAATAATCTTGAAGATTTCTAATAAATTCAATCGGAGTTAAACTCTCGGTGATGGTTTTTTTTTTTTCTTTTCTTCATAATTTCTCACAATCGTTACATTTTACCTGTCATTGGGAGTAGATGTCCTGAAATCCCTAGGAACATATTCAAGATTAGAGGTACTTGGGACTTCTGACCGTTGTCTGGGCTGTTCGCCTCCTACTGCCCCATTAGAACGTTCAATAAAATTCCTAGCTGGGGATGTTACATCTAAGCTTTGTCTAACATGAGGAACTGTGCCTTCCCTGTTGGAACTCACATTGATTTTTAGAGCTTCAATTTGCTTATTAAATTCGCTTCTTAAAGCATCTACATTAACGTGATCAGATAAGTTAAATTTGTTCAACTCCTCCCTAATCTCGTTTAATTCAGATGTTTTCTTTTCACGTTCTGAATTGAAGTCTAATCTTACTTGCTCAAACCTTGATGTTACAGTGTTAACTCGTGATACCAAATCTTCCCTAAGACTATTGATATTATCTATTTGACTAGCCTGGACTGAATCTATTCTTTTGTCAGTGTCTAATTTAACATTTGATATATCTTTGTTCAACTTGATTTCGGTTCGAGAAATTTTTATTCCAAATTAGAGGTAACATTTTTAATTATCTCCTCGTTAACTTTGGTTATTTTACCCCGAATAATGGTTATATGATCTTTAACAATAGCTTTAAGATCAATTTCTATATCTTTTCTCAGAACCTTATTGTGGACCTCTACTTTCTTTTTTAAGAGAACCATGTCATTTTCTAATTTTGACAAAGTATCATGGGTATTACTAGCTTCATTGGAGAATTGTACTCGAAGTGCATCTAAACTATGTTTATTTTCCCTTTGACTGTGTTCCAGTTCCAATCTAACACTTTTGACATCCTCCTTAATGCCCGAAATATTAGATTGTATGCTGGTTACAAGTTTTTCTGTCTCTACAACGTTTGTTCAATGCTAATCATTCTAGCCTCTGTACTAACTATTTTCTCCTGTGTAGCATCTACTTTAGCCTCTGTGCTAACTATTCAAGCCTCTGTGCTAATTATTCTAGCCTCTGTGCTAATTATTTTCTCCTGTCTAGCATCTACCTTAGCCTCTGTGCTAACTATTCTAGCCTCTATGCTAATTATTCTAGCCTCTGTGCTAATTATTTTCTCCTGTTTAGCATCTACCTTAGCCTCTGTGCTAACTATTCTAGCCTCTGTGCTAACTATTCTAGCCTCTGTGCTAACTATTCTAGCCTCTGTGCTAATTATTTTCTCCTGTGTAGCATTGTGTAGCATCTACTTTAGCCTCTGTGCTAACTATTCTAGCCTCTGTGCTAACTATTCTAGCCTCTGTGCTAACTATGCTAGCCTCTGTGCTAACTATTCTAGCCTCTGTGCTAACTATTCTAGCCTCTGTGCTAACTATTCTAGCCTCTGTACTAATTATTTTCTCCTGTGTAGCATCTACTTTAGCCTCTATGCTAACTATTCTAGCCTCTGTGCTAACTATTCTAGCCTCTGTGCTAATTATTTTCTCCTGTGTAGCATCTACTTTAGCCTCTGTGCTAACTATTCTAGCCTCTGTGCTAACTATTCTAGCCTCTGTGCTAACTATTCTAGCCTCTGTGCTAATTATTTTCTCCTGTGTAGCATCTACTTTAGCCTCTGTGCTAACTACTCTAGCCTCTGTGCTAACTATTCTAGCCTCTGTGCTAACTATACTAGCCTCTGTGCTAGCTATTCCAGCCTCTGTGCTAATTATTTTCTCCTGTGTAGCATCTACTTTAGCCTCTGTGCTAACTATTCTAGCCTCTGTGCTAACTATTCTAGCCTCTGTGCTAACTATTCTAGCCCCTGTGCTAACTATTCTAGCCTCTGTGCTAACTATTCTAGCCTCTGTGCTAATTATTTTCTCCTGTGTAGCATCTACTTTAGCCTCTGTGCTAACTATTCTAGCCTCTGTGCTAACTATTCTAGCCTCTGTGCTAACTATTCTAGCCTCTGTGCTAAATATTCTAGCCTCTGTGCTAATTATTTTCTCCTGTGTAGCATCTACTTTAGCCTCTGTGCTAACTACTCTAGCCTCTGTGCTAACTATTCTAGCCTCTGTGCTAACTATACTAGCCTCTGTGCTAACTATTCTAGCCCCTGTGCTAATTATTTTCTCCTGTGTAGCATCTACTTTAGCCTCTGTGCTAACTATTCTAGGCTCTGTGCTAACTATTCTAGCCTCTGTGCTAACTATTCTAGCCTCTGTACTAATTATTTTCTCCTGTGTAGCATCTACTTTAGCCTCTGTGCTAACTATTCTAGCCTCTGTGCTAACTATTCTAGCCTCTGTGCTAATTATTTTCTCCTGTGTAGCATCTACTTTAGCCTCTGTGCTAACTATTCTAGCCTCTGTGCTAACTATTCTAGCCTCTGTGCTAATTATTTTCTCCTGTGTAGCATCTACTTTAGCCTCTGTACTAACTATTCTAGCCTCTGTGCTAACTATTCTAGCCTCTGTGCTAATTATTTTCTCCTGTGTAGCATCTACTTTAGCCTCTGTACTAACTATTCTAGCCTCTGTGCTAACTATTAAAGCCTCTGTGCTAACTATTCTAGCCTCTGTGCTAACTATTCCAGCCTCTGTACTAATTATTTTCTCTTGTGTAGCATCTACTTTAGCCTCTGTGCTAACTATACTAGCCTCTGTGCTAACTATTCTAGCCTCTGTGCTAACTATTCTAGCCTCTGTGCTAACTATTCTAGCCTCTGTGCTAACTATTCTAGCCTCTGTGCTAATTATTTTCTCCTGTGTAGCATCTACTTTAGCCTCTGTGCTAACTACTCTAGCCTCTGTGCTAACTATTCTAGCCTCTGTGCTAACTATACTAGCCTCTGTGCTAACTATTCTAGCCTCTGTGCTAATTATTTTCTCCTGTGTAGCATCTACTTTAGCCTCTGTGCTAACTATTCTAGCCTCTGTGCTAACTATTCTAGCCTCTGTGCTAACTATTCTAGCCTCTGTGCTAATTATTTTCTCCTGTGTAGCATCTACTTTAGCCTCTGTGCTAACTATTCTAGCCTCTGTGCTAACTATTCTAGCCTCTGTGCTAACTATTCTAACCTCTGTGCTATCTATTCTAGCCTCTGTGCAAACTATTCTAGCCTCTGTGCTAACTATTCTAGCCTCTGTACTAATTATTTTCTCCTGTGTAGCATCTACTTTAGCATCTGTGCTAACTATTCTAGCCTCTGTGCTAACTATTCTAGCCTCTGTGCTAATTATTTTCTCCTGTGTAGCATTTCCTTTAGCCTCTGTGCTAACTATTCTAGCCTCTGTGCTAACTATTCTAGCCTCTGTGCTAATTATTTTATCCTGTGTAGCATCTACTTTAGCCTCTGTGCTAACTACTCTAGCCTCTGTGCTAACTATTCTAGCCTCTGTGCTAACTATACTAGCCTCTGTGCTAACTATTCTAGCCCCTGTGCTAATTATTTTCTCCTGTGTAGCATCTACTTTAGCCTCTGTGCTAACTATTCTAGCCTCTGTGCTAACTATTCTAGCCTCTGTGCTAACTATTCTAGCCTCTGTGCTAACTATTCTAGCCTCTGTACTAATTATTTTCTCCTGTGTAGCATCTACTTTAGCCTCTGTGCTAACTATTCTAGCCTCTGTGCTAACTATTCTAGCCTCTGTGCGAACTATTCTAGCCTCTGTGCTAACTATTCTAGCCTCTGTGCTAATTATTTTCTCCTGTGTAGCATCTACTTTAGCCTCTGTGCTAACTATTCTAGCCTCTGTGCTAACTATTCTAGCCTCTGTGCTAACTATTCTAGCCTCTGTGCTAATTATTCTAGCCTCTGTACTAATTATTTTCTCTTGTGTAACATCTACTTTAGCCTCTGTGCTAACTATTCTAGCCTCTGTGCTAACTATTCTAGCCTCTGTGCTAACTATTCTAGCCTCTGTGCTAACTATTCTAGCCTCTGTACTAATTATTTTCTCTTGTGTAGCATCTACTTTAGCCTCTGTGCTAACTATTCTAGCCTCTGTGCTAACTATTCTAGCCTCTGTGCTAACTATACTAGCCTCTGTGCTAACTATTCTAGCCTCTGTATGAATTATTTTCTCCTGTGTAGCATCTATTCTAGCCTCTGTGCTAACTATTCTAGCCTCTGTGCTAACTATTCTAGCCTCTGTGCTAACTATTCTAGCCTCTGTACTAATTATTTTCTCTTGTGTAGCATCTACTTTAGCCTCTGTGCTAACTATACTAGCCTCTGTGCTAACTATACTAGCCTCTGTGCTAACTATACTAGCCTCTGTGCTAACTATTCTAGCCTCTGTGCTAACTATTCTAGCCTCTGTGCTAACTATTCTAGCCTCTGTACTAATTATTTTCTCTTGTGTAACATCTACTTTAGCCTCTGTGCTAACTATTCTAGCCTCTGTGCTAACTATTCTAGCCTCTGTGCTAACTATTCTAGCCTCTGTACTAATTATTTTCTCTTGTGTAGCATCTACTTTAGCCTCTGTGCTAACTATTCTAGCCTCTGTGCTAACTATTCTAGCCTCTGTGCTAACTATACTAGCCTCTGTGCTAACTATTCTAGCCTCTGTATGAATTATTTTCTCCTGTGTAGCATCTATTCTAGCCTCTGTGCTAACTATTCTAGCCTCTGTGCTAACTATTCTAGCCTCTGTGCTAACTATTCTAGCCTCTGTGCTAACTATTCGAGCCTCTGTACTAACTATTTTAGCCTCTGTGCTAACTATTCTAGCCTCTGTGCTAATTATTTTCTCCTGTGTAGCATCTACTTTAGCCTCTGTGCTAACTATTCTAGCCTCTGTGCTAACTATTTTCTCCTGTGTAGCATCTATTCTAGCCTCTGTGCTAACTATTCTAGCCTCTGTGCTAACTATTCTAGCCTCTGTGCTAACTATTTTCTCCTGTGTAGCATCTATTCTAGCCTCTGTGCTAACTATTCTAGCCTCTGTACTAACTATTCTAGCCTCTGTGCTAACTATTCTAGCCTCTGTGCTAATTATTTTCTCCTGTGTAGCATCTACTTTAGCCTCTGTGCTAACTATTTTCTCCTGTGTAGCATCTATTCTAGCCTCTGTGCTAACTATTCTAGCCTCTGTGCTAACTATTCTAGCCTCTGTGCTAACTATTCTAGCCTCTGTGCTAATTATTTTCTCCTGTGTAGCATCTATTCTAGCCTCTGTGCTAACTATTCTAGCCTCTGTGCTAACTATTCTAGCATCTGTGCTAACTATTCTAGCCTCTGTGCTAACTATTTTCTCCTGTGTAGCATCTATTCTAGCCTCTGTGCTAACTATTCTAGCCTCTGTACTAACTATTTTCTCCTGTGCAGCATCTACTTTAGCCTCTGTGCTAACTATTCTAGCCTCTGTACTAATTATTTTCTCCTGTGCAGCATCTACTTTAGCCTCTGTGCTAACTATTCTAGCCTCTGTGATAACTATTCTAGCCTCTATACTAATTAATTTCTCCTGTGCAGCATCTACTTTAGCCTCTGTGCTAACTATTCTAGCCTCTGTGCTAATTATTTTCTCCTGTGTAGCATCTACTTTAGCCTCTGTGCTAACTATTCTAGCCTCTGTGCTAACTATTTTCTCCTGTGTAGCATCTATTCTAGCCTCTGTGCTAACTATTCTAGCCTCTGTGCTAACTATTTTCTCCTGTGTAGCATCTATTCTAGCCTCTGTGCTAACTATTTTAGCCTCTGTACTAACTATTTTCTCCTGTGCAGCATCTACATTAGCCTCTGTGCTAACTATTCAAGCCTCTGTGCTAACTATTCTAGCCTCTGTGCTAACTATTCTAGCCTCTGTACTAATTATTTTCTCCTGTGCAGCATCTACTTTAGCCTCTGTGCTAACTATTCTAGCCTCTGTGCTAACTATTCTAGCCTCTGTGCTAACTATTCTAGCCTCTGTACTAATTATTTTCTCCTGTGCAGCATCCACTTTAGCCTCTGTGCTAACTATTCTAGCCTCTGAGCTAATTATTTTCTCCTGTGTAGCATCTACTTTAGCCTCTGTGCTAACTATTCTAGCCTCTGTGCTAACTATTCTAGCCTCTGTACTAATTATTTTCTCTTGTGTAGCATCTACTTTAGCCTCTGTGCTAACTATTCTAGCCTCTGTGCTAACTATTCTAGCCTCTGTACTAATTATTTTCTCTTGTGTAGCATCTACTTTAGCCTCTGTGCGAACTATTCTAGCCTCTGTGCTAACTATTCTAGCCTCTGTGCTAATTATTTTCTCCTGTGTAGCATCTACTTTAGCCTCTGTGCTAACTATTCTAGCCTCTGTGCTAACTATTCAAGCCTCTGTGCTAATTATTTTCTCCTGTGTAGCATCTACTTTAGCCTCTGTGCTAACTATTCTAGCCTCTGTGCTAACTATTCTAGCCTCTGTGCTAACTATTCTAGCCTCTGTGCTAATTATTTTCACCTGTGTAGCATCTACTTTAGCCTCTGTGCTAACTATTCTAGCCTCTGTGCTAACTATTCTAGCCTCTGTGCTAATTATTTTCTCCTGTGTAGCATCTACTTTAGCCGCTGTACTAACTATTCTAGCCTCTGTGCTAACTATTCTAGCCTCTGTACTAACTATTCTAGCCTCTGTACTAACTATTCTAGCCTCTGTGCTAACTATTCTAGCCTCTGTGATAACTATTCTAGCCTCTGTGCTAACTATTCTAGCCTCTGTACTAATTATTTTCTCCTGTGTAGCATCTTCTTTAGCCTCTGTACTAACTATTCTAGCCTCTGTGCTAAATATTTTCTCCTGTGTAGCATCTACTTTAGCCTCTGTGCTAACTATTCTAGCCTCTGTGCTAATTATTTTCTCCTGTGTAGCATCTACTTTAGCCTCTGTGCTAACTATTGTAGCCTCTGTGCTAACTATTCTAGCCTCTGTGCTAATTATTTTCTCCTGTGTAGCATCTACTTTAGCCTCTGTGCTAACTATTCTAGCCTCTGTGCTAACTATTCTAGCCTCTGTGCTAACTATTTTCTCCTGTGTAGCATCTATTCTAGCCTCTGTGCTAACTATTCTAGCCTCTGTGCTAATTATTTTCTCCTGTGTAGCATCTACTTTAGCCTCTGTGCTATCTATTCTAGCCTCTGTGCTAACTATTCTAGCCTCTGTGCTAACTATTCTAGCCTCTGCGCTAATTATTTTCTCCTGTGTAGCATCTACTTTAGCCTCTGTGCTAACTATTCTAGCCTCTGTGCTAACTATTCTAGCCTCTGTGCTAATTATTTTCTCCTGTGTAGCATCTACTTTAGCCGCTGTACTAACTATTCTAGCCTCTGTGCTAACTATTCTAGCCTCTGTACTAACTATTCTAGCCTCTGTGCTAACTATTCTAGCCTCTGTGCTAACTATTCTAGCCTCTGTACTAACTATTCTAGCCTCTGTGCTAACTATTCTAGCCTCTGTGCTAACTATTCTAGCCTCTGTACTAACTATTCTAGCCTCTGTGCTAACTATTCTAGCCTCTGTGCTAACTATTCTAGCCTCTGTGCTAACTATTCTAGCCTCTGTACTAATTATTTTCTCCTGTGTAGCATCTACTTTAGCCTCTGTACTAACTATTCTAGCCTCTGTGCTAAATATTTTCTCCTGTGTAGCATCTACTTTAGCCTCTGTGCTAACTATTCTAGCCTCTGTGCTAATTATTTTCCCCTGTGTAGCATCTACTTTAGCCTCTGTGCTAACTATTCTAGCCTCTGTGCTAACTATTCTAGCCTCTGTGCTAATTATTTTCTCCTGTGTAGCATCTACTTTAGCCTCTGTGCTAACTATTCTAGCCTCTGTGCTAACTATTTTCTCCTGTGTAGCATCTATTCTAGCCTCTGTGCTAACTATTTTAGCCTCTGTACTAACTATTTTCTCCTGTGCAGCATCTACTTTAGCCTCTGTGCTAACTATTCAAGCCTCTGTGCTAACTATTCTAGCCTCTGTGCTAACTATTCTAGCCTCTGTACTAATTATTTTCTCCTGTGCAGCATCTACTTTAGCCTCTGTGCTAACTATTCTAGCCTCTGTGCTAACTATTCTAGCCTCTGTGCTAACTATTCTAGCCTCTGTACTAATTATTTTCTCCTGTGCAGCATCCACTTTAGCCTCTGTGCTAACTATTCTACCCTCTGAGCTAATTATTTTCTCCTGTGTAGCATCTACTTTAGCCTCTGTGCTAACTATTCTAGCCTCTGTGCTAACTATTCTAGCCTCTGTACTAATTATTTTCTCTTGTGTAGCATCTACTTTAGCCTCTGTGCTAACTATTCTAGCCTCTGTGCTAACTATTCTAGCCTCTGTACTAATTATTTTCTCTTGTGTAGCATCTACTTTAGCCTCTGTGCGAACTATTCTAGCCTCTGTGCTAACTATTCTAGCCTCTGTGCTAATTATTTTCTGCTGTGTAGCATCTACTTTAGCCTCTGTGCTAACTATTCTAGCCTCTGTGCTAACTATTCTAGCCTCTGTGCTAATTATTTTCTCCTGTGTAGCATCTACTTTAGCCTCTGTGCTAACTATTCCAGCCTCTGTGCTAACTATTCTAGCCTCTGTGCTAACTATTCTAGCCTCTGTGCTAATTATTTTCTCCTGTGTAGCATCTACTTTAGCCTCTGTGCTAACTATTCTAGCCTCTGTGCTAACTATTCTAGCCTCTGTGCTAATTATTTTCTCCAGTGTAGCATCTACTTTAGCCGCTGTACTAACTATTCTAGCCTCTGTGCTAACTATTCTAGCCTCTGTACTAACTATTCTAGCCTCTGTGCTAACTATTCTAGCCTCTGTGCTAACTATTCTAGCCTCTGTACTAACTATTCTAGCCTCTGTGCTAACTATTCTAGCCTCTGTGCTAACTATTCTAGCCTCTGTACTAACTATTCTAGCCTCTGTGCTAACTATTCTAGCCTCTGTGCTAACTATTCTAGCCTCTGTGCTAACTATTCTAGCCTCTGTACTAATTATTTTCTCCTGTGTAGCATCTACTTTAGCCTCTGTACTAACTATTCTAGCCTCTGTGCTAAATATTTTCTCCTGTGTAGCATCTACTTTAGCCTCTGTGCTAACTATTCTAGCCTCTGTGCTAATTATTTTCTCCTGTGTAGCATCTACTTTAGCCTCTGTGCTAACTATTCTAGCCTCTGTGCTAACTATTCTAGCCTCTGTGCTAATTATTTTCTCCTGTGTAGCATCTACTTTAGCCTCTGTACTAACTATTCTAGCCTCTGTACTAATTATTTTCTCTTGTGTAGCATCTACTTTAGCCTCTGTGCTAACTATTCTAGCCTCTGTGCTAACTATTCTAGCCTCTGTACTAATTATTTTCTCTTGTGTAGCATCTACTTTAGCCTCTGTGCTAACTATACTAGCCTCTGTGCTAACTATACTAGCCTCTGTGCTAACTATACTAGCCTCTGTGCTAACTATTCTAGCCTCTGTGCTAACTATTCTAGCCTCTGTGCTAACTATTCTAGCCTGTGTACTAATTAATTCTCTTGTGTAACATCTACTTTAGCCTCTGTGCTAACTATTCTAGCCTCTGTGCTAACTATTCTAGCCTCTGTGCTAACTATTCTAGCCTCTGTACTAATTATTTTCTCTTGTGTAGCATCTACTTTAGCCTCTGTGCTAACTATTCTAGCCTCTGTGCTAACTATTCTAGCCTCTGTGCTAACTATACTAGCCTCTGTGCTAACTATTCTAGCCTCTGTACGAATTAATTTCTCCTGTGTAGCATCTATTCTAGCCTCTGTGCTAACTATTCTAGCCTCTGTGCTAACTATTCTAGCCTCTGTGCTAACTATTCTAGCCTCTGTGCTAACTATTCTAGCCTCTGTACTAACTATTTAAGCCTCTGTGCTAACTATTCTAGCCTCTGTGCTAATTATTTTCTCCTGTGTAGCATCTGCTTTAGCCTCTGTGCTAACTATTCTAGCCTCTGTGCTAACTATTCTAGCCTCTGTGCTAACTATTTTCTCCTGTGCAGCATCTATTCTAGCCTCTGTGCTAACTATTCTAGCCTCTGTGCTAACTATTCTAGCCTCTGTGCTAACTATTTTCTCCTGTGTAGCATCTATTCTAGCCACTGTGCTAACTATTCTAGCCTCTGTACTAACTATTCTAGCCTCTGTGCTAACTATTCTAGCCTCTGTGCTAATTATTTTCTCCTGTGTAGCATCTACTTTAGCCTCTGTACTAACTATTCTAGCCTCTGTACTAATTATTTTCTCTTGTGTAGCATCTACTTGAGCCTCTGTGCTAACTATACTAGCCTCTGTGCTAACTATTCTAGCCTCTGTGCTAACTATTCTAGCCTCTGTGCTAACTATTCTAGCCTCTGTACTAATTATTTTCTCTTGTGTAGCATCTACTTTAGCCTCTGTGCTAACTATACTAGCCTCTGTGCTAACTATACTAGCCTCTGTGCTAACTATACTAGCCTCTGTGCTAACTATTCTAGCCTCTGTGCTAACTATTCTAGCCTCTGTGCTAACTATTCTAGCCTCAGTACTAATTATTTTCTCTTGTGTAACATCTACTTTAGCCTCTGTGCTAACTATTCTAGCCTCTGTGCTAACTATTCTAGCCTCTGTGCTAACTATTCTAGCCTCTGTGCTAACTATTCTAGCCTCTGTACTAATTATTTTCTCTTGTGTAGCATCTACTTTAGCCTCTGTGCTAACTATTCTAACCGCTGTGCTAACTATTCTAGCCTCTGTGCTAACTATACTAGCCTCTGTGCTAACTATTCTAGCCTCTGTACGAATTATTTTCTCCTGTGTAGCATCTATTCTAGCCTCTGTGCTAACTATTCTAGCCTCTGTGCTAACTATTCTAGCCTCTGTGCCAACTATTCTAGCCTCTGTGCTAACTATTCGAGCCTCTGTACTAACTATTTTAGCCTCTGTGCTAACTATTCTAGCCTCTGTGCAAATTATTTTCTCCTGTGTAGCATCTACTTTAGCCTCTGTGCTAACTATTCTAGCCTCTGTGCTACCTATTTTCTCCTGTGTAGCATCTATTCTAGCCTCTGTGCTAACTATTCTAGCCTCTGTGCTAACTATTCTAGCCTCTGTGCTAACTATTTTCTCCTGTGTAGCATCTATTCTAGCCTCTGTGCTAACTATTCTAGCCTCTGTACTAACTATTCTAGCCTCTGTGCTAACTATTCTAGCCTCTGTGCTAATTATTTTCTCCTGTGTAGCATCTACTTTAGCCTCTGTGCTAACTATTTTCTCCTGTGTAGCATCTATTCTAGCCTCTGTGCTAACTATTCTAGCCTCTGTGCTAACTATTCTAGCCTCTGTGCTAACTATTCTAGCCTCTGTGCTAACTATTCTAGCCTCTGTGCTAATTATTTTCTCCTGTGTAGCATCTATTCTAGCCTCTGTGCTAACTATTCTAGCCTCTGTGCTAACTATTCTAGCCTCTGTGCTAACTATTCTAGCCTCTGTGCTAACTATTTTCTACTGTGTAGCATCTATTCTAGCCTCTGTGCTAACTATTCTAGCCTCTGTACTAACTATTTTCTCCTGTGCAGCATCTACTTTAGCCTCTGTGCTAACTATTCTAGCCTCTGTACTAATTATTTTCTCCTGTGCAGCATCTACTTTAGCCTCTGTGCTAACTATTCTAGCCTCTGTGATAACTATTCTAGCCTCTGTACTAATTAATTTCTCCTGTGCAGCATCTACTTTAGCCTCTGTGCTAACTATTCTAGCCTCTGTGCTAATTATTTTCTCCTGTGTAGCATCTACTTTAGCCTCTGTGCTAACTATTCTAGCCTCTGTGCTAACTATTCTAGCCTCTGTGCTAACTATTTTCTCCTGTGTAGCATCTATTCTAGCCTCTGTGCTAACTATTCTAGCCTCTGTGCTAACTATTTTCTCCTGTGTAGCATCTATTCTAGCCTCTGTGCTAACTATTTTAGCCTCTGTACTAACTATTTTCTCCTATGCAGCATCTACATTAGCCTCTGTGCTAACTATTCAAGCCTCTGTGCTAACTATTCTAGCCTCTGTGCTAACTATTCTAGCCTCTGTACTAATTATTTTCTCCTGTGCAGCATCTACTTTAGCCTCTGTGCTAACTATTCTAGCCTCTGTGCTAACTATTCTAGCCTCTGTGCTAACTATTCTAGCCTCTGTACTATTTATTTTCTCCTGTGCAGCATCCACTTTAGCCTCTGTGCTAACTATTCTAGCCTCTGAGCTAATTATTTTCTCCTGTGTAGCATCTACTTTAGCCTCTGTGCTAACTATTCTAGCCTCTGTGCTAACTATTCTAGCCTCTGTACTAATTATTTTCTCTTGTGTAGCATCTACTTTAGCCTCTGTGCTAACTATTCTAGCCTCTGTGCTAACTATTCTAGCCTCTGTACTAATTATTTTCTCTTGTGTAGCATCTACTTTAGCCTCTGTGCGAACTATTCTAGCCTCTGTGCTAACTATTCTAGCCTCTGTGCTAATTATTTTCTCCTGTGTAGCATCTACTTTAGCCTCTGTGCTAACTATTCTAGCCTCTGTGCTAACTATTCTAGCCTCTGTGCTAATTATTTTCTCCTGTGTAGCATCTACTTTAGCCTCTGTGCTAACTATTCTAGCCTCTGTGCTAACTATTCTAGCCTCTGTGCTAACTATTCTAGCCTCTGTGCTAATTATTTTCTCCTGTGTAGCTTCTACTTTAGCCTCTGTGCTAACTATTCTAGCCTCTGTGCTAACTATTCTAGCCTCTGTGCTAATTATTTTCTCCTGTGTAGCATCTACTTTAGCCGCTGTACTAACTATTCTAGCCTCTGTGCTAACTATTCTAGCCTCTGTACTAACTATTCTAGCCTCTGTGCTAACTATTCTAGCCTCTGTACTAACTATTCTAGCCTCTGTGCTAACTATTCTAGCCTCTGTGCTAACTATTCTAGCCTCTGTACTAACTATTCTAGCCTCTGTGCTAACTATTCTAGCCTCTGTGCTAACTATTCTAGCCTCTGTGCTAACTATTCTAGCCTCTGTACTAATTATTTTCTCCTGTGTAGCATCTACTTTAGCCTCTGTACTAACTATTCTAGCCTCTGTGCTAAATATTTTCTCCTGTGTAGCATCTACTTTAGCCTCTGTGCTAACTATTCTAGCCTCTGTGCTAATTATTTTCTCCTGTGTAGCATCTACTTTAGCCTCTGTGCTAACTATTCTAGCCTCTGTGCTAACTATTCTAGCCTCTGTGCTAACTATTCTAGCCTCTGTACTAATTATTTTCTCCTGTGCAGCATCCACTTTAGCCTCTGTGCTAACTATTCTAGCCTCTGAGCTAATTATTTTCTCCTGTGTAGCATCTACTTTAGCCTCTGTGCTAACTATTCTAGCCTCTGTGCTAACTATTCTAGCCTCTGTACTAATTATTTTCTCATGTGTAGCATCTACTTTAGCCTCTGTGCTAACTATTCTAGCCTCTGTGCTAACTATTCTAGCCTCTGTACTAATTATTTTCTCTTGTGTAGCATCTACTTTAGCCTCTGTGCGAACTATTCTAGCCTCTGTGCTAACTATTCTAGCCTCTGTGCTAATTATTTTCTCCTGTGTAGCATCTACTTTAGCCTCTGTGCTAACTATTCTAGCCTCTGTGCTAACTATTCTAGCCTCTGTGCTAATTATTTTCTCCTGTGTAGCATCTACTTTAGCCTCTGTGCTAACTATTCTAGCCTCTGTGCTAACTATTCTAGCCTCTGTGCTAACTATTCTAGCCTCTGTGCTAATTATTTTCTCCTGTGTAGCATCTACATTAGCCTCTGTGCTAACTATTCTAGCCTCTGTGCTAACTATTCTAGCCTCTGTGCTAATTATTTTCTCCTGTGTAGCATCTACTTTAGCCGCTGTACTAACTATTCTAGCCTCTGTGCTAACTATTCTAGCCTCTGTACTAACTATTCTAGCCTCTGTGCTAACTATTCTAGCCTCTGTGCTAACTATTCTAGCCTCTGTACTAACTATTCTAGCCTCTGTGCTAACTATTCTAGCCTCTGTGCTAACTATTCTAGCCTCTGTACTAACTATTCTAGCCTCTGTGCTAACTATTCTAGCCTCTGTGCTAACTATTCTAGCCTCTGTACTAATTATTTTCTCCTGTGTAGCATCTACTTTAGCCCTTGTACTAACTATTCTAGCCTCTGTGCTAAATATTTTCTCCTGTGTAGCATCTACTTTAGCCTCTGTGCTAACTATTCTAGCCTCTGTGCTAATTATTTTCTCCTGTGTAGCATCTACTTTAGCCTCTGTGCTAACTATTCTAGCCTCTGTGCTAACTATTCTAGCCTCTGTGCTAATTATTTTCTCCTGTGTAGCATCTACTTTAGCCTCTGTGCTAACTATTCTAGCCTCTGTGCTAACTATTTTCTCCTGTGTAGCATCTATTCTAGCCTCTGTGCTAACTATTTTAGCCTCTGTACTAACTATTTTCTCCTGTGCAGCATCTACTTTAGCCTCTGTGCTAACTATTCAAGCCTCTGTGCTAACTATTCTAGCCTCTGTGCTAACTATTCTAGCCTCTGTACTAATTATTTTCTCCTGTGCAGCATCTACTTTAGCCTCTGTGCTAACTATTCTAGCCTCTGTGCTAACTATTCTAGCCTCTGTGCTAACTATTCTAGCCTCTGTACTAATTATTTTCTCCTGTGCAGCATCCACTTTAGCCTCTGTGCTAACTATTCTAGCCTCTGAGCTAATTATTTTCTCCTGTGTAGCATCTACTTTAGGCTCTGTGCTAACTATTCTAGCCTCTGTGCTAACTATTCTAGCCTCTGTACTAATTATTTTCTCTTGTGTAGCATCTACTTTTGCCTCTGTGCTAACTATTCTAGCCTCTGTGCTAACTATTCTAGGCTCTGTACTAATTATTTTCTCTTGTGTAGCATCTACTTTAGCCTCTGTGCGAACTATTCTAGCCTCTGTGCTAACTATTCTAGCCTCTGTGCTAATTATTTTCTCCTGTGTAGCATCTACTTTAGCCTCTGTGCTAACTATTCTAGCCTCTGTGCTAACTATACTAGCCTCTGTGCTAACTATACTAGCCTCTGTGCTAACTATTCTAGCCTCTGTGCTAACTATTCTAGCCTCTGTGCTAACTATTCTAGCCTGTGTACTAATTAATTCTCTTGTGTAACATCTACTTTAGCCTCTGTGCTAACTATTCTAGCCTCTGTGCTAACTATTCTAGCCTCTGTGCTAACTATTCTAGCCTCTGTACTAATTATTTTCTCTTGTGTAGCATCTACTTTAGCCTCTGTGCTAACTATTCTAGCCTCTGTGCTAACTATTCTAGCCTCTGTGCTAACTATACTAGCCTCTGTGCTAACTATTCTAGCCTCTGTACGAATTAATTTCTCCTGTGTAGCATCTATTCTAGCCTCTGTGCTAACTATTCTAGCCTCTGTGCTAACTATTCTAGCCTCTGTGCTAACTATTCTAGCCTCTGTGCTAACTATTCTAGCCTCTGTACTAACTATTTAAGCCTCTGTGCTAACTATTCTAGCCTCTGTGCTAATTATTTTCTCCTGTGTAGCATCTGCTTTAGCCTCTGTGCTAACTATTCTAGCCTCTGTGCTAACTATTCTAGCCTCTGTGCTAACTATTTTCTCCTGTGCAGCATCTATTCTAGCCTCTGTGCTAACTATTCTAGCCTCTGTGCTAACTATTCTAGCCTCTGTGCTAACTATTTTCTCCTGTGTAGCATCTATTCTAGCCACTGTGCTAACTATTCTAGCCTCTGTACTAACTATTCTAGCCTCTGTGCTAACTATTCTAGCCTCTGTGCTAATTATTTTCTCCTGTGTAGCATCTACTTTAGCCTCTGTACTAACTATTCTAGCCTCTGTACTAATTATTTTCTCTTGTGTAGCATCTACTTGAGCCTCTGTGCTAACTATACTAGCCTCTGTGCTAACTATTCTAGCCTCTGTGCTAACTATTCTAGCCTCTGTGCTAACTATTCTAGCCTCTGTACTAATTATTTTCTCTTGTGTAGCATCTACTTTAGCCTCTGTGCTAACTATACTAGCCTCTGTGCTAACTATACTAGCCTCTGTGCTAACTATACTAGCCTCTGTGCTAACTATTCTAGCCTCTGTGCTAACTATTCTAGCCTCTGTGCTAACTATTCTAGCCTCAGTACTAATTATTTTCTCTTGTGTAACATCTACTTTAGCCTCTGTGCTAACTATTCTAGCCTCTGTGCTAACTATTCTAGCCTCTGTGCTAACTATTCTAGCCTCTGTGCTAACTATTCTAGCCTCTGTACTAATTATTTTCTCTTGTGTAGCATCTACTTTAGCCTCTGTGCTAACTATTCTAACCGCTGTGCTAACTATTCTAGCCTCTGTGCTAACTATACTAGCCTCTGTGCTAACTATTCTAGCCTCTGTACGAATTATTTTCTCCTGTGTAGCATCTATTCTAGCCTCTGTGCTAACTATTCTAGCCTCTGTGCTAACTATTCTAGCCTCTGTGCCAACTATTCTAGCCTCTGTGCTAACTATTCGAGCCTCTGTACTAACTATTTTAGCCTCTGTGCTAACTATTCTAGCCTCTGTGCAAATTATTTTCTCCTGTGTAGCATCTACTTTAGCCTCTGTGCTAACTATTCTAGCCTCTGTGCTACCTATTTTCTCCTGTGTAGCATCTATTCTAGCCTCTGTGCTAACTATTCTAGCCTCTGTGCTAACTATTCTAGCCTCTGTGCTAACTATTTTCTCCTGTGTAGCATCTATTCTAGCCTCTGTGCTAACTATTCTAGCCTCTGTACTAACTATTCTAGCCTCTGTGCTAACTATTCTAGCCTCTGTGCTAATTATTTTCTCCTGTGTAGCATCTACTTTAGCCTCTGTGCTAACTATTTTCTCCTGTGTAGCATCTATTCTAGCCTCTGTGCTAACTATTCTAGCCTCTGTGCTAACTATTCTAGCCTCTGTGCTAACTATTCTAGCCTCTGTGCTAATTATTTTCTCCTGTGTAGCATCTATTCTAGCCTCTGTGCTAACTATTCTAGCCTCTGTGCTAACTATTCTAGCCTCTGTGCTAACTATTCTAGCCTCTGTGCTAACTATTTTCTACTGTGCAGCATCTATTCTAGCCTCTGTGCTAACTATTCTAGCCTCTGTACTAACTATTTTCTCCTGTGCAGCATCTACTTTAGCCTCTGTGCTAACTATTCTAGCCTCTGTACTAATTATTTTCTCCTGTGCAGCATCTACTTTAGCCTCTGTGCTAACTATTCTAGCCTCTGTGATAACTATTCTAGCCTCTGTACTAATTAATTTCTCCTGTGCAGCATCTACTTTAGCCTCTGTGCTAACTATTCTAGCCTCTGTGCTAATTATTTTCTCCTGTGTAGCATCTACTTTAGCCTCTGTGCTAACTATTCTAGCCTCTGTGCTAACTATTCTAGCCTCTGTGCTAACTATTTTCTCCTGTGTAGCATCTATTCTAGCCTCTGTGCTAACTATTCTAGCCTCTGTGCTAACTATTTTCTCCTGTGTAGCATCTATTCTAGCCTCTGTGCTAACTATTTTAGCCTCTGTACTAACTATTTTCTCCTATGCAGCATCTACATTAGCCTCTGTGCTAACTATTCAAGCCTCTGTGCTAACTATTCTAGCCTCTGTGCTAACTATTCTAGCCTCTGTACTAATTATTTTCTCCTGTGCAGCATCTACTTTAGCCTCTGTGCTAACTATTCTAGCCTCTGTGCTAACTATTCTAGCCTCTGTGCTAACTATTCTAGCCTCTGTACTATTTATTTTCTCCTGTGCAGCATCCACTTTAGCCTCTGTGCTAACTATTCTAGCCTCTGAGCTAATTATTTTCTCCTGTGTAGCATCTACTTTAGCCTCTGTGCTAACTATTCTAGCCTCTGTGCTAACTATTCTAGCCTCTGTACTAATTATTTTCTCTTGTGTAGCATCTACTTTAGCCTCTGTGCTAACTATTCTAGCCTCTGTGCTAACTATTCTAGCCTCTGTACTAATTATTTTCTCTTGTGTAGCATCTACTTTAGCCTCTGTGCGAACTATTCTAGCCTCTGTGCTAACTATTCTAGCCTCTGTGCTAATTATTTTCTCCTGTGTAGCATCTACTTTAGCCTCTGTGCTAACTATTCTAGCCTCTGTGCTAACTATTCTAGCCTCTGTGCTAATTATTTTCTCCTGTGTAGCATCTACTTTAGCCTCTGTGCTAACTATTCTAGCCTCTGTGCTAACTATTCTAGCCTCTGTGCTAACTATTCTAGCCTCTGTGCTAATTATTTTCTCCTGTGTAGCATCTACTTTAGCCTCTGTGCTAACTATTCTAGCCTCTGTGCTAACTATTCTAGCCTCTGTGCTAATTATTTTCTCCTGTGTAGCATCTACTTTAGCCGCTGTACTAACTATTCTAGCCTCTGTGCTAACTATTCTAGCCTCTGTACTAACTATTCTAGCCTCTGTGCTAACTATTCTAGCCTCTGTACTAACTATTCTAGCCTCTGTGCTAACTATTCTAGCCTCTGTGCTAACTATTCTAGCCTCTGTACTAACTATTCTAGCCTCTGTGCTAACTATTCTAGCCTCTGTGCTAACTATTCTAGCCTCTGTGCTAACTATTCTAGCCTCTGTACTAATTATTTTCTCCTGTGTAGCATCTACTTTAGCCTCTGTACTAACTATTCTAGCCTCTGTGCTAAATATTTTCTCCTGTGTAGCATCTACTTTAGCCTCTGTGCTAACTATTCTAGCCTCTGTGCTAATTATTTTCTCCTGTGTAGCATCTACTTTAGCCTCTGTGCTAACTATTCTAGCCTCTGTGCTAACTATTCTAGCCTCTGTGCTAACTATTCTAGCCTCTGTACTAATTATTTTCTCCTGTGCAGCATCCACTTTAGCCTCTGTGCTAACTATTCTAGCCTCTGAGCTAATTATTTTCTCCTGTGTAGCATCTACTTTAGCCTCTGTGCTAACTATTCTAGCCTCTGTGCTAACTATTCTAGCCTCTGTACTAATTATTTTCTCATGTGTAGCATCTACTTTAGCCTCTGTGCTAACTATTCTAGCCTCTGTGCTAACTATTCTAGCCTCTGTACTAATTATTTTCTCTTGTGTAGCATCTACTTTAGCCTCTGTGCGAACTATTCTAGCCTCTGTGCTAACTATTCTAGCCTCTGTGCTAATTATTTTCTCCTGTGTAGCATCTACTTTAGCCTCTGTGCTAACTATTCTAGCCTCTGTGCTAACTATTCTAGCCTCTGTGCTAATTATTTTCTCCTGTGTAGCATCTACTTTAGCCTCTGTGCTAACTATTCTAGCCTCTGTGCTAACTATTCTAGCCTCTGTGCTAACTATTCTAGCCTCTGTGCTAATTATTTTCTCCTGTGTAGCATCTACATTAGCCTCTGTGCTAACTATTCTAGCCTCTGTGCTAACTATTCTAGCCTCTGTGCTAATTATTTTCTCCTGTGTAGCATCTACTTTAGCCGCTGTACTAACTATTCTAGCCTCTGTGCTAACTATTCTAGCCTCTGTACTAACTATTCTAGCCTCTGTGCTAACTATTCTAGCCTCTGTGCTAACTATTCTAGCCTCTGTACTAACTATTCTAGCCTCTGTGCTAACTATTCTAGCCTCTGTGCTAACTATTCTAGCCTCTGTACTAACTATTCTAGCCTCTGTGCTAACTATTCTAGCCTCTGTGCTAACTATTCTAGCCTCTGTACTAATTATTTTCTCCTGTGTAGCATCTACTTTAGCCCTTGTACTAACTATTCTAGCCTCTGTGCTAAATATTTTCTCCTGTGTAGCATCTACTTTAGCCTCTGTGCTAACTATTCTAGCCTCTGTGCTAATTATTTTCTCCTGTGTAGCATCTACTTTAGCCTCTGTGCTAACTATTCTAGCCTCTGTGCTAACTATTCTAGCCTCTGTGCTAATTATTTTCTCCTGTGTAGCATCTACTTTAGCCTCTGTGCTAACTATTCTAGCCTCTGTGCTAACTATTTTCTCCTGTGTAGCATCTATTCTAGCCTCTGTGCTAACTATTTTAGCCTCTGTACTAACTATTTTCTCCTGTGCAGCATCTACTTTAGCCTCTGTGCTAACTATTCAAGCCTCTGTGCTAACTATTCTAGCCTCTGTGCTAACTATTCTAGCCTCTGTACTAATTATTTTCTCCTGTGCAGCATCTACTTTAGCCTCTGTGCTAACTATTCTAGCCTCTGTGCTAACTATTCTAGCCTCTGTGCTAACTATTCTAGCCTCTGTACTAATTATTTTCTCCTGTGCAGCATCCACTTTAGCCTCTGTGCTAACTATTCTAGCCTCTGAGCTAATTATTTTCTCCTGTGTAGCATCTACTTTAGCCTCTGTGCTAACTATTCTAGCCTCTGTGCTAACTATTCTAGCCTCTGTACTAATTATTTTCTCTTGTGTAGCATCTACTTTTGCCTCTGTGCTAACTATTCTAGCCTCTGTGCTAACTATTCTAGGCTCTGTACTAATTATTTTCTCTTGTGTAGCATCTACTTTAGCCTCTGTGCGAACTATTCTAGCCTCTGTGCTAACTATTCTAGCCTCTGTGCTAATTATTTTCTCCTGTGTAGCATCTACTTTAGCCTCTGTGCTAACTATTCTAGCCTCTGTGCTAACTATTCTAGCCTCTGTGCTAATTATTTTCTCCTGTGTAGCATCTACTTTAGCCTCTGTGCTAACTATTCTAGCCTCTGTGCTAACTATTCTAGCCTCTGTGCTAATTATTTTCTCCTGTGTAGCTTCTACTTTAGCCTCTGTGCTAACTATTCTAGCCTCTGTGCTAACTATTCTAGCCTCTGTGCTAATTATTTTCTCCTGTGTAGCATCTACTTTAGCCGCTGTACTAACTATTCTAGCCTCTGTGCTAGCTATTCTAGCCTCTGTACTAACTATTCTAGCCTCTGTGCTAACTATTCTAGCCTCTGTACTAACTATTCTAGCCTCTGTGCTAACTATTCTAGCCTCTGTGCTAACTATTCTAGCCTCTGTACTAACTATTCTAGCCTCTGTGCTAACTATTCTAGCCTCTGTGCTAACTATTCTAGCCTCTGTACTAATTATTTTCTCCTGTGTAGCATCTACTTTAGCCTCTGTACTAACTATTCTAGCCTCTGTGCTAAATATTTTCTCCTGTGTAGCATCTACTTTAGCCTCTGTGCTAACTATTCTAGCCTCTGTGCTAATTATTTTCTCCTGTGTAGCATCTACTTTAGCCTCTGTGCTAACTATTCTAGCCTCTGTGCTAACTATTCTAGCCTCTGTGCTAATTATTTTCTCCTGTGTAGCATCTACTTTAGCCTCTGTACTAACTATTCTAGCCTCTGTACTAATTATTTTCTCTTGTGTAGCATCTACTTTAGCCTCTGTGCTAACTATACTAGCCTCTGTGCTAACTAGACTAGCCTCTGTGCTAACTATTCTAGCCTCTGTACTAATTATTTTCTCTTGTGTAGCATCTACTTTAGCCTCTGTGCTAACTATACTAGCCTCTGTGCTAACTAGACTAGCCTCTGTGCTAACTATTCTAGCCTCTGTGCTAACTATTCTAGCCTCTGTGCTAACTATTCTAGCCTCTGTACTAATTATTTTCTCTTGTGTAACATCTACTTTAGCCTCTGTGCTAACTATTCTAGCCTCTGTGCTAACTATTCTAGCCTCTGTGCTAACTATTCTAGCCTCTGTACTAATTATTTTCTCTTGTGTAGCATCTACTTTAGCCTCTGTGCTAACTATTCTAGCCTCTGTGCTAACTATTCTAGCCTCTGTGCTAACTATACTAGCCTCTGTGCTAACTATTCTAGCCTCTGTACGAATTATTTTCTCCTGTGTAGCATCTATTCTAGCCTCTGTGCTAACTATTCTAGCCTCTGTGCTAACTATTCTAGCCTCTGTGCTAACTATTCGAGCCTCTGTACTTACTATTTTAGCCTCTGTGCTAACTATTCTAGCCTCTGTGCTAAATATTTTCTCCTGTGTAGCATCTACTTTAGCCTCTGTGCTAACTATTCTAGCCTCTGTGCTAACTATTTTCTCCTGTGTAGCATCTATTCTATCCTCTGTGCTAACTATTCTAGCCTCTGTGCTAACTATTCTAGCCTCTGTGCTAACTATTTTCTCCTGTGTAGCATCTATTCTAGCCTCTGTGCTAACTATTCTAGCCTCTGTACTAACTATTCTAGCCTCTGTGCTAACTATTCTAGCCTCTGTGCTAATTATTTTCTCCTGTGTAGCATCTACTTTAGCCTCTGTGCTAACTATTCTAGCCTCTGTGCTAACTATTCTAGCCTCTGTGCTAACTATTTTCTCCTGTGTAGCATCTATTCTAGCCTCTGTGCTAACTATTCTAGCCTCTGTGCTAACTATTCTAGCCTCTGTGCTAACTATTCTAGCCTCTGTGCTAATTATTTTCTCCTGTGTAGCATCTATTCTAGCCTCTGTGCTAACTATTCTAGCCTCCGTGCTAACTATTCTAGCCTCTGTGCTAACTATTCTAGCCTCTGTGCTAACTATTTTCTCCTGTGTAGCATCTATTCTAGCCTCTGTGCTAACTATTCTAGCCTCTGTACTAACTATTTTCTCCTGTGCAGCATCTACTTTAGCCTCTGTGCTAACTATTCTAGCCTCTGTACTAATTATTTTCTCCTGTGCAGCATCTACTTTAGCCTCTGTGCTAACTATTCTAGCCTCTGTGATAACTATTCTAGCCTCTGTACTAATTAATTTCTCCTGTGCAGCATCTACTTTAGCCTCTGTGCTAACTATTCTAGCCTCTGTGCTAATTATTTTCTCCTGTGTAGCATCTACTTTAGCCTCTGTGCTAACTATTCTAGCCTCTGTGCTAACTATTCTAGCCTCTGTGCTAACTATTTTCTCCTGTGTAGCATCTATTCTAGCCTCTGTGCTAACTATTCTAGCCTCTGTGCTAACTATTTTCTCCTGTGTAGCATCTATTCTAGCCTCTGTGCTAACTATTTTAGCCTCTGTACTAACTATTTTCTCCTGTGCAGCATCTACTTTAGCCTCTGTGCTAACTATTCAAGCCTCTGTGCTAACTATTCTAGCCTCTGTGCTAACTATTCTAGCCTCTGTACTAATTATTTTCTCCTGTGCAGCATCTACTTTAGCCTCTGTGCTAACTATTCTAGCCTCTGTGCTAACTATTCTAGCCTCTGTACTAATTATTTTCTCCTGTGCAGCATCCACTTTAGCCTCTGTGCTAACTATTCTAGCCTCTGAGCTAATTATTTTCTCCTGTGTAGCATCTACTTTAGCCTCTGTGCTAACTACTCTAGCCTCTGTGCTAACTATTCTAGCCTCTTACCTTCTTAAGACAGGCTCATTTCTATGGTGTTTGTTTGGGTGAGGATCTCCAGTCGAGATTTTGTCTAGTGGAGCTGAATCGTTCTTTTTACCGTGATCTATCCACAATTTCTTGAAAGATATAGTTATGAACATGAGATTATAATGAGAAATAAATTACTATTGTAAAATGATTGTATAAAATATTTTCATTACAAAGCGAAATGATAATGTCAAAAATTCTTAAACACTGTTATTTAAACAGCTGATTATATTATATTATATTATATTATATTATATTATATTATATTATATTATATTATATTATATTATATTATATTATATTATATTATATTATATTATATTATATTATATTATATTATATTATATTATATTATATTATATTATATTATATTATATTATATTATATTATATTATATTATATTATATTATATTATATTATATTATAATAAGATATTAGACATCATTTTTCTGTCCAGTATAAATTAGCTATTGAGCTATGTCTGAATACAATTATGTGTATATTTTGAACGTGCAGTATAGTCACGAATATTAATACTAGAAGGCTAGTATGAGGTTAATTCATCCAACATTTAAGTGAAACAGCATTATGATAATTGTTCTAGAATGGATTGTTCAAATTAATAACATTTGTTTTTGGAAAAAGGTTAATTGGAAAGGCGAGTAATAATATTCATATAATCCTGTAATAATAACCACTACAAGCTTTAGAGATAATAATAATACCATGAATAACTATGTGATTTAAAATGTTGTTAACATTTATTTGCTATTGATTATGCGTTCGATAAACTTAACCATTCGTCAAACATGCCCTAATTTGACTTTAACTAATACTATAGAATGCTAATTGATGGAATCGAATTTATTACTGATGAAGAATTTGAACGTGTACAATAATGGATAAATGTAAATAATATCATAAAATTTGAGGATCATATAAATATGTAACGAGTGTATATAATAATGTTCTGTTAACTCCATAACAGTTTGCTTAAATGGGATCAGATCTAAGTGATCTATTCTCAGATATGTCAGTTGTAACATAACTCACGGTAATCGTTTCAGTACAAGGAAACACTGACAGTCTAAACCAATCAACGGCTGTTCTGAAGATCGTTCCCTGGGCATGGCTTCACACCATCTACCATGCGCGAAGCAACACGTAGTTTCCCTGCGATGGCTAATGAACAACACCGTGATAGACTGGCCTTCAATATACTGAAAGATCGGAGTGGTTATCAAGTTACAAATATGAAACTGACTGAATTGGACTAAAATATCCAAGTATTAGGTTATTACTGGACTGTGACAAAGTACTATTCTAGACAAAGTCTAGCATATGTCCATGTAGAAATAAAAATATTTCACCAGTGTCCGTCGAAAAATAACTATCACCTTAGTGATTTTCCCTGCCGGAAACTTAGCCTACTAAATTCCACTCGTAGCGCAGCACTTTTGTGACTATCACAATTTTGAAAATAACTTCTGCGTAGATCCGGCAACCATGTGCCTTGGCTCAGCGTAGCGGCACCTTGCTAGGCAAGTGCTTGTTTCGAAGTGAGCTAAAGTTGCCTGAGCCGGCCGGCTTTTATTCAAAACGGTCAGGGTCACGCTGAATCAGCTGAAATCTGGAAATCCTCATATCTCTGGTATCCCTGGTCCGATTTACTTGATACTAAGTGCATTCTCTTTCATTTGGTCGTGCCAGTAATCTGATCCAAGTCTCAAGTCTCTACTCCATGGCTAACTATTTAATCAATAAATAGTCTCGACCTCTGCTATTACACGCTACATCACTTGACATGCTCTTAGCGGTATATTCTTTCCAATTGCTTCTGGAAGCAATGGAGCGCGATATTCAAATATCTCAACTTTCAAAAGCGGCTGTAGCCTTTCCCTTGATATCTAGGTGTCTGAATCTTGGAATACCCATTCCTTGAGTTGGGCACATCCACCCTACACCTAGCAAAAAATAAAAATTGAAAAATTTTTATTTTTCCTATCTGCACATTAAATCATCTGGTTCTTGAATAGTAAATCTTCAAATTCGATGCATTATAAGTTCCCACGATGTTACCAGTTCGTGTATTAGCGACTTCATAGCTTCCATTGTTGTTTACTTCCACAATACGATAGGGTCCAGCGTAGAGGCTTGCAAACTTCGAGTACACTCGATTTTGCACGTCAGAGGGTGTAGGTCTTTTCACTAAAACAAGAGTTCCTACGCGCAAGGGTCTGCGAAAACGCTTTCCTCTCACTCTGCGCTCTCTTTTCTCAGCTTGGATCCTCAACTTGTCTAAAGCTAGAGTTTCCCTCATCTGACGACTTGGTTCAATCTCAGGTGGAATAGAGATGATTCGATCCCATAATCTTGTTGCTTTAATTCCATGATGAAACAACATGGGAATCTGTCCAGTACTCTCATGAATTGTAGAGTTGATGGATTCGGATGCTAAAGAGAGAACATCTATCCATTTCCAATGCTCATTTGGACAATAGAGGCGGCAAAATTTCACTATTTCAGCCATCACGCGTTCTGCTGGATTGCTTTCAGGATGTCTGATAGAACTAAACAATTGTCTAATCCCAAGATTATTCATGACGGTTCTAAATTCTAAAGATGTAAATTGAGGTCCACGATCTGATAAAAGGAATTCCGGTTTGCCTGCTTCCGGTATTACATTGTCTCTAATTCTCTTCGCACAATATTTTGCGTTTGCCTTCTGGATTGGGTGTAACATAGTGTATTTGCTGAATACATCCATGGTCACCAGAATATATCGGTTACCTCTTTTAGACTTTGGGAGAGGACCATATAAATCAGTCGCGAAGATTTCACAAGGCTTAGAAGGAATAATAGGCCTTGGTAATTCTCTAAATAATCTAGAATTATGTTTACTCCTTTGGCATAAGTCGCATTCTCGAATAGTGTTCCTGACAGTTTGTCGCATTCGCTCCCACGAAAATTTCTCTTGAATCATGTTGACCGTCTTATCTACTCCAGCATGACCTGCGATTCGATGTGCCATCCAGATAATGGGTTTTTGCATTCGTGGAGGTATCACTACTCTCAGCTTCGTATGGTCGGGATCTGCAAACTTGTAGATTAAACCATCTAACATCATAAAATCTCTTGAAATTCTTTCAGTTTCCACAAAATCATCATCATTTGGATCCATGTCTCCCTGTAGAAAACGAAAAATGTTTCTCAAACGTCGGTCTCTCCTCTGGGATAAATGCAACAATCTTAACCTTCTCAAGGTATCCTCATCCTCCTGCGTCAGGTTAACTTGAAAATCCTTAGATGTAGACTCCACTGCTCTACTCAATAAATCAGCTCCAACGTTCAACTTTCCAGGAGTGTGTTCAATAACTAGGTTGAATTGTTGAATAAAAAGTGACCATCTAGTTATCCTATCACTGGCAAAGTTTGTTCTCAAGATAAACTCCAATGCATGGTGATCAGTCCTCACAATTACTGAATGTCCAATTAACATTTTCTTCCACGACTCCAACGCGAAGATTACAGCAAGTGCTTCTAACTCCGTGGTGTAATAATTCCTTTCTGATGGACGAAGTTTCCTGCTTATGAACGCCAGGTAACGTCTCTTGTGGTCGTCATCTTCTTGAAGAAGAATAGCTCCAATCCCTACGGTGGATGCATCAGATTCTATGATGAAATTCTTGGTAAAGTCAGGATACTCCAATTTCACGCTGTTTACCAATAACCTCTTGGCATCTTGAAATGATTGTTCACAATCTTCATTCCATTTCCATTTGTTTCCTTTCTTTAATAATTCCTGCAGTGGCGCAACCGTCTTGGTGAAGTTTGGACAATGCCCTGCAATGAATTGGCATGTCCCGAGAAAACTGCGGACATTCTTCACTCTAGTAGGTCTAGGGAAATTTGCAATCACCTGTATCTTCGTCTCATTGGGACGGTATCCTTCACCATCCAAAATATGGCCCAAAAATTTTATTTCCTTCCGAAAGAACTGACATTTTCGAAGGTTTACTTTAAAGTTCGCTTTTCTCAAATCTGCGAATAACATCTGAAGATGTAACAAATGTTCCTCCTTAGTCTCAGATGCAATTAGGATATCATCTATGTAACGAATTGCTATCTCTTTTACTTCAGGACTCAAATTTTGTTCCAGTGCTCTGATCAAAACAGATCCAGATGTTTTGACTCCAAATGGTAGACGGCGGAATACATATGTCTGCTGGTCAAACATAAATCCTGTAAACTTTTTGGAATCTTCACTAAGCCTAATGTGGTGGTAGGACGAAGTGAGATCAATATTAGAGAACCAGACCTTGCCTTGGAATTTCCTTAAGAGTTCCCTAATGATTGGTGGTCTGTCATACTCTGGCAGTAATCTTGAATTCAAATTTCGCGCGTCTAAACATAGTCTCAGACTTCCATCTTGCTTAGACACTACTGCTAATGGATTGACATAAGATGTAGTGTACTTTTCAATCACATTATTGCTTTCCATCTCTCTGATAAGCACTTTTACCCTTTCTCGATGCTTTTCCGCCACCGGATACAATTTAGCATGGAAAGGTGCATCATCATTTACACGAATACGATATTCAAATCTTTAATTTCACCAGGTTTAATATCAAAAATATCGTGATACTCTTCCAAAATTTTCCCTAGCTCTGGGGACTCCTCCTCAGTGTAGACTTCTCTTTCTTCAGCTTCATGAAAAATCAGAGACCATTGAGCATCTCCCTCGATGTTCTCCTCTTCTTTTCCCTCGAAGTTAATCTCTTCGGTATTCTTGAATCTGATCGTCTCTGTCTTCATGTCTATCACTGCTTGATATTTCTGAATGAAATCCGCTCCCAATATCATGTCAAAAGCCATGTCCTTCATTACTACAAACACATGTCGGAAATCATGTCCTCCAATAGTAATACATAAGTATAATTGTATTTTACACAGAGATATTCTGTTGGGTATTATTCCTTGGATCTTAATTCCTGATACTGGAATCTCCTCTAAATTCTCTTTGAGCTTCCACAGAATATAAAGCTTCTCACTCACAAGACAAAGCATAGCCCCAGTATCAATTAAAGTATCGACAGGCATACCGAATACTTCGCATGATATGATTGGCATTCTAATTCTTGTACCCATTTCTTTCCGTTCGTCATTCTGTTGAATTAAGTCATCATCCTCTGCTTGCCATTTAATAATTCTGGAAGTGAAAGTGTTTAAAATTCTATCTTCTACTGTGAATTCGAAGTTGTTTTTTTTTTCGTTTCCATTCCCCCGGGATTGTTGTGTTCCCGATGGACCTGGTTCATTGTGCTTCTGTTCCAAGAACTGCAAGTTTTCTTGGTGTCTTTCTTCTAAGTTCTTCCTCGTCTCCTTGTTGAACTCTTCATTGGACTGACGAGTATTCAAATTCCCTCTGTTATTGTAGTTGTTTCTACCGTAGTACCTTCTTTCCTGGTACCTTCCTTGATTATCCCTTGGCCTTCTCCATCGAGTATTATATCGACTTCCACCATCCGGTCTCGCATAAGGCTTGTAGCTGTATCTGTTACTGTACTGATTCCATCCTCTTTTAATGGGCTCTTCCCTCGGCGTTTTCTCTTCTCGCCCCTCTCGAATCTCTCGAGGTGTTTGAGAATAACTGTCGGCCATAACAGCGTACACAGCGTTGTTATTCTTTCCTCCCTTCTGATGGAAGAATTGAGCGTTCGTATGATCCAGCTTCTGCAATACCTCGTCAAATTGCTCCATATTATAAATGTCAGCAGCGATCAAAGTTCTTTGGACGTCTGCTGGAAACTGACGTATTAATGCAGTAATTAATTCGTTATCTGGCATCGGCGGATCTAAATGTTGTAGTTTAGAAAGCTGTCCAGAAAAGTACGTAGAGTATCGAGTAGGTTGTGACGTCGAGAATCTCTTCGAATATAATTCTGCTCTGACTTGCTGTTGGGTTTCCTGGGACCAAAACTTCTTTAATAACCCACGAGAAAACTCCTCAAAATTGGTTAGAGTGGACCTAAAAGCTCTGAACCAAAGAAGTGCAGGACCTTCCAAAAACTTCCCTATCACTCGGATCTGTCTTTCTTTAGGGATTTTGGAATCTTTCAGGTAATCACCTGCTTCTCTCAAAAATTCTACGGGTGTCACAGAATCTCGCCCTGAAAATTTAGAAGGCTTATCCTCTACATTCTTGAATACAGTTATGGGGTTGGATTGAAATACTGTCCTGACCTCATCCTGTCTTTGACTATCAGTTTCTCTAGCTGCTCCTAGATTTATCTGTATCTGTTCTTTTCCCCTTACACTTGGCATTTTCAACAGATGGTCAGACTGTTTCTCGTCCTTGATTTGGGTTTTCATAGCCTCAAGTTCCTTATGGTTTTCTTCTGACATTTTTTTAATTGCTTCGGTTTCCTTACAATTCTCCTTGACATCAGTGGATATCTGGTTCATAACAGCCTCGTGACTTTTCAACGACCCTGTCATATCTGATATGTCCTTCTGAGTTGCTTGGATATCTTTGGAAATTACTTGAATATGGGATGACAAAGATTCCCTAATTTCCTTGATTCCCTCTTGGTTCTCCAGCTTGAGTGTGTCTTTAATTTCATTGACAACTGTGGTTTTAATTTCAGTTTGTAATTCATTAATCACACCTTCTCTTATTTCTCCCATTACAAGTTCTTTGAATTGTTCTGTCAACCGTTGAACAACTAGAATTCCCATCTCATTACTCTCTTTCTTCACTCTGACTTCTAGGTTGATCATGTCTTCACCAACATTCCTAAGACCATGTTCTATCCTATCAGCTAAGCTTTGGGATCTAAGATCGGCATCGCGAAATTTATCGTCCATTAAACTTGCGTTAGTGGCTAATGAGGTTTCGAGCTCATGTGTTTTTTCGCATAATTTAGTCATTTTACTCTCAAGTGACATTTTCAAAATTTCGGAATTCTCTTTAAATTTATTTTCCATAGAATTAAATTTACTATTTAAATTTTCTTTCAAGTTACCTTTTAACCTGCTTTCTAAAGAATCAGAATTTTCTTTAAGTTTATTTTCCAAAGAATCAGAATTTTCTTTAAGTTTATCGTTTAAACTTTCTTTATGTTTATCAGAATTTTCTTTAAGTTTATCATTTAAACTTTCTTTAAGTTTCTTTTCTAAAGAAACAGAATTTTCTTTAAGTTTCTTTTCTAAAGCCTCAGTATTTTCTTTCATAATGGCTGCTACACGCAGTCCAGCCTCTTTTGAACTCTCCTCTAAACTCCTCATCATCCTCATCATCTCTTCCATAATTTTCAATTATTATTCAAAACTTAGGGGTATACAATATTGGCAAACACAAGCTTATAACTAGAACAAGAAATATGAATAGCTAATTGGAACACTCTAATAACATGAGATTTGTCCTAATGTCGACGTGATGGAAAAACAAAATTCTCTAATTTTACGAATTACATTTACCACAATATCACAAGAAAAATATGCAAGTTCTCAAATATCCTCCACCTGGATTCAAATAATGCGTTTGTCCAGTCATCGAACGTTTACTACTGAATTTACTTGACGCCCTAATGGTTAAGCCATTATCAAAAATAATCAAACCCATTCTAATTATTAATCCAGTTAAATTTTTAATTTTCCCCACTAATTGGGTTTCCTACTAATTTATTCATCCAAACCAGACATCTCTCAACTCCCAAAATATTTATAGAAAAAATTATCACAATTTAAATCGGCATGCGATTGACCATGTCTAACTCGATCCCCACGTTCGAAGACATTACTCTCTCTATCTCATTTTATGTGCCCGTTTAGACCGGAGTCCGCACGACCACATATGCATTTTACCAATAATCAGTCAGCACGAGAGTCAAAATATCCCGGGGCGCCAGATGGGTTAAAGCTAATCGCAAAAACGACATCAAATGAAAAAAATGCTTTACTGATTTTTGGCTCAATACAACAATAAGAATAGAAGGAGATTCAACTGGGCATAACACATCATGTAAAATTATCTCATTTTATTTTGAATTTAAAATTGACTGCAAAGATGCTCAAAGCAGCATCATTCACGTGTGGCGACCCACATCCTATTTACACAATGTACAGAAATTTTCCAAACACATTTGACAATTATCTTTGGAAAAACAAGTCTGATTATTAGTCCTGTAGACTGTGTTCCAAAATTATATTCATTCATGATTAAATCCAGTTCAAATTTAATTGTCTCTACTGGAAATATCGTAGTTCACTGTTTGAATTTTTACATAACATTAACACTCGTAGAATAAATGTTCATAGAATTTTAACTTTCACTTATTTTTCCAGTTTCAAAAAATATTGTCAAAAAATATTATTATTTCTGAATCAACACAAATTATTTACACATATTAATAACATCTGAAAAGTATTTGACCTTGAGCATAGCATCGAAGAACTGTGCGAAGCACAAAAAAAATTAATTGTTCTTCTGATATTAAATGTTTCGAGAAGTGACTCGATTATGAACTTCAAGTTCCTAACAAAATATATGATTTCTGAATCATCAACTTGATCAATAAATTGTTGAACCATTCAACTATTTGATTTTCCACTTGGAATCATTATTATAAAAATATTTATATTCATGGCCATTTTAGTAACTTTCACAACTTGCAATTCTTCGACAGAATGCGGAAATAAGAATTGTAGCTTCATAATAAATTCATTTAGTTCATGGCACTAGGATTGAAAATATCCTTCAAATTATTCGTGGTTATAGAATTATTTTTAATTGGCAGTGGCCCATTCTATTATTTTCATAAGAACACAATATTACAACAACAACGGCAAAGGTCTTCCTCTGAAGAAGAATAAACTACTATCATGACAAATCCGGGTTCTAGCAAAATCAAAGTCTAAATGGAATCCGTAAACAAGGTTGAAATAAGAACTGATGGTTTCTAAGAAATAACCTTCGGGTCATTCATACGACGAAATGTGTAGTTCCAATACTCCTATAAACCTGAGCCATCGAACCTGCTATTTGATTGATGCTCGAAAAAAACTCCTCATTCCTGCGACTTAAACATGCGCACCTGGGAATGGCATTTCAACTACTCCACACACATAAATTTTCTTCCCAAAATTTATACAATAAATCAAGCCTCTGCTTGTTATCAACACTGGAAGATTAATAAACTGACAAGTTTATTTTATTTTACCATTCAGTTCAACCCGTGAAGTTACCATACTTATGATAATCTGTATTTCACTTTCGAGTGTATTTACGTCATGATTTTATATAAATACAAAAATATCCTAATTGATACAAATATCATTTGCTTCCCGTTTCATGCCTCTCCGTGTTATCTGAAAAATATACTTTACTCATTGCAAATATTAACTGTTCAACCAGAACTGTGATGTTGGTTGAATGCGGGCTTGCGCTAACCACTCTCCTTCGGAAAATCTCCTGTTCCAGACTAGAAATGATTAAACTACTTCATAGGCTCTCTCTCAATACATATGATTATTAGAAAATATAATATCCAAGAATTATTTAGAAAAGTTATAAAAATCATTATTATTATTATCAGTGGATTATTATTATTATTATTATTAGTTATATTATTTTAAATATATTTAATTATTATCTCATTATGTGAGAATCCACATGTTCGAACTTTCGAATATGGAAAAAATATCCATTCCTCAACAACAACAAAATTAACTTTTACAGTTACTTCGACGGTTTTCCGTGACTTCCCAAAAATATGAAATATTCAAATAAATGCTCGATATGCTCGGTCATCGATCCTAAACTGTTCTGAGTGCTGAAAATACTCAGAATAACTCTAATATGTCTTGCGTAAATCATTGCAAGATTTAAATACGAAGAAAAATAAATGTGTTGGTCATCTGTAGAAAAAAAATAGTTTGTTCCAATTAGCTAGGCATAATATAAAGTCAAAATGTGGCTTACATTTCTTGATGGTCTTGAAGCGTAGCGAACCTGGTCTGTACCAGATTTATCCATAGACATGCCCTAACGGACAAGCACGTATAATCCTTGTATCGGCCGCCATTATATACCCACAATCCGTCTAACAAGACATAGTGGTAATATCTCTTGACGTTTGAAGTAACTGTTGATCCATTTTAATATTGGCTTCTGTTAACTCCATAACAGTTTGCTTAAATGGGGTCTGATCTAAGTGATCTATTCTCAGACTTGTCAGTTGTAACATAACTCACGGTAATCGTTTCAGTACAAGAAAACACTGACAGTCTAAACCAATCAACGGCTGTTCTGAAGATCGTTCCCTGGGCATGGCTTCACACCATCTACCATGCGCGAAGCAACATGTAGTTTCCCTGCGTTGGCTAATGAACAACACCGTGATAGACTGGCCTTCAATATACTGAAAGATCGGAGTGGTTATCAAGTTACAAATATGAAACTGACTGAATTGGACTAAAATATCCAAGTATTAGGTTATTACTTGACTGTGACAAAGTAATATTCTAGACAAAGTCTAGCATATGTCCATGTAGAAATAAAAATATTTCACCAGTGTCCGTCAAAAAATAACTATCACCTTAGTGATTTTCCCTGCCGGAAACTTACTAAATTCCACTCGTAGCGCAGCACTTTTGTGACTATCACAATTTTGAAAATAACTTCTGCGTAGATCCGGCAACCATGTGCCTTGGCTCAGCGTAGCGGCACCTTGCTAGGCAAGTGCTTGTTTCGAAGTGAGCTAAAGTTGCCTGAGCCGGCCGGCTTTTATTCAAAACGGTCAGGGTCACGCTGAATCAGCTGAAATCTGGAAATCCTCATATCTCTGGTATCCCTGGTCCGATTTACTTGATACTAAGTGCATTCTCTTTCATTTGGCCGTGCCAGTAATCTGATCCAAGTCTCAAGTCTCTACTCCATGGCTAACTATTTAATCAATAAATAGTCTCGACCTCTGCTATTACTCGCTACGTCACTTGACATGCTCTTAGCGGTATATTTTTTCCAATTGCTTCTGGAAGCAATGGAGCGCGATATTCAAATATCTCAACTTTCAAAAGCGGCTGTAGCCTTTCCCTTGATATCTAGGTGTCTGAATCTTGGAATACCCATTCCTAGAGTTGGGCACATTACCGCTAATAGTTTCAGAGATATAGAATGCCGGTGAAATATTTCGCACATCCGCCATCTTGTGATTATGTAAACAATTGAACGAAGTTAGATGTCGGTGCATTACAATGTATATAAACATATACTGTACCAAGTTTCATTGCGTTTGGTTGGTCAAATCGCGAGTAACGTCTATTTAAAAGTCGCAAATTCGCTTGGCCGCCATGTTGGTTTTGTTGTTACCAGGTTTTCAAAAGTCACATAAGTGAATTTATAGTAGTTCCCTCTATCACCATAGAAAATGTCAGGGTAATATCGGTAATAGTTTCGGAGATATTGAATGCTGGTGAAATATTTCGCACAGCCGCCATGTTGGATTGGTGAGTCGTAACAAAATTTGAAGGGCACGGTCGAGGTCGCCGGGAATAGTGCTATGAACTTTCCGAGTTTCATTGAAATCGCTCCAGCCGTTTAGATTTTATTAGGGGGGGACACACACACGAATCACACACACACACACGCTCACACACACGGACAAAAGGTGATCTCATAAGCCTATTTTTTCAAAATTGAAAATAGGCTAAAAATCTCAAGAGCTGTAGAGTACCAAAATCAATCCAATAATCGCAAATATATGCTCTATAAATCATTATGTTTCCATATTTATACTGCACTTGATGAAAAATAGACCCTCACGTCTATTAGAGAAACTCGCATGAAGTGCATAAGTGTTCAATTTCAAATTCGAAATTCGTAGAAATGTCTATTCAAATAATCTTCAAGTATACGTAGCGTATTGGTCATCTGCTTGCTAACTTCTGTTCTTACATAGAGTTATCGTAGTCTTCTCCCTACTCTTCATATTAATCTTCTCAACAAGTTACATAATTCCATTAAATGCTCAGATTTAGAAAGAAAAAGAAGTGAATTAATGCATAAAAAATAGCATTAATTACAAAACAGAAGCGATAGAGAATCGGGTCTAGCCCTGGAGTGTATTTTCTAACTGCTAAGAAAAATTGGTTATAAGGAACACTCTAGAGTATGTCTAATTCATACTGTCTACTATGAAAATGGGTGGTCAGCTACCTTGTACGTTGCCATCTGGTTGAAATATGAGTATGCGAGAAACACACTGTCCTCGTTCTGGAACTGAACCCTCGTTCATCAGGTCGCGTAGTCCTCGATACGACTGGATCTTGTAAAGAACTGAACCCGAGTCCGACCGTTTGAAAAGTAAAAACAGCTGTTCGCGAAACAAGTTCATCGCTCTCACACGTTCCCAAGATATAGCTATACCTTATTCGTAGTATGCCATTGTATTTCATGCAGTCACAGTATGAATGTATAATAAACATCTCCAAGACGTCTTCCACCTCTTCTTAAAGAGTTTTCTGCTCTTATAATAATCCATGTTTGGTTTTGGTGATCATCCTAAGTAGTCAATTCCATTATTGCATCGCATTCCTGCTTTCCATTTTAGCCCATACGTGACATAGTCATGTCTTGGTGAAGTCTCCGTTCAATCAACTTCTGTTCTGAAGTCATAATAATAATATGCTTGTATACTGTAAACTGTACTGTTGTAGAATAAAGTCTTGTACTGGCATGTAAAATATCACACAAGTCCTGGTGAATACAAAGTTCACTGCTCCTGATGATGAAGTTTAACCCAGGCTTCAGCTATAATAAGCTAAGACATAAAAATTTGCGGTACGAACTGTCTAACTTTAAGTAGATACACGTCCGCGTTGTTCGCGCACGATCTGAGTGTCGTACTCCCAGCGAAGTATATTGCAAACTCGTGTCTCTGCCTGGACAGCTCTTTGCTTACTGCTCTGCGAAACCCATAGTCCTGTTCGTTCAGGAACGATATTGACTATCGATATCGACACTGGATCATGTTCGATAATATTCTGATATTTTGTTATCTGCATTTATATATGTGTGAAATACACTCAAGTTTCCTCTTCTTTAAACATAATGCATTTGTCAATTACTATTCAGTTTCATGGCTACTATATCAAAGTATATCATGTTGCATCAGATTGACGTTACTGCTGTCTCCGTTTTGTAGAGCTCCCTTGTACTAAAATAAAGCGCCTCAGGAATGCACCTAAGTACACACCTGTCCAACATAGATCCAACTCCATACAAAATACGGTATCAGTAGTGTGCCCGATTAATCAAGAACAGTACTTGTCGTATCCGATGCATCAGCTGGATCGTAGAACCTGAAAGTCCCCATTTAGAAAAACCCTCAACATCCTACCGACAAGCACTACATGAAAGGGAACACACATATCCTATCAAGATTGCGTTAAGAAAATTACCAATTAAAAAAATTTAACTAGCTCAGTCGATAAAATCGAGAATCAAGAAAAATAAATCTCAAAGCAATGGGACTAATATAGGATTAACACCTATCACTGGTCTTCCTAACACAATCTCTCACCAATTATTATAAATCACAAGGTCAAATTTGCATTAAACTATCACTTTATTAATTCGAAGCTAGTACAAGCCCAATATAAATTCCCGATTAAAGAAAGTCAAAATACTATATCAAACGGCATGAACTGGTCGTAGAAATGTTCCACGCTTGAAACAAATAAATGCAAGAAGTTCACTAGAATATCCCACAAACAATACAACACTCACCCTAAATGTATACATAGCTTAACATGGTATAAGTCAATCATGTTGTTCGAAGTCTTATTTCTTTCAATAATACTGAAGATATATTCCAACAATATATACACTAATTTACACATTCATATTTCCTCATCACAACTAAATTCATCATACTGATATCAACACCAAATTGTATTTCATCTTTCATTTCGTCAAAGCAGTAAATTGTAATCATATTCTGGCCTATTTGACTGAGCAATTAAGCTAAGTTCAAACGTTAAATTCAAATTCGTGGCAAATAATAATGATATATTTTTTTACGTATAGCTGTTAGTGCCGGGAGTGTCCGAGCACATGTTCGGCTCGCCAGTTTGTAGCTGCTTCTAGGCAGACACCCAATGGGTGAGCTACAAGGACCGTCGTGTTTGGAGTGTTGTCTGGGGAGGAAAGTTTGAATGCAAGGACGAGGAGTTGGAAGGTAGCGGCTGTGGCCTATAGTTAGGGACCAACCCCGGCATTTGCCTGGAAGGAAGATGGGAAACCACAGAAGACCAGCTTCAAGGTTGCCGGCGGGGGGATTCGAACCTCCTCGCCTCCCGGATGTGAGCGACTGCCTGCAGCCACGTCTTAACGACCATGGCTAACTCACCCGGTATATAATGATAATAAAGAATACTATCATAAGCTTCGCTTATCAATTCTTCCATAAACCAACATGTTTAACATTATTCAATATTTAATCCTATCCCATCAAAATTTTCACTTACATAAATCCTTCTTACAGCATAAAATACTTCATCATATTCTCCACGTAATTATCCGTGTCATATATCACGACTAAAATTCACTTTCAATTTTCACTTACATAAATCCTTCTTACAGCATAAAATACTTCCTCATATTCTCCACGTAATTATCCGTGTCATATATCACGACTAAAATTCTTCGTAAATAATCACATAATGCACATGTATTGTACTTTCTTATAGCTTCAATATAGATTTCAGAAACTTCAATGCTACTTCTGTATCCAACATTACTTCATAATACTTCAATAAATTCAATACCAGTTCTGTATCCAACATTACTTCAGAATAGTTCAATACGCTTTCAATCGACACGCTTCAAATTCGTATGCCACTCAATAATTTTACACATCCCTGCTGGATTCAATTTATTAAATACATGTCCAATGCTCATTTCGTTGAATTCGTATAGCTATACTGTTTCATAATACTCTTCATTATATTTTAATAATAGTATATGTAGTTACTCTCAATCAGAACGTATTCGTAATAAACAATATCAAACAACTTTAAATTCTCAGTTTCAAAATTAATCCAACTTTCATTAGAATTCAATAAATTCTGCACCATGAAAATCATGTCAATAAAATTGCTCATATGAATACCATTAGAATTTAATTGACTGCAATATATCATTCAAATCATATATATTATTTCAGTAGTATAGATCCCTCCTGTGACGCTCTCAAGCGACCGATCATGACAAGTGAGCATTCAAATGAAAAAGAATATACATTACCAGTGACGCATTGCACTCTAATTTCATAAATATTTATATTGTCTTTAAAAATGACTTAAAAATACTGTGTGATTTGCAGATACTGTTGCTGAGGAAGATACGCTCCATAATTGCTGTCCACTTCACATTTTGGCCGCTGTGACGCCTGTTTCATGTCATTTTAACATTCTGAGGTACTTCCTTTATCACTTTGTATGGATTTCAGAAAGAGTAAATCAAAGGAATATGTACTCAAATCGTATAATTTCATAAATTAGCAGCCACGAATTGCATTCTAATTTCTTAAATATCAATTTTTGTAAAAAGTGTGCGATTTGCAAATACTGATGCTCTAACATGCTGCAATTATGAGTTGTCTTCTACACCCTTAAAACTATTAAACGTTAATTATTTTACAGGTTTTTCTTCTGCATTCTAATTTTATAAACTAATATCGATCATTTCGCATGGTTTTCAGAAACTGTAAATCAATGGATTGAGTACTCTAATCATATATCTGGTATGTGATACGTCGTCTAAAACCTTAGAACTATTAAACATTAATTCTTTTACAGGTTTTTCTTCTATCATTTCCCATGGTTTTCAGAATCAGTAAATCAATGAATTGAGTACGGTACTCAAATCGTATGACCGGTGAGTGTTACTGCTAAGCTTTCAGTCAATGGACTCAGCACACACATGATTTAAACTCATTCGTCTAAACAATGGATTTATGGAATTCCAGGTTTGCTAAATTCCAGGTTTGTTAATATGCCGCGATACAGGTTTTTCTTCTGCATTCTAAAACCTTAATACATTTGAACGTTAATTCTCTTGCAGTTTTTCTTCTATCATTTCGCATGGTTTTCAGAAACAGTAAATCCATGGATTGAATACTCTAATCATATAGCCGGTGAGTGTTACGTCGTCTAGAACCTTAGAACTATTAAACATTAATTCTTTTACAGGTTTTTCTTCTATCATTCCCCATGGTTTTCAGAATCAGTAAATCAATGGATTGGGTACTAAAATCGTATAACCGGCAAGTATTACTGCTCAGCTTTCACTCAATGGACTCAGCACACACATGATTTAAACTTATTCGTCTAAACCAGTGTGGTCCAACCCGCGGCCCTCGGGCCGCATGCGGGAAGATTGTTGTTTTTTACGAGAGAGGTTGTTCGAGAGATATAGTACGACGAGAGTATGTTGTCATCGTTGTTGCGAGAGCGGTACCTAATATGCCGTGTTGATAATGAGAAACGACAATTTAAGTCAAAGTGGCAGGAAAGTTCCTTTTTTGTTGAACATGGAAAAGCACAGTGTGTTATCTGTTCTCAAGTCTTAGGTGTTTCAAAGGAGTATAACGTGAATAGACACTATGCCAGCTTGCATAAATCAAAATACGATCAATACCAGGGAAGTGCCAGAAGTTGTGTGTTTAATGATTTGAAGCTGAAACTAACAAGACAGAAGAATATATTTCAGCAAACATCGAACACTGCCGGTTTAAAGGCATCTTATGAGGTAACTTATGTTTAGAGCTAGCTAAAAGTAAAAAGTCTTTTAGGGATCTTCATTTAGAGGTAATAGGATGGCTAAAAATTTTGAAACAGTTTCCTTGTCTCATCAGACAGTTAGTAGATGAATTAATGATATGGCAGGTGAAGTTACAGGTTCTCTCAAGAGCATTTTGGAAAAATGTGAATTTTACTCTCTAGCTCTAGATGAGAACACAGATATAGCTGACATTGGCCAGCTCCTTATCTTTGTCAGAACAATAAACGAAGAATTTGAAATTCATGAAGAACTGTTGGAATTAAGATCATTAGAAACCAGCAAAAAAGGTATTGACATATTCAACGCACTGGATGATGTCGTTTCTAAATATGGATGTTTTGTGAAGTGATCTGGCATTGCAACAGGTGGAGCGAAATCAATGGTTGGTCCTAACATTGGTTTAGTAGGAATGTGTAAAGAAAAAGGATTGATTTTTTGTTTGTTTTTCCACTGCATTATCCACCAGGAGGCTCTCTGTGGAAAAATTATAAGGCCCAGTGAGACAATGAAGGCTGTTGTAAATACTGTAAATTAAATAAGGGGAGGCAATAAAGCCTTTAGACACAGAGCATTTATTGCATTCCTGGACAATTTGGAAGCTGAGTATGGTAACATTTCATTGCACTGTGAAGTGCGTTGGCTAATTGCTGGAAATTGCTTGCATCAGTTTTTTGGGTTGAGGAATGAAATTCTTGCTTTTCTACAAAATGAAAACATTGGACATGAGTATCAAGAAAAACTGGAAGAAATCCAGTTTTTAAATAACTTAATCTTGCTTTTTTGACAGATCTAACATTCCATCTAAATGCTTTAAACCTGAAACTATAAGGCAGAAAACAAAATATCTCCCAGCTTTATGGACATATTGAGGGCGTCCACAAAAAACTTGATGTAATGCAAATTGTAATGAAGGCAATTAATATGGCACACTTATCATCTTGTCAGCAGTTGAAAGAAGAAAAAAGTGACATAAATTTTAGTATATTTCGTGAAATAATAATAGATATCAAGAAAGAGTTCCAGAACAGATTCCAGGATTTTGACTGCCTAAATCCAAAACTTGCACTGTTCAACAACCCCTTGGATATTGAAGTGAGGGATGTGCCCTGTGACCTTCAAATGGAAATTTGTGATCTTCAGGCAGACCCAATCTTCCAGACTAAAAAGTGTATTGTCCCTGAAAATTTCTGGAAACTGATTTCTAGAGAACGTTTTCCTAAACTTCTTAAATTCTCTCTGCAAGTGTTATCGCTGTTTGGCAGTACGTATATGTGCGAAAGTGATTTTTCTGCTCTCAAACAAATTAAATAAAAAACGAGAAATCGAATTGAAAGTGCTTCACTGGAATCGAGCCTGAGACTTTGCCTTACTGAACTTACAGTAGGCATTGATACACTTGCATCGTATTTCGACACATAAACATCATTTTGTATTACACTTGTATCAGGAAAGCAGTACCAATCATCACATTGATTTCTCGACTGTAAAATGAAGTGGTATATTAAACTAGTAATATTAAACTTCTTTTAATATAAATTTTAATAAATGTGTTTGAGTAAAATATGACATACGTTTTCTTTCTGGAATGTATCTGGCCCTCACATTCCTATACTAAAGTTTGATTGGCCCTCGGGCAACTAAAGGTTGGACCACCCTGGTCTAAACAATGGATTCATGAAATCCAAGTTTGTTAATATTCCGCGATACAGGTTTTTCTCCTGCATTCTAATTTCACAAATATAGTTTTTTGTAAGAAATGTGCTATTTGCAAGTACAGTTGATGTAACTTGCTGCAATTATGAGTTGTCGTCTAAAACCTTACACCTATTAAACGTTAATTCCCTTACAGGCTTTTCTTCTAAAACATAACAACCTTTCTCCTTAAGTCTCTCATTATAAACCTATTGGGGAAAGTGTGGTTTATGAACATGTGATATTTCTCGCACGGGTCCGTTAGTATAGCTTTAATAGGACATTTCAAAAATTGAGAATATTTAATATTACTGTTCATAGTTCATAAGCTCTTCATTACAAGTTTATAAATGCGTTTGACAAAATATTTCTTCCATTCAAGGCTTCCTAACATCGTTGAACGTGATATAATAATTGTCGAAAATATTCGTAGACTTCATCCAAAAATGTCCATCAAATCCTAGTCCTATAATTCTCCTTCCTATAATCATAAATCTTCTTCCTATCGCATATCTTCTCCCTAACGCATGTCTTCTCAACAATAAAAATCTTCATTCAAAATTAGCAAATTGAAAATATCCAAAATCCTAAATAAATGCAATCCAAAATCGAAAATTGAAAAATATAGGATGCATTCGCAAACGAATCAAAATCCTAATTGAAAATATGGTGAAATATGAAAGAACATCATATCTACACCACACCCCAATTTAACTAGACAAAAATGGCGAAATGGTCAATTCCAATACACCTCAAACTACTACTTCATAAAGAAAATATTCTTCTCTACCATGTACTGAGTCTTGTAGAAAGTGCATATTAAGGAATACGCAACAGTCTCCTCCCCAAACGAAACTGCGCTTCTGATCGCCCATCTACTTCTCATGGCATCGAACTGGGATAGTGGACACCTGTCCCCACTCGTTCCTTCCTGGATTGTAGACTGTATCTCATAATTCCAGGTTCTCGTTCGTCCAGATTATCGACTCCATCTCTCTTGGTTGGATAATCTTTGAATTTCGTAGTAGCATTTCATTTTAGAGTTGTACAGTGGTTTGACCTCGCTTCCTCCATGATTTTTAAGTGAGTAATTCTCATAGTTATAAGCGTAGATGATTTCTCTTGACATTCTAAGTCACTCTGTATGATGTGTTCCTGCTTCAATTTAACCACACATAGTCGTAGATTTAATAAGCTGTGGTAATATTCCTCCTGACTTCACGTAAAATAACATCGTGAAATATTGTAGAGAATTGTCTGTACTGAAATGCTTTTCCCAAAAGAATTGAATGTCTTTAAACTTCCAATACCGTTAATACTTCTGGCGAGTTATCACCAAATAAGACTGGAGTACATCTCCATCGCAGGTCACTAGTATAATGTTGTCTGTCACACACTATGTTCTCGAAACTTCGCGTATTGGAGACGAGTTTAAGACGCGATGTGAACTCTTCATCGATCAAAGACATAAGATACTACCACTCTGCTCACGAGCTCTCTCTTGCTCCTACTCATCCCCACTCTGACCTTGATATCTCGATGAAACTCGTTGTTTAACAAATAAATTCCTTTCCATACTACATACAGTATCATATCCAACAAAAACTCAATAGAATCAGCTTCCTCCATATTCATGTTAATTTCTAGTGATCAGCAATATATACTTTCAATTCTGTATTCTTCAAAATTCGTAAAACATTGCATTCAACGTTCTTCTCGATCTAAATCACGTCAGTTGACCATATGATACCTCACTTCTACTTAGCTGCGAGCTGGCAGGTGGCAATAACCTTCAATAGAACAACATTCTGGGTATCGTTGCGGGATGCCTACACTTCTGGTGTCACAGCTGGTCCTTGCGTAACTCTTTCCTCTCGTAATTTATACTCGTAAAATGAATGTCCGTGTAGCCAACTGCTCTGTTCCAATTGCTACAGCAAAATACTGGTGCAGTACCTACCGTCAGGACACGGCCGCCTCCTTCCCTCTTCCTTGTATATCCCTCCCATTCTTCCTATCCCATCCCATCCTTCATGAGACCCCCTGTTCGCTTTGCAGGTGAGGCCACGTGTGCGAGGCGCTAATCTCGCCTCCCCAGTTGTATCCCCCAACCGATGTCAAGCTGCAGGACACTGCCCGTACAGGCGGTAAAGATGGGATACCTCGCTGAGCCCGTGGGAAAAGCCTACCTGGGGGGTAAACTGACTACGAAGAGAACAGGCTATATTTGTTCTTGACTGAACTACAGTATTTGTTCTATGTTCTATTGTGTTGAATATACTTTGTTTTAAATTCTCAATCACTCTATTTCTACAGTTTCTCGTCTATAAAATAAAAAAATAATAAAGGTTATGTAAGTACAGTACGTTCTCGCTCTAAATATAACAAATTGGCTGTTAGTTTGAATTAAAACTACATAAATTGCTTTATCATTCGATGGAGAAACCTGGCCCATGTCGGATGCCTCTGATTGTGTGTATAACCACGTTGAAAGTGGCAGTCCATACATTATATCGTAACAGTAAGGAATAAACGAGGTCCAGGACCAAAACCGAGTCGAGCACTAATAATAATAATAATAATAATAATAATAATAATAATAATAATAAAGGTTTGTTATAACTTGTGTAACGTGACAATCTTACAACTAAAACACTATAGTACAGTAGTTCAACTTGAAGCATTGTACGCATCAGAAACCCTGATCATTAGAGGCAGATTGCTTACTAAAAAATTAGAAAAACAAAGGAAAATTCCCAATAAAATATTTGGCCCAGTGTGCATAGAAGAGTGTGGATTAAAAAGAGGTCTCACGAGTTCTATCAACATTTCTAGAAAATATGAAACACTATTAGAAAACGACGATTAAAATTATATGGACATATTCTAAGAATGGACTTACTAAAAGGATATCTAAGCACGCCTACTCATTAAAAGCCAAGAATAACTGGATAATAGAAATTGAAAATGACCTTCAAGAAATCAACAAAACAGACGAAATTTTACGGGATAGATCGTTGGTGTGTAACATCATTTTACTGCAAACCTCCGAATAAGACAACACAAAGGAATGAAAACCATAGTGAGAGAATGAAGTGATTTTGGAAAGAGAAGAAAGTTAATTCTAATTCATCTGTTAAATAGGTTCAATCACGCTCCATAGTTGGGCATAACGTTGTAAAATAGTAATACTACTACTACTACTACTAATAATAATAATAATAATATGGCCGCAGCTGCCTGCTGTAAATCTTTTTAGTTGGAGCCATCTAGGTAATCTACTCTCCCAAATCGGTACTGTCATCTAGCAGCGTAACTAGAATTCTATTGGATGATTTGTGAATAATATAGTTTGTCTTAAAACCACAAAAGATGATACAAGATACATTTTACAAGTCAGCATCACACGACCTGGAGTGCCGTGGAGATGCCCGCACTTCAAAAATCCGAATTAACGGTCAGGAGTTGAAACCACAATCTTGGTATCATGGGGTGGAAAATCTACCACTGATCCACCAAGCAAGCTTAATAGAAAATGACAAGATAGATCTGCATTCAAATCTACCCTGGCCTCTGTAAGTCTCACTTGCGTATTTGAATGTGTGGATAAACAGTTAAGATTCGTCGCTGTCATATTACAAGGTCTTGTTTCTGCAAATAGCTTGCTCCTCGTACATCTAGTATTCCAGTACTTCAAAACTTTTGTTGAACCAAAGGAGAATAAACAGAACACCCCAGCCCTCTTCCTCGTGTAACGTCGTCTACAGGTGGATTGCGTCCGGAGATCAAGCGTAGAACGCTCTCATTTCTTCGCTTTACTTTGATCTCTGGTTGAAGGAAAGATCTTCCTTCCCAAGGGTTCGCCACAAATAGAAGTAAACATGTCTAATCCGTCATTGATTTACTACTTCAAAATATCAATCTTTTACAATAAACGAGCCAACGGCATCTCCTCAGTTAAGCAACATCAGACGTGGTCAGAGATAGAATGGGTGACCGGTTCCGGGGGAACAACATGCTGTTGGCTGTTTCCGCTCCTCCCCCCCCCCCCCCCCCCCAGCACCCAGAACAGGTCACCCATCAAAGTTCTGACCATACCCAATGTTACTTAACTTCGGAGATCTCACGGGATCTCGTGCTTCAACAGGCCGAAGCCGTTACTCCTTTCTCTTTAATACATAACTGATATCACATCCAATGCAGCTATAAACTGATATTTTCACCAGACTGTAGGAGTCGCCTTTCGTCAGGAAGTAATGAAGTAAGATGCCTCGCTGATCCTGGCGATTTGTTATCAGTTCAATGACCGAGCAGAAAACGGGAGTAGGCGTAAGCTTACAGAAGAGAAAGGTGAAGAAAGTGGAAAAATAGAATTCGTGCTCCGTAAATAGACTACTAGCGGCAAAGGTGCTCCAACCCCTCCTGAAGAGATCAGAGAGGTTGTGAGTATTTCTCACATTGTTTTCATTCTCATTTAGACCAGCTTCGTGGCACAATTGAAAGGTTCTCACTTGTTATGCCCTAGGTGGCGGGATCGAATTCCGGCACTGTCGGTTGGCATTTGCGGGTTCTTAGATGTGAGAGAACTGTGTCAGTAGATTTACTGGCACGTTAAAGATCCCTCATGGCAAATAAATTCTGCCCTCCAGTGTTTCTACATCCACAGTAATTAAAAGACACGTCACATCCATATTATTATTATTATTATTATTATTGTTTTACTTCGTGAGTAAGTATATAGTACCTGCTCTTTTACCCGGCGTTACGCGGGTGTTGTTTAAAGACGAAATGGTATTTAAGTTGTTGTTTCCTTAAAGTATACTGGTTGCAATAATGTCAAAAAAGGCGGTGTTAAGTGCATAATAATAAAATAGAAAAACTAAACTATAAATACTTTTATTTCAATTCTAAAAGAACTGTTCTATAACATTTGAAAATTATTTTAAAATTTATCTGTACCAATATAGCACATGGAGTTCCCAAATATACTACGGTCCCCATTAAAGATTAAAAGGTTTGAAACAATGGCTCTAAATTCTATGATATTGTATGTGGTACCGTAAATGGAGCTGGGCAATGTCTCTTGGGACCTAGATGGAGAGCTGAATGGGGCCTCTTAGGCTGGCGTCGTCATGGTTACGAATGATGAGTTCTAAGAGCGGGATTGCTCTTTAAATATCTCGGAAACGGTTGGCTCCCATGGTCCCTGTGGGACCTGTCCGTTATTGTTTCTCTCTCTCTGAGGGGCGTAAACTGACTTGTGCCCGGCCCTTCTAGGAAATCAGATTTTATCAATTCAAATGATCATGTCGACTTCATCGTTATGCTTTGGTACTGCGCTATGGTTACGGCGTGTATGACGTCATCATGTTGTTCAGTGCATATTCACCGAGTCTGAGTTTATTCCTGGGGTCTGGCGTTATGCGATACGGAGACGGCGAGTGCGTGACGTCATGCAGCAGAGTGCACCTCCCGCTCTCCGTTCCCCGCGCGGGAAGCCTAAGTTAAAGGGTAATGGAGTCAGTTGAGTCTGAGTTTACTGCTGAGGTCTGGCGTTATGCGGTACGGAGACGGCGAGTGCGTGGCGTCATGCAGCAGAGTGCACCTCCCGCTCTCCGTTCCCCGCGCGGGAAGCCCAAGTTAATGGGTAATGGAGTCTGTTGAACTGTGTAGCATGTGTAGCATTTGTAGCATGCGTCATTTGAAATGATATAAAGTCTAGTCTCTCAGACTGACTGTATATTTTTTATTTTATGTTTTATTTTGTATGGCAAAGTGAGGATATTTTGCGACAAAGAATTAAAAACAAACAGATAGCAAAAAGGCTAAAATATATACAATGAAATCAGAATAATCTATTAGATTGCGATACGGCAATATTGCTATGTTTTCTCCTATGTTCATGTCAAATTTCACCCTAATATGTAGGGTATTTTAGCGTGAGAGAGTAACAGACATACACAACTGGATTGTTATATATTAGTATCGATACTACACTTCACCTCATTAGAGAAAGAGTGCCCACACAAAAACAGTACCTGGATGTATTATTATCAAATATACTGAAGATCTAGGTGCACTTGAAGCAGTTCAAAAGAATGAGATTCTTCCTGTTTTCAAAATATATAAATATAATTCCTAGAATTGATTTCTCATCCAAAAAGGCAATCACGCCTCTAACTTTCGAAGCAAATAGACGAGAACACTAATTTATTTAATGACTCTCCACAACTACCGGACGCCACAATCGACAAGATGTAACACAAGTACAGCATGACATTACATTTAAATTTAAATGGCATATGCGTAATGTTTTCCACTCAACAAATAGGAACTCTGTAGGAACTTCTTTGTATATTTATAAAGTAACTACTTCTAAATACAGTATAGCATACATTTGACAAGACACTTTCTTAGTGAAAATTATTATTGAAGACTAGCAGTGGTACCCGGTTTCGCGCGCTGGAATGATCATGAAGTTTCAAAGCTCCGTGTTCAGAAACACTCAAAGTTATGAGTCTCTTTATTTATTTATTTTATTTATTTATTTATTTATTTATCTTAAGGGTGATAGTAAGAACTACGACTGAACTGACATCAAACTAACAAACTAATATAAAAAATATTTAAAAGTCACAATTGAGTAAGACTTTATGTGGTAGTGATTAGTAGTCTCCAATGGACGCAACATCCAGATTATTGGCCCCTGATGATAATGATAATAATGAAAATGGAAACGACTCCTAACTACTGACACATGAAATTTACCAACGAATAGGAAGAAAATATATAAGAAAAGAGAATGTGAAGTAATAGACGCTACCCATATCTCATTGGCAGTTAGAAAAACGGGGAGCAATAGTATCATCATTTGCCGCATAGCACTGAGGGAAATTGATCGGAGCACTTCGGAAAACTTCGGCTGTCCCGAGCTCTTGAGGGAGCAATAGTGTTCATTTTTCGCCACATACCACTGTAGAAAAATGATCGGAGTACGTCAAAGAAAATTTGAAAGCACCAACACTTCTTGCGGCTAACAACCTCAATTTTCTGCCCCAACATCATCGCACTTATACAGAAGCGTAATATTTAGTTAACAGATGTGGCCTACAGTTAGGCAAGATGATGATGATGATGATGATGATGACAACTGTTTTAAGGGGCCCAAGAAATCTTTTTTTACTCCCCGTGACTATAATTTGCAAGCTTCGGAAGATGTAACCACGGTATTTTCGCAATTCCGCACTAGATCACTGGTACGGGCGGCGTGATGCAACGCTCTTTGCCACCCATCAATAGATTATTTTAAATAGTCTTACAGTTACACCTCAATTCCCAGCATGTCTGGACTTCTAGTACATCACCGAAATATTTCCGACACGATTGGTTCTAGGGCCTTTAAACGTGGTTTTTGGGGTCCCATTTTTCTGTTATTTATACAAATCTACACCGCTTGTTCTTGCTTTGCTAGGCTTAAAATGAACCTAGATTGGTTCTTCTACGACAAATTCGATATTTCATCTAATTATCAAATGGCCTAGATCCAGGGAATTTAGTGGGCTGTCCAATATTCAAGTAGACAGTTTTTCCCGCAGAGCTCCGAAAATTAAATACGTAAAATACGGTTGAGTTTGGTGAAATGGTGTAGTAATCTAAGGAATGGAGCGGTCTGTCCAATATTCAAGTAGACAGTTTCACCCGCAGGGTTTGGAAAGGTAAGTACCGATAACTTACGTAAAATTTGGTTCCGTTAGATGAAATGGAGTAGATTCATGCCATAGGGCCTAAATCTGGGGAATAGAGTGTGCTGTCCAAACTTCAAGCAGACAGTTTCACCCGCAGGGTTCCGAAAGGTAAGTACGTAACATTTGGTTCAGTTCGGTGAAGCGGTGTAGACTTGTGCCAAAGGGCCAAAATCCAGTGTTACCCGCAGGGTTCCGAAAGTTGAGTACGTAAAATTTGGTTGAGTTTGGTGAAGCGATGTAGTAATCTAAGAAATGGAGAGGGCTGTCACAATTTCAAGTCGACAATGTTACCCGCAGGGTTACAAAGGGTAAGTACTGAACGTAAAATTTGTTTCAGATCGGTGTAACGGTGTAGATTTGAATAAATAACACCAAAACCAATATTCAGCTTTATACAGTACTAGCTGAAGTACCCGTGCTTCGCTACGCGTCATAAATAAAATAAAATGTGAAGGTGACAGTTAAAACAGGGGATAGGCGAGGTGCTGCGCAGTGGGAGATTAAGGATGGAACATTTTGTCCAACTACACCGCTCGGCATTGACCGTGTTTTATAGCACAAATTTAGGTTTTACTCGCTAACGGTTGGAGATACCTTTCGGATAGGAAATTTAATTTTAAACCTCGTATATGGCATCAAAAGTTTGCTATTTCTTAGCGTTCTCTTTTTATTTGAAATGGAAATATGAAAGTTTGAAACCAAAGGGTGTAGTGACGTGACTAAAATAGTCGCCTTCTTTAAATAGTGCAAAGTATTGAAATCAAAAGTAACCTATATGTTAACCAGGTAAATCAGCTACTTCCATGTAAAATTCATGTAAATCGGACCAGTGGTACTTGCGTGATTGAGTAATACACAGACACACACCATCTCATTTTTAGCCTCGCTTCGCACGCGTCATAGTCGTGTCATATTGTTATTCAATGAAATGCAGGTTTAACCCAGTTAACACCCCTTTAAAACCTGAATATCCAAAAATCCCTCCTTAGTAGACGTTTTCGACACACAACAAACATATCCCCAAAATATCATTCTGCTAACATTAATAGTTTGGGTTGGTCGATGAGAGTGAACATACAAAAATCCTTCCTTAGTGGACGTTTTTCTTCCAAAATTTCACTCCTCCTCATAGGCCCCTTAAATTGGATTTATGAAGAAAAACGGTCGAACACCCATTTAGTTTATTTATTTATTTATTTTTAAGCTGATTGATTTCCTCCGAGTTTCAAACTCCTCGCCTATGTCGTTTAAGAGATACACCCTCCGTTAAGAATCTTTCAACCCCCACTTTTCATCCCTTTCACCTCATAATATACACTACATCGAAAAACCATTCGACATGTGTCAGCTTATTTTTAATGATTAGTATATATGCCAAGTATCACAACCCCAAATGAAACCACTCGTGAGATATTGTTATTCAGTGAAATACACGTTAACCCCTTAACACCTATTTAGAACCTGAATATTCAAAACTCTTTCCTTAGTGGACGTTTTCGACATACAACGAACATATCGCCAAAATTTCATGTTTCTAACTTCAATAATTTTGGCTTGGCGATGATGAGTGAGTGAGTGAGTCAGGACATTTTCTTTCATTTATTTTTGATAATTTCACCCCTCCCCATGAACCCCTTAAATTGGATTTATGAAACAAACGGTCGAACACCTATTTACTTGTATTTTAAACTATTTTTCCCGCCGAATTTCAAACTTCTCGCCTATGTCGTTTAAGGGATACACGCTCCGTTAAGAATCCCTCCACCCCCAATTTTCACCCCTTTCACCTCATAATATACACCACATCGATTAACCCTTAGATATATGTCTGATTATTTTTAATGATTAGTTTATATACCGAAAATCACATTCCCAAAGAAACAACTCATGAAATATCGTTATTCAATGAAATGCACGTTTACCCCCTTAACATCTCTTTAAAACCCGAATAAACAAAAATAATTCCTTAGTTGACGTTTTCGACATACAGCGAACATATTCCCAAAATTTCATTTTTCCAACTTTAATAGTTTTCGCTGGGCGAGATGAGTGAGTGAGTCAGACAGGACATTTTCTTTCAATTTTCTTTTTTCAGAATTTCACCCCTCCCCATGAACCCCTTAAATTTGATTTATGAAAAAACTGTCGAACAGATATTTACTTACTTTAAGGTAGTTTTTCCCCCTGAGTTTGATGAGTGAGTCAGTCAGATAATCAGTTAAGATACTTTCTTTCCTGTTCCCCCCCCCCCCCCCCCCCCAGAATGTGACCCCTCCCCATGGGCCCCTTAAATTGGATTTATGAATAAACGGTGAAACACATATTTACTTATTTTTATGCTGATTTTTTTTCCCGCTGAGTTTCAAACTCCTCGCCTATGTCGTTTAAGAGATACACGCTCCGTTAGGAATCTTTCAATCCCCACTTTTCACCCCTTTCACCTCATAATTTACGCCACATCAAAAAACCCTCAGACTCGTGTCTTCTTATTTTTAATGATGAGTTTATGTGCTGAGTATCACATCCCCCAATGAAACCAATCGGGAGATATTGCTATTCAATGAAATGCAGGTCTACCCCCTTAACACCCCTTTAGAACCTGAATATACAAAAATCCTCTCTAAGTGGGCATTTGCGGCCCTTGGGGAAGCAGCATACCAAATGTCATTCCAATCCGTTGGGTGGTTTCTGAGATTTCGTGATGAATGAATGAATGAGTGAGTGAGTGGTATTATTTTGACAAATATATAGTAGAAGATAGTGTCAAGTCTTTGTTATGCTAAACTCGGTTGACAGTGCTGTGTGAGTAGGTGAGTAACTAACGGGATTTCAAGTAAAGATGCTCATTTTCTATACCGGTGGTGCAGAGCGCAACTGGCATCCAGACGGCCGTGTCTCGACTTGAGCTATGTTGCCATGGAAACTATCTGCCTTGCCATTCCTTCATGAGTATATTTTATGATTTGATTAGCCTGTGCTTGAGTGAAAAAGGGCCGAAATCAGAAGAATGAGAAAGACTATCGAAAATTCATGTAGCCAGCGGTTCCTTCTGGGTCCTAAACTATGTGTATGCAAAATTTGGTTGAGATTGGTGGAACGGTGTAGATTTGTATACGGAACCAACCCACCCACATACATACATACAGACTTTCACTTTTATATATAAGATTAGAGATCATAATGAGTCATAACAAAATCAAATAGCCTATGACATATTCCAGGAACTAAATATAATATTCGCTGAAGCGCAGAGATAAATCCCTGTGGTTATGACGCATGTTTATGAATACATTTTATTAGGATGGAATGTTGGCTTTAGCGGCCTGGAAATTAAACAGTAGGAAATAATATCATAGGTTTAGCAGTGTCTGTTGCGGGGTTTTGTCCTGGTGTATGGTGGTAGTTGTTGTTGTTTCATTTAGTGCAATCATCCCCGCGTGCTTGTGTGTGTGTGTGTGTCTGTCTGTCTGTCTGTGTGTGTGTGTGTGTGTGTGTGGGTGTGTGTGTGTGTGTGTGTGTGTGTGTGTGTGTGTGTGTGGAGGAGGGGGGAGGGGGTGGAATTTGTCTGATAGTGTCTATAGTGGTGCGTGTACTCGTATTAGAGACTATGATAATGAAGGAGGCGGCCTGGTCCTCAGGGGGAAAAAACATATGTCTGAAATACAAGTGGAAAACCACGGAAAATCATATCTAGGATGTAGTGGCTAGCATTCTTGGCTGTCGCCCCGGAGGTCCGTATTCGATTCCCGGCCAGGCCAAGAAATGTAATTCTGGTCTGAGGGCTGGAAAGGGGTACACTCAGCTTCGTGAGACAAAACTGGGAAGAGGTGAGTTCGATTCCCACGTCAATTATCCTAAAAGTGGTTTTCCGTGGCGTTCTACTTCTACTCCAGGCAATTGCCAGGATCGTTCCAAACTTAAGGCCACAGCTGCCTCCTTCCGAATCCTCAACTGAATTACAAATACACACAATAATACAGCCATCACAATAACACAAGATTATCAAACAAATTCCACACACACCCAAGTACAAGGGGCTACATGACCACGATGTCGCAAAGCTCCTAAATCAATCAACAACAACAGCTATATCTAGAATGGCTGAGGTTACCCTCACGAGGCTGATTGGTCACCACTACAACCCTCAAAACAGGAATAAATTTCTTGTCAGAGCCGAAAATGGGACTTGTATCTGAGGGGTGGTATCAAAAATCGTTAACTTTTACACCACGAGGCGGTCAAACAAAACATAAGTTGGTTGGTTGGTTCCTCAGTTTAAGCGCTGTGACAACGCGGTCATGTAGCCCCGTGTACTATGGGTGTGTGTAGAATCTGTCAGATAACCGGTGATAATTGTGGTGACTGTATTAGTGTGTATTTCTGTTTTCAATTCAAGTAAGGACTGCAGACATTGAAATTTTTCAAGTAGTTCCTACTTTCGCCGCCAAAGGCCACCGACAACGACAACTAGTTCAGAACTTGGTTACCAGACGCAACCGCAGTCGGCTCCTGGCGACGAGCGTAGGAACCTAAGCGTTTGTCAAATGATTAACTGTAATTTAGCTTCACATAGGTGTAATTAGTGGAAGGTTCTTTAACATGCCATAAATCTATGACATGGGACCACTGGCTTTACTTCCCCTCTGAAGGAAGGCATACTGAGGGATTTTAACGCTCTTAAAAAATCCGACGACTTTGGCCGGGTTTGAACCCGCGATACTGGGCCCAAAAGCTCAGCATGCTACAAACTACGCCACCGAAGCTGCCAAAAAACGAAACCTATATTTTCAATGTACGTTGATTAGGGTATATGTTTTATAAAGTACGTGAGGACATCGCGGTAAGAAGCCCCATGTTATTCAATGTGTGTAAAATCGTCTGATAAGGTATTGTGGTGCCTATAATTGTGTGTCTGTAACTGAAACTGGGATTGGCAGGCTGGTGGCCGATCGGACATAACTGATCCAGGTACCATCTCGAGATCCACCTGCTCTGAATCAGTAAATCACATAATACGACTTGCAGAATGACAGAGTGGGATTCGTACTTGTTCCTCTTCACAATTCTCCTCATGAAGCTGCTCCGCTCCATTCTCAAGCCAAGAGGTACCAGCCACGACTAAACCAGGAGCAACTTCCTATAACCACCTATATCAGTGGCCTTCAACAGGTGGATCCCGTAGCAGTTGCGGTTGGGTCGTTTCAGTATTAAGAATTGGTTTTCTTAAGTAAATCTAATGGATGGATGTGCAGGAAAACAATATTCGAAATGGTACTTGCAGTAAAATAAGAAAAATATCTGACATGCAATTATTTTCAAATAATTAATGTAATTCATTCAATAACCAGTTCATTTGCTTATTTGCAATCATATATTTAGCCTATTTCACCTCGTTCACGTCTCTAGCGTTATGGGTTTGCGAGATAGAGCAAAAAGTCTAAAATCACGGTTTTACATCAACATGGTTTTCCATTCCTGCTCAACACGAACATCCTCGGCAAAAGGGTAACGCAATGAAAAAAATGACACCTCGCACTCGTCTCTAGGCTTATTGGTTCGTGAGTTATCAGCAAAAAACACGTGTTTACCCCAAAATCGAGTTTCCAAATTTTTTTTAAAAAAATATAACGAGTAGTCCATAGCAAAGAGGACGTCAGCCCGAGTCCTTGGACCCGTCGTACACGCCTCTAGCATGATTGGTTCACGAGATTTAGCAAAAAGTTCAAAATCACGGTTTTACCCCCAAAAAACCATGTTTCCAGCATTTCACCTTTTCGACACCTACATTCCCGTAAAGAGCGCAACGAGAAGATAAAAAACGAATCCAAGCACGCTCTCCTAGCATGACTCCTTCCATTCCAAGGTCGCAGGGGCTCACAACTTCCTAAGTGGCCCAGCTCCCCCCAATTGACACTACTAGGTTTATGAGATCACCTTTTGTCCGTGTGTCTGTGTGTGCGTGTGTGATTCGTGTGTGTGTGTGTGTGTGTGTGTGTGTGTGTCCCTAATAACTTCTAAACGGCTGGAGCGATTTCAATGAAACTCGGTAAATTCATAGCACTATTCTGGGCGAACCCGACCGAGCCCTTCAAATTATGTTAAGTCTCACCAATCCAACATGGCGGCTGTGCGAAATATTCCACCTGCATTCAATATTTCCGAAACTATTACCGATATCACCCTGGATTTTTGTACGGTGATAAAGGGAACTACTAGAAAAACTGGTAACTACAAAACCAACATGGCGGCCAGGCGAAGTTGCGATTTTTAAATAGACTTTTCTCGCGATTTAACCAACCAAACGCAATGAAAATCAGTACAGTATATGTTTATACACATTGTAATGCACCGACATCTAACTTCGTTAAATTGTTTAGATAACCTCCAGATGGCGGCTGTGCGAAATATTTCACCGGTATTCTATATCTCTGAAACTATTGCCAGTATCACCCTGATATTTTGTACGGAGATAAAGGGTACTGCTGGAAGTTCATCTATGAGACTTTCAAAAACCGGTTAACTACAAAACGAGCATGGCGGCCAAGCGAAGTTGAAAGTTTTAAATAGACTTTTCTCGCGATTTAATAATCCAAATGCAATGAAACTGGGTACAACAAAATGTTTATACATATTGTAATGCACTGGTATCTAATTTAGTTCAATTGTTTACATAACCTCAAGATGGCGGCAGTGCGAATTTTAAAATTAGGTTTGTATTTCTTGTGTCGTAATCATGTGATCGAAGATAAAGTTTGAATAATGAACCTACGCAATAATTTTCCTTTAATGGTACATGACTCTATGGCCTATACATATATCAATCCAACATGGTGACCAATATCTACGAATCTCAATATCTACGAATCTATTACAGCAATCAAACTGAATGTTTTTATGTTCATAGGGGCTATCAACATAAGTTTACCTATAGGACTTTCATAACCTGGTGATCACAAATCCAACATGGCGGCGACGCGAAGTATACATATTCACATGGACCTTTCTCGCAATTTAACCATCCGAGTGCAGTGACACTTGGTACAGTAAATCCTTACACAAATGTTAATCCTCTAGCATCTAATTTATGTCAATTGTTTCCATAACCACAAGATGGCAGCTGTGCGAAATTTTAAAATACCGTTTTTACTTCTTGTATCCTAATCATGCGATTGAAATTTGAATACTACACGTACACAATAATCTTCATGTAACAGTTCATAACGCTAAGATCTACATATATAAAAATCCAACATGGCGTCCATCCGCAATATATAGTCGGTTCTCAATATCTACGAATCTATTACAGCAATCAAAATGAAATTTTGTACGTTGATAGTGGCAATTAACATAAGTAGGATGTAGGAAAATAGGCTTTAGTTCTTCAGGGAACTACTTGTTTGTAATAATGTTGACATTGAATATCCCTGAACAGAATCAATGTGCACGCTTCGGGCACATTAATTGAAGGAGAGCCTAAGTATACAGGATATTTCAGAAATACTTTTACAAACTTTGAGGATTGGTTCCTTACACCAAAACAAGAAAAAAAAAGTTCATATACACATATGTCCCAAATCATTCGTTTTCGCTTTATTAATGAAGGAACATTGTACAGTGACACATTAATTGACAGCCTGTTTGGAAGTGTTTAACACATGAACTCATATCAAAAAAAGGTTCCTGACACCACAGATAAAAGTCTAACGGACCGTGCAAGCCATGGAACGGGTCCTCCTCTGCCCAACCATCTGTCCTGGAAGATCTCCGTCAGTGCAGTGCGAACAAGGTGACTAAAGTGTGCGGGAGCCCCAACATGCATCCACCACATACGTTGTCGTATTTTCAGGGGCACATTGTCATGCAGTAAGTCTGAAAGGGTGATCTGGATAAAGGCTCTGGAGACAGCACCTGTAATACGTGCTGGTAGAACGTAAGGACCTACAATGCCTGCCCACACATTAATCCTAAACTGGTGCTGATGGCGAGCCTGTCTGGAACACCTGTGCATTTTGACAGTTTTTCCATCTGTCGGTGTCAGAAACCGTTTTTGATATGAGTTCATGAAAATATACTGTTACTTCTTCACGGAACTACTTGTTTTCATCGCAGGCCTGTAGATAATTAAATAATAGGCTAATAACCACTGTTAATCGTGCATATTTCAAATGCAGCTCGTATAAGCAGTGTATTTCCAATTAAATTCGAAATAAATTAAAAATATAAATATTGTCTTATAATTTGAATGTCTTCTAATGTGGAAGAACTAAGTTAACATCTATTTTCACAATAAATAAACCTTAACCGTCTGTCACGTCTACTGCGAGGGAGTATTTCTCTCCCTTTCAATTTATGCAGCCCTTTATTACATCCTCTGCAAGTTTCAATAATCCACGGTGAATAACACCAAGTTGTGTTGCATATATAAAACCGAAAAGGAGTTAGCGAGAACTTTGAAATTCAATAACATTCTCTCGTGTCGTAAGCGTTTTATTTTCTTTCTTTCTACGCTTCGAATAAATCTGGAAAGAATTCCAGTCCAGAAAGTTCTGGCACAGCTGTTTTCACAATAGAAATGTACATTTGATCAGCAAAGAACACTTCGATTTCTCCTTACGCCTGGATTTGTTAAGAATGGACTCTGCTCATGTGATCTTTGATTGTGTTTATTACATTATTGTAAAGTCCATGTGTAGTAACTTATATAAGGGGCAGATGACCTCGTAGTTCCGCCCCTTTAAACAACAATAACTAACTAACTACTGACTTATATAATCGAGGGCGGCCCGCTCCGCTGCCCATGCCACTCTGAATTTTGGTGCCATGCGAGGAACTGTAGCGTTGTTGTTGTTGTTGTTGATTCACTTAGGGGCTTTGCAACATCGTGTTCATAGGTATGTGTGTAATTTGTCTGATAACCTGTGTTATTATGATGGCTGTATTAAAGTGTGTATTTGTAATTCAGATGAGGATTGGAAAGGAGGCGGCCGTGACCTTAAGTTAGAAAACATCCCGGCATTCACTTGGAGTAGAAGTGGGAAACCTTGGAATACCACCTCCAAGATGACTAAGGTGGGAATTGAACCTGCCTTTTCTCACTTTTGCCTCACGATGCTTGTTATACCCCGTTCCATTCCTTGAACCAGAATCACATTTTTTAACAGAGCCGGGAATCGAACCCGGGCCTCCGCGGTGACAGCCAAAAGTGTTAGCCACTACGCAACAAGGAGGACTAGGAACGGTAGCAGAAGTAGAGGCTTTATTGGCGTGACCTTTTATTATATAGTTACTAGCAACCCGCCCTGCTTTGCCCGGGAACAGTTATGAATCCATTAGGTGATTACCGTTTTTATTTCGATGTCAATGAACTACGAACTATGTCCGTTTTACGCCTCGGCATGATGGGTTAAAATCATAATGGAGATGCATGTGCAACGAATTTTTGTCAGACGTAAGGTGCATGAAAACAAAACTCCCTTCCGTCCAATCTTAACTTGACTGCGTATTTTGCGGAACTAAAAGTTCACTGGCGAAATGAAGAAAAGCCGAGTTGCACTTTCAGGGAAACTCCAAACACAACCACTCTTCTCTGTAGACTTAACTCAACACGACTCGACAGTTTGCTGCTTGCTGTATCTGGGGTAATAGGCTCTCCCACTAGCTAGGCTGTAACTGGGGTGATACATTCGCCCCTAGCTAGTTCGTTAACTCTCGCCTCAATAATTGAATGGAGATTGTTGGAAGAAATGACAACGTAAAACACTTATAGTAGGCGATGTATTGAAGATAGGGATATGCTCAAGGAGACTTTGTTGTAGAACTGTTCATGCTGAACAATTCTTACACTCATAGTATATTGATATTTGTAATGGTTTGCCCATCGTTAAATTAAAAAGCGCACGGACGCCAGGTTCTTTTTTTCGGCTTTTTCACTGAAATCGTTACTGCTTGGCTTCCTTCGATCATAAATAAATTATTTTCTACAGGAACCTTCCTCGAGATATCCTTTAAAGAATGATGAAAACCGCATCAAAATCCATCCAGTGGTTCGTGAGATTACCCGTGACATCCAAGAATCGGGGACTTAAGTTACTTATTAGTTATTGTTCTTTTAAGGGGCGGAACTATGAGGTCTTATTTTAGGGGATGTGACATCGTGGTCGTATAACCCCGTGTATTTGGGTGTACATATTGCACCCTTCAATAAAGCAGTGTTTTATCAAGATTCTTTCTACGGGGTCTTGCTCAGTCCTGGATGCTTTTCAAAGCCAAGTTCGCAAAAACAACATGCTCTAATGAATAGAAAGGTCCATGACAGAGGCTATACTAGAAATAAAATGAATAACAATTAGAATAAAAGATATTTAATGACTGAAAATATGTGCATAATAATAATAATAAACATAACCCCCCCCCCCTGACTTTCACTCCCAAGAAATAGATATATTACTGAGCGGTAGGCACTCGCTCCACACAACAAAACAATGTGAATACAGCTTCACACAAAATGATTAATCATAACATAAAATTGAGCGGTAAGACTCGCTCCTCACTACATATGGATGCAGGTCCATTTTTTGGTCAAGAAGTTATATAATGCGTGGTGTACTGCTCTTTTAATAAGGAAATGAGTACTGATGCGAATCCGTTTACAACAGAAACAGTCATATTGTTCACGGAGTTGCATCTTTTAAATCACACTACGGCTATGGGACCCACCCTTAATTAACACACTATAATTACTACTGACACATGCAAGATCTAATAATACAAAAACACGAAGAACCTCCATGAGATTCTAGCTGGTGCTAAAGCACACAAACATAAAGAGCATGGCGAAAATAGGCCAAAAAGCTCGCATCACAAATTGGGAACACAGCCTCGCACATACTAATGCCACACGGGGTCATTGAATGCGTAAAATAAACACACAAGAAATCAAGCAACAACAACAAAATACAAGCCTAACGGCTGAAAATTATAGTTACATTTTTATAAAACGCCAGACAAACAGATGTTTCGGGAGCTACCTTACAACTATGGACAACACCCATTTAATCAATCAAATACTCTTTATAACCGATCAGGTTTTGTGAATTTTAAACAACGTCTTAAGTTGAAATACAGGACCCTGGCCTGTTACTAATGACTACGTCACGCTATCTGATTTGAGTGCACCCCTCCTGTATGAGTCATCGCTGCCTCTACTCACTCTCAGTCCTTCAAGCTTGGTGCTATTTATATGAGATCACACTGATCCCGGAATCCACCTGGAAAACGCAGACATATCTCACTCATCCACTTGGATGGTAAGAAAACACAATATATACCACGAGTTCAGCCTCGCGAGGTTATGATCTGGGCCGATATGCAGCAAGCCGGAATAATCACAATGATATATCCCCGCGAACACATCGTAAATATCACACACACCATAAAGCTTGGACTGACTCACTCATAAAAATACCAACTGGGTCGGCTCAAAACAGATCAACCAACATTGCGTCCATAGACACATTAAACAAAATAAACAACAAAAACTCGGGTGCAAAGTGCCATCCCGTACAGATCTGCTGGAAAAGCAACTATCAAAATAATCCTGATCCGTCATAAAATTCTGCTCACAAATAATCTTTACCCTCCAAATTCTATTTTAATCTCAAATTAATTCAGTTCTATTTTTGTAATAAGGCATGCTTCCGAATTTAAAATGCTTGACCGCGAATTACGCAAGCGAATGTGATCACGAGCTGCGCATCGCCCCGTATAGTTGAACCAAACAAAATCACAATATTTACAAATTACAAAGCGCTCGGCTTGTCCCATACTTAATGTGTCAGTAAACAAGAACTAAGAATCTACATTACCAAACAAGCAAACAAATATCTACAAAAATACGTCCCATAAAAACCATAGCTGATTTAATAAATAAATAAATTCATTTGTACTCATTCCTATAGAACAGCGTCAGGAAAACATCTGCAGCCATCACTCCTTTAATATGCTCAGCTCGTCATCGACATCTTCTGGCAAATGTCCTGCTGGTTCCAAGATCCGGCCTCGTTCCTAGACGTCATCTCGTGCTGAATTAAATAAAGTTTGTCAGATACACACACGATATATTTCCTATTAAATTCACCGATCAAGTACTAAATTCCTTGACAGTCTATTGGTGAATTATTTCGATGAACTGGTCCTATCTGGTAGTACTGGGACTACAAATAAATCACTGAAGTTACACTTATAACTTGACGAAAATGTTCTATGTTCAAATACATGAAAAAATATGAAGTTGTGCCTCGTGTCCTCAGACACCTGAATAACGGCCTTACTTCCTCAAAATCTCAAATAAAAGTCATCTCTCGCAGCTTCCTGGACCATTTATAAATGAAACTGGCTAGGGTAGGTATGGAAGGGGGTTTATGGAAAAATATTCCATAATAATTATCAGACTAGCATGCGATCGGTATCATTGAGTTCATAGCAATGTGGAGGTTACGATTATGCTGTAGCTAGCTCGAATCGATCGTGGAATTAATCCGTAGATAACTCCCGCGTTAATTCACCAGGGTGCGTTACCACGCCGAGTTGCCGCTTAAACAGGGCGTCTTGATATTATTGGTTCAGACTCTTGTAGATCTTTGTGCGCTCTTACTTGTATTTCTGCCACATGGAGTGGTTAACATGAAGATTGACCAATTACGTCGTAGCATTCAATCTTCTTCTTGGCGCCAACTCTCATAGTAACAAGCCATATTGTGCGTACCCAAGCCATCTTCGCGCTAAAAGTTGCACCTGTCCTATGTGTCATGAATTTTATGCTACTTTCTAAAGTACCACAGGAGCTTAACCCATTGTGTTCTCTCTGCCACTGATTTCTCAATATTTCCCAACTCCGTCTGGCTCTCATATCTGCTGTCTGTAGAAATGTATCAAAAGATGATGAATAATTTATTAGAATCCTTTATACAGCCTGTGGATAAAGGGTTCAATATAATTGTGTGAAAACCTGCTTTATTGTGATGGCTGCACTAGTGAGTATATTTGCAAACTGGGGATAGGATTGGGAAGGAGGCGGCCGTGGCCTTCAGTTAGGAACCATCCCAGCATTTAGGCCTACCCCTGGAGTAGAAGTTCTCCACACATCGTTTGGTACAATTTACAATTTCATCGGCATTTCTTGCAAGATGGAGTGGAGTTGTGTATTTGCAAACTAGGGATGGGATTATTATTATTATTATTAATAATAATAATAATACTATTATTATTTTATTCGTATCACCCAGCTTTGGGGAACATTAAATCAATCACTTTTTAATGTTCAGTGCTTTCCTTGTAGTCTATTATTATTAGTAGTAGTAATATATTATTAGTATTATGTCCGGCTCCGTGGCTAAATGGTTAGCGCGCTATGCTTCGGCCTGAAGTGCCCCAAGTTCGATTCCCGGCCGAGCCATCAGGGATTTTAATCCCCTGGGGTTAATTCCCGTTGCTCGGGGACTGGGTGAATGTGACGTCTTCATCATCACTTCATCCTCATTACGACGCGCAGGTCACCCACAGGCGTCAACTAGAAAGACCTGCACTCGGCCTCTCCGGAGGCCACATGATCATCATTATCAGTCTATTATTTTTATTATTAATATGAATATATTTTAGGGCTGGAGTTTATCTGTGATTAACGTGGGCAGAAGAAACCTACACATGGTTTACATGGATTTTGGACGAAGTGATTAATTTCGAATTCCCTTAGATTTTTATTTAACGTGCCTCTACTGTGTCAGTTACTGTGAAAGTTTCTCAGTATGCAGTATGCAACAATATGCATTTTTAAGTAGAATAATTATTTTCTTAGACAACTTGGCCCAGAAATGACGGTGAATATTGACCAAGACCTGGATTATATCGCGAGAGATTGTGGTAATGCTTTACATTCCTCAAGATAGAGCTGATTCTGCCAGTATTTCTTTGCCACTTACTCCGCCCTCACGAGTCATATTTGCTCCTCCCCGTCTCGCCATTCATTTGTCATCCTTTCACTTTCCCTCACGGCATTTCTCAATTTCTCTCGCAGTACCCTCCTCCGCTCACTCTCTCGTGGCTAATTTGTCATCCCTATTGTTTTATCTGTAAGCTGGAACCTGCTATTCTTAGATACCGTGCCACCTCTAGTGTTCGGCTGTGAGAAGCGAAAAGAAAACACAAAGAAAGAAGTAAAGGTGAGGGTGTCAGAGCCCACACAACCTTTCCAACAGAAAGGCCGTCGTCTGTCAAGCTAGTGGACGTGTCAGCTGCTTTAAATGCCATTAAATGCCTCAGTTCATGCGAAAAAGAAAGAAGAGTCAGACTGAAATACTCAGAGCTCGCTCTTTTACTAACGACGTCTTGGAACAACTGTATTTCTACCCCTTGTCATTCTCGTTTCTACAAGATCGGAGATATAGCCCAGTCAAATTAGGATTTTTGCTGCATTAAAATCCAAAAGTTTCAGGAATGTGTAGGGGGAAATCCCCTGAACAACGCTTTAAGTCCCGTCGATTGCAAGTGCCGCGGGATTTGAGGGGGGGGGGGGGCTCAAAGGTCACTTTTTAGTGTTTGTCACGTAACTTTAAACTAATGCATCGCACAGAAAATAGTATACTTTTCAACATTAAAGCTAACCGACAGCAGTGGCTACGCTGGCTAAAGCGCAGCGTTAGGTCATGGGGCCAAGCTCTCTGCTGACTCAGTAGGCACGTGGGCTCGAGCCCCACCGTCGGCCGTCCTTGAAATGCTTTTCCGTGGTTTCCCCATTTTCAACACCAGGCAAATGCTGGGACGGTTCCATCTGACAGACCACGACCGCTTCCTTCCACATCCTTGCCCAGTTTCATTCATCTTCATCCATTCCATCTCTCATCCCGGCGCGCAGGTCGCCCACGGGCGTCGACTAGAAAGACCTGCACTCGGCCTCTCAGGAGGCCACACGACAAAAAAAAACATTAAATCTTATTACATTACCTACAAATTGATATTATTCAATCGAACTCACCTCTTGTCAGTTTTCCCATACGAATCTGAGTGTATCCCGTTCCAGCCGGCCCTTAATTCTTCTAATAACTTATATTAAAATAAATACAGAAAGGAAAACAAAATTACACCAGATATAAATTCTTGCCGGAGGTGGTAATCCAGGGGTGACAACAACAAATATTATCTCAATAAAGGGGCACTACCGTACATCTGAAGATTGCAGCCGGAACATTCTATCTCGCGTTCACAATTGAGTTAGTGAATGACCTGAATAAGGCGCCCCCCTACGGATATAATATTGCTGCCAGAGATGAAACCTTAACCAATTCTCGCGCACGACAGTTTTATCAATTAACTCCCCGTGTCTGCTGTCACTTCACGGCCTGGAGTAGGCGCCGCCTAATTTATGTAGCAGTGCATATCGTAACAGTTTTCTGTCTCCAGCACATTACACATTAATATCCAGAGTAATGGTCAAGCAGACGAGGCATCTCCAGTTTAGAGATATTCTAACGGGACACAGTTAATTAAAATTAATCTTCCTTCCCTTCCCTTCCTTCCCTTTCCTTCCTCTCCTTTCCTTCCCATTACTTTACTTCCTTTACTTTACTTTCATTTCATTTCCTGTCCTCCCTTCCCTTTCCTCCACTTTCCTTCCTTCCCTTTCCTTCTCTTTACGTCACTTTCATTTCCTTTCCTCCCTGGCATTTCCTTCCCTTCCCTTTCCTTACTTTACTTACTTTACTTTCATTTCCTTCCCTTCCCTTCCCTTTCCGTTTCTTTACTTTACTTTCATTTCCTTCCCTTCCCTTCCCTTTCCTTTTCTTTACGTTACTTTCATTTCATTTCCACCCCGTCGTTTCCTCGCCTTCCCTTTCCTTCCTTTCCTTTCCTTTACTTTACTTCCTTCCCTAAAAAGCCACCTCCTAAACTGAATCCTGATATTATTGCCAACAGGATCATAGACCTCACAAGGACAAAGAGGGACAAGAATCACACCAGAATTGTCAAATGTAACCTCTCTAAACTCAAGCGCTGTGCCCCGAAAAACGAGCCACTCTCCAGACCCTTCTCCACAGCGGAAGTAGAAAGTGCAATTAAACAACTGAAAATCGGCAAGGCTGCTGGCCCGGACAACATCTACGAGTATAATGAATTTATTAAGAACATGGGCCTGTATTGTATATGCTGGCTTACTTCTCTCTTCACTTACATTCTCCAAGACAACAGACTGCCCATTCATTTCAAATTATCAAAAGTTATAGCCATTCTCAAACCTGGCAAACCCGAAGATAGCCCTGAAAGTTATCGACCAATAGCACTGCTCAGTTGCATATTCAAGCTTCTTGAACGAATCCTCCTAACCTGAATAGCACCTTTCATTGAAGCTGTTACGCCTCCTGAACAAGCTCGATTCAGACATGGACACAGCTGCGCCGATCAAGTTCTTGCTCTAACTTCACATATCGAAGAAGGTTTTCAAAGACAGCTGAAATCAACAGCTGTTTTTATCGACTTGACTGGAGCATATGACACTGTTTGGCGACAAGGACTCGTCTACAAACTATTGCAAGTTGTACCAAGTCGAGAAATCGTGGATCTAATATCTAGTATGCTTACTGAAAGACAATACGAAGTGTTTCTAGACAGCACTAAAAGCCACAAACGAAAACTAAATAATGGTCTACATCAGGGATCTGTTTTAGCCCCATTGCTCTTCAATTTGTACATTCATGATTTACCAGTCACAACATCAACTAAGTTCATATATGCTGATGGCATCACTTTTGTAGCACTGAGTAATAACTTTGAAGATGGTGAACAAATTCTTACAGAGGATCTCAAGAAGATGTCAACTTTCTTTAAGACCTGGAGATTGATCCCCAGCACTTCAAAAACTGAAGTCTCTTGTTTCCATCTAGCGAATCGTGCTGCAAACTACAATCCAAGAGTTTTGTTCAACGAACGAAATCTGAGGTACTATCCTTTTCCAAAATATCTTGGAGTCACTTTAGATAGATCCCTGATCTACAAAGAATACATCACTAAGCTTTCCCACAAAGTCGCCGCAAGAAACAACATATTGCATAAGCTCAGTGGTACATCCTGGGGAGCCTCTGCTGACTGTTTACGCTTATCTGCCATCAGTCTTGTCTACTCGGCCGCTGAGTACTGTGCACCCGTCTGGTTGGAAAGCGTACATGTGAAGAAGGTAGACACAAAATTGAATGATACAATGCGTTGCATTACTTGTTCTATCAAATCAACTCCATGTCACTGGTTACCCATGCTGAGTCACATTCCTCCACCACACTTAAGGAGGAAGCAAGCTCTACTAAGGGAAGCTAAGAAAATCTTTGCATCACCCTCTTTGCCATTGCACTAAGAATTCTGCCATCGATCACAGCAACGACTGAAATCTAGAAGACCAGTAAGTGTCACTACGGGGCAACTCATTGCTGCTGGATTTGACCTAAATGAAAGCTGGAAGCATGAGTGGTCAACTAAAACATTGGGAACAAGTGCCCACCATCTTGATCCCACGAAGAAACCAAACGGCTTTGACTTACCGAGGAACTTCTGGTGCCGCATCAACAGGCTGAGGATTGGACATGGTTGCAGCAATTATTTCAGGTACAAGTGGGGCTGGATCAGCTCACCAATGTGTGAGTTTAACCTGGAAGAACAGACGATCGAACATCTGGTCCAACGCTGTCCTCTTTATTCGTACCCTGGCATTCCTGACGATTTGTTCGCTCTCACACCCGACTTAACCGAATGGTTGAGAAGGATGGACTTTAAAGTTTGAATATAGCTTGTAATGTATAATTGTATATTGTATAAATACCATACGATTAAATATATACTTTACTTCCTTTACTTTACTTGCATTTCCTTCCCTTCCTTCGTTTTCCTGCCCTTTCCTTCCTTCCTCCCCTTTCCTTTTCTTTACTTTACCTGACTTTACTTTCATTTCCTTTCCTCCATTCGCTTTCCTTCCTTTGCTTTAGTACAGTGATCAAAATCACACAGGTTATCAGACAGATTCCACAAGTACACGGGGCTACATGACCACAATGTTGTGAAGCTTCCCAATGAATCAACAACAACAAAGGAACGATGATGCAATGGAGAAGAGAAAACAAAGGAATTAAGTGGAGATTGATTCTATTATTTTACACTAGCAACCCGCAGGGGAACAGTTATGAATGCATTACGTGATAAGCGCTTTTTCTTTCGATGTCAATGAACTACGACCTATATCCGTTTTACGTCTCGGCATGATGGGTTAAAATCACTGACTGGACTATTAATTATATTATCATGGATATGCATGTGCAACGAATTCTTGTCAGACGTAATTTAAGAATGGCGAGGTGCATGAAACACAAATTTCCCTTCCGTCCAATCTTAACTTGACTGCGTATTTTGCGGAACGAAAAAAGTTCACATGCGAAACGAAGAAAATCCGAGTTGCACTTCCAGGGAAACTCCAAACACAACCACTCTTCTCTGAAGTCTTACCTAAACACGACTCGACAATTTGCTGCTGGCTGTATCTGGGGTAATAGGCTTACCCACTAGCTAGGCTGTAACTGAGGTGATAGGCTCGCCCCTAGCTATCTCGTAAACTGTCGCCTCAGAAATTGAATGGAGATGAAAACGTAAAAACATTTATAGTGGGCGATGTATTGAAGATAAAGATTTGCTCTCATGAACGTTTTTGTAGAACTTCTCATGCTGTACAATTATTACACTCATAGTGTACTGATACGTTTAACGGTTTGCCCAGCGTAAGCTTAAAAAGCGCACGGACGCCAGGTTTTTCTCTTTCGATTTTTTCACTGAAATCGTTACTGCTTGGCTTCCTTTCATCTTAAATAAATAATTGTCTACAGAAACCTTCCTCGATATATACTTTACAGAATGGTGAAAACCGCATTAAAATCCATCCCGTGGTTCTCGAGATTACCCGTGACATCCAAGAATCGGGGACTTTATTTTATACTAAGTAGAGTTTTTACACGAATACTTATCCATTATCCAATACATTGTAAAAATTTATTGTTGTGCATTTGTTAGTTTTCACTATCAACGTTCGTATTCATTGTGTTCCAGTTTCTTCATTTCATCTTCTATATAATTTTATTTCTCAACAGTTTTATTAGAGTAGTTTCTTAAGGTTTGATTCTAATTTGCTGAAGGAATGGAAGGAGCGGAAGAGACGGGATGGTTAGGGAAAGGAAGGAACGGAAGGAAGGGAAGAGAGGAAGAGGGAGAGTATTCGCTGTTGTTTCATTTGAGTGGCTTGGGCATCGTGATCATTTAGCCCCGTGTATTTGGGTGAGTGTGGAATTTTGTCCGATATCGTGTGTTATTGTGATGGCTGTATTAGTAAGTGTATTTGTAATTCAGGTGAGTATTGGGATGAAGGTGGCCATGGTCTTAAGTTAGGAACTATCCCGGCATTTGTCAGGAGGAGAAGGGGAAAACCACGGAAAACCACTTCCTAGATGGCCGAGGTAAGAATCGAAATCACCTCTTCTCAGTTTTGCCGCACGAGGATTAGTGTACACCGTTCCAGCCCGTCAGGCCAGAATTAAAGTTCTTAGCAGAGCCGGGAATCGAACCCGGACCTCCGAAGTGACAGCCAAGAGTGCTAGCCACAACACCACGAGATGGTGAGAGAGTATATAAAGTAAGGATCCATGTGAAGAGCACATGTGAGAAGCTTATTAACCAAAAGATATCAAATCCAAAAAAATCGAAATTGAGATTATGATGGAAAACGTACGTTGGTAGGAAGCTCCATCATATGAAAGAAAAAGAAATCGCCAAAACAACCTAAATCCATAACAAACAGGGCATTGAAAATCTCGTTTGATGCCAATAAGTACCAAATCCTGTGTCCTGAATGTGCCAATACGTACCGTATCCATGCAGCCAATGAGAGCCATTCCTTTTAGTACTGGATAATATTTTCCATTGTCCAGTTCACAAGTTATTTACCATATTCATGTTCTTTAGACACAAACTACAATCATAATTCCATAAGTTCAGCAGTGCTAAGTTACTTTGCATAATTTTCATTGTTTTGTTCAATTTTATTTAATATTATTTAAATAATTGTGCCTTCACTGTAAATACCATAAATCTAATTATTGCATAACTAAATACAATCAGTTTTATCTAAGATTCTGATGACTGCAGTGAAATTTATGTCTTTCCGTTGCAAGTATTTAGAGTTTCAGTGCCAAAAAGTACCAAATCCATAATTTTCTTTGAATATTTCCTAAACTGCAAAAGCCTAAACAGAAATACTTGGTATAACAATGCATTTATTCTATCTGAACATAATAAAAGTGCTCAAATGGATTTTCAGTTGAAATGTTACACTCTGAGCGTTTTTCCTCTCTCCTGTAAAATATTACTTTTTGGATTTGGTACCATTTGGAAATAAGCTTCTCATGTATGTCAGGTAACCCTACACGGAAGGAAGACTGGGTCTTTGAGCAAGCTTCTCCTATTCCCAACTCCTTGATGAGGTTGCAAGCTGTCTCGAGTTATTATCACGCCTGCGGAAGGCGACGGAGTGAAATTAGCCACCTCGCTCTCCTGTTAACACATTCTAATATAATTCGCATATTGCCAAGTGGCGAAGATATAACCAGACTAGCTTTCTGGTAATGTTGAGTAAGTAAATACATGTCCTGCTTTTCCAATTGCTGTACAAATGTAGAAGGAAGAACTGGGCTCAAAAATAACTCAACACACACCATTAACAAACACTATATGTTAGTAAGTGCGTGTCAGTGAGTCTGGACGACTTGTACGATCAGCTGTAATGAAGTATCTGTTGAGATCCACGGTCCGAATCCCGTCGTAGACAGTGGCCATCCTGAGTCTGGAATTCCCTGGGTGATTTGAATTTTCACTCTAGGTAAATTTTGTCCAAGTCCCACGACATCTTCCACAATCTCAGAGCTTAATAGCTACAGTTGTGCACACTACTACAGCTATCACAATACCACAGGTTATCAGACAAATTCTATATACACACACACACCAGTATACGGGAATAAATGACCACGTGTCCAAGCTTCTCAAAGGAAACAACAACAAATTAAATAAAGGAAGAAGGAAGGAAGATTGTAGTTTAATGTGACCGTTAATCTCGTGATCATGAGCCACGGTACCTCCTTTTTACGAGGAATCCGAACCACAGGACATGGCATTTCACTTCGAAAATCTCACATGCATTGACCGGGAATCGAACCTGATCCGCCTTGGTGAGAGGCAGACAGTTTGACCGCTGAGCCACCACGTCCCTTCACAAATTAAATAAGTAACATACAAAGAGTGAAGAATCAACAAATGTACTATCGGATCGTAGGCTTTGATTGAAATTATTGAGAGGCAATAGAGGTCGTTAAGCATCCCAATAACTTCAATCCCGAAGATGGATTCAGACTTCGCAACGCTTGGAAAGTTGTCTTAGCGCGCGACTAGTAGGGGTGCGGACCAATCAGGAAGCAGCGTAACAACAATGCAGTGCAAGCAGACACTTCTGGCTGGCAATAACCGTCAGTTTGAGTAAGGACTCCAACTCGTACCCACCCATGATTAAGGCTGCTGCAATGACAGCCGAAACAATCACCGATACACGACGCCGCTTCATCCTGTAAGCCTAGATGATAAATGTATTATTGAACAACTGGAACAAGGGCAAATAGCAATTTTGATGAATGTACATTTGAAAACAGAAGTGCCGTACTCCTTGCGTTGGTACGATCAAATGGAAACGTTAAAATTGTGACAAAGGGAGCTGTAGCTGGTTGAAGTTTCTGGTATTCTTACTCTGAATTGACCACTGATGGATGAGCTAATAGTCACAATTACATGACGAGTAAACTTCAGATCTTTGATTAGCGTTTCAAGGGTTACTATTCTCCAAAATGTATTTCAGTTATACGCACTGTTTGTTATAGGAGACCTGTGAAACTAATCAACTTTTTATGAGGTTGACCTTTCAGATAAGCTCCGATGGAATATCTCGCACTAATTCCTGACTGCAGTTACAGATGGCACACGCAGTGAGAGAAGACTCGGATACTGAAACACATTCAGCGATCAGGAGCCGGGGATTTCATACTTCAGTAGAGTCTCGATAGTTCAAGGTGAACAGGACCGCGACCACCTCGAACTAAAGAAAACTTGTAGTATAGAAAGAAGATACATCGTGCCAATTTTGTGGTGGGTGATAAATCAGTAGTATGCATACAACATTTTGAGGCTAAGTTTGTGGTTAGGGAAGACGTGTTCCCTTTTGTAAATAGTGAACCTATTCGTGTTCTTTAAAAAATACCAAAACTAAGCGATGATGGAATACTGTACTGTGAAGCTTATTTGAATTAAAAACAGATAACACACACTAATATAGTCATCACAATTAACACCGGTTTTCAGACAGATTCTACACACACCCAATGTACACGGGGTACATAACCGCGTTGTCGCAGCCCCTAAACTAAGGAACCAACCAACCAACTGTACTGTGAAACGATGCTGTAAAGAATACGGGCGTCAAAAATTATCTTTATTAAAAGATTAGTAGGCATTTAGGCTACATTTCCAAAATAAACCAGTTACAGTACACTTTCCTTTTTATATGGTGAATTGTCTTTTTTGTTTGGTGAAGCTAGAAAATCCCTCGTGGCAATTTCACGCCACCGACTGAAGAGCGGGATGTCGCTTGGTGCACTGCCATCGTAATGTCCAGGCCGCAAGGTTCCTGTAGTGACGTCACGCTTAGGGCCGGCACAACCGCCGCAGAAAGTCAGACGGCTCCTTTCACACGCAGTCACTCCAAAGCGAATATAAATTCATATTTATAGGAACATTTTAATGCTATTTGGAGTTCACTGGCAGTTAGATGAAGTTACCACTAAATAGGCCTAATTATCGCTCCGCTAGTTTGAATCCTGCCGTTGTAGCGGGCATTTTACGAGTGAACAAAATGGCACATCGTCTGTGAACTTACTAAGACGTTGACGCACACAGACAGGGCAAATTTGCAGCATTTAGACGTCCTGTAAATGTTATATCAATAAAAAGAGACATTGAAACAGTTACTCAAGATGTACCACAACGTCGATAAATCGCATATGGCTAAACTCGGGATTGAAGGAAGGAAATATTCGAATATTTCAATACACAAAACAATTTGCAGGAACAGTTTGTTAATAAAATAAATCTATGCACCCACAGAAACAATACATAGACAGGTACACTTTTCTGTGCCTACTGCCAGAAAAACCCTCGAACTGAGCTTAAGTTATAACATTTGAGAAAACTACAGAATCTCTCTTGCAAGGATAAGATACCAAATTATGTTCATCGCTAATTCTGTATTCTATTTTCCTTTCTTTTGGATAACCAGCCCCCCACCCCTTACTGCCTTCTTGAACACTCTGCCCCCCAAAATCATTATCTACGGTAGCAACAGAAATATTCATTTCTAGACCTTGTTTATCAGAAATAAATCAACAACGAAGGTAAATTCCTTTCTGCATCTCACGCACAAAAGTTGCCAGTATCCTTACTCACCAGTAAAACAGAATAACATTACAAAAATACTAGCTATTCACTTCTGGACTTGCATGAGAAAAAAGGCTAAGTAAGAAATCTGCCATTCTTGACAGTCAGTAAAACAAATTTATGAAAATTATTCCTCCTCTCGAAACAATACTATTCAATTTTTGTATATTTATGCACTAACCAAAGTAATTGGGGCCAAAAGCCACTGTTACTTTAATGAGGATCTTCTTCAAATAAGTATCTCTTGTACAATATAACCAACCCCCCTAGGCCTGTCAGAAAAATGGTTAAATTTCAAAAGGTCAATGTCACTTTACTGAGGATTCCACAAAAAAAACTAATGCTATCACTGTTGTCCAACTCATTTCTTCTCACAAAAATGAATGACGTTCACAAAACAGGATATTCTTCGAATAAACATAATTGAGTGTAAAAACACTATATCCCCTTGGCCTCCTGTCAGAAAAATAAGGTTCAAGAACCACTTCTTCGCATAAAATTGTATGTACCAATTCACTGCGGTACTACTTGACCACCAGAAAAATGTTAATCGTTAATTTCAGTAGTTAAAAAAGTTTTATTTAAAATTTTATACAAAGGAATACCTCTTCAAAAGTTTTACCGAATATCCTAATCTAAGTGTCATAATTTCATGCAGTATTGAGGTACTGTTGTGATACCAGCACTAGAGTTTAACCTCTTATGGAGTAAGCTACAGTACAGAAAAATTATTAACTAAGGTAGCCTAACTATCTACTATAGGCCTACATGTCTACATAAATTCTAGGCTATTCAACAGATCACATTCTAAACTACCTACTCGTGGCTCATGCTGCACAACGTAACCTATCTTTAACTGTAATCAATGCACAGACCATTCTTGTGTTCACTGTAATGCGCAAATCTTTTCTAGGAATTTTAAGTTTCCATTGCTTTCTTAAATTTTCGTCGGCGGGAAAGAGAAAACAAGGCAGAAAACCTAATCATCTCCATCATAGTAGTTGCTTTTGAAACCGGTAACACAACAACTTTTCGGCGGGAATAATTGTTACAATGAACAAATAGAATATTGTATTACCATCCAAAAAGCCTGCATTAGTCGAAAATAAGCGAAAGGTTCTAACTGAACCACAACATGCAACATGCCTGCAACTCAAACATTTTATAGATAGGCCTATAGGCTAATAACCTACCTACAGAATGAACATTTGCTTCAGGAAACAAACGGAATAATCCTCATTCTGGATGACGTAAGTAGTAGCGTTCTTACGTATTGCTTTTCACTCGGACACTAATTAAAATGTATAAACAGCACACAACAAACGACACACATTTAAGCAAATGGCCGTTACATCTCCGACTCTGTCGATCAGCTGATCACGTGGTAATGGCCGCTGCCTGACGGCCTGGACATTACGATGGCAGTGCTTGGTGTCGTCTCAGGTTGTTGTTCTGCTTAGCGCATGGTGTAGCCTAGCCGCATCGGTGTGAATCATCAGCGATACAGTTTCGATCACTCTCGCACTGTGTTGGGGGTATTGATCATGTCAATTTTACACGAGTCTGTAACTTCCAGGTAGCGTTTTGTCCTGTGAGCGGGTGAGGGAAAAGGATCACAACAGTAAAGACACACACACTGTTGTTTTTATTTTGTTTGTTGCTATTTTCACTCGCAGTTCGCGTTTTAGACATCAAGGAACAAATTTGTTTTACGAGGCTCGGATTTATGGGAAACTCGTAATTCTGAGACTCGAAATATCGAGACTCTACTGTACTGTAAAAGACTTGCTTGTTTTTCAAATCACCAAAATATAAACTAAACGTAGAACAATGTCTAATGAAGGATCTCAACTATTAGGTGCTGCAATGCACAAATAGTGCAGGCTATGTACAGTAGATAGAAGTTACGGGAATTACTTAACACCTTCATTTGCCATAGACTGGCTATGTGGCTCAGCGGTAACGTTCTCGCCTGCTGTGGTCAAGGTTGCAGTATCGAATCCTTGCGCAGTTAGCTGGCATTTCAAGGTGCGCAAACGCGAGATAGCTGTGTCAAAAGATCCCATTCGGGGCGAAATTCCGGCACCCCGGCGTCTCTAAAAGCCGCACTACAGTATTTAAAAGGGACGTAAATCAAATAGATATTATTATTATTATTATTATTATTATAAAAACCTAATTATTGAAATATGGTGTAAAATTATTTTCATGCTGTAATAAATAACAAGCTTGGGAATCTAACCCACCTCTTCTCAGTTTTTCCTCACGAGGCTGAGTGTGCCCCGTTCCAGTCTCAAACGGGAATTAAATTTCTTGGCAGAGCCGGGAATCGTCAATTGACAATTATTTCACTTATCTTTGCCCCACGACGTAATGGTTTCAATATTATAAGTATCATTGGATGTTGTCAAATAATTTGGCATATAACTATTTGTTGACCTCGATGTATGCAGTATTTTTCCACTTGTCTATTGGCATAGGTTCGAAAAAAATATGCCAGTGCACTGTTATGCCTTATGTCAGTGCCGAGTACCAAACTTACATCTGTTGTGACAACTGCTATTCCCCTGATCGGTGTGAGCCATGCCAGTGAGATAGAACCTGCGCCAGGATCGATCCTTCATATCCCTTAGCCTGGGACATGATGATGCAGTGGTCAAGCTGCTTGCCTCTCACCAAGGCGGAACAGGTTCGATTTTCATTCAATGCATGTGAAAATTTCGTCCAATGGTTCGCTTATTACGCAAAAATTGAAGTCCCGTGGCTCACGATCGTGAGATTAACGGCGACGTAATAATCCGCCCGTCCATCCATCTATCCATTCATCACCTGTTCGAGCCATGCCAGTGGGCTGGACTCTGCACCGAGGATTGAGCCCTCATCTCTGGAACAATCTGCAACGCTCTATATAGTAAAATAGCGCCTCCCACCCTCATCTCTGTAAGCCAGACTAATGGGCTACTGCAGGATCATCAGAGGTATCAATTACCCTCAAGTGTAATCTCCAATAAATACCTGGGGGCAGAGCTATTGATGTGTAACTGTCCGCCATTACTAGAGTATCTCTTCAGTCCGCTTAAACAAGAGTTCGTCACTGTGTAATTAATTAACATGTCAATAGAAATCGTCTATGATACTTATTACAAGCAAATACAGGTGGCATTAACAGACTCACAATATTATTTAAGCTACTGTGTGAAGTATGAAATTAGAAAATATAAGAAGAGATTTATCACTGCATTCATAATATTTGTTTCCAAATTTTGGAGTGATACTTTAGAATAATGATTTAACTCAATACAGTATAATAATATATCTCTACATGCCTTAGTATAAAACAAAGTCCCCGATTCTTGGATGTAACGGGTAATCTCGAGAATCACTTGATGGATTTTGATGCGGTTTTCACCATTCTGTAAATGATTTCTCAAGGAATGATTTTGTTGAAAAATATTCATTTATGACCAAAGAAAGCCGAGCAGTAATGACTTCAGTGTATCGAGTCTAAAAAAAACTGTCATCCGTGCGCCTTTTAAGCTTACGCTGGGTAAACCGTTAAAAATATATATGAATTGTACAGCATAAAAAGTTCTACAAAAACGTCCGTGACAGCATGTCTCTATCCCTAATACATCGCCCACTATAAGTGTTTTTTACGTTTTCGTTTATTCCAACAATCTCCATTCAGTGGAAATTTAAATTACTACTATATCTTCAGAGCGAGTTTATTAACGAGCGAGCCTATCACCCCAGCTTCGGCATTGTTGAATTAAGACTTCAGAGAAGAGTTTCGCTGATCACCTCGGCTTGACTGAATTGCGTCTGGGATCTGCCGTCCGTGAGCCTTTTAAGCTTACGCTGGGCAAACCGTTAAACATACCGGGCGAACCCGGGACGGGTTGATAGTAATAGCCTATAATGTATCATACTAATATATAACAAGAAGTTCCGTGATGAACTAAAGAGCCTACTTTTCATGCCAATGATTATTCTACAGTATATGAACCTATCTACATGACGAATAGAAATAAATAGTGTCATCACTCCGCTACTTAAGCATTGTAGTTCATGGTCCAGCCAGTGTGTGGCGCGGAAGTCGCGACGAACCATAAGCACGTATGACAGTAACCCACGATGTTAGTACTGTAATATCCTGTGCGCGAGAAGTCATATCATTCGAGGGAATTTGTTTCTTTGTAATAATTTACGAATGTCTGTGTAGTGCTTTGTGTGTGCAAACAACTAAGTATTCTGTTGTTTCGGGAAAATGTCGTAAAGTTTTGTTCCTGGAAGTAAATCGGGTTACGAAGAAAATCTGATGGTAGACATTTTTCACACCGCCAAAAGAAACAAATCTGTTTTCGAAATGGGCGAGAGTTTTTCCGTGGAAGGATAAGCAATTGTCGATCAAAAATAGAATCTGTGACGAACGTTTTTCGGAAGATTTAATTATTATAAAGGCGGACTCTTTCGTAGTGAACTATGAGAACGTGAAACTTCCTCGCGTGAAGTGGAAATTAAAACCAGGATCAGTACCTCAAATTTTTCAAAATTTACCGAAATATCTATCCACTGATGTAAAATCACGAAAGCCGCCCAGTAGGATACGGAATGAAGGCAGCCTTCCATGGTTACTTGTTCTATTTCGTGCCATCCTTACCTAAAACGAAAAAAATCCGTCTTAATAATAATAGGCCTAAAATAATAATAGTTGTTGATTCTTTAGGGACTTAACGACATCGTGGTCACGTATCCCCGTGTGTTTGGGTTTGTTTAGAATTCGTCTGATAACCTCTGTCATTATGATGTCTGTAGTAGTGTGTGTATTTGGAATTGAGGTCGGATTTGGGTAGGAAGCGGCCGTGTCCTTCAGTTAGGTACCATCCTGGCATTTGCCTGGAGGAGAAGTGGGAAACCACGGAAATCCACTTCCAGGATAGCTGAGGTAGGAATCGAACGCGCCTCTTAACATTCTTGCCTCACGAGACTGAGTGAACACCGTTCCAGCCCTCAGACCAGTATTAAATTTATTGGCAGAGCTGGGAATCGAACCCGAACTTCCGTGGTGATAGCCAAGTGGCCAAGAATGAGTCGGACATATAATAATGGCCAACCTGCCAATAAAATAAACGGTCATCCAATTCTTCGCTTCCGTTACCGTCCTCCTGATCTTCGGATCTTGTTTCAACGTTGTCTTCAGTATTAGAGTCACAAATTCCTTTGAAATTACTGAATCATGAACTAGCTATTCGTTATCTTTCAGCAAAAGGTGACACGCTTCATCTGCATCCTTAGTTTTTCGTAAGGCGCAGTCTCCTTACTGATATTAACTAAGGCCACATACTAAGCCAAATAATCGTTATAACAGCACACCTGCCACTCACTAACAGAATGTAACATCATTGGGAGCGCTGGCACTATCAATATCACGCTGGCAAAGTGTTACACGTGATAAAGTTATTTTTAGGCACGCTATTTCACAACTCCAGAAAAATGCTTACTATGGTTTGGTGTAAGATGTCACGAGACGATAAGATCATAACTTGAACTGTTGGCTTGATATTAAAACTAATATAACGAACCATGGAGCTGTCAGACCAATGCGCGACTAACGGAGGGTTTTAAACGATAGTTCTACATGGGGACAGAGAATATTAATGCTAACTTTTTGACAGTATTATTCATAAGTCTAAACACACAATTTGTTGTAATCAGCGTAACCGCAGCCTTCGTAAAGAGGTTTACGTAGCCCAGCGCGTATCCCACTATTGAACAGCTGTCTGTGTAGCGTTGGGGATCAGCGCCGCTAGCGCTAGCAGAGCGGGGCGCGGTTGAACTCGGTGAGTGATAACACTATTTATTTCTATTCGTCATGCTATCTAGAATAATGACGAAATTAAGTTGGTAATATCGAAATGTCTAATTAGTTCGAAATATTCCTGGTATAATGTAGCCTAATAGAGCACTACAGTTGGCAGCCCTGGTGACTGAATATATTCTTAGTTCCATCTCTTAAGGTACAGAATACAAAATTTGGTTGAAGTCCAATGGACGTTACATGCAGTTAGACATTGGACCTATGAGAACACGTAAATGCATGTTGGCAACAATGTCATGCGTGTGCTGGTTAGAAATAATCGGAAATATTATGATATCTTGTTGTGCCAATTTTGGACGAAATCCATTTGTTAGTATAGAAGTAACATGTATTTTAAAATTGGACCTAACAGCAGGCATAGAATCATGTTGGCAGCACTGACCTATATTAATTATTCCAAATTAATCTAGAATATCAGGTGCTATACGTGTGCAAAGTATAGGGTTGTTGGCTTGCATACCTCCTGATATATTGATATTAGATTAAAAAAATATAGACAGCATTTATTAACAGTTGGCAGCCCTGATTGTTCTTAAGAATACTTATAGTCATATCTGTTATGTTACACATAGCACATACGAAATTTGGTTGAAATCCAACTGATAGTATAGAAGTTACATGTATTTTAAAACTGGCCCTATCAGCAGGCTTAGAATCATGTTGGTAGAACTGAAGTATATAAGTTACTCCAAAATTAATCTAAAATGTTAGGTACTATACGTGTGCATAGTTTAAAACTGTCGGCTTGCATACTTTCTGATATATTGGTATTTGGATAAAAGAAGAGAGAGAGCAATTATTAACAGTTGGCAGCCCTAGTGGCTCTTAAGAATACGCTCAGTCATATCTGTTTATGCACACATATTACACAAAAAAATTGTTAAAATCCAATTGATAGTGTAGAAGTTATAGGCATTTAAAAATTGGACCCATCAGAAGGCTTAAAATTATTTTGGCACCACTGTGATGTATGGCCTCCTGGAAATTAAACTGAAATAGTGTTATCTACAGGTGTGCCAATTTTGGAATAGCTCGCATGCATACCTTCCAAGATATCCAACATGGAGCTCGAATTTCTAGTGCGTTTTTTCAGCAGTTGGTAGCACTGACATCATTTTCAAATATGGACGTGAGATATTCAAGTATACATCTTTACTCATACTAAATTTGGTTTCGATTTCTGCAGCCGTTTAGGAGTTGATAGGGGGGGACGCACACACAGCCAGACAGACAGAAGGACAGACAGACAGACTGACAGACACACATTTTCCCGGATCGATCTCATAAGTCTACTTTTTCCTCATTTTTGCAAAATGTGAAAAGTAGGCTAAAATTCAATGTTACGTGATAGTTTGTCTGTGGGTCTGTGGGTATGTCTCCTATGCATTCATTTACCATTCATCCGATTGCGAAGAAACTTGGGTGAGTTGTTGAGTACATTCCAAGGATGGTTCCTGGCTTAGTAAATCCATTTTACAATAGGTAGCGCACGAGTAGATTCAACAAATGAGCGATGACGCGCGAAGCATTTTAACAAAGTCCCGTATGTGTTCATATACCATTCGTCCGATAGCGATGAAACTTGGGTGAGATGTTGTGTACACTTATGTGAAGGTTTCTAACTTAGTAAATACATTTCACAGTAGATAGCGCACGAGTAGATTCAACAAATGAGTGACGACACGCAAAGCGTCTCAACAAAGTCACGTATGCATTCATATACCATACGTCCGATAACCATGAAACTTGGGTAAGATGCTGCGTACACTTCAGGGAAGGTTTCTGGCTTAGTAAATCCATTTTGCAATTGGTAGCGCACGAGTAGATTCAACAAATGAGCGACGACGTGCGAAGCGTTTCAACCAAGTCCCGTATGTGTTCATATAACATTCTCCGATAGCGATACAACTTGGGTAAGATGTTGTGTACACTTCAGGGAAGGTTTCTGGCGTAGTAAATCCACTTTACAATAGGCAGCGCACGAGTATATTCAACAAATGAGCTACGACGCGCAAAGCGTTTCAACAAAGTCACGTATGCGTTCATATACCATTCGTCCGATAGCGATGAAACTTGGGTGAGATGTTGTGTACACTTACGTGAAGGTTTCTAACTTAGTGAATACATTTCGCAGTAGATAGCGCTCGAGTAGATTCAACAAATGAGTGACGACACGCAAAGCGTTTCAACAAAGTTCAGTTTGCATTCATATACCATTCGTCCGATAACCATGAAATTTGGGTAAGATGTTGGGTACACTTCAGGGAAGGTTTCTGGCGTAGTAAATCTACTTTACAATAGGCAGCGCACGAGTAGATTCAACAAATAAGCTACGACGCGCGAAGCGTTTCAACAAAGTCACGTATGCGTTCATATACCATTCGTCCGATAGCGATGAAACTTGGGTGAGATGTGTACACTTACGTGAAGGTTTCTAACTTAGTAAGTACATTTCACAGTAGATTGCGCTCGAGTAGATTCAACAAATGAATGACGAAACGCAAAGCGTTTCAACAAATTCCCGTATGCATTCATATACCATTCGTCCGATAACCATGAAACTTGGGTAAGATGTTGTGTACATTTCAGGAAAGGTTTCTGGCTTAGTAAATCCACTTTACAATAGGCATCGCACGAGTAGATTCAACAAATAAGCTACGACGCGCGAATTGTTTCAACAAAGTAACGTATGCGTTCATATACCATTCGTCCGATAGCGATGAAACTTGGGTGAGATGTTGTGTACACTTACGTGAAGGTTTCTAACTTAGTAAATACATTTCACAATAGATAGCGCTCGAGTAGGTTCAACAAATGAGTGACGACACGCAAAGCGTTTCAACAAATGCATTCATACCCCATTCGTCGGATAGCGATGAAACTTGGGTGAGATGTTGTGTACACTCCAGGGAAGGGGTCTTGCTTAGTAAATCTACTTTACAATAGGTAGCGCACCATTAGATTCAACTAACGAGCTACGACGCGCGAAGCGTTTCAACCAAGTCCCGTATAAGGTCATATACCATTTGTCCGATAGCGATGAAACTTGGGTGAGATGTTGTGTACACTCCAGGAAAGGTTTCTGGCTTAGTAAATCCACGTTACAATAGGCAGCGCAAGAGTAGATTCAACAAATGGGCTACGACGCGCGAAGCGTTTCAACAAAGTCACGTATGCGTTCATATACCATTCGTCCTTAGCGATGAAACTTGGGTGAAATGTTGTGTACACTCCACGGAAGGTGTCTGGCATAGTAAATCTACTTTACAATAGGTAGCGCACGATTAGATTCAACAAATGAGCTACGACGCGCGAAGCGTTTCAACAAAGACCCGTATAAGGTCATATACCATTCGTCCGATGGCGATGAAACTTGGGTGAGATGTTGTGTACAGTCCAGGGAAGGTTTCTGGCTTAGTAAATCCGTTCTACAATAGGTAGCGCACGTGTAGATTCAACTAATGAGCGAACGCACGCGAATCGTTTCAATAAATTCCCGTATGCTTTCATATACAATTCATCCAATTGCGATGAAACTTGGGTGAGTTGTTGTGTAAACAGCAGGGAAGGGTTTTGACTTAGTAAATCCAGTGTACAATAGGTATCGCACGGGTAGATTCAACAAATGTATGACAGCGCGCGAATCGTATAAATAAAATCCCTTATGCGTTCATATACCATTCATCCGATTGCGATGAAACTTGAGTGAGTATTTGTGTACACTGCAGTGGAACGTTTCTAATTTAGTAAGTCCATTGTAAAACAGGTAGCGCACGAGTAGTTTCAACAAATGAGTGACGGCGCGCGAATCGTTTCAACAAAGTTCCATCTGCGTTCATATACCATTCATCCGATCGTGATGAAACTAGGGTGAGTTGTTGTGCACACTACAAGGAAGGTTTCTGAATTAGTAAATCCATTGTGCAATAGGTAGTGCACGAATTGATTCAACAAATGAGTGATGGCGCGCGAATCGTTTAAACAAAATCCCGTATGCGTTCATATGCCATTTATCCGATTGCGATCAAACTTTGTCGATTTGTAGTGTATACGCCAGAGAAGGTTTTCGAATTAGTAAATTCAATTTACAATAGGTAGCGCACGAGTAGATGCAACAAATGAGTGACGACGAGTGGAGCGTTTCATCAAAAGTTCCATCTGCGTTCATATACCATTCACCCAATTGCGATGAAACTTTGGTGAGTTATTGCGCACGCTCCCACAAATATTTCTAAATTAGTAAATACATTTTACAATAGCTTAGAGGCAGTTAACGGAAATTGAAGAAAATATTGTGTGTCCAAAAGCACCTCAGAAACAAAATTACAATGCCAACACTTTTCTTGATTGGCATTGCAACGCATGCCGGGTACAGCTTGTTTGAATAATAATTATAACAACTTGATAGGGAATGGGAAGAGTGAATGCGAATCACCTCCGCCTGAAATGAATGTGAAGATGACGTTTGTTGTTGATTCGTTTTGGGGCTTTGCGACGTCGTGGTCATGTAGCACCGTGTACTTGGGTGTGTGTTGAATTTGTCCAATAACCTGTGTTATTGTGATGTCTGTATTAGTGTGTGTACTTGTAATTCAGATGAGGATTTGGAAGGAGGCGGCCATGACCTTCATTTAGGAATCATCCCGGCATTCACGTGGAGTAGAAGTGGGAAATCACGGAAAACCACTTCCAGGATGGCTGAGGTGGAAATCGAACCCACCTCTACTCAGTCTTGCCTCACGAGGCTGAGTGTATCCCGTTCCAGCCCTCAAATCAGAATTAAAATTTCTTGGCAGTGCTGGGAATCGAACCAGAACCTCCGGGGTGATATCCAACAATGCTAGCCACTACGCAACGAGGTGGTCTGGTAGTTAAGAGGAGAAGATGCAGCACAAGAATTCTTGTATGACCGCCAGATGTAGGCCTACGTACAACTATTTGTGGTATGCGTAACTTCACTGATCCAAAGGACTCCTAACTTGGAAATATAGCGACTGACAGTTGTTATATTATAATAGCTTGCTGCAAATTATAATATCTCCTTGTTCATCAAGGGGCTGCGTGGCGCAGTCGGTAGAGGTGCTGAGCTTCTAACTGAAAGGGACTGGGTTTGATCCCCACCCAGGTAGTAGATTTTAGAAACAAAACTACCACTTTCGGAAACGCACATAGCCCTGGGGTTCACTCAGCCTACACCAGAAATGAGTACCAGGGTAATTCCTGGAGCTGACAACTCCATCCAATCTAGTGCAGATGTCACATAAAGTGGAAGCCTCTACCTTGCACTACTCCCAGGGCCTCCATGGCCTGTACGGAGTTGGCTTTGCTTTTTTGCCTTGTTCATCAGCAGCTTCCCCCAGCGTTGTTGGTATTTTCAAACAGACTGATATCATTCTTTCGGGGCATTTTGATTTTGACACGCGTCAATTCTTCCAAGTACCATCATAGTGCAGCGCATTGAATGTGGTCCACATGTTGGGGAATCTTGACAAGCAGTGATCATTGCAATTGAAGAGGAAAGTCTTCCTGACTTTCTCCGAACTTGGACTTCTTGATTGGGAGGAAATCCACGTGGTTCAATTGGAGGCTTTGCCCTATGGCTGCAATCACTTCGTGGAGTAGTGGCTGTGACCCTATAGGTCCGGTTTTAATTTCCGGCTCAGCTAAGAAATTTAATTCTGATCTGAGGGCTGGAACAGGTACACTCAATGGTTTTGCACTTCTTCTCCAGGCAAATGCCACGATGGTACCTTCATTTTATCCACAGCCGATTCAAATACCAATTCAAGCTTCAAATACAAATACATACACGCAACAAAAGCCATTTCAACGACACAGGTTATCAGACGGACTCCACACACTCAGGTACTTCATGACTACGATTTCGTTAAGTCCCTAAAAGAATCAACAACAACAGTTTTAGGTCATGAATGACCACGCTGTGCCAAAACGCACGTATGAGGCTCACGCGTAATGCAGAAGTGACTTGTTTGGTGTTGTACCTCGTCTGGCTGGCTCGTTCCTCCGAATGCAGAGATTGAAGTGTGCAACTGCCTGAAAATCGTTCTTGTGCTTGGAAGGGATTTCCATGTCAACAGAGTTGCTGGCCGGCATCTTATATGAGAGAACTAGTTTTGAAATATTGTATTTGTGTTTTATTTTCATTGTTATTTTAATTATCTTAATGCCAATTATTTAATTTTAATTATAATAAATTTCAAATAAAACAAAAGTTTGGTGCACATTTATTAATCTCATGTAATTTATTTCAGGAATAGGACATAACCCAGCTCTTTTAGGGTACATTCATGTTGACCGACTGAAAAGCACCAAACTTTTGTTTACTTAGGCAACACTGAAAAATGGCTTCAAACCTCACAATGTTAATTTCAAATTTTATACTTCTAATTTTATTATAATTTTGACATCTTGATATTTCAATATTTCAACATCTAAACATCTTATATTTAATATATTTATTTAATATACAATATTTTATACTTAATAGAATTAATATTTTATACAGTGGTAGAAATATTTATTGCATCTCCTTCCACAATTAACTTTTTTTTAATAATAATTGAATAATTGAGCTAAATTGGCCTGAAATCTCTCTACTTCTATCACAAATGAATATACGAGTAATTGTTATCAATTTTATTTTATTCTCAATTTTTGTTTCTATAAAAAGGGTTGTTATTTTTATAATTTAACACTTTCTTAAAAAATGGGTGTAAACGGATATGTCAGCTATTCTATTTGCTCTTCTGAAATATGAACACTAATGTTGAAAGAAAGCCTGCGTATTAATGTTGTAAAATAACACTGACCAATTTTAGTGTTTGTAAGTACACAATTGCCATATATGAATGCACTTGCCATTTAATACTTTGTTGCTCCACCACGCGCCTTAATCACCGCTTGGCATCATGAGGGCATTGAAAGAATTAACTTTTTACAGTACTCCACACTCAGTTCTTGAAACCACACACGTACAAGGGCCTCCAATAGTTCCCGTTTATTCCGTGGCTTCTCTTTGGTGATACCGTTACCCATAACCTTCCAACAGTTCTCAATAGGATTGAGATCAGGGTTATTTCCAGGCCACTCTAACACTTGAACCTCATTTTGTATAAGGAAATATTTTACCCGAAATTTAAAAATATGTGATAATTAACCAAGAACGTCATCAAAGAACGTCATCAACTTCGTGCTTGGTATAATTATTAATAATAGGACTCACCTTCAAAGTTCTGTGGCAAGAAGAGGAGTCATTCTGAAAATTGCAACTGGAAACTTCTCCAAACTGGTTTCTTACTGTGGGCATAAGCTTCCTTTGAAGGATGCTTATGTAGACATCCGCGTTGACAGTGCCATTTATTAAGTCCAGACGACCTACTCCTTGATTAGAAATGCCCCCCCCCCCCCCCCAGACCATCTGTCCTTGTGGGTGTTTGACTGTATTTGTGTGTTATGCATGATGGTAAAAATTCTTCACCTTTTCTTCGACGCACTAACACTTCTCCATCTGAGCCATGCATATTAAATTTTGACTCGTCTGAAAAGATTACTCTGATCCACGTCTCTGGTGTCCATGTCGCATGTGTTTTTGCCCATTTTAGCCGCTGTTGTCACATTTTCTTGGCCAATAAAGGCTTCTTTCTAGGACAACGGGTTGCGAGTCCAACTTCCAGTAGTCTATTTCTTACAGTTCTACTGGTTACTGAGATGTCGCACATTTCTTCGCAACCTCGCTTTAGTTCAGTTGATGATATGCGACGATCTTTGGGTGAAAAACTTTTCAATATCCTGTCCTATTAGTCAGTAGACGCCCATCTTCGACCTCTTCCTTTCTCTCGGTCAATATTTCCTTCCTCTCTGTATGTTTTCAGTAACCTCGAAATCGTAGACTGGTTATTTTTAGCGTATGGCTTTTAGTGCCGGGAGTGTCTGAGGACATGTTCGGCTCGCCAATTTGTAGCTACTTCTAAGCGGACACCCGTTGGGTGAGCTACAAGTACCGTCGCGTGTGGAGTGTTGTCTGGGGAGGAAAGTTGGAATGTAAGGACGAGGAGTAGGAAGGTAGCGGCTGTGGTCTATAGTTAGGGACCAACCCCGGCATTTGCCTGGAAGGAAGATGGGAAACCACAGAAGACCATCTTCAAGGTTGCCGGCGGGGAGATTCGAACCTCCTCGCCTCCCGGATGTGAGCGACTGTGAACAGTCATGCCGTAACGACCACGGCTAACTCACCCGGTGTAGACTGGTTAAAACCTGTCTTAGAGGCTATTTCTCTGGTGCTGAGACCAACAGACGAATAAGCAACTACATCAGCTTTCCTTTCTGGCGTTAATTCATCTGACCTGCCCATCTTCTCATTGCAAAGTCTCAGCTCTAAATGACTATATAAACACTGACCTCATTGTAAAAACAATCGACAACAACAAAGAGTTGTGTATTGTTGGAAGAAATATGAGAAGAAGTCACACTATCAACGCAAGAATGTGTCTTCAATGTTTAACAACAATTAGACTGGTATAACCTTAAGCAAAACAGCTGTACAAGACAAAATTACGAAGTAATTAATGGTGATGCAATAAAAATGTTCACCACTGTATATTAAGACTGGACGAGGAATGCAAGGGAGAGACAAGAATGGAGACGTATGGAACTATAAGAAGGGAAGAGGTGGAGATCGTCAACAACGAAAAATACTGGTAGACAGCACACCTATGACATGAAAGATACACCTCTGCAAACTGTAACAAGCCAAACAAAGCACAAGGTAAACGACAACAAATAAGCACATACGAAGACACGACAACTGCCCCCCCCCCCCCTTCCTTCTAGAAAAGAGGATGTAAAGCGAAGTGAAATGCAGTGTAGTGAAGTGTAGCAAGTGGAGAGAAAACTTGTACACAACTCCTTAGGACTTGCTCGCCTAACGAGTGTAAACCAGAGCACGGGCCTGCTCGCAAGGGGCCTTTGCCCTTATGGGAGTATCTAGGCTATATTTATTATTATTATTATTATTATTATTATTATTATTATTATTATTATTATTATTATTATTATTATTATTATTATTATTATTATTTATTATTATATTTGTATGTATGTCTACCCCTTATTATTCCCGTTTTCCAACGGGGTCGGGGATGAGATGCGATGGAAGTCTTTGTGGCGATGTTTTTACGGCCGGATGGCCTTCCTGACGCCAACCTTATGAGAGGAGTTAATGAGAGATGAAATGAATGATGGTGAATGAAACTGGGCAAGGATGTGGAAGGAAGCGGCCGTGGCCTGTCAGAAGGTACCGTCCCAGCATTTTCCTGGTGTTGAAAATGGGAAACCACGGAAAACCATTTCAAGGACGGCCGACGGTGGGGCTCGAACCCACGCGTCTACCGAGTCAGCAGAGAGCTTGGCCCCATGACCTAATGCTGCGCGTTAGCCAGCGTAACCACTACTGTCGGTTATTTATTATATTTAATATATTTTATTATTTTATATACTGTATATTTATTTACATATGTTACGCCCTCATTGGAGCACTTAACCAAAACAAGTATATATATATCTCAAAAACAATATTAAAGATTCAGCTTCTTATTTTTCTTCTTTTCCCAAAACATTTTCATTCTAGTCGACCTTGCCGCTCTCTCTGCATCGCTTATGGTGTAAGTTTTGCGGGTAAAGGTTTTTAAGGGAAGTCGGATGTTCTTGTTTTTCAAGATATTCTTCTCATCTTTGTTAGCAATTTGGGACATTGTCAAGCCGAGTTCATCCAGATCATTTTGAATTTCCATAAACCAAGAGTTCTTTGTTTTACTTTTGAAAAAATAATTAAATAATACTTTTTAATTGTCTGGTATGCGGCAGGCGTGAGATATGACCAAAAAAAAGCAATTCGCGTTTTTCGCATAGTATCGACTATAGACTCAGTTTCTTTATAAAGCACTTCATTTGGTAATAGACGCCATTGACCATCCACCTGATGTTTTTTATTAATTATAGTTCTGAGAATTCTTCTATCAATCTTCTGTAATGTGTCAGTAACTGATCGAGTGTTTAACTTGAAAAGTGTTTCACAAGCATATATTGCTTCCGGTTTAATAACTGATTCGTAATGTCGTAATTTGGCATTGATGGAGAGTGTTTTTTTTTTTTTTTTTTTTTTTGTAACTAGACCAAGTAATATATTGCGCTTGTCTTAACTTTGTTGTTCTATTTTCGATTGACGCTTTCTCATTCAAATTCCATGTTATAATCTCCCCTAAATATTTAAATGTATGTACAACTTTAATTTCTTTATTGTTGATCAATGTAATAGCTTGTGTTTCCACATCAAAGGATGCCATTATATCAGTCTTTTCAAATGAAATTTGAAGTCCTACTTTTGCTGCAATAGACCCAAGTTCTTCAATTTGGTGTTTAGCCTCATCTATACTGGTTGCAAGCAGTGCAAGGTCATCCGCAAAGGCCAAGCAATTCAGTTTTATATTAGTACCAATCTTTACATTTGGAGGACAAGTTTTGTTCCACTCACGCATGATCTTTTCAAGAACAAAATTAAATAATAACGGTGATAGACCATCTCCCTGTCGAAGTCCAGTCCGGATATCAAATGGTTCAGACAAGGCACCTCGAAATTTAACCTTTGAAGTAGTATATTTCAAAGTAACGCCGATGAGGTTGATAAGCTTTTGATGTAACCCAAATTCCCTAAGGATGTTAAGTAATGACCCTCGATGGATACTGTCATAAGCTTTCTTAAAATCCACAAAAGTAATGACCAAATCCTTTTGTCTCATTCTATGATATTTCATTATCCATTTCAGACTGATGATCTGATCCGGACAGCTGCGACCTGGTCGGAACCCTCCTTGATATTCTCCTAGTTCTTGATCGAGTTGTTGTTGAATTCTTGTCAAGATAATTCTAGATGGAATCTTGTATGTTACATCAAGCAAAGAAATCCCACGGTAGTTGTTCGGGTCTGATCTATCACCCTTTTTATGAATTGGGTGGATTACAGCCATTCTCCATTCCTCTGGTATTTGTTCCGAATTCCATACATCGATGAGGCGTTTATGGAGGTTGGAGATGGTGTGTTCATTTGCATATTTCCATAGTTCTGCTACCAATGAATTCTCTCCTGCTGCTCTATAATTTTTGAGCCAATTAATCGCTGCACATACTTCAGTCAAGTCAGGAGGAATAATGTTCTGTAAATTTGTTTTATTTTTTGGATTAGGCTCAAAATCAAGATATTCCTTAGGTTCATCGGCATTTAGTAGTTCTCTAAAATAATATGCTAGAATTTTAGCATTATCAGTATCATTGTGGGCTAGTTTACCTGATTTATATTTCATTAATAGTGTAGGAGGGCTGTATTTAGAATGATATTGACGAAATGTCCTGTAATAGTCCCTTGTTTTGTGTTGCTTAAAGGAATCATCAATAATTTGTATGGACTTTTTTTGATTTTCTCTTTTAATTCTCCTAATTTCTTTGGCAGTTTCCCTTCGAACAATGGTTAATTCTTCTCGCGATTGTGTGGTCCTCTTTTGCTGATCATTGAGCCATGCTGTGTGTCTTTTCCGAATTGCAGCATCACATTCCGCATTCCACCATGCATGCTTTTTCCTTTTCCTAATAGGGGCAATTTCGACAGCAACGGTTTTCAGTGTGTCAACCAACGTTTCTAGCTCGTCACTTAAGAGAGTTTTAGACTTTTCCTTATAGGACACATTATTTATTAAATAACTAGGGTCATATTGCCTTTGCATGGTCGAGTTTGACGATTTTTGTTTACGTCGTGGAGTTAACTTGATCTTTATCTTGGATATATAATGATGAGAGTCAACATCGACCCCACGTAGTACCTTCACGTTATATATTTCTTTGTAGAACTTTTTATCCATTGCAACATGGTCTATCTGGAATTCCCCTAGTGCACTATTAGGGCATTTCCAGGTCATAAGATTGTGTGGCCTTCGCTTAAATCTAGTAGTTTCGAGACGTAGGCCATGTTCTTCACAAAGGGTGATTAATCTTTGACCATTCTTGTTAGTGAATTTGTGAGCTGGCCACTTACCTACTATTGGACGAAATTTTCTTTCTTGACCAATTTTTGCATTAAAATCCCCAAGCAAGATTTTAACATGAGTGTCTGGAATGTTTGATATTAGTAAGGCAAGTTCTTATATACTGTATATTTTATGTTATATATTTTATATTTTTCGCTTTCTAATTTCAATGTTTTGATGTTATCCAACAAGTAACCGTATATCAAGGGGGGAGCCTATTTGACTTTCAGAAATAGTAAAACTACCACAAGAAAATGTTGGTTGGTTGCTTCTTAAGTTTAGGGGCTGCGGCAACGCGGTCATGTAGCCCCGTGTACTTTCACAGGAAAATGTGTCAAAAGAAAGTTGAAAGAGTCAACAATTAGCACCTTTGATAAAACAGATCGGGCTTGGTATGGGCTACTATCCTATGAAGGTTAATGGATGACTTTACGTAACACAGCAAGCAAACTGAGAGGGTAGTTGGTTATTGTTTAAAGAGGCGGAACAGCGAGGTAATCTGTCCGTAACCTGAGAGGGATGGTGGTAGGAAGCACCTCTTGTTACACGTTAATTGCTCTCCCAGAATAGTTCTGAGGTCTTGTGTAGGCCCACACATCAACAGATGAGATATTGATTCTCATCATCCATTGTGTGCAGTTTCATGTCGTGTAGAGTTTATGTAGCTCATTACGGTCTATATAGCTGATACCGGCAGCTGAGCAATTAAACGGGCCCACTGCCCGTTTACCTGTATTTACCAAACTAGAAACGTATCTCTGGAATACACAACCAACGCCTAAGGACTATATACAGTCGGTGACCATACTATTAGAGCCACTCGACAAAAGTAATATTTCCAGTGCCTCAGAAGACATACAACACTGTATTTCACCGATATACAATTTCTTAATTTTGGCAAACATATTACACTACAGATACATTAGGAACTTAAATGAAAATCTAGAAAAAGTTAGGATAGTGTAATATTTTGTAACACCTCCCTTCGCGACCAGGACGCGTTTAGGAAAAAAATAGCATATTTGACGTGAGTCGGGTGAGGCATGAGCCACGTATGTTAGCGTAGTTTCCAGGCAGCGGTTGGAAAGAGTACAGAAGAGTAATCTGAGGGTCGTGGGGTCGAGTCCCTATGCGATAACTTTTTTGCCTTGTTTTTATTTTGAATTTGCACGCTACCTACACTGCAAATAAACCGAAATATTGCTCAATTAATATTTGCGTAATAGTCTTGAAACGGCAAAGGAAATTTGGGATGGAGAAAACAATTCTAGGAAGGGATTGCAATTAAGGCGTACACGAGATCGCCGTATATAACATTACCTACATTTATGATTTTACAGTTGATGGTTTACACATGCTGCGGTGATATTCATCGTAAAAACAGGGGAAGCAGTAATTTTCTCGGCATCATCCACGCGCTTTAAACGCCGCATTTTTAGAATTACATGGTTGTTTTAAAGTTGCTATAAAAGACCAAAAGCATACGTGGCTCATGCCTCGTCCAACCCGCGCCAAAAATGCTGTTTTTTTTTCTAAACGCTTGGACACCTTGTGCCCCCCTCCCCCCCCCCCCCCCCCCCCCCCCCATCCTCCCCACTTCTGTCACTTTCATTTCTAGCTAAACGCTGCATAGATCTTAAATTTGGACGAAATCGGTGGTAACGAGTCCCCTTGTTAGTAGCCTACATAAGGCTACCCTACGTTTGACACTTTGTGATGCCGCTGTGCTCCCTTAATTTATTTTATGTTCGACCCTGACTATTATATGTCAGAAAACTATATCATAATAATGGTCATTATAACACTATTTTTCATTATGAAACAGTTTCTCCCACCAATCACAGCTCAAGAAACAGTTGTTTGACCAATTAGGTGAGGACAGCAACGCATCTGCACTAAGTTCCAAGGCCTTTTAATTTAAATTTCACTGCCTGGCCTAGTGTCATAGTGGGGCAATCGAGAAGGCCATGGTCAAATACAAGGTATTCTGTGCGTCCCATGCGCTCTGTTCAGTACATAAAACTGGCGAAATCTTGACAGATATTTATGAATATTTATGTTCGAACATAAAATAGTTATAATAATTATCGTCGAACATAAACAGTCGTATGCAACTCGCCTATAATGGTAATTAAGACACTCGTATGGGAATTATAAAACTCGCCCCGCTTGTTTTATAAACATACTCGTGTCTTAATTATTGCCATTATAGGCTCGTTGCATAATGTACTATTATGTTCGACCCTGACTATTATATGTCAGAAAACTATATCATAATGATGGTCATTATAACACTATTTTTCATTATGAAACAGTTTCTCCCACCAATCACAGCTCAAGAAAAAGTTGTTTGACCAATTAGGTGAGGACAGCAACGCATCTGCACTAAGTTCCAAGGCCTTTTAATTTAAATTTCACTACCTGGCCTAGTGTCATAGTGGGGCAATCGAGAAGGCCATGGTCAAATACAAGGTATTCTGTGCGTCCCATGCGCTCTGTTCAGTACATAAAACTGGCGAAATCTTGACAGATATTTATGAATATTTATGTTCGAACATAAAATAGTTATAATAATTATCGTCGAACATAAACAGTCGTATGCAACTCGCCTATAATGGTAATTAAGACACTCGTATGGGAATTATAAAACTCGCATACGCTCGTTATATAAACATACTCGTGTCTTAATTATTGCCATTATAGGCTCGTTGCATAATGTACTATTGTTATGTGCAGGCTACGGGGTTTTAGTACCTTAACAGTAATATCAGATTAGTATCGCGCGAAGTTGAGATGACTCATGCACTATGTACTGCCAGCCCATCCACAACAGGCCATGCGATCAGTCCATTTATCCACTGTACGTCACATGTGTTCATTGGTACTCCCGAAGGTCAAAGGAGGAGCTTCCACGTGCCCTATAGTACGGTCCGTTCTAACTTTATTGCACACGTACTAAAACCCCTGCACCCTGGTTATGTGTGTGGAGAGTATAGTACAAAATGTCGGCACGCTTACTGTACTACCAAAGTTGCTCTTTGTTTCATTTGAAGGGCTTGGACATGGTGAGTCATTCATCCCCGTGTACTTTGGATCTGAGCAGAAATTGTATGATAACCTGTGTTATTGTGATTTTTATTACAGTAGTTTGTGTATTGGTAATTCAGATAAGAATTGGGAAGGAGGCCGACGTAGCCATAAGAACCATCCCGGCATTCGTCTGGAGTATAAGTGGGTAAACCACTTCCAGGATGGCACCACGACCAGGAGGGCAGCTGCTGCATGTCCGGAGATCGTAAGTCTGAATGTTTGAATCATATCATTCGGCAGTTACAGTACCGTTACTTAGTGACGAAGTTACAGTGTGAAAAGTACAGTTACAGTTACTTAATTCAATTAGTAATGCGTTACACCCCAACCCTGGCATCGGGCTACCAGATATGTGAAAAGTAAAGTTTTGAAGGCATTTTTTTCAATATTGACTGTACAAACTATTAATTGTAATTGCCCATTATTTAATAGTGATTATAACTAATATATGTAATTCCTTTCAGGAATATTGGTTTATTTATTTCTTAATTTATTTATTTATGTATTTATGTATTTATTTATTCATTTATTTATTTGGGAAAATTTTTGTTGACTCACTGGAGAGTTACAACTAACAACTGCCAGATAAAGTTCCAGTGTGGTGGAGTCATTCCCTGATGCGTTGGAGGAATTCATTTCGGAAAGAATGACATGAGCACCATAATTTGTAGAAGGAAGCAATACATTTGTAGTATGGATTCACTACGTCAACTCCATAGATACATTCACAAGCATAAAAATGGATTCAAAACGAGACAGAACAACCTTGAAATATTACCCTGCTGTTCTGAATCCTTGGAGTTTCAAAGTCACTTATAACAACCGATAAGGCCTAACTCGTCTGCCACCACTTCATTTCATGAGTAGTCTACATTCAAGCAGTCTCTGGTGAAGTTTGTACAGGCCAAGAACCTCTATCAACCCTGAGTGAGGTACACTATGGAAGGTTTTATGTTCAAAATACCTGATTTCCTTCCCTAGATATCCTCAGACATAATCGAGTAAATAACAAACTACTACTTGCTCGTGGACTACATCTGTTCGGATTTTTAGCCTACTTTCGATTTTTGCAAAACATGAAAGTTGACTTATGAGATCACTACAGGGCGAAAAAAAGTGTGTCTGTCTGTGTGTGTGTATGTGTGTGTGTGAGTCTGTGTGTGTGTGTGTGTGTGTATGTGTGTGAGTGTGTGTACTCTGAATGTCTGTCCCCCCCCCCTATCAATTCGAACACGGTGAGCGCAAATTGAACGAAATTTGGTACAAAGGTAGCACTAGCAATGGACACCTCAGTGTCATGTTTTATATCGCCGCCATCTTGACGGAAACGTAATGGCGGCCACAGAAATGTTCAAAGCTTAAATCAAATTACGACTAACCTAATCATCCGATCTCTACCAAATTTTGCACCAACATACCTTTATGGGGGCGGCATCCTTTGACCAAACTAATAGGTCATCAGCTTAATAGTTTGCGGATGGCGGCCATCTTTGTGTGAAAATCGATTGCCCCTATTAATTCGAACACGGTGAAACCGAATGGAACGAAATTTGGTACAGAGATAGCACTAGCAAAGGGCACCCCAGTGTCATGTTTTATATCGCCGCCATCTTGACGGAAACGTAATGGCGGCCACACAAATGTTCAAAGCATAAATCAAATTACGACTAACCTAATCATCCGATCTCTACCAAATTTTGCAACAACATACCTTTATGGAGGGAGCATCCTTTGACAAATCTAATAGGTCATTAGCCTAATAGTTTGCAGATGGCGGCCATCTTTGTGTCAAAATCGATTACCCCTATTAATTCGAACACGGTGAAACCGAATGGAATGAAATTTGGTACAGAGGTAGCACTAGCAAAGGGCACCCCAGTGTCATGTTTTATATCGGCACCTTCTTGACGGAAACGTAATGGCGGCCACCCAAATGTTCAAAGCTTAAATCAAATTACGACAAACCTAATCATCCGATCTCTACCAAATTTTGCACCAACATACCTTTATGAAGGGAGCATCCTTTGACAAATCTAATAGGTCATTAGCCTAATAGTTTGCGGATGGCGGCCATCTTTGTGTCAAAATCGATTCCCCCTATTAATTCGAACACGGTGAAACCGAATGGAATGAAATTTGGTACAGAGGTAGCACTAGCAAAGGGCACCTCAGTGTCATGTTTTATATCGCCGCCATCTGGACGGAAACGTAATGGCGGCCACACAAATATTCAAAGCTTAAATCAAATTACGATTAACCTAATCATCCGATCTCTACCAAATTTTGCATCAACATACCATTATGAAGGGAGCATCCTTTGACCAAACTAATAGGTCATTAGCCTAATATTTTGCGGATGGCGGCCATCTTTGTGTGAAAATCGATTCCCCCTATTAATTCGAACACGGTGAAACCGAATGGAACGAAATTTGGTACAGAGGTAGCACTAGAAAAGGCCACCTCAGTGTCATGTTTTATATCACCGCCATCTTGACGGAAACGTAATCGCGGCCACCCAAATGTTAAAGGCTAAAATGTAATTACGACCAACCTAATAATCTAGTCTCTACCAAATTTTGCAACAACAAATCTTTATGTGGGAAACATATTCTGACCAAACTGCTAGATCATCAGCCCAATAGTTTGCAGATGGTGGCCAAGTATGTGTGCAAATCGATTCCCCCTATCAATTCAAACACGGTGAAACCGAATTGAACGAAATTTGGTACAGAGGTAGCACTAGCAAAAGGCACCTCAGTGTCATGTTTTATATCGCCGCCATTTTGACGGAAACGGAATGACGACCACCCAACTGTTAAAAGCTTAAATCAAATTTCGACCATCCTAATAATTTGATCTCTACCGGATTTTGCAACAACATGCCTTTTTGTGGAAAGCATCTTATGACTGACTACAAGGTCATCAGTCCAATAGTTTGCAAATAGCGGCCATGTATGTGTGCAAATCCATTCCCCAGATCAATTCAAACACGGTGAAACCGAATTGAATGATTTTTTTTACAGAGGTAGCACTAGCAAAGGGCACCTCATATTCATGTTTAATATCCCTATAGCACGTTGTATTTCAACAAGCTACTACAACCAACATTCAATTACACTCCTTGAAAAGGACAAAGAGTTATAACAATACCCATGCATTTAGGAGAAAATAGGCTATATGTTCTTTACTGAACATCTTGTTTTTCCTGGCAACAAGTGATTTATTTCCAGGAGTACATAATTATTTGAATTCTAAGTGTTGTGGCAGATCCTTGGGATCCTTACTTGGTGGTTCTGTCTTTGGCCCTTGAATAGGAATCTTAACTAGCCATGTGAAAATCTCCGCATGATTTTGGCGAACTGCTGTGAATTTCTTTGGACAGTAAAATTTGGAGACCATCTGATCCAGTTTAAAACTTAACTGTTATCTTCAGGTGAGAATTGTTTAAACACTATGTCTTTGGCCTTTTATAGCATCTTATTTATGTTCTAAAGTGGCTCGGTCGCGTAGTGACTAGCACGCCGAACTGCTGTGCCCAAGATCGCGGGTTCAAACCCGGCATTAAAATCCTTCAGTATGCCTTCCTTCAGAGGGGAATAAAGCCGGCGGGCCCATGTCAAAGATGTTTGGCATGTAAAGGAACCTGGACACTACTTGGTAGTGTGTAGCAAAATTTGTAGGTTATATTTGTCTGATTAGAAACACTCTATCAAGTTCCAACGTTCGCCTCTAGGTCTTAGTGACAGTAGCATCTAAGAGCCAAAGTTGGAACTACTTGAAATTGGACTTTCTGGGAGCCCACGGCTGTTCAATTAATATACCCTGCTTCGGCCATTGGCTGCAATTCATAGGTAATTTTCTTTCTACAACCAGCGAGGAATGAGTCTGTGTGCAATTTCCACACATCAATACTCATGAGCCTGTTCAGGGTCAGTGGCCATTGTACCGATAGGCCATCCTTTATTATTACTATTACTAGTATTACCATTATTATTACGCAAGATGGACCTTTGGCAGCAGAGGTGGGATGACGATCTCAGAGGAAGATGGACAGCTCAGCTGATACCGATTCTGGTCGAGTGGACAAGTAGAAAACATGTAGAAACTAATTACTTTCTGACTCAGATGTTGACAGGTCTTGGCTACTCTCGGTGTTACCTTCATCGTATGGCCAAAGTAAGGAGTCCAGTATGTATTTACTGCGAGAACGAACGAGATGATGAATATCATACATTCTTCGTCTGCGCTCGTTGGGCAGCGGAAAAACAACGACTTGAAGCTGGGGTTGGTCCAATAACGCCGGACAATACAGTTGGAATTATGCTGAGGAACGAGCTCAGCTGGGATACGGTCGCTTTCTTCGTTGAGGTGGTCCTTCGTCAGAAGAAGTCGGATGGGGACTTGCTCGATTTAGTTGATTAAATCTTCGATCTGCGGACTGTGAATTGAGAAGTAAGATGGTGCTTGTGAAGCAAAGAAAATGTCTCCATCCTGAAGTAATACGAAAGTGGTCCCGGGATGGGTTTTGTCAAGAGGACAGGGGGTGGTTTTTTAGTGGGTAAGAATCCCACACTCTTGAGGAGTGCGGACCCTTCTCAAGGTCTTATGCAATATTTTTCCACTTCCCTCGTAAAAAAACTATTATTACTATTTACTTGCATTACTTTTGGCTTGCCGTGAGACAAAGCATGCTTAAATCTGTTATGAACTGCAGGTAGAGGAAAGCAGAACAGAGTAGTGTCGAAATACGAGTATATTCAACATCGCTGAAGATGGTTCTTGAGGATCATAATTGAACCTTGTAAAGCTGTAACAGCGATGTCTTGAATGAAGCTATTGTTTAAAATGAACATCTTTGCAGAACTTGGTGCGGATGGTGCCCCTTGCGCCGACCATCAACCCATCATGACTTGGACTTTCATACCATCTTATATTCTTTCTGAAAACAACGAGAGGAATGTACCTGTGTGCAATGTCGACACTTCAATAGTAATTTGTATTTACAACATGGTGGTATTTCGACTGAGTCAAGATTCATTCCAATCAAGAGAGGCATTTTTCAAGGAGACAGTCTGAGTTCTTTGTGGTTCTGTTTTCGTTGAACCCGGTATCATCGTTGTTGAATACGACACGAAGTGGCTTTCCGATTAGACACTCAGGCACAGTAAACCATCATCTCTCCCATTTGATGTACATGGATGACATAAAACTATTCGCGCCCTCTGAAAAGCATATAAATAATCTGATTGTTATCACAGTTTCCTTTTCTACAGACATCGGTATGTCCTTAGGGTTGGATAGGCCTAAATGTCGTACTCTTACTCTCCGAACGGGAAGGTTAGAAGCCCGAGGATTTGTAATCGAAAATCCATGTCTCATTCAGCCCATGGAAGCAACTGAGAGTTACAAGTATCTTGGTCTCGAACAGTCAAAGAGAACTGATCACAAGATTAATAAGGATCAAACAGTACAACGTCTCAACAAGATTCTGAAATCCGAGTTGAATGGAAGGAACATCTTCAGGACCATCAATACATATGCCATTCCAGTACTGGCTTACACGTTTGGTATTGTAAAATGGACACAGACAGACCTCGAAAATATTCTTATTAAGACACGTACCACCTTAACGAAACACAGATGTCTACACCCGAAGTCAGCAGTTGAACGACTGACTTTGCCACGCCAGACAGGTGGACTTGCGCTTACTGATATTATACACCTACATACTGAGCCCGTTTAGACCAGAGTCCAACTGTCCCATTTTGCAAATTCCCGAAATCAGTTCAGCACGAGATAAAAGCTATCTCAGGGTCTATCTGGGCGAAAACTAAGTAAAAGCTGGCTTCACTGATATCGGCAATTTGCAAGCAAGGTAGGAAGAAGAAACGACGAAAATAGCACAAATTCTTTAAAATATCTCAATTTATTAACATTTAAAATTTTAAAACTTTGGCAAAAATCGCCGAAATAAATAACCTTCAACATAACAAATCAACACTGCATAAATAAACCCTTCTAACACGCGTTGCATGATAACCATAAAATTGATAGTCCGTCTGGCATCATTATTCTAAATTTTTACCCTATTTACACTCTTGAGGTGATCATGATTAAATTAAGAGTTCCGATGATCCCTCTCTGTACACTTGTTTAGTTTCTATAGAAAAACGTTATCACACATAGTTTTCATTTCCGAAGATCAATTATGACTGTTCAAGTTTTGGACAATTTTTATGTTTCTTTTGAAAATTGTTGTATTATGGTATTTGTAAATGTGCTTTCCAAAAATAGAATTATGGAAATAATTGCACAAAATTATTTTCGTAGAGTTATGCAGTCGTGGAATACTAATATTTGACTAACATAATGGTCAAATGTTAATATTTCTTGCATTTGTAACATTGTTCCACTGAACAATTTGTTAATAACTTTTTATCACATTGTTGTAGAATGAAATTTATAATATCTTAAATTTCTTCTAATTATTTATTCTCATGTGGTATGATATCACCAAAGAATTATTTATAATCATCTCAAACGATGTTATATCAGATAATTACATTTTTATAAACAATGAAAATTGTTGTAAATTTTTCTCTCAATAAATAAATTAAATCTCTCTCCAAATAATTATCTTTCTCATTCCTATTTAAACTCAAAAATATTTAAGTTCAAAATATTTATAACAACATGCATTATTATTATTTGTAATTTTTCCACAATTGTTTATAACAGCATTGTGAGGTTTGAAGCCATTTTTCTGTGTTGCCTAAGTAAACAAAAGTTTGGTGCTTTTCAGTCGGTCAACTCGAATGTACCCAAAAAGAGCTGGGTTGTGCCCTCATCCTGAAATAAATTACATGAGATTAATATATACTCTAGGATGACCAGTTTCGATCGTCAAGCTATCATCATCAGATCCATTACACTTAGGCTATAACATCTATGTTTGAGAATACAGGTGAAAAATATTTACAATATGTACAATTATTTAGTTGCAGTATTGGTAATGCAACACTCGGTGTATGCTAACTGTAGTATATACTTAGCTATACAGCCAAACTAGACAAAAAAAGGGGGGGGGGGAAATAGCGGGGGTTATAGGTAAATGTTATCTGCATCAGGTGTAGGCCTACTATGTACTTTTTTCTGCAATAAACCTAGGCCGGTATCCGCAGCAGTATTAAAGGTACCGGGACGTCTTCAATAGACCGTGTACCGCTTAGTTGAATGGCGTTTTAGTCTACGCGTGGCGAAGACAGTTCCACGGTCTTTATAGTTGTAGATGTTCCTGTATTCAATAACATACATTCTTATCTAGACTCGGCAACGTCACACAAATAAACATTGCACTGACCTCAGAAACCACATAGGAACAAAAGGGGGGAGAAAAGGAAAAACCAGTTTCGTCCAGTTAACACCCGGGTTAGTCGACCAAAACTTGTGCCAGAGTGAACACGAAACTGCTCGAAGTTCCAGTAAGGAAGACAAACCTGATAAGTATCAGCCTGTATTATTACAGTATAACCATATTTGATTTTGTATAACCATATAATCACCCCAAACAGTCAAACTCCGGATTTTTATGACCATTTTAGCATTTCACCTAACATTAGATATACTACAATTAGCATACACCGATAGTTGCATTACCAATACTGCAACTAAATAATTGTACATATTGTAAATATCTTTCACCTGTATTCTCAAACATACATGTTATAGCCTAAGTGTTTGTTTATAACAGGTATCACTCCTATCTCGCGATCTGTTTTATGAAGATTTTCATCTTAGTCAGTTGACTGGTTCTGAAATTATTATTATTTCATGCACTCTCAAGTGTTTAGTATTAGCATTCTCAAATATTTATTTTTATGTTATGCACTTGGAACTATTTATTTTATAAGTATCTCTGGTCAGGTTTATCAAATCTAATAATCATCTCTTCTAACTATTGGGCATAATATCGGGAATCTAGATATTTGACCCAAGTGTATTGGAACTGACATCCTTTTCTACAGGATTTGAACTGGACTGGAATATGGGGCAGCCATATCGCTTCACCCGTCTTTTACAACCATGAGCAAACATATGCTCCAACTAACTTCTTCCACAACTCCGGAAATATATTCCTCATGGACGACACTCAGTCTCCTAATGCCGACACTCTTATCGCATTTTTTTTAACAGCAACCATCACATATGATTCTTAATATATGTTTTCTAATGTCGTATTATTCCGTCATACAAATGACCTCGTGTACTTGGAATTTATAAAGTTTTCCAATGATAGGTGTATTTATTCCTGGTCAAAATCTTCCCTGCCTCTATTTAACAAAAGTTAATCCTAGTTGATACACTTTTTTTAATATATAATCTGCCATTACTATATTTCCTTTCTTATTTTCACTTTGTGCTTTTAAAAGTGTCATCTAAACTTATTCTTCATTGCTGATGGGTTAACTTTGTTAACATTGCCATGAAATATCATTTAAACAAACTCAGTTATTACTAACCCAGTTCTTAAATATAAATAACCATTGTTATTATTAACCCTGTTCACAAATATTAATCCTGCTTCAAAAATATTTTATTTCAATAAATAATCACTGTCTTTATTATCCCTGTACACCAATATTTTAAATACCATTGTTTTTATTATTCCTTCTAACATCATTTAAACAATTAGCATTATTTCCCTCGGTAATATTTTAATAATTTATTATTTAACAATATTTAAACAATTACTGTTATGACCTTATTCACAAAATATTTAAATATAATAATTAAACAAATTATTTAACCCACACATTTATTTAACGACTCTCGCAAATTATTTATAATTAGTTCCATATCATGATTATTATTTAATATCATCCTTGATTTTAAAATAGCGCAAATTAATTCATTTGAATGATGCTATCACCCTTTAAATTATTTAAATTGAATTGTTATTAAATCACTGTAAATTATTATTAGAAAAATTAATACGGAATTTTTTGAATAATCCAAGCTCCTTCTATGCTATAAAAATATTCATAATCCATAAATAAATCCACCCTGTTTTCCTAACATTACTACAGCTGTTCTAACAGTAAAGAAAATTCACAATATAAAAATATCCTAAGCCGTAGTTTCCCTCAATTTGTCACGCCAGACAAATACATGTAGAATCGACTCGAAGGTGGTGTTGATCTTTTACAAATTGAATGGGTAAAAAGGAATTTCTCAATTACATTAAACTAATATGAAAATACATGAAGAATTCGGTTTACTTCATTCTTGATGTGATGGTGGCGTGTCCTCGGTGTTCGTTACTTACTAATGGTCTCACAACCATTCCATTAGTATGGCAATCTCCTTTGGTCATCAGCTCCTCCATTGGCTTCATCCTCGTTTCCATCCATTGTAGACCTATCCTTCCGCGATTTAACGACACATATTAACGTTTAAAAGTACTGAACTCGAATTCAGCCCAGCTTAGGACCTTTGACCGAGCCGAGGTTCGAACGACTTGTGCACCGTTGAAAGGAAAAATTGGAAATTTGAAATTAAAATAATTTAATAAATATATAAGTATTGCGGGATACGAAAGATGCATAATGAAAGTATTTTGGAGAAATTTGAAGCATTTTGAGGAATTTATTATTTGGAAATATTCTGGTGAATGAGATTTTAACTAAGGAAGAGCTCGATCATTCGAAGCTAGATTTTGTACAAAGCTTCATGTTTGGCACGAGAAAACCAGTTTGGTTAGCAAGGCTACCATAACAAAGCGATGCACACGACCCGTGGAGAAGAGGCTCGACCCAGGAGCCTTTTTCAGAATATTTCAACAGCCAATCAATTAATAGCATATGATTTTTGTGGGAATCGCTTTAATATAAATTTGGATGATATTAAGAGAAATAAGCATATCTACAGGTGTAGAATGCAATATGAAATTTATTTGGTTGAAAAGAAATATAAATTATTGGATAATAAAGCGAAAATGAGTATATTTCTATTAATATACATGTGTTGGAGGTTAGCGAAGCTAGGCCAGGACTGACACGCGCCGCGAAGGAGAAGCGTGGCTAAACACTCTCTCATAGCGACTGGCCACGAGTAGACGCGTTTCACGCACGAGCACAGCAAAGGAGCAGTTTTTGAGCACAGCATAAGCCCGGACGATAGGCACCGTTGTACCATCAAACAACCAAAGCATCGCCGAGGAAGATGAGAAGAGAAGCCGGCGAAACGCATTTACATTACCGTATTGGAGAGAACAGCGAGTATAAAAGCATTACAATTTTAGAACGAGACTTCGCCTATAAGCAGCACTTCACGCAGATGCAATAATTATCTACTGAAAGCAACGATATTGCTGCAATTAGTCCAAATATAAATATACAGCAGTATTTCATCACAAGCTACATCACAGTCTACATGATGGCAGAAATCATAAGTCGGGGAGGAGAAGCTTATTATACGACTATTGATGAAGAGATTAGGGAGAACTAAGTAAAATGAAAGGAGGTTAATTTATACCATGGATTGGGAGGTCAGAGTGACTCGGAAATTCAAGGATCGACGCAGCTACAACTGCACACCAACTTGCCGTATTCAAATATGAATTTCTACACCACAAGCAAGATGTCCAACTTCACCAGGACGAGATGTCAACCTAGGACTTGCGGATCTACAATGGCGAGACCACTCTGCAGGACAGAGATAAGCAGAAGAAGAAGACCATTTGCAGCCGATCGAACGGGGAATCGCAGTTTCCAGGCCGCTGGCCGAGAAAATGAGGCAGCTACCGTTAGCAGCTCAAGCCATGTTGGAGAACAGGTGGCAGGTCAAGTGAGTAGGGGTCCACCGCAGCTGATCCACGAGCTTGGCAGTAACTGGTTTCGCTGGGAGACGAACGATGACAGCTTCGACGCAACATCTAGGACAGCTGACATAGGTATTCCCTGGCTGTAGAAGACGTCTCAAGGTAGAACAACCGTTTGTTTCATGTCTGTAGTTTTGCTGTAGTAGTAGAGGTCCATTTTTGGAGTGACCGACATCATTTGTAGTTATTCTTAACTTTTCTTTTGTCTTTTAATAGCTTTAATTTTAGAGTTACATTGTAAATTTTGATACGTCGTCATGTGTCGTATGAGACGTTATTTAATTCATTTAACTTAGATTTGCGTTTCTCGTATTTTTTTATTCTGAAGGAAACGTTGAATGACTCTCACTTTTGAACGATACTCGTTTTATAAAGGAATGCTTCGATGATGCTAAGAGAATTCGATAATGCCAAGATAACTTGAGAATGATTAGATAACTCGATAATGCTAAGATAACTTGAGAATGTTTAGATTATTAGATTACTCGATTATACTGTATTTTGGAGAAGAGCTTAAATATTGACAAATTGTAAGAACATTTAAACATTATAATTGTTAGTAACAATTTCTATGCGTAACAGCGAAAGTATACATTGATATGTCTATAATGCTTTGTTATCAAGTAAAGCATAATTGTGAGGTGAAATAATAATATGTAACAAACATTACGATGTTCATATACATCTGATATATTTATTTATAACAATTGGAGTGTTATAAAATTCCTATAGCGGAATACAACTTATTAGACAACTAAATAGTCTTGAACTATTATATTACGAATATACACTATAAATTAGGATCATGGTATTGACAATTGAGGTCAAATGATGCCTATATTTATCAACAATTAAAGTATAAACATTGTTTAACTGAGATGAATAGACCAGGGGATATGTTAATCTACCTGCGGTCTTGTATGTTAAGACAACTTAAATATGAATTGTTCATATATTTAAATTTACACCAGAAGCGGGAGGATATGAATTTATTTTTATTAACAACTAAAAGACGAGCGAACTACTAAGTAACATTGTTAACGTTTGGTAACGTGAAAGAACAAGTTTATTATGGATCATAGAGAACGAAAAGCGCTAATGAAAGGAATACGAAGTACTTTGTGAATTTTATTAACGTGAACGAACATGTAATTGTTGTAATTTGATGCACGAGGTTTAATAATTTAGACAGGAGGTGAAAGTTAGGAGTGCATTCTGAACGGTAACATACTCTAGTGTAGTTATCTAGTAAAATCACTAATTCTTCTATAAGTGTATAGCAAGATGGGTTTTTCAAGGAAGTAATGCCGTGCGGAGTTGTAAAGATTGTTTATAAAGAGGAAAGGAAGAATGTATGACATGTTTAGAGCGTATTAAGACGCCTTTGATAAGTATTGTTCACTGTATTGCGGAAGGAAGGAATACATGGCTATGTGGAGCAATGAATTGTTACAGGATGAGTAGAAAGCGCTAACACAGAGGTTATTGTTTGAATTGTTTACGTTTGAGAGTATTTTTAAATGATCCACGTAATGTATAACGATTTGTAGTAGTTTCGCATCGATATTTACCTTATTGTTTTATTTATTGACACGACATTCCAAGCTGTATTTAACTTAATTGTTTGATACACAGGCTTATTTTATTATGACACACCACTAGAAATACCTGAGAATTTATTGTTGGTAGAAGCATTGCTGGAGAACTGTAATTTGTGTAACAGAGACACTATGAAGCTGTCAGAGCGCGACTGACAGTGTTAATGGTAATTTTTAAACCGTGTGAAGCACGAGATTTGTAAATAATGTAAATATTTAAACCATATATTATTAATAACAATTTTATTAGAGTAGATAGTTACATTCTACGCACACCGTGTATAATGTAGGGTTTTGAATTGTTAACTTCATTTTTCAGGAGTGAACAGCTGATTTTTATCAGTCCATTTTCAATGACACAGCCACAGGGTGACTGTAAAGTTATGTAAACATTTTATGAAACTTAATATCGTTACATTACTGCAACAAGAAAGTTTAGATACACTTATTCTACGATAAGTAGAACCATTTGACGTGTGTATTAGTTAATTTTAACATGTTTATTTATTCATGGTGATAGGGATTATTTTATTTTATTATCTGTATTTGTTTGGAAATAAATCCCGGGCACTAGTTTTTGTTTGCCTGTTCGTTTTTTATAAATCTGATCATCATTTCATTCTGGCAATCGACATGCGATAATACTGCGAATTAGTTACTAGAGTACAAGTTAGTCTCAACGTTCACCGTTCACACCCGAGAGCCGAGATTCTCGTCCTACCATTTTGTGTTTAGGATAGTTTATTTCTATGTAAATGTGTAACTAATCGGTAGTGTTATTGCATGACCGGTAAGCATCGAGGGTTCCCTAGACATTATCCTAGTAGGGTAGCGTTGATCTACCTGGCCGGGTATCGACCTCCCTACAATCCTTTTCTATCTTTGCGGATATAAGCTATGGCTATGCGGGATTCGGGTGCAGTACGCATAAGTAAACTTCTCGGTGATACTTTTCACTATTCGACATTTTTACTGTTGTAATTATGAACCGTTCTGTGCCTGAACACGATGCGTTCACTTTTTTAAAGTTCATTCGCAAACTGTATGATTCGACTGTTCTGTATTTAAAGATGCATGAGAGTGTTAAACTTTAGCAGCTTGAATTTCATCGAGTATACTCTGACATTCTGAGATAAGTTGATAACGTAGAATTCCTAATATAAATAAACCTAGGCGAGTAACCAGATATTCTCTGTAACAAGCTCGCAAAGCAACACTTGTCTCGCAACGAATGCTAATGTGTGGTCGGGTAATGAGTATGCCTCAAGACAAATCTACTGTGTAGATAGTTCCCTCTATTCTCCTGATAACTGGCATTTGGATATTCTCCACCACAATCTGTCAAGACAGATGGGACCAGATCGTAGGCTATGTTCCACTCAGATAGGTAACTCGTGAAAAAGTGCAAGTGCTTAGTTCACTGAAATAACTAAGTCCTGAACTCTAGTCACAAAGATTAAGTTCTACTTTGTTGACGATAATAACAGTATCGTAGCTCGTCGTTGATTCGTAGAGTAGCAACGATGTTTCCCCAAGCGGCTGCTTGGAAGTAATACATACTCTATGCAGAATATCGACCCCTTTTATACTGATCTGGGCTCTCGCGTCATCAACTCTCTGCGTCACAGCGGTAAACGTCTCGAAGTTTCTATCTACATAACTCGGCTTCTAGCGAACAGATTCTCTTCCGAGATGGCTTAAACTTCGGCAAATTCCACTGCCAGAAAAGTGTAATATTTTTTCAAATCTTGAAAACATTGTTTAAAGGATAATTGTAAACATGCTGTTACATTGGTCTAGGTGCGCGTCACAGGCACTCAGTATAACCTTCCATTCGTTCGAGAAGGAAAGTAGCGCGTGATTCAAACTCCGCTGCTTCCTTACAAATATGTCACGACATCACGGAGGCATCCGAGATTCGGGTATAGTACTGAGCCCGAATAGCTCATGCTGGTGATAGCTTGTACACGAACCATGGAATTTTTAATGCTCAAGAATTGTGAAAGCACCCACAGCAGCATGCCACTACATTAGATATTATTTTGACTTCATTAAGAAGCAGTATAAAATTACCCTACATGATCAAAGAAGTTCTCTGTGATGTGCAACGTGAATTTAAAATAATTAGTCATTCAGCTTAACTAGCCACATTTTTATGGGCTAATAACATTTTATTTATGGTTTACGACCGAAGGTATAACACCGCCGATACACGGAAGGAATGAACTTAGACGCTAAATGACTCGGAAGTGATCGAACTGAGCACACCTACTTCCGTGAAGGAACGACTTGAATCCACGCTTGCATGGCGAGCGGATGTGAATTTGTGAAGGTCCTAGGTGACCAAGTCTGAAGTATCATCGACGTTCAAATTGTGTAAAGTGAATACGTCTGAAAGTATCAATTATAGCACGAAGTGTGCTGGTGACGCGAGAAGTTCGTCCAAGATTGTGAATCTGATTATATTTCTATTCAGTGAAGTGTTGACCACATGGTTACAGCGTGCTTCTATGGCTGACCTGTGACAAATAAGTTGTGTACCAGTAAAACCCGAGTGGAGAATCTGGTCGTCATATTCAATAGATGTGTAACGATACTAACTCGCCTCGACTGTAGGACACTTGATTTTTGACGGCTGCATGCAAATTCTTGGGAGTTGAGATGTGGTAGTGCTCTTTATCTACGCTAGAGGGCAGCTGCGCTTTGGTGGAGGTTACAACTACGTCGTGTTCACCTGGTGGTGAGAACAGTAACCTTGTCCGCGGGTAGAATGGTGATATTCTTTGCCAAGTGAAGTTGGTTCACTTAGTAACGGCTGTTGGTAATTTTTCGATGCAATAATAATTGTGTGTTGGGACATGATCTGGAAAAGACATAACATCATGTAGTCTTCGAATATTGAGTAGCTTTTAGCTACTCAATCGGATGTCTTGCTTCGTAAAGCTCGGCGTAACTGGCTCTACCAAAATATGAATCGATATGGAATAGTTTCTCTTTAAATTAATTTATTTTTCATGTAAAAATGTGGCAGAAAAATGAGGTTGATTCTCGTGTACACCTGGAGTGTGTGATGGTCTGGACTTCGGTTTGAAACGGATACCTAAGTGGTCTTGTCGACAAGAAAAATATTAGTTGCTCCTTATTTATTGTTTACATTTGTTGTTGAGGCAACTTTAGGGGAAGCAAATCTATATGTCGTGGATTTCTGTAAGAGGCCAAATGTGGTGAAATGGAGTTGTGAAGATTTGGTAAAAGGTATTATGTTCCAGAGAGAAGTAAGTGGATTATTATATATTTCTGGGGTGCATGCGTACCTACCCTGTGCATGTTATTTATAAACTTATCGTCACCAACGTGATTGGCTCACGTAGTTGGGAGGCTTTCATCTTGCTGTGTGGATAAAGCTTTTAAATATTCGTTTCTGGTTTTTAAATGTAATCTTTCACTTTACCCATGTTTAGTTTGCCTAATAGAGGTCCGTGTAAATTATGTAAAGCTTTTATTTTATTTGAGTTGGGGTTCGTATTTGCTGGCATTGCGTTCGTCTTCTGTATTTGGTAATCGGTTGTTGTGTTCTGGATAACTTTGTTATGATTGTCAGCTGTTAGATAAAAAAAAGAAGATCGTGGCTCCATGTTTAAAAGGGTTTGACGAATTGAGATCTTGTTCCGAGTTTGCTCAGGTTAAGAAAGGAATTATCCAAGATTTAATATATTTAGTGTCTTATGACATTACCTATTGATTGACGGGTATTAAATATTATTGAAAATTGTTTTCCGACTTTAACTGAAAGTTGTATAATAAGCAAATATGGAATTTTGTTGGTTAGGCCTCCTTCCTTATGTTATCGAGTCAACTGGTAATAATTTAATGTGAATGAATATTTTGGCCTAAGAGAAATATTTTGGGAGCCAATAAAAGTAAGTTATATCCTACGTCAGGTACCACACCTTTTCTTTTATTTACACTGCATGTAATTGTTTATTGTATATTTATTGTAAAATTTGTTTTATGAATAGAAGTGTTATTTTAAAAATATGAATCGTGTGTATCATTTCTGGGTCTGGGATTCTGTAGACAGCTCTCAAGGTAGACACCTCGGGTTGTGGTTGAAAATGGCCCAGTCGCTTCCCTTCCACAGTTCGTATTTGTTGTTGTTGTTGTGAGAGTGTGTCAGATGTATGTATGTCTACCCCTTATTATTCCCGTTTTCCAACGCGGTCGGGGATGAGATGCGATGGAAGTCTTTGTGGCGATGATTTTACGGCCGGATGCCCTTCCTGACGCCAACCTCATGAGAGGAGTTAGTGAGAGATGAAATGAATGATGGTGAATGAAACTGGGCAAGGATGTGGAAGGAAGCGGCCGTGGCCTGTCAGAAGGTACCGTCCCCGCATTTGCCTGGTGTTGAAAATGGGAAACCACGGAAAACCATTTCAAGGACGGCCGACGGTGGGGCTCGAACCCACCCGTCTACCGAGTCAGCAGAGAGCTTGACTCCATGACCTAATGCTGAGCTTCAGCCAGCGTAGCCACTACTGTCGGTGGTCGTCATATTCAATAGATACAGTGAAATATTTACGAGCCGTGCAAAGGCCGACTGTAAAACAAATAAGATTAAGCTGATATTCTTCGATATGATATCTAAAGCGTGTGAAGTTGTTTAGCTTCAATGGAATGACACGTGTCTAGTGTCAAAGCCAGTTTATATGTTTTAGAAGACAAGGCCATTTTAAATATAGTCTGCTGGTGGAAAAAGGTGGAAAATCTGTGAATTTTAACACGCTTGAAGTTGTGTCCATTTCCATACGTATTTCAACGACTCTACAAGATGCCTTCATTTCACCACGTGCTGAGGCATAATAATCCTATATCTAAGAAGAAGAGGGCTATGGCTTAAACATCCTAATGGGAGGAACGCTGAACACCTAAGCCACACTACAACAATGGAGGACCACCCGAGGATAACCATGCTTGTGGCCGAGCTGAGAAGATATTTCTGGTTTGTCTGGATGAAAGGCAAAATCCTCAATCCTCGTGTCTGGATAATTATCTGCAATAGCTGTGAGTCATGATTTCCTAATCTATTTCTGTACGGTGGATGGTCATGGGTGGATTAGTCTGTAGCATCCGTAACTCATTGTCAGTCATCAAGGTAGGCTTCTTTCATTCTTTTTGACCACCTCCTTAAGGTGATTTTTCACGCTTCTGAATGCTTCTTTTTGCATTTCGTTACTCGACACTGAGTTAGTCACCAGAGTGTGTGTGTCCACACGGTGCGATATTGTTCTTAGAAGGTAATTCCGCATGACGGAACATCAATTCAGTCATTTGTGACAGGGGCGCGTTTTTAATTCAGCTCCAGCTGATATTTGGTCAAAGTTAATGAAGTCCCCATTTCTATTATTTTAGTACGCCACTGACGTCTTTATTTAACATTATAGTGTATCGTTTAGGTATGGAAGGGATCCAGCCTGATGCTATTGTAATGTATATTTCTAAAGAGTGAGCAGTTCGCCACTAGAAGTCAGATAATTCACATAGCTGTACATGAGTCAAGTAATGTTATGAACTTACTCATAAAGTTTATTTTACACGATTCGTATCATTAGGATTAGTTCCACCTAAGGTTAAGGAGTGACCCAGTATTTTATTATCATTTAAACATGTTTTGTACGCAGCACTCATTCGCTGTGAGCTTCAGTGGCGTTACAAAATGTCAAAGCCTTTCAAAGAGAGAGGAATATCTTTCTGTTACGTCTATTTGGTTTTCAGAAACCAAACATATCATTCTACTTGCATTTCATTCGTCTTTAACGTTATAGTAACTTCCTTTACATGTGTATAAACCTTTAGAGTGATTGCTAACAACACTAAATTCTTCCTTTCCAGAACTCTGCAGCTCTTATCCCTCGGTCTGTGGCCAACATAAGGTCTTCCTGGCTGCAGGTTTCATTAAGATCTTTGCACGTGAGCAGGTGTTGTGGAGTCTGGATTTCTCCACAGGCACATCGTGGATCTTCTGCATAACCCCACTTCACAAGGTTGCTACGACACTTAGGCACTCCTGTTCTCATCCGGTTTAAGGACCTCCAGGTGGTATAAGGCAAATGACTACCACTGCTCAGTTCTTCTTTAGGGGTAAACCCCTCTGGTACTATTTGTTTCCAGAGTGACACACGCCGGACGTCTGGCTTGGTATGGAGGGGTACTGTTCTCTTAATAAAACTCCTCCTGGATCTTAGGCGAGGAGTGGTCACCTTGTGGTTGAACATAGAATGTCTGGGATCTGTTTCAAGCTTTTGTCTCTCTTTCTCAGCTGCTACCCTGCGTCGAATAACTGGAGGTGCAATGCTAGCGAGAGGGTAGATCTTCTGCACTGGAGTAGGTCTCAGACATCCAGTGACAATACGTGTGGACTCGTTAAGAGCTATGTCCACTTGCTTGGTATGGGCAGATGCTCCCCACACTGATGATCCGTACTCTCCTGCTGCAAAGCAAAGTCCCAATGCTGTTGAACGTAGAACCTGAGGGTTCGCTCCCCATGTTGAACCTATCAACTTCCACATTATTCTATTTCTTTAGCTGATCTTGCACTTCAATTCTCTACAAGGTTTCCTGAAGCTGAGGGTACGATCAAGCTTGATTCCCAAATATCGAGGCGTTTCACAGCTTTCGAGTGTCACTCCTTTCCAGACAACATTCAACTTTCTCCGGGCCTCTTTGTTGCGAAGATGAAATGCTCATACTTGTGTCTTTCCAGGGTTAGGTTTCAGGTGATTCTGGGTGTAATAATTGTCTAATCTCTCAAGAGCATTGGACAGTTTTCCCTCCACCTCCTCAAAGCTCCTACCCTGTACAGCAATAGCGGTGTCATCCGCATAAATAAATCGCCTGGCCTCTAAATATTCTGGCTGGTCATTTGTATAAATGTTGAATAGTAGTGGGGATAACACACTGCCTTGAGGTAACCCGTTTTTCTGGTTCCTCCATGGACTTTTATTCCCTTGAAGTGTAACATAGAACCTTCTGTTCTGGAGCATCCCACGTATGACATTTGTTAGATTCATGTCCTTAGTGATGTTGTACAGCTTGGCTATGAGCTTCGTATGGTTCACTGTATCATATGCAGCACTGAGATCTATAAAGGCGACACCAGTGATAAGTTTATTCTCATAGCCATCCTCGATATGCTGTGTCAGGTTCAGAATTTGGCTGGAACATGATTTCCCTGGTCTAAATCCAGCTTGATCTTGAATTAGCCGGTTATCAATGAATGTTGCAATTCTTTCAAGGATCAACCTTTCAAATGCCTTGTATAGGTGGCAAAGAAGAGAGACAGGACGGAAGTTCTTTGCATCCGTTGGTTCCTTGCCTGGTTTTAGCAGTGCGACCACATGAGCTTTCCTCCATAGCTTTGGTAAGTGCAGGGTCTCGATACATCTATTCATCATATTCACCAGCCACTGGATTGTTCCTGGTCCAAAATTCTTGATTTGTTCTGTCCTGATGGCATCCGGGCCCACAGCTTTGTTGACTTTCATCAGCTTGATGGCATGTTCTAATTCTGCTGATGTGAAAGGACGACCGAGAAAATTATTCTCATCTTCACTAGGCTTCAGCTTCACAGGCTGAGTCTTCGTGATGGTTTTCCCGTTACGGAGCAGCTGATGAGCTATTTGATTTGGTGTAACCTTGGTGAGATCCACTGGTGGACTCGTAGGGTCGTTGCTCAAGTTTTTGACCAGCTTCCATGCTCTTCTACTGTTCTGGGCCATGTCAAGGTTTGCTAGTAAGTTCATCCATCTTTCCTTTCTTCCGTCAGCGATGCTCCTCATGAGTTCTTCACCCGTCTGAATGGTGTCATCTGCAAAAGGGTCTGTCTCGTATTTCTCCTGGTAATCTTTTAACAGATCCTTAGAATCAGCATTGAGGCCAGAAATTAACTGGGTACGGCAGCCTCGGGGAATATGTCTACGAGAGATCTTCTTCACAAGGTCAACAAAGTCTTCATAATGACTTGGCTCTGGTTGTAACTTGGACAGTTCCTCATCCAGCTCAATGGAAAACCCCTCCCAGTTTGCCTTTTTAAAATTGAAACGTCGTTTAAAAGATCAGTGATAGACATTTTCTTTGAGATTCACTGACGCGCTATGCTGCTTAGTGCCAAGCGCTGGGAGCACAATGACAGGTGTTTGCCCAGTCCACGCCAATGACATTGCCCAAGGTTACTTACGATCTCTCTTGTGAGACAATTGACTATCGACTTCATTTTTATTTTCTTTATCTCTAGACCTTGCTAGGAATGTTCTTACGGGCTATGCTTTGTTTATGCTCATGCTATTGACCTTGATTCAATATCGATTTTTGTAAAGCTGTTCTGGTACAGGTGTACTGATAAGTAATGCTAAATTTTTAATATACTCGCAGGTATTTGTGAGCGAGCCCCAATATGTTTTGTCAGGATTTATAATGGATTTGAGCAACCATTTGATAAGTTGGACCCTTAAGGCTATTATGTATTCTCACTTGAAAGTGAATGATTATTTAACGTGTTTTTAATACACGCAGGGTTGGTTACCACGTTTATTAGAGAAAGCCGGCCAGATCTATGTTACAGAACAAGTTTGGACCTAGGAGGAAAAGGTATGATCTCTTTCGAATACCGATTGTGTTATTGTTAACGTGCGAGCAACGTATTCTTTGTTGAGGTGTACCACGTGTTGGTAGCACGCTCTTGCGACGCCTTGCATTTGGTCAACTATTTTAACTATCAATGGACTCATAAATCTACGACATTAAACTTAGGACTAAATCATGAATTATCAATTTATTTCCTAAACTGGCGATGCTAATAATACAGTTAAACCTTAATCGTTGTTAAATTTTGATCTTGTGCCTGTAGTCTAGCAGACCAATGAATTGCGCCTTCGTTCGTTCTTACTAGTAAGTTTAGTAGCTGACACAGATAGACTTTGACAGAGATCGCACGAACCCGATCAGGGGAATGCTGTTCTTGCACAGTTTGATTCTCAAGTTTAGACACCCTGATAGATGACGGTGGCCAACAAACAGTTGTTCATCTGTTGCAGGCAGGATTAATAAGATGCTTATGTGTGTGTATAACTTATTTATTATTGATGTGTTTCCCACTATTACCCTACTGTCTCTTGTAATATAAATCATCTCTGTTGTTTGTATATAATTGTACCAGTGTACTGTAAAATGATGACTGACAATAATTAGTTTTTGTATAGTTTGTGTATCACGGACGTCTGACGCCGTTGATCAGATTAAAGCAGGAGTAGTTCAAATAATTATAGTATAAATGTAAATATGGGATGGTACCAGTCCTTTAACTTTGCTGTCCTGTTTGACATGTTTTGATGCCATGATGCCTTCTTTCTAGAAGCATCAGTTTTCTTGTATAACGATTTTTCTTGCGGTACCATTTTCCCAGTTTTGCTTTGTTTTACTGTATTTAGGACCTGTCGAGGGGATTCTACGTTAATTTTAGGAGTTGTTTATTTTTTTCTTTGCTTTTTAGCTACGGAATAGCCGTTTAATCAAACCCTCCGACCGTAGGACAGGGGTTTGACCTTCCAAATAAACCAACCATGAGTATGTCTTAAGTCTGGATTTTAATTATTTAGTAGTTTTGACCTTTTGGGGGTGCATTTTCTTTGGGCGTCTATGACAATCACTGTGATGGAAACCTGATCCTTAGGGAAGCAGAGTCTTGTGCCGGCTAGTCCCAAGAAGTGCATTCCGATCCTCTCCGGCAATGTGTCTCGAGGTAGAGGTCATCTGGGGGGCCACGTTACGGTTGGTGGTAACCAGATAACCTCGTCCAGCGGGCACAGTACCAAGCAGGTGAAGAATCTTCAGGCCTGCTTTTTGAGCAAGACGAACTCTCCACTGCATCAGGCTGTTATTATGGTTGATGACAAGTACACGCCATTGGACCTTCTCCATGCCAGGGATGTGCAGCTGCCTACGTCAGAAGAGCACATAACCAACAATTTCAACAGTGGACTCCGAAAACACTGCACGGTCGTCATCCGTATGTTCTCAGTCAAGAATATGTCGACATACATGCATCGAACAGCTGGCTGACCCATGTGGATCTATTTCCTGAGACTGAGGGGTTAATGGTCGTGATACAAGATCAAGTAGTGGCATCAAAGAACTACCTAAAATACATAATTAAGGTAGACATGCCAGATGACATTCGTAGGATATGCCATCGCGAATCGGAGACCATCCAGCATATCCAGCTGTACAACTATTTCATCTACGCACTACTTGAAGAGGGATGACCAAGAAGCCAAGATAATCCACCTGAACCTGGCAAGGAAGCACTCCTTAAGTAATAATGTTATGCCTTACTATCAATTTATTCCTGATGCTGTTCTGGAGAATGATACGCACAAGCTACTTTGGGACAGGTCAGTGATCACAGATGGACCTATATCAGCAAAGAGGCCAGACATTATTCTTATTGATGAAGTGCAGAAGAAAACTCATCTAATAGTCGTCGCAGTCCCTAACTCGCATAATATCCAACACAGTTATGCTGAGATAGTGACGAAATACATGCCTTTGGCTGAAGAGATCCGACAGATGTGGCGACAGGAATTTGGGTATTGCCAATTATAATATCTTCCACAGGGATCATATCGAAGTCGCTGAAGGCCAACCTCGATGAACTGGGGCTCCACCATAATCCGCATACCAGTATGCAGAAAGTAGTTATTTAAGAGGGGGTCTATTGTTGCTCACGTCCGTAGGTTTCACATGAAAGTACCCTACACATGACCCCTGGGTGATGCAAAGCGAGCAACTGCGAACAGGCGATTTGAACACATACATGGCCGCCATCCGCAAATTATTGGACTGATGACCTTGTAGTTTGGTCAAAAGATGTTTCATACATAAAGATATAATGTTTCAAAAATTGGTAGAGATGAGATGATTAGGTTGGTCGTAATTTGATTTAAGCTTTTAACATTTGGGTGCCCGCCATTACGTTTTCCTCAAGATGGCGGCGATATAAGACATGGCACAAAGGTGCCATTTGCTAGTGCTACTTGCACCAAATTGCGTTCAATTCGGTTTAACCTTGTTTGAATTGATAGGGGGAATCGATTTGCACACATATATGGCCGCAATCTGCAAACTATTGGCCTGATAACCTTGTAGTTTAGTCAAAAGACGCTCGCTATATAAATACATGTTGTTGCAAAATTTGGTAGGGATGGGATGATTAGGTTAGTCGTAATTTGATTTAAGCTTTGAACATTTGGGTGGCCGCCATTACGTTTCCGTCAAGACGGCGGCGATATGAAACATGACACTGAGGTGCCCTTTGCTAGTGCTACATCTGTACCAAATTTCGTTCAATTCGGTTTCACCGTGTTCGAATGGATAGGGGGGACAGACATTCAGGACACACACATACACACACACAGACAGACACACAATTTTTCGCCCTGTGTTGATCTCATAAGTCTACTTTCATTTTTTGCAAAAATCGAAAGTAGACTAAAAAGGGGAATTTCAAAAGAGATGTTTGCAATGATATGCTACTGTGTATACTACACACATCAAAAAAAGTTTTGCATCACCTCGGTTCCCAGATCTCCGGCATATAGACGTTGACTGTGTATATTGTATCCAAGATACAGTCCCTTTGACTGTTCATAGATGTCACTAAAACTGCTCAAAGATGTAAACAACCATGCATGAGCAGGGCCTATTAGACGGAGGGGGTACGACAGCCGATCAGTTCCAGTCATTCCACCAGGACGAAGGTACGCTGCTCATGTTGTCTGTAGTTCTACCATGCCTAGAAGGTCAATACCGCAGTTCGATCGCGTCCGCATTGTTACTTTGTGTCAAGAAGGGCTCTCAACAAGGGAAGTTTCCAGGCGTCTCAGAGTGAACCAAAGCGATGTTGTTCGGACATGGAGGAGGTACAGAGATACAGGAACTGTCGATGACAGGCCTCGCTCAGGCCGCCCAAGGGCTACTACTGTAGTGGATGACCGCTACTTACGGATTGCCGCTCAGAGGAACCCTGACAGCAATGCCACCATGTTGGATAATGCGTTTCGTTCAGCCACAGGACGTCGTGTTTCAACTCAAACTGTGCGCAATAGGCTGCATGATGCGCAACTTCACTCCCGACGTCCATGGCGAGGTCCAGCTTTGCAACCCCGACACCATGCAGCGCGGTACAGATGGGCCCAACAACATGCTGAATGGACCCCACGGAATTGGCATCACGTTCTCTTCACCGATGAGTGTCGCATATGCCTTCAACCAGACAATCGTCGGAGACGTGTTTGGAGGCACCCTGGTCAGGCTGAACGTCTTAGACACACTGTCCAGCGAGTGCAGCAAGGTGGTGGTTCCCTGATGTTTTGGGGTGGCATTATGTGGGGCCGACGTACGCCACTGGTGGTCATGGAAGGCTCCGAAACGGCTTTACGATACCTGAATGACATCCTCCGACCCATAGTGCAACCATATCGACAGAATATTGGAGAGGCATTTGTCTTCATGGACGACAATTCTCGACCTCATCGTGCACATCTTGTGAATGCGTTCCTTCAAGATAACGACATCGCTCGACTACAGTGGCCAGCATGTTCGCCAGACATGAACCCTATCGAACATGCCTGGGATATGTTGAAAAGGGCTGTTTATGGACGTCTTGACCCACCAACCACTCTGAGAGATTTACGCCGAATTGTCGTTGAGGAGTGGGACAATTTGGACCAACAGTGTCTTGATGAACTTGTGGATAGTATGCCACGGCGAATACAGGCATGCATCAATGCAAGAGGACGTGCTACTGGGTATTAGAGGTAGTGGTGTGTACTGCAATCTGGACCACAAATGCTGAAAGTCTAGCTGTATGATGGTACAACATGCAATGTGTGGGTCTCATGAGCAATAAAACGAGCTGAAATGTTGTTTGTGTTGATCTCTATTCCCTTTGTATTTAACGGTTCCGGAACTCTTGGAACCGAGGTGATGCAAAACTTTTTTTGATGTGTGTATTTATTCTGTGAGAAATTACATATTGTTACGGCTGTGAGTTTGTTTTGTCGCTCGCCGCATGAGTCACAGCTCCCCCGGGCTGTGTGTGCTCTGCCTCAGTGTATTACGCGCGCGTTACGCAACGGACTGCGAAGTGAAAGGGATGGTCCAGAATATTCGTGACCCACCCAGTGAAGGAAATGTCGAGAAGCCGTGTGTCCTGGACGATTCTAGAATTCATTGAGTCACCAGCCTGCTATATAACAGTGAGGGGACCGAGTTTTCTGTGGGTGTGTGTTTCTGAGCTAGTGCGTGTTTTCCCTGAGCGACAGAAGTGTGGTGACGAAGTGCCGTGCGAGTTACGAAATCCAGTGACATTGTTTCTCCCAGCTTGTGAACAGCCTGCAGCAAGTGATCGTAAGTAAGTGTAGTCCGTGTACAATAAGGGAGAGGAGCAGGTAGTTTCTGTCAAGGCCACCGTACTCATTAGGACGGTTTAACTTCTGTGGTCTGTTGACAAGTGAACGGGCCAAGAGCGCTCAAGGAAGAGACTTGAGGAAACTGGAGTAAGGTTCCAATTGCTTGTATTTGCTGATGAGTAGTGTAATTTTCTGGCCGCAATAAAGTTCATTATTTCTTTAAAGAAACAATCTGTGTGTGCTTCAACCCACCGTAATCCAGTTAACAAAAGTGCCACTAGGGGGGTGGCACGTAACAATATTGTATCTGTAAAGCCATACGCTAAATGAATAAATAAGTTATTTTAGATGATGATGATGATGATAATTGTTGTTTTAAGGGGCCTAACATCGAGGTTATCGGCTCCTAGTTATTTTAGAGACCTGCTCCATATTTTGTTCGTTCCTCAACCCACCGATTTAGAGAACTCCACTCCATCTTGCAACAAATGATGAATTGTACCCAACTATACGGTGAACATGTGGACAATAATAATAATAATAATAATAATAATAATAATAATAATAATAATAATAATAATAATAATAATAATAATAATGATAATAATAATAATGATAATAATAATTTAATTTAATTTAATTTATTTCTTTAATACTATTTGTTACATTATTGTGATATGTCTCACGAATCTGATGACAGTACAAATTATCTGTGAGACATATTAGTTATTATTTACAACATATATATAGATTATATTTCAATACAAGAGTGCATTTTTAGCCTACTTTCGATTTTTGCAAAAAATGAAAGTTGACTTATGAGATTAACACAGGGCAAAAAAAAGTGTGTCTGTCTCTCTGTGTGTGTGTGTGTGTGTGTGTGTGTGTGTGTGTGTGTGTGTGTGTGTGTGTGTGTGTGTGTGTGTGTGTGTGAGAGAGAGAGAGTGTGTGTACTCTGAATGTCTGCCCCCCCCCCCCTAGCAATTCGAACACGGTGAACGCGATTTGAACGAAATTTGGTACAAAGGTAGCACTAGCAAAGGACACCTCAGTGTCATGTTTTGTATCGCCGCCATCTTGACGGAAACGTAATGGCGGCCACACAAATGTTCAAAGCTTAAATCAAATTACGACTAACCTAATCATCCGATTTCTACCAAATTTTGCAACAACATACCTTTATGGGGGGAGCAACCTTTGACCAAACTAATAGGTTATCAGCCCAATAGTTTGCGGATGGCGGCCATCTTTGTGTGAAAATCGATTCCCCCTATAATTCGAACACGGTGAAACCGAATGGAACGAAATTTGGTACAGAGGTAGCACTAGCAAAGGGAACCTCTGTCATGTTTTATATCGCCGCCATCTTGAAGGAAACGTGATGGCGGCCACACAAATGTTCAAAGCTTAAATCAAATTAGGACTAACCTAATCATCCGATCTCTACCAAATTTTGCAACAACATACCTTTATGGGGGGAGCAACCTTTGACCAAACTAATAGGTTATCAGCCCAATAGTTTGCGGATGGCGGCCATCTTTGTGTGAAAATCGATTCCCCCTATTAATTCGAACACGGTGAAACCGAATGGAACGAAATTTGGTACAGAGGTAGCACTAGCAAAGGGAACCTCTGTCATGTTTTATATCGCCGCCATCTTGAAGGAAACGTGATGGCGGCCACACAAATGTTCAAAGCTTAAATCAAATTAGGACTAACCTAATCATCCGATCTCTACCAAATTTTGCAACAACATACCTTTATAGAGGAAGCATCCTTTGATCAAATTAATAGGTCATTAGCCTAATAGTTTGCGGATGGCGGCCATCTTTGTGTCAAAATCGATTCCACCTATTAATTCAAACACGGTGAAACCGAATTGAACGAAATTTGGTACAGAGGTAGCACTAGCAAAGGGCACCTCAGTGTCATGTTTTATATCGCCGCCATCTTGACAGAAACGTAATGGCGGCCACACAAATGTTAAAAGCATAAATGTAATTACGACCAACCTAATAATCTAGTCTCTACCAAATTTTGCAACAACATATCTTTATGTGGGAAGCATATTCTGACCAAACTGCAAGATCATCAGCCCAATAGTTTGCAGATGGTGGCCAAGTATGTGTGCAAATCCATTCTCCATATAAATTCAAACACGGTGAAACCGAATTGAATTAAATTTTTTACAGAGGTAGCACTAGCAAAGGGCACCTCATATTTATGTTTAATATCCCTATAGCACGTTGTATTTCAAGAAGCTACTACAACCAACATTCAATTATACTCCTTGAAAAGGACAAAGAGTAATAACAATACCCATGCATTTAGGAGAAACTAGGCTATATGTTCTTTACTGAACATCTTGTTTTTGTTATGATAATGATCAAGTATTAATGTAAATAATTAAAGACACAAAAAGTTACACTATGGTAATTATATTAATAAATTTATGTTATGAGTTATTGTTTGGTTAAGTAATAGTTTTTAATGCGACTTCTAGCTAGTTGTTTGCTGTTAATGTGTGCCAATCCAGGTGGTAGTTCATTAAGTAGTGATGGTATAATATAATTTAGTCTCTTGAAACCATAGCTATTTATACATAAAGGTTTAACATGTTTAGTACTTGTTATGGCTCTTGTTTGTATGTTGTTAGAGACCTTATGCCTGAATCTTGGATCATGGTAGTAGAGATTCAGTACAGTAATTTGGAACAACTCTTTAATATTAAAATAAGGGATATCAGTGAAATATTTAAAGAACCTGTTTGGCTATCTTGAAGATTATTAATTAAAGTTGTGTTTTGATTTCCCCAAGCTGCTATAGCATATCTTAATTTGCTTTCAATCAGAGCACTATAAATTATTTTGTAAGTTTTCCTATCTACATAAAAACGGAGATTGTAGAAGGTGTAAAGGTTTGCTCTTAGGTTTTTTATTATGTTTACTGAGTGTGTGTTCATTTTAAAGTGTTCATCAAGGGTAATTCCTAGGTTTTTTTGTGTCGAAGTACTATTTATGAAGGTGTTACATTTGCAACCTGCCAGGATGTTTTGGTGTATGCATGATATGCTGTGGTGCGTTAGTTTGTATTTTTCTTATGTGAAGTGATCAACTCTGATGTGCATTATTTTAGATTTGGTTGTATTTATATACAAATTATTGTCATGATACCATCTTGTAATGTTATTGAAGTCTTCTTGAAGTCTATCAAAAGCTGTTTTAGAGTCTTTATGTATGGTATATATAGTGGTGTCATCAGCATAAATAAATATTTTACTGTGCTTAATGGTTTCATTCATGTCGTTTACGAACAGGTTATATAGTGTATGTGAAATAATACTGCCTTGAGGGATACCCCGTGTTCCTTCTACTGCGTCACTGATAGTGTTATTGACCATAACTGCCATTTCCCTGTTTTTCAGATAGCTTTCAAATAGTTTGTAAGTCGTGCCTCTTATTCCAATATCGTGTAATTTAGCAAGTAGTTTATTGTGGTTTATTGTGTCAAATGCTTTAGAAAAGTCAAGAAAAAGTACCATTATGTGATTGTTCTTATTTAAGGAATTATTTATTACATTGGAAAATTCAGCCAGGAGTAGTTCAGTACTTTTTCCCTTCCTAAAACCGTATAGGTGTCCCTTTAAAATATCATATTTAATTAGGAAATTCTTCAATCTCTTATCCAAGCATTTTTCCATTATTTGGTGTAGGATTGTTAAAATGCATATTGGTCTGTAGTTGCCAAAGTCTAAGTGATCGCCATTCTTATATATTGGTTTAATAATTGTGTATTTCAGATATTTTGGTATTATGCCTGATTCGAATATCTTGTTTATGAGATGTGTTATGATTGGTATACTTTTTTTTGGATGTTGTCTTTATGTCTTTCAAGCGTATATTGTCCGCCCCAGGCGATTTGTCTGTTTTTAATTCCTTAATTATGTTTTCTATTTCAGATATTTTGGTATTATGCCTGATTCGAATATCTTGTTTATGAGATGTGTTATGATTGGTATCGTTTTTTTTTGGATGTTGTCTTTATGTCTTTCAAGCGTATATTGTCTGCCCCAGGCGATTTGTCTGTTTTTAATTCCTTAATTATGTTTTCTATTTCATATTCATCAGTTTCAAGTAATGTAAAGGAATTCATTAATGTGTTTCTATTTGATTGCCATATGTTGATACTACAGTTATGAGCTAGGCTGTTTATTTTTTCACCAAAGGTATTGTTGAATTTATTGACTATCACTTCGTTAGTATAATGTAATCTTAAATGTTTGTTTATGACTTCATTGACAGTTTGTGTTTTCCGACCTGTTATATCATTAATGACTTTCCACATTCCTTTATTATCGTTTTTGGAACTATTTATCTTATTTTTATAATATTGATGTTTTGTTTTGTTTATTAGCTTATTTAATTTGTTTCTGAAAGCTTTGTATTCATTTTTTATTGTAATATTATCCTTGTTTCTGAGCATTGTTTTGTAAAGTCTGTCTCTTTCCTTACATTGTATTTTTAGGTCATAAGTGAACCATTGTTTGCTTTTTCTGTGTTTACGCGTGGTTATGTAAGATGCTTTTTGGTAGATTTCCTTAAATTTGGTTGTTATATTGTTATATATGTCATTAGGATTTTTTAGTTCAAGGCAATCTGTCCAGTCTGTGTTGTTAAGGCTTGTGTGTATTATAGTATCGTTCATTAGCGTAATGTGAGATTCATTATCTTGTAATTGTGTCTTGTCATTTTTTGGCCAAATACCTGCATATGTTATGTAGTGGTCAGAGATGTCTGCTAGTATGACTGCAGAAGTATATTGATCTAGTCTGCTACGATAGTATATGTGACCAATACATGTTCTCGATTCTAAATTTGGATTATAACGAGTACATTGAGTGATAAGTGGTAGGAAACCATGAGTTGCCATAATATTTGTATATTTGATAGCGGATAGACTGCTGTCATTAGATAAAGTATCAATGTTGATATCTCCTAAAATGGCGTATTCGCTGTACTTACTAGTGTGTTGTGTTATATGTGTCTCCAGTTCATCAAGAAAGTCATTTATGTTAGTGCTAGGTGGTCTGTAAATGCATGTTAATCCAATCTTTTTGTTCATGTGAAGTATTTCTATTACCATTGATTCATGAGTATTGGAAATGTATGAATTGTGTGCTCTAATAGCCATGTTGTTCTTTACATATATGGCTATGCCTCCTCCTTTACGATTTGTTCTATTACAAAATACAACATTAACATTATCCAAAGTAAGTAGGTAATTATTAGATTCAAGTATGTTAATTTCTGTTAAGCAAATAATATGGTTAAATAATCCCAGTTTTTTGATATAGATTGAATATTTAGAGAAAGTATATTGATTTCAGCATTATTTCTAGTCTTATTACCATTTTCGATGAAATCGGGTATATTGAGAAATGTGAGTTCCTTTTGTATTCCAGAAACATTTATATTGCTATCCCAACTGTTCATAACATCAATTAATATAATAATTCAATAATAATTCTTTCTTTTTCGCGGGGGGGGGGGGGATTACCTAATTTTTGTAATGTCTTCCTCACGGGAAATTCTCAATATACCAGATTCGTCGTTTTTTCGCGCTAGAATTTTGCCGTTTTTAACCCAGATGAATTTCCAGTTATTTTCTCTTGCCTGATTTTTAGTTTTCCATAGTAGCTCTCTGTAAAATGACGTTAGACTTTCGTTAATGAAAAACCTAGATTTAGTGCTCCCATGAGTGAGGAAATTTTGTCCTTTTCGTTTCTGTAAAAATTCATTCTTTTTGGATATAGAGTTGAATTTTGCCGCTATTGGGGGGGATTTTGTTCTTTCTTTGCAGTGGGGGCCTGTAAACTTCCTCTACATCAAACATGTTTAGATCTACTTCTAGAGTCTCAGCAATGTTGTGGACGATTTCATCCAGGCATTCATCTTTCGCGCGTGGCACTTCACATATTTCAATGTATTGTTGCCTACCGTTCTGTTCCATTGTGTGCACTTTCTCGTTTAGATCTGATATTATTTTGTCTTGTAGATTCTTTTCGTCTTTTAGGGTTTTTATTTCTGCTGTCAGTGAATTCAGAAGAGTTGCATTTGACTTAGTTTCCTTAATCAACTCATCATATTTCTGCGCAATAAAGTCGGCGCTTTTTACACTTTCACTCACTTGGTTTTTCAGTTAACTAATCTGTTTATTTAATTCTAAGAACATACCTTTGATATCCGATGCGTATATTGTCTCCGTGTCCGGTGTAGAAGGTGGAGTCTCTGTGTCATCAGTATTAGCAGCTGGTTGGTTCATTGTTCCACCGCTTGCGACAGCAGGTGCTGACGTCGTCTTCTTGAAACTACGGCATTGTGGACACCGCCATGGTTCCTTCGCTTGTTTGGCCATACCCTTCCATGTACGTGCAGTTACGGTTGTACATTCATAGTTATATTTCCTTTTGCATCCCGTGCAGAAGACATAGTCACCATCACTTGGGAGTCCTTCTTGACAACGGTCGCAAACCATTTCCTTGCTTTACTTAACTTTTTTGCGGAGCACTCAGGTACACGTCTACTTCCTCCGGTGCATCACTTAATAATAATAATAATAATAATAATAATAATAATAATGAGACAGCCAGCCAGCTCTCTTCATGGACGAAGATATCCTGATTTCATGCAACGTATTTTGTGGGCAAATAAAACCTATTAGCCTACAGGCTACTTGACCCTAGTTTATGTGTAACGTGATCCGGTCATCATTACTATTATTTTTTGTTTTATGATTCAACCTCCCACTCAAAATTTTTGTAATTTTAACTTGGTACCATCAAGGCCGTAGAATATCAGTAATAATAATGACGGTGATATTGTACCACGTATTATATTACTGCGCCTCCTCTACCCCTCATACATTATATACCTGACATTTTGAACTGCTGCCATGACCGGATCACGTTGCACATAAATTAGGGTCACGTATAATAGGTTTTATTTGCCCACAAAATGTGTAGCGGGAAATCAGGATATGTTCGTTCATAAAGAGAGCTGGCTGTCTCATGAATATGCAGCAGACTGCGGCGGAGTTTTATTAAGGACAACACTCCACGGTTCATCACAACACCGGAATTGTTTTAGCATCGTTGGAAAGGTCTACTACATTCACATCACGTAGCCCATATCTTTCACGTACAGCTCCACTGGTTGACAGCTTGCTAAAATATTTTATTCCCCTGCACCAAACTAATAGCTTTGGTTTGCGTTTTTCAAACTCTGTTAACTTAATTATTAAACAAATAGTTGGTTGCCCGTTCTTCTAACTGGTAAATATGTACTTCTGTGACTATCTCACACTCCGAACACTTTTATTGTTGTTACCTAAAAAAAACTGAATCGAAGACGAAAATGTTGCAGTGAGAAGCGTGAGCGAGGGTGATAATGCAACCACCCATGGATACCTGTTCGCCGGGCGGAACGCGACCGCATCTGCTACTGAAATGAATCATACCTTTTGCCACCATATTGAAACGGTGAACCATTTCGAAGTGACAATTAGTCCTATGTTTTTCCTTGGTGTATAAACTACTAGCAGTAGTGCCCGACTCAGCGGCCTCCGTGGCGTAGTTGGTAGCATGCTGAACTTCTATGCCCAAGATCGCGGGTTCAAACCCGGCCAAAGTTGTCGGATTTTTTAAGAACGTTAAAAATCCCTCAGTATGCCTTTCTTCGGAGGGGAAGAAAGGCCAGCGGTCCCATGTCATAGATTTATGGCATGTTAAAGAACCTTAGTTAGTTATTGTTGTTTTAAGGGGCGGAACTACGAGGTCATCTGCCCTTAAATAACCTTCCACTAATAATAATAATATCGTATGGCCTTGGGTGCCTGGTGCAAGCTTTGTAATTTGACACCCAGATGGTAGCTTGCATGTCAAATTTCGTTGTTCCTTGAATCACTATGAAAGTCAAGGAGGTTAGATAATAGATATCTAAGCTCCTTGAACATTATAGCGCTTTCTAGTAGAGAAATGAGGAACTTTGTGTTGGTGGAAACTCCCGAGATTAATTTTACCATTATGAACTCGGCCTACTGAATTCAAATGGGTTATTTGACATGCCAACATCGTATGACATGCGTATCGTATTTTTGCCACCTTTCAAAAAATCACTTACCACGGCCAGAGGCAATCTTGGGGTTGGTAGACAGACACGCTATCCACTCACCCACCGTGGCAAGCTACCTTCCACTAATTACACCTGTGTGAAGCTAAATTATGCATAGGTTAAACATTTGACTAACGTTCTTAGGTTCGTACGTTCGTCGTCAAGAGCCGACTGCGGTGGCATCTGGTAACTAAGTTCTGAACTAGTTGGTCGTTGATGGTGGCGTTTGGCGGCAAGAGTAGGATCTACTTGAAAAAAATTGAATGTTTGCAGTCCTTACTTGAATTAGAACAGATACACACAGTAATACAGTCATCACAATTAACACCAGTTATCAGACAGGTTCTACACACACCCGAAGTACACGGGGCTACATGACCGCGTTGTCGCTGCCCCTGAACTAAGGAACCAACCAACCAGTGCCCGGCTCCGCCACTCCCCATTTTTTGTGGAGGTAGTAGGGGTGTTACGTAGTACAGTATTACTTACGTAACATTCGGGTCATCTTCCCGTATTGATAATAACAATAATGAATAGGGAAACGGCTATTTACTAACTACAGTACTGACACATGTAATTTACAAACGAATTGAAAAATATGATTAGAAGGAGGAGTAAGTGAAATAAAATACACTGCCTAGAGCCTATGTCCAATTGGCTGTTAGAAATGTAGAGCCCAATAGTGTCGTCTTTTGTCACATAGTGCCTTAGGAAAATAATCAGAGCACTTTGGAAAACTAAGGCTGTCCCGAGCTCCTGAGGTAACAATAGTGTCATTTATCCCCACATAGCGCTGAAAGATAAGGATCGGAATAAATGAAAGTAAATTTGAAAGCACCATCGCTTATTTCAGCTGATAACCTCAATGTACTGCACCAGCACCATCGTACTTATACACAGGCCTAAGAAATATTTTTGCACTAATTACTCCCCGTGACTGTAATTTATAAGCAGTGCAAGATGTAACTGTTTCGCAATTCTGCACCAGAACACGGGTAGGGGCGGCGGGATGCAGCCCGCATTGCCAGCCAACAATAGACTAATTAAAATATTCCTCCAGTTAAACTACTACGGACATGAACGGTCCTAAGAACTTAAAGCGTGGTTCTCAAGTTCCTTTTGTCCTTTTCCTGTTATTATTCAGAACTAATGGAGAGGGTTGTCCAAAGTATCAAGTGGACAGTGTTATCAGCAGGGTTTCAAACGGTAAGTATGTACAATTCGGTGCAATTAGGTGAAACGGTGTGGATTGTGCCAAAGGGCCTAAATACAGGGAATGGAGTGGTCTGTCCGAAATTTCAAGTAGACAGTGTTACACGTCGGGTTCCGTAAATACATAAAGTTTGGTTCAGATCGGTGAAATGGTGTAGATTTGTGCAAAAGGGCCTAAATGCAGGGAATGGAGTGGTCTGTCCAAAATTTCAAGTAGACAGTGTTACTCGTCGGGTTCCAAAGGGTAAATATGTAAACTTTGGTTCAGATCGGTGAAACGGTGTAGATTTGTGCCAAAGGGCCTAAATGCAGGGAATGGAGTGGTCTGTCCGAAATTTCAAGTAGACAATGTTACCCACAGGATTCCAAAGGGTGGGCATACAAAATTTGGTTCGGATCGGTGAAACGGTGTAGATGTGTATAAATAACAGACAGACAAACATACAGCCAACGTCTGTTGGCATTTTTGTAGTGCACTTGGAGTGGCTCAGCTGGTTTTGGTGAGTGATTATAGAGTGGCCTAAGAGTTTTAGTGGGTCTTTTGCTTTTGCAGATTTTTTATTACAGCTGTATTGTAGAAAGGAGTGAATTTATGGTTGCTCTTTGCTAAAAATAATATAATTTATACAGCTCTTAATTATTTGGGCATTCGATATAATCTTCATTATGATGTGAAAATTAAGATATTATTACCCCTTAAAAAGACCTTCTGTTTTCGTGGATCTTGAAAATTTTACAAACAGAATTATCCAACAAATAATATGCAAGTACAGTATCAAATGTCAATGGGATAAATCAAGAAAATTATATTAAATGAGAAAAAATTAGGATATCAGAGGGTAGAGAAATGCACAACACGAAGAATATCATCACTACAAATGTGTACTTAATTATAATAATCTGGTCAGGTACTGTAGTAGCTCATTTCACCTCATCACCGACCCCGTAGAAACGGTAAAAGTTCGGGAGTAGATATTATTAATCTTCTTGCTTCGTTACGGCCAACTTAGGACCACGTCATGTCAACTGTTTCTTCTGCATTTTAATGTTAGCCCAGTACTCTTTCATTCGTAATCTATGTTGCACCTTTCTCTCCGTCGTTCACGCCTTCCCGGTTTTTAGTTTCGGCTTAGGTTGAAAACTCCGATGTTCTTGAAGTTTTTCCCTAAGTGGGCCACGCTCCTGAATATCTTCACATGTTATCCCAATCGCCAACAGATCTTTCTCTACTTCACTGAACCAGACCCCCTTTGTCTTTTTCTGATGGAGAAAAACAAGAATTAGGTTGGATAGCCGTGTTAATTTCAATCGGGTTATATGTCCATAGAATAAATCCTCCTTTTCCTCAGCACGTCAGTTATTTTCTCTACGTGTTTGTACAACTCTTGGTTGTGGCGTCTTCGCAACTCGCCGTGTTCTTTGACTGGACCCAGGATTTCCCCAAAATCTTCCTTTCCTTGGTCTCCAGTTTTTCCATTATGCCTTTTTTACTCATGGCGAGACATTCCGCTGCATACAAAGCTTCTGGTCGGATGACCGTGCAGTAGTGCTTGAGTTTTGCAGTCATGGATATAGATCTTATGTTGAACACATTCTTAGTTAGATGGTAGGCCTAAGCCGTTTCAATTTTATTCAAGCGTGACGCAAAAGCCTCGTTTTCGGACGTTGTAGGTTCTATCCATTCACTAAGATATTTAAATTTCACAATCTGCTTGATTTTCCCATGATTCACTTCGATATATCTTGGAGCCGTTTTGATGTGAGTAATATATTCTGTTTTCTGTAAAGAGATCCAGAGGTCCGCCCTTGCAGCTTGTGTTTGAAGCTGGTTGGTCTGTTTCCTGGCCGTATCCAATGAATCCGCAAAAACCGCAAGGTCATCTGCAAAAGCTAGACAGTCAATTGATAGGTATAATTTATTATTAATATTATTGTATCGATTTTTCCCCTTTAGGGGAGCGATTGAACTTGAATTCACGACTTCGGGCGTTTTCCCTCTTTTCTTCTTAAAATCTTTTCATCCTCTCGGAATGCTCCTTCTTCCTCTCAGCAGTCTATTCTATTCCCCGGGTTGTCGTGATGTTCTTTACTCAAACTTAACATTTGTGACTTCATTCCGGCACTCGGTGTGGTAATCGAGATGTTCTATGTTGACCCTCTGGACCGCTTTCAGCCACTCCGTGCCGCATTATTTTACTCCTTGTTATGATGGTGAGTAGTTTCTTTGCCGTTCTGGGGTTTTCCAACTTGTATATGCGTGTGTAAAACTTTGCTCGGCGTTTTCTGTTACTTCCGTTATTGTGTTGGTCTTTTGATACAGTTCGATCTGAGGTGTCTTCATCCAAATGCTGTTTTTATTGACTGCCCCGTAAATCGTATTGTTATTATATTTTTTTTACTATCACCCAAACCATTAGGGGCCGATAAGCTAGATGTTAGGCCCCTTTACACAACAATTATCATCATCATCATCATCATGTTATTATTATTATTACATCATTTTTGCCCTTATGGACAGTGTTTGAACTTAAATATCTCATGATGTCACAATTTTCACTTCTTTCCCTTCTTCTCTTCCCAAAATCTCTTCATCCTTTGACTGTGCTCCTGTTTCCTTTGTTCCGTCCACAATGCTCCTATCTTCTTCCTTTCGCCGACTAAAAATTTGGCGTTCTTAATTTTGTTTCTGAATTTTTCTCTGTCTTCTATCATTTGCATGTTGATCCCTAATTGCTTTAAGTCGTCTTCTATTTCATGATACCAATTTGTTTTCCTTTTTGAACTGTTTACTACATCAAAGATTTTCTTTGTAAGTCGTTTATTGTTCATTCTCTGTATGTGCCCGTAGAAAGTTAGTCTGCGTTTCCTAATGATATCTGTGAGTCTGTCTGTGTGTTCATATAGCTCTTTGGTAGGTCTTTTCATCCATATCCCATCTCTGTGTACTGCTCCAAATATTTTTCTCAGAATTTTACGTTGAATTTTTTCTGTTTCTATGATGCCAGATGCTCCAATTGTGGTCGTTTCTGACGCATACAATGCTTCTGGTAATACAACTGTTTTGTAGTGTCTAAGTTTGGCCTGTCTTGATATGCTTTTCTTATTATAATGTGACCATGTAAGTTTGTATGCTTTCTGGAGTTTTTCCGTTCGTTCAATGTTAGACACCTTGTTTGATCCTCCTATTTGTATATATTCTCCTAAGTACTTAAATTTTTCAATTCTTTGTATGGATCCATATATGGTATGCATGGTTTGTACATTGTTGGTGTGTCGTTCCATGTATTGGGTCTTCTCATAAGATATCTGTAAACCTGTTTTAGCAGCTATTTCATATAATCGTTCCAGTGCTTCCTTTGCCTCCTGTGTGTTATTGCTGAGTAAGGCTACGTCATCTGCAAATGCCAGACATTTTATGATTGTTTTTGTTTCACGGGTTCTTCCTAGCTGTATTCCTTTAACTTGTTCCTCCCACTGCTTAACAATTTTGTCTAAGACCATGTTGAACAAGATTGGTGAGAGGCCGTCTCCTTGTTTGACATCCGTGCGTATATGAAAGGGTTCTGAAATTTCACCCATGAACTTAACTTTAGAGGTGGTGTCCGTGAGCGTTAGTTGTATAAGTGCCCTGTTTTTTTTGTCAATGCCATATTCTTCCAGTACTGCAAAGAGCGTTTGTCTATCAATGCTGTCGTATGCTTTTTTTTTAAGTCCACAAAGGTAACTACAGTGTTTTTTGTCTGTCTGACTTTCAGTAGTGTTCTCAAGTTACAGATCTGTTCGATGCATGATCTCCCTTTTCTGAAGCCTGCCTGGAATTCTCCTATTTGTGGATCTGCTTGTGGTTCTAGTCTGTTCAATAACACTTTAGAGAATATTTTGTAAGCGACTGGCACTAGAGAAATCCCTCTGTAATTATTTGGATCTGACTTATCACCCTTTTATTATTAATATTATTATTATTATTATTATTATGACTGGCTGCGTGGCTGAGCGGTAACGTTCTCGTCTGCTGTACCCAGGGTTGCAGGATCGAATCCTGGCGCCGTCAGCTGGCTGCGCAAATGCGAGGGTTCCGAGTAGTAAATTTACTGTCACATTAAATTTCCCCGCCGGGGCAAAATTTCGGCACTCTCCCTTCTCTAAAAGCCAGAGTAGTTAAAGGGACGTAAAACCAATATATTATTGTATGTATGTCTGTCTGTCTACCCCTTATTATTCCCGTTTCCAACGGGATCGGGGATGAGATGCGTTAAAAGTCTATGTGGCGGATGGTTTTTATGGTCGGATGCCCTTCCTGACGCCAAACTCATGAGAGGAGTTAATGAGAGATGAAATGAATGAAACTGGGCAAGGATGTGGAAGGAAGCAGCCGTGGCCTCAGAAGGTACCGTCCCATTTGCTGGAGTCAAAAATGGGAAACCATGGAAAACCATTTCAAGGACGGCCGACGGTGGGGCTTGATCCCACGTCTACCGAGTCCACAGATTACTTGGCCCCATGGCCTAGCGCTGCGCTTCAGTGAGCGTAGCTACCGCTGTCAGTAACATTATTATTATTAATATTATTATTATTATTATTATTATTATTATTATTATTATTATTATTATTATTATTATACATTCATTTCACCACATAAGTGGGACATAAATCAACATATCGTCGGCTTGTTTGCAAGACGGTATGGCTAATGGCACATTGAGAAACGAGCGAACAATGGAACAGGCCTCCAAGATGACGGCCTTCTGCATGGTGATATGTAGACCAGGATGGATTCCCAATATTTGTAGATGGCGAGCCAATGATTTGGGGATGATGCCGGTAGAAGAAATTACTATGGGCAGAACCACTACACTTTCCTGTCTCCACATTTGCCGTATTTCCTCAGCCAAGGGCAGATATATGGTGATCCTATCACAGCAGGTTTGTCGCAGATTATGGGAATTGGGCACTGCAATATATATGAGGAAGGTTCTCTTCTGCATCTTGTCCACAAGAACGATATCTGGCCGGTTTGCTGGTATGGTTTTATCAGTAATAACTGATCGGTCCCATAACAACTTGTGGCTAGGATTTTCCAAAACGGCGTCAGGAACATACTGATAGTAAGGCAAAATATTATCAGATAATAAGTGCTTTTGAGCAAGGTGTAGGTGCATTATTTTGGCCACTTGGTTGTGCCTTTTCATGTAATCAGTACAGGAGATTGCTTGGCAGCCTCCTGTGATATGTTGAATTGTTTCCGGTTCTAGTTGGCATCTTCGGCATGTATCATCCTGAATATTTGCCTTAACTATATATTTAAGATAGTTTTTGGTAGCCACAACTTGATCCTGGATTGCAACCATGAAACCTTCAGTCTCAGTGAATAGGTCCGCATGAGTCAACCAGCTGTTCGACGCATCAATGTTTCTGGTTGAGATCATACGGATGACGACCGTGCAGAGCTTTCTGCGACCACTGCTGAAGCTTGATGGCTGAACATTCCTCATCAGTGGCTAACTGTATAGCCCTTATGTGAAGAAGATCTAGCGGTGTGCACTTGTCATCTGCCTTCACAGCGGCTTGATGTATGGGAGAGTCATGTCTGCCCAGAAAGTATCTCGGAAGGTTCCTCACTTGCCTTGCATGCAATTGAATAATGTCCGTGAGCCCTCGTCCACCTCTTCGACGCGGGATTGTCAATCGCTCAACAGCTGACTTAGGGTGGAGACATCTGTGTTTTGTTAAGATGGTACGTGTCCTAATTAGGATATTCTGCAAGTCAGTCTGCGTCCATTTGATAATACCGAAAGTGTATGTCAGAGCAGGAATAGCATAGGTATTAATAGCCTTAAAGGTGTTCTTTCCATTCAACTTTGATTTTATTATTATTATTATTATTATTATTATTATTATTATTATTACGTCTTACGGATATTTCTCCGAAGAACCGTGCACAATCCTCTACTTAAAGCCTCCATCCTCTGGGAACATGTTTGATCACAATTTCTCTTGTGTTATCGCGATGCTCACATAGCTGGCCGCCATGCTGTGAGCTGGAGAGAGGGGAAGTGTGTTTAAGGCGAGGCTAGACTCACTTAAAGTAATGTCTTGCCACCATCCATCTTGTCAGTAAACTATCCCACCCCTCCCCAACCGCCGAGCCAGTTATTTCTTGATATATGTACGTCAATCTCTTCCACGTACCTATGAATTATAGCTATGCAGACATGCGGCTTTCTCTCAATCAGAGATATTGTGCCAAGGATTACCGGGGGAGTGTGGTTGTTGTTGCATTTTAGGGGCTTGGACATCGTTGTAGGCCCGTGTACTTGGTTGAATGTGAAATTTTGTCTGATAACCTGTGTTTCTCTGATGGCTATATTAGCGTGTGCATTTGTAATTCTGGTGAGGATTGGGAAGGGGCAGCCGTGGTCGTAAATTAGGAACGATCCCGGCATTTGCCTGGATTAGAAGAAATACGGAAAACCATTGCCATTATGGCTCAGGTGGTAATCAAACCAGCCTCTTCTCAGTTTTGCCTCATGATGCTGAGTGTACCTCGTTTCAGCCCTCAGATCAGATTTAAATTTCTTGGCAGAGTCGGGAATCGAACCCGTACCTTCGGGGCGACGGCCAAGAATGCTGGCCGCTACACCATGAGGTGTTTGGGGGAGGTTCTAGTGGTCTGGAATAGCCCCAGTGTAATTTTTTTTTAATTTAGCCTCAAAACGACATTCCAGTGGCGTGAAGCAATATTGCCAATTCTCTGCTAGGTATCCTGACAGGTCTTAACTATAGTGTTCATAGTCTGTATGAAGAACGCTGACAGCTATCAAAGCCAGGGCGTGGGGAAATGCCGCGTTGCCACTGTGACAGGTTATCTTAAATCTGCTTCTATATGCATTCAAGAATGGGCGGGTAGCACGAGAACCGCTGCACCTATTTTAATGCACTTTTCGCTGTTACCTAGAGGATCTTCTATCGACTCAATCCACTCAATAGACACACGCGATGATACTAATAGGCATAAATCTGGGGTGGTTCGGGGTGTCTGCCACCCCAATATTTTAAAAAGTATACTTAAAGATACAGTATTTTTAGCCTACTTTTCACATTTTGCAAAAATGAGGAAAAAGTAGACTTATGAGATCGATCCGGGCAAATGTGTGTGTGTCTGTCTGTCTGTCTGTCCTTCTGTCTGTCTGTCTGGCTGGCTGGCTGTGTGTGTGTGTCCCCCTATCAACTCCTAAACGGCTGCAGCAATCGAAACCAAATTTGGTAGGAGTCAAGATCTATACGTGAATATCGCAATGCCGTATTTGAAAATGATGTCCGTGCTACCAACTGATGAACAATCGCAATTGAAATTTGAGCTCCATGTTGGATATCTTGGAAGGTATGAATGGGAGCTATTTAAAATTTGGCACACGTATAGATAATAAGATTTCAGTTTAATGTCCAGGAGGCCATACATGGCAGTGTCGCCAAAATGAATCTAAGCCTGCTGATAAGTCAAAATTTTAAATGCATAAAACTTCTACACTATCAATTGGAATTCAACCAAATTTCGTATGTGCTATGTGTACATAAACAGATATAACTGAGCGTATTCTTAAGAGCCGCATGGGCAGCCAACTGTTAATAAATGCTCTCAATTTATTTTATCCAAATACCAATATATCAGAAAGTATGCAAGCCGACAGCTTTAAACTAAGCACACGTATAGTACCTAACATTCTATATTAATTTGGAGTAACTTATATTCGTCAGTGCTGCCAACGTGATTCTAAGCCTGCTGAGAGGTCAAACTTTAAATACATGTAACTTCTATACTATCATTTGGATTTCAACAAAATTCCGTATGTGCTATGTGTACGATAACAGATAAGACTATGCGTATTCTTCAGAGCAACCAGGGCTGCCAACTGTTAATAAATGCTGTCTCTATTTTTGTTACTCTAATACCAATATATCAGAAAGTCTGTAAGTCAATAGCTCTAAACTTTGCACACGCATAGTACCTGACATTCTAGATTAATTTGGAGTAACTATTATAGGCCTACGCCAGTGCTGCCAACATGATTATAAGCCTGCTGATAAATCCAATTTTAAAATGCATGTAAGTTCTGCACTAACTAATGGATTTCATTCAAAATTGGCACCGCAATAGATCAGATTATTTCTGACCAATACATGAATGTTGCCAACATGATTTAAAGCGCGCTGTTAGATCCAATGTTTAACAGTATGTAACGTCCATGCTATCCATTGGACTTCAACCAAATTTTGTATTCTGTACTTAAGAAATGGAACTAGGAATATATTCAGTCACCATGGCTGCCAACTGTAGTGTTCTATTAGGCTACATTATGCCAGGTATACAGTATTTGGAACTAATTAGTAATTTCGATATTACCAACTTAATTTCCTCATAATTCTAGATAGATCCATATAGATTAATCATTGGCTCTTTAGTTCGTCACGGAACTTCTTGTTTTAACTACAGGTACCTATTTAGGGAATAGAACGATAAAAACAAGATGTTCAGTAAAGAACATATAGCCTACTTTCTCCTAAATGCATGGGTATTGTTATAACACTTTGTCCTTTTCAAGGAGTATAATTGAATGTTGGTTGTAGTAGCTTGTTGAAATACAACGTGCTATAGGGATATTAAACATGAATATGAGGTGCCCTTTGCTAGTGCTACCTCTGTAAAAAAAAATCATTCAATTCGGTCTCACCATGTTTGAATTGATCTGGGGAATGGATTTGCACACATACATGGCCCCTATTTGCAAACTATTGGGCTGATGACCTTGTAGTCAGTCATAAGATGCTTTCCACAAAAAGGCATGTTGTTGCAAAATCCGGTAGAGATCAAATTATTAGGATGGTCGAAATTTGATTTAAGCTTTTAACATTTGGGTGGCCGTCATTCCGTTTCCGTCAAGATGGTGGCGATATAAAACATGACACGGAGGTGCCTTTTGCTAGTGCTACCTCGGTACCAAATTTCGTTCAATTCGGTTTCACCGTGTTTGAATTGATAGGGGGAATCGATTTGCACACATACTTGGTCACCATCTGCAAACTATTGGGCTGATGATCTAGCAGTTTGGTCAGAATATGCTTCCCACATAAAGATTTGTTGTTGCAAAATTTGGTAGAGACTAGATTATTAGGTTGGTCGTAATTACATTTTAGCCTTTAATATTTGGGTGGCCGCGATTACGTTTCCGTCAAGATGGCGGTGATATAAAACATGACACTGAGGTGTTTTGCTAGTGCTACCTCTGTACCAAACTTCATTGCATTCGGTTTCACCGTGTTCGAATTAATAGGGGTAATCGATTTTGACACAAAGATGGCCGCCATCCGCAAACTATTAGGCTAATGACCTATTAGATTTGTCAAAGGATGCTCCCTTCATAAAGGTATGTTGTTGCAAAATTTGGTAGAGATCGGATGATTAGGTTAGTCGTAATTTGATTTAAGCTTTGAACATTTGGGTGGCCGCCATTACGTTTCCGTCAAGATGGCGGCGATATAAAACATAACACTGGGGTGCCCTTTGCTAGTGCTACCTCTGTACCAAATGTCATTCCATTCGGTTTCACCGTGTTCGAATTAATAGGGGTAATCGATTTTGACACAAAGATGGCCGCCATCCGCAAACTATTAGGCTAATGACCTATTAGATTTGTCAAAGGATGCTCCCTCCATAAAGGTATGTTGTTGCAAAATTTGGAAGAGATCGGATGATTAGGTTAGTCGTAATTTGATTTAAGCTTTGAACATGTGTGTGGCCGCCATTACGTTTCCGTCAAGATGGCGGCGATATAAAACATGACACTGGGGTGCCCTTTGCTAGTACTACCTCTGTACCAAATTTCGTTCCATTCGGTTTCACCGTGTTCGAATTTTCACACAAAGATGGCCGCCATCCGCAAACTATTAGGCTGATGACCTATTAGTTTGGTCAAAGGATGCTGCCCCCATAAAGGTATGTTGTCGCAAAATTTGGTAGAGATCGGATGATTAGGTTAGTCGTAATTTGATTTAAGCTTTGAACATTTGTGTGGCCACCATTACGTTTCCGTCAAGATGGCGGCGATATAAAACATGACACTGAGGTGTCCTTTGCTAGTGCTACCTTTGTACCAAATTTCGTTCAATTTGCGCTCACCGTGTTCGAATTGATAGGGGGGACAGACATTCAGAGTACACACACTCACACACACACACACACACACACACACACAGAGAGAGACACACACATACACACACACACACACAGACAGACACACTTTTTTTCGCCCTGTAGTGATCTCATAAGTCTACTTTCATTTTTTGCAAAAATCGAAAGTAGGCTAATAAACTCGTATTATCATCTGTTTCACCTCCTTCCACCATGTAGTATTGTCTCTCGCCCGTTTGTTTTGTTTGTTTTGCTAAAGAGGTTCTGTGAAGATCCACGCTTCACTCTCACCGAGGCAGCAAACTGCATCATCATATTATGAAACGCTAAGGTGTATGTTTCACAAAACTCAAGCTCTAAATTCAGAGGGAGTTAGATGATACGGTTTGTAACAAAATCCTCCAAATCATCTCAATAGAACAGGAAAATTCTTGCATTTCATGGAAAGTCAACGTAAATATATTGGTTTATAAAGTATCCTAAACAAAACAAGTACTTCCGTGAAGAACTATACAGCCTATTTCCATATATCCTGCTCATGTTAATTGTCTCTATCAACATACAAAATTTCAGTTCAATTGCTGTAACAGATTCGTAGATATTGAGAACCGTCTAAATATTTCATATGGTCGCCTGGATGGATTTTTATTTTTGTACTATTACATTAAGATTATTGTGTACGTGTTTTTCAAACTTCAATCGCATGATTAGAACACAAGAAGTAAAAACGAGATTTTAAAAGTACGCACACCAGCCATCTTGTGATTGTGCGAACAATTGAAATAAATTAGATGCCAGTGGATCAACATTTGTGTAAGCATTTAACGTGCAACGTTTCACGGCACTCGGAGAGTTAATTCGAGAGAAACGTCCATTTAAATATTTATACTACGCGTCGCCGCCATGTTGGATTTGTGCTCACCAGGTTACTGAAAGTCCTATAGGTAAACATATGTTCATAGTCTCTATGAACATTTTAAAAAACAAGTTTGGTTGCTGTAAAAGATTCATAGATATTGAGAACCGTCTAAATATTTCGGAAGTTCGCCATTTAGGATTGTTATATGTATAGGCCATAGAGTTATGTACCATTCAAGGACAATTACTGCCTAGCTTCATTATTCAAACTTTCACTTCGATCGCATGATTACGACACAAGAATAAAAACTTAATTTTAAAATTTCGCACAGCCGCCATCTTGAGGTTATGTAAACAATTGAATGAAATTAGATGGCAGTGCATTACAATCTGCAAAATCATTTACTGTACCACATTTCACTGCGCTCAGAGAGTTAAATCACGAGAAAATTCTATTAAAATATTTCAAATTCGCTTGGTCGCCATGTTCGTTTTGTACTTTACAGGTTTATGAAATATACATAAGTAAACTTGTATCAGTACCCTTTATCAACGTACAAAATTGCATGATGATATCTGTAATAGTTTCGGAGATATAGAATGTCAGTGAATTATTTCGCACAGCCGCCATTCTGAGGTTATGTAAACAATTGAACTAAATTAGACTCCAGTGCATTACAATGTGTATAAACATTTGCTGTACCAAGTTTCATTACGTTTGGATAGTTAAATCGCGAGAAATATCTATTTAAAAGTCTCAATTTCGCTTGACCGCCATGTTGGTTTTGTAGTCACCAGGTTTTTGAATGTCTCATAGGTGAACTTCTAGTAGTACCCTTTATCACCGTACACAATTTCAGGGCGATATCGGTAATAGTTTTGGAGATATTGAATGCTAGTGAAATATTTCGCACAGCCGCCATGTTGGATTGGTGAGACGTAACAAAATTTGAAGGGCACGGTCGAGGTCGCCGGGAATAGAGCTATGAACTTACCGAGTTTCATTGAAATCGCTCCAGCCGTTTAGGTTTATTAGGGGGAGACACACACACACCTCACACACACACACACACACACACACGCGGACAAAAGGTGATCTCATAAGCCTATTTTTTCAAAATTGAAAATAGGCTAAAAAACAAATCGATGGCCTCTGTCAGAACTGTGTTGCCTCGAGACCACCGTTTTTGAGAGACATTTACAACCAAAATATTGCTAGTGCCCAATTTCGTTAGAGATTATAAATGTTTCAAAAAAAATTCTAATCCTAAAGTACGGATGTTTGTTGGCTTTCTAACTTTTATCATCATAATCATCATTTATTGCATTTAACAGGCCATTAAGGCCCAGGGCAAAAACAAGAGAATAAAAACTACTGTAAAATAAAAATGAACACAAGTATTAATTACAACAAGGGGGACTAAATCTTGTGCACAAGTATTGGTCACAGATGTTCTTCCACCTTCCCCGGTCCCTTGCATCTTCCACTATTGCTGTTCCTTGAGTCATTATCGTCCGATCCTTCCATCTTGTTCTAGGGTAGCCTCTCCGGCGGTGAGATTGCATTTTCTAGTTCACTTTTAGCATTAGAGAGCGATACGACTTCTTGAATGGCTGTTCTGACGAAACACGACTGCACCAAGGGCTGTGGTTAGTCAGCGTAGTAATAGAGTGGAACCTATCAGCGATGTCGTTCCAGGTTTGAACAAAATATGTAGAACTCCCACTGTTTTTACTTCTTATTTTCTTGGTACCTTATATTGTAATGCGCCTTGCAATAGTTGCATGATCATTGTTCCTAGGCCATAAGTGTTTCCGTAACTGCGGTGAATGGCAAGCTCATGTTTCGTCTCTGTGGTTTCCATTCATGCCTTGCAGGCCGTCGGAAATAAAATATTTTGAGCCACCTCCCATGTGCATACAATTCTTGATCGGGAGTGGATGATAATCTACTTCCGCATTCGTACAGAGTAAATGAGCTAATCGATGAGAAACATTCTGATAATGATTCTTCTTGACTTAAGAAGATACGGAAACACTTATGGCCTATGATAAATGATCATGCAACTATTGCTCGGCGCATTACAACTTAGGCTATACGGGTACGTAGGAAATAGGAAGTTAAAACCGTGGGAGTTCTACATATTTTGTTTCAAACCTGGAACGACATCGCTGATCGGTGACTCAGAAGATTAACCTCCACCAGGGCTAGAAGGATGCAGATTGCTGATGCCGCCAACGAGGAACTCCAATCCGCTTCCCGTCAACCAATCAACGGCGTCCAGCGTCAGGTTGTAACCGACGATTTCCCTCCATTAATTCTTTCTACCTCTACATCCCATCCGCCATTGACAACCTGTACGGTTACAGTCTCTTCAAACCCCTCCCCTCCTATAAGTACTGTTCCCTACTCCACAATAGCGGCCAACACATCTCCAACTACTCAACCTACTCTTTCAAACCAATCTCCAATTTATCATGTCTCTCCACCAATCACTCCTGAACCTTCACAATCTGTACCGGATTTTCATGTGTCTCCATACAGCACTCCATCATCACAATTCCATTTCCGTCAGCTCAACTTTTGTCCTCTACAAATTCCATGGCCACTCCTCAAACGCTAGCTTACAACTATCTCGGACATACCTACCATCTCCCTTCGTCCAATCCCCAATATTCCCCTCAATCCCATCCTCAACCATATCCTCAACCCTATCCTCAGCCACATCTTCAGCCCCATCCTCAACCCTATCCTCAGCCTACAATTAACACCTCATCTCGATCATCGTTTCAACCCTCTTCTGCCATCAACCAACCCATCCCCTCAACTACTTTTTCTTCTACCCCTACAAATGAATCCATCTTTACTTACCGTCTATTTAACTTCACGGAGCCGCGACTTGAACCGCGCCGTATCTCCGCCATTCTCCGTACCTTCCTACCTGCTAGTTCCATTACCCAAATCATCCCCCAACCTCATAGTATCATCTTGAAAACTAAAGGTGATGCCAGGGAGGTTTTAATTCATAAGATGGGCTTAGCTCGCTTAGGCGAGCCATGGAACCTCTCCCTACCCTCTCTTCGCCGTGAACTTCTATCAGTTGTGATTCGTGGAGTTGATTCCTCCTACACAAATCAAGAAATCCACCAGGAACTCACCTACCATCTTCTCAACATCCATAAAGTACTGCGCATAAATAGCGAACGTGGCCCTACTACCCTGGTGCGTGTTCTCTCAACAGACCGTGCTTCTATAGACAAACTACTAGCTGAAGGCGTATTTCTATACTTGCAACAGCACCGAGTGGAACCATCCGGAACTTCCACCCCAGTACCTCTCCGATGTAACCGGTGCCAAACTTACAATTCGCATTCAACTGATCAGCGTCAGCCCATCTGTGCAAATTGTAGTCAAGCTCATCCCACTCGCAGCTGCCCCAACCCCTCACTCCCACCTAAATGCACTCAGTGCCAGGGTTCCCTCCCAGCCTACTCTCCCCAATGCCCAAACTGCCCAACAGTTGACGTATCAAAGCCTCAATGTATCGCCTCTATCCGCACCATAGATTCCATCACACCCCCACAATCATCCGTCTCCCCTGCTCCTCCTTCTATTGAAGACATGATTCGCTTCACAGCAATCTGTCTTCAAAATCTATTACCCTTTGACCGCCCCCGGGTGCTGGAAATACTACACTTTACTGCCCGGACAACTGTTGGCCTTAATAGGCAAGCCACCACCGCGGGCCAAAAGGTCCACTTCCATTTCAGGCCAATGGAAATATAATTATGACTAATATATTGGGAAATGGATTGTGTTCCGTACACGTGCTCTACTTCAACATTCGTTCCCTGAAATCCAACCGCCATTTCCTAGACATTTTACTTCAGCTCTACACTCCTGCTATCTTCCTCTTCAATGAAACATTCCTCAATCCTCGACTCCATTCTGTATTTCCAAATTACACATTATGTCGTGCCGATCGCCCTCATGAAACCAGAGGGGGAGAAGCCATTGGCGTTCATTAATTATCCCCTTCATGTCTACTTCAACCTCAACGCTTTCTCCATGTTCCTGAGTTTCTCACTGTCATGGTGCATCTCCCATCTAGCCCTGTCATTTTCTCCACTGCGTACAGTCCACCTCGTTTTCAACCTCCCATAGATTACATTAACTTTCGAGATTCCACATTCAAACACTACATTTATGCTGGAGATATTAATATAAACTCTTTATATGCCCATGACAGGGACCTCCTACAGGATTTCTTGGACACCATGAATGGTGAACGTGTGGCTATAACCCCTCACACAATCGTGCGAACGCTTTAGTATCCTCTTCTCTATTCCGCAACACGTCAATCAAACTACTCGGCCTCACCGGTAGTGACCATCAACCCTTCCTCATTACAATTCCCTCACTTAACTTTCATCAACGCTCACCTTCGTGAGAAGGCCTACCCCTGCTGTATTACAGAACTCCTTGCTACTGCCATAATCCCACAGATCAGCATTGTTATCTTTACTAGAGACATCTACAGTATATCTGTCTCAGCTCAACGCCACATTCCCGAAACTAAAGTCACTCCAAGCAAGCCGCCTATTCCAAACAAAGTACTCCAACTTCTTAACCTATCACGGAGCTACTATAGGGCCTAATGCCAGACTAATGACCCAGACTTACTTACGAGACAATACCAACGACATGTTCGGTCCTATCTTAAAGCTATCAAGAAAAGAGAAATGGACTGACGCTTGGTCCAATCTATCTAAGGAATCCAAAGCTCGGCCTTTCTGGAAAACATTTAAGTCTCTTACTGGGCAAAATACCAAGGAATGCCTTTATCCCATTCACTGACCAAGACGAGCTGAGACTTTTGCTGACTACTTTACTAAAGTCTACACTGATCAACCTAATACTCGACACAATTACTCAGACCACAGAACCATGAGCACACAAACTAATCCAAAACTTCCTCACTGATCCCCAGTTTTGACCATCTTCCAACTTTAGATCCCGAATCACCACTGAACCAACCCATTAGTTCTGAAGACATACGATTCCAGCTAGCTAGGAAACGAAATACGGCCCCTGGGGCAGATAAGGTGTTCTACTCTCATATCAAGCAAGAGTCGCCCATCTTCTTACTTAACCTAGCCATCATCTACACTTTTATTCTCCATACTGGTAGCTTCCCCTCTCATTGGAAGACAGCTAAAATAATTATCTTCCCTAAAGTAGGCAAACCTCCTTCCCTACTTTCCTCCTATCAACTGATAAGCTCCCTCTCTGTTCTCTCTAAATTGTTTGAAGCTATTATCGCCTGTCACCTCTACAATTTCCTTAACTCCCAACACATCTTCCCCCCAATCCAAGCAGGCTTTCGACCAAAATTCTCTACACAATCCCAGCTTTTCCGTACGACTAAATAGGAACTATCCCGGCATCTTGCTGGAGTAGAAGTGTGAAACTACGAAAAAACACTTCCAGGTTAGTTGTGGTGGGATTCCAACTCTCCTCTTCTCAGATTTGCCACAAGAAACTGGGTGCACCCAATTCCATCCATTAGACCAGAACTAAATTTCTTGGCAGAGCCGGGAATCGTACCCGGACCACCAGGGCAACAGCCGAGTATGCTAGCCACTACATCAGGAGGTGGACGTGTCATCCCATATATTTAGCTGTGAGTGGAACCCATCCCACAACTTGACGCCTGTACCATTAGGCTGCTGTAGCCTGTAGCTGTGAACTTGCGCTAGGTACCACACCGGCTTTTACATGGAATATAATTAGTAGGAAACCACAACTTAAGACTTCTGAGGCAGGAATCTCTTTTCAGTTGTCCTCTCGAGGCGGAGAAACCCCTAGCTAATCTTTGGTGGTTGGTTGGTTGGTTCCTCTGTTTAGGGGCTGCGACAACGCGGTCATGTAGCCCCGTGTACTTTGGGTGTGTGTAGAATCTGTATGATAACTGGTGTTAATTGTGATGACTGTATTAGTGTGTGTTATCTGTTTTTTAATTCAAGTAAGGACTGCAGACTTTGAATTTTTCAAATAGTTCCTACTTTTGTCGCCAAATGCCACCGTCAACGACTACTAGTTCAGAAGTTAGCTACTAGACGCCACCGCAGTCGGCTCCTGGCAACGAACGTAGGAACCTAAGATCGTTGTTTACATTCTTAACCTATATAATTTAGCTTCACACAGGTGTAATTAGTGGAAGGTTCTTTAACATGTCATAAATCTATGACATGGGACCGCCAGCTTTACTTCCCCTCCAAAGGAAGGCATACTGAGGAATTTTTAACGCTCTTAAAAAAATCCGACGACTTCGGCCGGGTTTGAACCCGCGATCTTGGGCATAGAAGCTCAGCATGCTACCAACTACGCCACCGAACCCGCTTAACTAATCATTGAGACTAGAAACGAATTTCTTGATAAGAGTCAGGACTTGTAATCGGGATCGTTGGGACAGGTGTCTTGCACCTCAAGAAGGAGAATAGAATGTGTGTTGAATGAACAGCGGGTCAGAATCCTAGTCACGTAATCTCTACTTAGTATAAAACAGAGACCCCGATGTTCCGGGTAATCTTGAGAACCACTGGATGGATTTTGATGTAGTTTTCACCATTCTGTAAAGGTTTTCTCGAGGAAGGTTTTTGTAGAAAATAATGTATTTATCGCCAAAAGAAGCCAAGCAGTAACTATTTCAGTGAATCTAGTTTTAAAAAAAACTACAGTCCGTGCGCACTTTAAGCTTACGCTGGGTAAACCGTTCAAAATATCTATATACTATGAGTGTAAGAATTGTTCAGCATGAAAAGTTCTACAAAAGAGTCTGTGACAGCATATCTCTATCTTCAATACATCGCCCACTCTAAGTGTTTTTACGTTTTCATTTCTTTCAACAATCTCCATTCAATTACTAACTTCGGAGACTGTTTTCGGGCTAGGTAGCGAGCGAGCCTATCATCCCAGTTTCAGCTTTCACTCCGCAGAATACACAGTCAAGTTTAGATTCGTCGGAAGTGTTTCCTGCACCTCGCCATACTTAAATTACGTCTGACAAGTATTCGTTTCCGGAGGCCCCGGGTTCCATTCCCGGCTCTGTCAGGCATTTTAGAAACTGACGTGAGGGCTGGAACGGGGTGCCCTCAGTCTCGTGAGGACAATTGAGTAGCTGTCTGACAGTGAGGCAGCACCCCGGCACGAAAACCAAGATTAACCGCCTAGGGGACCCGACGCGCTGACCACGCGTCACCCCAATATCTGCAGGCCAAATGCCTGGGCAGCGGTCGCTTGGTAGTCTAGGCCCTTCATGGGCTGTAGTGCCAGGGGTTGTTATTATTATTATTATTATTATTATTATTATTATTGTTATTATTATTATTATTATTATTATTATTATTATTATTATTATTATTATTATTATTATTATTATTAAGAATTCGTTGCACATGCTATCTTCATGATACTCGTAATATAATTAACAGTCCAGTCATTGATTTTAACCCATCATGCCGAGACGGAATACGGTTACAGATCGTGGTTCACTGAAATCGAAAAAAATACGCCTTTTAAGCTTACCCTGGGTAAACCGTTAAAGATACCGGGCGAAGCCGGGGTGGGTTGCTAATAATCTCTAAAACACAGTCAAGATCGTCAGAGGGTAAATATTGTCTCTCAGTTCGTTCTAATCCTTTTCAAGTTCCTTCGATGTCTACATTTAGCGAGGTTTATACAATAGCGTGCCAAGTTCTGTGAGAACGTCACTACAACCAAACAATGCCTCCAGCGTGTATATTTTCTCAAGTGTACGTTCATTTCCGTCCGACCAACCGGCGTCGACATTAAACTACTAACTTATCAACCTCTTCATTCAACGATGTTTTCTCCCTTGTCTTCTCGTTTCCTTAGGGGCTTGGGACGTAGTATCCGTCTGCCTCGTGCACTTGTTGTTATACGTAGTTACTTTTAGGGGCTGGGACATCGCGATCACATATCCGCGTGTATTTTTGGGTTAGAGGGGAATTTGTGTGATAACCTGTGTTATTGTGTTGGCTGTACTAGAGTGTGTATTTGTAAATCTGTCATCGTGGTTTTGTAGCTCCGTGAATTTGGGTGAGAGCGAAATGTGTCTGACAACCTGTATGATTGTTATGACTGAATTAGTGTGTGTAATTGTAATTCAGATGAGGATTGGGAAGGAGGCGGTCGTGGCGTTTAGTTAGGAAGCAGAAGTGGGGAGGGGTAAACAATGGAAAACAACTAGCAGGATGGCTGAGGTGGGAATCGAACCAACCTCTCTTCAGTTTTGCCTCACGAGGCTGAGTGTACCCTGTTCCAGCTATTATACCAGAATTAAAATTCCTTGGCACAATCGGGAATCGAACCCGGAACTCCGGGACGACAGCCAAGAAGGCTAGCTGCTTCACCACGAATTCTGTAGTATGTGAACTTGTTACGTGTGTGTTGGACTACCTGTAATATTGTTGTGTTTCAATCTACCGTTCCGCCTCGTTGCGTAGTGGCAAGCATTTTTGGTTGTCACTGCGTAGGCCCGGGTTCGATTTCCGGCTCTGCCATGAAATGTAATTCTGGTCTGAGAGCTGGAACTGGATACACTCATCCTCATGAGGTAAAACTAAGAAGAGGCGGGTTCGATTACTAACTCAGCTATTCTGGAAGTGGTTTTCCGTGTTTTCCTACTTCTACTCCAGGCAAATACCGGGATGGTTCCTAACTTACGACCATGGCCACCTCCTTCCCAATCCTCATCTGAATTACAATTACGCACACTAATACAGCCATCACAATAACACAGTTTATCAGACAAATTTCACTCTCGCCCAAATACACGGGGCTACATGACAATGATGTCACAAAGCCCCTGAAGAATCAACAACAACGTTCTACCGTTGATTAAATTTGTAAATAATTGGAGAAAAGGAATGGAATGAAAGGAAACTACTGTTGTCCTTGAGAGAGGCACCTTTAACTTCAAAACAATGGCTGCGAATCTACCTTGTGACGTATTGACTAGTATTTTTGGCTGTGACAGTGGAGGTCCGGGCTTGATTCCCAGCTCTGCCTAGAAATGTAATACTGGTCTAAGGGCTGGAACTGAATCGGGAGTTAACCCCTGTTACAAATCTGTCTGATAGTCTGAAAATACACAGCCTGCTTCCAGTCGACGGACTGGATCAGGGAATGGAATGAATGAAGCCCCCATCTAGCGACGAGGATATGAACTGTGCCGGCTGCCGAAGTCTGTCGCACACCCCTGGGGAAATGATTAAATGAATGACAGGTGAAATGAAATCATAGTGGAGGGTGTTACTGGAATGAAATTGTGACAGGGAAAACCGGAGTACCCGGAGAATAACCTGTCTGCCTCCGCTTTGTCCAGCACAAATCTCACATGGAGTGACCGGGATTTGAACCACGGTCCCAGCGGTGAGAGGCCGGCGTGCTGTCGCCTTAGTCACGGAGTCTCCGTGTAATTGGAATTGGGGCTAGAATTTGGGTAGGAGGCGAACGTGACCTTCACTGAAGAACCATCCCGGCATTTGTATGGAGTAGATGTGTGAAACAACGGAAAACCACTTCTAGGATGGCTGAGGTAGGAATCGAACTCACTTCTTAGTTCTGCCTCACGTGGCTAAGTGAACCTCATTCCAGTCCTCGCACCTGAATTAAATTTCTTGTCAGATTCGGGGACTGAACCTGGACCTCCAAGGCGATAAGGATAGTCACCACGTCACGAGGTGATAATGTAACTGAGGCTGTTCCACTGTCCGACTGGGAGCGCATAATATTGAAGCACCAGCACGTTTCTGACCGTATCGATCGGTCATGTTTGACTAACTTTTCACCGTGACACAGTAAAGTTGTCTTCATAAGAATATTTTCTGTACAACACAAACGCATCTCCCTAACTTAATGCCATTAATGACCAAGCCAAGCAGTTTTAATCGGCTTGAAAAACTCAAAATATTATGTGCTGATCACTGTCATTAAAATGTAATGTGTACTCTTTTAATAGACATTGCCTGCAGCCTATGTAAATATGGATTATCTGAAATTTGATTACCGATGCAAATTACTGCTATCATGTGATATTAATAACCCCAATCTAGACCAAGGGTACACCTGGTCACTTCGTAATTATTAACGAAGTGGTGTGCGGCCAGGAACTGATAACGACTGATGTATTGGGTAAGAGTTTAGAGACGAAATCCCTCCAATTACTGGAAGATGTTATCTCCTCAAGTTACTTGCTTCTGTTGTTGGTGATGCCAATGAAGATGTAAGAGGGAGAAGATAATTAGACATAACTTTTTGAAGATCTCCAATAAACTCATAATGATGATGATTATTATTATTATTTATTACTATATTATTACCGACAGCGGTAGCTACGCTCGCTAACACGCAGCGCAAGGCCATGGAGCCAAGCTCTCTGTGGACTCAGTAGACGTGGGTTCAAGCCCCACCGTCGGCCGTCCTTGAAATGGTTTTCCGTAGTTTCTCCATCTTCAACTCCAGGCGAATGCTGGGACGGTACCTTCTAATAGGCCACGGTCACTTCCTTCCACATCCTTACCCAGTTTCATTCAACTTCATTCATTTCATTTCTCATTAACTCCTCTCACGAGGTTGGCGTTAGGTTGGGCATGCGGCCGTAAAAACAATCCGCCACATAGACTTGAGTTATGGATAGTGACGGAACTATAAGGCCATCTGCCCCTCGTGTAGACTTCCATCGCATCTCATCCCCGACGCCGTTGAGAACGGGAATAATAAGGTGTAGACATAGGCCTAGAATACATACATAGTGTTACGGCTGTGAGTTCGTTTCATCGCTCGCCGCATGAGTCACAACTGCCCCAGGGCTGGGCTGCTCGGACTCAGTGTATTGCGTGCGCCTTATGCAACAGGACTACTAGGACAAGGATGGTCCAGAATATATGTGACTGAGCCAGTGAAGTAAGCCTCGAGAAGCCGTGAACCCTGGATGGGTCTAGAAGCATTTATTGAGTCACCGGCCTGCTATATAAGAGCGACCTCTCAACCAGTGTTGTCGTGTTTTTATGAGCTAGTGCGAGCGTTTATCCTGAGCGACTTGGTGACTTGCGAAACCTCTAGTGAAGCTGATTCTCTTGACAGCGAGGAAGTGAGAAGCCTATAGAGGAACTGTGTCTTGAACGAGTGTGTTTTTTCCAGTGCGACAGAAGTGATTGTGGTGCATTGTGAAACAGTGTGTAGTACGGCGACAGGCTGAGTGCAGATATTTCCAGCCAACGCACGGGGCCACCTCATTACGAGGGATTAACTTCTGCGGCTTACTGACAAGTGAAAGGGGAAGTGTTCTCGCCGTGAGGAAACTGGAGTAAGGTAATAATTGCTTGTATTTACTGATGAGTGCTGTATCTTTCTGGCCGCAATAAAGTTAATTATTTCATGTAAAGGAACAATCTGTGTTGTGCTTCAACCCACCGTAATCCAGTTAACAAAAAGTGCCACTAGGGGGGTGGCACGTAACAACTGGTGTCAGAAGTGGGATTACGAACTCAAGCACAAGCACAACACCTGGCGGTCCTGGTTTCAAAACCCGAGCAGGTCATTTTCTCTACTTTTCCTGTGAGTGCATGCCCTTTACAAGACAAACAACTAAAATGGAGGCGCAATTGGCAGCATTGCTAGAAAAGTTAAGTGGCATGGAAGACGGCCAGAAGAAATTCGTCAAGGACCTGAAGGATGACCTGAAGAAGATGGGAGACGGCCAGAAGAAGATGGAGGACGGCCAGAAGAAGTTAGCCGAGGACCTAACTGCTAAATTAGAAGATGGCCAGAAGAATTTAACCAAGAAGATAGAGGACGGCCAGAAGAAGATGAAAGACGGGCAGAATAAGTTAGCACAGGACCTGAAGAAATTAGAACTGGGTCTGCGTGAGGAAGTCACGGCAGTGGAAAAGAAGTTCGACGCCTTACAAGTGGAAGTTGCCGAGCTGCGCCAACGCCCGCTGATGGGGTGGAGGAGAAATTCAACGCCTTACAAAAGGAAGTTGCCGAGCTGCGCCAACGCCCACTGACGGGGGTGGAAGAGAAATTCAACGCTTTACAAAAGGAAATTGCTGAGCTGAGCCAACGCCCGCCGATGGTGGTGGAGGAGAAATTCAACGCTCTACAAGAGGAAGTTGCCCGCCCACCGTTGCACCGGGAATATCAGGAACGGGACATAGCAGAGTGACGCCCCCAACCTTCGACGGAAAGGTCACGTGGAGCACCTACTTACGTCAGTTCGAGGCGGCCTGTTCCATAAATAATTGGAACAACACAGAAAAGGCTACAGCTCTCATTGTAGCGCTGAGAGGTGACGCCCTTAACGTCCTTCAGGCCATCCCGACTGGATCCCAGGACTACGCTTCACTGATCGCCCATATGGAGTCCCGATATGGAGATAGCCATCTTCAGCAGGCCTACAAGATGCAGCTCCGGACCCGGGCACAGAAGAACGCGGAAACCCTGCAGGAGTTCGAGATGGACATCGCACGCCTCGTAAGGCTCGCCTATCCAACAGCGCCGGCCGACTTTCTGGAACAGATTGCGACGCAGATCTTCACCGACGGGCTACGGGACTCGGACACTCAACAGGCGCTGCGACTCGCGCGCAATAAGACCCTGGCAGATGCGCTGAGCCACGCACTTGAATTCGAGACGGCAAAACAGGCATCTAGAATGCACGCGCGGGGGCGTCAAGTGGACGTCGACGAACCAGCAAAAACCAACGAGACCAAGCCCCTGGCCGACGAATTGATGGAGGCGCTAGGCCGGTTCTTCAAGAGTCGCAGTACCACCAACAAAAACGTAGCCGAAGGACTTCCGGAGAGGCGGCCCGGAAGAGGACTACCGACCTGCTGGACCTGCCGTAAGAGAGGCCACCTGAGCGGTGATCGCCGCCGCCAAGGGTTTCCGTCGGGACAGTCAGTCGTAGGGAAACCGCGCGGCCCAGGAAAGCAAGTATCAGCCAGCCTTGGGGGGCAAAGGTTGGCTTGTGACAGTCGTCAAGCCCCGGCAGTCCAAGTGCGTGTGACGAAGTTACGGAGGGACAATAGCAGACTGATGGTCGACGGAGTCGTCAACGGAGTGAGCTGGCCCATGCTAATCGACACGGGAGCATCGAGGACCATCGTCAGCCCCACCGTGATCCCGAAGTGGAGAGTGCAACCCACACAAAGGAACCTCCAGCTAATAACCGCGACCGGAGAGACCGCACCGGTACATGGCAAGCATCACTGGAGTTCGTCATTGGTCGACGGGCGATAAAGCATCCAGTGCTTGTGGCTGACGTATCAAATGAAGTGATCATCGGACTGGACTTCCTGGACCAGAACAACATCATCTTGGATCTGAGTACCAACACTCTGTAATTCGGAAGTGAGGAACTTGCTTTGCAACCAGCACACGAGGCCGTCGCCGCACGACGAGTAAGGCTGAGAGAGGACGTCATCGTTCCCGCCAGGACGGAAGTCTGCGCTGCCGTAATTGTCGACGGAACAGCTGAGGGAGTGGCGGCTGTCATCGAGCCAAAATATGAGGATATCCAGACAAAAGGATTGCTAGTTGCCAAGACTCTCATCAACACGACGTCTCGGCCGTACGTCCGCCTGTCCAACCTGAACGACTACGATGTTACGGTTCACCGGGACACCAACCTAGGAGTCTGCGAGCCCGTTACCTGGATTGCCCGCATCACTGACACGACGGACGGACACCTGCAGACGGACAACCTAAGAAGACGCGCCCTGCCAGAAGAACTACAGAAGCTGTACCAAGGATCCTAGGACCATTTAGACGAGGAACAATCACGCCAACTTCGGGACCTGCTACACGAATTCCAGGATGTCTTCTCCGTGGGGAGCAAATACTTCGGCAGGACAAGCTTGGTCCAGCACAGAATCGGCGTTGGGGACAGCGCACCGATTAGGGCCCCATTCCGACGTGTCCCACTCGCCAAGCAAGCCGATGTCGACCGGATGGTAGAAGAGATGAAGGAGCAAGGAGTGATAGAGCCATCACATAGTCCTTGGAGTTCTCCGGTCGTGCTAGTGAAGAAGAAAGACGGTTCCACCAGGTTCTGCGTGGATTACAGGCGGGTGAATGACGTCACCAAGAAAGACAGCAACCCTCTAACCCGGATCAACGACACCCTGGACACCATATCAGGGTCAAGATGTTTCTCCACCTTGGATTTGAAGAGTGGCTACTGGCAGGTGGAGGTCCACCCTAAGGACCGCGAGAACACTGCGTTCTCTGTGGGCAGCGGGCTCTGGCAGTTCACCGTCATGCCATTCGGTCTGTGCAACGCCCCTGCGACCTTCGAAAGGCTAATGGAGTCCATTCTGAGGGGACTACATTGGAAGCCCTGCCTGGTCTACCTAGACGACGTAATCGTTCTAGGAAGAAGCTTCGAGGAGCACTACAGCAACCTGAAGGAGATCTTGATGAAGCTACGGGCTGCCCAGCTGAAGTTGAGCCCCAAGAAGTGTCAGCTCTTCCAGAAGCAGGTCCAGTACCTTGGGCATATCGTCTCCGAGGAAGGGGTGCGCACCGACCCAGAGAAGACCGCAGCTGTGAGGGAGTGGCCAGTTCCGAAGGACAAGTCCCAACTACGAAGCTTCCTGGGACTCTGCACTTATTACCGTCGCTTCATGAGAGGATTCGCCGACATCGCCAAACCTTAACATCGACTGACTGAGAAGGACCAACTCTTCACGTGGACAGCAGAATGCCACAGTGCCTTCGAACAACTCAAGCAGGCTCTGTGCACCGCGCCTATTCTGGTCTACCCCAGACCTGGAACAAGGTTCATCGTCGATACCGATGCCAGCGACTTTGGCATAGTGGGGATCCTGTCTCAAGTAGTGGACGGCGAGGAAAGAGTAGTGGCCTACTTCAGCAAGGCCTTGTCAAAGCCAGAAAGGAACTACTGCGTCACCAGGAAGGAGCTGCTCGCCATCGTGTAGACCATTGAACACTTCCACAAGTACCTGTACGGGCAAGAATTTCTCATCAGGACCGACCATGCATCCCTGCGGTGGCTCCTGAACTTCAAGCCGCCCGAGGGTCAACTCGCGCGGTGGTTAGAGAGGCTTCAACAGTACAACTTTCAGATTCAGCACAGGAAAGGCCAACTGCATTCTAACGCCGACGCCCTGTCACGAAGACCGTGCCCCGAAGACTGCACCTTCTGTGCCCGAAGGGAGGAGAACACCGGGATACAGTGCCGAAGGACTACCGTGGAACATCAAGGGAGCTGGAGCCGCGAATCTTTCACGCGGGCACAAGCAGAATATGATGACCTGGGACTGATAGCCTAATGGAAGAGGGCCTGTGTCCCCAGACCCGGGTGGAACATTGTGAGTGACTGCAGCCCAAAATATAAGTCCTACTGGGCGCAGTGGGACTCGCTGGTTGTGAGGGATGGCCTCATATGCCGTACCTGGGATAGCACCGACGGGAAGACATCTCGGGAACAAGTCGTCGTTCCAAAGGCTATGACGGAGGAAGTCCTGAAGGAAGTCCATGGAGGATCATCTGGTGGACACCTAGGGATAAACAAGACCCTGGAGAAGCTGGTTCTACTGGATCGGATGCCGAACTGACGTGGAGAACCACTGCGCGAGGTGCCACGATTGCGCAGCCAGCAAGGGCCCAGGACGAAGACGACGGGGTCCACTGAAGACCTACAACGTGGGCGGCCCCATGGAGAGATTGGCCATCGATGTTGCTGGGCCATTCCCGTTAAGCGAGGCAGGGAACCGCTACATATTGGTCGTCAGCGACTACTTCACCAAATGGCCGGAGGTGTATGCGCTCCCTAACCAAGAAGGCGCGACGATCGCAGAGACCCTGGTGAAGGAATTCGTCAGCCGGTATGGAGTACCCCTGGAGCTGCACTCCGACCAAGGGAGGAACTTCGAGTCGCAAGTGTTCCAGAACCTATGCCAGCTGCTGGGAATCCGGAAGACAAGGACGACGCCGCTACACCCTCAGTCCGACGGGATGGTAGAGCGATTCAATCGCACCATCGAGAACCATCTCCGAATAGTCGTCAGCGAGCACCAGAGGGATTGGGACAGACATCTTCCTCTATTTCTCCCGGCCTACCGCGCCGCCGTGCATGAAGCCACCGGGTGCACACCAGCCCGGGCCATGTTTGGGAGGGAACTCCGTCTACCAGTCGACCTTGCCTTCGGCCGACCTGGGAATGGTCCGGTCGCGGTAAGCCAGTATTGTCAAGAACTGGTCGACCAACTGGAGGACGTGCACGCGTTCGCGGGGAGGAAACTGCGGATCGAGACTGACCGAATGAAGACCCGATACGACCAGCAGACGGATGCCGGCGGATTCCACGAGGACGACCTGGTCTGGCTCTTCAACCCATTACGGAAGAAAGGCCTGTCACCCAAACTGCAGAAGTCCTTGGAGGGCCCGTACCGAGTCGTGAAACGGATCAACGATGTCGTCTACAGGATCCAGCGGAGCCCGAGGGCGAAGATGAAGATCGTGCATCGAGATCGCCTGGCAGCCTACGGAGGGACAGAGACGGACCAATGATTGATCGGGACGATCAGCCTTTTAGGAAGGGGGTGGTGTTACGGCTGTGAGTTCGTTTCATCGCTCGCCGCATGAGTCACAACTGCCCCAGGGCTGGGCTGCTCGGCCTCAGTGTATTGCGTGCGCCTTATGCAACAGGACTACTAGGACAACGATGGTCCAGAATATTCGTGACTGAGCCAGTGAAGGAAGCCTCGAGAAGCCGTGAACCCTGGATGGGCCTAGAAGCATTTATTGAGTCACCGGCCTGCTATATAAGAGTGACCTCTCAACCAGTGTTGTCGTGTTTTTATGAGCTAGTGCGAGCGTTTATCCTGAGCGGCAGAAGTGTGGTGACTTGCGAAACCCCTAGTGAAGCTGATTCTCTTGACAGCGAGGAAGTGAGAAGCCTACAGAGGAACTGTGTCTTTAACGAGTGTGTTTTTTTCCAGTGCGACAGAAGTGATTGTGGTGCATTGTGAAACAGTGTGTAGTACGGTGACAGGCTGAGTGCAGATATTTCCAGCCAACGCACGGGGCCACCTCATTACGAGGGATTAACTTCTGCGGCTTACTGACAAGTGAAAGGGGAAGTGTTCTCGCCGTGAGGAAACTGGAGTAAGGTAATAGTTGCTTGTATTTACTGATGAGTGCTGTATCTTTCTGGCCGCAATAAAGTTAATTATTTCATTTAAAGGAACAATCTGTGTTGTGCTTCAACCCACCGTAATCCAGTTAACAAAAAGTGCCACTAGGGGGGTGGCATGTAACAATAGTATTTATTATTAGTGATTTAAGCCCACTAAGGAGCGCTTATTACTAGTGCTTCTGGGATGCTTTCTTTGTTCTACAATATCTCCTCAGTCCAGCCAATAACTTGCCCTTCCTCTCCTGATATATTGCATTATACATGGGTTGGTTTTTTAGTTTTGGCACTTTAATTATAGCTGGATTAATAACTCACTTAGATGGTTCCAAGTTTCACAGGCCCTCGATGTAGTCACCACCGTTGCGTACAACATGTTCCCAGCGATGCGGAAGTCGTTGGATCCCGTTGGTACTGCCCAATCTATTGATGGAACGAAGAGAGCGCTCGACAGCCTGCTTAACGTCTTCAATGGTACGGAAGCACTGCCATACCGTTCCCCGACGGCAAAACGGTAATGCGGCGTACTATTGTTCGTTTCTGCAGGACCATCTCCGAGGAGCTCTGAGAAGGAAACGGCGCCACCACATGTTTACACCGCCCATCGTTCTTCATGACAATGCTAGGGCACACACAGCAGGCGTTGTGTCGGCATTGTTGGATCGCTGGGGCTGGGAGGTCCTCTATCACCCCCCATATTCTCCCGACATCAGTCCCTGCGACTATGATCTCATCTCGAAGACGAAGATGACAATGCGCGGGGAGCAGGCTGCCGAGCGCTCTCTTCGTACCATCAATAGATTGGGCAGTGCCAACGGGATCCAACGACTTCCACATCGCTGGGAACACGTTGTACGCAACGGTGGGGACTACATCGAGGGCCTGTGAAACTTGGAACCATCTAAGTGAGTTATTAATCCAGTTATAACTAAGGTGCCTAAAGTAAAAAAAACAACCTATGTATTATTTTATTTTTATTTTTTTAAAATCGTTATGTGCAACTACGGAGCGCGCTTAAACTTATTTTGCACAATGTTCCTTCTTCTTTTCTTCCCAATATCTCTTCATTCCTTCAATATGTTCCTTATATTATTATACTAGCAACCCGACCCGGCTTCGCCTGGGAACAGTGTTATGCATGCATTACATAATAAGCGTTTTTTTTATGTCAATGAACAACGACCAATATCCGTTTTACGTCTCGGCATGATGGTTTAAAATCACTGACTGGACTATTAATTATATTATCATGGAGATGCATGCGCAAAAAAAATCTTGTCAGACGTAATTTAAGAATGGCGAGGTGCATGAAACACAAATCCCCCTTCCGTTCAATCTTAACTTGACTGTGAATTTTGCGGAACGAAAAGTTCACAGGCGAAATGAGAGTTGCCCTTCCAGGGAATGGCGAGGTGAATGAAACTCAAATCCCCCTTCCGTCCAATCTTAACTTGACTGTGTTTCACAGGCGAAATGAAGAAAACCCGAGTTGCACTTCCAGGAAAACTCCAAACACAACCACCCTTCTCAGAAGTCTTAACTCAACACGAGTGGACCGTTTGCTGCTGGCTGTATCTGGGGCAATAGGTTCGCCCGCTAGCTAGGCTGTAACAGGGATGATAGACTCGCCCTTAGCTAGCTCGTAAACTGTCGCCTCAGTAGTTGAATGGACATGGTTAGAAGAAATTAAAAAGTAAAAACACTTGTAGAGGGCGATGTATTGAAGACAGACATATGCTCTCGCGGACGTTTATGTAGAACTATTCATGCTGAACAATTCTTACACTCATAGTATTTAGATATTTTTGACGGTTTGCCCAGCGTAAGCTTACAAACCGCTCGGACGCCAGGGTTTTTTTTTCGACTTTTCCACTGAAATCGTTACTGCTCGGCTTCCTTTGATCATATATAAATTATTTTCTACAGAAGTCATTCTCCAGAGATCCTTTACAGAATGGTGAAAACCGCATCAAAATCCATCCAGTGGGTCTCGAGTTTACCCGTAATATCCAAGAATCAGGGACTTTGTGTTTTATACTAAATAGAGATTATTATTATTATTATTATTATTATTATTATTATTATTATTATTATTATTATTATTATTATTATTATAGTTTATTGTTTGACAATATTATCACGGCAAATACCGGCTACATTAACTGTTACAGCCTGGTTCGGCCTTAGCAAGGAACCATCTGTACTGAGATAATTACGATTACACTGTTCAGAGACTTCACATCCATGTCGTGCCCGCATTCTTCACGAGTCTGCTTCATTTGTAGGATGAGCTAAATTCCCATCTGGATCATCGAGCTTTGCTGAGCATTCGGTCAGGGCATTGTCACCAAGGAACTTCCTAACAATATGGCATGTGTTTAACAGAACTGCCTTCTGAAGTTCAATATATATCTGCGGGTGCAGATTCAATATTGATAGACTACTATGGAGAGTTTTCGGTATAACACCAGTACACGATACAATTATTGGGATGGTAGTCACCGAATCAAGTTTCCACATCTGCTTTACCTCAATTGCCAGCTTTGTGTACTTAGATATTTTAGTAGCAGCTGTTGTTTGGATGTTTTGAGTGTTGGGACATGCGATATCTATCAGTAATGCCTCTTTGTGTACTTTATTGATGACAATGATATCTGGCCGGTTGTTACTGACTGCGACATCTGTCACAACTCCTCTGCCCCAATAGAGCTTGTGTGTGGCATTTTCGAGTACTGCAGATGGTGTGTATTTCCAATAGGGGACGGAGCTTTGAAGAAGTTTGTACTTCAATGCCAGTTTCTGGTGGATAATGTTGGCAACTTGATCGTGTCGATGTTTGTAGTCAGTGTTGGCAAGGTGGGAACAACCTGATATGACGTGTTGAATGGTTTCACTACATTTGCCACAGCGGCGACATTTCTCACTCTCTGTTGCTGGATATTTTATGATAAATTTCCGATAGCTTCGAGTAGCAACAACTTGGTCTTGGATAGCTACAACAAATCCCTCTGTTTCCGGAGAGAAGACCGAGTGGGTCAGCCATGCGTGCGACGCTAACTTGTCGATGTGAGGTTGGTCCAACTCATGTGGAAACTTCCCATGAAGTCATTATTATTATTATTATTATTATTATTATTATTATTATTATTATTATTATTATTATTATTATTATTATTATTATTATTATTATTATTGATTGTTGCAGCCATGATTGGCATAAGGTTGTCGTGTGTGTCGTGCATGTGAATTGCCGTTGAATTAGTAATTAGCTGGATTTGTGTGTAGCCTTTCGGCATCGTAACAGGTTGGTGTTAGTCCCAGTTCATGGTACGTATATTGTGTTTCATGAGTTCTATTCTCTTCTGGGACTTTATTGAGTGTTGAATGGTCGTGTGTCGTCAATTTTAGGTTAAGGTTTTGCCATAGACTATTGAAATCATAGAACTTGTAGTGACGACATTCATACTTCATGCGCTAGTGAAATTCAAGGCCATCTGGGTTGAGAGTAATTCTGTGGTAACCTTAGGCCTATAGGTCTCGTCGTTAGGGGGTAGATAGTAGGTCTGGACTACTTGGAGACAGCGGCCATTAGAGACCCGCTACATTGAGTAGGCTACGTAGCAACCATCCTTTTATACTATAGATTTTCGACGGTATTTGTGTTTTGCTGTCGGCATCAGCTTATTTTTGGGAAATCTGCCATCATGGATTCTATTAGTAGCTCGAAGGATACAAGTGCAGACGCTACTCCAATTGATAAGGCTTTGACAAGATGCATTGATGTCATCAGAAAGATGAAGCTTGCTACAGGAAGACAGAAGAATATATCTAATGACGTGAAAAATGGAATAGCGGAGATAGAGGAAGCCATCGATATCATTATATCGTGCAGGGACAATTGGCTTGAGAAGCAAGGAGTTCTGCCTGCAGTGGAAGAGCATACCTTCGGCCATGAGAAGGTGATAGTGGCATTGGATAGCCCTGATAACCCCATTCAATCGCCTCTAGTAGATTCCGATAAGCAGGAGGAAAATTTGTCAGAATGGACGACGGTCCGAAGGAGGAGGTCCTCCGGTATCGCTGTGTCGTGGTCAGAAAGCGCTTCTCTTTCGTCACAAAGGGCGAAACCACCAGTTCGGAACAGCAAGACTCGGAAATCCCATAAACGATCACGACCCAAAGCTGTGCTGATCCAACCAGCAGCTGGGAAGACTTATGCAGAAATTGTGAAGAATTTGAGGGAGAAGGTGAAGCCAGAGGCCTGCCATCCGGAAATTCGATCGATCCGTCAAACTAGATCCGGTGACGTTTTACTGGAGTTTGATACGAAGGCTGATAAGGACTGTCGAGAAATGTTCAGCAGCACTTTGAGGGAAGCTGTTGGTCATGCAGGATTGGTGAGGACATTGACTCCTAGAACTGTCTTGGAGGTACGAGACATGGATATTGTAACTACTGTAAGTGATGTCGAATTGGCTCTGAAACGAGATATAGAGGGTTTTATAGATGAGCTGAAAGTATCCGTCACTAAACCCAACAGTAGGGGGCAGAAAATGGCAATTGTGGAAATGGATAATCAGAATGCTGAGAAATTATTGGAGACTGGCCGTATTAAGGTCGGTTTCATATACTGTAGGGTGAGGAGAAGAGCGATGGTAACGCGCTGCTTTCGGTGTCTGGGTTATGGCCATATAAGGAGGAATTGCAATGGCCCGGATAGAAGCGGCCTTTGCTACAGATGTGGTCAACTGGGTCATAAAGCCGCAGGATGTACGTCAGACATGAAATGCGTGCTGTGCTCTGAGTGTAATCGGGAGGGCTTAAACATAAGTCACATCCCTGGAACAGGTTCTTGTACAGTGTTTCGAGAGGCACTCGCGAAGATTAAAGAAAAAACACAATGACGAATGTCCTACAAGGGAACCTGAAACGAAGCATAATCGCTAATGATCTTTTGATACAGCTAAAATTTGAAAGGAAAACAGATATTCTCCTGATCAGTGAGCAATATCGAAACTTGGACATGCTGGGATGGTTTTCGGATCCCCTAGGTACGGCGGCTATCTGGATACCGGATCTGAGCAAAATCCATGTGGAGGATCACGGATCCGGAGAAGGGTTCGTTTGGGTTAAGAGTGGTGGGATTACGTACGTAAGTTGCTATTTAACTCCGAATGAACATATTCAGTACTTTCAAAGGAAGCTGGACAATTTGGAAGATACTGTTCGTGAGATGAAAGGTGTTGTGGTAGTTGCCGGTGACTTCAACTCTAGGGCATTGGAATGGGGTATGCCACATCAAAATTCGAGGGGACGACGAATTTTAGAGATGGCAGCCAGATTAGGATTGGTCGTGGTGAATACAGGTACCTCAACGACATTTAGACGACCTGGTTATACGGAGACTAAACCAGATATTACGCTGGTGTCGGATCGTCTGGCAGCCTTGGTAGTAGAATGGGAAGTGATCGAGGATTATACTGCTAGTGATCACCAATATATCACCTTCCGGATTTTACGAGATCAGCGGCCTCAGATGCACGACACATTGAAGACAACACGTTGGAATGTATCGCGCATCGACGAGGAGAAATTTGCCAATGTACTCGAATCAGTACAGACAGGCACTAGTAACATTGTTGAGGAATTAGATCTAAGAGTTTCTGTTGAGGAACAGGTGGGGGTCACTATGCGTCTCTTGCACCTAGCCTGCGAAGCGTCAAAGCCCCGGAAGCGTCTTCGAAACAATAGACGTCCAGCTTATTGGTGGACTGACGAAATAGCTGATCTTCGAAGAACTTGTCTTCGACTCAGAAGAAGAGCCCAACGTTCAAGACATCGACCAGAGGCTGATTTGAGATCCGCTGAGCACCTTGCAGCTAAGAGAACCCTTCGAAATGCCATCAGAAGACGTAAGACTCTGATGTGGCAGTTGTTAGTTAAAGAAGTAGACGTAGATCCTTGGGGATTAGGCTACCGAATTGTCACCAAGAAACTCGGCTCCATGTCCAATACCACGTTGGATGCACGGACGATGGATGATATTGTAAACGAGCTATTCCCTACTCACCCTGTGCGAATTGATGTGGGCGACGTACTTGAGCCGGAATTTATTCCTCTATTTACCATAGGTGAGCTGAAGGAAGCAGTAGGCTCCCTTCGGAATAAGAAGGCTCCAGGCCCTGACGGGATACCCGCGGAAGCTATGAAACTAGCTCTCAAGGTTTGTCCGCAGCTACTGCTTGAAATGTACAACTGTTGTCTGAGAGCAGGTGTCTTTAGTGCCCGTTGGAAAATGGCTCGACTAGTGCTGATTAAAAAAGGAAAGGCAGTTGGGAACGCGCCATCGTCCTTCAGACCACTATGTATTTTAGACATTGCGGGAAAAGTGCTGGAGAAGCTATTAAAACCTCGCATACTGTCGTCTATTCAAGCCGCGGGAAATCTGTCTGACAGGCAATTTGGCTTCCGCCGTGGGCGATGTACAATAGATGCAGTACGCCTAGTAGTTGAAGCTGCGAATCAAGCCCAGGAAGGTAACCACTATTCTAGGAAAATAACACTTCTGGTAACCTTGGATGTGAAGAACGCCTTCAACTCAGCTAGGTGGATAGATATGGTTGAAGCTCTTCAATTCACCTTCCAGTTGCCTGCATATCTCCTGCGTATAATGAAAGATTATTTGAAGAACCGTACCCTGTTATATGACACTGCAGACGGCCAGAGGAGGAGAAAAGTCACGGCAGGAGCAGCGCAAGGATCTATCCTGGGCCCGGATTTGTGGAACATGTTGTACGACGGCTTACTGCGCATGGAGATGCCCGAAGATACATTCCTTGTTGGGTACGCTGATGATATTGCAGCGGTGATTGTAGCCCGAGATGCAGTTCTGGCTCAGTGGAAACTCAATCAGGTAATGCGACGGGTGAGTGATTGGATGAACGCTCATGGTCTGAATTTAGCTATGGCGAAAACTGAAATAGTCATGTTAACTAGGAGGAGAATGGACACTATAATTCCCATGAAAGTTGGAGAGGTGGTCGTTCGAACTGGAGCCACTGCGTAGTACTTAGGGTTTACTCTTGACACGAAACTGACACTGGTCTCATATACGGAAGGCGGCAGACAAGCTGCCATTAGTAGACCCATGGCTAATGTGCATGGTCCTAGAGAAAGCAAACGTCGACTACTGTTGTCCATAGCGCAGTCTATTCTCCTGTATGGAGCTGAGATTTGGTCTGATTCGCTGAGGATAGAGAAGTATAGGAAACGCCTAGCTGCAATTCAGAGGAGAGGAGCTCTGAGGGTGGCGTGTGCTTATCGTACAGTTTCGGAACCTGCAGTTCTGGTTGTCTCAGGTGTTGCGCCAATAGACTTACTCGCGAAAGAACGTAAAGACGTATACTTCCGACGAGTAGAACTGGGCAAGGCTCAAGCCCGGAAGGAAGCCGTAGCACGCAAGATGGAGCTTTGGCAGCAGAGGTGGAATGACGATCACAGAGGAAGATGGACCGCTCGGCTGATACCGAGTCTGGTCGAGTGGACGAGTAGGAAACACGGAGAAATAAATTACTTTCTGACACAGATGTTGACAGGTCATGGCTACTTTCGGTGTTACCTTCATCGTATGGCCAATGTAAGGAGTCCAGTTTGTATTTACTGCCAGAACGAACGAGATGACGTTTATCATACGTTTTTCGTCTGCGATCGTTGGGCAGCGGAAAAACAACAACTTGAAGCTGAGGTTGGTCCAATAACGCCGGACAATATAGTTGGCATTATGCTGAGAAACGAGCTCAGCTGGGATACGGTCGCTTTCTTTGTTGAGGTGGTCCTTCGACAGAAGAAGTCGGATGGGGACTTGCTCGATTTAGTCGATTGAGTCTGCGATCCGCGGGCTATAAATGGAGAAGTAAGATGGTGCTTGTGAAGCAAAGAAAATGACTCCATCCGGAAGTAATACGAAAGTGGTCCCGGGATGGGTTTTGTCAAGAGGACAGGGTGTGGTTTTTAGTGGGTAAGAATCCCACACTCTTGAGGAGTGCGGACCCTCCTCAAGGTCTTATGCAAGATTTGTCCACTTCCATCGTAAAAAATATATATATATATATTATTATTATTATTATTATTATTATTATTATTATTATTATTATTATTATTATTATTATTATCATTATTATAGGTTGCCACGGTAGGTGAGTGGTTAACGTGTCGGACTACCAACCCCAAGCTTGCAGGTTCGCTCCTGGCTGTGATGAGTGATTTTTGAAAGGCGGCAAAAATCACGACATGCATGTCATACGTTGTTGGCATGTTAAAGAACCCATTTGAATTCAGTAAGCCATGTTCATAATGGCAAAATTAATCTCGGAAACTTTCTGCCAACACTAAGTTCCTCCATTCTCTACTAGAAAGCGCTATAGTGTCAAGGAGCCTAGATATCTAACCTCCTTGACTTTCATAGCGTTGCAAGGAGCGACGAAATTGACATGCAAGCTGCCCTCTGGGTGTCAAATAACAAAGCTTGCACCCGGCATCCGAGGCCATACGATATTATTATTATTATTATTATTATTATTATTATTATTATTATTATTATGAACGGCAGTGGTGGCCGAGAGAGCTAACGCGCTATCTCGTGCCCCACTGGTATAGGGAGAGCGTGGGTTCGAATCACAACACGGCCGTCCTGAAAATGGTTTCCGTGGTTCCCCCATTTTCACCACCAGACAAATGTCGGGACGGTTCCTTTCAAGGGTCCACGACCGACTTCCTCCCCACTCCTTTCCCTCCCGGGGCTCATGATCTCAAGATTGACGGTCACGTTAAACTACAAGCTTCCTTCCTTCCATCCTCCTTTCCCTGACCCTTCCTTGCGGGAAGCCCTGCAATCACGTGTACAACTGTGTTTACTTCCACTATCTCTACTCAGCGAACAGAGGAATGTCTCGACCGAGGGCCCAACTCCAACGTGTCCGTTCCTAATGGGGACAGTTCCATGAGGTCAACTGGAACCACCATCCAAGCTGACCATTGGACCAACTCAATCGTCCGTTTTATGGACATCACTGATCCTAGACCTAACTCAACATCACCCGATATCTTGAGGAGAGCTGTGAAGCCACTCTGGAGAACATTACAGGAAAGGAGATGGAGAGGGCTTCGCCCCATGAGCGCTAGAGAGTAGTTTGCTCCTTTACCACTAGTCGGTGTTATTGTTATGTAGCAATAGACAGACATCTTTAGTTGACGTTGGTTCGTTCTCTCGCTTGTGCAACCTTTTAATGAAATGACAACTAACATTTAAATTATACGACAACAAGAGCACTTGAGTGAGCAAAAAATAATGTAGAAATGTAACATTTAGAGAGGATTATAGGACAGAGTGTTGACCTAGTTGTGAGGTTAGCCGAGTCTGGCTAAACTAGAGCGTTGAGCTCGATAGCTGCAGGTGATTGGCACACTCCTGGAATATTCCATGTTTGAAATTCATTGCACTCTACATGTCGAAGTATGTGACTGATTCACACAGAGAGGACATTGACAATTTACTCTTCCCCGAGCTTGCACAGAGCAGTGGCGTATATTGTTCTGAAGATATGGGCTACCACTGAGCTTAATATTACACAAAACATGCTTTTGAACTGCCGTGCGAAAAGAGTTCATAGTCTATTTGAAAACCCTTCATTTGACCATACATTAACTTCACGACTAAATAACAAACATGGCCAGCAACACAATTTAGACAGTTTAGAAATGCAAAATAACCTATTACACCTAGCATATGTAGATGATGTGATATGAGGAGTTGTGCCCGTTTCCCCGACGTCACGTTGGCTCGGAGATTTCAACGAGAAACCGAAGAAGGGACACAGGCGATACAAAAAAATTAAGTCCTGGAAATATTTGTCCAATTCCAAAAAAATAAAAAGAAACAACTAGCTCGGGCAGGCAAGAGATCGAATATCTCGGGTCGATTAAAGGGAGAGGCATGCAAGGTTCAACAGGACAAATACTTCACAAACAAGAAAAAGAAAAAAAAGTATCACTGACTCGGGAGAAGTTCCAAACTACAAGAAAACTTGAAAAATCAAGATCCTAAATTTATTTTTGAGCAGACGGACAAAAAAATTAACACTCCTATTACTCAATGAAAATCATTAGTTTGGGATCAAAAAAATCCATAATGTCCATCAATGTCATTGAGCTACCCTGTTTGACTTAATCAGGGAAGTACTCGCAAAAGAAATTATTAGAGTTCAAGTGTTCGATGATTAGCTGAATAATAATGATAATAAAACACTTCACTTTCACTTTCAGCTTCTAAAAGAAGAAAAATTAGAATAAAATTCACTATACATTTTTCCTTCCCATGAATGTTAACTGAATTAATGATTTACACATAAATGTCACATATTTCTAATATTTACAGACTTACGATTGTCAATGATGACTGTCAATCATTTAATTTGACTAAATGAACTTGTGGAATGAAATTATTATTATTAATGTTTATCAACATAATTTAAAGTTTCCTTATGGAAATTACATCAGCTATACATAACAATAACTTGTTATAGCCGCACAATAACTGGCTTCAAATGACATCCTAATCCCTCATATCATTTACAAATCATTAGCTGAGTTTATCATATCCTTATGGGATCAATTTAATTATTCAGATTGCGATATTATAATTTTTAGCATATATTAAATTAAGATACAAATGATTCACCTGTGATCTGCAGGAATTATTAATTTTAAATTGACCAGCACATGTAACTCTGATATCATTGCATTTATTATGACGATTAATTGAACAGTAATGCAGTAACTGCCATTGCACTGTTTTCCACCGTTGGAACTACTTAATATAATTACAAACATAAAGCACATTCTAAGTCCATTGAACCTAGGACTGCATAAGCCCCTATACATCCTGGCATAATCATAATCATTTACTATATCCTCGAAGAAATTTATTAATTGATTTATTAATCGTATTAATAAGTTGGAATGGTATTTCTCATGTCCAATAGTTGCCACCATAAGACCACTATAAAGTGTCTACAACTCATAATTCATTGTGCTTATACTCAAAGTGCAGTTCCAAATCCAATTGACATAATGACAAATAATCCTCAAATTATTATAAACTCTCGTAATCTGCATTCCTAAATCTGGTCAAAAATTTCCCTAATGTGACTGAGCATCATAGGCTTTGTATTCTTGTGAAATCTGAATTAAATTACTGTAATGTCTAAGATCATAGATCATGAACCATATTTATAATTTCAATGCCATAAATTAATGAATATGCTACAATCATTACCGCTGCAAAAAGTCAAACGTTCCGTTCGCAATCGCCTTCATGGTAAAAATCGCCATGAGAAAAAAAAACTAAGTTTAGAATTATTAAATATTATAAAACAAAATAATTATTAAATATGGAATGTATGTGTGTGAAAGATCTCAATATCTTGAAAATAATTTGCTCTCCAAGTTTGGAAATTCATTCGAAATATATTTTAGCCACCTGGAAGAAAGAATATAATTAAATCATGGTGTTGGTTTGCCCTAAATGTTCAGAAGGGTGTGGTGTGAATATATGCCCAAGTTGACGATGAATGTGTTTCCCATACTTTTCCCACGACGAATTAATCTTGATTCTGTTCTTTAATTTGCAAGATCGACGTTTAAGAAAATCGTTTAACGCCAACATCATCGTGATGCCTGGTCTACAGTGTATTCAGCCTCTCCGAATCCCGGATTCGTCCTCACCATCAAGTTTCCCTATTAAATGCTTAAGCCATTATCTTGAAGTATATGAAAAGTTCCATAAATGTTCCCATATTCTTATTCTTGAGTGAAAATATCATAGTGGATGACATCAGACACCCCCTAAAAAGAATTAGGTGTACGCCACTGCTGAAGAAATGTTCCATGTATTTCACTGATATGTAATGTACGGTGTTGTTTCGATACTGTTAATAATTTATTAATGCTCTTGCTGGCAATCCGGTTATTTGTTGAATGTATTATGTTGAATAAGATGCAATTACTATTGTAGAAATGTTCAACATTGACTGACTATATGCCGGGTTTCGTAGCACGACAAGGTCTGCTATTATATCGTGTGCTTTAACATGTTGCATATTAATGTCTCCGTATTCTGGCGTTCCACGGTGAATTTGTCAAGTCCAATTCGTAGCTGTGTTAATGTGTTCACTTGATAAATATACAGTTTCTACTTACACCAGCCTCTTTGAGAAATCACTTATTTTAATTTTACCTGTCACTCGTAAATAAGTTATAACAAGTACCGGTATTTCACAAGCAAATTGTAATGCTAATCCATAGTGTGGACACACGCTTCCCGAAGGTAGAATGATCGTCTCCGCGCACATGTGTGTTAAATCAGCAATAGAACAGAATAGAATGGAATGACCTCTCTACACGTGTTACACAGAGCACACACCGGTTGCCCTGGTCACCTGATCCGTAGGAGTGTGGGGAATTTCCACCCCTCATCTATTGCGTCATGACTTGTCAAAGCTGACGCATTTTAATTTCCCTGACGTGAACTTTATCCTTGCTAATATGTAACCGAATTGGTCTAGCGGTCGTACTTGTGCTTGAGATAACAGACTTGCCACGCTACCTGTTGAGCATGAGTAGAAACTCGTTTGTCGCTGCGGGATGCTGCCATCTGACGGAGAATATTTGTACTACTCCTATTGGATTTGCCGCTTGGAGCGCTGTACTCTTTATCTACGATTTCCTCCGATGGCTACCGAAGTCAACTGTGTCTGTTAACTTGCATACAGCGATAATAAGAAAAGTGATTCTCGATTGGAATCCTTAAAAGCAAGATGCAAAATTTATAACTCCGATATTAAACCGGGCTGGTTAGCCCTGAAGGCTACCATAGCCTCTATTCTGGAATATGTTCATGTTCTACTTGACTCCGAAGTACTTCCGACATCTCCCTGAAGATATTTTGACTTATTTGGTGTAATAATATTTTCTGGTATCCCAACCAGTATGCTTTAGGAAAGGTTTGTAAATATTGTGAGATATTTTGGAAGCTGTTTTATTTCTATCGATATGTTTTATTTTCTTGGACGTATTGTAATTTCTTTACTTTGTGTTATTTTATGTTGGCGGACTGTTGTTCAATCTCGTGTTTTGGTCTAGCCTCGTGGTCGGAGTACGGTAAAGTATCTGTCGATATATTTAAAATAGTTTCCAATTATCTAATATATTCTATGTACCTTTTGGGGGAATGTGGTTATTTATATTTCTTGTCTGAGCTACAAGCCATGTAGATTTCAGTCTTCATCTTGGTCTAGAGCAAGGACTTTCTTAACCTAAATACCTTTATATAAATTTTATTTATCTCCTTGTATCTTCTTAGTATGCCTCATATAGGCGCTGTAACTTGTGTCGAAGATTATGGCACTTATTTTTTCTGTGTAATGGGTTGCCTGGTGACAACCTAAGCTATTGTTATCGTTTCTTCCATGCAGTAAAAACAATAGTTTTTGTTTTTCTTGTCATTTTAAAAGGAGATGTTTGAGGATTTGATTGCGATCAGACGTACCTAGAATTTGCTCCTGTTAACAAACTAACTTAATTGATTGCATTGAGTTGAGACCGTATTTGAACTTAAACTATTTCGGTTCGTACCTTGAGTATCGTTTAAAGGTAATTTATCTGTTTTTATTTTATCGTTGGATATTTTTTCCTTGGTCTTTGACTTTTCATTTGCTCATTTAATATGATTAATTCAACCCGTTTCCTCCTCAATTGATGGGATTCCTTGCTTGTATTTTCATTAGCTGTTTATACTAAGAACTAATTTCTTTTAAAATAGTATTTCCTTCTTTAAATGCATGTAATATTATTGATTGTCAATTATATATATATATCAAAAGTGACCTCTGTGTTCTTGTATTATAGTTTGTCATTCTCTTATGTTCATACTATTTAACTGCCTGGGTAAATGGTTTTGTTCAATACCTTCCACTTTCATCTCTGGTAAATTTTGGAGGTCTTTCTTATTTTATTTGTAAAATTAGTTAGCTCTCACCTCTACTAGTTGTGTCAAAAGCCGTTAGGAGTTGAAGATGTTCGACACTCGCTTGTGCTAAATTTTAGCTCAATGCCATAAGGATGGGTCCATTTAGCAGCTAGAATAATTATGAAGAATGTTTCTTTAACTCTAGGTCTGCTACAAACACATGCTGGAATACATAACAATATGTTACATTCATCAACCACTTCCAAGGTTGCTTTACGAATCTCGGCAATTAAAGATCACCAACATGGTGGATTTCGGTCACATGTTCCCCTCTCCTGTTTTTTTTCATAAGTTTTGGTCAGATAACTTATAAAACATCATTATGCTAAGATTATGTGAAGAAATCAAACATGTCTGTCCAGTACTAATTCTCAGGTTTGAAATATTTTCTGAGATTTCCAGCGTTGTAGTTTCCAATCACTCGGTTGGTGTGTATTTTTGCCAAACGATAACTGTTGTTGCCGAAAACTCTTACAATCTTTACTGGACCATAATAAAGCTTAGCGAATTTGTTATAGACTCTCATGGGTAAGTTGGATGATACTGGTCTCCTTATCAAGACTAAATCGTTTTCCCGTAGAGGTTCTCTGAATTTTCTTCCTGCCTGTCTTTTCTTTCTCTTTTCGGCGTGGCGTTCCAAGCTCTCTCTAGCCATGTCAATGCGCGTGGGAATTGTTTGAATTATTTCCGGTGCTGTGGAAATAATTCCATCCCATACTCTCTCTGGTTTACGTCCATAATGTAACATGTATGGCACTTGCGATGTACTTTCATGTATAGTCGAATTAAGGCTTTCTTCAATGATGGGTATAACCTTCATCCATTTATCATGATTATCCGAACAGTAAAGTCGACAGAATTTTCCAATTTCAGACATTATTCTTTCTGCAGCATTTCCTTCAGGATATCTGATAGTATTGAGGATGTGCTTTACATTTAGCCTTACCATTGCCTGCTGAAATTCTTGACTTGTGAATTGGCTCCCATGATCACTTAATAAGAATTCGGGTGTGCCGGCTTCTTTGAAAACACAATTCTCTAGCCGTCTAATGATATATCGCGATGTAGCCTTCTGAATCGGGTGCAACATTACCAGTTTAGAGAATACATCTATTGTAACCAAGATATACTGGTTTCCTCTAAATGATCTTGGAAGTGGGCCATAAATGTCCGTCGCATATAATTCTCTCGGTCGGGACGGAATTATAGCAATCGGTGGTTCTTTAGCAAGCTTCGAAATGTATTTGCTCCGCTGGCAATTATCGCAGGACCTTATAACCTTACGTATGGTTTCCCTCATACAATTCCAAATAAAAACTTCTTTAGCTGCGTGCAGAGTATTGTCCAGTCCGGAGTGTCCCGTTGAACGATGGACTAGCCAGATTACTTTATTAACAAGTTTTGGTGGTAAGACTGTTCTCAACTTCGTATGATCCTTGTCCGCATATTTCATGACAATGTCTCCCACGATGTGGTATTCTCCCGCTTGTCTCGAAGTTGGGATGAAATTCGGATCATGCTGGTCCATACTCTTCTTTAGGAAACGATACATGTTTCTCAAGGGTTCATATCTCTTCTGTGATGCTGCGATTCTTCTAAGTTTATGTAACGTATCCGCATCTTCCGGAACAACCTCAATCAAGTGTATGTCTTCCCCACAAGGATTACGACTTAGAACATCGGCTAATATGTTCAATTTGCCAGATCGATGAACTAGATCCACGTTAAATTGCTGCAAGAATAAGGTCCTTCTGGTAATTCTATCATTAGCGAGGTCTGTTTTCAACATGAATTGCAAAGCTTGATGGTCGGTGATTATTGTGACTTTATATCCTATCAGTATCTTTTTACAAGTCTGTAAAGCATATATGGCAGCAAATGCTTCCAATTCTGTCACGGTGTAATTGGCGTCATGGCTTTTAAGTTTGCGTCTGGCAAATGCAAGATAGTGATGTTTTCCCTCGGCATCCATTTGATACAATACAGCACTCACACCAATCTTTGACGCATCCGATTCTATGAAGAAATTCCGAGAGAAATCGGGGTATTCCAATTTAATATGATCAACCAGCATTTGTTTAGCTCTATCAAACGCCTCACTACATGCTTCGCTCCATTTCCATTTATTGTTTAATTTCAACAAATTCTGGAGAGGTGCCATCACCTCCGTATAGTGAGGACAGTGCGTCGAAAAGAATTGACACATTCCTAAGAATTGTCTAACTTGACGTACTTTCTTCGGTTGAGGAGACTCCGCAAGTGCCTGAATCTTCGTAAGATTAGGCCTATATCTGTGTCCGTCGATGATGTGACCTAAAAACTTTATTTCAGTTTGAAAAAAACTGCATTTGTCACGGTTGACTTTGAAGTTGGCTGCTTTCAAATTATCAAACAATAATCTGAGGTGTTGCATATGTTGTTCCCTGTCTGTAGATGCAATTATTATATCGTCTATGTAGCATATCACATTCGCTTTGACTTCTTGTTTTAGGTTGGAATCCAATGCTCTTATCATCACAGGACCGCTGTTCTTTAAACCGAAAGGCATTCTCTTGAAAGCATAGGTTATGTTATTAAATAGAAAACCAGTGTATTTGCGGCAATTTTCAGATAACGCTACGTGATAAAATGATGAAGTCAAATCGATGGTAGAAAAATATGTTTTTCCTTCAAATTTCCTCAAAATTTCCCGAATTTTTGGAGGTCTATCATGTTCCAAGAGCAGACGTTCATTCAATCCCCTCGCTTCCAGACATAAGCGTAGTTGTCCATTCGCCTTTTGCACAACCGCCAGTGGATTTAGGAAAGGCGTGGGCATTCAACAAATGATGTCATCATCTTCGATCTTCTGGATCATGTCTTCAACTTCAGCTTGCCACTTTTCCGGAATCGGATAGAATTTCTTTTGATAAGGAGTAGCATCTGTTAACTGGATTTCATACTCAAAATTCTTAACTTGTCCAGGTTTGCTATTGAAAGCATCATCATATTCTTCTAATTAATCGTTCAACTTCTGTTGAGTTTCTGGATTGATTTTTCCTCCTTCTATATTCCTATGCTCTGTTTCCACTGAATTGATTATTTCATCCATTACATCCATATTTCCAAACTCCCATACTACGCCTTCACGAGCCTCTTCTTTCAGTCCCTCGGTGGAAGTAAAATATATATATCGGTTCTTCATATCAATGACCAGACCATTGTCAGATATGAAATCAACTCCGATTATGATATCGAAATTTGAATTTGATAAGACTAGGAAGATGTGTTGTATCTTCCTTCCAGCAAGTTCCATTTCTAACATTACCTGTTGTTTACATTTAATTATCCTGTCAGGGATAACTCCTCTAATCTTTACAGTTGATGCCGGAAGAATGTCAAGTTTTCCTTTTGACTGGAGCAATTCCAGACATGACTGTGGTATAATGGAAACCATGGCCCCTGTGTCCACTAACGTCTTTATTTGGCATCCCATTATATTTAAAGAAATAGTAGGTAATTCATGTCTGATCCCTCGGCGTACTTCTTCATTTTCAAATATGAGGTCTTCATCCTTTATTTCGTATAATTCCTGAATTTGTACAATGTCCGAGTTGATTAGAATTTCATTACCTATTGTTGATTGGACGTTTTCTTTCTTTCTTGGTTCAGCCCACTAATACTAGGCTGGTTTAACTCTTCTTCTGTTGGTGCTGAAGGTCGAGTATTTCTTAATTGTTCTATATATTCTCGGATTTCCTGATGCCTGGTGTCCAAATTGTTACTGTTTTGCTTGTTCCTCTCTTCTTGAGACCTATTATTCTGGTTGGAGTAGCTGTTAAACCTCCCGCGTTGGTACCAGTTATTTTGTCTTCTGTTACGATACCTCGAATATCTTCGATTATACGGGGTATTTCTCTGATTATTATTATCGTTTCTACGGTTGTAGTGATAATCATCTTGCTGGTGGTCAGAGTCCCTCGATGTCTTCTCTTCTTGTTGCGCTGATCTTTCTGTTTGGGCTGTCCTATCCATTAAGACCGCATTTATTTCCCGACTTTCCTTTCTGTCATGTCTACCATTATTGCCTAGAGTAGCGTGATCCATACGCCTAAGAACTTCTTCACAATCTTCCAGGGTTTCTACTCCCGATACTATGAGCATGCGCTGTACTTCAATAGGAAATTGCCTCGTTATGGCTCTTATCAGTTCCTGGCGTGGTAAAGGTGGAGTTAGAAACTGTAGCTTTGCGAGCTGCGCAGTGAAGTAATTCGCATATCTAGTCCGGTGGGACGTGGCATATTTCTTAGAGTACATTTCCGCTCTAATATCCAATTGTTCATCTGAACTCCAAAAACGGTGTAGAAATGATTGACTAAAGTCTTCCATATTAACAAACGAACATCTAAATGCCCAAAACCAATTTAAAGGAACTCCTTCCAAGTGTCTTTCAACTATTCTGAAACCTCTGTCCTTGGATATCCTGTTTTCATCCATGTATTCCCGAATATCTCTCAGGAATTCCATCGGTGTCAAGTTATTACCCCCATTAAACTTGCGTGGTCGATCATCAATGTTTCGAATTATTGTGACGTGTCCCTTCGTAGTTGAATTGGCTCTATCCCCTTCCGTATCTAACGTTCCACCAGCATTAGGACTATCTGATGTTCTTAAAACATTGGGACTATCCGATTATAATATTTGTCCTGGTTGCTCATAAGTGTGGCTAACATTATTTTCCATGTTGGATAGTTCCGTTTCCAGATTCGATATCCGAATTGTGGTCATGTCGTGCTCTAACTTGTGTTTATTTTCCATATCTGCCGCTGTAATAATTACACTATTCCTCATCTGTGTCTGTAGCTCATTACGCACGTGCTCGAAATCGTTGTTACATTTCTCTGTTAGCTGGTTTACTTTCTCTTTGATATCTGCTATCTCCGTAGAATTAGTGTCAGTGACTGTTGAAAAATTCTTAACTGCTGTTTCATTTTTCTGCTGTACCCTCTCATTATGTTCTGAAAAATCTTTACTTAAACCATCTAAATTGTCGGTCAACTTCTTTTCTAAACCTTGCAATCTGTCTACAAATTGTGTTTTGACAGCGTTAACTTGACCTGATACGTGGGTATGCAATTCCATTCTAAGAACTTTGAGATTATGGGTAAGTCTTGTATCACAAGCATCTAACTTTTTGTCTAAGGCTGAATTACTTTTTTCAACATCTGCCTGCACTTGCGCAATTTGCGTTTGCAAACGGACATCTAAACTCTTTACATCGCTAGATACCATTTGAGTATCTGTATTTAAAGACTGAATATCTGATTTAATATCTATTATAGAATAGTTAATACTTTCTATTTCCATATTGGCTTTTAATATATCAGTTCTTACATTTAATATATCAGCATGAATAACCTGTGTATCATCTTTAATCAACTGCACATTGCTTGATAAATTGTCAATATCGGCTTATAGTTCCTGCCTACCAGTAGCTAAACTTTCATTTAATGTGGTTATTCGTGCATTAAGTTCCTGCTTATCAGCAGCTAAACTATATTTAAGTTCCTGCTTATCAGTAGCTAAGTGTTCTTTACCACATTCAAATCCTCATACAGTCTGTCAAAGCCCCTTTGTATTTGAGCAAGAATGTCCTGGGGTCCTTCTGCTTCTGCTGCATCAGTCATTATAATTACACAAATATATAAATATACTTAAGACTAGGGAAACTTAATAGTAGGATGACGAACCAAGACCATGCGACTGAATATATTCGAATGAATTCCAAACATGTTTTACGTCTAACAAATCCAGCACAACGATTTCTCAAACCTCAAATTACCCTGACATTTATCTTTACCTGATAAGTTAAACAAACAACATCTAGATTTGAATTTTTTTTTTAAATCCCGATTCAATGATATTGCAAGATATCAGAACTCGTCTGACTATCCAACTATCCCAAAAAAAATACCAAACCGTCGAGCTAATCACGCTCGGCATCAAATTGCTGCCTTACGTAACGTTTCCCCACGTTGGGCGCCAAATCGATGTGCCCGTTTTCCCGACGTCACGTTGGCCCGGCGATTTCAACGAAAAACCGAAGAAGGGACACAGGCGATACAAAAAACTTAAGTCCTGGAAATATTTGTCCAATACCAAAAAAAAACCAACTAGCTCGAGCAGGCAAGAGATCGAATATCTCGGGTCGATTAAAGGGAGAGGCATGCAAGGTTCAACAGGACAAATACTTCACAAACAAGAAAAAGCAAAAAAAAGTATCACTGACTCGGGAGAAGTTCCAAACTACAAGAATAACCAGAACTTGAAAAATCGAGATCCTAAATTATTTTTTGAGCAGACCGACAAAAAAATGAACACTCCTATTACTCAATGAAAATCATTAGTTTGGGATCAAAAAATCCATAATGTCCATCAATGTCATTGAGCTACCCTGTTTGACTTAATCAGGGAAGTACTCGCAAAAGAAATTATTAGAGTTCAAGTGTTCGATGATTAGCTGAATAATAATGATAAAAAAACACTTCACTTTCACTTTCAGCTTCTAAAAGAAGAAAAATTAGAATAAAATTCACTATACATTTTTCCTTCCCATGAATGTTAACTGAATTAATAATTTACACATAAATGTCACACATTTCTAATATTTACAGACTTACGATTGTCAATGATGACTGTCAATCATTTAATTTGACTAAATGAACTTGTGGAATGAAATTGTTATTATTAATTTTTATCAACATAATTTAAAGTTTCCTTATGGAAATTACATCAGCTTTACATAACAATAACTTGTTATAGCCGCACAATAACTGGCTTCAAATGACATCCTAATCCCTCATATCATTTTCAAATCATTAGCTGAGTTTATCATATCCTTATGGGATCAATTTAATTATTCAGATTGCGATATTATAATTTTTAGCATATATTAAATTAAGATACAAATGATTCACCCGTGATCTGCAGGAATTATTAATTTTAAATTGACCAGCACATGTAACTCTGATAACATTGCATTTATTATGACGATTAATTGAACAGTAATGCAGTAACTGCCATTGCACTGTTTTCCACCGTTGGAACTACTTAATATAATTACAAATATAAAGCACATTCTAAGTCCATTGAACCTAGGACTGCATAAGCCCCTATACATCCTGTCATAATCATAATCATTTACTATATCCTCGAAGAAATTTATTAATTGATTTATTAATCGTATTAATAAGTTGGAATGGTATTTCTCATGTCCAACAGTTGCCACCATAAGATCACTATAAAGTGTCTACAACTCATAATTCATTGTGCTTATACTCAAAGTGCAGTTCCAAATCCAATTGACATAATGACAAATAATCCTCAAATTATTATAAACTCTCGTAATCTGCATTCCTAAATCTGGTCAAAAATTTCCCTAATGTGACTGAGCATCATAAGCTTTGTATTCTTGTGCAATCTGAATTAAATTACTGTAATGTCTAGGATCATAGATCATGAACCATAATTATAATTTCAGTGCCATAAATTAATGAATATGCTACAATCATTACCGCTGCAAACAGTCAAACGTTCCGTTCGCAATCGCCTTCATGGTAAAAATCGCCATGAGAAAAAAAACTAAGTTTAGAATGATTAAATATTATAAAACAAAATAATTATTAAATATCGGAATGTATGTGTGTGAAAGATCTCAATATCTTGAAAATAATTTGCTCTCCAAGTTTGGAAATTCATTCGAAATATATTTTAGCCACCTGGAAGAAAGAATATAATTAAATCATGGTGTTGGTTTGCCCTAAATGTTCAGAAGGGTGTGGTGTGAATATATGCCCAAGTTGACGATGAATGTGTTTCCCATACTTTTCCCACGACGAATTAATCTTGATTCTGTTCTTTAATTTGCAAGATCGACGTTTAAGAAAATCGTTTAACGCCAACATCATCGTGATGCCTGGTCTACAGTGTATTCAGCCTCTCCGAATCCCGGATTCGTCCTCACCATCAAGTGTCCCTATTAAATGCTTAAGCCATTATCTTGAAGTATATGAAAAATTCCATAAATGTTCCCATATTCTTATTCTTGAGTGAAAGTATCATAGTGGATGACATCAGACACCCCCTAAAAAGAATTAGGTGTACGCCACTGCTGAAGAAATGTTCCATGTATTTCACTGATATGTAATGTACGGTGTTGTTTCGATACTGTTAATAATTTATTAATGCTCTTGCTGGCAATCCGGTTATTTGTTGAATGTATTATGTTGAATAAGATGCAATTACTATTGTAGAAATGTTCAACATTGACTGACTATATGCCGGGTTTCGTAGCACAACAAGGTCTGCTATTATATCGTGTGCTTTAACATGTTGCATATTAATGTCTCCGTATTCTGGCGTTCCACGGTGAATTTGTCAAGTCCGATTTGTAGCTGTGTTAATGTGTTCACTTGTTAAATATACAATTTCTACTTACATCAGCCTCTTGGAGAAATCACTAATTTTAAATGTACCTGTCACTGGTAAATAAGTTATAACAAGTACCGGTATTTCACAAGCAAATTGTAATGCTAATATTATAGTGTGGACACACGCTTCCCGAAGGTAGAATGATCGTCTCCGCGCACATGCGTGTTAAATCAGCAATAGAACAGAATAGAATGGAATGACCTCTCTACACGTGTTACACAGAGCACACACCGGTTGCCCTGGTCACCTGATCCGTAGGAGTGTGGGGAATTTCCACCCCTCATCTATTGCGTCATGACTTGTCAAAGCCGTTAGGAGTTGAAGATGTTCGACACTCGCTTGTGCTAAATTTTAGTTCAATGCCATAAGGATGGGTCCATTTAGCAGCTAGAATAATTGTGAAGAATGTTTCTTTAGCTCTAGGTCTGCTACAAACACATGCTGGAATACATAACAATATGTTACATTCATCAACCACTTCCAAGGTTGCTTTACGAATCTCGGCAATTAAAGATCACAACATGGTGGATTTCGGTCACAGTGTATACATTGGCACACAATTGCAGTTCAGGTGTAGGCCTTGTCATATGTATAATATGAACATTCTCACTGTATGGACGACGGCTGAAAGGAAATTCTAACAAATTCTCTATTATACAGTCATTGGCATTTAAAGCCCCCGCAGTTGTTGGTTCCATAATCTTCTTATAAAATCACAACTGGCACAGTTAAAACAAAACACTACGTAAAGATTCTTCAGCATACACACACTTAAATAAATCACACATAGAAAATACTACAACTTCTAAAACATATTCACATCTATGCGCGCGATTATGTATAGGCTACTTATTGTAGGCTATTTGTTGCTTTAAACGCTTTTAACTTCAAAGAAACCGCTGACTGTAGCGGCAACTCGCTCGCTATGAGCGCTGTGCCTGCACGGAGCAAGGGTGGGTGCGGAGAGATGGGGAGAGCGGCGTGAGGCTGCCGCTTTCTTGGTCGGTTTCTACTGCGTTGCCGCGTTGACTACCCACTAACCATTATTTCTTTCAATAAAGAAGAATGTGCATGAAAGTCACGATTGTTTGAATGCTTTGTTGAAACTGTAATAAAGTGTTATTTATTATTAATGTAATTGTCTTGGGCTATCGCCGGTAGCCCCGGTAGCCCTAAGAATACGCCCCTGGCACAGAGTCAGCCTCTAGACTATTTAAGCAGTGAGCGAAGGCCAGGTGAGAAGAATGCTAGGGTTGAAGATTACTTCTTTATCAGCTTCAGTTAACCCGCACCACTCCCACTCGAACTTGGTGCGCTTTAGCATACTTTCGTCTAACTTAAATAGGCTTATAAGATCAAACAGAGGCAGGCTTCACGTACGTATGTCGTCCTGTCAAAACCTAAACTCCTGAACCGAACTGAATGGAAATCGCAAGAGCTGACCGTTTTTCCACGCACTGTAATTGCACCTTCTACGGACGACCATCTTAGTAAAAACAACATGGAGGCCAACAGAATTTCCGATTCGAGTCGCAGGTATCATTATATAAGGGAGTCAGACGTCTAGGTTACAAATTTCTTGATTAAATTCTAATTTGTTGGCCGTGCTTGATTTTCAAGTATTATAATACATTCAATAACTTAACTCCCTATAATTGGAATTCATGAAGATTAATATGACGAGCATACATTTTCCGAGATGTAATGGAATCATATTGAAAATACGCCCATCCACCACCTATAATATATAAAATATTAAAATCGCTTATTCACGTTCTGATAAACTTAGAATCTCGAGACTTTGCTAAAGGCAATATTGTACACGAGATTTCCACTGACGAAGGCACAAGTACCATTACTTATTACACTCAATATGCTGACCGTGCGTTCTAAGGGGAAGTTGTGAGCCACTTGGGGTTTATATTTTGATAGCAGGAAGTACATCTTATAATGTGCATGCGTTTTTTTATTTGCTGAAATTGTATCCAAAATGCTATTGGCCCATATAAATGCCACGAGGCATACGAGAACCATGCCTCCTTTTTAGATCTGTTCCTTCAGGATAGAGAACTGCAGTATTTTCTGTTTTATGGTTAGTTCCTTTCCCTTTGAAAGGTTTTTGTGTTCTAGGGAAGTTTTGTCTGTTGGTCAGCGTGATAAACAGACGTTGTGTGTCTTTCATTTGTTTGGATGGCGGTTACACGTGTTCGACATTATTTCTCCTGGTGTCAAGAAGTTTTGTTTTCTTGTGCTAAAGAAAAGGAAAGGACATGCAGGGCCTGGAATTGGAAATGTAGCAAATAACAGTGTACAAAGTTAATCGAATTGTGGAACGTAAGAACAGGAACATGTGTACGTACCCCAGGCCTCAGAATACGTGAGCCTCGTCAAAGTAGTGCCAACTAGTGGTGAAAGAGGAAACTACAGCCTCAAAGGACCTACTTTAGTAGCTCTATCAAAAGAAATGTAGAGATCTGAAGCCAGTGTTTTTTCAGTGTTGCCTATACAAATTGAATTTTTGTAGCTTTTCAGTCGGTCAACAGTAAGCCTCCGTGGCTTAGGCGGCAGCACGCCGGCCTCTCACCGCTGGGTCCGTGGTTCAAACCCCGGTCACTCCATGTGAGATCTGTGCTGGACAAAACGGAGGCAGACAGGTTTTTCTCCGGGTACTCCGGTTTTCCCTGTACAAATTTCATTCCAGCAACACTCTCCACTATCATTTCATTTCATCTGTCATTCATTTAATCACTGCCCCAGAGGAGTGCGTCAGGCCTCGGCAGCCGGCACAGTTCATATCCTCGCCGCTAGATGGGGGCTTCATTCATTCCATTCCTGACCCGGTCGGAGACTGGAAGCAGGCTGTGGATTTTCATTCAGTCGGTCAACAAGATTGTGCCCAATGAATGGGTGGGTTACAAGATACAAATATTTAAATACACTCCTGGATAAAATTACATGTATTAGTTGATATTCACTAATGGGGCAATTTAATTGTGAATATTAACGGTCTGTTCCGTTGTCTGTTAGGTAGTCAGCCCGAAGGCTGGTTGGATCCTCAAAAGGTACTGCCGTTAGGTTATGTTGGTATATACCCACAAAAACCCAAGGCAGCGCTGTATTGAGGCGTACCGTACTAGGCAAAATGAGGAGTGAGGTAGTTTGCCATTGCTTTCCTCACTGAGTCAGAACAGCAGTACTAACCCTATGAGTAGAACCTTTCTCAGCATCCACAGGCACTGACTGTGCCCTGAATGTCTTTACTAAGCACCACCCGTACCTCAGAAGCATCTATATAACCACAGCCATGATTGAGCCTCAGATATCGGTGAAAAAAACACATTTTACTCTAGCCTGTGCCAACAGACAAATGCAATCATCAAGAGATGGCAAACAGGCCAATTATTAAGTAATGCATGTAATTTTCTCCTGTGGTGTATTTATACTGTATCTTGTACCCCACCCATTCATTGGGCACAATCCTGTTGACCGACTGAAAAGCTACAAAAAGTATATCAAAAGAACCATTGATCTCTATATTAAACTGTATGAATTTGGTACAAGAGGCCAGGGTTTTTGGCGTAGTTACTCCAGGTAACTTAGCTGAGGTAGGAATCTAACCCGTTTCTTCTCAATTTTGTCTCACGGGGCTGAGTGTACACCGTTCCAGCCCTCAGACTATAATTACATTTCTTGCCAGAGCCGGGAATCGAACACGGGCCTCCGCGGTAACAGCCGAGAATGCAAGCTACTACGCAACGAGGTGGACGTTTATGTCAAAAACTGTCAAAAATGAAGCCATGGACAACAATTAAAAGTAGGCTACATTTCAATCAACCTTTGTTCCTTCCATTGGACAGCTAGCGTTTGAAGAACTTGCCAACAAACTAAGAACATTAATTGAGTGACAGACTTGCCAGCACCATATGGATGAAGGGAGTGCGCTGATAAACACAGGTAGCCGCTAAAAGTGGAATCAAAATGTTTGCACAACGTTTAGCGATAAAAGCAGGCTCCCGTCAATACTGACACTTGGGTGGGTCGCACGCACACCGGGGAGTCCAAATCGCTTCACGTTGGAGTTTTGCTTTATAGCATAAATGTTTAAGTTAACAAATCGTTTATCCTCATGTTTCAGGGTATTTTAGCGATGATGTGCAAAACTTGTTAAATATGCAAAATTATTAGTTTCTCTATTACATAAACGCAATATTTTAGTTTTCTGAAAAAATCTGTAAGAGAAAATACCTCGTACAAATAAGTGAATGTCATCTGAGATGGTGTATGTCTGTGTATTACTCAATCACGCAAGAACCACCGGTCCGATATACATGACATTTTACATGGAAGTAGCTAATTTACCAGGTTAACATATAGGCTACTTTTGATTTCGATACTTTGCACTATTTAAAGATGGCGACCATTTTAGTGACGTCACGACACCCTTTGGTTTCAAACTTTCATATTTCTATTTCAAATAAAAAGAGAACGCAAAGAAATAGCAAACTTTTGATGACATATAGGAGGTTTAAATTTTAATTTTCTATCCGAAAGGTCCTTATCACTTTTCATGTATCCCAACGGTTAGAGAGTAAAACCTAAATTTGTGCTATTAAACACGGTCAACGCCGAGCGGTGTAGTTGGACAAAATTTTCCATCCTTACTCTCCGGTCGCGCAGCACCTCGCCTATCCCCTGTTTTAACTGTCACCTTGACATTTTAATTTATTTATGACCCGTAGCGAAGCACGGGTACTTCAGCTAGTTTCTCGATGGTAGATTTCATGGGAAAGTTACGTATTGCAATGGGTAGAATGTTGCGACTTCCGAATAGTTTCGACCTATCTTCGTGTATCACTTCCCCCCACCCACAGTCAGTTCAAAAGCTTATAATGGCTATATATTATATACACTTAATATATATAATTTTCTTGTAGACACGATACCTACAGTCATTTTCCACCAATCACGTAAAACTTTATACATAAAATATCACCATTTAAAATCTCGGACAAGTTCGTTAAAGGGCAAAATTACACTCAGGGGGTTGAAGTGGGGAGCCTTAAACAAAAAAGTGTAATCTCGCTGTAACTTTCTTAGTACTGTATGTGCGAAACCGAATCTAATCAAAGTTTGTAGTCTACTATTCTTCGGATAAGGGCCTAAAACGTTTCTCCGAAAAGTTTTTGATAGCACCAACCATTGACCAAAGGGGTGAGAAAAATGAGTTTTGAGAAGAAGAAAAAATCCATACCTCCCTTAATAGGCACAATATTGAAACCGTTTAAAATGGCCAATAGTTCACCACATTTGTCTGAAAGAATTTTTTATATAACCCAACCTTACACCAAGGTAAGAGCAATACGTAGCCTACGCTAAACATGTTGAACGTTTGTGTATATATAGCACAATTGGCAAATTTAGTGAATTCGAAATATATTTCTTTGTCCGATGAAATCTACCTCCGCCTTTCGGCGTGCCAAGAGAGATCTTTTTAGTTAGCTGTGTTTCTGGTTCTTCGACGGGAGGCACCTCTTCTTCCGGTCAAGCTCTATGCCAAAGTTTATAAAGTATACCTGTGTGTGCAATTATTGTGGTTCCAACCTGGTACAGAAATTTCATCAGCCATTTTTACCCTATTTTTTTCACTTATGATAAAAATAGGCTTATGAGATCACCTTTTGTCTGTGTGTGTGTATGTGTGTGTGTGTCCCTAATAAAATCTAAACTGCCGAACCGATTTCAATGAAACTCGGTAAGTGCATACTACTACCTCATCCAAGCTCGACCATGCATTTCAAATTTTAATACTTTTCACCAATCCAACATGGCGGCCGCGCGAAATATTTCACTGGCATTCTATATCTCCGCAACAGTAACAGATATCACCCTGAAATTTTGTGCGATGATAAACGGTACTATTAGATGTTCATGTACTGTATATCACTTTCATAAAAATATTAAGTACAAAACGAACATGCAAAGTTGAAACATTTAAATAGACATTTCTCGCGATTTAACTATCCGAGCACAGTGAAACTTGGTACAGAAAATGTTTATACACATTGTAATGCACTGACATCTGATTTAGTTCAATTGTTTACATAACCTTAAGATGGTGGCGGTGTGAAATTTTAAAATTAATCGTTTATTTCTTGTGTCCTAATCATGTGGTCGAAGTGAACATTCGAATAATGAACCTATGCAATCATCGTCATCTAATGATACAAAATTCTATGGCCTACACATATAACAATCCAACATGGCGACCATCCGAAATATTTGGACGGTTCTCAATATCTACGAATCTATTACAGCAATCGAACTAAAATGGTGTATGTTGATAGAGGCTATTAACATAAGTTCACCTATGGATCATTAAATATCCTGTTGAGCACAAAATCAACATGGCGGTCACGTTAATTTTAAATATTCAAATGGATGTTACTAGCGGCTTTTCATCCGAGCGCTTTGAAACTTGGCACGGTATATCTACATACAAGTCTTAATGGACTGGCATCTAATTTAATGGAATTTTATGAGAACTTAAAAATGGCGGCTGTGCATGTTTTTTTAAATCTCGTTTTCATTTCTCATGTCCTAAGTAAGACCAGTAGGATATATGAAAATAGGCTATTTAGTTCTTCACCGAACTACTTGTTCAGTTTTGGCTTCCTAATATAATAAAAGAATTGAATTTCAGTTCATCTACACAATGTGCCCAATTAAATTGGGCGCGAAATAAAACATAACCTGGAAAAGCTACAATATATTAATTTTACGCTCTTTCGAAAAGTGTAACAACTTGACTGACCTACCCTGGATATGTTCCTCTGTTTTGGTTGTCCATGGAACTGCATTTTGTAAATTTGACTATATATCTCTCCAGGCATTTATCCCACCGTACACTGTCCACTGCATTGCCACATCTTCGTTAGCATCTTCGTCAACATCATGCATGTCGACCTGGATGTTGCCGGTCACCGCTTTCCTCGACTTCCACGCGGTCACATTCCACCTGGGTCAGTTTGAAGAGCTGGTATAGCGACTGAGTTTATCTTGCCTTCTCATTTTGTGACCATGACAGTGGAGCCGAGCTTTCCTCACTTTCTCCACGATCGGAGCGATGCCTAATCTTCACCCGAACATTTGTATTCCGTACGTGGTCACATCGAGTCAGTCCTGGGGTCCATCGGACCTTCAATTGAATTACTGTATATGATAAGCAATAATACAGTGTATAATTTTATTCTTAATTTTAAAAAGTAATATTGCATATTATTCTTATTTTCGACTGTTTTTGTACAAAATGATAAATCAGAAAAGCTTAACAAAACAATAAATTGCAATTCAAAATGTTTAATGCTATATGTTATTGTATGGACGGCTTCGGTGGCGTAGTAGGTAGCAAGCTGAGCTTCTATGCCCAAGATCGCGGGTTCAAACCTGGCCAAAGTCGTCGGAATATTTAAGAGCGTTAAAAACCCTCCGTATGCCTTCCTTCGGAGGGAAAGTAAAGCTGGCGAGCCCATGTCATAGATTTATGGCATGTAAAAGAACTTTCCACTAACTATAATTGTGTGAAGCCAAATTTGTAGGTTAGATTTGATGAACGCTCTATTAGTTCTAATATTCGCCGCCAGGTGCTAGCCATGGTGGCATCTAGTAGCCAAGTTCGCGGCTAAGTGTCGTTGACGGTAGCATTTGGTAGCAAATATAGGAATTACTTGAAATTGATCGCCTGCAGTCCTTACCTGAATTACAGATAACACACTAATAGAGTCATCACAATTCACACTGGTTATCAGACAGATTCTACACACATCCGAAGTACTGCTCGGTTCCAAGCACTGTGAATTTGCGGGATGAAGGGCAAAGGCAGGGTAGGAGCAGGCGAGAATTGAGAAGCCTGTCGACAGCCCGCCGTGTTACCTGACAATCTCGTCTATTCCAATACTGCTAACATGGGTCTTTTCTGAAACCAGTGTGGCGTTGGGAATGAGTGACTGAGTCACCGACTAATGTATTTGCTTCTGTTACTACGCAAGGACCGAGAAACCTCATCACTCGTCACCACCTCTACTGATATTCTGCGATGCACATTCCTCTCAGGTCCACGCAGCTTAGACTCGAGCAGTACACGGGGCTATACTCTGTGAGCTGCCAGAATGGGATTGACATTTGGCCGGAAATTCCACGCCAGTCATCACCTCTCTGCCTCTTGACCAATCCATGTTCGCATAGTTGATGTCATAATACTCTGCATTGCAATATGACAGCCCACGTGCGTCAGTGCCTGGTGAGCTTTGTCACTGGCTTGTACAATGTGATTGCTAGTTATTCTAACTGTTTGGCAACCTAGTTCCCTGACCACATGGTGAGGCAGAACTGTCAATCCCATTCTGGCAGCTCACATACTATACATGACCGCGTTGTCGCAGCCCATAAACTGAGAAACCAACCAACTATGTGATTGTAGTTTTGAAATAAGTATGCTTGCTGTCACGTGTTACACTTGGGCTTCATTTTCACTCTTCATGAATCAGATACGGGAGGAGTTAATTGACCACCTCATCTGCACACAGTGTTGATGCTTGCTAACCAACAAGAGATTTGGACACTATTATAGGCATCTTAAGACTGTGCCAGCCATTTCAGTAGCAATGAGTATGGTAAATCAGTGATCCCCACGCTGTGCAAAATTTCACGCGGACGCAGTGCGCGAGCGAGGAAGGGAGCGATCCAACTGGTATTGCCCTGCTAGCCGTTCTCCGCCGACCGAGTTGCTCATCTGCAGCTGCATGCTGACAAGCAGAAAGGAGGTTGACTACTGCTCGGGTCCAAGCTCTGTGAACTTGCGGGGTGAGGGGAACGGGCAGGCGAGAAGAGAAGGACTTGTCAACAGCCCGCCGTGATATCTGGTATTCCTGTCTATTCCAATACTGCTGACATAGGCCGTTGCTCAAACCACTGTGGCGTTGCGAATGAGTGAGTGATTCACCAACCAATGCATTTGGTTCTGTTAGTACGCGCGAAGCGGGAATCCAGCACGACTGTCATTATATATCGTCATCGTCCACGATCCACATTCCTCCCAGGTTCACGGAGCTTAGACCCGAGCAGTAACTTTGTCAGCCGCAGTTCATACGCTCGTTCATGCGTGACTGTTCGCCCCGACTTCGCCCAGGTATGTTTAACGGTTTACCCAGCGTTAGCTTAAGAGACGTAAAGGATGGCAGGCCCCAGACGCAATTCAGAAAAGCCGAGGTGAACAGCGAAACTCCAAACACATTATACTTTCCTCTGTAGTCTTAACTCTACATAACTCGAGAGTTTGATGCTGGCCGAAGCAGGGATGATATGCTCGCTCGCTAGCTCGTAAACTCACTCCGAAGATACTTATTTAAATTTCCACTGAATGGAGATTGTTGGAAGGAATTAAAACGTAAAAAAAACTTATAGTGAGCAATGTATTAAAGATAGAGATGCCTTACCAGTAGCACGTAAATAGCGTGCTTTCGCCGCTGTGCCAATGAGAGCACAACAGCACTTTAGTGGCGGGTGGAGGAAGTACGTTAATCCTAGCATGGTCGTGATCCTAGCTCGAGTTGCGTTCGTGAAGTGGCAGTCATGTTCGCCTCACATCACCAATGAGATCGCCATATTCTTGTTGTTGTTTGAGTCTTCAGTCTTTTGACTGGTTTGATGCAGCCCTCTATGCCTCCCTGTCCTGAGCTAAACGTTTCATCTCTACATAGCTACCACACCGTACGTCCGAAGCAATCTGTTTAACATATTCTAATCTTGGTCTACCCCTACAGTTCTTGTGCTCGACCCTTCCTTAACTAAGCTTGCTATTCCCGGGTGTCTTAGTATGTGTCCTACCAACCTATCTCTTCTCTTCATTAGCAGTCGCCAGAAACATCTCTCCTCTCCCACTAGTCTTAATACCTCTTCGTTTGTAACCCTATCTACCTATCTGATCTTCATCATTCTCCTGTACCACCACATTTGAAACGCTTCAATTCTCCTCTTTCCTGCTGCACCAATAGTCCAAGTTTCACTTCCATAGAGTGCCACGCTCCAGACCAAGGCCTTCAAAAATGACCTCCTAACACCTAAATCTATATTCGATGTCAACAGATTCCATTTTTGTAGAAATGCTTTCCTTGCCTGAGCTAACCTACTTTTTATATCCTCTTTGCTTCGTCCATCACTGATTATTTTGCTTCCTAAATAACAGAAGTATCCTACTACCTTTAGTTTTTCACCTGCCAATTTGATGTCAATAGAGGATTCTGATTTATTTCGGCTGCATTCCAATATTTTTATTTTACATTTATTAATTTTCATCATGAATTCTTTCCTCAAGACGGAGTTCATACCATTCAAAAACTCATTCAAATCTTCAGGCGTGTCGGCCAAGATGACTATGGCATCGGCAAATCTCAGAGTTGAAATTATTTCTCCTTGAATCTTCACTCCATCTTTAATTTTTTCTACAATTTCCTTCATTGCTTGTTCAATGTAAAGATTGAAAAGTATGGGTGATAATTTGCGGCCTTGCCTTACACCTTTCTGAATACCAGCTTCTCTCTTATGTCCTTCAGCTCGAATGACTGCTGTCTGGTTTCTGTATAGATTGTATATAACCCTCCTATCCCTGTACTTTATTCCAATCGTTTTCAAAATGTCAAATAATTTAGTCCAATCAACGTTATCAAAAGCCTTTTCTAAGTCTACAAATGCCATGAACGTTCTCTTATCTTTCCTTGCTCAACCTTCCAAAATCAGCCTAAGACTTCCCTTGTTCCTACATTACTCCTGAAACCAAACTGGTCTTCACCCAACTCCGATTCTATCTGGCTTTCCATCCTCTTGTAATTTATTCTTGACAGGATCTTTGAATCATGAGTAATCAAGCTGATTGCACGGTAATCTTCACATCTGTCAGCTCCCACTTTCTTCGCTATAGGGATGATAACATTCTTCTTGAAATCAGAGGGTACCTCACCTGTCTCATAAATCCTACACACCAAGCAGCATAGCAACTCAATCGCTATATCATCTATAACTGGAGCTTTGTTCCTGCTTAAGTCTTCCAATGCTCTGTCAAATTCTGATCTCAATATTAAATCTCCCTTTGCATCCTCATCAATTTCCTCCTCCCTTTCCATTACATGATTCTCAAACTCCTTTCCCTTATACAAACACTCTATGTAAGCTTTCCATCTCTCAACCATTTCTTCCCTATCTGTTAGAGGCTTTCCATTTGTGTCCTTAATATCACAGCACTTAGTATTCTATTCCCCAAAAGTATTCTTAATCCTTTGATAAGCTGTGTCTACTTTTTCTTATTTCAGACAATTTTCTATACTTGCACATTTCTCTTTCAACCATTCTTCTTTCCCTTCCTTGCACTTCTTGTTAACCGCATTTCTCAGACGTCTGTATTCTGCATTCCTCGTTTCATCTCTTACATTCTTGTGTTTCCGCCTTTCATCCATCATTTCTAGTAATTCCTGAGTGATCCACGGTTTTCTACCTATTCTTTTTTTTTTCCTACCAATGTTTTCTTCTTCGGATTTTGTTATTTCATTCTTCAAAAGTGCCCATTCGTCTGCAATTGAAGTTTGTTAGGGTTTTTCATTAGTCCTTCCTCTATACTCTTCTTAATTTTTCGTTTACATCCTTCACTTTCAGTCTGTCTTTTGCCCACCTTTTTGGCTTTTGACTTTTCTTCAGTTTCTTCAGCTTTAATCTGCATTTTATAACAACCAGATTGTGGTCAGAGTTTATGTCAGCGCCAGGATATGTTTTACAATCCAAAATCTCGTGTCGAAACCTCTGCTTGACCATAATGAAGTCGATTTGGTAACGACCTGTATCTCCTGGTCTCATTCATGTGTATATTCTTCTATTGTGTTTATTGAATAAGGTGTTAGCTATGACCAACTCATGCTTGGTGCAGAATTCCATCAGCCTGTTTCCTCGATCATTCCTTTCACCTAATCCGCAATTTCCTACTCTCTTCCCTTCTCTCCCTTTTCCTACCACAGCATTCCAATCTCCCATTACTATAACATTTTCATCACCCTTGATATACCTCAGAATGTAATCTATTTCTTCGTAGACCTTTTCAACATCTTCATCATCAGCTTGACTGGTAGGCATATAGACTTGCACCACTGTGGTGCACGTAGGTTTAGTATTGATTTTTGCTACAATAACCCATTCACTATAATGCTCATAATATTCCACCCGCTGTCCAAGTTTCCTACTCAATATGAGACCAACCCCTGCTTGACCATTGTTTGATTTAGTGCTTATGACCCTATAGTCTCCTGACCAAATGTCCTGTTCTTCCTGCCAGCGCATTTCACTAATTCCAACCAAATTCAACCACAACCTCTCCATTTCCCTTTCTAAGTTTTCTAACCTTCCACTTCCCAGCAGACTTCTAACATCCCACGCTCCGATCCGTAGAATGTCAGATTTCCTCTTTGTCACTTCTGTGATGTTAACCCCCTATCGAGTAGTCCCCACCTGGAGATCCGAACGGGGGACTAGTTTACCTCCGGATTGGAATTTTACAATGGAGGAGGCCGTTATCACAAGTAATTATGCATAGAGAGGTGCATATCCTCGGGAATAGCATTACGGCTGTAGTTTCCCGTTGCTTTCAACCGTGCAGCAGAACGCAGTGTAGCCATTAGTTGGCATATATTATCAATATCTTAACCATCTATAAGACAAGTAAAGAATTGATTTATTCTGAGAGGCTGTTGCTCCCTTTCAGAATAAGTAATAGAGCAATCTACTAACAAAAATGCTAACCTTCTACTAACAATTAAATACCAAAATTCTACTAAAGAAAAGGTACTTAAGTTCCACCAACAACAAAATACAACCATATTCTCCTTTCATAATTTGAAAATATACCGCTATATTTTATATCTCTTTTAAAGACACACTGCAAATTTACAGTCAAAAATCTTACCATTTCGTGTCCAGTAGAATCAGTTTTCCTTCAGACTGACTTAACGTCGCTGCGTATTTTATAGAGAGACTAGCAGGTACCCGCGGCTTCGCTCGCGTCATAGTCGTGTCATATTGTTATTCAATGAAATGCAGGTGTACCCCCTTAACACCCCTTTAGAAACTGAATATCCAAAAACCCTTCCTTAGTGGACGTTTTCGACTTACAACGAACATATTCCCAAAATTTCATGTTTCTAGCTTTAATAGTTTTGGCTGGGCGATGATGAGTCAGTCAGTCAGTCAGGACACTTAGTTTTATATAATAGATAAGCATCGGTCCGAGTGGAAAATAATTCTATCACCTGAAACCAAAAATGCATGGGACGAAAAAATACATCAACATATCATATTGGTTCCGGACCCTAAAAGACGTGAAAAATATAATAAAAGTATTAAAAAAAACTATTTTTCGAAATTTCATTCGAATCAATTTTTATGCCATTCCTGGGACTTAGAAAATTCCGGCAAAAAGTACAAAATCATTAATAACTCCCTAAGTATTCGTCGTATGATGAAATAGCAAGAGACAAAAAAGATGTAATGTGTTATTGTCTACAACATAGGCCATGTATAACTTTACACTCAGACATATTACGTTCCCCCCCCCCCCCCATATTTCCACCCCTCCCCATGGGCCCCTTATATTGGATTTATGAAAAAACGGTCAAACACCTATTTTGTTATTTTTTATGCTGATTTTTTTCCGCTGAGTTCCAAACTCCTCGCCTATGTCGTTTAAGAGATACACGCTCGGTTAGGAAACCTTAACCCCCACTTTTCACCCCTTTCACCTCAAAATATACACCACATCGAAAAACCCTCAGACACATATCTTCTTATTTTTAATGATGAGTTTATATGCCGAGTATCAAATCCCCCAATGAAAGCAATCTGGAGATATTGTTATTCAATGAAATGCAGGTGTACCCCCTTAACACCCCTTTAGAAACTGAATATCCAAAAACCCTTCCTTAGTGGGCGTTTTCGACTTACAACGAACATATTCCCAAAATTTCATGTTTCTAACTTCAATAGTTTTGGCTGGCCGATGATGAGTCAGTCAGTCAGTCAGTCAGTCAGGACACTTGTTTTTATATAAGAGATTTATCTCGGCGAACGTTTATAAAACACAAGGAGAGGCCGACCCCGTCTAAACCCTCCTCGTTAATGCGATACTAATGAAATAACTCCTTCTGGAGAGCTCTTCAAGATGCATTCCTTGAATAGACTAACTTTATTTCATACAAATCCCTGTTTATTACGGCTTCCAACCTTTACGATGTTCTGAGGGATTGTGTTAGTGATTAAGCTTTGCTTATTTAATACTTCGTGAGAAACCTTATCTTATAAATGTATACCTCTGCAAGTACTCTAAAAACGTAAAGATTTTCTTGTTGGAACTGTTCTCCGCCGCAAGCCACATCTCAGCTGAAATGTTTCCAACTTAACTCTCAGCTTAGACTGCTCTATCAAATATTAAATAAAAAGTTTTATACAGAATCTCTCTCTCTCTCTCTCTCGTGCGCACTCTATCTCTCTCTCTCATTTCACGTAACTGCCTGTGATAGCTCTCACTATACTATTTCCTCAAACTGTAATGACCTCTCGCAAGAGCCTGCTGCTAGATGTTCAACCCCTGATATGAGTGGTACAGTGCAAAAGTGGACCAAGTCCAAAACTTCCTTTTTTTTTTTCTTTTAGCATAGTACTAAATGTTAGTAGTTATTCGGTGTAAGAGTGATCAAGTCCGAATTTCAATACCAATACCCCAAGATTGCAGCAGTTTCTTAAAGCTTAATGCTTACAGTAATTATAGGCTATATATAGCTTTAACTTTGCCTCATGTTTTCTCAGAAGTGTAAAAAGTGGACTTGTTCCACTTTTGCTCTAAACCACTCATATCTTGTAGGCGGCATTTTCTCTCTCTCTACCCCAAAATCGCAACCAAGTCAATCTTTGTACGTGAAACCATAAAATTCAATTTCAATGAGTTAAAACAGATGTCAAACTACTCCCTTGGAAAAATGTATATCAATTCACTGACATAGATAAGAAAGTATCTCTAATTAATGACAGGGAAACTATAGCCTACTTTATGATTATTTTTTTTTGCATATGGCTTTTATGCCGGGAGTGTCCGAGGCCATGTTCGGCTCGCCAGAGTTAGTAGCTGCTTCTAAGCGGACACCCATGGGGTGAGCTACAAGTACCGTTGCGTGTGGAGTGTTGTCTAGGGAGGAAATTGTGACTGTAAGGGCTAGGAATTGGAAGGTAGCTGCTGTGGCCTATAGTTAGGGACCAACCCCGGCATTTGCCTGGAAGGAAGATGGGAAACCACAGAAAACCATCATCAATGCTGTACTTTATGATAAGCATGCACCACGGAAGAAAGTGGATATAAACCACAGATCTGCCTCATGGTTTAATAAAGAAATTAAAAATGTCTTCAAGAAATGTGATAAAGCATGTAGGATATCTAAATTTACCGGTAACTATGAAGAGTACAGAATTCTGCATAACGAGACAAAATAAGCAGTCAGAAACACAAAAGAAAAATATAACCTCTTCAGTGGCTTCAAAACTACATCTGCCAGGTGGAGTGAGTTGGCAATAGTTCGATCGCTGATGTTGAGATGCCTTTCCCTGCATCGGAATTAAATGTGCGTTACTCAAATGCAGCCTCAACTGATATGCATTACGAGTATCAGAGACTGTCACCAAGTATACAACCATCCCTTCCCTCGACTTCTTCAATGAGTTGCTCTGTTGTCGCACTCATTGTCATGCCAACACACAGTGACGCGGGCAGCGGTCAAACTCGACAAGCTTCATCTGATCGCCACCGCGTAGTAGAACGCTGCACTGTCCTGAACCCTGCCCGCGTGATCGCTGGCTGTCTGAAAGCTTCTATTTAATTCTGCAGGAAGTATTTGACCGTCACCGCCATCGCGATCGCTCCGGTATTTGGGAGACCTTTCACTTCATTTGATTTCAAACGTATGTGTCCGTCAACCCATATGTTACCTAAATTCTCAATATCCTGCGTTCTCCTTTGACTAACTGATCGTCTAGTCCCCGTCTGTTCATGGTCCAAGTCTCCGAAACTTATAGGCCTAATCCTTCAGGTTGAACAACCATGCTATAGTGCCATAACTTGGCTCCAATGCTCAGCGATTTCTTATTATAGTGATTTTTCGTCAGGTGATACGCTCGATCTAAGATCCTAAGATTAATTGAAGGGTTCATTCCAAAAACCAGATAAGTCCAAAAATTGACTTCTTGAGATAAAAAAAAATACATCTTCTTCCTCTTCAAGGGCTTCTCTACGTAGGTTATACCTATTATTGCTGTCACCAAAATGCAGACAGTTTGGGATGTATACGAGACTGAAATATTGAAGATTCTACAAACATTAGACAAGTCCAATGCGATGGATAGGTCACACACTAAGAAAGCCTGCTGGAGCCATTGAGAAGACTGCACTCGATTGGAACCCACAAGGGTCCCGAAAATGAGGTCGTCCGATGAGGACCTGGAAGAGGACGACTGAGGAAGAATGCCTGCAAATGGCGAAGACATGGAGTGAGGTGAAGAAGTTGGCCAATAACAGGACCCGATGGAAGCGTTTCACGGAAGCCCTATGCTCCGAGAAGAGCAACATGAATTAAGTAAGTAAGTAAATAATGCTTTTCCAATGCTTTTTTTAAGATAATTAATTACCTGGAATGTTTGTCATTCAATAATGATTTGTACTTTGTTAGGATTTACATAATAAATAATCGTATTTGAGGATTGAAATATTTTTCATTTTTGTATTCAACTAAGATTTCGGCACACACCAGACTTGTCTAAAGGTTCGTTTAGGGTTTCTAAACTATCCTCATAACAAATATATTTCCTTTATATGCAATATAAAGTAGGTCTAAAGTCAATTTTTCTTTCATTCAGCACAAATGAAGCTACTGTATACTGTTTTTTTTTCTTTCTGAACAATTTAATTTTTTGACTTGTCTGGTTCTTGGAATATACCCTTCATTTGCTTCCTGCTCTAAGTCATTTTGTTGTTATTGTTGTTGTTATTATTATTAGTTACAAAGTCACTTGCTAACGTGCCCTAAAGCGCTGGTCTGTCTTAATAGGACTGGTGATTCAGGGAGACAGTGCTACTCCACAAACGAGGTATATTGGTCTTGTATAATCAAAACCAAACACTACGAAACCTCGATCAATACGCCATATTAACTTTAGCGTCGGTCATTGCAATACAGAAGCGTACAACCACCAGCCACCTGCGAATTTAAAAGTCATGACGACACCAGTGAATTTCATAACATTAAATAGTGGCTAGCATTTTTGGGTGTCATCCCTTAGGAAGATACAGATATATGAATTTTGTGCGGGTAATTAACTTATGAAAGGGTACTGAGCAAAGAATCAATATGGCATGTGAATGCTGGCGCAAACCCGTGAGCTTAGAGGGGAAAGGAGGAGAAGGAAGGTAGTGGAGGGGGTCACTGCTGTTATGCTCCTGGGAGACACACTACCGTGTAATACAGATACAGTAAGAATGTGAAGTTTTGATACCATTTTCTCAGCATTATCTGTCCAAACTATCAATGTATACTCATCAGTAGGTCAACATACCATTTGCCCAATATGATTGGGCTGGGGTTCGATATATAGGAACACAAGTCCTGAAAAAAATAACATGACGTTGTATTATTCATTTGTGTGAATAATAAACCGACAGCGGTAGCTTCACTCGCTAAAGCGCTACGCTAGGCCATGGGGTCAGGCTCTCTGCGGACTCGGTAGACGAGGGTTTGAGCCCCACCATAGGCCGTCTTTGAAATAGTTTCCAGTGGTTTCCCCATTTTCAACTCCAGTAAAATGCTGGGACAGTACCTTCTAACAGGCCACGGCTGCATCCTTCCACATCCTTGCCCAGTTTCATTTATCATCATTCATTTCATTTGTCATTAACTCCTTTTATGGCATTGGCGTCAGGAAGGGCATCCGGCCGTAAAATCCCTCCGTCACATAGAATGCCATCGCATCTCATCCCTGACCGGGAATAATAAGGGGTAGACATAGGCCTACACATTTATGTGAGTAGACTAATACGTGTAATTTTTTTTTCAGGACTTGTGATCCTATATATCGTACCCCCCACTCAATCATATTGGGCAAATAGCGTGCACTGAAAAGTATAAATATTGATAGTTACAGTAGGAGCCGATGTGAACATTTCCGTAGCAAATAGCGAAGTGTACGTTCCTCCCCTGTTAATCACGCTGCGGCACATGAACTCGCCCGCATACGAAACTCGTGTGCGCATGTACCAGCAGGTACTAATCACTAACGTTTATAGAGCTCTAGCCAGAACACTCCACATTCTCCCAGCATTCAGTGGCGAGATAGAGAAGTGATAGGGATGGGGAAGTGCTAGCGAGCGCCACGCTACAGTGTTGGTTGGTTCCTCAGTTTAGGGGCTGCGACAACGCGGTCATGTAGCCCCGTGTAGAATCTGTCTGATAACCGGTGTTAATTGTGATGGCTGTTTGGTGTTTGTTATCTGTTTTTAATTCAAGTAAGGACTGCATACATTCGATTTTCAAGTAGTTCCAACTTTTGCTACCAAATGCCATCGACCAACTAGTTCTGAACTTTGTTACTAGATGCCACCGCAGTCGGCTCCTGGCGACGAACGTTGGAACCTAAGAATCAAAGATAACCTATAATTTAGCTTCACACAGGTGTAATTAGTGGAAGGTCCTTTATCATGCCATAAATCTATGACATGGGTCCACCGGCTTTACTTCCCCTCCGAAGGAAGGCATACTGAGGGATTTTAACGCTCTTAAAAATCCGAGGACTTCGGCTGGGTTTGAACCCATGACCTTGGGCATAGAATCTCAGCATGTTACCACGCTAGAGTGTGTCCTGGCTTATTCATTTCCATTGTCATCACTTCAGTATGTGTCTGATAGACTTGTGGATTCTGAAGGTACTACTATGTGCATTTGTAATTGAGGCTATACATTGGGAACCATCCCGACATTTATCTGTAAATGTGGGAATCTACTTCTAGGATGGCTGAGGTCACAATCGAACACGCCACATTTGTTCTCCCTCATAAGACTGAAGGCCCAGATTACAATTAAATTACTTGGTGCAGCCGGAAATTGAGCCTAAGACATTTGTGACCGAAGTCACAAATCATACCTGATACCACAGTAAGTGGCATTTAACGAGCGCTGTAGCGCCTGCAGTTAACTCCACAACACAGCTCTGTCTTGTTATGTCACGGTGACCACCTCGTGGTGTAGTGGCTAACATTGTTAGCTGTCACCCCAAAGGTTCGGGTTCGATTTCCGGGCCCGCAAATCATATTAATTCTGGTCTGAGGGCTGGAATGGGGTATCCTCATTCCTGTGGGGCAAAAACTGAGAAGGGGTGGGTTCGATTCATACCTCAACCATCCTGGAAGTGGTTTCGCGTGGTTTCCTACTTCTACTCCAGCAAATGCCAGGATGATACCTAAAATTAAGTCCACGGCCGCCTCCTTCCCAATCCTCACCTGAATAACAAAATAATACACATACTACTACAACCATCACAATTACACAGTTTATCAGATCGATTTGACGCACACCCAAATACACGGGGCTATATGACCACGATGCTTCAAAATTCCTAAATGAATCAGCAACAACTCGTTTTGTTATGCAACAAGACTGAGTGGGGGAGCTAGAAGTCCCGGGGATTGTCGACGCTCTCCACGGCGGCTTCGGTGGCGTAGTTGGTAGCATGCTGAGCTTCAATGCCCAAGGTCACGGGTTCAAACCCAGCCAAAGTCGTCGGATATTTTAAGAGCGTTAAAATCCCTCAGTATGCCTTCCTTCCGAGGGGAAGTAAAGTCGGCGGGCCCATTTCATAGATTTGTGGCATGTAAAAGAATCTTCCACTAACTAAACTTGTGTGAAGCAAAATTTGTAGGTTATGTTTGATTAATGCTCTTAAGTTCCAACGTTCGTCAACAGGCGCTGCTTGCGATGGCATCTAGTAGTAGCCAAGTTCACAGCTAGGTGTCGTGGACGTTAGCATTTGGTAGCGAAAGTAGGAACTACTTATTGCCGGCCCCGTGGTGTTGGGGTAGCGCACCTACCTCTCACCTGAAGGCCCCGGGTTCGATTCCCGGCTTCGTCAGGGATTTTAGAAACTGACGTGAGGGCTGGAACGGGGTGCACTCAGCCTCGTGAAGACACTTGAGTAGCTGTCTGACGGTGAGGCAGCGCCCCGATCACGAAAACCAAGATTAACGGCCGAGGGGACCCGATGCGCTGATCACGCGTCACCCCAATAAATGCAGGCCAAATGGCTGGGCAGCGGTCGCTTGGTAGGCCGAGGCCCTTCACGGGCTGTAGTGCCAGGGGTTATTTATTCATTATTTTTATTAGTAACTACTTGAAATTATCGTCTGCAGTCCTTACTTGAATTTTAAAAAAAGTCCTCTCGGCAAGCCGGAAGGCGGAGGTAGATTTCACAGGACAAACTTGGGGATAGGCGAAAATAGGCAGAATATGCAGGTTTTCGTAGAAGGATCAGACCTCATTTATTGCGAGAAGGTATTTTATAATTGGAGCTTAATTAACTTTGTTTTTCGTCATTTTATGCTTATTTTAAACATTTTATTGTCTTATGGGAACGGTAACCTTCTTGTAATTTGGGGTCCATTTTTATACTTGTGGTCACACTGTCCTTATGCAAGGTTTCGACACTGATGTGTAACTATGTAACGGCCTGTTACTTCTTCACGCAAAATTATTTCTCCCGCAGAGATTTTGGTTGGTTCCTCAGTTTAGGGGCTGCGACAACGCGGTCATGTAACCCCGTCTACTTAGGGATGGCTGTATTAGTCTGTAATTCAGGTAAGGACTGCAGACGGTCAATTTCAAGCAGTAGTTCCTAATGTTGCCTACCAGGTACTACCGTCAACGACACCTAGCTGTGAACTTGGCTACTAGATGCCACCGCAACCAGCAACTCGCAACGAACGTTGGAACTTCCCCTCCAAAGGAAAGCATACTGAGGGATTTTTAGCGCTCTTAGAAAATCCGACGACTTCGGCCGGCTTTGAACTCGCGACCTTGGGCATAGACATTCAGCATGCTACCAGTTACGTCACCGAAGCCGCTTCACACTTAGTCAGATGGAAATCTGAATCTTATCTCGTGCAAGTGCGTTATCTTGGCAACGTCTGATGGCTCATCCCTCATCAATTAAGTAGTGTTGCCATGGCAACCACGGATGGCTCTTGGCATTTTCTTATAATTCTGAAATCATTTTTCTCATCCCTTGGCATAATGGTGGGTCATATCAAAAATTCTTTCATACAAAAGTTTTAGGTAATTATTAGGGGAATATTGTCCATTTTGTACGGTTTTGATATTGTGCCTATTAAGAGAGATATGATTAATGCTTCCCGAAAAAAACACTTTTTCCCACCCCTTTGGTCAATGGTTGGTGCTATCAAAAACTCTTCAAACATAAATTTTTGGTCTTTATCCGACACATAGTATGAACTTTGAACGGATTCGATATTTCACATATTAAGAGAGTTATAGGAATATTTCACTTTTTAGAAAATAGCCCCCCATTTTCACCCCCTTCAACCGATTTAGCCCAGTAACGAACTCGACCGAGATTTTATAGGTATACATATTCGGTAAAATATTCACAGTGATTGGTGCAAAATTACGGCAGTTATCGTGTCCACAAGAAACTGATACATATATATAAACTTTTGAACTGACGGTGGTTTTGGGGTCTGGGGGATGTGAAACGCGAAGATATGTCGAAATTTTCCGGAAGTCGAAACATGGGACCCATTGCAATAGTTAGCTTTCTAATGAAATCTACCTAAATGAGAGGGTGTGTGTCTGTCTTTCTGTCTGTCTGTCTGTCTGTGTGTTACTCAATAACGCAAGAACCACTGGTCCGATTTAAATAAAATTTTGCATGGATGTATCTGATTTACCATGTTTACATATTGGATACTTTTAATTTCGATATTTTTCACTATTAAGAAATGGCGACCATTTTAATGACGTCACTACACCCTTTGGTTTCAAAATTTCATATTTCCATATCAAATAAAAAGAGAACGCTAAGAAATAGCAAACTTTTGATGGCACAAACGAGCATTAAAATTTAATTTCCTATCCGAAAGGTCCTTATCACTTTTCGCGTATCTCCAACGGATAGCGAGTAAAACCCACATATGTGACGTCACTACACCCTTTGGTTTCGAAATTTCATAATTACATTTCAAATAAAAAGAGAACGCTAAGAAATATCAAACTATTGATCCATACACAAGATTTACCATTTAATTTTCTATCCAAAAGGCCCGTATCACTTTTCGTGTATCCCCAACGGTTAGCGAGTAAAACCTAAATTTATGCAATAAAACACGGTCAACACCGAGCGGTGCAGTATATCTCTACGTGCATAAATATTAAAGTTTGTATGTTTTTTTTCGCAATTTCTACGGAAATTTGAGTTATTTACGCGTTAGTATGGATGTGCGCGAAAATATTTTTTTGGTCTGTCAGTGTGTTTGTTTGTTTGTCTGTGGACAATTTTGTTCCCCTATAACTCGAGAACGGCTGGGTGTATCTACGTAAAATTTGATACAGTTATCCATCAGAGGTATCAAATCATTGATGTAACCCTTCTCCGTACCTCTCATAAAATAGGGCCTACCCCCATAAAATACATGCTGAAATAGGAGTAGAAGGACGAGACAAAGATCATTTTCATCCCCTTCAATGTGAGAGACAAAACTCTGGGGCCCTAAAGGGTCTCCGAAATCCACATTTTAAGGCCCTAAAACCAACCGTTTTTTGAGATATTCCCAGAAAACTAATTTCATTTAATAAACTAATGAACGAATTCAAGCCGGTAACCATATCAACAGATTCTCAGAGGTCCATTTATTGCTGTAAGACGCAATGCAATTCCATAAATTACATTGGTGTGAAAGTTTGCAAACGGCTAGAAGGTTATCACGGAAAGAAATTAAGCTGTAAAATTCCTCAATACGTATAATGCGCTTAAGGGGGTCAAGGGGTACACTATAATTTTTTCACGCGATTTACACCTGCGGGTGTGATACGGCAGGTCTATTATATTCCTATCTCTATATTATATTATGTCGTAAAACGAGGAGACAAAGCCCCTCGGTGCCAGAAACAAAACTTGGGGGCCTCGAAAACTACATTATAAGGCTCTAAAACCAACAGTATCTGAAATATTCGCAGAAAACTAATTTTATTTAATTTAACAAACTAATGAAGGAATGGAAATCGGTAACCATGATAACATTATCTCAAGGGGTGGCATCCAACTTTCCATCTATTTCTGTAAGAAGAAATGTCACTCCATTTATACCTTGCCACGGTGGGTGAGTGGATAGCGTGTCGGTCTACTAACCCCAAGATTGCAGGTTCACTCCTGGCCGTGGTAAGTGATTTTTGAAAGGCGGCAAAAATACTACTCGCATGTCATACGATGTTTGCATGTCAATGAACCCATTTGAATTCAGTAGGTCGTGTTCATAATGGAAAAATTAATCTCAGCAGTTTCCGCCAACACAAAGTTCCTCATTTCTCTGTTAGAAAGTGCTATAGTGTTCAAGGAGCTTAGATATCTACCCTCCTTGACTTTCATAGTGATTCAAGGAACAACGAAATTTCGACATGCAAGCTACCCTCTGGGTGTCAAATTACAAAGCTTGCACCCGGCACCGAGGCCATACGATATTATTATTAGGCTACTCCATTTATTACATTTCTCTGAAAGTTTGCAAATGGCTATAAGGTTATCACGGAACCAACGTAGACTGTATAATTCGTCAATGCAATTAAGGGGGTCAAGGGGTAACCGTGAATTTTTTCATGCAATTTCACGTGCGACATATAGTACAGAAAGTCTATTATATCTCCAAACAGCAACATTATTTTCAAAAATTCCTGAATTGAATCAGCATTTTTTGCGGCTTTTAGGAATTTGGGCCATTTGAGGCTAAAAAAACTGAATTTTCATGCACCACGAGCCTTTATAATTTATGAAAGAGGTCTTCCTGTGTATGGGGACCTAACACAACGTAGAGGGTCATTTTTTATGTGAGGTGTATTGCGTTTCGTCTACAAGGCTTTCAAATCTATTTCACGTCAAGAAGTACACGTTAGGTGAATTTAGTTTGAGAGCACATTTTAACTAATATTTTTTTTTTTTTGTCGACATACGGGTACATCGTAAGGATGATTTTGTTTGATACTGTATGGTATATATACCCATATTTGGATATCTGGGTCATATGTTGTAGACAATAGAATTGTCTGTCTGTCTTTCTGTGTATCTTTATGTACACCTATAAATCGTGTTCGGATGCTTGGTGCATCGTAAAATTAGGTATGGTAAACATGAGTCAATACACCAATCATTTATAAAACTCCTCACCGTACTTTTCATACAGTAGAATGGTGGATATAGGGAAAAACTTCTCAAAATACATGCTAAAATAGGCGAAATATAAAAATTATCCTAGAAGGACAATCAAAGCATATGTTGCGCTTCTCATTGTGAGACACAAAATTCGCGAGTCTATAAGGGGTCTCCGAAAATCACATTTTAAGGCCCATAAATTAACAGTGTGTGTGATATTCCCAGAAAACTAACTTCGTTCTGATATACTTATGAAGGAATGACAAACCGCTAACCATTGCAACAGTAGCTCAATTGATAATGTCTGGTGTTACTATATAACACCGTTCGAAGAACGGGTACTTCTGCTAGTATATATATATATATATATACATACATACATAAATTATATATAAACTTTTGAACTGACGGTGGTTTTGGGGTCTGGGGGATGTGAAACGCGAAGATATGTCGAAATTTTCCGGAAGTCGAAACATGGTACCCATTGCAATAGTTAGCTTTCTAATGAAATCTACCTCTGGTTGGTTCCTCAGTTTAGGGGCTGCGACAACGCGGTCATCTAACCCCGTGTAGTTTGGGTGAGTGTAGAATCTGTCTGATAAACGGTGTGAATTGTAATGGCTGTATTAGTCTTAATTCAGGTGAGGACTGCAGACGGTCAATTTCAAGCAGTAGTTCCTAATGTTGCTACCAGGTACTACCGTCAACGACACCTAGCTGTGTACTTGGCTACTAGATGCCACCCCAATCAGCAACTCGCAACGAACGTTGGAACTTCCCCTCCAAAGGAAAGCATACTGAGGGATTTTTAGCGCTCTTAGAAAATCCGACGACTTCGGCCGGCTTTGAAACCGCGACCTTGGGCATAGACATTCAGCATGCTACCAGTTACGTCACCGAAGCCGCTTCCCACTTAGTCAGATGGAAATACTGAATCTGATCTCGTACAAGTGCGTTGTCATGGCAACGTCTGATGGCTCATCCCTCATCAATTTAGTAGTGTTGCCATGGCAACCTCTGATAGCTCTTGGCATTTTCTTATAATTCGAAACCATTTTCTCATCCCTTGGCGTAATGGTGGGTCATATCAAAAATTCTTTCAGACAAAAGTTTTAGGTAATTATTAGGGGAATATTGTCCATTTTGTACGGTTTTGATATTGTGCCTATTAAGAGAGATATGATCAATGTTTCCCGAAAAAACCCACTTTTTCCCACCCCTTTGGTCAATGGTTGGTGTTATAAAAAAACTCTTCAAACATAATGTTTTGGGCTTTATCCGACACATAGTATGAACGTTGAACGGATTCGATATTTCACATATTAAGAGAGTTATAGGAATATTTCACTTTTTAGAAAATAGCCCCCCATTTTCACCCTCTTCGACCGATTTAGCCCAGTAACGAACTCGACCGAGATTTTATAGGTATACATATTCGGTAAAAAATTCAAAGTGATTGGTGCAAAATTACGGCAGTTATCGTGTCCACAAGAAACTGATATACATATATATATACATAAATTATATATAAACTTTTGAACTGACGGTGGTTTTGGGGTCTGGGGGATGTGAAACGCGAAGATATGTCGAAATTTTCCGGAAGTCGAAACATGGGACCCATTGCAATAGTTAGCTTTCTAATGAAATCTACCTAAAAGGTACGAGCCTTACAGTAGTCGCTTATGATGTGTAACATCTGACATGTTATCCTACTATGAAATTGAGATGAAATGTATGTGAAGTCATCTGACATGTTGTCCTACTCGTATACTACATTCTTAAAATGTTAATTTACGCTCCTTTTCCATACTGGTACTATGATGAATATATAGATTGAATTGGAGATATGCTACTGTCACACTTGTTTGCACAACCATCACCATATTATATTGTAAATTAAGAGGAGGAATGAAACCATAGGCTCTAGTCTATCTATAGACTACTAGAAATAATGTTCAATACAATCAAATTGCCCAACACCTGCTTGGTGAAAACTATTGTAAATAAAATTAGATAAGTCGTAATTTCATGTAGATTCTGTTAAAATGACGCATAATGTTATGATAGATATCGTTTAAATCGATAATCCGGTAGCAAAACCATTTGCTGTGATAGGGTTTCGAACCTGAGACCTCATGATTCGCAGACCAAGATGCTATCCACGCAGCCATTACAACCACAGACACTTGGAGTACAAGACGTTACTCATTTTCACGTGCCGGTAATAATATGGAAGTATTTCTTTATGTTCCATTAATATTTTGCTTTCTTTTTCGATAATGTTCCTGCGTGGAATTGAGTTTTAAATTAGTTATGAATACGCCTACTTGACAATAAAGGGAATTCCTATAGTGGTCCGTGAAAGGCTACCTCAGTTCCCGTATAAAAACATCGATATGTATTACATTGATCGCTGCATTACCGAAATGTGAGTTAATATCTGAATAGCCATTGTGAAGAAACATAATACCGGCTATGCCGACTAGTTAGAATGTTCCATATTAAAGCATATAATCATTTAAATACTGATACGAAGACTTGTAACATGTGGTTTGTGTTTCAATCCGTTGACACCAGACTTCGCGTGAGCGTTACCGTTCAGTATGAATGTGTTGAGCAAATTTACTCGGGGAGCGGATGCCCATCACTTTTATCCAGAGATCGAAAAACAGACTCTTAATAAATCATAATTGTTTTCAGCAAATATGATATGATGAATATTTTTCACCAAAGAACGACAACTTGAATACGATTTATTGTAGAAATATCTGCAATGGCGCCTCCAAACCTTGAAGTAATCCGTATGTTATAAAATACATTCCACATGGTACCAAAGCCAGCTGGATCGCATCCAGCTTGCGTCTTACACACTTCCGTCCGATCCACTTCCGTCCCATTTTTCAAAATCACTCCCACAGAAATATCCCGCAACCGAGTGGAAAGATGTTTCACACCAAACAAAGATAACACACACTAATACAGTCATCAGAATTACCACCGGTTATCAAACATATTCTACACGCACCCAAAGTACACGGTGCTACATGACCGCGTTGTCGCAGCCCTAAACTAAGGAACCAACCAACACTCTCTACAGCCAGATGCCGAGATGGTTCTTCGTTTCAAGCCTCACTACACCCACCCAAATCCTACAGATCCTAAAATTTAGTTATATACTATAGGTTACCTACAACAATGACCACAGAAACACAAGTTATCAGACAAATTCAACGCACACCCAAGTACACGGATCTGGCCAATATGTAATCAGCATTAACAGTGAAGGAGACGAGAACGTGACTTTTACCTTCCACTTGGAATATATATGATAATCTATGATTTGTATACAATACCAATTGTCCATTATGACTAGTGTATTAGAAATTACGCAAACGTGCGTCTATGTTTCTTGCTATTTGAACAATGGCTACCATATTCTTCAAGCGCATGTGGTTCGTTCAACAGTTATCTAGGCGGACACATTGACGTCATGGTAGTGTTGCCAAAATGTAAGATATAAAATAAACCACCACCAGGCAAAACTCATTGGTCTACACTACAGGAAGACACCAGGGTTCATATAAGCTATGGCTAACGCGGTCTGCAGGGCGGCGCTGTCTAGTAATTATTGGACTAGGCAAAATCCATACAAAACCGCCTATTAGTACCGTATGCGTGGGGTTGGCAATACTGTACTTGTGCATAATTCAAGCGTATAATGGCCGACACAGCCGGAATTTTACTTTATAGGTCGTGATATTAAAAGGGACGATGGGTGGGTTATAGACAGCGGCGGATTGAACTACATCATTTCCAGATCAATTTTGAATCATTACAGAAGGTATTTGTGGCTAAATTAAGTAGTTAAGAAAAAAATCGTAGGCTCTCGTCTCCTTCACTCTTACCGTTTCAGTGAGATCAGGTTTTCACGTTCACTAAGTTCCCTCGTTACGTGGAAGTCTAGTATTTTTTAGAATTCAGTGGTTCTGAACCCGTAGAAGTCTGCGGACCACTCAGCCTGAAATTGAATCATGTACGGAACCCCCTCCAGCACGCCCCCCGCCCCCCACTCCTTCCCCCCTCCTCCCTCCCTCCTCTGACGATACATCTTATCAGGTGTAACCTTTCCTCAGCGCCTTCGCCATAAGAATATTCAAAGATGATTAAGCAGAACGGTTTTTGGAACATATTATTTTATATTACTATTAATTAGTGTACAGATCAACTAAATTACAAATTATTTAACAGAACAAAATTACTTTTTTATAATACTGTATATAGCCTACACAAGTCTCAATTACAAATTTATGTTCAAGCAACATTTTTTGTTTAAAAAAACACTGCAAAATAATAATGTTACGTGCCACCCCCCTAGTGGCACTTTTTTAACTGGATTACGGTGGGTTGAAGCACACCACAGATTGTTCCTTTAAAGAAATATAATTAACTTAATTGCGGCCAGAAAGATACACCAATCAACAGCAAATACAAGCAATTAGAGCCTTACTCCAGTTTCCTCTTGTCTCTTCCTTATGGAGAGCTCTTGCCCCCTTTCACTTGTCAACAAACCACAGAAGTCAATCCGTGCTAATGAGTCCGGTGGCCTCGACAGAAACTACCTGCACCTCTCCCTTATGTACACAAACTACAGTTACTTACGATAACCTGCTACACGCTGCTTCGCTGCCCACGAGCTGGGAAACAATGTCACTGGATTTCGTAACTCGCATGGCCCTCCGCCACAATACCTCTGTCGCTCAGTGAAATCACACTCGCTCAAAACGCAGGCAGTCCCCTGTATGCTTCTCACTCCCTCGCTGTCAAGAGAATCGGCTTCACTAGGGTTTCGCAAGTCACCACACTTCTGTCGCTCAGGATAAACGCTCGCACTAGCTCGTAAAACACACTGTCCTCAGAAACTCCGTCCCCTCACTGTTGAGGAGCTTATATAGCAGGCTGGTGACTCAATGAATTCTAGAATCGTCCAGGACACACGGCTTCTCGAGATTTCCTTCACTGGCTGGGTCACGAATATTCTGGACCATCCCTTTCACTTCGCAGCCCGTTGCGTAACGCGCACGTAATACACTGAGGCAGAGCACAGCCCAGCACGGGGGCAGTTGTGACTCATGCGGCGAGCGATGAAACAAACTCACAGCCGTAACACCACCCCCTTCCGAAAAGGCTGATCGTCCCGATCAATCATTGGTCCGTCTGTGTCCCTCCGTAGGCTGCCAGGCGATCTCGGTGCACGATCTTCATCTTCGCCCTCGGGCACCGCTGGATCCTGTAGACGACATCGTTGATCCGTTTCACGACTCGGTACGGGCCCTCCCAGGACTTCTGCAGTTTGGGTGACAGGCCTTCTTCCGTAATGCGTTGAAGAGCCACACCAGGTCGTCCTCGTGGTATCCGCCAGCATCCGACTGTTGGTCGTATCGGGTCTTCATTCGGTCGGTCTCGATTCACAGCTTCCTCCTCGCGAACGTGTGCACGTCCTCCAGTTGGTCGACCAGTTCTTGACAATACTGGCTTACCGGGACCGGATCATTTCCAGGTCGGCCGAAGGCAAGATCGACAGGTAAACGGAGCTCCCTCCCAAACATGGCCCGGGCTGGTGTGCACCCGGTGGCTTCATGCACGGCGGCGCAGTAGGCCAGGAGAAATAGTGGAAGATGTTTGTCCCAATCCCTCTGGTGCGCTCTGACGACTACTCGAATATGGTTCTCGATGGTGCGATTGAATCGCTCTACCATCCCGTCGGACTGAGGGTGTAGCGGCGTGGTCCTTGTCTTCCGGATTCCCAGCAGCTGGCATAGATTCTGGAACACCTGCGACTCGAAGTTCCTCCCTTGGTCGGAGTGCAGCTCCAGGGGTACTCCGTACCGGCTGACGAATTCCTTCACCAGGGTCTCTGCGATCGTCGCTGCTTCTTGGTTAGGGAGCGCATACGCCTCCGGCCATTTGGTGAAGTAGTCGCTGACGACCAATATGTAGCGGTTCCCTGCCTCGCTTAACGGGAATGGCCCAGCGACATCAATGGCCACTCTCTCCATGAGGCCGCCCTCGTTGTAAGCCTTCAGTGGACCCTGTCGTCTTCGTCCTGGGCCCTTGCTGGCTGCGCAATCGTGGCACCTCGCGCAGTGGTTCTCCACGTCAGTTCGGCATCCGATCCAGTAGAACCGCTCTCTCAGCTTCTCCAGGGTCTTCTTTATCCCTAGGTGTCCACCAGATGATCCTCCATGGACTTCCTTCAGGACTTCCTCCGTCATAGCCTTTGGAACGACGACTTGCTCCCGAGATGTCTTCCCGTCGGTGCTCTCCCAGGTACGGCAGATGAGGCCATCCCTTACAACCAGGGAGTCCCACTGCGCCCAGTAGGACTTAAACTTTGGGCTGCAGTCACTCACAATGTTCCACCCGGGTCTGGGGACACAGGCCCTCTTCCATTCGGCTATCAGTCCCAGGTCATCATCTTCCGCTTGCGCACACGTGAAAGTTTCGCGGCTCCAGCTCCCTTGAAGTTCCACTGTAGTCCTTCGGCACTGTATCCCGGTGTTCTCCTCCCTTCTGGTACAGAAGGTGCAGTCTTCGGGGCACGGTCTTCGTGACAGGGCGTCAGCGTTAGAATGCAGTTGGCCTTTCCTGTGCTGGATCTCAAAGTTGTACTGATGAAGCCTCTCTAACCACCGCGCGAGTTGACCCTCGGGCTGCTTGAAGTTCAGGAGCCACCGCAGGGATGCATGGTCGGTCCTGATGAGAAATTCTTGCCCGTACAGGTACTTGTGGAAGTGTTCAATGGTCTTCACGATGGCGAGCAGCCCCTTCATGGTGACGCAGTAGTTCCTCTCTGGCTTTGACAAGACTTTGCTGAACTAGGCCACCACTCTCTCCTCGCCGTCCACTATTTGCGACAGGATTCCCCCTATGACAAAGTCGCTGGCATCGGTATCGACGATGAACCTTGTTCCAGGTCTGGGGTAGGCCAGAATAGGTGCGGTGCACAGAGCCTGCTTGAGTTGTTCGAAGGCACTGTGGCATTCTGTTGTCCACGTGAAGGGTTGGTCCTTCTCAGTCAGTCGATGTAGTGGTTTGGCGATGTCGGCGAATCCTCTCACGAAGCGACGGTAATAAGTGCAGAGTCCTAGGAAGCTTCGTAGTTGCGACTTGTCCTTCGGAACTGGCCACTCCCTCACAGCTGTGGTCTTCTCTGGGTCGGTGCGCACCCCTTCCTCGGAGACGATATGCCCAAGGTACTGGACCTGCTTCTGGAAGAGCTGACACTTCTTGGGGCTCAACTTCAGCTGGGCAGCCCGTAGCTTCATCAAGATTTCCTTCAGGTTGCTGTAGTGCTCCTCGAAACTTCTTCCCAGAACGATGACGTTGTCTAGGTAGACCAGGCAGGTCTTCCAGTGTAGTCCCCTCAGAATGGACTCCATTAGCCTTTCGAAGGTCGCAGGGGCGTTACACAGACCTAATGGCATGATGATGAACTGCCAGAGCCCGCTGCCCACAGAGAACGCAGTTTTCTCGCGGTCCTTAGGGTGGACCTCCACCTGCCAGTAGCCACTCTTCAAATCCAAGGTGGAGAACCATCTTGACCCTGATATGGTGTCCAGGGTGTCGTCGATCCGGAGTAGTGGGTAGCTGTCCTTCTTCGTGACGTCATTCACCCGCCTGCAATCCACGCAGAACCTGGTGGAACCGTCCTTCTTCTTCACTAGCACGACCGGAGGACTCCAAGGGCTATGTGATGGCTCGATCACTCCTTGCTCCTTCATCTCTTCTACCATCCGGTCGACTTCGGCTTGCTTGGCGAGCGGGACACGTCGGAATGGGGCCCTAATCGGTGCGCTGCTCCCAACGTCGATTCTGTGCTGGACCAAGCTTGTCCTGCCGAAGTCTTTGCTCCCCACGGAGAAGACATCCTGGAATTCGTGTAGCAGGTCCTGAAGTTGGCGTGATTGTTCCTCGTCTAAGTGGTCCTGGGATCCAGTCGGGGTGGCCTGAAGGACGTTAAGGGCGTCCCCTCTCAGCGCTACAATGAGAGCTGTAGCCTTTTCCGTGCTGTTCCAGTTGTTTATGGAACAGGCTGCCTCGAACTGACGTAAATAGGTGCTCCACGGGACCTTTCCGTCGAAGGTTGGGGGCGTCACTCTGCTCTGTCCCGTTTCTGATATTCCCGGTGTACCTGTGGGCGGGCGTCGGCGCAGCTCGGCAACTTCCTCTTGACGAGCGTTGAATCTCGCTTCCATCCCCGTCGACGGGCGTTGGTTCAGCTCAGCAATTACCTTTTGTAAAGCGTTGAATTTCTCTTCCACCCCCGTCAGTGGGCGTTGGTGCAGTTCGGCAACTTCCTCTTGTAAGGCGTCGAACTTCTTTTCTACTGCTGTGACTTCCTCACGTAGGCCCTGGCAGACGGTGTTGACTTCCTGACGCAGACCCTGTTCCAATTTCTTTTGACTTCCCTGTAATTTCGTCAGCAGACACACTTCCAGATTTTTCTGGCCATCCAGAAATTTGGCGATTAGGTCCTCTGCTAGCTTATTCTGACCGTCTTCTAATTTGGAAGTTAGGTCCTCGGCTAAACTTTTCTGGCTGTCTTCCATCTTCTTCACGTCCTCCGCTAACTTATTTTGACCGTCTTCCATCTTCTTCTGGCCGTCTTCTAATTTGGCAGTTAGGTCCTTGGTTAAATTCTTCTGGCCGTCCTCCATCTACTTCTGGCCGTCTTCCATTTTGGTTTCCATGTCACTTAACTTTTCTAGCAATGCTGCCAATTGCGCCTCCATTTTAGTTGTTTGTCTTGTAAAGGGCATGCACTCACAGGAAAATTAGAGAAAATGACCTGCTCGGGTTTTGAAACCAGGACCGTCAGGTGTTGTGCTTGAGTTCGTAATCCCGCTTCTGACACTAGTTGTTACGTGCCACCCCCCTAGTGGCACTTTTGTTAACTGGATTACGATGGGTTGAAGCACAACACACATTGTTCCTTTAAAGAAATATAATTAACTTTATTGCGGCCAGAAAGATACACCACTCAACAGCAAATACAAGCAATTAGAGCCTTACTCCAGTTTCCTCTTGTCTCTTCCTTATGGAGAGCTCTTGCCCCCTTTCACTTGTCAACAAACACAGAAGTTAATCCGTGCTAATGAGTCCGGTGGCCTTGACAGAAACTACCTGCACCTCTCCCTTATGTACACAAACTACAGTTACTTACGATAACCTGCTACACACTGCTTCGCTGCCCTCGAGCTGGGAAACAATGTCACTGGATTTCGTAACTCGCACGGCACTCCGCCACAAAACCTCTGTCGCTCAGTGAAATCACACTCGCTCTAAACACAGGCAGTCCCCTGTATGCTTCTCACTCCCTCGCTGTCAAGAGAATCGGCTTCACTAGGGGTTTCGCAAGTCACCACACTTCTGTCCCTCAGGATAAACGCTCGCACTAGCTCGTAAAACACACTGTCCTCAGAAACTCCGTCCCCTCACTGTTGAGGCAGCTTATATAGCAGGCTGGTGACTCAATGAATTCTAGAATCGTCCAGGACACACGGCTTCTCGAGATTTCCTTCACTGGCTGGGTCACGAATATTCTGGACCATCCCTTTCACTTCGCAGCCCGTTGCGTAACGCACACGTAATACACTGAGGCAGAGCACACACAGCCCTGGGCATCTGTGACTCAACGCGGCGAGGCGACAAAACAAACTCACAGCCGTAACACCAATAACCATAATAATTTTAATTTTGCCCTGTGACTTTCTGGTTCTTTAATGTTGGTGAAAGTTATGAAAATTATTTTCTATCATATTCTAATAACACTTATTTTACAGATATTAAAATTCAAAACTTGTTAGGCATCGCCGCGGATACATTCGGACGGTTCTTGTTCAACGCACATCGTTTTCGAAATCTCCATTTATTGGCCACTTCTTTTATGCGTGCTAGTGGACCATTTTCTCCCGCGGACCAGTCCCGAGGCTCTCGCGGACCACCGGTTAACAACCAGTGTATCAGGATGAAGGCCCATAAGTAACATATGCGCGCAATGTGACTTTCACTTGGAAAGAGTGACGGATTCATTTGTATAATGTGAGCATGTGAGATAACTAATTTAAATTTATGACCACAATTATGAAGTGTGAGAATATAATTAGACGAAGTAATTTGAGTTCTCTGATTATCCCATAACATAAATTGATGCCACAATTAAGAGGGCTTAATGAGTTGACAGTGAGAGTTGCTCCCATGAGGCGTAATTTCATAATGTAAGCCCTTTATCGGTTCCAGGAACAGTCAGCAATAATACGGTTTAATAACGACATTGAATTAATAGATTACTGCTGGGTTTATATTAATTAATATTCAACTAAAAATTTAATTAAAGCTTGAATTAAATAAAATTGCAGCTGTAGCTACGCTCATCAACACGCAGCTCTAGACCATGGGGCCAAGGTATCTGCGAACTCTGTAGCCGTGCGTTCGAACCCCATCTGCAGCCCTCCTTGAAATGGTTTTCCTTGGTTTTCCCCACTTTCAACTCCAGGAAAATGCTGGGACAGTACTTCCTAATAGGCTACGGTTGCTTCCTTCCACACCCTTGCCCAGTTTCATTCATCTTCATTAATATCATCTCTCATCAACTTCTCTCATGAGTTTGGCGTCAGGAAGGGCATCCGGCCCGATAAAAAATAGTCGTTACATAGACTTTCATCGCACTGCATCTCATCCCCGACCCAGTTGAAAACGGGATTAAGGAGTATATAGCCCCGTGTACGTGGGTGCATATTGTTACTGTTGATTCATTTTAGGGAAATAACGACAACGTGGTCATGCAGCCCCGTGTACTTGGGTGTGTGTGGAATTTGATAACCTGTGATGGCTGTATTGGTGTGTGTATTTGTAATTTAGATTCCTGGAGTAGAAGCGGGCTATGCCAAGAAATTCAATTCTGGTCTTAGGGCTGGAACAAGGTACACTCAGCCTCGCGGGGCACACTGAGAAGAGGTGAGATTCCCCACCACAGCCATCCTGGAAGTAGTTATCCGTGGTTTCCCAATTCTACTCTAGGTAAATAGTTCCTAAACCTAAAGCCACGGCCGCCTCCTTCTCAAACCACACCTGAATTACAAATACACACACTACTAAAGACGCCACAGTAACAAAGGTTATTAAACAAACTGTATACACACACACATTCACACGGGGCTAAATTACTATTAATATTAATAAACAGCGTTTTCATAGAAGGCTACTGGCCGATCCATAAGTCTGTTCTAATCAGAAAATATGTTAAACCATTTACAAAATACGTCAACGCTATGGTTACAGCAATGAAAGAGAATCAAGAAAATCACCCAAGAGCAAATAGTATATAGCTCAGATTGCATTTTATATTACACAATTCTATGAAATTAGATAAGACCATGTAGGACTACGACTGTAGAGGAACATGCGGAGACTATAATATTATTACGTGTTAGCCCTGGCAGCACGTTCGTTAATTGGACTTCAGTGGTTAAAAGCACAACACAGTTCGGCCCTTTAAAGAAATAAGTTTTATTTTAGGTCTAGCAAATTACAGTACACCACAAACACTTGGAAACCAATGGGCAGTCTCAGTCAGGTCCCTCCCTTATGGAGTTCACTCCCCTCCTTTTCACTTGCTCGCGCAGTTAATCCCTCAATAATTAGGTAGACTCGTTCCTGGCTAGAAGTAACGGCACTCTTCCTCGTGTAAACAAGCCACAGTCCGACACTCACTTGTTCTGAATGCACAATGTCTCGCCGTCCGCAGGCTAGGAAAATAGTCCACTGCGTTTCTCAATCCACACAGCACTTCACCGCACTGCAATAGCCTCTGTCGCACTGGAAAACACACTCACTCGCTCATAAACACATTCCTCAAAACCTCACTCCCCTCGCTGGTCAGGTCGCTTATATAACGGGGCTGGTGACTCAATGGATGTTTCCAGAGCAGTCCAGGATTCACAGCTTCTCGAAAGTTCCATTTCTGGGTGAGCTACGTAGATTCTAGACCGTGTCCTCTTGTTCTTACAGCCCTGTTACGTAAGGCGCTGGCAACACACAGTCTGGAATAGCCTGGAGCGGCTGAGTCACGCGTGGGCGACGAAACTGTCTAGCACTCGTAACAATATTAGGATGTCTTTCTTAATTTTACTACTTGACATTTAAGGATTTGAAAACAAAGGATCAGGATCTTTAATGGATTAGGATTTATCATTAATTCATTAGGAATTGAAATTACTGTCACTGCTACACCGGAAATATTTGTTATATTACGTAAATAAATGTTTTTATTCTTGCTCATTCAACGATGACAGCCATGTCTGAGGCGCACACACTGACGTCATATCACGTCCTTATCACTGTTGCCAACATGTCCGATACAAAATGCATCACATGACACACGTAACGTTGTAATGATGTGAGAAAAGAAATGATAGGCAAAACCATTGGCCTGGATAAAGACTACCCCCACTGTGCGTGACAAAAACCAGGGGTGTTTATATTGGCTAGCTACCTAGGAATTATTGGTCTAGGCAAAAACCATTGGTCTGGATTAAAATATTGGGCTAGGCAAAAACCATTGGTTTGGATGAAAATAAATTGATGCGTTTTCATAACTAAACAATAACTTAGTTTGGTTTATGTTGCGCCCGTTGACGCATGTTGACGCATGTTGATGCATGTTTGCACAGCTAACAACGACCAAGATCCATGCTGAAAAGTAACTGAACATACCCTGCGAGCGGCGGGAAGAAGGTGAAGCAATACCGCTTATAATTACATTTTTATGCACTTTGGATATTCCATAAATTAACCATTATTTAATCAACGTAATTCTGCTTATTTAAACTACGGTATACTACGCCGGTGAGCCAAACCGTCAATTTACGCGGCTAACTCATGTCCAGAGTGAACGCCATATTTTGTGAAGCCAGTACTTACTCGTTGTCTGATGAAGCAACATCTATATGAATGTGAAGCACAAATAAGGACACGTTCCGTGAAGGGAATCCATGTGCTATGGATAAATCCGAGTATATTTGTCAAATGGACAGCCATCAGGGCATAAACTGATAATCGAATAATTGTGTACAATTAATAACATTTAATCTGAGAAATATTTTGATTCACGGAGTGAAAATTATAGAAGCGTGCTACGCAAACTCTAAGACCACATGGTCGCATCCAAGAGTATCATAAAATTGTGAATTGATAAACTGTGTAATCCTACAAGAATATTTTTATGTGTTGCCGGAAAGGCAGTGATTATGATTTTTATTTCGTGTAAATAATTCGTGAAAGTAACGAGTGAGTGTCGCACAAGCGATAACTTAACGCCAGTGGCGGAGTGAAAATGGGCAATTTATTACCGCACCTTAGCATCAGTGAGTGCAAGTTTCCTTTAAACATGTGTAATATTATCACCAACGGCAACATTATAATCCAAATGAAATATCAAATCTTGAAATATTACCCCTACCACGCAATGCAGATGGATAGCTAAATCATGCGTGAGGAATTGGCAGCGGAAGGTGACCGAAAACAATGAGGAAATGATTTAAAACCGTAGAGGAGACCGCTTACAACATCTCATGGCGGGTCTCGAATTGACGGTCGCTGCATCTGTAAGTCAGATCTTGTATCAGTAGCGTTAATTGTAATGAGTTGGGAACAGTAGATTTAATTTTAGTTTGGTTTCATTTTCGGTGCACAATGCAGGTAGCTATTATAAGAACACGTGTGGAAAGTTATAGATTTGTTCAAAATTTATAAATGCCAGGAAGGCAGTATTTTCAATGTCCACTTCGTATCGTTTCAAGACAGTTATTAACAACTTTAATTTTGTCAAGCTGATGAAAAAGAAACTAGTTTTGGCAGGTGTTAGAACAAGGCCAAGGTTACATGTATAAGCCAAACCACTACACAGCACTCTCGATTTTAGGCAGTGAATCTTTATTTATTTAGAAGGCTGTGAAATTCTTAGCATTATTACAACCGTTAGTCACATTTGTTGGCCAGATCAATACTTGAAAACAGGTTTATTTCTTTACGAGAAGCCAGACAAGCAATGAATGCAACAGTATTTTGTAACTAGGGAACATAGGTTTGACCTCATTCAGGGAAGAGGCAATTTAATAAACGCACAATCTCACACTTTAGTTTGTATCAGAAGCCTTCATGTTAATTAATAGCGTTGTTAGAGTGTGTTTTCTGCACACATAATCTTTATGACCAGTATTTAAAACGTGTATAATTTAGGAATCCACACTTATTGCAATTAACATTATTAGAGTATTACCCATTGATATGAGTCGTGATGGTGGATCAATACCTCCGACATGTTATTGTGGTTATACCGGTGGTAACGAACTACTGCAGTAGTACCTAACCGAGGGCACCTGGATTGATGAATCCGTAATTGTAAGAGTGAGACACAGGATGTCTAATAATAAAATGAAGTATTGGTAAGACACAGGGTGCCTAATAATAAAATAAAGTATTGGTGGAGACACAGGGTGTCTATTAAGTTATTAAGTTATTATGCATTAGTTGGATACACACGTTACCTGAGTATACTGAACGCTTTTTAAAGGTCCATAAACTGAACAACTATACTGTGAGGAATACATGATTGTGTGAAGCTTTAATAATCAAAGATAGGATTTTGAAAACTAAACAAATCTCATAATTCCCCCTGAGAATAAATAATGATAATAAATATTAACAATAAAATATTTTCTGGACCAAATGTTGACACTTAGTTATAGTTAAGTTATTTTAGATACATTTTGATACATTTTCACATGAATAGTCGACAACCAATTGATGATGTGATAACTGTAGCACACACACAACAGATTGGTAGTAATGTGAGTCGATGTGATTGTTTAATTACCATCGCATTTGCAGGCTTTCCTATTTGTCTACTTTCTTAACACTTTGAAACTATGACCATTTGTTACAAACAGTAACAAATCGAGTAGGCAGGCAGTGCCAATTGCACAACCATAGGAGTGCTGAATTATTGCATGCATTTGTGTTGTATTAGCATAGCTCTTTTTTTATTCAGCAACATTGTGCACATAGCTTGATTTTCTTTGTAATAAACGCATCTCGTTTATTAATTAATGATATTTAGGACTAGCTAAACACTTAAATCTAAAGTTAAATGTTAGAAATGGCACCATCATAGCATAGGAAAAATTTTCCCCTTGCTACTAAATGTAAATGTTTCTAGTATTTCTAAACAAGTAAATGTCTTGCTTTGCTGTAGATTCTTTTGATGTTTGATCCTCCCGTAGCCATTTTCGATGTAATTGCTTAGGGCTGATCTTACGTGCCATTCTCTTAGCTTGTTCGTTCTTAGTCGAATTTTGTATTAGGACCATGAGGGTAATTTAGATCTTGATTAGGACTTTTTTAATATATTTTCTTTCAGGGGAGAATAGTATCGGACTAGCCGTTTGCAACTCTCATGCTAGGCCAGGGATATATTCTGAATAAAATTTATTTGTGATTTTAACATAAGACTGACCTCTCTTTTCTTGTTTAGCTTTGTTATCGATGCATTCCTCTGAGCTGGTTAAAGATCGAACCTCACTAATTCCCGATACCCCCGAATGCAGACCTTGTACTACACCAGCCTATGAATGTGTCGTCCCCTATACTTGTGTGTTAACTGGAAGAGGGTCTCGGAAGGGTCATTAGAAACCGGTGGCTCCCCGAAACCTTCGGCCAGCGGGCACAATGTATTATTGTTTCATTTGAGGGGATTGGATATCGTGTTCATTTATCCCCGTGTACTTGAGTGAGTGTGTGTGTGTGTGTGTGTGTGTGTGTGTGTGTGTGTGTGTGTGTGTGTGTGTGTGTGTGTGTGTGTGTGTGTGTGTGTGTGTGTGTAGAGTTTGTTTAATATTCTCGTTTGAAATTGAAGATTGTTAACTCGCAGCTCGCACAATCCATGTCTAACTTATGACTGGAACTTTCACATTAACTTGTCGGTGCCTTTTTGTTTTACGATACCAGATATGAAATAGTAACGAATGCGTGGGGTTGGCAATACTGTTCTTGTTACCAAATCAAGCGTATAATGGTGGATTCAGCTGGAATGTCATATATATTGTGCCCAATTAGACACGGCTGACTGGAATCGAATCGGGGTCGTTATCAAAGAAGACCAGGCCCATGATTCTGCACAGAATCGAATCATTGATCTCTGAGGGGGAACAGCCACAGTGAACCCGAGGAACAATGAGTTATATCCGCATATAAGTATAATAGCAGGATTTCACGGCCAGAACGGGAATATTATAGCTTTTAAGGTGGATTATTGCAGGAAATACAAGCCTATGTACGTTTAAGATGCTGAGAGCTCAAGAAGTCAGGCCAACTTGACAGTTGACAAATCTTGGTTAGCAAGGGGGCGTTACTAGGTGACGCCAAGGAACTAATTTTCGTCTGCACTGGAGGAGCGGCAAAAGATTAATTGCTTTGGGAACCACAGTCTTACAAGGCATAGAAGGGGAGTGGGGGCAGTCGCCCACAGAAATTAATTAATTACAGCCAAATGGAGCAATGAATTGAGATGAAAGTTACACCCAGATACATGTATTCTAGGAAAGATAATTTAGGAGTGTTCTCACGCCTAAATTAAAGCCTGCATCCATAAAGGAACCTATGCACAGAGATCATCCGCTATTGAGGAAGGATTTGTGAAGGAGCCGAGGGGAATTACCAGAGTAGCGTCATGACGCCGTGGAAGAAGGCAATTAATTATAATTAATTGGCCGAAGCGATTGCTTGCACGCGAGTGACTTTGGGACCTCCACGCTTAGACAAACAAGGATCATACTTCACTTTGTCTGAAAATGTATTATATCAAGAAAATCCAGTGAACTATGTTTCACAAGGGAGCTTTATATAGCAGAAGCTTAGCAGGAAAGTCAGTTCGTCTTGACTCAACCCGTGAGCTGGCACGCTGCCGGATCACGCAAGAAAGTGCGCGAATTTGTCAAGTATCGACGCTCAAATGTACTAGCGGTGAACAATGAAAAGCGCATCAGGCGGCTTAATAACAGTAATTATGCATCGTATAAGATTTAGTCTACAGCAGACGTTTAAGCAATAGCATACGCGAGTATAGATTCAGTACAGCGTAGAGATAATTTAGAATATTTATAGACAATGAACATAACCAGGAGGGGTTGTCATAGGTAAAATGACATATTATTGTAATGATCACTACAGTTACGGGAGCCTGGAAGGCGTCACAAGTAGTCGTGACATAGGATTGAACAGATTTGCAGTAGAGGAGATATAAACTGTAGGTGACGGGAGTCGAACACACACACACGCAAGATAGACTTTCATACAGACCAGCGATTGTCAGGAGTTAGCTGCATCGCATCTCTGAGGTCAGGCGATAGTGGGAATCCAATCAAGGATCCATGTGTGAAAATAGTGCGAGAATTGTGTATAAAGTTATATTACAGTGATTTTTAAAAGTGTTCATGTTTATATGGTAAAATAATGTGTATTGTGTCAAAGTGAAAAAGCCAGTAATGAAAAATATAATTACCATGTGTAAAGTTTATACAATGTGTCGTGTGAATAATATCATGATGGCTTAAGACAAGCATCATGGCAGGTGCGTGGCTGGCGTGCTGGACCAACCTAGCAAAAATGAAAGTGAGTACAAATTTAATACGTTGATATGATTAAATAGCTCACCATACAACGAAGCATCACTCTAAGATTAAGAATTAACAGTCATTTATGTACGAGTTCACATCCCTCGTATTTTGGTAAAATATGGCTTGGAGGATGATTTGTTTACGGCCATTTAGGTGTAAGACATTGATGAAATAACGGTAACGTTAAATAATAATAATAATAATAATAATAATCTGGGGTCGGTAACAATAATGAATAAATAAATGGGCATGTCAGGCCTATAGTACGTGCAAAGTGTGTCATGTCTAGCGTAAGAATACTGTGTTATTGTAAACAGTAAGAAAGAAACGTGAATATCGAGATAATGAGAGCTTTTCAGTGTCATTGAATTGTTGAATGGATGTTTATTATGGTATATTCTACATGGTTGTATTTGAGAGCCATTAAGATAGTAAATGTAAGCCATTAAATTTATACTTGTTTTGGAGCTACGTAGAACTTTGGCTTATGAGTAATTGCATAGAGGACGTGAGTGCTTTAATAATTGAGTCATCTGTAAGAAATATTGTTTGAGCCGCGTTCAGCGAGCATGTAACGTTGAATCAAGAGATTTACGTCAATAAGTTGCGGGGATCATCCGAAAATAGCTTGCGCGTTAGGCGAATCTAGTCGGCTAATCTTCGAGTCTACGATATAGTATTGCCTTAGTGCATACATGTATTATTCGCAACAGAGTTGGGACAGAGTCTGTCTGTATCCACTGTTCGCAGAATTTTTGCCACCAGGGATAACTGTTAGAGACCCTGTGTGAGCCCATATATTAATTGATCTGCCCTTAGAGGTAAGACTAATGGTTCTTCGTATAGGAAACGTCGATTTCCTCTTGTTATATGCATGCTGCACCAGTGAGAGAACTGTGATACTCACTTGAGATGCGCGCAGAAGCCAATGATGTCGACCACAGAACGGCAAAGCTATTTCGTGATCCATCCCTTGCCATGAATATTAATTAGGAGCCGAGATGAGCCCATTATACTCTAAATGTAGGTATTAAATAATTAGATTGACTCAATTACTAAGGACACGACCCACTCAAGGGTACCTCTAGCATGGCCACACCCGTGAAGGAACTTGACCCAGACGGGAAGCCAGACGGGGAGCAGGTAGTCCTCTAGACCGGCGGCCATCTTGCTGAGGCAGCCGGGACTAATTCATTGTTCGTACGGAAAGGAAGTCAATAGACCTGATCCTTTTATTTTAAAATTGTAGTGGGACACTGAAGAATCTCGATATTTCGAAAAATAATTAAGATATGCTTAATTTGATGATATCAATTGAATTATATGAATTATTTCCATACATGCAAGGTTGGAATGTAATAATCGGATAACATTTGGCCCAGTTATTCTCTGAAGAGGAATTAATTGCACCAAATAAATAAAGGCATTTTTGTAAAGTTTATTTGCCCAGTTCACACTAATTTATTCATACGGGTAGCGTAATTTGAATGACATGACACGTTTGTAACGATAATGTTTTGACCAGACCCAGAAAATCGTTGTATGGTGAAGCTATAAAATATCTATATCCATGTGTATTTTGGAAGGGAAAGCGTACCACTTCAGCGTTTGAAATTGATGGGAAAAGAATGCGATTCGCACGACACAACACTTATTAAACAAGGCATAAGATAATGAATTAATGTTACTTAAAGTAAATTTCCCGTGTAAAACGGATAAATGTTTAATAATTGCAGATTTACTGTAATGTCATTTAAACATAATTTGTGTTGTGATATTCCAGTTTGTGGTAAATTGTGCCACGTGAAGAACACTATGGACACTCGCAAATGTCGAAGAGTATCAATAATAGGATATTTTGGATAGACTTGAGTGCGGTGAAGTACTAGTTTTGAGGAGGAGAGACTCACAGATAACTTTGATTTTTGTTGTGGGAAGTAAATGTAAAGTATTTTTTTGTGTTTTATGTTGTTTTGCCATGATTTTCTATCATTAAATGTTATACTTAGGAATATGTTGTTTCTTTCAAGTAGAGTAGTCACATGACAGACTCAAATCCTGAACATGTGATCGTATGGTGGGTTGAACGCCCCATACCTCGAAAGACCGTGAGTTAGCTGGGATACGAACACATGTTCCATATGATGACGATTGGGTACAATATACTGTAAGTCGTGATCAAATTTGGGACGGCGGTTGGGTTATAGACAGCGGAGGAATAAACATCTATTACTTTATCATCTCCATATTTTTCCGACCATTACTACAGGTGTTTTGGCTAGTTTCAGTTTAGTAATGTGTTCCCAAGGCTTAGGTCGAGTTTAGTTCTACCCTAAAAGTAGCATGAACACATGACCTCTTCAAACATCAATATTAGAAACGTTTAATTTTCATTGGGAGATGGTTAAGAAGGCCTATAAATCATTGCACATTATTATGCGGTTGTTTAAAGGGGATCTGTCTCTAGTAAGACCTCAGCTGGAATATGTGTGCGATCAACATCAATCAAACTTTATAAATGAGTTGGAAGTTTGGAAGGTGTGGAAAGGAAGGCTGCCAGGTACAGTATGTACTGGTGGACAAGTAGTGCGAGTGAAATGATTCAGAATTTTGGTTGGGAAAGTTTGGCTGATAGATGCTTTACAGCAAGATTGAGGGAGAAATTATTTTAGCTTAAAGGGGTTGATTTGATCATTCTTATAAAGATAATCTAAGTCAGTGGCATAATAACTGGGCCAAATATTCCTTAATGGTGAGAGGGCAAATAGAATGGAACCGTCTTCCAGAGGACTTTTCCAGCCCTATGCCTCCAAATGGAAACCAGGAGTGTCAACTAAACAAGAAGTTGTGATTGGATTTAGTCGGTAGCAGTGAGTTTGTGTATGATGGAGGGAGGGGGTGGGATTAATATTCGCATACACACGTTTTCATTGGAGACTGTTTGGCCATTCAGCGTCCAGTCTAGTCTGCAAGCCTCTGTTTGCGAACAAGTCGCCTCCATGATCCCCTATTAGCAGTTTGCATTGCGGCTCCTCTGCTTATATGCCTCTCACTTTGAGATCGTTCAGCACTGAATCTGACCATCAACTCCGAGGTCTACCTCTACTTCTCTTATCCTCTACAGCTGAACTCAGTAACCCCTTAGGTAATCTCTCCTTCCCCATTCTCATCACATGACCCCACCATTTGAGTTGGCTCATACGAACAGATCATCTAGCGTGTTCATTTTTATCCTATTTTCAATTTTGAAAAAATAGGCTTATGTGATCACCTTTTTTTTTCGTGTATGTGTGCGTGTGTGTGTGTGTGAGGTGTGTGTGTGTGTGTGTGTGTGTGTGTGTGTGTCCCTAATACATTCTAAACGGCTGGAGCGATTTCAATGAAACTCGATAAGTTCATAGCACTATTTCAGACGACCCCCACCGTGCCCTTCAAATTTTGTTACAACTCACCAATCCAACATGGCGACTGTGCGAAATATTTCACCAGCATTCAATATCTCCGAAATTATTAACGATATCACCCTGGATTTCTTACGGTGATAAAAGGAACTACTAGAAGTTCACCTATGTGACTTTTGAAAAACTGGTAAATACACAACCAACATGGCGGCCACGCGAATTTGCGATATTTAAATAGACGTTTCTCGCGATTTAACCAACCAAACGCAATAAAACTTGGTACAGTATATGTTTATACGCATTGTAATGCACCGACATCTAACATCGAGCAATTGTTTACATAACTACATGATGGCGGATGTGCGAAATATTTCACCGGCATTCTATATCTCGGAAACTGTAGGCGGTATCACCCTGAAATTTTGTACGGAGATATAGGCCACTACTGGAGTTCATCTGTAAGACTTTCAAAAACCGGTTAACTACAAAACGAACATGGCGGCCAAGCTAATTTGAAAATTTTAAATAGACCTTTCTCGCGATTTAATGTTCCAAACGCAATGAAATCTGGTACAGGAAATGTTTATACACATTGTCATGCACTGGTATCTAATTCAGTTCAATTGTTTACATAACCTCAAGTTGGTGGCTGTGCGAATTTTAAAATTAAGTTTTTATTTCTTGTGTCGTAATCTTGCGATCGAAGTGAAAGTTTGAATAATGAACCTACGCAATAATTTTCCTTTAATGGTACATGACTTTATAGCCTATACATTTAACAATCCAACATGGCGACCATCCGAAATATTTAGACGGCTCTGAATATCTACGAATCTATTATAGCAATCAAACTGATTTTTTTATGTTCATAGGGGCTATGAACTTAAGTTCACCTATAGGACTTGAAATAACCTGGTGATCACAAATCCAACATGGCGGTGACGCGAAGTATAAATATTCACACGGACGTTTTTCGCAATTTAACCATACAAGTGCAGTGAATATTGGTACAGTAAATCCTTATACGAATGTTAATCCAGTGGCATCTAATTTATTTCAATTGTTTCCATAACCACAAGATGGCGGTTGTTCGAAATTTTAAAATCTCCTTGTTACTTCTTGTGTCTTAATCATGCGATTGAAGTTTGAATGCTACACATACACAATAATATTCATGTAACAGTACATACCTCTAGGACCTATATATATAAAATCCAACATGGCGACCATCCGAAATATTTAGTCGGTTCTCAATATCTACGAATCTATTACAGCAATCAAACTGAAATTTTGTATGTTGATAGTGGCAGTTAACATAAGTAGGATATATGAAAATAGGCTGTATAGTTCTTCACGGAACTACTTGTTAACTTAGCATTTATCTCTTCATCACGAGTACCTTCCTGCCATTGCTCCCATCTATTTGCCTCAGCAATCATTCGTACTACCCTTACAATATATCAGTTACCTCCATCTTATGTATTAGATATCCTGAATCTACCCAGATCTCACTTCCATACTGCCAGGTCAATCTAAATACTGAGCGATTTAGGCAGAGTATCGCGCTACACTTTCTTTCTTGAGAATACCATACCGCACTGAGAACTCACAACATTGACTTGTCTGCACCTCTACTCTATTTTCTTCCCCATACCATCCTGAGAGAATATATAGCCCAAGTACTTAAAATGACCCACCTGATGCAATTTAGTTCCTCTTACCTCAGGCGCGGATCTAGAGTTTGGCTTTGGGGGGTGGGGGTCACAGAATCGAGATTGTTAAGAAAAATGATATCACTAACAACGCAATCACAAAATAACCAAACGTACAAAACCAGACCAATTTTTTTGCAAGCTACATGGATAGAAATTTGATGCGTTTAGCGCACCAAAAATATTCGTACAAATTGCAACGGCGTGTTTTGTGACTTTTACATCGAGCTTCGAGAAAAGTAACAAGGTACGTTACAGTTTCGGCAAGTCGAGTTGGTACCGACGTAGGGAGAAAGTCACAGCTTAAACTGCCAACCAAGCTTGTATTTTGGACGTGGCAAAAATTTTTGGTGCGAAAAAAGCCTCAAATTCCTATCCGTGCATTGCTGCACATTCATCGTGACATCAGTATAGACATCGATTCGGTAATCACAAGGTTTGCTAAACAAAATAGACGAGTTGATTTTGTTACATAAATAATCGTTTTTATATAACAGGTATGAAGTTGTAAATATGTACAGTTGTAACAGAACATAATAATTGCAATAAATATATTTTCAGTATTGAATAAAATGAAAAATACTGTTTTTCAGTTAAAATTCTTTAAGTTGTATTTGTCTGCTTATTGTGTTTTCGTTTTTTGAGCTTGCAAAAAAAATTGGTCTCCGTTTGGGGGGGGGGTCATGACCCCCGTGACACCCTCCCCCCCCCCCCCCCCCTGAATCCGCGCCTGTCTTACCTGGTATTCTATTTTCTTGCGTTTCTTCTCTACTGACATACCATTCGTCTTTGAAATGCTGATCTTCGTACCATACCCCCTACATTTATGTTAAGTTCTAACATGTTATATTGTAAGTTTTCGACGGAGTCTGTCATTACAACCAGGTCATCAGCATAGGCCAGCCTATTTACAGTACCTGAAGTTTCCACCCAACTGAATCCTACCTAGTTAGTTTATGTCCTTCTCGTTTTAAAATGTTAGTTTTTTTTTCTTTTTCATTTTCTCTTTGATACATATTTAAAACATTAGTTTTATTGTAATTTTTCTACCAGGGAGCATGTTCCCATTTGCAAACAAATTATTATATTATTATTTTAATACAATAAAGATTAACAGAAATCCGTCGAGGTTTCTTAATTTATCTCTTCGTGTGGACTTTACCACACAGTAAATTCCAAGATCAAATGCGACGTGACATAATATCTAACTGCAACAAGTATATGTTGTAGCACTCATGCTGACAATAATATCAATTTTAAGCAGATGCTATGGAACGATACAAATTCGTTAAGATTAATTTCAGTGCCAGAATATTTCATCACTAGGTTAGAAAAATGCCATGCTATTCTGAACATGAGAATATTTGACGTAAATATACATTGCAGTAAAGACTTTCGCGTTACCTGTTGTACAATTAGTATCTCTATGGCTTTCCTCTCACGATCAGCTGAGTTCGTAAGACGACGGCAGCTCTATTAACGAGATTGAAGAAGGACCACCTCGCGCCCAGTGTCCAGCGAGTTTCAAGTCACCGTGAAGTTTTCAGGGCGAGGAGGGGCAGACACGAAGTAATGCAGGGGAACGTGGCTGGAGAGTTTCCCAACTTACTTCATGCGTACTGTGAAGTGAGGTAAGACAGCCAGTTCAAATTCACAGGTCTAAAAGTGCGACACCATACGTATTCTAAGATAGTTGTTTGAAAAAAAGTCTAGACAGCATTTTAGACGAAATTAAACAGTTTAATAATAGTTATAATAATAATAATAATAATACAATGTAATAATAAATAAATTAACAAATTTAGCATGCACTAGAAAACTATGCCACTTGAACCAAATTATAATGGGTGTTATTCCCTGCCGAGTAAGACTTAAAAATGTGACCGCACGCGGGGTTCAAACCCACATACCTAATGCGACCACTCTCCGACCGTGACTATTTTGTCTAGTCTTAGATGGCTAATAATACTACTACTACTACTAATAATAATGATAATAAAACATCATGTTGGAGGCCATTTTCAGTGTTGCCTTAGTAAACGAAATGTTAATGCTTTTCAGTTGGTCAACTCGATTGTACCAATTATAATGGGCGTTATTCTCTAACCCTGAAAAAAATGAGAATAATTAATTCCCTTGGATTACTAGTTTCGATCGTCAAGCGATCATCGGATCCATTACAATCAGGCTATTAAATCTATGTCTACGGACAGTGAATTGTGACAGAAGCTGTACGAGAACGAACACTACGTCACCCAAATAACCAGCTAAGTTCTTTAATCTATTTTCAAGTTACAAACACCAACCTAACCATTACGGGTTATCACACTAAACAAGTAAACTTGTAGGTCAATAGCCACTAACAATATCATAACAAAAGTCAAATAAAACTAACAACTACTGATAAGTTACACAAATAAACCTCTGTAACTAAAATATTGTATGTATTGTAAATATCTTCACCCACATATTCGTAGACATGCAGGGATCTGATGATGATCGCTTGAAGATCGAAACTAGAAATCCAAGTTAATTATTTAATCCCATGTATCTTTTCAGGTTTAGGGAATAACACCCATTATAATTTGGTACAAGTGGCATAGTTTTCTAGTGCTTGCTAAATTTGTTAATTTATTTATTATTACATTGTGTTATTCAAAATTGTATACACGTGGTGCATATACACGTAATTCATAAAAACTTTAAAGACAAAACAAACCTAACGTATATCGAGATTCTGATTGCGAATCGTATTATAAACACCAAAGACTAGCTATAATAATATTAGTGAAAATTTTAAACCTCAAGAATGATCTGATGATGGTCACTTGAGGGTCGAAACGCGACGCGAAGTATAAATATTCACATGGACATTTCTCGCAATTTAACCATCCGAGCGCAATGACACTTGGTACAGTAAATCCTTATACAAATGTTAATCCACTGGCATCTAATTATTTTCAATTGTTTCCATAATCACAAGATGGCAGCTGTGCGAAATTTTAACATCTCGTTTTTACTTCTTGTGTCCTAATCATGCGATTGAAGTTTGAATACTACACGTACACAATAATCTTCGTGTAGCAGTACATAACTCTTAAGACCTACAAATATAAAAATTCAACATGGCGACCATCCGCAATATTTGGACGATTCTCTATATCTACGAATCTATATACTACAGCAATCAAACTGAAATTGTGTATGTTGATAGAGGCAATTAACATAGTTAGGATATATGAAAATAGGCTGTATAGTTCTTCACGGAACTGCTTGTTCCTTTTGTAACACTTTCACTATAATGATACAATTAAAGGACATTAATGAACAATGTTTGCAAGCAATTTTCATCATTCTAAAACATGTATCACACATAAAGAGCATACCAAAGCAGGTATTTCATGCAACGAAACCACTTATCTCATGTTTATCGGATGAATAAAGCTTACCACAGATTCATTAGATCTGAAATAATCGATGGTAATTTAGATTTCACCTCTAATATAACTATAAGGTAGGGGGCCCAAATTCCGTCCCCGCACCTAATTTCGTCCCCCATAGGGATTTCCAGTGTTCACGGTTGGTAACTATTGTGTGACCACACGTATATGGTACTTGTACTCTATGAGTGCAACATAACCAAATAGCTAAAAGCCTACATGGACAGTACAACTTGTCTGTAATGGACTTTCAAGCGACTAATAATAATTATTTCCGTAGCAGGCTGGAATCAATTAAAAGTACATTATTTAAAAACAGTATTTCACAAGCATTTTTAATGTATTTCTAGTTGTTTTCGTTTCACCGCTAAATTTCTCCTACAATAATCTTTCCCCAATTTCGTCTTTTTGCCACATATGTATTCCCCGCTATCTCAACAATAGTTAACTATTTTCCTTCAATCATGGACAAGGGCTCAGAGGAGTGAGGTGGGCGGATTGTGAACCCTGGACAAGTGAGATACAATGGCTAGGTCTTGTGGTTTATAAACCCTACCATGCACTAATAGAGCCCCAATGGTGTCATATGCCATCGAGATGATATGGCCACACCTAAGGCACAAAAACCTGAAGTCTCTCGACAGAGTCAAGGGCAGATACGTAAAACGAGCTCTCTGCATATCGAAATTCGCGTCAACCCGACGTGCGCAGGGGCGGCGCGAGATATAAGCGAACTACGCGGCCGCGGGTGGCGCTGTGAGACGGGGGGCGCCGCGGCGCGCCGAAATATCAAGTTAGGGGCGCCCGGAACTAGTTTGTAATGTTGTAAACATTACGAATTCTGATTGTAACAACATTAACAAACTGTAATGTTTACATTGTAAACAATGTAACTAGATAGCATAACCTTTCTGTTTATGTTTCGTCTTTTCAGTTTTACTTTACTACTAGCAGTAGTGCCCGGCTTCGCCTGGTGGATTTATTTGTTTTATAGAACTGGAGCGCTCAAGGATGAAGATCGGAATTTAATGAAACTAAATTCGAAAGCATCAACGCTTATTGCAGCTTATAACCTCAGTATACTGCACCAACACCATCGCCCTTATACCGAGGCATACTATTGTCATGATGATAACAGTTTTAAAGGGCCTAATACATCATTTTGCACGAATTACTCCCCGTGACTGCAATTTTTAAGCAGCTCGCAATTCTGCACCAGAACACTGGTAGGGGCGACGTGATGCAGCCCGCATTATCAGGCAACAATAGACTTAGGTATTATTGGAGCTATCCGGGAGCGCTTGTTCTTCCAACTTACTGAACAAAAATCAATCTTTATGGTTTATATTAGTATAGATTTCACTAACAAACAAAACGAAATAATATTTGAAAAATTCAGCATAACTATTTTAATGAGTCGCCGCTTTACGGGTGATGCTACTTATGAAGCAAACTTAGAACTATTACGGAGTGCCTGGAGCCGTTCGGTCGAAGTATGACCGCTCGCCATTCACGAAAGGGAGAACACCCCTTCCACTAATGACTTTGACTCGTCCGCGTGACTCGTACGTCTCTTGTCTTTATCCGCTCAGTGGCCCATTGTCAGTATTGCCAGCTAGCTGACAGCCTTCACTCATCGTTGTAATGTGTTTATGTGTTGACGTAAGCTGCACTGTGTTATTGCCCCTTCTTACACGAGGTGATGATTTTTTAGACACAAGAAATGTCCAGTAATAAAAAGCCATCAGGTGCATTTCACCGTAAAAGAAAGTTGCTGCATTCTAAAGAAGATGAGAATCAATCTAAAGCGCTGAAAAGGTATTTTGCGCCTTCAGCTTCATCGTCATGTGCAAAAATGTTCGACGAAACAACTAAGTTTACTGAATCCGTTCATAACGATAACGATGAGGATGACGACAAGTTACCAATATCAGAGCTGCCTGGACCATCAATGAGTGAAGAGTCCATCAAAAAAGTAAGTGTAACTGAAAAATAAATTTAAGTTATTTTTTGCTAATGACTCTAAATGCCTAAATTAATTTAATCTAAATTGATGAGCATTTGTATAAACAATTTACCCTTATAACGTAAATATAATAATATTATTGATTTAATAGAATTACTACTGAATACTGTCGTAATTTATTTAAAGTATTATAGCACTAATCCTTAAGTAGTATTAATTTATACTTAAGTTGTATATTTAGAAAATAAGTTTAGGAATTGAGGGTAGCTTTAGAAGAAAATTATATTGGTGCTTAAGTACACTTGGCCAACAGCTATTTTTATTGCAGGATGAGGATCTGTCACTGACTACAGGGACACCATTGGCACTACCAATTGGCTATGACATAACCGGGACCGAAGGTGTTGACGAGGATTCATCAGAACTTACAGACCTGGCGTCTACAAGTCAACAAGACATTGAAACTGAAACTGTTATTTATTAGGTATTTCTTTAAGAATTACAATTTACAATGGTGTAAATTGAATCTTAGATAACGGAGTACAGGTTTTGTTAAAATATAACTAGGCCTAGTAGTCCATAGTTAGTTAGGCTCTGTTAGGTTGAGGGAGCAAAGAAGGAAGAGAAGGAAAAGGGGCACCTTATATATTTTTTGTATTAAAGGGAGACTGTACCTTTTCCGATTCAATGCTTGTAATGAAGATTTCTTCCAAGTTTAAGTACATATCAAATAAAACCACTGAACCTACTATTCCAAAATTGTATATACTTATTAACTTACTACATCCATATCTTCCTGATAAACGAAAATTGTTATAAAAGTTTATAAATACTACTTATTTTTAACAGTTTGAAAATGTTCGATTTTTTCTTACCATCTTTTAGAAATAAAAATATTATTTGAAAATGCAAATGTTTATTAATATTAATAAAATTTTAGTTTAATGTACTCATCAAGTACCCATATTTATGAATGAAAAGTTTAAGGTCTCTATGTATTATGGCTTTTAAACTATGTACCGTATAGCTAAAGATAAAAGTTTTAAGGTCGGTGGTTTATTTGCAGAAACTGAGCGCAGGAACGTCATCAGTTTTTTCAAATGACTGTGGAGAATGGCCACCTAAAATAAACGATGATGTACGAAAAATTCTTGTTGAGCGAGGACCACAGCAGGTCACAGACCAAGAATTTCCTGTGGACCTTAAAGGTAGGCGATTTTCCTCAAAGCATTACACGAGGAAGCTTTGCAACGGAGAGCAAGTCCGCGGGATTTGGTTAATATATTCCATAATGAAAAACGCAGTTTTTTGTTTTGCTTGCAAACTTTTTGGAAATGATAATTCTCTTCTTGCTGGTGCCCAAAGGTATTCTGACTGGCAAAACTTGAGCAAAACTTTGACCAGTCATGAGAAATCCCCTATTCATATTCAAAACTGCAAATGTTGGCGCGAACTCTCTTTACGTTTACGTTTAAAAAAAACTATTGACGAGGAAAATGAAAGACTTATTCGTGCTGAAACTGAACATTGGAATCAAGTTCTAAAACGCCTACTATGTATTGTACAATTTTTGGGAACTCAAGGATTGGCCTTTAGAGGGAAAAAAGACACCCAATTTGAACGTAATAATGGAAATTTCTTAAAGTTGGTAGAACACAAAGCTAAATTTGATGGTTTTATGACTGATCATGTGAGAAGAATAAGTTCAAAAGGAACACACGTACACTACTTGAGCAAGAGTATCCAAAAAGAGTTTGTTAGTTTCTTGTCGGCCAAGATCCAAGCTAACATTTTACAACAGATACAGCAAGCAACGTACTATTCTATTATATTAGACTGTACTCCTGGCATTAGCAACACCGAGCAAATGACTCTTGTTGTAGGATTTGTAAAAATTTTAGCAATTGAGGATATTTCAATTAAGGAACATTTTTTGGGCTTTGCTCCCATTACAGATTCTTCAGGTGAAGGCCTCACAGAGGTATTGCTCAAACAGTTAGAAGCATGAGGTATTATTTAAAAGCCATGAGTGGCCAGGGGTACGACAATGGTTCCGCAATGAAGGGAAAACATGTTGGAGTCCAGAAGAGAATCCTTGATTTAAATCCTAGAGCTTTTTATGTACCGTGTGGGAACCACTCCTTGAACTTGGTCATTAATGATGCAGCTCTGTCGTGCAACATTGCTGTGGACTGTTTCAGCACTATTCAAGAAATATTTAATTTCTTTTCCAGTTCTACTCAAAGATGGAATATTTTGCTGAAACATGTTTCAAGTCTGACAGTAAAACCACTCTGCAATACTTGTTGGGAAAGTAGAATTGAGGCATTGTTGCCTTTGAGTTACCACATTGAAGAAGTGTATGATGCCTTATATGAAGCTTCTCAAGATCAAAAACTTGATGCATTTGGTAGGAACACGGCCGTAGGACTTAAAAAAAACTGCAAAGCTTCAAGTTCCTATGCTGCTTAGTGACATGGCATGAGATCCTGCATAAAACCAATATGGTTAGTAAACTGTTGCAAAAAGTCACAAATGACCTACAAAGTTTAATGAATCTCATTAAAAGTGTAAAATCATTTCTGGAATAGATGAGATCAGATCAAGGACTAAACAGCGTAATTACAGATGCAAAAGAACTTGCAGAAAAAATCGAGGTTGATGCTAACTTTGAAAAAGAAACCCTACTTCGGCCAAGAAAGGTAAAAAAACAATTCTCCTATGAGAGTGAAGATGAATCTGTACGGTCTGGAAAAAATGCATTTAAGGTTAACTTCTTCTTTGACGTACTTGACACAGGAATAGCCTCATTAAGGGAGAGATTTGAGCTAATGGAACACCATAGTGAAAGTTTCAAATTTCTTTATGACATTGCTAGCTTCGAGAAGAATTTGAACGAACAAGAGTTGAAGAAAGGCTGTAAGCACCTTCAAACTGTTTTGAATGATGGAGGAGACTGATGTGAACGGAGATGATCTGTTCGCAGAACTGCAAATTTTTTCACCAATGCTACCCCCTGGAAGTCACCCAGCTGGAGCCTTGTCTTTTATAACCAAACGTGGTTATGTAGACATTTTTCCAAATGTTTTTGTTGCATGGAGGATTCTGATAACGCTCCCGGTATCAGTGGCCTGCGGAGAAAGAAGTTTATCGAAGTTAAAACTTATAAAATCATACTTGCGATCAACTTTAAGCCAAGAGCACTTGAGTGAACTAGCTACTTTGGCCATTGAAAACGATTTGTTAAATGAAATGGAAACAGATTTGCTGCTGAACGAGTTTTCTAAAGTGAAAGCCAGGAAAATCTCGTGTCAATTTTAAAAGATTTCAACAGTGTGCAAAAAATCAACAAAAATTGTCATTCTATGTAATAATAATGACCTGTAAATAAATGTTTGGTTTTAAGTTATTTTTTGTGTATCCCTTTGCCTTTTACCTTTTGGCCATATAACACGTTTAGTAAAAATAGTAAAGGTACACTGTTGAGTATTGGTGGAGGGGCGGGGAGGGGGGGGGGGGGCGCCAAAATGTTCTTTGCTTACACTACAAAAAGACCTAGGGCCGGCACTGGACGTGCGTACCAGCTAGCAGGTAGGCTACTAGATCTTTAATTGAAGATGTAATGACTACCCACAACCTGGCTTCCACAAAATTCCTAGAGGAACAACTCCTGAAAACAGCAGAAATAAACCCGGAGTTCTATCAAACCCCGGCTATGATCAACCAAGAATGGAAAGAAGCGAACTTGGAGCTACGCCACATCTATACGAGAGGTCCAATAAATGGGTTTCATAATCGCATCTGTAACAGGAAAGGCTTTCATGAACCATCCAGAGACAGTGTGTGTGTCAACACTGCCCTGTGCATCACCTATTTGAGTGCACACAAAGACACTGAACATTTTGTATATTTGTATGATGCTACTTACTGTATGGCTATTGGCTGCAATAAATTATTATATACAAAGAGTACCTACATTACGTACGTAATTGATTCTAAGAAGAGGAACATAGTTATCTCTACATGTTATTTTCTGAATAGATACCTGACCTCCTTGTACATCGGCTTTGAAGATATACTTACATTATATAGATTCCCTCCTCCCCTCTGAATAACTGCCCATGAAGAGTCTCTCGGTTACATTATACTTTGGGAAAATAAACATTTGTTGTTGATTCATTAGGGACTTGCGACATCGTGGTCATGTAGCCCCGTGTACTTGGGTGTGTGTAGAATTTGTCTGATGTCTGCACTAGTGTGTGTATTTGTAATTGAGGCTAGGATTGGGAAGGAGGAGGCCGTGGGCTTAATGTAGGAGTCATCCAACATTCGCCTGGAGTAGAAGTGGGAAACAAAGGAAAACCACTTCTAGGATGGTTGAGGTGGGAATCGAACCTGCCACTTCTTATTTTTGCCTCACGAGGCTGAGTGCACCCTGCTCCAGCCCTCAGATCAGAATTACATTTCTTGGCAGAGCTGGAAATCGAACCCGGGCCTCCGCGGTGACAGCCAAGAGTGCTAACCACAATGCAATGGGGCGTCCCGTGGTTATGTAGCCAAGAATATATGGGTATATGTAGGATTTGTCTGATAACCTATATAACATATTTGAATCATGTCGACTACGTGACATTTCCGCCAACAGACGCACGGTCTTGTCGTTAGTGAAACTCAATACGCCGTCCTAATGATGCCCGTAGGCCTTTACTAGCGTCGTACCGAGCAAGAACCCAAATATTGAGTTTCGTCTTCTCAATGGAACTCGATACCCAGAGGCCTAAGCTATGTTAATCAGAACACTTTCTCCAGAAGTGACATACACTCAAATAAAGAATAGCACACGTCCAGACAATTTCTTAATATTGTCACTTAATATAATTTATATGGGAGGAGAGATTATATTATCTCGATCACCTCTTGGCTATCACTCCCCAATCCGGATTCTATTTGCTCAAACATCCTAGAAGGCGTTTTCCGTGGTTTGCCACTTCTACTCCAGGAAAATGCCGAGATGGTTTCTATCTTAAGGCCACGACCACCTCCATCCTAATGAATAATAATAACTCCAGGCACTACAGCCCATTAAGGGCCTAGGCCTACCAAGCGACTGCTGCCCAGCCATTTGGCCTGCAGATATTGGGGTGACCCGTAGTCAGCGTATCGGGTCCCCTTAGCCGTAAATCTTGATTTTCGTGATTGGGGCGCTGCCTCACTGTCAGACAGCTACTCAATTGTCCTCACGAGGCTGAGTGCACCCCATTCCAGCCCTCACGTCTAAAATCCCTAACGGAGCCGGGAATCAAACCCGGGGCCTCCAGGTGAGAGGCAGGAGCGCTATCCCAACACCACGGGGCCGGCACCTCCATACCAACCCTAGCCTCAATTACAAATACACACAATACTACAGAAACCACAATCGCACAGGTTATCGAACAAATGGCAATATATATGTACTGTATACACAGTTCATGCCACGGGTTTTGGCCGGTCACCTCCGGTTTTGCAATCATACAGAGAACAGTCGGTGAGCCTCAGACATCTAAAATTGATAGGTGAGATGGCAGTTGTGCGGAAAGAAACCCGCGTATCAATTGTTGATGTCCGAGGCTCACCGACTATTCTCTGTGCGACTGCAAAATCGGAGCTGACTGGCCACCACAAACAGGGATAAAAACTGCAATGTCCAAGCCCCTAGCGATATTCATTGTATAATTCCGCGAACTTGCGACAGTCTGGAAGTAGCCTACTCTTAAGAAATGCACGGTGACATTCATTGTATTTGTAAATAAAGTTATGATGTGTAGATTGAAAACATGTCTTAATTCTCCTATTCGTATTATAAATACTGCTTTCGACTATTGTACGGTGATAGTGGACACTTTCACAAGTGGGATCCAAGTGCACCAGGATAGACCCCAGTCCAAGAACTGTCCACAATAAACCCAGATAGACCCCAGCCCATAGAACTGTCCACACTAAACCCAGATAGAGCCCAGCCCAGAAAATGTCCACACTAAACCCAGATAGACCCCAGCCCTAGAACTCTCCACACTAAACCCAGATAGAGCCCAGCCCAAAAACTGTCCACACTAAACCCAGATAGACCCCAGCCCTAGAAATGTCCACACTAAACCCAGATAGAGCCCAGCCCTAGAACTGTCCACAATAAACCCAGATAGACCCCAGCCCAAAAACTGTCCACACTAAACCCAGATAGATCCCAGCCCTAGAACTGTCCACACTAAACCCAGGTAGACTCCAGCCCAAAAACTGTCCACACTAAACCCAGATAGACCCCAGCCCTAGAACTGTCCACACTAAACCCAGATAGACTCCAGTCCAAAAACTGTCCACACTAAACCCAGAGAGACCCCAGCCCTAGAACTGTCCACACTAAGCCCAGATAGACCCCAGCCCAAAAACTGTCCACACTAAACCCAGATAGACCCCAGAGACCCCACACCTAGAACTGTACACACTAAACCCAGATAGACTCCAGTCCAAGAAATGTCTACAATAAACCCAGATAGACCCCACCCCTAGAACTGTCCACACTAAACCCAGATAGCCCCCTGCCCAAGAACTGTCAACAATAAACCCAGATAGACCCCAGCCCTAGAATTGTCCACACTAAACCCAGATAGAGCCCAACCCAAGTACTGTCCACACTAAACCCAGATAGAACCTAGCCCAAGAACTGTGCACAATAAACCCAGATAGCGCCCTGCCCAAGAACTGTCCACACTAATCCCAGATAGATCCAAGCTTAAGAACTGTCCAAACTAAGCCCAGATAGAGCCCAGCCCAAGAACTGTCCAAACTAACCCCAGATAGAGCCCAGCCCAAGAACTCTCCACACTAAACCCAGATAGCGCCCAGCCCAAGAACTGTCCACACTAAACCCAGATAGAGTCCAGCCCAAGAACTGTCCAAAATATTCCCAGATAAAGCCCAGCCCAAGAACTGTCCACACTAAACCCATATAGAACCCAGCCCAAGAACTGTCCACAATAAATCCAGATAGAGCCCAGCCCAAGAACTGTCCACAATAATCCCAGATAGATCCCAGCCCAAGAACTGTCCACACTAATCCCAGATAGAGCCCAGCCCAAGAACTGTCCACAATAAACCCAGACAGAGCCCAGCCCAAGAACTGACCACAATAAACCAAGATGGACCCCAGTCCAAGAACTGTCCACAATAATCCCAGATAGATCCCAGCCCAAGAACTGTCCACAATAAACCCAGATAGAGCCCAGCCCAAGAACTGTCCACAATAAATCCAGATAGAGCCCAGCCCAAGAACTGTCCACAATATACCCAGATAGAGCCCAGTCCAAGAACTGTCCACAATAAACCCAGATAGATCCCAGCCCAAGAGCTGTCCACAATAAATCCAGATAGAGCCCAGCCCAAGAACTGTCCACAATAAACCCCGATAGAGCCCAGCCCAAGAACTGTCCACAATAAACCCAGATAGAGCCCAGCCCAAGAACTGTCCACAATAAACCCAGATAGTTCCCACCCCAAGAACTGTCCATAATAATCCCAGATAGATCCCAACCCAAGAACTGCCACAATAAACACAGATAGAGCCCAGATCAAGAACTTCCACACTAAACCCAGATAGAGCCCAGGTCAAGATCTGTCCACATTAAACACACATAGAGCCCAGCCCAAGAACTGTTCACACTAAACCCAGATAGAGCTCAGCCCGTGAACTGTCCACACTAAACCCAGATAGAGCCCAGCCCAAGAACGGTCCACAATAAACCCAGATAGAGCCCAGCCCAAGAACTGTCCACACTAAACCCAGATAGAGCCCAGCCCAAGAACTGTCCACAATAAACCCAAATAGATCCCAGCCCAAGAACTGTCCACACTAAACCCAGATAGATCCCAGCCCAAGAACTGTCCACACTAAACCCAGATAGAGCCCATCCCAAGAACTGTCCACAATAAACCCAAATAGATCCCAGCCCAAGAACTCTCCACAATAATCCCAGATAGATCCCAGCCCAAGACCTGTCCACAATAATCCCAGATAGATCCCAGCCCAAGAACTGTCCACAATAAACCCAGATAGAGCCCAGCCCAAGAACTGTCCACACTAAACCCAGATAGAGCCCAGCCCAAGAACTGTCCACAATAAACCCAGAAAGAGCCCAGCCCAAGAACAGTCCACAATAAATCCAGATAGAGCCCAGCCCAAGAACTGTCCACAATAAACCCAGATAGAGCCCAGTCCAAGAACTGTCCACAATAAAACCAGATAGATCCCAGCCCAAGAGCAGTCCACAATAAACCCAGATAGAGACCAGCCCAAGAACTGTCCACAATAAACCCAGATAGAGCCCAGCCCAAGAACTGTCCACAATAATCCCAGATAGATCCCAGCCCAAGAACTGTCCACACTAATCCCAGATAGAGCCCAGCCCAAGAACTGTCCACAATAAACCCAGACAGAGCCCAGCCCAAGAACTGACCACAAGAAACCAAGATGGACCCCAGTCCAAGAACTGTCCACAATAATCCCAGATAGATCCCAGCCCAAGAACTGTCCACAATAAACCCAGATAGAGCCCAGCCCAAGAACTGTCCACAATAAATCCAGATAGAGCCCAGCCCAAGAACTGTCCACAATATACCCAGATAGAGCCCAGTCCAAGAACTGTCCACAATAAACCCAGATAGATCCCAGCCCAAGAGCTGTCCACAATAAATCCAGATAGAGCCCAGCCCAAGAACTGTCCACAATAAACCCCGATAGAGCCCAGCCCAAGAACTGTCCACAATAAACCCAGATAGAGCCCAGCCCAAGAACTGTCCACAATAAATCCAGATAGAGCCCAGCCCAAGAACTGTCCACAATATACCCAGATAGATCCCAGCCCAAGAACTGTCCACAATAAACCCAGATAGAGCCCAGCCCAAGAACTGTCCACACTAAACCCAGATAGAGCCCAGCCCAAGAACTGTCCACAATAAACCCAGATAGTTCCCACCCCAAGAACTGTCCATAATAATCCCAGATAGATCCCAACCCAAGAACTGCCACAATAAACACAGATAGAGCCCAGATCAAGAACTTCCACACTAAACCCAGATAGAGCCCAGGTCAAGATCTGTCCACATTAAACACACATAGAGCCCAGCCCAAGAACTGTTCACACTAAACCCAGATAGAGCTCAGCCCGTGAACTGTCCACACTAAACCCAGATAGAGCCCAGCCCAAGAACGGTCCACAATAAACCCAGATAGAGCCCAGCCCAAGAACTGTCCACACTAAACCCAGATAGAGCCCAGCCCAAGAACTGTCCACAATAAACCCAAATAGATCCCAGCCAAAGAACTGTCCACACTAAACCCAGATAGATCCCAGCCCAAGAACTGTCCACACTAAACCCAGATAGAGCCCATCCCAAGAACTGTCCACAATAAACCCAAATAGATCCCAGCCCAAGAACTCTCCACAATAATCCCAGATAGATCCCAGCCCAAGACCTGTCCACAATAATCCCAGATGGATCCCAGCCCAAGAACTGTCCACAATAAACCCAGATAGAGCCCAGCCCAAGAACTGTCCACACTAAACCCAGATAGAGCCCAGCCCAAGAACTGTCCACAATAAACCCAGATAGAGCCCAGCCCAAGAACAGTCCACAATAAATCCAGATAGAGCCCAGCCCATGAACTGTCCACAATAAACCCAGATAGAGCCCAGTCCAAGAACTGTCCACAATAAAACCAGATAGATCCCAGCCCAAGAGCAGTCCACAATAAACCCAGATAGAGACCAGCCCAAGAACTGTCCACAATAAACCCAGATAGAGCCCAGCCCAAGAACTGTCCACAATAAACCCAGATAGAGCCCAGCCCAAGAACTGTCCAAAATAAACCCAGATAGTTCCCAGCCCAAGAACTGTCCACAATAATCCCAGATAGATCCCAACCCAAGAACTGCCACAATAAACACAGATAGAGCCCAGATCAAGAACTTCCACACTAAACCCAGATAGAGTCCAGGTCAAGATCTGTCCACATTAAACCCACATAGAGCCCAGCCCAAGAACTGTTCACACTTAACCCAGATAGAGCCCAGCCCAAGAACTGTCCACACTAAACCCAGATAGAGCCCAGCCCAAGAACTGTCCACAATAAATCCAAATAGATCCCAGCCCAAGAACTGTCCACAATAAACCCAGATGGACCCCTGCCCAAGAACTGTCCACAATAAACCCAGATAGCCCCCTGCCCAAGAACTGTCAACAATAAACCCAGATAGAGCCCAGACCAAGAACTTCCCACACTAATCCCAGATAGAGCCGAGCCCAAGAACTGTCCACAATAATCCCAGATAGAGCCCAGTCCAAGAACTGTCCACACTAATCCCAGATAGAGCCCAGCCCAAAAACTGTCCACACTAATCCCAGATAGAGCCCAGCCCAAGAACTGTCCACACTAAACCCAGATAGAGCCCAGCCCTAGAACTGTCCACAATAAACCCAGATAGAGTCCAGCCCAAGAACTGTCCACAATAAATCCAGATGGACCCCTGTCCAAGAACTGTCCACACTAAACCCAGATAGAGCCCAGACCAAGAACTTCCCACACTAATCCCAGATAGAGCCCAGCCCAAGAACTGTCCACAATAAACCCAAATAGATCCCAGCCCAAGAACTCTCCACAATAATCCCAGATAGATCCCAGCCCAAGAACTGTCCACAATAATCCCAGATAGATCCCAGCCCAAGAACTGTCCACTCTAAACCCAGATAGAGCCCAGCCCAAGAACTGTCCACAATAAACCCAAATAGATCCCAGCCCAAGAACTCTCCACAATAATCCCAGATAGATCACAGCCCAAGAACTGTCCACAATAATCCCAGATAGATCCCAGCCCAAGAACTGTCCACAATAAACCCAGATGGACCCCTGCCCAAGAACTGTCCACAATAAACCCAGATAGAGCCCAGTCCAAGAACTGTCCACACTAATCCCAGATAGAGCCCAGCCCAAGAACTGTCCACAATAAACCCAGATAGAGCCCAGCCCAAGAACTGTCCACACTAATCCCAGATAGAGCCCATCCCAAGAACTTTCCACAATAAACCCAGATAGAGCCCAGCCCAAGAACTGTCCACACTAATCCCAGATAGAGCCCAGCCCAAGAGCTGTCCACAATAAATCCAGATAGAGCCCAGCCCAAGAACTGTCCACAATAAACCCCGATAGATCCCAGCCCAAGAACTGTCCACAATAAACCCAGATAGAGCCCAGCCCAAGAACTGTCCACAATAAACCCAGATAGTTCCCACCCCAAGAACTGTCCATAATAATCCCAGATAGATCCCAACCCAAGAACTGCCACAATAAACACAGATAGAGCCCAGATCAAGAACTTCCACACTAAACCCAGATAGAGCCCAGGTCAAGATCTGTCCACATTAAACACACATAGAGCCCAGCCCAAGAACTGTTCACACTAAACCCAGATAGAGCTCAGCCCGTGAACTGTCCACACTAAACCCAGATAGAGCCCAGCCCAAGAACGGTCCACAATAAACCCAGATAGAGACCAGCCCAAGAACTGTCCACACTAAACCCAGATAGAGCCCAGCCCAAGAACTGTCCACAATAAACCCAAATAGATCCCAGCCCAAGAACTGTCCACACTAAACCCAGATAGATCCCAGCCCAAGAACTGTCCACACTAAACCCAGATAGAGCCCATCCCAAGAACTGTCCACAATAAACCCAAATAGATCCCAGCCCAAGAACTCTCCACAATAATCCCAGATAGATCCCAGCCCAAGACCTGTCCACAATAATCCCAGATAGATCCCAGCCCAAGAACTGTCCACAATAAACCCAGATAGAGCCCAGCCCAAGAACTGTCCACACTAAACCCAGATAGAGCCCAGCCCAAGAACTGTCCACAATAAACCCAGATAGAGCCCAGCCCAAGAACAGTCCACAATAAATCCAGATAGAGCCCAGCCCAAGAACTGTCCACAATAAACCCAGATAGAGCCCAGTCCAAGAACTGTCCACAATAAAACCAGATAGATCCCAGCCCAAGAGCAGTCCACAATAAACCCAGATAGAGACCAGCCCAAGAACTGTCCACAATAAACCCAGATAGAGCCCAGCCCAAGAACTGTCCACAATAAACCCAGATAGAGCCCAGCCCAAGAACTGTCCAAAATAAACCCAGATAGTTCCCAGCCCAAGAACTGTCCACAATAATCCCAGATAGATCCCAACCCAAGAACTGCCACAATAAACACAGATAGAGCCCAGATCAAGAACTTCCACACTAAACCCAGATAGAGTCCAGGTCAAGATCTGTCCACATTAAACCCACATAGAGCCCAGCCCAAGAACTGTTCACACTAAACCCAGATAGAGCCCAGCCCAAGAACTGTCCACACTAAACCCAGATAGAGCCCAGCCCAAGAACTGTCCACAATAAATCCAAATAAATCCCAGCCCAAGAACTGTCCACAATAAACCCAGATGGACCCCTGCCCAAGAACTGTCCACAATAAACCCAGATAGCCCCCTGCCCAAGAACTGTCAACAATAAACCCAGATAGAGCCCAGACCAAGAACTTCCCACACTAATCCCAGATAGAGCCGAGCCCAAGAACTGTCCACAATAATCCCAGATAGAGCCCAGTCCAAGAACTGTCCACACTAATCCCAGATAGAGCCCAGCCCAAAAACTGTCCACACTAATCCCAGATAGAGCCCAGCCCAAGAACTGTCCACACTAAACCCAGATAGAGCCCAGCCCTAGAACTGTCCACAATAAACCCAGATAGAGCCCAGCCCAAGAACTGTCCACAATAAATCCAGATGGACCCCTGTCCAAGAACTGTCCACACTAAACCCAGATAGAGCCCAGACCAAGAACTTCCCACACTAATCCCAGATAGAGCCCAGCCCAAGAACTGTCCACAATAAACCCAAATAGATCCCAGCCCAAGAACTCTCCACAATAATCCCAGATAGATCCCAGCCCAAGAACTGTCCACAATAATCCCAGATAGATCCCAGCCCAAGAACTGTCCACTCTAAACCCAGATAGAGCCCAGCCCAAGAACTGTCCACAATAAACCCAAATAGATCCCAGCCCAAGAACTCTCCACAATAATCCCAGATAGATCACAGCCCAAGAACTGTCCACAATAATCCCAGATAGATCCCAGCCCAAGAACTGTCCACAATAAACCCAGATGGACCCCTGCCCAAGAACTGTCCACAATAAACCCAGATAGAGCCCAGTCCAAGAACTGTCCACACTAATCCCAGATAGAGCCCAGCCCAAGAACTGTCCACAATAAACCCAGATAGAGCCCAGCCCAAGAACTGTCCACACTAATCCCAGATAGAGCCCATCCCAAGAACTTTCCACAATAAACCCAGATAGAGCCCAGCCCAAGAACTGTCCACACTAATCCCAGATAGAGCCCAGCCCAAGAACTGTCCACACTAAACCCAGATAGAGCCCAGCCCAAGAACTGTCCACACCAATCCCAGATGGAGCCCAGACCAAGAACAGTCCACACTAAACCCAGATAGAGTCCAGCCCAAGAACTGTCCACACTAATCCCAGATAGACCCCGGACCACAAACTGTTCACACTAATCCCAAATAATAAGACCCTCAGCTCAAAAATGTATTCGTATTAATATCCATATATTCACTTCAGCTAATGTGATTTAATTGTAAGAATAGTAGCTTTCTACCCAGATTGTCCAGTTTCAATTTTAACCCTGGCAAGAAGTTTGAAATGGGTTGCACAAAGCCCTTTGAGGATAACTTAGAGGAGATATGGATTCAATTCTCACCCCTACTGTCCTAGAACTTAAGGCAAATGCATAATTATTTCATATGCAACATTCTCATATTTTGCGGTGCTATACTCATGGGAGGGAAGATTTCATTGATATGAGTCGATCTCAAACAGGAAGAAGATGTTTCGTCATTAGAAAAGATTTTTAACAAATTATACGGTAAAGGTTGTTTTTGTTTTTTTTCGTTGTAATTGACCGCTAAATATACAGGTGATTAGAAAAGATTCATTGGGTTTTGTCGTCTTATAGCTTCAAATATATAATGCCCACCCATCTTTACTAATAAGCAATCGAAAAAGCATACTTCATAGTTTTGTTTATGTCACTGCTGGTTTCATTGTGACTCACCAGGTGGCAGGGTGATAACAGTTTGAAAAATGGCGGCTAACTAACAGGAAGCGTTTTGTGTGTTGCAATATGACAAGACAGAATCGGTCACTACCGTGCAGCGTGCGTTCCGATGACAGTACCCCAACATATGGGCATGGTAAATTCTAATGTTACAGTGGAGATTGAAAGAGAATCTACGAAGGTCTTCTGTGCTGTGTCACATAGCAACGTTTACGAACCCTACTTTTTTTTCTGGAAAAACTGTGACGGATATGACGTACCTACACATTTTACAAGACTGTTAGCTGATAACCCACACTTAATATTCCAACAAGACGGAGCTCCACCCCATTGGCATATAGAAGAGCATCGCGATATGAACGAGAAGCTTCCAAACAGGTGGATTGTACGATATTCTCAGGATGATTTGGCACTCTTCATGTGGCCCCCAAGGTCTCCTGACCTTACAGTTTGTGATTTTTTCTTTGATTATACGTGAAAGACAATGTGTACGTACCACCTTTGCCGGCAACATGGGCTGAACTCCAGGATCGTATCACTGCTGCGCTGGTGAACATTGACAGGGACATGCTCGAACGTGTCTGGGCTGAGCTTGACTACTGTGTGTTGTGTAACACGAGGAGAGCACATACAACATTTGTAATCATGTGTAAGAAACTTGAGAATATGCTTTTTCATACAATGTATCGTTCACTATTTTGTATGTAATACTTTGTGAAATACATTCATCCGAAACTCGATGAACATTTGTAATCACTAGGATTCGGGAGTTTAAGACCTAAAGAAGTACAAAATATGCAAGCAAATATGCCCTAAAAACTAGCTAAATATGACCTAAAAACTATGAAATATGACCTAAAAAACTATGAAAATGACATGAATTTTTAGGTTAGTATCACTAACATACAGTAAACGTCTTAAGTGCCAAAACGTGATCAGCGATAATACACCAGACACATTTAATCATACAAACTGACAGAGAGCTACAGTACATTAAAATTTTCAACATTTATTCAGTATCATATCCTTGAGATGCAGTTCTTGCTCGGTTTTCCTAAAAGACATAACATGGCATTTCCTTGTTTGCTAATTGCTTCTGAGCTAAATATATCTACTGGAGTGACATCCTATTGAAAGGCGGAAGCACACTATCGTCATGTTCCGTGACCTCGTGCGTTCAGTGTCGAAATCTAACTTGTCCAGAAAGATGTGCTAAAAGACGTACGTAGAGGAGCGCCATCTTGGAATCAGGTCTTCTAAACCTGCTATCTGCCTGTTCTGGGAAAAGAAAGAAAAATATACTGTACCTACTACACTAATCGGAAATCCTGTGTTTGAAACTCGACGCAGATAACACGTACCTTGTTAACGACGCCTAAATTTAAACAAAAATGCTGAAATTATAACCAAATATGACCTTATATCACTAAAATATGATCAAATATGACCAAAACAATAAAAATGGCCGAAATATGCATTTATAGGCAACATCAAATTGCCTTAAACGTGGTTAGGGACCCGTCATTCAAACTTATTTTTCAGATTTCGGGTAAAATGAGCTCCGGAAAAAAATATGACTTTTCCTTAACATCCGAACCTTAGTAATCACCCTGTATTTCACGGACGTTCTTGTTATAGTCCATTGAACGAAGTTTGAATTCTATTTCATAATTGTTTGATTCTCGTTTTATTTAGCCTGGCAAGATCAAGGTCCAGTGGCCATCTCGTACATCTAACTACGGTAGTTGCCAAAATATTGACTATGAAACTGGGGAAGCTCGGGTTAGACTTATTCGAGGCGGAGGAGGCATTAATTATTTTAATAAAATAATTCAATTAATAAATGACACGAATTAAGGCATGTCATCACAGGTGTCACCACAAACTATGTGAGACGACAAATTTCCACGAAGTAACAAAGGAGTGCGTGTGTACTTTGTGTGGTGATGGATGTGAGCGGTATCACATCAACCGAAGCAGAAATAGGACAAAATCAGTTTTGGAGTATAGTAACGATTTGTAAAGAACCAACAGGAAATGTATGGCCATTCGACTGCAATGAAATTTATTATTAATAAATGACACGCCGTTTGGGAAGTTCAATCGATTTATATACAAGATTTTATTAAAATTCTGTCGTTGTTTTAGGGGGTCACAGGGGCCATATGTTTATTTAATTTAAAATTATTGTCTCGCTAAACTTATACAATGGTGGCTTCGGTGGCGTAGTTGGTAGCACACTGGGTTTCTATGCCCGAGATCGCGGGGTCAAACCCGGCCGAAGTCATCGGATTTTTAAGAGCGTTAAAAATCCCTCAGTATGCCTTCCTTCGGAGGGAAAGTAAAGCCAGCGGGCCCATGTCATAGATTTATGGCATATAACCTTCCAGTAACTTCAATTGTGTGAAGCAAAATTTGTAGGTTAGATTTGATTAATGCTCTTAAGTTCCAACGTTCGTCGCTAGGTACTGTTAGCGGTGGAATCTAGTAGTAAAGTTTGCTAGGTGTCGTGTACGGTAGCATTTGGTAGCAAAAGTAGGAACTACTTGAAATTATCGTGTGCTGTCCTTACTTGAATTAAAACAGATAACACAGATTCTACATACATCCTAAGTACACGGTGCTACATGACTGGGTTGTATTAGCCCCTAAACTATGGAATCTAACTTATACAATACTATTTTCCGATGTTCGTGAAATTTAATAACTGAGGGCATAACCGTAATTCTATTTCATACCCACGAACAGAATTAGAAACTTGAGGGGTGGGGGACTTCAAAAGGTTGAAATCCTTTAACCGAGATTGATACCTGTAGGGGAGGCGTTATATTACCGGTATTCTCAAAGCACAAGATAGACTATATTTTAATTTACGAAAATATTGACTGACGGCAGTGAGGCCTATATATTACTCAGAGCCGTAACGTAATATACGATTACTTTGAGCCCTAACTTAATGTAAGATGCATCGTTTTATATGTATAAAGTAATTTTACATGGAAATAATATTTTGACTTTTTGTTATGTTTGGGTGATGAGGGTCGATATAGGCTACATATTTAATCACCATTTATCTACCGGCTAAAATTTTTACATTATGTATCTTTTTTTGATAACTCAATACCTTCTCAGGGCAAATAATAGCTTATATTTCATGCCCAGTAATTAAACGGAGGATGGTGTACTTCGGGAGTTCCAAAATAATTTTGCAACCTAGAAAACCACATGACATATCATTTAAAGAGCTTCGTTATGAGTCTCCAATGATATGTTGCCATATTTCAGAGCATAATCCGAGTGTGGAAGCAAGGAGGAAAATATAGCTGTTGCCTCGCAGATATTGACTTCGGTATGTTCTGTAACCCGGCAAATCCGGGATGAAGTAATATAATAATGTTATGGTTTTACGTCCCGTTTAACTGCTGTTAAAAGAATGTTCAACGTGCCAGTAAATCTATCGACACTGCTCCCTCGCATTTGTGCACCCTCAAATACCAACTGACTGCACCAAGGATCGATCCCGCAACCTTCGGCATAACAGGTGACAATTCTGGCTGAAGTTATTATTATTATTATTATTATTATTATTATTATTATTATTATTATTATTATGCTTGTCACGGTAGCTGAGGGTTGTCGTGTTGGATTGCCAACCCTAAGCATGCAGGTTCGCTCCTAGCCGTGATTTTTGAAAGGCGACAAAAATCACGATACGCATGTCATACGATGTTGGCATGTTAAAGAACCCACTTGAATTCAGTAGGCTGTGTCCATAATGGCAAAATTAATCTCGGGATTTTCCGCCGACACAAAGTTCCTCATTTATCTACTAGAAAGCGCTTTAGTGTCAAGGAGCTTAGATATCTAACCTCCCTGACATTCATAGCGCTTCGAGGAGTGATAAAATTCGACATGCAAGTTGCCCTTTGGGCGTCAATTGGGAAAGCTTGTAACAAAATTTTCCAAATCATCTCAATAGTACAGGAAAATATTGCATTTCTTGAAAAGTTAACGGAAACATTATGTGTTTATGAAGTGCGTTTAAACAAATAAACTAGACGATAGCCCCTGCCAGAACTGTGTCACGACCAGCCCGCATAACAGTAAAGCTGGTTGGGTGGTTTATACACAACCGAGAGTTCCCGCATAGATCATCTAGAGTAGTTATTATTATTGGCAAGTTGGGACAAATGACCTCAATGATTTCCTTAAAACAATAATTATTGTAAATTCAAGTTGAAAGTGGATAAGTTTGGCACATTCTCAATTTCCCTCGCTGATATAGCCTAGTGATTAGTGCTCGTCTCTAGCAAATGGCAGGGCTTGGTTTGGAAGCCCAAACTTTCAACTTACTGATGTATAAATTGAGTCTCTTCAGAAAGAAGTGAGTGAGTCACCAGGTAACCAATCTGGCAGGAAATACTCGTATAGCAACTTGTTAGAGTGCAAGTCAATACTACAAGATCCGATCTTATGTAAATATTCACTTTCAAAAGGAAGAGATATACTTGCACGAGATGATAAATTATTCCTTTCAACCAAAACTATATCATAGATAGCCTATCCTAGTTTTTAATTCCTCAGTTGCGTGTTTTTGTATAGTTGCGTGCTTATCTTGGCATGCAAATTTAACACATGATTACGCGTATTTCTCTATGTTGGTGGGAAAACGATAATAATAAAGAACTGCAAGTCTCATTACCAAGAAGTCTGACCTAGGATGCTAGCCAGTGCAGCCATTCTAGTGATGGGATCTATCCTTACCCCTGGGATGATATTTCATGTAATTTTTGTGATAGGCTATTAGGTTCACTTTATTGTGTTTCCTCTAGGGAGGTCTGGTGCAGATATTTCTAGTTTACTCCCGTGGGCGACTTGCGCGTCGTAATGAGGTTAACAATAATAATATTTGATTTCCGAAATGTATGAGTTTCAGTCCGAAAAGCATAAATTTCGCTTACTAAGGCAATACTGAAAATAGCTTCCAACTCGATATATTTTTTCGCTTATCCTCTCAGCTTGGCTTCTTCACCCACGGACTCTGCGAGGGATCATTCCTCTACCGTCGCAAGGACGGTGTCTGGGATCTGAACCAACACCACCCAGATTGGTAACTTAGGATCTATTTAATTATTCGTCTTTTTTCTTTAAACCGGCCATGGTGGCCAAGAGCGATAAAACGTTAGCTCATGCCTCGCTGGCATCGGGAGAGCGTAGGCTCGAATCTCACCTCGACCGTCTTGAAAATGGTTTTCGTGGTTTCCCATGATAACATCGCGTGGCCTCCATAGAGACCTGGAGCAGTTCATTGAATCTGACCCCACTTAAGTGCCCTGCCCATCTTGATGAGTATGAAATGAATGATGAATTAACCACCTAGACTAGCTGTCAGCAGATACTCGTACAACTGAGGGATGGTGAAAGACCGATCGCCCAGGGGGCCCCTAACTTGGATATATTGAAGGAAGGACCAGGGAAGGGACTTTGGAAGTCGGCCATGGACCTGTTGAAAGAAACCGTCCCGATATTTTCCTGGGGGTGAAAGTAGGAAACCACGGAAAACCATTTTCAGGACGGCCGAGGTGGGATTTGAACTCACACTCTCCCGATACCAGTGAGGCACGAGTTGGCGCGTTGGCGCTCTCGGTCACTGCGGCCGGTAATAATAATAATAATAATAATAATAATAATAATAATAATAACGTCACCTCCGTGGTGCAGTGGTCAGCGTGCTTAGCTGCCACCACAGAGGTCCGATGTTCGATTCTCGGCTCTGCCACGAAATATGAAAAGTGATATGAGGACTGGAATGGGGTCTACTCGGCCTCGGGTGGTCCAAATGAGTAGAGGGGGTTCGATTCCCACCTCAGCCATCCTCGAAGTGGTTTTCCGTGGTTTCCCACTTCACCTCCAGGCAAATGCCGGGATGATACCTACCGTAAGGCCACGTCCACCTCCTTTTCTCTTCCTTGCCTATCCCTCCCAATCTTCCCCTCCCTTCCCATTCCTCATGAGGCTACTCTTCGCTTGCAAGTGCTGGTCCCATCTCCCCAGTTGTATCCCCCGACAAGGTGTTTCAAGCTCCAGGACACTGCCCTGGCGGCGATAATAGTGGAATCCCTCACTGTCCGAGGGAAAAGCCAATCTGGAGGGTAAACCGACTAAAATAATAATAATAATAATAACACTGTAATAATAAAGCTATAGAAATTGAAAAGCAACAACGGAAAATTCTCCGGAAAGTGTATGGTCCCAAGAGAGAAAATATAATGTTGATTAAGAGGAGAACAGCGGACCTCTATTCCTTAACTGATAGGTTCAATGATGCCGTACGCAAGAGACGGCTGAAATGCTATGAACACATCCTTAGAATAGGCAGCGACAGACTAACCAAAATATTGTTTAAAGTTATCAACTCAAAGGTCAAGAGAAACTGGTTAGAGGAAACTAAAGCGGGCCTTCAAGAACTAAATATCACAGACGACATCATTGAACATCGTGGAGCTTTTAGTACTACAATAGTACGCAATCACAGATTCATGGAGAGACTTAAAGGGACGTGGTTCACAGAACGCCAGATGCAACACAGTGTATTCAAGAAGAGCTTTTGTAAGGATAAGAAGGTGAAACCCACCAGGCCGACAAATAAGTTCAAATGCGCCCTTTGAATGGGCATAACGAAGAAGACGAAGAAGACGATGTATTCTTCGTTCTCAGACAGATACAAATTCACACGTAATAGTCTAATATAATATAAACGGAACGTGAACACTGCGTAAGGCGCAAGTAACAGTGAACAATCACCACCTTAGGCTCTTAAACAGCGCTTAGAAATCATTCATCGAGACAACTGTTAATTCAATCGTCCATTCAATACTTCATTCAGTCCAACATACAGTTTGTTCAAAAAAATTATTCAACTACGTTAAGCATGTAAGAGCTAGTTTTAAGGCAATTAAAAGACACTGAAATATAAGCTATACAAACATGTTAAAACACATAAATGATGGAAAGTAATCATCATAATCTCTATATTCATTCATTTGCTCATTCGTTCATTTTCTTTTGAGACTGCCTTGCTGCAGCGTTCAGTCTAGTCGCCAAGCCTCTGTTTGCGACTGAGTTGTCTCCGTGATCTCCTATTAGCAGTTAGCTTTACAGCCTCCTCTGTTTCTACTCCCCTCGTCTTGAAATTTAAACACGGAATCTAATCATCTCCTCCTAAGTCTACTTCTGCAACTCTCAGCTTCCAAAGTCGAGTTCTTTAATCTCCTCCCCCATTCGCAGCCCATGAACCCACCATCTGAACTGGATCATTCGAACAGCCACACCAACAAGTTAATTTCATTTATCTCTCCTTTAAGAATCTCTGATATAAGAGACGAATAATATTCAATCACTCATCACCATATATCAGTAACTTTCGGACCTACAGTAGCAACTTTTTTTGTGGAGGTTCCTTTTAAGTTCAAAAACGAGAGATAAAACGGGATTTTGCCAGTTTTGCATTCCTATGGGTCGAATAAATGTATATAGAAACACTTCATGTCTCAATTAATTTGTTCCTGCAAGTAAGCGGTCCTATGGGATTACATGTGTCCCATACCCTTGACATGAGCACTATTTGAGTCAAATTTCATTGGTTCTTTTGACTGCATACAGTACACCGAAAACCAAACAGTCTATCGCTCTTAGAAACCTAGGTTTTTCAGACACAATAAAAGGATTTCAGGTAATAATGGAATGCAGATTTACCTGGTAGTTCTAGAAAGTTGGAAGTCCGGCGCTGTCGACCGCGAGCCGTGGCCTGGAAGTTCAGAGGTCCGATGTCTTCTTCATTGGATGCATTCGATATCTGAGTGACTTGAGACTCACGACTGCCCCTGCGGGAGGCCAGATAGGCCAGCCCGCCGCCCTTTATGCTGCCGGCCCGGCTGCGAGGTGAGGAAGGTCGCGACAAAGAGGTAGCCGTGGTACTACACTCCTCTTCCATGAGGTCCGTCAGATCGGACGTGGACCTCCTGCAACGGGCCCATGGCTCCTTGCTACGTGACCCACTGGCTGAGCTAGACCTACTGCTGGACATAGATGGACTTCGAGAACCAGAGGGACTCTTCGGAGTGTTAAATGTGAAGTGTGTACTGCTGCTAGTACTACTCTTCGGACTCTTCGGACTCTTCGGAGGGAAATTAAAGTGGGTCGTAGGACTTTTTGGCCCTGGACTCTTAGCAGAAAAAGTAAAATGCTTTGGGCTTTTTGGACTTTTAGGGCCGAATGAAATATTATTGGGGCTTTTTGGTCTAGGACTTCGCGGGCTCGATGGAGTGAATGGACCGGGGCTATTGACAGCCATTGCCAGTGGTGGATGATGAGTGTGTTTAAAGAATGTCGGTAAGACTAAATGGGCATAAAGTGCGAGCGATCACTAGAGGAAGGGAAGTACCCGATCCGAGTCGACGCCGGCGTCTGATTCCCGCGGCAAGCCGGCGAGAACTGAGTGCACACAGCTTAACTTCACGGGCCTCGCTTGCCGGGAGAGCAGTACAGAATGGAGCAAGCCAGCCAACATTGCGGCACTGCAAGCGAATCAATGCTTTTGTACGAGGTCGTGTTTCGGTAGTCATTTGTAAACAAACAAATCTACTGTAAACAAGCAACTAGTAACTTAGTACGCACATAAGTCGAAATATAGAAAGTTCCCAAAACAACCAATTATATGCAGATGGTGCAGATATTTACATCGACACTTGTTGATTCCCATCTTTTACAGGTAATCTGTAACGTTGTTAGCGGAGACTTGTTTTATTTATGAAGTCTACTAGTTCAATCTGTGTAATTTGGTGTGTTTGAAAATTGTTAGATAACTGGTGTTATTGTGTATTAGTAGAAGTAGAAATAGTTAGTACTGTATAACTATAATTATATGGATGTACGATTAGGGCAAGTGTTCCCGGATTTGAGATAAATTAATTTTATTAATTCAGTCAATTACCATTTATTTTATTATCAGGACGGGTCAGGGAAGGGATTTTGGAAGCAACTCGACCGTGGACCTATTGAAAGGAGCCGTCCCGGCATTTGCCAGGTGGTGATAATGGGAAACCACGAAAACCATTTTCAGGATGGCCAAGGTGGGATTCGAACCCACGCTCTCCCGATGCCAGCGAGGCAGGAGGTAGCGCGTTAACGTTCTCGTTCACCGCGGCCGGTATGTATGAGGTAAAGCACCCTATTGGAGTGAGGGTGGGAAAGTCCAGAGAAAACTACACTCAACTAGCACCGGGATTTAAAACTTAACTCACAAAACGTACAACCGACCAATCTTCAACGTGGAGAATAAACTAACGTACTCAACTATGGAGTTGGAATATATGAACAGTAAAATAATAATAATGATAATAATAATACGAACAAGATCTACACACAAATAAAATTGGTTGTTTAGGTGCAGTCCATAGAAGCTCAATTCAAATGTAAAATAAAAATATAAAAAAACTCAAAATACAGTAGCATTTGAGAGACTACAACAAGAAGGAAGGAAGCTTTTATTATATGTGACCGTTAATCATGCGATCATGAGCCACGAGACCTCGTTTTTACGCGGAATCTGAACCACATGACATAGCATTTCACTTTGAAAATCTCACATGCATTGGTCGGAAATTGGACCCGGTCAACCTTGGTGGGAGGCCAATAGCCTGTTCACTGCGCCACCACGCTCCCACTACAACTAGACTTCAATCACGTAACTAAATGATGCCATGGCATCAACCTCTACATTAATACCAAAATAATCTAAAATTATGCAAATCATAGTCATGCGTTATACATCAGAAATCTTCAAACTGCTATACTACAAGGAAACATGTGACGATATTTATGACAACAGCAGTTGGAACAACGGCACATTAAGAAACAACCCATACACCTTTGGTAACCTTAAATATTACTGTATGTCAACAGTCGAATCTACCTTAGCACTTTGCATGCTTGGGGAAGTCAGCAATCTCTCCCTGTAAAACACCACCTATATAGGCTACAGGGTATGTCTACCCCTTATTAATCCCGTTTGCCAACGATGTTAGGGATGAGATTCGATGAACCACGTGGCTGATAGTTTCTACGGTCAGATGCCCTTCCTGACGCCAACCTCACGAGAGCAGTTATTGAAAATATGCTTTCTCCAAAGGAAGGCATACTGAGGGATTTTTAACGCTCTTAAAAATCCTACGGCTTTGGCCGGGTTTGAACACACTAACTTGGACACAGCAGTTCAGCATACTACTGACTATGCCACTGAAGTCGCTCCTGTGAAACACCTCCAAAAGACACAAATTGACTTTTCAAACACAGTACAGCCATCCCATATTTGAATATATTCTTATTAGTCGGTTTACACTCCAGGGTTGACTTTTCCCTCGGACTCAGCGAGGGATCCCACCTTTACCGCCTCCAGGGCAGTGTCCTGGAGCTTGAAACATCGGGTTGGGTCGATGAATTGTTATTGGAGGTTTATGTGGAGAACTATGAGCGAGTTCTAAGTTGTTTTTATGACGGTATACAAGTATTGGTTGTGTTGAAGAAGGAATGCCGTACATAGTTATTGTAAGAAGGTTCAGCGATGTTATTGAGTCTCTAATACGTAGTGTAGACGTATTATGGAGGATTATGAAATGTTTCAGTCTGTCAACATGCATTATGGAAGCCGAATTGCCTTTGGAGGTTGAAGTTAATATATTCTACACAAATACCTGAAATAAAATATTCATAAATTGTTGGCTACACCTCACTTCTTAAATAATTAGGGAAATGGTATGTTTCATTCGTAAAACTAACATGATCAGATCCAAGTTAACTAAGTTAATATGTCGACTACTATTATACCAGGTGGCTCAATTGCCCCGTACAATCTACCTATCTACCTGTGCTTAAGTGTAAGAGAGGGCCTGGAGACCTAACTTCGCCACAATGAAGGCTCTAGTAATAAAAATAATAATATAATAGTCCCGCATACACTACTGCTGTACGGGATATCTAATAACTGATTTCCACAGGGGTCACACTGCATGCTGACAGATTACGTCGGAATACGAAGGGATAACAACCGAACGGACGCTCCCTGCATATTCCCCAGCGCTACCCGTCTAATGCGCCCCAATGTGTTATGAAACCTCGAGCTTAAAATCGTTCCTTGATCATTGTCTTACGGATAATTATGATCTAGTAGAGCATCGTTTCCCAACCTGTTGTTCGCGAACTCCCAGAGGTTCGGCAAACACTTTTCCATAATGGCGGGTTTCGAGGTTAGGCCTATTACTGTTTCCTTAATTTCTGCGTCATTGCCATATTATTATTATCATTTTAAAATTAAAATAAACCTTTAATGCCCCTTGTTACACACGGTATGTGTAACATCAGGAATTATCACATTATTTCTACAATAAATTAATATTTACCGCGAATGCCTGAACAACGTTAGGAATGTATTTGATTTCGCTACAATGGAAATTTAGCCTGCCATCTTCTGTGTGTTCTAACAATACTAAAAACAGTGCCGCGACCCCACTAAGGAACAGTTACATGTAGGCTACATTTTATATTCAAAAGTCACTGGTTCACCCAACTCAGATCGCTGTAGAAGGGTTTCGCGAGTCGATAAAGGTTGGGAACCGCTGTCGTAGAGATTGCACTGTCATCAAAATCAAAAATAAGTCTAAATGGCTCGGAACACCACTACATGGATGTCATCTGTTTTAGCCGGGAATGTCCGGAATTGTCATTGTATAGTGTTTGATTATACTAATCAATTTATTCCCAAAGGGAAAATGTATAATTTCTTACGAGTAGCTCAGAATCTACGATTACTCGCGGCCTTGACTGTACGAGCGCAATGTTAATCTTTGTCTCGAATGCTTTACTTCTCAAAGAATAACTGCTCGGATGAAACAGCACTCAGAAATCCTTTATCTCTTCTCTCTCTTAGATGAAGAAGCCCGAAATTCTTGCCGGAACGAAGCTCATTTAAATGGAGATAGAATATTGTTTGAAGGATGAAGTGGCCTGACTAGACTCCTTGTGCCACAGGCATTGATTCTTGGAGTAATCTTGACTAGGGCATTTCATCACTCCGTGGTCTACGCGGGGAAAATGATAGGTACAGATTAGATTCATTAAGACACACTATTGTTGTTGTGTATTTGCACACACCGTTGTTTGGTACCAGTGAGTAATATCCTTGGGATCGAAAAGCATGACTGCCATTGGAATTGTATTGGTATCGTTTGTTACGATGTAAGAAGGGCTATCTCGAAGTCACTGATTATTGCTACACTTTTGATTCATACGTATTCATTACCAGTTTTGATCCATAGTACAAATATCACATCCTTGTCAGCAATGTTCACCATGTTTCCGCAAATCTATCCTACGAAGCGAGAAATCATATCTGCAAGAACACGTTAGTGAGAAAATGAGATTTGTGTGCATGCACATAAAAGGTTCATATTAATATGAACAAAGATAGCTTTGAAGCCAGTCTTCAGTGTTACCTTATTAACAATTAATAATGTAGTTTTCAATCGGTCAACACAAAATCATTCCAATTACTGGAATATGTAAAAACTAACCTGAAATAAATCACATGTGATTAAGATTTTATTATATTGTTGGTTGGTTCCTTAGTTTAGGGGCTGCGACAACGCGGTCATGTAGTCCCGTGTACTTCTGGTGTGTGTACAATCTGTCTGATAAACCAGTGTTAATTGGGATGACTGTATTAGTGTGTATTATCTGTTTCTAATTCAAGTAAGGACTGCAGACGATAATTTCAAGTCGCTATCAAATGCTACCGTCCACGACACCTAGCTTTGAACTTGGCTACTACTAGATGCCATCGTAACAAGCGCCCGGTGACGAACGTTGGAACTAAAGAGTAATAATCAAACCTAACTAACAAATTATGCTTCACTCAAGTTTAGTTAGTAGAAGGTTCTTTTACATGCCATAAATCTATTACATCGGTCCGCCGGCTTTACTTTGCCTCCGAAGGAAGGCATACTGAGGGATTTTTAACACTCTTAAAAAATCCGACGACTTTGTCCGGGTTTGAACCCGTGACCTTGGGCATAGAAGCTCAGCATGCTACCAACTATATATATATATTGTTACGGTTTATTGATGGAGAAGAAGATAATAATAATAACAATGTTATTGATTTACATCCCTTTTAACTACTGTGGCTTTTAGAGACGCCAGGGTGTCGGAATTTTGCCCCGAAAGGGATCTTTAAGGTGCCAGTAAATCTACAGACTCAGCTCCCTCGCATTTTCGCTCCCTCAAATGCCAGCTGACTGCACCAGGATTCGTGCCTGCAACCTTGGGTCCTAAATGCATGGGTATTGTTATAACTCTTTGTCCTTTTCAAGGAGTATAATTGAATGTTGGTTGTAGTAGCTTGTTGAAATACAACGTGCTATAGGGATATTAAACATGAATATGAGGTGCCCTTTGCTAGTGCTACAACTGTAAAAAAATTCATTCAATTCGGTTTCACCATGTTTGAATTGATATGGGGAATGGATTTGCACACATAAATGGCCGCTTTTTGTAAACTATTAGGCTGATGACCTTGTAGTCAGTCATAAGATGCTTTCCACAAAAAGGTATGTTGTTGCAAAATCTGGTAGAGATCAAATGATTAGGATGGTGGTAATTTGATTTAAGCTTTTAAAATTTGGGTGGCCGTCATTCCGTTTCTGTCAAGATGGCGGCGATATAAAACATGACACTGAGGTGCCCTTTGCTAGTGCTACCTCTGTACCAATTTTCGTTCCATTCGGTTTCACCGTGTTCGAATTAATAGGGGGAATCGATTTTCACACAAATATGGCCGCCATCCGCAAACTATTAGGCTAAGGACCAATTAGATTGGTCAAAGGATGCTCCCCTCAAAAAGGTATGTTGATGCAAAATTTGGTAGAGATCGGATGATTAGGTTAATCGTAATTTGATTTAAGCTTTGAACATTTGTGTGGCCGCCATTACGTTTCCGTCAAGATGGTGGCGATATAAGGCATGACACTGAGGTGTCCTTTGCTAGTGCTACCTTTGTACCAAATTTCGTCCAATTTGGGTTCACCGTGTTCGAATTGATAGGGGGGGGACAGACATTCAGAGTACACAAGTTAAGTTACTCGACTCGAATCCCGGACGGGATTCCAGTTAAGTTTGTCGCTTAACAATTGTTCGTGGCTAGCATGCTTAGCTAGGTCCTCACAGGTTCTCACGAGTCTGGGTGATATCTATTTCAAATGAAGCGAAGAGTTCAATTGATATATTTATTGTTTCGACTAGTCACTAATATATTTGAAGTTATTTACAAGTGCCGAGGCAGGAAGCCCGACTGCCAACCAGTTCAGTTGGTTAGTCTTAAGATTACTAAGTTACAAGAGACTGGAGCTCTGTGAGTCCAGGGTTTTATTAGAATTAAACAAGTCACATGTCAATCCCTCTAGGTGGAATATAGTACAATCTTACTGGCTAGTTACCAGAGTAGAGGGGGACACACGTGGAAGGGACTACTGGAGGTTTTGGAGTAGGAAACATACGTCACGGAAATATCTGGTTGGACTCTGTCAAGCACGAGACTGTGTCTCATCTGAACCCTGAGCTGTTTTGTAATTACTCATGGCTTGCTAGTCACAAGGGTATGTGTCATTTGGACCTCGAGTTGTTACTAAATATTATACTGGGAAATTATTCATAGCTGGCAGGGCACGAGTTTGTACGTCATCTGTACTTTGAGTTGTTATCAGATTATACACAGCTCGAGTCACTAATATTGAGAAAGTAACATACATACTGCCTGTTGTAACTTTGCTGACAAACACATTAATGATAATTATAATAATTCAGCTTTTAGAAGCTGAATCCATTATTATTGGTGGTTGCGGGTTCTATTCCCGACGAGGAATATAACTCCTCCCCTCTTTCTTTAACGTTACTGCCCTCAGTAACATTTTCATTTTTCTTATTTCTAATTTTTACAGATTTACATAATTTATACAGTCTTTTCCTGAACATGATTATAACAATACCTGTTATTAATATCACAAGAATGACATTGGTAGATACGAATATTTTTGTACCAATAGAAGTTATAGGAATTGGTTTAAGTCCAGTTTCAATTTCTTTACATCTAAATGGGAAATGTGAAACTTAATTTCATTCTTTATTGCAGGTTCATTCTGAACATTTAAGAATGGGAAAGTATGAATGTAATTGGTAGGTTTTTGTTGTTAAGTTATTCCCATACTGGAAATAGGACAAGATTCATTAGAATAAATTACCTGTGGTCCTGAAATCTGTATGGATTTCTGGGATTCTGGGCACGTTTGTAGAATTACCTCTGGATCTTTAGTAAGGAACAGAATGTGTTCCTTGTTTAGGGGTCTAAATATTTTTACATTATTCTTTACAGAAGCAAATTCACATCCTGCAGTGTTTGTTAAATTACAATTTGTGATTCTGGTGTTATAATATAAACACACATAAGTTTGAGTGTTCTTAATACATGGTACAGTGGACCATTTCAAAATTGGACCTTGTATGTAATATTTTTCAGATGGGACAAGTACAATATTATTAATAGTGGGTATAGGGGTAACATCATATAGTTTGTATTGGTTTCCATCCGTTATTGGCATGGAGAGAAATATAATTATTTCTTCGTCCAGCATGAGGACTTGAGTCTTTGACAATTTCAGGTTTTCATACTGATGGTATTGATCAGTATGGATCATACTCTGTGTAGGGTAGCTTGATAACAAATGTTTGACTATGTTAGTTAACCCTAGAACTGCTGCAGGTTTATCTGTCAAATGCTGCAGCAAAATTCCCATAAAGTACACACTAAAGGAATTTGGTATCTGTAAGCATACTGTGTTCATGAATATGACTTATCATACACCAATATAAAGCTGAAAGACTGTTCTATATTATATTGATATAGGTGAATCATTCAGACTCGTCACTTTGAATTAATCGTAAATAGTATTTTATAAAAAATAAAAAAATAAAAAATTATTGACTTTTCTGCTCTAGAAAACCATATTGCCGAGTTAAATGTTCATCAGAGACATCATAAATGAAAAGATCATAGTTTTTTGTTACTAATTCAAGAACCAGTTTCAATTAATTCCTGTTATTTACTAAAAAGAAAATTATTTTTACAAAAATATGACATTTCTCGATTTTGAAGTACATAATCGGGGAGGCAAGTTCACAGGCCCAGGATGATGAACGATAAACGGTACATTTTTACCTGGAAAGTCACTTTCATCGGGTTGAATATCAGTCTAGTTCACACTTACCACTTCACGGCTAACATTAGGCATGTGTACAGGGTCTGTCGGAACATGATAAACATCGCTTGCATTGATGGGGATTTCCATAACTTTTGTGACATCCTGTTCGCCGGTATCACTGCCACTACTTTCTCCATCTTCATTTTCATACGAATCCACACAATAATCACTGTCATCGTCCATACTATCACACTAATCGTCAAAAATCAAGTGCCTAATTTCTGAATCGTCTACATAGTTGGCGGCCATTTTGCTCAATGCAACTTCAATATCAACATGGAAGTACTTCCAATTCTGCAGCCAAATAATAGCTTGCATACTGTCATTTGTTTGCCAAAGACTTGCACTACGAAAGATAAAAGCATCGGGAACCAGCATAACTTGAAATTAGTGCCATCTGAAGGCTAACAGTAGTACTATATTTGAATTCCAAGACCGTCTTTCAGAGAGACGGTCGCACTTGATTAAACAACACACCGTCTTCCTGGAAGACGGTCCGCAGTTCTAGGGTTAAGTCTTTTCTTGAGATCAATTTTACATTTGTCATTTCATGAAGTGAGAGACTAATGGTCTCTTGAAACACTCGCATGATTTCTTTGAATTTGTTGATGCACAGCAACACGTATTGGATGTTTTCTAGTAGATTTATCTTGAAGTCTTCTGTTCGAAGTATACCTTGGATTACCTTCATATTGCCATTAACATGATTCATTTCATCATAAAATTTTTGAGCAATTGAATTTGTGAACGATACTAGTTTATTTATATGTTTAATGTCATTAGTGCGGCTTTGTTTTAGAATGTCTAATTGACTTTGTAAAATATCTAAATCATCCTGGTATAGATTGCCAGAGATGAACTTAATTACTTTTCCTAATCCATTTATTAGACCACGTTTAGTTCTATTAGATGTATTAGGTATTAGTATACAGATCCCATGGGGTCGGCATAAAATCCTGATGTTGTTATGGGTTCGGTATAGATGATGGCATATCATGGTAGGAATCTGGGTAGGGAAGAAATTTCCTTTTAGGTTTAATGTCACGGAAATTTCTGACATGGGTCTTGCCATTTTCCATTTTGCAGTATACTCGGTTTTCTTCAAGTTTGGTTATTGTGCCTTCATTATATAGGTTTCTTGATTTCCTATTTCTGGTTAGAGGGTCTAGGACTTATACATTTTCACCTATTTGATAGGAGTGCTCGAAATTGGAATCTTTTGGGTCTGGTTTACTTTCATTTAAGATTTTCAACTGGTTTCCTTGACACTCAATATATTTATTACTTTTTGGAGTCGAGGAGACACTTTGAGAAGTATCAATATGAATCTGAGCAAATGGGTAGTCGGCTGTTATAGGACCTTGGTCTGATAACTCGTTAGGGTGTCTTTCATATTTATTCCTCTGACATAAGTTACACTGATTAATTACATTTGTAATTTGTTCTTTTAGATGTGGCCAATAATACTTGGTTCGAAGGTGTTCAAACGTTTCTACAATACCATTGTGATGTATTGAATGATATTGTACATTTAACTGTTTCTGTGTTTCTGGACATTCAATGTCCTCTAAAATTTTAGTTGTTCTGATAATTACTAGCTCTGACGTGAATAATTTCTGACATGTTCTAATGAATGGGATTTCAAGGGTTAGATCATTAAAGTAAATGGCGTACTTGTTTGAGGTGTTGATTACTTTAAGTAGGTGTTTGTTCAAATCTTGTTGAAGGTTTTTCTGTGTTACTATCCTAACGTGTCGTGTGTATTTCTTGAACAGTTTCTGTTCAAGAACCTTAGGGACATTACCATATTTTAAGATAATTTGATTTCGGTTTTGGTTCAAATTACGCTCTGATGTTTTCAGTGTAAAGATGGGATCTTCCTGATTCGAGTGTATGGTTTCAGGATCAATTTCGTCTTGATATGTGGCATCTCCGGGGATGGCTACATTCGAGACTGTTTCGTCGTTCACATTTACTTGTATTCTAGAAAGTGTATCTGCAACGTGATTGGTCTTTCTTTTGTCAAAATCAGATTCTCCTAGTTTTGTGAGGGGATATTCTTGACTGTCACAGTATGTGATGGAGTTCGTTTCCAGTGGCTCAACTAAAATCGGTTCCTTAAACTCTTGTTTTAATTGTGTTTCTTTGGGGTATATGACTTGGTGGTTCTTTGCATCTGAGATATGCATTTCACCATATTTAAAATTTAGAATATATTCATCTCCTTTCTCGATGTTGACAGGAATCGCAGTGTTATGTGTATCTACTGCGGGTTGAAAATGATTCACTTGCTTATTACTCGAGTGAAAATGGAATGGTATGTCTTTGTTGGCTAGCGTAACTAGGTTCGATTCATAATCTATCTTCGCACCTAGTTTGACAAAATCATCTGTGCCAATTAGCGCATTGAAATAATAATGCCATTGCATGACTCTAAAGTCTACGGGAGTGTCAATTTCATATTCTGAAAAGATAGGGAATTGTATATTTTCTTCGCCTATCGTTTTCGAATGAACTGATTGTATGCAGAACGGTTCTTGGTAAAGATATTCTGCAAAGTGTTCGTGTGCGACTGTCAGATTCATTACAGAATTACAAGCACAACTGTCTATTAAAATTTTAAAACCAAATAGAGTGATGAATGGTAATTTTGGAGCATTTCTTATGTTATTTATGTCTTCGCTTGAGATGGATTGAGCCAAGAGAAAATCCTGACTTTGTTCGTGATCTTCATTGAACGAGTATGGGGATGGGTGGACTGTGTCGTATTCGAATTCGTGTTCGTACGGTTGTGTTTCTTCAAAATATTCTGACGATTGTGCCCCCTGAAAGTATTCTGGTGGTACATAGTCACAATCGTTGGTTTCTTCTGTGTGCGCATTTAAATCCCCTTGGATGGTGGATACACCAGACATAGGTTTTGAATAACTTTGGTTATTAGGTGTGAAACGTCGGCCTATGTTATTTGGCGTAGGATAAGGACGATTCATTGGTTTAAAGGGTTGTTGGTTCTGTGGTTTGAAAGTTGATGGGTTCGGACCTTGAAAGGGTCTGAAGTTTGGTAGTGGGTTAGGATTCATGAATTGTTGGTTAGGTTGGTTGGAGAAAGAAGGTGGTTGAGGAAAGTAGTGGCTTTGTGGCCTTGGATATGCAAACGGATTGTGGGAAGTATAGTTTAGTGGTTGTGTCGCTTGACTGAATCTGTTAGGTGGTGAATGTGTGAATGGTCTGTGACTGGCATGGTTATTTGGAGGAAGTTTCGGTGTCCCTCTCAATTGATTCATGTAATTCTCGTGTGCTCGGTCATTATCGTAAGTCCTGCAATGTCTCAGTGCGTGACTTAAATCTGTGATTTGTGCATAGCGCAGATATGCTCGGTACGGCTCTAAGATTCCGGCTTTGAAAGTGTTTAAACTCAGATCGTCTAGCTCTCTTAGTTTGAGCTCTAAGATCTGATCCCTGTAGTTTAATTTGCATAAACTTTTACATTGTAAGACTAGAGTGTGTAGTCTTCGTGATAATCTGTGTAAGCCTCACTTCTCTTTTGGAAGCAATTAGAAATTTCTTGAACTAACAGTCTTTCATCTTTTACGTCACCAAATTTCCTGATCAGTTTTTCTTTAAATTTCTCATTACTAGAGTTTGCATCCAGATCTAAAATAGTACTAGCTTCTCCTTTTAGTTTCGATTTGACAACATTAAATAGAAAATCATTAATTATGTTAGCGTTGGGAACTGCATTAGCTCTCCTGTGAGTATTTAAGAAACTATCACATCTCGCAAGAAAGTAGTCTAGACTGCAAGACGTACTACCATTAAATTCGGTTAGCAATTGTATTTGAGCGTACTCGAATTTTGATAGCAATTCTGTCTCAGGCATTGTGATTTATTATAATTAATTAATTAATTAATTGACTAGTTAATTGAATAATTGAAAATTATTAACTTATTTATTATTATTATTAAGTTGAAATATTAATGATATGTGGATATCCCGTTTAGATTCTCCACAATATAAGCTAGTAAAATGATATTTCTTCTGAATTTAAAATGATGATTGATGATGTTGTTTTTTTTTTTGTTTATATAAAAAATGTTTAGTTTCAATATTAATTCAAAAAGGGGATAAAAAAAGTGTAAGGTCCGCTAAATCAGAACGCACTTTGATTATTCTTTTTGAAAGGCACAACTATTTATTATTATGTATTTATTATTTGTTTTAATTTATTAATTTAATTCAAACGAAATAACAAAGCCAACTCTGCTAGTCAAAGTTTACCGTAATTTGCTTCCGATTGAAAGGCAAGAATTTATTATTTAATTTTTTATTTTACAAGTATTAGTTCAAAATGAAATAGGAAAAGCGACGTATCTTTCGATCAAGCTAAATCCTTTTTCATTTGAAAGGCAAAACAAATTTATTATTATCATCTTAGTATCTGTGTTTTTAATTCAAAATAAAATAGTGATATGCGGAAACCCCGCTTAGATTTACACAAACTCACTCCTCTTTTGAAGGGCAAAAATGAATTTATTATTATTGCTCTTGTATTAGTTAAGTTAAGAATGAACCATGCTGTTGGTAGCAATATTCAGGCAGTACAATAAGGTATTTCAAATGTAACTTACAGGCAGTAAAGGATGATCAGCTTGGACTGCATCTTCCTTGGTCTGTAGTTGTAGTCGATTGGTTTTTCTTCTGCGATGTCATGTGAGCGAGCCTCTTTTCAGAGCTGTCGGTGCGCACGTACAGCAGCAACGTACGGCGATAGGCTGTAGTCGAAAGGCGCTGCTTGGATCGTTGGATTCTTGGAGCGTTGTCGGCTTACTTCCTCTCGTTCCGTAGTCGGTTGGTTCTCTTCGGCGTCGTCGAGTGATCGAAAGGCCCCCAGTGGAGTTGTCGCTACACTCGTACGGCGATGGCGGTTGGTTGCTGCGAAAGGCGCTTCTAGAGCGTTGTCGGCTAGCTTCCTTCCTTCAAGCTAGCGTAGTCGGTTGTGGTCGAAAAGCCACCAGTGAGGTTGTCAGTTCCACACCTAACTAGCTGGCTGGTTCAAATGAAATAGATTACTTCAGTAGTTTTTGGGAAGATAACTGGCTTTGCTAGACGAGTGACGAAAGGCGATTCTGGATCGTTGTCTGAACACTTCATCCAACTAGCACGTAGATCTAGTGGCGATCATTTATCTATCCCGGACGGCAGGCCCCCAGTTAAGTTACTCGACTCGAATCGCGGACGGGATTCCAGTTAAGTTTGTCGCTTAACAATTGTTCGTGGCTAGCATGCTAAGCTAGGTCCTCACAGGTTCTCACGAGTCTGAGTGATATCTATTTCAAATGAAGCGAAGAGTTCAATTGATATATTTATTGTTTCGACTACCTCGAGTTGTTAATAAATATTATACTGGGAAATTATTCATAGCTGGCAGGGCACGAGTTTGTGCGTCATCTGGACTTTGAGTTGTTATCAGATTATACACAGCTCGAGTCACTAATATTGAGAAAGTAACATACATACTGCCTGTTGTAACTTGGCTGACAAACACATTAATGATAATTATAATAATTCAGCTTTTAGAAGCTGAATCCATTAATATTGGTGGTTGCGGGTTCTATTCCCGACGAGGAATATAACTCACACACTCACACACACAGAGACTCACACACACAGACAGACACACAATTTTTCGCCCTGTGTTGATCTCATAAGTCTACTTTCATTTTTTGCAAAAATCGAAAGTAGGCTAAAACAGTCTCCCTTCCCCAAACTAAGCTATGAAGGTGTAGCTACTATTGCTGTGTAAGTAACGTAGTTATACAGGCAAGATGAACGTACGAGCAATGGTCCAAGTGCGTAGAAGGTAGCGGACCTGTGTTTCAGGAGGTGGGTTCGAATCCCACCACCGCAAAATATGCTTATGCACATTTTCAGCTTTGCGGATCAACATGGCTTCTAGGTTGCACACTATGTCAAGTCAGTACACATTGAACCTTAATTAACCACCGCATGATATTGGTAAATTGTGACACGAATGCCCTTGTATTTAAACCCTTAAGCTTAAAATGTGCATAAAAATATTTAGCGGTGGTGGGATTCAAACCCATCTCCCAAACACTGGTTCGTTACCTCCTACGCACTTGGACTATTGCACCATGGCTACTCGTCCCTTCACCTTGCCTAAAAGCGTATGAGATGTGATACTGCTTTCCGCTTCGAAGGTTCATTCGCGTTTTTTTATTATCAGTATGCTACCGTACCGAGCGTTAATTTCGTATCCAACTGAATCCAAATAATCGATGCACGTATGACAGTTTGATGCATTGTATAATCACTTGTCGCACACATGTTTTTGTAAAGTACTTGCTTCCATGTCGTCATAAATCTTGTAAAGTCGTTAAGGGTCATTGTGGCTTGGCTATAGATGGGGAATTGTCGACCATGCTACCATCAGACGTTGGTAGTGTGGCAGAAAACTAGAAAAATGAGGGGCAAGAGACTCACCCGCTATTTATGAATCTTAATCACTTTTTTCTTTTAGTCGGTTTACCCTCCATGGTTGGCCTTTCCCTCGGACTCCGAGACGGATCCTGCCTTATTTTGAAACATCGAGTCGGGGGATACAACTGGGGAGGTGGGACGAGCACCTCGCTCAGGCAGCCTCGCCGGCAAAGCGAACAGGGGCCTCATGAGGGATGGGAAGATTGGGAGAGATAGGCAAGGAAGAGGGAAGCAGGCGGCCGTTGCCTTACGTTAGGTACCATCCCGGCATTTGCCCGAAGGCGAAGTGGGAAACCACGGAAAACAACTTCGAGGATGGCTGAGTTGGGAATTTAACCCCCTCTACTCATTTGGACCACCCGAGGCTGAATAGACCCCGTTCCAATCCTCATAACACTTTCAAATTTCGTGGCAGAGCCGGGTATCGAACCTCGGACCTCCGGGGTGGCAGCTAAGCACGCTTACCACTACAACACGGAGGTGACAATCTTAATCACATGTAATTTATATCAGGTTATTTTTCACATATTCCAGTATGGGAATGATGTTGTGTTGACCGACTGAAAGCTAGAATATGTATTGTTAACATGATGCGGCCGTTTTCCCATAGTGGGGCAGAGTTGTCTGCTATTTTTACAAAACTCGATGTTCATTCGCTTCTTTGTGAAATAATCCACTCAGGATGCCTGTGTCGAGAATGCGGGAAAACTATTTTGGGGCTAAAACATGATTTTTGACATTTTTGTTATATCTGGCAAACCAATAAGGCTAGAGACGTGTACGAGGTGTCCAAGGACTTGTGGTGACGTCCCCCTTTTGAATGTAGTATTTATTTTTCCAAAACAAATGTTGACAAAGGGCCTAACGACACACATGTAAATAAAACTTATTTTAAATTTTAATTAAGAGTGGTAGTAGACAGAGACGGTACCGCTGGCGTGTGTTTAAACGAGCCTGTCGCCGGCCACGGTGGCCGTGCCCCGAGGAAATCAATCAATATTTTGACTGGACGGCGGGGCGGTCTACGACGGTTCGATTTCCGATCTTTCCTATGGCGGACTGATTGACTCTAATATCCCAAAACGCGTGAAGCGTTCTATGATTTTTTACCCCTGAATAGGATCTTTAACGTGTTGATAATGATGATCGTGTGGCCTCCGGAGAGGCCGAGTGCAGGTCTTTCTAGTTGACGCCCGTGGGCGACCTGTGCGTCGTAATGAGGATGAAGTGATGATGAAGCCGGCACATACACCCAGTCCCCGAGACACAGAAATTAACCCCCGGAGATTAAAATCCCTGATGGCTCGGGCGGGAATCTAACCCGGGGCACTTTGGGCCAAAGCCTAGCGTGCTAACCATTTAGCCACGGAGCCGGACTTAAGGGACACTAGGGCTGAGTTTTTAGGCAAAAATGACAAAATAACTGTTTTTTGTTTTTCCCATATATATATATCTTATGGACCCCTGTGGATAATTTCAGTAAAACAGTTTTCATGCACCGCCATTTTTAAAGCCCCCCAGGGGCTCACATCTAGTGGGTTGTGGGTTGGCGACCACGGGGCCCCAGCTGAGTCCGGCATTGCTTCCACTTACTTGTGCCGGGCTCCTCTCTTTCTTCTTTCCTGTCGACCTTCCTTGGTCAACTCTTGTTCTCTTCCGACCCCGACGGTATTAGGGTATCCGAGGCCTAGGGAGTCTCTTCCTTTCCCGCCTTAATTGGCCCTTGTCTCATCTTTCCTGATACCCTCCTTCTGTGAGGGGTCAGCCTTCTTGTTCTTTTCCTTTTACCTCCTGCCTTGTGCACAAGGCCCTTAAGGAGGCAGGGTGTATGTAGCCCCACCACTTCTGGTGCACCGTCGATAATGCTACACCCTCAGGGGCTCACGGCTGGTGAGTTCGGGCGTTGGCGACCCCGAGGGATTCCTGAGCTGGGTCCGTTTTCCCCTTTTGTCCCTTCCCTTTGGGGTGGACCTTCTCCTCTCTCCTCTCCCCTCTCCTCTCCTCTCCTCTTTTCCTTCTATTTCCTTTTCTCTTTAAGATTCCCGCACTGTTTTTGTTACTCGAATCAGCGTGTATCTAAATTCCCTTTTAGCGATTTTTAAGGCATTTTTGATCTATGTTGCATTTTGTAAGTTTTTTCGATCTAAATTACATCTCGCGATTGTTTTCAACCTCAATTGCATTTTGTAAAGATTGACAATCTAAATTGCTTTTTAGTAAGTCTTTCAATGCAGGTTGCGGGGCCTTTTAGTGAGTATTTTGAATTTCAATTGCATTTTGTAAGTATTTTCAACCAAAACCGCATTTCGCACGAATTTTGAATCTAAATTGCATTTTGTTTGGTGGGCATTTTGCACATATTTTGATTCTCAATTGCATTTTGTGGGTATTTTGAATCTAAATTACATTTTGTCAAGTATTTTCAATCTAAATTGCTTTTTGTAAGTATTGACAATCCACATGAGTCGTTAGAATCACCGTACATTTTGTAAGCATTTTCAATTTCAATTGCATTTTGTAAGTATTTTGAATTTCGATTGCACTTTGTGAATAATTTGGATTGGAACTGGGATAAGGCCTATTTCAATCTGAATTGCATTGTGTATTTTCAATTTCAATTGCATTTTGTAAGTATTTTGAACCTCAATTGCATTTTGTACGTATTTTCGATCTCATTTGCATTTTGTAAGTATTTTGAATTTCAGTTGCATTTTGTAAGTATTTCGACGCTACATTGCATTTTGTACGTATTTTGAACCTAGCCTTCATTTTGTGGGTATTTTTCAATCTATTCCTTTTGTGAATCTTTTCGTTCTAAATTCCCTTTTGTAAGAACATTTTGTGAGTCGTTTCAATCCGAGTTCCTTTTTGTATGTATTTTCCGTCTCACTTAATTTTCGTTCTGGTTTCCGTTTCATTATCATTTTTGCTATCACCCAGATCATTAGGGGCCGATAACCTAGATGTTAGGCCCCTTAAAACAACAATTATCATCATCATCATCATCATTTTTAAAGGGTCGGCGACATTTTTAAATCTCCTCTGCGTAAAAAGAAGATGGAAGGCAAATCATAGAATGTAGGCTATACTTTTAAAACTAGAAATCCTAGAAAGTCGTAGGTTAACTCAAACGAAAGGTCTAAATGCTCTTTATCTCTACAACAAATAATTGTATTTTTCACATTTTTTCCACAAAAGTTTCATTGGGTGAGCCAAACTGGTTAATATAGCATGCGATTTTATAAAAATGCTTTTATCTCCAACCAACGTTTTTAGGTAATCAAAATGCTCCATGTGCATGAGGTATTCACCAATTTTACTTAAAAAAATCACTGGATATTCAGAAACACATGTGCTGTAAGATAACATTGCAATATCTCCAGCCACTTTGTAAATTACAGACCAAAAAAATAAAAAACTATGAAAAATTCTCGAAATTCATAAAACCTGGTGGCACATAAAGAAAAAATTAATCTGACAGCATACACGTATCACTTTCCTGAAATGTCTCAATGTTATAATATTTAGAATAATTTTATGTATATGTAATGAAAATATCAAGCGTTTTACACAATTGCTAATGCGCATGGAGCATTTTGATCACACGGTATATTTTAATAATATATATAATTAGTAAAAAATCCATTACATTTCATCCAATGGTTTTCAAATTTGGTATGTGACTTAGTGTTACTATTCTAAATATGCAGTTTAAATTTCAACTCATTCTGATTACAAATGTGGAAGTTGAAAAACTCAGCCCTAGTGTCCCTTAAACGTGTTAGTAAACTGTTATCAGCGGCACGGCTTTGTGGCTTGGCAGATGGCCCCCACTGGCCAGTTCGTCTGGCAACCACTTACCGAACTTGTGTCCCTCCTGGACATCTGTTGGTGTTGTCTCGTAATGTAATGAGTGCAGGTTTTACTCTAGTCTTACCAACAGCGGTGGCTACGCTCGCCAGAGAGCAGTGTTAGGTTATGGGGCCAAGCTCTTTGCTGACTCGGTAGACGCGTGGGTTCGAACCCCACCGTCGGCCGTCCTTGAAATGGTTTTCCGTGGTTTCCCATTTTCAACACCAGGAAATTGCTGGGACGGTACCTTCTGACAGGCCTCGGCCGCTTCCTTTCACATTCTTGCCCATTTTCATTCATCCTCATCTATTCCATCTCTCATCCCGGCGTGCAGGTCGCCCACGGGCGTCGACTAGACAGACCTGCACTCGGCCTCTCAGGAGGCCACCCGACAAAAATAATGTAGTATTATTATAGTTTTAACAATATACCAATTTTCATTATGTGAGTTTTAGCTTCAAAAAGATCCCACGTCAAATTTGAAGCTTGAAACTGCCAAAACGTTTAAGTTAAAAAGCATTCGATGAAGTGAACCTATTGTACGTTACTTTAGTTAGTTAGTTAGTTAGTTAGTTAGTTAGCTAGTTCGTTAGTTACAGTAGTTTGTGTTCATAAGACACATGAATCATTGTAAGGCTTATTGTCAAATTCCCAAAAACAAAAATTAAGAATAGGATATTCTATACTGAAATCAATCCTAGGTCATACAAGGTCGAAGATGATTCCTATGGCTGTCTAGCTCAGAAATGTTCCCTATGTATATGTGCCCAACGTTACATGACTGATTCCCCATACGGGCAATTGGTATTTAAAGGCCTTAAAATGCAAGAGACCAGTGTCTCTTCCATAACAAATTTCTAGCACGCCAGCGTCTCCGAAACTTCAGCGGTTAAAAACGGACGCTGAACCCACAGCATTCTTTCATATAACACTTATAATAACACACTACGACCAACGATTATCTTTATTATTATTATTATTATTATTATTATTATTATTATTATTATTATTATTATTATTGTCATTAATTTTTTTCACATCGTTATGCCCATCTAAGGAGCGCGAGAGAACTCATTTATCAAAAAATGATGTTGATCTTTTCTTCCCCCAAAATCGCTTCATCTAGGCACTGAAGAGTTTATTCCGTTCTTCAGTCCATAGTTTCCTGGTACTGGTACGGATTTTCTCCACAAAATGATAGTTGTTGACAACTGTTCTGAATTTGGATCTGTCTTGTATGATTTCATCCTGAAGATCTTCCTCTATTTCCTTAAGCCAGTTGGTCTTGACTTTCATTGAGAGAGCAAGGTTGATAATCCTCTTCGTCAGTCCGTCATCGCTTATGCGAAGAATGTGGCCATACAACTTTAATCGCCTTTTCCTGAATGTGTCGGTGATCCTTTCAGAGTGATGATATAGCTCCTGTGACTTACGTTTCATCCAGATTCCCTCTACGCAGACTGGACCAAAGATTTTCGTCTCTTGCTTCTCTATGTCTTTAATAAGAGATCTGCCTCCAACGAGCAAGGTTTCCGAGGCGTATAATGCTTCAGGTTTAATGACTGTATTATAATGTAATTTCGCATTCCAGGATATTGATTTTATGTTGTATCTGTTCCAGGTAATTCTATAGGCCTTCTGTAATTTTGAAATTCTCTCTATGTTTGCTTCACGGTTCAATCCGTATGGCTTAATTACCTCTCCTAAATACTTGAATTTATTTACTTGATTGATTTTGCCAAATTTAGTCTTCAGAGGCTGCCCATCTAGATAACGAGAGTATCCTTCTATGTATTGAGTTTTTGCATATGATATTTGGAGCCCGGCCTTAGCTGCAATTTCGTGAAGTTCTTCAAGAGCCTGAACTGCCTCTAGTCTATTGTTAGAAAGAGCAGCCAGATCATCTGTGAAAGCCAAACACTGCAGATGAATTCTGTTTTTGAGTAGTCGGCCAATAGATATTCCTTTTGTTTCATTTTCCCATGTCCTGATGACTTTCTGCAGCACAAGATTGAATAAAAACGGAGTTAGTCCTCCTTGTCGAATACCTGTGTTAATATGAAAATGATCAGAAAGTTCACCTCGAAATTTAACTTTTGAAGTTGTGACTGTCAGTGTCTGATTTCTTGTCAACTTAAAATTCTTCTAGAATGTTGAATAGTGTGTGCCGGTCAACCAAGTCGTAAGCTCTCTTGAAATCAATTAACTTGATCACTGTTTGCCTGGTTTTACGAATTTGCAAGATGGTTTCGAGATTGAGAATTTGTTCTGTACATGACCTGCCTTTCCTGAACCCTGCCTGATATTCGCCAATTAGTTGTTCTGTCTGTTTTTCAAGTCTCGTGAGTAAGGCTTTAGAAAGAATTTTATACGCAACTGGTATTAAGGATATTCCTCTGTAATTATTGATGTCTGTTTTATCCCCCTTTTTTGTGCAGTGGGTGAATCAGGGCACACTTCCAGTTATCAGGGATTTTCTCCACAATCAAAATATCTTCAAGAATTACTTGAATTTTCTCAGCTAGGCTTTCACCTCCTCACTACAACATTTCAGCGATTATACCATCCTCCCCTGGGGCCTTGTTACAATTAGATTCACTGATTATTTCATCCTATGAAGGAGGTTCCGAGTTTGGATTTGGAGTGGTTTGCTCAAATGAGAGTTGCTCTAGAGGGGATTCGCAGTTTAGAAGGTCCATGGAAGTAATCTGCAAGGAGTTTACAATTTTCTTTATTATTTGTTTCCAAACTCTCATCTGGACGTTTGAAACACAAACTAGGTGTGGGGTAGCTTGATATTTCTTCAGCAAATGTTTTGTAGAAGTTTCTTGTATTGTTTTCCTTGAAATTTTCATCTATTTCTGTCAGTCTGTTTTATCATATTTTCGTTTTTCCGATCTGAATGTTTTTGAGGCTTCTTTCTGGACTTTGAGGAACTCATACCAGTTTTGGTCTATTTTATGGGAACTCCGCTTTTGCCTGGCTTGAATTCTAAGTTCTACGGCCTTGTCACAGACGTCGTTCCACCACCTGTGCTTGCGTTTTCGAAGACGAACACCAATATTCGGGGAAGCCCTTACAAGTGTATCTTTTAATTATATCCAATTGGACGGAGTTCGGTTGGAGATATTGGCAACGCAATTGCTTGAATTTAGTTTAGGAAGTTCCGGATCAATTCCTGTATTTCAAGCTGGTCTGAGTTTGTGTCATCAGGTTGAAATTTGACTTTGATTAAAGACAAGTGGTGATCGGAAACAATGACTCCCATCTTTACTTTAACATTAAGAATTTCTTTCTGGTTTATTTCCCAAATGGCCACATGGTCTATTTGGAACTCCCCTAAGTGAACGTTTGGTGATCTCTATGTTGTTTTCTTGTGTGGAAGGGCCAGGAAGTGCGTCGACATCAATTTCAGCTCACAATTCTCGCAGAAGCCTATTAACCTTTCTCCGTTTTTGTTGATTATTTTGTGAGCAGGGTAGAATCCTACAGTGGTTCTATTTTGTTTTCTCTTTACCAATTTGTGCATTGAAATCTCCTACCAGAATTTTAACATGATGCTTTGGAATTCTTGATGTAGTCTCTTCTAGAAGTACCCAGAATTCGTCCACTTTCTGTGAGTCCTTTTGGTTGTAGTTGTTTGTATATGCATGTGCATTCAAATTGTATAGGCTTTATTTCCTGATTCTAATTTGAGTAGTGAAATTCTTTCCGAAGGAGATGTAATGTTTAATATAGAATTTGTGATGTTGGTTCTAACTACAAATCCAGTACCAAATTGTAATGGTGCGTTAGGAAGAGTGATGGCTGGTTTACGCTTGTAGATTCTATAATTTCCTGATTCAAAGTGATTTTCATCACTGTATCTACTTTCTTGAAGTGCTAAAATGTGGATGTCACATTTGTCCAATACATCTTTTAGTTACTTCAATTTGCCAATTTTGAGAAGTGTGTTGACGTTCAGAGTACCAAGAAAATGAGTGGACTTCGGGCGAAGATATTTGGGAAGCTCCGATACATTCCCGCATGATGATCTCGGTGCCCCAGATTCCGATGACCGAGATAACCTAGAGTGTCTGCTAGGGCCTGGGGTAGTTGCTTCATTCATAAACGGCATCATAAGTTGAAATTATATGGGAGATTGATCATGATCAACCTCAGTGTTATAACTAAGGTATTGAGCCTTAAATGATGCCTCAGGATGTTTTCTGGCTGATATTTTACGGCCATGGGCCAACCTTCCTCCTTTCTCCGAGCTTGGGACCGGCAACAGTAAGCACTGAGCTACTCAATCCACCCAGTAGGTACTGCAGGCGGAGTTATTATTGTCATTATTATTATCATTATTATTATTATTATCTTCTTCTTTATTTGTTTCCCCCAACTTGGGGGTACATGAAATCAATCACTTTTTATTGTTTTGAGCCTTCCTTTTGACCCAGTATTGCCTCGTCCTTTGAGATCTTGCTTCCCTTTATTCGGCAGAGATGTGGATCGTACGCTTTTGTTTCAGTTTCACTTGGAACCGTTGTTTCTTATTCTTGGTGACGGTTTTTGGCTGTTTTGTCCATGAGCATGGTGTCTGTAATTTGGAGTTCCACGAGGTATTTCTCGGTTTCCTTAAACCAAAGAGGTTTTGTTTTTTTATTACGGACGTGGTCGAAGATCTTTGTGGTTAATCTATTTGAATTCATCCGGAGGATGTGCCCATAAAAATCAATTCTCCGTTTTCTTATTGTGTCCGAGAGTTTTTCAGTCTTTTGGTAAAGAGTTTCGTTCCTGACATGGATTAATTTGTTGTTATGAAATTTGGTGCCTAAGATTTTGCGTATTATCTTTCTTTCCTTGACCTCCAGCCTTTCAAGCGGTCCCTGGGTGGTGAGAGACAATGTTTCGGCTGCATATAAGGCTTCTGGTTTAATTACCGTGTTATAATGTTTTATCTTGGTATTCCAGGAGAGAGACTTCTTGTTATAAGTGTCCTTCGAAAATTGGAAGGCCAATTCAACTTTATTTCTCCTATTATTATCATTATTATTATAATCATTATTATTGTTATTATTCAAGTTTAATTTATTTCTTCTGAGCTCACGTAAATTTCGATGTGTGACTTATTGAAAAATGAAAGTCTTCTCCCAACAAAATTTCAAAATCGATTCTTCACCCCTAACTTTTAAGAATTTAAAACATAAATTATGCAGTAAAATATTAAAATAATTAGCATAGGTCGTCGTACGGTGCTTGCAGTTGGCATGTACAGGTTTCTTTGGCATTGACACGTGACATTCTACACAACAATCTCATTTGGATGGGGATATTTCTCCTTCTTTGATCGTGACTCACATTACCCTTCCTTCCTCCCTTCCTCCCTTCCTTCCTTTGTTCTTTATTCCTTTCGACCTTAATTTTTGTTTTGTTTGCTCGTTCGTATCCCGACTCTTCATGTAATTTTATGTTGTAGCACCATTTTAGCGGTCGAAATTTTTGTGAATATTAACTCACAAGATTGTATTAATTTGCAACACATCACACTCTCCTATCCTAACCCCAGACGCCGTTTTAGTTTATAAAGATAAGTAGGCTAAATCGGTGCCCGTTCTTTCGTGCACCCCTCATCCTGCTCTGAAAAACAAGTTGTTCCGAAAAGAACTAAAATGACTATGATACTTTTCTTTCTTTACACCAATTTCAAACAACTTCCTTGTCACAAGACTCACAACATTTGAACATTTTGCCATGAGCATACACTTCCAATATCTGACGCAAACATATTATATCAGGCTTTGTCAAACAGACTAATATGAGCGCGTGCCAACCATCTTGACAGACAGCTCTTCACTAAGCCACACAGAGCCAGCAACTTCGGGATCTTCGGGAAACTTCGGGCGTCCGTAATCTATAACTGCCATCGGCTCTTCGAGCGAAGACGGTATGTCAATATGGAGCCAATGTTTTGGGAGAAAATCTTCAGGCCTTGGCAAGCACACAAACGCTCGATTGGCTCATGTGACAAACACCACATTAGATTATAGCCTACCGTATGCAATGTGTACATCAAAATCTAGATCCACGTGACAAGCACTATAATAACAATAATAATAATAATAATAATAATAATAATAATATCAATAATCGGAGAAGGACTACAGTTGTTTTGCAAATACAAATATGAATGAGAAGTAACGAACGATAATGATGTGATGCCAGTTTTACGATTATCTCTCAATTAGATCCTGTTTCCTCGATTAATTGTTTGGTCAATATGGCGTCTGCGTCTAATATTAAGTATAGGAACATTGCCAAACTAGCTAGCGGAATGTATTATAAGCAACTCATTTCATTTTGCAAGATTCAAGATCATCGCTTTATTGCACCCTGAGATGTTCATTTTAATGCTCGATTAGGATGCGTACGTGGCAACTGGAATTTATAAAGCTAATGAACGAATACCTTAAGAGGCTGATGACCTCGATGTCCCGCCCCTTAAAACAATAATCAATTAATTGTTCCTTTATTACAATAGGATTACTTCCTAATTCCTTCATTATCGCTGAATTGCATTACGATATAATAGTTTATAATTCAAGATGCCGGTTGGAAGGAGTATTCGGTCGGATAGATTTGGGACAGTGTCTCTAGAAATCCGTTACGTGAGATTTCCCTCTTATTAACTTTAGTCACAGTTGCCCAATAAGGTCCATATTTTTTAAAATTTAGTTGGTTTAAGGGTACGCGTGCCCATCATACTGAGTGTGTAACGATCCGAAAAATCAAGTACATGATAAGTATCATGTAGGAATATAATTTATTGAAAATTGATTTATACCCGAAATACCAATTTTAATGTTTTATATGGATACACTTGAGAAGCAAGCAAAACGATTCCCTTATGGTATTCAACTTATTTCCCGAGTTTCATCACTGTAGGTATATTAAATGATGAGTTATCCCCCTTAATATTTCATATAATCAAGATGGTGGCTGCATATAATTTTCATTCTGATGTTTATAGAATTACACTACATCACTTAGGATAACATTTTAGTCATTCAAAATGTATGCTGATCCATAGTAGGATTGCAATTTACAATTGGTTAACTAGATGAGATTCAAACACACCTTGTTCAATGTTGGTAAAACTTAGTTCAATATTTTAATTACACTTTCTTTACAAATTGTACCAATTATTCTAGCATCGTTATGGTGAATGTTACAGAATCTAGTGTCAAAATTACATTGGCGTCTGTCTGGCTGCGTGGCTCAGGGGTAACGTTCTCGCTTGCTGAGCCCAAGGTTGCAGGTTCGAAACCTGGCGCAGTCAGCTGGCATTTGAGGGTGCGCAAATGCGAGGGAGCCGTGTCAGTACATTTACTGGCACGTTAAAGATCCCCTTCGGGGCAAAATTCCGGCACCCCGGCGTCTCTAAAAGCCAGTGTAGTTAAATGGGACGTAAAACCAATAACATTATTATTATTACATTGGCGTCTTCTTTGCAGTTGGCAGCTATGTCGCATTTTAAAATAAACCCTAAGCAGGTTTTGAAGTAGCCTACAGTATATTAACTTTTGTGGAGTTTGGGTCGCAGCTGTTCAAACGTTGCGAGACACTCATTATTAACACACATACAGGACAGACATTGTACCTCCAATAGATTTCATACGCGTCATTTGTCTATTTTTGGGAGAAAGTAGGCTAATAATGTACTCCTTATACGTCCCTTTTATTAAAATATTCCGAATAAATAAAAACTACGAAATTCAACATAATTCCATTCATCTGTTCTTTTAAGAATCTACTTGACAATTAATGCAGTACGAGTGGTTAGATCCGTTGGCAATGAATGGAACCTGTAGCTTGATATCTGTGAATGGGTGACGCATCGTGTCATTGATTTTACAAGTATTGGTACAGTTGGCAGCCCTGCGTTGCTTCGCGCGCGCAGCTCTGGCTATGCAGCGCAACCAACAGGTAGCAGCGGTACACGAATAAGGAGGAGGGAGGGGGGCTACCATCGATCAAGTTCGCTTTGAGCTTTATTTCGGTTACACCACATGATCATTCAAATTTTGACACTTGAGTCGAACCTCAAATAGCAATGAAAAGATTTAACTGTTTAGACTATGATGTATTGTTGCCCTAAACAGTTGTGGACTGTTTCTGTGAGCCAGTCACTGTTAAAGAGAGAGAGAAAAAAAGAAGAAAGAAAGTGGCTAGGATTCATCGGGTCACTATGTACAGTATGATAAGGGCCTTCCTTATAGAGGGTGAAATGTTGTTCCGTTCCCCTATATTATTTTCCTGGGGACTGATTGACCATCGAGGTCATTTCATTTCATACTGGGGCATGTACGGAATTTTCTAATGAGCTGTGTTATTGTAGTGTCTGTAGTATTGTATGTATTTGTAATTGAGGTGAGGATTAGGATCGAAGTGGTCGTTGGCTTAAATTAGAAAACATCCCCGCATTTCGTTTTTGTTAATTAGATTAGATTAGATTTTTATTTTTATTTATCCATTTGATCAATTACATGTACACAATACATTTTTGATATAGGACACGTCAGAAAATACAGTTGGACTCGAAATTGCAGATGCATAGGACAAGAATAAAATTACCATCCTTCTTAAGAATCACAAATTTTCAGCAGAAATGATGCACAGACGGCCTGTAGAGATTTCAAACCAATTAAGAACACTGCGTTCAGAACGAATGAAGAAGTACTGGGCAGATAAGAAGAATCAAACAATACAACCTCCAAAGAAAAGTGTACATGGAAGACTCAAGAGGTCCAATGTGGCAAATAAAGTTAATAATAATAATAATAATAATAATAATAATAATAATAATAGTAATAATAATAGATCTTAAGAGATACAATCATATTGGACTATTTACACCTTACTCTATTATCACAATATGAAAACTTAATTCTATAAATACAACAACTTACAGCTAGGTATCCCTATTAGGGATGTATAGAACTAGCACCGATAGAGCGCACTGCTGTTGTACTGGGTAAGCGCAAGGCGCTCTTCATTTGTCTCCTGTGCTTGCCATGGTGGGTGTGTGGTTATAGTGTCGGACTACCAACCCCAAGATTGCAGGTTCGATCTTGGCCATGGTACGTGATTTTTGAAAGGCGACAAAAATCACGATACTCATGTCATACGTTGTTGGCATGTTAAAGAACCCATTTGAATTCAGTAGGCCGAGTTCATAATGGCAAAATTAATCTCGGGATTTTCCGCCAACACAAAGTTCCTCATTTCTCTACTAGAAAGCGGTATAGTGCCATGGAGCTTAGATAGGCTATCTAACCTCCTTGACATTCATAGCGCTCCAAGGAGCATTAAATTCGACAAGCAAGCTGCCCTCTGGGTGTCAATTAACAGAGCTTGCACCCGGCACCCGAGGCCACACGATATTACTATTATTTGTCTCCTGTGTTCTCATTCCGCTAATATCCACCAATTTAAGTTGTTTAAATTGTTATTTTCGTGTCTATGCCGAGTTATTTCAGTGTTCCTCTTTGCAAAAATCAGGGAAGCCCGTTTTCGTTTCACCAATTTCCACAAAATAAAGAAATGAGGAAGAAATTGTTAGATGCTATTAGAAGGACAAATTTCGGTGAGAAAAATCTGACCGAAAATATTAAAGTGTGTTCCCATCATTTTCAACCCGATGACTTCACGAAAACTGTGTTGGGTAACTGTAATTTACAAAGGGAAATAATTCATATTTTGTACTTATAAACTGACTAGCAGGTACCCGCGGCTTCGCCCGCGATCAAGACAATGGGGACGATGCATTATTGCTGATAATTGGTCTATTCTATTACAGCAATCGCGACTATAGGTGTCCATTCTAATTCTGAATATTCTGATACATACAGTATATTGATATGATCAGCAAAGTGGGAATTTTATCGAGTTGTGAACGTCTGCAGGGTTCGTTGTTACATTATGTTAACACATTTTAAAATTACGTTTATGGTTTTGCCATCTTCTGGTGAGACATAACGATTTTGTTGTCCGGATGCTCGCGAGCATGCCACATACAGTTGGCCATGGGAAAAAATTGTTTTGTCTAAATGTATACGTGCTACTGTTAAGTGTGTGTCATTGCGCTTTGTTAAAGAAATTGCGAATATTGTTTGAAGAGGGAACTGCACTCTTGCACACTGGAATGGCAAATCTATCGGAATATGGGGAATTAAATGTATTCTTACTTAAGCTATTCTGGATGTAATTTGGCCATACTAATTGATGATTTGAACGTAAACATATCCCTATTAATAGACCTATAGTTAAATATCGCTCACCTTGGCCGCTGATGTACATTATGCAGTCTCTTCCAGTGTTACATCCCAGGGATTGAAATTCTCCAACGACCCTTTTGCCCCAAATGCCTCTCTAAGTAATTAAAATTCCTGATTGTTGTTGTTTGAGTCTTCAGTTTTAAAACTGGTTTGATGCAGCCTTCCATGTATCCCTCTCCTGAGCTAATCGTTTCATTTCTACATAGCTACCACACCCTACATCCGAGGCAATCTGTTTAACCCTGGTTTACCCCTACAGTTCTAGTCTGCGACCCTCCCATCCATAACTACTGTCGACCAAACTATTATGTGTACTAGAGTTTGAAGTTTGTTTGTGAAGTAACCGATAGACCTATATAAAATCCAATAACATCATCATTTTCATCGTTCTATTTTACGTTAGATCATGTAGGTTTGGAATTTTTAATTTATATTTTAATATTTTTTATCACAGTTGGAACACAAGAAGTGCCTGTGTTTAAGCGTTTTTCAACCATGCGTCACATTTAAGAATTATTATCTCACAAACCCGTCATCAGATCGAATCCAAATTTTAACACAACATACACTGGAATGTTGTATAACGGGTTTATTAATTTTAAATTTTTTTGTGTCCAAGAAACAAAGTTGTTATTATTTTTGTAAGGTAACTTTTCCTCGGCTCGGGATGGTTTGAAAATGTAGTTCTTGGTCGCGTTGTAATCCTTATACATCAAAACGGTATGCTGTATGATTGTGAAATACGTAAATTAATTCACTTATTGTATATCGGTTTGTATTTGTACGGAGAATTAAGACATGGTTCACCAGTTAGCCGCTCCGTTGAAAACAGTACATCATTGCCAAGATGGGCTACATCACGCGTCATGGCACGTCTCGCTCGGAAGTGATGTGCTCCATATCAGCAACGCTGTATAGCATTTCCCGGAGCGGCTAGCTGGTGAACCATGTCTTAATTCTCCGTACAAATACAAACCGATATAAAATAAGTGAATTAATTTACCTATTTCACAGTCATACAGCATAACTTTTTGATGTATAAGGATTACAACGCAACCAAGAACTACATTTTCCAACGACCCCGAGCCGAGAAAGAGTTACCTTACAAAAATAATAACAACATTCGTTCTTGAACACACAAAATTTAGAAATTAATAAACCAGTTATACAACATTCCAATGTATATTGTGTTAAAATTCGGATTCGATCTGATTACGGGTTTGTGAGATAATAATTCTTAAATGTGACGCATGGTTGAAACACGCTTAAAAAGGGGCACTTTTTGTGTTTCAACTGCGATAAAAAATATTAAAATATAAATTAAAAATTCCAAACCTACATGAACTAACGTAAAATCGAACGTCGAAAATGATGATGTAATTTAATTGTATGAAGGTCTATTGGCTACTTCACAAACAACCTTCAAACTCGAGTGCACATAATATTTTGGTCGACAGTAAGCTTGCTATTCCTGGGTGTCATAATATGTGTCCTACCCTCCTATCTCTTCTCTTCATTAACAGTCGCCAGAAACATCTCTCCTCTCCCACTCGTCTTAATACCTCATCATTCTCCCTTATCACCACATTTCAAAAGCTTCAATTCTCCTCTTTTCTGCTGCACCATTAGTCCATTAGTACAACTCAGCAACTTTTCTAGGTTTAAGCCGTGCCTTGTGCGGGGATTCAATGGCCGTGAAAGACAAAACAACAACTTTATTGAAATAAGTTTGCCCAATTCCTCAGTAAGAGTAATTAAGAAACAATAATAATTAACGTGACAGCCGGTAGAATACGACACATTCGACTGTGAATCAACGTTGCAGATCATGGTTAAAAACGAAAAATAGCAGATCAAAATTGGCAAACAAAAATATTCAGTTAAGAAAAACAAATTTATAAAGAAAATGAAACCATACCGTGCAAAATAGAAAGTATCTTAACATTGTAAATTCGAGTAAACATCTGAAAGCTCGCTTACAATCAACCAGCCGAAAGAGTATAAAATTAGACTCAAAATCACGAGCGTATCCGAGCCCCAGAAGCAACCTCTATATATAAAATATATCTCATTTTACGCGTATCAATGCGAGGAGCAACGTTCGTGGTTAGAGGTGGGAACCGAACCCAGCGTTTTAAGGCCCTAAAACGAACGGTTTTCGAGATATTGCCAGAAAACTATCCCCGGTCTGCGAAATTTCAGCGGTTGCCATAGTAACGTTGATCTGTTTCTCAGAGGGAACACAGTTATTTGGGAATATCTCCGAAACCGTTCATTTTAGGAACTTAAAAAGTGTGTTTCGGGGTCCCTACAGGACCTCCGAGTATTGTTTCTCGTATGTGGCGGCTTAAAATGAGCTAAATCCGAACATTTTACCGACTGTCCTTGCTCAGTGCCAAAGGGCCGAAAAAAGTCACTTACAAATTGAATTTTCAAAAACCGTTTCTTATTGGGCCTCTACATACTCGGATCAACCAACATGCAAAATTTCAGCTTTCTAGGTCTAGTGGTTTGAGCCCTGCGTCGATGAGTCAATTTTGGCTTGTCAATGCAAAGGGGCCGAAAAAAGTCACTTACAAATTGAATTTTCAAAAACCGTTTCTTAGTGAGCCTCTACATACTCGGATCAACCAACATGCAAAATTTCAGCTTCCTAGGTCTAGTGGTTTGAGCCCTGCGGTGATGAGTCAGTTTTGGATTATATATAAGAGATGAGACTCTCCGAGTCGATTTGATCGTAGAAATATGGATTATAGCTCTTTTTGCGCGTATCAATGTGAGGAGCAATGTTCGTGCCGAACCCAGCGTTTTAAGGCCCTAAAACGAACGGTTTTCGAGATATTGCCAGAAAACTATCCCCGGTCTGCGAAATTTCAGCGGTTGCCATAGTAACGTTGATCTGTTTCTCAGAGGGAACACAGTTATTTGGGAATATCTCAGAAACCGTTCATTTTAGGAACTTAAAAAGTGTGTTTCGGGGTCCCTACAGGACCTCCGAGTATTGTTTCTCGTATGTGGCGGCTTAAAATGAGCTAAATCCGAACATTTTACCGACTGTCCTTGCTCAGTGCCAAAGGGCCGATAAAAGTCACTTACAAATTGAATTTTCAAAAACCGTTTCTTATTGGGCCTCTACATACTCGGATCAACCAACATGCAAAATTTCAGCTTTCTAGGTCTAGTGGTTTGAGCCCTGCGTCGATGAGTCAATTTTGGATTGTCATTCCAAGGGGCCGAAAAAAAGTCACTTACAAATTGAATTTTCAAAAACCGTTTCTTAGTGAGCCTCTACATACTCGGATCAACCAACATGCAAAATTTCAGCTTCCTAGGTCTAGTGGTTTGAGCCCTGCGGTGATGAGTCAGTTTTGGATTATATATAAGAGATGAGACTTTCCGAGTCGATTTGATCGTAGAAATATGGATTATAGCTCTTTTTGCGCGTATCAATGTGAGGAGCAATGTTCGTGCCGAACCCAGCGTTTTAAGGCCCTAAAACGAACGGTTTTCGAGATATTGCCAGAAAACTATCCCCGGTCTGCGAAATTTCAGCGGTTGCCATAGTAACGTTGATCTGTTTCTCAGAGGGAACACAGTTATTTGGGAATATCTCCGAAACCGTTCATTTTAGGAACTTAAAAAGTGTGTTTCGGGGTCCCTACAGGACCTCCGAGTATTGTTTCTCGTATGTGGCGGCTTAAAATGAGCTAAATCCGAACATTTTACCGACTGTCCTTGCTCAGTGCCAAAGGGCCGAAAAAAGTCACTTACAAATTGAATTTTCAAAAACCGTTTCTTATTGGGCCTCTACATACTCGGATCAACCAACATACAAAATTTCAGCTTTCTAGGTCTAGTGGTTTGAGCCCTGCGTCGATGAGTCAATTTTGGATTGGCAATGCCAAAGGGCCGAAAAAAGTCACTTACAAATTGAATTTTCTAAAACCGTTTCTTAGTGAGCCTCTACATACTCGGATCAACCAACATGCAAAATTTCAGCTTCCTAGGTCTAGTGGTTTGAGCCCTGCGGTGATGAGTCAGTTTTGGATTATATATAAGAGATGAGACTTTCCGAGTCGATTTGATCGTAGAAATATGGATTATAGCTCTTTTTGCGCGTATCAATGTGAGGAGCAATGCTCGTGCCGAACCCATCGTTTTAAGGCCCTAAAACGAACGGTTTTCGAGATATTGCCAGAAAACTATCCCCGGTCTGCGAAATTTCAGCGGTTGCCATAGTAACGTTGATCTGTTTCTCAGAGGGAACACAGTTATTTGGGAATATCTCCGAAACCGTTCATTTTAGGAAGTTAAAAAGTGTGTTTCGGGGTCCCTACAGGACCTCCGAGTATTGTTTCTCGTATGTGGCGGCTTAAAATGAGCTAAATCCGAACATTTTACCGACTGTCCTTGCTCAGTGCCAAAGGGCCGAAAAAAGTCACTTACAAATTGAATTTTCAAAAACCGTTTCTTATTGGGCCTCTACATACTCGGATCAACCAACATGCAAAATTTCAGCTTTCTAGGTCTAGTGGTTTGAGCCCTGCGTCGATGAGTCAATTTTGGATTGGCAATGCCAAAGGGCCGAAAAAAGTCACTTACAAATTGAATTTTCTAAAACCGTTTCTTAGTGAGCCTCTACATACTCGGATCAACCAACATGCAAAATTTCAGCTTCCTAGGTCTAGTGGTTTGAGCCCTGCGGTGATGAGTCAGTTTTGGATTATATATAAGAGATGAGACTTTCCGAGTCGATTTGATCGTAGAAATATGGATTATAGCTCTTTTTGCGCGTATCAATGTGAGGAGCAATGTTCGTGCCGAACCCAGCGTTTTAAGGCCCTAAAACGAACGGTTTTCGAGATATTGCCAGAAAACTATCCCCGGTCTGCGAAATTTCAGCGGTTGCCATAGTAACGTTGATCTGTTTCTCAGAAGGAACACAGTTATTTGGGAATATCTCCGAAACCGTTCATTTTAGGAACTTAAAAAGTGTGTTTCGGGGTCCCTACAGGACCTCCGAGTATTGTTTCTCGTATGTGGCGGCTTAAAATGACCTAAATCCGAACATTTTACCGACTGTCCTTGCTCAGTGCCAAAGGGCCGAAAAAAGTCACTTACAAATTGAATTTTCAAAAACCGTTTCTTATTGGGCCTCTACATACTCGGATCAACCAACATGCAAAATTTCAGCTTTCTAGGTCTAGTGGTTTGAGCCCTGCGTCGATGAGTCAATTTTGGATTGTCAATGCCAAGGGGCCGAAAAAAAGTCACTTACAAATTGAATTTTCTAAAACCGTTTCTTAGTGAGCCTCTACATACTCGGATCAACCAACATGCAAAATTTCAGCTTCCTAGGTCTAGTGGTTTGAGCCCTGCGGTGATGAGTCAGTTTTGGATTATATATAAGAGATGAGACTTTCCGAGTCGATTTGATCGTAGAAATATGGATTATAGCTCTTTTTGCGCGTATCAATGTGAGGAGCAATGTTCGTGCCGAACCCAGCGTTTTAAGGCCCTAAAACGAACGGTTTTCGAGATATTGCCAGAAAACTATCCCCGGTCTGCGAAATTTCAGCGGTTGCCATAGTAACGTTGATCTGTTTCTCAGAGGGAACACAGTTATTTGGGAATATCTCCGAAACCGTTCATTTTAGGAACTTAAAAAGTGTGTTTCGGGGTCCCTACAGGACCTCCGAGTATTGTTTCTCGTATGTGGCGGCTTAAAATGAGCTAAATCCGAACATTTTACCGACTGTCCTTGCTCAGTGCCAAAGGGCCGAAAAAAGTCACTTATAAATTGAATTTTCAAAAACCGTTTCTTATTGGGCCTCTACATACTCGGATCAACCAACATACAAAATTTCAGCTTTCTAGGTCTAGTGGTTTGAGCCCTGCGTCGATGAGTCAATTTTGGATTGTCAATGCCAAAGGGCCGAAAAAAGTCACTTACAAATTGAATTTTCTAAAACCGTTTCTTAGTGAGCCTCTACATACTCGGATCAACCAACATGCAAAATTTCAGCTTCCTAGGTCTAGTGGTTTGAGCCCTGCGGTGATGAGTCAGTTTTGGATTATATATAAGAGATGAGACTTTCCGAGTCGATTTGATCGTAGAAATATGGATTATAGCTCTTTTTGCGCGTATCAATGTGAGGAGCAATGTTCGTGCCGAACCCATCGTTTTAAGGCCCTAAAACGAACGGTTTTCGAGATATTGCCAGAAAACTATCCCCGGTCTGCGAAATTTCAGCGGTTGCCATAGTAACGTTGATCTGTTTCTCAGAGGGAACACAGTTATTTGGGAATATCTCCGAAACCGTTCATTTTAGGAACTTAAAAAGTGTGTTTCGGGGTCCCTACAGGACCTCCGAGTATTGTTTCTCGTATGTGGCGGCTTAAAATGAGCTAAATCCGAACATTTTACCGACTGTCCTTGCTCAGTGCCAAAGGGCCGAAAAAAGTCACTTACAAATTGAATTTTCAAAAACCGTTTCTTATTGGGCCTCTACATACTCGGATCAACCAACATGCAAAATTTCAGCTTTCTAGGTCTAGTGGTTTGAGCCCTGCGTCGATGAGTCAATTTTGGATTGGCAATGCCAAAGGGCCGAAAAAAGTCACTTACAAATTGAATTTTCTAAAACCGTTTCTTAGCGAGCCTCTACATACTCGGATCAACCAACATGCAAAATTTCAGCTTCCTAGGTCTAGTGGTTTGAGCCCTGCGGTAATGAGTCAGTTTTGGATTATATATAAGAGATGAGACTTTCCGAGTCGATTTGATCGTAGAAATATGGATTATAGCTCTTTTTGCGCGTATCAATGTGAGGAGCAATGTTCGTGCCGAACCCAGCGTTTTAAGGCCCTAAAACGAACGGTTTTCGAGATATTGCCAGAAAACTATCCCCGGTCTGCGAAATTTCAGCGGTTGCCATCGTAACGTTGATCTGTTTCTCAGAGGGAACACAGTTATTTGCGAATATCTCCGAAACCGTTCATTTTAGGAACTTAAAAAGTGTGTTTCGGGGTCCCTACAGGACCTCCGAGTATTGTTTCTCGTATGTGGCGGCTTAAAATGACCTAAATCCGAACATTTTACCGACTGTCTTTGCTCAGTGCCAAAGGGCCGAAAAAAGTCACATACAAATTGAATTTTCAAAAACCGTTTCTTATTGGGCCTCTACATACTCGGATCAACCAACATGCAAAATTTCAGCTTTCTAGGTCTAGTGGTTTGAGCCCTGCGTCGATGAGTCAATTTTGGATTGTCAATGCCAAAGGGCCGAAAAAAGTCACTTACAAATTGAATTTTCTAAAACCGTTTCTTAGTGAGCCTCTACATACTCGGATCAACCAACATGCAAAATTTCAGCTTCCTAGGTCTAGTGGTTTGAGCCCTGCGGTGATGAGTCAGTTTTGGATTATATATAAGAGATGAGACTTTCCGAGTCGATTTGATCGTAGAAATATGGATTATAGCTCTTTTTGCGCGTATCAATGTGAGGAGCAATGTTCGTGCCGAACCCATCGTTTTAAGGCCCTAAAACGAACGGTTTTCGAGATATTGCCAGAAAACTATCCCCGGTCTGCGAAATTTCAGCGGTTGCCATAGTAACGTTGATCTGTTTCTCAGAGGGAACACAGTTATTTGCGAATATCTCCGAAACCGTTCATTTTAGGAACTTAAAAAGTGTGTTTCGGGGTCCCTACAGGACCTCCGAGTATTGTTTCTCGTATGTGGCGGCTTAAAATGACCTAAATCCGAACATTTTACCGACTGTCCTTGCTCAGTGCCAAAGGGCCGAAAAAAGTCACTTACAAATTGAATTTTCAAAAACCGTTTCTTATTGGGCCTCTACATACTCGGATCAACCAACATGCAAAATTTCAGCTTTCTAGGTCTAGTGGTTTGAGCCCTGCGTCGATGAGTCAATTTTGGATTGTCAATGCCAAGGGGCCGAAAAAAGTCACTTACAAATTGAATTTTCAAAAATCGTTTCTTAGTGAGCCTCTACATACTCGGATCAACCAACATGCAAAATTTCAGCTTCCTAGGTCTAGTGGTTTGAGCCCTGCGGTGATGAGTCAGTTTTGGATTATATATAAGAGATGAGACTTTCCGAGTCGATTTGATCGTAGAAATATGGATTATAGCTCTTTTTGCGCGTATCAATGTGAGGAGCAATGTTTGTGCCGAACCCAGCGTTTTAAGGCCCTAAAACGAACGGTTTTCGAGATATTGCCAGAAAACTATCCCCGGTCTGCGAAATTTCAGCGGTTGCCATAGTAACGTTGATCTGTTTCTCAGAGGGAACACAGTTATTTGGGAATATCTCCGAAACCGTTCATTTTAGGAAGTTAAAAAGTGTGTTTCGGGGTCCCTACAGGACCTCCGAGTATTGTTTCTCGTATGTGGCGGCTTAAAATGAGCTAAATCCGAACATTTTACCGACTGTCCTTGCTCAGTGCCAAAGGGCCGAAAAAAGTCACTTACAAATTGAATTTTCAAAAACCGTTTCTTATTGGGCCTCTACATACTCGGATCAACCAACATGCAAAATTTCAGCTTTCTAGGTCTAGTGGTTTGAGCCCTGCGTCGATGAGTCAATTTTGGATTGGCAATGCCAAAGGGCCGAAAAAAGTCACTTACAAATTGAATTTTCAAAAACCGTTTCTTAGTGAGCCTCTACATACTCGGATCAACCAACATGCAAACTTTCAGCTTCCTAGGTCTAGTGGTTTGAGCCCTGCGGTGATGAGTCAGTTTTGGATTATATATAAGAGATTAGACATTTCGATAACAACCACTGAATTTATGCGTTTGTATTTGAAGGTGCGATAGCAAGATAAAAACCGGGCGCTGTTCCATCGCTTTTTCCGTGGACCACGAACACAACAAAAATAAGGAAGAGGCCATACACAAGAAAACTGCCGGATTATCACGATAAACCTACAATATCAGAATCTGCAGAAATCATCTCCATTGAAGTACGGGAAGAAATCGTCAATATATACGAAGAAGTGAATGTAACATTTCTGACTCGCATTTTCAAAGACAAATACTTCAAGAATAAATGTCGCAACATTAACAGTCACAAACGTATTATAGTTGGTTTCTTGAAATCAGAATTAATCGTCAACTTCCATCTGCCCGACGGAGAATGCGGTAGCGACTGACTTCTACATCTTGAGACAGTCAGATGAATGGAAACAGTTCGTGGCCCTAAAGCAGGGATTCTCAAACGTTAAAAAAATTGAACGGGAACGATTCTTATTGAGAAATTGTCAAAATTGCATACGAACCAAACGTTGCGATGCATTTTCGAGGTATAGGCTACCGGTATCAACTTTCTATGATTATGTTTACCTTAAAACATGACAGTTTCATGAAAAAAAGACATGAATCTAAGTCTATAAGCAAGGGGATCAAGTGAATATTTAAATCTATATTTATGATTTATGTCTTATGGAGATGTATTTATCAATATAGGCCTACAGTACTCAAGTAATTGTAATCTTTAGAAGAAAGCATGCTGACTCATATTCATTATTTGAATAATAAAGTGTCTTAGAATTGTGTTACTACTGCTGTATTAATGCTTCCTTCCTCCCGCTAGTTTTAGTGCCTCTGGTCCGTAGCTCATTTTGCAGCCGGTTAACGCTTAAACACTGAAAATCGTCCATAATATATTAGGAGATATACCTATAGAATTAATTAATATAGTCTTGGAGTAAAATTAGAGAAGATATAATTTACTTTAGCTTAGAAAACTCGGTCACAATTTATACATTCCTCGCAGCTGACTGGGAGAAACATAAGACGATCGCCTTGCGCTTACCCAGTACTACACGAGTGCTATCTGGCGCGAACTTTCTCCGGCTACATCCCTAATAGAATAGTAAAATATAATTATAGATTTCATCGCTCCTATACACTAAGATATTCAACTACAGAGTGAAAACAATGGCACTGCAGATCAGCTTTCAACATTTTTTCAAAGGTTCTTATTTTTGGGGCCAATTTGATATACTGAGGTATTTTATTGTATAATTTAACTCCTGTGTGAAAAGTTCCTGTTTGATATATGCCTGTGTGTGTGTGTGAATTATGAATGTTTTGATTTTGTCTTGTGTTATGCCTATGAACATCATTGTTTGTTTTACGAAAAACGACTTTACTCATTAAATTCTTTCTAAAAAACATAATACTTTCAAAGATATGAATGCAGGGCAGTGAGAGGATATTTAAATCTTTAAACAGAGTTCTACATGATTCTCTAATGTTTACATTTGCCATAATTCTAATCGCCCTTTTTGTATCCTAAACGTACTTAGTAGGACATCTGGTGACATACCCCTAAATATGACCTCATATCTTAAGTATGAATGGAAATAAGCAAAATATGTATTTCTTAATGTGTGCATGCTAGTGCAGGTTTTCAAAATACGTAACGCAGAGCACATCGAGTTCAGTTTACTATTCAGATATTGTATATGTTCATTCCATTTCAAGTCATGTTGTATCCATAGTCCTAAAAACTTTTTTTTCTGATTTATTTTCTATTTGTTGACCATTTAATGTTATATTGGGTGTCACAGGATTCCTATTCCGTATAGTGTGAAAATTTATAGACACTGTTTTCTTATAGTTTATTGTGTGGTGATTATCTTGTGACCATTTGGTTAACTCTTCTGTAACAGAGAACAGAGTCAGCAGACTGTGCTGTAAGACCTGTTTAGTTTCACCTTTTATTACGAGTGTTGTGCCATCCGCAACCAAATGTCCTTATGAGAATCAACGTCCTGTGTTATATGATTTAAATATAGAAGAAAGAGTAGTGGGCCCAAAACCGATCCCTGTGGTACTCCAAATTCAATAATACCCTCATTGGACAATGTTTCATTAAGTAATCTGGTTCCATCATCCTTGTGTCTCAAGCTTACTATTTGTTTACGCCTTGTTAAGTAAGACTCTATCCATTTATTAGCTAGACCTCGAATAAATTTTGATTTAGTTTTGTAAGGAGGAGTTTATGGTCAATAACATCAAACGCTTTCGTTAAATCCGAGAATAAGCCAGTTACATGTTCCTTATTGTCAATTAATTTCAGTATACTATTACTACATTCATAAATTGCTGTCTGTAGATTTTTCCGTTCTGAATCCATGTTGTGAGTTTGATAGTATTTTATTCTACTATAAAACTTAACAGTCTCTTATACATGATTTTTTCCACAATTTTTGCAACACCAGTTGGTAAGGTAATAGGACGAAAGTTATCTAAATCATATTTTGAACCTTTTTTTGTGCACTTGAATTACTATTGATAACTTCAAAATAAGTTCCTGAGAGAATTGAACTGTTTATTAAGAGCGTAAGTGGATTTATTGTATTTTCTGCATATTTCTTTCAAATTGCATCAGGGATGCCATCAATGCCAGCGCAGAATTTATTTTTAGCTCTTTTATAACTATTCTTACCTTATCACTTGTAACGTAATTTATAAATAAATAATCATTGCATATATTTATTTTATTATTAGAATTTAGAGTATTTACTTGTGTGGAGCTAAGTTTCTAGGTTAGATTTCGTTGTAACGCTCTATCAAAGTTCCAACGTTCATCACTAGGTATCATTGATATCTGGTAGAGAAAGTTGGAACTACTTGAAATTGAACGGAACGTGTAGCTCACCCTAGTGGTGTCCGCTTGAAGCAGTTACAGCCTCTGGCGAGCCGAACATGTCCTCGGACACTCCCGGCACTAAAAGCCATACGATAAATAAATAAATAAATAAATAAATAAATAAATAAATAAATAATAAGTGTATTTACCTGTGATTTATTTGATGATTTTTGTGGAATTTCCAGAAAATAGTCATTAACTTAAAAGTGTTTGCAGTAGGATATAAAGGCCGGTTCTGGGGCAGGGGCTAATGCGCAAGATGGCGGCCGCGCGCAACCAGCCCTATGTTATTCTTATGGAGGGGCCAGTCATAGCTGGGGCAAGGGCTAATGCGCAAGATGGCCGCCACGCTGTCACAGGGGGAGGTCGGCCGTGTAGTTACTAAATGGAATATTTATTATTATTATTTTAATAATAATTTTATTATGTAATTATTGATTGATACCTTGCCACGGTGGGTGAGTGGTTATCGTGTCGGAATACCAACCCCAAGCTTGCAGGTTCGCTCTTGGTCGTGGTAAGTGATTTTTGAAAGGCGGCAAAAATTAAGACACGCATGTCATACGATGTTGGCATGTAAAAGAACCCAGGGAGAGGTCGGCTATGTAGTTGCTAAATGGAATATTTATTATTATTATTATTATTATTATTATTATTAGGTAATTATTGATTGGTCATGTACAATCAAGACCAGCCTTATAATGCCCCACTTTATGGTGTAGTGGCTAGCATTTTTAGCTGTTACTGTGGAGGCTCGGGTTCGAGTCCTGGCTCTGTCAAGAAATTTAATTCTAGGCTGAGGGTTGGAATGGGGTACACTCAACCTTGTGAGGCAAAATTGACAGAAGCTGGCTTTTTGATTCATACCGCAGCCATTCTGCCTAACCCAACTTCACCTTACCTAACCTAACCTAACCTAACCTAACCTTACCTTACCTAACCTAACCAAATCCCACCTTACCTAACCTAACCTAACCTAACCTAACTTCAAAGTCAGAATGTACAATACATTTATTGTTTTTATACCCTCATAAATTAGATATAGAGAATGTCCACCACGATTTAAATCCTCGAGCACCCTTTCTGACATATCATTAAAACGTGTAGAAAGGAATGTCTGAAAATTTTCACTAACACATAGTACACGTTCACCATACATTGTGTCCACTTTTTGAATGTTAATGATACGGGAAAGAGTATGCATTTGTAATTCAGTGAGATTTGTTTCTCTCTAATCAACAGTTCTGCCCCCATAGCATTGTGAATATTTATTGTAGTAGCCTATAAAGAAACAAAAAAAATCATATCTATTACAGTGTAGCTGTAAGAGACCAGAACCACTATAACATTTTATTCTAATAAGGAGATTTCCCTAATGATAAGAAAAAAAAGATTACCATAATGATGGACTGAGTAAGTAAACGTCTTTTGCTGCATGATGCCACTACTAAACTGATACTCATACAACAGACAAGTGAGTTCATGTTTCGCTGACGTCATCGTATGTTCCCACACACTTCCTGAGTGTTGCACGCGCCGTAGTGGCTAAATTTGAAACTAGATGAGATGATTTTCTGACGTAATCGTATGTTCCCCCGCACGCGCAAGCAGGCCCCTGTGGACGGGTCCTTTTGGACGAGTCCCTGTGGGCGGGTCCTTGTGGACGACTCCCTGTGAACGGGTCCCTGTGGACGGGTCATTGTTGACGGGTCATTGTTGACGGGTCATTGTTGACGGGTCCTTGTTGACGGGTCCTTGTTGACGAGCCCCTGTGGACGGGACCTTGTTGACGGGTTCTTTTTTCTTGACTAATTCCATTAGACCGGTCCCTTTGGACTGGTCCCTATGGACTGGCCCATGACCCCTAATGCTATGATGAAATTAAACGTTGTTCCACATGAAATGCATGTGAAAAGCCGATTGCTACTATAAATTAACATGTTTTTGTTTTTGTTTTGTTTTTACGCATGTGTACTTGGTTGTTTTTTGTAAACGGGCAGGCTTTTTGAATAATGATTTATAGATGAGCTTTTTAAATTACCAAAAGATCCAAAACTAATAGGTCATTAGCTTTTTAATATCTCATGAACCAATAAGGCTAGGGACTTGTATGAGAGGTCGTTGGACTTGAGGTGACATTCTGTTTTGGAATGTATTTTTTTTTTGTCAAAAGGGCTTAACTACACTTTTGTTAATATCTCGCTAACTAATAATTAGAGAGGGTCAAGTGAGGTGTCATGGGACTCAGGATGGTCAACCCTTTTCCATGAATAACGAATTTACCCAAAAGATCTAATACAGCATGGTCATTGACCTATGATTTTATAAACTAATCATTGGAGAGGGTCAAGTGAGGTGTCATAGGACTTAGAATGGTTAACCCTTTCCCTTGACCAATGAATTTACCCCTAAAATCCAGAACAGCAAGGTCATTGACCTAAGATTTTTAAACTAATAATTGAATATCAACATGTGAGGTGTCATAGGACTTAGAATGGTCAACCCTTTCCCATGGCCAATGAATTTACCCAAAATACCCAATACATCAATGTCATCGACCTGAGATTTTATGAACTAATCATCGGATACGAGCATGTGAGATGTTTACCATGCGTGATGAAACATAGCTAGGTAGAGAAAGAATTAGTGTAGGCTACATGTATGGTGACTGACAAGTCTTTTACCATTGAAACTTGTTTTCGGATCAAACTGCAGTATAGAGAGAGTATAGGTTGCAGGTATGGGTTAATAAATGAGAAACGGTGTACGCAAACTCTGATTTATCAAGAATTAAGAGTAGACTATCTTTAATTGATTGGTTAAAGATGATAGCTAAAACACCAAAATGCTCATATAGGTAAGAAACGGGGCATACTATACTTTCAACTACACTAGTTTCAACTACTTTTCAAGGTCACTCTCTCGACCATTGCCGTACACTGCCGAAGGTTAACGATTGGAACTCTAACAAGATTTATCTTGTCGTATGACGAAAACAAAAAAATAACCTTCGGCAGTCTCCGATAATGTTCGAGAGAGTGTCCTTGAAAAGTAGTTGAAACTAGTGTAGTTGAAAGTATAGTATGCCCCGTTTCTTACCTATATGAAAATTTTTTGATCGCGCCTCGTAGGTTTAGGCTAAGTTAGGTTAGGTTAGGTTAAGTGAAGCTACGGCCACCATTATTGGAACTTTTTGATCACACGTTGTAGGTTAGGTTAGGTTACTCTAGGCTAGGTTTGGTTAAGTTGCAGCCAACTTTTTGGAACTTTTTGATCACACCTCGTAGGTTAGGTTAGGTTAGGTTAGGTTAGGTTAGGCTACTGCTGCCATCTTGTTAGGTTAGGCTAGGTTAAGTTAAGCTACGGCTGCCATCTTGTTAGGTTAGGCTAGGTTAAGTTAAGCTACGGCCGCCATCTTGTGAGGAGGGTGAGGAGGAGGAGGAGGGTATAGAGCCCCCCCCCCCCAAAACACACTACTGCACAGTTTTTGTCCTAGGCACCTACAATTTATTTTTGGGGTAGAGGGGTAAAGGTCTTTCATTTACGTTAAACAACCTTTTTTGTAAAATTCTTAGTTTCCAAAATATAGGCAATATTGAAAATTGACCTTTTTTTGGAAAAATTGAAAATGTGTTAAGTTTTTTTCTAACGTTAATGGACTTAGAGAAAATGTGTTTGAGTCTATATATGACTTTTTAGAATGATTAGTTTTCAAAATATCGTCTACTTTCAAAATTTAACCTTTTTGGATTTTGTCCCAGAGACCTGGACTTGGTTTTTGGGTAGAGGGGGTAAATACCTGTCATTTATGTCAAACAATTTTTTTGTAAATTTCATAGTTTACAAAATATAGCCCATATTTTAAAATGAACATTTTTTGGAAAAATTTCAAAAATTCCTTGTTTTGTTCTAACGATTAAGGACATAAAAGCCATTGGTTTGAGTCTATATATGACTTTTTAGGATGATTAGTTTTCAAAATATAGCCTACTTTCCAAATATTTTTGGAACAATTCAAAGAATATAATATTTTTTGACGGAGAGTGGGATTGACTTAGGTGTTGTAGTTAGCATATGATTTTAAATGATTTTTAGATTAAACATATAGCCTACTGTCTCAATTTACCTTTTTTTGAAAAATTTGAAATGTATAATGTTTCTGACTAGGCGTGGAATGGAGTTGAGAGGCAATCATTAACCTTAGAGTAAGTAGTTTGGATTCTTGGAATTTTAGTGTGTTGTTGTTGTTGCTTACAAACATGGCGGTAAGCATTATGCTATCATAAAAAGGGTTGAGATACTTTCCAAGAACAAGAGAAATATCCTCTAAATACACTGACAAAGATAACTTGTCAAATAATTCATTACAAATAGGGTACCACAAAATAACTTGTCAAATAAGCCATTACAAATAGGGTACCACTTTTACACACACCCTTTTTGCACCTACTTTTGCACCCACTTTGCACCCACTTTGCACCCACTTTACACCCTCATTGCAGCCTCTTTGCACCCACTTTTCACTCACTTTTACACCTACTTTGCACACACTTTGCACCCGAACATTACATCATCTGACATAATAAAAATAGGCATGGTTGTTGTCGAGACTGAGATAAGAGCGGGGGTAACGAATTTATAGTGATAGGATCGGAAATCCCATTATCACTTCAGTAGTAACATCGAGCAAAAATTAAAAAAAAAGAAATATCGTGTTTCTGACAGAGTGGGATAGACATAGTTATAAGAGTTGAGAGTCGATAATTAATCTAAAAGTACTCTGGAATTCATGGAATCTTAGTGTGTTGTTGTTGTTGCTTACAAACCGGTATGGTCACGTCAGGTGAGATTAGGTAGGATTAGATTAAAACATTTCTGGATTTTGTCCCAGAGATCTGGGACTTGGTTTGTGGGTATTAGGGGGGAGGGGGGTAAATACCTGTCATTTATGGTCAAACACACGTTTTTGTAAAATTCCTAGTTTCCAATATATAGCCCATTTTTAAAAATGAACATTTTTGGGAAAGAAATCAAAAATTCCATATTTTGTTCTAACGGTTAAGGATATAAAAGCCATTGGTTTGAGTCTATATATGACTTTATAGAATGATTAGTTTTCAAAATATAGCCTACTTTCAAAATATTTTTTTGAAAATTTTTAAAAAATATAATATTTTTCGACTAAGAATGGGATAAACGTAGGTGATAGAGTTAACATATGACTTTATATGATTTTTTTTTAGTTTAAACATATAGTATTACATTTTAGGTAATGCATGCGAAACATGAACACCTCACTTGTCTGTTGTATGAGAAGGACTCGTCAACAATGACCTATCAACAATGGACACTGCTTGCACATTTTTAATTACTACCCACCTCTCTCCACTCCTAATGCAAAATGAACATGTAAAACACAAATTGGAAAAAATCCATGTTTCCATATTGAAAAATAGAAAAAAAACATTAAACTGAATTTTTAAAAACTGTAAATGGGAATTTGGTGAATTGACAAACGTGAAAACAACAAATTGGAAAATCCATGTTTCTATATCATGAAATTGAAAAACTTTAAACTGACATTTTAAGAACTGTAAATGGGAAATTGTGAAATTGATAAATGTGTAAACAACAAAATGCAAAATCCATGTTTCCATATTATGAAATTGAAAAACCTAAAACTGACATTTAAAAGAAACTGAAAATGGGAAATTGGAAAATTGACATACGTGTAAACAACAAAATTAAAAAAATATCCGGTTGGGGTAGTGATCATGTAGTACAGTAACCTATAAGACTAGCATAAGGATAGTTGCATGACATGTAAAACACAAATTGTAAAAAAAAACATGTTTCCATACTGACAAATAGAAAAAAGATTAAACTGAAATTTAAAAACTGTAAATCTGAATTTGGTAAATTGACAAATGTGAAAACAACAAATTAGAAAATCCATGTTTCTATATCATGAAATTGAAAAACTTTAAACTGACATTTTAAGAACTGTAAATGGGAAATTGTGAAATTAATAAATGTGTAAACAACAAAATGCAAAATCCATGTTTCCATATTATGAAATTGAAAAACTAAAAACTGACATTTAAAAAAAACTGAAAATGGGAAATTGGAAAATTGACATATGTGTAAACAACAAAATAAAATAAAAAGTCCGTTTGGGGTAGTGATCATGTTGTACAGTAACCTGTAAGACTAGCATAAGGATAGTTGCATGTACCTTATATACTTTGTGTATGTGCATTAGCCTTTTGGATTAGCTTAAGTTAGGTTTGGTAAAGTTAAGTTTAATGAGGTTAGGTATGTGACCTTGTAGTTTACTCTTTTAGGAAAATGTAAAAAAGTAAAATCTAAAAATCTAAAAATCTTAAATTTAAAATGTAAAATCTAAAAAAATGTAAAATTAAAACAAATCTAAAATCTAAAATGTTAAAATGTAAAATGTTAAAATGTAAAATCTAAAATCTTTAAATGAGGTTTCTGCGGGTTATGACAACACGTTTATGATTTAGTCCATGTTGATGTGTGGTATCCAATTACTGCTGACTTTGCATGATCATCACCCATTGTCTTGATCAACACCTGGGGTTTCAAATTACTGCAGCGTTAGTCATAGCAATAGAACTGTGCGCTCTCTGCCATGATAGCAACATGACACCGGAGGGAACACCTGTGTAATATCCAATGACTGCTAACTTTGTATAATCATCACCCATTGTCTTGATGAACACCTAGGGTTTCAAATTACTGCAGCGTTAGTCATAGCAACAGAACTGTGCGCTCTCTGCCATGTCTGTAATATGACACAGGAAATAACAAGATGTCTTACTGTACGTACCATCTCCTCAGTTTTAACATCTTAAGAACAAGTATTATTCTCTTTCAACTACAAATGACTCGTTAGAACACATCCATCCACCAAGTTAGATCACTTGACCTGCTCTCAAATGGCATGTGCCTCGTGTACTAGGGTGTGTGCATTAGCCTTAACCTAACGTTACGTACGAAGTAAACAGAATGTGACTTGTTAGCTCTTATCATGCACGTGTACAGGTGAACACTTGTGTGATAGGTCATATCACACATGAACTTGCATTTTCTCACGTAAGTGCATTTCTCTGTTCCACAAGATACAAGTTTGATTGCTGGATTGTATCCTGCACTGTTTATGCGATATAGATCTGCCAGGTAGTTCTCTACATATAGCAATTTTACCACTACTCTACCTACGCCTTTTGCACTTTTGGCTTTCTTACAGTCTAGTGTGTGATAGACAGCATTAACTGTATATCAAACCCAGTTCACCTTTGTATTTGTAATCCAAGAAATAATTTGAAAAGACACAAATGTAATCAGTTTTAAACGTTATCTCTGTTTTGTTTTGTTTAATATGTTTATGACATGCATATTAACCTGAAATCGAACCCCTGGTGAAAAGGCTAACAGCTTAACCACTGCACCATCATGCCCTTGTTTCTTAGTTCACCTCGTTCTAGGCCTCAGACCTGGAAATCGAGTTAAGACCACCAGTACAAGAGCTAAAAGTGCTTACCACTGCAACACCAAAAAAATCGATAGCTGGTAACATTAGACAACCGGAAATGATTATATTTCTGTTAGCAATGCCTTTCGTCATCAGCCTACTGTCTGAGCACTGACAGCCACAGTTTAGTTAGAACAAGCGAGAGTGTGTGTGTGTGTGTGTGTGTGTGTGTGTGTGTGTGTGTGTGTGTGTGTGTGTGTGTGTGTGTGTGTGTGTGTGTGTGTGTGTGTGTATAGATTATTAGCCTCAAGTAATTAAAGCTTGTTGTGTGTAGCGACCATTTTGTCTCGGTAACCACTGAGCATTTTTGTTTTTTAGCTATCATTTTTAACCAATCAATTAAAGATAGTCTACTCTTAATTCTTGATAAATCAGAGTTTGCGTACACCGTTTCTCATTTATTAACCCATACCTGCTACGTATACACTCTCTATACTGCAGTTTGATCTGAAAACAAGTTTCAATGGTAAAAGACTTGTCAGTCACCATATATGTAGCCTACACTAATTCTTTCTCTACCTAGCTATGTTTCATCACGCATGGTAAACATCTCACATACTCGTATCCGATTATTAGTTTATAAAATCTCAGGTCGATGACATCGATGTATTGGGTATTTTGGGTAAATTCATTGGCCATGGGAAAGGGTTGACCATTCTATGTCCTATGACACCTCACATGTTGATATTCGATTATTAGTTTATAAAATCTTAGGTCAATGACCTTGCTGTTTTGGATTTTAGGGGTAAATTCATTGGTCAAGGGAAAGGGTTAACACCTCACTTGACCCTCTTCAATTATTAGTTTATAAAATCATAGGTCAATGACCATGCTGTATTAGATCTTTTGGATAAATTCGTTATTCATGGAAAAGGGTTGACCATCCTGAGTCCCATGACACCTCACTTGACCCTCTCTAACTATTAGTTAGCGAGATATTAACAAAAGTGTAGTTAAGCCCTTTTGACAAAAAAAATACATTCCAAAACAGAATGTCACCTCAAGTCCAACGACCTCTCATACAAGTCCCTAGCCTTATTGGTTCATGAGATATTAAAAAGCTAATGACCTATTAGTTTTGGATCTTTTGGTAATTTAAAAAGCTCATCTATAAATCATTATTCAAAAAGCCTGCCCGCTTACAAAAAAGAACCAAGTACACATGCGTAAAAACAAAACAAGAACAAAAACATGTTAATTCATAGTAGCAATCGGCTCTTCACATGAGTTTCATTGCTGACGGGCCCTTGTTGACGAACCCCTGTGGACGTGTCCTTGTGGACACTAAGGATTTACTAAGTCGAAACCCTACCCTGGCGTGTACACAATAACTCATCAAGGTTTCATCACAATCGAAGAAGGTTATATGAACGCATAGGGGATTTTGTTGAAACGCTTCGCGCGTCGTCACCCATTTGTTGCATTTACTCGTGCGCTACCTACTGTAAAATGTATTTACTAAGTTAGAAACCGTCACGTAAGTGTCCACAACATCTCACCCAAGTTTCATCGCTATCGGACTAATGGGACATAGGGGACTGTATTGAAACTCTCCGCGTGTCGTCGTTCATTTGTCGAATCTACTCGTGTGCTACCTACTGTGAAATGTATTTACTAAGCCAGAAACCTTCCTTGGAGTGTCTACCATATTTCACCCAAGTTTCACCGCTAACGGCAGAATGGCATGTGACCTTATACGGGACTTTGTTGAAACGCTTCGCGCGTCGTCCCTCATTTGTTGAACTAAACGTAATCTACTGCCTATTGTATAGTGGATTTACTAAGCCAGAAACCCTCCATGAAGTGTACACAACATCTCACCCAAGTTTCATAGCTATCGGACGAATGGTATATGAATGCATACGGGACTCGGTTGAAACGCTTCGCGTGTCGTCGCTCATTTGTTGATTCTACTCTTGTTCTACGTATTGTAATATGGATGTACTCAGCCAGAAACCTTCCCTGGAGTGTACACAACATCTCACCCAAGTTTCATCGCAATCGGATGAATGGTATGTGAACGTATACGGGACGTTGTCGAAACGCTTCGCTCGTAGTCACCCATTTTTAGCCTACTTTCGATTTTTGCAAAAAATTAAAGTAGACTTATGAGATCAACACAGGGCGAAAAAAGTGTGTCTGTCTGTGTGTGTGTATGTGTGTGTGTGAGTCTGTGTGTGTGTGTGTGTATGTGTGTGTGTGAGTCTGTGTGTGTGTGTGTGTGTGTGTGTGTGTGTGTGTGTGTGTGTGTGTGTGTCTGTGTGTGTGAGTGTGTGTACTCTGAATGTCTGTCCCCCCCTATCAATTCGAACACGGTGAATGCGAATTGAACGAAATTTGGTACAAAGGTAGCACTAGCAAAGGACACCTCAGTGTCATGTTTTATATCGCCGCCATCTTTACTAAAACTGAATGGCGGCCACTCAAACGTTCAAAACGTAAAATCAAATAACGACTAACCAAATCATCCGATCTCTACCAAATTTGGTAACAACATACCTTCGTATAGGATGCGTCTTGTGACCAAACTACAAGGTCGTCCGCCATACCATTTCAGGATGGCGGCCGTGCGAATTATGCAAACTTTATAATCCATATCATGGGACCCACCAGTTCCGATTATCGAGCCGAGAATCGTTTTAACTGTTCTAAAGGAAGAGGCACGTTCGAAATTAAAAAATTATTTTGTAATACTATAGTGCAGACGTGATTTTAAAAAGCTGAACTGATTCAGTAATAAGACAAGATGGCAGCGGATATCTTGTGCCTGACTTATATTTCACTAATTTGAGTATTGAATGCAATATAGCGTACTGATAAAAAATAAATAAACTTTGTATGAAATGCTTTATATATAAATAATATACTCCAGTGATGAAATCGTTTAGTATAAATCATTATTTGCTAACAAGTTCTATGTAAGTCATTTTAAATAGAACGATATTCGTTGACGCAATTAGCTCAGTGGTAGAGCGATAGCCTGTCGCTCAGATGCCTATGGTTCAAACCCGATCAGAGCTAGGTTTTTTGCTTGAAATGTTATATGTTTATTGTTTTGTAATGACTCAGATGTTTTAAAATTAAGCGTTATATTGTGCAAATTATGGTGTAAAATATATATTTAATTAAAACATAATTCGCCAGCAGATTTACTCGAGACATCTAGCTGCCAAAAAGGAAACTTCCAGATTTTATTGAAAAGTTTCTTCTTCTGGCCGCTAGAATGCACTCGCTCTGTTAGGATTATATTGTTCGATATTTCACCACTAGATGTCCCGACTAGTCTACGTGGGGATCCATTGATTACTATACCATTATCATTCTATGCGCATCGAATTTGAAGAATGACAAGTTGATACTACGATACATTTTAACTTTTTATTTTAAAGGGTTTGTAACAGCCTATTTTGCGTTACTTGAAAATGTTATTAAGCGTTATATTGTCCACATTATGGTGTAAAATATATATTTAATTAAAACATAATTCGCCAGCAGATTTACTCGAGACATCTAGCTGCCAAAAAGGTAACTTCCAGATTTTATTGAAAAGTTTCTTATTCTGGCCGCTAGAATGCACTCGCTCTGTTAGGATTATATTATCGAAAATATCCACATAGTTTGTATACACACGTCTCTGTAGGGTCATGGAAAGATTTGTTAATTCAATTAGGGTTGTGAAAGCCATGCACAACCAGACGTGTAAAGACATGCCTCAACTCAAAGTTGGATGTTGCCCACGGCAGGTCGTAATAATAATAATAATAATAATGTTATTGGTTTTACATCCCTTTTAACTACTGCTGCTTTTAGAGACACCGGGGTGCCGGAATTTTGGCCCGAAGGGGATCTTTAACGTGCCAGTAAATGTACTGACACGGCTCCCTCGCATTTGTGCACCCTCAAATGCCAGCTGACTGCGCCAGGATACGAACCTGCAACCTAGGGCCCAGCAAGCGAGAACGTTACCGCTGAGCCACGCCGCCAGTCCGGTCGATTATGTCTCCAGATCCATAACATTCTTGATATACTTCTTATCTTTCTTTCTTTCTTCAATGATGGTAGCAGTTTTTATCTAGGTCGTGGCGTTTGGTAGAGGTAAATCGTTTCTAAGGTCTTCAACAAAGAATAGTTCTATTATACTCTTTGATAATAACAACGAGTTATAACTATACTCATACATTTAGGAGAAAGTAGGCTATATGTTCTTTACTGAACATCTTGTTTGAATCTAAACGTGCGCTTCGTATTGTAAAATGGATTTACTAAGTCAGAAACCTTTCCTAGAGTGTACACAAAAATTCACCAAATATTTATCACTATCAGACGAATGGTATATGACCTTATACGGGACTTTGTTGAAACGCTTCGCGTGTCATCGCCCATTTGTTGAATCTACTGGTGCGCTACCTATTGTAAAATGAATGTACTAAGCCAGAAACCTTCCCTGGAGTGTACACAACATCTCACCCAAGTTTCATCGCTATTGGATGAATGGTATATGACCTTATATGGGACTTTGTTGAAACGCTTCGCGCGTCGTCGCTCATTTGTTGATTCTACTCGTGCTCTACCTATTTTTAAAGGGATTTACTAAGCCAGAAACCTTCCCTGGAATGCACACAACATCTCAGCCTAGTTTCATCGCTATCGGACGAATGGTATATGAACGCATACGTGACTTTGTTGAAATGCATCGCACGTCGTAGCTCATTTGTTGAATTTACTCGTGCGCTGCCTATTGTAAAGTGGATTTACTAAGCCAGAAAATTTCCCTGAAGTGTACACAACATTTTATGCAAGTTTCATAACTATCGGACGAATTGTATATGAATGCATACGGGACTTTGTTGAAACGCTTTGCGTGTCGTCGCTCATTTGTAGAATCTACTCGTGCGCTATCTACTGAGAAATGTATTCACTAATTTTGAAACCTTCACGTAAGTCTATACAACATCTCACCCAAGTTTCATCGCTGTCGGACGAATGGTATATGAACACATACGGGACTTGGTTGAAACTCTTCGCGCATCGTCGCTCATTTGTTGAATCTACGCGAGCGCTACCTATAGTAAAATGGATTTACTAAGTCAGAAACCTTCCTTGGAGTGTACTCAACATCTCACCCAAGTTTCATCGCAATCGGATGAATGGTATATAATTATATAAATTTAATTGCAGCCGAATGGCCAAAATACAATATTGATGTTGGTTATTTAGTCTATTGATCTTTGCTATATTCTAAAATTGATTTTGTCCTATTTTTGCAACGGTTGATGTGATAGCGTTCACATCCTTCACCACACAAAGTACACACACACTCATTTCCTACTTCATGGAAATGTGTCGTCGCACATACTGTAGTTTGTGGTGATATCCATTAACCGCTAAACTTGTGATGACATGCCTTAATTCATGATTTGCCTCCGTCCAGTGTCGGTCCCACAAGGCGTCTGTACAATAAAATTCAAGCCAAATATCCTCTCTTTTTTGTCTTCTCTCTTCAAGTACCTTGGCACTATTTTGAGTGGATGGCAGTAAGAAACTTGCCTTTATGTCATCGATATAGAAAGTCGATATATGGTATATAAACGCATAGGAGACATATACACCCACAGACAGACAGACAGACAGACAAACTATCAAGTAAAATTGATTTTTAGCCTACTTTTCACATTTTGCAGAAATGAGGAAAAAGTAGACTTATGAGATCGATCCGGGAAAATGTGTGTCTGTCTGTCTACCTGGCTGGCTGGCTGGCTGGCTGGCTGTGTGTGTGTCCCCCCCCCCCCCCCCCATATCAACTCCTAAACGGCTGCAGCAATCAAAACCAAATTTAGTATGAGTAAAGATGTGCACCGGAATAGCTCACGTCCATATTTGAAAATGATGTCAGTGCTACCAACTGCTGAAAAAACGCACTAGAAATTTGAGCTCCATGTTGGATATCTTGCAAGGTATGCATGGGAGCTATTCCAAAATTGGCACACATGTAGATAATACTATTTCAGTTTAATTTCCATGAGGCCAACCATGACAGTGTTGCGAAAATAATTTTAAGCCTTCTGATAGGTCCAATGTTTAAATGCATATAACTTCTACACTATCAATTGGATTTCAACCAAATTTTGTATGTAATATCTGTACATAAACAGATATGACTGAGCGTATTCTTAAGAGCCACCAGGGCTGCCAACTGTTAATATTTGCTCTCTCTATTTTTTTATCCAAATACCTATATATCAGAAAGTATGCTAGCCAACAGCTTTAAACTATGCACACGTATATTCTGACATTTTAGATTAATTTGGAGTAACTTATATACGTCAGTTCTACCAACATGATTATAAGCCTGCTGATAGTACCAATTTTTAAATACATGTAACTTCTATACTATCAGTTGGATTTCAACAAAATTTCGTATGTGCTATGTGTACCATAACAGATATGACTATAAGTATTGTTAAGAGCAATGAGGGCTGCCAACTGTTAATAAATGCTGTCTATATTCTTTTTACCCTAATATCGATATATCAGAAAGTATGGAAGCCAACAGCTCTATACTTTGCACACGTATAGCACCTGACATTCTAGATTAATTTGGAGTAATTAATACAAGGCAGTGCTGCCAACATGATTCTATGCCTGCTGATATGTCCAATTTTAAAATACATGTAACTTCTTTACTAACAAATGGATTTCATCCAAAATTGGCACAACAAGATATCATAATAATTCAGATTATTTCTGACCATCACACGCATGGTATTGTTGGCAACATGCTTTTACGCGTGCTGATAGATCCAGTGTCTAACTGCATGTAACGTCCATTGGACTTCAACCAAATTTTGTATTCTGTACCTTAAGAGGTGGAACTAAGAATATATTCAGTCACCAGGGCTGCCAACTGTAATGCTCTATTAGGCTACATTATACCAGGTATATTTTTAACTAATTAGATATTTCGATATTGCCAACTTAATTTCGTCATTATTCTAGATAGGTTCATATACTGTAGAATAATCATTGGCATGAAAAGTAGGCTGTATAGTTCTTCACGGAACTTCTTGTTATACTGTTATATATGTCACTGAACTTCTCCTAAATGCATGGACCGATTTTGATGAAATTTTGTATGAAGGGTATATTAGAGTGGGTCCCTGTATGGTTTAAATTCACAATTTGACCCGCTAGGTGGAATTAACACAATTTTAGAAACACAATTTACATACAATTTTAGAACCACAATATACAATCAAAAACAGTCGTCATGGAAACCGCTAGCCTTAGTGAAAGCTGAAGTCTATGGCTGTTTGTCACTGCACGTTAGAGCCACCTGGCTGCAACCTGTGCAACTACCGCCATACTTTACACTCCGCCCGTGGCGGAAAGTTATGTTTTGTACCATAGGTGGCAGTGATGTCGAATTCTTCTGTTTGTCTTTGCACGTTAGAGCGTTTCAAGAAAGTCCCATATGCGTTCATATACCATTCATCCGATTGCGATGAAACTTGGGTGAGATGTTGAGCGCACTCCAGGGAAGGTTTCTATCTTCGTAAATCCATTTTACAATAGGTAGCGCACGAGTAGATTCAACAAATGGGCGACGGCGCGCGAAGCGTTTCAAAAAAATCCCGTATGCGTTCAAATACCATTGGTCCGATAGCGATGAAACTTGTGTGAGATGTTATATACTCTCCAGTGAAGGCTTCTGGATTAATAAATCCATTTTACAATAGGTAGCGCACGAGTAGATTCAACAAATGAGCAACGACGCGCGAAAGAGACGGTGCTGCCGTTATCTGGAAGTAGCGGAAGGGTGATGGAATCATAACAAACAGATGCAATAACATGTGATTTGAGTTGATGGGTGTGCTCATCTCTCGTTTTTTTCAGTTATTTTCATAAAAATTGAGTCTAAAAGATGAGTAATATAATTGCTCAGTTGCCATATCAATGCATTACTTCCACAAATATAAAGCTTTTCAAATGGAATGGAGTCGATTACTTCGCGTCGCAAATCCGATTTCGAAGTATATGATCGCATGCGGCTGGCATTTTACAAAGGAGAATTATATATTAATAAATACTAATGCATTTCTTACAATAACCAGTACCCTACTTTCTTCCCTGCACTAAAAACTAGGCGACTAAGCAAGGTCGATTTGACAGCTGTTCTTCCCATGAGGCAAAAAATACTTTTAGGGTTCGCTTTATCGTAGGCCCACACGTGGTCGTCTTTCTTTAACTTGCCCCATTGCTGCTTCAAATCTGTGAAGCTCTGGTCTTTTAAATTTATAATCAGGCGCCTATTACAAATGTAAAAAATATTTATACGGTAGTCAACTTGTAGGCTAAGCTACAGTCGTTGATGTATTGACTTCGACAGTATTAGGCTACCGGTATATCTTCCAAATTTAAATGTATCTACTTACTGAAGTATGTAAAGCAATGTACCGAATACACGCTTATTAGGCCTACATATTCGACATTAATTTTCGTCGGAACTACATAATGGCTGTGGAAGCCCCTTTCGTCACAGCAAGGTAACGTCGTTTCTTGGGTGCTTGAACTGCCGCTCTTCACTTCTTCCGATAGGTTGATTCAATAAATAAGTATTACCATTGTTTTAGTAGTTTAAATAAAAACATTGGTCTTGTAAATCAATATTAAGAATATTATTTGAGGGACACAGATAGTATACTGATTGTTGTAATAAAAATTTCTTTTCTTCTTCCAAGTTGAAGCTTGTATTGGTTATTTCCTTAACTTCTCGATGAATTATTTTATAATAAGCAAAAATATTTGCCATAATAGCAAATTGTTTAGATCCGTATTGATAGAATAATTAAATAACACTTATGTTAAACTAGCTGAAGTACCCGTGCTTCGCTACGCGTCATAAATAAATTAAAATGTGAAAGTGACAGTTAAAACAGGGGATAGGCGAGGTGCTGCGCAGAGGGAGATTAAGGATGGAACATTTTGTCCAACTACACCGTTCGGCGTTGACCGTGTTTTATAGCACAAATTTAGGTTTTACTCGCTAACCGTTGGATATACCTTTCGGATAGAAAATGTAATTTTAAACATCGTATATGCCATCAAAAGTTTGCTATTTCTTAGCGTTCACTTTTTATTTGAAATGGAAATATGAAAGTTTGAAACCAAAGGGTGTACTAAGAACAAAGTTCCAACTGGTTCCGCCTCGTCAATACTGTATTGACGAGGCGGAACCAGTTGGAACTTTGTTCTTAGTATATTTCAGTCAATACGGAAAAAATGTGCGACTCTCAGAGTCAAAAAGACCAAAGGGTGTAGTGACGTCACTAAAATGGTCGCCATCTTTAAATAGTGCAAAGTACTGAAATCAATAGTAGCCTATATGTTAACCAGGTAAATCAGCTACTTCCGTGTAAAATTCATGTAAGTCGGACCAGTGGTTCTGGCGTGATTGAGTAATACACAGAAACACACCATCTCATTTTTAGCCTCGCTTCGCTCGCGTCATAGTCGTGTCATATTGTTATTCAATTACATGCAGGTTTAACACCGTTAACACCCCTTTAGAACCTGAATATCCAAAAATCCCTCCTTAGTTGACTTTTTCGACACACAACAAACATATCACCTTCTTCTAACGTTAATAGTTAGAAAAAATCCTTCCTTAGTGGACGTTTTTCTTCCAGAATTTCACCCCTCCCCATAGGCCCCTTAAATTGCATTTATGAAAAAAAATGGTCAACTCCTACTTATTTTAATTATTTATTCATTTATTTATTTTTAAGCTGAAAGTAACTCGGAGAAAATCAAACTCCTCGCCTATGTCGTTTAAGAGATACACGCTCCGTTAGGAATCTTTCAACCCCCACTTTTCATCCCTTTCACCTCATAATATACACCACATCGAAAAACGATTAGACATGTGTCAGCTTATTTTTAATGATTAGTATATATGCCAAGTATCACATCCCCAAATGAAACCACTCATGAGATATTGTTATTCAATGAAATGCACGTTTACCCCCTTAATACCTCTTTAGAACCTGAATATACAAAACTCTTTCCTTAATGGACGTTTTCGGCATACAACGAACTTATCCCCAAAATTTCATGTTTCTAACTTCAATAATTTTGGCTGGGCGATGATGAGTGAGTGAGTCAGTCAGGACATTTTCTTTCAATTATTTTTACCAGAATCTCACCCCTCCCCATGGCCCCTTAAATTGGATTGATGAAAAAACGCTTGAACACCTATTAACTTATTTTTAAGCTGTCTTTTTCCCCTGAATTTGATGAGTGAGTGAGTTAGTCAGTCAGTTAGGACACTTTCTCTCCTTTTTCCCCAGAATTTCACCCCACCCCATTGGCTCCTTAAATTAATTTATGAAAAAACGGTGGAACACCGATTTACTTATTTTTAAGCTGATTTTTTTTCGCTGAGTTTCAAATTTCTCGCCTATGTCGTTTAGGAGATAGGCCTACACGCTTCGTTAGGAATCCTTCAACCCCCAATTTTCACCCCTTTCACCTCATAATAATACACCACATCGAAAAAACCTTAGACACATGTCTGCTTATTTTTAATGATTAGTTTATATGCCGAGTATCACATCCACAAATGAAACCACTCGTGAGCTATTGTTATTCAATGAAATGCAGGTTTAACCCCCTTAATACCCCTTTAGAACCTGAATATTCAAAAATCCTCCCTTAGTGTATGGTTTTGACATACAACGAACATATCCCGAAAATGACATGTTTCCACCTTCAATCAGGACATTTTCTTTCAATTTTTTTTCTTCAGAATTTCACCCCTCCCGATGAACCCCTTAAATTTGATTTATCAAAAAAAACTGTCGAATACATATATACTTATTTTTAAGCAATTTTCCCCCCTGAGTTTGAAGAGCGAGTGAGTCAATCGGTTAGGACACTTTCTTTCCTGTTTTTACCCAGAATTTCACCCCTCCCCATGGGCCCCTTAAATTGGATTTATGAAAAAACGGTCAAACACATATTTACTTATTTTTATGCTGATTTTTTTCCGCTGAGTTTCAAACTCCTCGCCTATGTCGTTTAAGAGATACAGGCTCCGTTAAGAATCTTTCAACCCCCACTTTTCACCCCTTTCACCTCATAACATACACCACATCGAAAAACTCTCAGACATGTGTCTTCTTATTTTTAATGATGAGTTTATATGCCGAGTATCACTTCCCCCAATGAAACCAATCGGGAGATATTGCTATTCAATGAAATGCAGGTCTACCCCCTTAACACCCCTTTAGAACCTGAATATCCAAAAATCCTTTCTTAGTGGGCGTTTGTGGCCCTTGAGGAAGCTGCATACCAAATTTCATTCCACTCCGTTGGGTGGTTTCTGAGATTTCGTGATGAATGTGTGTGTGAGTGAGTGAGTGAGTGGTATTTGACAAATATCTAGTAGATAGTGTCAAGTCTTTGTTATGCTATACTCGGTTGACAGTGCTGTGTGAGCAGTTGAGTAACTAACGGGATTTCAAGTAAAGATCCTCATTTTCTATACCGGTGGTGCAGAGTGCAACTCGAATCCAGTCGGCCGTGTCTCGACTTGAGCTATGTTGCCATGGAAACTATCTGCCTTGCCATTCCTTCATGAGTATATTTTATTATTTGATTAGCCTGTGCTTGAGTGCAAAAGGGCCGAAATCAGAAGAATGAGAAAGACTGTCGAAAATTCATGTAGCTAGCGGTTCCTTCTGGGTCCTAAACTATGTGTATGCAAAATTTGGTTGAGATTGGTGAAACGGTGTAGATTTGTATACGGAACCAACCCACCCACCCACATACATACAGACTTTCACATTTATATATAAGATATACGCCAAATCAATACTAACAAAAACACTTAAATGTCTATTTGTATAGACTATTTGATCTGTACATGTTTCGAAACAACAATGGTTTCTTCTTCGGCACAATTAAGAGAAAACTTATCCTAAGGAGACTTAAATCTAAGAAATCGATATCCTTACAATACGTTTTTAAGAGATAATTTAGAAAAAACATTAATAAATCCTTAAAAATATCTATATATGAAATATTGTTTTATAGGCAATTTCAGGGTTAATCTTCTGAAAAAAATATCTATGAAAATTTTTGTAAATGTTCCTCATCTGGTAAAAATTATTGTTTATTATGGTTCCGCTGAATATAAATATGTTTTTAAATTAAACAAATAAAATAGCCTATCACCAGCTGTTAAATGAATACTGTACCTTAATAATATCCTGAGCATTCTTAGACGTTTGAAACTTAATTCGAAACTAAACTGATCTGTGAGGCGACTTGTTGAAACAGCTGATGGGCTGTTAACATAATTTCAACACAAGTGAGATTGTTACTATGATTGTAAACATTTCTTGTATATTATTTATGTTTATTGTACTGCATAGATTAAGTCTTCAAATACGATTTATTTATGATATTAGAACAGGATTTAGCTAGCTCGGTTTATTAAATTAATTTAAATGTTAGAAATGGTACCGCCATAACTTACAATATTTGTATCTTGATTTATTTTCGGATCTTATTGAACATTATTGAACGTCAATGGATTAGCCATCAGCTAGCAAAGGTAATGTAATTGAATCTTATGAGTACCGTAATTAACATTTGTATTTGCGTAGAGAGTGATTTAGTACCATTTCTTAACTTGTATTTTTCGCGATTTCTTTGTGAATAGGACTTCTTGAGGGGCGTTAGGACAACAAAGTAGGATATAATTTATTTCAGGAATGCATATATTTTAGTTAACTCGAGGACCAGCCACAGAACCCCAACATAGAGTATATTAGGGATATTTGATGAATAAATTATTCCAGGGCGGGTTTTACCTTAAATGTTTGGTTATTCGTAGTATAGTCCAACTTTCTTTTTATTATTTAACGTATGCTTTGAGCTGGTTTCATACCACACCCAATCCTTACCAGATACCCCGAGAGTAACATGCTTGTGCTGGAACCAGCTCAAATACACGTGTGATGGTATATGTGTTTGTCTTGTGAAGGGATCTCACGAGGGCTGATCTTGCTTGGCTTTCAGCCCTGTGGCATCTCGGATCAATTACGAGCACTGTATGTATGTATGTATGTATGTATGTATGTATGTATGTATTTATGTATTGTGCCCGCCAGACAAGGATGTCGGAAGACCGCTTGACCGCAACGGCCCCTCGACACCCCCATCCACCGAACCCACAACCCTAAAAGGATCAGATGTGCATTCTCAAATCAGCCCGCACGGGACTAGTTACCTCAGGGTCGATCGGTGTTAGTGAGATGTGGAAATGTTATGAACTGACCCAAGAAAGCACATCAAAAACAACAAGAAAAAGAAGAAGTCCAGTCTTAAGTTACCTTCTTTGTTTATTTAGAAACAGCACCCTAACCTACTTCTGAGGGTAAGAATCGGATAAGCCGCTAACCTGGATACATGATGAATAATCCCTAAATGACGTTAAGTTACCCTCTTGAAGTCCTATTATACAACAAAACAAAAAACAGCAAACTAAGGGAATAATACGTAAGTTCGGCCCTAAGCAATTACAATGAGAAATTTAATTAAAGCAAAACAATGTGTATGAAACTAGGCTATGATGGTATTATCCCTGACATTTAACGTTAAAGTTATGTTCTGATTTGATCCTATCGTAAAGGTAATCATAGACGTGACGCGCCTATGCAGAAAAAAAACTATCACACAATTGGTTCACTAAAAATACATCAGTAACAAATGGGAACACAAGTCAACAAAACATAAACACACAATAGAATACACTCTTATATTCAACATCCTCCCTACACAAATCGTCGACTGTTTGTAGACGATTGTCATCTGAATGCATGTCAATGTAGGTTGGCAACAGCAAGAACACCGTCATGTCTGACGTTGCATTTGCAAAGTCCAGGCTTCCGTGGATTCGCCTAGAAATTACATTCGAAGATTCAAGGAGTGTCAGCTTGATCTAATGGTATTTAGAAGCATCACCCTCAGGTGAAAAATCGAAGATCGAATCATGACAACAACATACGAAAAAGTACATTATTCAAAAAAACTTAAGTTCAAAACTATTTAATTATTTATTTAATTATTAATTATGTATTGCTTTCAAAATAAAACTATTTCATTATTATTATTATCATCATTTATTATTATTATTTATTATTATTTTATTATTATTATTATTTATTATTATTATTTATTATTATTATTTATTATTATTATTATTTATTATTATTATTTATTATTATTTTATTATTATTATTATTTTTATTTCAGGAAGTGTATTTAATATTGTCATTAGACACGAAGAACAGAATCAGACTCATAAATAAACTCTCCCTTCGAGAAGTATCAGTCATCTCGATTCTACAGCATCATCAAACATCTTCATATGAGTCTCACCGCTCAACTTCAATACACGCCAGTCACAGCTGGACTCGTGTTTACAAATACCAATACGTGTGGTCACCCAACACACACCTTATAGAACGGTCGACAGTGGTATACACATCACCTGTCACCTAATTAACATCACCATGAGCGATAATGCATCGTCTTCATGTGGAACAAATTACCCAATCACAATCTAACACGTTGCCCTGGTCTGATACATCTTCGGTCTGTACAAAATTAAGTTAATGGCTGCCCAGAACAGCTGTTACAGCTCTTAAATAATGGTTTCAATCTAATACAAGTTACATTTTACTTAACAAATTTATTAACCTTATGGGAGTGTAAATTCATTGAGAAAATACTGCTGTGCAGTTCTACGCTAAGTATAGTATTGAGTTTGTGTGTGCCTTTAGTTGTTGTATAATGTGACATGTGAATGACGCATTTGCTTGCGGCCGGTATCTTCGAGTGACCGCCACAGCTTTCAAGGTCCCAATACACTCTCCCGCTGACGAACAATCGAGCTCAGACGCTCATCGCTTGCTTTATAACCAGTTCTAAATCCACACATTCAGATGTACGATTGTGATAACGCCACACTTCTGGCATAACAAAAGAATAATGTTGTATTCCAGGTAGACCAAAAATATAGATACTGTATGTCACTCTTTCTGCAGTGACTTGAATATATTAAAATGATACGTAGGAGGTATTAAAAATGCTTAAAAAAATTATACTGTAGTCATTCCGTCGTGTCTATCGACTGCCATACCTTCCCAAGGATCATGTGTTCGAGAATAACACACTTCCACCTTACTTAAGTACATGAAGTTACATTCGCGGCGTTCTTCTTCAATTAATGCATAGTGCTCCCAATGCCTTTCTTAACCATTATATTTACAAATTGCCATGTAGAAATAGACCGACAGGAAATAATAGTTAATCACATAACTACAAAAAAAAAACAAATCCTGCCTATAACCAACTGTGTGAATATGTGCGGCCAATATATTATGCTAATTATCCACCACAATTCTACCGTACATAAATGGTTTTATTTGACTAACTCATTCATGGTTGGTTGTATGAGATGGATGGCTCTCGGTTTGAACCTGGTCCTCGGTTCACTCACCGACCTTAACCATCGCTTCTTTCTCCCCATGGTATTATTTGGCATCGGCTCTTCCCATGGTTGAATGGTTTACTCGGACATTCCTCCTGCCATAAGGATGGCGGTAGCTTCCGTGTAGTTATAGGCCCCCATGATGGTAGTAGTATTACACGTTGTAAAAGCCTGAATCACTGATTTTATCGGAACAATAGTTGTAAAATTTCCACTGATTCTAAACTGTGCGGATATTCAAAATTGCCTTTCTATTTCCGCCACTGACTTTATTGACGCATCTGCATCATATTACACAGACTTTACAACTTTTCTCACTCCACAATTACACGAGTTTGATAACAGCACTTCAAAATGTTGACAATTTACAGTTCGACTAGTCACGAATAACAGTTTCAATGCACTTTCCAAATATAAAAGTCTGTTCGATAATAGTAATATTAATGGACTACTCGTCCTTACCCTGTCCATTAGCCGAGATCCAGTTGCAGCGTTTTTCACTCACACACGACATGACACAGTACTGTCTAGGTAATGGCGACTAGTGCTTCTTCCTCTTCATGGCCGGGCACCGCGTGAGTCGTTTCCTGACTATGTAAATTAACCGTTTATAACCCATCATATCATTTACACAACCAGCGCTCTCGAAAATTATAGTAAAAAAATCATTGGAGTGCCCTTGTTGTCTGAATTGTCCTGTGGTTCATAATCTCACTATTAAATAAATATGTTACTTCAGTTGGCGACTTCCCCTGGTAGGTTGGTGTTCCATGGTTGGATGTGTAGTTTAGCTTCTTTGGGATTTTTTCCCTCGGAAATCAATTTTCGATGAGCCGGAAATGGTCATGGGGTCATGAGCCTTTCGGTCTCAGTATGTATTGTGCCCGCTTATACGGAGGATGCTCATTCAGTACTCGGCTTTTGCTACTGCGGTATCGGGGCGTGTAACGTTCCCTCCACCACTGACTTAACATCCGATATGGAATACTCAAGGTTCACGAGGATTAGATGAAAATCTCACCATTACAATTTTACATTATTTATTTCATAGAAGATAAATAGATTCACTCAAAACATATCAAGAATCAAATCACTTGGCCTAGTCTCTTCACGGGTCACTCAAAAATTAAAATCACTATTTAAAAATCCCATCAAAATTCACTATAATGTCACTTCATTATTCCACGAACTTTGTAACTACTTTGTCTTGCTTAAATTAAATTATTACCATTTTTAGTATATTTCACTCAGGCGTCGAGCGCGCCTATCATTTAAGTCACATAATCTCTCCAAGGCTTTGGACATTTACATTCATTTCATTTTACCCTTCAGGGTTTCTTTTATGTTTATATAAACATTATTTATTTATCATTTATTAAGTCCCTTGGACCTTAATAATATTTCTCCACAAAGCCTTAGATTTTAAACATTTAAAATACTGTACAAGAACATGCCATGTCTGTGGATCGAACCCTTATTCCACCAGTTACTTTCCATGCATCAGGTGATTTTTCCTCAGCATTGTACCATGCACTGTGTTATTTATCATATTGGGATCTTTTTTCGTATTAAAACTATACTGTTTCATAACCCGTTATTTTGTTCTTTTTGAGGAAGGAATCCTTTTATCAACAATAAAAGTATTTGACAAAATCCGTCAAAATCTATATAAACACCTCAAACATATATTCCGGAGAAAGGTCTCAATCCCAGCATTATGATTTTATAGGTTATTTTGAGCTTGCACCTTTTAATAAAAACTTTCATATAGTGGCCTCTTTATTATTAGTCTTTGCTAGACCCTACTTGACCGCGGAACTCGTTAAATTTCCCCTCTCACTCCCTCACGGTAGGTCAGGCTCTAACAGCTGCCCCTTCTTCCTGTGACACTTCACTTGATTTATGACGTCTCGCCGACCGCCATGCTTTACAATGTTATTTACTATTTAACCATATGATTCCCAAGACTTACATTCACTTCTAAAGCGGCTATTTGTTTCTGCTTTTAATATTATATTTATTATCACTAACATTTCGTGTCTTCAGGATATGTGTTACTTATTTCGGAGAGGATGTATAATAGTTGATTACACCAACCTTAATAACAACTTGTATGACGTCTTATCACAACACTATATTTATAACAATGCCTTATCGGACTTACTTGCATATTTCACATACGACGCTTTATTTCGACAATTATTCCTACAATATTTTTATTATAACAATGCCAGGCCAGGAACACTATCCAATTTGGCGGGACTCTCATGTAACTATCATTTACGACGCTTTATTTCGAGGATTATTGCCTACAATATTTTATTATAACAATGCCAGGCCAGGAACACTTATCCAATTTGCCGGGACTCACATGTAACTATCATTTTCGACGCTTCAATACGCTTCTTTAGTGGGAATTTCACCTACACAATATAACACGACGCACAGTGGTCCGGATTTTTAAAAAAGCGGACAAAAATATTTTCCGTCAAAAGAAATGAAATAATTTTGTGTAAAACTTTAAATTAGATGTTACTATGAGGCAAATTTGTCGTAGTGCATAAAATTACTTACTTATTCATCCTCTGATCCGGATGAGTCGACTTCCTCTTCTTCCCGTTCCTGCTCCGTCTCGTCCTCGGGTATAGACAATAAATTACACACCTCCTGAGGCAACTGTCTTCTTTTCTTCTTCGGTAGACCTCCCGTGCTTGAAATTACTGGATCAGAGCTTAGCAATAGTCTATGGAACAAGTCAAAATTATTGGAAATTCTTGAGGATTTTCTGGTATGGTCTTCCCTATATTTTCTTAAGTCTTTGTTTCTAGACTCTAAGGCCTCTTCTGAAAGTTCTCCAATCGGCAAAATAGCTGCTTCTATAATGGAAGATCCATGGATAAGTATTTTATGGAGTGTTGGAGGCATGTAATACCATGGATATAGCTGTACATATAAGCTTGCTGTTTCGCTGCAGTAGGAATTGAACTCTGAACAATCAATTTCATGACCAGATGAAATTGCTTTTAAAATTATTCCGAAACGAGTTATTAACTCACAGTCTACCCCTGTTATTTCGGATGCTACTTGAGGTTGTTCAAAAAACCTTCGGGCAGTGTTGCCATCATTGGTTGTTCCATATCCAGGCTTCGGAATATCAACTAGAAGACCTAATCTCGTTCTGAATGAGTCTTGCACATTTTTTTTCTTTCTTTCGAATAAGTCTCGATTACCATATTTCACGCTCACTTTCCACTTTTTAAAATCCAGGCGGTATGAAATATGCAGGAGACTTTCAAAAAATCGGATGTGTGCGTGCAGAACTGAAATTCCAAATTCAAGCTGTAAATTGTCGACGGGCTTTTGTGCCATTATTTGTAGATTGTTCATTTCTGAAATTTTCGCACCACAAATATAGCACTTCATGCTTGAAGACTGTGCTAGAGCATTGCATATTTTTTCCATCTATCATTGACAATATTAAGGAATACTGCACTTCGGTGTTGTTTATAACCAAATTATGTAAATTCTCAATTTGATCATTTAGATACATCCTTTCCGTCCGTGTAATTTCCGATGTTTCATGAACCCACTGCATTCGAATAGGCCTGCAGAATCGTGTAGATGAGGTTCTTGGATTTTTCCACTCAATTATACCTGTTTTACTGTCAACGAGGCGCAGAGGCACGACAGATGACATAAATAAGCTCTAGTCACTCTTTTCAGCTTCTGACCAGGTTTGTTTATATTGGGAATGGCCGGAGCTGCCATCAAAGCCCCATTTACAATATAATGTATAGCTCTTATCACTCACATCTGGTAACATTGATAAAATTCTGGAGGAAGTGTGGTCCAGCAAGTCTTGTATTTTCACTTCACATTCATTTTCCTTAATTATTACATTTTTTGGATAAGTAAGTAGCCTTTTTAGCATTCAAAATAGCATAATAGCTAGGGTATAATTCATGGTTATGTTTATTAGCTAATTTTCTCATTGTCACATACTGGTGCTTGGATAACTTTGCTTTAATTATGAATGATAAGGCTTCTTCCACTGACACTTTTGTAGATCGTTGATCCCATTTTCTCCATGCATCCCGTATTCGTTTGCCCCTTGTTGGTGTAGTCGTGGTAGCTTCTTTTAATAGCTTGGCTGATGAATCGTCTCCTTCTGCCCTTAAATTCATAGCGGTCGCATAGGCAAGCTCTGATGAAGTGGCACTCTCCCTTAGGTCTTTAATAATTCTTTTCTTGCTTCTCTCCGTTAGCTCTTCAAATTCTTTTGAAGGACGACCTCGATCTTCTGATTTTGCGGAGACAGGCATGCTCGGAATTGATATCACAATTTCTTTTTTCAACCAGTCTGAATATTTCTTCAAAAAAGCATGTTCTAAGAAGTGACACTTTCTCCACCGGTCAAAATAAGACAAAAAGAAAAAGGTTCTTATATTATTATACACTGTTTTCTCTACACTCTCGTAAACATTTAATTGGAATTTGTTAATGAGATATGTTACCACAAAATTTTCTTGGCGAGCGCGAGATAGATTTTTGTTCTCTCGAATCTTGTTATGAAGTTCACTGCGACTAACAACGAAATTCATTTTTCACTCTTCACAACAAACACAACTACCACTAATCAATTACTTCTCGCGACTGAAGATTATTTTGGTTTCATGGCCTAGAGATATCCCTTGCGTAGCATAAACAAATGTCTCAACAGGCCCTTATCTCGCGCGAGTGTTGATCCTAAGAGCGCGCAGTAATGTTCTCTCCCTTCTCAATCATGCATCTGGCGTGTTCTGGCGATGAAACCTTTATGGATATATTCTCAAGTCTTCATTTTAAAACTTGCACAAGTTTCATGCTATACATATGTATACATTTTTTTGTAGGTCAAGCAAAATTTATTTTCCATGAAAAAAATAATGCACTAAAAAAGTAAGTATAAGAGTCCTTACAAGTGATCTGAAATTGAAAATCATGCTATAAACACATATACCAGGCCCAAACCTACATACTGATACAGTATTAAAGACCCCTAGTTTAATTTTGAAGTTAGAATGATATTTCAAAGTTTACTTAACGGAGTGCGGAGTTCAGAAACGAAGAGTTGTATCACTTTTGCAGTAATATATCTGAGACACACAGAAGCAATTTCAAAAGGAAACGTGAAATTAATGTACACGGATTAACATACTTCACTTGGAAGGTGGTTTGGCGTTTGTAAAGTAAAGTTGAAAAATCGATTTTTGACCGCTTTTTTACTGATCCGGACCACTGTGCGACGTTTTCATACAACCACAGTACTTTAATGGGAATCTTTCATCCACAATATTTCGACGATACTCTCCATCTCCCGAAACAATATATCCTGATTAACGCATATTTATCAGCTTAAAGCTACATTAATTTTATTATTAGTCCTTTTCGGCAACATGATTTCTTGCTTGGATATTCGCGGTTTATTTAATCTCTTGTATAATCTTTCATTTATAGCGGTAAGACCTCGGTCTTCCTATTATTTATTTTCACAACTTTGGCCTGATAGCCTGCAATAATACATTTTTCCCTTGGGTGTTTTATTCACCAATTACTTTAGAGATTTATAGATTGATCATTTTGACAACAATACGTCACGATATTATTTATTTCATTCCGTTTTTATTACTTGAGTTCCTTATTACGATTTTTACCACCACCTTATTTTTAGAGTATAACAACTCGATAATAGTTATTTTTATTATTATCATCTCAGGTTTTCAATTACTTTTATTACAACTTTTAGTTATTTGCCATTTAATTATATGGTATAATATCAAACTATTTTATTTTTCCTTATCATTTCGACTTTTAACGATTTCATTATGTTGCGTATTTATTTCATAACCTGATTTTCCTGTGGCAAAAAAATCTAAACCTTTTAGGTTATTATCTCGATTCCTTCCTCCAAATCATGTATTACTTATTACTTCATTTCTTGGGTTTCCATTATATTTACTGATCCCATTTGTATATTTTTCAGCGAGGTCATTTTCGCAGTTATTCATTATTACTATCCCAACATTTCAATTATCTTAGTGCATTCAACTACCCAGTGAATCAATCGTTAAACTCTCTAGTCAACGACTGATTTCACTGGGTCAGTGCATACTACAGCTGCAAATTTTTATGAAAAATCATAACTCACCCGTGTGCTGCTCTTGTTTCATTCTTAGAAGGGTTCACCCACCTAACGGCATATCTAACACTTTTCCATGGCACTTCCTTTCGTGAACTGCATTTCTTTTAAATTATTTACACTGCACTTTTCTCCACCATATCTCTGTGATCTTCGGTACTTCATATCGGTGATCGACGCCCTGATGAGATCCCAAGACCCTGCATTGGACGCGTGATAACTCGAACAGCTCCTAGTTCTACACTGGATTTAGTCTCTGCCCTATCCTTTTAACAGTCTATTTCGGCTTCCCTTATCGATTTTTATAAGCGATTAGCACCTTTCACTTGCCCTACACTTATGTGGCGGTCTATCGAACCTGCGGCCCTCCTACTTCTTGGCCGTAATCTGTCCTTTTTATATACTGCAACAAGATGTTTCTTCTTTCTCTTACGAGAATGTTTTTCTGGCTACGTCCCTGTTTGACACACTGGAGCCTCGCTAAAGTTCACTGAATATGTTTGGGTCTCGAACCCGTGTCCATTTACTTGAATTTTTGGATTCCGTTCCAATATATGACCCTTAATAAATGTGGTCTTTTTACTTGACTTTTACGAAGACCTGTCTATAGTCTCGAACCGATGACTTCCAGCGTAATGTCTCTACTGATCTGGACTGGTGTTTTCTAGCTGACTAATATTCTAGAATTTGACGCGGCGCAACTTATTTTGTCACGGTTTCCGTGTAGCGTAAAATTTATCTGATCTAGGACAAGTGCTTTAGTGATCACTTAAAAACAACAGTACTTTCTGATGTGACGTATTTATATTACTACGCACACACGAACTTTTGTTGAAACCGCGGATACTGATGATTTGTTCATTTGACTTAACGCGATCCACTTTAGCGGTTGGTGACGACATCTCCATACAGGAGTGCGATGAGTTTTCATCAACGTGATGACGAACTTCCGTCCAGACAGACTATAATACTGCGTACTGTATACTATGAACTGTATGAAATTGCGCAGAGCCTCTCCGGGCTTGACTGAACTGCGACTGATATGATGCAGTGTTCCTGCATTTGGTGATACAGCGTGTAGCACCTCTACGCTTACTGATAGTGAAACTGCTTCTGATACAGCCTAACGCCCCACTGGGCTGACGAATACTGCATGCTCTCTGGCTGAAACCTCGGCTATATATTGGGAACATGCAAAAATAAATTACTTTGGTCTTCTTCTCGGAGCTATCTTTTGAACTAGACGTCGCACGTTTTTGAAAAATATCCCATTATGTTCCCCATAATCCAAAAGTTACATTATCATCTCGTGTCCCGAAAATCGATCGCCTATTTATTTTAAATTAAATCTACAAGGCTCCTCAGCTGTGTGGGCGAGTTGGTTTTCATTTTCTCCTTCCCCAGACCTCTTCTTAGCTCCGCCTAATGACGTCTTGCTTCGTAAGCGCTTTTTCCCTGTGCCTAAAATATTCGATTTTAGTCTTGATTAATTCATAATTCCCTGGTTTATTCTGATTGACGTAAACGTATTTATGTGATTTTGCGTTGTTTCCGCGAAAACCGGTTATTTCATAATTTTGCGGTGTTGGGAGGCAATCCAGGGTTGTCATAAAAGTGCTGATATTAAACCTTCGCGGTGGTTCCCCTGCCAATCTGCTCTGATCGTTTCATCACAGCATGACTGTCCTCGTGATTCATACACGGCTTGCGTCTTGTGATTTCAGATAAGGCTGTCAATGCTCTGCGTCATTGCCTGAATCACTTCCTATTTCTTCATGGCTAGCTTATAACTGAAAATCTTTACGTCTTAGAGATCCGAAGTTCGTCTCCTATACCAGCCCCAGTTGGATACAGAATCCTTCCTTCAAAGGTAAATAAATTTTTAAAGAGCTGAAGAAATTTATTTATCAAAGTTATAAATTTTCCTTTACTTGTCTGAACTTCCTTTAATTTCTTGAATGGGGAAAGACTCTCCATGCCCGTTTAATTAATTCAGTATTATAATTTATCCTCATTATTTTTCAGTTCCGTCATCGCCTGGGTTTGATCTATCCTTACCCGTTTCAACAGTATTTTCTTTTCTTGTTCTTTTTCCTTTCCAGTCTTATTCCTACAGATATATCATCAATTTGTCATCGGGTTGGGTCTGTCCTTACCCGTTTCAATATAATTTTGTCATTTCCATTAAGTTTCTGAATCTCTCACCCCTTTCTCTCAACTCCCCATTCTCTTTCTCGATGTGTCTGATCAATTCTTTCATTTCTTCATACGTTTCCTTCAGATCACAATCGCACTTCTTCCATCTCTTTTCTCTACCATACTGAATGTTATTCTCCACTTGGGTTAGCAATCGTTGGATTTCCTTCTCGTATTCTTCTGGAGGATGGTAAACTTTTAAATTCGCCGCATTCATGATCATCTTGTGATCTGTTTCAGTATGTGTGCACCTTATATGCGTTATTTTTAAGGTCCTTAATTATTCGATATGTCCCATGAAAATTTTTCCTGAACTTTTTGTATACGCGATTCTCAGGATCTGATATCGCTGGTCGCTTCACTAGTACTAATTCTCCTTCAATCAACGGCCTATGATACCTTTTATTACGATTTCTTTTCTGCCTTTTATCAGCTTGTGCCTTCAAATGTTCATATGTCCTCCTAATTATTAGTTCCCTTCCTACTTGAGCATCAGTAAAGGTGGGTAGAATTTGATCCCATGGCCTTTCTGGCTTCTTATCCAAATGCAACCAACAGGTACCTCCCCTGTTGCTTCGTGAACTGTATTATTGACGCAAAATTCAATGGTTGGCAAAATATCAATCCATTTCCAGTTCTCCTCTGAACAATAAATTTTGCAGTATTTTTGCACTTCCCTCATCACTCTTTCGACTGGGTTTGCCTCTGGATGTCTTATGCTTGACAAGATCTGCGGAATTTCCAAATTTTCTAAGTATCGGCGAAACTCTATACTCATAAAACAACTTCCTAGTCTGAAAGTAGATTTTATGGTTTACCTAGAACGGGGATTACTCGTTCCTTCAATCTCTTGACAATCTGCTTTGTCGATGTTTTCTGTATCGGACATAACACGACCATCTTTGTGAAAACGTCCATGGATACCATAATATGTCCATTACCTTTTCTTGCTTTTGGTAGCGGGCCGAAATTGTCCACTGACAAAATCTGACACGGTCTTTCCGGCAAAAGTGGAATTGGTTTTTGCTCATTAGGAAGGAATTTGGCTTTATTCTCTGGCATGTGTCACAAGTTTTTATAGTGTATCTCACTGTATCTCTCAACCTTGGCCATGTAAATGCTTCCTGTAACATGTTGACTGTCTTATCAACTCCCATATGTCCAAATGATCTATGCAATAACCAAACTAATTTTTTCTGCATGTCTGCAGGCACAATAATCCTTAAACGAGTGTGGTCTGCATCTGCAAATTTGTGTAGGATCCCATTAAAATAACTGTGATCAGTAACTATTCTTTCTGCCTCAATGAACGCGGGTGATGCTCTATCAAGATTTCCCTCGAAGTAGCTTATCAACATCCTCATCCATGGGTCTTGTTTTTGTTTTTCCTCAATTCTTTTCAATTCCTCAATTGTTTCTTGATCTTAAGTATCTATCCGAATTGTACATGCCTCTTCACTGTTGCCTGGATTTCTACTTAGAAAGTCTGGAACAATATTCTCCTTTCCAGGACAGTATTCAATTTCCACATCATACTGTTGGATATATAACGCCCATCGCATTAACCGCTGACTTGATATGTCCGTTTTCATCAGAAATGTCAACGCCTTATGGTCTGTCCGTAATATAATCGAAAATCCATACACTATATTACGCCAATATTGTAGCGCGTACAATATTACGAGAAGTTCGATTGCTCTAATAGTGTAGTTCTTCTCATGGGGCTTCAATCTTCTTGAGGCGAATGCTAAATAATTTCTTCTAATTGTTTGCTCTTTAATTTCCTGATATAACATGGCTCCTATGCCTATCTGAGAAGCATCTGTTTGAATGATAAACTTTTCGTTAAAATCCGGGTATCCTAATTTCACGGAAATTAGTAACATGTATTTTGCCTTCTTGAAAGCTTCTTCACATTCCTCAGTCCATTTCCACTTTCCCCCTTTCTTAAGCAAGTTTTGCAAAGGTGAAACTGTACTTGTGTACGCAGGATAATGGCTGCTGAAGAACCCTATCAATCCTAAAAACTGTCTTACATTTTTGAATTTGGTTGGCCTTGAAAAATTTTTGATCGATTCTAATTTACATGGGTTCGGCCTGACTCCGTGTTGGTCGATCACGTGACCCAAAAACGTCACTTGCCTCTGGCAAAAATTTGATTTGTTGAAGTTTACTTTAAAATTAGCTTGTTCCAAATCCTTTAGTAATTTACTCAAATGTTCCAAGTGTTCTTCCATAGATTCTGATGTTAATAAGATGTCATCGACAAATCTAATTGTACATTATTTTACATCTTCGGAAAGGTTCCTGTCTAACGCTATAATTAACGCTGACCCTGCCGTTTTCAATCCGAATGGTAATCTCCGAAAACACATGGTTTGTTGTTCAAATTGAAATCCTGTTAATAGGCTTGTTTTGTCTTCCAACTCCAAATGGTGGTAAGAACTTGTTCAATCAATATTTGTAAATATTCTTTTCCCTTTAAATTTTCTCAAAATTTCTTTAATTGGAGGTGCTGCATCATTTTCTGGAATTATCCTTGAGTTTAAATTCCTGGCATCCAAGCATACTCTCACTGGTCCATCTGGTTTGTTTACCACTACCAATGGGCTTACATAAGGCGTAGCTACTTTCTCTATCACCCCATCTTCCATCATCTTTTGAAGTGCTTCCTTTGTTTATTTGAAATGTCTTTCGGCTACTGGATAAAGATTTTGGCGAAATGGCGTCCAGTCATTTACTTGGAAGGCATACTTGAAATTTTTAATCTTCCCTGGCTTGGAATCGAATGCATTTCTCTTGCCTAGAATTATTTTCTTCAAAGTCTCTTTGTCTTCTGCTGACATCTTAGCTTCATCTAGTTTTTCTTTAAGGCATTCTTCAAATTCGACTTCTGCTTCCTTTTCGATATTTGCAGCAAGTGTACTCAATTCCCTTTCTAAGAATAGTATTTCCTCTTCAGTTACGTTCCTGTAATTCTCCTCTTCTATGTTCCAGAGAAGTTCTGCCTTCAGTGATGAGATATCAATTTCGGAGTTCTGTTCTTCATTTTTAAATTTAATACAATTCTGGGACAAGTCGATCACGACTTTATGTTCTCTTATAAAATCAATGCCCAAAATTATGTTGTACGGTAGCTTGTTCACTAATAAAAAGCTTTGAGACAACAATAACTTTCCCATTTGCAATTCTAAGAGCACTTGATATTTGCAAACTAAACTCTTTTCTGGAATTATTCCTTTTATTTTAATCACTGATATAAGTATCTTTAGTACTTTCCCCTTTCTCTCTAATTCATTTACTAGTGCTTGGGTTACTAAGCAAACCGTTGATCCTATATCTAACAAGCTTAGAACTAGAGTACCCTCGATTCTTGTTAATATTATCGGTAGCTCTCTTTTTATAGCGACTGGACCTTCTTTTATTTCCTTTAATAGTTCCTCGGGCCTTTCAATCCAATTTACTACTTGAATAGTATTCCATCCTCCATTTTCGTCTCTTTCTAACCCTTCAAATTTTGGCGATTTTTTTCATCAAGATCCTCCCGCTGGGATCTCTGGTTATGTTCTTGGAGTTCCAAGCTCTCTGCTCCTCTCATATCATGAATATCTGGCAAGGTTCTTCTTTCCATTGCATTACTCCATTTCACTTTAGGTTGCTGATTATATTCATCTCCTCTTTCATCGTAATAACTCTGGGTTATTCCTCAGCTTTCTTCAATTTCAGCCTGATAATCAATATCATTATCTCTCTGCTGAGTATTTCTATGGTAATTTGGGTTCCACTTTCTTGCCTGGTATGGCCTTTCATTCGGTAATCCCTTCTGATTCCAGGGTTTCGATCCATAGTATCCTTTATTTTTGTTATTACCTGGGCTATAATTTCCTTTGTAGTTACCCTTATAATTCCCTTTATAGTTTTTCCTATAAGGTGTGTTCTGTTCTCTCGGGTCATATCCTGGAGTATTTTGTTTAATCCTGATTTCCTCCGTATCCGTTGCCTTATCATTTCTTGACCTTTCAAAATTTCCGGTCTGGGCTTCAGTTACGTGCGCATGGTCTACTGTTCTGTGTTGTCGTGGTGGCATATGTGCACTAGTCATGTCTAATTGGCGTAAGACGCTTTCTACTTCAATTGCTGTCTTCGCATTTGATGAGATTAGAAATCTTTGTATTTCAAACGGTAACTGCTTCGTTATTGCCAGACATAAGTCATTTTCTGACGGTGCGCAGTCTAATTCTCTAAATTTGCACAGCTGTGCAGTGAAATATTCGGAATAGCGCGTAGGCGTATTTTGGAATTGAGATCAAACCTTAAATTTTGCTGGACGTCTGCTGCCCAATATCTTTTTAAGAATGCGTCTTTAAAATCGTCCTTTGTGTCAAAAGTATACCTAAAACTTCTAAACCATGTTAAACAATCGCCATCCATTATTTTTTCAATTGATCTTAATTGACGTTCAGGTGCACTCGTGTGTCCTTTAGGTATTCAAATACCTCCTTTAACCAATATTTAGGCGTCAGAGAAGACACGTTTCCTGAAAAATTTCTGGGTTTATCAGAATCTGATCTAATAATTGTTATCACCTGGTTCTGGACTTCATTATTATTGTTATTATTAAAAGGGGTAGACGTGAATATAGGTTACCCTGGCGTTTTGAATTGACTTTCCCTTTCTGGGTGGTTCTTAAATAAGTTTTGGGGTTTCGTTTCTCCCCACTTGTCCCTCAAGTCCTCTGTACTTCCCCGATTTGACTTATGATCTCTCCCACTAAATCCTTCTATAGCATTCATTCTTGTTTAACTTTGATTTACCCTTCCTTCGAGTCTCTCGATCCTAGCAAATGATTCTTGTTCAATTTTATTCATACGATCTTCGTTGTCCTCAGTTCTTCTCCCTATTTCCTCTTGTTTTCCTTTCAAGTTTTCCTTGAATATTTCAAATTCTTCCTTTATTTCCTTCTTGATTTCAAGGATCTGTTGTTCTATCTCTTCAAATTTAACTTGTACTCTTGTTTCTACTTCCTCTTTTGTGTTTTCTAAATTTTGCTTTACGCATTTCTCAACTTCTTTAAGATCATGTCTTATAGATTTTACTTCCCCTTGGGTTTTCTCCTGGGTCTTCTTTACCCTTGCCAGATCTCCCTGGTTTTGTTCTACTCTCTTATTTGTTTCCCCTATACTAATTTTCAAAGGATTTATACCATCTTGGATTTCTTCAATCTTGGACTGTTGCCTTTCGATGTGTTCACCCTGTTTCCCGACAATCTCCCTGTGTCTTTATTAATGACTGTATGGGTTCTATTCGTTTACCTAACGTGGTTTCCCATTCTTTATCCTGTTCATCTACTCTTTGATCTACATACTCTCTATCTTCCTTTGCTTGTATATCTATTCTTTGACTTATTTTATCCATATCGAACTTCCTTTGTTCATTACTTTCTTGGATTTGTTTCGATAAATCATTTATTTCCCTTTTTAACTCCTGTGTGGAATTTTCGCATTGTTTTACATTGTTCGCTAGTTGCTTAGTTACATCGTTCTTAAATTCCTGGAAATCGAACTTATTCATTTCTAATCTAAGATATAACGTGTCTCCGAACGATTTCTCTATCTCTTTGAATTTACTAACTATTTGCTCTCTTGTTTCGGTTTGGATACCGTTAATTTTCACATCGATCTCATTTAAGCGCGACTTAACCTCTGGCGGTTCGCCTGAGATATGGTTTACACCATTTTAATAGTATCAATGCTTCCCTGTATTTTTACAATACTATCATTTACATTTGCCTGTACGGCGTCAACTTTATTATTTATTTCACCTAATCTATTGTTCATTGTTTCAAAATTCTGTTGACATTCCATCCTACCCTTACTGATATTTTCTTGGAGTTTAACATTTAAAATTTCTATATTTTCTTGAAGTTTATTGATTAAAACTTCTGAGTCCTTTTTACTTTCATCCCTATTTTCTTGAATTTTATTGTTTATTACATCCAAGTCCTTTTTACTTTCATCCCTATTTTCTTGAAGTTTATCATTTAAAACTTCCATATTTCTTTGAAGTTTATTGTTTAATGCTTCCAAGAGACTTATTATCTCTTCCGTCGTAGCCATTGTTTTTCCAATTATTTGAGAAAAGATGAGCTACGACCCTCCAAGAGTGAATTACGCACACAAGGTAAATCTGGGCTCGACCCGACATGCTTGTATTTTTCCTTTATTTTTGAGGTTAAGTGTTAAACGGGTGTGTACGCGTACGAACCCGTCCACACGTCCCCCTTCAAAAACTTCAACAAACTTTAAGCAAGACATTTTGAAATCATATTTCGAAAAATTTCGAAATTTTCCAATTTTTTTTTTTGAAAACTCGAGTTTTCTCTGGTTTTCTCCTCTAGAAAAACCCGCCTCACATACCTGGGCGCCAAGAAATATTCATACTAGTGGGGTCTAGTTCTATTTCATACATTTATATTGTGTACGGCGGGCTGCGGTCATTTACCTATTCCTTATTTAAACTTTACTTTATCTTTAATTCGACCGGCTTTTCCTGTGACCTAGTATCCATATCTAGCACGCATTATATGCCTTCCCCATGGTCGCCGTTTACACGGAGGATGCTCAGTCAGCACTCGGCTTTTGCTACTGCGGTATCGGGGCGTGTAACGTTCCCTCCACCACTGACTTAACATCCGATATGGAATACCCAGGGTTCACAAGGATTAGATGAAAAACACACCATTACAATTTCACATTATTTACTTCATAGAAGAAAAATAGATTCACTCAAACCATATCAAAAATCAAATCACTTGGCATAGTCTCTTCAAGTGCCACTCAAAAAACTAAAAATCACTATTAAAAATTAATCAAAATTCACTATAATGTCACTTCATTATTCCACGAACTTTGTAACTACTTTGTCTTGGCTTACTTTGACTTATTTCCTTTCGCTCCGTGCGGAGCATAGGGCCTCCAAGAATGAATTCCGTCGGGCTCTGTTTCTTGCCAAGTTCTTCACTTCCCTCCAAGTCTTTCCCGCTTTTCTGGCCTCCTCTTCAATGGTGCGTTTCCAGGTGTTCCTTGATCTTCCCCGTCTCCGAGCCCCTTGAGGATTCCAGTCCAGAGCTCCCCTTTCTACTGCATCATTCTGTTTCCGCAGAGTATGCCCAATTCAGCCCCATTTCCTCCGTTTAGTTTGGACCTCTATAGGTTGTTAGTTAGCCCTTTGCCACAGCTCTTCATTTGGGATTATATCTGGCCATCGTAAACCCAGAATTCGACGCAGACAACGATTGATGAATACTTGAAGTTGGTGGCTGGTAGGATTGGTAACTTTCCATGTTTCACATGCATACAATAGGACAGCTTTCACATTGGTATTAAAAAGTCTGATTTTCGTCTTCCTGGATATGTTACGGTTTCTCCATACTGGATAGAGCTGCACAAAAGCCCCATTTGCCTTTCTTATTCTGCTCTTGATATCCTCCTCATCCCCTCCACTTCTCGTTACCACGCTTCCCAAGTAAACAAATGTATCGACCTGTTCTACATCTACTCCTCCCAGAGTGAGACCAGCCTGTACTGTGGAGTTCACTCTCAGCTCCTTTGTCTTCTTTGGGTTTATCTTAAGTCCAACCTTAGCAGCTTCAAGTTCTAAGTTTGCCAGTTTTCCCTCTATGTCTCTGAAGCGCTGTGCTAGCATGCAGATGTCATCAGCAAAATCAAGATCCTCCAACCTGTCTCGAAGTCCCAACTGTATCCCTCTCTTCCTTCCTCTCCCCATCTTCCAAAGAGTATTATCAAGAACAATCAGGAATAAGGTGGGAGAAAGTATACAGCCTTGTAGTACTCCAGTCTGAATGGTCAATGACTGGGTTAGCTGACCCTCATGCAGGACTTGACATTTATAACCAGAATACATCTCTCGTATGATGTTAACTATTTTACTTTGTATACCATATTCCTTTAAGGTCTCCCACATGACCTTCCTATTAATGGAATCAAAGGCCTTCTCAAAATCTATAAACGTGATGTACAGTGCTGCTTGCCATTCGTTACTCTGCTCCACAATAATCCGTAAAGTGTTAATTAAGTCCACACAACTGCGGTGTTCCCTAAATCCAGCTTGTTCTTTCCTCAACTTCGACTCGATAGACTTCTTCGCGCGATTTAAGATTATCCTGAGAAATACTTTGCTTGGTACGGATAGTAAGGTAATACGTCTCCAGTTGTTACAATTCGTCAAGTCACCCTTCTTTGGGATTTTAACAATCACACCTTTCTTCCATTCCGCAGGCAGCTTCTCTTCAAACCAGATCTTTTCCATCAATGGCTTCAGGATATTAGCTGTGGTGTCCATGTCTATCTTGAGGACATCTGGCGAAATGTTGTCGACACCGGGGACTTTTCCATTCTTCAGCTGTAGCAAGGTTTCTTTGATTTCAGCACAAGTTGGACTGTGCAAAAGAATATTTGGATCAGAATTATCAGGTTCATCATTCCTCTCTTCGTGGTATTCATCAATCCCTCGATCAACATTAAAAATTTCGGTGAAGTATTCCCTCCACCGTTCTTGTTGTTCTTCTTGAGTTGTGAGTAAATTTCCCTGTTTGTCTTTTATGGGTCGGTTCTTTCGGAAACTTTCCTTGGACAGCACTTTTGTGATGCGGTACATTTATTTTCTGTCACCCTTTGATGCAGCATCTTCTGCCTTCTTCGCCATCTCATCGATCCAATTACTCTTATCTCTCTTCACACTCTTTTTGACTTCTTTGTCAACGACCGTGTATTCTGCTTGCACTTTTGCTTTCTGATGTCGAGTCTTACACATATTCAACCTCTCCTTAATCATTTTCCTATGACTTATTGCCTCCTTCTTGAGAGGATTGCTCTTTCCCAGGACTATTTCACTTGTATCAAGGATGATGTTCGTTACATTACTCCAGGAAGATTCAATATCAGTTTCTGCTGTATCAGATTGGAGTACCTGAAAACGATTTCTTAGCCCCAATTTAAATTCTTCTCTGACTTTCTCCTCCTTCAACTTCCTCACATCAAATCTCTTGCTCTGTTTTTCAAACCTCTTCTTTGCCACCATGATCTTCATCTTGAACTCAGCCAGCATAAGGTGGTGATCACTGCTAGCATCAGCTCCTCTCTTATTCCGAACATCGTTGAGCGATCTTCTGAATCTCCTACTCACTGCGATGTGGTCAATTTGGTTCTCAGTGTCATGATCAGGGGAAATTCACGTGATCTTATGACACCTCTTATGAGGAAACAAAGTACCTCCAATAACAAGGTCATGGCTAGCACAGAAGTTTGTGAACATTTCCCCATTGGCATTCCTATCCCCAAGGCCATGTACACCCATCACATGTTCTAGTCCCTCGTTGTTCTCTCCTACCTTAGCATTAAGGTCTCCCATTATTATAATCACATCTCTCTTACTGCTTTTCTTTACTGTCTCATGTAGAAGGGAGTAGAATGTTTCCTTAAGTTCTTCTTCTGATGGTTCCATGGGTGCATAGCATTGTATAATCGTAACATTGCGAATGCGAGTCTTAAATCGTGCTGATAATATTCGCTCGGAAATTGGTTGCCAACTTATAAGGCTTTTCTCTGCATGTTCAGTAAGCAAAAGACCAACTCCATCTCTGCGTTCCGCATTCTCCTCGCTCCTCCCAGAGTATATGAGGGTAAGTCTTTCATAAGATTTTATCTCACCAAAATCTGGCCATCTTATCTCACTGAGCCCAAGTATATCAAGTTTATACGAGATAATTTCTCTGGTCACCTGCCTCAGCCTACTACTCTCACCCAGAGTCCTCACATTCCAGAAACCAATTCGTGTCTTCCTTTCCGAATCGAAAGTTGTCAACATGAGATCCGTCTGGTTTTCATTCTTTTCAGTTTCTTTAATAAACAATTTCGGAGAGTGCGAGTTATTAGCCCACAGCTTCTTAGTTTTCTGGTAGGGCTGCCACCTTAAGGACTGAAAACGAGCCCCCGCAGTTTTCCAACCGTACCACTGAAATTCAGCTCCGCCTGGAAATAACCTACTGATGACGCTGCTGCCCACCATCATGGTGTAGTCTGTCATTTAGTCTGGTCTCTCACCCTCGACCTTACCGGCATGGGTGACCTTGCCAGGAGCCGAATCTCCCGCCGGCATTGCTCTCGGGATCACTGAAACACACAAGCCTCCCAACCACGTCAAGGTACCAGAGCATGGGGAGAAACTACTTTGTCTTGCTTAAATTAAATTATTACCATATGTAGTATATTTCACTCAGGCGTCGAGCGCGCCTATCATTTAAGTCATATAATCTCTCCAAGGCTTTGGACATTTACATTCTTTTCATTTTACCCTCCAGGGTTTCTTTTATGTTTCCATAAACATTATTTATTTATCATTTATTAAGTCCCTTGGACCTTAATAATATTCCTCCACAAAGCCATAGATTTTAAACATTTAAGATACCGTACAAGAACATGCCATGTCTGTGGATCGAACCCTTATTCCACCAGTTACTTTCCATGCATCAGGTGATTTTTCCTCAGCATTGTACCATGCACTGTGTTATTTATCATATTGGGATCTTTATTCATATTAAAACTATACTGTTTCATAACCCGTTATTTTGTTCTTTTTGAGAAAGGAATCCTTTTATCATCAATAAAAGTATTTTACAAAATCCGTCAAAATCTATATAAACACCTCAAACTTATATTCTGGAGAATGGTCTCAATCCCAGCATTATGATTTTATAGGTTATTTTGAGCTTGCACCTTTTAATAAAAACTTTCATATAGTGGCCTCTTTATTACTAGTCTTTGCTAGAGCCTACTTGATCGCGGAACTCGTTAAATTTCCTCTCTCACTCCCTCACTACGGTAGGTCAGGCTCTAACAGCTGCCCCTTCTTCCTGTGACACTTCACTTGATTTATGACGTCTCGCCGACCGCCATGCTTTACAATGTTATTTACTATTTAACCATATGATTCCCAAGACTTACATTCACTTCTAAAGCGGCTATTTGTTTCTGCTTTTAATATTATATTTATTATCATTAACATTTCGTGTCTTCAGGATATTTGTTACTTATTTCGGAGAGGATGTATAATAGTTGATTATGACGTCTTATCACAACACTATATTTATAACAATGCCTTATCGGACTTACTTGCATATTTCACATACGACGCTTTATTTCGACGATTATTCCCACAATATTTTTAATATAACAATGCCAGGCCAGGAACACTATCCAATTTGGCGGGACTCACATGTAACTATCATTTACGACGCTTTATTTCGACGATTATTGCCTACAATATTTTATTATAACAATGCCAGGCCAGGAATACTTATCCGATTTGGCGGGACTCACATGTAACTATCATTTTCGACGCTTCAATATGGCAATACTTAGTGGGAATTTCACCTACACAATATAACACGACGTTTTCATACAACAACAATACATTAATGGGAATCTTTCATCCACAATATTTCGACGATACTCTCCATCTCCCGAATCAATATATCCTGATTAACGCATATTTATCAGCTTGAAGCTACATTTATTTTATTATTAGGCCTTTTCGGCAACACGATTTCTTGCTTGGATATTCGCGGTTCATTTAATCTCTTGTATAATCTTTCATTGATAGCGGTAAGACCTCGGTCTTCCTATTATTTAATTTTCACAACCTTGGCCTGATAGCCTGCAATAATACATTTTCCCTTGGGTGTTTTATTCACCAATTACTTTAGAGATTTAGAGATTGATCATTTTGACAACAATACGTCACGATATTATTTATTTCGTTCCATTTTAGCCTATTTTCAATTTTGAAAAAATAGGCTTATGAGATCACCTTTTGTCCGTGTGTGTGTGCGTGTGTGTGAGTGTGTGTGTGTGTGTTTGTGTGTGTGTGTGTGTGTGTGTGTGTGAGGTGTGTGTGTGTCCCCCCTAATAAAATCTAAACGGCTGGAGCGATTTCAATGAAATTCGGTAAGTTCATAGCAATATTCCCGGCGACCTCGACCGTGCCCTTCAAATTTTGTTACGTTTCACCAATCCAACATGGCGGGTGTGCGAAATATTTCACTAGCATTCAATATCTCCAAAACTATTACCGATATCGACCTCAAATTGTGTATGGTGATAAAGGGCATTACTAGAAGTTCACCTATGAGACTTTCAAAAACCTGGTGACTACAAAACCAACATGGCGGCCAAGCGAATTTGAGACTTTTAAATAGACTTTTCTCGCGATTTAACTATCCAAACGTAATGAAACATGGTACAGCAAATGTTTGTACACATTGTAATGCACTGAAGTCTAATTTAGTTCAATTGTTTACATAACCTCAAAATGGCGGCTGTGCGAAATATTTCACTGACATTCTATATCTCCGAAACTATTACAGATATCACCCTGCAATTTTGTACGGTGATAGAGGGTACTGATACAAGTTTACCTATGTATATTTCATAAACCTGTGAAGTACAAAACGAACATGGCGACCAAGCGAATTTGAAATATTTTAATAGACTTTTCTCGTGATTTAACTCTCTGAGCGCAGTGTTATGTGGTACAGTAAATGATTTTGCAGATTGTAATGCACTGCCTTCTAATTTAATTCAATTGTTTATATAACCTCAAGATGGCGGCTGTGCAAAATTTTAAAATTAAGTTTTTATTCCTTGTGTCGTAATCATGCGATCGAAGTGAAAGTTTGAATAATGAACCTAGGCAATAATTGTCCTTGAATGGTACATAACTCTATGGCCTATACATATAACAATCCTAAATGGCGAGCTTCCGAAATATGTAGACGGTTCTCAATATCTATGAATCTATTACAGCAACCAAACTGAAATTTTTTATGTTCATAGAGACTATGAACATATGTTCACCTATAGGACTTTCAGACTTTCAAAAACCTGGTGAGCACAAATCCAACATGGCGGCGACGCGAATTATAAATATTTAAATGGACGTTTCTCGCGAATTAACTATCCGAGTGCCATGAAACGTTGCACGTTAAATGCGTATACAAATGATGATCCACTGGCACCTAATTTATTTAAATTGTTTGCATAATCACAAGATGGCTGCTGTGCGTAATTTTAAAATCTCTTTTTTACTTCTTGTGTTCTAATCGTGCGATTGCAGTTTAAATACCACACGTACACAATAATCGAAATGTAATAGCATAGCGTTTAGAAGAGAAAGTGTGCCGACTCCCGAATTTGCCGTATCTTAAGTCACGGCCGACTGAATACGAGCTGCGCTCTATACCGGCCTTGACATTCCCAGTCAGAACCCATGTATAACATGTAATTGGAAAGTTTCTACTCGTTGCCGGTAGAGCGCACTCCCCTCCCATTATAGGCGCGATAAGGAATCAGCTGTACAGTACGTATATTAAATGTGTAATCTCAAGAACCACTGGATGGATTTTGATGCTGCTTTCACCATTCTGTAAAGGTGATCTCGAGGAAGATTTGTGTAGAAAATAATTTATTTGTGACCAAAGGGAGCCAAGCAGTAACGATTTCAGTGAAAAGGTCGAAAAAATAGCCTGGCGTCCGTGCGCTTTTTAAGCTTACGCTGGGCGAACCGTTAAAAATATCATTATATTATGAGTGTAAGAATTGTTCAGCGTGAGAAATTCTACAAAAAAGTCCCCGAGAGCATATCTCTATCTCCGATACATCGCCCACTATAAGTGTTTTTAGTTTGGACGGGAGGGGAACAAGTAGCAGCTAATCGTGTGTTGTGTTTTGTGCTAAGAGATCTTTCGACAAGTTATCAGATACCGTGTGCCTTCTTTTTCACGAAGCAGCTGTCAGGACGGGACTTACATAAACTCCTGCTGGACGTTATTCTCGAGGTTGAACAATGCGGTTTCATAATTATAATAACTGTCTCTGATAATCACAAAACTAACACTACAATGATGAGGCATTTAGGGGGAGGGAATTTGCAACCAATGGTCAATCACCCATACGACGAGTCTAGGAATGTATTCCCTAGTTTTGATCATTGTCACATTCTAAAACAAAACAACATTAGAACGCAGTTTCTGTAACGAGAGATGACTGATGGTACTGGAATAATTTCAGGGAAATACTTGTCATTACTATACACAATGCAAAAGGGTGAGATCGTCAAACCGGTCAGACACCTCACTAAAAAACACATCGAACCCACTAAATTTGAAAAAATGAATGTTCGGCGTGCCAAGGAAGTGTTCTCGTCAGAAGTTATTGGTGCCATTAGTACACTGAACGAAAATATAGGCATGCACCCAGTAGCGTACACATTCACGGACGCAGATGCAACCATTTAAAAAAAAAACGTTAATAAATGGTTCGCTATGCATGACGTAAGCATCACATATCATCATATTCAGTCTAGGAATCCAGATAAAGGGCATTTTTTCTCATTAAATGTCAGTCGCCTAAACTGGCTAGAGGAATATTTTCTTTCTTACCTTGAAACTTTGAAAGCTGCTAGTAACGCTGCTAGAAAGGACTTCCTGAGTTCTGAGACTTATGAAGCTACCTATACAATTAATCACGGATTCAGCTGTCCAGTGCATAAGGTATCTTCTAAAAATGGGTAGAGGAAAGTCGCCAAATATGGGGAGGTTTTTTTTTAGGGCTCACATTAGACATAAGAAGGAACGGAATAATTTTGGTTTTCTCACCAATGTAAACCTCAGGCGATATACTATGTATATTACAAATATGGGCACGTTTGATGTTGTAATACCCTCTGATATTATTGTTAACTTTAAAAGTGCACTTTCCCCGTATTATGCAACCGGGTTTCATAATATGGGGAGGTGAGAAACCTCACGGTTTTTATTTATAATAGGTACACTGAATAGTATACCCTACTAATTAAAGCATTAATTCTGACCTTTTTTTTCGTGTGGCCTCCTGAGAGGCCGAGTGCAGGTCTTTCTAGTCGACGCCCGTGGGCGATCTGCGCGTCAGGATGAGAGATGGAATGGATGAAGATGAATGAAACTGGGCAAGGATGTGGAAGGAAGCGGCCGTGGCCTATTAGAAGGTACCGTCCCAGCATTTTCCTGGTGTTGAAAAACGGGAAACCACGGAAAATCATTTCAAGGACGGCCGACGGTGGGGCTCGAACACACGCGTCTACCGAGTCAGCAGAGATCTTGGCCCCATGGCCTAACGCTGCGCTTTAGCCTGCGTAGCCACTACTGTCGGTAATTCTGACAATGTAATGAAATCACGAACACAAATAGTACAAAAATACAAAAATGAATATTTTAAGTAAATAACAGTCCTAGTTTCCTGTTGCCGAACTTCCAAACCGTTCAGCAGAAAAATGCATAAACTTTAATGAAAACCGAGTGATTCTGATCGAATTCAACTGTAACGAGGTGCAAGGTATGTCTAATTTCTCTTAGATTTATTAGCACGCTATTTTATTTTGTGATATAATTTGCATTTTGATATTATGGGAATTATAATGATAATATAATAGTGTCACTAGCAACCCGCCCCGGCTTCGCCCGGGAACAGTTATGAATGTGCAAGGAATTCCTGTCAGACGTAATTTAAGAATGGCGACGTGCAAGCCAAATCCCCCTCCCGTCCAAACTAAAAACACTTATAGTGGGCGATGTATCGAAGATAGAGATATGCTCACGCGGACTTTTTTGTACAATTTTTCATGTTGAACAATTCTTACACTCATAGTATATTGATATTTTTAACGGTTTGTCCAGCGTAAGCTTAAAAAGCACACGGACGTCAAGTTCTTTCTTCGACCTATTCACTGAAATCTAAAATCGTTACTGCTTGGCTCCCTTTGATCATAAATAAATTATTTTCTACAGAAATCTTCCTCGATATTACCTGTACAGAATGGTGAAAGCCGCATCAAAATCCATCCAGTGGTTCTCGAGATTACCCGTGATATCCAAGAATCGGGGACTTCGTTTTACACTAAGTAGAGATAAGTCTTAGTCGTGCAATGCTTGGTGAACAGCGCTGTGTGAGCAGTTGAGTAACTAACAAGATTTCATGAAAAAGGTCTCATTGTCTAGGCCGGTATGAGCGCATTCAGTCGGCCGTGCTTTAGTATGGGTAGTTGCTGCGTCCGCCGGTAGACTGCGTAGCGGTTGATAGTTGCTGGCGGGAGTCACTTTCTAAGCGCTCGCGAGTTTGAAAACACAGAGATGCTGCCGCGTTTAGTCCTTATTTTTTGGTGTTGAAAAATGTATGCGATCAAGAAGCGATAGTGAAATAATACATACGATATGACACTGGTGGGTTTAGTATTTGTAAGCCTTTACACTTATTTCTTTACATTTGTGCTGTCGACTGAATATAACCTGGTAAGATTCGTCAAACAAAACTGTGTAAGTGGATTAGCCGTGTTGTTTTGTTCCCGGATGCCGATCTGGATACGACAAGTCATCTGCAAAATGTAGGCACTTTTTTAGACCTCCAAAAGCCGAAGATGATTTATTTAAATGGGCTAAGGCCATTCCGAGGAAAGACATTAAATTGTAAAGTAAGTCATATGTATGTGACAAACATTGCTCCGATAATTTCCTTATTAAAACGGACCCTTTCATTATAGAAGGAAAGACAGTCGAAATGGCGAGAATGAGATGGAGTTTGAAGCCTGGTGCAGTCCCACACTATCTAGCAGGGTACTTTGTCAAGCAACTAAGGAAAGGAATCGGCTGTGTGAAGTGTGCAACATCCCTTCAAAGTGAAAGGCCGTCGGACACAACAGCTGCAACTTTCACTAATATAAAGGACTTTTGCACAATAAATGCCCTTACCTAACTCACCCGTCCGACAGTGTCTTCAACATTCTTTTACAGGTCGAAGTAGTCGTTGAAAATTTGCGGGGTGATATATTTTATGAGTGTTTGGACAGCATTGATGAGATTGTTTTAGGGCCGTGTGATTTAGGATGTTGTATGGAACATAAACTGGACCTTATTGGAAAACTCGTTTTTCATTTCATGAAGTGCCGCTTTTTCTTTTGTACGAAATAAATTAGGAAAGAGTAGTCATCTTCAAAGTCTGGAAAATCGTCGCATAAGCTGTCCAAACTTTCGGACAACTTAGAGCTATAAGTTATATGGGTGAGTTTGTCATTATACTGTATTATATTATATTTACTGTAGGCCTACTTTATTTGTGCAGTAGTGAATGGTCTGTAGTTTTACGATTTTTATGCATTTAGTTACATTTTGATCCGCGTCCGCATGTTTTATTTCCTTATTATATGAGCCTATGACGCAATCTGATGTTTCATAATTAACACAACGGACGTCAGCGTTGTATATACTCAGTGCGGAGAATTTTATATTTGGATCATCTTGTCTAATACAACGTAGAGTAAGCTGATAACATTCAGTTACTGAAAAGTAACATTCAACTGCTTGTATTGATACCCTTCGAGCATACAATAGGATAGAGAGGGCGCCAGCTATGCTTCTACCAGCCGACCGTGGGGCCAAAATAAGATCAGCTGATGTTGGGCAAAACAAGCATGTCTCCCATAAGAATAGCATTATGAAGTGACTTAAAATCCCGATTAAAGCGTATTCCTTGTGATTAACAGACTATTTCTGTTGAAGGTGGCGATAACTACAATTCCTTCTGAATATTGCTGTTCTTTTTTGTATGAAAAGTGTGAAGTATAATCGTTATATGCGATATTTTGGTGTGTTGACATATCAGTGTTGGAATGCATAGGTGACTTGTGTAGGGCCTACATGGTTAGGAAATTATAAAATGGTGAATAAAATACGTTTACGTATAAATCTTATCCGTAATAATTGTCTGACTTGGTTATATTTGTAATATTTTTACATATCTAAAATAATAAACTCTACAAAGCATTCTAGTACTAGCTTACTTTTTTAGTAACATGTAGGCCTTATGCTTCTATTATGCTGGTTTTCCTTTATAAATCAAGAAAGTTTGCCGATAATCATCAATTAAAATTCATATTTATGGTCCATATATTAAGCAATTCAGGGTCTGAAGGGAAGCTGAAATAAGCGAATACATTTAATTATGCGTACAAAGTGATATCCAGCACTGCATCTTAAAAGAAAACCAATGATATCCCCACTCCAAATATTTATCACCTACAGCAATAAATCTTACACATATCCTAATGTAATCCCCTTCCCTTCCATATTTAGTAAATTCATTTTTGGTGGCTAGGGACTTCCGGGTCATCAGCCCTGTGTACTGGAGTAGGCCTATGTGTTGAACTTGTCTGATAACTTAAATTTCTGTGATGACTGCAGTAGTGTGTATAGCTGCATTGGTGGTTGTTAATTCATTTAAGGGGCTTGTGACATCTTGGTCATCAGCACCGTGTAGTTGGGTGTGGGTTGAACTTGTCTGATAACCTGTATTGATGTGATGATTGTAGTAGTGTGTAACTTTATTAGGGACAGGGATGAGGTGGGTGCCTCGGGACTTGAACTAAGGTGATATCCCGGCATTTGCCTGGGGGGAGTGAGGAAAATCCTGGGGGATAAACCACACTCGAGATAGCAGCAGTCAGCGCCGGGATTCGACCTGCGATATCCGAGCGTGCTGCATGATTTAACGAGCACGGCTACGCCGCTGGATGCCAGCTGATTTGGGGAAATGTATGTAATCAAGTCTGTGTATTTTAGGTCATATATTTTAATTCATACCCGTGAAAAGATAGCCTGTTCCCTTTTTCAAACCTCTGACTGCAATATTGTAAGCAGCGCAAGATATAACCATTTTCGTTATATAACTTCACATTCAGCCTCTTACATAAAGAAAAATGCGTATTTTACATATTCGTAATATATTATACTGCAAAAATGGGCTCGTATATCGATAATTATTAAGTATAATCTTTACGCTCGCGCTGACAACTTGGGCATAGGAGCCATTTTATACCAACATCAGCTGATCTTATTCTGGCCCCATGTTCCGCTGGCCAAGGTCTCTCTATCCTATTGTATGCTCGAAGTTGATACCGTCCTCTACTCAGCGCTAGCCGACGCTAGAGCTGCCTAGCGGCTGGACCATACAAACTCCACAAGTCCCGTCACTTTATCTTCTATACGCTATGGTAATAGTACAAAAATAAAAATCCAACCTGGCGACCATCTGAAATATTTAGACGGTTCTCAATATCTACGAATCTGTTACAGCAATTAAACTGAAATTTTGTTTGTTGATAGAAGCAATTAACATGAGCAGGATATATGAAAATAGGCTGTATAGTTCTTCACGGAACTACTTGTTATTAGTTGAGTTCCTTATTACGATTTTTACCACCACTTTATTTTTAGAGTATAACAACTCGATAATAGTTATTTTTATTATTATCATCTCAGGTTTTCAATTAATTTTATTACAACTTTTAGTTATTTGCCATTTAATTATATGGTATAAAATCAAACTATTTTATTTTTCTGTATCATATCGACTTTTAACGATTTCATTATGGTGCGTATTTATTTCATAACCTGATTTTACTGTGGCAAAAAAATCTAAGCCATTTAGGCTATTATTTCGATTCCTTCCTCCAAATCATTTATTACTTATTATTTCATTTCGTGGGTTTCCATTACTTTATATTTACTGATCCCATTTGTATATTTATTTCTGCGAGGTCATTGTCGCAGTTATTCATTATTATTATCCCAACATTTCAATTATCTTAGAGCATTCAACTACCCAGTGAATCAATCGTTGAACTCCCTAGTCAACGACTAATTTCACTGGGACGGTGCATAGTACAGCTGCAAATTTTAATGAAAAATCATAACTCACCCGTGTGCTGCTCTTCTTTCATTCTTAGAAGGGTTCACCCATCTATTGGCATATCTAACACTTTTCCATGGCACTTTCTTTCGTGAACTGTATTTCACTTGGGCCCAATCGACCTTCACTTATATTTAAACACATTATTATTCTATAAAACACTGTTTTAACACCAAAAATATATTTATTTTAAATTATTTATACTGCACTTTTCTCCACCATATCTCAGTGATCTTCGGCACTTCCTATCGGTGATCGACACCCTGATGAGATCCCAAGACCCTGCATTGGACGCATGTAACTCGAACAGCTCCTAGTTCTTCACTGGATTTAGTCTCTGCCCTGTCCTTTTAACAGTCTATTTCGGCTTCCCTTATCGTTTTTTTTTTATAAGCAATTAGCACCTTTCACTTGCCCTACGCTTATGTGACGGTCTATCGAACCTGCGTCCCTCCTACTTCTTGATCGTAATCTGTCCTTTTTATATACTGCAACAAGATTTGACTTCTTTCTCTTACGAGAATGTTTTTCTGGCTACGTCCCTGTTTGACACACTGGAGCTTCGCTAAAGTTCACTGAATATGTTTGGGTCTCGAACCCGTGTCCATTTACTTGAATTTTTGGATTCCGTTCCAATATATGACCCTTAATAAATGTGGTCTTTTTACTTGACTTTTACGAAGACCTGTCTATAGTCTCGAACCGATGACTTCCAGCGTAATGTCTCTACTGATCTGGACTGGTGTTTTCTAGCTGACTAATGTTCTAGAATTTGACGCGGCACAACTTATTTTGTCACGGTTTCCGTGTAGCGTAAAATTTATCTGATCTAGGACAAGTGCTTTAGTGATCACTTAAAAACAACAGTACTTTCTGATGTGACGTATTTATATTACTACGCACATACGAACTTTTGTTGAAACCGCGGATACTGATGATTTGTTCATTTGACTTAACGCGATCCACTTTAGCGGTTGGTGACGACATCTCCATACAGGAGTGCGATGAGTTTTCATCAACGTGATGACGAACTTCCGTCCAGGCAGACTATAATACTGCGTACTGTGTACTATGAACTGTATGAAATTGCGCAGAGCCTCTCCGGGCTTGACTGAACTGCGACTGATATGATGCAGCGTTCCTGCATTTGGTGATACAGCGTGTAGCGCCTCTACGCTTACTGATAGTGAAACTGCTTCTGATACAGCCTAACGCCCCACTGGGCTGACGAATACTGCATGCTCTCTGGCTGAAACCTCGGCTATATGTTGGGAACTTGCAAAAATAAATTACTTTGGTCTTCTTCTCGGAGCTATCTTTTGAACTAGACGTCGCACGTTTTTGAAAAATATCCCATTATGTTCCCTATAATCCAAAAGTTACATTATCATCTCGTTTCCCGAAAATCGATCGCCTATTTATTTTAAATTAAATCTACAAGGCTCCTCAGCTGTGTGGGCGAGTTGGTTTTTATTTTCTCCTTCCCCAGACCTCTTCTTAGCTCCGCCTAATGACGTCTTGCTTCGTAAGCGCGTTTTCCCTGTGCCTAAATTATTCGATTTTAGTATTGATTAATTCATAATTCCCTGGATTATTCTGATTGGCGTAAACGTATTTATGTGATTTTGCGTTGTTTCCGCGAAAACGGGTTATTTCACAATTTTGCGGTGTTGGGAGGCAATCCAGGGTTGTCATAAAAGTGCTGGTATTAAACCTTCGCGGTGGTTCCCCTGCCAATCTGCTCTGATCGTTTCATCACAGCATGACTGTCCTCGTGATTCATACACGGCTTGCATCTTGTGACTTCAGATAAGGCTGTCAATGCTCTGCGTCATTGCCTGAATCACTTCCTATTTCTTCATGGCTAGCTTATAACTGAAAGTCTTTACGTCTTAGAGATATGAAGTTCGTCTCCTGAACCAACCCCAGTTGGGTACAGTATGTATGTATGTATGTATGTATGTATGTATGTTTGTCTATCCCTGTAAACAAAAAATATGTGAACAAAATCCTGCTAAATATTATGTTCTTATTCTTTATTAATGTCTCGTTATGACATGGTTCTACTTGTACTCTACCAACAACGATTCATTATTTATAATCTTGTCTCTAAACGTTCCTCACTCATAAAAGTAATTCAAATCATTCCCTTTACACAGTCAAGTATGTTGGTGATCGATATACCACACTGGCTAGGAGAGAGCGACATATTCCAACTAACTGACATGGAATTACGTTATCGTTGTCTGGTATGCTCATAAATATATCGAATTGTTCTGCTATTAGGGAGTACCTAATAGATGCTTCTAGTGGTGTGATATTCAATAGGTGTCTCCTTTGAGTCAACTTTAGGAAGGACTTAATATCTCCCTTCGTCTTATGATTCTCATTGGCCTTTTAAAACACACTGGTAAAAATTAAACCAGAGGGCGTATCATAATAATAATAATAAACTCATACGCTCATCATACGTCGTGTGCCTTTCGCGCAATGCAAATGTCTCGAGTGAAGGAACTCGCTAGTTTACAGCACAGCCCACTCGATCCGTCGCTTTGTTCCTCCTTGAAAATCACTAATCAGACGCCTGTTGAAACAAGTACCTGTAATTCCATGAAGAACTATTTTCATATATCCTACTGGTCTTTCCCATTAAAAACTCTCCCGCCTATTCAAAGGAGTCTCCATGTGTTGTACTAAATAGCTTTTGGTACACGACCCATGTCTCTACCAACACCATTACATTGAGAAACCATGTGCTAGAATGCTGTGTATTGCATCGATTTCTCCGAACATGTTTCATCAGCTGGAAAAGTCTTGGTCACATTATCTTTCTTCTGAGATTGCATAGCACAATATTAAAAAACCTGGAAAATTATTATGCCTCTTTACTGAATAAATTACATAGTGAATTTTCAAACAAGACTTTCAGTAAAAGTAGACTATATAGCCTACTTTCTCCTTATTTGATGGGTAGACTATAGCTTTTCATTATCACGCAGTAAAATACGTAAGCGTTAACCATTTTGAAAATGGTAACAGTTTTTGTCCGTATTGACTGATTGTAATAAGAAATATTGAAATCTGCCTTATCAATACTGTGAAAATGATGTTTGATGAATGTTTCGGTATGTCATTGAAATACGCTGAAGAAGGTATCAATGACATACGGAAACATGTACGTTTAATCATTCAATAAAGGGGCGTGGTGGCGCAGCCGTCAAGCTGTTGGCCTCTCACCAAGGTGGACCGGGTTCGATTCCCGGTCAATGCATGTCAGATTTTCGAAGTGAATTGCCATGTCCTGTGGTTCGTATTCCACGTAAAAAGGATGTCCCGTGGCTTATGATCGCATGATTAACGGTCACGTAAAACTAAAAGCCTCCTTCCTTTTTTTTTCATTCATTCAACATCATTTTCACAGTATTGATAAGACGGATTTCAATATTTCTTATATCATGCAGTATAATTTCGAAGAATTGAGATGGTCAGTTATTAACGGCATGTGCAGGCAGCGCACTGGGTCAAGTACAGGCTGGACGTTTGTTTTAGACGAGTGAAAAATCTTAATGGAAGCCTGGAGGCGAGTTACTGCAGTACCTGTGTTGTTATCAGCTGCCCCAAGCGGTCCGATGATTGACAAAGCTGTCTCCCAGTCCTACTGAAGTACAGTCATTGGCAAATATAATGACGTTCTGTTCGTAAATACGTAACGTGTACTTCCGCGTCACACAATACATCGACGTTGACTGTACTGTCTGCAAGTCGGTGTCGCCACGTGCTCAAGTCTGGAATTCCATTACATCAGATCGGTGGTGACAAATGTGAAGCGATAGGGTGAGAGAGTGACTGTGTACAGGCTCACCCGCAGGCTTCAAGGTCAAGGGCATACGTCTAAAACAAACGTCCGGCGTGTAATGCGCACTGATATTGTCCATGTGTGTAAAAGAATAAGGATTGGAAATCAATCAATGTACAATCACTTACAGAGTGATAAGCCTGCCTTGAATACTTGAATTAACTGAATTGATGCCTTAGCCTATACCAGTCATGGGCAAAGTACGGCCCGCGGGCCAAGAGCGGCCCTTGAGCTAGTCTAATCCGGCCCTCGACATGGTTTCGAATTATACTACCCACAATTACACATAGGCGATATTTCCTGTTCCGTGTACCTAGAAGTGAAAAACTATTTCAATCGCATTGTGTTTATGCGTTTTGTGTAATGTCTTTTTGTGCGAAAAATCACCACGACGAATTTGAATGAAGATTTCAGAACTCCAAAGTTATTGAATAGGACATGGATGTTTTCAGCATGCCATTTAATTTTGACTGTGAAACAGAAAAATCAGAGTTACAGCTAGAACTGATTGAATTACGATGTATCAACGAATTAAAGCAATTATTCCTCAACGTTTCGAAAATTGTGTTCTACAAGGTCCTACAAAAATCAAGCTTCCCAAACTTGAAATTTCATGCATAAAAGATAACTGCCATATTCGCTTCTTACTATATCTGTGAACAGGTGTTTTCTAATGAAGGTTCGCAAAAATAGCGTCAGAAATAGATTGACAGACCACCATTTAGCTGCGCTACTAAGAACTAGCTCATCCCAGTTTAAACCAGATTATTAAAAACTTTTAGAAGCACAGTCACAGTTTCACTTGTAACATACTCCTTCCTCCTCTAACAAATAATGACGGTGTGTTCATTTTCCCTACGTTTTCTGCCGTTTGTACCCTATAAGTTTTGTTTGATTTAAAATTCAGAAATAGAGAGTTTATAATCTCTACTTAGTATAAAACAAAGTCCCCGATTCTTGGATGCTACGGGTAAACTCGAGAACCACTGGATGGATATTGATGCGATTTTCACCATTCTGTAAAGGATATCTCGAGGATGATTTCTGTAGAAAATAATTTATTTATGTTCAAAGGAAGCCGAGCAGTAAGATTTCAGTGGAAAAGTCGAAAAATAAACCTGGCGTCCGGGCACTTTGTAAGCTTACGCTGGGCAAACCGTTAAAAATATCTAAATACTATGAGTGTAAGAATTGTTCAGCATGAAACGTTCTAAAAAAAAAGTCCGCGAGAGCATATGCCTGTCTTCAATACATCGCCCACTATAAGTGTTTTTACGTTTTAATTTCTACCAATCATGTCCATTCAACTACTGAGGTGACAGTTTACGAGCTAGCTAAGGGCGAGTCTATCATCCCTGTTACAGCCTAGCTAACGGGCGAACTAATTGCCCAAGATACGCCAGCAGCAAACCGTCCTGTCGTGTTCAGTTAAGACTACTGAGAAGGCTGGTTGTGTTTGGAGTTTCCCTGGAAGTGCAACTCGGGTTTTCTTCATTTCGCCTGTGATACACAGTCAAGTTAAGATTGGACGGAAGGGGGATTTGAGTTTCATTCACCTCGCCATTCCCTGGAAATGCAACACTCATTTCGCCTGTGTACTTTTCATTCCGCAAAATTCACAGTCAATTTAAGATTGGGCGGAAGGGGGATTATGGTTGGTTGGTTCTTAAGTTTAGGGGCTGCGACAACGCGGTCATGTAGCCCCGTGTGCTTTGGGTGTGTGTAGAATCTGTGTGATAACCGGTGTTAATTGTGATTAATGTATTAGTGTGTGTTATATGTTTTTTAATTTAAGTACTGCAACTTAGAATTTTTCAAATAGTTCCTACTTTTGCCGCAAAGCACCACCGTCAACGACTACTAGGCCAAGTTCAGAAATTAGCTACAAAACACCACCACAGTCGGCTCTTGGCAACGAACGTAGAAACCTAATAGCGTTGTTTACATTCTTAACCTATCCAATTTAGCTTCACACAGGTGCAATTAGTGGAAGGTTCTTTAACATGCCATAAATCTATGACATGGGACCGCCGGCTTTACTTCCCCTCCGAAGGAAGGCATACCGAGGGATTTTTAACGCTCTTAAAAAATCCGACGGCTTCGGCCGGGTTTGAACCCGCTATCTTGGGCATAGAAGCTCAGCATAAGGGGGATTATATTACCTTATATATTAAAATAGTTTTCAAAAAATTTCACCCTTTACTAAAACTGTAATATCTCGGGAAGTATTTGCGCTACGACGACGTTTGTTGTCTTAAAATGTAATGCCCGTTACGCATTATCGATTGATACCCACCTTACTTGATTATATCATCCGCGTATTAAAATAATTGCGAATATTACTTCCTTCAAGGTTACACGAAAATAGAATCGAATGACTTGACGGACATATTGTCGCTAGGCGACAACGACTAACACCGTATCATTTTATTTATCGTATGGCTTTTAGTGCCGGGAGTGTCCGAGGACATGTTCGTCTCGCCTGAGTCTGTAGCTCCTTCTTCCAGCGGACACCCTAAAGGGTGAGCTAGAAGTTCCGTTGAATTTCAAGTAGTTCCAACTTTCGCCACCAGATATCAATGATACCTAGTGGTGAACGTTGGAACTTTGATAGAGCGTTCACGGCCGACTGAATACGAGCTGCGCTCTATACCGGCCTTGACATTCCCAGTCAGAACCCATGTATAACATGTAATTGGAAAGTTTCTACTCGTTGCCGGTAGAGCGCACTCCCCTCCCATTATAGGCGCGATAAGGAATCAGCTGTACAGTACGTATATTAAATGTGTAATCTCAAGAACCACTGGATGGATTTTGATGCTGCTTTCACCATTCTGTAAAGGTGATCTCGAGGAAGATTTGTGTTGAAAATAATTTATTTATGACCAAAGGGAGCCAAGCAGTAACGATTTCAGTGAAAAGGTCGAAAAAATAGCCTGGCGTCCGTGCGCTTTTTAAGCTTACGCTGGGCGAACCGTTAAAAATATCATTATATTATGAGTGTAAGAATTGTTCAGCGTGAGAAATTCTACAAAAAAGTCCGCGAGAGCATATCTCTATCTTCGATACATCGCCCACTATAAGTGTTTTTAGTTTGGACGGGAGGGGCATTTGGCTTGCACCTCGCCATTCTTAAATTACGTCTGAAGGGAATTCCTTGCACATTCATAACAGTTCCCGGGCGAAGCCGGGGCGGGTTGCTAGTGACACTATATAATTATTATCATTATAATTTCCGCATTATCAAAATTAAAATTATATCACAAAATAAAATAGCGTGCTAATAAATCTAAGAGAAATAGACATACCTTGCACCTTCTTCGGGTACAAGGACACTACTCCAGCACCGTCTCATTAAAAGGAAAGAGAGGATCAAAATTACAGCCGGGAACAAGTAGCAGCTAATCGTGTGTTGTGTTTTGTACTAAGAGATCTTTCGACTAATTATCAGATACCGTGTGCCTTCTTTTTCACGAAGCAGCTGTCAGGACGGGACTTACATAAACTCCTGCTGGACGTTATTCTCGAGGTTGAACAATGCGGTTTCATAATTATAATAACTGTCTCTGATAATCACAAAACTAACACTACAATGATGAGGCATTTAGGGGGAGGGAATTTGCAACCAATGGTCAATCACCCATACGACGAGTCTAGGAATGTATTCCCTAGTTTTGATCATTGTCACATTCTAAAACAAAACAACATTAGAACGCAGTTTCTGTAACGAGAGATGACTGATGGTACTGGAATAATTTCAGGGAAATACTTGTCATTACTATACACAATGCAAAAGGGTGAGATCGTCTAACCGGTCAGACACCTCACTAAAAAACACATCGAACCCACTAAATTTGAAAAAATGAATGTTCGGCGTGCCAAGGAATTGTTCTCGTCAGAAGTTATTGGTGCCATTAGTACACTGAAAGAAAATATAGGCATGCACCCGGAAGCGTACACATTCATGGACGCAGAAGCAACCATTCTTTTTTTGAAAAACGTTAATAAATGGTTCGCTATGCATGACGTAAGCATCACATATCATATTCAGTCTAGAAATCCAGATAAAGGGCATTTTTTCTCATTAAATGTCAGTCGCCTAAACTGGCTAGAGGAATATTTTCATTCTTACCTTGAAACTTTAAAAGCTGCTAGTAACGCTGCTAGAAAGGACTTCCTGAGTTCTGAGACTTACGAAGCTACCTATACAATTAATCACGGATTCAGCTGTCCAGTGCATAAGGTATCTTCTAAAAATGGGTAGAGGAAAGTCGCCAAATATGGGGAGGTTTTTTTTATAGGGCTCACATTAGACATAAGAAGGAAGGGAATAATTTTGGTTTTCTCACCAATGTAAACCTCAGGCGATATACTATGTATATTACAAATATGGGCACGTTTGATGTTGTAATACCCTCTGATATTATTGTTAACTTTAAAAGTGCACTTTCCCCGTATTAGGCAACCTGGTTTCGTAATATGGGGAGGTGAGAAACCTCACGGTTTTTGTTTATAATAGGTACACTGAATAGTATACCCTACTAATTAAAGCATTAATTCAGTCATTTTTTTTTCGTGTGGCCTCCTGAGAGGCCGAGTGCAGGTCTTTCTAGTCGACGCCCGTGGGCGACCTGCGCGTCAGGATGAGAGATGGAATGGATGAAGATGAATGAAACTGGGCAAGGATGTGGAAGGAAGCGGCCGTGGCCTGTTAGAAGGTACCGTCCCAGCATTTGCCTAGTGTTGAAAATGGGAAACCACGGAAAATCATTTCAAGGACGGCCGACGGTGGGGCTCGAACACACGCGTCTACCGAATCAGCAGAGAGCTTGGCCCCATGGCCTAACGCTGCGCTTTAGCCAGCGAAGCCACTACTGTCGGTAATTCTGACAATGTAATGAAATCATGAACACAAATAGTACAAAAATACAAAAATGAATATTTTAAGTAAATAACAGTCCTAGTTTCCTGTTGCCGAACTTCCAAACCGTTCAGCAGAAAAATGCATAAACTTTAATGAAAACCGAGTGATCCTGATCGAATTCAACTGTAACGAGGTGCAAGGTATGTCTAATTTCTCTTAGATTTATTAGCACGCTACTTTATTTTGTGATATAATTTGCATTTTGATATTGTGGGAATTATAATGATAATATAATAGTGTCACTAGTAACCCGCCCCGGCTTCGCCCGGGAACAGTTAAGAATGTGCAAGGAATTCCTGTCAGACGTAATTTAAGAATGGCGAGGTGCAAGCCAAATCCCCCTCCCGCCCAAACTAAAAACACTTATAGTGGGCGATGTATCGAAGATAGAGATATGCTCACGCGGACTTTTTTGTACAATTTTTCATGCTGAACAATTCTTACACTTATAGTATATTGATATTTTTAACGGTTTGTCCATCGTAAGCTTAAAATGCGCACGGATGTAAAGTTCTTTATTCGACCTATTCACTGAAATCTAAAATCGTTACTGCTTGGCTCCCTTTGATCGTAAATAAATTATTTTCTACAGAAATCTTCCTCGATATTACCTGTACAGAATGGTGAAAGCCGCATCAAAATCCATCCAGTGGTTCTCGAGATTACCCGTGATATCCAAGAATCGGGGATTTTGTTTTACACTAAGTAGAGATAAGTCTTAGTCGTGCAATTCTTGGTGAACAGCGCTGTGTGAGCAGTTGAGTAACTAACAAGATTTCATGAAAAAGGTCTCATTGTCTAGGCCGGTATGAGCGCATTCAGTCGGCCGTGGAGCGTTCTGGCGAAATCTAACCTAACAAATTTTGCTTTACACAAGTTTAGTCTTTGAAAGGATCTTTTACATGCCATAAATCTATGACGTGGGACCGCCGGCTTTACTTCCCCTCCGTAGGAAGGCATACTGAAGGATTTTTAACGCCCTTAAAAAATCCGACGACTTCGGCCGGGTTTGAACCCGCTATCTTGGGCATAGCAGTTCAGCATGCTACCGACTACGCCACCGAAGCCGCTACCGTATCATGATATTCAACGCCGCCCCAATAATAAATCTAACTTGATGGACTGTCACTAGGCAACAACGACTTACTCTGTATCATGATAGTCCAGTAAAGTAGAATGCACATCTTCATCGTGGTTTCCATGGTAGTAATGTGAATCCGTGTAAACAACTTCATATTAACAGATAATGCATTCACTTAAAAATCTTCTATGCTGTTTGAATCACGCCAAAACAGAATATTAAATTTTCTTCAAGCAATTTTTTGTTTTATTTCGTCCAATATAATTATAACATTCACTGGTATAGGGCGATCAGTTCGCAAATTACGTCATGATATCGTTAACTTCTACCTGCTCCACTCGGGCGCTAATGTCGCATGTATCCATACATGATATCGTTAATTCTACCTGCTCCACTCGGGCGCTAATGTTGCATGTATCCATACAATAAGCAGAACGGGATTCGCAAGCCATAAGTCCGTATATATATCCTGAAACACCAGCACATTACGTCTGGAATAAGAGCAACTGCCAGTGGCAAAAAATAAAAAAATGTTTCAAAAAGTATAGGCAGAATGTATAATGTTTCACCTACAGAAACAGAAAGGTATTATTTACGCCAGTTATAGCTTCACCTCATAGGTGCTACCAGCCTCCAGGATCTACGAAAATACAAAGCCGTTGTCTATTCTACTCATAAGGAAACCGCTAAGGAGCGAGGTTTGCTGATTGATGATCCTGAATGGCAGCGTTGTTTGGCAGAAGCGTCACAGTTTCAGATGCCTTCTCAGTTACGACAACTGTTTTCCTACATATGTATCTTTCAGAACCCTTCAAATGTAAGACAGTTATGGGACATTTTCAAGAATTCATTATCAGAAGATTGTCTGCAATTTCACGAACCTAACATTGCATATCAGTTCACTCTTATAAATATTTCTAATACTTAAAGCTCCATGGTCTTCCCATTACTTCTCTCGAATTGCCAGCTATTAAGGTCTATTGATAATTTCCCTCAGACAAATTTACCAATGAATTATCCAAAACTTAATGAGGATCAATTAAGTCGCATGATAAACCAAGCAAATGAAAACCAAACAGCTATAATTACAGAAATGATGACGTTAGTACAAAACAGCAATGTAAGGAAGAGTAATGCATATTTCATTGACGGTCCAGGGGGCACCGGGAAAACATTTCTTTACCAGTGCTTGATTCACAGTTGCACAAATTTGGGGTTATGGACTGGTATTGCAGCAATGTTACTCCCTCAGGGGCGCACTGTACACAGCCAGTTCAGGTTACATTTACATGAAAGTTCTGTATCAGGAATAAAATTTACCAGCAAGGAAGCTTTTTATATTCGTTCAGCAAAACTTATCATCTGGGATGAAGCCCCTATCCTAATAAGCACGCGTTGATGTGTGTAAATCGGCTGCTCAAGGACATCATGAATAACGACGTGCCTTTCGGAGGAAAAATTATCATCTTAGGTGGAGATTTTATGCAGGTATTGCCTGTTGTGCCTAACGCATCTAGAGCAGCTTTGGTCCATTTGTCAGTAAGGTTCTCTCCTTTGTGGCCATTATTCAAAAATTTAAACTCAACAAAAATATGCGAGCGGATACAGATCAACGTGACTATGCAAACTTCTTGATACAAATTGGTAACGGTGAATACCCTCAAATGTTGGAAACAATGCCCTACTTCCTCGCCTTGACCTTACGCCATCAGATACTTCTATGCCATTTTCCTTCAAAAGGAGGCAGTTTCCAGTACGTTTGGCTGTTTGTATAACTATCAATAAATCTCAAGGTCAAACACTAGATCAAGTAGGCATTTATTTACCTCAACCGGTGTTAAGCCATGGACAACTGTATGTCGCACTATCGCGAGCAAAATCTTTCATGACGTCAAAGTTCAAATAGAACGAAAAGGCAAGCGAACAGCAAATGTCGTATGGAAGGAAGTACTATTAGAATGTTGAGACGAATGTTGCGGAGGAGCACAGACCTCAGCAAACGGGGCACAGATTAAATAACAATTATACAAGGATGTCCGCATCCCTAATACGATAACTGTCCTGTGGAAAAGGTAAAATAATTGCTATTGTCCTACATCGATGATTACTACCCTACATCATGTTCTTTCATTTCCTCAGTTCTATACCTAAGATATACTCAATCAAATTTACAGCTTAATAAATATTAATTCCTTCTGTGTGAGTTATTTTCATTTCTCATCAATCGCCTTTACTTACTATTCTATCTGTAGTGGTGGAGGCGATAGCTGTCTTTACAGAGGTGTGCAAATTATTAGATTCGATGTCAGTTTTCAAAAATTGCACAAAGTATGCTTACAAGGCGATGAAATTACTTCAAATGTTTAACCAAGACTCCTAATTATATTTTCATTTAAGAAACTCAAATTAAAATGATTTTTTTAGAATTTCCACAAACAGAGGAGCCTTGCAAATGCAAAATGCCACAAGTTTCGTTTTTATTACTTCACTCTACTTAACGTGTGAATTTAGAGCAGAGGGATTTGGGGTCTTTTAACTGATGAACGCTATTGAACTATTCAAAGATTCATGAACTATGTATTGAAATCACCTGACTTAAATTCTAAAGTCAATGAAAAATTGAAAACGGACCCAGCTCAGATAACCCTCGGAATCTGAAAGTTTCCAGACGCAATTCCTTATGGGGAAAGGTGTAATTCCACGGGAGAGGAAACACTATTAAGTAGGACAACAAAAGAAGTTGGTCAATAAATTGATTTTGAATAAAAGAAATTAAGACTAATTAAAATTATTTTATTTAATTCTATATATTTGTACACCTCTATATGTTACCCAAGAGTTACACCTCTAAATTCGAATATAAGCGACCCATCTTTTATTTTAAATGTATACCATTGGTATCATAAGTAGACAGAATACCAAATTGTACCGCCGTAGCCTAACATTGTGTGGATATCTCTATCTACTTAATATAAAACAAAGTTCCCAATTCTTCGATGTAACGGATAATCTCGAGAGCAACTTGATGGATTTTGATGCGGTTTTCACCATTCTGTAAAGGATTTCTCGATGAAAGGATTAGGTAGAAAAACATTTATTTATGAACAAAAGAAGCCGAGTAGTTACGATTTAAGTGAAACGAGTTGAAGAAAAACCTAACGTCCATGTGTCTTTTAAGCTTACGCTGGGTAAACCGTTAAACCGTTAAACCGTTAAAAATATTGTTCAGCATGAAAAGATCTGCAAGAAAGTCCGTGACAGCTCCGTCATCGACCACTGTAAGTGTTTTTACGTTTTCATTTATTCAAGCAATCCCCATTCAGTGGAAATTTAAATTACTAGCTTCAGAGTGAGTTTACGAGCTTGCGAGCGACCTATAACCCTAGCTTCAGCCAGCATCAAACTGTCGAGTCGTGTCGAGTTAATACTTCAGAGAAGAGTATAGCGCATGTGTTTGAAGTTAGCTGTTCACCTCAGCTTTTCAGAATTGCGTCTGGAAATTGACGTCCGTACGCCTTTTAAGCTTACGCTGGGTAAATAGTGGGATACACACACAGAGGACAGGCAGACACCCACACATTTGATCTCATAACTCTACTTCATCATTTACCCAAAAGCGACGGTACCGTAAATGTCTATTAAGGTCACTAGCATGAAGACATGCAAATGGCATTTGGACAGAATTGCTGTAGGATTGATGAAGTGAATGCTGCGGAGCGGCACGGGTCTTCTAGAATTAAATTATACTGATTGGCACATAATGTATACTTAGTATAAAACAAAGTCCCCGATTCTTGGATGTCACAGGTAATCTCGAGAACCACTGCATGGATTTTGATGCGATTTTCACCTTTCTGTAAAGGATACCTCGAGGATGGTTTCTGTAGAAAATAATTTATTTATGATCAAAGGAAGCCAAGCAGTAATGATTTCAGAGGAAAAGTCGAAAAAAAAACCTGGCGTCCGTGCGCCTTTTAAGCTTAAGCTGGGCAAACCGTTAAAAATATCAATACACAATGAGTTTAAGAATTGTTCAGCATGAAAAGTTCTACAAAAACGTACGCGAGAGCACTCTCTATATTCAATATATCGTCCACTATAAGTGTTTTTAGATTTGACGGAAGAGGGATTTGTGTTTCATGCAACTCGCAATTCTTAAATTACGTCTGACAAGAATTTGTTGCACATGCATCTCCATGATTATATAGTTTGGACCACTGCCAAGGACACGTAGAGGCAATAGACATATTTTTGTAGCCATGGATGTATTTTCAAAAATGGTGGTATTATGCCCCATAATACCATAAGCTCGAAGCAGGTACTAAAGAGATTGAAAGAGAGAGTTATTCCGATACTTGGGAAACCGGATAACTTACTCTCAGATCACGGGAGCTGCTTTACTAGCGCAGAATTTCGTCGGGAATTGGCAAATCTAGGAATTAGGCAGATTCTATCTACCATTCGCCATCCTGAGGCTAGCCCTCTTGAACGCGTTATGAGAGAGATCCAGAAATATATGAAAATCTACTGTTCAGAAGAGAATTGGAGATGGATTGACGTCTTGGAAATCATAGAGTACTGCATCAATAATATTGTGCACGAAGCGACAGGTCAAGTGCCAGTGACTCTACATCTGGATCAAAGACCGGAGAGGCCATGGACTGGTATCATTCCATTACCTGTAGACGCGCAGCCAGGACGAGAATTGAGGATCCAGCGAACCTTCGAATATCTCCAAGCACAGGCTGAAAGACGCCAGAGAAGAAACCGTGCGAAGCGATATCACAGACCGCTACTCATTGGGGAAAAGTTTTGGTTAGGAGACCAGCCAGGTCAGATCCAAAAGCACGGAAATACAAGAAGTTCAATTTTGGATATCACGGCCCGTTCGAAATTATAAGAGACCTACAGAATAATGCTTATAGAATAAGGCATTCAGAAACTGGAAACGAGGTCGTTATGAACGCTGCCAACCTAAAAATGTATCATTCACCAGAAGAATTCGACGAACGAGAGGAAGTTGTAGCAGCGCACACCCAAGTGTATGTGGACAGCAAGGTCAGGCAAGCAGACGAGTTTGGAGGCTCACGCAGCGAGACGGAAGGAAACCCAATTAGCTCGCCTATGGAAGGAAGAAGACAGACAGAGTGCAAGTGTCTATTACAGCTATACAAAGAAATGGTCGGTTTAGCAGGGTACGTTGAAGTCTTGAATAAAGCCCTCCGCGAGGACAATGCACGTCTGAGTGCCAACCTAAGAGTGGAAGGGGGAGGCAGACAAAACCACTCGCAGGCAGACGATTTGAACGACCGCTTATTGTAAACACTGCGGCGGTCAAGACACAGTCAGCCGGTGACTTAAAGAAGGTCACTTGCTAATGACTTCTATAAGTTTTGCAAGGGGAATATGAACCCTACGGTATTAGGCTGACTGGTGTCGAACCTGGATCTCTGGGGAAAATGAGAACAGACTAGAGATGCCAGAAAGAAACGAACCCAAGATTTTTGAGGGAGTTTAAGCCATAAAACCCCTAGAGAAAAGATCTGGTAAATCACTATTGTGATATAAACAAGTTCTGGCATTATTTGATAACATAATGTAGAAAATATTAGCAGAATACGGCAGTATTGGGCTGTAAGATGCATACAATTCTGGACTTAGCGCAGAACGTGGGAACACTTGACAGGTTGCAAATGAGGCTGGAATATAGGCGTGGTTTCGTGGCGCCCTGCCAGTCACTGGGATCTATTTACGCTGTCTGAGAGAAGGCAGGACAGTAATATATGGTCAAGTGAATCCCCTACACATAAGAGGAAGCCCAATGGGGTGGGAATATGCCAGAATAATTTAATGATTACTCGTGATTTGGAGTAACTCAGAGACATGAGGATTGCACCTACGTGAATGAATTTCAAGGAGGCTAATTATCAAGCCGTCAAACTTCGAAATCGAGGCAGATTTAACGTAAAGCGCAAGGACAATGGAGGACTGAGTCCAGCGCAATACTATGACCATGTCGTGGGGGAAGAACCACTGACGCGGCGTGAGGACGCGCTGGCAAAGGCAATTGATATTAATTAATTGACCGATCGTTCCTCGTGCGCACAGGCAGATATGTAATCAGCAAGGCAAGATGGACCAGGAAAACGTCATTTCGAGACCAGAGAAGAACGGAGAGAGGAGATGAAGCTCCAAGGAAATTTTAGACCTACTTTTCGGCTCTAAACAGATATAAGGTCAGTGGAGCAGACAGTCGAGGTCAGTCGAACCATAGTCTTGTGCGAAGCGAACGTAGCCCGAGCCCAGGAGGGGACGCTGACGGACTTTAACATTTTGAGTGCATCAACATGTTAACCATGCAGTGTAACGTACTAGTGAGAACAATTAGTAAGGACAGTCGTGCCATACTTTTATAGTCGGCAGTACAAGTCATTAATATTGAGTACGCAGTAAATGTACCGTGTGGTGTACAAGTTAAGACAATGTCATATTAGGTCAATCGTACCTCATGACGAGGAGATATTATGTGGCATCATAATAGTGTACGTGGAACTGTCCAAGGCTTTGTTATAAGCAGATCTTTCAAGGAGAATGTAAGTCAGTCGAAGGACAATTGGAAGTGGTAATTGTTCAAGTACAATGTACAATGGACGAGAGCAGTATATAAGCTATTCGTTAGACATAATAATAGGATGTTGAACTGCGCAGGTATAAACTTAGTTATACGGGTGATGCATTTTCGCAGGGATACCACTTTAATTAATTTTCAGGACGATATGGAAGCATATCTATGCTATATCGGGAAATTATCTAAGGATAGGAATTGATATACATTGAGGACCGCTAGGAATCGTTAGGCAGTGTATCGAGACTTTCGAACGAGATACGGGGATATTCGTGGAGGAAGGATCTTCAACGCCCGCATTTCTGAAATTCTGCAAAGAAGGGTCAACCAGTAAGAAATATACATAGTGATCGTGTGATTTTTAGTGATGGTTATTTAATTATGTGTAAATTACCAGTGTAATAGGTAATATAACGTGTTTTGTGGAAAAGGAAGCGATAGCTTCAACGTGAAGAAGCAAAGTGCAGTGTGTTTTTAATGGAAAAATTATGTAAAATGTGTGTGGAAAGTGTAATAATGCCTTGCTAATTTGCAAATGATGGCGGGCATTAACGGAAAGAATGTGTGGTCGGAGCCGCCGGATTAGCCAATGTATGTACCCAAAACCATGATTTTGTAGTGAATGTGGAGTCCACTGTATGTTGAGTAATTTCAAAAATTTTAGAATATGCCAATGAGAGTCAGGTTTGGGAGGTAGAACCTTCAGATATTAATGTTGTGATGATTTTAGTCAAGTTGAGATGTCTTTATACATCATTATGTGGATAAATCGTTACCACTAACGCACAAATGGCAATTGAGTTAAATAGAAAGTTAACGTAACGAGCACGGATGTTCGGTTATTGATTATATAAATACGGTTACGTTGTGTCGGAGTAGGGAAAATTCATGTCAGTAATAATAATAATAAGAATAAATACACATCAGGGAAAAATGTTTGTAAGCAAAATATATGCTAATTTGAATAACTGTGTATCCAAGCAGTAGTATTACAAGTGATGGGCCAAGCAAAGGAATGTAATATCAGAGTATCTTATGATAATGGAAAGAAATATGCAAGGAGATAGAAAATGGAAGGGTTTAATAGTGAATTGAATCGCAGCTTGATGAATAAGCTTATAAGAGCAATTGGTACAGTTTATGTTATTAATTAAAGGACGGGATCGTCTCACAATGGTCATGGGAGCCAGGTAGTCTAATCGACGTGTGAAATCTCGTATAGTCAAGGGCATACAGAGAGATATTATTGCAATCGAGCGTATTTAGTGAGGAGACCCTAGCTCTGAGTATTGCTATGAAACGTACCGGGTTCGAATCCAGTGGTGCATGGGAGGATAACATGGACGCCTCAGCATGACACCTGATATCGACCGAGAACTAGCTATTGTGTGAATAAATTCAGCTCCTGGGAGTGAATTTGGACGGCAGGAAGTTGCCTTGACCGTGGCTTTGACAAAAAGATGCCGGCTATTCCAAATCGACATGTGTTTGATGAATCTCGTTTCCTTCATGTAAATGTAAATGGACCTGTTGATACCAGCTATTAATGTCCTAGTGATAGGAATAAATGCTTAAACAATTCCATATTCCATCTTGCATTCAGTATGAGTTAGATCATATGTATTGTGTGGGTCACTGAGACGGCACTATTGTATTTGAAGCCACGTGCTAATGCTTGGAAAGGGAAAGGGACGTCCCAGGCTTGGAGGATAATGTTTAAAGTGGAAAAACTATGAAACCCTGTTGTTGTAAAAGAATCATTGTAATAGGGTATAATGAATTTGTGTGGTTTGAGACACATTTATAATTAAGGATCATTCTGATAACTTAATATTTGGCAAACTTATGAGATGTTAAAAGTTGCATTTTATACTGACATTGTCACCTATTTCCGAGGGTGGATACCAGATGTCACACGCTACGCCCACGCATGGGTAGCATAAAATCCCACCCGACACAGCGGTAACGGAATCATTATGAAAGTACACTCATTACGGCATACAGTGGACCTACAAAAAGGGTAGAATTACAAGTAACAGTGGAGTTGCAAGTAAATCTGATGTGCAACTCATAAATTGGTTAATGCATGGTAGAGCATTTTGGTGGGAAGAGAAATACAGAACATAATTGTAAGCATAGTGTAAAGTAAAATGTGTTGATAATAAGTAACTAGATTGTTAAATTAAAATGGTCACAATAAGTGACGTAAGATTGTAAGAACAATTGTGTGTGTATTTTACCAGTGCATCAGCGCACTTGAGAGTGAATTTCATGTTAATCTCATGGTAAATAATTCTATAATCATTTGGATTTGCGAGGATAAAATGCGAATAATAGTGGATTGAAGGAATAAGTTTTGCATTGTTTTTGTGTATTATTGTTGGGATTGTGTTTTTGTCTGAGTGAAGCCATGATTTAAAGCTCAATTAAAGTATTTAGAATAGAGTTGTGTCTTATTATTTTAGAGTTGATACCTTTTAGTCTCAGATCTAATATATGTAACTGCTCAGTGGGTGAATGGTACACGCCTGAGAACTGATGCTAGCTGGAGGCAGAAGCATGTTATCCATGGAAATTATTCACATGGGTACATGGGAAGTGGTGCCCTGTACACTGATTTGAGCTGAAGGTACAACTTATGTCGGTCAAGATCTGATCTAAACAACTCTATTAACGTAATGAATAAAACGAAGTAGGGGAAGGACCGCACCTAACCTTAGCTATGTTTCGATAAAACCAAACATAAATTTTGATAAACACCATATACTTATGATGGTCCAGGTAACATGGGGCGGTATTATTCGATCATGGAATCGCCTGATTAGTGCAATATGTATATATTGGCATTGCACAGCCGACTTATGGTAATCTCTCTACAATTTATCATGTCGCTGATAAGTTGGGCCAGTTGAAAATACAGGTCACCCTAGGCGCTTGACTCTTGTATTTATCATGGCACCCAAGGTTGTGGAGCTTATGGGATTTAGGGAAACCCCATAGATTTTATATGGTATTTCAAGGGGAAAACCATAATAATTATTTTTATGCCTCAAACTGTGTTTGAGCGATTTTTGAGTTTAGTAGGCTTTTGAAGTAACGCAGAGTCTCTCTATTGAGAAGAGAAGTGCCAAAGTGTACGAGCGCTACACACCCAATTCACAATTTATCCAAAATCCAAATTTTAAGTACAATCTTACAATATGTGTACAGTGTCTTGAATTTCTCTTCAAAACGAATCCATACATGTATCCGTGAAGCCTGCCTATATCTCAAAGAGAATCGTAGTACGGAATGGCTGGTACGGAGGGCATACTGCAATGTATTGCAGAGTTAAGACAGCATTTTGACGCTGTCAATGAACAAAATAAACAGGAAACCAAGGCTTTCCAGGATGAAATAAATAATCGTTTAGATGCCAATCAGGTGGCAATTAATGCAAATCAGGTTGCAATGAACAATAATCAGGTTGAATTGAGTAATCGTTTAGATGCCAATCAGGTGGCAATTAATGCAAATCAGGTTGCAATGAACAATAATCAGGTTGAATTGAATGCTAAGTCATGTCAAATGCAAGAAACAATTAAGACCGAGGTAACTGAAACCGTTGTAAGCATTATATCAGAAATGCAGGTTAAGACCGAAGAACGTTTTGAGTCGATAGAAGCGAAACTCAAAAGTAATTTACAGGCGTGTAAGCACGCGCAGGATGAAACGAACAGCAGGTTAGATACGCTGTCGAATGACATTAAGGATATTCAAATCCAAAATGAGGCGAATCTCGAACGCCAAGCGAAACAGTTTTCCGAATTTACTAGAACGGTAGATCAGAGATTAGAAGAGAACGATAGTAAATGGGATGAAAAGTTGAAAAGTTATGCTAGAGCGATTAACGATGATTTAACGAAGCAAGATCAGAACATATTAGACCAATGTCAGGAAATAGGAGAAATTAAGGCTATCGCTAATGAAAGTAAAGAGCTGGTAGGCAACGTAAAAGGTCAGGTGAGCAAAGTTCAGCAAGAACTGGACCAAATTCAAAGCGACATTGTTATAGTTAACAAAAGACAAGAGGAAAACAGAGGGGAAATCACCAAGGTCAGAAATGAAATATCAAAGGTCAATGGACATATCCAAGAGGAAATCAAAGGGCTTAGAGAAGAACTCGAAGTGAGAGAAGGCCAAAAGACAGAGGCAAGCGACAAGACCCTTGCTCAAATAAAGGAAGACGTAGAAGATGAAATCTCCCATATCAAACAAAGCCTGAAGGAAGATAAGAAGAAAATATTTCAAGTGGCAGAAGAAAACTGGGATAGGCTAAGCAGAATAGAACAAGTAGTACTCGCTCGATTGGAAAGAGCAGAGATGCGCCACAATCAAATGGAGACTAGGATAATAGTACAGGAGGAAACCCTAATGAAAGATCCTAAGCCAAGTGAAGGCAGCGTGGAAGATATGAGGGAAAACAAGTGGGTAGAATTAGAAACCCAACCTATAATAAGGAATGCTACAGGGCCAGGCGAAAGTGCATATATGACGCCAGGTGCAACGATTGCAGCTTCTACGCCGCATGAAAATGCTATTCACAACCAAATCGTAACTGTAATTAGAGCAAGCGAGGAAAAACCAAGAAAGTTCTCAGGTAGCCATTGTAATATGACACCGAAGTATTGGTTGAATGAGGTGTTCGAATATCTGAATGCTGTGCGCGGATACCACAAGAGCGCAGGCTACGAGCCATAGAGAAATTGACGGAGGGAAAATGTGCGTTATGGTTTCGCAGTTTCCGTTATACCTTCGATATTGTCGAAGAGTTCCGGGAAGCGTTTCTGAAGCGATGCTGGGATCCGAGTACTCAACAGAATTTACGACTGGATTTGTATTCGAAAAAGTACAGTACCAACAATCCAACAAAATATGCTGAATTCTTCGTATCTCAGGTGTGTAAATTCAAGGAACTAGATCAAGCACCTAGCGAGTTAGAGCTATGCATTGCTATTGCCAAACAACTTCCTTATGAAATTCAAAGGCTGCTGATTTCGGCAAGTGCAAAAACGGCAATGGAAATGGAGGCAGTTCTTAGGCAACTGGACCTCACAACTTCCAATACTATGCGTCAGAATCGAACCGTTGAACAGGTACACGTGACCAACACGCAGACTGACCAGTACAAAGCTCCGAAAAATAATAAAGCTACTAGCACCGAAACGATAAATTCTAACGGACATCAGTGGGAACATGAACCCAGAAGATGGCAACCGAAATATAAAGGAAACGCCGGTAGAGGAAGAGGAGGCTGAAATTCTTGGAATCAACAGAATACAAGGGGTATACCATACCAAAATAATGGGGGAAACAATGGCCAAGAAGGCAACAATCGAAATTGGAGACCCCAGGAAAGAAGGCGTAACTTTGATGACGAGGTAGAGGAACGTTATCACACTTCACTGCAATACCTCGATGAAAGGGGAGAAGAATCCAAGAAACAGCAAGTCCGCTGGGAGACGGCTATTCAAAATAGGACGTCACCAGACAGATATGAAGACGGGGCCAAAAGTTTGGAATTACAGCGCAGTGAACAGGAGAGAAGACACTCTAATGGGACTGGCACTGTAGAGAAAAAAACATCAAAATTAGAAGATTTTGAGAATGATGGATGGAATGCAGTCAACATCATTAATTGGATAGCTAAACCTGAAGAATTAATCGAGGATACAGGAGGATCACAGGTCAAAAGAGAATTGCCCATTATTATAGTAAGAGTGGCAGGGTTGAATATAAGAAGTCTTTTGGACTCAGGTTCAACGGTATGTCTCATGGCACAAGCTTTGTATAATGAGATAGCGCATAGAGAAAATGTTTTGAAAATACCTATCTCAAGTGTCAAGATAAAGGGTGTCATTCCTGACAAGACGATGATATGCAAATATCAGGTATTCCTAGACTTACAGATAGGAGGCTCTATATTCTCAGAGTTTTCTACTCGTAAGCAAACTGCCTTTTAATCTCATTATTGGGGCAGAGTTTATAAGGGAATACAGAGTGGTAAAAGACTTATCACAGGACAGAGTCATGTTCCGTGTGAACGAGGAAGCCGAAGGCTTAGAGGTCTCACTCAAACCGAATGAACCCGGGACAGATGAACAAGTATGGCATACATACAAAGACATGACTGAGGAGGAAGTATTAGCTATTGAGCATTTAGAAGACGAACTGCAAACACTAGCCGCAGACATGGAGAAGGATCTGGAACCCGAACTGGAAGACTATATTTTGGAAAAACTAGAAGAAGCGAAAATTGGTCCAAGAGATAAAGAAAATTTAAAGAAATTGTTATTGGAACAGAAGGAAGTCTGACTCGAGACCTGGTCGTATAAAGAACTTCACTTATGCATTCCAAGTTAACGACTGAACACCATTTAGGCAGAAACCCTACCCAATAGCCGAAAAGCACTATGCTAAAGTCAAAGAAGCAATTCAGGAGATGTTGGAGGCCGGTGTTATTGAGAAGACATCTATGCCTTACGTAAGTCCATTGGTGATCGTACCCAAGACAGACGGAAATGTCAGAGTATGCCTGGACTTGAGAAATTTAAATATGAGGGTGATACCAGAGTTTGACAAAGTGCCACCTATTAAGGAGATCCTCAGCAAGTTTAAAGGAAAGACCATATTTACGAATTTAGACATCACGTCGAGCTTTCGCCATATTTAATTGGAAAAGAAAACTAGTCTATTGACAGGATTTAAGTTTGATCAACATACATACTCATTTTTAAGGCTTCCCTTCGGTTTGAAAACAGCTGGTTCAGCTTTGATAAGAGCGTTAGACCGCAATCTATCGGAAGAAGTTAAAGAGAGTACCATCAGGTACGTAGATGACATTCTACTCACATTGGAATCTCTGGAGGAGCACATGAGAGACCTGAAGAAGTTGCTGGATAACCTTAGAGAAGCTAATTTTAAGGTTAATATAAACAAATCGCACTTCTGTCAGAGGGAAGTTAAATTCCTAGGGCATGTTATTGATGAAAATGGAGTCAGGCCAAACCCAGAGAAATTAGAGGTAATTCGTAATTTTCCTCGACCCACGAAAGTTAAGCACGTCCGACAGTATTTGGGAGTTATTGGATTCATTGCTAACCACTGCCCAAACTACACTGCAACTGTGGCACCCCTGCAAGATCTATTGAAGAAAGGCGGCAGGTGGAATTGGACGGAGCATTGTCAAGAAGCATTCGTGAGGTCTAAACAAATGCTTTTGGAATACGTGAAGCTGGGATACCCTGATTATACCCAGAATTTCATAATACAGACGGATGCGTCACTTGTTGGAATAGGGGCGATGCTATTCCAAGAAAATGTTGATAAGCCTGAGGAGAAAGTTTTTATTGCCTTTATAAGTAGGAGATTGAAGGCCCACGAGAAGAATTACACGATTACAGAGATAGAGTTGCTCGCAATTCTGTACGCGTTACAGTACTGGCGCAAACTCGTGTATGGGTTTCAAATCGTCCTCAGAACAGATCATAAAGCTTTAACATTTTTGTTAAAGACGGATTTGACCAGCCAGAGTTTGACAAGATGGTCCCTGTATATTCAACAGTTCAATGTGAAAATAGAATACTGTCCAGGGAAAGAGAACGTAATACCGGACATGCTAAGCCGATATCCAAGAGAAGAGGAAACTCTAGCTGTCGAGATAGAAAATCGAGATCAGAAGAACTTAGATGACTTGAAGGATTTTACCACCCTACAACGTGAAGATCCTTGGATAAAGTTGATGATTGATTACTTCGAGGGACGCTTAGCAAGGGGAACTGCAATATACAGAGAGGCAGAGGCGTTATCAACAGACTACTTGTGGTACAATCAGATGCTACACAAGTGGAGTGACGTAGAGCATACCCGCCAAAGAATTGTTATTCCTGCATCTCTACAGAGGAGATTGGTATGGCTGGTACACAGATCGTTCGGTCACCCTGGTATAGACAAGGTAACTGCTCTACTGAAAGCAGCATTCATTTGGCCGAAGTTAAGAGAAACTGTCAGAAATACTCTTAGGATATGCGATTTGTGCCAAAGGGTAAAGCCAAATCCCTTTTTAATGAGACAACGACCCATTCCGTTGTTACCAGAGAAGCCACGGCAGCTAATGAGTGTAAACAACTTTGGACCACTGCCTAGGGCACGTAGAGGCAATAGACATATTTTTGTAGCCATGGATGTATTTTCAAAAATGGTGGTATTATGCCCCATAATACCATAAGCTCGAAGCAGGTACTAAAGAGATTGAAAGAGAGGGTTATTCCGATACTTGGGAAACCGGATAACTTACTCTCAGATCACGGGAGCTGCTTTACTAGCGCAGAATTTCGTCGGGAATTGGCAAATCTAGGAATTAGGCAGATTCTATCTACCATTCGCCATCCTGAGGCTAGCCCTCTTGAACGCGTTATGAGAGAGATCCAGAAATATATGAAAATCTATTGTTCTGAAGAGAATTGGAGATGGATTGACGTCTTGGAAATCATAGAGTACTGCATCAATAATACTGTGCACGAAGCGACAGGTCAAGTGCCAGTGACTCTACATCTGGATCAAAGACCGGAGAGGCCATGGACTGGTATCATTCCATTACCTGTAGACGCGCAGCCAGGACGAGAATTGAGGATCCAGCGAACCTTCAAATATCTCCAAGCACAGACTGAAAGACGCCCGAGAAGAAACCGTCCGAAGCGATATCACAGACCACTACTCATTGGGGAAAAAGTTTTGGTTAGGAGACCAGCCAGGTCAGATCCAAAAGCAAGGAAATACAAAAAGTTCAATTTTGGATATCACGGCCCGTTCGAAATTATAAGAGACCTACAGAATAATGCATATAGATTAAGGCATTTAGAAACGGGAAACGAGGTCGTTATGAACGCTGCCAACCTAAAAATGTATCATTCACCAGAAGAATTCGACGAACGAGAGGAAGTTGTAGCAGCGCACACCCAAGTGTATGTGGACAGCAAAGACAGGCAAGCAGACGAGTTTGGAGGCTCACGCAGCGAGACGGAAGGAAACCCAATTAGCTCGCCTATGAAGGAAGAAGAGAGACAGAGTGCAAGTGTCTACTACAGCTATACAAAGAAATGGTCGGTTTAGCAGGGTACGTTGAAGCCTTGAATAAAGCCCTCCGCGAGGACAATGCACGTCTGAGTGCCAACCTAAGAGTGGAAGGGGGAGGCAGACAAAACCACTCGCAGGCAGACGAGTTGAACGACCGCTTATTGTAAACACTGCGGCGGTCAAGACACAGTCAGCCGGTGACTTAAAGAAGGTCACTTGCTAATGATTTCTATAAGTTTTGCAAGGGGAATATGAACCCTACGGTATTAGGCTGACTGGTGTCGAACCTGGATCTCTGGGGAAAATGAGAACAGACTAGAGATGCCAGCAAGAAACGAACCCAAGATCTTTTGAGGGAGTTTAAGCCATAAAAACCCCTAGAGAAAATATCTGGTAAATCACTGTTGTGATATAAAGAAGTTCTGATATTATTTGATAACATAATGTAGAAAATATTAGCAGAATACGGCAGTATTGGGCTGTAAGATGCATACAATTCTGGACTGAGCGCAGAAAGTGGGAACTCTTGACAGGTTGCAAATGAGGCTGGAATATAGGCGTGGTTTCGTGGCGCCCTGCCAGTCACTTGGATCTATTTACGCTGTCTGAGAGAAGGGAGGACAGTAATATATGGTCAAGTGAATCCCCTACACATAAGAGGAAGCCCAATGGGGTGGGAATATGCCAGAATAATTTAATGATTACTCGTGATTGGAGTAACTCAGAGACATGAGGATTGCACCTACGTGAATGAATTTCAAGGAGGCTAATTATCAAGCCGTCAAACTTCGAAATCAAGGCAGATTTAACGTAACGCGCAAGGACAATGGAGGACTGAGTCCAGCGCAATACTATGACCATGTCGTGGGGGAAGAACCACTGACGCGGCGTAAGGACGCGCTGGCAAAGGCAATTGCTATTAATTAATTGACCGATCGATCCTCGTGCGCACAGGCAGATATGTAATCAGCAAGGCAAGATGGACCAGGAAAACGTCATTTCGAGACCAGAGAAGCACGGAGAGAGGAGATGAAGCTCCAAGGAAATTTTAGACCTACTTTTCGGCTCCAAACAGATATAAGGTCAGTGGAGCAGACAGTCGAGGTCAGTCGAACCATAGTCTAGTGCGAAGCGCACGTAGCCCGAGCCCAGGAGGGGACGCTGACAGACTTTAACATTTTGGGTGCATCAACATGTTAACCATGCAGTGTAACGCACTAGTGAGAACAATTAGTAACGACAGTCGTGCCATACTTTTATAGTCGGCAGTACAAGTCATTAATATTGAGTACGCAGTAAATGTACCGTGTGGTGTACAAGTTAAGACAATGTCATATTAGGTCAATAGTACCTCATGACGAGGAGATATTATGTGGCATCATAATAGTTTACGTGGAACTGTCCAAGGCTTTGTTATAAGCAGATCATTCAAGGAGACTGTAAGTCAGTCGAAGGACAATTGAAAGTGGTAATTGTACAAGTACAATGTACAATGGACGAGCGCAGTACATAAGCTATTTGTTAGACATAATAATAGGATGTCGAACTGCGCAGGTATAAACTTTGTTATACGGGTGATGCATTTTCGCAGGGATACCACTTTAATTAATGTTCAGGACGATATGGATGCATATCTATGCTATATCGGGAAATTATCTAAGGATAGGAATTGATATACATTGGGGACCGCTAGGAATCGTCAGGCAGTGTATCGAGACTTTCGAGCGAGATACGGGGGTATTCGTGGAGGAAGGATCTTCAACGCCTGCATTTTTGAAATTCTGCAAAGAAGGATCAACCAGTAAGAAATGTACATAGTGATCGTGTGATTTTTAGTGATGGTTATTTAATTATGTGTAAATTACCAGTGTAATAGGTAATATAACGTGTTTTGTGGAAAAGGAAGCGATAGCTTCGGCATGAAGAAGCAAAGTGCAGTGTGTTTTTTAATGGAAAAATTATGTAAAATGTGTGTGGAAAGTGTAATAATGCCTTGCTAATTTGCAAATGATGGCGGGCATTAACGGAAAGAATGTGTGGTCGGAGCCGCCAGGTTAGCCAATGTAAGTACCCAAAACCATGATTTTGTAGTGAATGTGGAGTCCACTGTATGTTGAGTAATTTCAAAAATTGTAGAATATGCCAATGAGAGTCAAATTTGGGAGGTAGAACCTTCAGATATTAATGTTGTGTTGATTTTAGTCAAGTTGAGATGTCTTTACACATCATTGTGTGGATAAATCGTTACCACTAACGTAGAAATGGCAATTGAGTTAAATAGAAAGTTAACGTAACGAACACGGATGTTCGGTTATTGATTATATAAATACGGTTACGTTGTGTCGGAGTAGGGAAAATTCATGTCAGTAATAATAATAAGAAGAATAAATACACATCAGGGAAAAATGTTTGTAAGCAAAATATATGCTAATTTGAATAACTGTGTATCCAAGCAGTAGTATTACAAGTGATGGGACAAGCAAAGAAATGTAATATCAGAGTATCTTATGATAATGGAAAGAAATATGCAAGGAGATAGAAAATGGAAGGGTTTAATAGTGAATTGAATCGCAGCTTGATGAATAAGCTTATAAGAGCAATTGGTACAGTTTATGTTATTAATTAAAGGACGGGATCGTCTCACAATGGTCATGGGAGCCAGGTAGTCTAATCGACGTGTGAAATCTCGTATAGCCAAGGGCATACAGAGAGATATTATTGCAATCGAGCGTATTTAGTGAGGAGTCCCTAGCTCTGAGTATTGCTATGAAACGTTCCGGGTTCGAATCCAGTGGTGCATGGGAGGATAACATGGACACCTCAGCATGACACCTGATATCGACCGAGAACTAGCTATTGTGTGAATAAATTCAGCTCCTGGGAGTGAATGTGGACGGCAGGAAGTTGCCCTGACCGTGGTCTTTGACAAAAAGATTCCGGCTATTCCAAATCCACATATGTTTGATGAATCTCGTTCCCTTCATATAAATGTAAATGGACCTGTTGAGGCCAGCTATTAATGGCCTAATGATAGGAATAAATGCTTAAACAATTCCATATTCCGTCTTGCATTCAGTATGAGTTAGATCATATGTATTGTGTGGGTCACTGAGACGGCACTATTGTATTTGGAGCCACGTGCTAATGCTTGAAAAGGGAAAGGGACGTGAAGGGAAGTAACGAGTATCTTGTTACAGCCCGGCGCGGAGCCCATTGTATTCTGGAAGGGTCGGGGGAGGGGAAGAGACCATTCCCTACCCAGGCTTGGAGGATAATGTTTAAAGTGGAAAAACTATGAAACCCTGTTGTTGTAAAAGAATCATTGTAATAGGGTATAATGAATTTGTGTGGTTTGAGATACATTTATAATTAAGGATCATTCTGATAACTTAATATTTGGCAAACTTATGAGATGTTAAAAGTTGCAATTTTATACTGACAGTGTCACCTATTTCCGAGGGTGGATACCAGATGTCACACGCTACGCCCACGCAAGAGTAGCATAAAATCCCACCCGACACAGCGGTAACGGAATCATTATGAAAGTACACTCATTACGGCATACAGTGGACCTACAAAAAGGGTAGAATTACAAGTAACAGTGGAGTTGCAAGTAAATCTGATGTGCAACTTATAAATTGGTTAATGCATGGTAGAGCATTTTGGTGGGAAGAGAAATACAGAACATAATTGTAAGCATAGTGTAAAGTAAAATGTGTTGATAATAAGTAACTAGATTGTTAAATTAAAATGGTCACAATAAGTGACGTAAGATTGTAAGAACAATTGTGTGTGTATTTTACCAGTGCATCAGCGCACTTGAGAGTGAATTTCATGTTAATCTCATGGTAAATAATTCTATAATCATTTGGATTTGCGAGGATAAAATGCGAATAATAGTGGATTGAAGGAATAAGTTTTGCATTGTTTTTGTGTATTATTGTTGGGATTGTGTTTTTGTCTGAGTGAAGCCATGATTTAAAGCTCAATTAAAGTATTTAGAATAGAGTTGTGTCTTATTATTGTAGGGTTGATACCTTTTAGTCTCAAATCAAAAATATGCAGCTGCTCAGTGGGTGAACGGTACACGCCTGAGGACTGATGCTAGCTGGAGGCAGAAGCATGTTTTCCATGGAAATTATTCACATGGGTACAATAGTTAATAGTCCAGTCAGTGATTTTAACCCAACATGCCGAGACGTAAAACGGATATAGATCATAGTTCATTGACATCGTAAAGAAGCGCTTATCACGTAATGCATTCACAACTGTTCCCAGGCGAAGCCGGGCCGGGTTGCTAGTTTATCTATAAACATGTGTTGTTCATTTCTTCGGCCCGCCGAGATTAGTTTGTATTGCATCTGGCCCTTCTCCTAAAAAGTTTGCCCTTGTCTGCTTTATACAGTGAAAGTGTCTTAGCGTGGCAACTGTAGTCATTGTAACAGCTCTATGGTGTACGTTACCAATTTTAACATGTTATGTAATGCAAGATGGCTTTTGCACAAATATCAGCACTATTGTTGTATCTTATACAGGGTGTTTCAGGAGGAAGAGTAAATATTTATTTCTAATATAATATTTTAGGAGGTGGTAGTGTAGATGATCTGCAATAAAAAATTCCATATAACATGTTTCCCATTTGCATTGCGTACAGAGATACAGCTGGTAGTATTTAACCCAAACAAATGTAAAGCCAAGGCAAATTTTCTTAAGTTCCACCACCAATGCATTTTGCACTTCTCTTGATAACACCCCGTGTAGCTCTTCGGAGAGCGTCTTGGCGTTCTTTGACGAGGGCTGCACTATGCATAATCCGAACGACCAACTCAGCTCGTGTTAATTTTTTCCTTTTAGACTTCGCTTTTCAAACATCCCCACAAGCAAAAATCCAGAGGGGTAAGGTCCGGGGACCTTGGTGGCCATGAAACGTGCCCATATCTCCCGATCCATCTTCCGAGGAATGTTAGGTTTAGATGTTGTATCACTAAACGACTAGAATGTGCAGGAACCCCGTCATGCTGGAAGACATACGCATTCTTGTAGTCAGAGGAATCTCTTCCAATAATGCTGGAAGTTCATTTTCAAGAAAGCGTGGATAATGGGGTCCTATTAGACGATGCTGTAACACAACAGACCCAATCAACTGATTGTCAATCAACCCACACCACACATTTACAGAGAAGCATACCAACGTCTGTATCTCGATACGCAATAAAAATGGGACACATGTTATATGGATTTTTTTATTGTAATTCATCTATACTACTACCTCCTAAAATATTTACTATTCCTCCTGAAACACCCTGTATAGTATTCCTTGTTTACTAATTTTCGTTGTAATCCTTGTAATTTCAATCTGGGTAATTGATTTTAACGTTTGAGTATTACGCCCACCCTCCAACTTGAATAAAAGGCGTAGTTCTTTTGCAGTTTCCAGAGAAAGCCTCAAATTACGTGTGTTAACCTACTTGCAATGTTTCATCATTACAGCTCTAAAAGGTTGCGGGTCAACAATGTTAATAACATTTCCCTGATGGTAGGCCACAAGCTATGTTCTAAGTGATGGTCTTATGACTAATGATAAGTTACTCCTCTCTTACCAAGTTTCATATTAATAGCGCAATTACATCCTGATCTTAATGTCTTATGTGTACACACATCTTGAAAATTTGCAGTTGCTGATCTCTTGTCTTCGGCATACAAGCTATTTATATAGGCCTATCTTATTGCTGAGTTTGATATTGTAGCTCTAATAGACAACAGGCTGTTGTTGTTGTTGTTGTTGTTGTTCGAGTCTTCAGTCATTTGACTGGTTTGATACAGCGCTCCATGCCTCCCTGTCCTGAGCTAATCGTTTCATCTCTACATAGCTACCACACCCTACATCTGAGGCAATCTGTTTAACATATTCTAACCTTGGTCTACCCCTACAGTTCTTGCCCTCGACCCTTCCTTCCATAACTAAGCTAGCAATTCCTGGGTGTCTTAGTATGTATCCTAGCGACCTATCTCTTCTCTTCATTAGCAGTCGCCAGAAACATCTCTCATCTCCCACTAGTCTTAATACCTCTTCGTTTGTAACCCTATCTACCCATCTGATCTTCATCATTCTCCTGTAACACCACATTTCAAATTCTTCAATTCTCCTCTTTTCTGCAGCACCAATAGTCCAAGTTTCACTTCCATAAATTGCCACGCTCCAGACAAAGGCTTTCAAAAATGACTTCCTAATACCTAAATCTATATCCGATGTCAACAGATTCCTTTTCTGTAGAAATGCTTTCCTTCTCTGAGCTAACCTACTTTTTATATCCTCTTTGCCTCGTCCATCACTGGTTATTTTGCTTTCTAAGTAACAGAAGTCTCCTACTTCCTTTAGTTTTTCACCTGCCAATTTGATGTCCATAGAGGTTTCTGATTTATTTCGGCTGCATTCCAGTATTTTTGTTTTACATTTATTAATTTTCATCATGAATTATTTCCTCAAGACGGAGTCCATACCATTCAAAAACTCATTCAAATCCTCAGGCGAGTCGGCCAAGATGATATGTCATCGGCAAATCTTAGAATTGAAATTATTTTCCCTTGAATCTTCACTCCCACTTTAAACTTTTCTCCAATTTCCTCCATTGCTTGCTCAATGTAAAGATTGAAAAGTATGGGTGATAAGTTGCAGCCTTGCCTTACACCTTTCTGAATACCAGCTTCTCTCTCATGTCCTTCAGCTCGAATGACTGCTGTCTGGTTTCTGTATAGATTGTAGACAACGGGTTATCGACTAATGCGAACGCTGTCGAATAATCAATCCCCACAGACTAATATTAAGAAGGAAATTGGAAAAACAAGTTGTGTGGTTTTCAGTGGCCGTGAGAGCAGGTATCATGATGTTATGGCGTCTCTCTCAGATTAGTAGAAAATCTTAACCTCTCCAAATCCCTCTTCTTCAGAGTTACACGTCCGCACTATGTAATACTTGTGGTCACATTGTCCTTATGCAAGGTTTCGACACTGATGTGTAACTATCTAACAGTCTTTTACTTCTTCACGCAAAACTTTATCTCCCGCAGAGATTTTGGTTGGTTCCTCAGTTTAGGGGCTGCGACAACGCTGTCATGTAGCCCCGTGTACTTTGGGCGTGTGTAGAATCTTTCTGATAAACGGTGTTAATTGGGATGGCTGTATTAGTCTGTAATTCAGGTAAGACTGCAGACGGTCAATTACAAGTAGTAGTTCCTAATTTTGCAACCAATTACTACCGTCAACGACACCTAGCAGTGAACTTGGCTACTAGATGCCACCGCAACCAGCGTTGGAACTTCCCCTCCGAAGGAAAGCATACTGAGGTATTTTTAGCGCTCTTAGAAAATCCGACGATTTCAGCCGGCTTTGAACCCGCGACCTGGGGCATAGAAGTTCAGCATGCTACAAGTTACGTCACTGAAGCCGCTTCCCACAGTCAGATGGAAAACTGAATGTGATCTCGTGCAATGGCGTTGTTATGGCAACCCCTTGGCGTAATGGTCATATCAAAAATTCTTTCAGACGAACGTTTTAGGTAATTATTAGGGGAATATTGTCCATTTTGTACGGTTTTGATAGTGTGCCTATTAAGAGAGATATGATAAATGTTTCCCTAAAAGAAAAGAAAAAACACCTTTTCCCACCCCTTTGGTCAATGGTTGGTGCTATCAAAAAACTTTTCAAACATAAATTTTTGGGCCTTATCCGACACATAGTAAGAACTTTGAATGGATTCGATATTTCACATATTAAGAGAGTTATAGCGATATATCACTTTTCCGAAAAAGCCCCCCCCCCCCCCCCCCCCAATTTTCACCTCTTTCGACCGATTCTGCCCATTAACAAACTTGACCGAGATATTATAAGGATACATATTATGTAAAAAATTCAAATTGATTGGTGCAAAATTGCGGTAGTTATCGTGTCCACAAGAAAGTGATATACAGGGTTATTACAAATGATTGAAGCGATTTCACAGCTCTACAATAACTTTATTATTTGAGATATTTTAACAATGCTTTGCACACACATACAAAAACTCAAAAAGTTTTTTTAGGCATTCACAAATGTTCGATATGTGCCCCTTTAGTGATTCGGCAGACATCAAGCCGATAATCAAGTTCCTCCCACACTCGGCGCAGCATGTCCCCATCAATGAGTTCGAAAGCATCGTTGATGCGAGCTCGCAGTTCTGGCACGTTTCTTGGTAGAGGAGGTTTAAACACTGAATCTTTCACATAACCCCACAGAAAGAAATCGCATGGGGTTAAGTCGGGAGAGCGTGGAGGCCATGACATGAATTGCTGATCATGATCTCCACCACGACCGATCCATCGGTTTTCCAATCTCCTGTTTAAAAAACGCCAAACATCATGATGGAAGTGCGGTGGAGCACCATCCTGTTGAAAGATGAAGTCGGCACTGTCGGTCTCCAGTTGTGGCATGAGCCAATTTTCCAGCATGTCCAGTACACGTGTCCTGTAACGTTTTTTTCGCAGAAGAAAAAGGGTCCGTAAACTTTAAACCGTGAGATTGCACAAAACACGTTAACTTACGCATCCTCTTCCATGAGCTGTAGCAACCGCGCCGAAAATTCAAATCGTTTGACTTTGTCATTGGGTGTCAGGGCTTGTAGCAATTGTAAACGGTAAGGCTTCTGCTTTAGCCTTTTCCGTAAGATTTTCCAAACCGTCGGCTGTGGTACGTTTAGCTCCCTGCTTGCTTTATTCGTCGACTTCCGCGGGCTACGCGTGAAACTTGCCCGCACGCGGTCAACCGTTTCTTCGCTCACTGCAGGCCGACCCGTTGATATCCCCTTACAGAGGCATCCAGAAGCTTTAAACTGCGCATACCATCGCCGAATGGAGTTAGCAGTTGGTGGATCTTTGTTGAACTTCGTCCTGAAGTGTCGTTGCACTGTTATGACTGACTGATGTGAGTGCATTTCAAGCACGACAAACGCTTTCTCGGCTCCTGTCGCCATTTTGTCTCACTGCGCTCTCGAGCGCTCTGGCGGCAGAAACCTGAAGTGCGGCTTAAGCCAAACAAAACTTTATGAGTTTTTCTACATGTATGTATACATACATATATACATAAATTATATATAAACTTTTGAACTGACGGTGGTTTTGGGGTCTGAAACGCGAAGATATGTCGAAATTTTCCGGAAGTCGAAACATGGTACCCATTGCAATAGTTAGCTTTCTAATGAAATCTACCTAATTAGATCCAAAATGTCACATAGGTTTCGGTGCCCTAAAGACTAAAAATTAAATAATTATACATAAAATGCAAAAATCATATAGACGACCAAGTGTATTAGCGGCTAACATTCTCGGCTTTGGCCTTGGAGGTTCGAGTTTGAATCCTGGCTCTGTCAAGGTACTTCAATTCTGGTCCGAGAGCCAGAATGTGCTACACTGCGCCTCCCGAGACAAAACTTGGAAATTGTTTTCCGTCGTTTACCACTCCTACTCGTAGCAAATACCGGGTTAGTTCCTAACTGAAGGCTACAGCAACCTCCTTTCCAATCCTCATATGAATTACAAATATACACACTACTACAGCCATCACAGTAATATGTTATCAGAAAAATTCCATACACACTGAAGTTCATGGGGCTATATGACCATGATGTCGCAAAGCCTCTAAATTATTATTAATCTTGATTGGTCACATTGGACCACTTGAGTCGTTCCACAATCACTTCTTCTTTGAAGGTAGTACTGCTTGGTTCTTGCGCTCTTTCCAGTACTTTTTCATTCTTTCAGATCGGGATTTTCTCAACTCATCTGAAATCTCCATAGGCTATGTGTCATTTCTGCAGAAAATTTGTGAGTTTTAAGAATGGTGTTAATTTTATTTTTCTCCTCGGCATCTGTTATCTTGAGTCCAACTGCTTTGAGATCTTGTTGGATTTCTTGGATCCATTTTCCTCCAGTTTTCTTTCCCTCTAAATTAATGAACAACAACAGAATCATTTAAGCTCATTTATTCTTAATACTAAGTTTCGTGATGATATCTCCAGTTGTTGTAACGTTACGCTACATGCAGTGTTAGCCAATGTATTTCTTTTTTAATTTCAATTCCCTACAATGACCCCTGTTAATAACATTTAAAAATATATATATTCAGATTGTTATGGCATTCAGGTTCCTAATGTTTTTATCGTGGTTTGGATAGAAAATGGAGTGTCATGGTCTCTTACAGAGATAGATGGTAACCTGGTGGTCATGTCTTGAGCTACTGTTGCCGTGGAGAAAATGGAGTGCCATGGTCTCTTACAGAGATAGATGGAAACCTGGTGGTCATGCTTGAGATACTGTTGCCATGGAGAAAATGAAGTGGCATGGCCTCTTAGATAGATGGAAACTTGGTGGTCTCGTCTTGAGCTACTGTTGCCATGGAAACAACCGGCCTTGCCATTCCTTCATCAGTTTATTTTCTGACTTTATTAGCCTTTGCTCAAGTGCTAAAAGGCCGAAATCTGAAGAATGAGAAAGACTATTGAAAATTCATGCAGCCAGCAGTTGCTTCTGGGTCCTGAACTATGTGTATACAAAATTTGGTTGAGATTGGTGGAATGGTGTGGATTTGTATAGAGAGCAAATCCATATACCCACATACAGACTTTCACTTTTATACATTAGATGGGCAATTTAGGATTACGAATCTCGATTGTCAGGCAGTCATCATCAGATCCTAATCACTAGGGATGATGTTTAAATTTACGTTATATAAAAATATTAATCGGTGCGGTCTTATTAAAGTTAGTATGAGTCTTGTGAATATTTATATTCAATTCACAGTACGAATCTCATTCTATAAAATTAGTTTGTTTTAAAAGGGCTTGTGAACTTCGAGCGGCTATTATGCACGTGTTTAAATTTTAAACAAACAACACAATATAGTAAAATTAGAACATGCACTTGAATTCTAGTATGTATGAGTGTATGGATACTTATCTGCTTCACAGCAAGTTTGTTGTACAGGTGCACACTATAAACCTGCCTGCTCCTAACTGACTGGCTACTGAGTGAGTCTGCCTGAACATCCTTGCACGCGGTGTCTGTTGGCAGCAGTTGTAGCTAACCTAATTCAAAATGTGAAATTTTGGAATTTTGAATGCTAAAAACCGCAAACTCTGGTCATTATAAATCTTGGATTATTTAAACTTTTAGATATTCCTGTAGATTTTGAATTTTTCCTTCCCTTACGTGACTAGACTGGTTCATAATTCTCCCTTCCACCCAACACGACTCTGAGATAACCGTCTGTGCTCGGAACCAGCTCGAAAGCATATCGTCTTTTCTTATGTGTGAGTTACACTATCTGCAAGAATACCATCTTTCATAAATCAAACAATAAGTGTGTTTGTACTCTGTGATCAAAACTGTAGTCTATACCATATCACTGTGTGTTCGAAAAGAGAAAAGTCAATCAGTGAATATAGTAAGTATAGTAAGTTAGAAACTGAGAACAAAACATTAATCAGAGATTGTAAAATTCAACTAGGTTAACCTTAATAAATTATATTTTCTCATGTGTTATGCTTGCGAAAGGATCCCATGTGAGGTGACTTCAGCAGTCAACCACGTGGTATCTCGACACAGACAGCCACAGTATATTCATATGCATTAACCTTCGGCGTAAAAATTCGACGTGGTGTTCGACAAGGCTGTGTGCTGTCGCCAATGTTCTTCAACTTACATTCGGATGCAATCATGTCGGAAGCCTTGGATGGGTTTCATCAAGGCATTGTCATCAACGGCACAGTCATCGATAATTTCCGATATGCAGATGACACAGTCCTGATCGCCGGAAGCATTGCTGAATCGCGTGAACGCAGTTAGCAATGATTATGTCTTAAGGATAAACATTTGCAAAACAAAATTCATGGTTGTCAGCAAAGAAGTAATTGATACCACATTATCAGTTACTGACAAAGCCATCGAACGAGTTCATTCGTATAAATATCTAGGGTGCAACCTGAATGACAAATGGGACTGCCGCCATGAAATCAAAGCTCGCATTGAACAAGCCAGGGGTGTATTTATTAAAATGAAGAATCTGCTGTGTCACCGAGATCTTAGTCTGAGAACGGGACTACTTGCCCTCAAGTGTTACATAATTCCCATACTAATGTATGGACACGAGGGGTGGACACTAACCAAAACCTTGGAGAAGAAGTTGGAAGCATTTGAAAAGTGGCTGTATCGTCGCACGCTTCGTATATCGTGGACCGACTAGCTGAGAAACACCGAGGTGCTGGATCGGATGGGCAAGGAGATGGAGGTGCTCTACAACATCAAGCGACAGAACCTACAATATTTTGGCCACGTGATTCGAAATAACAAGTACCGACTCCAGCAGCTAATCATGGAGGGCAAGATTGAAGGACGGCGCAGACCAGAGAAGAGGAGGATCTCCTGGCTCAAGAATTTGCGGGAATGGTTTGAACTTGACTCACCATCTCTCTTTCGAACGGCAACCTCGAGGCAAGGGATTGCAATGATGATCGCCAATCTTCGAAGCGGAAACGGCATATAAAGAAGAAGTACGGAACCACATATATATGCTCCACTTTTTGTCCACCACGGGCAAAACCATATAGGTATGTTCTGTTCAAATATCGCGCTGCAGAGGTCAATGAAGTACACGAAAGTCCTCATAGATGGCGAGAGCTGTTTATTTCAACCATACTCGTGTGGGGATTATCCTCAGCATAACGGTAAGATTTCCTTCCTGGTAGTGACAGCTGATAATTACGTATGTTGCATGACGCAGTATTTTCGTGTCGTGGTATCTGCCGTATTTTGGCGGTTCTATGATATAATGGCATCAGAAAAACGAGTTAGAGATGTTTGAGATAGTGTCAATACTTTATTATTCATATGAAGATATCAGATTTTAGTTTTAGTGACTCTGAAATGGAAAATTCTTCCTACAGCTCATCTGAGAGCAACGACGACATAAGCGACACAGCAGGTGAGCGAGCAGATAACTGGACCGGGATCATGGACCCACAAATAGCATCTTCTTACAGAACATTGATCAAGGACCAATATTACCAACAAGTTTTGTTGTAGATACACACCCTGTGGATTTCTTTTATTTGTTTTTTGATTATGAAATAATTGAAGATAGCCTATTCTTTATGAAACTAAATTAGCCTACACGGAGACAAACAAAAAGTGTTTCAAAGTGTACCACATGCAACAAGAGTTTTGAAGAATCTGTTTCATAATGACTGCAATTGAGAGTGATATTTCTAAATGTTGTGTATAATATAGCTTTGTCATAAATCACGTATCATTCAATTTATCTTTTCTTTTTTTGAACAAAAACACTATAACAAGTATTTCTTTGTACATAAATTTCCTAACAGCGAGCAGTGAAATGCCGACTGTGCTGACCGGACTGAATACACAAGGGGGTTCGAATCCCACCGTCGACCATCCTTTAATTAGGTTTCCGTGGTTTCCAATTTCCAACCCCGGCAAATGCCAGGACGATACCATCTAACAGGCCACGATTGCTTCCTTCCAACTCCTTGTTCAGTTTCACTTATTTTCATGCATTTCATAATCTTTGAGGTCTGTGTCAGGAAGGGTATCCGGCCATACAAACCATTCACCAAGTAAATATTCATCGCATTCCAACCCCGAACCCGTAGAAACGGAATAGTAAGGAATAGACATACAGTGAGCAGCACAATATGAGATCGTAAAGTGCATTGTCCCTTGTGCCGTTCTTCAATTGACTGACAGACACTCCAAATGTTGTATTGTCTTCAAAACTCTTCAAAGATGGGTTTCCGATCGGGGAAAAGGTATGTAGATATTTTACAGCATATTTGCATGACTTTAGTAACTTTTGAACAATTTGTATGGAATTTTCGTTTTACAAAATCCTGTGCCGCCTAAAGCCATAAACTACTGCCGCCCATGAAGGGTTAATAACACCCACCTCCATACTGTTAAACACCCTAGTAACAATACATCCAACATGTACTTACCTACAGGGTCTTTATTTTTGCTTGTCAAGGACATTCTCGCTCACGCGCTCCGCCAGTGGCAGCTCAGTTCCCGGCGACCGCGCGCTCGTATGTACAACAGAATACCGTGCTTAAAGTCAGTATCATGCATTTTTAGCCTACTTTTCACATTTTGCAAAAATGAGGAAAAAGTAGACTTATGAGATCGATCCGGGAAAATATGTATCTGTCTGTCTGTCTGGCTGTGTGTGTGTGTCCCCCTATCAACTCCTAAACGGCTGCAGCAATCAAAACCAAATTTAGTATGAGTAAAGATGAGCACCGGAATATCTCACGTCCATATTTGAAAATGATGTCAGTGCTACCAACTGCTGAAAAAACGCACTAGAAATTTGAGCTCCATGTTGGATATCTTGCAAGGTATGCATGGGAGCTATTCCAAAATTGGCACACATGTAGATAATAATATTTCAGTTTAATTTCCAAGAGGCCAACTATGACAGTGTTGCCAAAATAATGTTAAGCCTTCTGATAGGCCCAATGTTTAAATGCATATAACTTCTACACTATCAATTGGATTTCAACCAAATTTTGTATGTAATATCTGTACATAAACAGATATGACTGAGCGTATTCTTAAAAGCCACCAGGGCTGCCAACTGTTAATAATTTCTCTCTCTTTTTTTTTTATCCAAATACCTATATATCAGAAAGTATGCAAGCCAGCAGCTTTAAACTATGCACACGTATATTCTGACATTTTAGATTAATTTGGAGTAACTTATATACGTCAGTTCTACCAACATGATTATAAGCCTGCTGATAGTACCAATATTTAAAAACATGTAACTTCTATACTATCAGTTGAAGTTCAACCAAATTTCGTATGTGCTATGTGTACCATAACAGATATGACTATAAGTATTGTTAAGAGCAATCAGGGCTGCCAACTCTTAATAAATGCTGTCTATATTTTTTACCCTAATATCAATATATCAGAAAGTATGCAAGCCAACAGCTCTATACTTTGCACACGTATAGCACCTGACATTCTAGATTAATTTGGAGTAATTAATACAAGGCAGTGCTGCCAACATGATTCTATGCCTGCTGATATGTCCAATTTTAAAATACATGTAACTTCTATACTAACAAACGGATTTCATCCAAAATTGGCACAACAAGATATCATAATATTTCAGATTATTTCTGACCAGCACACGCATGGTATTGTTGGCAACATGCTTTTACGCGTGCTGATAGATCCAGTGTCTAACTGCATGTAACGTCCATTGGACTTCAACCAAATTTTGTATTCTGTTCCTTAAGAGATGGAACTGAGAATATATTCAGTCACCAGGGCTGCCAACTGTAGTGCTCTATTAGGCTACATTTTACCAGGTGTATTTTGAACTAATTAGATATTTAGATATTACCAACTTAATTTCGTCATTATTCTAGATAGGTTCATATACTGTAGAATAATCATTGGCATGAAAAGTAGGCTGTATAGTTCTTCACGGAACTTCTTGTTATTCACCATGCTTACAGTACAGATGCTGAAAATATTCCCCATCCACTGTCAAACATAATCGGCATCTCCTTATGAAGTTTCCGGTTACTCCGGATAATTTAGCTTCAGTAAGGAAACAATGCCCTTTTCGTCTATTTTTATCGTTTACTGAACCTGTACGTTTGAATCTCTTAGCCAGTTGATTTATTGTCCGATTCTTATAGGAATGGGTCTCCCAGGAAATGTCATTCGAAATTTTTGCCTTGTTCTAGCGCACGTTATGAACGGAACGTATTATGCAGACCTTCGCTCGACCGTGGCCGCCGGTCCCCGGAGCGAGGTCTCCAGCCGTATTGCCCGGGTATTTCCTCGCTCTTCTGTAGACGTGTGAGCTCCGAGCTAATTGGGTGTTTCAGTCTTTCAGTGTTTTATAAAGCTACTGTGTACCGGTACTGTATATCTTATTGTGTAGTGTTTTATTGTGATTGTGTATAGTGATTTAATGCCTTATGTGAAATATTTATTACGGTACGTGAACGAGTATATCTGCACAATACGTACATAAAGTGCAGGAAATCGTGCGCTACAGCCAGACAAAAGTTTCGAATGACATTTCCAGGGAGACCCATTCCTATAAATCGGACAATAAATCAACTGCCTAAGAGATTCATACGTACAGGTTCAGTAAACAATAAAAATAGACGAAAATGTCGTTATTTCCTTACTGAAGCTAAATTAACGGGAGTAACCGGAAACTTCATAAGGAGATGCCGGTTATGTTTGGCAGCGGATGGGGAACATTTTCAGCATCTACTCTAAGCATGGTGAGTAAAAATGCATGATACTGACTTTAAGCGCCGTATCCAGTAGTACATACGCGCGCGTGGTCGCCGGGAACTGAGCTGTCACTGGCGGAGCGTGCGAGCGAGAATGTCCTTGCCAAGCAAAAATAAAGGCCCTTTATTTTAATAAAAGAATGTTTTACTGCCCAGAAAGGTTTTTTGTTGGTTAAATAATTTTTTTTGAAAAATTATTTTAACTCCTGATTTTCAAAATTGTGTGTTTTACTGTGCAATATGTATTAAAAGTTTAATTTGTGTAAAAGTAAGTCCAGGGGCGGTTCGAGCGGGGGGGTTAGAGGGGTGTCTCACCCCCCTCAGGTATTTTCCCAGTCGGCAAATACGACATCAGTCGGCAGTCGGCAAATCCTGAAGAAGTCGTAACATTTCCCAAAACAGCATTTAAAAAAGCAAAACGGGGCATGGCCATATACGATTTGGTCCTATTTCTTAATATATATATATATGTATATTATACTGACAGTCGGCATTTTTACAGACAGTCGACACAATCGGACGCAGCAATAATTTCGTGCAGCCATTTTAAAAGTTTCACTTCCAGACCTCGGTGCACCGGCTGCCACTTGCCATTTCGTTTCTGTGTATGGAAACTGAAGAAAGAATGACAGATGAGCAATATGGGACCAAGGACAAGGGATGAACTCATCGGCACGTTCCTGGGTGGGAGTAATATCCCGCGTTGGTTATGCAGAGCGACTCAGCTTCACAGCGAAGCGAGCCCAGCTTCTGTGCCATGTGGCTAGACAAAAGGTGTTGGTGAGCGCATTGATAACTTGAGGTCAAGCCAACTCATTGTGATGTTGTCGGAGGAATGTTATGATCTGCTACCGCTTGTCTCGGCGCGTCCTCACATATCCGCGCTATTATGACAAAATTGACAGGTTTATGGTTCCTAGGTTCCTCACGGGGTGGTGTGCTCACTATGATCAGTGCAGTGGTCACTGAGAATGAGCGAAAGCAGTCGTTCCTGAACCAGCAACTTTTACAGTGATTACTAGGTGCAAATACAGTAGCAGTGGGACGTGAGTTTTCGCCGGCACGGAACATTTTCACGGAGCATCGCGTACCCATGAAACGTACGTAATAATAATATAATAAATACATGCAATTTTCAGCCATGTTTATGTTTAATGGTGTTATCAAGAAAAAATGCCCGATACATCCATAAAAGTCTACCTTTGTGGGGGGGGGGGGGGGGGGGGAGTTGTTCTCTTAAACCATCATTTTTATTTAAATAAAACCTACAGAGTGTTTTAAAACCCAGTGACAAGAAAACCGGGGTGGTCTGGAGGAGGCAAATCTAAGTAACTTTGTCGATGGAACGAATATCCGGAAAAGCTCCCCTGCGACGCTCGACGTCTTCAAAGGGTTGAACTTAATGCCCATCGGGTAGCTAAGGTAAAATTAAAATCAAAATCTACCGTTGAGCCATCGCCTACCGTTGAGCCATCGTCCACCGTTGCGCCATTTACCACCGTTGAGCCATCGCCCATCGTTAGCCATCATCTACCGTTGAGCCATTGACTACCGTTGCTCATCGCTAACCATTGAACCACCAATATCCCCCAACACATCTGACGTTCGCAAGTTACGAGCAGCTGGAACTTCATCGGATGCCGGTTGTAGTGGTGACGGTCCTACACCGCGTAGTAGAGAATTTTCCTGGATTGTTTTTTTCTGGCCAAGTTAGTGAGTTTATAACGCATTTCAAAAGAGTTGAAGGTATTTGGCAACAATAAAAGAAGACGCTATTCCGAACACAAAACTTTTTATGGTAGAAATGATAAGACTGCTTATCCAGAATCCACGATAAAAGCGGTCAGTTGCTTCAACGAGCAAGAGAGGAGGAAAATAACATGCGTGCGGACGCAGTACACATTCAAGCGGGCGATTTACCTGTTAATCGCGATCCTGCAAAACGGAAAAGAATTATCACGGCAAACGAACGACTGTACCTGACTTCGCTTGGGGCCTTCCAGCCAAAACTTAGTGTATTACCAGCAAATCCAGACATACCAGAAAATAAGCAGCATCGATTTAATCCGGCCTGGTATACGGATTTTCCCATGTTGAAGTACAGCATTGAAAAAGACGCGGTGTTTTGTTTTGCCTGTGGCTTATTTCCAAACGGACGAGGAAGGGCGTCCGCAAGTGAAGAATGGTCGCACGCTGGAGTACGTCAGTGGCACAAATTTAAAAGTCGCGGAAAGAAGATAAAGGGCAAATTACAAGAACACTTCACTTCAGAAGCTCATCAAGCAGCTATGGCAGATTTGTGCCACTTCGTTAATGGAAAAGGCCACGTAGACTTTCTCCTTGATAAACATTTACGGACGATCAGAATTGAGGAAGAACAAGAAAAGAGTTCCACAAAAAAGTTATCCAGATACTTATTGACACTGCAAGAACCCGTTGTCGGCAAGGTTTGGCTTTCCGAGGTCACGAGGATGGAATTACTCAAGATAATGGAAACTTCACGCAAATTGTGAAGTTATTTTCACGGAATAGTCCGGTCATGAATAGGTGGTTGGAAGAAGTGAATACGCTGAAGCACAAGGTTACGTATATGAGCAAGGACTCTCAAAATGAATTCATCCGTCTTCTTGGAGGGAAAACTCGTGAAATAATTGCAGAAGAGATCAAGAACGCCGGTATGTTCTCCGTTATAGCAGATACTACTCCCGATATGTTACATAAAGACCTCCTCGCGTTAAATATCTGATACGCCGTCGAAAAAGATGAAGAGCTCATTAAAAATAGACGCTGTTTTAACAAAAATAAGACTGGAGAGGAGTTGGCTGAAAACATATTTTTAATTTTTAATTCAGAAGAACTTTTACTTCCACTCGATCAACTAGCGTTTCAATAGTACGACTTTGCTAGTAACATGTCTGGCATATACAACGGCACTCAAAAAAAGCTATCAGAGAAGTGCAAAATGTATGTTCCGTACGTTCCATGCCAAGCTCACAGGTTAAACATTTTCGTAGAGACAGCTTGTAATGCTAGCGCACTTATCCGAGAGTTTTTTGACACTCTTGAAGCATTGTACGTTATTTTTTCGGGTAGCACGAAACAACATTTAAGCTTGCAGAAAGAGCTGGATAAAATTGAAAATTCACTTCAATTTAAGAATTTATCAAGAACAAGGTGAACTGCGCACGCCGAATCGATGAGAGCTGTTTCTACGTCTTATGAAGTGATAGTCACAGCATTGGAAACAATGAAAACCTCATTCGATTCTGAATTTGACAGTAAAACCCGAACTTTTGCGTCTGGCTTGCACAAAAAGCTTCTACTTTGATTTTATCTGCGGCATGTACTTTACCGAAAACATCATGTTTAAAATTAAGAACGTAACCGAGCTTTTAGAAGCGGAGGAGCTGAATGTAGTAGACGCGATGCATCTGATTCAGAGCGCTTTGAAGTCTTTTGAAGATATCAACGACGACGGCAAGATGAACGCATCGTCATTTGCGAAAAGTATTCTAGTACTGTAAATGCGGAGGAAGACTTCTTAAAGCACCACAGGATCCGGTGACTTGCAAAGAAGTACGTACGATGCGAATGCTGAAACGACAGCAGAAATTTCTTTTCTTACATTCTACAGAAAGGATGTGGATGTATTTACTACAAGCGTGCAAGACAATCTCGCAAAACTAATTTCTTTGCTAGAGCCATTCCACATAATTTTCAAAATACCCGCTGATAGAAAAAAAACTCCCTCATGATGTTGTTTTCAACGAAAGATAACGTCGACGACATTTAAATTACGGAGATAGTGGAGAAGAAGTCCTTGTTGAAACATCGTAGAGTAGGGTTTTAGAAAGAATAACTAGATTTTTAATTCTTGTAATATTTAAACACTTATATTGTTCATTTATAAACTTTTCCTGCGAATCAAAATTCTGGAACTAATAAAATACATTTTAAATGAAAGCCATTAATTAAGTATATTTGTCTTGTGTGCCGTTGCCCCCCCCCCCCCCCCTCTCCCTTTCCCTCCCGTTGCTCAGTTTTTTAAACGTATAGTTGGCAATGTTAATCAGCCAGTCCGCATTTTTTAAATTCTCACCCCCCCCCTAGATGTGCAAGGTCGAACCGCCCCTGAGTAAGTCAATAGTAGGAGTCGAACCTCGATATCCCAAACCCCCAATACTCGAATTTTTGATAACCCATAATTATTATTACCCAAACAAACTTCCTATAAGGGGCAGATGACCTCGTAGTTCCATGCCTTAAAACAACAATAACTAAACTTCCTATAATTTACATGTATCTATTTTTCGATAACTTGAAGCTTAAATTATATCCCTGGCACTTGTTCTTTATCTCAAACATTTACGTATTGTTATAACAAGATTGAAAGGGTTGCTGGGCAGGTTACCACCCGTTCCGGGATTAACGTAGGCAGTTCGGGAATGAAAATGTTGGTCGCGGAGTTGGGACTAATTTAGACTAATTCCAGTTCTAATTTGAATTTTCCACCAAATACTGTAGTTGAGTCAACCGTATGAATGTTAGATACTTAGATAATACAGACTCAAAATTACAGAACAAATGCAAAATGGGGGTTTCAATGGACAGGAAGTTGTTAAAATGTATGAATGTATTTATTTATTATTTATTTAGCATATGGCTTTAGAGATACAATATGTACACAGTTTACAAACTATATATTTACATATAGATTATTTAAACAGTGTCTCTGGAGATCCATGAGGGAAATCAGTGATGCTGTCACTGTACTTTCTCTTTGGACACTTGGTGATGATATGCTGGATGGTCTGCTTAGGGTCACCACAATCACAGTTCAGTGAAGAAATAATTTTCCATTTATAATGGAAGTCTGCACAGTTGCCAGGACCAGTACGAATCCTGTTGAGAGTTGACCATGTTTTCCGAGGAAACTCAAATCCAGGTGGCAGCGATGATCCAATGCGTGGTAATGTTGATCCAGGCCTAGTATCCTGTCTTCCATGCCATTCTTTAGTTAAGTTGAAGTTGGTATTATCCAAGTCTATTGCAGTTCTTGTTGATGGATTTCGAGATCTTAGACGATTCAGGCGAACATCAGCAATGTCACAGTGTATTGGAAGTTATGGGTTATCCATTATTTCCTTGAACTCCCTGAGGAGAGCGTTTTGTGTCGAAGATCTGGTGGAGGGATGTGACTGAGGATAGGTAGACAACGTGTGGGTGTAGACCTTATTGTGCCAGTGATTAGGCACATGGTGGAGTTGAGTTGGGTATCTATGAGGTTAGTGTGAGGGTTATTCAACCGAACTGGGGCACAGTACTCTGCAGCTGAAAACACAAGCCCCAAAGCTGTACATCGAAGTGGAGTTGCCGATGAACCCCAAGTTGTGCCACATAGTTTTTGGACTATATTGTTGCGGGTTCTTACTTTGGATTGAGTATTGCGGAGGTGTTGTCTAAAGGAGAGTGTTCTATCTAATGTAACTCCTAGGTATTTAGGGAATCTATTGTCTCAATACTTGATTTCCAATGAACAACTGTAATTCTTTATTAGCCTTCTTATTGTTTAAATGGAAGCAGCATACTTCTGTTTTGTTAGTATTAAGTGTAAGTCTCCACATCTTAAAATATTGTGTCAGTTCTTTCAAGTCGTCCGTTAGGGTCATCTCTGTTTCCTCAAATGTTGCGTCTCTAGTAGCAAATGCCCAGTCATCTGCATAACCAAATTTCCTTGAAATTGTGGCAGGTATATCTGCGATATATAAGCTAAATAAGATTGGAGCAAGAACAGAACCCTGAGGAAGTCCATTATTTAGCATCTTTTGGTGCTCACATTATTCCCCATACGTACTTGGAAAAGTCTCTAACTTAGCATGTTATTCAGGAGTCGGGCAGTCGTCTCACATGGTATCACTTTCAGCAACTTGGAGAGTATGTCATCCTTCCAGACTGTGTCGTATGCTGCTGTCAGATCTATTTATTTATTTATCGTTTGATGAAAGGAGGAATATGTACAAAATATATACAAGATACACATGATCTCATGTTTGTAAAATTAGAGTTCAATTTTAAGTTGTTGAATCCAATCGATGGCTTCTTGATTAAGCTGGTGGAGCTCTTGTATTGTCCCTTTGAATGCTCTGAGAGGACATTCGAAAGCTAGGTGGTCCATAGTTTGCCGATCTTCTCCACAGTCACATTCAGGGGAGGACTTCCAGCCCCATTGATTCAGTATCACTGCACACCTGCCTTGGCCCATTCTTATCCAGTTCAGTATTCACCATTGACGTCGAGGTAAACGAAAACCTGCAGGTCGCTCCCAAGGAGTCACAATTAGATGGTGATGTGTCAGGGAAGTTTGTTCCTGCCATTGATTGTTCCAGGCATCTAGAATGTTGAAGTGATTATCCTGCAGGTTGACTGCTGTTCGCCATGATGGTTGTCTGGACTTCAGTCGCTGCGGTAAAGGTACTGCGAGCTCAGAGTGTATTGGCAGCGATGGGTTGTTTTCAATTCTCTTCCATGTGTTCAGCAATGATTGAAGTCTTCTCAGGGGTGGAGGTGGAATGTTACTTAGAACCGGAAGCCAATGTGTTTGTGGATCGCATGCATCCTGTGATGAGGCGCATTGCTTGATTGAGTTGTGTCAATAATTTTGGTGTGGGCACTGTTAAGCCAGGTAGAGCAGCAATATTCTGCAACTGAGTATGTGGATCTCAGAACTGTTGCGTTGGCATCCCAGGTCCCTGTTAGTTTCTGGAGTATGCTGTTCTGCGTTTTGATTTTAGCTGCTAGGTTCTTTATGCGAGTTTTGTACGTCATTGACCTGTCCAGAATCATCCCTAGATATTTTGGATTGCTGCAGTGTTGAAGAATCTCGCCCCCAAATGTAACTGTAGGTTTGTAGTTCGCATCTTTGTTCCGCAGGTGGAAAGTTGATACAATGGTCTTTTGAGGATTCGGTCGTAAACAATTCTGTTTTAAGTATTCGTCTAATATCTTTAGGTCTGAGGTTAATGATGCTTCAGCTCCCTGGAATCGTTTCAAAGTAATATCATCAGAGTAAATAAATTTTCTGGACTTGGTTACTGGAAGGTCGTGCGTGTACAAATTAAAAAGGAGTGGAGCCAACACTGATCCTTGGGGGAGTCCATCATTTATTTTGTGCACATTTCTTTTAGAGTTCTCTGAGAACACCTGAAAGTATCTGTTGTTCAGCATGTTGCCTATTAGGGTAGTTAGTTTCCGACATGGAATGACGCTGATGATTTTCAGCAGCAGTTTATCACGCCAAAAGGTATCATAGGCAGCAGTTAGGTCTAAGAAGACACCAATGCTTATCAGCTCCTTCTCAAATCCATTTTCGATATGAGTTGCTAATGCTAGCACCTGTTCCTCACATCCTCTTCCTGGTCTAAATCCAGCTTGCTCCACAGGTACTGGTTTATCACTTGCTTTACCTTTCTTTAAGATGGCTATGATCTTAGTTTGTTTGAATAACTTTGGCAATTGTCCACTCTGTAATATATTCGTGGAGAAGTTCGACAACCATATTCTAGCTCCGTCTCCACAATGAATGATAAATTCCATGTGGATGCCATCCAGACCTGGTGCTTTCCCTGGCTTAATGTCTTTAATTGCAGCAGTTAACTCATCCTTAGTAAAAGGTCTGGAGTATTCCAAGATATCTGAGGCATCATCTTTCGAAGTTTTCAGTTCTTTCTTTATGCATTTTGTAAAAACTTTATCCCTGCTACTTTTAGAAGTCATGACTATGTGAGAAGCAATTTTGTTTGGGTGAATAACTGGACTAATTTGTGTTATAGGTTTACCTTCCCCCAGCTTCCTGAGAAGCAACCAAACTTCAAGACTAGATTTTGTAAAGTCGAGAGATTCGACTTTAGAAATCCACTTTTGATTTCTTGCAGCATCTAGGCTATGTAAAAGTTGATCTGCCATTTCGTGCTCACCACTGTCAATATATTGTTGGTAAAGATCATCAGTTTCGTCACTCCATCCAGGAATATACTCTTTACGGAAGCCCCTAGTGATGTGTTTTTTTTTTTTTGCTGTAGACATCACAGCTCCCACAAATCTCTCGTATTGTTTTCTAGTTGGTGGTATCCTTCGTAAACATTTATCAAGGTCCTCTCTAAAGGCAGACCAGTTAGCTTTATTGAAATTCCAGCGTGGTCGTGGGGTAGATGAAACCAAAGGAATCTGGATTCCAAGCTCGTAAAGGACTGGCCGTTGTTGGCTGTGAGGAAAATCAGCGAGCACTTTTCGGATGATTGATAAGGATTTATCATCTTGGTTTCTGGACACAAAGCATAGGTCAGGACAATATTCTAGCCTCCATGCTGCAGATCTAAAAGTACCTCAATCTTTAGCATCAAAAACATGGAAAAGATCATTACTTTCTATCCAATTCATTAGCGCCATTCCGTTTTCATCGTCGCATCTATAGTTCCACTCCTGGTGATGACTGTTGAAGTCTTCTACATAGACGGCTGGGTTTGGATGCACGTCTAAAACTTGATTTGGCCACTTAACACTTGGTGGTTTATAAATATTTGAGATAACAGTATCACCTATTCTAGTAACAACTGTATGAATATCCTGGTTTATGCTAGAGATGACAAGGTAAGCATTATTATGGGGGAGCGCACGTAGGTAGCATTTCCATATGCATGGTGGTAGGTAGCTCCCAGAAGATCATATCCCGGAATCTTTCCTCTAACCTTCAACTGCTGTTCAACTGCAGCATGAGTTTCCTGTATAACTACTAAGTCAACTTCATATGAAAGTAGCAGTTTAGACAGCGCTTCACTCTTGGATCGGCTAATGCCTTCTATATTCAGTTGGCAGATACGGACAGAAGATCCCAGACTTCTAGTAGTAGTTTGGTCGTGAAAAGGGCCTTTGGATTATGTAACCATGTTCATTATTGTATGAAATAACTGGGAGAGGGAGAAAGAAAAATTAACAAGTAACTTCAATTTTTACAAATGTTTTAATAACCACTTAATTAATATCAAAATAAATCAAGGATTCATATACCAAATGGTATGGTAATATCTGGACAAATATTTTTCTCCTATAGATTACTACATACCCTGATATCCAAATTAAGGCAAACAAAGAACAAAAATTTCAATAAGTAAAAAGTGTTTTATTAAATGACAATATTTCTTAGTCTTACAAATAATACCTACTTTATTTTGTTTTCTTACATTATATACTCTAAATTCACAACTTTGCTCCACTGAGGGTTACATATTGGTCTTTTTGTAATGAGGTATAAACAATGATAGTTCAGTTTTAAAATAGTGTATGTTCTTCTCAATAAGAAATACCAAGGCGGTAGAAAATTTGTATCGAAGTAAAATGATGGATGGCTGCAAATTTCTTCTGCTCAGTGGATCCAACTTGTTCACTTTCAAACAAGATTATATCCAAATCCTAATTCTTTTAATAAATGCATTTCCATGGCTTAAAATGTTCAAAAGAAGTTAAAGGACAAAATCATCGTGATATTTTTCATAATCTCACTTTCATTCACATCTTTCAATAATACTATGCAATGGTTATTTCCTGTCTGTAAAAATCAGTAAATCGCAGCACTTTCCACAACATATCTCACTAAAGTATGTCCTTACACTTAGTTTGAAACTTGTTTTAATACTGTAAACATGTATGAGAAAAGGATGATACAGTTGATGTGTGACACTTCATCCATTATTTTCAAAAAGAAGAAAATAAAATGAGTCCGATACATGGATACACAACAGGAGGTTCACAAGTCTTTGATCTCATCAATGTAAAAAAAGAATCTCGAGTCCTTTCATTCCTAACTAGGGGTAGCACTAGAATCCACTTCATTTTCTTTCAGACTGACAGCTGTTGATTCGCCAGCAAACATCTTGGGAACAAATGTTGTCCATTCATCTGTGGTTTCATCGAGGTGCTCTATACTATTCAAGAAGGTTTTCCCTGCAACATTCAACAACAATGCACATTTAGTCATAATTTCTATTCAAAATTATTATCAAGAATGTGTTTTTGGTCTGCAGCATTGAGAGATTACATTAGTTCCTACATTCAGAATACCCTGTTTACTGAGAACTCCCTACACATCATCTCCTGATTACACGAAGACCGAAGTTGCATATTTCTGGAGAAACCCTTCGTATTCCTGACTTTGTGTGGGTAGGGTAGGGGCATTCTATGACCTGGATTACAGTCCTGTGAAAAATTAATTGGAAAACAATAATATAAATATTATGTTTTGTTTTTTTATTCCTCCCACTTATTCACTTAACAAATAACGTTTAATCTTGGCTTGAAACATCAACAAAATACCTTCTGCATAGGGTGTTTTACAGTCTGTTACAAATTTCCTTGTCATGGAAGTATTCCAAGATAATGCTACAACTGCACTATGGTTCCAGGGAATCATATCCATTGATGATTTAGCGATTTACTAATAATACAAGGAAACCTTGTAATTCCTCAAAAATGACATACCCTGTACATTGAAAATAAATATACAGTGCACTCCCGATAATTCGCGTGCGGATAATTCGTTTTGCGGTTAATTCGCGGGTCTCCATGAGTATTTTTTAAATTGGGAATTCTCACAGCAACTAATCATCACGCTAAGTTAAGCAATCTCTCTGTCGTTTAAAAGAATTTTGATGCGACGCAATGCGTAAAGACGAAATCATTGAGACTAGGGAAGACTGAACTGCGTTTCTCTGCGATGCAACAGTAGGCCTAATTGCGCAATCTTCGAAACTTACGCGCATGTTGCCGCGAGTGGTATAGCACAGATTTCCGTTGTCTTTGAAGCCCAAACAATACAAGAGGAATGCACTTTCACTCGGAACCTACCCTCCCTTTCCTAACAGCCACGCTCCAAGGTCGCTGATCTGTGAGTTGTGAAGGGTGGATCAAGGAGGATATATGCTCTTCATGCAGTCAACTAGTCGGGAGGAAAGTACCGCTACTCCGCTCGTACAAAAGCAAGCGCTTGCCGACTTTTGTAACGACGATATTTCGAACGGGCAAGTTAGACGTCGATAAAGACGATTATGATTTACTACAGAAAAGCAAAGAAGAAATAGCATGGAATTTGACTGTTGGTGAGGAAAACGGAAATCCAGTAGATTTAGAGTGCGGGAGTGATGCAACGGAAATCCCGAAAGTTTCCCACAGTCAAGCTAGTGTCTCTAGTCACACTTATCTTTTATATAGAAAAACGAGATGAATTTTCGTTTTCATATAATATTTTCTTCGTAAATGTGCAATCGAAAAATAGAATAAACGATCTAAGAAACAAAAAGTAATGACGGCTTTTTTTATATATTAATGTAGGCATAATCCACATAGGCCTACCAGTAGCCTAGCATGTCGTATAAGACACTACAATCAGGAGTTAAAATTATTATTTCTCGTGTTCAAGCCTATTTCAATATTTTAACCAATAGTTTTGTTTTTCCTAGGCTTAACAAAAATAACTGCGGATAATTCGCGGTTTTCGATAATTCGCGGTTTTCGATAATTCGCGGAAGGTTGTGCATTAATTACCGCGAATTAACGAGAGTGCACTGTACTTTTAACCTAAAACAATCAATCATCACAAAGATTAACACAGTTAATAACACAGCTAAGAATGCATAGAGCATACAGGATCTAACACAATTTTGCCAACAATTAGGAAGAATGCGAAGAAATCAAAAAACATTTGTTCCAAATAATTAAACAGGACAGTATGATTTCCACATTTCTAATAGATATTTATAGTGATGAACTTGACAACTGAAGATAACGGTTCAGAATATAGTCCAGTCTTGATTTACTTGGGTCTTCCAAAAAAAATTGTCAACCTTCTCCAAAATATATATACCATATTTCCTCCCATAATCGTCACCATCACTTAATCATTGCAACCCTACTTTTCAAATACAAAAGAATGGTTATAAAATGTCATGGCATAGTACATTCGTATTCGTGCGCCGGTTGGTTGTAAACGCTGCCACGAGCTTATAACCAGGCATGACTTTGTCGAAGAAAAGAGTCCTTGCCTCTGTGCCTGCGGCCTCTGACCACGCAACACGAGCAGCCAGCATCATCACTTGGCATATTCATATTCATGGTGTACTTCTCAAACATCACATTTGAACAACAAGTTCGAGTCAGCTTCTATGGACAATGTTTTCAGCAATAGAATCATAAGACCACAACCATTTATTGACAGTACCTCAATAGTTCGGAGACTTAAAGTGCCATGTCTTACCAGAATTCATCTTTCAGCACCACAAGTTTAAGAAAATTGATTTGTTCAGGGACACGAACAGCATTTTAGAAAAAGATTTTTTTTTCCCCCCCAGAATTTTCCACTTTTATTGATTCATATCCGCGGTCCATTAATCATTATATACCAAACAGTACAATGTATGTTAATACGGCAATCATGTAGGAAAACGTTGTAAGAAGTATGGAGTCTTATATTTAAAAACTGCATGTTGTTATTTTAAGATTTTTAGCAATTTTTAAGTGCTTTCAGTGTTTTGTAAATATGTGTTTTTGACCTCTGATGAGGATTGTAACATTATCTTTTATTGATGTATCCTAACATTAAGTGTGATGGGCTGAAGAAGAAATTACTGTAATTCCGAAACATGTACCCTTAACGACGCTAAAACAATAATAAAATTGTGTTGATTAGGCGGAAAATTTTGGAAATTCTTATATTTCATAATCAAACTGTCAACGCGGAACCTGAAATGGATACTTCTTCGAATGAAACAATGCCTGCCTACTCGACAAGAATTCTGTCACTTGTGTGGTGTATTTTGTAGCCACATGTTGGTGACGGATGTTTGATAGAAGAATGTCGAGAGCTGTGAGATATAGTTTGTAGTTTTTGAAAATTATGCATGTGTGACGCATTTGCAGCGAGTGTTTACACAGACTTTAAAACAGTTTGGTATGTGCATCTCCCCAAAGACCATGCAAAGGCTAAAAACAGTAAAATTCCACATGCCACGAAAACCTTTTAATTTAGATTTATTTTATCAAAGTACAGTAGGTAATAGAAAATAAAATAATGAAAAACGAAATTAAATAAGTCACTTTGACAAACAGAAGATAGTTACTAGAAACTTCAGTTAAACACAACACAAAATTAAGTTCTTTTGACAGCACTAATTTCTGAATAGGAACTGTAGGCTAGTCATACACAAAATAAAATAAGTCACTTTGTCAATACTAGATTGTGGTTAGGAACTTTAGTCACAAACAAAACAAACAATAATCAAGGATTTATTAATTTAAAGCTTCTCTAGGGAACTCATCTACTCTTCAAGTTTCGCTGCTTCAGCATGGGCATCCTTCAATTTTTTATTTTTTTTTTCCAATTCCTGGAGATCTTTCGTGGTTTTCTTTTGACTGCTACCTTAGCCGTCACTTCCTTTTCCCCCTGGCTTCGCACCTGTTTTGCTTCCTTTAACACGGCGTAGCAGTTTTGTGCAGCATGGACCATGCTCTTGCTCATGGTTATCTTTCTACTCCACCAGCAGCCGAACAGTATGCATGCCAATCAGACTTGCTTCTTTCTGATTGACATCATGCACTCCTTGTTCAAGGTGAAACTTCTCTCTAGAGCATTGCTGTAATACAAAATCAGTATGAATTTAATGAAGCTTGTGAGATCGTTTTTGGCAGGAAGTGAGGAAGGTGCTGAAGCCACTAATTCAGACCATAGCACGTCGAGCCGTCGCTCTTTTCCGTCGAACTGCTTCAAACACGCAGTGACGAAGGGCAGTCTCAGAAGTGCGGAGTAGCTGCTCTTGATGCGGTCAGCCATTGCACCAGAAAGCAAATTCTTCTGATTACAAAGTATTTCCAGGGCAATGACGGTCCTATCTTCTGCCAACTTGGGAGTCTCAGCGACCACTATAGGGTCTAGGCAGGAAATAGCACGGGTCATCTTGTAAGCAAGAGGTGACCTTTCTTCGATTTTTTCAGTCATACGAATGTACAATTTTAGGTAGTAGGTGCAAAATTGCAGCACATCTGCGTCTGGAATTCTCTGAGATCTTGAGCTGTTACAGTATAACCCCAATTTTGTGTGACCTCGATTTATTATTATTATTATTAGCGTAAACCAGCATTTAACGGAAGAAATTTCAAGTCCCGAAAATTATTCCATAAGTGTAATGCAATTTTATATTCAATTTAACGTAATTCGGATTACGGCAAAACCCGCATTTAGCGTTAGGAAATTTTAAAATTCTCAAGTATTTATTTCTATTTGTTACGGTAAAGCGACAATAAGAACCTATGAAAAAGACGTCATAAGCTCGTTAAGGATGATTCAAGGCAGAAAAGGAATTTAGAGTGCAGACGCTTAGCGATCGATACGATCGATCATCTTCCATATCGATTCCTCCCTACATGGACGAGCGAGCTCGAACTTAGCCGACCGCGGCTGAAGACTAACGATGTACAGCGTGCTAATAATCACGCCGCTTTGCATGCTTGCACGCAGCCGAGCTCTGATGCGACGCAATGCGTCAAGGCGAAATCATTGAGATTCGAGAAGACTGAACTGCGTCATAAGCTCGTTAAGAATGATTCAAGGCAGAAAAGAAATTTTGAGCGCAGACGCTTAGCGATCGATACGATCGATCTTCTTCCATATCGATTCCTCACTACATGCACGAGCGAGCTCGAACTTAGCCGACCGCGGCTGAAGAATAACGATGTACAGCGTGCTAACACTCACGCAGCTTGGCATGCTTGCAAGCAGCCAAGCTCTGATGCGACGCAATGCTAAAGACAAAATCATTGAGATTCGAGAAGACTGAACTGCGTTTCTCTGCGATTTAACAGTAGGCCTACTTGCGCAATCTTCGAGCATGTTGGCGCGCGATTTCTTTTATCTTCGAAGCCCAATGCACTTTCACTTGGTAGAAAAATACCGCTACTACGCTCGTACAAAAGCAAGCGCTTGCCGACTTCTGTAACGACGATATTTCGAATGGGCAAGTTAGACGTCGATAAAGACGATTATGATTTAAGACATGAAAGCAAAGAAGAAATAGCACGGAATTTGACTGTTGGTTAGGAAAACGGAGATCCTGTTGATATCAAGAGCGGGAGTAATGCAACGGAAATCCCGAAAGTTTCCCACAGTCAATCTAGTGTCTCTAGTCACACTTCTCTTGTATAGAAAAACGAGATGAATTTTCATTCTCCTATAATGTTTTCTTCTGAAAGGTGCAATCGAAAATTAGAATTAACGATCTAAGAAACAAAACGTGATGACCGGTTTTTGGTTAAATATTAATGTAGGCATAATCCACATAGGCCTACCTCTAGCCTAGCATGTCTTATGGGACACTACAATCAAGTGTTATAATTATTATTTTGCGTGTTCAAGCCTATTTCAATATTTTAACCAATAGTTTTGTTTTTACTAGGCTTAACAAAAATAACTGCGGATAATTCGCGGAAGTTCGTGCATTAATTACAGCGAATTAACGAGAGTGCACTGTATGTGGAGAGAGTGCTGCAGTTAGTGAGGAATCCTATCGAAACCTCGATTTAAGGTAAACCCCCATTTAAAGTTAAAAAATACCGGTCCCTAGAAAAACGATAAATAGGGGTTCTACTGTAGTTTCTTTCAGGGCTGCTCTAGTCGAGAAACTCAGGCCGAAAAAACAACTGGTCTCCTCTGTGAATAACAATGCGGACTGATTACTGTCTGTCATTGTCAGCAACGGGCGCGGTGCACAGTTACACAGCCCCATGTGGAGAGGGTAAGCCGGTGGTCGGCCAGGCAAAGCTTGCATTCGAAGTTGGCTGGGTTCTCATCCCGCTTAGCGCTCTATCGGTGGGGCAACTTGCGGGTGGCAGCATGATCTGCAGGCGAAATAGAAGGCCAAGCGGGAGAACTTTACCGAGCATTCGGAAGCTGAGAAGGGCATTACGAGATTTTTCAAGATTTTCCGTATCAAATGGGAATTTCCCGGGTCACTAAAATTCCCGTACATTTCCCACATATCCCATATCGCTCGACACCCTGGTATTTGTGTGCTGGTCGGTTGTGCAAGCTTATAATCTGGCGTGACCTTGTCAAAAGAAAGGAGTCTGTCTCTCTGCTTGCAGGCTATGACTCACACTAGATAACGGTCGTGCTCAGCGGCAGTCCAGGGAAGTGAAACTTATATGGACCCATCACTTCTGCGAGTTTGCCTCGGAATGACGAGATTCAATAAGCCGTCATACGAAACGCTGGTAACCTTAGTGAAAACAGGTCCAACTGCCATTGCGGAACTTTACGCAAGGGACACCTTACGCCAGTCGAGCATCAGTTACTTCCGTGGAAACATCGCAACAGAGACTGGAACAAACGTGTGATGCAGGTGTCGGAGGTGGAACTGGGTGCGTGATGTTACGGCACGTGGTGTTCACCATGAGAAAAAAAAAATTATACAGCGATCTTGATGAAAGTGAAATACAAGGGATTAAAAATTAAAAAATAATAATATTAAGAAAGTGCACAAGCATGCAGCAAATAATGATACAGTACATTAAAAAAGAGATTTTGGTTTTCCTTCTTTGAACTTTGCATAATCGACGCACCATGCTTTTGTTATGAACATTCCCAAATAGGAATAAGATGTTATTTCCGCTTGACCAGATAAATTATCAATTAATATGATACCGCGAATTTCGGCTAAAAACATGCGACGATTATGCAAGGAAATACGGTATACCCTATATATCCAGAATAATACAATATGTGTTAACACAATGCAGGCGGGACCCAAGTTGACTCGTGTTTGGCTAGCGGAACGTTGGTGGCGGGACCCGAGTGAACTCTTGTCACAGAATAAGTACTGTACATTCTATGACATCTGATGGAACTTTCTGGAACTAATTAGTGGTCAAGGTTGATTGAACTTCCGTGTTGGAGGGTTTGGGTACTCCATGCTGCCATTTCCCACTATTTTGCGCTTAATTTGATTTGTTTCCCAATCTCTTGTGTACGTGGATAATGAGCCATGTGATGGGTAAGATGGCGCTTCCCACACTGGCCGTTAGTTTAGACGCAGACGATATTTTGAACTAATTATATGTAGATAAGTATTCAGATTGCCCCAGTGATGTTGAAGATCGCAAGTTCGATATTGAAAGCTCTTCGGGCGAAGGTGTCTCGGGTGACGATGATACACGCCCTTCAAAACAACATGAAGTAATATTTCTATTTCTCCTAATGCATGGGTTGAAAATAGTACTGCACCAACTTTAGAAGATTTCCCGGGAGTTCCTGGCATAATGGTAAGACCTGATGATCCTCAAAACATTGACAAAGTAGTAGGCCTAATTTTTGGTAATGATATTTTTGAACTTGTTGCCGAGTAGACGAACTTGTATCACCGGCAAACTGCTTCATCACACAAAATGTCCCCCAAAAGCTTGAAGTGGACTGATGTAACCAGTAGTGAGACATGAAAATTTTTTGCTTTGTTTATATTGATGGCACAGGTAAAAATGTCATGTTGGAAAGATTACTGGTCAACTGATCCCCTCATTGAAAACCTCCATATACTCCAAAACAATGAGCAGATCCTCATATTCCTTCATTTCAGTGACAACAGTCAGCCCACACATGATACAAATAGGCTTCACAAAGTTGAGCCCCTTTTAGATTATTTCCTAGCAAAATTACAGACATTACACAAACCCAAGCAACTGTCATTGGATGAAGGAGAGGGTGCTCAAATTCAGGAAATACATACAACCCAGGAAAGTTGACCAAGTATGGTATTTTGGTGAGAATGGTTTGTGAGAGTCACACAGGGTATATAACCCGCAATATGGAGATATATACAGACACAGGGTATATAACCTGCAATATGGAGATATATACAGGAGAGGGAAAGAAACTGGAAAAAACAATTTTATCAGTCATGATGCCCTTCCTTGGTATGTGGCATCACACATACCAATATAATTATTATAATAGTGTGTTCACATCTCAAACCCTTCTTCAACACAAAATACGAGTTTGCAGAACAATTAGGGAGAATCGTGGTTTGCCACCTGTAGTGATGTAAAATACCCAGGTATTTATAAATCGGGGTAAATACCCAGGGTAAATACTCCGGCAATTACCCAATTTGGGTAAATACCCGGGTATTATAGATTTTTCATTAAAAATTCTGTGTCGTGGTACCGGTAAGTTGAACCTTATAAAAGGGTACTGGTATGCAAACTATTCTACATTAACTTTTTAGAAATGTAATAACATTAGATAGTTAATAAAATTAAATTTAATTAGAATTGGGATTTAAAAACAGAATTAGAATTGGGAATTAGATCAGGAGATAAAATTCAATAGTTATAACCCGAAAAAATCAGGGTTAGAATTGAACTAGGCTTTTTTGCAAACACAGAGATAAAAGTTGGGGGAAATTTATTCAGAGCATTGGCCAAGTCCTACAAAAGGTGTAATATACAGTTTTTCAGAACAGTTTGTAATATCATCTCTACTTAGTATAAAACAAAGTCCCCGATTCTTGGATGTCGCGGGTAATCTCGAGAACCTCTGGATGGATTTTGATGCGGTTTTCACCATTCTGTAAAGGATATTTCGAGGATGATTACTGTAGAAAAGAATTTATGATCAAAGGAAGACGAGCAGTAACGATTTCAGTGAAAAGAATTGAAAAAAAAAAGGCGTCCAAGCGCTTTGTGAGCTTACGCTGAGGAAACCGTTAAAACATATCTACAGTAAATACTATGAGTGTAAGAATTGTTCAGCATGAAAAGTTCTACAAAAAAGTCTGCGAGAGCATATCTCTATCTTCAATACATCGCCCACTATAAGTGATTTTACGTTTTAATTTCTCCCAACCATGTCCATTCAAATACTGAGGCGACAGTTTACGAGCTAGCTAAGGACGAGTCTATCACCCCTGTTACAGCCTAACTAGCGGGCGAACCTATTACCCCAGATACAGCCAGCAGCAAACCTTCGAGTCATGTTGAGTTAATACTTCAGAGAAGGCTGGTTGTGTTTGGAATTTCCCAGGAAGTTCAACTCGGCTTTTCTTCATTTCGCCTGTGAACTTTCCGTTCCGCAAAATGCACAGTCAAGTTAAGATTGGACGGAAGGGGGATTTGTGTTTCATGCACTTGGCCATTCCCTGGAAGTGCAACTCTGCTTTTCTTCATTTCACCTGTGGACTTTTCGTTCCGCAAAATACACAGTCAAGTTACGATTGGACGGAAGGGGGAATTGCGTTTCATGCACCTCGCCATTCTTAAATTACGTCTGACAATAATTTGTTATAATTAATGGTCCAGTCAGTGATTTTAAGCCATGATGCCGAGATGTAAAACGAATATAGGTCATAGTTCATTGAAATCGAAAAAAAGAAAGAAAAAAAAAGCGCTTAGCACGTAACAATGAAACAAAGCAACAAATAATTTCTCGATTGTCACAAGAGAAAGAAAGACTTGATCCTCGGCTCCTTCAAACCGTTGCTCAAGAAGAACACCGTCTGAACCACGATCAGAAACAAGCTCATAACACTAAGAAGGAAGGTGAGATATTTTTTCTCTATGCCCCTGGAGGCACAGGCAAAACGTTCTTGATTAATGTGTTGCTTGCCAAAATGAGGTCTGGTGGTAATATTGCTCTTTCCATCGCATCATCAGGAATTGCAGCCACTCTTTTGGAAGGGGGAAAAACAGCACATGCACATTTAAACTTCCTTTGAAAGTCAGCAGTAATGATGGAAACGTATGTAATATTTCAAAACAAAGTAATACTGCCAGTTGAATCCAAAATTGTTCTTTAGATGTTTGGGATGAGGCTACAATGTCGCACAAAACAACCGTTGAAGCTGTGGACAGGACCTTGCGTGATCTAAGGAATAGGAACACACCTATGGGTGGCTGCACAGTTTTGTTCACCGGAGATTTTCGTCAAATCTTACCAGTTGTTACCAGAGGAACGAGAGCCGACGAAGTGAATGCTTCATTAAAAATATCTTACATCTGGGTGGATATAACAAAATTGGCACTCAAAACTAACATGAGAGTACTCTTATCGTCAGAAGATAATATTATGTTTGCTAATTTGTTACTTAGAGTCGGAAATTGAGATTTACCGGTCATTGGCGGGAAAATTACCCTCAGCCACGATTTCTGTGTTTTAGTAAGCTGTATTTAAGAATTGATTGATAGCGTTTATCCTCAAATCCATGGCCTATCTAACAAGTCTCATTCATGGTTTAAAGAAAGAGCAATATTATCGCTGACAAACGAACAAGTTGTGAAAATTAATGACTTGGTGTTCTCCAAATTCACTGCCCATGCTCAAGTATATTACTCAGTAGGCTAGATGCAGTAGTCTATAGTGAAGAAAATGTTCATTACCCTAGAGAATTCCTAAATTCTTTATTTCCTTCTGGCATGCCACCACACAAGCTTATTTTAGAAGTAGGAGTGCCTATTATATTGCTATGTAACTTACACCCACCAAAGTTATGCAATGGGATGCGATTGGTAGTGAAAACTTTGAAAAACTGTTTCATTGAAGCAACTATCTTAACTGGCTGTGCTAAAGGAGAAACGGTCTTAGTACTCAGAATCCCTAAGATTCCTTCAGATTTGCCTTATCGTTTCAAACGAGTACAATTCCCAGTAAAAGTCTGCTTTGGCATGACTATAAACAAAGCACAGGATCAGACACTTAGCATGACTAGAGTTGATCTTAGTGAAGAATGTTTTTCTCATGGACAGCTTTACGTGGCTCTATCGCGTGTTACATCAAACCGAAATCTTTTCGTGTTCACTGCTGGAGGGAAAACGACTAATGTCGTATACAAGGAAATCTTATAAGACCTCAGTTAGAAGTCGCCTATCATCTTGCATTCATAACTGTTCCCGGGCGAAGCCGGGGCGGGTTGCTAGTTCATATATAAAATAAATATTCAAATAACCAAAAAGTAAATAGTAAATCAAACAAAGAATAGAAAATAGGAGGAAAGTACAGTGTCAGTTTGAATTCTGGGTAGGATGAACTGAACAGTGTTGCCAACCCATATGCTTGCTGGCATACTGTACATCTTCACCCATTATAGAGCCCACATACTACAAAAACTTCCTGACATGCATTTGTATTATTTAGAGTATGATTTAAAAAAATAATATTTCTTTAATATTTAAAATTGAATGAAAAATGACTTAAAGCACATTTACTAAGCATTTTTTTTTTCTTTTTTTACTTTCAAATGTCCTTTCTATTGAATATATTTTATTACCTTTTCAGTTTTGGCATACACTTTCAATTAATATGCATATAGCCTACTCTTATTACTAGAAAAGTAGCTTTTCCCTCCCATATCTTTGTTGCTCATTTCCAGTACAGTGCTGTAATAAAACTAGACCTTCTCAATATCTTGGTATTTATTAAAAATTTAAAACACAAAACAACCAAAAGGTTTTATCCAATATTTTACTTTAGTCTAAGGAAAAAAAAACACACTTATAGACAAGGTTACAGTGTCAAAACAACATATAAATATCCAAAAAAAAAACGGACGCCCATTATTATTTTTTTTCTTTTTGAAGGATCAATATTGTTCCTGATTTCAATTTAAGGCATCAAATACCTGTGTTTCAGTCCTTGTTTGTCCAACACTTCATCAACACACCAACGAGTGTTGTACAAAGCTCAAAAACTGAAAATACCCTCATTTTGGGTATTTAAATGACCAATGGGTAAATACCCAGGTAAATACCCAATTTATATTTACCTTCCCACTGGGTATTTACCCGGCCCACATCACTAGCCACGTGAAGTGAAATTTAGATATAAGGAACTGAAAAAAAAGAGGAGATGACTTTCGTGCGGAAAGGGGAGGTCTTGCTTGTAGTTTGGAAGGACAAAAGAACTGTTAGAATGATATCAACTATCCATGATGGCACAATGGAATGTACTGGTAAACGGGACAGAAAGACTGGGCAGATTATTATGAAACGGAAGTGTATATTTGATCAAGCAGACCAGTTGTAGTCTTATTTTACTCTCTTGCATAAGACAAGTAGAGCAAGAAAGTAGGGTTCTATCTAGTGAACTGTGCTGATGATAATTGATGATGATTGTTGTTTTAAGGGGCCTAACATCTAGGTTATCGGCCCAGTGAACTGTGCAATAAACATTCAGAAAAAATTGAGGTACAAGCAATTTCTCATGGGAGTGGCCAGGACCTGGTTGACTGAAAATCGAGGTGTTTATGATCCTCAACCATCCACTTCGTCGAACCTGTCCAAGAGGGCTCCAAGTAAGGACTCACCTGCGAGGCTTTCAGGGCAGATAAAGGACCATATTCTAGTTGAAATTCCAGCAACAGGAGTGAAAAGAAAACAAAAAAAAACAAAAAACAAGAGAGTGCAGTGTGTGTTCTAGATAGGGCGAACGAAGTGAAACAAGATACACTTGCAAAAGTTGCTGTGTGCCCCTTCACAGAGGTAATTGCTACACAACATACTATGCCAGGAAACATTATTAAGACTATTGCAACAGCCCTCCAGGAAATGTCACCACAATCAGTACAAGGTTAGTGAAGCAAGGCTTGTTTGTTTATGTGCATGCACAGTAGCAATAAGACACTCAGAAAATGGCCGGGCACAGGAGTTGAGCAATGTGTTAAATCTCTACCCAGTGTGAGTGGAGGTTCATCCAAGATTCACATACTGTCAATAGGATGCCAAGCCAGCAGCACATGGGAAGAAGTGCTGAGCAAGCTAGACAAGAGAGGGTTGTTGTTTCATTTGAGGTGCTTGGACACAGTGATCATTCAGCCCTGTGTACTTGTGTGTGCATGTGTAATTCATGCAAGGACTGGGAGGCATCTGTGGAATCATCCTAGCATTTGCCTGGAGTAGAAGTGGGAAACCAAAGAAAACCACCCCTTCTTAGTTTTGCCTCATGAGACTGAGTGTACCCGTTCCAGCCCTCAGACCAGAATTATGTTTCTTGGCAGAGTCGGGAATAGAACCTAGGCCTCCAGGCAACATCCAAGAATGCTAGCCGCTACACAACGAGGGGGTCAGGCACGAATAAGGATGTACTAGAGGATAAAAAAATGGAAATTGATAATCATGGGTGATGATGGGACAGTGTAGTTCCTATGGAAGGAATAGTTCAGATAGCCACACATTTTCAAGAGCCTAGAGCCACGAGTGGGACAGCAATTAACAAAAGACAACTTCATTCTGACAATCAGTGAATTTCTACTACCTAGGTACATTCTAATGAGAATACTGAGCTGTATGCTGACTTGTGAAGGCAGAATGTCTATTGTGTATTGGCTGATTGTAACGATGACATAATCCTATGAATACTATGAAAAGAAAACCAATCCCTCGAAGAATGAGAGATCAGGTAAGTTGAGACAAGGTGTGAAAGTGAAAGACTCCCTAGGCATCAAATACCCTAATACCATCGGGGTCGGAAGAGAACAAGAATTGACCAAGTGAGGTTGACAGAAAAGATGATAGAGAGGAACCCAGCACAAGTAAGTGGAAGCAATGCTGGACTCAGCTGGGGTTCCATGGTCACCAACCCACGTCCCACTACTTGTGAGGCTCTGGGGAACCTGAGTGTAAGGGATCTGATGATTGTTGCTTGACGATCAAAACTAGTAATCCTAGTGAATTATTTATCTCGTGTATTTCTTATTATTACTTTTTTTAGTGTAGGGAATAACAGCCATTACAATTAGGCACAATCATGTTGACTAACTGAAAAGCATTTAAATTTCAGTATAAACTTGTTATAAATAGAGTCCCGGATTTTTGATTTTAACTATATCCGCGAAATATTTCAACAAACATATACTGTATATATTATCACAACACTATATTTACGCCAAATATGCCATTAATTTCGATATTGAAGCCGCAAAATATCGCAAAATGAAGTAATTTTGCGAAATGTGTTATTTTCACCCTAAAATGCTAGATACAAATGAAATGCTGGCAATAAGATTTTATTTTAAGATAATTACTTTAAAATTAATTGAAATAGTTCCATTATCAGTCTTAAGATAGAAAATAAGAAATCCTAGATACAAATGTTTCATAAGAGACTTCTCGGGCTGGATTGGTTAAATCCTGAAATCAGGAGAAAAAGAATTTTGGTTGTCTGAGAGAGTATTTGTTGAAGTAAATGTTAGGTTAGGTATTAAACACAGAACATATATTCATTTCAGTTTTAGTTCTTTCGAAGAAAAAAAAAGAACTAGAATAAATTGTTTGTTATTCCACCAAGTATTTCTATAGTGTTAATTATTTAACCAATCCGTGCACCGTACACATAGTTATTAATCACACTCAGACCTCACTTTTTATTTCACCTCTATGGATATTTAATTTCACCATGATGGATATTTTATTTCACCGCTTTGAAGCCTTTTATATTACCATTAATCAGGGTCCCTAGTTATAAACAAAGAAGAATTCAGAATCAGGGGTAGACAGGAAAAGGTTTACTCTCTCCCCAACAACAACCAAAAAGAAACTACCTTCGACCATTAGCTTTTACCTATTGCTAAGGAACAACTTATATCTATCGCAATAACAGGTATACAATGATGCCATGTGTACTCTTGGTAATATTGGTTCAAATGCCTACAAAGCCAACTGCCATACACTGATTCCCTGAATCCACTACACTTGGCCAAGGAACAAGTAATATTAGGCTACAGAGCAGATTTAGTTTCAGCATAATATTCAGATCTATAGTGCGTCTCTACCTTAAAAGACACTACGCATTAAATGGAGCGCCCTGATGCCAGATCTACTGCATATACAAATTTCTGCTAGGCCGGGCACATGATGTAACATAACTCGTATACAAGCGTGCTTTTACGCAAATCTCGGGAAATTTCCAAAATATTTGTTTGTTTTATATAATTGTGCCTCATGCCTTGCAGCGAACGACGGTACAATATTTAGATATGATACACCGAAGCTCAGAGCGCGATTTTAATGCACACATTATAATAATTTTCAATTCATCATCACCATCATCATCATCATTTCCCCTTATCCAGCTCCTGCCGGGTCGGGGTATTTATGGCACTTCTCCACTTTCCTCTTTCCTTCCACCATTCTTCTTCCACGATCTTGTCCCAGTCCAGATTTCTTTTTCTTACGCTGTTCTTCACTGAATCAATCCACCTTGTTCTAGGTCTTCCTCTTGCTCTCTTACCCTTGCACTTCGCCTCCAGCATCTGTCTTGGTATTCTATTTTCCTCCATCCTCTTTACATGTCCAAACCACCTTAGTTTATTCTTCTCAATTCTACCATTTAGTTTTTCCATCCCAACTTCCTTCCTAACATCTTCATTCCTCACTCTGTCTTTCCTTGTCTTTCCTATCATACTTCTTAGGAATTTCATTTCACTGGCTTGGATTCTACTCTCTTCCCTGCTTGTCAGGGTCCAAGTCTCAGCTGCATAAGTTAATATGCGAACATAGTACACTTTATACATTACCTCCTTGCTTTTCCTTGGTACTTCCTTATTCCAAAGAAGTTTTCTTACACTTTGATAGAATGCATTGCTCTGCTGTACCCTCCTGCCAATCTCCATGTCCAACCTACCAGTTTGCATCAATTCACTTCCTAGGTATTTGAACGTGTCCACAATTTCCAAACTCTGACTTCCAATTTTCACAGTGCCCTTTCCTTGTCTTTCCCCTCTTGTCATCACCATGGTCTTGCTTTTCTCTATACTGATTTTCAGCCGTACTTCTGAATATTTTCGTTCAGTGCATCTACAGTCGACCAAAGTATTATGTGTACTCGAGTTTGAAGGTTGTTTGTTAAGTAACCAATAATCCTACATAAAATCCAATACCATCAACATTTTCGTCTACGTTAGTTCATGTAGGTTTGGATTTTTTAATTTATATTTTAATATTTTTTATCGCAGTTGAAACACAAAAAGTGCACGTTTTTAAGCGTGTTTCAACCATGCGTCACATTTAAGAATTATTGTCTCAAAAGCCCGTCATCAGATCGAATCCAAATTTTAACACAATATACATTGGAATGTTGTATAACTGGTTTATTAATTTCACAATTTTGTGTGTCCAAGAAAGAAAGTTGTTGTCATTTTTGTAAGGTAACTTTTTCTCGGCTCGGGGTGGTTGGAAAATTTAGTTCTTGGTTGCGTAGTAATCGTTATACATCAAAAAGTTACGCTGTATGACTGTGAAATACGTAAATTAATTCACTTATTTTATATCGGTTTGTATTTGTACGAGGAAATAACACATGGTTCTCCAGCTAGCCGCTCCGGCAAAAGCTGTACAGCGTTGCTGAGATGGAGCCCATCACTTCCGAGCGAGACGCGCCATGATGCGTGTGGGCACCATTTCGGCAACACTGTACAGCCTTTGCCGGAGCGGCTAGCAGGTGAAACATGTGTTACTTCCCCGTAGAAATACAAACCGATATAAAATAAGTGAATTAATTTACTTATTTCACAGTCATACAGCATAACCTTTCGATGCATAAGGATTACAATGCAACCCAGAACTAAATTTTCCAACCACCCCGAGCCGAGAAAAAGTTACCTTACAAAAATGATAACTTTGTTTCTTGGACACACACAATTTTGAAATTAATAAACCTGTTATACAACATTCCAATGTATATTGTGTTAAAATATGGATTCGATCAGATGACGGGTTTTTGAGATAATAATTCTTAAATGTGACGCATGGTTGAAACACGCTTAAAAACGTGCACTTTTTGTGTTCCAACTGCGATAAAAAATATAAATTAAAAATTCCAAACCTACATCACCTAACGTAAAATAGAACGACGAAAATGATGATGTTATTGGATTTTATGTAGGTCTATTGGTTACTTCACAAACAACCTTCAAACTCGAGTGCACATAATACTTTGGTCGACAGTAGTTGTTTTTGCACTTCTTCGGTGTTCCTTCCCCAGACCACAATATCATCTGCAAATAACAGTAACTTCATTTCTTTATGTCCATATGCTTCCTTTGTTTCCTTTACAATTTCATCCATCACCATTATGAACAAGAGAGGTGACAGCACACTCCCCTGTCTTAGTACAGTCTTGTTCCTAAACCAATCTGTCTTTCCAACTGGGGTCAGTACCCTGCTAACACAGTTGTTGTACATTGCTTGCACCATTTCCAACATTTCTCTTCCCAGTCTCTTTTTAACCATGGTTTCCCAAACCTTCTCTCTGGGGACACTATCATATGCCTTTTCTAGATCTATGAAAGTCATGATCAAATCCTCTCCATATTCCCAGTTCTTTTCCATCACCTGCCTCAAGCTAAAGATTGGGTCCACTGTGGATCTTCCACTTCTGAAGCCATACTGTTCCTCTTGCAACTCTCCTTCCACCTTTCTTCTCATTCTTCTTTCTAATATCCTTTCCAGTATTTTTAATATCTGTGATATGAGGGTGATCCCTCTATAGTTATCACACACCTTCTTGTCCCCCTTCTTAAACACTGGTATTATTAGCCCTTTCTCCAAGTCTTCTGGTACACATTTCCGTTTCCACACACACTTAAGCAGTCGATACAACCATTGCATACCAACAGGTCCAGCAGCCTTTATCATTTCTACACTGATTTCATCCACCCCTGTTGCTTTTCCCATCTTCATTTTCTGTACTGCTAATTCCACCTCCAGCATTGTTATATCATCTTCTGTTATAGAGTCGTCAGGTTGTGTCACTTCCATCTCACCGGTACAATTGCTCACATTCAATAGCTTATCGAAATACTCCTTCCATCATCCCTTTATCTCTTCTGGGTGTGTTAACAACTCTCCATCTTCCTTTTTCACTAGCTTTGTAGTAACTCTTTCTTTCCTCTTACTTCTTAGAAGCCCATACAGCATCCTTTTACTGCCACTTACAACTGTTTCCATTCTTCGTGTAAATTCTTCCCAACTTTTCTTCTTTTCTTCGCATACCACTTTCTTACACCTCCGTTTGCTGTCGTGATACTTCCTTTGCTTTCTTCTGTTTGATCTCGGTTCCATTCTTTCCATGCAGACTTATTTTCTTTCACTGCTTTCCTCACTTCCCCATTCCACCACGGTGTCTCCTTCTCTTTCGCTCTTGTTGACGTCCTACCACAAGTACTCTCTGCTGCACCAACAAATTCCTTTTTAAAGTGGGACCATTCCTCTCCTATGTTTTCCACTTCAGTAACTGGGATTTTTTGCTTCAATCTCTCCTGAAAATCTTCCTGTACAGTTTTGTCTTTCAATTTCCATACTTTTATTTTACTTTCTCTGATCTCCTTTAGGTTTTCCAATTTTTCCCATCTAAATTTTGCCACCACAGCTCTATGGTCCCCATCAAATGCTTCTCCTGGTAAAGCTGTCACATCTATCAGCTTTCTGCGATTAGTCCTTTCCACCAGAAAGTAGTCAATTACTGATTTTGTTCTTCTATCGCCCCAACCATATCTCGTAATTTTCCTGCTGTTTTTCTTCCGAAACCATGAATTACCCCCTATCAGTCCATTCCTTTCACAAAAGTTTACAAGTTCCTCTCCTTCCCGGTTCTTTTTCCCATATCCATATGGTCCAATGACTTCTTCCTTTCCTTGCCCTCGTTTCCGACTTGTGCATTCATATCTCCCATGATCACCACTTCTACATCTGAAATTACTCTTTCTACATCCTCCAGGAATACTTCAATATCTTCTTCTCTGTTTCCAGTCTGTGGTGCATACACTTGTATGAAGTCCATCACGTCATTTTTCATCTTCATTCTAATTTTCATTATTCTGTCACTCACACACTCTACCACATCAACATACTCCTCCAGTTGTTTCGAGGTTATCAGTCCCACGCCATTTTTTGCCTCTTGGCCACCACTCCAGTATAATGTATATCCTTTCCTCAATGTCTTCCTTTCTTTACCTTTCCATTTCACTTCACTCAGCCCCATCATTCCAACATTCTCCCTCTCCATGAAGTCTACCACCTCCTCCACCTTGCCTGTCAGGGTCATGACATTCATGATTCCCACTTTCATTTCGGTTACTGGTCGCCCATTTCTCACAGTTCCCCCCAGTACCAAAAGAACTGCACGTCGCCTGCAGGGTACGCCCTAACCTTCTCCGAATCATTTGAAGTGCCATTTCCATTTTAGGCTATTATTACGATGGGGTCGCCACTCCCAAAGGCATTTTATGAAGCTACTGCCAGCTATTATACAGGCCGCCCCTAACATGGGAAACAGACGTCCTTGCAGCCGCCCCTAACCTGGGAAACAGACGCTGCCGATTGATGCTGTACTCATACTATTCCCTGAGTACTGGGTTGCCTCTTCCGCAATCTCCACCGTTCCGAAGTCCATCTTCTCCGCTGCAGATTCCGTTGAGGTCTTCGCACGTAACCCTGTGCACAGGGCCTATTTTATACCCCACAGGACTGGGTCCTCACCAGAACTTAGCCGGTACTGTAGTTCCATGTTATATTACAGTACCGTTGCCCACCTCCGCTAGGTGGACGCGCCTGGCAAGAATTATCCATGTAGCCAATTATAATTGTCTCATGGACCGGGTTAAGGAGCTGTCTAAATTTTCTCGAATATCATAGGTTATAATAAATTGTAATTATGATATTTATCACGAATATACAGCATACATGATTTGTGGTCCACCTAATGTACCCAACTTTGTGTGGTCAAGTGGTGGTCTGCAGCCGAAATTAAATTCTTCATTTCTTGTTTCTTGAATGAGACAGTGCTCAATTTTATATAGTTCTTCACTTGTGGCCATACCATTTCGATGGGATCAAGTTCACTGTGGTATGGTGGCTGTTCGCATTTGCGAATAATTAATTTGTTAATTTTTTCAAGTTTCTGATAGTGCTAAAGTCAGACCAGAATTTAAATTTTCATAACCTCATTTTCGTCACCATGTGCTCGTGACAGTTGATTTTGTAATTTGCTTCCTCGTTTAAACCAAGCATGTTTAAAATGATTTAATTACTTAATTGTTAGGTTATAGCCATAGCTCGCCTCAAAGACATTTTCCTAAGTGTTAAAAGGTTGTTCTACACTCTTTGAAACCTCGTGGCGAACTGGAATTCATAAGCTACGCGCTCATTGGCCGCAGTCATGACGTGGCCTCGTTCCAGCCAATCACCGCGCTTCTTCTTCACAACGTGGTCTGGATTCTCCAATCTCCAGCCATCGAAGCTACGAGAACAACAGCTGTTCAACTATATAAGGGGCTTGCTGATCACCCGTCTTGCTACCGGACGATAAACATCAACTATTCAACTTGTCATGTTTAATTTCTGCGCAAAGAAGTGTTCATAAAACCTTCGCCAAGTCTTCAAGACATTTTCAAAATGATCTAACCTAGATCACATATTGCGTGTTCCTGCAACATGTCAACGAAATGTACATTAAGATGTAAACCTTACATCTCTAGTGCCAAGGAAAACTATTCCGTGTGCATCTACTACTACGTAAATAGGTCATTACCTATTTAGGTCTTCAAAGGCTTACTATAAGCTCTATGTTTGTGAACTCAACCACAACTTGACATAACCTTTGTCATCGTCTTCTTACTCCAGGATTCTACGAACATATGGGTTGCTACCCACACTTTGCCATTAAGCTAAGTATTTAGTACCATGTATTGTGTAATGTACTTTCTGCTTTATCATGTTAGTTTCTTACAAGCCTACCTCAGAAGCCTCCTCAATTTTATTATATCGGCTGGCTCCTCCCATTTGGTATAACAACATATCGGCTTGCTTTAGCTATTTATCCTTTGGGAATAATCTCTTTAATTCTTACGCATACATGCGACGGCCATTGCACTTTTTCTTGTGTACTTTTCTTGTTAGAACATTTCATGTTTCACTTTCAAGTAATAGGCCTACTTGCCTACCTGCTTCTGCCATCTCAATTTCATTGGAAATCTTTCATGTTCAACATTCATGCAGTTCACTTTTACCTGTGTCTGCCATTGCATTTTCTTCGAAAATATTTAGTTGCATCTTGGCAACTCCTCATGTATTTCTTCTTCATAGGGTACTGCAGGATTAAGCCCCTGTCAGCCATTAGTTCCCTTCATAGGCTATGTTTTTCTTGGTAACTTCTATACTTTCCCTTACTTTCTTTCTTAAGGTATGGCAGGATTTGCTCCCTGCCAGCCATCAGCTACATTCATAAGCTGCATTACTAATTTTTCTCCTGCAAGAAACAATTTAATTAAGTTGTCTTAATGTTCAAAGACAGATGCAATTATTATTTTGTTAAGAAAACATTGTTCTTTGAAATTATTGTTACGGCTGTGAGTTTGTGTCATCGCTCGCCGCATGAGTCACAACTGCCCTAGGGCTGGGCTGTGCCCTGCCTCGTGTATTGCGTGCGCCTTATGCAACAAGGCTACTAGGACAAAGGGATGGTCCAGAATATTCGTGACCCAGCCAGTGATGGAAATCTCTCGAAGCCGTGTGTCCTGGACGATTCTAGAATTCATTGAGTCACCAGCCTGCTATATAAGCGGCCTCAAAGTGAGGGGACTGAGCTTACTGTGGGTGTGTGTTTCTGAGCTAGTGCGTGTTTTCGTGAGCGACAGAAGTGTGGTGACGAAGTGCCGTGCGAGTTACGAAATCCAGTGACATTGTTTCTCCCAGCTTGTGAACAGCCTGCAGCAAGTGATCGTAAGTAACTGTAGTCGGAGTACAATAAGGGAGAGGAGCAGGTAGTTTCTGTCAAGGCCACCGTACTCATTAGGACGGATTAACTTCTGTGGTCTGTTGACAAGTGAAAGGGGCCAAGAGCGCTCAAGGAAGAGACTTAAGAAAACTGGAGTAAGGTTCCAATTGCTTGTATTTGCTGACGAGTAGTGTAATTTTCTGGCCGCAATAAAGTTAATTATTTCTTTAAAGAAACATTCTGTGTTGTGCTTCAACCCACCGTAATCCAGTTAACAAAAGTGCCACTAGGGGGGTGGCACGTAACATTATGTTAACCTGTAAAGATATGAAAATGAATGTGCATATTTATTGAATATATATGTTGAAGCTACCTGCTCTCTCTATTCTCTTTTCTTGTGTTATATTCTCTAGCCCATGTTCCTTAACGCTCAAACCTTTTTCTATTTTGAACTCAAAATACGTCTGATAATGGAGACTTTTAATTGGTCTATCCAATGGTGAGTGATAATTCATCACTCCACTAGGATATCCCCCAGGGGCTCACATCTAGTGGGACGTGGGTTGGCGACCATGTGACACCAGCTGAGTCCGGCATTGCTTCCACTTACTTGTGCCGGGCTCCTCTCCGTCTTCTTTCCTGTCTCTTGGTCACCTCTTGTTCTCTTCCGACCTCGATGGTATTAGGGTATCCAAGGCCTTGGGAGTCTTTCCCTTTTCCACCTTCATTGGCCCTTCTCCTCATTATAGTTCCTTTTCTCTTTAAGATTCCCGCCCAGTTTTTATGAATTGGCTCCCGGTGTCTCTAAATTACATTTTGTGAGTTCTCTTTTTTTTTTTAACTCAACCACATTTTAAAGTTTTTTCAATCTACATTGCACTTTGTAAGTATTTTCGACCTAAACTCCTTTTTGTAAGTATTTTCAATCTCAATTGCATTCTGTAAGTACAGTAGACTCTCGAAAATCCGGACCAATGTGGCGGACGGCCGATCCGGATTCCGAAAAATCCGGATTTCCCGGAGACAGAGTGACGTCGGTCGCGGCAGTGGTTTGCGTGCCGCGATCGCCGCCACTCCGTGCCGATATGTGTACTTTATTGTTACTCGCATAAAACAGTTCTGAACTGCAATTAACTGAACACAGGGGTAGAAAAAATAGATGGTTAATAGTATTGAACAACTTTAATAAGACTTAAGAATTTACATTACAGTACTACAGTATGCAAAATAAATGAAAATAAATCATCAGAAACAGTGTGTAAAAACAAACTTACACATGCTTGAAAAAGTCTTGAATATTTTTCTGCTTCACAGTTTCAGCACGTTTTCTTGCCGCAATGTCTCTTAACTTCATTAAACAAATGATGTCAGCTGAAGATATTCCATCCTGCTGAGTAATGTACTCTAGGGCTCGGTCCAACATTTTAAATCCTTCTGAATGTGGAATCAGGTTTATGTTGCTCTCAGGTAGTTCCTCTTCTTCCAAACAATCTTCATTTGTCACCATTCTGACTATATCATCGTCTGTTATTTCATTTTCGTCGTCATTGTTCATCCATTCATGGACATCATTATCACTCACTTCCTCACATCCGGGTATTTTTTCCAACAGTGTAACGACGTTTTCCCTTTCAAACTGATTTTCATCAACGTTTTCGACGGCTATTTCTTCAAACTTGTTTCCCTGATGGTCCAAGAGAACTTTCCATGACGAAACTATTGATGAAGGAGAAATTTCCTCCCACCCTTCGGCTACCCACCTAATTACATCCAAAACGTCAATCTTCTTCAATGCACCGATGTAATCCTCGTCATTCTCAATCGCCGAAATCAAATAACTGAGAAGTCTACGACGGTACTTTAATTTTAGAGCTTGAAGTACCCCTTGGTCCATAGGCTGACACACAGCTGTCACATTTGGCGGCAAGAACACTGCTTTGATTTCACCGTCTGTTAATTCGTCAGCGATCGGATGTGTTGGAGCGTTGTCTAACAACAGAATTGCTTTTCTTGGTAAATTATTTTCAGTCAGATGTGTCTCTACTGACGGGACAAACTCCTTGGTAAACCATGTCTTGAAAATTGCAGAATTCATCCACGCTTTTTGTTGGTTTGTATACCAAAGTGGCAACTCATCATCTTTCTTTATTTTCTTAAAAGCTCGTGGTTTTTTTGATTTTCCAATCAATGTTAACCTAAGCTTATGACTGCCGGTCACATTACTACACGCCAACACCGTAACTCGTTCCTTGCTCTTTTTGTAGCCCGGGGCTGAAACTTCTTTTTTTGACGCAAGAGTTTTTGTGGGCAACATCTTATAATTTAAACCAGTCTCGTCGCAGTTGTAGAGCTGTTCTCCGGAAATTTCTTCTTTGTCCAAGATACTAAAAAGTAGTTTCTTGAATTCAGGAACAGCATCTTTGTTGGCTGATAATGCCTCCCCACTTATTGACAGTTTACGAACACCAAATCGTTTCTTCCAACGATCAAGCCAACCTTCACTTGCTGTAAACTCACCATCTTCACCTTCAATTTCTTTTTTGAAATGCAACGCCTTTTCTTGAAGCATAGGCCCCGTAATAGGAACCCCTTTACCTCTTAAATGTTCATGCCACAAGAACAATGCTTCTTCAACTTCTACATGTTTGCCTTTATGCATGCTTTTTCTAATTTTAATCGCACTTCCACTGGATTGAGAGGAACACCATTTTTCTATCTGTCCGCGATTCTTCTTCCAATCTGAAACTGTACTTGTTCCTACTCCTAACTCTAGAGCGATTTTTTTCGCCGATTCTCCAGCATCAATCCTCTTTATAGCACGGAGTTTTTCTTCCACTGACACACACACTTGCTTTCGTTTGTTACTCATCTTACAGTACTTAAAAACAAGACGCGAGAAACACAGAGCACCGACACAACACGAGGTAGCCACCGAAAATAACGTCTGCACAGAGAGAGTGAGCGCGGTCAACTAAGTACTGTATGAGTAAACAAAGAGCTGTTGGGGAGGGGGCGAGTCAATGACCTCCCGCCGTGCCGCACAGCCAGTAGAATAGAAAAGACGTCATTCTTGTAATGCGGAATGGTCGCGGAGAAATTGAAGGCGCTTAAGCATCACGTTACCTACATTTTACTGATTTTGTATTACAAAAAATATTTTTTGAGCGGTCCGGATTTGCCGGAGTCCGGATTTTTGAGGTCCGGATTTGTGAGAGGCTACTGTACAGTATTTTGAATCGCGGGCTTCCACATATTGTGAGTATTTTGAATCTACCATACATTTTGTAAGCATTTTCAAATTCAATTGCATTTCGTAAGTATTTTTAATTTCAATTGCACTTTGCAACTATTTTGAATCTGAACCGGCCTTTTTCAATCTCACTTGCATTGTGTAGTTTCAATTCCAATTGCATTTTGTAAGTATTTTGAACCTCAATTGCATTTTGTACTTATTTTCAATTTCAATTGCATTTTGTTGAGTATTTCGAATCTACATTGCATTTTGTAAGTAATTTGAACCTAAACTACATTTTGTGCGTGTTTATCAATCTAAATTGCTTTTGTGAGTATTTTCCTTCTAAATTACCTTTCCCTCTTATAAGTGTTTCCATTCTTCATTTTGTGAGCCATTTCAATCTAAGTTCCATTATGTAAGTATTTTCAGTCCAGCTTGATTTTCGTTATGGTTTCCATTTCATTGTCATTTTTGCTATCACCCAGACCATTAGGGGCCGATAACCCAGATGTTAGGCCCCTTAAAACAACAATTATCATCATCATCATCATCATCATCATCTATTACTAGGATAGATCCTCCGGGAACATTGGGCAACAATATTGCTCGGCGAACTACTTTTCATACACTTCACCTGTCATTGCGTCGTAGGTATCTGCCGTGTTCTTTTGGCACGGAAACGTTAACTCTGCACCAATAATGAACCCTTGTTAGCAGTGGCTACGCTCACTAAAGCGCAGAGTTAGGTCATGTGGCCAAGCTCACTGCGACTCGGTCGACGCGTGGGTTCGAGCCCCATCGTCGGCCGTCCTTGAAGTGGTTTTCCGTGGTTCCCCATTTTCAACACCAGGCAGATGCTGGCACAGTACCTTCTGACAGGCCACAGCCGTTTCCTTCCACATCCTTGCCCAGTTTCATTCATCTTCATCCATTCCATCTCTAATCCCGACGTGCAGGTCGCCCACGGGCGTCTACTAAAAGGGACCTGCACTCGGCCTCTCAGGAGACCACAATCCCGGGTTGATAAAAGGCAAACCACGGTAACCATTTCGAGGATGACTGAGGTAGGAATCGAACCAGCCTATTCTTAGTTTTGTCTCATGAAGTTGAGTACACCCAGTTCCAGCCCTCAGACCAGAATTACATTTCTTGGCAGAGCCAGGATTCAAACCTGGGCCTCCGGGGTGACAGCAAATATATTTAATTCCATACTGTCTTTTAAGGTACAGACGCTCTATAGAAATGAACATCATTGCAAGAAATGGCCAGTTCAACCTACCCGAGAATCCTCCCACAGCATACATTCGGCCTCCAATCACTGCCACACCAACATTGGCTCGGGCAGTGGTCATGTTAGGCCCAGGTGTCCACGTCTGCTCTTTAGGATCGTATATCTCCGTAGAGGAAAGGGAATGAGTACCATCAGATCCTCCAACAGCATAAAGTTTTCCTGAGAACAAAGCCAATTCACTTTAGAATACCAGAAAATATATTAAAGAAATTCTTAGGCAACAAATCAACTTATTTGTAAGTTTATTAGAGAGATTTTGTTTGCATGAGCTTAGTTTCAACCTATCTGAGGATGAAAATACTGATTTCAATGGATCAAGCATCATAATTCTTTTTCGAGAACTGACATGAATAACATTCAGCGGCAAGATTTAAGACACTTATGAAAATAAATATCTATGTAGACAGCTTTGTCTTGGATCAGAAATTTAATTCAACCAATGAAGAATAGGTTATGAACATTCCCAAATGGGAATATGATGTTATTTCCGTTTGATCAGATAAATTATCAATTAATGTGATAACATTGGTCCGGCCAGATCAAACATAAAATGCCAGCGTTTCGCCCTAGTGTGCCGTTGGGCTCGTCAGTTGGTACAGACACGCCTCACCAATACGCATGGCTAGCACATACTGAGGTGTGTGTGTACCAACTGACGAGCCCAACGGCACACTGGGCCGAAACGCTGGCATTTTATGTTTGATCTGGCCGGACCAATTTTATCACATTAATTGATAATTTATCTGATCAAACGGAAACAACATCATATTCCCATTTGGGAATGTTCATAACCTATTTGGATTGCCAAGGTAAGGTTTTTGTTTTATTGAAGGGAGCTCGACTTCCGTAGCACATTGGCATCGCTCGTGACGTCAATACTACTTGTGTTTTGTGTCTTGTGATGGCCTTCTCAGTATGTGCTAGCCATGCGTATTGGTGAGGTGTGTCTGTACCAACTGACGAGCCCAACGGCACACTGGGGCGAAACGCTGGCATTTCATGTTTGATCTGGCCGGACCAATTTTATCACATTAATTGATAACCAATGAAGAACTTGCTTTTAAAAGGTTAAAATAAGATGACTGACAATACCCTGTCCCAACCCTCAGACCAGCATTAAATTCTTGGCAGAGTCAGGAATTGAACTCAGGACCTATGGATCCAGAGTCTCAACACATACCCCAAGACCACAATAGGTGGCATCATGAAGATAGATCTAACCAATAATTTAAATATAAAAACGCTAGAAACTCACAAATTTCAAAGTGTGGCGTGAAAATGTTGTATTAGGAAAACTTATTCAATGTATTTCAGTAAATTGGGAATTTTTTGCATTTGACACGTTTATGGGGAAAATTCTCAAGAACTCATAGTTATGGCACTTTGTCGCACATTCAGTTTTACAAATTGTGGGTTTAAATTGTCATAATAGTCAACAAATAAATGAAAAATCGAGAAAAAAAAAACAAAATTTGCATTTATGTGATTTTCCCGTATCTCCAAGAATAATTAGTTACTTTTTTATCCTAACCAGCCCAAAACCATCGCATAATCACATAATCATTGTTCGCATTTGCAAATGATTTTGTTAATTTTGTAGGTTTCTGGTTATGTCAAAAGTCAGACTAGTATTTGAATTCATAACCACATTTTTCGTCACCATGTGTTCATGACAAATAATACTTTATTTCACTTTCTTGTTTAATTCAATTATATTTAAAATTATTTTCGTACTCACCTGTTGTGTTACAATATATATCTTGCCTTTAAGACATTTTTCTAAGTGTCATAGGTCACCTTTCTCATACCTCGTGGTATCACGGCCTGTCCAGCTGGTCACAGTAAGCTGCGCGCTCACTGGCCATGACGTGGCCTCTCTCCGCCAATCAGCATGTGTCTTGCTCACGTGTTTGGGACACGCCAATGGCCGGACATCGATCTTTCGAGAAGCCTGATCTGTAGCTATTTAAGCTGCAGGCCGACCCATCTTCGATGTGATTTCTCCGTTAGCATTACGCTAACCACCAGTCTTGAGCAACAGACAATAAACTTCACAATTGGAAAAACTTTGCATCGCAATTCTGCATCAACAAGTGTTGAACTTAACCTTTGCCATGTCGTCAAAGACATTTTTCAAATAATCGAACTTGGATCGAACTACAACGTGTTCCTGCGACACGAACATTTAGATGTTAATTATACATTTTTGTGTGCTAAGGAAATCTATTCCGACTTAAGTGAATATTGTCACTTCATCTTTGTGATAGCTAAGGTCAACCTTACTATTCTGCGAGTGTTCTACAGCTCCGTCAAGTACTTTTGTGAAAGAAACCACAACTGGAAATGAACTATTTCTTCTCACACGTGTGGAATGTTAACCACACTCTTTCAAGTTAAGTACTTTGTAACCACATTATGTTTAGTGTTATTTCATGTTATCTCTGTTATCGTGTTAGCCTTATACAAGCATGGTTTAGAAGATTCCTCAATTTTGATATCCTTGTGATCATCTCCCCCTTCCCTTCTAGGCGGAATAACATATCGGCTTCCTTTGGCCATTCTTATGTTTCTTGTGAGAATAATCTCAGTATTGCTTGTGCATATCTGCATTTTTCATTGCACTTTGCCTGTGCATTTTCTCTTTCATGGTTCACGTTCAGGTTATAGGCTACTTGCCCACCTGTTTCTGCCATCTCAACTTCTCAGTAAATCGTGCATGCAGTTCACGCATTCTGAGTCTGCCATCACCTTTATTTTTGCAAGTTATTCTGTTGCATCTTGGCAACTACTCAAATATTACAATCTTCATAGGGTACTGCAGGACTAGGCCCCTGTCAGCTACTGGCCCCCTTAATAGGTCACATCTATTGGATAACTTCTTTAGTTTCCCCTTTTTTTTTCTTTCCAGGTATGACAGGATTTGCTTCCAGTCAGCCATTCTCTTTTTTTTGCAAAAGCAACTTAATTCTTGCTTTCAAGCATGTACCCATGCTTAAGACCTGTAACTTTAATTTAGTTATGTTTAAGGCACTAACCTTGTTTATTGCTATACACAAACATAATTTTGTAAAGAAAATTGTTAACTTGTTTCAATGTTATATATGTTATATATATATATATATATATATGTCAAAGCTACCTGCTCTCTCTCTCTCTCTTTTTTTTTCTTTGCTCTTATCACGTTCCATCCCATATACTTTAAAGCTCAACCTTTACTGATTCTGAACTCACTTAGAATTCTTTCTGTAAATGGAGACTTTTAATTGGTCGATCCAATGGTGTTCTAATTACACCAATCATTATGTTATTACAATGTAATCAACTTGATAATTAACAACGTAACCACCAGCTCCACTACTACAGTGGAATCCCGTTAGAAACTTTCCTTCAGTAACACATTTACCCGCTAATCAGGTTATAAAAGTTCCGGTCCCAAAGCACTAAATAGTAAGTAAACTATTGCTTTAGCATGTTTTTCCACTCCCACTTCATCATCATCTTCTTGTACAGTTTCCAGCCCCAGGCTGGGTCTGTTTGGAACATAAGCCTCGCCACTTAGTCCTTTCTTCCCACCACCTCTCCGCTGTCACTCTGGTCCAGTCCTCGCCTCTCTTCTTGGCACATTCCTCCACTCCTTTCAGCCATCTATCTCTTGGTCTTCCCCTTGGTCGATTCTTCTGCATCTGCATCTCATGTATCCTCTTGGGAATCTTCTTCTCATCCATTCTCTCTTTAAGTGTCCATACCACCTCAGTCTTGATGTCTCAATCCTACCTTGCAAGGGCTCCTCTTTCACCATTTCCCTGACCTTTTCATTCCTCACCCTGTCTCTTCTTGTTACTCCGATCCTACTTCGCAGGAACTTCATTTCACCTGCCTGTATTCTGCTTTTCTTCATTGTCCACGTTTCTGAAGCATAGGTCAGAATCGGGATATAGTAGCTCCTGTATAACACTTCCTTGCTTTTTTTGTGGGACATCTTTATTCCACACTAAGCTCCTAATGCTTCTGCCTGTCTGCCACGTTCCGTAATCTCTTTGTCATTTCTCCCATTTTCCTCCACTATACTTCCCAAGTACTTGAGACTTTCCACCTTCTTCAGCTGTCCACCTCCAAGTGTTATCTCACTCATTGGTCTGTCCTTTTTCCTGGTCGTTAACAGGATCTCACATTTACTGATGTTGAACTTCCATCCGTACTCTCCCACTGTTTCTTCCCAAGCCTTCAGTTGCTCCTGAATTTCCTCCTCCTCCTTGTTTCCCCAGACCATGAGATCATCTGCAAACACCATTGCTTTCATCTTACCTTCTCCTATCTTTCCTGCTATCCGTGTCATTACCTCGTCCATAACCAATAAAGAGAAGGGGTGACAACGCACTACCCTGTTTCAGGCCACTCATTTGTCTGAACCAGTCTGTTCTTTCCCCTCCAACTTTCACACAACTCACACTTCCACAATACATCTCCTTCACTCTGCCTACAGTCTCTTTTTCCACTCCCATGTTTTCCATTGCTTTCCAAACCTTCTCCCTACACACACTATCATAGGCCTTTTCGATGTCCAGGAAGGCCATCAACAGATCCTCTCCAAATTCGTAGTGGTGTTCCTGGAGCTGTCTCACTGAAAATATGAGATCCACTGTTGATCTCCCAGGTCTGAATCCATACTGTTCCTCTCTCAATTTTCTCTCCACTTTGGCTCGTATTCTACTTTCTAATATCTTTTCATATATCTTGGCACAGTGAGGTATGAGTGTGACTCCCCTGTAATTTCTGCACTCCTTTCTTAAATATTGGGACAATTAATCCTTTCTTCCAATCTTCTGGGGTCTTTTTCTCCTTCCATATCACCCTCATCACACGGTACAGCCACTGTTTCCCAACCTCCCCTGCTGCCTTCACCATTTCAACACTCACTTCATCCACACCTGGTGCCCTTCCTCCTTTCATCTTGTCTATAGCCATTTCCAGTTCTCTCCAAGTCAGGTCCTTTTCCATTCCTGTGTTGTCTTCTCCATCTTCCAATACATTGTCTTCCTCCCTATGACCATTTGGATTCAGCAAATCCTCAAAGTACTCTTTCCACACTGTCTTGAGTGTCTCTTTGTTGTGTACCTCATTTCCGTTTTTGTCCATCATTACCACATCCTCTCGCAGACCTCTTCTCTTACTTTTGACCATCCCATAAAGAACTTTCTTATTTCCTCTGCTGTCTTCCTCCTTCATCTCTGTCCACTTTACCATCCACTTCTTCCTCTCCTCTGCAACAATCTTGTTTGCTTCTTTCTTCTTTATCTTATAATCTTCCCTTGCCAGATCAGTTCTTTCCTGGAATCACACTCTGAAAGCCTTGTTCTTCCTTCCCACAGCTTCTTTTACTCTCTCATTCCACCATGGTGTCTCTTTACACCGCTTTCTGTTGCTTGTTCTTCCATATACTGCCACTGCAGCTTCCACCATTGTGTTTTTGAATTGCTTCCATTCCTCTTCCCCTGTTTTAGGATTGTCTGTTGGCATCCTTTCCCTTATTATCTTCTGGAATTCTTCCTTGACTTCCTTTTCCTTGAGTTTCCATACTTTGATTCTCCTTTCCTAATACTCTGTCCTCTTGCTATCCTTAACAACTCCCAGGTTCATTACAAGTATTCTGTGGTCGCTATCTAAGGCCTCTGATGGTATTACCTTTATATCACTGACACTTCTCTTCATTTCCCAGTCGTACAGCATGTAATCTACCAAAGATTTCTTTGTTAAATCACTGCTGTACCAAGTTACCTTGTGGCTTTCTTTCTTCCGGAACCAGGAGTTGCCTACCACTAAACCGTTTCTATTGCAAAAATCCAGCAACTTTCTCCCTTCTTCATTCCTGCTACCCCATCCTTCTGCTCCCAATACATTTTCATATCCTTGCCTTTCACTTCCTACATGTGCATTCAAATCTCCCATGACAATGATGCTCTGACCATTCAACTGCTGTTATAGCTCCTCCTCAAAGTCTTCCTTCTCTTGAGCTGTACATCCAACTTGAGGGGCATATACCTGGGCTATCTCCAGGCTTCTTCCCTTTACAGTTACTTCATGATCCTGTCACTTATTCCCTTTACCTCTTCCTTCATTCCATCTCTCACAGCTACTCCTACTCCGCTGCTCCTTCCTTCATTGTTCCCACTCCAGTACAACCGGAACCCTTTCCTCAGTTCTCTGCGACCTTCTCCTTTCCATCTTGTTTCAGCCAAGCCCAGTACATCCAGTTTTCTTCTCTCCATCACATCTACAATCTCCTCCACTTTTCCTGTCAGTGTCTGTATGTTTAATGTCCCAACTCGTAGTCCATTAGCATATCCGGGTCGTCGTCGTTTGCATCCGTCCTTTCCGAGGCCTGTTCCTGGTTTGAAAGCAAATATGATATCCACTACTGGCTTGCTAGGCCTATCGTAGCTTCACCAGAGCCCCGTCAGCCATCACTTTTCAGGGTTCCCATAGAGCCTTCACAGCTACCGTAGCGGTCCCGGGGCACACAAAGTCCCCACTGTACTTCACCCCTACAGGCAATCCCCTACTTCATGCCGTTGCCCGTCCCCCACCACGTGGAGGAGGGGTTGGACTCCCACTTACTATATTCAAATTTTGATGATCTTTCCGTTCAATATTTTGGCCAGTCCAGTTGGACTTCGGCCACAGTTAAGCAGCGAGTGTGCATCCTGTCGGTCAAGGTTAAGTGATTGCGTAAGCTTGGCAACGTAGCGATCGAGAGCTCGGCCAAGATTAAGGGACTGAGTACGCTTGGCGCGGCAAGAGTCGAGAGCGTAGCTCAGTTTAGCAGTGAGTGTGTTTCCTGTCATGTCATCTACCGTATTTCCTTGCATAATCATTGCCACCGCGTAATCGTCGCACCCCACTTTCCAAATACTAAAATAGGTTTATAAAATTTCATCGCATAATCCTCGCATAGCATAGGCTATTCCTATTTGTGCGCCAGTAAGTTGCACATGCTGCCGCGACTTTGTCAGAAGAAAAAATCTCAGTCTTTATGCTTGCGGGCTATGAACTGTGACGCGAGCGGCAAGCTTCGTCACTTAGCATATTCCGCAAGCGTATAATCTGGCGTGATCTTGTCAGGAGAAAGTAATCTCGTCTTTATGCCTGCGGGCTATGAAATATGACGCGAATGGCCAGCGCTCATTCCGCGAGCTTATAGACCTAATCTGGCGTGATCTTGTCAGCAAAAAGTAATCTCATCTTTGTGCCTGCGGGCTATGAACTGTGACGCGTGCGGCCAGCGCACATTCCGCGAGCATATAGGCCTAATCTGGCGTGATCTTGCAGCAAAAAGTAATCTCGTCTTTGTGCCTGCTGGCTATGAACTGTGACGCGAGCGGTCAGCGCACATTCCGCGAGCATATAGGGCTAATCTGGCGTAATCTTGTCAGGAGAAAGTAATCACATCTTTATGCCTGCCGGCTATTAACCGCTACGCAAACGGCCAGCGCACATTACGCTAGTTTATAGGCGTAATCTGCCGTGATCTTGTCAGGAGAAAGTAATCTCGTCTTTATGCCTGCAGGCTATGAACCGCGACGCGAATGGCCAGCTTCGTCAGCACATTCCGCAAGCGTTAACCTGTCGTGACCTTGCTAGAAGAAAGAAGCCTGTCTCTGACTGCAGGCTATGACTCATGCCAGACTCACGCTACGCGAATGACTGGCCCGTGCAGCAAATAATGATACAGTATATTCTTGGAACTCAGATATTATTCTTGCTTTTTTTCACGAATTTTAGGCTAAAAAAGTGCGACGATTATGCAAGGAAATACGGTATTCATTCAGTGACGATAAATTGATGTTTGTTATATAGTGTTCTTGGCTATTTTTATCTGGGCTTTATTTACGTGTTTGCAATGGAGAAGAAGAAAGTGAGGCAAATAACAAACAGTGAAAAACTAAAAATCCTTCAAGACGGAATCCAAATATGAAGCGTGTAGATGTTGCGCGGAAGTTAAACATTCCTCCGTCAACTTTAAATACAATTGGTAGCAAACGTAAACTGAGTTAGTTAGTTATTGTTGTTTTAAGGGGCAGAATCACGAGGTCATCTGCCCCAAAAACGTAAACTGATTACGACTGCTATTGATGAAGGGAAAAGTGCTCAGAAAACTTAATCGCCAGGGTCAGTTCCCAGAATTAGAATAAGCTGTTCTAAAGTGGTTCGTGCAAGCACGAGCTTCAAATGTGCCGATCGACGGTACTGCAGTTCGAGCTCAGGCAACACTTATTGCACAGAAGATGATTTTAAAGTATCTTATGGCTGGATTGACAGATTCAAGAATCGACGTGACCTAGTTTATAGATGTGTGCGAAGCGAAGCTACTGCCCTGAATAATGACGCTACACTGTACGAAACTATTGATACATGGAAAACTACAACGCTTCCTGCAATTTTGAAAGACTATACTCCTGCCGATATTCTTAATGCAGATGAAACGGGGCTGTTTTATCATCTTCTTCCAGATAAAACCCTGGATTTTAAGGGCGCAAAGTGTCACGGTGGCAATCCTAACAAGGAAAGGCTTACCGTTCTCCTGTGCTGTAATGAAAGTGGAAGCGAGAAGTTGGTACCTCTGGTTATTGGAAAAGACCGCAATGTTTCAAGAATGTGCAATCTTTTCCATGCAAGTACACTTCTAATATGAAAGAGTGGATAAATTCTCCAGTATTTGAGATTTTCTTACGTGCATGGGATGCAAGGCTTGGCGTAAGAAATAGGAAAATTGCACTCTTCATTGATCAGTGCCCCCCTCATCCCTCAAATGTTTCTAATTTGAGAAACATAAAGATCCTTTCCTCCCAGCAAACTGCACGGGTAAGCTACAGCCGTTAGACCAAGGCATAATACAGTGCATGAAACAGAAATATCGTATAGAGAAGATTGGCTGCAGTGGAATCGACGACGAGAAAGATCGCCGTCTTAGATGCCATGCATTTCATTAAGTTTGCCTGGGATTCTGTGGAGCAAAACACCATTCGGAACGGCTTCAATGCAACCGGCTTTTGTCATGTTCGCGCTGATGACGTCACGCTGGATGATTTTTCTGAGAGTGAAGAATGGCGCCGAGTAGCAGGAGTGGACACTTTCAAAAGGGACGTGAACGTTGATGGCGCTGTTCCAGTGTGTGAAACTATTGACAATAGATGAAATTCTTCAAGAACAGAAGATGGAAAAAGCGTCAGTGCAGGTTGTAAGTGATGACGAGCCAGATCCGGAGCCAGTTCCCACAGTGTCAAAAGTGATGGAGGCTGTGCCAGTCGAACGACTGCCACAATATTTCGTCCCCACCCCTCCCCCTCTCGCTGGGCTGCTTGTCCCGGGAGCTGGGCTCTGAACACTGTATTTCAAATATGTCAAACTCCCGCCGTCACCCCTCTCTGCCAGGCTACGTATCTCCGGCCTTGGAAGGGACATGACGTCATGAGAAGCCACGAGATTGTTCTCGTAGGTTCCAGAAGGAATTTGTAATACTGGCCGCGTAACAAAATGCTGCGCGACGATTGGTCGATGGACGCGCGCATGCGCCGAGAACTGAGATGAACTTGTGCATCCTACTGACGCGAACACTCGACGTTTGGACTGCTTACGATGTAGTTGTAAGAGGAGAAAACTGGCCGCTCGGTAGGCCAGCCCTTGAGGCTGTGTGGCCATGAGGCCATTGATAAGGTACTGTGTATTTCTACGAAAAAATGTTCTAATACTGCTTGTGATATTTTGTTCATTATTCTACTCCCGATGGAGTTTTTGATTACTTATTTGCTGCTTCGAGTGCGGGCTGTGAAGCTAAGCGTCTTTTGCATTTTGAACTTGAACTTGTGTGGGCCACATAATGATTGGAAATTTATTATTCCCGTTTGATATCTCAACTCTTATTCTGAAGGAAATATTCCTAATTATGATTCCCAGCTTAGTGTAGCATATTTACGTATTATGAAACTTTGGAATATTCAAACACGTGCAACGGCCGTTAATTCTGACACCAACCTAATTTTGGTAATAAGCTATTTCGCTATTTAATATGGACACGAACCACCTTCTTTAATGTGAAAATATTGATTGTAAACCTTTTGGATTGGGATTTTATGTTATTTTGTCGGCGGCATTCCCCTTGCCTATCGTCGCCGTCTGGTCGGCTATTCTTAGACGCCTCGTGGCGTGGGCTCTTCTAGCCATGGGCTTTCTGCCTTTTCTTATGTTGCTTACTTACTTACTTAATTCCTGCCGCTCCTTCCGGAGCATAGGGCCTTGGCGAAATTTCTCCACGCAGTACGGTTCCTGGCCATTCTCTTCACTTGACTCCAGTTCTTGTCCACCTCTGCAATTTCATTTTCGATCGTCCTCTTCCAGGTCTTCTTAGGTCGACCTCGCTTCCTGGCGCCTTGAGGATTCCAGTCTAGCGCCGCCCTCTCAATAGCTCCGTCCGGCTTCCTTAGTGTGTGACCAATCCAGCGCCATTTCCTCTCCTTGATCTGGATGCTAATCGGTTGTTGATTGGTGATGGTCCAAAGATCTTCATTTGAGATTATGTCCGGCCACCTCACATTCATGATGCGACGCAGACATCTGTTAATGAACACCTGTAGCTGGTTGTTGATCGGTTTTGTGACTTTCCATGTTTCACAGCCGTAGAGAAGAATCTACTTTACGTTGCTATTGAAAAGGCGGAGCTTGGTCTTCCTGGAAATGTTTCTATTTCTCCAGATGGGGTAGAGCTGGACAAAGGCACCATTTGCCTTCCTGATACGGCTTCGAACATCTTCCTCTGCTCCCCCATCATTTGTGACTATACTTCCAAGGTAGAGGAAGGACTCAACTCGCTCAATGTCCTTTCCATTGACTGTCAAACTAGTCGTGATGTCAGAATTTATCCTCATCTCTTTGGTCTTGTTGGTGTTGATAATCAGTCCTGCACGTTCTGCTTCTCTCTGCAACCTCCCCAGCTTATCTTCTATGTCTCGGTACCGTTGTGCCATAAGACAAATGTCATCTGCGAAATCCAGATCTTCAAGCCTGTCATTTATACCCCATTGAATACCCCTCTTCCGTCCTCCCATTACCTTCTTCATCACACTATCCAGGACCAACAGGAACAGAGTGGGGGAAAGGACACACCCCTGTCTCACTCCGGAACTGACCTTTATCTTTTCTGTTAATTTGCCTTCGTGAAGAACCTGACACTCATACCCTTCGTACATCTCTTCCATGATTCTGATGATCTTTGTTGGAATTTTATATTCCTCGAGGGTCTTCCACATGATTCTTTGATTTACGGAGTCGAAGGCTTTCTCGAAGTCAACAAATGTAAAGGGTATTCCGCCACTCCACACTCTGCTCCAGGATGATTCGGAGGGTGTTGATGAGATCCACCAACGCCAACAAGCTAAGTGTTTAATATAACCTAAAACATTTCTAACCTTAAAAATGTATCTTTCTTTTTTAGGGTTATGTTACACGACTTAAATAACTTGTCAAACTATGCCAAACTCAACTTACTTCCTTCTATTAAGTGGTTTAAGCATGTATTATGCCTTTAAATTGTGTGCTATGAGAAAACGACTGTTCTCTCTCTTTCGCATGTTAACTATCCTTCAAAACAAATCATCCTTTTCTCTATTTTTGTACAAACTATTGGGCTTAACACCAGTTCACCTATCTGACGAAGTGAATGGTTTGTTCTCTATTTAATCTATCAAGGTGTTTTTGGGAATGCTCCCATTTCAATTGCAAACAACCTTGTCTTGTAACTATCAAGCGACTAGCGGGATGTTATCCCTACTGGCATGTTAATGTTGATTTTTTTCTGTAAATAAACTAGCCTACTCTCAGTGTGCAGTCCTAGGCTAGATTTTAAGGCATTATTTGAGCACTATAGTTACTCACTATTTTACCCTGCATAGTTCTACTTTAGACTAACTGGCCACAAAGTGGTTACTTATTCTCAAGTCTGTTGGCATTCAAAGCTTATGAAATCTTGTTCGCTTGTTGTCGGCCTGTCAAAGGTCACATTTCCATTTACATGTGTATATATTTATTTATTGTTAATCTTTTGAAAGTTGTTTTTGAATAAAATACCTCTGTTATTGGCAAACTGTTTCCATTACTATTTATTTATCAATGTTCAATCTTTTCTTACTTAGTAAAGTTCATTTGCTTATTAGACCAGAAGCTTCACTTCTAGTCCTTCCCGAAAGAGGAGGTCTTGCATTGACAGATCCTAACCACCGCCTATGAGGAAATACCGTGCCACCCATCACCAAATCCTGACTGGCGCAATATTCCGTAAATTTCTCCCCATTGTCATTCATCTCACCAAGGCCATGTTTACCCATGATCTGCTCCAACCCCTCATTGTTTGAGCCCACCTTCACGTTGAAGTCTCCCATAACAATGAGAATGTCCTTCTTACTTGTTTGTCTTGTGACATCTCGCAGCATTTGGTAGAATTCTTCCTTCTTCTCTGGCTCCGATTGTTCTGTAGGCGCATAGCATTGGATGATGATCACATTCCTGATCTTTGTCTTGAACCTAGCAAACATGAGCCTACTAGAAATTGGCTTCCACTCCATAAGGCTTCTCTTTGCATTTCTGTTGAGCAGCAACCCCACTCCATCCTTGTGTTCTTCATCATCGCCCCCAGAATAGAGAAATGTAATTCCATCTGTTGTCTGTATTTCACCAAATCCTGGCCACCTCACTTCACTCAATCCTAGGATATCCAGCCCATAGTTCTTCATCTCCCGTGTCACTTGTTTCAGTCTGGTTTTCTCCATCGAGGTCCTCACATTCCAGAAACCAATTTTCGTAGTCCTCTTCATGCCAAAAGTCGTCATCAGGTTATCCATCCGGTTTTGAAATTTCGCTTCAGTTTCCGTAATCAGTTTATTTAAGAGGAGCGAGTGATTAACCCACTGCCTCCGAGTGCCTTGGAGGGGCTGCCACCTTAAGCCTGAGGCACCAGGCTGATTTTCTGTCAGGGTTTCTTCCCTTAGCCTCTGAAGAACCAACTCCAAACTACAAGGCAGCAGTTGTTTCACCAGAGCCCCGTTAGCCGTAATTTCTTCAGGGTTCCTGTAGGGCCTTCACAGCTACCGTAGCGGCCTTGAGGCACACAAAGTCCCCACTGTACTTCACCCCTACAGGCAATCCCCTACTTAATTACATTGCCCATCTCCCACGACGAGGACGAGGGGTTGGATTTGTGGGAGACTTTCTTATGTTGCCTTCCGCAATATTCTTTATTACTGTGTTTGGTAAGCCCTCCCGGGCAGTTTACTTAAAATGAAACCTTTATTTGAGTACAAGTGATCGTGTAATTAGTGTAGCGTCGGTGATTTGCTCATATCACCCTTCCCGCCTATTATTGCTCGGATAGCAATTATTACTTCTCTTGCTTCCGCTCTCATGAGCCATGCACCTCATTGTCTTGGATTTTCGATTAGCTCTTTGTTGCGCCTGCTGCGCCCAAGCCGACCAGATCTAAGGGTCTCCTCCCACTTTAACTTAGGCCCCAAGTGTCTCATGTCTTGCGCCCCAATACCTTATGTACTCCCCTTTATTTGAATATATTTGTTATTTGTTTTGGAGTTGAGAACATGATTCTCCTGCTATCCAGCGTGTCCTATACCCATCCTTTGGGTACGTCCAGCTTTCCACTCCCTGGTCAATCTGACCAAGTCCCCCTTTCCCTGAGTCTTAAAGGTAGCATAAACAAATCTAGGCTCTGGGCAATTAAGGGGGACTGTGCCGTATCCCTTCGCGGGGTGCCGCACAGAGGCAATGGACATAGTGAAGCGATACGTATGTAGTTTCGAAGTTGATGACGAAGTTATGACATTATTAAACAGTATGGACAGTACAATTTTACAATTAAAACCAAGAAAGCAGTCAACCATACAAATGTATTTCAAACCAGTGTAAATATTGATTGAGAGGTAAGATGTATTATTAGTAAAGATACGAGAAAATAGCATTTTGAAATTGATTTTGTAGCACTTTCATTTTGAAAAATAGTTATTTATAGTGGTGATGGATGAAATCATACGAAAAGTGGTAAATAGCATTGGGGAAAGGAAAATGAAGGCAATGTTGTTTGCTGATGACCTTCTGGTATGGGGAGAGGATGAGGAAGAAGTACAAGAGCAATTAGATGAGTGGGAGAAGGTAGTGTTATCATATGGGATGAAGTTCTCAGCACAAAAGAGTGAAGTGGTCATCACAACGAGGAAGAAGAACAGACTGGATATGGGCATAACACTTGGAGGACAGCAGTTGCAGAAAGTAGAATGCTTCAAGTACTTGGGAAGCATAATTGAAGAAAAGGGAGGCAATAGGATGGAAATAAATGAGAGGGGAAGGTGCGCAGATGGATTTTTCAAGAGTGTTAGGGGGATGATATGGAATAAAGATGTACCACAAAAATGTAAAGGAATCATCTACAAGACCTACTTTGTGCCAATTTTGACATATGGTTCAGAAACATGGGTGATGAAGGAAAGGGACAAGAATAAAATACGAGCAGTGGAGATGAAGTTCCAGAGGAGTAGGGTAGGAGTGACAAGAATGGACAGAGTAAGGAATGAGAGAGTCAGGGAGATGGTAAGAGAGGAACCATTGCAAAATAGAATAGAGCGATCTAGGCTACAATGGTATGGACATGTGAGGAGGATGGAAGAGGAGAGGATACCGAAGAAGATGTTTGGAGTGGAAATGACGGGAAGGAGGCCAAGGGGAAGACCAAGGGACAGATGGACAAAAGGAGTTAAGAAGAGTGTGGAGGAAAGAGGAGTGTGCTGGGACACAGTAAATGACGAGAGATGGTGGATGGACAGGAAACGATGGAGAGGCTTATGTTCCAAGCAGACCCGACCAGCGGTTGGAAACTGCTCAAGATGATGATGATGATGATGATGATTTTGAATTTTAAAAATTAGCGTTTTGTAGCATTTAAAAGTTCGTCACCAGGTACGATAAAAATATAACAGGTTCAAAATTATACAAGGAAACTAATTCAAACTTGCACAGGACTGGAAATACGGGCGTTTCTGATTAACGGCATAAGCATTTAATATAATGATGTGAATCATATTACTTAACTTCAGGTAAATACCATACAACCGATAATTAACTAAATAATGAAATGTACGTTCACTCCTTCTTTATTCCCTTTTCAATGAGAGCCAGGGATGAGGTGCAATGAATTTCTATTTGCCGGGTGGTTTAATGGTCAAATGCCCTTGATTCCAACCTCATAAGACAATTTATTAAAAGAGATGAATGGAACTTGGCAAGGAGTTAGTAGGGAAACCACACAAAAGGATTTCATAGACATCTCACAGAATTTGAACCAATTCGTCCACCGAGTTCAGGACAACCCGGTATTGTCGTAATTCCGCCTGCACAACCAGCAGCACAAACACCTGATATTATTGATTGCATAATGAGAGCATGACCTTTGGATCTTTTAAGCATAGCTCAGGTGCCCTCGTCTCACGTCATACAACCAACCGACAGCACTTGAGCTCAAATCTTGCCAAGTAGCCAGGCTGGTGCCTTTATTTTCAGAGACCTCACATTTCTGAAAAATGTATGATGTCAAGTTTCTACATTTCTTTAATACTGATATTAGGATTTTAGTACTTCTAACACTCCCTTAGTAAAAAAATAAATTAAAAAAACACACACAACAGGAGACTTAACACTGCTGCCAATGCAATTTGTATAAACGAATGTTGACAATCCTGTGAACTTTGTTGTGTACCTTTCATGTCTACTCCAAGGATTTAAATGATCATGTTTTATCAGTCTCCGAGGTTTAATTAAATTAAGTTAAACAGAATATGCAAACATGCAATTACTGGTATACCTTTTTGCGACTCTTGACTGACAATCTGTTAAACAGTAGCCTGTCCGAATTCAAGGAGAAATCACCGGACATGTAACATAACCTATAACTCTCACATCGTAGAGAATACTTTCATTATACAACATTCCCCAAAGCGAGGAGAACGCCTAACAAACATTGTCTATTCATATCACGATACGTACTTTACAGTTTCATTTATAATGGTCAAATACTAGATAAGAGGACCGGTGCGATATAAACCATTACCGGTATAAGCATAACCTCATTACTCCAATGTTTAAAAAAGAATCGATCCAAACGATTGGTATATTCCTTTTATTAGCACAACCAAATGAAACTACGAAATGATTTCTCCAAAAACATTGTTTTATTGGCGATGAACAGTGGATATTATGCGGCAATAACAACAGCCATTTTCAAATTGATTCTTACTGTATTCGATTGTTTTCATGACAATAATCGATGTTCGTACATATCGATTATTACTCGTAAATATCGATTATTTATCCAAAATATTTTCCATGCCTAGGAACTCGCAAATTTCAAAAGGTGCGGCGCGAAAATGTAATAAAACATTATATTTAATATTTTTCGGTAAATTGGGCACTTTTCGCATTTATGGGAATAATTCGCAAGAACCCCTAGTTATCGCACTTTGTCGCACATTCAGTTTTGCAAATTCTGGGTATACATAGTCATAATAGTTACCAAATAGTTGAAAATATGAGAAAAAGTAAAATTTGTATTTATCGCAATTGCGATTTTCCCGTGCCTCTAATTATTAGGATTAACGTTCATATATTGTACTGTAATTCATATGTACATTGCTATTATTTTATTCCCCCTGTTAGTTGCTGACAAACCTATGTTTATGTAGTGACTAGTAGCGCATTAACTAATTTTTAAAGTCGGCAATTTCAGGCGCACGTTTATGACGCGTTTTCAAATTATTTTTACACGATTCTAAGGTTGGCAATTTCATGCGCATGTCTATGACGCACTTTTTTAAATTATTTTTACACGATTCTTAAGGTCGGCAATTTCACGCACCGGTCTATGACGCGCTTTTTAAAATTATTTTTACAAGATTCTTAAGGTCGGCAATTTCACGCACACGTCTATGACACGCTTTTTAAAATTATTTTTACAAGATTCTTAAGGTCGGCAATTTCACGCGCACGTCTATGACGCACTTTTTTATAATTATTTTTACACTTTGTAAATACAGTATAGCATTTTCGGTAGTACGTTTTCCTGCTTTAGACTTCCAATTATTTCAATCCCTTCAAAAGCGTACTAACAAAGTTCCACTGTAATTTGCAACTGGTGCTAAAACACAATAAAGTGACAAGATTGTGTCTGTCCTTTTTACATGTTTCTGTCCTACTTTTCCTCACCCATGGTTGCTTGTGTGTCCACCTTGTTGTGTTTCCCAACATGGATTTAAGTGTTGTTTTACCATTTCACTCAGTTCACAAAGCTTCGTTAAAAAAAATGAACCTCTTATTTCCATCCCCCCTATAATTTAATGTTAAAAAACAGGGTACTCTTGTACGATGACAGGCAGTACACAAGTCAATACATTACACATTTAAAGAAAGGAAAAATAGGCAATAAATGAACTAAAATTATTTTTTTGTAAAAGATACCTTTGAAGTAGGTCAAACCACATCCTCTCCTGGCAGTGATCATATTTTTGGCATATTCCCAGGTGTCTGTCTGAGGGTCATACACTTCCACAGAATTCAGGCAATTCCATGCGTCACATCCACCAGCAGCATAGATACGTCCATCCACTGCACACACACCAGCCTGATACCGACCTGAAAGAAAAAAGTGCACTAGGATCTTGAACTACTGTACATCTCCAACGACCTAAAGGAGAATAGGCAAATACAGTATTGGTATATACAGTAAAACTGCCTTGTAATGTTTGCCCCAGCACCTGTAAATTTGAGCCTTAAATTGAGGCAAACTGAAAGTCAAGGTTTTGTGAAAGTACTGCCTGTTTATGATTAAACACCTATATACTACGGTATGGACGTAATTTTACACAAATTTAACTTTTAATGCATATTACTTAGTAAAACACAATTGAAAATCATAGGAAAAGAGAAATATATATTTCCGACACGTAGGATCTCAAAATCCCTATGTTTTAACAGGGTGTCAACTGTAAGGATGAAGTAAAAAAGAGTTACTTTTTAGCTACCTTTTAGTTAATTTTCAGTTAATTTTAGTTAACTTTTAATTCAAGATACGCCTGTGGTCGGCAAGCATAGAAGCTGACCGCGCGGTGAAGAAAAACAACAATGAACTGTGTTTAATAGGGCGTGTACGTATGCATAGTGCCTGAAGATAAATTCTAACGTCAGGAGATGGTCGAAGGTGACAGAACACAGGCCATTGGTGATCCAGTGAATAAAATTCACTTATAGTGTTATAAAAATTTTAAAAATAAAAATAAATAATGGATATTTAATATCAAATGAGTTGTTTCAGCTAATATGCCGCCTTGTGTACAAGAAGTTATAATTACCAAGAAGTTGCTCTGATCTTGGCCGTTTGGGGAGATTTCCTTTGTCCCCGCAGTAGATCACGAAGAAATATATGCGACGTTATGTGATCGTCACCGAATTATGTCTTCGCAGTCAAGTACGGAGAAATATCGAGACGTTACACGATCGGCGCTGGTCTGAGCGGTTTGATGCGATTCGTAGTTTTCACGATAAAACACTGAGAAAAATCGCGGTTTACATAAACGGTGTCACTTTTAGTTGTTCGACGAGATTTCTATTGTCCTTGAGGTCAACCACGGAAAAATATAGTATTATTATGCAATCGGCTTGCTGTACGTTTGACGAGAATCCAGTTTATTCGCCATCGAATGCGGAGAAATATCGCGATGTATCACAATCGTTGCCGCTCTCAGTTGTTTTACGAGATTCAGGTTGTCCTCGCAGTTGGACACTAAGAACGCGATATTATGCAATTGGCACCGCATCCGGCCGTTCAACGATTGTCTGCCTGTCTATCTGTCCAGGAAGAATAGCGGAGTCAAGCTCGAAGTTGGGCATGGAAAAACTTCACAAGCAGTTATGGACATGTTGTATGGTCGGCGCCGTGATTCCCGCTGTCCCTATGCTGTGGTTAGAAGTTCACGGTGGATCACGAGAAGAAATGAGTATCGCGATGCTACGTAGTCTTGTTATTTCTAAGTGGGTTGATGCACTTCTCGCTCCACATACACTTTTAAGTATACGGTCATGGGAAAAGAGGCGAGTAGGGTTCAGTATGTTTCGTGATGGGTGCTCAACCACCTTTGACAGGACTCCCGCAGTCCTCGTGGACACAAGTTCGTGACCAGGCACGGGTTTTATGATTTTACGCAACTGGCGTCGATCTTGGTCCGTTTGACGAGGATGTGATTTTGGGAGGATGAACGTTCGAAGTAGGTGTCGGACGTTAAGAATTATTCAGAGAGGATTGCACGAATAATACAAGATGGCACATTTTCTTTCGAATTCAAATTATACAAGTTTTCGAGATAACCGATTAGATTATATATCCAATGGATCCAAAGTACGAAGGAAAAATAGACATATAACGTAGTTTCGGATTGACCGCTCTGGATGTCGCAAATTTAAGAGACGGATAGATTTTTAAAATATAGTCTATGTATTTCAAGCATTTTTGCGATTCTTTTTTGAAACGGTATCATTTCGCAAGATTGCGACAATAAATTAATTTGAGTTATTTCTAGACTTCAATTTCAGATATCCAAATTTAAAGGTCAATATCAGAAATGAGAGGTTTCTGTTGAGTTTCGGAAGTTATCGCCAATAAACGTCTCGCAAAAAGTCAGGTTTACGAATAATACAGAATAATATTTCACGCAGAACTAAACTCTCTTCTTGATGCAGAAAATATACGTTGAGCCGATGTATACAGTACCACTGAAGGAATCCTCAGTAAGCATTTCCTAGAGGTCATGCACGGGAAAATATAGCTTACGCAATCGGCGCCGCTTGCGTCAAACTCGCTTCATCGCAATCTGTGAGCCTAGTGGCGCGGGTTTAAATGATTTAAACCGACCTCGGCGAATTTTCGTAACCTCAAACTATCCAGACATAAAAATTAGCTACTTTTCGTTACTTTCGTTACCCGTTTGTAAAATTAGCTACTTTTTCGTTACTTTCCTTACCGGTAGTCACCCTGTTTAATTGGCAGTAAAACATTGCTTAACTAAAACAATGAAAGTACATATTCGATGTATGATTAGAATGATAGTTGTTAATAATGCATATAATAAGCAAATCACAATATATATATATAAATAAATGTATATGCTAGGCCTATTTTATAGGTTGGTTTAAATGTTCCTTGAAATGGTTCAGCTGTATGGCTAACGTTATTGTAAGATAACTTCTAACAATAATCCCAACACCGCTACAAAGCTGGAATAAACCCATCATTGGGAGAGTCAAAACAGCTACCAAAAGTGCATTCTTTCTTTAAGTGACTGGGCAAGTTTTGGCAAGTGTTTTTCCTATTACTTTGCCAAAAAGTGTTACAACATATAGTGACAAATTTTTATACCGTATTTCCTTGCATATTTTTAACCTAAAATTTGTGGGGGAAAAAGTAGGGTCCGACGATTATGCGAAGAATATTTAAGTTCAAGGAAGAAAAGCACAATTTTTAAATATATACATGGTGGCCACTCAAATCGGTCAACAATTTTCCAGGAATTTTCCAGGAGTAATTCTCATTTTTCCAGACTTAAAAATAAGTGCGAGTCCGGGGGAGGGGCTTTATCGGTTGTCTACTTCAAGACCAAAATAAAGCAGTTGCGTTTGGTTTACTTATACAGATGTTGACAAAAATTAGGGGTGATTGTGTTAGACACGCAAGCCTACACACAAATGATTTAATTGTTGTTTTAAAAAAGCCTTTGTGACTCAAATATCCGCTTTAAAAAAAAATGGAGAAAAGAATGCCACCTGCAATTTTATTGCAGTGAAGTTGTCTATACGCAATATGTTTTACAAAAATACTATCTCGTGTTCTCCCACACAGAAACAGGTAGCCTGAGGAAATTTCTTTCGTTAACCATGGAGTACTCACCCAAAAAGCGGGAGTATGATTTGAGATGGAAAGATTTTTATAATTAATTAACAGTGGCTATTTTCCAGGTATTTTCAAATTTTTTGTCATTTTCCAGACCTAATAAAAATCCAGGAGTTTTCCAGGATTTCCAGGTTTTCCAGGAGTAGTGGCCACCATGTATATATTATACTGTATCATTATTTGCTGCACGCTTGTACGCTTGTTTATTATGTAATCCCGTGTAGTTCACTTTCATCAAGATCACGGTATAATTCTTGTATTTTCCCATTGTGGGTAACACATGCGTAATATCACGCATGGGTCTTATTGCGATGTTTCCATGGAACTGGCTGATGCTAGACTGGCACGGGGTGTCCCTTGTGTACGATTCCGCCAATAGCAGTCGGGCCTGTTTTAATGTCAGCGAACTGGGGCTAGCAGCACTTTGTATGGCGGCTTATTGAATCTCGTCATTCCGAGGCCAACTCACGGAAGCGACAGGTCCACACAAGTTTCACTCCACTGAAGTGGCGTTGAAAGCGATCGCTGTTTAGCGAGCCGTGGACCAGCCATTCGCGTATCAAGAGTCATAGCCTGCAGTCAGAGAGACAGGCTTCTTTCTTCTGACAATGTAGACTGGCGTGATAAAGGCTGGCCGGCCAGCTGTCGCATAGCGTGAGTCATAGCCCGTACGCACAGATAGAAAGACACAGACTACTTTCTTCAAGCAAGGTCACGGCTGGTTAGTAACAGAGCTCGCGGCAGCATGTGTAACGGACTGGCACGCAAATACAAATGTGCTATGCGCCGAGTACACCATAAAATGTTATGAACCAAATTTCTATTTGAAAGGTAGGGTGCGACGATTATGCTATGAAATTTTATAAACAGGATTTTTTATTCGAAAAGTAGGGGTGCCACGCTTATGCGAGGAAATATGGTGTATACTTTTCATACTGGAATTTTAGGCATATAGTTCTTTTCAGAAGTTAGTACAGATTCATCATCATTCATCATCATCATCGGTTATCCACTCCAGTTGCCCGGGTGTGGTATACGAGTGCTCTCCACTTGTGTCTGTCCATGTACCACTCTTCTCTCAGGACTGCACCCCAGTTGACTCCTCTTGTTCCCATATTGTCTTTCACTTGGTCCAGCCATCTCTTCCTAGGTCTTCCTACTGGTCTTTTTCCAACCACCACTGTCTGAAGCCAATGTTTTGCTGTCCTACCATCGACCATTCGTTTGACATGGCCAAACCATTTCAAAAGAGCCCGTGTCACTCTTTCATTCAAAGATGGGTACACACCTGCTTCTTCCCTTACTCTGTCCTTCCATGTTTCTGGACCAGAGTTCGCAGGAACTTCACTTCTGCGGCTTGCAGTTTGCTAACCACTTGTTTAGTAGTTGTGCAGGTTTCTAAACCATATGTTATTATGGAGGTGAAGTATGATTGAAAGGGGATCTGTTTTGATCAGAAGAGAACTTGTTCGTTCCATAGAAGATTCCAAACTTGATGATAGAACTGAGCTGATTGTTGAGTTCGACTATTAATCTCGTGTTGTATTCTGTTATCACTTGAAATGATGCGCCCAAGATATTTGTTTCCAGCTGTGTACCATCCAGCATTATTTTACCTTTCTTCTTCAGCCTATTGATAGACATATGAACAGTTTTTGATTTACTTACTGTTAATCCGTGTGCTTTTAAGCGATCATTCCGGGTGTTCAGCCTCTTTTGAACTTCATCCTCTGTAGTTCCAAAAATGACTATATCATTCGCAAATGCAAATTCATTACTGGTTAAAATCATACATTTTTATATTGTCATCAGCTCATCATAGTTTTCAACTGGCTAAGTATTGAAATACTACCTCCTACGATGCATGCCGCAATGATGATCTGAACAAAATCTCTCGGCTTCAGACTTGCTAACTCTATCGTATGGAAAATTACTAATCACTAAAGATACGAGAAAATAGCATTTTAAAATTGATTTTGTAGAACTTTCATTTTGAAGCATTTTGAATTTTTAAAATTAGCGTTTTGAAGCATTTAAGAGTTTGTCACCAGGTACGATAAAAATTCAACAGGTTCAAAATTAATATGCACGGAAACTAATTCAAACATGCACAGGATTGGAAATATGGGTGTTTCTGATTAACGGCATAACCATTTAATATAATAATGTGTATCGTACATTTACTTAACTTCAGGTAAATACCATACAACCAATAATTAACTAAATAATGAAATGTAGGCTCCCTCTTTATTCCCTTTTCAATGAGGGCCAGGGATGAGGTGCTTTGAATTTCTATTTTCCCGGTGGTTTAATGGTCAAGTGCCACTCCTTGAACCCAACCTCATAAGACAAGTTATTAAAAGAAATCAACGGAACTTGGCAAGAGGAACCACACAAAAGGATTTCATAGACATCTCACAGAATTTGAACCAATTCGTCCACTGAGTTCAGGAGGGTTCTAGCAGAAAGAACATGGAAAAGAAGTGAAATCTGGGAAGAGTTCTACTCGACCTAGGCTATGATCAACAGAGCATGGATGGAACCGAACCAGGACTTGCGGCACTTTGTGGACTCTTTGGCTGTGCACGGCTTCCACCATAGAATGTGCAAGACAAAGACATTCCATGATCCGGACCTGACCTGTGTCTGTGAGCTGTGTGACGGAATCTGTAAACGTTATAACGTTCTTCATTATAGGAATAAAGGGAAACCCATCATAAATTACTGCATTAACTGAAGTGCATCTTATCTTGCATATTATTATTTGTAATTTTGCACAAATTGTGCGCAATAAAACCTTATGAAAATATGTACCTCTAATATAGTAAGAGCCCTCCATATAGAATGGAGCTTTGCAGAGGCCGAACCGCGGAGAGGTCGCAACAACTCATCGCCAGATTTTTACCATGTACCAATTACAAGAGCAGGTCGGGGAGCCCTGGATGCTGTCATACCATTTATTATATATGCAGCTGGCAAGATACCTTAGTTGTGATTAGGCTTGTTGTGAAGTACTGTAGCTTACCTTGTATCCCATGAGCATGGTTAGGTATAGAACAAAACATTAAATTTTCCTAGTGTAAACTCTTCTTCTAAAAAAGAAGTTGGCAGTAAAATATGTTTGTAAGTTTCAGCATAGTGCGATTTTTACTTGTTGGGGAACCTCAAACAAAAAGTATACAGAAACAATACGCAAACTCTATAGGCTCTCAAGAACAAAATAACTGCACCGATACAAAATATCAGTGAGGATGGATTACAGCAAGTATACTAAAACTTCCTACATCGGTGCAACATGTGTTTAGAAATTGAAGGACAGCAATTTTCAGAAATTACTCTGAAATTCATGTAAGTAATTGTGATTATTAAATATGTTAAAAAGTGTAAATGTGTTTTAATCTAGTTGGGTACTACGCTGCTGCTAGCACCAATCTCTTGCTCGACATGCTGCAATACACAGTGCCCCAGCCGCCACACAGCTTCTGTGAGTCTCCGTTCTATAGGGATTTTTTTTTTTTTTTTTATTGTTGTTTTAAGGGGCGGAACTACGAGGTCATCTGCCCCTCTTAACACAGATTAAAGAATACAAATTTTGAATTGAATTTAAAATTTTGAGGTGGACATCTAAATTTAAAAAGACCAAAAATTAATAAAACAAAAAAAAAACAAAAACAAAAAACAATTAAATTTAAAGAAAAAAAAAAAAATTATAAACATAAACAAAAATTACGGAAAAAACAAAACATTATCATTCAAAAACGAACAAGTCGTTGAGTCAAAGTTCACTGGAAAATTTAGATTGCTGGCCCTAACCCACTCTCACTTATAAAGCGGATAACGCGATCAGCAGCCACCGCGTCATCGGCTAATATAAGTTTGAGTGTCGTCTGCAAACCAAGGTTTCTTCGTAAGTCAGCAAGATCCACACACTCGGTGAAAATGTGGGCCACGGTGAAAACGGCTCCACAGGTACAAAGTGGGGGGTCTTCCCTTCTCATTAGGTACGAGTGGGTGGATCTTGTATGACCTATCCTTAGCCTACACAAAATGACGGACTCTCTCCGGGCCCGGAAGGAGCTCCGCCAAACGCGAGTAGTTCCCTTGATCGCTCTCAGTTTACTGGGCAGTGGGTCAGCTAGCCACTGACTCTCCCAAAAAGCCAGAACTTGTAGGCGTAACTGAGAGCGAATATCTCTAGCGGGTACCTCCATTGGTCGAGGTGGTAGTGATACCGCCTCTTTTGCAGCTTGATCCGCTAACTCATTTCCCGCAATTCCCATGTGGCTTGGAAGCCACAGAAAGGTGATTCGAGTGTCAGCGTGGCACAGCCCGGCTAGTAGGTCGTGGATTCGCTGCACTAGGGGGTGTTGCGGGAAACATGTAGCAATTGACTGCAACGAACTCAAAGAGTCGGTACACACGAGAAAGTGGATTCGAGCATCCTGTAGTGCAAACTGCAGAGCTTCATAGATGGCAACGAGCTCCGCAGTAAACACACTACAGGCCTCAGGCAAAGAGATCTTGGTATTTGCACCATCAATAACGTAAGCACAACCCACCTTCTCGTCCACCTTCGAACCATCCGTGTATAGAATGCCAGCGTCCGGAAATTGGTGAACTATGCTGTGGAACTGCCTCCGGTAAACGGAGGCATCCGTGTTCACCTTAGGACCTCGGTGCAGATCTAACCGAATTTCCGGACGCGGGACTTGCCACGGAGGCACCTCGCTAGATGTCCGGATCATACAGGGACCTACAGCCACTCCTATTTCGGTACACGAGCTATCAAGTCTAATACCAACCGGCCGAGTGGCACGAGGCCGGTTGGCGTACCCCTGGTGGTTTTGGGTACCGAAGAGAGCTTGATAGGTCGGGTGTTGCGGCATTTGACGCACATTGGCAGCATATGCTAACAGCATATGTTCGCGTCTATAATTTAAAGGTGGAACACCCGATTCGGCGAGTAGGCTGGGTATCGGGCTGGTCCGGAAGGCACCGGTAGCCAGCCTAACGCCACTATGGTGGATACTGTCCAGCATTTTCAAGGTTGCCGGCCTTGCTGAACCGTATGCCGCAGAACCATAGTCTAGCCGGGACAGGACGAGGGCTTGGTAGAACCGTAGCAGCACCGCACGGTCAGCCCCCCACGTAGTGCCACTAAGAAACCTGAGCATGTTCAGTTTCCTGAGACATGTCATTTTCAATTGCCGTATATGGTGCTGCCACGTTAACTTGCTGTCAAAATGGAGCCCCAGGAAGCGATAAGTGTCAACCACTGGCAACGCAGCATCCCTGAGATGTAGTTCAGGGTGTAAATGTAGCCTCCGTAGCCGACAAAAATGGACGACGGAGGTTTTCGCTGCTGAAAAACGAAAACCCCGGTCGTGAGCCCACCTGTCGACCCGGTTGATGGCTAGCTGCAATTGCCGTTCCACGACTGCCATACTTCCAGAGCTGTAATGCAGGGCTAAATCGTCTACATACAGCGATGGAACTACCGCGGACCCGGCGGCGGCAACAATGCCATTAATGGCAATCGCGAACAAGGTGACACTCAGCACTGAACCCTGAGGAACTCCATTTTCTTGGGTATAGTACTGCGATAATGTCCTACCGACCCTTACACGGAAGAGTCGGACGGACATGAAATTCGCAATGAAAGTCGGTAAGTTACCACGGAGTCCCCACTTGTGAAGGGTGGAAAGGATCCCGTAGCGCCATGTGGTGTCGTAGGCTTTCTCCAGGTCAAAGAAAACCGTGACTAGGTGCCGCTTCCGGAAAAAAGCCTCCTGTATGGCGCTCTCAAGTCGCACCAGATGGTCAGTGGTGGACCTATGAGAGCGAAATCCACATTGGTACTCAGACAGGAGACCTTTATCCTCCAAGAACCACACCAGTCGACGGTTCACCATCTTTTCGAGCAGCTTACATAGGCCATTTGTCAAACAAATGGGCCTATAGCTGCTTACAAACTTGGGATCCTTTCCAGCCTTAGGAATCGGTATCACGATCCCCTCTCGCCATTGAGATGGAAACTCCCCTTCAATCCATATACGATTGAAGAGGATCAACAGTTCTTTCATACTGGATTCGCACAGATGTTTTAACATTTGATTATGTATGTTATCCGGTCCAGGAGCCGTATCCCTGCACAGTGCAAGCGCACTTCGCAGTTCCCATTCAGAGAATGGTACATTATAGGACTCCGAAGCAGCAGTGGCAAAGGACAAGGGGTGAGTCTCTGCCTCCCGCTTCAGAGTCAGAAATGTAGGATCGTAACTCCCGGAGCAGGATACATCGGAGAAGTGCGAGCCAATGCTGTTGGCAATGGCGAGATGGTCCGTGATGATGTCCCCATTGATGGACACTCCGGGTATCGATAGTGATGTCGGGAGTCCGGAGATCCGACGAAGCTTAGTCCACACTTGAGATGAAGGAGTATGCGCCGTCATGGACGACACATACTTTTCCCACGTCGTTTTCTTACTCTCCCGAATCAGATATCGGGCTCTAGCACGCATCCTTCTGAAGGCGATAAGGTTGGCCATAGTGTTTTGCCTCCGATAGCATTTGAAAGCACGTCGACGATCTTTAATGGCTGCTGCAATCTCGGCTGTCCACCAAGGGACAAGCTTCCGGCGTGAGTTTCCGGATGAGGAAGGTATTGTTTCCTCAGCAGCAGTCAAAATACCATTCGTTATGTGAATGGTATGATCGTCGACACTCTCAAAGGTATCTTCGGCAAACACCGCACGTGCCGTGAAAGTTGGCCAATCAGCCCGACGGAGAAGCCATCGACTTGGTAACTCGATGGCTCTCTGGTTCGGAAGAGTAACGATAATTGGAAAATGGTCACTATTACAAAGGTCATCGTGTACACCCCACTGTAGCAGGGGAACCAGCGCACGACTGCACAGGGTAATATCGATACTTGAATAAGTACCGTGTGCAATAGAGAAGTGCGTAGGCTCCCCTGTGTTCAACAGACACAGGTCCAGCCGCCTGATCAGCCTCTCAAAATCTCTCCCTTTACCGCTAGTGGTAGCGGAGCCCCAGATGGTGTTGTGGGCATTAACATCTCCCAGAAGGAGAAAAGGAGGGGGGAGCTGAGAGACTAGATCCACCAGCTGGTCGTAATCCGGCTGAGAATCAGGTGGGATGTACACGTTACATACTGTTGCCATTACTGGCAACGAAGTACGAACTGCAACTGCCTCTAGCTGAGTACGCAACGGCACCTCTTCACTAAAGAGGCTAGAGTGGACGAGAGTGCAGACGCCACCAGCGGCCACAGCTCCGTCCATCCGGTCTTTAGAGAAGAGTTTGAAGTGACGCATTGTTGTCTCATGTCCAGGACGAAACCTGGATTCCTGAAGACAGACAATGGTTGCCGAAAACGAAGATATTAATTGTCGTAACTCAGCGAGATGAACAGAATAGCTATTACAGTTCCATTGTAATAGTGCCATGGTGTGGACTTAAGTAGAAGTGGGTCTTCTACTTATGCTTGACCGTTTGCCACCCTTCCCCATCTCTAGTTGGAGATGATGGGGCAGGAGAGCACACCTCAATCTCCACATCTCCATCCGAAGACGAAGAAAATGGAGCGGGCGCTCTCTTGGGTTGCGCGCGGTCGTCGTCGGACCTCACGAGTCTCGCTCTTGGAGAAGAGCGAGAGCGGTGTCTAGGGACTTTCTCCCTGTCCGAAGACGGGGTACTTGTCCCCGACACGCCCCGAGCATGCTTCTTTCTAGACCGACGCAGACGTCTATTCGGGGAAGTAGGTGGTCCCTTCCCCACAGACGTCAGGTCCTTGCAAAACGAGGCCGCTCCAGCTGGCACCGCTCCTTTGGTGATGGTAGGAGCGGAATGGCCAGCAGATGGCTGAGCTGCCTTGTATGCAGGAGAGGAAGAGAAACGGCGCTGAACCGCCCCTCTCTTCTCCGCCGGTGACTTACTTTTCCTATAGGGGAGTTCCTCCACTCTAATGGGTTTGGCTTCTGCGGGCATCACTCCCTTGATGGTCGAGGGAGCGGAAGGCCCAGCAGATGAAGGAGCCATCCCATCAGCCGGAGGTCGAGAGAGACGGCGCCGCTCCATCCCCCTCTTCTCCACTGTCTTATCAGGTGGGCTGGATGACGATCCAGCCCCGGTCGCAGAAGTCTTCTTTGCCTCGATGGCAGGGGAAGACTTCTTCTCCGACCGTTTCGGAGAGGAAGATGACTTCTTCTCCGATTGCGCCGGTTTAGATGGTATAACCGGCGCCTTTTTCACAATGGCCGAAGAAGGTTGTGTAACCTTCTTCGGGCTGACAGGTCTCGCTTGGACAGCGAGGGGAGACTTTACGATCTCAGAGTAGTTCGTCGTCGAGGGTACAGCACGGGGAACGAAAGTGGCAGGGGTGATAGGTGGCGTCACCTTAGCCGCGAAAGATACCGGAAATTCGGGTGCAGTCATATCACGGTATCTCTTTCGAGCGTCGTGATATGAAAGCCGATCCAATGTTCTGATTTCTTGGATCTTTGCTTCCTTGCAGAACTCAGGGCACTGCTTCGACCGCGGAGAGTGACTTCCTTGGCAGTTAGGACACGTCGGGGGAGGCGTACACCCCACACCGTCATGTGTCCCCTTGCCACACTCTCTACACACCGCCTTGGCAGTGCACCTGGCAGAAACATGACCGAATTTCTGACAATTGTAGCAGCGCATAGGTGGAGGGATGTACGGTCTAACGTCGCAATGGTACGACGTGACCTTCACCTGCCTAGGCACTACATCACCCTCAAAATGGAGAATGAAAGCCCCAGTATCGACGCTATCACTTCCAATTTTCCGGGTGATGCGCCTAATCCTGGTGACGCCTCGCTTCCCCAGATCCCGCATCAATTCCGCGTCGCTGTTTAAAATGAGGTCGCGATGGAATATAACTCCACGGACCTCATTCAGCGTATCGTGCTTCTCAACCTTAACGGGAATTTCGCCGAAATGCGTGCATTCCAGCAACGCTTCGGTTTGCTGCCGGTCAACGGTATGCAGCAGGAGCTGCCCGTTCCGGAGCTTGGAAATCCCGTTAAGGTCGCGATATTTCCCCTCGATTTCCTCTGAAAATAGGATCGATTTTACCTGTTTAAAATCTCCCCCGTCTGTCCTGGTAGCTACCAGGTAGCGAGGAGACCTGTCAACAGGGAACTTCTTATTAAATGCCTCATCCCAAGGCGTATACACCTTGGGATTAGGTCTACACTCCAGAGACGGCTTTTTAAGGGTGCCACCCTGTACAGGTGTCCGTGATCGTTTACTACGCATCCCGGACGAAATCCTCCCCGAATACTGCCCACTCCGAACGGGGGCTATCACTGTGGGCGCCACCCAGCCAAGGCAATACCTACCTGGCATAGCAGATATTGCCCGGGGTCCCAGTGCCTCGAACAGGCACTTCCCCCTCGGCATGCACAGGATTTATTCAGCTCCAGTATTCGGCCATGCAGGGACCTTCGTTGTAAGGCGGATACTACTGTAGGGTACATGGCGCACCCACCTGACGGGATGGGGCATACCGTCTAGGCTTTCTGGCCAGATGGCCAAGCTGGTGGCCCTTCCCCTAACAGCACGCATGTTTATTTCTATTGGTCAAACCAGAGCTGGGACCAGAAAACCAAAATTGACCTTTATAAGGCCCCCTCTAAGTCGCCTTTTACGACAGGCAGGGGATACCGTGGATGAATTCTGCCCTCCCCATCCACAGGGGGTCTGAACAAATCAAAACTGGCAAGTTATTCGGCCATGTCGGCCCTATTAGTCGCCTCCTACGACAGGCAGGGCATACCGTGGGTGTATTCTAACCCGCACCCACACGGGGAGTTCTATAGGGAGGGCCCTCACTTATAATAAAAACATAAAAAGAAAGGTATTTGTAACACCTTGTATTACATGATAGCAATTTACCCTGAAGTTAGACCTCTTTCCCAAGTCACTCATCTCCTTTTCGAATTATGTCCAACTGCATCGATCTCCCAATAAAACTTTCTAACCTCACTTGGAATATCTTGCCCTAAGACATCTCCAGTGTTGTTCATGCTGCTAGTTCGGCATTTCTGCCGAGAAATTTTCTTCAAGCCGAAGGAGGACTAAACATCACATGAAATGAGAAGATGAAGAGCTAAGACTTGTGCACCAATTTTGAATTTCGACTAAATAATTCAAATGTCGGCCTGAGGAGACATAACCAAACTTTACGAATGTGGACTGCCTTTGAAAAGAGGTGAATGTTTCGAAGCAAATACTGAAATCCAATGATGCAAGGCAATACACGCTTGTTTCGTACTACCAACTGATGATGTCACGGAAATGGAAGTATAACCATCTGCAGATTGAGTAAACAACCAGAGAGTGTGCAACCCAAAAGTGGCATGACAAAACAAACTTGCAGTGTCTACAATAGAATGTGTTGTTTTCAATTGTCACATTATTTCCAGTTCATTTTACAGGATGGACGTTTTTTAAGGCTCCTGAATTTAACTTGTTTCAAAATTTTGGGTATCGTTATGTAAAACTATATTTCGGAAGGTTTCTGTTGTGCCTGAAATGCTGGTCTGTGAATAATATAATTTTAGTTAAGATTGTTCGAAATTTAATCTTAATCTTGTGTTAACAAAACCTTTCAATTTTGTAGGTTATTTGTTAGGGGCAGATGACCTCGTAGTTCTGCCCATTAAACAACAATAACTAACTAACTAGGTCATTAATTGTTTGTGTTAACTTGATTGCTGGTTATGTACAGGCTGTATTCATCTATTGGTTTATAATTTTGTTGAAGACAACGTAATCGGGCAGTAGCCATTCCGTGGTTCATATTTGGTTGTTTTATGGAGTTTGTTTTCTATCAAGGGGATACAGTAGTTAGGTTACGACCGGCATTTATTCGGCTAACAAAAACAGAAATCATCCGAACCTCTCATGGAAATGACGTTTTCTCCTTGTGGTCCTCATTGCATTTTATGACTTAAAACATTTTAATTGATAATAACTAAACTTAATCTTAATCATGTTCATGCTGTTGGGTGACCCTTTTAGGATATAACTAATTTAATTCCATTATTTGAATTGGATTCCATTTCCCTTAATTAATTTTTGGAATAGAGGGATTCCCATTTGTGGGATGATTCCCTTGTAATTTAGTTGCTTTCCTATTCTGATCAGGTTAGGCCAGCAATATATTTATTTACCTTTTGGGGGTAGATTAGGAAGAATCATTTCATGGTCAATGTAAATTTCAATATTTTTTAATAAGGGTTTGCCAGAGATTACCAACAAAATTGAGCAAGATAGTAGAGGAAATCAGAAACTACTGTATAGAGTAATAAAATCGAAAAGAGCAGACCAAGGAAAAATCAAGGCATTAGAGAGAGAAGATGGTTCCATAGTACATGATGAAAAAGGTCTTCAGAAGGTGATGTCTAAGTATTTTGAAAAGCTTTATAATGGGGATGACTTCCCAGAGGAAGAACCGAGATAAGAAAATGGAAATAGATGGAGAAAAAGAAGAGAACCCAATAACATGGTTGGAACTTGAAAGGACAGTGAAAGCAATGAGCAAAGGTAAAGCAAGTGGAAAAGACGAATTCAATGCTGATATGATTAAGGCAGCAGGAAGCATTGGACTACAGTGGCTATACCGAACCCTCAATGCCATATGGAAGGATGAAAGGATACCTGAAGATTGGCAACAAGGAAGCATTGTACCACTGTTCAAGAAAGGAAATAGGAAGAAATGTGAAAATTATAGAGGTATAACATTGTTATCACATGGGCTAAAAATAATGGAGAAAGTCATAGGCAAGAGACTGAGGGATATAATAGAACCTCAGTTAGAGGAAGAACAGTATGGCTTTAGACCGAATAGATCAACAATAGACTTGATATTTGCAGTGCGAATGATAATGGAAAAGCATCTAGAAATGAACAAGGAAATAATCTTTATATTTTTGGATGTGGAAAAAGCCTATGATACAGTTAAAAGAAAATATGTATGGGAATGCCTACTGAAAAGGAATGTACCAAAATCACTAATTAACAAGATAAAAATGTTATATTATGAGAGTAAGAGCAGTGTACAAGTGGGTAGTGGTGATTCTGAAACATTCTATACAAAAAAAGGCCTCAAGCAAGGAAGTGCACTGTCACCATTATTATTTGTTATATTGGTGGATGAAATCATAAAACGTGTAAAACAGAGTATCAGTAGTGATGAAGTGAAGGCCTTGGTATTTGCAGATGATGTGGTGATTTGGGGAGAGGGAGAAAAGGAAGTACAAAGGAGATTGGACATTTGGAATGAAAAGCTGAAGGAGTTTGGAATGGTAATTAGTAAAAAGAAAACTGTAGTCCTGCACTGTGGAAAAGAGGAAAAGAGAAGCCAAGTGAACATAGATGGAGAATGGTTGGAGAATGTGGAACAGTTCCCATATCTGGGTAGCATTGTTAACGGAGGTAATGAAATCAACCCTGAAATTAACAACAGACTAAGTAAAAGCACAACATTCTATCATCAAGTCAGAGAGCTTTTATGGGATGACAAAGTGCCCAGGAGAACGAAATTAACACTATATAAACAGTACTTCATACCAATTGTAACATACGGACTGGAAACGCTGGTAACTAACAAGAGACAAGATAGTAAGATCCAAGCAGCAGAAATGAAATTTTTAAGAACATCTGTAAAAAAGACAAGAAGAGATAGAATCCAAAATGTTAAAATCGGAGAGGAGCTAAATGTGGAACCGTTAGTACAGAAGATACGGAAAGCAAGACTGAGATGGTTCGGACATGTGAAGAGAATGGGAAAGGAACGAGCGGCAAGAAGGGAGTTGGAAAGAGAAGTTAAGGGTAGGCGATCAGTTGGAAGACCAAGAAGAAGATGGATGGATCAGATTCGGAAGGACATCGGAGAAGCTGGATTGGATGTGGAGGAAGTAATGGAGCAGGAAAAGTGGAAGGACAGAAATGAGTGGAAGAGGCTTGTTAACCACACCCGGGCGACTGGAGTGGGACATTGATGATGATGATGATGAATTAAGAGGACCCTAATTGGGCCAAGGTTATGTTGTTGTTTTTATTTAATATAGCTTAATATCCTAGTATTTTATTGTTGGATTCTTTCACTTGAAAAGTACCGTATTTCCTCGCATAATCGTCGCACTTTTTGAGCCTAAAATTCGTGGAAAAAAGCAGGGTGCGACGATTATGCGAAGAATATTGAAGTTCAAAGAATATACTGTATAATTATTTGCTGCACGGGCCAGTCATTCGCGTAGTGTGAGTCTGGCGTGAGTCATAGCCTGTAGTCAGGCTTCTTTCTTCTAACCAGGTCACGACAGGTTAAAGCTCGCGGAATGTGCTGACGAAGCTGGCGTTCGCGTCACAGTTCATAGCCCGCAGGCATAAAGACGACATTACTTTCTGCTGACAAGATCACGCCAGATTAGGCGGATAAGTCTGCGGAGTGTGCGCCGGCCGTTCGCGTCGCAGTTCATAGCCCGCAGGCATAAAGACGAGATTACTTTCTCCTGAAAAGATCACGCCAGATTAGGCCTATAAGCTCGCAGAATGTGCGCTGGCCGCTCGAGTCACAGTTCATAGCCCGCAGGCATAAAGACGAGATTAGGCCTACTTTTTGCTGACAAGATCACCCCAGATTAGGCCTTTAAGCTCGCGGAATGTGCGCTGGCCGTTCACGTCGCGGTTCATAGCCCGCAGGCATAAAGACGAGATTACATTCTCCTGACAAGATCACGCCAGATTAGGCTTATAAGCTCACGAAATGTGCGCTGCCCACTCGCGTCGCGGTTCATAGCCCGCAGGCATAAAGACGAGATTACTTTCTCCTGACAAGATCACGCCAGATTAGGCCGATAACTCCGCGGAATGTGTGCTGGCCATTCGTGTCGCGGTTCGTAGCCCGCAGACATAAAGACGAGATTACTTTCTCCTGACAAGATCACGCCAGATTATACGCTCGCGGAATGTGCTAAATGACGAAGCTTGCCGCTCGCGTCCCAGTTCATAGCCCGAAAGCATAAAGACGCGCCAGGTTGTAAAGTCGCGGCAGCATGTGCAACTGACTGGCCAACAAATACAAATATGCTATGCGATGATTATGCGAGGAAATTTTATAAATCTATTTTGGTGTTTGAAAAGTGGGGTGCGACGATTACGCGAGGAAATACGGTATTCGTACCAACCAACTCCTTAAGACTAACTGTGTAGTAGCATAAAATGGCCCTTAACTTTATTAGTCTTCCATTCACCACATCGCGAGGTTCTTAACTCCTTACTCTCGATGATTCTATCAAATACGGTAACCCTCCAGCACAACTTAAGGGGGGGGGGGGGGGGGGGGGGGAGAGATACCATAGGTGTCTGTGAAAACGAGAGAGTGGGTGGTACAGTATTGACAAGACTAACTATTTTGTTAAAACGCTCATAATAACAGTCAATATGGATCCAAAATAAGTCACTAAGTTCCTAAATATCTTAAGTTATATCCTAGTAATTGGGGTCGTTTGAGACAACATGGCTATTTGGCCGTGTATTTAGAATCGGATGCCCTTTCTGACACCATGTGCATTTTCTACTGAAAATTCCATCCCATGTCAGTCCCTGGGATTTAAACAACAGCGACTGGGGTGAGACAAATAATATGAATTGTTCTTTTCTAGGGTGACACACAATTGAAATAAACCCCATATCACCTACCAACATGACCGAGCTAAATTTGGTGTCCTCGCTGTATACTCGGAACAATCCAAACTAAACCCCGTGGCACCACAACCCATGAAGGGCCCTCGTCTACCAAGCGACCGCTGCCCAGCCATTCGGCCTAGAGATTGCAGGGTGATGCGTGGTCAGCGCGCCGGGTCCCCTCAGCCATTCTGCCCTGCTAAGCACAGATGTGGTAACTGACATTTTTGTCGAAACTGAGATGAAAAATGAAAATCCACAGCCTGCTTCCAGTCTCCGACCAGGTCAGGAATGGAATGAATGAAGCCCCCATCTAGTGGCGAGGATATGGACTGTGCCGGCTGCCGAGGCCTGACGCACCTCTCTGGGGCAATGATTAAATGACTGATGAAATGAAATGATAGTGGAGAGTGTTGATGGAATGAAATATTGGCAGGGAAAACCGGAGTACCCGGAGAAAAACCTGTCTGCCTCCGTTTTGTCCAGCAAAGATCTCACATGGAGTGACCGGGATTTGAACCACGGACCCAGCGGTGAGAGGCAGGCGTGCTGCCGCCTAAGCCATGGAGGCTTGTCGACCCGGGTTTCATTTGTTGCTCTGCATCCTAAAGAGTCTGTTACTAGTGTAAAATACCGTATATACGTGTTTGGGACTTGGATTGCTAGGCCATTTCGTTGTATCTGCAGTTTACTAAACGATTTCATTGTATTTACAGTAGATACAACATTTTGATTTAGTAAAGTGTACATACCATAACATGCTTTAGCAATGTGGAGATACAATAACTTGGCGTAGTATTTATGCACTGTTTTGATCTAGTAAACTGTAAATAGCTTGAAATGCCGCCAATTATAATTGGCGGCAAACAGTAGGCACTGGGTTGTGACAGTGCTAGGTTGTGTTAGTGATTCGAAACATGCTAAGTTTGTCTGTGATTGCAAAACTTAAACAGGAAAGTACCTGTAGAAGTCAACTCATACAGAAGCTGTGTGAAGAAATAAATAATGCACAAGATTCAGGAGACCAAGGTAAGTAACTAATTTCATAAGCAAATACTGTAGGTAATAATAATAATAATATCGTATTGCCTCGGGTGCCTGGTGCAAGCTTTGCTATTTGACACCCAGAGGGTAGCTTGTATGTCGAATTTCGTTGTTCCTTGACTATGAAAGTCAAGGAGGTTAGATGTTAGATATCTAAGCTCCTTGAACATTACAGCGCTTTCTAGTAGAGAAATGAGGAACTTTGTGTTGGCGGAAACTCCCGAGATTAATTTTGCCATTATGAACTCGGCCTACTAAATTCAAATGGGTTCTTTGACATGCCAACATCGTATGACATGCGTATCGTATTATTGCCGCCTTTCTAAAAATCACTTGCCATGGCCAGGAGCGAATCCGCAATCTTGGGGTTAGTAGGCCGACACGATATCCACTCACCCACCGTGGCAAGCAATACTGTAGGTCATAACATAACTTACAGTCGACCAAAGTATTATGTGCACTCGAGTTTGAAGGTTGTTTGTGAAGTAACCAATAAACCTATATAAAATCCAATAACATCATCATTTTCGTCGTTCTATTTTACGTTAGTTCATGTAGGTTTGGAATTTTTAATTTATATTTTAATATTTTTTATCGCAGTTGGAACACAAAAAGTGCACGTTTTTAAGCGTGTTTCAACCATGCGTCACATTTAAGATTTATTATATCAAAAAATCATGTTTGAGAAAACACACAAAAATGAAAGGTTAACTGTCAGTTCAGAGACAAAAAAAAACTTACCATTTAAAGGGTAGTATGAAGGACTTTTGTAGTAGTAGCTAACTGACGGGTGACCACTGAGACCGATATTCCTGGAAGTTCTGGTTGCAGGGGTATCCATAAATTTATTTATTTTCAACTTGTTATTTTAAAAGGAAGATATATATTACGGTAAGTGTGGTCCCATATCAGTGATATCACTGCCATTATCTCTATCCTTCTCGAAATAGCCCCGTAAAGTAGGCCTATATACCAATTCATGGGACTGACCTCGAAGTAAGATTCTTCGCCCTGTGGTCTTCAGTACACCATTTTCATTAGCCATTGTACCTGGCTTTGACATAGCAAAATATAATATGTAAACATACTACACATATGAACGTAAAGTGAATCAAGTCACAGAAATTCTAATGAATTTTCTCCAAAAATTTCTACTACCTATTTAGACCGTTACTAAAGCACCACTGCACAGTTACGGTAACGTCAGAATAAACAAGCAGTCACATGGTAAAAACCACTGACACAGAAAACACATGGGCTGTGAGATTGCAACGCAGGGTATTATGACACCAACTGTGCTAACCTAGATTGGTCGATAGGCAGAGAAGTGATGACAGATATGGTATTTCCGGCCAACTGTCTCATTCCCATTCTGCTAGCGTACAGAATGTAACATACATATTACATGTGACTAAAACATTATTATGTTTCCTCTATTATTTACACAGTGTCAGCTTACTGCTGAGAATGTATCATCAGTACCTGCCAATACTTCTCTTCAAAATGACCAAGTTCTTGCTAAGGAGAGATATGTATCAGAAAGGACACCAAAATGTAGCACATATCATGATTACAGGTAAGGCTCTGGGAATATATTGTAAAAGTTATTAAATACGGTATTAGTGATGTCTGTTCGTTGAGCACATGTATCAAGAAAACTCACACAATTCATCTGAAATATTTACGATATCAAAAAGTCAAAGAGGTTGCTGTTATAGATGAACCCTACCCCATTACACAGGCTTCAGGGAACAATGTTTGGTTCAGTACTTTTAGTCATTTTTCTTGTGCAGATTTTCTTGATAAACCTATTGTTCACTTGAACCGTAATGAGTTGTAAGTACTGTTGCTTTATATGGAACTCAGGTGTATATTTTGTCTTCTTTCAGTCATTCTGGGGACACTTGTGATGAAGCTATTATGCCTACCACCGTCAATATAACTATAATTGATGCAGTTGAAATTGAGACTGAAGATCTATCTCTCCAGGAATGTGGTGCGAAAAATGTTCAATTAATGAAGGACAGAAGTATCAATCAGGAAATTAGTCCTTTTACCCCAATTGACATCACTGCAGTAGCTAAGAACAATGAGATTTCCTATGGTGCTAGTAGTAGTAAACAAGGCTTGTCACAACAAAGGCAGGAAGAAACATTACATCATGATCCACTAGATGATAATATTTGTTTGGAATTAGATTACCTACAAAATTTTCAAAGTGGTAACATCCCATTGCAAGATTGTATCTTAAATGCTCATTCCGCAGAACATGTACCAGTTGTTAAGTGCGAGTACATCGTTGACCAAGACAATACTTTACAACCAGTCCTTGAAACACCAGGAGAACCCATGTTGACTGACGAATTTAATGAGGTTGATCTAGGCCCAATAGATGCTAAATTTCAAACAAGAGCTAATGTTACAAAGAAAGGAGGACCTAGGAAAAGAAGACAATTTGTGCCTTCTCCCAAGGAAAGGGCTAACATTAAAGTAAGACAAATACGAAATTCACATCGTATCAAAGAAGTTTGTAACTGTAAAATGAAATGTAGCACAGTTATACCTGAGGTTCAAAGAATTAAACTTCATGAAGAGTACTGGAACCTATTACGACAAGAACAAAAAACATTCGTCCTTGGAGCAGTCACTAAAAAACCTATACAGAGACAAACAGCCGGATGTACATCAAGAAGGAAAGACACACTACACTATACTTTGAAGGATGAGCAAGGCTATCCGAAGAAAGTATGAAAAGTATTCTTCCTTGGCACTCTTGGGTATTCTAGAAACAATGATAGTATTATTCAGTCATTATGCAAACAAACTGGCCTTTCCCCCAAATTCGATGGAAGACGTGGTAAGACTGCTCACAATAAGATTGACAGGACAGTTGTTAAAGAACACAATCATTCAAACCTTCGATATCGCATTATCGTCGAGAGCGTGCACCTAATAGATTGTATTTGCCAAAGTGACTCGACTATTACCTCAATGTATGGTGATTTCCGAAAACAGAACCCTAGATTTGCGTGCTCGTATGATTTATACAGACAAGAAGTAGATAAAATGAATATTTCATTTGTTAAGTTGGGCCATGAGGAGTGCGAATTCTGTGAACATTTCAAACAGCACCCCCACTCTCTTGAAGAACCTGATAACTGCCAAGACTGTCAGGCATGGAAAACACATATTAATAGGGCATCCACGGCAAGAGTGCTATACCAAGAAGATACGCACAGAGAACCATCGAACGATTGTGTACAGCGTTGATATGCAGAACGTTTATCAGTGTATAATGAAACGTTCGCACCTGTGGGTACAGAAAGCAAAGTCTCGAATAGTCGCTGTCCTCTGGCATGAAGGTATAAGGGGCAGAAAACAAGAAGACGTCGTGAGTTCATTTTTCAAATACCTATCTTCTAGTGAAGCACGCGATGTGAAAAAAATTGTGTTGTGGATGGACAATTGTACAGCACAAAATAAAAACTGGGCATAATTTACATTTTTTGTTTATATCATAAACTCAAGCCTCATCAGTGCCGATGTGATTGAGGTAAGATATTTTGAGCCTGGGCATACGTTTATGTCTGCAGATTCATTCCACCACAGTGTTGAAAAGTCGTTGAAAACGAACAAACAGTCCAAAGTCTACGATTTCAATGACTTTCAAGAGGCCACCTCAATGGCTTCTAAAAAGGTCACAGTGCTCTCGATGCAGCTGGAGGACTTTTATAAATGGAAAAGTTTCATGTCGCTGAAAAAGATAAAGAGCAGTTCATCTGAACGACCATATCTCCACAACAGTGTTGCAATCCAAGCAAAACGTGGCAATTTACTTCTTTTATACAAAGAGGGGTATCATGAGGTTAGGAAGACATTAGATTTTCTTCAACTGAAAATTTTTAAAACTGGGAAGATTCCTGTACCTGGAAAGCAAGAACAACCCAGAGGTATTTCTACTCAGAGGAAAGGATCTTTACTTCAGTTATTGAAGGGAAATGGAAAATCATCTGTTGTTCCTGCTAACACACTAGAATTTTGACATTCACTTCCTCAAGTGCTAATGAAGGCAGGGAGGATGCGAGTGATGACAATGATGGCTAAGTGTCAGATAGCCTACACTTATGGTTTATTTGTTTAGATGTCTTACAACCTCCTTTATTCTTTTATATTGAAGAAATAGTTTATATAATCCATTGAAGTTCATAATGTTACGAAGCAAGTTACAAATTGTAACAAATCAATATGTCCTTTTAATATTTTTTCAGACCAAGCAGCGATCAGCCTACTAACAGATTTAAGCTGACATTTCCATTAATATGACTTACCACACAACTGCCAAACAGGATTACATTTTTACGAAAGGATGTGATTTTTTAAATATGTTTGTCTTTTAATTGTATTCATTGTCCAAGATCAGCCTGAAATTTCAATAAATTCTTACTCTGAAATGTAATTTTAGTTATATGTGTTATGAAATCCTGCATATTTTACTAATTCTGATTATTTTAGGTAAGATGTATGTATGAATCAATAAGTGAGATAAGCCACAGTTGGTTAATTTTTATTTTTGACAGCATTTAACTTGGATTAAGCAAACAAAATTACAGGTACATTAAAAAGCTACACTAAAAGTGACTCAAAAGTTTTCAAAGTTTACTAAGCCATAAAGCAAATATCTACAAATTACTAAGCAGATTCCTGGTATCTGAGCAGAAACAATATTTAAGCCTAGTAAAGTGCAGATACAGTCAAATAGCTTAGCAAACATGAGTGTTTTCATTAACTGTTTAAGGTTTATCTGATTTTTTTTTCTTTTTTCAGAAAAATATTCTCTTATCACATTTTAAGCTTTAAAAAGTAATTCCCCGTGAATCATAATACAGTAGAACGTCGTTTATCCGGACGTCAAACAACAGGAACGTCAATTATCCGGACGAGCAAAAAAAAAAGTCGGCGCAGCGCGCGCTTACTGTTGTTATGCGGAAGTGCGTGCTTCCTACAGTAGTGAGTCGGTTCTCCTTTTCAATAAAATTGTTGTCTCCTACCGTTTGTTTGCTCTATAATGTTTCAACGTGTTACAGTAACCTGCGTAGTGTACTGTATTACATTGTGAAAATTACATAGTGTCGGAAAATCCACAATATTTATGATTTGAAGAATCGAAAAAGTGAAATTCTGAATTATGCATCGAAGTTAAGATAGTGAAGAAGGGTCTAAAAACAGAAAAACCATGATATCAGCTACGGATGAAAAATTGGAATACACGGCGTACTTATGGTTTATTCAGACAAGAAGTTAGGGATATCCCATTTCTGGTCCTTTGTTGTGTGAGAAAGCGTTGCACCTAAATGAGAAGCTTGGTGGTTTTCCCTATGTTTGTTAATCCAGAAAAATCATTATCCGGAACACTTTCGATCCCAATTAGGCAGGATAAACGACGTTCTACTGTACTCGAGAGGTGCTATATTGGTTTATTTTAACAAATACACAATCTACGGCAATGATTGAAACTTTAACCTTGATTTACTCCATTCCAACCCGAATGCAGATACCACTTCTGTGCTTAGCAGGGCAGCATTGATCTTGGATTCCTTGATCAAGGTGCTGTCTCACTGTCTGACGGCTACTCAATTGTCCTCATGTTCCAGCCTGCACATTAAAATCCCTGACAAGAGCCGGGAATCAAACCTGGGGCTTTCAGTCGAGACACAGGCACGCTACCCTAACACTAGGGTGCCAGCGCATACTCCGAACACTACCCCAAACAACAGAAAGTGTGCGCACGCAGAGAATCATCCCTTGGCTAATTTAAAACTCTTTTTTGATTATAAGGGTTCATACCAGTTAGTAAAGGAGCGATGTTCTTCCACTGACCAGTAGCTGGATCAAAAACGTCACACTGCTTGATGCCCACCTGCCCGTTCCAACCACCAACGCAGTAAATCTTGTCGTCCAGTCCACACACTCCTGTCAAACAAAAAAGTGCATTATTAATATAATGTTACAATATATTTAAATCACAACTACACACTCCATACAATGATATCTCCCTGATACTTCTCACTGGTCAAGCAAACAAAAAACACAAGTTATAAAAGCAGAAAAATAAAATTACGTCCAAATTATTTTAAAAATAACACAAAATTCAACAGGCAAGAATTGTCCTCTCTCGGTAGAGCAGTGAGAATGCAAAGGAAACATGTAAACCTGTATCTGTCCTTCAGCCTGCATGAATGATAAGGAAATCGTTAGGATAATGTAATTTTCCACAAGTCTGGTAAGTAACCTCCTGCCTGATACATCTGAAGTCCACAACTAAAATTAGGTTATCATGAGTAGTGAAACATTAATTTAGGAAAAGGACAAACATCACACCTTTCAACTGAAAAACTATGTCTGATCTCATCAATGCAATACTCCCACCACCAAAAGAAATTCCAAGCAATCCCGTGCACATTTCAGGATATAAGTGTCAAAGTAATCATTTATAGGACTCTCCTAGCATGGAAAAGTGCTTACTAACACACTTACACTCTCCAGAAATGCTTAAAGCAAAAGAAATATGGGCACACAATATTGAAAGGAGGCTGAAGAACAGGGTTTCATTTGAAAGGAGATGTGGAATGATCTGGCATCAGGTCAATATGCTACAAAAGATATTCTTAAAAAAGTTCTACTTCGTCAGAATTCACTTGAACAGCTCAATCTACGCAGAAGGATGGATTTCTCCCCTGTATGCTGCATATAGCACATTAAAATCGAAACATAAGAATGCTGAAGCATACGAAGTGTTCATTTGCAATAAGGACAATGACGACTATGTTCGGTCCCTTAAATAAAAAACGAAGTCTATGTTCTGGCCTTTAAAACAACAATTGCCTCTACGTGTTTTATGATGAACGCAGATTGTATAAATTTCTTTCTGGTAGGGATGCAGTAAAACCTCAAAAATTCAAAATTATTGGGACATAAAAAAAAGAGGACTTGGAATTCCAGATTTTGAATTAACAGCAAACCACACCCCCACCCTGGGGGGGAGTGCAAACTTTGCGACCAATACATGTAACTACTGATAATATGCTCAATTTGCAGCTCATGATTGACAATCTATACAACAGTATCCAAATCAAATTCAATTAGTGTACCCCAATAAGAGAAATTGTTGGGACTAAGTAAAGCATAATCCAAAACTTGCACACCTCTTATCATACAAAAGTAAATATCAATGATCTGGGAGACAAGAAGGCACCTCCACGGACCAAGGTGACCTTGTATAAATCGTATCTTATTCCCAAACTCATACGTTTTAGAAACCTGCACATTGCATTACCTTAGTCAACTGTAGGTCTATGAAATGAAATTTCTAACGAATGCCCTGCAAAAAACATGGCAAGATAATGTGAGAAATGAGGATGTCAGATCATCTTAGAGATTAGAGCACTCTCTGGAAGAGAGACTAAGGTTTGCAAGACTTAAATGGTTTGAGTATGTAAAGACAATGCCAGGCACCCGAACACCACATGCATACATGGAAGGAGACCTGCTGTAAGACCAAGGAAACGATGGCTGGGCCAACTAAAGATAGACATAGGGAGTAGAGAAGAATGATTGGCGAGTTATCCATGAGAAGCAAAGGAATCATTTGCAAAACTGAATATGCAACAAAGTGCAATAACTATTGTTTTTTTGCAAATTATCCCTATATAAGCAATAAGTGCCCATTTTATGGATAAATTTGTTTTCTTCTCACAAATTTTTCGTGACAACTTTGAAAAACGCAACTTTCTAACGATGAAAATATCGACCTAATAATTTATATTTACAAATATCGATTGTCATCAAAACGACCAATTAGTTGCAATCCATTTGCAATTGGCTGTAGTTCTTGGATCCACCGGTTACAGCCGATAGAACTATGTCTTTGGAGAAATTGTTTCATAGTTTCACTTGGTTGTGCTAATAAAAGGAATGTTTTAATTGTTTGCATCAATTCTTTTTTACACTGAAAGAATATGTTTATATTGGGTTATATCACATCAGCCACTAATTTCTAGTATTTGATAAATAAAATCGTAAAGTAATTTACAATGCTTATTTTGTGTTCTCCACTAATTTCTCCTTGTATTGGAATGTTGTTTAATATGACAAGTATTTTCCACAATATGTGAGCTATTGGTTATGTTGCCCAGCGATTTATCCATGAATAACAATTTCTATACTGTTTTACAGATATTGATTCAAGTTGCATAAATGTATAACAGTAATTGCATGTTTACATTGCTTGCAAGGTTTGCAGTTTTGAGTGTTGCTTTTTTTTTTTTTTGGTGGGGAGGGGTAGTCTGCATTAATTCGAAGCCCTCTTTTTCCATCACATTATGGGGGTTTTACTGTAGGCCTTCATTAAGCAGAACTTTCAGGTTTAATAAAAATATGGTTTCACTCAACTAAGGAAAACCTTCAGAAACTGGTAAAATGTGATCATTTTGAATTCTTGGGAGTTGACATGAAAGATTTACAGACTAGTCAACACGTAGTTTATGAAAGTTCTATTGGTGGCAGTGAAAAAGTTTAGAAGACTCCTATTGCATCTTCTTTATTTCTACTAAGGGAGTGTTGAAAGTACTAAAATCCTAACAGACTTAAAGAAAAGGAGAAATTTGACATAAAATATCTTCTAGAATGATATATTTTCGAGGCCATAACAGCTTCCTTCCAACTCCTTGCCAAGTTTCATTAATTTCTTTTTATAACTAGGCTCTAGTCAATAAGTGCATTTGACCATTAAACCACCCGGCAAATAGAAATGCAATGCACTGAAATTTGACATAAAACATCTTCTAGAATGATATATGACAATGCCGTATTTTGAAGGCCTTAACAGCTTCCTTCCAACTCCTTGCCAAGTTTCATTAATTTCTTTTTATAACTAGGCTCTAGTCAAGAAGTGCAGTTGACCATTAAACCACCCGGAAAATAGAAATACAATGCAACTCATTCCCGACCCCCGTTGAACGGCAATAATGAGGGGTAGACATAAATTTCGTTATTTAGTTAATTATCCCTTGTATGATATTTACCGTAAGTTAAGTAAATGTACGATTCATAATCATTTCTTAAATGTTTATGCTGTTTATCAGAAACACGCACATACCCAATCCGTGCTTATTAATTTTGAACCTGTTCAATTTTATCATACCTGCTGACTAACTTTTAAATGTTACAAAATGGTAAATTTTTGAATTCAAAATGCTATTTTCATGTATTTTTAGTAATAACCTATGTTTAATTATGAAAAAAAAAAGGAGAGGGAAGAATAGAGCAAAGAAATATTTAGCACATGAAAATTATATGCAGCAAACGCAAGTTCTCTGAAATGGCACAAAATTCCTTGATATTTCAGAACATAAAAACTATACAAACATAGTATGTTTGTATGCAAACATGCAAACAGCCAATGGTCTCCATAATTAGTATAGCTTTTAACATCTTTATTATGACGTATCATGTTGTGAAGTTACTCCTGGATACCAATCGATTACATAATTCCACATTACCCTGTCAGATTCAGGAGCATTTCCCGTACAAAAACCTGACACATAATATCCGAGAAATATCAATAAATAATACTCTATAGGATAACGAGAAAAATCTACTCACCATGTCAATGATGGGACTTTGATTTTGCAAAGAGGGCCAACAAAATGCCAAAGAAAGAGTGCTCACGTCTTGGTACGTGTTTGAATGTCAAGAGCATTAGTTCAACTATGCAACCTACTATCTTCACAACTTCACATAGCTAAGGTAATTACTTAGGAACCAAAACATGAACACATATCCCTGACTAAAATCTCAATCATCGAACACAAACCAGCACTTAAGCATTCTCCTTCAACTGTAAACTTATTGGCCAGAAATTTTGTAAGCCCTTTATTGTAACTTTTGATGTCTAAGGCCTGCAGCAATCTTCCATCACGTTCCGGCACACATCAAACTTGGCTGACGCAACTCAACTGCTGAAAAGTAAATAGGAAAAACAAGAGTTTTAATTGAAAGCAAGCTCATTGGAAGTAGGAGATAACAAGTAAGAATTACCTTCACTGCCCTTGATGAAGTGCTATATGAGACCAGCTACCAAAACCACACAGCTACAGGGATCTTGTCAGTACAGTCTGTGGTGCGAGAACAGTATTACTTTAAGATATGCCTCCCACCTCACAGTCCAGGACTGCAGTGACACACGTACCTGTAAATGTCCGTTCAGTACTGGACAAACATGCCAGGGGATCTGGCAATTAAGGCAACCTCACATCAAGGTGAAAATTCAACGAACACTTTTTCTTTTTTTCTTCAAGTATGCTAGACTGATGTTTTCAATTTTGCAACTATCAAGTTATAATCCTGGGTGTTAAACAATTCCTGAATACTATTGCTGAACGTATTAGGAATCATGAAGTACATTCAAAAAGAGAGATATTGGAAAATGGAAATTAATAATCCTGCTGATCAAGATATGAAGTAAAGATATTAATACCCTATTTGCCAGATCCTCCAACACTTCCTGTCATTTAGTAGCAACATAACTGCCTCTTACCTGAGCCTAAGATCTGTTACCAAGCGGGGGGTAGGCAGTGCCGAGCTATAAAACCCATCTGGGAACAGAATTATAAAGACACACTCACAATGTTACCACTGGAAAATGCTCCTGAAGGCACTCTTACACCTTCTTCCACTCTACATACTTCTCTCGTCAGTGTCACTAGGATAGAACAGTTCTGTTTTGTTGCGATGTATAGTGTAAAAGTTCATTGTACAGCATACATGTATTTGTAATGGGCAGAATGTTCTCAACAATCACAAATAAGAAAAAGAATTTCAACACAGTTGTTCTTGAGCCCACACTAGAATTATCAGTACAAGCTAGAATCAGAGAATCTTGCCATACATTTTGAATACATTTCAACAATATATTAATTCCTATTAGCAGCTGTTGCAGTTTTCATTATTCAGATTGAGAGAAAAACTATTAACAGGCTCCCTCAATTTCTACTATTCACTATTGCACCCCAAAAGGCAAATCACGGGTCAATGCATGTGAAGGTTCAGATCAACAAAGTAGAGAGAGAAAAGACAAGTTCTCTGGGATGTCCTAACTTCCTTAGTTTCCATTTCAATAGGCAGCGACTCAAGAGCCTAGGGGCATCATACAAGACTTACTGCCATCCTTTCCATACACAACAATTGGCTGGAATCAGGTTGTGGATAATTATCATATCCCTCCACCTTATATTCCACACTTCTCCTTGAAATTAAGGGATCTCTGATGTGTTGAGGCCCACTAGCCAACAGCTGCACAGTCTATATCATAGTATTAAAATGTTATTTGTTTTACGTCCCTTCTAACTACTGCGGCTTTAAGTTAAAAGGGACGTAAAACAAATAACCGTAATTATTATAATATCAGAGATGACTGACAAGCAGTAATGAGTGTCATACAAATAATAATGAAGTTCCATCACAAATGCTGATTTTTGTAATTGAATTTTCTGAATTACACTTGTTGTATTACTATTAGCTAAAATGTAACTATTCGAGATGCAATGAACACTAAAGAAGCAAACTGCAAGGCTCAAGGGCTGTAATGAGGCTGGTGACTAATGTTTAGTCCTTGCACCTGAAGAACGGCGACATTAGTCATTGATTCACCTAAAATAGAAACATACCAGCAGAGGTTCCGTGCTGCCAGAGATAATGACAGGAACTCTTTTTTTTTTTAGGCTTGTTTTCTTATTTCATAAAGTTGGGCTTTCACTTAAGAATGCTTCACTTTTGTGTTTCTCTTACTGTATTTACCAAAACAGAAAGATAATACAATCAGCTTCCAGACCAAGAACTTTCAGTTCCAAGATTTTGTATTTCAGAAAATGAGGTTTAGATGCTAATGTTTATGGCCCATTTTCTAGTATCTAACCTCTCAGACTTTATGCATCACACACTTGAAGACTGACAATGTGCCAAATCTGTGATAAATTATAGAACATTCCAACATTAAAATAAATGCATGATGTTTAATGAGAGTAATATGTTGAGAATATTTATGGGGATAATGTCAATGTCAGAAGTATCATACAGGGAATGCATTTGAGTTCCATACTGAATGAAAGCAAAAAAAGAAGAAGAAGAAGAAGAAAAAGAGGGGGGGGGAATTGTCGGATGTGAAACTTGACCTATAACTCACCTATTGTGGAAAATAGATATTCTAATGAGGAAATGCAAAATAAACATTGCTTTACTCATATCAAGAAATATACTTTTCAAAACATACGGTACTTGTAATAATCGTGGACAAACACTGGAAGAAATATGTAGCCAAAGCAAACATTCTTCTTTCATGTAAATGAAAGTAGGCCACAAGGCATCTACTTGCACAATGCCGTATACATAAGCATGGTGCAGGCTACTTGATCCGTGCAAGTTAAAATGAATCATAATTGAGCTGAGTAAGAAAGAGAAGCTTACTATAAAGGGAATCTACGTACAAAAATGAATTGAGTTGATTATGGAGAGATCAGATTTCAATCGATTGTTGGTAATATCACAAACCATTTTTTGAAACAAAAAGCTGGATTTGAATAGGCACAGTCATTTTTTGTCTTTTGATATGAATTATGTTTCCATGCCTTGTACTGGACGTGGGGTGGTACCTACACGTCTCTCTAGGAAAATAAAATTTATTATATGTCAACCTGCAGTTTTAATACAAATTTTAAGTGAAAAGTAATCCTCACCTACACCAAACTATACAAATCAAATCACACTCGTGACCAGCTTCAAAGGTAATTTTTCTTTTCAACAATAAGTTTCTCGTCAATTCCCAATCAATTCGATTACAGTATTTATTTTTTTCCTAAGATGAGGGCTACTAACATTGTGCAATTTCATACGAAAGTTAAGAAATATTTTACTAGGAGAAACAAACAAGCCTCTACTAGTATCACCCAAGACATCAGTAGTCCACCTTAAGAATTGCTGATCAACTTCTAAACCAATTGCATAGCACCTAATGCAAGATTCTAGCAATATAATCAAGCATGTTACTCAAATGCATTCTCATTATTTGTACGAGTTCTGAAAATATACAACATTGCTTTATTTACAGTCGGTCAGAAAAATTCTCCAGTACAGTTAAGGAAGTATGAACTCTCCAGTAGTTTCATATGCATAGTAAAGTGTCTGAACAACCATCACAATGAACAAGGATAGAAGAAATGAGATAACATTAAAAATGGCCTCAAATCATGCTACAATCCCAAGCTCTAACCTACACATGATTCTAACCCAGATATAATGTTATAATATGATCAGTCTTATCCTTGTCAATTGTTTTCTAACCATCATTAATGTGTTTTCTGACCATCCAAATGTAATATACAGTACTCATGACCTAAAATTAAAAATATGCAGTTTTGTATACCTGTTATCCTGTTTCATTACCCTCTCCTTCCTTAATATTAAAGTAAGAAGTAAGAAACTAGACATGCCTGTATTGCAGCGAGCGAGAGGCAATGAAGCAATTCGTGTCCATGTCTTCTGCTCTGGATCATACATCTCCACTGTGGCCAATTCAGTGGTACCATTACTACCACCTACAGCATATACCCGCCCCCTCACGACAGCTATGTTGAAACGGCCACGTGCTTCCTTCATAGGAGCTAACGCAGCCCACAGGTTGGAACCGGGGTCATATGACTCCACATTTCTCAGGCATTCAGCACGATCATAACCACCTAAAATGAAGATTTTAATGTAAAATACCTTATAAAATCAAGCATTTTAAAAGTTCACAAAAATTGTAAGATAAAGGAAGGATAGTTGCAAGTAGTTGCATCGACCAGGTTCTGTGCAGTGAGGCAATATGCAGCCAGGCGAGTTCTTATTCAGCTGGGTCGGTATCAGTCCAAAGGCCTACCCAACTTGTGCAATGCTATGATCTGCAAGAAATAACTGTGTACTGTAATTGCACATACAGTGTACTCCCGATAATTCACTTTGCGGTTAATTTGTAGGCCTCCAAGACTACCTTTCTTTAAAGTAGTATTTCTTACAGCAACTAATCATCCCGCTAAATAAAATAATCTCTCCGTCGTTTAGAAGAATTTTAATGCGATATGATGGGTGGAGACGAAATCATAGAGATTTGAGAAGACTAATTGCGTTTCTCAGCTATGTAAAATTAGGCCTACTTGTGCGCTGCTACTGGAAACATATGAGCATGTCGCAGAACGGGGTATAGCGCGGATTTCTTTTAAGCCACGTACCCACTAGGGGACAATGTCCCTCGACATGACGCGCAACGTTGCCCACTGTTCCCTAACGTTGCATGCAACATGGTGCAGCATCCAAGCATGACGCGGGACATGTTGCACAGGGACGCGCAACATTCCGGCGTCAGTTCCTAGCGAGTGTAGACGGAAAGCTGATTTAGTGCCGCTCAACATGTCAGCAGTGTGGGGAGACAAGACAGTACTGAAACTTATTGACCTGTACCAAAACCATGAATTATTACGGGACACTTCACACCAAGATTAAGAAGATTAAGAAACACAACGCGTGGGAGGATATAGATGCATTGAAATTGTCAAGAAAAGAAGTAGAGGCCAAAGTCCACACACTCCGCTCACAGTTTATTCGTGGAAAAAAGAAAAAAAAAAAAAAAACGTGTACGAAAATCACTGGTAGTGGTCGGGATATGTGAAATCTAGTTTATGGTTTGCCTAAGTTCTTACTGATAGGAGCAACAACTTCTGGCAGCATAGACACTTTGGAGAGTCAAGTCACATTAAAGTTTAATTAAGATATTTTTATTATAGTGCCTACATGTGGCCAAATGTGTATGATATCTGCCATTCAGCAAACTGGTCTCTCATTTCCATAGCAGATTGAATGGGTGGTCTTCCTAACGCTTCAAAATTCAACATAATACCAGGTCCAATTTCTCAGTGGATACCGGGATATGGCTTCATCAGGTTTTCAGTCAGTGAAAATGTGCCATCTCCCAACAGTACAAAGAGCATGCTCGGTCCATAGTATCTCAAAGGCTCTGGGCAATTGAGGCGATTTTTAGCCATAGCTTTATAGAGTGAAGTCTCTTGAAACACTTCCACTATCAGATGACTTTCCTTTGGCACCACAATAGCCAAGAGCACGATGCTAAATTACTCTTTATAGTTGTTAAAATCACTGCTGGAATTCGGAGGTACCTGAATCAAAAGGTGCTTCCCGTATACATCTCCTTTACAATGCGGGAAGTTCCATAATATTTCGGAATCATGTGTTTTTTCATCCAGTCATTTACAGTGGTTGAGACCTGAAAAACAAATTATGATTTACTTTTTCTTTTTCGGATACAATTCCAGGACAACAATGATGAATTCCTTGATTCACCCAACACAGCGAGTACTTACGAAACCGTCCCATCCCAATGCAATCATGCATCTGTGGAGAAGCCTACAATGTCCAAATATTCTAAGAGAAAGATACCACATGAAGAGAGACTAGAAGAGACCTTCGAAGTGATGCATAGCGCCAAAAAGAAAATGCTGGAAGTAACCCAGGACGAATTTGCAGTCTATGGACAATACGTGGTTTCAGAGCTACGCGAGATGCAAGATGAACACTCATGGCAAAATACTATATTAATAATATATTAATTGAGAAGCGCATGGGGAATTACCGCCGAGGCTACAGTACGACATCATCAAGTATTCACAAAGTTTCAAAATCAATTGATGTCATTCTAGTAAAATTTACATATAGATCCGTCAGACATTCGAAGATCACTTAAAATATACACTCTTCTTTGTCTTTGTAGTAAGTAGTTCCGCACCCACCACCTTCTCTTTCTCTTACATTTCGATTCACTTAGAAAAATGTACGCAGCACTGATGAAGATAACTTCTTCAGGCGACATCTCTGCAACAACTGGCTAGTGTACGGTATACAAGCGACATGACGCGCGGCATTGTTCCAAGATGTTGCGAGTAAGACGCACTGGAACATGTGCCCTAGTGGGTACATGGCTTTATCTTCAAAGCCGAGACTGTACAAAGAGGAGTGCTCTTTCACTCAGAACCTACCCTCCCTCTCCAAACAGCCACACTCCAAGGTCGCTGACCTGTGAGATGTGAAGGGTAGATGCGTGGATAGCGTATTGAAAAGAGCGATTATTGCCTGATGGAGCAAACCAGCGAGACACCGATAGTGTGTTTGTTGGATGCTCTTCATGCAGTCAACAAGTCATGGTAGAAAATTACCGTTACTACACTCGCACAAAAGCTAGCGTTTGCCGGATTCTGTGACGATGATATTTCGATCGCGCAAGGTGGTCTCACTACGATGGCATTAAGGTAAAACTTGGATGAATGTCAAGATGCAGAAGTAAGTGACATTCAGTAGTTAGACGTCAATCAAGACGATTAAGGTTTCAGACATGAAAGCAAGAGGATATTGTAAGGCATTTGACTGTCCGAGAGGAAAATGGAGATCCAGCAATCATCGTTTTCTAATTGCTGTTGTTATCGGTTCCATCGTTCTGTATACTTCTTTATTTGATACCAGTCTAACCTGTCCGTCAACCCATCTGTTGCCCAAGATCTTCCGTAGTAGTCTGCGTTCTCTTTTAAGTAGCTGATTGACTTGTCCTGTCCGATTCATACACAGGGTCTCCGAAGCATATAAGCCTTCTGGTTTGACAACAGTGCTGAAGTGCCTTAGTTTGGCTTCGCTACTTACCATCTTCTTATTGTAGATGTTTTTAGTCAGTTGGAACGCTCGCTCTAGTTTCAGGATGCGGATATTGGTCGCTTCTTGTTCTAGCCCATTCTCTTGGATTACTTCACCAAGGTATTTAAACTTCTTGACTCTTCGAATCTTTCCATCGTCGGTGAACAATACAATGTTATAAAGGTAATAATTATCTTTTTGCATGTTCATAAAATACATTTCAATATTTTAGCCAATAGTTTGTTTTTACTATGCACTCAGTGAGGAAAGCAATGGTAAACTACCTCACCCCTCGTCTTGTCTAGTACACCTCATTATAGTGCTGCCTGCCTATGGCAGCTCTCTTTGAGGACCCAACCAGCCTCTGGGCTGACTACCTATCAGACACAAAAACATAACTGCAGATAATTCGTGGACGTTCGTGCATTAATTACTGCAAATTATCGGGAGTGCACTGTACAAGAATACTGAAGCACTTGACCTAGTTATTATTGTTATTGCCAGAAACATCACTATAGAAAATTCTGTTTTATAGCAGCAGGGACAATGGCACAATGAACCTGATCAGACACAAATGATCGAAGACCTGACCATAGGCCATATAGCACATGAATTTATAGAACGTCAGCTCTATTGCTGTTTCCATAATTTCTTCAATGGAAAAATGAAAAGAAGTCCAATCAATGAAGATCACCAAAAAGGACCTCCTGTTGCAAAACATTAAATTGCCTATTTTAAAAAGACTTCATAAAAATTCAAAAACAGGCAACATTATCAAGCTAGAAGGGGAATTATAAAGGGAAAGAATGATTTGCCAAGATAAGTAGACAATATAAGCATGTATGGTAAAACAGAGCATTAAATAAAAATCTATGAAACCCCTCAAATCCGAACTAATTGGGGCTGTAGCCTGTTCGGATTTCAATTTGTTCGGATTAGCCGAAAAATATCCATAATATAATAACGAGCCCTCGTTACGGTATAGGACTGTACATTTCGCGCGGCAAGCAGGTTCTGGCGCGCGACGAGTGAGGTTAGTGACCTTGACTGGTGAGCAGGCGGCAGGAAAGTAACTGACCGTACTGTCGTTCAGCGGGCCTGCGCTAAAAATAGAACACTTACCCTACAACCTACAACACCCAACCATAGTCAGCTCCCATCTGTTGTTCTGTGTGTGTCTCCTGTTACTGCACTGCTTAATTTGTGTGTTGTTTTTTTCTGTTCGAGTTGCGTTGTTATTGTTGAGTTTTTAATTAAGTGAAAGGTGTTGATTAATGTTTTGATTTTAAATAATGGCAAGCAAACGAAAACACAGTTCTTGTACCGTAGAACAAAAACTGAAAGCTTTAAAGCGTCTGGACGCTGGGGAAAGTTTGACAAAGTTAGCTGTCGAGTTTGGAGTTGGTAAAGCAACTATCAGTGACTGGAAAAAAAATCGTGTCAAAATTGAACAGTTTTGCAATGAAACAAGTGACAAAACCTTAAAAGAACGCCATCACGTAACAGTTTCCGTAAATGAAAAAATTGATGAAGCAGTTTTTTTGTGGTTTTCACAAGAGCGACATAAAGGAGTGCCTATTAGTGGTCCACTAATTCAAGAGAAGGCATTACGGCTTAACGAACTAATGAACGGTGATTCGGCCTTCACTGCTAGCAACGGATGGTTGGATCGATGGAAGAAAAGGCATGGGGTCAGACAATTGTCGATAAGCGGAGAGAAGCTATCAGCTGACACAGCTTCTGCAGAAGAATACCTAAGCGAATTTGGTGATTTGATTTCTTCAGAAAACTACTCTCCACAACAAATATACAATGCAGACGAGACTGGGTTGAACTTTAAAGCCCTTCCCTATAAAAGTCTTGCTTCTCAAGAGGAATCTTCTGCGCCGGGGTTTAAAATGAACAAACGGCGTCTTACGCTTTTAGCCTGCAGTAACGCAGCGGGGTCGAACAAGCTTCCATTGATGGTGATTGGTAAATCTGCCAAACCACGAGCCCTTAAGAACATGAATATGAATTCTCTCCCTGTGTATTACAGGAATCAAAACAAGGCATGGATGGTTAGTTCTCTTTTTAAGGAGTGGTTTGACAAGCAATTTGTTCCCTCGGTGAAAAAGTTTAATGAAGAAAACTGACTACCACCTCAAGCTCTACTTCTGATAGACAATGCCCCTTCTCACCCATCAGACATGCAGCTGGTATGCGGGGACATAAAAGCAGTTTTTCTGCCTCCCAATGTGACATCGCTGCTGCAGCCTATGGATCAGGGTGTTCTACAGAATATAAAACTAAGCTACCGAAAAATGCTCTTACGATATCTTATTGAAGAAAATGGTTCTCTTTCTATCATTGAGAAGCTGAAGAAAGTTACAATAAAAGACGTTATTTACTGGGTTGCAGAATCGTGGCAAAATACAAAAGCGAACTTAATGCGGAGATCTTGGAAGAAGCTTTGGCCTAGCCTCGAGTTCGAGAAAACACCCATCCCTACACCTGTCACACAAGACGATAACACGGAACTCCTTCATTTTGTTCAGCAAGTACCAGGTTGTGAGGATGCTGGAGAAGGTTTTCTAGAGGAGTGGGCAAGAGTTGACGTCAATGAAGAATGCAATTTAAAACTTGAATTTTCCGCCAAATCAATACTTTTACTTATGTAAAAAATTATAAGTACATGTTTCGGGGACCCTACTGTCCCCTTCTTCAGCCCTCCTTTGTTACTACAAACATCGTGTCACATTCAACATCCCATAATAAAACAACAGAATACACAACATAAATTACACAACCACAACATATTAAAATTACTAGCTTAAAAAATACACTTAAAATTCAATAAACAATCAAAGATAAAACTTGTGATGCACTTCGTATTTTTCAGTCCATCAGTTCAATTTTGAATTTGTGTCCTGGGACACATTAAAATATACTTAAGCACAGCATATGTTTTGCTTAAGTATATTTTAATGTGTCCCAGGACACAAATTCAAAATTGAACTGATGGACTGAAAAATACGAAGTGCATCACAAGTTTTATCTTTGATTGTTTATTGAATTTTAAGTGTATTTTTTAAGCTAGTAATTTTAATATGTTGTGGTTGTGTAATTTATGTTGTGTATTCTGTTTTATTATGGGATGTTGAATGTGACACGATGTTTGTAGTAACAAAGGAGGGCTGAAGAAGGGGACAGTAGGGTCCCCGAAACATGTACCTATAATTTTTTACATAAGTAAAAGTATTGATTTAGCGGAAAATTCAAGTTTTAAATTGTAAATACGGTCAATACGGAACCTGAAATGAATGCTGTACCTAATGAAGAATGCAGCGAACAAGAAATAGTGAGTCTGGTCCAAAGCCAACATGACGGCAATGTAGCTAGTGACAGTGAGGAAGAAGAAACTTCGACAGCCAATGTGACTTATACTGATGCTGCCTCTGCTCTTGACATCGCATTGCGCTTCGTAGAACAACACGCAGCAGCCACGCCAAACGATGTCATGTTCATGCGACGCTGGCGCGCAATTGCCTCCGCGGGAAGGTTTTTGTCCCTTCGGCAATTGAAGATAACTGATTTCAAGTGAAAGATTTAACTGATATTTTGTGTGTTTCTATTTTTATTTCATTGTTTTTGCAACCTAAAGAATTTCAAAAACCAACTTTTTACATTTTTCAATCCTGGATGACAAGTATATAGACACATTTACACTTTTTAGGTATGCTGACTGTACTTCTTTGTTAATTTTTCAACTAATTATGTAAAATAAGATTATAATGTAGAATATATCATTGTTTTATGACTAACTAAATGAGTTTTTCTTTTTGAGTGTGTTTATCAAACTTAAATTTGTCAACAAAAAACTCGTTCGGATTTCCCGGGATTTCGGATTTCCGGGGTTCGGATTTGAGGGGTTTCACTGTATATTATTTGACTTAAGTCGTCAATGATGGAGAGAAGACAAGAGTAAACTTCTCCCTCGGCAGTACTCTATTGGGTGATGGGGAGAAAAGTGAAATTAGAAAAGGTATCAGAGATGTGGAATGTAGAAGCTATCTAAAGTAGAACCCAAGGAGAGTTGTAGAATTAAAAGAATAAACTAGTATGCAATCTCGGAGTCCCTTAGAACAGGGAAGGAACATAGGGGGAATCTTGACAGTCTTAATTGTGAAACGCTCATCAAAGGCGGCATAATGGGCTCGGGTATTGGTGGGAACAGGAAGGTCGTTATAGTCGTTTTAAGGGGAGGAACAACGAGGTCATCTTTCCCTGGCAGTTATGTTGCTTGCAAGTACAGAGTCATTATATATGTGCGCGCGAGTAAACAGGCAAGCTAAGCCGGCTGTGACTGGCGAAGATCAGGGCCGTGTGTACCCAGTTCAGCCGGTGGTTGGCGTGCTCCGCTGACTAATATCGTTAGTTCAAACGTGTTTTGTCATTCATATGGACATGTATCTGCAAAGCTTAGACATTAGTGTTGCATGTTTAATGAGTATTGTGATTACTGTGATTATTGGTCATGCCTAGACACCAATTAAAATTGCGCGCCGTGTGTATATCCATAATTCGTATATGAAAAGTAGAAAGTCTTGTTCTGAAACAAGACGAAAATGTCGAATCTAGTTTCTAGGAAGACCTGTGCCTAATGCCAGTACAATTACGAGGCTCGCTAAACGATTCATGGAAACAGGCTCCGTAAATAATAAAAAAGGTAACAGACAACTTTGTGTTCTTACAGAACAAAAATTAGATGAGATTGTTGTCCATTCTTTCACCAGAAGATGTGAGGTGTGTGTTACAAGAGAGGACATTTTCAGCACCGCCTATGAGCACTGTAAGTACACATTAGTGAACATGTTTGGTAAAAGTGTAAAAGTGCACGCCAACCACCAGCTGAACCGGGTACGCGTGCCCGCGATCTGCACCAGTCACAGCCGGCTTAGCTTGCCGTGTTGACTCGCGCGCACATAGATAATGACCCAGTATTTATGTGATTATTCACACGGCGGACAGAGAGTAGATTAAAGGCCAGTATATAGGTAGAAAGCATAGCAACTTTCTAGCGTTTTAACTGAAACAGTCAGAGAATTAGTAAAATATAAACGAGAGGTAGGAGCAGTGTCACCACTTGCATGAGAGTAGCAATCGTATGCCGATCTTGTTGAAATCTCAGCTGTTCGTCATAAAGCTAGCTCTACTACGCTCATCAATGTAAATAGAGGACATAAAAACAAAGTATTCCATGTGCCTACTGCATGATCAGCCCTTTCCGAAAGTCTTGAGGACTGTATTTCTCGTTATAATATGGGTACAGATACAATTGAATCCATTCAAAATTAGCACAAAAAGGTTATCGGAAATTATTATCTAAAATGGAAATTAATGATACCCTAGCACACATTCTTTAAGAAACAGTTCAGAAGTTTGAATGGATGTCCAAAATTCCAAACAGTGAAATTCTGAAAGAAAGGAAGAAAGAAAGAAAGAAAGAAAGAAAGAAAGAAAGAAAGAAGGTAAGGATTATACAAAATCACGTCTAACATTAAATTCCATCATAGTAGCCCAACAATATATAATAAATAAAAAACTCCCTTATACTAGTAAAATAACTGCTTTCAGTCGGTTGGTTCCTTAGTTTAGGGGCTGCAACAACATGGTCATGTACTTTGGGTATGTGTAGAATCTGTCTGATAACCGGTGTTAATTGTGATGACTGTATTAGTGTGTGTTATCTGTTTTAATTCAAGTAAGGACTGCAGACAGTAATTTCAAGTAGTTCATACTTTTGCTACCAAATGTTACCATCCACGACACCTAGCTTGCGGACTTGCCTACTAGATGGCATCGCAGTCAGCACCTGGCGGCGAACGTTGGAACTAATCGAGCGTTATCAATTCTAACCTACAAATTTTTGGCTTCACACAAGTGTAATTAGTGGAAGGTTCTTTTCCATGCTATAAATCTATGACATGGGACCACCGGCTTTACTTCCCCTCCGAAGGAAGGCATACTGAGGGATTGTTAACGCTCTTAAAAAATCCGACCACTTCGACCAGGTTTGAAACCGCGATCTTGGTCATAGAAGCTTGGCATGCTACCAACTACACCACTGAAGCCGCTTGCTTTTCAGTCGATTAACACATTAATATGCCCAAATAAATTGGGCAGGAATTAAAACTTATCTCCTCACACCTGTTAACCTTGAAAAAAATCACACAGATTAACCATGCACTCTATATACACTTCTCGAAAGGGAAGGCGTTTTTAGGTTTGGCATATACTCACACAACATATACAACGAAATTGTGTGTACTTGTTACCAAGATGTTGAATTTCTAAACAGATTTCTTTAAACAAGAATTAATCTGTCATTTTCATTCATCTCTACAAATACAGTAAGCTTTCAGTCTGAAAATTTTGAATTTTTGGCTAAAACTTTGTATTTATCCCAGGATGGGGTGTATAAAGACCAAACATACCATCTGTTTGATTCTTGTCTGTTTGTTATGCATTGGCGTCGTAACTACTGGAGCAAATAGCATGAAAATTCATAGGTAGAAGGCACCCCCAAAATAAAACTGAACACTACAAATTATATTTATGCAACACAAAGGGGCGAAGAGGTTAACCGGAAGCCTCAAACCCTGGCAAATTAAATTTATGTAACACAAAGGAGCAAGGAGGTTAACCGGAAGCCTTCATCCCTGGCAAATTAAATTTATGTAACACAAAGGAGCGAGGTGGTTAACCGGAAGCCTTAAACCCTGGCAAATTATTTTTATGCAACACAAAGAGGCGAGGTGGTTAACCGGAAGCCTCAAACCCTGGCAAATTATATGTATGCAACACAAAGGAGCGAGGAGGTTAACCGGAAGCCTTAAACCCTGACAAATTATATTTATGCAACACAACATGGCAAGGAGGTTACCGGAAGCCTCAAACCCTGGAAAATTATATTTATGCAACACAAAGGGTCAAGGAGGTCAACCGGAAGCCTCAAACCTTGGCAAATTATATTTATGCAACACAAAGGGGCGAGGAGGTTAACCGGAAGCCTCAAACGCTAGCAAATGTATTAATCAACACAAAGGGGTGAGGAGGTTAACCGGAAGCCTCAAACCATAGCAAATTATATTTATGCAACACAAAGGGGCGAGGAGGTTAACCAAAAGCCTCAAACCCTGGCAAATTATATTTATGCAACACAAAGGGGCGAGGAGATAAACTGAAAGCCTTAAACCCTGGCAAATTATAACACAAAGGGGCGAGGAGGTTAACTGGAAGCCTTATACCCTGGGAAATTATATTTATGCAACACAAAGGAGTGAGGAGTTTAACAGGAAGCCTTAAACCCTGGCAAATTATTTTTATGCCCACAAAGGGGCAAGGAGGTTAACCGGAAGCCTCAAACCTAGGCAAATTATATTAATGCAACACAAAGGGGCGAGGAGGTTAACTGGAAGCCTTATACCCTGGCAAATTATAACACAAAGGGGAAAGGAGGTTAACTGGAAGCCTCATACCCTGGCAAATTATATTTATGCAACACAAAGTAACGAGGAGGTTAACCGGAAGCCTCAAACCCTGGCAAATTAAATTTATGTAATACAAAGGTGCGAGGAGGTTAACCAGAAGCCTTAATTCCTGGCAAATTATATTTATGCAACACGAAGGAGTGAGGAGGTTAACCGGAAAACACTGTCAAATTATATTTATGCAACACAAAGGGGTGAGGAGGTTAACCGGACGCCTCAAACCCTGGTAAATTATACACTGACCGGCAAAAAAAGTGGAACACTTAAATTTTTTATGTAATTTCTTAATATATTCCACTAAAATGTATCGGTTTTCCAATATTTGCATTATTCATGTAAATGTTAGATGGCTGGCTACAGAAAATACCGAAACATGTTTTACAACACGCTTTAACTCACAAATTTTGTTACATTTCACAAATCTAACAATTTTCTATTTTTAGTACTGTTCTTTTGGGCTGGTTTTTATCAAACATATTGGCAAACAAAACAGTGTTAATTTTTGCACTGCACTGCACGGGAACACTGGTCACTAAAAACGAGTGTTTCCACCCTTAGCGTCCATGACAGCTTGTAAACGCTCAGGCATACTGTTCACAACTCGTCGAATGGCATCTGCCAGGATGCGTTCCCATTCCTCCAGCAACGATGTTCTCAGTTGTGCCTAGGTGATGTGGTCAAGCTGTCTGACGTTCCTTCCAAGCATATCCCATACATGTTTGATAGGGTTCAAGTCAGGACTACGAGCTGGCCAGTCTAGGGTTTGAATCCCCACTTCCTGCAGATATTGTACAACACAGCGAGCAGTATGAGGGCGGGCATTATCCTGCATCAGCATGAAATTCTGACCAACGAAAGGCGCAAAGGGCATCACATGGTTCATCAGGATCTCTTCGATGTACCTTTGGGAATTGAGCGTCCCGTGATCAATGCACACCAACTCAGTGCGGGCCATAACTTTGATGCCACCCCACACCATAACCGAGCCACCTCCAAATGGAGTCTTGGAGGAGAAAGCAACAGGGCTGTACCTCTCCCCACGCCTTCTCCACACTCTTTCTCTTCCATCAGGAGATCTAAGGTTAAAGCGACTCTCGTCAGTGAAGAGAACAGAGGCCCACTGCTCGTGGGTCCATCCCAGATGCTGCCTTGCGAAGCGAAGATGCGCCTCTCTGTGATGTCGTTCAAGTGCGGGTCCACGTGCAGGTCTCCGGGACAAAAGATGAGCTTCTTCAAACCTTCTTCTTACTGTTCGCTCACTCACTCTCACATTTCTGACATTTTCCAGTTGATTTCGTGCCTGGACTGCTGTGGTATGGCGATCACGCAGAACTTGCAGGGTGAGAAATCTGTGCTTCTTCTACGGCCTGACCCTCGTCTCCTGTCGTATGTTTGGAGTTCTCAGTAACGTTGCACTGCACGGTGAATGCTACCGAGAGATGATCCAATGACCTTAGCAACATAACGGAAGCTGCGGCCATCCTCCACCAATGCAACTGCCTGTGCAGCTCCTTCCCGGTTAAGAGGCATGTTTTAGTGTGAACTGCACATCGATAACCTACTAAATTGTATGACAATGGTTCCAGGTGTTCAACAAATGCCAGTTGCTATCCCTAGAACAACAATAAGCGAGCGGCAACACTCATAAACCTTAAGCGATTACAGTGCACTTCTCGCCATAAAACCATTAAGATAGGCTCATCGAAGATTAGGGGTAATTGGTGGTAATAAACCACCCTAAGAAATGTAATTATCAATTTCTATTCACGGATGTTTCAGATGAGCGTTCTAATGCGTGAAAAGCTTTTAAAATGTGATTACATCTTTTTCCTGGCTAATTTGATACTTTTTACATTACTTTTTCAACTGTTCCACTTTTTTTTGCCGGTCAGTGTATTTATGCAACACAAAGGAGCGAGGAGATTAACCGGAAGTCTTAAACCCTGGCAAATTTATTAATCAACACAAAGGGGCGAGGAGGTTAACCGGAAACCTCAAAACATGGCAAATTATATTTATGCAAAACAAAGGGGCGAGGAGGTTAACCGAAAGCCTCAAACCCTGGCAAATTATATTTATGCAACACAAAGGGGCGAGGAGGTTAACCGGAAGCCTTAAACCCTGGCAAATTATTTTTATGCAACATAAAGGAGTGAGGAGGTTAACCGGAAGCCTTAAATCCTGGCAAATTATTTTTATGCACCACAGGGGCAAGGAGGTTAACCGGAAGCCTCAAACCTTGGCCAATTATATTTATGCAACACTAAGGGGCAAGGAGGTTAACCGGAAGCCTGAAACCTTGGCAAATTATATTAATGCAACACAAAGGGGCGAGGAGGTTAACTGGAAGCCTCAAACCCTGGCCAATTATTTTTATGCACCACAAGGGGCAAGGAGGTTAACCGGAAGCCTCAAACCTTGGCAAATTATATTAATGCAACACAAAGGGGCGAGGAGGTCAACTGGAAGCCTTATACCCTGGCAAATCATATTTATGCAACACAAAAGGGTGAAGGAGGTTAACCGGAAGCCTTAAATCCTGGCAAATTATTTTTATGCACCACAAAGGGGCAAGGAGGTTAACCGGAAGCCTCAAACCTTGGCCAATTATATTTATGCAACACTAAGGGGCAAGGAGGTTAACCGGAAGCCTGAAACCTTAGCAAATTATATTAATGCAACACAAAGGGGCGAGGAGGTTAACTGGAAGCCTTAAACCCTGGCAGTAAAGCAATTGCTTAATCTGCATACAAAGCTTGACATGGCCATGCCAAAGTGAGAACAGCTTGGTGATTACTCATTTGCTGATTGCAGAATATCGCTAGGTGACATGTCCTGACATGGATGTCACAACACAGTTCTAAATCTGTCCAGGGAAGTAAGACATTTGTAAAAAATATCTCATCACTAGCTCTTCTCACAGGCGAACTGGCTTAAAGGGACGGGCTCATGACACTCGCCATCTGTCAGAATATTTTGACACGTGGAGGTGAGATAGATGTCATATACGAGTACATGTACTGTGCCCATGTTATATCTCTGCCGGTGAGCTATGTCATTACTTCCAGGAAAGGTATACCGATTGTACTAGCCTCACCGAAGACATTTCTCAAATTAGCACACAAACAATTGTGCAGCAAGCACTAACGAGTGTGCCGAGACCATCAGAACTCCCGAGCCCCACACTGTGTAGTAATGTCTTATGAATAGGAGTAGAGGAGTTGACGGCTCGAATTCTCCAAAATATAACGGTCCTCACCGGCAGAGATATAATGTGAACACTGTACCCCAATAACGCACATTACGTCTGTTTTCTTTTTGCCAGCAGGCGTGGTCACCGGTGAAGGGTCTGTCTTGAAACTGAATATGAGCTCGGCTGCCGGTTCGAATCCAGCCACAGGCATGGATGTGTATCTATTGCTTTTAATACTAAGCACATTCAATTTCTATGATACAATATATCCATTATAATCATCATCTTTCTTCATCAAACTGAGACATGTAATGCAAGTAAGAAGGCCAAAAATACAAATTTATGAATTTATTTTTATTCATTATCATTTTATAATGCATTGTAGCACACTGTTTCTTTAAACGAAAACACTATTTTTGTTATTTGTTTTGTTTAAATTTTATGAAATTTTGGAAAAATGGTTAATTTACATGCGTATCACAGTAAATGACAAGATGTCCCATTCCTCATCACTAGACAGCAGATCTTAAGCAAATGCCTATTTTTTTTCTTTAACATAAACATGTCTCACCATTTAAATTAGCATGTTTCGTGAACATTTAGGTCCATATAAAGTAGTTTCATAGAGCCTAAAAATGCCAATTTTGATGTTAGCACCTATTTTCCATTCCAAGTGTATTTTTAATGCCAATGTTCCAGTTTGACTAGTTTTTCCTTTGTTAGATTTGAATTTCTGTTTTAATTTTGACATTTTACGCTATTCATAATAATGGTCTACTCTACTGTACCATTGTTTTTAAAGAGCCTGTAACTTAAAGGTAAACTATGATTCGTATGAGCCTGTACCGTAAAACACCGCAAGGACAGAATAGCAACCCCTCCCTCCTTCCCAACTTTGGAAAGCCCAGCAATTAGTGACACAATGCGAATGTCCCAATCTCTTAACCTTTATAAATATAAACTTGCCAAATCTTGGAATTTCATCTTTCACTAGAGTAACAGCTGCACATCCGGTACGTGTGTACTGATGGATTTAAGAGCTTGACGTATTCACTTGAAGAAAACGTAATGTCGAAAATAAAATGTGCTTGTTATTTACTGTGAAGCAAACTACGGACATGATGTTTAACCTCAGTTTGTAATTGTGAGTTATTTGTGCCGATTGTGAAATTTATTTGGTTTCTTTTAATACCAATATTGCACATTAAATTGAGTTGAGGTCAATTACATCACTGTTTTAATGTATTTTTGATATCTTCTCATATATATCTGCCTATTATGCATTTTAGTGCCTAAATATACCAGTTAAGGAGCCTATTTTAGCCGCCTAAAACATTACCTTTTAGAGCCAGAACTTCCGCTGTCTACTCATCACATATAGTGTAAACTTCTGATTGAGAGGCAAATATCGTACAAAACTTACCACATACTAAGAGAGAGCCATTCAGATTGGCACAGCCCACTGCACATTTTACTGAGCTCATGTTGGCCATCACACAATAGAGATCAGGCTTTTCTTCACTGGCCGGCCGGCTTGCGACAGGTGTTGCCACAGGAGAAGGAGATGAGGGCTGATTGAGTCGCAGAATTACAGACATGGTAGCAAGACTACCGCCCACTGTCACAAGTGACAGGAATGTGTGTTCTGTAACAAAGTTAAATCCACTTTTGAAACAGACTAATTTAAAAGTGAAATTGACTTGCATATGTACTACACTTAAACTATCATAGTAAAAGAAAGAGGGGGGGGGGGGGGGGGTTAAACAAGGAACAGAAGAGAATACAATAGCTGGAAGAGGTTGCGACATCATCTGCAAATAGAAAGGTTAACAGAAAAACCAGAAGGAAAGAGCAAGTCATATAGGTAGGTTGCACAAACTAAATGTATGCTGGAATGCCAAACATAACATAAGTTTTAGCATATTCTAGCATTTTTTATTTACTGGCACAATAAAAATCCCCTTTGGGGCAAAGTTCCGGCATCCCGTAGTCTCTGAAAACCGCAGTATTTAAAAGGGACATAAAACCAATAACATTATTATTTTTAATATGATTAAATTCTATTTAAATGTAATACTGCAACATATACAGTGAAACCTACCTCTATTGTTCCCAAATTGCCAATTTCACAGATTCAATGTCCTAATTTTGCGGTCCCAATAATCCTCCTCCTATTCAACCTGGGTTAACAAAACCCACATCTATCATTCCCCGAAAAGCTGTTTTCCAGTGTCTGTCGTCCAGATATCTTGGTCCCAACGAACATCGATCCCCAATCATTTTGAAGCAAGTATTAAAAATTCACAATTAGTAATTTGTGTGCAATGTAAGGTATTTTAAGAGCATCGTGTACAATAGGCGTTTGCCTTCTAACTGATTCTTGTCGAAATGTATGTGTGTGCATCGAAAGAGTACCCAAGCATGATTATTTGTTTTGTTTATTTAAATTAGATACCGTAAATTAAAATGGTACTGCACGTACTGTATACAGTATGGCAGTTTCTTGGAATTTTTATTATTCTGTCAACTTCAATCAAATTCCATCGTACTGCCCACTGGGAAACATCACATCAAATAGTAATGAATAACCAAAATATATGAGTATGATATGGTTATTCTTTGTGGATTCGGTGCATGGACAGAAACTGATTACTTTAATCACAAGCACACACAGGCTAGAATAATTTGTGCTTTCCCTGACCACCATTTTAAGAGTGAAACATTGTTATAACAAGAGTTATTTACCGACTACTGATTCCGCAATTAAGGCTGAAATGTCTATCTAATTTAAACACATGCACACCAATGCACACTTGTTCGCATTTGGCACCACCCGTTTCCCTTCTCCATCCTTATGTTCAAGGGAACGGCCAATTCATGGCGTGATCAGCTCCAATACAAATGTGTTGAATGCTGTTGGGCATGTTGGCAAAGCAGGGAACTACTTTAGCAAAAATACTTTTTAGTTCCTATATGTCTTCTCGAGTAACTGTTTTTCTGATTTGAGTCTATGTACAAGTTAGTCTGTTAGAATCCAGTTCATTGTTTTTAACTATGCATAGTGGAATTGCAGATGACGGGCCAAACCAATGATTCATTTTTGTGCTTAGATTAATTTTATAGTACCCGCCGTATTCATTCACGAATCTTCTCAACTTGCAGGATCAAGTAGCCTACGCCATGCCTACACAAACAGTATGCATCGTATTAGTAGATGCCTTCAGCACTACGTTTGTTACTTCCGCGCAGCAAATTAATTTGTTCCATTTTACAAAAATTCATAAATGTATTCGCAACAGTAATAGGGCAGAATATTTTAAACATGAAAATTTACGAAAAGAAAATATGGTTTTAAAAGCCATGAATTATATGCATGGTTTGCACAAGAAAGCAATAAGTTACCTAAATTTTAGTTCCAATTTGAACTCTCGCATTCTCAATTATCCTGAATTTCCGAATCAAGATACAAGTTGGGTTATTTGAATACGGCTCATTGTTTCAAACAATGTTATGATGCTGCCGACAACAGGTCGAAATCTGAGCAGTCAACAATCAACTTGATTCAGTTTTGTACTTATATTTACTTTATGGTTTACTCATTGTTACATGGCACTGTAACAATTCTTCAACTCTCCTCTGGTTTCCCACTGACACCAAGGTCGACAATTGAAGGTGCTCTTTCTAACTATCGAATAATATGTTGATAGATAATATAACATTCGTTACAATGTCACTGATCTCAACCTCCCTCAGCCCACATTGAACCCTCAAAACTGGGACTTGAAATTGGAAGGAGGACCATGTACATTAGTCTCAACAAGCCTACAAGCCAACAAGTCAATGATATTGAGTCATTGAGTAGAGAACAACATTCCACACTAGAAAGTAAACTATTCACACAAAATTTACGTTGTCTCAATGAAGTTACTATGAGTTGCATTAAATTCTCGTTGGTTCCTCAGTTTAGGGACTGCGACAGCGTGGTCATGTAGCCCCATGTACTTTGGGTGTGTGTAGAAGCTGTCTGATAACCGGTGTTAATTGTGATGGCTGTATTAGTGTGTGTTATCTGTAATTCAGATATGACTGCAGACGATCAATTTCAAGCAGTTCCTACTTTTGCTACCAAATGCTACCGTCAACGACACCTAGCTGCGAACTTGACTACTAGATGCCACCACAACCGGCATCGAATGTTTGAACTTAATAGAGCATTAATCAAATCTTACTTACAAATTTAGCTTCACATAATTGTAGTCAGTGGAAGGTTCTTTAACATGCCATAAATCTAGGACATGGGCCCGCCGGCTTTAGTTCTCCTCCGAAGGAAGGCATACCGAGGGATTTTTAAAGCTCTTAAAAAATCCAACGACTATGGCTGGGTTTGAACCCGCAATCTTGGGCATAAAAGCTGAGCATGCTACCAACTACGCCACCGAAGCCACCTGCTTTAAATTCTAAAGTAAGCCTTTGATTTGCATCTAAAATTTCCTTTCATGTTCAATAGATAGTAGGAAAGAATAGTGGAACAGAACTTAATTACATGACCTATACACATTTTTTAAGTGGTTCATGATATCAAAAAATAGAAGTTATGGTTCCTAACATCAAGGTTTAATGGGGTATGTGTTCACCATAATTAACAAGTAGTTCCGTGAAGAACTATACAGCCTATTTTCATATATCCTACTTATGTTAATTGCCACTATCAACATACAAAATTTCAGTTTGTTTGCTGTAATAGATTCGTAGATATTGAGAACCGACTAAATATTTCGGATGGTCGCCATGTTGGACTTTATTTAAGTAGGTTCTAGATTTATGTACTGTTACATGAAGGTTATTGTGTACGTGTAGCATTCGAACTTCAATCGCATGATTAGGACACAAGTAGTAAAAAATAGATTTTAAAATTTCGCACAGCTGCCATCTTGTGGTTATGGAAACAATTGAAATAAATTAGATGCCAGTGGATTAACATTCATATAAGGATTTACTGTACCAAGTTTCACTGCACTCGGATGGTTAAATTGCGAGAAACGTTCATGTGAATATTTATACTTCGCGTCGCCGCCATGTTGGATTTGTGATCACCAGTTTATTGAAAGTCATATAGGTGAACTTATGTTCATAGCCCTATGAACATTAAAAAAATCAGTTTGATTCCTGTAATAGATTCGTAGATATTGAGATCCATCTAAATAGTTCGGATGGTCGCCATGTTGGATTGTTAAATGTATAGGCCATACATTCATGTACCATTAAAGGAACATTATTGCGTAGGTTCATTATTCAAACTTCCATTTCAATCACATAATTACGACACAAGAAATAAAACCTTAATTTTAAAATTCGCACAGCCGCCATCTTGAGGTTATGTAAACAATTGAAATAAATTAGATACCAGTGCATTACAATGTGTATAAACATATCCTGTACCAGATTTCATTGCGTTTGGAACATTCAATCGCGAGAGTGGTGTATTTAAAGATTTCAAATTCGCTTGGCCGCCATGTTCCTTTTGTAGTTAACCGGTTTTTGAAAGTCTTATAGGTGAACTTCCAGTAGTGCCCTTTATCTCCGTACAAAATTTCAGGGTGATACCGCTAATAGTATCAGAGATATAGAATGCCGGTGAAATATTTCGCACAGCCGCCATCTTGTGGTTATGTAAACAATTGAACGAAGTTAGATGTTGGTGCATTACAAAGTGTATAAACATATACTGTACCAAATTTGATTGCGTTTGGTTGGTTAAATCGCGAGAAACGTCTATTTAAAAGTCGCAACTTCGCTTGGCCGCCATGTTGGTTTTGTAGTTACCAGTTTTTCAAGAGTCACATAGATGAACTTCTACTATTTCCCTTTATCACCGTAAAAAATTCCAGGGTGATATCGGTAACAGTTTCGGAGATATTGAATGCTGGTGAAATATTTCGCACAGCCGCCATGTTGGATTGGTGAGACGTAACAAAATTTTAAGGGCACGGTCGGGGTCACCCGGAATAGTGCTATCAACTTAGCGAGTTTCATTGAAATTGCAGCAGCCGTTTAGAATTTATTAGGGACACACACACACACCTCACACACACACACACACACACACACACACACACACACACACACACACACACACACACACACACAATGACAAAAGGTGATCTCATAAGCCTATTTTTTCAAAATTGAAAATAGGCTAAAAATAGAACCATCAGGCTGTACAGAATATAATCTTTTTAATGGGGTAATTTATATTTTTACAGACACAACAAATGCGCTCAAGTGTTAAGAAGAAGTCAACTGTTCTCCCTAGTTTTATTGAAAGAAAAAAAAAAAAGGATTGTTGTCCGGATTTTAACCATCACTTTAAGGATTTTATCTCTAAGTAGAGTCACTTGGCACACTGATTTTACACAGTTTTATAGTTTTATCCAGTAAAAAAAAAATGTGTTTAAGAACAAAAGGTTGTTTTAATTGGAAAAAAGTATTTTAAAAAATATGTTTCATACATATTAAGATATTTCAAGACTGAAGAAGGCAAACATATGCCGAAACATGTATCGATGATGCAATGTAGTAGAAGTGAAGTATTGCATTGAAAAGTGGACAAAATAGAATTAAAGATCTAGAATTCAATACAGGAAGAAATAATGATCATGACTCAAGTCATTGATAAACTTACAAGTAACGCATCATAAATTTTCCTGGATTCTACAAACTGTTGGGGCCCTACTGTCCAAGGCCTATTGTCATTGTACTCTACGGCACAAAAAAGAAATTTACACACATAATCTGAAACCGCATGTGTGGCGAGTGGAAAGTACCTTTACCATTTCTGCTCAAGTCTCTCCTTGTGTTCCCTTGACTCCACCCCAAAACTAATGTTGCCACCCTTTTATAAACTAAATTCTTGTTGGGGACCTTAATATAATTAGGGACCTTGGTTGGCAGCCCTTGGCGCATCAGCTCTGGACACAGGAAGGTGTGTGTAGTGTGTTCACTGGTGGCTTCAGTGAGAAAACTTAGTCTCTGAACCTCAGCGAGTGTAAGATGTGTCTATTGTGTCGGGAGAGGGCCCTTTTGGGGCCACTTCGGATTCTCCCGGGCTTTTTAAGATATTATGGGTACAAATAAATTTCACATCTTTCTGAGCTGGTGATATGATGTCTGGTAAGTGTACTTGCTATTGTATTTTATGCTGGATTTTGTTAAGTAATGCGTCTTGTGTAGAGGGGGTGTTTGTACTTGAAACTCCTAAGTCATGTTCGTCGCGACCACGTGAATAATAAATTGAAGGCACTTTTTTTTTTTTTGTGGGACCCTGTTATTTATTGAAAGGTTTGTTTGTGTAAATTTGGTAACTGTCTTTGTATTTCTATGTTTTGTCCTTGTCATTCGGTTTTCTGAACGGGTCGTTGGCTGGCAGCCATATTGGTGTTAGTCTTTCTTTGGGCTCCATTGTGAACAGTCGCAGCATTTCATTTGGCACTGATTTTGTCTTTCTCTTGTACTTAAGTTTTCCTGAGTTTATCTTGTGGAATTCTTAACATTGTTTCATTCAAACTTCTTTGGGGTGAAATATTGTGCTGTGTACATCGTGTGAACTTGTAACATTTTCGTGTTGTAAATTGTTCTTCCCCACATGCTGTGGACACTGTCTATTCACACATTTTATTGTTCTTCTCTAGCACGGAGAGTCTTAGTTTATTAAATTCAACCTTGTAATATTGTTTATCTTGTGGGTTTATTTTAAATATTTTGTAAATTTGGTTATTATATATATTTCTTTTTTCTTCTGGCATGCCTTCTCCCAGGGTGTTGTGCTTTATTTTTGTTACGGGTAAATTGTTAGAAGTAACTTTAGAGTAAGTTAAGCTAAGTTAAGTTTTGTTCTCTGTTTGTGATTTTATTGTGAACTCACTCAAGCCAGTCGAAATTACAGTATATACATTTTTTTAACGTTACCCTTATTTTGAGAACACAGCTTGTTTTTTGTTTTTATTTTATTTCCTGTTTTGCTTGGTACAGTACTGAACCACAGCTGGTAGCTGTTTACACTATGTTATGATGACTTGCCATAATGCTTCTGCATTTAATGTGTAAAAGCCTGCAGTCCCCCTAGATGGGGCAAAATTAAACGAACTACAGTTGCAGTACAATCATTTTCAGTCCAACTTTAAGCTTGCAGCACAAATATACCTCGAACATTATGAGCACATAAATCAAAATTTATTTTTATGGAAGGAAATTTCCTCAAAGGATTTTACTCTAGTGTCTCCCATAAGTCTGACCCCTTGTCCACGCCGTGGGAGACGGGCAACGGCACAAAGTAGGGGATTGCCTGTAGGGACGAAGTACAGTGGGGACTTCGTGTGCCCCGGACCGTTACAGTAGCTGCGAAGGTCCTACAGGAACCCTGAAAAGTGACGGCGAACGGGACTCTAGTGAAGCTATGATAGGCCCAGCAAGTCAATAGTGGATAAAACACTCGCTTTCAAGAAGGGAACAGGCCTCGGACAGGGCAGATACAATGGACCTAGCTGTGATCATGGACTACGATTCGGAAGGTGGAGATGGAGGATATGATGGAAAGAAGGAAGTTGGATCTGCTGGGGCTGGCAGAAACAAGGTGTAAAGGAGAAGGAAGGAGAGAATTGAGAAAAGGCTGTAGACTATATTGGAGTGGGAATGAGGAAGGAAAGAGGAATGGAGTGGGAGTAGTAGTGAGAGATGGGTTAAAAGAAGTGGTGAGAATAATTGACAGGATGATGAAGGTAAAAATATCACTGAAAGGAAAGTCTGTAGAGGTACTAATAGTGTATGCCCCAAAGGCAGGCTGTACCGCTGAAGAGAAACAAGAGTTTGAAGAGGAAATGCAGAAACAGGTGGGAGGAAAGAATGTGATTATAATGGGAGATTTAAATGCACATGTTGGAAGGGAAAGACAAGGGTATTAAAATGAGCTTGGACCAGAGGGTTGGGGCAGTCGAAATGAGGAAGGTGAAAGATTGTTGGATTTTTGTAAAAGGAATGGCTTGTTGGTGGGAAACTCCTGGTTCAAGAAAAGAGAGAGCTACAAGATTACCTGGTATAGCAATGACCTGACTAAAAAGTTGGTAGTTGACTATATACTGCACGATAGTGATATGAATAGAAACATCATATACATCAAGGTAATTCCATCAGAGGCCTTGGATAGTGACCACCGACTGTTGGTAATCAACATGAGAGGGACCAAGGATAAGAAAGGAGCAGAAAATCAGCATAGACAGATAAGCATATGGAAGTTGAGAGGTGAAAAAAAAACAGGGTAGAATACCTAAGAATAGTGAAGGAAAGCATTCCAAATGATGAACTGAAGACAGTAGAAGAGGAATGGGGTAGATTCAAGAGGACACTAGTAAGGGCGGCAGAAGCAGTATGAGGAAGGACAAGCAACAAGAAGATATGGAAAGAAACTCCATGGTGGAATCAGGAAACAAAAGATAATAGTGCAGAAGAAGAATAGAGTCTTTAGGGTGTGATTCAAAAATAGAACAATAGAGACAAGAAAGGAGTACCAAATACGAAAGAGGAAGTGAAAAGAGTGGTGGCTGAGGAGTGAAGAAATGGATGGAAGAGTGGACAAGGGTGATTGAGGAGGATAGTGGAGGTACCAAAAAGGTCCTATATGGAATGGTTAAAAGTAAGAGGAGGAATGATATGAATGACTATGTTCGAATGGTGAACAAAAGTGGTCGAGAAGTAGGTAATAAGGATGAACTCAAGATCATGTGGAGTGAGTACTTCGAAGAACTCTTGAACCCGAATGGTGACTGATGAAGAAATAGAGGAACTGGGAACAGAAGAGGACTTATCATGGAGGGAAGAGGATGCAGTGAGGAAGATGAAAGGAGGGAAGGCACCAGATCTGGACGAGATATGTGTAAAGGTGCTGAGAGTAGCAAGAGAAGTGGGGATGCAATGGTTATATCGAGTAATGAGGGCTGTATGAAAAGAGAGGAGGACCCCCGAGGACTGGAAGAAGGGAATAATTGTCCCAATCTTCAAGAAAGGTAGCAGAAAGGAGTGCAAGAATTCATCATCATCATCATTTCCCCTTATCCAGCACCTGCCAGGTCGGGGTATTTATGGCACTTCTCCACTTTCCTCTTTCCTTTCACAATTCTTCTTCCACGATCTTGTCCCAGTCCAGATTTCTTTTTCTTGTGCTGTTCTTCACTGAATCGATCCACCTTGTTCTAGGTCTTCCTCTTGCTCTCTTACCCTTGCACTTTGCCTCCAGCATCTGTCTTGGTATTCTATTTTCCTCCATCCCCTTTACATGTCCAAACCACCTTAGTTTATTATTCTCAATTCTCACATTTAGTTTTCCCATCCCAACTTCCTTCCTAACATCTTCATTCCTCACTCTGTCTTTCCTCGTCTTTCCTATCATACTTCTTAGGAATTTCATTTCACTGGCTTGGAATCTACTCTCTTGCCTGCTTGTCAGGGTCCAAGTCTCAGCTGCATAAGTTAATATGGGTACATAGTACAATTTATACATTACCTCCTTGCTTTTCCTTGGTACTTCCTTATCCCAAACAAGTTTTCTTACACTTTGATAGAATGCATTGCTCTGCTGTACCCTCCTGCCAATCTCCATGTCCAACCTACCAATCTCCATGTCCAACCTACCAGTTTGCATCAATTCACCTCCTAGGTATTTGAACGTGTCCACAATTTCCAAACTCTGACTTCCAATTTTCACAGTGCCCTTTCCTTGTCTTTCCCCTCTTGTCATCACCATGGTCTTGCTTTTCTCTATACTGATTTTCAGGCCATACTTCTGAATATTTTCGTTCAGTGCATCTAGTTGTTTTTGCACTTCTTCGGTGTTTCTTCCCCAGACCACAATATCATCTGCAAATAACAGTAACTTCATTTCTTTATGTCCATATGCTTCCTTTGTTTCCTTTACAAATTCATCCATTACCATTATGAACAAAAGAGGCGACAGCACACTCCCCTGTCTTAGTCCAGTCTCGTTCCTAAACCAATCTGTCTTTCCAACTGGGGTCAGTAGGCCTACCCTGCTAATGCAGTTGTTGTACATTGCTTGCACCATTTCCAACATTTCTCTTCCCAGTCTCTTCTTAACCATGATTTCCCATACCTTCTCTCTGGGGATACTATCATATGCCTTCTCTAGATCTATGCAAGCCATATTCCCAGTTCTTTTCCATCACCTGCCTCAAGCTAAAGATTGGATCCACTGTGGATCTTCCACTCCAGAAGCCATACTATTCCTCTTGCAACTCTCCTTCCACCTTTCTTCTCATTCTTCTTTCTAATATCCTTTCCAGTATTTTTACTATCAGTAATATGAGGGTGATCCCTCTATAGTTATCACACACCTTCTTGTCCTTCTTAAACACTGGTATTATTAGCCTTTTCTCCCAGTCTTCTGGTACACATATCCGTTTCCACACACACTTTAGTAATCGATACAACCATTGCATACCAACAGGTCCAGCAGCCTTTATCATTTCTACACTGATTTCATCCACCCCTGTTGCTTTTCCCATCTTCATTTTCTGTACTGCTAATTCCACCTCCAGCATTGTTATATCAACTTCTGTTGTAGAGTCGTCAGGCTGTGTGACTTCCATCTCACCTGTAAAATTGTTCACATTCAATAGCTTATCGAAATACTCCTTCCATCGTCCCTTTATCCCTTCTGGGTGTGTTAACAACTCTCCATCTTCCTTTTTCACCAGCTTTGTAGTAACTCTTACTTCTTAGAAGTCCATACAGCACCCTTTTACTGCCACTTACATCTGTTTCCATTCTTTGTGTAAATTCTTCATAACTTTTCTTCTTTTCTTCTCCTACCACTTTCTTACACCTCCGTTTGCTGCCATGATACTTCCTTTTGCTTTCTTCTGTTGATCTCGATTTCATTCTTTCCATGCAGACTTCCTTTTCTTTCACTGCTTTCCTCACTTCCTCATTCCACCACGGTGTCTCCTTCTTTTTCACTCTTGTTCACATCCTACCACAAGCACTCTCTGCTGCACCAGCAAATGCCTTTTTAAAGTGGGACCATTCCTCTTCTATGTTTTCCACTTCAGTAACTGGGATTTGTTGCTTCAATCTCTCCTGAAAATCTTCCTGTACAGTTTTGTCTTTCAATTTCCATACTTTTATTTTACCTTCTCTGATCTCCTTTCGTTTTTCCAATTTTCCCCCATCTAAATTTTGCCACCACAGCTCTATGGTCCCCATCAAATGCTTCTCCAGGTAAAGCTGTCACATCTATCAGCTTTCTGCGATTAGTCCTTTCCACTAGTGGGTAGTCAATTACTGATTTTGTTCCTCTATCACCCCACCTATATCTCGTAATTTTCCTGCTGTTTTTCTTCCGAAACCATTCCTTTCACAAAAGTTTACAAGTTCCTCTCCTTCCTGGTTCTTTTTCCCATATCCATATGGTCCAATGACTTCTTCCTTTCCTGGTCTCATTTCTGACTTGTGCATTCATATCTCCCATGATCACCACTTTATCATCATCATCATCTTGTACAGTTTCCAGCCCCAGGCTGGGTCTGATTGGAACATAAGCCTCGCCACTTAGTCCTTTCTTCCCACCACCTCTCCGCTGTCACTCTAGTCCAGTCCTCGCCTCTCTTCTTGACACATTCCTCCACTCCTTTCAGCCATCTATCTCTTGGTCTTCCCCTTGGTCGTTTCTTCTGCATCTGCATCTCATGTATCCTCTTGGGAATCTTCTTCTCATCCATTCTCTTTAAGTGTCCATACCACCTCAGTCTTGATGTCTCAATCCTACCTTGCAAGGGCTCCTCTTTCACCATTTCCCTGACCTTTCCATTCCTCACCCTGTCTCTTCTTGTTACTCCGATCCTACTTCGCAGGAACTTCATTTCACCTGCCTGTATTCTGCTTATGTCTCTTTTCTTCATTGTCCAAGTTTCTGAAGCATAGGTCAGTATCGGGATATAGTAGCTTCTGTATAAGACTTCCTTGCTTTTTTGTGGGACATCTTTATTCCACACTAAGCTCCTAATGCTTCTCAGAAATGCTCCTGCCTGTCTACCACGTTCCGTAATCTCTTTTGTCATTTCTCCCATTTTCCTCCACTATACTTCCCAAGTACTTGAGACATTCCACCTTCTTCAGCTGTCCACCTCCAAGTGTTATCCCACTCATTGGTCTGTCCTTTTTCCTGGTCGTTAACAGGATCTCACATTTACTGATGTTGAACTTCCATCCGTACTCTCCCACTGTTTCTTCCCAAGCCTTCAGTTGCTCCTGAATTTCCTCCTCGTTGTTTCCCCAGACCATGAGATCATCTGCAAACACCATTGCTTTCATCTTATCTTCTCCTATCTTTCCTGCTATCCATGCCATTACCTCGTCCATAACCACAATAAAGAGAAGGGGTGACAGCGCACTACCCTGTTTCAGGCCACTCATTTGTCTGAACCAGTCTGTTCTTTCCCCTCCAACTTTCACACAACTCACACTTCCACAATACATCTCCTTCACTCTGCCTACAGTCTCTTTTTCCACTCCCATGATTTCCATTGCTTTCCAAACCTTCTCCCTACACACACTATCATAGGCCTTTTCAATGTCCAGGAAGGCCATCAACAGATCCTCTCCAAATTCGTAGTGGTGTTCCTGGAGCTGTCTCACTGAAAATATGAGATCCACTGTTGATCTCCCAGGTCTGAATCCATACTGCTCCTCTCTCAATTTTCTCTCCACTTTGGCTCGTATTCTACTTTCTAATATCTTTTCATATATCTTGGCACAGTGAGGTATGAGTGTGACTCCCCTGTAATTTCTGCACTCCTTTCTTAAATATTGGGACAATTAATCCTTTCTTCCAATCTTCTGGGGTCTTTTTCTCCTTCCATATCACCCTCATCACACGGTACAGCCACTGTTTCCCAACCTCCCCTGCTGCCTTCACCATTTCAACACTCACTTCATCCACACCCGGTGCCCTTCCTCCTTTCATCTTGTCTATAGCCATCTCCAGTTCTCTCCAAGTCAGGTCCTTTTCCATTCCTGTGTTGTCTTCTCCATCTTCCAATACATGGTCTTCCTCCCTATGACCATTTGGATTCAGCAAATCCTCAAAGTACTCTTTCCACACTGTCTTGAGTGTCTCTTTGTTGTGTACCTCATTTCCGTTTTTGTCCATCATTACCACATCCTCTCGCAGACCTCTTCTCTTACTTTTGACCATCCCATAAAGAACTTTCTTATTTCCTCTGCTGTCTTCCTCCTTCATCTCTGTCCACTTTACCATCCACTTCTTCCTCTCCTCTGCAACAATCTTGTTTGCTTCTTTCTTCTTTATCTTATAATCTTCCCTTGCCAGATCAGTTCTTTCCTGGAATCACACTCTGAAAGCCTTGTTCTTCCTTCCCACAGCTTCTTTTACTCTCTCATTCCACCATGGTGTCTCTTTACACCGCTTTCTGTTGCTTGTTCTTCCACATACTGCCACTGCAGCTTCCACCATTGTGTTTTTTGAATTGCTTCCATTCCTCTTCCCCTGTTTTAGGATTGTCTGTTGGCATCCTCTCCCTTATTATCTTCTGGAATTCTTCCTCGACTTCCTTCTCCTTGAGGTTCCATACTTTGATTCTCCTTTCCTGGTACTCTGTCCTCTTGCTATCCTTAACAACTCCCAGGTTCATTACAAGTATTCTGTGGTCGCTATCTAAGGCCTCTGATGGTATTACCTTTATATCTCTGACACTTCTCTTCATTTCCCAGTCGTACAGCATGTAATCTACCAAAGATTTCTTTGTTAAATCACTGCTGTACCACGTTACCTTGTGGCTTTCTCTCTTCCGGAACCAGGAGTTGCCTACCACTAAACCGTTTCTCTTGCAAAAATCCAGCAACTTTCTCCCTTCTTTATTCCTGCTACCCCATCCTTCTGCTCCCAATACATTTTCATATCCTTGCCTTTCACTTCCTACATGTGCATTCAAATCTCCCATGACAATGATGCTCTGACCATTCAACTGCTGTTGTAGCTCCTCCTCAAAGTCTTCCTTCTCTTGAGCTGTACATCCAACTTGAGGGGCATATACCTGGGCTATCTCCAGGCTTCTTCCCTTTACAGTTACTCTGATCTTCATGATCCTGTCACTTATTCCCTTTACCTCTTCCTTCATTCCATCTCTCACAACTACTCCTACTCCGCTGCTCCTTCCTTCACTGTTCCCACTCCAGTACAACCGGTACCCTTTCCTCAGTTCTCTGCGACCTTCTCCTTTCCATCTTGTTTCTGCCAAGCCCAGTACATCCAGTTTTCTTCTCTCCATCACATCTACAATCTCCTCCACCTTTCCTGTCAGTGTCTGTATGTTTAATGTCCCAACTCGTAGTCCATTAGCATATCCGGGTCGTCGTCGTTTGCATCCGTCCTTTCCGAGGCCTGTTCCTGTTTTGAAAGCATATATGATATCCACTACTGGCTTGCTAGGCCTATCGTAGCTTCACTTCTACGTCTTAAATTACTCTTTCTACATCTTCCAGGAAAACTTCAATATCTTCTTCTCTGTTTCCAGTCTGTGGTGCATACACTTGTATGAAGTCCATCACGTCATTCTTCATCTTCATTCTAATTTGCATTGCTTGCCACCGTGGGTGAGTGGTTATAGTGTCAGACTACCAACCCCAAGATTGCAGGTTCGCCCCTGGCCATGGTAAGTGATTTTTGAAGGCGACAAAAATCACGATACTCATGTCATACGTTGTTGGCATGTTAAAGAACCCATTTGAATTCAGTAGGCCGTGTTCAATGGCAAAATTAATCTCGGGATTTTCCGCCAACACAAAGTTCCTCCATTCTCTACTTGAAAGCGCTGTAGTGTCAAGGAGTTTAGATATCTAATCTCCTTGACTTTAATAGCGTTCAAAGGAACGACGAAATTCGACATGCAAGCTACCCTCTGGGTGTCAATTAACAAAGCTTGCACCAGGCACCCGAGGCCATACGATATTATTATTATTTTCATTATTCTGTCACTCACACACTCTACCACTTCAACATACTCCTCCAGTTGTTTCGAGGTTATCAGTCCCATGCCATTTTTTGCCTCTTGGCCACCACTCCAGTATAATGTGTATCCTTTCCTCAATTTCTTCCTTCCTTTACCTTTCCATTTCACTTCCCTCAGCCCCATCATTCCAACATTCTCCCTCTCCATGAAGTCTACCACCTCCTCCACCTTGCCTGTCAGGGTCATGACATTCATGATTCCCTCTTTCATTTCGGTTACTGGTCGCCCATTTCTCACAGTTCCCCCAGTACCAAAGGAACTGTGTGTCGCCTGCAGGGTATGCCCTAACCTTCTCCGAATCATTGGAAGTGCCATTTCCACTTTAGGCTATTATTACGACGGGGTCGCCACTCCCAAAGGCATTTTATGAAGCTACTGCCAGCTATTATTCAGGCCGCCCCTAAAATGGGAAACAGACGCCCTTGCAGCCGCCCCTAACATGGGAAACAGACGCTGCCAATTGATGCTGTACTCATACTATTCCCTGAGTACTGGGTTGCCTCTTCCGCAATCTCCACCGTTCCAAAGTCCATCTTCTCCGCTGCAGATTCCGTCGAGGTCTTCGCATGTAACCCTGTGCACGGGGCCTATGTTATACCCCATAGGACTGGGTCCTCACCAGAACTTAGCCGGTACTATAGTTCCATGGTATATTACAGTACCATTGCCCACCCCCGCGACGTGGACGCGCCTGGCAAGAATTATCCATGTAGCCAATTATAATTGACTCATGGACGGGTTAAGGAGCTGTCTAAATCCAGCCTCCAAGAATTATCAGGGGATTATATTGATGAGCCATTGTGCGAAGATCTTTGAGAAAGTTTTGGAAAAGAGAATTCGGGCAAAAATAGAAGGAAAGATGAGTGAAGAACAACATGGCTTCAGAGTAAGAAGGCCCACATTAGATCTAATTTTTGCTGTAAGACAGTTGCAGGAAAAACATTATGAATATGGAATTAATCTACTGATGGCCTCCCTGGACATTGAAAAAGCATATGATAGTGTATGTAGAAGTAAGGTATGGAAGGCTTTGGAGAAGAGAGGAATAGGAAAGCAGACTATATGGAGGATAAGGGAAATGTAAAATGGAAGTATAAGCTGTCTGAAAGTAGGAGGAGAGAGATCAGATTGGCTGGAACAGAAGAATGGCTTGAGGCAAGGAAGTGCACATTCACCTCTACTCTTCATTGTAGTGATGGACGATATAATGACCAGAGTGGCGGAAGTGATTGGCGAAAGAAGGATGAAAGTAATGGCGTTTGCAGATGATTTGATGATCTGGGGAAACAAGGAGGAGGAAGTACAGGAGCATCTGGATGTATGGGAAGAAATAGTACATGGATATGGGATGAAGTTTAGCATAAGCAAAATCGAGTGGATGATCACAACCAGGAAGGAGAGAGTCACAACAGGAATAACAATTGGTGGGGAAGAATTGAGGAAAGTAGAGAGTTTCAAGTATCTGGGAAGCATGATACAAGAAAATGGAAGAAACGACAGAGATATTAATGAGCGGCGGAGGCAAGCAGAATTATTCAGTAAAAGTGTTAGGAGCCTGGTGTGGAGTAAGGATGTCCCTCAAAACAGCAAAAGGGTTATATATACGATGTACTACGTTCCAATCCTGACGTATGCTTCAGAGACCTGGGTTATAAAAGGAAGGGAGTGAAGCAGAATACAGGCTAGTGAGATGAAATTCTTGAGAAGAAGTATTGGAGTAACAAAGGTGGACAGGTTAAGAAATGAGAAGATCAGAGAATTAGTCAAGGAGGGAGCATTACAGGATAGGATAGGATAGAGGAATCAAGGCTTAGAGGGTATGGGCATGTTAAGCGAATGGATGGGATCCCGAAGAAGATACACGAGATGAAAATACCGTATTTACTCGCATAATCGTCGCACTTTTTTAGCCTAAAATTCGTGGGAAAAAGCAGGGTGCGACGATTATGCGAAGAATATTTAAGGTCAAAGAATATACTGTATCATTACTTACTGCACGGGCCAGTCATTCACGTAGCGTGAGTCATAGCCTGCAGTCAGAGACAGGCTTCTTTCTTCTAACAAGGTCACGACAGGTTAAAGCTCGCGGAATGTGCTGACGAAGCTGGCCGTTCGCGTCGCGGTTCATAGCCCGCAGGCATAAAGACGAGATTACTTTCCCCTGACAAGATCACGCCAGATTCGGCATATAAGCTCGTGGAATGTGCGCTGGCCGCTCGCGTCTCAGTTCATAGCCCGCAGGCATAAAGACGAGATTCCTTTTTGCTGACATGATCACTCCAGATTAGGCCTATAAGCTCACGGAATGTGCTAAGTGATGAGGCTGGCCGCTCGCGTCACAGTTCATAGCCTACAGGCATAAAGACAAGATTACTTTCTGCTGACAAGATCACGCCAGATTAGGCCTATAATATCGCGGAATGTGCGCTAGCCACTCGCGTCACAGTTCATAGCCCGCAGGCATAAAGACGAGATTACTTTCTCCTGACAAGATCACGCCAGATTATACGCTTGCGGAATGTGCTAAGTGGCGAAGCTTGCTGCTCGCATCACAGTTCATAGCCCGCAAGCATAAAGTCGTAATATTTTTCTTATGACAGTCGCGCCAGGTTATAAAGTCGTGGCAGCATGTGCAACTGACTGGCGCACAAATACAAATATTCTATGCGACGATTGTGCGATGAAATTTTATAAACCTATTTTAGTGTTTGAAAAGTGGGGTGCGACGATTATGCGAGGAAATACGGTAGAGGGAAAAAGACCAAGTGGAAGGCCAAGAGATAAGTGGCTGAAGGGTGTGGAGGACTGTGTGCGAAAGAAAGGAGAAGACTGGACCTAGGTGGTGACTGAGAGATGGTGGGAAGACAGAAGGCGATGGAGAGGCTTATGTTCCAAACAGACCCGGCCAGTGGCTGGAAACTGTTCAAGATGATGATGATTTTACTCTAGTAACTCCGGATAATCCACTTTCTGTGCTTACGAACTATATGCATTAGGAATTAACCAATCCATTATTAGACTCAAAACTCCATCAATTTTAAGGAACAAAACTCACCTCCAACTGTTGTTGCTGAAATGAGATTCCAATTTAACTCCTCTTCCAGTTCTGATCTCTCATTGATATCACGAGAGTAAATAATGACTCGTGGCTTGGCAGGCTGCAGCTGAGTCTTGCGGCGAGACTGCAAAGGCCACAAAATATGCATCACATAGCAGTTTTAAATTCCTGATACTCCTAGTAAGTAATAAAAACTCACAAATCCAGATTCTTACTTTGGGATTTCTCTGAGTCTTCTTAGCCAGCTTTTTGTAATCCTGCACAATCTCAGAATCACTCAGATCACCTGTAGGTAACTCAGAGCAATCTTGCAATGAATTGTCCAAAGCCAAGTACAGCAAGTAAGTCTGTAATTTAAATTCAAAACTGTTACAAAAAAACAGAGCAACTCGTTAGTAAAATTTCTTTATGATTACAAAAGCACTAATACAATAAATTAAGATTACTTCCAGAAATAGGATGCAATTACAAAAAAAGAATGTGATCAGTAATTTAACAATATTACTTTGAGGTTGTATAACCAGCCATGATTGCAACTTGAGTATACAAACTACACCAAAACTACATTTACTTTTTATATAGATAGTACAATGTTTTCAGGCATTTCTCTATTGTCAGAAAACACTTGGTATTACTGCAAATCTCCTGCTTAATTTGTACCATAAGTCACACATTTATAAATTAAAATGACCCATGCCAGTTTCCAGCACAAAGATGTTGATAAAAGATGTTGACCGACTGAATATTACCTTTCAATTATTTGCAAGTTAACATTGAAAAATGGCTACAAAGCTTTTTATATCCAAAATGTCTATGTGACCCACAAGTTCAAAAGTGATCTTCTCGTGTGTTCCATATACAATTGGCTATATATGTTAACTCACCTTCTCTGTAAGTTCTTCCAGAGGAATACTATCCTCTTCATACCGACGATGCACCCATTCCAAAGCCAACTGGCACACAGAATCTCCTTTTACTAACGACATTTCCTGTCGAGTCTGGCTCAATACCTCCACACGAACACATGGTAGCGAGAGAAGGATTTTGGATTTCGAGATAGTATCAAACTGCAAAGAAAACACCATTGTTCTCATTATCACTCCTAATAAAGATTAGAATTTTCCTTCCATTGTGTACAAAGGTGCAACATTTCACATAGAAGTTTTCTCTGCGCAAAGCAGTGTACAAACCTCCCGAGCAATGAAGGAGTCCACTTGGTCCACAAAGTTCTTGTTCCTAGCGATTCCTGGCAATGAGCGAGTCTCAATGCAGTTGTCAACACTCAGATGTTTAATCAGGTATCGTGCACATTCACGAACCACTCGCTCCATCTTCAGATGCCAAGCAGCCAGATATACCGCCTTCACCTGATGATGTCTCACCTCAAGCCTGAAAATAAATTTCCACGTGGCATCAATTTGGATATATTACCATAAAATGACACTACTGTATTTTAACATTTACAGCATAACTAGGCTCATCAACATCTAACTACTGTACCAATAAATGCAGCACTGTCCATGAACTGAACATCTGATTGGACCAGGAAGCTAAGGACATTTCATTTAGTGGCTTCTGAGATCATAATCATCAACTCTGTGTACGTAGGAGGAATCTGCCTGATAACTTGTGATGTTATGGTATCTATACTGGCATATATACCATATTTACTTTGCTATAGGACCCCCTTTTTTCTAACTTTTTAGTTCCGAAATTGAGGGGGAGGGGGGGTAATATAGATGCGAACTTCGCAAAAATCATTATTTTGGGAAAGAGAGGGAGTAAAAATAAGCTATTTTATTTTGATGCTACATAGTACGATATATTTAATCAAAATAAATGATGTTTACATCTTTAATCAGCCCATTATGAGACTGCCATACCGTCACTTATTCACCACTATTCCCGGCTATCCCCCAATGACTTTCACTACTATCCCTTGCTAATCAAAAATCTTAGTATCAAAGATATAGAATTGACAAAGTATCAGACATGGAAATGCAAACTTTATTTTTATTTGAACATAGGGAGGGAGAATGCATCAATTAGAGAATGAGTGATGATTAGAGACCCGGATTTTTGGTTTTAACGATATCCACGAAATATTTCAGCAAGCATAGACATGTTATCACAACAATATATTTACCCCAAATAAGTCATTTTCTTCGATACTGAAGCCACGAAATATCACAAAATGAAGTTATTTTGCAAAATGTGTTATTTTCACCCTAAAATGCTAGTTACCAACGAAATGTTGCTAATAAAATGTTTTTAAAATATTTACTTTAAAATTAATTGAATTAGTTCCACTAGCTATCGTTCGCCAGAAAAGAAGAAATCTTAAATATAAATGTATCATAAGGTAAGTGGTAACGAATTCCCTTCTGGAGCTTGTTTGGTTGAAGTCCTGAAATCATGGAAACAATGCTCTTGCTTATACTTTGGGGACAGCATAAGTTTCATGGATTAGTGAGAATAGGACTCTGGTATTCATTCATGGAGAATATTTGTTGAAGTAAATGTTGGGTTAGGTATTTAACACAAATTCATTTGAGTTTTAGTTCTTCCGAAAAAATAAAAAGACAAAACCTATAATAAATTGTGCATCACTCAAGAAGATATTCTCAACAAATCACTGTTTCGAAGGAAGTTTAATAAATTTAAGGTGTTTCAGGAAAAACCTAGCTCAAAATCCGAGGTCATCTGGTCTGTAGAAAGAAGGAGGAGACTCAGCGAACGCATGAAGAAATTCTGGGAAGAGATAGGCAAGTCGGCCCATTGCTCAACGCGGTCCACAGTAGACCAAAATCGACAGAAGAAGAAGACATTGTTGGTTATTCCTCCACCAAATGTTTATATAGTGTTCAAAATAACCAAGGCTATGCACCGTACACAGTTATTAAGCACACTCACACCTCACTTTTTTATTTCATCGCTATGGATATTTTATTTCACCGCTTTGAACATTTTATTTCACTACTTTGAAGCCTTTTATATTACCAAAAATCACGGTCCCTAGTGATGATGCTGAACGATCACATCTCACTAACATTTGTAAACACAACTGAGTACGTATTATTCACATGTTTCAGATTAATATACCAATAACGTGTCACACAAACGCAGACAGTTCTTGCAACAAATGAAATGAGTTTTAAAAAAACTGAGAAGAAGGCTGCCGCGAACATCATTTCCAAGGGCAATACATCTTTGTATACAAAACGAAAGAATGCACGCGAGATATGAAACCATAACTTTCATTGGCCGGATTTTAAACTTGGCGCTTCTACTCGGTCTATAGTGTGGCATCTTCTATTGGCTACACAATTCGATATCCTGCCCAATCGTGTAAGCGGTATATGTATGCAAAATGGCGGTCATATCGTCTGAATAACTAAATAATGTAACAAGAAAAATATTTTTGTCATAAAAGAGAATAAATTTCAGTTATAATTTCAAAAATTTTGAAGAAATCGTCAATTTCCAAGAATGCTGTATTTTGACTCGCAATAATTAAGGAGGGGTGATGGACTTCATACAAGTGTATGCACCACAGACTGGAAACAGAGAAGAAGATATTGAAGTATTCCTGGAGGATGTAGAAAGAGTAATTTCAGATGTAGAAGTGGTGATCATGGGAGATATGAATGCACAAGTCGGAAACGAGAGACAAGGAAAGGAAGAAGTCATTGGACCATATGGATATGGGAAAAAGAACCGGGAAGGAGAGGAACTTGTAAACTTTTGTGAAAGGAATGGACTGATAGTGGGTAATTCATGGTTTCGGAAGAAAAACAGCAGGAAAATTACGAGATATGGTTGGGGCGATAGAAGAACAAAATCAGTAATTGACTACTTTCCGGTGGAAAGGACTAATCGCAGAAAGCTGATAGATGTGACAGCTTTACCAGGAGAAGCATTTGATGGGGACCATAGAGCTGTGGTGGCAAAATTTAGATGGGAAAAATTGGAAAACCTAAAGGAGATCAGAGTAAGTAAAATAAAAGTATGGAAATTGAAAGACAAAACTGTACAGGAAGATTTTCAGGAGAGATTGAAGCAACAAATCCCAGTTACCGAAGTGGAAAATATAGAAGAGGAATGGTCCCACTTTAAAAAGGCATTTGTTGGTGCAGCAGAGAGTGCTTGTGGTAGGACGTCAACAAGAATGAAAGAGAAGGAGACACCGTGGTGGAATGAGGAAGTGAGGAAAGCTGTGAAAGAAAAGAGGTCAGCATGGAAAGAATGGAACCGAGATCAAACAGAAGAAAGCAAAAGGAAGTATCACGACAGCAAACGGAGGTGTAAGCAAGTGGTAGGAGAAGAAAAGAAGAAAAGTTGGGAAGAATTTACACGAAGGATGGAAACAGATGTAAGTGGCAGTAAAAGGATGCTGTATGGGCTTCTAAGAAGTAAGAGGAAAGAAAGCGTTACCACAAAGCTGGTGAAAAAGGAAGATGGAGAGTTGTTAACACACTCAGAAGAGATAAAGGGACGATGGAAGGAGTATTTCGATAAGCTATTGAATGTGAGCAATTGTACTGGTGAGATGGAAGTGACACAACCTGACGATTCTATAACAGAAGATGATATAACAATGCTGGAGGTGGAATTAGCAATACAGAAAATGAAGATGGGAAAAGCAACAGGGGTGGATGAAATCAGTGTAGAAATGATAAAGGCTGCTGGACCTGTTGGTATGCAATGGTTGTATCGACTGCTGAAGTGTGTGTGGAAACGGAAATGTGTACCAGAAGACTGGGAGAAAGGGCCAATAATACCAGTGTTTAAGAAGGGGGACAAGAAGGTGTGTGATAACTACAGAGGGGTCACCCTCTTATCACAGATAGTAAAAATACTGGAAAGGATATTAGAAAGAAGAATGAGAAGAAAGGTGGAAGGAGAGTTGCAAGAGGAACAGTATGGCTTCAGGAGTGGAAGATCCACAGTGGACCCAATCTTTAGCTTGAGGCAGGTGATGGAAAAGAACTGGGAAAATGGACAGGATTTGATCATGACTTTCATAGATCTAGAAAAGGCATATGATAGTGTCCCCAGAGAGAAGGTATGGGAAACCATGGTTAAGAAGAGACTGGGAAGAGAAATGTTGGAAATGGTGCAAGCAATGTACAACAACTGTGTTAGCAGGGTACTGACCCCAGTTGGAAAGACAGATTGGTTTACGAACAAGACTGGACTAAGACAGGGGAGTGTGCTGTCACCTCTCTTGTTCATAATGGTGATGGATGAAATTGTAAAGGAAACAAAGGAAGCATATGGACATAAAGAAATGAAGTTACTGTTATTTGCAGATGATATTGTGGTCTGGGGAAGGAACACCGAAGAAGTGAAAAAACAACTAGATGCACTGAGCGAAAATATTCAGAAGTACGGCCTGAAAATCAGTATAGAGAAAAGCAAGACCATGGTGATGACTAGAGGGGAAAGACAAGGAAAGGGCACTGTGAAAATTGGAAGTCAGAGTTTGGAAATTGTGGACACGTTCAAATACCTAGGAAGTGAATTGATGTAAACTGGTAGGTTGGACATGGAGATTGGCAGGAGGGTACAGCAGAGCAATGCATTCTATCAAAGTGTAAGAAAACTTGTTTGGGATAAGGAAGTACCAAGGAAAAGCAAGGAGGTAATGTATAAAGTGTACTATGTTCCCATATTAACTTATGCAGCTGAGACTTGGACCCTGACAAGCAGGCAAGAGAGTAGAATCCAAGCCAGTGAAATGAAATTCCTAAGAAGTATGATAGGAAAGACAAGGAAAGACAGAGTGAGGAATGAAGATGTTAGGAAGGAAGTTGGGATGGGAAAACTAAATGAGAGAATTGAGAAGAATAAACTAAGGTGGTTTGGACATGTAAAGAGGTTGGAGGAAAATAGAATACCAAGACAGATGCTGGAGGCGAAGTGCAAGGGTAAGAGAGCAAGAGGAAGACCTAGAACAAGGTGGATTGATTCAGTGAAGAACAGCGTAAGAAAAAGAAATCTGGACTGGGACAAGATCGTGGAAGAAGAATTGTGGAAGGAAAGAGGAAAGTGGAGAAGTGCCATAAATACCCCGACCCGGCAGGAGCTGGATAAGGGGAGATGATGATGATGATGATGATGATGATTATGAATTAAGGAGGGGTACTATAAGCGATTTCAAATAATTTTGTATTTTGGCTCTCGAAAATTACGGGGGGTACTATAGGCGAGGGGGTCCTATAGCCGAGTAAATACGGTATTTGAAATTAGAGCTAGGATTGGGAAGGCGGCAGCTGTGGCCTTAGGTACCGTTAACCAGGCTTAAATAAGCCTGAATGTCTGGGGTTTTACTTGAGCTTTTATCCTCCAGGTGATTATTGAGGTGGAAGCAGGAGACTTTTAGTCTTAGTAGAACTTGGAACCAGTTTCCACAACTTAAGAGTTGACAATTTCTCCAAGTCTGCTGAAAGGATATTCTCTCCATCTTTAAAACCCCTGCTTTGTGCAACCAGAGCAATGTCATCAACATGAATTTGGAGGCTGTAGTTGAGGGCAAAGTACCAGGAGAGACAAGATCAGAAATGAGGTACACAGAGCAACAGCTGGCATCAGAGTCCCTGTTACCAACTTTCTGGGAAAACGCAGACTTCAGTGGTATGGCCATGTAATGAGGAAGGATAGCTCTAGAACAGCTAAGAAGTACTTCAACCTGGATGTCAGAGGGAAAAGACCAAGAGGAAGACCAAGGAGACGATGGATAGAGACAGTTCGATCAGAAGTGGAGAAGAATGGTTTTAACTGGGACGATGTCCAAGAACAAATGGTGCACCAAAATCGGGCAAGATGGAGAGTGCTTGTTTGCCACACCCGGGAAACTGGAGATGGAAAATGATGATGATGATGATGATGAGTTGAGGCACTGCCATCGTAATGTCCAGGCCGCAAGGTTCCTGTAGTGACATCACACTTAGGGCCGGTACAGCCGCCGCAGCAAGTCAGACGGCTCCTTTCACACGCAGTCACTCCAAAGCGAATATAAATTCATATTTATACAGGGTTATTACAAATGATTGAAGCGATTTCACAGCTCTACAATAACTTTATTATTTGAGATATTTTAACAATGCTTTTCACACACATACAAAAACTCAAAAAGTTTTTTTTAGGCATTCACAAATGTTCGATATGTGCCCCTTTAGTGATTCGGCAGACATGAAGCCGATAATCAAGTTCCTCCCACACTCGGCGCAGCATGTCCCCATCAATGAGTTTGAAATCATTGTTGATGCGAGCTCGCAGTTCTGGCACGTTTCTTGGTAGAGGAGGTTTAAACACTGAATCTTTCACATAACCCCACAGAAAGAAATCGCATGGGGTTAAGTCGGGAGAGCGTGGAGGCCATGACATGAATTGCTGATCATGTTCTCCACCACGACCGATCCATCGGTTTTCCAATCTCCTGTTTAAAAAATGCCGAACATCATGATGGAAGTGCGGTGGAGCACCATCCTGTTGAAAGATGAAGTCGGCGCTGTCTGTCTCCAGTTGTGGCATGAGCCAATTTTCCAGCATGTCCAGATACACGTGTCCTGTAACGTTTTTTTCGCAGAAGAAAATGGGGCCGTAAACTTTAAACCGTGAGATTGCACTTCGTCCTGAAGTGTCGTTGCACTGTTATGACTGACTGATGTGAGTGCATTTCAAGCACGACAAACGCTTTCTCGGCTCCTGTCGCCATTTTGTCTCACTGCGCTCTGGCGGCAGAAACCTGAATTGCGGCTTCAGCCAAACAAAACTTTATGAGTTTTTCTACGTATCTGTAGTGAGTCGTGACCATATGTCAATGAATGGAGCTACAGTGAATTTATGAAATCGCTTCAATCATTTGTAATAGCCCTGTAGGAAAATTTTAATACTATTTGGAGTTCACAGGCAGTTAGATAGGTTACCACTAAATAGGCCTAATTATCGCTCCGCTAGTTCGAATCCTGCCGTTGTAGGGGGCATTTAACAAGTGAACAAAATGGTACATCGTCTGAACTTACTAGGACGTTGACGCACACAGACAGGGCAAAATTGCAGCATTTTGACGTCCTGTAAATGTTGTATCAATAAAAGGAGGCATTGAAACAGTTACTCAAGATGCACCACAACATCGATAAATCGCATATGGCTAAACTCGGGATTGAAGGAAGGAAATATTCAAATATTTCAATACCCAAAACAATTTGCAGGAACAGTTTGTTAATAAAATAAATCTATATACCCACAGAAACAATATATAGACAGGTACACATTTCTGTGCCCACTGCCAGAAAAACCCTCGAACTGAGCTTAAGTTATAACATTCGAGAAAACTACAGAATCTCTCTTGCAAGGATAAGATACCAAATTATGTTCATCTCTAATTCTGTATTTTATTTTCCTTTCTTTTAGATAAGCAGCCCCCACCCCTTACTGCCTTCTTGAACACACTGCCCCCAAAAATCATTATATACGGTAGCAACAGAAATATTCATTTCTAGACCTTGGTTATCAAAAATAAATCAACAGAGAAGGTAACTTCCTTTCTGGATCTCACGCACAAAAACTGCCAGTATCCTTACTCACCAGTAAATCAGAATAACACTACATAAATACTAGCTATTCACTTCTGTACTTGCATGAGAAAAAAGGCTAAGTAAGAAATCTGCCATTCTTGACAGTCAGTAAAACAAAGTTATGAAAATTATTCCGCCTCTCTAAACAATACCAGCAAAATCCAGATATAAAAATATACTTTTGAATTTTTGTATATTTATGCACTAACCAAAGTAATTGGGGCCAAAAGCCACTGTTACTTTAATGAGGATCTTCTTCAAATAAGTATCTCTTGTACAATATAACCGTTATCCCCCTTGGCCTGTCAGAAAAATGGTTAAATTTCTAAAGGTCAATGTCACTTTACAGAGGATTCCACAAAAAAAAAAAAAACTATCACTGTTGTCCAACTTCATTTCTTCTCACAAATATGAATGACATTCACAAAACAGGATATTCTTCGAATAAACATAATCTATATATATAAAAATCAATGTAACGTGATAGTTTGTGGGTATGTATGTCTCCTATGCGTTCATATACCATTCGTCCGATTGCGATGAAACTTGGATGAGATGTTGAGTACACTCCAAGGAAGGTTTCTGACTTAGTAAATCCATTTTACAATAGGTAGCGCACGCGTAGATTCAACAAATGAGCGACGATGCGCGAAGCATTTCAAAAAAGTCCCGTATGTGTTCATATACCATTCGTCCGATAGCGATGAAACTTGGGTGAGATGTTGTGTACACTTACGTGAAGGTTTCAAAATTAGTGAATACATTTCACAGTAGATAGTGCACGAGTAGATTCAACAAATGAGCGACGACACGCAAAGCGTTTCAACAAAGTCCCGTATGCATTCATATACCATTCGTCCGATAGCTATGAAACTTGCGTAAAATGTTGTGTACACTGCAGGGAAATTTTCTGGCTTAGTACATCCACTTTACAATAGGCAGCGCACGAGTAGATTCAACAAATGAGCTACGACGCGCGAAGCATTTCAACAAAGTCACGTTTGCGTATATATATACCATTCGTCCGATAGCGATGAAACTAGGCTGAGAATTTGTGTGCACTCCAGGGAAGGTTTCTAGCTTAGTAAATCCCTTTAAAAATAGGTAGAGCACGAGTAGAATCAACAAATGAACGACGACGCGCGAAGCGTTTCAACAAAGTCCCATATAATTTCATATACCATTCATCCGATAGCGATGAAACTTGGGTGAGATGTTGTGTACACTCCAGGGAAGGTTTCTGGCTTAGTACATACATTTTACAATAGGTAGCGCACCAGTAGATTCAACAAATGAGCGATGACACGCGAAGCGTTTCAACAAAGTCCCGTATAAAGTCATATACCATTCGTCTGATAGTGATAAATGTTTGGTGAATTGTTTTGAAAGGTTTCTGGCTAAGTAAATCCATTTTACAATACGAAGCGCACGTTTATGTTCAACAAATGAGTGACTAAGCGCGAAGCGTTTCGACAACGTCCCGTATACGTTCACATACCATTCATCCGATTGCGATGAAACTTGGGTGAGATGTTGTGTACACTCCAGGGAAGGTTTCTGGCTGAGTACATCCATATTACAATATGTAGCGCAAGAGTAGAATCAACAAATGAGCGACGACACGCGAAGCGTTTCAACCAAGTCCCGTATGCATACATGTACCATTCGTCCGTAGCTATGAAACTTGGGTGAGATGTTGTGTACACGTCATGGAAAATTTCTGGCTTAGTAAATCCCCTATACAATATGCAGCGCACAAGTTGATTCAACAAATGAGGGACGACGCGCGAAGCTTTTCAACAAAGTCCCGTATAAGGTCATATACCATTCTGCCGTTAGCGGTGAAACTTGGGTGAAATATGGTGGACACTCCAAGGAAGGTTTCTGGCTTAGTAAATACATTTCACAGTAGGTAGCACATGAGTAGATTCGACAAATGAACGACGACACGCGGAGCGTTTCAATACAGTCCCCTATGTCTTCATATCCCTTTAGTCCGATAGCGATGAAACTTGGGTGAGATGTTGTGGACACTTACATGACGGTTTCTAACTTAGTAAATACATTTTACAGTAGGTAGCGCACGAGTAGATTCAACAAATGAGTGACGGAGCGCGAATCGTTTAAACAAAATCAGGTATGCGTTCATATACTATTCATCCGATTGCGATGAAACATTGATCAGTTATTGTGTACCCTCCAGGGAAGGGGACTTAGTAAATCCATTTCACAATGAGTAGCGCAAGAGTAGATGCAACAAATGGGTGACGACGCGCAAAGCGTTTCAACAAAATCCCCTATTGCGTTCATATAACATTCTTCGATTGCGATGAAACCTTGATGAGTTATTGTGTACACGCCAGGGAAGGGTTTCGACTTAGTAAATCCATTTCACAATAGGTAGCGTACGAGTAGATTCAACAAATGAGTGACAGCGATGAAACTTTTGAAAGTTGTTGTGCACGCTCCCACGAATGGTTCTAAATTAGAAAATCCATTTTACGATAGCTTAGAGGCAGTTAACATGTTGTGTATCCAAAAGCACTTCAAGAAACAGTATTTCAACGCCAACACTTTCTTTGATTGGCATTGCAACGCATGCCGGGTACAGCTTGTTAAGTATAAAAACACTATGTCCCCCTTGGCCTCATGTCAGAAAAATAAGGTTCAAGAACCACTTCTTCGCATAAAATTGTATGTACCAATTCACTGCGGTACTACTTGACCACCAGAAAAATGTATGGTATAAGGTCCAAAAATCAAGGCTACTTAACAGAGGATCTTCTCTGAATAAAACCACTACTTCAGTAAGAAAACAGAACAAATCTCACCCTATTCCAGATAAAAGAAGTTAAAAAACATAACAGAACATTTTTGTTATACTGTACACTACTAGAAAAAGAATGAAAACCTACTGTCTCCATAGCACTTTCTCGATTGAATATATTTTGTACAAAATAACAGATATACCTTGCTGACCCTTCTTCGAATAAACATAACTATGTATTAAAACTCAATATCCCCCTTGGCCTCCTGTCAGAAAAATTGTATGTACTATCGCCTGCAAAAATAACGGGCCGTCTTGCCTTGCGGGAGTTGAGTTTTCGAGCCATCGGGTTGGCATCACTAGGGGCGTTCTCGGACGGGGAATGCTGAGAGCCGTGATTGGGCACCTGTCCTTATTGGCAAAGGGGGAGAGGAGGGGAGCGCCAACTTAGATTTTCTTTAGTTTCGCGCTTGGAAGATTGTTACAGATGAGACGGTGTTAATAAATCTAAATTGAAATGCCAAGTAACCCATTAATTGTTAAGTCTCGTTAGAAAGGCACTGTTGAGTTTTACTGTGTGTGAAATTTTGTGAGAATCGAGTTTTCACAGTTAAGGGACTAAACGCATTTTAATAAGAAGAAAAATAAGAAAATCGCAAACGTCCTAAACTAGTTATATTTTTAAGCATTTTTCTTAATAAGATAAAAGTTTGGAAAAGAAAAAGACAAACTAAAGACAAACGACAAACAAACCTTAGTAATTTTAAAAGCACTCACGTTAACAGGAGGTTTGTTATATCAAATAACAGAACTTGAAGCGATGCTAGTGTAGCAGAGAATCTTAAAAAATGATTCAACATACCGGAAGCTTCTGTTTCGTTTATCATGGATAAAATCAGAGGAGGCAATTGTTAGCAGCAAATTTTTTTTATTATTCAACATCAATAAAATATTAAGCAACAGAAAAAACCATCAATAAAATATTAAGCAGCAGAAATAAAACATCAATAAAATATTAAGAAACAGAAAAAAAAGTCAATAAAATATTAAGCAACCAAAAAAAACAGCTCATTAACTTTATTCCCACTTCAGTTTTTATAATTAATAATGACAAATCCCAACCTAAATCAACCGAAACCACGGCCTCACTCTCATTTCTTGTTGTCTTAAACTAAAACACTTTCTTTGTCGCTTCATAAGATGCTTTTTGGTGTCTCAAAATCTTAAATCTTAAATTAAATTTATCAAAAGTGAGACAGAATTTCAATATGTGTCTGAAATAATTTTTATCAAGACACTAAAAAGCATCTTGCGCGAAGCGGCAAAGAAAGTGTCTTAATTTAGCCACCAAGAAATGACAGTGCTTTGTAGAAAATAGACTTCTATTCGTCTTATACTGTAGACGTCAAAGTTTTACATTTTCAGCAAAAATTAATTATTTCAACCATGTTTGAAAAAATAAATATTTAATAGCCTAGGTTATAAGGCAACCTAGCTTATTTTAATCTTCGAAACACCTAAGCTTCAGATAACTCTACCCAGCAAAATGGCATTGGACTAGGCTTATGAAGCGGGTTATGATACGTCATTCTGCGATGTGAAGACTTTTGAATAAGCTAAAAGTTTACGTCATGTTTTCATATAGTCTAACCGAGGCTAAGTTAAGTTATTTTCTGCAACTTTGAAAAACTATTGCTACTTTGCCAGAAACGTAAAATTTAGCCGTCTCTTAGACGTTTATTTTCACAGGAAATTTAGTAACAAAACTTAACACTGTTCATAACAGGCAATCACAGATTAAACTTATGTCAGTCAACAAAAATTTTAACTCTTTTTAATGAGTAGCCTAACTACTTCAACCAAAAATGTCAGTCAAATTTAAACTTCAAGCTTTTCTTCAATGAGTAAATTATTTCAACCAAAAATGTCAGTCAAATTTAAACTTCAAGCCTTTCTTCAATGAGTAAATTATTTCAACCAAAAATGTCAGTGAAATTTAAACTTAAAGTGTTTTTTTTCAATGAGTGAATTATATCAACCAAAAATGTCAGTCAAATGTTAACTTATAGCGGTTTTTTTTTTCAATGAGTAAATAATTTCAACCGAAAATGTCAGTCAAATTTAAATTTAAAGCATTTTTTCAATGAGTGAATTATTTCAACCAAAAATGTCAGTCAAATTTAAACTTAAAGCGTTTTTCAATGAGTAAATAATTTCAACCCAAAATGTCAGTGAAATTTAAACTTAAAGCGTTTTTTTAATGAGTGAATTATTTCAACAAAAAATGTCAGTCAAATGTTAACTTAAAGCGTTTTTACAATGAGTAAATAATTCCAACCGAAAATGTCAGTCAAATTTAAACTTAAAGCGTTTTTACAATGAGTAAATAATTTCAACTGAAAATTGTCAGTCAAATTTAAACTTAACACAAGTTCGCTCTCGTGTTACTGAGCCACTGTTAGCCTCTTGCCATTAACAGGTGAATCCACACTCCCCCCACCCTCTCCACCCGTACCTACAAGGACAGCTGCCCAATCACGGCTCCCAACCTTCCCCTCCCGAGAACACACCAAGTGATGGCAAACCTGATGGCTCGAAAACTCAACTCCCGCACGGCAAGACGGCCCGTTATTTTTGCAGGCTATTGTACCAATTCACTGCGGTACTACTGATCACCAGAAAAATGTATGGTATAAGGTCCAAAAATCAGGGCTACTTAACAGAGCATCTTCTCTGTATAAAATAACTACTAGCTGAAGCTTCAGCATGAAAACAAAACAAGTCTCACCCTATTTCCAGATAAAAGAAATTGAAAAAGACATTAGGCCTACAGAACATTTTGATTCTACACAAATAAAAAAACAACTGAAAAGCTACGGTCTTCCAAGCACTTCTTCGAATGAATATCTTCAGCCTATTTATAAGGTGTGGAACCATTAAGAATATCCATTAATCATTATTTTCAGTAGTTAAAAAAAGTTTTACTTAAAATTTTATACAAAGGATTACCTCTCCAAAAGTTTTACCAAATATCCTAATCTAAGTGTCATAATTTCAGTCAGTATTGAGCTACTGTTGTGATACCAGCACTAGAGTTTAACCTCTTATGGAGTAAGCTACAGTACAGAAAAATGAATAACTAATGTAGCCTATCTATCTACTATAGGCCTACATGTCTACATAAATTCTAGGCTATTCAACAGATCACATTCTAAACTACCTACTCGTGGCTCATGCTACACAACGTAACCCATCTTTAACTGTAATCAATGCACAGACCATTCTTGTGTTCCTTGTAATGCGCAAATCTTTTCTAGGAATTCCAAGATTCCATTGCTTTCTTAAATTTTTGTCGGCGGGGAAGAAAAAACAAGCCAGATAACCTAATCATCTCCATCATACTAGTTGCTTTCGCAACCGGTAACACAACAACTTTTCGGCATGCCAGGGACCTGGGCAGGAATAATTGATGCAATGAACAAATAGAATATTGTATTACCATTCAAAAAGCCTGCATTAGTCAAAAATAAGCGATGCGAAGGTTCTAACTGAACCACACCATGCAACATGCCTGCAAATTGTGCTCTGAAAGAAGTTCATTTTCCGTATTGACAGATTCACTATATAACAAAGGAGAAACTGTTCCGCCTAGTCAATACATTTATTTACAACAAGTTATAAACTTGCTATTATATGGTACATGTTTCGGGGCCTCTAGTACTGGTCCCTTCTTCAGCCATAAATTAAGTTGCAAAATCCAGCATAATTAAAGATATCATAATAAAAATACATAAAATGATGAGTGAATGGATGAAATGAGGCGAAAAAGAACATATTACTCATGAGAAGTAATGTGAGTGCACATCAGTAAAAATTAACAGCATTGGTATTGCTAGGTTCTTGAGAATACACTTATATAGCACTGTTCTAATGTTTGTGCATGTGGAAATCACTTCACTTGGGATTTATAGCCTGTTGTTTACAATGCTGTTGACTGAAACTTGCTGTTCAAGCTGGGGCTTCTGAGCTTATAGTCTTGCATTAGAGGGAAAACATCGAATGTCATGTAATGAAATACATCATCATGATGAGGAGACGTCCAAGTATGGAAAAAACATATTTTACTTAGACCAACTAAAACAATTTCCTTTATTGATCTAATTCACAGAATCTCAATTTACTTCATGGCCCCATTATTGCTTCATCCAGTTGCTTAGATACCTTGGATCCAAGGCTTCTAGATTATATGCATTGCCTAGGTCATGAAGTATCTAAATTTGTAACCATTGCACTCTCATTATTAATATATTATTAAATTTAAAAAATAAAAATGACAATAAAAAAAAAATACAATATGAGATTTAAATTAAAATAAGGTGAGGTAATATAATATTATATCTTTGTGACCTGGAATTGTTATAAAATGGAATATAGAAAGGTAGATGGGGTTATAAGGGTGAGAGGAAATGGAAGAGGGGGGAATATGGGGGAGTTTGTGTTGGGGAATTCACGGTGGTTTGTTGTTGTCAACAATTTTATTCTTTATATATTCCGTTAGGGTGTTGTACAGGATATTCGTTTCAAACTTTATTTCATTAAGATTATGAAGAGGAGATAGTTTCTGTGCGGTGTTAATTTCTATCGCTTCTAGTACATTCATAGTGGCCCCCTTTCCTGTAAAATGGAGGATTTCTAGGTCTTTCTCGATGTTGGTGAATTTATGATGTGACTCCTCCATGTGTGTTGCCATTGCTGATAATCTTCTGTATTTTGTGGCATTAAAATGTTCGTAGTATCTGATTGTGAATGCTCTACCCGTTTGTCCCAAATAATTCGCATCGCACTCGGAACAATTAAGTCTATAAATGCCTGATCTATGGAATTTGTCTATAGAATTTACTTTGTTCGAATTAAAAAAGAAATTGGCATTGGTGTTGGATGTTTTATAGGCCATTTTTAAACCGTGTTTTTTGAATATGTTAGAGATGCTGTATGTACGTGCATTAAAATAAGTGAAAACCGCGTATACAGGTTTTTCTTTATGATCTGGTGTTAAATAGGTGGGAGGTCTATTTCTTATTTTGTTTACAATGTTGGAGATGAATTGATAGTTAAAACCATTAACTTTAGCTATTTGGCGTATGGTCTTTATTTCACTGGTGAGGTCATTTTTTGAAAGGGGAAGGTTGAAAGCTCTGTGAATCATACTGAAGAAGGCTGCTTTTTTGTGGTTGCCAGGATGATTAGAACTATTGCTTATGGTAGTATGAGTTTGTGTAGGCTTTCTGAAAATTTTATAGGAAAGTCTATTGTTCTTTATGGAAACTGTGGTATCCAAAAAATTAATCGAGTTATTGACTGCAGATTCTGGGACGAACTGTATATTGCTGTCAATGCTGTTAAGTTAGTTTCTCTACAAGTTGGTCAATTTTCTGTATTGTGTTATCAATGATGATGAAATGTCATCAACATATCGACCCCAGTATGTCAAACCTGCAATTTTTCCATGTATTTTAGTGTATTCCATATGATCCATATAAATATTTGCTATAATGCCAGATAAATGGGAGCCCATGGGAATGCCTTCCTTCTGCCTGTATATTTTATTATTGAAGGTGAAATAATTGCTATTAAGGGTGAATTCCAACTATGATATGAATTCGTTGATTTCAACATTTGATAGTTTGCTGCTGGCTGAAAAATTTTGTTTAATAATTTTTATGGTAGGGTTAATTGGGATATTGGTATACATATCCTTCACGTCAATGCTATGCAAAGAATGTTCATCATGTAGTTTTAAATTCATAGTACTTTCGCAAAAATGAAGGGTGTTTCTAAGAAATTTGCTAGCTTTAAAGGTATAATGTTTAACTAGAAACTTTTGAATGAATTGAGACATTTTATAAAGTGGGCTGTTTATGAAATTAATAATAGGTCTAATTGGGATCCCTTTCTTGTGTATTTTTGGTAAGGACTTCATAGTGGGAAGTCCCGGGTTCATATTGATGAGTATGTTAGTTTGCTTTTCATCTAAAATAAAAATGGAATTTTTAATGATGCATTTTAATTTTCTTTGAATGGTCTGTGTAGGGTCCTTCTTTATTTCTTCAAAATTAGGGTTGTTTAAGAAGTTATTTGTTTTACTAATATAGTCCTCTTTTTCTAGGAGTACGATTGTGTTGCTTTTATCAGCTTTGGTAATGATTATGTTGTTATTTATTTTCTTTTTTAGATTAATCAAGTTTGAAAATGATTTAGTTTTAACTTTTTTGTTGATATTAATTATTTTCTGAATTTCCTTATTGGTTTCGTATCTTGCTTCCCCCTGTTTATCAATTGGGAGTTTACGAATTGCTACTTCCGTTTCAGTAATCATGGTTGTAAGTGTTCGATTACTGAGATTTTGTTCAGTATGATTCACAGAGCTTTCAACCTACCCCTTTCAAAAAATGACCTCACCAGTGAAATAAAGACCATACGCCAAATAGCTAAAGTTAATGGTTTTAACTATCAATTCATCTCCAACATTGTAAACAAAATAAGAAATAGACCTCCCACCCATTTAACACCAGATCATAAAGAAAAACCTGTATACGCGGTTTTCACTTATTTTAATGCACGTACATACAGCATCTCTAACATATTCAAAAAACACGGTTTAAAAATGGCCTATAAAACATCCAACACCAATGCCAATTTCTTCTTTAATTCGAACAAAGTAAATTCTATAGACAAATTCCATAGATCAGGCATTTATAGACTTAATTGTTCCGAGTGCGATGCGAATTATTTGGGACAAACGGGTAGAGCATTCACAATCAGATACTACGAACATTTTAATGCCACAAAATACAGAAGATTATCAGCAATGGCAACACACATGGAGGAGTCACATCATAAATTCACCAACATCGAGAAAGACCTAGAAATCCTCCATTTTACAGGAAAGGGGACCACTATGAATGTACTAGAAGCGATAGAAATTAACACCGCACAGAAACTATCTCCTCTTCATAATCTTAATGAAATAAATTTTGAAACGAATATCCTGTACAACACCCTAACGGAATATATAAAGAATAAAATTGTTGACAACAACAAACCACCATGAATTCCCCAACACAAACTCCCCCAATATTCCCCCCTCTTCCATTTCCTCTCACCCTTATAACCCCATCTACCTTTCTATATTCCATTTTATAACAATTCCAGGTCACAAAGATATAATATTAAATTACCTCACCTTATTTTAATTTAAATCTCATATTGTATTTTTTTTATTGTCATTATTATTTTTTAAATTTAATAATATATTAATAATGAGAGTGCAATGGTTACAAATTTAGATACTTCATGACCTAGGCAATGCATATAATCTAGAAGCCTTGGATCCAAGGTATCTAAGCCACTGGATGAAGCAATAATGGGGCCATGAAGTAAATTGAGATTCTGTGAATTAGATCAACAAAGGAAATTGTTTTAGTTGGTCTAAGTAAAATATGTTTTTTCCATACTTGGACGTCTCCTCATCATGATGATGTATTTCATTACATGACATTCGATGTTTTCCCTCTAATGCAAGACTATAAGCTCAGAAGCCCCAGCTTGAACAGCAAGTTTCAGTCAACAGCATTGTAAACAACAGGCTATAAATCCCAAGTGAAGTGATTTCCACATGCACAAACATTAGAACAGTGCTATATAAGTGTATTCTCAAGAACCTAGCAATACCAATGCTGTTAATTTTTACTGATGTGCACTCACATTACTTCTCATGAGTAATATGTTCTTTTTCGCCTCATTTCATCCATTCACTCATCATTTTATGTATTTTTATTATGATATCTTTAATTATGCTGGATTTTGCAACTTAATTTATGGCTGAAGAAGGGACCAGTACTAGAGGCCCCGAAACATGTACCATATAATAGCAAGTTTATAACTTGTTGTAAATAAATGTATTGACTAGGCGGAACAGTTTCTCCTTTGTTATATACATGCCTGCAACTCAAACTTTTTATAGATAGTCCTATAGGCGAATAACCTACCTACAGAATGAACATTTGCTTCAGGAAACAAACGGAATAATCCTCATTCTGGATGACGTAAGTAGTAGCGTTCTTATGTATTGCTTTTCACTCGGACACTAATTAAAATGTATAAACAGCACACAACAAATCACACATTTAAGCAAATGGCCGTTACATCTCCTACTCTGTCGATCAGCTGATCACGTGGTAATGGCCGCTCAGGGCTTCCATCCACTCACTCGTCCAAAAATAGTGAAATAGTGAGTGTTTTTTCTTTAAAAAAAGTGAAAAAAAGGTGAGTTTTTGTATGAAAAAGTGAGTAAATAGTGAGTAAATTCATAGCATTATTCGCATTTATGGCCATATATCTGGTTCATAATTTTAACTTTTGTTGATAACTGTAGGCGCAATTAGGGGGGGAGGAGGTCTTGGGTGGCTAAGCTCCCCAAAACAAACCATAGCCCCTCAAAAATGTGACAAAACTGTATTGAAATAAGACAAAATTTTTAAGAATGTGTATCTGAAAAAAAAAAAAATTAGCCCCCCAAAAATGTCAACCAAATTGTGCCTATGTTAATAATATCTCCGAGTACTGTTTGTGATTTTATCGTCGATCGCTGCACGGCACCGGCTGTGATATTGCACCACGGAAGCTTTTTATGCTTTCTGATCACCTGGCTCGCTGGCCAGCAGCGGTGGTAGAAAAACGAACTACCCATTCATGGGTATATTTTGGGTCATTTCTAACAATCTGATTGTGCACGAGACCATTTTTAATGCAGAATGTGGCCAGTTTTGAAAAAAAGTGAGAATAGTGAGTAATTGTATCAAATAGTGAGAAAAGTGAGGCTGCTTTGAAAATAGTGAATAATAGTGAGAAAAGTGAGTCACTGGAAGCCCTGTGGCCGCTGCCTGACGGCCTGGACATTACGATGGCAGTGGTTGAGGGCAAGTCGTGAATGTAAAGATTGAAGAGAAGTGGAGCTAAATCTGAACCTTGAGTTTACCAATAAATCTCCCTGATGAAGGGAGGTAAAAGTTTATAAAGAAGTGGCCAACTCAAGCCTGGTTGACTGTACCATCCTGACATTTTCCTGGACTAGAAGTGGGCAACTATGGAAAACTACTTCTAGGATGGTTGAGGTAATAATTGAAACCGTGATCTTTTGGGCAAGAGTCCCAAAATGCACTCCTAGACCACAGAAGGCAGCAAAGTGTGATAGCAAAATGTAACATGAGCTCAAATCACACAAAATCCTTTTCAAACAACAGCTCAGATAAAGAATGGTATGCAAATGATTGACATTGGATGCAAAAGAATTATTCACTCTGCTCCTCGCGCTATTTCACAAAATTTTCAATTCAAGGGCCATAAAACAGTCGCCACATTAGAAATACCAGCACAATTTAAGACAAGTCATAGCTAGATGTTCCTTGTTATGAGATGAAACAATTTAGTATAACAGACGAGAGCTTCCCTCTGCCTCCATCTGTCTTCTGATTACACACAGCAAGCTGATCAAGACATCATTTTAAAGTGGCAAGAAAAAGGCTCTCTCATCGCTAACAGGGAGTTCCAATCTGATTTCAGTGTTCTTTTACAGTTTAGAGTATACAAATTGACACACAAACACACATGACTAGTTTAGAGTATCTACAGTACATGAAGTGCTATATTAAACAGGATATCAAAAGATCTCAAAAGATGAACTGTACCTAGCAGTATAGGCGAAGTCGAACAATTTCTCAAGAGCAGATTTTTCAAAACCACCATTGAGTTTGAATGTGATTACATTTTCTCTGAGGTTGCCCTTCGTTTCATCATCAGCAGTGAACAGTTCAAAGAGATGGGGACTGACACTGGCTAATACAGCACGATGAGCATGGAACTCTGCATTCCCAACCTAAAACAGTAAAATATAATAGTGATGCTCAAACAGAGCGTTCAAATAATCATCAGTTCTCCACTCCAGGTAGCCTCCGTGGCTTAGGCGGCAGCACGCCAGCCTCTCACCGCTGGGTCCGTGGTTCAAATCCCGGTCACTCCATGTGAGATCTGTGCTGGACAAAACGGAGGCAGACAGGTTTTTCTCCGGGTACTCCGGTTTTCCCTGTCAAAATTTCATTCCAGCAACACTCTCCACTATCATTTCATTTCATCTGTCATTCATTTAATCATTGCCCCAGAGGAGTGCGTCAGGCCTCGGCAGCCGGCACAGTTCATATCCTCGCCGCTAGATGGGGGCTTCATTCATTCCATTCCTGACCCGGTCGGAGACTGGAAGCAGGCTGTGGATTTTTTCTCCACTCCAGCAAGCCAGATAAGGATATAAATGAGTATTTCCAATTATCTTGGCCAAGTCTCTCCAGACTAGTTTTTCCCTAACATCCATAGACCTTCCTTGTGATATTTCTTTTGCCCGGAACAATTCGATCAAAGTACATTGGTGGCGAGTGTAGTTTGAAGGGGTGAAACATCGGGCCATTCTCTTCATATGACCATACCACTTTAATCTAGTTCCAATATGTCCAACAAAACAGCCACTTCACGAATTCCCTCACTTCATATTCTCTCTCTCCTGGTCTTCTGGAGAAAAGATTGAAGGAACTTCATTTCGGTTGTTTGAAGTCTGAGCTGTTATGGGAGCTGCTTGTCATGGGAACTGCTACCCATAGGTCAAGATGGACATTAAATATGTATTGTAGTGTGTGACCTTCGGAGCCAGGGAAACACATGGAACAGTAGAAAAGTGACAATTTCATTTTAAAATCCAGAAAATTATCCTTTTAGAAGTTAATCTTACGCTTGCATGGTTTACCAATTTCATGTTTGATGGTGTTGTCGGAATAGACATATCAGCCTAGGTATTTAAAATTGTTTATTATGACACAGCAAAAACCTAGAAGATTTGCTGATAATAATTACATGGCCATGAAAGCCAATATTCCGAGGTCTATATTGTCAGAACCGATTTTCAAGGAAGGAAGCACGCTTGCAGTTTTACATGACCGTAAATCATGTGTTCATGAGCCAAGGACCTTATTACATGGATCCAAACCACAGGATATGGCATTTCACGTCGAAAATCTCACGACTTGGTGAGAGGCAAATAAATTGACCGCTGCGTCACCATGCCCCCGAACTGATTTTGGGGCAGATCTCTTGAGATTTCCTGCTCATCACCAAGCTTTCTCACAGGATCACAACTAAAGGGACATCGGGTGGCAAGTAAAGGACCCCAGCTGAGCACAGAATTGATTCCACTTAACTTGTGCCTCTCTTTTATCTTTTTTTTTTTTTTTTTTTTTTTAATGCTACCAACTACGCCACCGAAGCCGCTTGAAAGACACCCTAAAAAATGCAACGAGTATGGCACCAACAGACTGTCTGGAAGGATTTGACATAATAATACTAACGGAAACTTTCCTCATGGATCAATGGCAGCATGCGAAATACTATAGTATACATCTGCATGCGAAGCAAGGGGGAAGAGGTAGACCGAAAGGAGGACTAACCGTTCTCCTCAAGCCGTGGCTCACCCCAACAATCTTGACCATCAAGCAAGATCACACCATGCTAATTGAGACGAAATATATTACAATTATTTCGGCTTACTTTCAACCGAACACAACTGCTATGGATATAATAGATGAGTTAGGCAACTAATCATAGAAAGTAAGCAGGACAAACCTCTAATCATCGCAGGAGACCTAAATTGCAGGCTTGATATAGAAAACTACAAAACTAAACTAGTCATGGAACAGTTGGCCTCTGCCTATTAAACAATAGCACTGTACCAACATATATTTGCCACAATGGCAAAAGCACAATAGATATCGCATTGATAAGAGACCAAATAAAAGGGGAAATAACCCCTCTTTGGACAGCACATCACACACCATTACAAAAACATATACCAATGGAAATAAAGCTTCAAGGAGAATGGAAGGAAATACAAATCGAAGTAAAACAACAACTCTCGAGGAAAATAGACGTCTGGAAGGTAGAAGAACGATCAGAACAGATAGAACAAATAGAATCATTAATAGAAGACTCAAGATTGGAGGAAGCGGTGCAAGCTATAGAAGAACTTCTAACACAAGCCGCAAGCCCTAGGATGAAGAGAAAAGCAAAACAATGGTTCGACCAGGAATGCTATTTGTCAAGGAAAGAGGTACTGGACAGCCTACACCAGCTAAGATTGAACATAGCGAATCATACACTCACCCAAGAGTACAACAAGAGAAGTTGTTACAAGCAGCTACTAAGAGAGAAGAAGAGGATTTATTGGGAAGAAGAAGGCAAACGAATAGTAGAAGAAGCTACAGGAGATCCATATATTGCACTACGTCCAAGGAAGCAAGCGCAGATGCACTAAATAAACATGGAAGAATGGAAATCTCACTTCAGTAGCATTCTTAACAGAGAAGGAATAAAAGATACACCCCAAAACCCACACAGGAGAACGGCCTGCAATTACCAACAGAATGGGCCCCACTGACTGATAGTGAGAGCTTGCCACGGTGGGTGAGTGGATAGCGTGTCGGTCTACTAACCCCAAGATTGCAGGTTCGCCCCTGACCGTGGTAAGTGATTTTTGAAAGGCGGCAAAAATACGATACGCATGTCATACGATGTTGGCATGTCAAAGAACCCATTTGAATTCAGTAGGCCGAGTTCATAATGGCAAAATTAATCTTGGGAGTTTCCGCCAGCACAAAGTTCCTCATTTCTCTACTAGAAAGCGCTATTGTGTTCAAGGAGATTAGATATCTAACATCTAACCTCCTTGACTTTCATAGTCAAGGAACTACCAAATTCGACATGCAAGCTACCCTCTGGGTGTCAAATAGCAAAGCTTGCACCAGGCACCCGAGGCCATACGATATTATTATTACTGATAGTGAGATCCAATTCATCATCGCAGGAACAAAGAACAGAAAAGCTGCAGGACCAGACGGGCTATATAGTGAATATATAAAGGACACTTTCCATCTACTAGTTCCTATTTGGACAAAACTATATAATAAATGCGTAGAGACAGCATCAATACCAGATAGGTGGAGAGAATCAATAATCAAAATGCTGTATAAAGGAAAAGGAGATCCCAAAGACCCCAATAAATACAGGAGGTATTGCTTTGGAGAATATTCCCTTTAAAATATTTACAAAAATAACAACCGAGAGAATAAAAGAAACAATCAACGAACATCTTCCGGAAAACCAATTCGGTTTCAGAAAAGGAGGATCGACTCTAACTGCAATAGAACTGCTGTTAAATGACATCTGGGAAGCCCTTAACAGAAAGGAAAAGTTTTACGCCATTTTCATAGATTTCACTAAGGCCTTTGATTTGGTAAACAGGAATTTGGTGATAAAGAAACTAGAAAAGACTCGAGGCAAAAACAATATGTGGATGAGAAGTATAAGCTCCATACTCCAATGGAACAAAGTAAGAGTCTCGGACAATCTTTCAGTCTCAGAGCCGATACTCCAAACAAACGGAGTACTGCAGGGAGATCCACTAAGCCCTCTACTATTCATTCCAGCAGCAGGAGATCTAATGCGAATAACCCAAAGAGAGAACATATTTGCATACTCGTACGCCGACGATATAGTGGTTGGATCAACAGACATTATTGAACTTCAGGACACTATAAATGATATAGAGAAATGGTGCACCAAGCATGAGTTCGAGATCAACATATCTAAGACAGAAATGATGGTCTTTAGACCAGGAGGAAAGGCTCCAGCATTGGCAGAAATATGCATCAAAAAGTCGACAATAAACATCGCTAAAGATTTTAAATATCTAGGCATCACGCTGCAAACAAGCGCCAAATGTTTCACGAAACATATAACTGAGAAAGCAACGCAAGCAGCAAGGGCGATGCACGAGATCGGCTACATTAAATCCCTAACTTAGAAACAGCAATGATGCTCTTCAGAGTTAAAATAATGCCCATATTAACGTATGGGATAGAAGTCATATGTCACACCTCACCGAAAAGAACCTATCCGAATTAGAACGGGTAAAAGCATTATACATCAAAAGAGCACTAGGAGTGTCAAAGACTACACGTTCCAGACTCTTCTACCTCCTCGCAAGAGAAACCTTCCTTATCGAGGACCTAAGAACACTTTTGACTCTTCCCAGCACTCGAGCCTCGGAAAATCTTTTATCAACATTAAAAGCAAAAAGGGAAGAAATACCCGCAGAGTTTTATGGAACGGGGGCCATGGTAGATCGGACATGGACCACATCAAGCTTTGAGATGAGGCACGTTTTTACCAGAATGGCGGTACACTGATTTCATCATCTCATCTGTGTGAACACATCATATCATGAGCCAGCTGAGACATGTGAGTGCAACTTATGTGAACAAACATGTGGATGCTACCACATAGAATTGTGCAAAAAGAGAACCCAATCAATTACAGAATATACAAACCAAGGCACCAGAATGCAAAATTGAAATTGCTTGAATAATTTGTATTGTAATTGAATTTTCCTTTTGTTTTTGTTTGGCCATTTGGCTGCAATAAAAGTATTATTATTTTATCTTTCCTATCAACCTCCCTTGGTCAACTCTTGTTCTCTTCTAACCCCGGCAATAAGGGCTAGGGTGTCTTTCAAGCGGCTTCGGTGGCGTAGTTGGTAGCATGCCCAAGGTCGTGGGTTCAAACCCGGCCAAAGTCGTCTGATCTTTTAAGAGCGTTAAAAATCCCTCATTATTCCTACCTTCGGAGGGGAAGTAAAGCCGGCGGTCCCATGTCATAGTTTTATGGCATGCAAAAGAACCTTCCACTAATTACACTTGTGTGAAGCTAAATTATAGGTTAGATTTGACTAACGCTCTTAGGTTCCAACGTTCGTCGCCAGGAGCCGACTGCGGTGGCATCTAGTAATAAAGTTCAGAACTAGTTGTTGCCGACGGTGGCGTTTGGTAGCAAAAGTACGAACTACTTGGCAATTGAATGTCTGCATCCTTACTTGAATTAAAAACAGATAACACACACAATTAACACTGGTTATCAGACAGATTCTACACACACCCAAAGTACACGGGGCTACATGACCGCGTTGTTGCAGCCCCTAAACTGAGTAATCCAACCAGGGTGTCATTCATTTTCCTGCCTTACTTAGCACTTGGACATGCTGCCTTCCAGGTTGGTAAGAGACTACTAAAGGCTAAGGGAGTTAACCTTGACTGAAGATCTCTTTCAGTGTTAGGCCTAGCAAGCCAGCAGTTATAAAATCAAGTTACCCTCAGGACAGATCTTTCAAATGATTTACAAAAATACTGTTAACATGAAATACTGTAAACGTGAACGACAAAATCAACTGAAAGAAATTTAAAGCAAAGCAAGCTTGTAGTTTAACGTGACCGTTAATCGCGAGATCATGAGCCACGGGACCTCCTTTTTACGTGGAATCCGAACCACAGGACATGGCATTTCACTTCGAAAATCTCACATGCATTGAAAGAAATTTAGCATACCAGTACTGTACTGGTATTAAAAAATACACACCTCAACAATAGTTTGGAATACCATCATAAGGTGTAGTCGGAAGATATTCCATATCCTAATGCCCTATGCACTGCATGCAGAGCTCATATGAAAGTTGCTATTTTTCCACACTTCATTGTGTATGGGTTGATTTATGTCGGTAAGTCAAATATGCTGTTCCAAACTTTCATTGGGGTGTGTATTAAAACAAATTAATAATTTTCAGTATAATGAAGGTAGGTCAAGTCATTACACTTTATTGCTTTAGGCCATAAGCCCTTGCCAAATTAAATGGAAGTGAACAGCTTAAATGTTGAACAATATAAACACAATTCTTTTAAGATAAAACTCCAAGCTCTCAAATGGCAATGGGTGATTCCAGTTTTCCAAACATCCATATCCAGCCATCTTACCAGCTGATAGATCAACTCTCTTCAGCTCATGCTTGTCAAGCCAGGGTTCCCAGACAGAAGCTTTGCTCACTCATAGCTTATCTAACAGCTCCAAGTCAGCCACCTAGCATTCATGCTGGAGAGGCATACTAGATACTCTCTTTATCTGCGAGCAGTTGAGACTGTGTCTCTTATGAAATTACACTTTGTAACCAATCTTCATTAAGTAATGAACATAAACAGAATTGACCTTTGGGAATCATCAAGAAAGGAACAATGTCATGTACGGTAATTATCATTATGTGAATTATATCAATATTGCCTCTGAAGGAATGATATTCTGAATACTGACTAACCATTGGGGAAAATCTAATAAATAATAAATGTTATGGGTTTAACATCCACTTAAAATAATAATAATTAGAGTCCAGATTTGTAAGCACGATCAAATTGTGAAATCAGCAAGCATATGAGCACGAAAAATGTAACAAATACGCACAAAAAATAAGCAAATAAAAATATATAATAAATCATAAATATATTATTTCATAGAATTCTTACCTTACGTAAGCTTGTTACAGTACACGAGGAAGGTCATCTTAAGATTTTCGTGTGTGAAGCCCCGTCGTTTGTCAGTGAAGAACGTTTTATAAAGTGAAAATGATCTCTCAACGTCGCATGACGTTACAGGAACATGTGAAAAGCACCACAGTCCTTCTTGAGAGAATTCCTCTTCGATATAAGTTTCTATACCAGAAAGATTTTTAGAAACCTTACACAGTGTTTCGTAACAAGGGTTTTTCGTTAATACCTTACCGAGTTTCTCAAATGCAGTTTTAGCAATACCGCGAGTCTCTGAAGACAACGTTACTGATATTTCTTCTATTAAAGAAAGTGAATGTTCCAAGGTATTATTTCGAGTTTCCAACTGTGTTATAATAGCAGGTATTTTGGAGAAACGGTTATGGATGTACTCTATCTTATCTTGGATGCCAAAATTAGTTCAACATTCCTGTGCTGTGGCAATGCTGGTTGCATCTCCTGAATTTAAGGAGTCCAAAACTGTTTTTACTTCATTGAAATGTTCTGCGTAGTATGACACTGCCTTTAACCACGAACCCCATCGAGTTAAAACTGGCTGAGAAGGTAAAGACAAATTTGGAAGGACTTCATGAAATTTTTGAACCCTAATTGGAGACTTTACAAACACTTTCTTCACGCTAGAGACAAGAAGATCCACGTCTTTATATTGGCTCCTAACTGTTTCAGCGACACGATGTAAACTGTGAGCAAGACACGTCAGGTGAACTAACTTAGGTTAAAGGACTTTTAATCCAGTTCCTGCTTTAACAATATAATTATGGAGCAGCATCACTCAGAAATAACAATACATTGTCATACCGTGCCCATTCTGGCCACAAGATAGCTAACGAATCATTGAAAAATTTTGCAACAGTAGAAGTGATTTACTCGGTCAAGTACTTGTATATTAAGAAGACATGATCTACTGCCTGCTTTCATAGCACCAACTACAGCACTACATACACATTGTCCTGCTGCATCTATGGTTTCATCAATAGAAATCCATATTTTTTCGTGCTTTAGTTGATCCCAAACATGACAAATAACGTCTTGAAAACACTGTTGCAAATAGTTTTTTCACAATGTAGATTCGTCCGGCACCCTTCTGTTTGTGTATTTTTCTAAAAATGTACGAAGCTGCTCATTATTTAATTTCCACAGTGGAATGTCCGAAGTCACTAATGCTAAACATAAGTCTTTGAAAAATGTATCACTTGAATTCGATTGTTTGCCTACAGTGCCTGTAATTAATTGCTGATTTAACTTAGATTTATTCTGTACAATGCCATATTTTTTCTTTGTAGAAACCCTTTTTTCACATACCAAACAAAACAAGACCCTACCGTCTTCACTAAATACACTGACCGGCACGAAAAATGCAACACACAATAAATTATGTGTAATTATTGTGTAATTATCTACTTAATCAAAGCGAAGCACTTCAACCTACTTTTTAGACGGGGTTATGCTATTGGCGTTGCTTTGCGAGCAAACAATAAAGTGCCGATTGTTGATTGCACTAGCCTCAGTTGTCTTTTACTGCGCAACCTGGAAAACACATCACTGGATGTGAGCCAATAATGTGTTCCCGCTTTTATAGTGCTTATTGTTGTACTTTGAATTATTCCCTTTTCAATCACATGTGTTTGTAGGATCTTTCTGCGATTGTCATAATTAGCTTTCTGGAGCCAACATGCCCTTAAGCCCCGAACAAGCTGCAAAAGCTGTTGCTTTGGTGGAAGATGGTCGCAGCATGCATTACATTGCAGAAGTGTTGAGGACTACAGCTTCCACGATTTCCAGAACCATACGAAGGTACAGGGAAACTGGAGGCTTTGCAAGGAGACCAGGAACAGGCCAGAGAAAAGCAACATCGGAGAGAGATGACCGCTTCTTACAACTTCAAGATCTCCATGACCGTCACACCACCGCCATTGAAGCACGAAATCGACTCTACCATGTTCGAGGGGTCGATGCTAGTGAGAGAACCGTCCGAAGAAGATTGGAAGAAACCGATGTTCAATCCATAAGACCAGTTACAGGCCCAGAACGCACCAGAGCACATCGCACAGCTCGACTACTTTTCGCAAGGGAACATCATGGCAGGACAGTACAACAATGGGAACAAGTGTTGTTGACCGATGAGTCATGATTTGCCCTCCGATCACATGACGGAAGAGAGAGGGTCTGGAGAAGGCCAGGGGAAAGGTATTCGCCTTGCACATTCTCATCCAGGACACCTTTTCAGAGTGATTCTGTGATGGTGTGGGCAGGAATCAGTATGGCTGAAAGGACGGATTTGGTCTTCGTGGAGAATGGGAGCCTTACCGGACATTGGTATGTGGAGGAAATCCTTCTGGAGCATGTTGTGCCTTTCACTCCATTTATTGGTGATGATTTCATACTATGCAAGACAATGCACGCCCACATGTTGAGAGAGTTCTTGGATAAAGCAGGGATTCATGCTATGGCTTGGCCTGCTCGAAGCCCTGATATGAATCCTATTGAGCACCTTTGGGAACGGCTGGAGAGAGGAGCCCGTCAGCGCTATCCAGAGACCCTAGAGGACCTACGGAATGCCCTCCTGGAAGATTGGGAGATGATTCCTCAACAGGACATTACAGCATTAATCAGGAGCATCCCTGAGAGGTTGAATGCCGTCAGTGGTGCAAGAGGTGGCAATACACGTTTTTGAAGATGCGAACAGAGGACTCAGAGATCATCTCCGAGGTCTGTGAAGTAAAGGGTGATGTGTATAAAATCAAAACAGAAGTGCATTTACTTTTATGAGCTTACTCAAAATTTCCCGCTCTTATAGCGCTCTTTCCTTGAAGTGTGCATCTCTGGCTTAATTTGTTAAATTTGTTTATAATCGTCTTTTTTTTTTCATTGTTAGACACCTACATGGGACAGTACTACAATATTTCACCATTTTATAGTAGATTAGTGTCATAAAAGTGTCATAAATTAAAAATTAATTTAGGTTTTTGTAAGAAATTGAAGTGTAGCGTTTTTCGTGCCGGTCAGTGTATATCACTTCCAAACTCTTTTACGTATTTGAGCAGCAAAGCCGATTGAGATGTTTCTGCGGGTGGCATTTCTTAACTTACTGCATGACCGATCGCGATCATATAGGCCTACACCTTATCACACGAACACGTATTGCACGACTGAAAGAAGAATACTTATTGCATCAGCAAGCTGCGTCCTAACAGCTTGGAAAGTGGGGATTCACCAACCACGTGACAATATGCCGATAACGGAACAGCTTAATCCCAGTAGAAGATATTCGGCGGGGCATCCCAAGTTTCTCAACTACGTAGTATTATTTCACAACATCCTGGGGCTTCCCCCTTTTACACTTATACAGTATTGCTTATTAGTCGGTATAAAATGGGGGACGAATTGTTTGAATGATAAAATGAAGGCTATGAGTGAAAATTTACATATTTTGGGTAAAATAAGCTATTTTAATTAAATATCATAAAATAAGTAAGCAAACCCGTATTTCAGCGAAAAAAGCATTTATAAGCATTTCGCTTAGAAATCCGGGCTCTAATAATAATGATACGGCCTCAGCTACCTCTCTGGAGTTGGAGTCATTTACTCTCCAATTCAGACTTTATGTTTAGCTCTACCATCGAGAAGTGAAACCTGAACTCTATACGGTGACCTGTGACTGAGATTTAATTAATTTTGTCTTGTAATCACCAAATGTGAAACGAGAGACATTTTATAAACCTACATAATAGAACTCAACGAGTGCTACGGATTTTACCACCCTTTATAAATCCAATTTCCTTGGCTGGGAATTAAACCTGCAATTTACAGATCATAGGGCAGACACACTACCACTGATGCACTGAGGAAGCTTATCCATATTTTAAACTGCCATGGTTTTATAGATGCCAGAGTGTCACTGTTTGCCCTGAAGGGGTTCTTAGAACATACTGGTATATCACTTGGAACATATTTGAACACCTTCACTGCCACTGGACTGGGACATGATCAAACCCACTATCATGGGTATTTAAGGCCAATACTATACTACCTGCACCACTCGCCCCTACAAATCTATAAGTCAATCTATTTGAAACAATCATTGGAATATAGTCAGTTCTCCGAACTATTGAACCTAGTAATATAGTCATGTCTATTCCTAGTGCCATGCCAGAGCCAACAGTGTACCAATACTGATTTGACACAGAAGAAGACTGTAAATTAGTGCAGCACTGTGTGAAACATCATTGAAGTGCAGTGGAAATACTCACATGTAAGATAACATCACAGAAATGTTTGTTCTTGCGCATCATGTTGAGAGCTTGCAAAGTATGTTGATTATGTTTCTCATCATGGAATACAAGCCCATCCACCTGGGCAGGGTCTGACTGTTCCTCAACCATGGTATCTTCGTAACCAAGAACCAGTTCTGAAACAAATTCAAATTCATTACTCATTTTGAGTAGATAAAAACAGGCATTGAAACACAAGTAAAAGTTCACATTTTGTAATAATTCCTTAGAGTTTTAAGAATTCCTACATATAAATCCAAATGAAGGTTACAAAAGTACCATAAATTACAACATTCAAATTTGTCATAATCATCTGTTAATAATGCAAAATTCAATATCCTTTTGGTGTAAATTTTTAGCTAATCAAGAAAGTGGCTTAATTTTTCATAAGCTACATTATAAAGGGCATCCAGAGGATGATTATTATTGATGTTTTAAAGGGAAGAACAGCAAGGTCATCTTCCTCTCACACCGAATTTAGTTTTAGAAATTAAAACTAAACATGTTTTATGTAGGCCTACAGCATAATTCTACCCATTGAAATGCTGGATGGCACTCCATTCATTCAAACTCTTTCAAATTCACAGCCATGGGGGTAGCAAGGTTTTCTCAGAATGCCACTCGAGCAAGCATAAATTTATAAGATCTGTTCTCACTAAGAATTTTTGTGTCACTGTTTATGAGGAGAAATAAATGTATGCCCTATGAAATAATAAACAGTATTAGTAGAAGTTAATTATCGGTCAATAGATTCTTAGGCAATACTGAAAAATAGCTTCTAAATATAAGTAAATTTATCCCATATTAATCCATACTAAGATACAGGGGTCAAAGTGTAAGCGATAGGTGTATAATATATAAAAAATACATAACTTATTTTTTTTTTTTTAATTGAGATGTTTACCAAGGCACTTCCAGGCACTATAATAAGTTTAAACTTGGTATCAGAGAACCTAATACTCGAAAATTCCTAGAAAAATTGTTAAGTCCCATATTTCTTCTAGGGGTTTAGCTTGGCTCGGTTAAGAATTGTGATTTAGAAGAAAAACAGCAAAGGTATACAAGCGTAAGCATACTTTCAACCAGTAAGAAACACATTTTCTCCAAAGCCAACACCAAGCAAGAATCGACAAGTTACTCCTTAAAAGTTAGTTACCGTTACTTACATTAAAATAATAAAGAAGTTACGATGTTACTCTGTACTAAAAGTAACTGCGTTACAGTTACAATTGTCACAGTAATGCATTGTTAGTTTTCCATTACAGTTGCTTAATATCAATTTCCCCACTCCTATAATTTGCTTCATCTGAACAGAATAGTAGACTACAGAAACATTACGAAAAACAAAAAGAATGGCTAGTAATGTATGAATCATGTTTATTACCGGTGATAAACATTTATTGCAACAGTTCCATTTCTGCAGATTTATGATTTGTAAATGAATTCCTTAGGGACAAAATTCAAAATTGTTAAACCCGGACTATCCCGGTGACCAACGATTATTTCTTTCTTAAATCCTTGTCTAACTTTATCCTAATGAGAACCAGTCAAAGGTCACTTGGGTTCAGTACGTAAGACATGCGGTATATCTAATCGAGAATCATAAGTTCGAACATTAGCAAGTCAAATTCTCATTTCTACATGGCATTTAACACTCAGAAATTAAAACATCTTTAATAAGCCGAGAAAACAGAAAATTAACATGTTTGAATGGAAGGATATTAATAGAAAGAAGCAGAGGGATACTGGTAAGCCATACAAAAGCTGTAAAAATGTGCCCTGAAATAAAAACACCCAGCAAGTAGAACAATGATATGTAGGTATGTTCGCATATTCACATTCTACAAGTCTGTAATGGTACTTAACATTTTGTTTATCCCCATATATGTATCACTGCTATCAATTGTGGGGAAGATTCTTGCAAGAATTCTACTTAACCTCCTCAAGGTTATCTCTGAGAAGATCCTCCCAGAGTCACAATGCAGATTTAGAGCTTCCAGAAGCACAATTGACTTGATTTTCTGTTAGACAGCTACAAGAAAAATGTAGAGAGAAACAGAATCCACTCTTCTTAGCAACTTATGACTTGGAAAAGGCATTTGATTCGGTTTCAAGACCAGCCATGTGGGCGGTGCTGAAGCGGTTTGGTTGTCCTAAGCGTTTTGTAGATCTAATCAAGGCTCTCCATGATGGCATGACAGGTCAGGTTTGCCATCAGAATAAGATGGCCGATGAATTTCCTATTACCCATGGACTGAAACAAGGGTGTGTACTGGCTCCAACGCTTTTCGCGCTGTACTTGACTGCAATGCTTTATGATTCACCCACAAAAAACCCAGGTGTGGAGGTCAAGTATCGTTTTGATGGAGGGCTTTTCAACCTAACTCGTCTCCGCTCCTTGAGGAAAACTCGGGTTACTAAGGTTACTAAGATGTTGTATGCAGATGATGCTGCGTCGCCAACTTTCACACCAGAAGAGCTGCAAGAGTCAGTTAATTGTTACAAAAGTGCATGTGATCGCTTTGGTCTTACCATAAATGTCAATAAGACCAAAGTCTTGGCACAACCTTCACCAGACACACCTCTTCCTCAGTTCAATATCTCCATCTCAAATTTGCCATTAGAACAGGTAGACCACTTCTCGTACCTGGGCAGTACCATTTCTGTGAGCTGTACCTGTGAGCAGGATGTGGATAAGAGAATTGGCACAGCCCGTGCAGCATATGGACGATTAGCGCACCGGGTCTTCATGAATAAAGATCTGTCCATGAGTACAAAGCTTATGGTGTACAAAGCAGTAGTCATTTCTACATTGTTGTATGGCTGTGAAACGTGTACTCTTTACCGACGTGATCTTAGGAAGCTTGAGCACATCCACCTAACAAAACTTCGATCAATCCTGAGGATTAAATGGGAAGACCGCATTACCAATATTGCTATTGTGGAAAAGGCTCAAAACCTCAGCATAGAATCATCCATAATAGGTCACCAATTTAGATGGATTGGTCATGTCCATCGGATAGATGATGTGAGAGTACCTCGTCAAATGCTATATGGCGAGTTATGCTGTGGCACCAGACCTCATGGTGGTCCTAAGAGGCGCTACAAGGACCAATTTAAGCAGACCCTGAAATTAACAGGTCTTGATTCACAACCCTGGGACATGCTGGCTGTCGCTCAACTTGGTGCTGTACCATCTCGGATACTGTAAAAAAGTTTGCAAGGGATCGACGCTCACATGAAGAGGCGAAGCGTCAAGCTAGGAAACTTTGAGCAGCCCAACCACGTCCTCCTCCAGCAATACTATGTGACTTGTGTGGATGCTTGTTCCATGCCAGGATTGGACTCTTTAGTCACCGTAAACACATCTACAAACTGGACTGAAGGAAGAAGATTTATACTCGGATTCGAGTTTAAGCCGATGATATACAAAAATGAAAGTGTCTGTTTTTCAAGTTACTGGGATAGGGAATCTCCGCCCAATCAATACCTTTTGTTATAAAACACTAGAAGTTTATTATTAATGGGACATGTTTCGAGTAGTGTCTACTCTTCTTCAGCCATAGACATCAGATCATTAACACTTATCTAAAACATTTTCATCAAATGAGAAGCATGCACACTGAAAGAATAACACTGCAAATACACATCTATAAGTACATTAAAAAACTTAAGTTGAAAAACAATAAAACAAATTGGAACTTTTTCAGTTTATGTTGTGTGCCAGTCTGATTGGCCTGGCCTTGAGGGCTTATTTAGAGATGCAGGCTGGAGATAGGTCCCGGGATTGAACCCCTTCCGAACTCATGCATGTTGGTTGATGACTGAATGGAGATGGTTTATGCGTGACATTCATTTAACTGTTACGTCATACGGATTGCTGTTAGATGGTATGGTAAAGCGATCCTGCCAAAGATTGCATGTTGCATAAAATTTTTGTCTGTCTGTCTATGGACAAGTTTTTTCCCTTATAACTCAAGACGGCTGGGTGGATCAACGTAAAATTTGGTACAGATACAACATGCAATCTTTGGCAGGATCGCTTTACCATACCATCTAACAGCAATCCGTATGACGTAACAGTTAAATGAATGTCACGCATAAACCATCTCCGTTCCGTCATCAACCAACAAGCACGAGTTCGGAAGGGGTTCAATCTCGGGACCTATTCCCAGCCTGCATCTCTAAATAAGCTCTCAAGGTCAGGCCAATCAGACTGGCACACAACATAAAATGATAAGTTTCAATTTGTCTTAGCGTTTTTCAACTTAAGTTTTTAAATGTACTTTTAGAAGTGTATTTGCAGTGTTATTCTTTCAGTGTGCATGCTTCTCATTTGATGAAAATCTTTTAGATAAGTGTTAATGATCTAATGTCTATGGCTGAAGAAGAGTAGTCACTACTCGAAACATGTCCCATTAATAATAAACTTCTAGTGTTTTATAACAGAAGGTATTGATTGGGCGGAGATTCCCTATCCCATTAACTTGAATTGTAAACGTCAATACGGACCTGAAAGAATGGAAAACCCTTCAGATAATCTTGTCCGTTTTTTCTAAATTTCTACGGAAATTTGCGTTATTAACGCGTTTCAAAATGTTTTATGACGGATGCGTGTGAAAATAAAATCTTTGTCTGTCTGTCTATGGAAGTTTGTTCCCTTATAACTCAAGATGGCTGGGTGGATCAACGTAAAATTTGGTACAGATATCCATCAGAGGCACGATGCACAGTGGTCCTTTTAGCCTATCTGGCTGCACAAAATTCCTTTGCATATGGACAAGGTCTATAAACCTTAAAATAACTGTTCAAAAGTATGTTAAACATTTTCCTTATTCTTATTTATAAGAATTGAGGTTAAACTTGTCTTAATAATAACAATAATATCAATAATGTTCAACTAGATGAGGGCTTTCCTTACTGCTGCTGAGCGTAGGTGATTTTGCGACTACAGGTTTTTGAAAAATACTCCAGATTAAAAGAAATCAGCAACAATTTGTATGATATGCAGGACTCCTAGCTTCATACAATCCATATATATTTTAATTGAACTATTACAAATATTATGCCACAATAGGCTAATTTCCATTTGAGAATGCACTACATTACAAAATAGTATTTGATGTGTAGGTACAGTAATAACAATTGAACTCTTTTAGTAACCATAATAAAATAATGTGAATGAATACACAAAACATATTTAATCTCCCTTGTCCTCACAATCTCTATATCTTTGGTCAACACAGTAATAAATTAACTCGTCACTGAAATGCGATTTCATGAGTCAGGCGAAACACATACCGTTCCTTCCATCTGGTTCTTATCACAGCTAAACGTGTGGTGCAACGAAGCACTTAAGAAAGAAAGAAAGAAAGAAAGAAAGAAAGAAAGAAAGGAATTAATTAACACATTGATCTTTCAGGAGTGTACAGAATTAAACTGAAGTACCACACATCTATTCGATTAAAGAAAAATTAGGACAAAAAAACTTGCTTAATGTCCTGTGACTTGCAACCCACGTTTTTCTTTATTGCAACCCACCACGTTTTTCTTTATTGTGAGGAAAAATTAGTAAGTTTTTTTCTAACAATATCTTTAACAGACTGTCCAAGGGTTTTTAGATTAGTATTTTCTATCAAATAGTTTAGTAAGACATCATTTGCTTTCACTTTACCAGTTGCATGGCGACAAACATCGAAAAGATCTTACCGCAAAATTTCTTCCGACAGCACTAAAAGGAAAAAAAGGGGTGTAAGGGGTAGAACCTACCCAAAAGTCATCCTCACCTGCACGTGGTGCACCCTGCTTTAGACTGACGAGGCTCTGGCGACCGAGTGACTCCCGGGATAAGGAGTCCACCTCTACCCGGTCAACGGCTCTCTAGGGAGGCGGATGAACTGGTGGAGGTTGGGGCACTCTCTTGCCCTTGGGGTGGGAAACTTCCCCTAAAGGCGGATGAACCACTTGTGGTCAACGGCGTAGAAAATGCAGCGTCTGTTCTCCAGGTTAGGGGCGGCTGCGCAAGGCGTCTGTACTCCAGAGGAGCGGCCTTATTATCACCTCTCTGGATCACATCCAGAGTTGTAACTCGGGACCTAGTCCCTCATCGGTGTTACCGTGACAGTCAACCATGGAAAGTCTTTCAAGGAATACTCCACCGGCTGAACCTAGAGTTCAGAGAAAGCAGCATTCGGATCCGGTGGGCTGCAACCTACGAGATACCGTGATGTCGGAGGCACGGAAACATCCCAGTACAACAAACGCGAATAAGACGAGATCAAGAATCAAACCAATGCAGATAACTTGCTTCTCTACACATAATGTGAACTCCCTCATGCAAACTGGTAAGCTAAAGGTGATCACTGACATAATGGATCAGCACAAAATTCTTATCATGGGATTACAGGAATTGAGGAACACTGACCAGGATGCTTTGGAATCTCAAGGGTACCTCGACTATATAAGGGTATACCGGGGAAGAGAGTCATGAAGAATGTTCCACAATTTGGAACAGGATTTCTGATCAACCATAAAATTATAAATTCAGTTCAAGAATTCCGCTCACCATCTCCTCGAACCTCAACACTCACCTTTAACACATCTAATAAGATTTATACTATCACAAATGCCCATGCTCCCACTAATGATAAAAACACTTCCCCCAAAGACCGTGAAGAAACAGAAGAATTTTGGGACCTACTGGATCAAACCATAGATAACATCCCCAAACACCATGTTAAATTATTAATTGGCGACTTTAATGCTCAGCTAGGTAGAGAAAGAAAATACCGTGACATCATCGGAAAATGGTCAGCACACAATAGAACAAATAAAAATGGAGAGCGACTAGTTGACCTGTGTCGAAACCATAACTTAATCTCAAAATCTACATGTTTTAAACGAAAACCTCAAAATCTTAAAACATGGAAACACCCTGATTACACTAAGGGAGAATGGCAACTGGACCACGTGTGCATGGATCAACACCACCATAAAGAGATCTATAACGTCAAAGTCCTCCGCGGAATTGACACAGGTTCTGATCACTACGTAGTCAAAATTAAAATTAAACTCACGCCCCAGAAGAGACAACAAAGGAAAACCCCCAAAACTAAATGAACAATAGATCCTATCCAGTTAATCAACAGTGAACAGTACCAAAAAGCAACTGGAAACATTAAAATAACTGATAAACTCGAAAACTTGGTTCACAACCTACAACGAATAGCAGAAGACCTGGCTCCAATTAAACCGCGGAAAAAACATCAATGGTGGAATAATGAATGTGATGAGATGATTGAAAAACGACACCGAGCGTGGTTATTACACCAATCCCAAAAATCTGAAACATCTTTTCAAAATTTAGTTACACAACGAAAAGAAACAACTAAAACTTTAAGAAGAATAAAACGGCAATATCATACTGTCACCCTACAAACAATTGAAGAGGAATTCAAAATTTCACAATCGCGGAATTAATACAAAATCTTTAAACAACATCTGAAAAAATATGAAGCATCTACCTTATTGTTAAAAGATGAAAATGGTAAATTGGCCCACAACAACCAGGATAATGCACATATTATGGATAAATATTTTAAGACACTCCTAAACTGTGAAGAACCCATAGAATTTCTCCAATTGGATGTTGACACTCCAATAACAACACCACCGGAGAACATTAACCCGCCCACATCAGAAGACTTTTACATAGCACTGAATGAGATGAAGAATTTCAAAGCCCCTGGAGAAGACCAGACTTTTGCAGAGATTTGGAAGTATGCTGGAAATTCGGCAAAAATCGCTCTTCACCAACAACTAGTCAACATCTGGATTACAGGAAAATTCCCTGAACATTGGAGATCAGCTATCATCCATCCACTACATAAAAAAGGGGATAAGACATACTCTAACAATTACCGAGGGATTTCACTCCTGGATGTTACCTATAAAAAATTTTCTTGAATTCTTCTCGATAGAATTAAAGTACAACTTGAAAATGAATTGGGAGAATATCAAGGAGGTTTCAGGCCCTGGAGAAGTTGCCCAGATCAAATTATGAGCCTAAAATTGATAATGGAATATAATAGAAAAAGGAATAGAGATATGGTGATAACATTTATCGACTTTAAAAAAGCATATGATTGTATTCATAGAGAATCTTTATTAAAAATTCTAAGACACATGGGATTACACCCCAAATTGACAAATCTCATAAAACTAACTCTTACAGGCACCAAATCAAAAGTTAAATTCAGAGGTGAATTCTCTGACCCATTTGAGGTCACAACCGGTTTACGACAGGGTGATGGCTTATCACCATTACTATTTAATTGTGCATTGGAAATGGTAATGCGAGAATGGTCTAAGAAATGCCCTCCAATATAAAAATAGGGAGAAAAATTCAAACGAACTGTCTTGGTTTTGCAGACGACATGGCATTATTGGCAAAAGATTTAGAGGAAGCCAAAACACAGATATCAGAGCTTCAGACAATTGCAAATAAAATTGGCCTTAAGATATCATTCGAAAAAACAGAAATCATGCCACAAAAACCAACACCATTAAAGGAAATACAAATTAATGATACAAAAATTAAAATTGTAAAACGATTCAAATATCTAGGAGAGCTAATAACAAACAATTTAAATGAGAAAGCGTCAATTCAAATAAGAACCAACAAGTTATCTAGGGCACAAAAATTAACATGGGAAACTTACAAAAAGAAATGCTTTATCAATTAATGCAAAAATTAAACATTACAATACAGTCATAAAACCGGAAGCCACATATGCAGCAGAAACATTATTCCATCTAAATGAACATTCTAAAACCGACAGATTACAGAAGATCGAAAGGCGAATTGGAAGAACTTGTATCAATAAAGGATATAAAAAAGATGGGCAATGGCGAATAATACCTAACAATATGGTCTATAACAACCTAGATCCCATTACTGATACCATGCGAAAGAAAAGACTAGGATTCTTTGGGCACATCATGAGAATGCCAGATTCACGTCTTCTAAAACAACTAGTGCAGTACAATCTTGCTTCAAAAAACACAACAACTGGATGCCGATGGTTAAAAGAAATCAGAGAGGACTTAAAAGAAATTGGCCTAACAACAGAAGATGCTGCAAATAAGAAAAGTTTAACGACAGCACTTAAAAATATGACGTTTCATTTTCCACTCACAAAGAAGAAAATTCCTACAAGAATATTTTCCGCCGAAAACGGGCAAGACGATCAATACGCATGAAGAAGTACTGGGAGGACCGCAAGGCTCGTACAGTTCCTACAAGTCGACGAACTAATGGTTGGGTAAAGTGATCCTTTGTGGTCTCAAAAGGAGAAGAAGAAGAAAAGGAAAAAAAAATCCTCTCGGCACGCCGGAAGGCGGAGGTAGATTTCACCGGGCCAACTAGGGGATAGGCTATAATAGGAAAATATGCAGGTTTTCGTAGGAGGATCAGACCTCATTTATTGCGAGAAAGTATTTTACAATTGGAGGTTAGTTAACATTTTTTCGTCTTTCTATGCATATTTTTAACATTTTACTGTCTTATGGGGATGGTAGGTAACCTTCTTGTCATTTGGGGTTCATTTTTATACTTGTGATCACACTGTCCTTATGCAAGGTTTGGAACTAATGTGTAAATATCTAACAGTCTGTTACTTCTTCCCGCAAAATTTTATATCCCGCAGAGATGTTGGTTGGTTCCTCAGTTTAGGGGCTGCGACAAGGTGGTCATGTAACCCCGTGTACATAGGGCGAGTGTAGAATCTGTCTGATAAACGGTGTTATTTGTGATGACTGTATTAGTCTGTAATTCAGGTAAGGACTGCAGACGGTCAATTATAAGTAGTAGTAACTAATTTTGTACCAAATACTAACGTCAACGACACCTAGCTGTGAACTTGGCTGCTAGATGCCACCGCAACCAGCAACTTGCAACGAACGTTGTAACTTCCCCTACGAAGGAAAGCATGCTGACGGATTTTTAGCGCTCTTAGAAAATCCGGCGACTTTGGCCGGCTTTGAACCAGCGACCTTGGGCATAGAAGTTCAGCATGCTACCAGTTAGCCGCTTCCCTCATAGTCAGATGGAACAAGAAGTTCCGTGACGAACTAAAGAGCCTACTTTTCTTAAAATTAAGTTTCATGTCATAGATTAATCTGCAGTATATGAACCTATCTAGAATAATGACGAAATTAAGTGGGTAATATCGAAATGTCTTAATTAGTTCGAAATAAGGTATACTAGGCATAATGTAGCCTAATAGAGCAATACAGTTGGCAGCTCTGGTGACTGAATATATTCTTACTTCCATCTCCTAAGGTACAGGATACAAAATGTGGTTGAAGTCCAAAGGACGTTACATGGATTTAGACATTGGATCTATTAGTACACGTAAAAGCATGTTGGCAACAATGTCATGCGAGTGCTGGTCAGAAATAATCTGAAATATTATATCTTTTTGTGCCAATTTTGGATGAAATCCATTTGTTGGTATAGAAGTTACATGTATTTAAAAATTGGTCCTATCAGCAGGCTTAGAATCATGTTGGTAGAACTGATGTATATAAGTTACTCCAAATTAATGTAAAATGTCAGGTAATTTACGTGTGCATAGTTTAAAGCTGTCGGCTTGCAACTTTCTGATATATTTGGATACAAAATAGAGAGCAATTAATAACAGTTGGCAGCCCTGGTGGCTCTTAAGAATACACTCAGTCATATCTGTTTATGTACACATATTACATACAAAATTTGGTTGAAATCCAATTGATAGTGTAGAAGTTATATGCATTTAAAAATTGGACTTATCAGAAGGCTTAAAATTATTTTGGCAACGCTGTCATGTATGGCCACCTGGAAATTAAACTGAAATAGTATTATCTACATGAGTGCCAATTTTAGAATAGCTCCCATGTATACCTTCCAGGATATCCAACATGGAGCTCAAATTTCTAGTGTGTTTTCTTTAGCAGTTGGTAGCACTGGCGTCTTTTTCAAATATGGGCCTGAGATATTCCGGTATACACCTTTATACAAATACTAAATTTGGTTTCGATTGCTGCAGCCGTTTAGGAGTTGAAATGGGGACACACACACACACAGCCAGACAGACAGAAGGACAGACAGACAGACAGACAGACAGACAGAAGGACAGACACATTTTCCTGGATATATTTCATAAGTCTACTTTTTCCTCATTTTTGAAAAGTGTGAAAAGTAGGCTAAAAATGAATGTGATCTCGGCAATGGCGTTGTCTTGGCAACCTCTGATAGATCATCCCTCATCAATTTAAAAGCGTTGTTATGGTAACCTCTGATGGCACTTGACATTTTTTAAAATTCCGAAATAATTTTTCTCATCCCTTGGCGTAATGGTGGGTCATATCAAAAATTCTTTCAGACAAACGTTTAGGTAATTATTAGGGGAATATTTTCCATTTTGTACGGTTTTGATATTGTGCCTATTAAGAGAGATATGATTAATGTTTCCCGAAAAACCCACTTTTTTCCACCCCTTTGGTCAATGGTTGGTGCTATCAAAAAACTTATTTGACATAAATATTTGGCACTTATCCGACACATATTATGAACTTTGAATGGATTCGATATTTCACGTATTAAGAGAGCTATAGCGAAATTTCACTTTTTCGAAGAAAAAAAAACTCCATTTTCACCCCCTTCGACCGATTTTGCCCATTAACGAACTCGACCGAGATTTTATAGGGATACATATTATGTAAAAAATTCAAAGTGATTGGTGCAAAATTATGGCAGTTATCGTGTCCACAAGAAACTGATTATATATATAAATAGATAGATACATATATACATAAATTATATATAAACTTTTGAACTGACAGTGGTTTTGGGGTCTGTGGGATGTGAAACGCGAAGATATGTCGAAATTTTCCGGAAGTCGAAACATGATACCCATTGCAATAGTTAGCTTTCTAATGAAATCTACCTAAAAACTGAGCGCAGTGAACCTTAGTACGGTAAATGCTTATACAAGTCCTAATACACTGATATTTAATTTATTTCAATTGTTTTCGTAACATCAAGATGGCGGCTGTACGAAATTTTTAAATAGCTTTTTTTAATGTCTTGTGTCTTATGCATGCGATTGAAGTTTGAATTATAAACCTGCGCAATAATATGCATCTAATAGTGCATAACACATAAAGTACATAAAAGTCCTCTCGGCACGCCGGAAGGCGGAGGTAGATTTCACCGGACAAACTTGGGGATAGGCGAAAATAGGCAGAATATGCAGGTTTTCGTAGAAGGATCAGACCTCATTTATTGCGTGAAAGTATTTTATAATTGGAGATGAATTAACTTTATTTTTCGTCATTTTATGCATATTTTAAACATTTTATTGTCTTATGATGACGGTAACCTTCTTGTCATTTGGAGTCCATTTTTATACTTGTGGTCACACTGTCCTTATGCAAGGTTTCGACACTGATGTGTAACTATGTAACGGTCTGTTACTTCTTCACGCAAAATTATATCTCCCGCAGAGATGTTGGTTGGTTCCTCAGTTTAGGGGCTGTGGCAACGCGGTCATGTAACCCCGTGTACTTTGGGTGAGTGTAGAATCTGTCTGATAAACGGTGTGAATTGTGATGGCTGTATTAGTCTGTAATTCAGGTAAGGAATGCAGACGCTCAATTTCAAGCAGTAGTTCCTAATGTTGCTACCAGATACTGCCGTCAACGACACCTAGCTGTGAACTTGGCTACTAGATGCCACCGCAATCAGCAACTCGCAACGAACGTTGGAACCTCCCCTCCAAAGGAAAGCATACTGAGGGATTGTTAGCGCTCTTAGAAAATCCGACGACTTTGGCCGGCTTTGAACCCGCGACCTTGGGCATGCTACCAGTTACGTCACCGAAGCCGCTTCACACTTAGTCAGATGGAAATCTGAATCTGATCTCGCGCAAGTGCGTTGTCATGGCAACGTCTGATGGCTCATCCCTCATCAATTTAGTAGTGTTGCCATGGCAACCACTGATAGCTCTTGGCATTTTCTTATAATTCCGAAATCATTTTTCTCATCCCTTGGCGTAATGGTGGGTCATATCAAAAATTCTTTCAGACAAAAGTTTTAGGTAATTATTAGGGGAATATTGTCCATTTTGTACGGTTTTGATATTGTGCCTATTAAGAGAGATATGATTAATGTTTCCCGAAAACCCCACTTTTTCCCACCCCTTTGGTCAATGGTTGGTGCTATAAAAAAAACTCTTCAAACATAAATTTTTGAGCTTTATCCGGCACATAGTATGAACTTTGAACGGATTCGATATTTCACATATTAAGAGAGTTATAGCAATATTTCATTTTTTCGAAAAAAAAAGTCCCCCATTTTCATCCCCTTCGATCGATTTAGCCCAGTAACGAACTCGACCGAGATTTTATGGGTATACATATTCGGAAAAAATTTCGAAGTAATTGATGCAAAATTACGGCAGTTATCGTGTCCACAAGAAACTGATATACATATATATAGGCCTATATATATGTATATATAAACATACATAAATTATATATAAACTTTTGAACTGACGGTGGTTTTGGGGTCTGGGGGATGTGAAACGCGAAGATATGTCGAAATTTTCCGGAAATCGAAACATGGTACCCATTGCAATAGTTAGCTTTCTAATGAAATTACCTAAAATAATACCATCAACGACACCTATCTGTGAACTTGGCTACTAGATGCCACCGGAACCATCAACTCGCAACGAACGTTGGAACTTCTCCTCCGAAGGAAAACAAACTCAGGGTTTTTTAGCGCTCTTAGTAAATCTGACGACTTCAGCCGGGTTTGAACCCGCGATCTTGGGCATAGAAGTTCAGCATGCTACCAGTTCCGATACCGAAGTCGCTTCCCACAGACAGATGGAAAACTGAATGTTATCTCGTGCAGTGGCGTTGTCATAGCAACTGCTGATGGCTCATCCGTTATCAATTAAAAGTAAAGTTGGCATGGCAACCTCTCATGGCACTTGGCATTTTCTTATAATTTAAATCATTTTGCTCACCCCGTGGTGTAATGGTGGGTCATATCAAAAATTCTTTCAGACAAAAGTTTTAGGTAATTATTGGAGGAATATTGTCCATTTTGTACGGTTTTGATATTGTGCCTATTAACAGAGATATGATTAATGTTTCCCGAAAAACCCACTTTTTCCCACCCCTTTGGTCAATGGTTGGTGCTATCAAAAACCTTTTCAAACATAAATTTTAGGGCCTTGTCCGACACATAGTATGAACTTTGAATGGATTCAATATTTCATATATTAAGAGAGTTATAGCGATAGCCTCCCATTTTCACCCCCTTTGACCGATTTTGCCCATTAACGAACTCGACCGAGATTTTAAGGGTATACATATTATGTGATTGGTGCAAAATTACGACAGTTATCGTGTCCACAAGAAACTGATATACATATATATATACATATATATATATACATACATACATAAATTATATATAAACTTTTGAACTGACGGTGGTTTTGGGGTCTGGGGGATGTGAAACGCGAAGATATGTCGAAATTTTCCGGAAGTCGAAACATGGGACCCATTGCAATAGTTAGCTTTCTAATGAAATCTACCTAAAAGGCCAAAGTTGCAAAAAGTGGCAAGCAGTTTTTACACCGACAACACAATAGGGTATAGGCTCTAATCTAATGAAACGAATTTCAACAATGGTTGACAATTGCGAATATCCGGGTCTAAAAACCCATAGAAGGATAAAATATATTTTAAAAGTCACTATTTTCAAACGTTTATCACATAAACACAGCAATTTGTATACGATTTTGCAAATTTAATAAAGAAAGAGCAGACCTTGGTCTGTCATATCCAGTGGTAAACGATGAAGATAGCTCAACAAACACGCCTTTACAAACACAAGATTAAAACACAAATAATCAGCTCCACTTCCAGCTGAGGATGCGATAAGAAACATCCTACTTCAGCGGTCTATCACTCTCCAGGGGGTGTGCAAATATGACATATAGGCACAGTTTTGAGGTCATCGGCATTACTGACACTAAAAACGCCATGAATCATGAAAATACATAACATTTATTTTTTACATTTTGAGCGCCCCGACAGTGCAAAAGGACCACTGTGCGACGTGCAAATAGGCCCACCAGTGCCCTCTGTCGTGGGACCGGACAGGTCAGTGTTCCGCACAGCTCTGTCGGCGTGGGGCCGTCATACTAAGTGGAAACGTGTAAGCAAGTGCAACGATGCCTCACCGACATCACAGGGTGGACTATCAGCATGTGAGTGCGGTTGAACGGGGTAGAATGCTTGGGCTCCGGGAGGCGGGTCTGTCGTTCCGGGACATTGCGGCTCGTACAGGGCACATTGCGTCAACAGTAAGGCGTATGTGGATCCAGTGGAGAGAGAGAAGGGCCGTACACAGCGACGACCGCCATCTTCTCCGCATGGCCGTATCGGACAGAACAGCGTCGTCCTCGGTGTTGGCTCGACGTTGGAGCACTGCAAAGGGGTTGGACATGTCTGCGTCGACGGTGCGACGCCGTCTTTTGAGGGCTGGATTGGTAGCACGCATGCCACTGAGTCGGCTTCCATTGACTGGGAACCACCGACGCCTCCGACTACAATGGGCACGTGCACGCCGACACTGGCAGGCTGAGTGGCGAAATGTAGTGTTTTCGGACTAGTCCCGCTTCAACCTGTCCTACAGTGATGACCGCATACGCGTTCGACGCCACCGTGGAGAACACAATCAGGCAGACTATTGTTGAGCGGCATAGCAGACAAATGCCAGGTGTAATGGTTTGGAGCGCAATTGCCTATAACAGGCGATCGCGCCTCGTACGTCTTGCGGGCAATCTGAACAGTGACCGCTACATCAGGCAAGTTTTACAGCCCGCGGCACTGCCCCTCTTGCAGGCCTTTCCACAGGCCATATTTCAGCAGGACAATGCCCACCCGATGTGGCGAGGAATGTGCAAACCTTCTTCGCAGAACGACAGATACCTCTGCTTCCCTGGCTTGCCCGTTCACCTCATGGTGTAACTACAATGGTGAGGCGGATCGCTCCCTCTCTCTCGTGCGGATGACGTCACAACGGGAGCTGCCGTGACTTGTGGCTAAAGGCGGGAGTCAAGCGCGTGAATCCACAGTCGATTGAAATAATTATGTTAATGTTGACAGGTGTGTACGTTGCTAGTGAAAGTATTGAATTTCAATCTCTGTCAACGGCATAATAAGGAATGTGTCTTCAAGCATCCAAGCGACGGTTCCTTAAAGGTGTTTGTGTTTGCAAACATTCCTCATTTATTGAAACTTGTGAGAAATCATTTGTTAGATTTGTCCGTAATTAGACCAGGGATGTGTACTGCTCAATGGGAAAAAGGTGAGCAAGGAATGTTTTGGAACTACTAATTTCTATGTCTTCTTCTGAACTCACTATTGCGCACAAAATTAGCCGATATCATGTAAACTTAAAGGGATCAGAGAGACAAAAATTTCGGCCTGCAGCTCAAGTAGACTACTTTCAAACCAGGTATCAAAGGCTCTTGAATGGTGTGGAGGGAAAGGTTTGATTAAAAACATTGACTGAGAAGAAGCTGCTAGATGTATAAAATTAATAAATGACTGGTTTGGCTTACTTAATGTTAAAAACAAATTTGGGAGTCATTCTGAAAGCCCCCAGGGGATCAGAACTTGTGGGACGTGGGTTGGTGACCACGGGACCCCATCTGTCCGGCATTGCTTCCACTTACTTGTGCCGGGCTCCTCTCCATCTTCTTTCCTGTCGACCTCTCTTGGTCAACTCTTGTTCTCTTCCAACCCCGACGGTTTTCCGAGGCCTAGGGAGTATCTTCCTTTTCCGCCTTAATTGGCCCTTGTCTCATCTTTCCTGATACCCTCCTTCTGCGAGGGATCAGCCTTATTTTTCTTTTCATGTTATCTCCTGCCTCCTGCTCAAGGCCCTCAAGGAGGCAGGGTGTATGTAGCCCCACCACTTCTGGTGCACCCTGGATTGTGCTACACCCTCAGGGGCTTACGGCTGGTGAGTTCGGGAGTTGGCGATCCCGAGGGATTCCTGAGCTGGGTCCATTTTGTCCCCTTTTACCACTGACTTGGGATGGGCCCTCTCCTCTTTCCTATCCGCCTTTCATGGCTCTCCTCCCTTCCAAGTCCGTCAATCCTCACTATTCGAGGGTTGAGGGCATTTATTTCCTTTCTGTCCTTTATTTGCCTTATCCTTTATTTGTTTACCATTTCTTCGTTCAGTATGTAAGTCTAGTTTGTATTACTTATAGTTTTCATTCTCATCTCATCTTTCACTATCACCAAAAATATTAGGGGCCGATAACCTAGATGTTAAGACCCCTAAAAACAAAATATTATCATCATCATAATTATTCTGAATGAAATGCATTTGGTACTGATTTAGACAAGCAAATCAGTGTGCTAAATAATGTCAATGAGTTGATAACGTCCATGAGAGTTGACCGACATAAAGCCTTACTCCCATTTCGAAAATGAATTCTACTCAGCAACACGTATTTAGTTAACCTTTTTAGATGCTTGAAGCCCATGTACCAAATCGAGTACATAATAACTTATCGTCTAAATCAAGATATTTTGGAGAACCTTCTCACATATACACACATCAAAAAAAGTTTTGCATCACCTCGGTTCCCAGATCTCCGGCATATAGACGTTGACTGTGTATATTGTATCCAAGATACAGTCCCTTTGACTGTTCATAGATGTCACTAAAACTGCTCAAAGATGTAAACAACCATGCATGAGCAGGGCCTATTAGACGGAGGGGGTACGACAGCCGATCAGTTCCAGTCATTCCACCAGGACGAAGGTACGCTGCTCATGTTGTCAGTAGTTCTACCATGCCTAGAAGGTCAATACCGCAGTTCGATCGCGTCCGCATTGTTACTTTGTGTCAAGAAGGGCTCTCAACAAGGGAAGTTTCCAGGCGTCTCAGAGTGAACCAAAGCGATGTTGTTCGGACATGGAGGAGGTACAGAGATACAGGAACTGTCGATGACAGGCCTCGCTCAGGCCGCCCAAGGGCTACTACTGTAGTGGATGACCGCTACTTACGGATTGCCGCTCGGAGGAACCCTGACAGCAATGCCACCATGTTGAATAATGCGTTTCGTTCAGCCACAGGACGTCGTGTTTCAACTCAAACTGTGCGCAATAGGCTGCATGATGCGCAACTTCACTCCCGACGTCCATGGCGAGGTCCAGCTTTGCAACCCCGACACCATGCAGCGCGGTACAGATGGGCCCAACAACATGCTGAATGGACCCCACGGAATTGGCATCACGTTCTCTTCACCGATGAGTGTCGCATATGCCTTCAACCAGACAATCGTCGGAGACGTGTTTGGAGGCACCCTGGTCAGGCTGAACGTCTTAGACACACTGTCCAGCGAGTGCAGCAAGGTGGTGGTTCCCTGATGTTTTGGGGTGGCATTATGTGGGGCCGACGTACGCCACTGGTGGTCATGGAAGGCTCCGAAACGGCTTTACGATACCTGAATGACATCCTCCGACCCATAGTGCAACCATATCGGCAGAATATTGGAGAGGCATTTGTCTTCATGGACGACAATTCTCGACCTCATCGTGCACATCTTGTGAATGCGTTCCTTCAAGATAACGACATCGCTCGACTACAGTGGCCAGCATGTTCGCCAGACATGAACCCTATCGAACATGCCTGGGATATGTTGAAAAGGGCTGTTTATGGACGTCTTGACCCACCAACCACTCTGAGAGATTTACGCCGAATTGTCGTTGAGGAGTGGGACAATTTGGACCAACAGTGTCTTGATGAACTTGTGGATAGTATGCCACGACGAATACAGGCATGCATCAATGCAAGAGGACGTGCTACTGGGTATTAGAGGTAGTGGTGTGTACTGCAATCTGGACCACAAATGCTGAAAGTCTAGCTGTATGATGGTACAACATGCAATGTGTGGGTCTCATGAGCAATAAAACGAGCTGAAATGTTGTTTGTGTTGATCTCTATTCCCTTTGTATTTAAAGGTTCCGGAACTCTTGGAACCGAGGTGATGCAAAACTTTTTTTGATGTGTGTATTAGAGGAATGGGAGGCTCCAATGATCACGAATATCCTCTGGATATTAAATAAACTGTAGATTGAGATGGTACATTTTGGGCAAGCCCTCTGCTTCAGTTTTTACTTTAAATTTAAACACAGAGGAGGATATTGACGAATAGTGTATGATTAAACCAATGGAAACAGAAACAGATACCTGTTTCTCGCAGGCTGCGTTAGTGAATGTTGCCAAACCTATTCCTGATATCGTGGATGCTCCTGACTAAGAAAAACTAGTTTCCAGTTTATTTATTGAATCAAATTACGAAACTGTGGAAATGAATATGAGTATGTTTAAAATGACCGATCATCAGAATGTTGGATGAATTTGATGTCTCAGATTTTAAAGATGAAATGAACCATGAAGGTTTAAAATACAGTACAGGATATGTAGCACATAGATTCAGGGATAAGTACAAAAATTTGCGAACATTATCTCAAGAACATTGGTTGGTTCCTCAATTTAGGGGCTGCGACAACGCGGTCATGTAGTTCCGTGTTCTTTGTACGGTATCTCAAGAACATTAACCCAGTAATGAAGGCCCAGATTGGCTCCAGTTTATTTCAAGGGGAAATCGTTTGTATCCCTCTAATGAACATATGGAAGTTGAAACAACAATGGACGCTGCGTTTCATAAATTTCCTGACATTTCGCAATGTTTATATTCAATGAATTAACCAGCAGGACCTTGTAAAAATTGCCTCATATTAATATTGCATATGAGGTTATTCACTGTTTAGCTCGAACCCGAATATATATTAGGTTGCTTGCCTTGAACAGAAAAATAAGTTTCGGCAATTCACAGAGAAAATTGAATCGCAAAATGTGTAAATTCATCAATGTAAGAAAATAGTTGATTTCGTTATTGGACTATTAATATTATTTAGAGGTACGGCGCATTCATAATTACCAACATTATTATCAGAGTTTACAATACAAAGTATGTTGAGTGCTATAATACATTTTATTTATTAATTATGCCTTCAATTTAAGACCAGAGCCGTGTCAAATACATGTACTTCGTGCTGTGTCACAGAACGCAATGCCCCCGTTGTGACGTCATCCGCACAAGAGAGAGGGAGCGATCCGCCTCACCATTGTAGTTCCACCATGGTTCACCTGACATGTCGCCCATCGAATATGTCTGGGATATGGTCGGTCGGCAACTTATTCGTTCAGGTACACCTGCCGCCACTGTTGATGCTTTGTAGACGCGCCTACAAACCGCGTTGGACGGTATTCCCCAGCAGCGTATTCAAGCGTTGTATGATTCCATGCCACGACGTCTATCGGCTCTGAGTGCAACACGTGGAGGCGCGACGCCGTACTGAAGATCGACCGTCAACGTGCATGTACCGGACTGTCCTTCTAATCAGTAATCATGTCCCTAATCTGTGGTATTAAGTGCAATGTGATCACATCTCTTGTTCTTGGTGGTTCACTTTCTACAAACAGTAGTGTATATTGAGAACCGTCTAAATATTTCGGATGGTCGCCATGTTTGATTTTTATATATGTAGGTCATATAGTTATGTACTATTAGATGACGACTATTATTCAAACGTTCACTTCGATCGCATGATTAATACACAAGAAATAAAAAGTAATTTTAAAATTTCACATAGCCGCCATCTTGAGGTTATGTAAGCAATTTAACTAAATTAGATGTCAGTGCATTACAATGTGTATAAACATTTACTATACCATATTTCACTGCGCTCAGACGGTTAAATCGCGAGAAAAGTCTATTAAAATGTTTCTACTTTGCTTGGCCACCATGTTCGTTTTGTACTTAACAGGCTTTTGAAAGTTACATATATGAACTTGTCGCAGTACCCTTTATCACAGTATAAAATTTCAGGGTGATATCAGTAATAGTTTCGGCGATATAGAACGCCGATGAAATATATCGCACAGCCGCCATCTTGAGGTTACGTAAACAATATAACTAAATTAGATGCCAGTGCATTACAATGTGCAGGCCTATAAACATTTCCTGTATCAAATTTAATCACGATCAAGGTCTATTTAAAAGTTTCAACTTTGCATGGCTGCTCTATTCGTTTTGTAGTTAACAGGTTTTTGAAAGTCACATAGGTGAACTTCTAGCAGTGCCCTTTATCATCGCACAAAATTTCAGGCTGATATCAGTAATAATTTCGGAGGTATAGAATGCCGGTGAAATATTTCGCACAGCCACCATGTTGGATTGGTGAGACGTAATAAAATTTGAAGGGCACGGTCGAGGTCGACCAAAATAGTACCATGGCCTTACAGAATTTCATTGAAATCGCTCCAGCCGTTTAGAAGTTATTAGAGGGGGAGACACACACACACAGACAAAAGGTGATCTCATAAGCCATTTTGTTCATAAATGAAAATAGGCTAAAAATAGTTGCGTGATTGTAAAATAAATTTTAAAACACAGAAAACATTGATATTTGGACCTCCAGAAGTGTAGAAGATGATGCGTCTGCAACATCTCGGTTGTCGTTGATTCATTTGGGGGCTTGCGGCATCAAGGCCATTTAGCCCCGAGAACTTCGGTATGTATGATTTGTATGGCATGTGTGTTATAGGGATAGTTGTAGTAGTGTGTGTATTTATAACAGACTATAATAATTTTAATAATAATATCGTATGGCCTCGGGTGCCGAGTGCAAGCTTTGTTATTGGACACCCAGAGGGTAGCTCGCATGTCGAATTTCGTTGCTCCTTAAAGAACTATGAAAGTCAAGGAGGTTAGATATATAAGCTCCTTGAACACTATAGCGCTTCTAGTAGAGAAATGAGGAACTTTGTGTTGGCGAAAAACTCCCGAAATTAATTTTGGCATTATGAACACGGCCTACTGAATTCAAAATGGGTTCTTTAGACATGCCAATATCGTATGACATGCGTGTCGTAAATTTTTCCCGCCTTTCAAAAATCACTTACCACGGCCAGGAGCGAACCGGTAAGCTTGGGGTTAGTAGACCGACACGTTAACCACTCACCAACTGTAGACTAGAATTGGTAAGGATCCAGTCGTTAGGAACCATATAGGCATTTGCCTGATATAGAAGTGGGAAATTATGGAAAACCATTTCTAAGATGACTGAGGTGTGAATCGAAATCACCTCTTCTCCGTTCTGCCTCACGAGGCCAAGTGTACCGGTTCCAGCCCTCAGACCAAAAATAATTTCTTGGCCGAGTCGGGAATCGAACCTGGACCGAGGAGTGACAGCCAAGAATGCTAGCCACCACACCACGAGGTGGTCTTTGCAACATATCCAAAACTTCCAGAATCGATCTAACTTTAGCAGAAACCGTAACCACCTCCATAGGGGAAGTTCGGAAACATGCTGATCCATGTTTCCAATAGTTTTATGGAACATGAACAGCCGAAGCCAAAATTTATTTATCACCTAACACAGGGAAAGTTTTCGATTAAAATATTAGCCAGCCTGAGGAAGAAAATAAGTTATGGTGGTGTTGGTGGTTAATGACGAGAACATAGAGATTATCTGGCAGCAAATTTCAGTAACTGTAATCTTCACGAACTAGGAAATATTATCTTTAACTTGGGGCAGATGACATCGTTGTTCCGCCCCTTAAAGCCTCAATAACTAACTATCTGTAACTTCGTCAACAAAGCCAACAAGTAGCATACAAACTGTTCTGTCCCAGAAATATTAGCAGTTTCGTCTGCCAGTACACTGAAATTTGGCACACAAAAAAACAGTCCTAAATTAACAATGTCTATGTTTAGCAACAACAAAACAAATTCCAAACCACACTCGAGAAAGTTGACCAAAAACATTAGCTGATTAAAGTTGAAGTTTAAAATTAAATCCTTAAATGACTGATTCAATCTTAAGTTAAACAAAACACAAGACTAAATTACCAGGAAAATACTCGACATTATAAACTGAAAGACAACATTTAAAAAAATCGCTATCACAACATGAGCATTAATTGACTACAATTAAATCCAGCCACGAAGCCTAACAAAATTCTACGGAATCTTTTAATGATTAAACGTCAAAAGTTAATTAGGTTGAAAGCAACGAATAAGTAACATATTATTAACGATTAACTTGAATAGCAATTTGAATTCCAAGTATGTTCAAAACAAAACCTAAGCATGATGCATCTGATGGGGAATTATTCACATTTGAAACTTGGTATCATAGGCTACCGTACTTAAATAAACGTTTCAATTGTTATACTGTATTTAGGAACAATTTGGTGAAGATAGTGACAGTAATATTACGACTCTCCAAGAGAATAACCAATCATAAACCAACACCATGGGTGGTGGGCATCAACGTTACGGATATCATCAGCATTCTCTATTTCATCGAGTTCATTTCGAATAGAGAACATAGATTATTGAAATAATTATCAACAATACCAATTTTAAAAGACAACCCTCATAATACAGTGTATCCATTACTATTCTTTTTTCCAGTTTCGGGGAACACACCTGCGCTCAGCAATGGTCGCAACTTGAACCCCTACTAAAATTACAACAGCTGTTCTAGTGAAAGCTCACAAGACATTCCTAGAATATCGCTATTTGAACTCTAGTACTCCTCAGGACGAGTCTGTTTACCGTTGATCTCTCTCCCGATATGATCAGTTTACAACACAGCAGCAGAGCGCCACAGGTGTACATGAAACACCGACACGGCACTTGAGCACGTCACCTTCTCCCACGGCGCGTGTCCAATGTTTTTACTATCGTGCCCGTCTTGCTTTATTGATTATTCTGTTCAGGTCAACCAGAGTGAGTCACATGTTCTCGTGATTACAAGCTCACGTTATTCATATCAAGGCCACACGCGAATTAACTTATGTCGCGAGAAGCCGTAGTCAGATATCTGACACATTCATTCGCCACACAGCTACGATTTAACTGGAACACGAACGTACTTACATTTGTAGGTAGACTGTTTCTATTTACTCAAGACATTCGTGGGTAAGCGACACCGTAGACTCGAAGGTGTTATGATATTAAATAAAAAATAGTCTTCCTATTAGTGCATTTTGAATTTTCGGTTAATATTTCGTGTTAATCAATAATCAAGAAAAGAGGCAGGTTTTCTTTCTGGTTCTTACGGCATTACACCGTACCACTGGAGAGAATCAGGCGCGCACCTGGGAGGATTTAGAAGATATATTCCAAACCCAAAAAGTCTGTTTTGGCACATCCTCCCTATGTGCAGCCCTGGAGCCAGCAACTACAAAAAGCAGTCTATACTTACATTCAACATGCCCCACCCCCATCCCGAAATTACTTTCTAGATTCGCCACTGGAGATAATTGAGTGATTGCTAATTCATATACAGGTATGTAACCCCGTGCACTTGGGCGTGTGTAGGATTTGCCTGATTGTGATATTGTTGAGTGTTAGTGTGTGTACTGTATTTGCTAATCGAGACTATGATTGGGGAGGCGGCGACCGTGGTCTTGAAGTTTCTTTGAGTAGAAGTGGGAAACTACGGAAAACCTTCTCAGGTGGCCGAGGTAAGAATTTTACCTCGGAGAAAATTAAATTTCTTGGCAGAGCCAGCCGGGAATCGAACCCGGACCTCCGCGGTGACAGCCAAGAATGCTGGTCCATACGCTACTAAAGGTGGACGGAGATAATCGAGTTCAAAATTTGTATTTACGTCGAAGACATTAAGGAACAGAAAATTGCTTAAACTATGGCATGAGGGTAATAAATAGAAGCTGTAGACCCGTTACACACTACACTTCGAAATGCATGACGGGAAATGTGTGCAGAAGAAATGTGAAATTCAATTACTGTACTTCGATTAGTGATTACAATGGACGTGATCACACCATATAGGAAGGTGATCGAAGCAACACAACTCTCACTAACGTGCAAGTCAATGGAGCCAGGCTATCTCTGGACTCTGTGAGTGGGATCTAACCCCACCGTCGACTATCCTAGAAATGGTTTAATCTGGTTTCCCATGTTTAACTCCAAGTAAATGACAGGGCGGTGCCTTAACCTAATAGGTCATGGGCGCCCCTCCAACTTCTTACCCACTTTCAATCTTCTTACAGTTCATCTCATATTAACCCATCCCACAACATTGGCGTCAGGATGGGCATCCGGCTGTTAAACTCATCCCTCAAATACAAATTCATCGCACCGTATCCCCGACTTCGTAGAAACAGGAATAATAGGAAGTAGTCTTTACATACATTATATGCAAATACTACGTGGGTTGTTTCCTTGTATTCGTATTGATGACAATCATTTCAATTACTTAAGCAACTTCTCCTTAATTCGCTCTGTATAGGAAAAGAGTATTCCCTACTTTGACTAGCGGCGTAACCACAGGGTAAACACAGCCAGTGAATGCACCCCATATTCTCTCAGTCGTGTATGCCCTATTATAGTGTGCGGAGTGTAGCCTCGTGGTGAACGTGGCGACATAATGGCACAACGACGCCATTTGGACTCCGATTTGCAGGGTAGAAGACTCGGCCGCATGGAAGCAGGCCAGGCACAGACCGAATTCGCCGTATCCTTGAATGTGCCACAAAGTGTGATTTACAGGTTTTGGAGACGATTTCGAGACACAGGAGATGGTAAGATCGAACCCACAGCAGGACCTATATCTGGCCTTAACCGCCCGACGAAAGCGGAGTGCAGCTGCAAGACAATTCCCAGCAAACTGTGTACCGGAGGCTCAGGACAGCAGGGCTGTGTGCATCCCGTTCACTCCAGCACAGAGACGAGCGCGTTTTCTGTGGAGCCGTATACGTCGAAACTGGACCATGAATGAACGGAGGCATGTGCTCTTCACAGATGATTCCCGCTCCAGTTTGCAGAACGGTTCCCGCCGCACATTAATCTGGAGAGAACCGGGTAGCCGATACAACCACAGGAAAATCGTGGAACGGGACCAGTATGGTGGTGGTGGCGTCATGGTGTTGGGCGGCATCATGTTGAATGGCCGTACGGACTTGCACATTTTCATGGGTGGTCCGAGGAACGCTCGGAGGTACAGGGATGAGGTACTGAGACCACATGATCGACTCTTCAGAGGTGCGGTTGGTCAAGACTTCCTCTTAATGACGATAATAACCGACCGCTCCGCGCTGCTCTGGTGGATGAATTTCGACTGGGAAAGACATTCAACGCATGGACTGGCCAGCGAGGTCTACGGATCTGAATTCTATATAACATGCCTGGGATGCATTGGAGAGGCAAATTGCATCCCGTCAGCCTCCACCAAGGACCCTACAAGACCTTCGCATTGCCCTTTCGGAGGAATGGGATCGACTGCCACAAGAGCTCTTGGACGATCTGACAGACAGCATGCCACCTCGCTGCGAAGCATCTGTGGCCGTTAGGGGTAACCATACACCCTATTAACAGCATATTTTGTTGTGGAAGACATTGAAGTTTGGTTAGTTGTTGTCAAAGGTGTACCTTAGCTATCAGAACCTTTCGGACACTGTCTTTTTTGGACAAGTTGTGTGACATTATGGTGTGTGATTCAGCTTCCGTTTGTTCAGTAATCTGTCTGGCATTCCTATCAGTCGGTATGGCCTCGTTTAGTGATTATGCTTAACTTTTGGACACTAGTATAAATTGCGGTTATAAATCCAGCTATTTTCTTTTTAATTGCGATAGTATTTTTTAAGAACATATGAAAAACAGCCTACCTATTTAGAGCACACTTGGGATAGTTAACAAAAAGTACCAACTGATTTCAGTAATTTTAGATATTTTTCTTTTAAATACAGTCAGTCTGAGAGACTAGACTTTATATCATTTCAAATGACGCATGCTACAAACGCTACACAAGTTAGAAAGGCTCAGGAGGGCTTCTCGCTTCGCTCGAAGCCCTAGGACGTCACGCGCTCGCCGTCTCCGTATCGCATAACGCCAGGAATAAACTCAGACTCAACAGACTCCATTACCCTTTAACTTAGGCTTCCCGCGCGGGGGCTGCTTGACGTCACGCACTCGCCGTCTCCGTTCGCATAACGCCAGACCCCAGGAGTAAACTCAGACTCGGTGCATATGCACTGAACAACATGATGACGTCATATACGCCGTAACCGTGACGCATAACGGTAGACCTAAGCATAACGATGAAGTCGACAAGATCATTTGAAATTATAAAACTACAAAATTTTCATTAGAAGACACTTATGATGGTCGCTGTAAGCGCCGGGATTCGCGCCTCCAATTTCACTGCAGCTCCCCATCGCAGTCTTGGTGATCGAATTAGCGTGCACGGCTACTCCGCCAGATCAGTCATGAATGTCAGTTACTACACAACGAGGTGGCCCTTTGTGACATGAGTTCCAATCCTGGACAACGGAGGGTGGTTCTCGGGGAAAGCGTAGCGCATGGAAATTTCTAGTTACAAGGCCTAAAAGTTTTCAATGGAATACCTTCGATCCGCTGCAAACAAGACGGAATTCCATTCACCAAAATATGCGACTCAAGTATGTTTGCGAGGTTCTGGCCTCGGTCAATAACAAAGGTGTTGATTTAAGAGACTGGGCGAGAATGTAAACACTCAGGGAGCAAGCAACCATGTGGGCAGGGCACCTGGCAGACTTCACTGGTACGAATACACTTCCTATCTCATCAGCATCTGTCGCGCACAGTTGCCAAATAGAGTTACCTATCACAAGGAAAAGATAAATAGTGGGCTACTATTAATAGAAACACGTTGCATGCTTAATTGGTATGCATCGGTTTAACCGTTTAACGTATATTTTCGGCATCAAAAAGAGTTTTTAGTTGTGTGTGAAATATTCTTCGTTGTTATTAGGAAACCTGACATTTCACGACACTTTTACGCGCGAAAACTTTCGAAACCTCTTATTTCTGTTATTGACTTCTAAATTTGGCGACTATCTCAAATATAAGTCCAGAAATAACGCGAAATAATTTAATGTCGCCATCTTGCGAAATGATACCGTTTCGAAACATCACAAAAAAGCTTCGAAATACTTTTATTTTAAAAATCTATCCGTCTCGTAAATTTGCGAAATTCCGTTATATGTCGATTTTTCCTTCGAACGTTGGTTCCATCGGACATAATCTAACCGGTTATCTCAAAAACTTGTATAATTCGAATTCGAAAGAAAATATGCCCTCTTTCGTGCAAACCTCTCAGAATAATTCGTAAAATTCGATACCTACTTCAAACGTTCATCCTCCAAAATCACATCCTCAAGACGGCTGGCTGACCACACATGACTTGCTTGCGGGAATTTTGCCAAACGGACAGAGATCGACAAGAGTTGTGTAAAATCATAGAGCCCGTGCCGGATCGCAAACTTGTGATCACGAGGACGGCCGGGTGAGGCGCGGATAGGGTTGCCAGACGTTCCGTTTTACCAGGAAAAGTTCCATTTTTTCTTGTTTTGTTCCCCGTTCCCTTCTAATATTGAACGGAACGCCAAATATTCCGTTTTTTGGTTAATATATTCAATTTCGCACCAATTTTCAAATGTCCCGCTTTAGCAATCCATGCTTGACGTGATTGGCGATTGTTGTTAGTGACGTCAAATAGCATCGGCACCGGCACGCCGGCCACGTTGCTTCACTTTACTGAGTGGTATGGAAGGACTACAGGTGCTAGTTTGAAAGAGATAATTATTTCTATGTCTGTCAGATAGATGGCAGATTTATTACGCACAGCAACATTAGGGAGTATCTCAGTCCTAGTGAAGTTCATACTCAGCATTTTCCCCTCCAGTGATTTTACGGAGAGAGTTTATCAAATGGAGAGATGATAGAAACAGAAGCTCCATTAATTTGATAGAACAAGAATTGTTCACATATTTCAATTACGACGAAAATTGTAGTGAATTTTATCGGAAGGTACTTACAGATTATTATTTTTTTTAAATCTTGCAAACTGTAGCTCAAATGAAAAGTATTTGTAAGTTGCTGGTGTCATAGGCCTATATGATATGTCAGCAATATCTAGTTTTAATATTGCGTATTTGATTGCGTAATGTCTATTTTATACACATGTGCATTATTTACTACAACATTTAACAACCTCGATAAAGAAAAATGTTTTGGGACGTGTGTTCCATTTTTCAATTCTTGAAATCAGGCAACCCTAGGCGCGGATTGCATATTATCGCGTTCTCAGTGCCAACCACGATGGCGGTGGCGGTCAAATACTTCCTGCAGAATTAAATAGAAGCGTTCAGACAGGCAGCGATCACGCGAGCAGCGTTCAGTACAGTGCAGCGTTCTACTACTCGGTGGCGATCAGATAGATACAGTTTGTCGAGTTTGACCGCTGCCCGCGTCACTAGGCCTATATGTTGGCACTTCTTCATGTTGTCGCAGTTGCCGATATAAAGTGTGAAATTCTCCTTCTTGCTCACGAAGCAGATTCAAGTCGTAAATCCACGTTCTCTTACGTTCTTTTTTTTGTATATATTTTAATTAATGCATATTATTTGTGATTTCTATTATTCGTAAATCCTTCTCACATTTCTCTAATTGTACACAATGAAAGGAAAAATTACATTGCCTGCTGCTGCTCCTCATCATCATCAACTACCGCTGCCAGCAGTAACGCTCCTTCTTCCAGTTGAGATAACCTACAGTGAGTCCAGAAAGTATGCGTCTACGTGCTGTTTTGCGAATGAGACCGGTCTATAGACAGTGAAAAGCCGAAAATAAACAAAAAACAAAAGTAGTTGGATGGCGCATGGGTCAGTACATCATTATTATACAAAACCAAAACCTAAAATATATTCTAAGCGATAACAAGGACAGCAAAACGCGAAAGCTCCGTTATTACCTAGTTCATAAAGTATTCGTCAACGCTTGGAATGATTGTTTAAAATGCGAGATCGGGGGTACGTCACTCGTGATTCACGCATTCGCTGGTGTCAGCCTTCCGCAACTCACTCAAAACATGTTGTGAATGGCTCAGGAGATGTGCAAGTTGTACAACGGGTCGGGAAGTTAAAGAGAGAAGCGCAACGGGGAGGAAACTCATCCTGGGCTTGGATAATCAGTGCAAATTGTCCTATGCGATTGCAAAGCTAGTGGGCAGACCTCGATCAACGTTTCAGTCGGTGATGGATCGCTTCTGCACAACAAAACATTCAAAAACAAGCCGCAGAGTGGTCGTCCTCGGGCACTGACCGATCGAGACGAGAGATTTATTACGCGAGAAATCAAAAAAATCCAAAACTTGGTGCACCGAACTTGGCTGGTGAGCTGGAGAGGAGAGGCACATACCACAGTAAGGAATACCTGCCAACAAGATGGGTATAATGGCCGGGTAGCTCGTAAGAAATGTTTGGTGAATGCAACGAATCGCAAGAAACGGCTTGCTTTCGCCAAAGAGCATGTATTAAAGGACGAGAACTTCTAGAATAAGTAATATTTTCGGACGAAAGCAAATACAACATATTAGGGTCAGATGGCAGGCGAATGGTTTGGCGGAAGATAAATACGGAGATGCAGCCGCACAACCTTGTGCCCACAGTGAAACACGGTGGGGGGTTCCATCGTAGTGTGGGGGTGCATGAGTGCAGCAGGTGTAAGAACAATGGATCACAAGATGCACATACATAGCAAAATTTGAACTCTAGTGCCGAAAAATTAGGTCTGCAAGGCACGTACATCTTCCAACAGGACAACGATCCGAAGCACACAGCTCTAAATACTAAGCTGTGGCTATCATACAACACCCCAAAACAACTCAATACCCCCCTCAATCCAATAGAATACCTGCGGAAAGTGCTGGAAGATAAAATCACGAAACGGCCAACTTCTAACAAGATCGACTTAAAACAAACTGTGCAAGACGGATGGAACAAAATTCCATCCTCTACCACGGCTAACTAGGTCCGTTCCATGCCGCGATGATTGCAAGCAGTCATTGCTGCAAAGGGAAACCCTACCAAGTATTAATTACAGTATGGACGAATACTTTATGAACTAGGTAATAACGGAGCTTTCAAGTTTTGCTATCCTTGTTATCGCTTAGAATATATTTTCGGTTTTGGTTTTGTATAATAATGATGTACTGATCCATGCGCCATCCAACTACATTTGGTTTTTGGTTTATTTTGGGATTTTCACTGTCTATAGACCGGTTTCATTCGCAAAACAGCACGTAGACGCATACTTTTTGGATTCACTGTATGCATCCTTGACATGCACGATTTTCCAAACCGATCGCTACCACCGCGCGCCTGGGTGTGGAAAGACCTGATCGCCACCGCCATCGCGCCTGTCAACGCCACCGCGATCGCTCCGGTGTGTGGGAGCCTTTATTTTACATTTCGTAGAGCAGTGCAAACACATCTTACACAGTCGAAAGCAAACTAGAACCTATCTCATGTTATTCCCGATGAACTGTCCACGTAGTTACGATAATATAAGAACGATGGTAGATCAATAAACCAAGGCCTAAACAGCGTCTTTATTTTTAAATATGAATGATACAGCTTATCAAAATAACCTGGCTCGACTTTCTTTAACCAGAGTTTAACTCATTTCTAGCCTGCAAGAAGTTGCAGGTTCGTTCTCAGTTCTCGATTAAGAAAAGTGATACTGCGATGCACAACAAGAGGTAGTGACAATAGTTATTCTGAGGGGGCAAAAATGTAGTAGGCTAGTACCCGTTTCAATTAAGAACTTGGGGCATACTTGATAACGTGTGCTATTGTGCTGTCTGAAGAAGAAGGGCGTGTACAGTAATTTAGATTGAGTCCTAGTGTTATAAAATATTTGTTAGAAATACTTTTTGTTGGCCCGTATAAGACAAATTTCATATATCTGCATATTACAATTTTATTGAGCAAGCTCTCAAGAATCAACTGGCAGCTGATTATTTGGAAACTAGTTCAAAACCACCTAAATAAAATTATGCAGAGGATTATGACAAATGTTTGTTTCGTTTTTCAATACCGTACTGTTACAATATAGGCCTTATAATTTACAATTATTTTGGACATTTCTGTAAACATTCGTGGTCGCCGCGAATTCACAAGATGCTCTCGGTACGGGAAAGTACGCTGCTAGTCCGGTATTTTGGGAACCGAAATTACAAACTTAAATTCGACATGAAACGCGTAAAGCAACGAGAATGCTCTCTCGATAGGGTGTTTCCTAATTCACCCCCATACTACACAATGGGAATTCTGGCTGAAAATGGAGATAGGCTATATTAAGCAACGAAATTCTTGCCCAAGATTGTACTAGCCCTGAGTGGCAGAATTGTGTGCAGTAGAATACCTAAATACTCATCATCTGGCATTAGAGAAATTTAGTTCGTTTTGTTCCGAATTCACATGTATTCAAAAGCTTCCTAGCCGTATCCATTGATAACTAGTTTACAACACTGCTTGCCAAAGGAAGGGTAACAGAGTATCTTCTCAGGATAATAAATCCAATTCAGAGACTAGAACATACTAGGTCTCACGTGTCGTAATTGAATAGGGATTAAAGAAAAGTTAAGTGACATGGAGAGGGAAAGGGATGAATCGAGAAATCCTTCCTTCAGCCATTTTGTAAAATATTACTAGGTCAAGTAATCTACCAGTGCTCGAAAGTTATCAAGCCTCGAAGGTATGACCGTTTACCCCATAAGGTGAAAGTCGCCGGTGTGACCTGAAGTAAAATCTTTCACACAGGCGATGCCAACCAATGCTCCAGAAAATCTCTTGTTTCAACCATTTACCATAAGAACATAGAAAATCTGATAAGATTTGAATTATTTTTAACGAGGCGCTTAACAGCATTAGTCGACAGTGCTCAGAAGTGGTTGAGGACATGGATGGCAATTACAGGGCTCTGTCCAAAATAGTTGTCCATCTACCCCATCGCATTTATAGATTTGCCATACAAACTTTTCTCAACAACTTCAATCTTCGAGGAGCCAAGTTGCATTTCTTCCTCAATAAGACATTGTAACGTGTTTTTCGAGGGGTTTTATGCAACTGGCATAAGTCAGTAGGAAGCCATTCTATATTTATTTACGCGGCAAATTGTTCAGCCAAGATAATTTTTCATGTTAATTTATTATTATTATTATTAATTTATTATAATTATTATTAAGGTATTTTCGGAGCATTTTATAAAAATTATTAGCATTCAGATAGGTTTTCTATGTCTTAGAAAACGCTATCAAGCAAATTATTACGAACGACGATATCATAGAAAATTATCTGATTACGGAATTTTACGGAGTTTTTGTCAGTTAGGGTATTTGAGAGAGATGACTCACTGGGATTTCAAGTACACGCTGAATCTTGTCGAGGAGCATGACGCAATCTTGGGTCGCAAGGTCTAGAAAAGGCGAATTGTGGAAACGGAAATCGACTTCTCCCTCCCGCGGAGTGTAATGAGGAAGGAGTGGGGATCTAGCGCGTAGGGTGCAGCCAATCAGTGGCGACGACGTAAGCTAGATGTCGGTACCATGGTGGGGGAGCCAACAGGTGCATATATCGTTCGACGCGCCGTGAAACAAGAACAATCTGTGTAGTTCTTGCCGAGTGTGGATATACGCGGGAATCGCTCCGATGTTCCGTGGAAGAGGACTATCTGTGAAATACTTGAGGTGTACGGTCGCAAGTGCGTGTCGCTCCGATGTTCAGTGGAGTTAGCGACGAACTTTTGTAAAACTTGGTTGTACGAGTGTTTGGGTCCGAGGTACGGACCATAGAATTATCTAATCTACCAGAATATCATCAAATTCCGACGGAGATGACGACGTCCAGGAGACTGTGGGAAGCTCACAACATCTTCAAGAACGAAGGAAATGCTTTGGCAATTTCCAGTGGTAAGCGCCAATGACGCAGAAATACGCAATCTCTCATTTTCTTTGTTCTACATTTCATATTTCAGTAACTTCATAGCTTGGAAAGAAGAGTAAAATCAATTTATCAGACTCCGTTTTCACGTAATTTTCTATCGGTAATATTCAAATCACAACGCTCCAATTTAAATTTTATACTTATTATTATTAATTTTGCTATTCTTGTTTTACATAATAAATTCATTTCTTTTACAATGCAATCTTTGCTTTCAGTAGGTAGCATTAGATATAGACCAATTCCTTCTCCTGATACAATTGTTTGTTGGGTTAATGATCAAATCATACCACGATCTGAGTGAATAGAGTCTTGAAGGTGTTCTGCCAGAGCTAGACGTTGTTAAATACAAATTTAGATTTCAACATTGCGTTGAGGTCTTGGCGCCCATTAAAACAACATAGCTTAGGCAAAGGTAAACAGTTACATTTCTCACCCAACAGTTAGGAGCTAGCAAAACGTCTCATTTGTACGCTCAACGTGGAGCAAAGTAAATAACGTTTCACTTGTCGCCGACAACTTGGGGCTGAAAACCTAATAACATTTGTGGAAGGAGAAGGGTATATATTTCTGTGCCTGTATTTTGGGGGTAATTTGTCTGTATCAGTGTATATCATTATGGGGGATGAGAAAGAAAGACAGATGAGGTTACGTAGTGGTCATCAACGGGAGAGTGATGATACGAGCAGTATGTCGAGTGATGGTAGTACCGGGGTAGCGGAGGTAAATCCCGATACTGAAACAGGGAGTGTAGGCGGCCAACCAGAATTAAAAACTTTACTTCTCGAGTTTATGTATCAGAACAAAGTTAGTAGTGATGCCTTAAATGCAAAGTTAGAACAGAATAACGCTAAATTAGAACAAAACAGTAGGGAAAATAAAGAAAGTACAGAAGCTTTAAATGCAAAGTTAGAACAGAATAACGCTAAACTAGAACAAAACAGTAGGGAAAATAAAGAAAGTACAGAAGCTTTAAATGCAAAGTTAGAACAGAATAACGCTAAACTAGAACAAAACAGTAGGGAAAATAAAGAAAGTACAGAAGCTTTAAATGCAAAGTTAGAACAGAATAACGCTAAACTAGAACAAAACAGTAGGGAAAATAAAGAAAGTACAGAAGCTTTAAATGCAAAATTAGAACAGAATAACGCTAAACTAGAACAAAACAGTAGGGAAAATAAAGAGAGTAATAGGGAATTGAGCGATAGTTTAAACGCCAGATTAGAACAAAACAGTAGGGAAATGAGTGACAAATTCGAACTGATTAGAGGTGAGATCCGGGGGGTGATGGAAGAAAAGGCTAAAGAGATTATTGCAGATGTAGACAGAAAATTAGGAAAAGTACAGGAGGAGTTGGAAATTAGAATCAGTACACAGGCTGAAAATTTAAAAGAACTAGTGCAACTGGAAACACAGCAGGTCAAAAAGCAATTGGGGGGAGAAATTGACAAAATTCAGGTAGCTACTAAAGAGGTTAAGGAACAGCTGGGGGGTAGAATTGAGAAAGTCCACTCACAAATAGTTGCAGAAGTAAATGATTTAAGAGAGAGTAATAAAGAGAGCATTAGCAAGATTGAGGAGAAACAAGCAAAGCTATATGATAAAGTAGAAGAATCAGAAGGAAACATTAAATTAACAGTAAACAGTATTGAGAGGAAGGCTGAGGAGAAAATCGCAGAATTAGAGTTAAAATTAAAAGCTAGGATCAGGCAAGAAAATAGTCAGAATAGGCCAGTTTTTGTGAATAGCACACACAGGGAGGTAGAACTGGGTAAGTTCAGCAATCGACAGGGGTGCCCAATGGAGTTCATGAACACTATAGAAAATAAATTCGGGGAGAGGTTGGAAAATGGTAGTATTGAGTGGTGCCAGGTAGTTGAAATTTTAGAACAAGTGTTTGTGGGGGAAACGAGGAATTGGTTTGCTGTCTACAGAGACAAGTTTACTGATATGAATGATTTTAAAATAAAATTCTGTGAAAAGTTCTGGAATGAGGTTATTCAGTCGCAGCATCGTGAGGGAGTAGTGTGTGGTAAATATAACCCTAAAGGAAGCTCCACCATGACCGAATACTTTTTAGGGCAGGTATTAGTGTGTAAATATCTGGATGGCTTGAAGGAGGAAAGTGATGTGGTAAGGTTGCTACTTAGGCACTTTCCCTATAGGATCAAGGAGGCTGCTTGTATCCAGAATGTAAAGACTATATCACAAGTAGAAAGTTTGTTAAGCACATTTGATGCACTAGGGAGAGGGGGTTATGAGGACAATTTCAATAGGAACCAGGGTAATAATAATAATAGACCTAATGAAGCCAGGCATCAGGAAGTTCAAGGGAACGGTGGCGAAGGGGCCAATGCTCAAAATAGAAATAATAATAATCAGCTAAATCAGAACAGAGGAAATGGCTATGGTAATCAGTATCAAGGGAGGAACAATGATTACAGGGGAAATCAAGGGAGAAACAATGATTTCAGGGGAAATCAAGGGAGAAATTATAATGACAATAATTACAACCAGAATAGGGGTCAAGGAAGAGGACAGCCTAGTGGTAGTAATATACAGCCAAACAATGACAACACAACTCAGAACAACCAGACCAGTGCAGTAGTAACTAGTACTACGGCCAGCTGTAGCGGTTCTTTAAACGCGAACCAGGCTGCGAAGTAAGGTCAGAATCTCAGTCTGTAGCATGCCCTGTCCATACAATTATACAGGAACCCTATGACCTAAATGTAAGAAATGAATTATTACATGAACTAAATGATGAAGGTATTATTCAGGAAGTGGTTAGTAAGAGCCCCATAGTTAAATTTAACGTGTCCGAGGCGTACACAGATGTTTTAATTGATAGTGGTTGTATGAAGAGTTGCATAAGTAGTGCATTTTATGATAAAATGAAAGGAACTGGAGTAAATTTTGAGGAGATGCCAATTAAAAGCACTTTTGTTTATCACAGCTGTTGGGAAGAGGTCTAAAGTAATTTCTAAGCAAGTTTTAGTAGACATTAAAATTAATAATCATGTAGAGAAGCAGATTTGCCTTGTAATTCCAAATTTAGTATTCAGTGTTATCTTGGGTTCAGAGTGGCTAAGTAGAGTGTCTGGTAACTTATGTTATGATGTAGGGAGTTTGAAATTTAAATGGGGAGATTCTGAAGTAGAAGTAGCGTTCAATGACCATATTCAGAGGAGTAGTATTGTAGGTGTGATTTGTACTTTAAATGAGATATCGCCAGCCGTAGAGCGGGGTTCTCCATGTTTTGTGGGCAGTGTGATTACGAACGGAAGTCTAGAGGACTCGTTACGTGAGGCTGCATTTCAGGGAAATATAGAGGATGAACAGTGTGTTCGGCTCTATGATGTGTTATTGTGTAATAGGAGAGTTTTTGACGATCGCATTGGTATGGCCAATTGCTATACACATTCATTGAACGTTATTGATAGGTCAGTATTCACAGGACATAGATATCCTGTACCTTTCGCTTATCAGAGTGCAGTTGAGGCACAAATTAATCAGATGCTTGAAGATGGGATTATTGAGCACTCGAACAGTCCATATGTTAATTCTTTGATCACGGTACCCAAGACCGACGGCACTGTTCGTATTTGTTTAGACGCTCGTTTGGTTAACAGTAGAATTAGTTCAGATCAGCTGAAATCTATGTCAATAGAGGAATTAATGCAAACATTTGAGGGGAAGAAGTATTTCACTTGTGTAGATTTGAGTTCCAGTTGTTGGCAAGTGCCACTTATGTACGAAGATAGACCATTTACAGCTTTTAGTCATAAATATAACCTTTATCAATTTTGTAGAACACCTTATGGGTTAAAGAGTAGTTCAGCAGCTTTAATTAGGGCTTTAAACATCGCATTAGGGGATGACACAGGAGAGTTTGTAACCATTTACATTGATGATATGGTAATTAGTTCACGCAGTTTTGAGGAGCATCTATGTCATTTAAATATAGTTTTTCAGAAGTTAGATCAGGCAGGGTTCACTTTGAAGCTGTCTAAGTCGTCATTCTGTCAGTCAGAAGTGACATTTTTAGGTCATAGAGTGTCGAGTAGAGGTGTAACACCAGAGGAAAGTAGGGTTAATAAGATACTTAACGCAGAGGTGCCACAGAATGTTAAACAGTTAAAAACTTACCTGGGAATTTGCAACTTTTTCAGGAGGTTCGTTCTTAAATACTCAGGGTTGGTAGAACCATTCAGGGAATTGCTTAAAAGTGGGACTCGGTGGAGATGGGAGTCTAAGCATGATCAGGCTTTTAGAGCGCTGAAGGAAGGTTTTGAGAAAGCTGTAGTGCTGAAATATCCGTTAAAAGATAAGGAATATGTGGTTATGACAGATGCTTCACATATAGGCATTGCTGGAGTATTATGTCAGAAAGATGATGAGGGTAATCTGTGCATTGTATCTTTAGCCTCGCGAGGACTGACAGCAGCGGAGAAAAGATACACGATTACTGAGTTAGAGCTTTTAGGTATTGTTTTCAGTTTAGGGAAATTTAGAATGTATTTAGTAGGGGGGAAATTTGAGATCCACACAGATCACCATGCATTACTGTATATGAGGACTTGTAAACTCAGTTCTAACAGAGTTAGTAGGTGGATTCTTGCTCTGCAGGAATACGAATTCACAGTAAAATATATTAAAGGTAAAGATAACATTCTTGCAGACATGCTATCGAGGGACACTAATTTATGTAGGGATTATCCTGTGGTTAAAGCAGAGGATGGTATTTTAATATGTGCATGTGTGGACAGTAGCAACAGGGCATCGTTACAGACACTGAGAAATATGCTAGTGGAGCAACGTGATGACGTTAAGTTAAAGGAGCCACTGGCTAGGTTGGAAATAGGTGAAGAAGAGTATGTGAAAGTAGGACGGTTCACGTACAAGATGCAGGATGGGCTTCTTGCAAGGAAATGTAGGAATAATCGGTGGGCAATATGTGTTCCTGCCACTTTGCGGGAGGAGCTAATTTGGTTCATTCATAGGGAATTAGGACACTTTGGTGCTGCCAAGGTCTTCTATGAAATTGGTCGTGACTTTATTTGGAGTAAAATGGGAAGGGACGTTAGGAGGATTTTAGCTAAGTGTGACACCTGTCAAAGGAGTAAATATCCAGTTAAATATTTAGTGGGGGAGAGATCTGCAGTTCTCACCAGTAGTCCCGGCGAACTACTGTGTGTGGATTTATTTGGCCCGATCGTTAAAGGACAGTACGGCTACGAGTACATTTTTATAGTTATTGACGCTTTTAGTAAGTATGTCAAGCTATATCCGCTAAGGAAAGCCACGGGACTAGCGTGTAGCCGTCTGATCATTAATAAGTATGTACCTGAGTTTGGCATTCCTCTCAGGATACTATCTGACAGTGGACCACAGTTTACTGCAAAGAAATGGAGAACCAGTATGCAGGAAGCCGGTATAACACACGTTCATTCCTCTGTAAGGTACCCTCAGGGTAATTCTGCAGAGCGTCCATTAAGGGAAGTGGCTCGTCTTTTTCGGACTCTAGTGCATGACAAGCATGCGGCCTGGGTTGGACATCTTCCCAAGGTCGAGACTTGGCTGAATTCTGTCCAGCATGAGAGCACGAAATTGACGCCATACGAAGTTCACTTCGGAAAAAGACCACAAAATGAACTAGCGAGGGTGTTGGGATTAAATGAGGGTAAGCAACCGGGGATGGATTACACTGTCCAGTTGGCGAAACAGAATTTATCTAAGTCAGCACAAAAGAGAATTCGCCAACAAAAAGAAACTAAATTTGACCTATTCGAGCCGGGAGACAGAGTCTTACTTAGAGTGCCGAAACAGTCAAATAAGCTAGAGAAAGTCATGTCCAAGTTCTTTTATCTCTACGAGGGCCCATTTATAGTTTCCAAACGTATTGGGAAAACAGCATATGTGCTGGAGAATAGTGAGGGAAACAGATTATACGGGACGTATAATATACATAGTCTACGAAAATATGTGTCATAAAGTGAGTGTGTTTAGCTGGCGAGCCAGCCTATCAAATGAGTAAGTGTGGTGTCTGGTGCGTGGAAGATCTGGTCTTAAGGCAGGCGTATCAGAAGTCACACAGGGGGGTAGTATGGAAGTAAATGAGAGTTTTTAAGGTACAGGGAAATATGACGGGATTGTCGGATGCTGTTGAGCACTAAATTGTCTCGATGCACCAAGGCCATTTTGGCAGCGCTGATGGGTTCCCATTTATCTCCAAGAGATGGGGGAGCGCTTGAATAGGGCTTGTTAGCTTAAGGCGTCCACGAGATAAAAGATGGGCCATCAGAATGCGAGACAGTCCTTCATGAAACTCATACATATCAGCACACGTGATTTCTGTTTACGGCCTCGCCATGTAAGATTTGTAAGTGTGTAATTTAAGATAATTTGTACAATGGTATTATGTGTGTGAGGAGAAATGGTCTGTGTTGAGAACTAGTATTAAGTAGAATATGGTTAACGGGAACTTAACAAGACAGGGCGATTACGGCACAGAAATATTTGGTGTTATATGTAATGCGCATTTACTGTTTTTTTTTCAGAAGTCAATATTCATTTAATCTACTTTAAAGAGAGATTAAGTATTATGGTCACGAGGCGCTGCCACAGTAGTGTGATCGTGTGCTCAGTGATAAGTGGAATTAAATGTCACCATAAGGAGGGGACCTCCAGTGAAATTAGGGAGTTCTATGGTGATATAAATATATCAGAACACCTTCAATGCGTGTGATATGACATCATAAATACATAGTACTCACACATTAATTATGTCTATTTCTCCAACATAGAGAAATTTGAGAGGCGGAAATATCCGTGGAACACTATTCCATATGTAAAACATTGGACTGGTTGCAAAGTGCAATCCATTGTGACAACAAACTTTGACGCAAAGTGCGTGAAAGAAAAAATATGAGTGTATATATCTGTAATTTAGGGTGATTTCGTTTATGTAATATGTATTTTGGATGGGGTTTATTAACGTGTCTGGGATAATCGGATAATGGACCGTCGTCACGGTAAATCATCCGATGATCCGAGGCGAATATGTAACGTGTTTTTCGAGGGGTTTTATGCAACTGGCATAAGTCAGTAGGAAGCCATTCTATATTTATTTACGCGGCAAATTGTTCAGCCAAGATAATTTTTCATGTTAATTTATTATTATTATTGTTAATTTATTATAATTATTATTAAGGTATTTTCGGAGCATTTTATAAAAATTATTAGCATTCAGATAGGTTTTCTATGTCTTAGAAAACGCTATCAAGCAAATTATTACGAACGACGATATCATAGAAAATTATCTGATTACGGAATTTTACGGAGTTTTTGTCAGTTAGGGTATTTGAGAGAGATGACTCACTGGGATTTCAAGTACACGCTGAATCTTGTCGAGGAGCATGACGCAATCTTGGGTCGCAAGGTCTAGAAAAGGCGAATTGTGGAAACGGAAATCGACTTCTCCCTCCCGCGGAGTGTAATGAGGAAGGAGTGGGGATCTAGCGCGTAGGGTGCAGCCAATCAGTGGCGACGACGTAAGCTAGATGTCGGTACCATGGTGGGGGAGCCAACAGGTGCATATATCGTTCGACGCGCCGTGAAACAAGAACAATCTGTGTAGTTCTTGCCGAGTGTGGATATACGCGGGAATCGCTCCGATGTTCCGTGGAAGAGGACTATCTGTGAAATACTTGAGGTGTACGGTCGCAAGTGCGTGTCGCTCCGATGTTCAGTGGAGTTAGCGACGAACTTTTGTAAAACTTGGTTGTACGAGTGTTTGGGTCCGAGGTACGGACCATAGAATTATCTAATCTACCAGAATATCATCAAATTCCGACGGAGATGACGACGTCCAGGAGACTGTGGGAAGCTCACAACATCTTCAAGAACGAGGGAAATGCTTTGGCAATTTCCAGTGGTAAGCGCCAATGACGCAGAAATACGCAATCTCTCATTTTCTTTGTTCTACATTTCATATTTCAGTAACTTCATAGCTTGGAAAGAAGAGTAAAATCAATTTATCAGACTCCGTTTTCACGTAATTTTCTATCGGTAATATTCAAATCACAACGCTCCAATTTAAATTTTATACTTATTATTATTAATTTTGCTATTCTTGTTTTATATAATAAATTCATTTCTTTTACAATGCAATCTTTGCTTTCAGTAGGTAGCATTAGATATAGACCAATTCCTTCTCCTGATACAATTGTTTGTTGGGTTAATGATCAAATCATACCACGATCTGAGTGAATAGAGTCTTGAAGGTGTTCTGCCAGAGCTAGACGTTGTTAAATACAAATTTAGATTTCAACATTGCGTTGAGGTCTTGGCGCCCATTAAAACAACATAGCTTAGGCAAAGGTAAACAGTTACATTTCTCACCCAACAGTTAGGAGCTAGCAAAACGTCTCATTTGTACGCTCAACGTGGAGCAAAGTAAATAACGTTTCAACATATGACCTTCAAGTAGAGGCCTCTTAGAACCACAGCTTCTAAATCATCGTATCAATAAAAGATCTAATGTTTTAACTACTGTAATTAAACATTTGAACCGCACTAACACGACAAACATGCCCGCGAATTTCTTAATTTTACACCAAAATAATAAGCTCATCAAAGGCCCTACAAACAATGTTATAAATAACAAGTAGTTCCGTGAAGAACTATATAGCCTGTTTTCCTATATCCTACTTATGTTACAAGCCGGACGTTTGTTTTCGACGATTGCCCTTGACCTTGAGGGTGAGCCTGTACGCAGTCTTCTTCTACTTCTTCCATAGCGTTTATCCCAGTACGGGGTCCGCTACTCGACTACATCATTTCCACTTTTTTCCTGTCATTGACATCCGCAGGTTGTAAGCCAAAGGTGTCGTGCCAGATGCGACACACCAATTTGCCATCGTGCCACTAGCGACCCACTGATGTGAACCTGCGAATTTCTAACACATCTGTCTCTGCTAAAATTCCGCTTAGGTTAGGCACCGTAAAAATTGAAGAGCTTATTTCCTAAGTGAAGTAAATCCAAAATTGACGGTTTTTCGGTTTTTTTTTCTTTCTTAAGCAAGTCCATAGGTTCTCTCAAAGTATAGCAAAGGTTTTAAGTCGCAATACGTCGTACATCCCATAATTATTAACAGAGATCTAAGAACTAAGTTTATTTGCAAAGTGATGTAACTCAAACGGGTATTTATTTTCAATCATTTAAATGTTCAGAAATGCCACTCAAAGCGTAGCCTATATCAATATATGATTTATTTCCAAAACGTCCTAACTCCAACTTACAGGAGACGACTACCACAATTTCAATTGATAGGAGGTTTTTAAAACACAGTGTCAGGATGTGCATAAAAGTAATGAATGAAATTACATTATATTCATAATCATATCTGAATGCAATTATACGAAGACACAAAAACTCGATTTCTGAAGTTTAGCATTTCCTGGATTTACGTCACTTTGGAAATAAGAACTTCAATTCTTCTCTCGAGCAATGGGTCGCATGGGGCACTGTGAGCTACTAGCAGGGTCGCTACAGCCACGATTTTTACTGGGTCGCATGCCGCACGGTCGCACTCGGCACGTAATCTAAGCCAACAGCGTGCATATCACTGCCTAAAATCTAAATGTTGCCGATCCAACGATTCGCAGGTCGTCCGCGTGGTCGTAGTTCACCTGGGTCCAGTTTGGAAGCTTGAACCTGTCCACAATCACTAGGGCGAATAAAATACTCTATTCGCCCTGCAGTCACTATATCGCTCTCTCGCTTCACAGTTGTCAACACCGGTCCACCGTGCAGAAACGTACAGTCTACGTCGAAGTATTGTGTGACGCGGAAGTGCACGTTACATACTGTAGTTACGAACAGAACACCATTATATTTGCCACTGACTGTAGTTCAGCAGTAGCGAGCGATAGATCTGTCCATCATCGGACCGCACGGGGCAGGAAACAACAACACACGTACTGTAGTAACTCACCTCCATGCTTCCATTAGGATTTTTAACTCGTCTAAAACAATCGTCCGGCCTGTTCTAGCCTCTATCAACATACAAAATTTCAGTTTGATTGCTGTAATAGATTTGTAGATCGTTTAAATATTTCGGATGGTCGCCATGTAGGATTGTTATATATTATGTAGGGCGTAGAGTTATGTATTATTACATGAAGATTATTGTGTAGGTGTATTATTCAAACTTCATTCGCATGATTAGGACACAAGAAATATAAACGAGATTTTAAAATTTCGCACAGCCGCCATCTTGTGGTTATGAAAACAATTGAAATGAAGTTAGATGTCAGCGGATTACATTTGTATAAGCATATACCGTACAAAGTTGCACTGCGCTCGGATGGTTAAAACGCGAGAAAAGTCCATTTAAATATTTAAATTTTGTCACCGCCATGTTGGGTTTGTGCTCACCAGAAGTCCCATCGGTGAACTTATGTTTAAAGCCTCTATCAACATAGAAAATTTCAGTTAGATTGCTGTCATAGATTAATAGATACTAGGAACTGTTGGTTGGTCGCCATGTTGGATTTTTAAATATGTCGGCCATAGAGTTATGTACTATTAGATGAGGATTACTGCGTAGGTTCATTATTCAAACGTTGAATTTGATCGCATGATTAGCTCACGAGAAATTAAAACTTAATTTCAAAATTTCACATAGTCGCGATCTTGAGGTTATGTAAAAAAAATTGAACTAAAATATATGTCAGTGCATTACCATGTATATAAACATTTGCTGTACCAAGTTACACTGCGTTCGGTTGGTTAAATCGCGAGAAAAGTCAATTTAAATATTTCAACTTTGATTGGCCGCCATGTTCGTTTTGTAGTAAACAGGTTTTTGAAAGTCACGTAAGTGAACTTCTAGCAGTGCCCTTTATCGCCGTCCAAATTTCAGGGTGATATCGGTAATAATTTCGGAGATATAGAATGCCGGTGAAATGTTTCGCACAGCCACCATGTTGGATTGGTGACACGTAATAAAATTTGAAGGGCACGGTCGAGGTCGACCAAAATAGTACTATGGCGTTACCGAGTTTCATTGAAATCGCTCCAGCCGTTTAGATTTTATTAGGGGAGGCCACACACACGGACGCGCGCACACACACACACACACACACACACACATCTCATAAGCCTATTTGTTCATAAATAAGAAGGATGGTATAGCACATCTAGTTTTACGGGAGGATGTGATCCATGATGTAGTCTATTTTTAATTTTTCTAAAAACACGTAAGTCATTTTCAAACCTAGAGTGTTCACAAATTTTAAATACAGACTACACAAGAACTTCTAAAAAATATTATTACAATGACAATATTACTACAGTATAAAATGAAGCTTTGGGGGGGGGGGGAGGAACATCGAGGTAATCTGCCCCTACGCTTATAGTTTTACGTGACCACCAATCTCGTGATCTTTAGCGACACAGCAACATTAGCCATTCTGGCGTAGTTGGTAGCATGCTGAACTTCTATCACCAAGATCGCGGGTTCAAACCCGGCCGAAGTCGTCGGATTTTCTTAAGAGCGTTAAAAATCCCTCAGTATGCCTTCCTTCGGAGGGAAAGTAAAGCCGGCATGTAAAAGAACCTTCCACTAACTACAATTGTGTGATGCTAAATTTGTAGGTTAGATTTGATTAATGCTCTATTAAGATGCAACGTTCGTCTCCAGGTGTCGGTTGCGGTAGATTCTAGTACCGTAACCAAGTTCGTTCTAGGTGTCGGTGATGGTAGCATTTGGTAGCAAAAGTAGGAACTACTTGAAATTGATCGTCTGCAGTCCTGGCCTGAATTACAGATAATACAGCCATGACAATTAACATCGATTATCAGACAGATTCTACACACACCCTCAGGGCCGCCGAAAGAATTTAAGGGCAATGTTTTTCTCGGTCCCCCCTTGAAATACGTTTAATTATCACTATCCACTACTCGCTATTCTGGAAAAACAATTCCATTCTGAGAAAAGCATCTGATGCTCAGTCATAATTTTAGAAACAATACTGCAGGTATTCTGCTAACTTATAATACTGTAAGCAATAGCATTCACAGATCATAAAAGCGACGTAAACCGCCTTCATAGTTCATTTCACTATGAGATCCCTAACCCCTGAATTAGTTCTATTACTTTTTACTATAATTAATGTTCAGAAGAAATTTGTCAATGATCACTAACTGATACGGTAGGTACTTCTAGAACAGTGAAAAATGTCAACTGTAAAACGAAAGTAATTGCATTGTGATTGATACCGGTATCTCATTATACTAAGTGCCACCTAAATTCCACCTTACCTTAGCTACCACTTCATTAGGAACCAAGCTACACTATTTCCTCCTTACTCTTTGCTACTACAGTACTTACATACTAAGTACTTGTAACTTGCCACTGCTTCCCAAAACGGTCAATCAGGAATCAGTATTATTTTATTTGCCATCGATTGCCACCTTACTCCTTTATTTGCCACTTAAGTTAACCGTTACATCTTTTTTTTTTTTTTTTTTGCCAGGGTAATACTGATTGATGTTAGGATTGGTAATTATTAATGTTTTAAGGGGAGGGGGATATCGAGGTTATTTGTACCTGAGGGCAAGTTTGCATCAATAACCAGCACAACTGTAACCGTGTCCAAGGATGGTTGGCCTTCATGTGCAAAATGTGGATGTGGATGTTTGAGAATAAGAGTAACTAGACCTAATTTCTTCTCAGAGTCCAACATTACCAAACTGACAAGTCTCTTAACGAAAGCCCGTGGCACTACAACCCAGACATTTGGCCTGCAGATATTGGGGTGACGCGTGGTCAGCGCATCAGTTCCACTCGGCCGTTGATCTTGGTTTTCGTGACCAGGACACTGCCTCGCTGTTAGACAGCTATTCAATTGTCCTCACGAGACTAATTGCATCCCGTTCCAGCCCTCGCGTCAGCTTCTAAAATCCCTGATGGAGCCGGGAATCGAACCCGGGGCTTCCGGATGAGATGCAGGTGCGCTACCCCAACACCACGGGGCCAAGTCTCGTAAATACCTAACTTACATTTATTTCACAACAGATAAACTGGGAATATCAAGTCATGTGAGTAAGGCAGTTCTAATACATGCTGACCAAGGAATGTCACCGTGGCCGTCAGCAAGAGGCGACACATCTTCTATCATCTCGATTCGAGTTTCTATGAGAATATTTTATTCGTCCGGGGCAGATGTCCTCGATGTTCCACCCCTTAAAGCAACTATAACTATTTATTCGTCAAAATACATTCCAATATTTAATAACGATTTCTATTCCACGTTAAGAGTATCTGTTCAAATCAGATTTTTTAAAATATAAAATAGGCACGGCGAGCATTAAATTCCGTATGCCTGCCAGTGTCAAGCTTTCCTTGTACTGTAGCCCACTCCAAGTAAATTATTCCCCTTCCCAGAACACAATCTTGCCGACGCGACGCCTCTCTGATGATTGTTGTTGTTTTAAGGGACGGAGCAGAGAGGGCATCTGTCCTATGAACAAATATACTGGAAAATGTGTGCTATTCTGAGAACTGCCCATGCACTGGAGACATTAAAGCATTGCCTCTTGACATTTTATGCGAGGTTCTACGTAACATGCGCACAGCAGGGCAGCCTGACGCTTAACTGCAAAGGGGCTGAGAACCAGTTATTTATGTATGATCAACAAAACCACACAAAAGGGCCGCTTAAATATAGACCAAACCAAAAGTAGGCTAAGGGAGGGAAAAATGCCGTAACCCACTAGTGAATAGCGGTGGAATGATGCTCTCACAGAGCATAGCTGCACAACAGAACTGTAACCCTTGCCCTTGGCTACTGTCGGCAATCCCAAATGTTCTTCCTTCACTGAAGAACAAACCAATAATAAATTAAACCACAATTGCGACAATGTATGTCCGCAGTTCATTTGGCACAACTGGCTGGAATGTATAATCATAATGAATTTTCAAACGCAAGCATATTATTCTAGGTAGGCCCTACGTTGCAGTAGAAATATTCCTAAGAAGCCCTCTCTTTCGTAACCTTTTTAATCGGCAAGGAAAAAACACAGATCCACAAAATGTAGGCTATCACAAATTCTCATGCAGAAATCGCAAATTTTCTTCCTACACACATACATTGTCTTTAAATTGCGGAAAGATATAATAGCAATACCGTACATAGAATTTTTTCAAAATTATCAACACAAGTCACAAAAACTGAGCAGAGAAAACTAAATTGCAGCACCATTTCATTTCGATACTTACGTCCGTTCTCCGTAGGACGCATGATGCTTTATGAGCTGGTTCACACTATACAACTAAGTACAACTCTAGGGCGATATTATCACACTATGAGAGGGTTCTCTCTTGACCACGTGTGGTCCGATGTCTATACAAGCCCCTTGGCAGCAACAATCTGGGACGACAAACTTCTGCGCTAAATGAACGCAACGCTTTTAGTAGACGACTCGCTCAGCAAGGTTGCCAAGTCACATGCAGCACGCTGGCGAGAAGAGCGCAGACGCACAACAGGTGTGGCAAAGACGAAGCAGTGGGCAGTAAAAGAGACATCAAATTAAGTCGATATTCTCTTGCATTGGAATGGCAACATTAGTAAATGGGAAATAAAATTAATGATTTATCGTGAATACCACAAACACTGCTTAACAATCCTCGTAGACTGCTTTGGACTAATATGGATTGTTCATCCTCCCCGTCCCTCCCAAGAAGCTGGATTTCACTGTGCTTGTAGAGTATGTTTCTCAGTGGATCCAAAAGGATCTTCCAGCAGATCAAACCCAGGAAACAAAGAAAAGACGAAGGAAGATTGTAGTTTTACGTGACCTTTAATATCGCAATTATGAGCCACGGGACCTACATGTATACGCGGAATCAGAACCACAGGACGTGATATTTCACATGCATGGACCGGGAATCGAACCCTTGGTGAGCGACAAGCAGCTTGATCACTGCACCATCACATCACGCCTCTACCCAGAAAACGAGTTGCTTATCAGGGACGTTGCATGACAAGTTTAAAGAAGGAAGCTTGTAGTTTTGTGGGACCGTTAATTTCGAGCGGCTTCGGTGGCGCAGATGGTAGCATGCTGAGCTTCTATGCCCAAGATCGTGGGTTGAAACCCGACCGAAGTCGTCGGACTTTTTAATAGCGTTAAAAATCCTTCAGTATGCCTTCCCATGAAAAAGAACCTTCCACTAACTACACTTGTGGAAGCTAAAATTTGTAGGTTAGTTTGATAACGCTATATTAGTTCCAACGTTCGTAGCCAGGTGCTGGCTGCGATGGCGTCTAGTAGCCAAGTCCGTGGCTAGGTGTCGTGGACGGTAGCATTTGGTAGCAAAAGTAGGAACAACTTGAAAAATTGATCGTCTGCAGACCTTCTACCTGACTCACAGATAACACACTAATACACCCATCACAATTAACACCGGTTATCAGACATATTCTAGACACACCCAAAGTACACGGGGCTACATGACCACGTTGTCAGGGGCGTGGTGGCACAGCGGTCGAGCTGTATGCCTCTCACCAAGGTAGACATGTCATGTCCTGTGGTTCGGATTCCACGTAAAAAGGAGGTCCCGTGGCTCATCGCTCATGATCGCACGGTATCGGCCACGTAAAACTGCAAGCTTCCTTCCTTCCTTTTATGACCGCGTTGTCGCAGCCCCTAAACTAAGGAACCAACTATTCTCGCGATCATGAGCCACGGAACCTCCAGTTTTACGTTGAATCCGAACCACATGACGTGGTATTTCACTACGAAAATCGAACGCGCAATGAACGGGAATCGAACCCGGTCTACCTTGGTGAGAAGTAAGCAGCTTGGCCACTGTACCACCAGGCCTCCGAAGTATATGGTTATAATTCGTCATAGATATCCTACTTTCAGAACTACTGACCATGACTAATACGAACGTCCCTCCTCTGTTATTACTGAATATGCTCCTTGCAGCGAGCCTCAGGCATGTGCAATAAATACTTGAGTTGTCAGTTACGCTGAAAGCTATTTTTTATAGGCTGTGTCATCATGCTGTCTGTGCTCTGCCGGTGACGAATAAATGAAATAGTTAGTTCTATTCAGAATCACTGGACTCACTCCAGACATTACGCGTCTGGACCAACCCACTCGAATAGTGCGCTACGTCTTACCATCTGGACTACTGTCGACCAAAGTATTATGTGCACTCGAGTTTGAAGGTTGTTTGTGAAGTAACCAATAGACCTACATAAAATCCAATAACATCATCATTTTCGTCGTTCTATTTTACGTTAGGTCATGTAGGTTTGGAATTTTTAATATATATTTTAATATTTTTTATCGCAGTTGGAACACAAAAAGTACACGTTTTTAAGAGTGTTTCAACCATGCGTCACATTTAAGAATTATTATCTCAAAAACCCGTCATCAGATCGAATCCAAATTTTAACATAATATACATTGGAATGTTGTTGTTGTTTGAGTCTTCAGTCTTTTGACTGGTTTGATGCAGCTCTCCATGCCTCCCTGTCCTGAGCTAAACGCTTCATCTCTACATAGCTACCACACCCTACATCCGAGGCAATCTGTTTAACATATTCTAACCTTGGTCTACCCCTACAGTTCTTGTCCTCGACCCTTCCTTCCATAACTAAGCTTGCTATTCCTGGGTGTCTTAGTATGTGTCCTACCAACCTATCTCTTCTCTTCATTAGCAGTCGCCAGAAACATCTCTCCTCTCCCACTCGTCTTAATACCTCTTCGTTTGTAACCCTATCTACCCATCTGATCTTCATCATTCTCCTGTAACACCACATTTCAAATGCTTCAATTCTCCTCTTTTCTGCTGCACCAATAGTCCAAGTTTCACTTCCATAGAGCGCCACACTCCAGACAAAGGCTTTCAAAAATGACTTCCTAATACCTAAATCTATATTCGATGTCAGCAGATTCCTTTTTTGTAGAAATGCTTTCTTTGCCTGAGCCAACCTACTTTTTATATCCTCTTTGCTTCGTCCATCACTGGTTATTCTGCTTCCTAAGTAACAGAAGTCTCCTACTTCCTTCAGCTTTTCACCTGCCAATTTGATCTCCATAGAGGTTTCTGATTTATTTCGGCTGCATTCCAGTATTTTTGTTTTACATTTATTAATTTTCACCATGAATTCTTTCCGTAAGACGGAGTCCATACCATTCAAAAAATCATTCAAATCCTCAGGCTTGTCGGCCAAGATGACGATGTCATCAGCAAATCTCAGAGTTGAAATTATTTCTCCTTGAATCTTCACTCCCACTTTAAATTTTTCTCTAATTTCCTTCATTGCTTGTTCAATGTAAAGATTGAAAAGTATGGGTGATAAGTTGCAGCCTTGCCTTACACATTTCTGAATACCAGCTTCTCTCTCATGTCCTTCAACTCGAATGACTGCTGTCTGGTTTCTGTATAGATTGTATATCACCCTCCTATCCCTGTACTTTATTCCAATCGATTTCAAAATGTCAAACAATTTAGACCAATCAACGTTATCAAAAGCCTTTTCTAAGTCTACAAAAGCCATGAACGTTCTCTTATCTTTCCTTATTCTACCTTCCAAAATCAGCCTAAGACATAGTACAGCTTCCCTTGTTCCTACATTTCTCCTGAAACCAAATTGGTCTTCGCCCAACTCCGTTTCTATCTGGCTTTCAATCCTCTTGTAAATTATTCTAGACAGGATCTTTGAAGCTGAGTAATCAAGCTGATTGTACGGTAATCTTCACATCTGTCAGCTCCCACTTTCTTTGGTATAGGGATGATAACATTCTTCTTGAAATCAGGGGGTACCTCACCTGTCTCATAAATCCTACACACCAAGTGAAATAACCTGATCAGACCTTCATCTCCTATGCAGCGTAGCAACTCAATCGGTATATCATCTATGCCTGGTGCTTTGTTCCTGCTTAAGTCTTCCAAAGCTCTATCAAATTCTGATCTCAATATTAAATCTCCTTTCGCATCCTCATCAATTTCCTCCTCCCTTTCCATTACATGATTCTCAATCTCCTTTCCCTTATACAAACTCTCTATGTAAGCTTTCCATCTCTCAACCTTTTCTTCCCTATCTGTTAGAGGCTTTCCATTTTTGTCCTTAATATTACAGCACTTAGTCTTCTTTTCCCCAAAAGTATTCTTAATCCTTCGATAAGCTGTGTCTACTTTTCCTAATTTCAGACAATTTTCTATACCTGCACATTTCTCTTTCAACCATTCTTCTTTTGCTTCCTTGCACTTCTTGTTAACCTCATTTCTCAGACGTCTGTATTCTGCTTTCCCCTTTTCATCTCTTACATTCTTGTGTTTCCGCCTTTCATCCATCAATTCTAGTATATCCTGAGTGATCCACGGTTTTCTACCTATTCTTTCTTTCCTACCTATGTTTTCTTCTGCGGATTTTGTTATTTCATTCTTCAAAAGTGCCCATTCGTCTGCAATTGAAGTTTGTTTAGGGTTTTTCATTAGTCCTTCCTTTATACTCTTCTTGAATCTTTCGTTTACATCCTTCTCTTTCAGTCTGTCTATTGCCCACCTTTTTGGCTTTTGACTTTTCTTCAGTTTCTTCAACTTTAATCTGCATTTCATTACAACCAGATTGTGGTCAGAGTTTATGTCAGCACCAGGATATGTTTTACAATCCAAAATCTGGTTTCGAAAACTCTGCTTGACCATAATGAAGTCGATTTGGTAACGCCCTGTATCTCCTGGTCTCATCCATGTGTATATTCTTCTATTGTGGTTATTGAATAAGGTGTTAGCTATGACCAACTCATGCTCGGTGCAGAATTCTACCAGCCTGCTTCCTCGATCATTCCTTTCACCTAATCCGAAACCTCCTACTATCTTCCCTTCTCTCCCTTTTCCTACCACAGCATTCCAATCTCCCATTACTATAACATTTTCATCACCCTTGATATACCTCAGAATTTCGTCTATTTCTTCGTAGACCTTTTCAACATCCTCATCATCAGCTTGACTGGTAGGCATATAGACTTGTACCACTGTGGTGCAGGTAGGTTTAGTATTGATTTTAGCTACAATAATCCGTTCACTATATTGCTCATAATATTCCACCCGCTGTCCAAGTTTCCTACTCAATATGAGGCCAACCCCTGCTTGGCCATTGTTTGATTTAGTGCTAATGACCCTATAGTCTCCTGACCAAAAGTCCTGTTCTTCCTGCCAGCGCATTTCACTAATCCCAACCAAATCCAACCTCAACCTATCCATTTCCCTTTCTAAGTTTTCTAACCTTATCTCAAAAGCCCGTCATCAGATCGAATCCAAATTTTAACACAATATACATTGGAATGTTGTATAACTGGTTTATTAATTTCAAAATTGTGTGTGTCCAAGAAACAAAGTTGTTATCATTTTTGTAAGGTAACTTTTCCTCGGCTCGGGGTGGTTGGAAAATGTAGTTCTTGGTTGCATTGTAATTCTTATACATCGAAACGTTATGATGTATGACTGTGAAATACGTAAATAAATTAACTTATTTTATATCTGTTTGTATTTCTACAGGGAAATAACACATGTTTCACCAGCTAGCCGCTCCGGGAACAGCTGTACAGCGTTGCCGAAATGGTGCCCACACGCATCATGGCGCGTTTCGCTCGGAAGTGATGGGCTCCATCTGAGCAACGCTGTACAGCTTTTACCGGAGCGGCTAGCTGGAGAACCATGTGTTATTTCCTCGTACAAATACAAACCGATATAAAATAAGTAAATTAATTTACGTATTTCACAGTCATACAGCATAACTTTTTGATGTATAATGATTACAACGCAACCAAGAACTACATTTTCCAACCACCCTGAGCCGAGAAAAAGTTACCTTACAACAATGATAACAACTTTGTTTCTTGGACACACAAAATTGTGAAATTAATAAACCAGTTATACAACATTCCAATGTATATTGTGTTAAAATTTGGATTCGATCTGATGACGGGCTTTTGAGATAATAATTCTTAAATGTGACGCATGGTTGAAACACGCTTAAAAACGGGTACTTTTTGTGTTCCAACTGCGATAACAAATATAAAAATATAAATTTGAAAATCCACACCTACATGAACTAACGTAAAATAGAACGACGAAAATGTTGATGGTTTTGGATTTTATGAATGTCTATTGGTTACTTCACAAACAACCTTCAAACTCGAGTACACATAAGACTTTGGTCGACAGTAGGGGAAAAGGTTAGTGAAGGTCATACATACTGCTCAACAACTCGCCCATAGTTTACTTGATTTTTTAAAGAAAAATGGAATTTTTCAAAGACAGTCGTGGTTAAAGATATGGCAATGCCAGCAACATGAGAGGGAAATGCTACGGGTTACAAGCACGCATTAAGGAAATAAATAGATGCGCGTAGTCAGTAGCGTAGCCAAGGCCGACCAATGGTAGGGGTTAGAGTAACGGGGGGATAAGCGTAATTCGGGATATTACAGAAATCGGTTAACACTCAAGAAGTTAACAACGATCTCCAAATTACGGTAGTGTTAATGTACCCATAGAATATTCTAGGCCCTTATTATTATTACGCTAATGAACGTAATACACACAAGCCTTCAGCACAGCCTGGACAGATTGCCTTGAATTAAACAATCCTAATGACATATATAACAATATAACAACAAAATTTAAGGAAATCTACCAAAAAGCATCTTACATATCCACACATAAACACAGAAAAAGCAAACAATGGTTCACTTATGACCTAAAAATTCAATGTAAGGAAAGAGACAGACTTTACAAAACAATGCTCAGAAACAAGGATAATATTACAATAAAAAATGAATACAAAGTTTTTCAGAAACAAATTAAATAAGCTAATAAACAAAACAAAACATCAATATTAGGCTATAAAAATGAGATAAAGAGTTCCAAAAATGATAATAAAGAAATGTGGAAAGTCATTAATGATATATAACAGGTCGGAAAACACAAACTGTCAATGAAGTTATAAACAAACATTTAAGAATACATTATACTAACGAAGTGATAGTCAATAAATTCAACAATATCTTTAGTCAAAAAATGAACAGCCTAGCTCATAACTGTAATATCAACATATGGCAATCAAATAGCAACACATTAATGAATTCCTTTACATTACTTGAAACTGATGAATATGAAATAGAGAACATAATTAAGGAATTAAAAACAGACACACACACACAATGTACACGAGGTTACATGACCGCGTTGTCTCAGCCCCTAAACTGAGGAACCAACCAACATCTCTGCGGGAGATAAAATTTGGCGTGAAGAAGTAACCGACTGTTAGATAGTTACACATCAGTTCCAAACCTTGCATAAGGACAGTGTGACCACAAGTATAAAAATGAACCCCAAATGACAAGAAGGTTACCGTCCCCATAAGACAATAAAACGTTAAAAATATGCATAGAAAGACGAAAAAAAGTTAATTAAGCTCCAATTGTAAAATACTTTCTCGCAATAAATGAGGTCTGATCCTTCTACGAAAACCTGTATATTTTGACTATTATAGCCTATCCCCTTGTTTGCCCGGTGAAATCTACCTTCGCCTTCAGGCGTGCCGAGAGGATTTTTTTTTGTAAAATTTCCAAACGTGGAGGGGGGAGGGGGGGGTTCTAACCCCCCCCAGTAACACCCCCGCTTCTACCTATGGATGGGGCATTCTTATAAACGCACTGGAAGATACGGGTTCAAAACTCCCGACTTTGCAGAGACTGTCGGACACCAGGTGGTCTGCCCGAGCTGATGCGATAAAGGCACTTTTATGTGGTTTTACTACTATCAAACAAGTTCTCGATGACATCTCTAATAACATAGATCAACATGTGCAGTGTCATAATCAGGCGTACAGACTAGAAGATGAGTACGTTGGACACGGAAATAATGACCATTGTATGGAACTTATTCTATAGAACGCATATAAGCGTATAGCGCTTCATTAGTCACCTGATCAAGACCTTAAAACGGAATATGTATGCCCTTTGTGAATCGTTACACGGGTATGGTCAAGCAATGCGGCCTACATTTTCCGATATTAGTCCAAAGCCAAACTCCTGACTGACTGAAGAATATCAGCAACAAACTTTAAGACGACGCAAGCGAAATACCAAGTACGACGATTTCAGCGGCTCTACTACGCTCGATGAAGTTGTAGAAAATCAAAACACCCAAACAAAAAATTTAAAGTCAGGTGTTTATAGTCATAATTGAAAATTTACTGTCAGCCTTAGCTAAACGCATGGAAGCGTACCATAAAGCGACTGGTATATTTGGAATACTTCAGCAGTTAAAATCTACGTTAACCCAGTAATGTCGAAGGAAGGCATTCTGAGAGCTGTTTAACGCTCTTAAAAAGTCCGACGACTTCGGCCGGGTTTGAACCCACTACCTTGGGCATAGAAGCTCAGCATGCTACCAACTACGCCACCGAAGCCGCTATGCTATTTTATGAGTATCTAATCACAATATAGGGTACATACAAAGAAAAACAACACACGATCTGCTCTGCAAAAGAGACAGAAACAACGAATAACTAAAGTGATAATGTGGGACTGACCACACAAACATCCTTTTCATGTTGGGGCATATCAATACCGTTTGTGGCCACGAGCTCTAAGGCATGCTTGCAAACGACGTGGCAAACTGAGCACCAACTAATCCAACGTGCGATGTGTCCGCGGCACGGCTATTGGAAAGCTCCGTTCTATAGGGATGGTCCTCACTGTATTTTGAAAACACTGAAATACCAAACAGTTATGCCAAGATTCGATTCCGCAACCGTGAGCACAAGAAGCGAGAGCCTTCCAAACTGCGCCACAGCGCCGGACATTTTTCTTTAAATTTCATATAAATGGTCTTGGGGTACCGTGGTTATCAGGGCCATGTAGCCTACTTGGATGTGTGTGAAATCTGTCAAATAACTCGCGCTGTTGAATATCGGCATTAAAATGCTCGTAATTGGGGCAAGGATTGGGAAGGACCCGCCCGTGGCCATAAGTTAGATACCATTTCAGTATTGGCCCCGAGTAGGAGTGCGATAACCTTGCAAAAACCACGGAAGATCAGCTACAGGATGACTACGGTGGGAATCTAACCCACCTCTTCTCAGTTATCCTTACGAGGCCGAGTATACCCCCATTCCAGACCAGAATGAAATATTTGGCAGTCAGGGTAATCGAGCGTACCTCGACTTAAGATCATCTTGACACGACTCGACGTGTCGTATTTAGCAATTATTTTCGAGTAGTTTAGTAAGTAACGGGCGAGGGTTACAAGAATTTAAAAATGCCCCACCTTCTTTGCGTAGTGCAATCTAGTAATTGCTTAAGAGAATTCATTCATTCATTTACTTTATTTTCCCCGGTGTCAAATTGTACAATTAAACACACTTAATGTACACAAGCCGCGATTCGGGCATGGTTCTAAGACTGTGGCAGGCAATGAGTTCCAATTATCAATACCACGATTAATGAAAGAATATTTCCCATAATTTGTACGTTGCGTTCGGCTCTTAACTTTATGCGGATGATCTGCCCTGCTCAGGTAGGTGGGATTTCCCAGACGTTTGGTTAGTAGTTCTCCCCATGCTGGCCGATTAGTGTAAGTGTTAAACAAATCGTAGCCTATAGTCTGGATTTTATCCTTATGTCTTCCAAAAATGCCCACCCTAATTTTTCCATCATTCGAGTTACACTACTTCTAGGATTAAAATCGTTGAGCACAAACCTAGCAGCCTTCCTATGTACGATCTCCAGGTCATTGATGAGCCGTAATTGATATGGGTCCCAAACCGCTGAGCCGTATTCCAAGATTGGCCTCACTAGGGTCAAAGATCCTAATTTTTTGTAATACCCGCATTACAAAATGAAGTGATTTGAACGCTTTGGAGACGACACAACCCACATGGGTACTCCATTTCATATTATTCTTTACATGGATGCCCAAGTGTTTGTACGAGTCTTCTTCTACAAGAAGAGCTTACATTGTATTGAAAAGCATGCATTTGCCCCCTCCCTATTCTCATGAGACTACATTTACTCGTATTTATCTTCATTTTGTTACCAACCACCCGTTTATGGACCAGCTTGGGGTCAGTTTGTAACTATGCGTTGCCTTGTAAGCTCTAAATTTTTCGCAAACAATCGGCAGCCACTTCGAATCCCATTCGGTAAGTCGTCAATAGGTCTAAGTGCCAGAAATAACAGGGTCCCAATCACACTACCCTGCATGACAACTGACATTATCAAAACGTCCTCCGAGAATACATTACCTATTTTAACCTCTTGCGACCGACCAGTCAAGAACTTTTGAATTCATAAAATTACTCTTTCAACAATCTTCGTCGTCGCTAATTTACTGAGTAATATGTCATGTGGGACGACATCAAATGCCTTCGCAAAATCTATAATTACGGCGTCAACTTGCACGTCCATGTCTAGCGAGTCATTGTCTTATCCCGGAACATAGCAACCGACTAGATTCTAGCACGAGGGCACCCAGCAGTTTTCAGCTCATATGCTAACCCTTTAAGACACCAATACTTGAAACCACCTACAATTTTATTTTTCATCTTCCTTTTACCTCAGTGGTATTATTTGAAACCTCCTGCTTTGCCTCTATGAGGTGCTGCTCTCAGGAGATAATTTTTCGAACTGATGAAATCGGATGATATGTATAGAATTTCCATGGAGATATTTTGTACTTTAGCATAATGTTTTGAATGTGTCATTTCCTTTAGTGTGTTTTGATTTGACTATCTATATTTCTGGTACGTTGATTGTACAGTAATTATATCTAAGAAACCAACTTCAAATTATGAAGTGTTAGGTTCAGAGAATTTACGGAAATGTGGTTTCAACAGCTTACCCCATATAGGATGTCGAGACGAAAGTTAGGCAAGAGGGAAATAATTCAACTGTCGGAAGATATTAAGTCTGATGAGGAATCAGAAGGTCGGTCACGGAGACCACGATTAACGGCCGAGGGCACACGACGCGCTAACCACGCGTCACCCCATAATCTGTAGACCAAATGGCTGGGCAGCGGTCACTAGGTAGGCCTAGCTAGACCCTGCATGGGCTGTAGTGCCACAGGTATTTGGAGAATCAGATGGTGAAGATAGTGTTCCAGGGAGTGATGTGCTTGAAGATTGAAATGTACGCTGACAAGAGTGATAGTGAAATGGAAACAAGACCAAGAACACCAGTCGTCGTACCTGACAATGATTGTGAAATGGAAGTTGCAGGGTGATGCCTATTTCCGTAGTGAATATGATGGATATACCTCTGTCAATACTAGAAGATAACTGGGACAAATATCACTGCAGTAAGATCAAATGACCAGACTTCCTAGAACGTGTGGGTGTGCACACTGCAGTATAAAGATGGCACCTCACAGAACAAGACATGTGGGGTTGGTTTGTGTCTTTCATCTGACAAGAACTGTTCCTCCCCTTCCATAAGTGAATATTAATTTAGAGAACACTGAACAATAAATTGTATACTATGTGATATTTTGTGTACTTAGAGGTTTTTTTTTGTCGTGTGGCCTCCTGAGAGGGCGAGTGCAGATCTTTCTAATCGACTTCCGTGGGCGACCTGTGCGCCGGGATGCGAGATGGGATGGATGTAAATGAATCTGGGCCAAGGATGTGGAAGAAAGCGACCGTGGCCTGTCAGAAGGTACAGTCCCAGCATTTGCCTGATGTTAAAATGGGGAAACCACGGAAAATCATTTCAAGGACGGCCGACGGTTGGGATCGAACCCTCGCGTCTACCGAGTCCGAGCTTGACCCCATGACCTAACAATGCGCTTTAACGAGCGTAGCCACCGATGTCGGTAGAGAAAAATATTGATAAGCAATGACCTAGAGGCACAGTGGTTTCAAACAAAACCACCCCGTGATTTTGAAACTTTAACCTTTTTTTTTTTTTTAATACCACTTTGTATTACCTTGAGTAACTGCTGATTTTTTCCTCAACATCTGAAAAAAATAGTTCTGCGCCTCAAAGGGTTAAGTAATGAAACCTGTCCCACAATTAAGTTAGGAATTATGTTTTCTGAGACAATAGGGCATTTAGAATTGGAACAAAGACCCCAGTTCGACAGCCGTAATCTCTAACACCCAGGAACATAACCAGAAATTTCTCGAAGCAACATGTCGGTCGCGCGTATTTGCTGACAAACTAGATTCGCAGTTCTCCCCACATGCTGCTATTAATCATCATAATTATCTCTCATCTACGCCTGTCGTCAATATTGTGTAATTCGCATTGATCCATCACGAAATAGTTAAATATTCACTGAAGCCTTGCGTACACAAGTTTACTCCACTCAGCTTTTCATTGTAAACAAGGTACTGCGCAGCATAGGTTGCAGAGATCGATAACTTGAGCACACACACACTGGCTTACACTGCGTAGAATAGTCACTCGACGACGTACTTACTTACGCTACTTCACAATGCCACATGTGAAGAAGAAAAACCGTCCGTAGTTAGATTTGTTGTTAATTCATTGTAGGGGCTTGGGAGAGCGTGGTCATCAGCCTCAAATAGTTTTATTTACGTGAAAACTAGTAATGTGTGTAAACTGTATTAGGGACAGAGATAGGATAGGTGCCCGGGACTTGAAATAAGGTACTACCCCGGCATTCGCCTGGAGGAAGTGTGATAAAAACGGAGGAAAACCACACTCAGGATAGCCACTGTCAGAGCCGGAATAACACATGGACAATAAGTAAGCAGTTCGCACAGCCAGTAGTGAAATCAAACAATTTGCAAACCCATTCAGTAAAATATATCACAAAAAGAGTAAACACAATAACGGTTGGGGGAAGGGGAAGAAGTAGGTACGAGAAGCTATACTGGGGTCAACAATGGTTCGTTACCCAGTACTCAATATGTAGCTGTTTTACTAAAAATTAATAAGATTATGTAACTTATTACAATCTCTATAAAATGCCATCCCATTCAAAAAAAAGGTAATTTAATTATTTTTTTAAAGGAAATATACAGTAGGACTATACGTAGAACAATATTCCTCCTGAATATTGTCTTGTGTGTAGAAATTCACCAAAACTCATTCAGCCCCTCAAACAACAGTGAAGATTCCTGTAGTGAAAATTAATTAATTCCCTGAAATATTAACACGATGTTTAAAATTTAAAATCTTTTCAAATATGGTGCATATTTTAGGGGACCAACTTCGCCATTGGCGGTAATTAACAATTCGCACGAAGAGGCTAAACTTTAGGAACCCGTTGGGTCGAAACTGTATGAATTGGGTCAATATCAAGACAGGTATTGGAGGCACTGTGGATCGGATAGAAATGCCATGATCCTCGTTCGAGACAATGCTCTCCGTCCCTTTTATTCCCTTGTTTACTGTTTAAATACAGGTGATAAGCCAGGATCTTGATTCTCCTATCCAAAAAGGTGTTATTTGCCTGATAGCCTGTGATTCTGCTGTGTCAATAAGTGCATGTAACAATAATAAGGATGTAGGATTAGGTTAGGTGACTTTGGTCTTGAATTAAGGTGTCATCACGACATTTGCCAGGAGTGTGGAAAACCCACGGAAAAACTACACTCAGGACCACTGCTGTCAGCGCTGGGATTCGAACCTTCTACCTCCGGAATTCCAGCTCCCCCTTCCAGAAGTAGCGCGAGACTTCATGCGAACGGCTACGCTGTATGCAGAAAGTAAGGTGGAGGAGATAAAACGGTGGGGGGGAAGGGACAGGCTAATGTCCACACCATTGTTACCCCCTTACAATACATCGCTTAGGCTATAACACGCAGTTCACATACTGTATTGTAAAACCTCTCTAGTTTTGGTCACATTCATTCATTAATGCACAGCACACTTCATCGGACCACTAACGTATGAGTCCCATGTTTTTAAAAGCTAAATGCGAGAAACCCCCGGCCTTGTTCTGGACAGTTTTTTTTTAAGTTGTTTAATTACTTTAAGGGTTCGGGACATTTTGGTCATCAGCCCCGTGTGGTTGGGTGTGTGTTGAACGACATTTAAATAAACCGGACGGTAACATGTAATGCTACAGAATATAAACCGATTCAATATGTTACGGAGGCATATGACCTCACTTTTCCACCCCTTAAAACAATATAATAATCATCATCATATTACAGTACGTTACTTTCTTTTGTCTTTGTAGTCGCTACTAATTCTCATTAACTCGTTTTGAAAAATAGTAGGCTATTGATCAGGCGATTGCATTTTCCCCAGCAAGTTATTGTTATCGGCACTGCTCCTGGTCCTCTCGTTTGTCTATAAGGAAATAATAGGTCAAATCTTTCTCTATTTTTGCCCCGATAGAATTAGGATGTCCGAAAAGAAGGGTGTTTTTATTTCCTTGTTTTCTACGCCCTTCCCTTCTCCTTTGGCGATACTGTCATTTTTTAAGGCGTAGAAACTTAATCATTTTCACATCAACGTATTTGTATGCTACGATGTGCTGCTGGCAATGTTTCGCCCCTTTAAACAACTATCACCACCATACATTCGGTGTTATTAACCACGATGTCCCAGGCCCCTAAATGAAGAAAACAACTCTACCTGAGGGTTACCAAGCTTCTTTGCCCTCAGCTGTATTCGAACACACTAGTTTATTAAGAGGCACCCCTCCGACAAGCTAACAGCAAATTATTCAAATCAACATCCCACAGATGCAAAACAATAAATAACTACTTTTTAACTAATTAGTTGTAGCATGTATGTGTGTCGTCAACCAATGAAAAAAAGACTACCCTTTGCCGTTATGTACCAGCTAACGAAACGCTCTTGGCTTTGTTCCAAGATCCAGGTAATCAAGAATGCGGTCATGCTTTTGGACATTAAACAGTTTCGTTATACTCGTATCTTCAGCCTCAAGTTACATAGAATGCAGTACTAATCCGTAACTCCATAACAAGTTAAATAATATTGGTCATTTTCTTTAACCGTCGTAACCCATGTTTCCGGCACAAGGCTCTTCACAAAGGAACACAATTGTTTGACAGACCCCCAGTGCCATCATGGAACACCTTTGGCTTTTATCCGTAATTTTCCAAATGAGAACAACGTGAACAATTTTCACGGAGCAAAACTGATTGTTCCGAATTCATGGACTCTGTCTTCAAGTTCCTATTTATCCATAAGCCCTCGCTTGAGGAACACTCATCTAGTGTATGTGTTGATGATGATGATGATGATGATGATGATGATGATAATTGTTGTGAAGGGGCCTAACATCTAGGTTATCGGCCCCTAATGGTCTGGGTGATAGCGAAAATGTCAATAAAGTGGAAACCAGAACGAAAATTAAATGAGAAGGAAAATATGTACAAAAAGGAACTCAATATTGAAACAACTTACAAAATGGAGAGCAGTAATACTTACAAAGGTGAGTTTAGAACGAAAATACTCACAAAAGGAATAGATTGAAAAATACGCACAAAATGTAGGTTAAGTTCAAAATACGTACGAAATGCAATGCACAGTCGAAATACTTACAAAATGCAAATGAGATGGAAAATACGTACAAAATGCAATTGAGGTTCAAAATACTTACAAAATGCAATTGAAATTGAAAATACACAATGCAATTCAGATTGAAAGCTCACATTTACAATCCAAAATATTCACAGAGTGCAATTGAAATTCAAAATGCTTACAAAATGCAATTGAAATTGAAAATGCTTACAAAATGCCCGGTAGTTTCAAATTACTCATTTGGATAGACAATACTTACAAAATGCAATTTAGATTGAAAATACTTACAAAATGTAATTTTGATTCAAAATACCCCTAAATGCAATTCAGAATCAAAATACTTGCAAAATGCCGATGATACAAAATGCAATTTAGATTGAAAATACTTGCAAAAAGCGGGTTAGGTTGAAAATACAAAATGCAACTGAAATTCAAAATAGTCACAAAAGTCCTGGCACGGATATTGAAAGACTTACTAAAAAGCAATTTAGATTGTCAATCCTTACAGAATGCAATTGAGGTTGAAAACACTCGCAAAATGCAATTTAGATCGAAAAAACGTACAAAATGCAACGTGGATTGAAAATATCTACAAAATGATGTTGATGAAAAAAAAGCGAGGGAATTTAGGTGCACGGGGGGATTAACAAAAAACAGTGCGGGAAACTTAAAGAGAAAAGGAAATTTAATGAAAAGGAAACAAGAGGTCTGACCCCTCGACGAAGGAGGGATCAGAAAAGATGAGACAAGGGCCAATTAGGGCGGGAAAGTGAAAGACTCCCTAGGCCTCGGATACCCTAATACCGTCAGGGTAGGAAAAGAACAAGAGTTGACCAAGGGAGGTCGACAGGAAAGAAGACGGAGAGGAGCCCGGCACAAGTAAGTGGAAGCAATGCCGGACTCAGCAGGGGTCCCGTGGTCGCCAACCCACGTCCCACTAGATGTGAGTCCCTGGGGGACAGTGTATGTGTATTTCGTGTCTTACGTTCCCTGAGATGGGCCACCCTTTGGTATGTAGAAAAAATATTCCTGAACAGAAATTTACGTATGGTTTATTTTTCTATTAAAATGTTTCCTATTAAACATGAATAGTTTGTTTCAAAACCATATTAAAGAGATTGGTTGGTTGGTTCTTAAGTTTAGGGGCTGCGACAACGTGGTCATGTAGCCCCGTGTACTTTGGGTGTGTGTAGAATCTGTCTGATAACCGGTGTTAATTGTGATGACTGTATTAGTGTGTGTTATCTGTTTTTTTAATTCAAGTAAGGACTGCAGACTTTTGAATTTTTCATAATAGTTCCTACTTTTGCTGCCAAAAGCCACCGTCAACGACTACTAGTTCAGAACTTAGCTACCAGACGCCACCGCAGTCGGCTCTTGGCAACGAACGTAGGAACCTAAGAGCGTTGTTTACATTCTTAACCTATACAATTTAGCTTCACACAGGTGTAATTAGTGGAAGGTTCTTTAACATGCCATAAATCTATGACATGGGACCGCCAGCTTTACTTCCCCTCCGAAGGCATACGGTACCAATACTCGTCAAAATAAATTAGCGTATTGATGTGCTTATACATAAGGGACACAGTAATGGTTTATAAGAAGAAGAAAGGAAGGAAGGAAGATTGTAGTTTTACGTGACCGTGAATCTTGTGATTATGAGCCACGGGACCTCCTTTTTACGTGGAATCCGAACCACAGGACATGGCATTTCACTTCGAAAATCTCACATGCATTGACCGGGAATCGAACCCGGACCGCCTTGGTGAGAGGCATACAGCTAGACCGCTGAGCCACCACGCCCCCATAAGAAGAAGACTACGACGTGTAGTATCTTCAAGAGTATGAAATGAATGACGACGCCCATTTGCCGAATCGAAGGAATTAACTATGCGAAGTCGAAACCCCAAACCCCGTTCGAGAACCGAACCTAGGTCCACTCGGCCAAAGTTAAGCATGCAACCCCTTAGCAACGAAGCCATGGTTTCAAATAACCAACGCTAAAATGTGACAATTTAAATTAGGTATCAGAAAGTGTCACTACCGTGCCAAAATGTGCCATTCAAATCATGCGAACAGGAACGTCATTTCTTAGTTATTTCCATTTTGAAACATTGAATGAATAGCAAAGCACTGACAAAGAACGCTAAGTATCAACTTGCATATCCCATACAGTATATATTATTTCACAAAGGAATGCAGACTGATAACACATTTTAAGGAAACTACATAACGAAATGGTATAATGATAATTCATTAAAAGCTTCAGGACACAGGGGGCTCCGCAAAACTATTAATTTAACTTTTAATAACTCGAAGTATTAATAAAGCTGACATAAGTTAGTAATGAAAGTTAGCGAAGTTCCACTTTTATCCACCAGGCGGTACCCAGCGCACAAGTGATGGAACGGCTGGCTAGCTCCTTATTCCAGCGAACTACTCATAAATAAACCTAAGAATGTACCCAGTATAATAATAGCACAGCTATTAAGACAGATTTCGTATGTCGGAGACAATATGTACCGTATCTGAAGCATACACACACTATAAAGTTACGTTACATAGATCTTATGCCGTGTAATGGTGGTCTAGGCAAGGGGATAGCATGCTTGACATTTTAAGAAGTTAACAATTGTAGGCTGTTCTAATCACACCTCAGCAGATTTCATTTTGCCTGCCAATTTTTGTTTATTATTTATGATTTGTGTTTCACTACATTCTGCTTGGTGATTCATTACACCCTATTTAATTACAATATACAAATATATGTGCGCGATGTTACATTACGAATCATTTATGTAACGGTACCAAACCCTTGGTTTACTACTGGAAAATGTTGTTTCAGTTAGGGACTTGGACATTTAACATTTCAGCCCTGTAGACGTTCCACTTTCATCCGCCTACTGCGCTCCGGCTATCAAATGACCTTATTCAAAATTTCCAAAGCGATGAATATACCTACACATTCTGTAAAACTTGTCCGAGTCTCAATCTATCCAATGAAAATAAATGGGCGTTGCTTTGTGCTCTATTTCAATTAAATACGTTTCCAATAACAGCTTGCACTTTATCGCTTTTAATGAGATGTCTGCTCACGTTTCACTGCACTTACGGTAAAGTGCGAAAGCTGAGCACGGGCTCACAAGTAAGCGTGAATCGTTGATAGATGAATGGTATGGTCCATTTGCTCTTCAGAACCTTAGTTCCATAAAGGGGAAAAAACTGTAGACTACAACACTATCACATGTGACAATGTGGGTTCAAAATAAGCATTGTACCGTACAGAGTTTTCAAAGTAATAGGAATTCCAACTGCAACTCAAAAGATCACATGCTCTGTAACACCTCTCATTTAAAAAACAGCACCATTCCTGTGAGTAAAGAAAAAAACGTATTCTTCGACCATTCGTGGGCACATTTGCCCGGTGTAAAAAACAAAACGAATTTCGTTAATATCTGATTATAGGAACAACACTGATAAATACCGCCAAGTCGTTGCCTACAAATCAAATCATTGTAGGTGGTTCGTGTAAGAGATAACGTATCATTATGAAACGTGAATTTTAAGATAAGACTGAGAATACAGTACAACGAACTCGTTACTGTTGTCAAGGAACTAACAACACTCAACAATCAAAACTAAACTTAAGTTTATGACAAAAGGAAAGAAGAAATACATCCTGCGGTTGCATCATTCCATCACCAAAAGCTATCTGATTCACAGTTTGCAATTAAAAACGTATATAACGTTTCCCGTCGTAAACAGTCATAAAGAAACACCCTTACAAACAAGGCGAGCTTGTAGTTTTAAAGTGACTCTTAACCCCACGATCATAAGCCATTGGGCCACCTGTTTACGTGGAATACAAATCAAGGGATGTGACCACTCACTTTGTAAGTCCTGCAAGCATTACCCAAGAACTGAACCTGGTCCACCTTGGTGAGATACATACACTTTGAGAATCCTACAAGCATTAACCAGAAATCGAATCCGGTCCATCTTGGTGAGATGCATGTATCTTGACCGCTGCAGCATCATGCCTCACAGGTCTCATGAAGAACCTGCTGCAACCTGACACCATGTGGTAACCGGATAGCCACACAACACTACACTAAAATAGAGTTCATAACTAGCTTATTACTCAAGTTCGGGGAAGTAATCTTCAAATACGATTTTAGCGCCCGTATAGAAGTTAGATTTTTTACAAAAATGAGACACAAAGCTAAATTTGCAGTTATGAAATCAAAATAGAAAAGTAAGACTCGTCAAGAGTCCCATAGACATCCGTCGCAAAGACAAGACACCTCAACGAAGGGTTACCTACTATACATGAACAAGGCCAGAAATCAAATAACTCCGACTATCGGATACATTTCACACGGAATACTCTACATAAAGGTCACTCGCTAATGTGTCCCTGCCCATGGAAGCAATAACAGTATTGACAGACAACCTGCATGACCAATGATAACCTGTCGACCCTGGCACAAGCCAGAACAAAAATTGTAAAAATAATGCTTACATAAACTGTGATTTCGTTGGTACTCTCATTCCCTAGCTCAAATTTCCTTAGCAGTCCCTTCCTCAGTAAAGGTTAATTTTGACATTTTGCAGCGCCCGTTCTAGGTTCTGAAAAAATGCATGTGCCTAAGGTAAGATCAGTTCCACTGCAATGAAGGTTCTAAACAGACCAAACAATCTATCGACATTTAGTGGCGGTGATTGTTTTGAGAAATGGAATATTGAGGTCATATTCCCCTAAACGGAAGATTATATTGTACATTAATAAGTAGGCCTACTACACTAATGTCCAAAAGTTAAGCATAAGTTACGAATAAGCAGGGCAACAGGAAATAGACATCAAATCGCACGACATATGCACCTACCAACCTTTCGTGTTCGCTCTGTATAGGAAAGGAGTATTCCCTGCTTTGACTAGCGGCGTAACTGCGAGGTAAACACAGCCAGTGCCTGCGTCCCATATTCCCTCAGTCGTGTTTGCCCTGTTATAGTGTGCTGAGTGTAGCCTCGTGGTGAACGTGACAACATAATGGCACAACGACGCCAGTTGGACCCCGTTTTGCAGGGTAGAATACTCGGCCGCCTGGAAGCAGGCCGGACACAGACCTAAGTCGCCGTATCCTTAAATGTGCCACAAAGTGTCATTTAGCTTGCAGCCGTCTCAGGGGTTGCTGTTTGCCGGCAAACTGTGTACCGGAGGCTCAGAACAGCAGGGCTGTTTGCCCGACGTCCAAAGGTGTACGTCCCGCTCACTCCAGCACAGAGATGGGCGCTTTTACTGTGGAGCCGTCAACGTCGAAACTAGACCATGAATGAAAGGAGACATGTGCTCTTCACAGATGAATCCCACTTCAGTTTGAAGAACGATTCCCGCCGCACATTAATCTGAAGAGAACCGGCTAGTCGATACAACCACAGGAACTTCATGGAACGGGACCAGTTTGGTGGTAGTGGTGGTGGTGTCATGGTGTGGGGCATCATGTTGAATGGTCGTACAGACCTGCACATCTTCATGGGTGGTCTGAGGAACACTGTGAAAGCTCGGAGATACAGGGATGAGGTACTGAGACCTAATGTTCGACTCTTCAGAGGTGCGGTTGGTCAAGACTTCCTCTTAATGGACGATAATGCCCGAGCGCACCGCGCTGCTCTAGTGGATGAATTTCTGGCTGCGGAAGACATTCACCACAAGGACTGGCCAGCGAGGTCTGCGGATCTGAATCCTATAGAACATGCCTGGGATGCATTGGGGAGGCAAATTTCATCCCGTCAGCCTCCTCCAAGACCTTCGCATTGCCCTTCCGGAGGAATGGCATCGACTGCCACAAGAGCTCTTGGACCATCTGATAGAGAGCATGCCACGTCGCTGCGAAGCATGTGTTGCCGTTAGGGGTAACCATACACACAATTAACAGCATATTTTGTTGTGGAAGACATTGCCAAGTTTGGTTAGTTGTTGTCAAAGGTGTACCTTAGCTATCAGAACCTTTCTGACAAGGTTTCTTTTTTTAATATACAAGTTGTGCGACATATGGTGTGTGATTCAGCTTCCATTTTTTCAGCAATCCGTCTGACATTCTTATCAGGAGGTATGGCCTCGTTGAGTGATCATGCTTAACTTTTGGACACTAGTGTATAATTTAATATTCTAAGAATATTTAAAACTAGCAGAAGTACCCGCTCTTCGAACGGTCTTTGGTATTAATAACCAGACGCTATCAATTGAGCTACTGTTGCAATAGTTAGGGGCTTGTCATTCCATCATAAGTTTATCAGAACGAAGTTAGTTTTCTGGGTATATCTCAGACACTGTTAAGTTAAGGGCCATAAAATGTGGCTTTCGGCGACCCTTTATAGACTCCCTAGTTTTGGGTCACACATTGAGAAGCGCAACGTATGCTTTGGTCGTCCTTCGAGGATTATTTTTATTTTTCTCCTATTTTAGCATGTATTTTGAAAAGTTGTTCCTTATACCCACCCTTCTACGAGAAGTACGTTGAAGAGTTTTATAAACGATTGGTGTATTGATTCATAGTTAAAATACTTAATTTTACGATGCTCCAAGCACCCGAACATGAATTATAGGCGTACATAAACATAAAGATATATCAACCACATAGTATTAAACAAAATCATCTTTACGATGCTCCAGTTTGTCGACAAAAATATGATTAGTTAAAATGTGCTCTCAAACTAAATTCACCTAACGTGTACTTCCTGACGTGAAAATAATATTGCATACGTCGTAGACGAAACGCAATGTATGTCAAATTAAAACTGACCTTCACCGTTGTGGAAAGTCCCCATCCCCAGGAAGACTCCCTTAATAAATTATAAAGGCTTGTGGTGCATGGAAATTCGGGATGTTTAGCCTCAAATGGCCCAAATTCCCAAAAGCTGCAAAAAGCACTATTCCAATCCAGGAATTTTTGAAAATAATGTTGCTGTTTGGAGATACAATAGACCTTCTGTACAACATATCGCATATCGCACGTGTAAGTCACGTGTAAAAATTGTACGGTACCCCTTGACCCCCTTAATCGCATTGTTGAATTTTACAGTCTATGTTTGATTCCACGATAACCTTATAGCCATTTGCAAACTTTCACAGATATTTAATAAATTGAGTGGCATTGCTTCTGACAGAAATAGATGGAAAGTTGGAGCTCACCTCTTGTGATAGGCCTACTGTTGTCATGGTTACCGGCTTGCATTACTTCATTAGTTTCTTCTTGTTCTTTTTCTTTCAGATGGGCCAGCTAAGGACCACGACGTTCAACTTTTCAGCTTGGCGAGGGACTTGATGTTTGCCCAGTATTCGCGCATTCTCTGGCTATGTTGCTCCTTTCTGTCTTTTGTCCAGATGATGCCGGGTTTCTTACAGGGTGGTCTGTCCTGAATACTCTTCTGTTTAAGTATCTTTCTGAGATGTGATCGGCTTTTAATATCAATTTTCATTATCTTCAGTTCTTGGATATCCTTGTTAACTACTGTTAGCGATGGTGTCACGCTCTTTCTATTCCCCCAGTAGTTGAGAAGCCGGTTGGTTAGTCTTGTTGGGTTCATCCATGAGACATGTCCGTGGAAAGCCAGACGTCTCTTCCTGGTCACATATGTGATTTTCTCAGTATATCTATATAGCTCCTGATTTGGTCTTCTTCTGTACTCGTCATCTATTTATTAGTTTATTAAATGAAATTAGTAGCCTCCGTGGCTTAGGCGGCAGCACGCCGGCCTCTCACCTCTTGGTCCGTGGTTCAAATCCCGGTCACTCCATGTGAGATCTGTGCTGGACAAAACGGAGGCAGACAGGTTTTTCTCCGGGTACTCCGGTTTTCCCTGTCAAAATTTCATTCCAGCAACACTCTCCACTATCATCTCATTTCATCTGTCATTCATTTAATCATTGCCCCAGAGGAGTGCGTCAGGCCTCGGCAGCCGGCACAGTTCATATCCTCACCGCTAGATGGGGGCTTCATTCATTCCATTCCTGACCCGGTCGGAGACTGGAAGCAGGCTGTGGATTTTTTCAAATGAAATTAGTGTTTTGGGAATATCGTGAAAAAATTCAAGAGTACCCCTTGACCCCCTTAAGCGCATTATATACGTATTGGTGAATTTTACAGCTTAAGTTGCTTCCGCGATAACCTTATAGCCGTTTGCGAACGTTCACAGTAGTATAATTGCGTCTTACAGAAATAGATGGACTTCTGAGATTGTGTTGCCATGGTTACCGGCTTGCATCCTTTCAATAGCTTAATACATGAAATTGTTCTCTGGGAATATCTCAAAAACTGTTGGTTTTAGGACCTTAAAATGTGGTTTTCGGGGCCCGTAGGGCTCCCGAGTTTTGTTTCTCAAATTGAGACGCTGAAAATGAGCTTTGTCTCGTCTTTCTATGCCCATTTCAGCATGCATTTTAAGGGGGTAGGCCCTCTTTTATGAGAGGTATGGAGAAGAGTTACATCAATGATTACTTTCGTGCCTCTGATGTACATCTGTACAAAATTTTACGTTTATCCACTGAGCCGTTCTCGAGTGATGCGCGTGCAAAGTTGTACACAGACAGACAGACAGACAAACAAACAAACAAACAAACAAACAGACAAAAAAAATCTTTGCGCGCAACCGTCATAGACCAGTCTGAAACGCGTTAATAACTCAAATTTCCGTGGAAATTCAGAAAAAACAGAAAACTTTCGTTTTTATATAGAGAGAGAAGATAAATATTACTGCTATCAACCACATCACCTGTAGCGCGCTCTTTCAAATCACTGATTAAACACAAAAGGAAACTATAAGGGCATTTTTTTTAATATGACTCAACCAACAACTAGATACGGTACCGAAAACAGTTCCCTACCACAAAAGCACAAACTCATACGAACGGAAATATCGTACATCTAAAATTCAATACAGGATTGCAAATTAACAACTGTTTCGTGTTATTAATTAATTAATTAATTAATTTAACTACAGTATGCCGCTGTTGTCGATAAGAGTATTCCGAGGTCCAACTGAAAAACGTCATCACTCGCGTCATTTCTTGGAGCAAAATGAGAAAGCATGGAAAATGCAGTAACTTCAAAGATGGACAGACATGGGATTCGAGCTCTCATATTTTACAAATATATGTCGGTCATAGTGGACGACGTTTGGAGATAAGTTAACGTACACACCAGTCGTGGCCGGTACCAACGAACTATATTAGGCTATACGCCTGAAGTTGGCGAGAAAAAAAAAGTCAGGAGAATACCAGCTTTTTCAAGGAATGAATTGGAGTAGGTGCCAACAATATTTAGAAGTGCACTTGAAAAATGGTTAGAATGGATTTATTTTTCGTCATAATTTTTCTTGAATGACCTATTCTACGCTAGTGGTTATCAAATGCATTAGGAAATTTGTTGTTGCTTATTGTAGGGGCTGCGACATCGCGGTCATATAGCTCCGTGTATTTTGGATGTGTGTAAATTTGTGTGATAACCTGTATTATTGTGATAGCTTTACTAATGTATGTATTTGTAATTCAGGAGAGGATTGGGAAGGAGGCGGCCGTGGCCTTAGGCTTAAGTTAGGAACCATCCCAGCATTTACCTGGAGTAGAAGTGGGGGGGGGGGAATCACGGAAAAACACATCCAGGATGGCTGAGGTGAGAAACGTACTCTCTTCTACTAAGTTTTGCTTCACGAGGCTGAGTGTAACCTGTTCCAGCCCTCACACCAGAATTAAAATTTCTTGACATCCAGCCCTCACACCAGAATTAAAATTTCCTGACAGAGTCGGGAATCGAACCCGGACCTCCGGAGCAACAGCCAAAAGCGCTAGCCGCTACACCACGAGGTGTTCCATTAGGAGACTGAATACCTTGCTGCTCTGTCGTTTGGAATAACAATTACCACCACCAAGATTGTCCCATTGCTGGGCAAATTAAATCCCGCATTACGATTCCCGTGAAGCATTTTCTCCTCGGCTGAATAACACACGAGAAAAATGGCACATACTCTATTCAAAATGAACAAATAAACAGGAATAATAGCTTGCCACGGTGGGTGAGTGGTTATAGTGCCGGACTACCAACCCCAAGATTGCAGGTTCGCCCCTGGCCATGGTAAGTGATTTTTGAAGGCGACAAAAATCACGACACTCATGTCATACGTTGTTGGCATGTTAAAGAACCCATTTGAATTCAGTAGGCCGTGTTCAATGGCAAAATTAATCTCGGGATTTTCCGCCAACACGAAGTTCCTCCATTCTCTACTTGAAAGCGCTGTAGTGTCAAGGAGTTTAGATATCTAACCTCCTTGACTTTCACAGCGTTCAAAGGAACGACGAAATTCGACATGCAAGCTACCCTCTGGGTGTCAATTAACAAAGCTTGCACCAGGCACCCGAGGCCATACGATTTAAAAAAAAAACAGGAATAATTATGTTTCAACACGTTAGATAAGCTTATGTGTGTGGGCGTAGATGGCGGAGACTTGTGATGTTGAGAGATTACCTTAAAGACCAATGAACTCAGTTATAAAGATAAGGTGGTGGTTGTTGATTCGTTAGGGGTTATGCGATACAATGGTCAAGTAGCCCCGTGTACTTGGTGTGAGTAGAATGTTTAATAACGTGTGTCACTGTGACGTCTGTACCAGTGTGTGTATTTGTAATTGAGGTAGGAAATGGGTGGAAAGGAAGGAAGATTGTAGTTTTACGTGACCGTGAATCTTGTGATTATGAGCCACGGGACCTCCTTTTTACGTGGAATCCGAACCACAGGACATGGCATTTCACATCGAAAATCTCACATGCATTGACCGGGAATCGAACCCGGACCGCCTTGGTGAGAGGCATACAGCTAGACCGCTGAGCCACCACGCCCCTGGAAATGGGTGGAAAGCGGAAGGGACCATCCCGGCATTTGCCTGGAGTAGAAGTGGGGAAAGCACGGAGAAACACTTCCAGGATGGCTAAGGTATGAGTCAAGCCCGCCTCTTCTCAGTTTTGCCTCACGAGGCTGAGTGTACCCCATTCTAGCCCTCAGACCAGAATTAAGTTTCTTGACATAGCCGGGAATCGAACCCGGGGCTCCGCGTTGACAGCCAAGAATGCTAGCCACTACGTAACGAGGCGGACGAAAGATAAGGAGATGTACAACTATAATCCGATTGTTGTAACTACTTCGGTTGGTTGTTTGGTTCCTCAGTTCAGGGGCTGCGACAACGCGGTCATGTAGCCCCGTGTACTTTGGGTGTGTATCCGATAACCGGTGTTAATTGTGATGGCTGTATTAGTGTGTGTTATCTAATTCAGGTAAGGACTGCAGACGATCAATTTCAAGTAGTTCCTACTTTTGCTACCAAATGCTAGCGTTAACGACACCTAACTGTGAACTTTGATACTACATGCCACCGCAACCGGCACCTGGCGAAGAACGTTGGACTTAATAGAGCGTTAATCAAATCTAACCTACACATTTAGCTTCACACAATTGTAGTTAGTGGAAGGCTATTTTGCATGCCATAAATCTATGACATGGGTGCCCGGCTTACTTCCCCTCCGAAGGAAGGCATACTGAGGGATTTTGAACGATGCTAAAAATCTGACGACTTCGGCCGGGTTTGAACCGGCAATCATGGTCATAGAAGCTCAGCATTCTACCGACTACGCCACCGAAGCCGCCTTGTAACTACTTCAATGCGAGGTGTAAAGTAAAGCAGGCTGCAGTTTATGTATATCTACCCTATTGTGTTCCCGTTCCTGCTGATCGGGGATGAGGTGAGCTAAATATTGCGGGGGATGGTTTATCCTAAGACAAAGCTCATGAAGGGAGGTAATGAGAAATGAAATGTATGTACAGTAGTTGAATGAAAATGGGCTAGAAGTTGGGAGGAGGAGACCGTAGGCTATTACAAGCATTTTCCAGGAGTTATAAATGGGAAACCATTGGAAACTATTTCAACGATGTCCGACGGCGAGTTCGACCCTACCTACGTAACAACCGCGGCCAGAGTGGGCTGCAATGTTTACTGTAAATAGAAGATTATGGAGACGTCTTGTTTGCTCACACATGATTATACTGTAGGTTAGAATGCACGCTGAAAGGCATAGCAGTCTAATGAAAATAATTAATTAATAATTATGAGTACCACAGAAAAATAGCGTTTCAACTATTTGTACTGTGAGACTGCATTCGTTGACCACTGCTCTACAATCTTCATTGGCTACAGGGAGCACCCTAATAAGTCCGTCCCCAAATGCATAGTTTAGGGGTGGGGAGAAGGAGGCCGGCACTCACGTGGACTTATTTATACTGAGGGGCCAACAGACGCAAGAAGGTGAAACTGGCTGGGGGCCAACCAAACCAGGTTCTCCTCCGCCCGCTACACTGACTGGCCAAATACTACGCGCAGCATGTTCAGTCTTCCGGTAGAGACAGCATATTTCGAAGAGGGGGGAGGGGGCATGATCAAATTATCTTTCTAAAGTGTTACTTCTTTTTCTTTACAATGTCTTCCCAGATCCCCCTGTCATTGGTAAACAATAACGCAAATGTGTTTCTGTCCCCTACTATTCGGAATATTTGCTCCAGAGTTATGCCGCCAGTTCACTCAAGAAATGATAATTCCCTGAGCCATTCGTAGAATTAACTCATTAAAGTTGAAATACGGCAATAAATTGCATTTCATGTTACGTGTCCACTTGTTATTATTTACTTTTTTTAAATTAAAGATAGGCCTACGTTGGTTAATATAATAGGAAATTGTTTTTAATTTTATATTTTATATACGGTACAGTATAATTGTTAGTAGAAGGTTAGTATTTTTGTTAGTAGAATTGCTCTTTACTTATTCTGAAAGGGAGTAGCAGCCTTTCAGAATAAATCAATTCTTTACTAGTCTTATAGACGGTAAGATATTGATAATATAAGCCAAATAATGGCTACACTGCGTCCTGCTGCACGGCTGAAAGCAACGGGAAACTACAGCCGTAATGCTATTCCCGAGGATATGCACCTCTCTATGCATAATTACATGTGATGATGGCCTCCTCCCTTGTAAAATTTCAATCCGGAGGTAAACTAGTTCCCCGTTCGGATCTCCGGGTGGGGACTACTCGAGAGGGGGTTAACATCACTGAAGTGACAAAGAGGAAATCTGACATTCTACGGATCGGAGCGTGGAATGTTAGAAGTCTGCTAGGAAGTGGAAGGTTAGAAAACCTAGAAAGGGAAATGGATAGGTTAAGGTTGGATTTGGTATATCAAGGGTGATGAAAATGTTATAGTAATGGGAGATTGGAATGCTGTGGTAGGAAAAGGGAGAGAAGGGAAGATAGTAGGAGATTTCGGATTGGGTGAAAGGAATGATCGAGGAAGCAGGCTGATGGAATTCTGCACCGAGCATGAGTTGGTCATAGCTAACACCTTATTCAATAACCACAATAGAAGAATATACACATGGATGAGACCGGGAGATACAGGGCGTTACCAAATCGACTTCATAATGGTCAAGCAGAGGTTTCGAAACCAGATTTTGGATTGTAAAACATATCCTGGTGCTGACATAAACTCTGACCACAATCTGGTTGTAATGAAATGCAGATTTAAGTTGAAGAAACTGAAGAAAAGTCAAAAGCCCAAAAGGTGGGCAATAGACAGACTGAATGTAAAGGATGTAAACGAAAGATTCAAGAAGAGTATAAAGGAAGGACTAATGAAAAACCCTAAACAAACTTCAATTGCAGACGAATGGGCACTTTTGAAGAATGAAATAACAAAATCCGCATAAGAAAACATTGGTAGGAAATAAAGAATAGGTAGAAAACCGTGGATCACTCAGGATATACTAGAATTGATGGATGAAAGGCGGAAACACAAGAATGTAAGAGATGAAAAGGGGAAAGCAGAATACAGACGTCTGAGAAATGAGGTCAACAAGAAGTGCAAGGAAGCGAAAGAAGAATGGTTGAAAGAGAAATGTGCAGGTATAGAAAATTGTCTGAAATTAGGAAAAGTAGACACAGCTTATAGAAGGATTAAGAATACATTTGGGGAAAAGAAGACTAAGTGCTGTAATATTAAGGACACAAATGGAAAGCCTCTAACAGATGGGGAAGAAAAAGTTGAGAGATGGAAAGCTTACATAGAGAGTTTGTATAAGGGAATGGAGATTGAGAATCATGTAATGGAAAGGGAGGAGGAAATTGATGAGGATGCAAAAGGAGATTTAATATTGAGATCAGAATTTGATCGAGCTTTGAAAGACTTAAGCAGGAACAAAGCACCAGGCATAGATGATATACCGATTGAGTTGCTACGCTGCATAGGAGATGAAGGTCTGATCAGGTTATTTCACTTGGTGTGTAGGATTTATGAGACAGGTGAGGTACCCCCTGATTTCAAGAAGAATGTAATCATCCCTATACCAAAGAAAGTGGGAGCTGACAGATGTGAAGATTACCGTACAATCAGCTTGATTACTCATGCTTCAAAGATCCTGTCTAGAATAATTTACAAGAGGATTGAAAGCCAGATAGAAAGGGAGTTGGGTGAAGACCAGTTTGGTTTCAGGAGAAATGTAGGAACAAGGGAAGCTGTACTAAGTCTTAGGCTGATTTTGGAAGGTAGAATAAGGAAAGATAAGAGAACGTTAATGGCGTTTGTAGACTTAGAAAAGGCTTTTGATAACGTTGATTGGACTAAATTGTTTGACATTTTGAAATCTATTGGAATGAAGTACAGGGATAGGAGGGTGATCTCCAATCTATACAGAAACCAGACAGCAGTCATTCGAGCTGAAGGACATGAGAGAGAAGCTGATATTCAGAAAGGTGTTAGGCAAGGCTGCAACTTATCACCCATACTTTTCAATCTTTACATTGAACAAGCAATGAAGGAAATCAGAGAGAAATTTAAAGTGAGAGTGAAGATTCAAGGAGAAATAATTTAAACTCTGAGATTTGCTGATGACATCGTCATCTTGGCCGACAAGCCTGAGGATTTAAATGAGTTTTTGAATGGTATGGACTCCGTCTTACGGAAAGAATGCATGATGAAAATTAATAATTGTAAAACAAAAATACTAGAATGCAGCGGAAATAAATCAGAAACCTCTATGGACATCAAATTGGCAGGTGAAAAGCTGAAGGAAGTAGGAGACTTCTTGTTACTTAGGAAGCAAAATAACCAGTGATGGACGAAGCAATGGGGATATAAAAAGTAGGTTGGCTCAGGCAAGAAAAGCATTTCTAAAAAAAAAAAAGGAATCTGTTGACATCGAATATAGATTTAGGTATTAGGAAGTCATTTTTGAAAGCCTTTGTCTGGAGCGTGGCGCTCTATGGAAGTGAAACTTGGACTATTGGTGCAGCAGAAAAGAGGAGAATTGAAGCATTTGGAATGTGGTGTTACAGGAGAATGATGAAGATCAGATGGGTAGATAGGGTTACAAACGAAGAGGTATTAAGACGAGTGGGAGAAGAGAGATGTTTCTGGCGACTGCTAATGAAGAGAAGAGATAGGTTAGTAGGACACATACTAAGACACCCAGGAATAGCAAGCTTAGTTATGGAAGGAAGGGTCGAGGACAAGAACTGTAGGGGTAGACCAAGGTTAGAATATGTTAAACAGATTGCCTCGGATGTAGGGTGTGGTAGCTATGTAGAGATGAAACGATTATCTCAGGATAGGGAGGTATGGAGAGCTGCATCTAACCAGTCAAAAGACTGAAGACTCAAACAACAGTATAACCGGTCAGACATCGAGAAAATTGAACGACAGTTACTAAGGAAGATATTCGGGCCCAAGTTTCCAGATGGTATATGGATGGGAAAAAGCTCGGAAGAACTATATGCAATAACTGAACGATTCTCTTCAGTCGCACGCAAACGGCGTATGAAATTTTATGACGTTTAACACGAATGGATGATTCACGTCTGACTAAGAAAATATTTCTTATTATCAATGGGAACCGACAAACCAAAATTCGCTGGCTAGTAGATACACAAATGGACCTTACTGAAGTCGGCATTGATCCAATGACTACAACAAGTACTACATACAGACAAAAGATCAACACTCACAAATTTGCACCCAAGAATCCGTCCGAGAAAAGCTTGAAACTCCAAAACTCATGGACACAAGAAAGATGGCAGGCCCAGAGTGAAAGAATGAAGACATTTTGGGCGAATAAGAAGTTCAAAGCCAATATACCATCTTTTTGGAAGCCTTCATAGGGAGGTTGAGGCTGCTTGGGCTTTTGGTTCTCGCAGTCAAGAGGTGCAGTTGCACCTTATATAAAGGGAGGTGGCGCGCAGTTCGCTACTCCAGTGAGGGTCCGGGTGGGGACACCAAGAGCCCGCCGATGAGCCAGCTTGGTGTCCTAGGCGAAACCCCACACAAGACACGGCACAAACCTAGAAGAATTGCTGAGTTTTCATTCACTGGCCGTGAAAGCCAATATACCATCTTTTTGGAAGCCATCATAGGGAGGTTGAGGCTGCTTGGGCTTTTGGTTCTCGCAGTCAGAGATGCAGTTGCACCTTATATCAAGGGAGGTGGCGCGCAGTTCGCTACTCCAGTGGGGGTCCGGGCGGGGACACCAAGAGCCCTCCGATGAACCAGCTTGGTGTCCTAGGCGAAACCCCACACAAGATACGGCACAAACCTAGAAGAATTGCTTAGTTTTAATTCACTGGCCGTGAAAGCCAATATACCATCTTTTCAAAAAGATGAGTTCCAGTGTTATTTAATGTTTCCACGCGTTCCTTATGGGGCTGAACGAATAAGAATAAGAATAAGAATAACCGGTCAGAACATCTTGTCCCGAAACTTTAAATGCAGTTTAGAGCATTTTAGGCAATTTATTAGATCAACATTCACTCCTTAAAAATAAGTCTGTAGGGTAAAGTTAAGTAACTCCGTAGGGGAAGGTACCATACCCCAGTATCGGACGGAACTCAATATCGGACAGTGTCAGTTTCTGATGTTCAGCACAATGTTGCGGAAACTTTTGTGATGGTAGTACTGACCCTTCACGAGGTACGTTGGAGGGTGACCATTGTGTGTCCATAAACAAAGAAGTAAGCACGTGGTGAGATGCTCTCTCTTTTGTGACTCTTTCTTGCCGCATGAAGATAATTTTGTGAATCAGTTCGGCACCTTAATACTGATGAGTGAAATATTTTAAGGGTTGTTGATTGTTAACCATACGTTAATGAAGAAATGTGGATGATGGCGTAGCTTTTGTTTAAATGTGTTACGTATGATGACCCGTTCAAGTTTTACGTGTTGGGCACCCAATACCGGACAAGCTTTCGGCACACAGTATCGGACAAACGTACGGTACCCGAAGTTTTCTTACCAATTCTTACAATACCTTCGTTTGTTTCAGACAAATATGGGAGTATAAAGGTGAATCTGGGTGATGGAAAACATAAAATTAGCAACTGATGAAGTAAGAGGGGCTAAAATGAGCAATAGGTACGCAAGTGAGCAGTTCTGTGTCCCTAGAAGTACATTAGGTGACAGATTGAAATTAATTTCTCCAGCGAAAGAGATACAAATGAAAACTGCCATTGGTGCATTTAAATGCACGTTTTCTGATGAGCAAGACGCTGATATAAACATGTTTAGACACATTTTTAGAACTGAATCTATGTCACAATTATGTAATAATTTAATTTCTATGTTAATTTTTGGAAATCCTTTCCCTAACTTTATTATTATATTATATACAAAGCATAATGTGAACTCAAGGCGTGTTGACCTGAATTTACAATCTTTGGCGTAATTGGGGGAAAAAAGCTAGGAAGGCACCGAATTTGATTGCAAAACAACCCACTGCATAATTTGTGGTGAGAATTTCAGCGAGGACTGGATCCAGTGCAACATATGCAAAGGTTTCCTTGAAGGGACACTTAGTTATTATCAATGTGACATATGTGCTAAAAAGGAATATGGATATACTGTACATACATGAGCATAATAATAGAATAATCTTACAATATTGAGACTGTCCGATACTGTGTGCCTCATTTTTGAATTGTGAAAAATGTGAGATTTATAAATGTTTTAAATTCTTTATATCAGTATATAATGTAGAAAGATGATTTGCTACAATGAAAGAGAATCAAATCAAGTTTTCAAAATTATTTTTTAATTTTAATTTGACCATTTCCTTAAGTTATTATACAAAAGGAACCTTAAGTGTCCGATACTGGGGTACCTTCCCCAAATACTAAGCTTTTCAGAAATTTTAGATTGCAGTTATTTCGGCTAGTTTCATGTTTAAGAGGGATACCCTACGAAACATTTCTCGCATATGTCTAACAAATATTCGTTAGTTATGTCAAGGTATTAACTAACACATTTCGATAGTAGAAGTGGGCAACTCGAACACCGTGATAGTCACGTTACTCCATGATAGCATGGTGTTCACCATTCAGTGAACGTTTTAATCGTGAAAACTAATTTTTAATGTAATGAAAGTGTTCAAATCGTGTATAAAGTTTCTATTGACCAATATTGAAACATTTCACTACACAATATATAATACATTTTTCAAATAGTAAAACATATTTCATTAAACATATTTAAAGTCTACTTGGCTGTTCTTAGTCACTATCTGATTCTTCGCACCCATCACACATAAAATAGACCTTGTTTCTGACACTTCACATGGTACCAGACATTCTAAAACTGGAACTCAATCCATTCGGCTCCATTCTTCCTGGCGTCATCCGCAAGGGGAGCAACCACACGCACCACAACCATCATCGTCATTTTTCTGGGGTCTGGAATTAGGCCTAGACCGATCTATTGTGTCTATCTTGATATAATATCTTCATGTCAAGTTCAGGTGGCATAACGAATGGCTTTCCAATTTTTGCAAGGCTTGCACTTCCTGAATCGGCTAAACATTTTGTGCAATAATCCTTTAAGTGTACCGGTACTTCACTAGATAATAAAACGTCTACTGGCCTTGTATACTGCCCATCCTACTTCCTTCACAAACCGCAATGCTTCCTTATGTGTTTCATCTGCGTAGGAGCGAGCCTTATTCCGGTTTGGCGCCATTTCAGCGTCCAAGCTAAAAGTAAAACGAACCTATTGCTAAGCTCACACACCTTCCACGCGTAACAATTACATGCACATAAGTGTTACGGTATATGCGAATGGTCTGTATCTTACCCCTGACTGGTGTTAAAATGGAACTTTACCAAGAAACAGCTGTTCAACAGAAATTAAAATCTTCACCACTGATTTCACTGGATGCGCATCACTAGTTGAAATGTCAACTCTCTTGTGAATAATTTTTAAAACTGCCTTGAGTTGGTCAAAGATAGAGCGCAAGAGCTTCCTGAATTCCTGGTTTCTATTGCCATCTGTTAGTAAAAACGTAGAAATTTCGGAATTGAACCTACGTCGTGATGAGGAAATACCGCTTTATCATGGTGTTACTTGATATCACGGAGTAACTTGACCCTAATATGTTTAGCATCTAATAAAGTGATCAAGATAAAATTCCCCAAAATACTTCTTAGACAGACTGGCTATTTTACTTTCTTAACATTATCTAACCAAAAATACATCGCATTCTTGTGAATAGTCACATTTAAAATGCACAAGATGCTTCTTTGAAAGTACTAAGTCTATACTTCATCGTCATACAATAACATTCGGCCTCTCAGGAGGCCACACGACAAAAAAAACGGACTTAATCTGCTCACCAGTGTTCGGTAGAATTCAAGGTTTAGATTATCACTTCATAAAAGAAAGACTTTCTGTAACATGTCGCACGAACCACTTTGAATAGGTCTATTTTTCCTCTGTCCAAATTTAGATCCTCCGGAAACATCTCCGCAGGTATTTGGATTTTGTCATACATCTATCTAACCTGAATCACCAGGGAATGTTCAATATGCTATGCACAATGTACAAATTAACATGTTAGCAAATTGTTCTATTCGAAGAAACACTTGACAGCAGTGAATAAAATGCTCAAGAAATCTAATATCGTACATTAGAAATCTCTCTTTCTCTCTCCTCTTTTAGGCATAAGTATATGAAAAGCGACTCGAGCAAATCCTTAAAATTTACATAAAATTTTCTTTCTTGATTACCGGCATGTTTTGTTTTTCATTAATTAAGGGGACTCAAACATCTACTCTGCATCATAACCCAGTATATATGATTTCATCAGTTATTTATTTAATAAATTCATTCATTCATCAGTATTCAGTCCTGGAATTGTTCAGTTATAACGAAGTTCCTCCATGTTTTGCCATTTCGAGGAGAAGGTTCCATTGTAGCATAGCTGACCGCTCCTATGCCATTCACTATTTGTTTGATGAAGCTATACCTCGGTCTTCCAGGTAGATTTTTACTTCAATGAGACCTTCTGCTACTCTCTGCAGGAGATCCGAATGGAGAATGCAATCATGCCAGTTTGAGTAGATTAAATTCACGTCTGAAATCCGTGATCTGAATTTTAACTTTGCAGTCATGTGAGAATTTCTCACAAGTAGACAGGTTGAACAAAATATTCATGTAATTTTCATAGCAAAACTTTGCAGACAACCAACGCTGCTGAGGACAAGGAAGGAACACACCCACACACACTTTCTGACTATAGTTTGCTTCACATGAAATGAAATGTAACATTATCATCCCCCCCATCCCATCAGTACATAGTATAGTTTCTTACTGTTGCGTTGGATTAAGGTTGTATTCATTGTTGCCAGGTATGTTTCAATGTCACCATGTTTGTAGACTATTTGCAGGCACTGGAACTGGGCTGAATATTATATCTACTATGTACTGTTCCTATTATTGTCTATGATTGGCACAAGATTATGCCATCTATAACTGATGTACAGTTATGTTATTGCAGCGCAATGTTACGGCGGTTACGAAAGAAAATATCTAAGGCGGTAGCTTTGTCTCGGACGAGAAGAAGAAGATGACGTCAACTATATAGCAGTCGGAACTCGGAAAAAGGTAGACTAAGCCTTCCAAGACATTAAGATATCAGGGGCAGATGACGTCGCTGTTCTTCCCGTTAAAGCAACAATAACTAACATTTAAAGATAGGAAACGCGCTTCATACTGCTGATCTGTACAAACGTTTTCATGCCTTTGATTAATAGATTCGTTTATACCACATTTTATATTTTTATATCACCAATTGTATCAACCATGGTAGCTCGGTGCGATTGGGCTCCAGTAGTGGAAGACACAATTCGCGTAGTAGCTGGGTTCGAATCCCACCGTTACCCATCGTATTGTTTCCCCATTCCCGATTTGCCTTTCGGCCTCTTCATTTCCAATACCTTGCCAAACTAAGCTGGCCCAGATACTCCAAATGGACGATATAAATTGCATCAAATGACATTAAAACTCTTATTTTCGGATAGAAACAGACTATTGCTCGAGTCCAAGCTCCGTGAACCTGAGAGGCATATGGATCGCGGACGCTGAGCAATGATGTGTGGCGTTCCCGGTCCAAGCGTGGTAACAGAACCAAATGCATTGGCCGGTGACTCACTCATTCGCAACACCCGAGTGGTTTAGGCAACGGCCCTATGTTAGCTGAACTAAAATAAACAGGAATTCCAGATAACACATCGTGGCGGGCTCTTGACAGGCCCTTCTCTTCTGCCTCCCGCGTCACCTCACCCCGCAAGTTCACAGAGCTTGGAACCGAGCAGTACTTGATTGTTGGTGTATGGAACAGCAGGAAGCAATCGCGATCTATTAGAAAGGCAACTGAGGAGTAGAAAATCACGGGACGGTCAATGGTAGGATTCGAACCTAGCTACCTCGCAACTTCAGGCTACCACTGTCACAGCATCATAGCGCTGAGCTATCCTAGTGGGTGCAAATCGTGTTATATAAACAAATTATTATTTTTCAGGATTTGATTAACCATACAATTAACAAGTAATTCCGTGACGAACTAAAGAGCCTACTTCTTAAAATTAAAGATTCATGCCAAATCTATAGAGACCTATCTAGAATAATGACGAAATCAAATTGGTAATACTAACATTTCTAAGTACTGCAGTTTGAAATACACCCAAAATAGTATAGCCTAATAGAGTAACTTACTACAGTTGGCAGCCTTGGTGACCCTGAATATATTCTTGGTTTTATCTCTTTTTAAGGTATAAATGCACATACAAAATTTGGTTGAAGTCTAATGGATAGTATGCACGTTACATGCTGCTTGATATTGGATTTATCAGTGCACGTAAAATCATGTTGGGAACAATGTCATGTATGTGATGCTCAGAATTATTCTGAAATATTACGATCTATTATAGTGCCAATTTTGGATAAAATCCATTTGTTAGTATAGAAATTACATGTAATTAAAAATTGAAACTATCAGAAAGCTTAGAATCACGTTGGCAGCACTAAGGTAAGCCTATATTAGATACTCCAAATTAATTTAGAATGGCAGGTACTATACGTGTGCAAATTTTAGAGCTGATGGCTTGCATACTTTCTGATATGTTGATACTAGCATTACCCGTCGCGGCTTCGCCCGCGAGTATTGTAGTTGTAAAGAGTACACCTACCAACGTCTTAATCATGAATGCTATGACTTGTGCATCATTTAATTTTGAAAATAAATGAGATATATTAGCACATACGAAATTTGGTTGAAATCCATGTTAGTCTAGAAGTTATATGCATTTAAAAACTAAACCTATCAGCAGGCTTAGAATCGTGTTGACAGCACTGATGTATATAAGTTACACCAAACTAAGGTCAGATACTAGACGTGTGCAAAGTTTAGAGCTGATGACTTGCATACTTTCTGATATATTGATATTAGGGTTAAAATATAGAGAGAGCATATATTAACAGTTGGCAGCCCTGGTAACTCTTTACAATACGCACAGTCATATCTGTTGTAGTACACAATCATAGTACATACAAAATTTGGTTGAAATCCAATCGATAGTATAGAAGTTACATGCATTTAGAAATTGGGCCTATCGGCAGGTTTATAATCATGTTGGCAACACTGGCATATATGGACTTCTGAAAATTAATCTGGAATGTTATTATCTATATGTGTGCAAATTTTGGAATAGTTCACATGTATAACTTCTGAGATATCCAACATTAAGCTCAAATTTCAATTGCGATGTTTCAGAACTTGGTAGCACTAACATCAATTTCAAATATTTACTCTTACCAAATTTGGTTTCGATAGCTGCAGCCGTTTAGGAGTTGATACGGGGACACGCACACTCAGACAGACAGAAGGACAGACACACATTTTCCCGGGTCGATCTCACAAGTCTACTTTTTCCTCATTTTTAGCCTATTTTCATTTTATGAAAAAAAAAAAAGGCTTATGAGATCATATTTTGTCCGTGTGTGCGTGTGTGTATGTATGTATGTACCCCCCCCCTAATAACTTCTAAACGGCTGGAGCGATTTCAATGAAACTCGGTAAGGTCATAGCACCATTTCGGCCGACCCCGACCGTGCCCTTCAAATTTTATTACGCCTTACCAATCCAACATAGCGGCTGTGCGAAATATTTCACCGGCATTCAATATCTCCGAAACTATTACCGATATCACCCTGAAATTTTGTACGGTGATAAAGGGCACTACTAGACGTTCACCTAAGAGACTTTTAAAAATCTGGTAACTATAAAACCAGCATGGCGGCCAAGCGAAGTTGAGACTTTTAAATAGACCTTTCTCGCGATTTAACCATTAAAACGTAATGAAACTTGGACAGCAAATGTTTATACACATTGTAATGCACTGGCATCTAATTTAGTTCAATTGTTTACATAACCTCAAGATGGCGGCTATGACCAATTTTAAAATTAAGTTTTTGTTTCTTGTGTCGTAATCATGCGATCGAAGTGAAAGTTTGAATAATGAAGCTACCAAATAATTCTCCGTTAATGGTACATATCTCTATGGACTATACAGCAATCAAACTGAATTTTGCTATCTTCATAGAGGCTATGAAGTTCAACTATAGGACTTTCAATAACCTGGTGAGCACAAATCCAACATGGCGACGATGCGAAGTATTAATATTTAAATGGACGTTTCTCGCTATTTAACCTTCCGAGTGCAGTGAAACTTTGTTCGGTAAATGCTTATAGAAAGGTTAATTGACTGGCATCTAACTTATTACAATTGTTTTCATAACCACAAGACGGCAGCTGTGCGAAATTTTAAAATCTCGTTTTTATTTCTTGTGTCCTAATCATGCGATTGAATTTTGAATACCACACCTATACAATAAACTTCATGTAATAGTACATAAATAAAAATCCAACATGGCGACCATCTGAAATATTCAGACGGTTCTCAATATCTACGAATCTATTACAACAATCAAACTGAAATTGTGTATGTTGATAGAGGCAATTAACATGAGAAGGATATATGAGAATAGGCTGTATAGTTCTTCACGGAACTACTTGATACAAAATGAGAAAAGTAGGCTAAAAACGTTAGTGCAAAACAACACACAATTAATAAGCAAACATAGACACGGATTAAAAGGGAAGATCGCTATCCCCCCCCTTGCGCTCACATGTAATAGCGATGGCAAACAGATGATCTTGTACCCCGTGAGCAGTGGTAGAGAGAATATCATGTAAGATCAACTGTCTTGCGTTAATGAAAGAACCAAAATGGTGAACTAGTGTAGACTACCCACTCTTTCGTGGAGCCTGAAGACACGTGGCAATGTCACCATACTGGTAATACGGCATGTGTCAGAGATGAAATTAACAATATTTGAACAGATGATAGATTTGAGTGAAGCATTGTGTGACGGATGTACAGTACAAATTTGTTAATTCATACAGTAAGAGATATTGGTTGGTTGGTTCCTCAGTTTAGGGGCTGCGACAACGCGGTCGTGTAGCCCCGTGTACTTTGGGTGAGTGTAGAATCTGTCTGATAACCGGTGTTAATTATGATGACTGTATTAGTGTGTGTTATCTGTTTCTTAATTCAAACAAGGGACTGCAGACTTTGAATTTTTCAAGTAGTTCCTACTTTTGCCGCCAAACGCCACCGTCAACGACTACTAGTTCAGAACTTGGCTACTAGTCGCCACCGCAGTCGGCTCCTGATGATGATAATTGTTGTTTTAAGGGGCCTAACATCTAGGTTATCGGCAAGTCGGCTCCTGGCGACGAACGTAGGAACTTGAGCGTTGTTTACATTTTAACCTAATTTAGCTTCACACAGGTGTAATTAGTGGAAGGTTCTTTAACATGCCACAAATCTATGACATGGGACCGCCGGCTTTAGTTCCCCTCCGAAGGAAGGCATACTGAGGGATTTTAACGCTCTTAAAAATCCGACGACTTCGGCCGGGTTTGAACCCGCGATCTTGGAGTAAGAGATTTTAATTGCACTTTTAATGCATCAAGATAATATTCAGTGTGACTGTGGAGAGAATCAGACTGTTCAACATAATGCTTCAATGTCGAGTGTGTCCAGCCTCCTGTACAGAAGAACACGTAACAGAAAAAGCATTGTAAGTGGCCAAGTTTTGGGTAAAAATAATATAACTGTATATACCTAGGTAATATGTATGCTTCTGATACGAGAATAATAATTCATTCGTGTGTTGAAAATATCAATAAATGCCGTGCTAACCGCTATAGTGACAAAAACATTCAAGAAGAAAACGGGTGATTGTTGTTTTAGAAATAAAATTTAAAATTTAATGCCGTTTATTGTGATTGTAATGCATGAGGCGTTCAAAATACAACTGTTGGGGTGTTTCTTTCTGCTGCTCTATACTACCCGTAATACATTTTTGAGGTTGCAGCATTGAATTGAATGTATTGAATTGAATTTAGAGATATTGTGTTTTATTATTATAATTATTATTAGACTACTATTTACTGAAAGCCGTGTGTTGCATCAAAGAACTCTCAAGGAACAAGAATGTTCTTAACTTGTCGAACAAATTTTGCCACTTCTGATTGGTAACACTGGTTCATTCGGAACTGAGCTCGCTGAGCAGTCTCGTCACATGGACCTTGATCACATGTTTTAATGACGTACGCGGCTCGAAAGGATGGGTGTGTCTAACGCACTGCTAATGACTGCTTGGACTGGAAAACAACCATACGGCAATAACGGACATAGTTATATATATGCCACATGTAAAATGCTATACTTGTAGTAAGATAACATAATCGTAAAATTAGCATGAGATCTGATTCCAATATGAGTGTAAGGAACAGCCAATCAGAAACTGAATTCCAGTTGTGTTAGTAAAAACAAACTATCTCAACATTAAGTGGTTGTTTCATTTAAGGGGTATGTACCTCGTGGTCATCAGCCCCGAGTACTTATATATACTGGATATACAGTAGTCGAGTCCCGCCAATCCGAACCCCGCTAATCCGAAAATCCGCCTAATCCGAACAGTGCTAGGAAAAAATATCTACCAAATTTGTTTTGAATTTTAAAACGGGAAAAAATAAAGATCAAGTTTAAACTAGTTTTTCCAAGTAAAAACGTAAATGTATTAGCACAGAAAAACATGAAATAAATGCTACAGGAGTAAACAATCTATCGGCCGGGCCTTTACACAAAAACTAAAAAACGGAAGGCCTGGGCTTACTAACAATGTGCATAATAAAGTTTGAATGCAATTTTCTTCACGTTACCGGTAACGACGAAACGAACGCAAAAGCAAATCAACACTTAAGTGAAGTCAGTGATCTTTTGACGTCAACGCACTTTAAGAAGCAATGTTTCGCCAACGTTGCATGAACATTACATCACTAGGAGTTGCAGCGTCATGATGCTCGACGTAGCGTAGGGCGAAGTCAAGAGCACTTGACGAAAATCCACCTAATCCGAATTTTCTTCACTAATCCGAACAGAGTTCGGTCCCCATTAGTTCGGATTAGTGAGACTACTGTACACAGCATATTGCCCCCGTTCATAAATACAGTATATACACAGCTTATTGATCCGTTCTTAAGAGGCGGCCGGAGTCAGTTCCTATTTCACCTTTCATTTCAAAACGTTGCCACTAGTTTCGTTGTAGTCGCTGTCCCCTAGTAGTTACATGGCCCGTACATAGGTATCAGCACGGATTACCCCCTACTGTGAGCACAGATTACCTACTACTACTGTGGTGAGGGTGATTCAAGGTCGCGCGTGCGAGAAAGTTCTAACTGCTCCGGAGTCCAAACACTGGGGAAATGCAATCTCGTGGCAATGCGCTTCAAGAATATCGCGACCAGAAATTTCGAAGTGATAGTCTGTATAGGCTACTTCCAATTGAATGGCCGAAATATTTTGCTATAGATAAGCTAATAGTTAAACTACGGATTACGGAATTCACAAGTGACTGAAATATCCTTGGCCTTCCTCGTGTTGTAGCGGCTAGTATTCTTGGCTGTCACCCCAGAGGTTCGGGTTCGATTCCCGGCGCCGACAAGAAATTCGATTCATTCTTGTCTGAGGGCTGGAATGCCCCATGAGGCAAAACTGAAAAGATGTGGTTTCGATTCCCATCTCAGCCATCTTGGAAGTGGTTTTCCGTGGTTTCTCACTTCTACTCTGGCTGCGTGGCTCAGGGGTAACGTTCTTACTTGCTGTGTCCAAGATTGCAGGATCGAATCCTGGCACAGCACAAATGCGAGGGAGCCGTGTCAGTGAATTTACTGGCAGGTTAAAGATCCCCTTTGGGGCAAACTTCCAAAACCCCGGCCTCTCCTAAAGCCGCAGATGTTTAAAGGGACGTAAAGCAATAACATTATTATTATTTCTATTATTATTATTATTATTATTATTTTTATTATTATTATTATCATCACTTCTACTCCAGACAAATGCAGCCGACTCCTTCACAATCCTCATCTGAATCCCAAATATACACACTAACGCACTACCTCGTACCACGCTGGTATCGAGAGAGCGTGGGTTTGAATCCCACCTCAGCCGTCTTATTACTATTATTATTATTATTAATATTAATAATTAAAATATTTTCCGGATCTTGCATGTGGGGGGAGGGGGGGGGGAGGAGCACATGTTGAACTCTCTACCACCGGCGGCTTCTATTAATACTATTATTATTATTATTATTATTATTTCTAAAATTACTATCAGTTTCTGCTTATTTAGGAGGATTATAAATTAATATTACATAATTTGGCAATAGAGGTGAGGGAGTGCAGGATTCTCCAGCCCCAGGGCCCATCACCACTCTCTAAGGCCTTGCATCCGGGGGTCACACACAAGAACGCTACACCACGAGATGGTCTTTAAAACAGTATGTTATGCAGAATGTGATAACGCAGAAAGAAATAAAATGTTATTCTTCAAGCTCTACCATTTCCTTACAGACCTTCCTTACATAAAACTGCCTATGTTGCGAAGTTCGAAACCGAAACACAATAAGGTTTCACGCCGTCGTTGTTGTTGCTCATGCTCAATTAGATTGTGTATATTCAATCATTTACTTTCATAAACATCTTCATACTGACATTATGGGGTTTGAAGCCATTTTTCAGTGTTCCCTTAGTAAACAAAAGTTTGGTGCTTTTCGGTCGGTCAACACGAATGTACCCAAAAGAGTTGGATTATACCCTAATCCTGAAAAATTTACAAATCTTTTGGGTAAATTCGTGTTGACCGACTGAAAAGCACCGAACTTTTGTTTTATCTTCATAATAACCTTAATTGTGATAAAGAATCCTTCAGACTAAACTAATTCCTGAAAAGAGTTGAAAAGTAAATTTTCAACACTTCTGTTTGAATATTTCAAAATATAACTCATCGTGTTTACAATAACATGGAAAAGATACGTAAGGAAGCCTACTTCCTAGTATACCTGTAACTTAGTAGTATGCTGAAAAACTGCTGTTTATTTCCTAGAATTATATTTACGTGTTTTTGTAAGTAATCATGACAAGTTATTTTTTCTTTTATTCTTAACAAAGGCGATATTTAAAAAAATGTAGAATACCTTTTTTGAAATTACATTTCTCATCACACAGGATTAACTTCAACGATAAGCTATAGCATATTATTATCAGGACTGAGTTGCTTCAGCTCTTCCTTTCGCATTGCCTTTTCCTCATCAACAACCAAAAAATGTCCAGAAACTACAAATTCAGTTGCTCAAGGGAAAGAAAACTAAGATCCGTTTCCCACGATCATCACATCACTATTCATGAACAAATATGGTGCAATTATATGGGGCAATTGTGATAATTAACTAATACATGTAACTTTTTCCAGGAGTGTATTTACATATTTATATCTTGTACCCCGCCCATTCATTGGGCACAGTCGTGTTGACCGACTGAAAAGCTACAAAAGACAATATTATAGCCTATATAAAAAATCAGTAGTAGTGGTGAAAGATTTCAGCCTATTCCTGTAACAACTTAGACCAGAAACTCATCCTAGCATCAACTCTTACCGCAGCTTCATTATAAACACAAATACGGAACTTTTGATTGCCTATAGCAGCCTTCCCTGGATACCATAATACTGTACTTCAGAATCGTCAGTTTCTTTTCCCTTGGTACTCTTCCGTACGCATACATAATCATGGAATTTATTTAAATTTGCTATAATATGAACATGCTTAATTAATTAATTAATTAGTGTACCATCCTTTATTTTGCAAAAAATATAATGAATAAAATGAAGAATCTACAAGCAATATCATGTGTAATGTATATGATTTATATAAAAATTAAATCAATGTTACATATTTCAAATTTTTTAATGTAATATTACATAGAAGAAATGGAAGGAACGCAGATGCCCCACGTGGAACCATCTGTCATCACTGCGGCAAATCGTGTGCCTCCCGCATTGGGCTGTATAGTCACCTCCGAACTCACCAATGAGAGACTTCCGGATTGAAAGGCCAATCTACTCGATATGAGTGTTTGCTATGATGATGATAGATATTACATTAAAATCCTAGACTTACTCATCAGTATATTGCCAAAATGGATCCAACTATGACATTTTAACGCATGATAACCTAGAAAGTCATCTCGAAATTGACATCTTAATTATTATGAGGTAACCCGTAGTGACATTCTCACTCCGATACTTACGATGAATATATGGGACACAAGAGGGTTATTCTTCCATATTTGTTAAAAAACGATCCGGGAAAAAAATAGCTTATCCTCTTGATGAAAAATGAAAATCCACAGCCTGCTTCCAGTCTCCGACCGGGTCAGGAATGGAATGAATGAAGCCTCCATCTAGCGGCGAGGATATGAACTGTGCCGGCTGCCGAGGCCTGACGCACTCCTCTGGGGCAATGATTAAATGAATGACAGATGAAATGAAATGATAGTGGAGAGTGTTGCTGGAATGACATTTTGACAGGGAAAACCGGAGTACCCGGAGAAAAACCTGTCTGCCTCCGTTCTGTCTAGCACAGATCTCACATGGAGTGACCGGGATTTGAACCACGGACCCAGCGGTGAGAGGCCGGCGTTCTGCCGCCTAAGCCACGGAGGCTTAACTTATCCTCTTGATATTAAATTTAATTTATCGATCAAGTCTTTGATATTTCCAGAGAAATGGAAACTTACTAAAGTCAGTCATATTCACAAGTCGGGTAAGATTTCACTAATTCTTAACTACCGAACAGTACCGGTAGCTACTAAGTTTGCCCCAAACTAACTTTACGAGCAAACACTTCATGAACACATAGGCCTAATGTATTATTCAGGCATACATGCCATTTTATTCACGATTCATAACACGGATTCATCCCTCGATGATCAACAATAACCAATTTTCACGAATCAGGAGTCATCTGGTTTAAATTAAAGGATAACGAGTCGATGTAATATATACAGATTATTGGTAGAGTTAACCATGACGTAGCCTACAACTTACGAAAATGTCCTATTACGGATCATACTTACAGTATGAAAGACGCAACACTTTGTATCATAGAGAAAAGCTCCATTCACCCTCTGGTGTTCCCCTGGGATCGAATCTTGTGCCTCTGTAATCTTATCTTAATTAACCATCTCCGGGATGCCAATATATCATTATTATTATTATTATTATTATTATTATTATTTGCAAATGTCGTGTAATCGTTTAAATACATTTATTCGTTATGGGATTGTACTCCAAAAGATGAAGAAACAATAAATTGGAACAAAACAAATTGTTTCGATTTATAAGTGTCATCCGATTGCATTTACACGAAAACTTTGATATAAAACACCACCATTTCCTATGTAGTTCCCATCTCAAGTCATCTAGGTTTATGGTAGGCTATACTATGAAAAAAAAAGTTATCCTTTTCTCACCGTATTGATCGAATTTTTGAGATATATTCAAAATGCTGGGATTTATAAGAAGATGCACATTTTATTTTAGGAACCTGTACATTGCTAAAGATTGTACAGTATAATGCATTCGTATGAAGTTGACTTGAATTTGGCTCAATAGTTTGGAACCCAAGATGTGCGAATGCTAACTATAGAGTTGAATCGATAAAAAATAAATTCCCTATATTCTTGGAATACAAAAGGACACATGTATATCCTAAATATGCTAAGCGGGAATGTGGTGGCCCAGTGGTGTGGTCAAGCTGTTGGCCTCTCACCACAGCGGACCGGGTTCGGTTCCCGGTCAATGATGTGAGATTTTCGAAGTGAAACGTCATGTCCAGTAGTTCGGATTCCACGTAAAAAGGAGGTTCCGTGGCTATTGATCGCGAGATTGACGATAACATAAACTACACATTTCCTTTAAAAATGCTAAGCATAATTTATTAATGGAACTTTTTCTTTAAAGACTTTAGAGAAAAGTAGGCAGGTTATTACATTAAATAATTTGATAACATCTTTGATAGACCTTATTTGTCATCTGAATTTGAACTATATGTTCCTTCGCGGTCAATAAGACCGAAACGTATAATATTCCACTGTCCAAGAACCAATACAGAGTAATATAAACATTCGCCTGTATCGAACACATTCAATATCTAAAAAAGAAAAAAGACATGCACACATTTCCATATATCAGACAGCACCTTTTGTTCATTTGTATTGTAGAGAAATCACTTAATATCATACACTCCTTATCAGTGACTTGAAACATAATTTCAAGTACGATACTTACTAGAATAATATTTAGTCATACGTATTATAAGTATCATTTTATATTAGTGTAAGAAAAATATTAAGTGTAATTCATATTGTTATTTCTCGTAATTAGGTTGTAACCTGTTAGAAGAACTATAAATAAACAAACAAATAATTATAAATAAATAAACAAATTAATTTAATGAAATTCAGGTCCACTTTAGTGATGGTTACTAACTAGTGATTGCTTGCTACTCATATAATAATTACTGTAACTTCAAAAGCCCAGTAGTCGCTACATCATATTTAGACTGACAAAGCAACATTTTATTTACAATCCACCTCGTGGCGTAGTGGCTAGTCTTCTTAGCTGTCAACGCAGAGGTCCAGGTTTAGGAGCTGAGGGCTGGAATGGGATACACTGAGGCTTGTGAGGCAGAACTGGGAAGAGAAGGGTTACATTGTTACTTCAGCCATCCTGGAAGTTGTTTCCTCACTTATGCTTCAGGCAAATGCTGGGATGGTATCTAACTTAAGGCCACGACCGCCGCATATACAAAACCCGTCCCTAATACAAATACACACCCTAATACAACCATCACAATAACACAGGTTATTAGACACATTATACACACACCCAAGTGCACGCGGCTACATGACCACCATGTCCCAAAGCTCCTAAACGAATCACCACCTCCAACAACAACAACAACTCTATTTACAGTACAACAATGGCATAATCTTGAAAGTAGCCTATACTACTGTATATTACAGACATGTTAGAAAGAACTAAAAAGCTCATAATAAACACTGGAACTGCAAAAGACCTGTAGGCCACACACCATAATATGATGATCTAGAAAGCAGACGATTGTAATCGGGGGTGGATCTAGGGGAGGGCGACCGCCCAGGGCCCCGCGGTCCGGGGGGGGAGTCATGGATTGTTTTAAATTTAATTGATTAATTATTTATTTATTCGTTAATTCCCCATAAGGAGAGCGTTATAACACAATCAATTTTCATGTTTAATTCTGGTCCTTCTTTTTTTTTCCAAAAACCTCTCATACACACACACTATGCTTCCTCTGTCTCTCCTCCCTCCACTTCTTTCCCGGTTGTCTCTCTTTGGGAGTCTGCTCAAACATCTGTTGTCTAAGTCTAATTGATTAATTAATTATACTTTTCAAACTAATTTATAATTCATATTCTTTTTTCAGTGCAGCTATGACCTCCCGTGACCGTTTAGCAAGTATAGATTTCAGTGAAATGATGGAAGACTTCATCCGAGAAAAAGAGTCGCAAAGTAATATTTTAATATTTCATAGTTTACATAATCTTCTTCAAGGGGACTTAAGGGTTTCTTTCATATTATTAAAAGAATGTACCGTAGTGTATTCAAAATATTGTAACTATTCTTTATTTTATTATTATTACAAAACTATTTTCCATTTGATTTGATATTTTTTATATTTTCTATTGTTGAGGGCCCGAACGTATCATATCGCCCAGGACACCGCAAAGCCTGGATCCGGCACTGATTGTAATGAAGCGACTGACAGCACCTGGACATGAGCTGATTTCATCACTTCCTGGTATGAGATTACCATCTCTCAGAAGCCGGCTCTGTCTTACTTCACCCTGTTTCAAGGACATGACTTTGCGACGATGCGGTATCTGACGGTAACTGCCTGAACTGCCAGCACCTCGACACGGCTAGCATTAGCAACTCAATATGCTGACATTTTCTAAAATCACGATTAAACATATACAGAGTTCTTAATTTGAAAATATGATTCAGTAGCACAATAGAGAAAACTATGAGCTGTCTTGCAGTGGAGTTTGTTTCTGTTTTCAACATCATCTGAAGGCATTGAAGAGGTTTGGAAAATTGCAGTTCAGAACTCTATTTTATATGGAGAATTGTGATTTTAACTACACTTTTTATAACTATCTTTGTATTCCTGTTCGATATGCTTTTGTACCGATGAAAAGTGTATAAAATACTACAGCGGGCTATAGGAACAAAATAATTTTACCTTGTCCCGTTTCTTTATAAAACGTTTCACAAACTTTTCACCCATGTTACAACAAGTGCTGGGCTGGCGGTCGGCCGTTCCCACTCCGGCCGGCTCTTAAGTTGCGCTAATTCCAGATTGAAAACCTTAATTCTAAATTGGAGATTGCATACAATTAAATTTATGAAGTTACAACACAGAGAAATTATCATTATAGGCAAGATACAAGATCGAGAGAGCAGTGTACTTGCATAGTAACAAGACAAATAATTATGAAAATTATTAAAAGCAATATTCTTCCGGAATATTCTACGATTTTACTACGGACAGTAAGATAAAATGAGCAACAGATGGCACTGATAGTGAATGAACTCCGAAAAGATAAATGTGTGTGAAGCATTGTGTGTCGGATGTACTGTAGCCTATATTTGTTAATTCTTACAAGCAGCATCATTTAGCATGATTGTATGTCTATCCCTTATTATTCCCGTTTCCACGGGGTCGGGGATGAGATGTGATTAACGTATATGTGGCAGGTGTTTTTACGACCGGATACCCTTCCTGACCCAACCTCGTAGGAGGAGTTAATGAGAGATAAAATGAACGAAGATGAATGAAACTGGGCAAGGATGTGGAAGGAAGCGGCCGTGGTCTATCAGGAAGTACCGTCCCAGCATTTGCCTGGAGTAGAAAATGGGGAAATCACGGACAACCATTTGAAGGTCGGACGACGATGGGGCTCGAACCCACGACTACCGAGTCCGCATGCATTATAGCTTGGCTCTATGGCCTAGCGCTGCGCGTTAGCGAGAGTACCTACCGATGTCGGTATTATGCAGCATGATTATGATGTCGAAATCCTCAATGCTTCTTTCTTGATAATTTTCACTACAATGAATTTAATTTCGGTAGATATTCCAAAAATGAGCATGATGACGTTGCCACGTGTCTTTAGGCTCCACGAAGAGTGAGTAGTCTACACTAGTTTACGATTTCAGTTCTTTCATGAACGAGAGACAGTAGTTGATCAACTTGCAAATTTAAGACTACCCTAACACCTTCTAGAACATTGAGAGCAACGCAGCAATTTCATTGGCCGAACGCATTGGAAGCCGAAAAACTACGAAGAAAGCCACTGCAGAGGCGTGGTGGCGCAGTGGTCAAGCTGATTGCCTCTCACCAAGGTGGACCGGGTTCTATTCTCGGTCAATGCATGCGAGATTTTTGAAGTGAATTGCAAAGTCTTCTGGTCCCGTGGCTCATTACCGCAAGATTAACGGTCAAGTAAAACTACATACTTTCATACTTCAAAGCCATTATAACCTATCGAGCACTTGAATTGTGCGGATCCGTGACGAAGTGCACCAGACCACGTGCTCGAGTACGAAGTGCAAATTGAGATAAAATTGTGAAAATAGTGAAGAGTGCGGAATTATTTGAAGTGAAGTAGGCATGCGAAATCATTACGGCGTTTAAAGCAGTGAAATTGTGCATTAAGAGTAAATGTGGGCCAGACCATGCGCTATCCGTTTTTGCTTAAAATTCGATAATTACAGTGAAACCGTATAAAATTGAGAATTAGTAGTATTTATGCTTGTGCGCGATCGAGAGAATAAGTAATAATAATAACATTAATAATATCGTATGACCTCGGATGCCGGGTGCAAGCTTTGTGATAAGTGTGATACGCGTACGGAGTACGATTGATCCGATATTAACGATTTTATTATTCGCCCTCGTATTATCCTCAAGATGATGGATCACACTTTCTCCTCCACGATGTCAGTTTAAGCTTGCATTATACTGGCTCGTGCATCTTAACATCTTGAAATAAATTTGAATAACGTAAATGAACCAGCAATAATAATAAAAATCCCTTAAATAAGATGAAAATTATATTAGCAACATAATAATGAGAATAACTGGATATGAGACGGCGACGACTAGTCTATGTCTGTGGCATTATGAGGAGAGACAAATAAGTAAAACAGAGTACGACAAGACATTGACTAATGATGAGGTCATGAAATATGAATTTGTACATTTCGTAAATAACATTGTCGGAAAGATATTCAAGACAGGAACCACTTTCAGAAATTAGTTTCAGGCTTCAGAGATTTCCGAGGAAAAGGAGAAAAGAAATCTTCAAAAGTGGTATTTTCAGAGGAAAGAAGAAGATGAGCCACCGAATGAAGCTATATTGGCAGATCAAAGCTAGTGGAGGAAAAAGATCTTAATTGTTATTCCGTGGTCCATAGTGGTCCAGAACGAACAGAAGAAAATTATTGCTGAAACTTGTACAGTAGGCTATAGCTTGGGTTAGATTTTTCATGTTTGTTAAAATTTAGGGATTAGACTAGGATTTTGCTGGATCGGAAAAGTGAAGATTAAATTTTGGAGGATCATCGTAACGTAGCTTATTATTATTATAATTAGTATTTTATAAGTATTTTTCCTATCTTGAACTCTGAGGAAGGTTAATGAAATGCCACGAGCTACCGACACTAGGATCAGTGTAAATAAGAATAATTTTAAGTTACATTAGCACTTGCGTAGGGGATGTATTCGTACAATATTCCTTGCGTTATCGCCTCGCGTTCGTTTCTTTGTATGACATAACTTCTTGAGGAAATTGTTAGGACGATAATGTAGGATGTTTTATTTTCAGGAGGGTTTAGTTAGACCAACTTGGCACATTATTATTCCTCAATAAAATAGTACACTAGGGATCTTTGGCAAAATAAATGTCTGACGACATAATTAAGTACAAGTTTTTCAGGCTTGTATGCCGTGGTCCAGACAGGATATCTCCCAACGTTTCACCGGAAACAGCCTCCAGCATTATCAAGGGTTCCGCTCCTTTCCTTGGTCAGCAGTCGGAAGACATATTTTACCTTAGCCCTGGATCTCAGATATTCCTTTCTATGTGTATTTTGGGCTAGAACTCCACCATACGCAAACCCGATACTACCCGAGATAACAGTCGTGTGCTGGGACTAGCTCTAATGCATGTCGAGTATTATAATATGTGGTTGGTTTGAAATGGAATCTCAAGGTGGTTGAACTAGCCTCCAGCCCCGTGGTGTCTCGGAGCAAACGGGCACACAATATTTAATCTGACACCCTGTTTAATTGTGGTGTGTATTTGTGATTAGGGCTAGGATTGGGAAAGGGGTAGTCAGGCCTTAAGTTAGCATTCACATGGACTAGAAGTGTGAACCCAAGGAAAATCAAATCTAGTAAGACTGAGGTGGGGATCGAACAGAAAGACAGATTCAAATCAGTGGAGCGTAAGTGAGAGTAACAAGGAGGTATTTAAATGCACTTGATCGTTTAAATCTAATGAAGGATCCTCGCAGGCAATCCTCTCGATTTCCGGCATCTCCAGAAGATCCAACCTTCCACTCTTGTTAACAGGGAGGACACTAAATTCGACGTGACTGTTGAAGTCACGGATGTCCAAACGTTCCAGTTGACAGCACTTCTCGTGTTCAACTTGATTCTTAAAAATACGCCCCATTTGTCCTACGTATGCTGATTGACAAATAGAGCAACGTAGCTTGTATACTCAACATACAGTACATGTTTTCGATGTTGTCTTTATTATTTTCAATTTTGTAACTTTTTTTTTTTCTAAATAAATAATTCTGCATAATTTCAAGTTGCTGGTTCTCTCCCATTTGCGTGGAATATAATGTTAGGCCTATGGATCTAAACGATGGGGTGCCGGAATTATGCCAATAAATCTACCGACACGAGCCAGTCGTATTTTAAAATCCGTAAATGCCATCGGACTGAGCCAGGATAGTAGAAATTTAGAAGGGCATTTAACCATCTGCCCCGCCCAGTAGGCTATAGCCCAGGCAACGAAGATCGAATTTCAGCACATAAATATAATAAATACGCAAGTTTTGAAATTTGGTGGAAGTGTTTATTAGAGCTTACCATTGAACCCGTCAAAAGTCCTGCCCAATTAAAGGTCCACAATCGGCGCCATCTTGGAAAAAAGGGTGCACTTTTATGGTTTTTAGTCTATAACTCTTTATTTATTAACTTTATCGAAAAAGTTGTAGTGATCAAATTTTGAGAACATTTAATTCTCTACAAAAAAAGGTTCAATTCAGTTGTTTCATAAAACCAACATTTACCGAGTAAATGGACGACGAACTTGAAGCAGATCGGAGAATTGCTCCAAACAACCAATCTACGCACACCTTAAGAATCATAACTGTGTAAAGATCGATAGTTTTGGGTCAGGTTACTGTTACAGCCTGTCGAGAGTATAGTCATATGTTTTTGTAAAGTAGATAACTGATAGCTCGGGCATACCAACACTGAAATATAGTAATACTTCTCCCCATTGGTCGCGTTGGAGCATTCCAGTATTACTATATTTCAGTGCGTACGAACTTCTTCATAATATAATGCCCACCAAGGACGGCGTTTGAAGGTTGTATACCTGCTCGGGGCGGGCGGGGGGAAGGGCTGTATAGGGTCCGACCGTCAGCTGTATAGTTCTGGAATTCAGTAGGACGTACATTGTTACGATGGCTGGAAGTGAGAAGTGTTTCATTTGCGATGAAAATATTTGTAGTGGCAATATTGTGGAAGTGAAAGAAAAGGGAATTATTAATTTTAAAAAAAGCTAGTGTGGAAAGGAAGGATAATAAACACTTAGTGCTTGAAGGCGTAAAGAACTGTGACAGTTCATGTCATTTGTCGAAAGAACTATACGCGATCGGATAGTAATAAGAGCTGCACTCGCAAAAATAGATCTTACCAATGCTACAACGTCATCTTGCAACCCGGAGCGATCATCTTTGCCTATATTTGATTTTAAAGGAACATGTTTTTATTGCGCCGAGAATATTGATGAGGAGGCATTCTATGCAAAATAAAAAAAGCAGAAAAGTTTATAACGTTCGTAGTATAGCTTTAAGGGAAATAGTTATAGAAGCGTCGAACAAAAGAAACGACAATTGGAAGACGAAGTTAAACATAAATACTGTTGATTTACCGGGTGAGTTAGCCGTGGTGGTTACGGCATGACTGATGGCAGTCGCTCACATCCGGGAGGCGAGGAGGTTCGAATCCCCCCGCCGGCAACCTTGAAGATGGTCTTCTGTGGTTTCCCATCTTCCCTCCAGGCAAATGCCGGGGTTGGTCCCTAACTATAGGCCACAGCCGCTACCTTCCAACTCCTCGTCCTTACATTCCAACTTCCCTCCTTCCCTCCCCAACGGTACTTGTAGCTCACCCATTGGGTGTCCGTCTCGAAGCAGCTACAAAACTGGCGAGCCGAACATGTCCTCGGACACTCCCGGCACTAAAAGCCATACGCTAAAAAAACTGTTGATTTAGTTGCTCCCGATGCTATATACCACCAATCTTGCTTAGTCTATTTTTTTTTTTTTTTTTTTGCATTCCACGGCAACCGGGACAAAACGTGGACGTCCTGAGGTCGAAGATGTTACAACGGCTATGGTAAAGATATATTCGTACCTTGATAATCACGAGAATTGTCAAGTATCACTATCCGAGTTAATGCCCCAGTGTACAGAATATGTTCCCAATAAATTAACTGTTAAGAGTAGGTTGAAACAAAAATATGGGGACAGAATTATAATCACACAAAATCAGAAAAAGGTTCCTGTCGTTTGTTTCTGTGACACGGGGATGAAAATATTGACAGATTCCTGGTATGAAAAAAAAAAATGACGAGCGTGAGGAACGACTTCGAATAGTTCAAACTTCTTTTAAGAAGACATTCAATCAAAAGTTTATGAGAATTCTGCTTATCCTTCAACTGATGATTTTTTTAGTAATGCGAGTATTGACATTCCGGAAACTCTGAGAGCCTTTGTAGACATTGTTGTCGTTCATAAAAAAGATAAAAGTACTGTAATACAAATACCAACAGGAAAAGTATTGCCATAGCCCACGCTATTATTTCAGCAGTAAGACCACGTTTTTTTTATCGTCTTGGCAAATAAGTCTCGCCTTATTTTTATACAGGAAATATGGAAGTAATAATTTGGTTATTCCAATACCAATGTCAGTACGAAGAAAACGGAGCAAAATCGCCGATCTGCTGCTAAAAAGTCTATGGACATCAATTTTGAAGAAACTATGAGTGTCACCGTTCGGCAGGATCAATTTCTTTCAAACGACAAAAACAAAAGCAGGTTAATTGACATGCTATCACCCAAGCTAAACGATCAGGGAATAGGATGTCGACAGAGCACAGATGATGCAGATTTTTTGACCGTGAACACTGCAATCCAATTATCTCCATCAAAAAGTAACGTGGCTATTATTGGCGAAGATGTTGATTTTTAGTTTTGCTGGTTGCATTGGCTCCATCGGTTTTTTTTTTTTGTCAAACCGGGAAAGGGAAAAATCGCGAGAAGAGTGTATTCATCACAGCAGTCACAATCATCAGGACTTGCGAACAACATTCTTTTCTTGCATGCCTTTAGTGGCTGCCACACTACTTTAGCGATTTTCAATAAAGGAAAAGTTAGGTGCGTAAAGTTATTTAACAAAAGTAAAGAGTTACATGATATCGCTGAAAGTTTCAACAACCGTGATTCTTCACACGACGTTATCGCTGAAGCTGGAGAACGTTTTTTTCCTTGCAATCTACGGTTCACGTTCTACAGACAATTCTGTGAATAAACATCGATATCATTGTTTCACGAAATCTGTGACAAAAATAAAGCCCGACATTGCCTCACTACCACCAACAGAAGGAGCATCCAGGCAACATTCTTTTCGAGTGTACAATCAAGTGCAAAAATGGCTGGGAAATGAATTACCCCCTCAATTATGGGCTTGGAAACGAGTCCAAGGATACTTCAGTCCGATTACAACAATAGACTTCATTGCACCCGAGGCTTTATTAAATCTGATTTTTTGCATATGTACAACTGGCTGTGCAGGGTTGTGTGGGTGTAGAAAAGCAGGGATTGATTGTACAACGCTTTGCAATAATTGTCATGGAGACTACTTCAATGGATCGAAAATAATCGATGAAGAAAATGAAGACGGAGACGAGGTCGATAACGCGAATGAAGAAAGGGCAGTGTCAACCAAAAGCTCCAGACGATCTTCCTATGCGGGGAGCATTGATTTATCGGGTTATGCTGATGTAGTCGATGATAATAGCCACAGTACCAGTCAGGCTGCAAAAAAAAATGACGCACTCAAACGTAATAATAAAGTGAGTAAATAAAAAAAAATGTGGAAAATGAAAAAATAATAACAATGATTGAATTTTACGTAACGAATATAAATTTCTGTTTGCAGAATTCCCTCAGAGATTTGTATGGACCGTTAAGCGCCATCGAACTCATATTTTGCTGCTGAAGTCAACAGTGAGAGCGATTCCCCGATCTGCATCAAGTTTGTCGTCCATTCACACGGAAAATATTGGTTTTATGAAAGAAAAAAATGAATTGAACCTTTTTTGTAGAGAATTGAATGTTCTCAAATTTTGATCACTACAAATTTTTCGATAAAGTTAATAAATAAAGAGTTACAGTCCAAAAACCATAAAAGTGCACCCTTTTTCCAAGATGGCGGCGATTGCGTACCTTTAATTGGTCAGGACTTTTGACAGGTTCAAGAGTAAGCCCTAATGAACATTTTCACCAAATTTAAAAACTTTCGGATTTATTATTTTTATTTTCGCTTCGTTGCCTGGGCTAAGTGGTGTAAAGACAAGATATTTTCCACGTTAAATAATAAAGTGTGCAGCTTATACTTAGATTTCTCGGGCAAGCTTACAAATTCTTCAGAACGGCTTTTCGGGTTATAATATCGTGAAAGCCTCCACAAATTTACTTAAAATTCTAGGGTAACTGAAGTAAAGATTCATTAATCAACTTACGGCGACATTGTTCACCAAAACACGCTTTGTGCGTAAATATGAAATCACGACAGCACCCGAAACGAAAATGAAGTGCAGAAACGGGGAAATAATATAACAAGTTTTTAAATATAATATTTATTCTCCCACATATTAGAAATCAATTTTCTCCCATAACGTCCTTTTGCCCACTTTTCGCATCTGGCGCGTGAATTTCAAACATGATGTTGGTCAATCGGGGACTCTTGCTGTAACGTTGGCTTATCAACACAATCCTATTCGACTTCAATGGTGATAAATGGTGCTGTTTTCAACTACAGATCGATTAGCTATCGATAATTGATCTTTATTAATCTCACAGCGAGGTGAGGAGAAACTAATACTAATTACACGGTAAATGTCATTCACGTGCACAATATTCAGATTTGTCTAAAAAAAACATTGTAATTACACACTGAAGTATGCTTATTCTCGGATATCTTCCAACATTTCCGATTTCAAACGGGGTGGAATACATTTAAGATGCTATAAAAAACGTTTATAATGTACATTTTTATGTTTTGAGGTTTCCGATAATTCCGCGAATCACAAAGTTTTCAGGGTGATTAAGTTGACTTCAGTGCCAAATCTCGTATAATGCAAAACTTCAACAGTGATTTTATCATTCATATTTCTAGCAACTGTGCGACTATGCGACATCCTCCTGGTCCAGGAAATAATCGCGCATCCTGTTCCCATATAAAGTGTGTGTTTGTCTACAAACATAGACAGTATGCTGAAATGTGCACTAGTCAGGAAACATGCTAAGCCTCGTCAGTAAATGCAACGCAAGTTGTGAGTAATTCATGATCTCCGAGACATTTCGACTGGCATGAACTGGCACAAAAAAAAAGGAGGGGGGGGGGGGGGGGGGGGCAGACAGCCTGCAAAATATACATACTGTACAAGGTACAGAGTGAATTATACATACGAGGTTTGGTCAACCAACTGCACAAATCCCCAAGCTGCATAGCATGAAATTAGCCAATATTACAGGCGGAGAAAGAAGGGCACAGTCCACTATTTTAATTTTAATTTGATAAATATGAAGGTCATTCGTTAATAGTACAAAATGATTTTCAGAGCCTTTCTCCCCACGGCTCACTACCGGTGAGAGTTGGAAGGTGGCCAAGGGTTCCCGTGTCGAGTCCGAAGTTGTTTCCACGTATTTGTGCCATAATACTCTTTCACAGTTTCTGTCAAACCTCCCATGGTTTACTTTTGTTTTCAACTGACCCCACCGGCATTGAGTGATATTTCCTGCTTTCTCTTTCTTATTCCTATAGTCTACTCTTATTCTGCGAAGGTTTGAAACACTTTCTTCAATACTGAACCTGATGACCTATATGAAAACAATTGCACTTCAATCTATCCAAACTTCTACGGGCACGTATAATCCCTGTCTCTCGCGAAGTTTGATGATGTTCTTTAAATGAACGGTTCTGAGAAGAGGAAGAAGAAGGATGATGAGGATGAGAAGAAGAAGAAGGCTTAAGATCCCTCTAAATATCAGGGAAAAGAAAAGGAATCCCCATGATAATACGATAAAATGTACACCGTATCTAAGCCTCGAATGATATTGTTTGGGTTAGATGTGAAGAGCTGATCGAAGGAGGTCGGACAGACAAGTTGAAAGAGGTAATTGAACTAAATACAAGACTCAACTCAGGGACTCGTGGATACTCGTGTTCTAGTAGTCATTGCCTCAAGAGGGTGGTGTAGTTTCGTCTCTGCATATCCCACTAGAATAAGCATTGGGAGAAGTGCCCTCCTTTATCTACCTATACAGGGTTATTAAAAATATCTGACGAGCTATGAACGGTGTGCTTAGGAGTCAAAACAACATTGGAAGCTATGCACTAAGTTGTTACCTTGGAAGGATAACTTCGCACCCTAGATAGCATCTAAAAAACTTAAAATAATCCGCTGTGAGTAGGACTCTCTCCAACTTATAAGGGTTCGTTTTTACAGAACTCATAGCGTTTAGGCAATTCTAACGCGTTTAGAAATGATTAGAGCACTGTATTATCTTCCTTGCATGGCTGTAATGTCAACGGAAAACCCAGTTACCGGCTATACCACGGCGTTCTTAAGTTAACAGGCGGGAACACTGCCGGCGGGGCTGTGACGTCATGGGTCTTACTACAGACAGCAAAGGGATGGTCAGTCATGTTGGAGCGCTGTGATGTGGTCATTGTTTCTATGTTTCGAGGGTGACATTTCACAATATATTGCTTTTCCTGTTGTCCAGTGACAAGTGTTAAATATACCCGTGCCCCACGTGGTATATTTTAACAGCAAATACAATGTCACGAAGGTGTTATGTACCAGGATGTAGTAGTAATTTTCTAGTTCGTGGAGTTGAAACCACCTACGTGAAATGTTTCTCTTTTCACAAGGAAGTAAACTTGAGAAATAGATGGCTGAGAACCATCCCGAGGAAGGACTGGACACCTTCGGAGAACAATGTTGTGTGTATTAAACATTTTCAACCGGACTGCATTATTTTACAGAATGAATACTGTGATTCTAATGGACAGAAACAAGTGTATAAATACGATCATCCTAAGCTAGTTAAAGGTTCTTGTCTTACTATTGTTGAAGGTTTGCCGAAATACTTGACAAAGGAAAGTGAAATTAAGCGGAAACAACCAGAAGAGAGGAGAAGAGAAATCGAAGTGAGGAAGGAACATGCCCAAGAAAGTGCTGTTGCTGCTGCAGAATGGGACGATGTTATAATCAGTAACTTTGAAAGAATAATGGATTTTCCGCCTTCAATACTGTTTATTTCTATTACTTACAGGGACTAGTTTCGGGGGTAAATACTCCCCCTTCCTCAGCCTGTCCAACAAAACTACACAATGGAAAAACTTTCCATGTACAAGTTCATACAAAATACATGAGGAAGGGATAGAAATTTGTTCTGCCTGATAGTATCATAACACTTCGCGGATTGCCTTAAATATAAGAGAGAATTGCTCGGATAAAAATTAACTTGCTGAGAAATTGTATATGGAAAGTTTTTCCATTGTGTAGTTTTGTTGGACAGGCTGAGGAAGGGGGAGTATTTACCCCCGAAACTAGTCCCTGTAAGTAATAGAAATAAACAGTATTGAAGGCGGAAAATCCATTATTCTTTCAAAGTTATAGTTACGTCAATACGGACCTGAATAATCGACGTTATAATCAGTTTCGAGAATTTGTGCAATTCTCTTGAGAAACGATTAGCAGATAATAGCACTAAAGTGAAAGGGGACTCAGCTATTAGTTTCAATATTTTTGACGATAGAGTGGTTATATATAGAATCAATTTTGAGTCTATGACTTTTGTTTCTTTATATTAATGTAGATAATCATTTACTTGTTTCAGCTTTCTATAACAACTTGCAATTGTCTTCTACAGAACTTTCTTCAGTGTTTGGGAATTGAAACAGCTGTGAAGAGTTGGAGAACACTGTTCAGTTTGTTACAGTATCTTACTGAGAAGAGATTCAAAACCAACTTGGAAAATTACGTGGCCAATGTCTTAACATTGCTGGATGTCATTCAAGAAACTTTATTGGATAGTGGAGAAGAGGGAAATTCGGAAGTCCATCCCAATTTCTTCTGTAAACAAAACCGATTTAATTACATGAATGCATCTCTCTGCCATATGATTAGCGTGCTGTCCGCCGGCCTGCTAAGACCCCTGACGTCACTCGCCGGTGGCAGTGGGGGTACCGCTCCCGCCTGTAACTTAAGAACGCCGTGGCTATACATATGATTTAACGCCACGGCTGCTGAACAAATTATGCACAAATAAATCGCCAATAATATTGTCTTAACTAGTTGGGGTAACAGCAATATGCTTTCGGAGTTAACACGCCAAACGAGTGCTCATGACAAGCATCGAGATCTCGCTAATTATTTTAGAATAATCCTGTATCTACGTATATGACCAAGAATTCTGGTAAACAGAGAGTTCATAAATTACAGATGACTGACCTGGCGAGGTGGAAAATCGATTAACACACACATGTCCAACGCATGCTTGTAAAATTCAGCTCTTGTTTCATTTGATTGGCTTGGGCATCGTGGTTATTTAGCCCCGTGTACCTGGGAGTAGATATAATTTGTCTGATAACCTGCGCTATTGTGGTGCCTGTAATAGTGTGTGTATTTGTAATTCAGGTGAGGATTGGGAAGGAAGCTGCCGTGGCCTTAAGTTAGGAACCATCCCGACATTTGCCTATCACGGAGTAACTTGAACACTATCACGGATTAACTTGAATATCAAGGCGTTTCGTACTTCTACTACCGGATTTTGTTAGTTAATACCTTGAAATAACTTATGAATATTTGTAAGATATATGCCAGAAATGTTCCGTAGGGTATTCCTCTTTAACATGAAATGAATCGAAATAACTGAAATTTAAAATTTCAGAAATAGTAACAACAAAATAAAGCTTAGTATCACGGAGTTACTTAACTTTGCCCTACATAAACATTTATTACAAAAGTCACTAAAAGAAATCGCCATGTTAGTTAAAATTATTTTGTTAAATATTGATAGGTCTGCATTTAAGTTTTCACGTTTTTACAGGGTCGGGGATGAGGTGATATGAGTTTCTACATGGATGGTTTTAAGGTCGGATGCCCTTCCTGACATCAACTTCTTGCGAGGAGTTAATGAAACTGGACGGAGTTTGAAGGAAGCGGCCGCGGTTTATTACAAAGTATCTCCCGATATTTGCCTAGAACTAAAACCGTGAAACCATGGAAAACCAAAATAGCGGCCGACGCGACGCTTGGATTCGAACAGACTCGTCTGCCGAGTCCGTAAATAGCCTTGTGGCTTACTTAAAACGCTTAATTACCGCGGTCGTTTTTTAAATTTATTTTATACTAGCTTCGCTCGGTATCTTTAAGGGGAGGTGTTAGCCCCTATACTAACAATGATATATTGGCAAATTTTGTGATCCGTTTTCTCTGGAACCGTTAGCCCCTCATGTACCAAATTTGGTATGCTCTTATGGTGATACTTTCTATGTACACTGAGTTCTTACTGAATATGAAATTTTAAGGAATATTTTTCTATAGTAAACACTTTTTAGTACATTTTTCATCGAAAATGTATCTGTAACAACCATACAACTGCAAGATGGGAGTTAGGAGTAACTCAGTAGATGTATCATTAGTATCATTATGTATTTACAAAAAATCATTTTTCTATGATAAGTTTCTGGGAAAAAAACGGGTCATTTATACAAAAAAAAAATAGTTTTGTGATGAATGAACTTGAAGTTTCAACATATATCAGTGCATCCCTGCAGCATACTCCAGGTTGCCATCATCATCATCATCATCATCCTCAGTCTTTCTACTTTGCCTCTTGTGCTTCCTAGGTTCCTTATTAAAGTCTTCGATATCCTTATCAGGTCTCTCAACTCTAAAACTACCAATTTCTTTAAGCGCTCTCACAGTGTTTTTACCAGGTTCAACGTTTAAATGTTTCAAAACACATATCCTTTCAAAATTACCATCATTAAAGGTCAATACAGCGTCAAATACACCAATGCACAGAGTTTCGAAGCCAACAAACACATTCTTAGGGATTCGAGTCCACACAACATTGTTGAAAGACTCGTTGGGGTTTTGTGTCTTGCCGTACAAACATTTCTTCAGCAAATTTGGATCAGCAAGAGCCCTGTAAACTGGTTTTATGATATCTCCAACTGCCACAGGAAGTAAATGTCCATGTCGGTATTGATCTCCAGTAACTTGTGACTTGTTATATTTACACCACGATGATTCGCCTTTTGGACAGAGATAATGCTGTGGGTGACTGTCAGTTGAAATTTTGTGGAAATATGTAGCCCACATAGCATGTCTCATATTTTCCAAGGAATCCACATTATTTCTGATTGCCGATCCATAGTAACTTTGAAGAATGTCAATTTCTTTGTCAGTCAGTCTACCCTTTCCTGATAAAACATGCCATCTTCAAGTTTCTTGCCTTTCATATCCTTTCTCGGTTTTCTCAGGCGGGCACCCATCCTCTTCTGAACGTGTCCTACACATTCAAGCTTCTCAATAAGAAGGAAGGAAGGAAGATTGTAGTTTTACGTGACCGTGAATCTTGTGATTATGAGCCACGGGACCTCCTTTTTACGTGGAATCCGAACCACAGGACATGGCATTTCACTTCGAAAATCTCACATGCATTGACCGGGAATCGAACCCGGACCGCCTTGGTGAGAGGCATACAGCTAGACCGCTGAGCCACCACGCCCCCAAGCTTCTCAATACTAATGCCCCCAAAAGGCTTGCTCCCTACCACTTTATGAAAACTCTTACTGTCACCATAACCTAAGTAATTCACATATCGGACGCCGTAACTCTCCAAGGACCGGTTGAATATAGCTACTGCTCCTGCCGATTCCATTCCTCCACTTTTGCCATCGAAGTTTCAGCTGCACTCCTTCCCATTCATGTGGGATGCTAATTTTTCCTCAGAGTTTTTAAGACTGAGGCATGTCTGACAGTACTTGGTTAAAATTTCCACATCCAACACTTTCACCGTTTCCATGCTTGTAACGGATACAACACCATTTAGGCTAGTGTATCCGCGCTTCTGCCAGATGCCGTCCAATGCCACAGTGAGATCAGTAGAACCTTCATTCATTTCAATAGTTTCCTTTACAGCACAAGAAATAGATTGCACAGCACAACATTTTACATTGCACAGCACAACATTTTACAGCATTATTAATGTCCTTATTGCACTACCTAAATTGTGTTGGAGGCTTCGGTAAATTCAAAACCGCGCACAAAGTCCTCCCTGCAGCAAATCCCTTGCCAATGCACCGCACCGCAATCCATACACAAGTTTTATGTTGATATCATGCACCGAGTTATGTACTGGGGAAGTTGAAAAGGAATGTCCAGCACTACAGTTTGTACACATAAGAACCAGATTTGTTGCCAGACCAGCTCTCTTTTTACAGTCTTCAACACATTTTATGCTGTTGTCTTTCCACTGTTTACAAACAGCAAAGTCACTGATTGCAATATTCAGAATCTTCATACGTGTTCTCAAATGATAATAGTTTACGTCTAGAAGCACTTCCAATGGATTTGGGAGTTGTATTTCTAATATCATGATCAGGTGTTTGCTTTATCCTCACATTTTCAAGTGGACTTCTATTGTTGCACAAGACAACTTTTATTTTCCCTCCAATACGTTTCTTCTTCTTCTTCTTCTTCAAAATACCCTTTGGTTTTGTAATTTGAAGTAAACACGAAATATGAAAAAGTAGGAACGCAAAACAACGATACCACCACAAATTTTGTCACAGATAAACAAAGAAACAAAAGAATAGCGATGTCCGCATGTCTACTAGATGATTTACAGAGTAGCCAACATGTATTACACCGAAAATGAAATGTATCTCAACTTGAAAGCATGTAGCATTTCAGAATTATACAAGATAACTGAGGAGCGAAAGAAAAAGGGGGTGTGGCACTAATGCAGCATGCTTTTTAAACGTCTATTTAAAATACTAGGAGGGTCGTTAGACGTAAAATTTTGATTTGGACACGTAAGTGAGGTTATAAGGGACACACAACACACAAATTTGGATTTTTGATTTTTTCACCCAATTGGGCTAACACCTCCCCTTAACGGTTTACCCAGCATAAGCTTAAAAGGTGCACGGACGGTAGGTTCCAGACACAGTTCAGAAAAACCGAGGTGACCAGCGAAACTCACAACACGTACATTCTTCTCTGGAGTCTTAACTCCACACAACTCGACAGTTTGATGCTGGCCGAAGCCGGGGTGATAGGCTCGCTCGCTAGCTCGTAAACTTACTCCGAAGCTAGTAATTTAAATGTCCACTGAATTGAGATTGTTGGAAGAAATGAGAACGTAAACACTTATGGGCGATGTATTAAAGATAAATATATGCTGTCGCGGACTCTTTGTAGATCTTTTCATGCTGAACAATTCTTACACTCATAGCACAGTGTATGTACTGTACGTATATAGATATATAGATATTTTTTAACGATTTACCCAGCATAAGCTTCAAAGATGCACGGACGGCAGTTTTTTCTTCGAGTCGATACACTGAAATCGTTACTGCTCGGCTTCCTTTGGGCATTAATGAATGATTTTCTAGAAAAACCTTCCTCGAGAAATGCTTTACAGAATTATGAAAACCGTATCAAAATCTATCCAGTGGTTCTCGAGATTACCCGTTACATCCAAGAATCGGGGACTCTGTTTTATACTATGTAGAGATTTAATTTATTTTATATATCAACCACGAAAAATAGCTACCCAACATAGTCAGTAAAACAGGGGCAGATTACCTCGCGGTTCCGCACCTTAAAACAATAAATAACTATAGTCAGTAAAGAGCAGTAAGTCAAGAGCGGCCGAAGTTGTTAGGTAGGGGAAGACGACTTCGATGGTCAGCCATTTTAACACAACAATCACCATCGACAAATCACAGGACAGCCCAACAATCTTCCACCAGTGAACTCTCAACAGCGCATATAGGCCTACTTCTATAAAGAAATATATATTGAGAAACCTTGTCCAGAAATGTTAAGTTGTTGTTGGAGACGCAAGAGCAACCGAGTAGCCTACAATTCAAAATGCAGGTGAGTAACTGCTAGTTTCTCGTCACCCACATCATCTGATCCAAGATCTGCCGACAACAAAGGTGAATACAGCCTCCAGTCTCATGAATGTCGTCACTAAATCAAATTGTCGAACCCCTAAAGGGGGATAGATTTGGGTAAATAGATTTCAGATATCATTTCGTGGGTGTTCTCGGAAGGAAGACCAGGACAAGCGTCTGGAACCCAAACTGGGCTAACTCAGAGACCTTGGAAAGATATACAACGAACAAGAATCCTACCCCGAATTAAGTCCAAGATCTCGCACAGCATCGCAGCTGACATATCTCTGGTTGGTTGGTTCCTTAGTTTAGGGGCTGCGACAACGCGGTCATGTAGCCTCGTGTACTTTCAGCGTGTGTAGAATCTGTCTGATAACCGGTGTTAAATGTGATGACTGTATTAGTGTGTGTTATCTGTTTTTAATTCACGTAAGGACTGCAGACGGTAATTTCAAGTAGTTCCGACTTTCGCTACCAAATGTTACCGTCCTCAACACCTAGCTGTGAACTTCGCTACTACTAGATGCCATCGCAATCAGCGCCCGCTGACGAACGTTGGAACTTAAGAGCATTAATCAAACCTAACCTACAAAATTTGGCTTCACACAAGTGTAGTTAGTGGAAGGTTCTTTATCATACCATAAATCTATAACATGGGACCATCGGCTTTACTTCCCCTCCGAAGGAAGGCATACTGAGGGATTTTAATGCTCTTAAAAATCCGACGACTTCGGACGCGTTTGAACCCGCGTCCTTGGGCATAGAAGCTCAGCATGCTACCAACTACGCCACCGAAGCCGCCCTGACAAATCTCCTCACCGCGGTTCTGAAACCGTCAGCGAGTAATCCATTATCTCGTGTACTTTTAACTGGAAACGAACACAACTGGATGTAATCGAGTTATTTCTGTCAACAGGAATTTTCCTCCCGCTTCTCATTGTCCTTCTAATGCCCTGGCTCAGCTTCGAGCCAGCTGGCAAGCAACACGTGCCCGAAGGGAGGTAGGGGACCCTATCGTCGCCGCCGCTGCCACCAGCTATTGGACACACCCATCCATGCGCCGCGCCGTCTGCAGCGCCCAACACCTTGCTAACTGTAAGAAACACAGACAGTTGCATTAACGGTCGTGTATGTGTGACGACCGTGGCCTACGTTATAATAATAATGAGTATAACGTAGGCCACGATGACGACACACCTGTAGCGCTGAGGAAAAATATGATAAAATCGCATTAGCATTAACCGCACAATGCTATTGTATTTCCAGTACTTGTTGACTAAATCAGGAGCAATTTTACATAGTATCTACGTAATGACATCTATCGTGTTTGAAGTGTTTCCTTATTGACGTTATAAAATTGAAATACTATTAGTATTTATTAAGTGTAGAATAATGTAGAAATGTTAATAAGTTATACACGTTTCAGCCACATTGTGGTCTTCAGTAACTATTCTCTAAAAATAAAATTTAAACTTAAAATAATTATGAGCAAAGTTGATTACTTTTGATATTCATTTTCATAAAAAAAAACAGAACTGTTAACAAAAGTGTGCTTTAAAAAAAATTGAAGATACAAGGCCTACTCATAAAAAACAAGAAGTTCCGTGAAGAACTATACATCCTACTTTTCATGCCAATGATTATTCTACAGAATATGAACCTATCTAGAATAATGACGAAATTAAGTTGGTAATATCGAAATATCTAATTAGTTCAACATATACCTGGTATAATGTAGCCTAATAAAGCACTACAGTTGGCAGCCCTTGTGACTGAATATATTCTTAGTTCCATCTCTTAAGGTACAGAATACAAAATTTGGTTGAAGTCCAAATGGACGTTACATGCAGTTAGACACTGGATCTATCAGCACGCGTAAAAGCATGTTGCCAACAATACCATGCGTGTGCTGGTCAGAAATAATCTGCAATATTATGATATCGTGTTGTGCCAATTTTGCATGAAATCCATTTGTTAGTATAGAAGTTACATGTATTTTAAAATTGGACATATCAGCAGGCATAGAATCATGTTGGCAGCACTGCCTTGTCTTAATTACTCCAAATTAATCTAGAATGTCAGGTGCTATAGGTGTGCAAAGTATAGAGCTGTTGGCTTGCATACTTTCTGATATATTGATATTAGGGTAAAGAAATATAGACAGCATTTATTAACAGTTGGCAGCCCTGATTGCTCTTAACAATACTTAGAGTCATATCTGTTATGGTACACATAGCACATACGAAATTTGGTTGAAATCCAACTGACAGTATAGAAGTTACATGTATTTAAAAATTGGTACTATCAGCAGGCTTATAATCATGTTGGTAGAACTGACGTATGTAAGTTACTCCAAATTAATCTAAAATGTCAGTATATACGTGTGCATAGTTTAAAGCTTTCCGCTTGCATACTTTCTGATATATTGGTATTTGGAAAAAAAAATAGAGAGAGCAATTATTAACAGTTGGCAGCCCTGGTGGCTCTTAAGAATACGCTCAGTCATATCTGTTTATGTACAGATATTACATACAAAATTTGGTTGAAATCCAATTGATAGTGTAGAAGTTATATGCATTTAAACATTGGACCTATCAGAAGGCTTAAAATTATTTTGGCAACACTGTCATGGTTGGCCTCCTGGAAATTAAACTGAAATAGTCTTATCTATATGTGTGCCAATTTTGGAATAGCTCCCATGCATACCTTGCAAGATATCCAACATGGAGCTAAAATTTCTAGTGCGTTTTTTCAGCAGTTGGTAGCACTGACATCATTTTCAAATATGGACGTTAGATATTCCGGTGCACATCTTTACTCATACTAAATTTGGTTTTGATTGCTGCAGCCGTTTAGGAGTTGATAGGGGGGGGGGGGGGACACACACACACAGCCAGCCAGACAGACAGACAGACAGACACACATTTTCCCGGATCGATCTCATAAGTCTACTTTTTCCTCATTTTTGCAAAATGTGAAAAGTAGGCTATAAACCATGACCCATTCCGTAAAACCAACATAACATCAACACCCAAAGAAATTGAATTACACAATACATATCCGAGAAATTTTATCAATCAAGGGCCATCAATACCCTATACAAAATTCTCAATTGAGCGGGGATTAATAGCAACAAATTTCCAAACCAAAATAAACTCCTGATTTTTCGTCGTCATCATCACGAATGCTCCCCTCAACAAGGAATCCAATTGTCATCCAATGAGGGACCATCATATGAATTTTTAACATTTATTTCTTCTGCTTATAAAACTTATTTTTTAAGAGAATTCTTTTATTACCGGTAGTATGTATCATTAAAAACACTTTTGTTAACAGATCTGTATTTTATAAATAGTTTTTTATTGAAAATCAATATCAAATTAACTTTGCTCATAATTAACTTTTATAACTTATTACTATTTCGACATAATTGACTAAGGTGTACAAACTTAATAAATACTAATAGTATTTCAATTATACTGTATAGTATTGTTCCCGTCATACAAGGTCGCCAGGAGATGATGATGATAATTGTAGTTTGAAGGGGCCTAATATCTAGGTTATCGGCCCCTAATGGTCTTGGTGATGGCGAAAATGTCAATGAAGTGGAAACCAGAACGAAAATTAAGTGATAAGGAAAATACTTACAAAAAGGAACTCAGATTGAAACTATTTACAAAATGGAAGGCGGTAATACTTGAAAATGAAAATCCACAGCCTGCTTCCAGTCTCCGACCGCGTCAGGAATGGAATGAATGAAGCCCCCATCTAGCGGCGAGGATATGAACTGTGCCGGCTGCCGAGGCCTGACGCACTCCTCTGGGGCAATGATTAAATGAATGAGAGATGAAATGAAATGATAGTGTAGAGTGTTGCTGGAATGAAATTTTTACAGGGGAAACCGGAGTACCCGGAGAAAAACCTGTCTGCCTCCGTTTTGTCCAGCACAGATCTCACATGGAGTGACCGGGATTTGAACCACGGACCCAGCGGTGAGAGGCTGGCGTGCTGCCGCCTAAGCCACGGAGGCTCTTAGAGCGGTAATACTTACAAAGGGGAATTTAGATCGAAAATACTCACAAAAGGAATTGATTGAAAAATACGCACAAAATGTAGGCTAAGTTCAAAATACGTACACAATGCAATGCACAGTCGAAATACTTACAAAATGCAAGTGAAATTCAAAATACTAACAAAATGCAAATTAGATTGAAAATACGTACAAAATGCAATTGAGGTTCACAATACTGACAAAATGAAATTGAATTTGAAAATACACAATGCAATTTAGATTGAAAAATGCGCATTTCAGATTCCAAATAATCACAAAGTGCAAAATACTTACAAAATGCAATTGAAATTGAAAATGCTTACAAAATGTATGGTAGATTCAAACTACTCAATTGGATGGACAATACTTACAAAATGTAATTTAGATTGAAAATACTTACAAAATGTAATTTAGATTCAAAATACCCACAAAATGCAATTGAGAATCAAAATACTTGCAAAATGCGCACCCTACAAAATGCAATTTAGACTGAAAATACTTGCAAAAAGCGGTTTAGGTTGAAAATATAAAATACAATTTAAATTCAAAATACTCACAAATGTTCCACCCCTATATTGAAAGACTTACTAAAAAGCAATTTTATGTTAGGCCCCTTAAAACAACAATTATCATCATCATCAAAAAGCAATTTAGATTGTCAATCCTTACAAAATGCAATTTAGATTGTCAATCCTTACCAAATGCAATTGAGGTTGAAACACTCGCAAAATGCAATTTAGATCGAAAAAAAACTTACAAAAAGCAACGTAGATTTAAAATACCTACAAAATGGGGTGTAGATGCAAAAAACTCGCTAAAGGGAATTCAGATACACAGGGAGCCAATTAACAAAAACAGTGCAGAAAACTTAAAGAGAAAAGGATATATAATGAAAAGAAAACAAGAGGTCTGACCCCTCGAAGAAGGGGGGATCAGGAAAGATGAGATAAGGGCCAATTAAGGCGGGAAAGTGAAAGACTCCCTAGGCCTCGGATACACTAATACCGTCGGGGTTGGAAGAGAACAAGAGTTGACCAAGAGAGGTCGACAGGAAAGATGACAGAGAGGAGCCCGGCACAAGTAAGTGGAAGCAATGCCGGACTCAGCTGGGGTCCCGTGGGGTCGCCAACCTACGTCCCACCAGATGTGAGCCCCTGGGGGGGGGGGGGTGTCGCCAGGAGATCATCTGCCGCAGATGACCTTACTGACTTCCTTATCCTCCTAATCCACACACGTGGGTAAAATATAATCGAATGAATTGTAAAGTGCTAATGCACGCAGCAAGGCTGCAGAGCGATTGAAAACTGTGATTTGAAGTTAATTCACAATATTTGTGGAATTAGTAATTTTCCGCCACGCCGGAATCGAACACGGTAAAAAGCACATGGTTGCTGAACGCATAAAATTTGTTCGAAGTGTTGAAACATTGCTAGTTAAAATATACTGTGAATAATGCCAAGTAATAGGTTTGCGTTTAATTAATACGCCAGTATTTAGTGAATATAGTGGCACAAGCTACTACTAAAATTCTGTGAGCGGATGAACCCATGGCAATTTTTTGCACTAACCCGCAACTCAAGTGCAGAATCTGCGAGTTTTGTAAGTCGATGTTATAATACAATTAGAGCCAGTGAAAACCACGGATATCTTATCACCATGGAGCTTACTTCATCAATTCGACACCACGTGGACACGTTTACTATCCCAATTATAATGGAGCCTAGTATGGAGTAAAAACAAACCAACATGGAGGGGTATAGTGACGGCTGAAGCTTCCTGAATGAAGGACGGAGTTCCTTGGCTATTATTACCATACCACAGCATTTTGCCACAGAGGCCAGGCGAACGCATACACGCTGGAGACGTGAAGAAAACATGTGAGTCCGGCTTAAGTCGATTCTTCACTTTCCAGAGCTTGGGACAAACGCTCTTGCCCTTATTCTTGTAAATACCCATTTGAGCTCGAAACAGTGCATTGAACCAGAGCCCATTTACGTAGAAATATTTTATTATACAAACATGTCACAACTGCATTCCACTGGGTACAGTTAGCCCAGCAACCACATGTTTGCCAAGAACATAGCAAAGCCAATGTTATTTATGTCGACCTTGTAGTCGCGAACGCAACGCAACGCACTCTTTAATACAGTGAATTAATCTAGGAGGCAGTGAAGTGTAAGCTAGCCGACACTGCACGAAACCTGTTTCACGCTACATGAACACATGGGAGTGTTTCTTTTGTTTATTTTCATCATTGACAATCTGACGACTATGATACAATGCTGTAATTCGTAAGATGAGCCAAGCAGGCTATCTTGGGTTCGACGTGAGGGGTCATTTTGGAACTGAAGAAAGACCCAGGTTTATTGACACACGTTTCTTGACTGTAGAAGTTTGATATAATGGCAATGCATGTACACTTTAAATACGCTTAGAACGATATTCAGAATCCACGGCTGTTATGTACAGCAGATTATAATCTTGTCCACGAGCTGCGATCGTATAAGGCTAGTGAAAACCATTGTTATATTTTTGAAGCACCGCAGAGGTAGGATCTGATTACCCTTAGTTGCAAAGTACAATTTTTGGTACTATTTGAGCAGGTAACGTGTACGTTTTTTGTCTCGTTAACTGAGCGAGTGGCCGACGGGCCCAGTGTTATTGATAAGCACTTATAGGTGCACATGAAGGTTTGGAAAGAGGTTTTTCTTCCTATTATGAGTATGATGTTGGTTTGATTTACACCCAATCTTTCACACCTATCGAGGTTAACATGGCCACTAAACCCATACAAAGAAACTGATAGGACTAAAAGATGATTTGATAAATAAGATCATAATAATCAAATAGCAGGATTTTCTTTTATCTAAACTGAAACATAAATGAAGTGTTAGGAAATCTTATAAAACATGAATAAACCACTAAACTTAACGAAACCTTGATGACCAATGCTTAGATTTGATATTCTTCGACATGTCTAAATACAAAAAAATATATAGCTTTCCCTAGTGCGAGACGACAATCAGTTAGTTACGTGTTTCAACACGGTAGCTAACCTGATAATGCGTCATTAGCCACGAATTGGTCATGCAGTCGCCGACGTGATTTTTCTCGCCCATACATTCATGACCCAACTTCACAAAGAGTGAGGCTGCGAGTAGGCAGGTCAGTGGCGCCAATTGCGCATTATTCAAGGGTTATTTGTAATACAATTATGTTGTAATTTAGGATAGCTTTTTCTATTATCTGTTAGGTTCAGAATGTGCTGGATTTTGCTTTGAAATAAATTTTGGATGAAACGCTTCTCGTTTGCATCATTGCTACTGTTAACGCAAGATAGATATTACCTTAACTTACTTTAACGTTAAATGTTAGAGGTGACACCATACTAGCCTAGTCGTTAAACTTATGGTGCAATAAATGTAATGAATTCCTTGCATTGTAAACAGGTAAATATCTTTCTTTGCCGTAGATTCATGCTTGTATTATTATTATTATTTCATCTCCGAAGTAACTGGATAGGCATGAATTACGTGTCATTCTCTTAGCTTTGTTTATTGATTTCGTTTTTAGTAGGACTTCGAAAGGCTTAATTTTTAGGATTTTTCGCACGGAGACGAGTTAAAATTATACTACAACTGTTTAGCACGGATTAGCCGTTTTTACCTCTCTGAAGTAGTTTAGGGGTCTACCACTTTTTGAATAAATCGAATGCGATTTAAATGTATGCCTGGCCTCTTTATTGTATTTTGTGTTTGTATTCCTCTGGACTGGTAGTTTTGATCACTTATTATACCCGACACCCCGGAGTTAAGTTTCCTTGTGCATTCCCAGTCCAAGAATGCATTCCTCCCCGTCCTATATGTTTTCTCGTTGGAGGAGGGTTCCGGAAGGGTCATTTAAGGTCTATGGCTGCCCGAAATCCTCGTCAAACGGGAACAGTAGTAGCAAAAGTAGGAATTACGGTACTTGAAAAATTGATCGTCTGCAATCCTTCAACCTGAATCACAGATAACCCACTAATACAGCCATCACAATTAACACATTTTATACCGACAGTAGTGGCTCAGCTGGCAAAAGCGCAGCATTAGGTCATGGGACCAAGCTCTCTGCTGACTCGGTAGACGCGTGGGTTCGAGCCCCACCGTCGGCTGTCCTTGTAATGGTTTTCCGTGGTTCCCCATTTTCAACACCAGGCAAATGCTGGGACGGTACCTTCTGATAGGCCACGGCCGATTCCTTCCACATCCTTGCCCAGTTTCATTCATATTCATCCATTCCATCTCTCATACCGACGCGCAGGTCGCCCACGGGCGTCGAATAGAAAGACCTGCACTCGGCCTCTCATGAGGCCACACGACAAAAAAAAAACACATTTTATTAGACAAATTCTACACACACCCAAAGTACACGGGGCTACATGTCCGCGTTGTCGCAGCCCCCAAACTAAGGAATCAACCAACTACAGTAAAAGGACAACACTGAAGAAATGGCTTTAAATTTTCTATGACAGGAATGCTTACATGACCATGCTAAAGCTACGAAGCCCAATTTAAGTTAACTAGTTCTGTGCAACTGCGACTACTAGAAAAACACTGTCGATCCTTTTCCAAACTCACACCAATATTGGGTCACTAGACGTCCCGTATTTTAGGGAATTGTCCCGTCGTCTCGACAACGGCTGGCGACAGTGATACCTCTGGTTGCAATTAATGATAGATGGAATGAATATTGGGCAAGGAGATACAAGGATGCGGCAGCGGCTTATTAGAAGGTATCATCCCAGCATTTGCCTGGAATTTAAAATGGGAATCCAATGGCCGTCATGGTGGGTTTGAGTACGGAGATGCCTTGAACCACATGGCCTTGCACCGAATTGCGCATAGCTACCCCGGTTGGTACAAATTCTTCTATTTACTCAGCACAAATCAGTCATTGTAATAAACACGGACTTCGCTTTCTTCAGCAACAGCAGCTACAATTATGATGATCATGATGATGATGATGATGTAAATTGTTTTAATAGGCCTCCTAACATGTAGGTTATCGGCCCCTAATGATCTGGGTGACAATAAAATGAAAATCATAACGAAAATAGCTTGCCACGGTGGGTGAGTGGTTATAGTGTCGGACTACCAACCCCAAGATTGCAGGTTCACTCCTGGCCATGGTAAGTGATTTTTGAAAGGCGACAAAAATCACAACACTCATGTCATACGTTGTTGGCATGTTAAAGAACCCATTTGAATTCAGTAGGCCGTGTTCAATGGCAAAATTAATCTCGGGATTTTCCGCCAACACAAAGTTCCTCCATTCTCTACTTGAAAGTGCTGTACTGTCAAGGAGTTTAGATATCTAACCTCCTTGATTTTCAAAGCGTTCAAAGGAACGACGAAATTCGACATGCAAGCTACCCTCTGGGTGTCAATTAACAAAGCTTGCACCAGGCACCCGAGGCCATACGATATTATTATTATAACGAAAATTAAGTGAGACTGAAAATACTTACAAAATGTAACTCAGATTGAAACGACTCACAAAATGGAGAGTGGTAATACTTACTAGAGGGAATTTTTAAGGAAAATACTCACAAAAGGAATAGATTAAAAAATACGAACAAAATGTAGTTTAGATTCAAAATACGTACAAAATGCACTGTAGAGTCGAAATACAAAATGCAATTAAAATCCAAAATACTTACAAAATGCAAATGAGAATGAAAATACGTACAAAATGTAATTGAGGTTCAAAATGCTTACAAAATGCAATTGAAAATGAAAATACACAACGCAATTTAGATTGAAAAACGCCCATTTCAGGTCAAAAATACACACAAAGTGCAATTGAAATTCAAAATGCTTTCAAAATGAACAGAAGCTACAGAATAAGATATTATATAATGAAATGCAGTAGGCTATCTTAGAAATTGTTTTGGAGGTTGGCTTTTAAGCGAGCGCTTCTGAAAAGCAATGCTATGATAACGATTGCCACCGTCAGCACTCGAAACCGAATTATCCCAGTTTTTAGACGGGTACGTAACAATTTAATCAGAATGACACCGTTCAAGAGCCCCTCAAAAAAGTTGTTGTATATTCACTTGGAGGATTCCAACACCGTAGTGATTTATCCCCGTGTACTTGGGTGTGAGCAGGATTAGTCTGATAACCTGTGTTATTGTGGTGCCTGTGCCTGTGTGTGTGTGTGTGTGTGTGTGTGTGTGTGTGTGTGTGTGTGTGTGTGTGTGTGAGTGAGTGAGAGAGTGAGTATGCAATTGAAACTGGGACTTGGAAAGAGGCGGTCGTGGCCTTAAGTTAGGAACTATCCCCGGTATTTACCTGGAGCAGAAAAGGTAAACCACGGAACACCACTTCTATGGCCGAGGCGGAAATCAACTACTTCTCAGATTTGCTTCCCGAAACTAAATGTATCCCGTTTCAGCCCTCAGATCAGAATAAAATGTCTTGGTTGAACTCGGAATTGAACCTGGACTTCATGGGTGACTGCAAAGAATGCTAGCCACTACACAGGTGTCTCAAAAGAATGTTGTGTTGTATTTGATTCATTTGCGACGTCGTGGTCGCCCCTCTCAAAAGAATAACCAATATAACTATTCATTATCGTGTTGGGGGCCATTTTTCAGTGTTAATGCTTTTTACATGGTCAACACGATAGTACCCAACTATAATAGGTGTTTCCCTAAACCTGAAAATAATTTACATTGGATTAATACATTTCTATGCCCAATATCACGGGGTCAAACCCGGCCGAAGTCGTCGTTTCTTTTAAGAGCGTTAAAACTCCATCAGTACGCCTTCCTTTGGAGGGGAAGTAAAGCCGGCGGTCTCATGTCATAGATTTATGGCATGAAAAGGAACCTTCCAGTAACTACACTTGTGTGAAGCCAAAATTTGTAGGTTAGAAATTGATGACGCTATATTAGTTCCAACGTTCGCCGCCAGGTGGTGACTGCGATGGCATCTAGTAGCCAAGTCCACAAGCTAGGTTTCGTGGACTATAGCATTTGGTAGCAAAAGTTGGAACTAGTTGAAATTATCGTCTGCAGTCTTTACTTGAATTAAAACAGATAACACACATACAGAAGCCTCCGTGGCTTAGGCGGCAGCACGCCGGCCTCTCACCACTGGGTCCGTGGTTCAAATCCCGGTCACTCCATGTGAGATTTGTGCTGGACAAAACGGAGGCAGACAGGTTTTTCTCCGGGTACTCCGGTTTTCCCAGTCAAAATTTCATTCCAGCAACACTCTCCACTATCATTTCATTTCATCTGTCATTCTTTTAATCATTGCCCCAGAGGAGTGCGTCAGGCCTCGGCAGCCGGCACAGTTCATATCCTCACCGCTAGATGGGTGCTTCATTCATTCCATTCCTGACCCGGTCGGAGACTGGAAGCAGGCTGTGGATTTTCATTTTCAACACACATACACCCATCACAATTAACACCGGTTATCAAACAGATTCTAAACACACCCAAAGTACACAAGGCTACATGGCCGCGTTGTCGCAGCCCCTAAACTAGGGAACCAACCAACAGGATTAATAAATATTTTTTATGAAGTGACTGTAAAATTTACATTGGATTAATACCTACTGTCGACCAGAGTATTATGTGTACTCGAGTTTGAAGGTTGTTTGTGAAGTAACCAATAGACCTACATAAAATCCAATAACATCATCATTTTCGTCGTTCTATTTTACGTTAGCTCATGTAGGTTTGGAATTTTTAATTTATATTTTAATATTTTTTGTCGCAGTAGGAACACAAAAAGTGCCCGTTTTTAAGAGTGTTTCAACCATGCGTCACATTTAAGAATTATTATCTCAAAAACACGTCATCAGATCGAATCCACATTTTAACACAATATACATTGGAATGTTGTATAACTGGTTTATTAATTTCAAAATTTTGCGTGTCCAAGATAAAAAGTTATCATTTTTGTAAGGTAACTTTTTCTCGGCTCGGGGTGGTTAGAAAATGTAGTTCTTGGACGCGATGTAATCCTTATACATCAAAAAGTTATGCTGTATGACTGTGAAATACGTAAATTAACTCACTTATTTTATATCGGTTTGTATTAGGCGGAAATAACACATCGTTCACCAGCTACCCGCTCCAGGAAAAGCTGTACAGCGTTGCTGTGATGGAGCCCATCACTTCCGAGCGAGGCACGCCATGATGCGTGATGGGCTCCATTTCGACAACGCTGTACAGCTGTACAGATTTTCAAAATTCTCCAGAAAATCAAAATAAGGAAAAGGTTCGTGTACCGTACTATCCAGCACTTCCTTGTGTCAGTAACTATGAAAGACCGAGACAGAGTAGGTAGACCACGCAATATGCGGACTCCAGAATTGGTAAAAGCAGTGGCGGCTTGTGTGTGAAGAAATCCGGTGCGGAGAAGGTCTGTGGTGGCTTATGAGCTGAAAATTTCCGAAATGTATTTGTCTCGCACACTGAGCAGTGACCTGGGACTTTGTGCTTACAAACGTCGGAAAGAACACCTGATCACAAATGCGCTGAAAGAACAGAGGCTCTTAAAATCAAAACGCTTACTGTCGAGTTACGCAGCAAATGGGCACTGAAAAGTCCTTTTTACTGATGAAAACATTTTCAGTGTTGAGGATACTTTTAATGTTCAAAATGACATGGTATATGCCACATGCTCTGCACAAGCTGCTGAAAAGGCTCCAAGGATCCAGAGGGGCCATCATCGTTCATTTCTTATGTATGGTGTGGTGGGGTATGAGCAACGAAGGTACCACAGACCTCCATTTCTGTGAGAAAGGGGTCAAAACGTCGGCCAAAGTGTATCAGGAGACAGTGTTGGAACCACTGGTCCAGAAACTCAACAACACCCTCTTCCATGGAGAACGCTGGAGCTTCCAGCAGGATTCTGCCCCAGCACATAAGACTCGCACATCTCAAGAGTGGTTTGGGGCCAATGTTCCGGAATTTTTTTCGACCTCGGATTGGCCTTTGGCAAGTCCGGACCTAAACCCCCTGGACTACAAATGATGGTCCAAACTTCAGGAGATGGCTTGCAAGAAGAGACATCGAAATATTGAAAGTTTAAAGTGTTCTCATTTAAAGGCGGCAGCAGATTTTCCTATGGAAGTGGTGCGTAATTTAATTGATGAGTGGCCACAAAGACTTAAGGACTGTGTCCGTGCATAATGTGGCAATTTTGAATAATAACATGTGATTTTGATTTGTTACACATCCACTTAACTAATATCATTAGGATATTAAAATATTTCAAACCATTTAGTGTAAATGTATTGCAATGTGACTATTTATGGTTAACACTAGGTAAATAAATGTATTAAGTGAATTAATTTATTAATCCAATGTATTTTTTGTTTCATATTTAGAGAAACATCCATTACAATTGGGTACAATCGTGATGACCAACTGAAAATCATTAATTTCGATTACCATTCATGATGAGTTGTTTTTCTCCTGCCTCCTGTAGATATTGTAAAATAGGTTATAAATTGTGTGTTGGGAATTGAATGTATTATTTACGAAATACCTCACCCCTCTCCTCGCATAATGCTGGAATTGTACCTTAATTTCGTCTCAGGTCACCCACTGCAACCCTAGAGCCTAAATTTGCACACAATACTACATTCAACATAAACACAGGCTATCAAACGGGGCTGGTGACTAAGTTGTCCCCAAACCTTAATTAAAACAACTCCAATTTTCTTTAAAAAAAAAGCGTTATTCTGATTTGTGGTTAAACTACTGTGAATCCTGCTCGGCACTACCATAGTCTGTAGTACTGTAAATTGCCAAAATATTTCTCCACAAAAATGTTGTTCGCTTAAATGAGAAAACACTGGAGAATAAACTACTTGATCTACTTAGAAATTTCACACTCATCTCGAATGCAGCATGTAGGCCTGCCCTACGGAGAGTGTGAAGATTTCTACTTGAGTAGCCGAATTTACTAAGTTAGGAACATACAGAATTCAAACCTGACAAATTTACAAACATTATCATTTCTGCTGACAGTCCATTTTGTGAGTCTACAAGCTTCATCTGTGACGAACATGAACACAGATTAACTGGGAGAAACTACTATCTATCGAGATACCATAATCAAAGCTGCGCAGTATGAGATGAACGATTCAGACTCGGGTTTCAGAATCTCCGTCTATATTAAAGATCATTCTCAGATCTCATGGGGTGAGGTATTTAGAAAATGCTACATTCAATTTCCAACACACAATTTATAACCTATATTTACAATACAAATAGAAAAAAACATGTGACAAAACAAATTGTTTGCAGATTACATGCAGATTATATAAGCCTTTATCTGCTTACGAAACAGTACGCTGATACTTCAATAAGGTGCGAACCTATTTCTGAAAGGAGGACAAGTTATTTTCGGACATTAGGAGCTGAGTAAGTCGACATACGAGAAATGTCGGCAGCCAGTTCAAAAGAACATGTTCACATAAACACATACAAATCATACAAAACACAGCTACCAATAAACATGTACTTCTCAAGTCAATTGCCAAAGAGGCCACACTGTTAGTACGGCCTAAGAGTCCCAATAAATTCAAAATAAAACAAAATGTCATTTCTTATTCCAGGACGCTCAAGTATCAGCAAATGAATTTAGCCCAGCTACTAACTCCTGAAATTTGTTTTGGATGACAAATAAATTTACAACCCAGATATGGAGTGTTGTTGCCACTACTGACCTTCCATTGGGTCGATTGCTTTTTTCTAAACCGCGACCGATGCCAGTTAATAAAGGGTATAAACACAAAGACCTCACGAATATAGGACTATACAGCATATTATGCAAGGTGAACACAAAATAATATCGTAGTTTTAAGTAGTGACCTGCAAGGAGTCCCTGCCTTTCTCCATGTGATTTCTTTTTGCGCAGGTACCGTATGTTAAGAATCACGTGTTTATATCACCGCTACCTGCCAGCCTATGGAGATGTAGGGTAGCTACAGCTGTCGCGTCCATTACTCCTGACTTGCAGATCCAAGTATGGGAAGAGCTGGACTGTCAGTTGGATGTTTGTCGTGTGACTCAAGGTTCTCACATTGAGCACCTGTAGAGTGTGCTGTGAAAATTCACACAGCTACTCTTTCAGCCCATGCATGAATTATTATTGGATACAATTCTACAAATTTATAACCCGTTATTTTTGTGTACACCCTGTATAACGCAAGTACAATTGCGAACTTTAAAATGTCCACAGCACTGATATATTCTTTTCCGCATCTTGTACCCCATTGTAATTACAACCTTCCTGCCACTCTATTAAACTACATGAAGCAAAATGCGGCAGCAAAGAATTTACGTCACTGCTGTATTGGACATTCTGCTCTCAATTTAGGGGCAGCTGACCTCATTCTTCCAAACCCTAAAACAACAGTAACTTAACTGTTCTCAATTTAGCCAATCAATTTATATGCTCGCAATTTTAAACTTATATTTACTTATATTTTTAAACTACTTCATGAATTCCTGAAAAACATCCAGCGGAATACGAAATGAATTAAGTAGGCTATATGTAAGAAACTGATAAAATGTAAGTTGAAAATTCTATCATATTGTAGTCCTCAACAACAAACTACCGATATAATTCCAACGAAACATATAAAACCAAAAGGAAATCTTAATGAGGTGATATTAAGTTATACTTCCACAAATCCGTTGAAGTCTGGGACAGACTGAATGAGTCACTAGTTAAACTTTACATCGTAATCGTACATAAGTTGGGACCGACAACTAAAGATCACAATCTACAAACTGAATATATACTGTACATATACCATTCTCAAGGGAGAGTTATGCACATTGCGCGGATAAACATGGGATTTATTGCCTTAGTTTCGTCAACATGTGTTCTTATTTTTATTATTTGCCTTTTACATTAAAATCTATATACAGTATGATAATTCCTATATTACATGAAAGTCCACAACAATAACACTAAACGAATTAATGCGAGATATCAAAGTATGGATGGACTCATAAATTGTTATAACTAGAGCGAGTAAATATGAAATGTCATATTTTAAACTATAAAGAATACTTAAGTGTGAACCAGATTTCTTTACGTTTTATGCAGACAGGAATAAAAATCGACCAATAAAAAAAATCATATTTCATATTCATTCATCACGAAATCTCAGAAACCACCGAACGGATTGGAATTAAATTTGGTATGCAGCTTCCTCAAGGGCCGCAAACGCCCACTAAGAAAGGATTTTTGGATATTCAGGTTCTAAAGGGGTGTTAAGGGGGTAGAACTGCATTTCATTGAATAGCAATATCTCCCGATTGGTTTCATTGGGGGATGTGATACTCGGCATATAAACTCATCATTAAAAATAAGAAGACACGTGTCTGAGGGTTTTTCGATGTTGTGTATGTTATGAGGTGAAAGGGGTGAAAAGTGGGGGTTGAAGGATTCCTAACGGAGCGTGTATCTTTTAAACGACAAACGACATAGGCGAGGAGGTTGAAACTCAGCGAAAAAAAAATCAGCATAAAAAATAAGAAAATAGGTGTTTGACCGTTTTCTCATAAATCCAATTTAAGGGGCCCATGGGGAGGGGTGAAATTATGGAGGGGGGGACGTAATATGTCTGAGTGTATAATTATGCATGGCCTATGTTGTTGACAATAACACATTACATCTTTTTTGTCTCTTGCTATTTCATCATACGACGAATACTTAGGGAGTTATTAATGATTTTGTACTTTTTGGCCGGAATTTTCCAAGTCCCAGGAATGACATAAAAATTGATTCGAATGAAATTTCAAAAAATAGGTTTTTTAATACTTTTATTATATTTTTCACGTCTTTTAGGGTCCGAAACCAACATGATATTTTGATTATTTATTTTTTTCGTCCCATGCATTTTTGGTTTCAGGTGATAGAATTATTTTTCCACTAGGACCCATGCTTATTTATCTATTTAACTAATGTTATAACGGGATTCCAAATGTTGATGCGGGCGAAGCCGCGGGTAACAGCTAGTTTCATAATATTTTGATAAAATCTTCATATATAACGAAAATTTTCATATTTATTCATATTCTGGCATTTATGCAATCTGTATAATTATACATTAAGAAGGTATTCAAATAAAATAGAAACAGAAAAGGCTTGTCTTTTCGTATTTTTACAAGCAATAAATAAAGAAATAAATTAGAAAATACATTACAAAACGAAGTTAATTTGTATAAATTTAGTATTAAATCCAGTGACATTAATTCATTATTTACGAAATGAAGAATTTATATATGCCATGTCACATTAAAAATTGTCACAATTTCATATTCATGTCATCTATTTTGAATACAGTTTCGCGTATAAAATCGTACGACACAAAATACTTAAAAAAGAGTGTACCATGTTTCAATACACATCCCAGCGGGTGAAAGGATATTAAAGCATATTGAAAATGTAATACGCTTTAATCCCGTTTCTATAAATGAAAATCCACAGCCTGCTTCCAGTCAACCGACCGGGTCAGGAATGGAATGAATGAAGCCCCCATCTAGCGGCGAGGATATGAACTGTGCCGGCTGCCGGAGCCTGTCGGACTCCTCTGAGGCAATGATTAAATGAATGACAGATGAAATGAAATGATAGTGGAGAGTGTTGCTGGAAATAAATTTTTGACATGGAAAACCGGAGTAACAGGATAAAAACCTGTCTGCCTCCGTTTAGTCCAGCAGAGATCTCACATGGAGTGGCCGGGATTTGAACCACGGACCCAGCGGTGCGAGGCCGGCGTGCTGCCGCCTAAGCCACGGAGGCTTTGTCCCGTAAAATTTATTTAATGTCAAACAGTGTTTTCCTTAATTTCGGTATTACTTTAAAATAACATGATTCCGTGTGCAAGTAAAAGCAGTTTTATATGCTATGTCGTATTGAAAAGCTCCATAAAAGCTGAAGAATCAATTCATTGTTTTGAATACGGATGCACGTATAAAATTGGATGGCATAATATACTTAAAAACAATATACGTATTGAAGCAAATTACAATGTTGCTAGGGGGAATGGTAGCACAGCTGTCAAGCTGTTGGCCTCACACCAGGGTGGACTGGGTTCGATTCCCGGTCAATGCATGAGAGATTTTCGATGTGAAATGCCATGTCCTGTGGTTCGGATTCAACGTAAAAAGGAGTTCGGTGGCTCATGATCGCATTATTAACGGTCACGTAAAACTAAACGCTCCCTTCAACTTTTTACAATGTCACTACTTACAGGTATATATAAAAATTAAAAGAAACGTGATTCATTGTGGTACACGCATAAACTTTAATATGCACATTGTGTGGCTCTGGCACAGAAGGGGTTCAGAACCAATGGCGTTAAGGGCGATCTTGCTTACATCCTTACTCATTTCAGCATGATACCACAGGTCATAGAGAAGCTGGAATGCAACAATTTGACACTAATGTCTGCCATTCAGGAAGTGGAAGAACTGAGGAAGGCTGTTGAAGATATTCCTGGACCCAAAGGGATAATTGTGTCAGAAAAATTTGAATCTGTGCTGGATAAAAATAAGTCTTACCAGGTACTGAATGAAATGAGTCAAGTTATTGAAGGTATGACAAACATCATTACAGCATACTGTTACGGCTGTGAGTTTGTTTTGTCGCTCGCCGCACGAGTCACAGCTCCCCCGGGCTGTGTGTGCTCTGCCTCAGTGTATTACGTGCGCGTTACGCAACGGACTGCGAAGTGAAAGGGATGGTCCAGAATATTCGTGACCCAGCCAGTAAAGGAAATGTCGAGAAGCCGTGTGTCCTGGACGATTCTAGAATTCATTGAGTCACCAGCCTGCTATATAAGCGGCTTCAACAGTGAGGGGACCGAGTTTTCTGTGGGTGTGTGTTTTACGAGCTAGTGCGAGCGTCTTTCCTGAGCGACAGAAGTGTGGTGACGAAGTGACGTGCGAGTTACGAAATCCAGTGACATTGTTTCCCCCAGCTTGTGGACAGCGAAATAGCGTGTGGCGGAATATCGTAAGTAACTGTAGTTGGTGTACATGAGGAAGAGGTGCAGGTAGCTTCTGTCAAGGCCACCGGACTCATTTAGACGGTTTTACTGCTGTGGTTTGTTGAGAAGTGAAAGGGGCAAGAGCGCTCAAGGAAGAGACTTGAGGAAACTGGAGTAAGGTTCTAATTGCTTGTATTTGCTGTTGAATGGCGTATCTTTCCTGCAAGCAATAAAGCTAACTTCTCTTTAAAGCAGTAATTGGTGTTGTGCTTTCTACCCTCCGTAATCCAGTTAACGGAATTGCCACTACGGGGTGGCACGTAACAACTGGTGTCAGAAGTGGGATTACGAACTCAAGCACAACACCTGATGGTCCTGGTTTCAAAACCCGAGCAGGTCATTTTCTCTAATTTTCCTGTGAGTGCATGCCCTTTACAAGACAAACAACTAAAATGGAGGCGCAATTGGCAGCATTGCTAGAAAAGTTAAATGGCATGGAAACCAAAATGGAGGCCGGCCAGAAGAAGATGGAAGACGGTCAAAATAAGTTAGCGGAGGACCTGAAGAAGATGGAGGACGGCCAGAAGAAGTTAGCCGAGGACCTAACTGCCAAACTAGAAGACGGCCAGAAGAAGATGGAAGACGGTCAAAATAAGCTAGCGGAGGACCTGAAGAGGATAGAGGACGGCCAGAAGAAGATGGAAGACGGACAGAATAAGTTGGCACAGGACCTGAAGAAATTAGAACTGGGTCTGCGTGAGGAAGTCACGGCAGTGGAGAAGAAGTTCGACGCCTTACAAGTGGAAGTAGCCGAGCTGCGCCAACGCCCGCTGATGGGGGTGGAGGAGAAATTCAACGCCTTACAAAATGAAGTTGCCGAGCTGCGCCAACGCCCACTGACGGGGGTGGAAGAGAAATTCAACGCTTTACAAAAGGAAATTGCTGAACTGAGCCAACGTCCGCCGACGGGGATGGAAGCGAGATTCAACGCTCTACAAGAGGAAGTTGCCGAGCTGCGCCAACGCCCGCCCACCGTGACACCGGGAATATCAGGAACGGGACATAGCAGAGTGACGCCCTCAACCTTCGACGGAAAGGTCCCGTGGAGCACCTACTTACGTCAGTTCGAGGCGGCCTGTTCCATAAATAACTGGAACAACACAGAAAAGGCTACAGCTCTCATTGTAGCGCTGAGAGGTGACGTCCTTAACGTCCTTCAGGCCATCCCGACTGGATCCCAGGACTACGCTTCACTGATCGCCCATATGGAGTCCCGATATGGAGATAGCCATCTCCAGCAGGCCTACCAGATGCAGCTCCGGACCCGGGTACAGAAGAACGCGGAAACCCTGTAGGAGTTCGAGATGGACATCGCACGCCTCGTAAGGCTCGCCTATCCAACAGCGCCGGCCGACTTTCTGGAACAGATTGCGACGCAGACCTTCACCGACTGGCTACGGGACTCGGACACTCAACAGGCGCTGCGACTCGCGCGCAATAAGACCCTGGCAGATGCGCTGAGCCACGCACTTGAGTTCGAGACGGCAAAACAGGCATCTAGAATGCACGCGCGGGTGCGTCAGGTGGACGTCGACGAACCAGCAAAAACCAACGAGACCAAGCCCCTGGCCGACGAATTGATGGAGGCGCTAAGCCGTTTCTTCGATAGTCGCGGTACCACCAGCAACGACACAGCCGGAAGACAACCGGAGAGGCGGCCCGGAAGAGGACTACCGACCTGCTGGGCCTACGGTAAGAAAGGCCACCTGAGCAAGGACTGCGGTGATCGCCGCCGCCGAGGGTATCCGACGGGAAATCAGTCGTCTGAAAACCGCGCGGCCCAGGGAAACGAGTATTAGCCAGCCTTGGGGGGGCAAAGGTTGGCTTGTGACAGTCGTCAAGCCCCAGCAGTCCAAGTGCGTGTGACGAAGTTACGGAGGGACAATAGCAGCCTGATGGTCGACGGAGTCGTCAACGGAGTGAGCTGGCCCATGCTGATCGACACGGGAGCGTCGAGGACCATCGTCAATCCCACCGTGATCCCGAAGTGGCGAGTGCAACCCACACAAAGGAACCTCCAGCTAATAACCGTGACCGGAGAGACCGCGCCGGTACATGGCGAAGCATCACTGGAGCTCGTCATTGGTCGACGGGTGGTGAAGCATCCAGTGCTTGTGGCTGACGTATCAAACGAAGTGATCATCGGACTGGACTTCCTGGACCAGAACAACATCATCTTGGACTTGAGTACCAACACTCTGCACTTCGGAGGTGAGGAACTTGCTTTGCAACCAGCACACGAGGCCGTCACCGCACGACGAGTAAGGCTGAGAGAGGACGTCATCGTTCCTGCCAGGACGGAGGTCAGCGCCGCCGTAATTGTCGACGGAACTGCTGAGGGAGTGGCGGCTGTCATCGAGCCAAAATATGAGGACATCCAGACAAAAGGATTGCTAGTTGCCAAGACCCTCATCAACACGACGCCTCGGCCGTACGTCCGCCTGTCCAACCTGAACAACTACGATATTACGGTTCACCGGGACACCAACCTAGGAGTCTGCGAGCCCGTTACCTGGATTGCCCGCATCACAGATACGACGGACGGACACCTGCAGACGGACAACCGAAGAAGACGCGCCCTGCCAGAAGAACTACAGAAGCTGTACCAAGGATCCCAGGACCATTTAGACGAGGAGCAATCACGCCAACTTCAGGACCTGCTACGCGAATTCCAGGATGTCTTCTCCGTGGGGAGCAAAGACTTCGGTAGGACAAGCTTGGTCCAGCACAGAATCGACGTTGGGGACAGCGCACCGATTAGGGCCCCATTCCGACGTGTCCCGCTCGCCAAGCAAGCCGAAGTCGACCGGATGGTAGAAGAGATGAAGGAGCAAGGGGTGATCGAGCCATCACATAGTCCTTGGAGTTCTCCGGTCGTGCTAGTGAAGAAGAAGGACGGTTCCACCAGGTTCTGCGTGGACTACAGGCGGGTGAACGACGTCACGAAGAAGGACAGCTACCCTCTACCCCGGATCGACGACACGCTGGACACCATATCAGGATCAAGATGGTTCTCCACCTTGGATTTGAAGAGTGGCTACTGGCAGGTGGAGGTCCACCCTAAGGACCGCGAGAAAACGGCGTTCTCTGTGGGCAGCGGGCTCTGGCAGTTCACCGTCATGCCATTCGGTCTGTGCAACGCCCCTGCGACCTTCGAAAGGCTAATGGAGTCCATTCTGAGGGGACTACACTGGAAGACCTGCCTGGTCTACCTAGACGACGTCATCGTTCTGGGAAAAAGCTTCGAGGAGCACTACAGCAACCTGAAGGAGATCTTGGTGAAGCTACGGGCTGCCCAGCTGAAGTTGAGCCCCAAGAAGTGTCAGCTCTTCCAGAAGCAGGTCCAGTACCTTGGGCATATTGCCTCCGAGGAAGGGGTGCGCACCGACCCAGAAAAGACAGCAGCTGTGAGGGAGTGGCCAGTTCCGAAGGACAAGTCCCAAATACGAAGCTTCCTGGGACTCTGCTCTTATTACCGTCGCTTCGTGAGAGGATTCGCCGACATCGCCAAACCACTGCATCGACTGACTGAGAAGGACCAACTCTTCACATGGACAGCAGAATGCCACAGTGCCTTCGAACAACTCAAGCAGGCTCTGTGCACCGCGCCTATTCTGGCCTACCCCAGACCTGGAACAAGGTTCATCATCGATACCGATGCCAGCGACTTTGGTATAGGGGGAATCCTGTCGCAAATAGTGGACGGCAAGGAGAGAGTAGTGGCCTACTTCAGCAAAGCCTTGTCAAAGCCAGAGAGGAACTACTGCGTCACCAGGAAGGAACTGCTCGCCATCGTGAAGACCATCGAACACTTCCACAAGTACCTGTACGGGCAAGAATTTCTCATCAGGACCGACCATGCATCCCTACGGTGGCTCCTGAACTTCAAACAGCCCAAGGGTCAACTCGCACGGTGGTTAGAGAGGCTTCAACAGTACAACTTCGAGATCCAGCACAGGAAAGGCCAACTGCATTCTAATGCCGACGCCCTGTCACGAAGACCGTGCCCCGAAGACTGCACCTTCTATACAAGGAGGGAGGAGAACACCGGGATACAGTGCCGACGGACTACTGTGGAACTTCAAGGGAACTGGAGCCGCGAATCTTTCACGCGGGCACAAGCAGAAGATGATGACCTGGGACTGATAGCCGAATGGAAGAGGGCCTGTGTCCCCAGACACGGGTGGAACATTGTGAGTGACTGCAGCCCAAGGTTTAAGTCCTACTGGGCGCAGTGGGACTCGCTGGTTGTGAGGGATGGCCTCATATGCCGTACCTGGGAGAGCACCGACGGGAAGACATCTCGGGAACAAGTCGTCGTTCTAAAGGCTATGACGGAGGAAGTCCTGAAGGAAGTCCATGGAGGATCATCTGGTGGACACCTAGGGATAAAGAAGACCCTGGAGAAGCTGAGAGAGCGGTTCTACTGGATCGGATGCCGAACTGACGTAGAGAACCACTGCGCGAGGTGCCACGATTGCGCAGCCAGCAAGGGCCCAGGACGAAGACGACGGGGTCCACTGAAGACCTACAACGTGGGCGGCTCCATGGAGAGAGTGGCCATCGATGTTGCTGGGCCATTCCCGTTAAGCGAGGCAGGGAACCGCTACATATTGGTCGTCAGCGACTACTTTACCAAATGGCCGGAGGCGTATGCGCTCCCTAACCAAGAAGCCGCGACGATTGCAGAGAGCCTGGTGAAGGAATTAGTCAGCCGGTACGGAGTACCCCTGGAGCTGCACTCCGACCAAGGGAGGAACTTCGAGTCGCAGGTGTTCCAGAACCTATGCCAGCTGCTGAGAATCCGTAAGACAAGGACAACGCCGCTACACCCTCAGTCCGACGGGATGGTAGAGCGATTCAATCGCACCATCGAGAATCATCTCCGAATAGTCGTCAGCGAGCACCAGAGGGATTGGGACATACATCGTCCACTATTTCTCCTGGCCTACCGCGCCGCCGTGCATGAAGCCACCGGGTGCACACCAGCCCGGGCCATGTTTGGGAGGGAGCTCCGTCTACCTGTCGATCTTGCATTCGGCCGACCTGGGAATGATCCGGTCCCGGTAAGCCAGTATTGTCAAGAACTGGTCGACCAACTGGAGGACGTGCACGCGTTCGCGAGGAGGAAACTGCGGATCGAGACCGACCGAATGAAGACCCGATACGACCAACAGACGGATGCCGGCGGATTCCACGAGGACGACCTGGTCTGGCTCTTCAACCCATTACGGAAGAAAGGCCTGACACCCAAACTGCAGAAGTCCTGGGAGGAAACGGATCAACGATGTCGTCTACAGGATCCAGCGGAGCCCGAGGGCGAAGATGAAGATCGTGCATCGAGATCGCCTGGCAGCCTACGGAGGGACACAGACGGACCAATGATTGATCGGGACGATCAGCCTTTTAGGAAGGGGGTGCTGTTACGGCTGTGAGTTTGTTTTGTCGCTCGCCGCATGAGTCACAGCTCCCCCGGGCGGTGTGTGCTCTGCCTCAGTGTATTACGTGCGCGTTACGCAACGGACTGCGAAGTGAAAGGGATGGTCCAGAATATTCGTGACCCAGCCAGTGAAGGAAATGTCGAGAAGCCGTGTGTCCTGGACGATTCTAGAATTCATTGAGTCACCAGCCTGCTATATAAGCGGCTTCAACAGTGAGGGGACCGAGTTTTCTGTGGGTGTGTGTTTTACGAGCTAGTGCGAGCGTCTTTCCTGAGCGACAGAAGTGTGGTGACGAAGTGCCGTGCGAGTTACGAAATCCAGTGACATTGTTTCCCCCAGCTTGTGGACAGCGAAATAGCGTGTAGCGGAATATCGTAAGTAACTGTAGTTGGTGTACATGAGGAAGGGGTGCAGGTATCTTCTGTCAAGGCCACCGGACTCATTAAGACGGTTTTACTTCTGTGGTTTGTTGAAAATTGAAAGGGGCAAGAGCGCTCAAGGAAGAGACTTGAGGAAACTGGAGTAAGGTTCTAATTGCTTGTATTTGCTGTTGGGTGGTGTATCTTTCCTGCAAGCAATAAAGCTAACTTCTCTTTAAAGCAGTAATTGGTGTTGTGCTTTCTACCCTCCGTAATCCAGTTAACGGAATTGCCACTAGGGGGTGGCACGTAACAATACATTGCAGTACCTAAATGATGTAGCATGCTACAAACATGCCCCCATTACATCATGTGATGTAGAACAAAACTTCTCATCATACAAAATTATATTGACAGACGTTACAGTTTGCTTCTTCAAAATTTAGAAAAATTGTTAGTTGTATATTGCAACAAATAGAATATTGTTATTTTATGTATGCAAACGTTGTCCTCTTCAAGGTTTCGGCCTTTGACTAATTCCAAAATTACATATTGATTGTAAATAATTATAAATTATAATTTACTACAATCATTGCCTTTTAAAAATTACTGGGAGCTGATTAAATAATCACAGTCTTAAAGGAAGCTTATTATTTAATAATTTTAGAGTAAAAATTCATTCTAATAATTTTATTACATAGAATTTTCGCATGAATTCCTATCAATTAACTTTCAAGAATTGAATTTAAAACCAGCACGAACAACTTCATATACGGTAATTTCATATTTCGTCAATTGAAATTTCATATTTTCATATATTTTATTTTATGTTGGTAAAAATTTCTTCATATTTTTACTCCCTCTAGTTCCAACCTCTCGCCGTGCATACGGGCGGAAGAGGTAGCCAAAGTTGAATGGTTCGATTACGGACTATGCACGCTGGAAGATGTATTGTTTGACTTGATACCACTATAACGAGCATATGCAGTATTTTAACGTCTTCTCTTGGTAGAAAGATTTTTGAAAGATTCAAAGTATTTTTTAATAAATTAACTTAGAACGTTAATGTCCCAATTTAAATACCATTTTTGAACACACCTTGATAAGTAGATTAAGATACGCCCAAGGAAGCAGTTTATACAGTATATTACATACAACTGGCAATAATTAGTACGTTCGTTCAATACTCGCTCAAATAATAAGTAGACTGGCTGCGTGGGTCAGCGGGAACGTTCTCGCCTGCTGTACCCAAGGTTGCAGGATCGAATCCTGGCGCAGCCAACTGGCATTTGAGGGTGGGCAAATGCGAGGGAGCCGTGTCAGTAGATTTACTGGCACGATAAAGCTCCCCTTCGGGGCAAAATTTCGGTACCCAGGCGTATCTAAAAGCCGCAGTAGTTAAAAGGGACGTATAACCAACATTATTATTATTATTATTAAATAATAAGTAATATTGGGAAGGAGATAACTTTGTTACCACTAGAGGAAAGTCGCCATACATGGGGAGGTTTCCTAATATGGGGAGGTAGTATTTTGTCATTACTAGATGATGTAACCTTGCGGTGAATACGTTAAATTGTTGTCCATGTGCTGTGTGGGTAACGCACGAAGTTGTCGTTAGCTGCGCATCATAGCCATTTTGTTATTGAAGTGTGTTGTTCTACATCGTTGTGAAATATTTCTCAGTTTTCTGAATTCGTACGAATTGATAAGAAAAGGTAAGTGAATTAATTTTCTAAATGTGTTTGTATATACAGTCAGGGGTTTGGGTTCAACGTACTATTGTAGTATTTTGTCTTAGCCTATACATTTCTTGGAAGTAAAATGTTAAAGCATGGGCACTGAGATAGCCTAATATGGGGAGTTCATTGACCCGTAATATGGGGAACCCCATAATACGTTCTATTGAATGTAATGTAATAGTTCAGCTCTTACTAAGTGGCATATCACTTATTTTTAGATGCCGGGAAGGAAGAAATGGGTTGGTGAGCTGTTTGGTCGTGCGTATTTGAAGGCAACAACTGTTGAAAATGTAGGAGGGTTCCGTAAATCTGGGTTTTATTCGTGCAATAAGAACATATTCCAGGACCATGATTTTCCGAATCTTTCAGCAGAGGTACAACATGGAGATCTAGATCTTCTCCTCCAAACAAAAGTGGCCTCAACATCTGCTTGGGGTAGGGGTGGTGGAGAGAGAGAGAGAGAGAGAGAGAGAGAGAGAGAGAGAGGGGGGGGGGGGGGGGGGGGCGAGCGCAGCCCTCTAGTTCGAGCTGTTGACAGCCTTCCAATCCCAAATTGGCTGCTAACAGGGTAAATGGATGATGCAGCAGCAGAGTTAATAAACAAATAATTCTCCCTGTGGTCCATGCTTTCCCTCGTGCCCCACACTCACCCTGAAGAGGCGACAGAAGGATGTAAATAGTTGGCAGCGCACTCACATTAATTCAAAACAGAGTGCTGGGCTTACGCAATGTGTTCAGAGACAGGTTGTTTTGTTTGGAAGTTCGGCAACAGGAAACTAGGACTGTTATTAACTTACAATGTTCATTTTTGTACTATTAATGTTCATGATTTTATTACATTATCAGAATTAATGCTTTAATTAGAAGGGTATATTATTCAGTGTATCTATTATAAATAAAAACCGTGAGGTTTCTCACCTCCCCATATTACGAACCCCGATTGCCTAATATGGGGAAAGTGCACTTTTAAAGTGGTTCAAATCCCGGTCACCCCATGTGAGATCTGCGCTGGACAAAACGAAGACAGACAGGTTTTTCTCCGGGTACTCCGGCTGATCAAACTGTAATGAGCTGTAACAGATGGAAATAACTTACTTTGGGCAACGACCCAAGTGTTATTATTATTATTATTATTATTATTATTATTATTATTATTATTAATTTAATGGGGAGGAACAATCATCGTCCTCCTTTACCCCCCTGTCATTTTAGCTAAATGTTCCGGCTTTTGGTCTATTTCTTTCTCATCATTTCTGTAAAGACCTTTGTTTTCAGCCGTGAGACAAAAGAATATTGGCATAATTAGCCATCCTACTTCACCAACCAGTGGAAATTCCCTAATCAAGTATTCTCCGGCCGGGAGAACTCAGTTTAGCACAATATAAAATGCATACTCAATATACGTAATTAAACACGTTGATAAGAAAATAAACAAGGGCAATTAAAATAAAACTAAGTATGGCTTAGTCCGGCGTTCCAGAATTTGTTAAATGCTGTACTTATTGTGTCAAAATATCAAAAAGGCTAAAAGACAACAGTGGTGTTAGCCGAACAGTCTATGCTCACAGTAACACCGAACTATGAGTAGGCTATTTAGTTCAACATGCTGTACATTAACAGTTCTGCGTCAATCGCTAAATTTGAACAGCTGAGACTCTGAATGCCAAACGACAATTCATTTCACAACTGTCACTCCATCGTCTCACTAACTTACATGGTTGTCATCACCCAAGTCAATTTTGCTGCACTAGGTCAACATAATTATCATTAATTAGGGAGGAAGCGACAGCTGAAAACTGCGCACAGAACAACTTTAGCCTATTATTACAAAATTAGTAACGAAGAAGTTCTATTTATCAGAGGTCTTCAACTGGCGGTCCGCGAGCCACATTCAACCCTCCGAATCGATATCCAGTGTTACCAATGTATATTTGCTGAAAAATCTGGGAAATAAGACTAGGTAAGGAGTGGAACTATGAGTTTTCCTATACATTCACCCGACCTTGGAATAATACCTCTTCCGTTTCATTGTCACGAAATTTCCCCACAATGAGAGCAATATAATTCACGAGATCGAATAATTATTTCACTCTTTATGACTTGCAGCAAAGTGAGCCTGTATCCTGATTTGTTCTTATTTTACAAACATACACACACTGATCCAAGTACTGAACACAGGGGCTAAATGGCCATAATGTTCAAGTCCCTAAAATGAAACATCTTCCTTTTGGAAAATAAGATTTTACCACAGTACATATAGACATTATGGCACATATTAGTGACAATTAAATGCAATATTTCTTCTTTTCTTGCTGACCTGGGACAAATTAAGTCGACTGGTTTGCTCAGTTGACTAAGGCTCTACGCCAAAGTTGCGGGATTAATTCAAGCTCAATAATCCCGTCAGTAGATAAACAGGCACGTTAAACACACCATACGGAGCGGAAGGGGGAATTTAGGCACTCCGGCATCTCAAACTTCACAGCAATTAACGAAGACGCAAAAGCCAGCACTATCAATCTTTGAATAAGTAATAATCTTGCTCGTTTTGCTTGCCATATGGGCCAATACAAGATGTCAGAAAGACGAGAGAACAAAATCTTTGAAGTCAAAATAAGGACGAAATAAGACCTTTAAATTGATAAAGAAAATTGTATCGAAATCGGGGCAGCTGATTTAAAATATTTTTGCTAAGAATCGATACGATATTATTCGATACACTCCAGAAAAAAAAGAAGAATAGTATTTCGTTCCTTGAAACAAACGTGATTACATGTTTAATAATAATGATGATGATAATTGTTGTTTTAAGGGGCCTAACATCGAGGTTATCGGCCCCATTACATGTTTAAGAAAATCACATTTGTATTCATAGAGGAGGCTACAAAGGTGAGTTCATATTAGTTTTTCGCCGGTGGTAAGGGTATCATTTACGAAACAATTTTGTAATCGCAAGAACAATTTATGGAATATATTTCTCAAAATTACCTTCGCTATCCAGTTCTGTCCACGCCATCTGCACAAATAACCCTTAGTGTAGTACCGTAAAAATGAGTCTGCACGACATGCAAAACAAGCTTCTCCACCTGCCTTCTCCGCGCACCAGCACAAATGACGTGGTTTCTTTATCAGCAGTTAACGAGGTCTCGACTATAAAGGCATGTCAAGAACCAGGTATTGTTTCCAAGGTTGAAGCATATCTCAATAGCGTATCAGTAGTTCGCCGTGCGACTTTCAAGTTGATAAAGAGGATGAACAACATAGTGAGGACAATCGCCTCTTGAGCATGGCTCGATCGCTACAAGAACTACACTTCTGAAAACATTTTCGGCGGAAACTTAGAGAATAGATATACAGTAAAAACATTTAGCAGAATGATCCCAACTGTAGTCTTAGCATGTTAAACCACCCACTACAACACTATCATAAACATAGAGACGGAAATGCGAACAAAAAAAAACGCCGTTGGGCGCTGCTTTTCAACTACCTCATAATGTAGCTCTATCCTCCTTTAATTTGGGACAGTTCCGGTCGATTTTGGTACAACTATTCGCATTAAATGCCAATTCCAGTGAGAACATCAAGAGCCTCCATGGCTCAGGCGGCAGCACGCCGGCCTCTCACCGCTGGGTCCGTGGTTCAAATCCCGGTCACTCCATGTGAGATCTGTGCTGGACAAAACGGAGGCAGACGGGTTTTTCTTCGGGTACTCCGGTTTTCCCTGTCACAATTTCATTCCAGCAACACTCTCCACTATCATTTCATATCACCTGTCATCCATTTAATCATTGCCCCAGAGGAGTGCGTCAGGCCTCGGCAGCCGGAACAGTCCATATCCTCGCCGCCAGATGGGGGCTTCATTCATTCCATTCCTGACCCGGTCAGAGACTGGAAGCAGGCTGTGGATTTTTCATTCCCACCTTTGGCCCCTTTTCGACCTAAAATTACTGGGCTATTAGCCTACGCATTCTTCGACTTGGAGTCATGAAATGTAGAATTAATGAATTTGTCACACAGCCCGTGTCCTCACACTTCTAACAAATGCTCATGAGAACATCGGCTACACGGCAACATTGATCGCCACAGACTACAGATAAAAAAAATTGGCAGCAAAAATATTATTAACGTTGAACAAAAGAGGTGAACAAGAGGAACTGGAAAAGAAAGAAAGGAAAATACTTAGGAAAATTTTGGGTCCCCAAAAGAATAAAGATATTTGGATGAAGAGAAAAAATGAAGACCTTTACCGAAATGTGGAAAAAATTACAGACTCAATTAAAAGACGGAGACTACAATTTTATGGTCACCTTCATAGAATGGATAGCAGCATCCTAACTAAGAAAATTTTTGACTACATCTCCAAATTAAAAAACACCACTAGATGGCTGGAAGAGATAAGGTGTGATCTGCAAAAACTGAAGATCACAAATAACATCATTTCTAATAGGGTGGAATTCCGGCGACTGATCACTACTGCAGATTTTTCGATTCTGCAAGTTCCACATCAACCACGGAGAGTGTTATCAACGGAACAGAGCCAACGTATGAAGAAGTTTTGGGAAGAAAAGAAAAAACGAAACAATGTACCGTAGTCTTAGGTTCAAAGCGGTCTATAATTGGCCAAATTCTAAATATATATATATATATATATATTATTAGAACTTGTGTCTAAAAGATTTGATGTTGATTGATTTTAGATCGTAATTATACAACTTAATTTATACACATTTAAAGACCAAGGGTAAATTTCGTATTATGAATTCCCTTTAGCATGTTACGAGCATAATTTGCGTGTAAATGGTGCGTATCTTACTTCACCAGGTATTCTCTATGACACACCTTGTACACCTTAAATGATTTCACCAGAACGTAAAATTATTATTAATAGGTAAATGCCAGCTAGTTAGCCTCAAAACAAGGCTAGTGGTTTAGGTAATACACACATCAAAAAAAGTTTTGCATCACCTCGGTTCCAAGAGTTCCGGAACCTTTAAATACAAAGGGAATAGAGATCAACACAAACAACATTTCAGCTCGTTTTATTGCTCATGAGACCCACACACTGCATGTTGTACCATCATACAGCTAGACTTTCAGCATTTGTGGTCCAGATTGCAGTACACACCACTACCTCTAATACCCAGTAGCACGTCCTCTTGCATTGATGCATGCCTGTATTCGTCGTGGCATACTATCCACAAGTTCATCAAGACACTGTTGGTCCAAATTGTCCCACTCCTCAACGACAATTCGGCGTAAATCTCTCAGAGTGGTTGGTGGGTCAAGACGTCCATAAACAGCCCTTTTCAACATATCCCAGGCATGTTCGATAGGGTTCATGTCTGGCGAACATGCTGGCCACTGTAGTCGAGCGATGTCGTTATCTTGAAGGAACGCATTCACAAGATGTGCACGATGAGGTCGAGAATTGTCGTCCATGAAGACAAATGCCTCTCCAATATTCTGCCGATATGGGTGCACTATGGGTCGGAGGATGTCATTCAGGTATCGTAAAGCCGTTTCGGAGCCTTCCATGACCACCAGTGGCGTACGTCGGCCCCACATAATGCCACCCCAAAACATCAGGGAACCACCACCTTGCTGCACTCGCTGGACAGTGTGTCTAAGACGTTCAGCCTGACCAGGGTGCCTCCAAACACGTCTCCGACGATTGTCTGGTTGAAGGCATATGCGACACTCATCGGTGAAGAGAACGTGATGCCAATTCTGTGGGGTCCATTCAGCATGTTGTTGGGCCCATCTGTACCGCGCTGCATGGTGTCGGGGTTGCAAAGCTGGACCTCGCCATGGACGTCGGGAGTGAAGTTGCGCATCATGCAGCCTATTGCGCACAGTTTGAGTTGAAACACGACGTCCTGTGGCTGAACGAAACGCATTATTCAACATGGTGGCATTGCTGTCAGGGTTCCTCCGAGCGGCAATCCGTAAGTAGCGGTCATCCACTACAGTAGTAGCCCTTGGGCGGCCTGAGCGAGGCCTGTCATCGACAGTTCCTGTATCTCTGTACCTCCTCCATGTCCGAACAACATCGCTTTGGTTCACTCTGAGACGCCTGGAAACTTCCCTTGTTGAGAGCCCTTCTTGACACAAAGTAACAATGCGGACGCGATCGAACTGCGGTATTGACCTTCTAGGCATGGTAGAACTACAGACAACATGAGCAGCGTACCTTCGTCCTGGTGGAATGACTGGAACTGATCGGCTGTCGTACCCCCTCCGTCTAATAGGCCCTGCTCATGCATGGTTGTTTACATCTTTGAGCAGTTTTAGTGACATCTATGAACAGTCAAAGGGACTGTATCTTTGATACAATATACACAGTCAACGTCTATATGCCGGAGATCTGGGAACCGAGGTGATGCAAAACTTTTTTTGATGTGTGTACATTCTTATCCCAACCTTTGTACACCTGTGGGAAAAATGAAAACGTGGTTTAGGTAATACATTCTTACCCCAACCTTTGTACACCTGTGAGAAAAGTAAAGAAGTGTAACCAACGATCTTTCCATTTATTACGGCTGTAATTCATAAATCGATCTTCTATTCTATAAAACTCAAAAGTAAGGTAGTTTGTACACAATAAAAATCTCCAAATCTCCGCTGGTCAGTACATACCGAAGTGCATGCAACACTCGAACGCATTCCCTTTCATTCAAATTGACAATTCGACAGGGATAGATTGCTACCAGATTATTACAATGTTCACCGACACATCCAATTAAAAACGAAAATGTACAGTGATAACTGGAAGCCATAATGCAAGCCTGTCGTCTGTAATCTCATCGTGAGTATTCAGTATGCTGAAAAAAGCTCTGCGTTGGACGAAAAAATTAATTCCATTCTGGCGGCGGATAAATTCTAGGCTGGTAGGTTGGTTCCTCAGTTTAGGAGCTGCGACAACGCGTCATGTAGTCCCGTGTACTTTGGGTGTGTGTAGAATCTGTCTGATAACCGGTATTAATTTTGATGGCTGTATTAGTGTGTGCTATCTATCTGTAATTCAGGTAAGGACAGCAGACGATCAATTTCAAGTAGTTCCTACTTTTACTATCAAATGCTAACGTCAACGACACCTGGCTACTAAATGCCACCACAACTGGTACCTTGTGGCGAACGTTGGAACTCTCTCTCTCTCTCTGTGGTTAACAGCCGTGAGGCTGGTTGGCAGCAGCTCGCCATTCTTCCCGTCTCTCAGTCTTCCTCTTCAGTTCACAGTATGAGCCACAACCCATATCTTGCAGTATTCGACTCATGTAATCCAGTCTAGGTCTTCCTCTACAATTCTTGCCGTCTACTGTTCCCTCGATTATAAGCTTAATCAGTCCATTGTGTCGCAGTATGTGGCCCACGAGGTGATTCCTTCTTCTTTTTAAATATTTAAGGAAGCACTCTTCTAAAGACTTCCTCATTTGTGACCATTTCTTTCCAACTGATTTTCATAATCCTTCTATAGCACCAGGTTTCAAATGCTAGTAGTCTTTTCCTCTCTCTCTCTCCCCCCTATTGTCCAAAATTTGCTGCCATATAGCGCGACGCTCCATACATAGGTCTTCAACATTTGTTTCCTCACATCAAGACTTATGTTCCTTGCAGTAAATAGGTTCTTCTTTTTATAGAAAGCGTTCTTGGCTTGGGCAATCCTACTTAATATCTCACTGCTGCTTCTTCCATCATTCGTTATTTTACTTCACTGATAATTGAAACTCATTCACTTCTTGTATCTTTTCATTTCTTAACTCTATTGATGTCTGGTTTTCGCCATTTCTACTGCAGACCAAAATTTTTGTTTTATTTGTATTTATTCTCATATTAAATTCTTCCTCCATTATTTTGTCCATCTTGCTCAGGATCTTTTGTAAGTCTTCTTCACTTTCTGCAATTAGCGCTATGTCATCAGCAAACCTTATCATGTCAACGTTGGAACTAATGGAGCGTTTATCAAATTTAGATTCACACAATTGTAGTTAGTGGAATGTTCTTTTACATGCCATAAATCTATGCCATGGACCTGTCGGCTTTACTTCCCCTCCGAAGGAAGGCATACTGAGGGATTTTTACGCTCTTAAAAAATTCGACGACTTCAGCCGGGATTGAACCCGCGATCTTGGGCATAGAAACTCAGCATGCTACCAACTACGCCACCGAAGCCGCCGAAGCCGCCCAAAATTCTAGGCTGTTTAGTCGTAATCTCCATTCAAACTTTGAACATCACTTTTCTGTATCCAGAAATTATAAATTTCACCTAGCCTACATAGTATTAATAAATAATACGCATGCACATCCACTTGCAATGGTTTCTTGGAATTAACGATAGCATATCCATAACTTTTAGAACGAATCAAGAACACTGCTCAAAATACTGCACCCCATACGAGCGACCAAGTTTTCCTGGAAGTCAAATAATGAAGTCAATTCTCTCATTTTTCTTATCCAGTGATCTTGTGAAGGCCACAGGAAGTGCGCCGTGACGCAGTATCATACAATCGCTTCAGGGCGAATAGAGTAATAAGTGGCCGCTAGTTGACAGTTTCCGCCGCTAGGTGGTACTATAGCGTTCTTTGGCCCGGACGTGCAGCTGGACGGCCAGTCATGCTCGTTTATTAAAAGAAGTCTTGCACTAATACGAAGCAAGTTGTGAATAATAGAAACAAATCTTCAAGGAAATACGAACATATTAAAATACTATCCAGAACACACTAAAATACATTTCTACGTAAGAAGAGTAGAGCTTTCCTGCAAACAGAAGAGATCTTCAAACAGAAGATATCTTCATTATTTTTCTCGCTGATTTTGAAGACGATCTGGATCTCAGTTCCCTAGACATTTCTACGCCCGGAAAATAAACCGGCATTTAATGTAATGAAACACTATCCTAGGGAAATATAATAACAGGTGCTCCTCCGAGCAGCACACATTTCAGAACACAGGAAGTTCACAGATCATATCCACACAATCTGAAAAGATATCGCCCTACAACGCGCCTTCTTGCTCCAACTTTGCCTCCACTACTGCATCTACACGTTTCATCACGTGAAATAAGGATAAAGACGGGTATTTGAGAAATTTAGATTCACTTCCACCAAAGTATCCCAGGATGGTGATGATACAGCATTAAATGTTTCGGAATCACTTTTCAGTGACCTAATGCTGGAAGTACATTTTACAATCTTCTTTGCTGCTGTGTGAATCAGGTAACCACACAAATAATAAACAACGTTATCGCCTGCTCTCTCAGAACTCTCATCATTACCTGACAGGATTATAGGATCCAGTTCGGGTTGAATGTCTGTCAGTGTAATTTCATTAATTTCATTAATTTGCGGACAATTGTTATCCTTTACCTCTCTGCTCGTATGTATTTCATTTCTCACCATTGACCGTATTCATTAAGGGAAGAAAGCTTATTGCCAATAACGTCCTCATAATTAGCTTGTGAGGAAAGGACCTCTTTCACTGGTAGGCCTATGTATACATTATACAGACTGAAGCAAATGGAGGCGAAAGAAGTCTGTAGAAGTAGGACGATCGTCACTGCTTCAATCTCGTTTAAGTACAAAACGCCTCTCAGAAGGGTCTTGATTTATTTTTGCAGTTAAAACGTACTTGTATTGTAAGTACAATTTGAGCGCGGTTAGTTAGTTATAGTTGTTTTAAGGGGCGGAACTACGAGGTAATCTGCCCCTCTTAACAAAGATTAAAGAATACAAATTTGGAATTGAATTTAAAATTTTGAGGTTGACACCTACATTTAAAAGGACCAAAAATTAATAAAATAAAATAAAATATATAAAAATTAACAAAAATTACGGGGGGAAAATATCATTCAAAAACGAAAAAGTCGTCGAGTTGATGTACACTGGAAAATTTAGATTGCTGGCCCTAACCCAGTCTCACGTATAAAGTGGATAACGCGATCAGCAGCCACAGCGGCATCGGCTAATATAAGTTTGAGTGTCATCTGCAAACCAAGGTTTTTTCGTAAGTAAGCAAGATCCTCACACTCGGTTAAAATGTGGGCCACGGTGAAAACGGCTCCACAGGTATAAAGTGGGGGGTCTTCCCTTCTCATTAGATACGAGTTGGTGGATCGTGTATGACCTATCCTTAGCCTACACAAAATGACGGACTCTCTCCATGACCGGAGAGAGCTCCGCCACACGCGAGTAGTTCCCTTGATCGCTCTCAGTTTACTAGGCAGTGAGTCAGCTAGCCACAGACTCTCAAAATGCCATAACTAGTAGGCGTAACTGAGAGCGAATATCTCTAGCGGGTACCTCGATTGGTCGAGGTGGTAGTGATATCGCCTCCTTTGCAGCCTGATCCGCTAACTCATTTCCCGCAATTCCCATGTGGCTTGGAAGCCACACAAAGGTGATTCGAGTGTCAGCGTGGCACAGCCCGGTTAGTAGGTTGTGGATTCGCTGCACTAGGGGGTGTTGCGGGAAACATGTAGCAATTGACTGCAACGAACTCAGAGAGTCGGTACACACGAGGAAATGGATTCGTGCATCATGTAGTGCACACTGCAGAGCTTCATAGATGGCGACGAGCTCCGCAGTGAACAGACTACAGGCCTCAGGCAAAGAGATCTTGGTATTTGCACCATCAATAACGTAAGCACAACCCACTTTCTCGTCCACCTTCGAACCATCCGTGTAGAGAATGCCAGCGTCCGGAAATTGGTGAACTATGCTGTGGAACTGCCTCCGATAAACGGAGGCATCCGTGTTCACCTTAGGACCTCGGTGCAGATCTAAACGAATTTCCGGACGCGGGACTAGCCACGGAGGCACCTCGCTATGTGTCCGGATCATACAGGGACCTAAAACCACTCCTATTTCAGTACACGAGCTATCAAGTCTAATACCAACTGGCCGAGTGGCACGAGGCTGATTGGCGTACCAATGGTGGTATTGGGTACTGAAGAGAGCTTGACAGCTCGCGTGTTGCGGCATTTGACGCACATTGGCAGCATATGCTAAAAGCATATCTTGGCGTCTATAATTTAAAGGTGGAACACCCGATTCGGCGAGTAGGCTAGGTATCGGAATGGTCCGTAAGGCACCGGTAGCCAGCCTAACGCCACTATGGTGGATACTGTCCAGCATTTTCAAGGTTGCCGACCTTGCTGAACCGTATGCCTTAGAACCATAGTCTAGCCGGGACAGGACGAGGGCTTGGAAGAACCGTAGCAACAACGCACGGTCAGCCCCCCACGTAGTGCCACTAAGAAACTTGAGCATGTTCAGTTTCCTGAGACACGCCGTTTTTAGTTGCCGTATATGGTGCTGCCACGTTAATTTGCTGTCAAAATGGAGCCCTAGGAAGCGATAAGTGTCAACCAACGGCAACGCAGCATCCCTGAGATGTAGTTCAGGGTCTAAATGTAGCCTCCGGAGCCGACAAAAATGGACGACGGAGGTTTTCGCTGCTGAAAACGAAAACCCCGGTCGTGAGCCCACCTATCGAGCCGGTAGATAGCTAGCTGCAATTGCTGTTCTACGACTGCCATACTTCCAGATCTGTAATGCAGAGCTAAGTCGCCTATATGCAGCGATGGAACTACCGCGGACCCGGCGGCGGAAACAATGCCATTTATGGCAATCGAGAACAAGGTGACACTCAGCACAGAACCCTGAGGAACTCCATTTTCTTGAGTATAGTATTGCGATAATGCCCTACCGACCCTTGCACGGAAGAGTCGGACGGACATGAAATTCGCAATGAAAGTCGGTAGATTACCACGGAGTCCCCACTTGTGAAGGGTGGAAAGGATCCCGTAGCGCCATGTGGTGTCATAGGCTTTCTCGAGGTCAAAGAAAACCGTGACTAGGGACTAGGTGGTCCTTTCGGAGAAATGCCTCCTGAATGGCGTTCTCAAGTCGCACCAGATGGTCAGTGGTGGACCTATGACAGCAAAATCCACACTGGTACTCAGACAGGAGACCTCACCCCTCCAAGAACCAAACCGGTCGACGGTTCACCATCTTCTCCAGCAGCTTGCATAGGCCATTAGTCAGACAAATGGGCCTATAGCTGCTTATAAACTTGGGATCCATATACGATTGAAGAGGACCAACAGTTGTTTTACACTGGATTCGCACAGATGTTTTAACATTTGATTATGTATGTTATCCGGTCCAGGAGCCATATCCCTGCACAGTGCAAGCGCACTGCGCAGTTCCCATTCAGAGAATGGTACATTGTAGGACTCCGAAGCAGCAGTGGCAAAAGACAAGGGGTGAGTCTCTGCCTCCCGCTTCAGAGTCAGAAATGTAGGATCGTAAACCCCAGAGCAGGATACATCACTGAAGTGCGATCCAATACTGTTGGCAATGGCTAGATGGTCCGTGATGATGTCTCCATTGATGGATACTCCGGGTATCGACAATGATGTCGGGAGTCCGGAGATCCGACGAAGCTTAGTCCACACTTGATATGAAGGAGTATGAGCCGTCATAGACGACACATACTTTTCCCACGTCGTTTTCTTACTCTCCCGAATCAGACATCGGGCTCTAGCACGCATCCTTTTGAAGGTGATAAGGTTGGCCATAGTCTTTTGCCTCCGGTAGCATTTGAAAGCACGTCGACGATCTTAAATGGCTGCTGCAATCTCGGCTGTCCACCAAGGGACAAGCTTCCGGCGTGAGTTGCCGGATGAGGAAGGTATTGTTTCCTCAGCAGCAGCCAAAATACCATTCGACACTCTCAAAGGTATCTTCGGCAAACACCGCACGTGCCGTGAAAGTTGGCCAATCAGCCCGACGGAGAAGCCATCGACTTGGTAACTCGATGGCTCTCTGGTTCGGAAGATTAACGATAATCGGGAAATGGTCACTATTACAAAATTCGTCGTGTACACCCCACTGTAGCAGGGGAACCCGCGCACGACTGCACAAGGTAATATACACTTGAATAAGTGCCGTGTGCAATAGAGAAGTGCGTAGGTTCCCCGGTGTTCAACAAACACAGGTCCAGCCGCCTGATCAGCCTCTCAAAATCTCTCCCTCTACCGCTAGTGGTAGCGGAGCCCCAGACGATGTTGTGGGCATTAACATCTCCCAGAAGGAGAAAAGGAGGGGGGGAGCTGAGAGACTAGAACCACCAGCTGGTTGTAATCCAGTTGAGAATCAGACGGGATGTACACGTTACATACTGTTGGCATTACTGGCAACGAAGTACGAACTGCAACTGCTTCTAGCTGAGTACGCAACGGCACCTGTTCACTAAAGAGGCTAGAGTGGACAAAGAGTGCAGACGCCACCGGCGGCCACAGCTCCATCCACCCGGTCTTTAGAGAATAGTTGGAAGTGACGCATTGTTGTCTCATGTCCAGGACGAAACCTGGATTCCTGAAGACAGACAATGGTTGTCGAAAACAAAGATATTAATTGACATAACTCAGCGAGATGACCAGAATACCTATTACAGTTCCATTGTAATGGTGCCATAGTGTGGACTTAAGTAGACGTGGGTCTTTTACTTACGCTTGACTGTTTGCCACCCTTCCCCATCTCTAGCTGGAGATGATGGGGCAGGAGAGCACACCTCAATCTCCACATCTCCGTCCAAAGACGAAGAAAATGGAGCGGGCGCTCTCTTGGGTTGAGCGCGGTCCTCGTCGGACGTAGCTATTCTCGCTCTTGGGGAAGAGCGGTGTCAAGGGATCTTCTCCCTGTCCGAAGACTGGGTGTCTGTCCCCGACACGTCCCGAAGAGATTTCTTTCTCGACCGACGCTGACGTCTATTCGGGGAAGTAGATGGTCCCTTCCCCACAGACGTCAGTTCCTTGCAAAACGAGGCCGCTCCAGCTGGCACCGCTCCTTTGGAGGTGGTAGGAGCGGAATGGCCAGCAGATGGCTGAGCAGCCTTGTCTGCAGGAGAGGCAGAGATACGGCGTTGAACCGCCTCTCTCTTCTCCGCCGGTGACTTATTTTTCCTCTATGGGAGTTCCTCCACTCTAATGGGTTTGGCTTCTGCCGGCATCACTCCCTTGATGGTCGAGGGAGCGGAAGGGCCAGCAGATGCAGGAGCCATTCCATCAGCCGGAGGGCGAGAGAGACGGCGCCGCACCGTCTCCCTCTTCTCCACAATCTTTGTCTTATCGGGTGGCCTGGATGACGATCCAGCCCCGGTTGCAGAAGTCTTCTTTGCCCCGTTGGCAGGGGAAGACTTTTTCTCCGACCGTTTCGGAGAAGAAGATGACTTCTTCTCCGATTGCATCACTGCTTGACTGCCGTAATCTGTTGAGACCATAAGCTCGGCGCGGCGCGTTGTGTCGAAATTTAGAACTACATCTAACCATCGAATCATATGGAAGTTCCATCACTTGCTTGACCATGAGGATAAGGGAAGTGGATTGGGCTTCGCAGGGCTGACCAATGTTCCGTAACGGTCCGCGCCGTCATTGAATTCAATGCAAGCGTTTTAAATCAATGTGCTGAATTATAACTGCTTGAGGTAGTAATAAGATATGGGGTTACATTGTTTGAGGTGGTTGTTTTAAGGCTCGTAACATCTGGATAATCTGACCATATATATTATTGGAAAGGATGTGGGTTCGAATTCGGCGAGTAGGGGGGTGATGACAGTTCTGCCCCCCCCCCCCAACTACTCCCAATGCGAGCCGATAACTCCCGAACCCGTGGTCGGAGATTCACGAATGAGGTGTCGTTGGACTTGGGATGACGGGGGTTTGCTATGGACCACTCATTTCAACCCCTAAATAAAACCTACCCTTACTAGGGAGTGAAATTGTAATTTTTGGTGAAAGTCTCTTTTCAAATGCGACATGTATAAGGTGCGCTGCTAAAATGAACTAAAATGTTGTTGCTCATATAGCGAATGCGCTTTGTTGGATGCCGATATGGATTAACATTTTTGTTTTTGTTTTGTACGCATGCGCACTTGGGATTTTTGTAAGAGAGCGAGCTCTTTGAAAAAAATGATTTGATAAGAAGGGGTTTTGGTGGTGAGGAGAGAACCAGATAGTCGCCTACTTTCCTACGAAGTTTGCCGATATCTCTCGAACGCAAGGTCGGATTTGGACGTGTGACGTGTCAAATCGCTTGTCTCGAAGCCCTATATATGTTATTAATGGGTTAAAGTTTTGAGAATGAGGGAAACAGGCTTTTTGGGGGTAAAACCATGATTTTAGACTTTTTCCGATATCTCACGAATGCATGGTCGGATTTGGTCCTATGACGTGTCAAATGGCTTGTCTCGAAACCCTCTTTATTTTGGTAATAGGTTAACGTTTTTGAGAATTAGGGAAACAGAATGTTTTGGTGTAAAACTGTGATTTTAGACTTTTTGCTATATTTCGCGAACCAATCATGCTAGAGGCATGTACGAGGGGTCCAAGGACTCGGGCTGACGTCTTTTTTGCTATGGACCACTTGTTATATTTTTAAAAAATTGGAAACTCGATTTTGGGGTAAACACATGTTTTTTGTGATTTTTGCTGATTTCTCACGGACCAATAACGCTAGAGACGTGTACGAGGTGTCCTAGGACTCGGGCTAACGCCCCCTGTTTGAAACTATGTTTGAAATTTTGACAAAGGGCCTAACGACACTTTTGTTGAAAAAAAAATATTTTTCTATACCTGTTTATAATTTTATGAAGCGTGGTAGTTGAGAGAGACGATACTGCTGGGGGTGTGTGTGTGTGTTTCAACGAACCTGTCGCTAACCACAAGGACCATGCTTAATAGAACAACCGCTATTTCGGTGGGTCGGTGTATGACAGAGCGAGGGTTCGTTTTCTGATATTTACCTTTAACGTGTAAACGGTGATGAGAACTTGCTTATTGGAATGCGCTGATCTGACTTGACAACAGGTGCAATGGAAAAATGACAATGACGCTTGAAGGTGAAATAATCTGACCATCGTGGTGGCAGGGGAGTGCGAAATGCGTGCACACACGTGTGAGATGACATGTACGCTAAACAAGTTACATCCTGTTTTGCTTCGTACGTGACAAAATGCAAATTGACGTGTAATATGACCCAACACACGTGTTCACCTTGGACGTTATCTGTCCACGTGTCCGATAACAGAATGTTCAAAGCGTGGGAATCACTGAATCAGTCAAAAGTATCATGCAACTTGTGGAAATGATGTCACAACCAATAGATAGGCAAGAGCTGCGAACAGCAGTGGTGGGAGGAGGAGGGGGAGAGGGGGAGGGGTAATGTAAGAGAGGACACAGGTGGAAAGGGAAAGACAAACATGTATGAACATGCATGAAGCGCGGAGCGCTGTGCACACAGAGCTATAGGTAGTGTACAACATGTGTGAATAAGAAGTACACAGGTTCACACAACATGTTAGGGGGCGTGGTGGCTCAGCGGTCTAGCTGTATGCCTCTCATCAAGGCGGTCCTGGTTCGATTCCCGGTCAATGCATGTGAGATTTTCGAAGTGAAATGCCATGTTCTGTGGGTCGGATTCCACGTAAAAAGGAGGTCCCGTGGCTCATAATCACAAGATTCACGGTCACGTAAAACTACAATCTTCCTTCCTTCTTCTTCACACAACATGTAATTAATTGATCCAAGAATTAAACGTAGAGTTAAACCCTAACCATTTGACATATAGTTTATTTCCTTTTTGTTTCGCGTACGAACATGTGTGATGTTTACCATGTGTGATGAAACATAGCTAGGTAGAGAGAGAATTAGTGTAGGCTACATGTATGGTGACTGACAAGTCTTTTACCATTGAAACTTGTTTTTCAGATCAAACTGCAGTATAGAGAGAGTATAGGTAGCAGGTATGGGTTAATAAATGACGAACGGTGTACACAAACTCTGATTTATCGATTCAAGAATTAAGAGTAGACTATCTTTAATTGATTGGTTAAAGAGGATAGCTAAAACACACACAAAATGCTCAGTGGTTACCGGGACAAGATGGTCGCTACACACAACAAGCTTTAAATACTTGAGGCTAATAATCTATACACACACACACTCGCTTGTTCTAAACTAAACTGTGTTGCTGTCAGTGCTCAGACAGTAGGCTGATGACAAAATGCATTGCTAACGGAAATATAATCATTTCCGGTTGTATAATGTTACCAGCTATCCATTTTGTGTTGTAGTGTTAAGCACTTTTAGCTCTTGTACTGGTGGTCTTAACTCGATTTCCAGGTCTGAGGCCTAGAACGAGTCAAACTAAGAAACAAGGGCATGGTGGTGTAGTGGTTAAGCTGTTAGCCTTTTCACCAGGGTTCGATTTCAGGTTAATATGCATGTCATAAACATATTAAACAAAACAAAACAGAGATAACGTTTAAAACTGATTACATTTGTCTTTTTTCAAATTATTACTTGGATTACAAATACAAAGGTGAACTGGGTTTGATATACAGTTAATGCTGTCTATCACACACTAGACTGTAAGAAAGTCAAGTAGCAAAAGGCGTAGGTAGAGCAGTGGTAAAATTGCTATATGTAGAGAACTACCTAGCGGTTTTATGAACTGGCAAAGCTATATCGCATAAACAGTGCAGGGTACAATCCAGCAATCAAATTTGTATCTTGTGGAACAGAGAAAATGCACTTTTACCTTGATGGATAGCAAATGAGTGCAGATGAATGACCTATGCATTAGCCTACCATAGGGTTATAACCACGAGGTGGAGGTGTGACTTCTATATTTTATTGTTTAGAGACATGGCTTTTTGTAACCAGTAGATTTAGTATTTTGTAAATATTCATTTTTGTAATTGTAAATAGTGGAAACATTTTTTGTAATAGTAAATGTTAAATGTATAACTAAAAGTTATTTGGGATAAGTGTGCATGTCAAGGATAAATAGCGTGGTTGTATTTGTTTTTCAAAGACAGGTATGGTTGTGTGAATGTATGACTATAGATAGCATGATAGAGAGAGAGAGAAAGCTTGTGTGTGTGTTTGTGTGTGTGTGTGTGTGGGTAGCATTGATTTTTCAACCAAAGCAAACACGGCAAGGTAGGATGGTGGGGTAATTAATGTATATAGCAAATGGTAAATAGTATACTGTATACTGATCCCTATGGGTTGGCCCATGCATTTATCAAAATTATGTCAAAGGGACGGGTCAAAAGGGATTAGTCAAAAGGACCTGTCAACAGGGACCCGTCCACAGGGATCCGTCCACAGTGACCCGTCAGCAGGGGCCCGTCATAAATGACTCCCTTCAAAAAGGACCCGTCCAGAGGGACTAGTCAACGGGGACCAGTCCAAAGGGGCAAATCAACAGGTATCAATCAAAAGGGGTTATCACCTCAAGCTCTGTCATATCCCCCTTTGATTAATGGTTTGCTTATCGACAAGCGCCGATTGGAATACTTTTTAATCACCCCTCGTGGGTCAGCGCCATCTTTAAAAAGGTCGTGGGAACTTAGGTGTTTACCAGCAGTCTTCGGCAAAAAGTCCAACAATACCTCATGCAATGCCCTAGTCTTATTGGTTCGCGAGATAGTAACAAAAGTGCACTTAGACCCTTTGTCAAAATTTCAAAAATAGATTCAGTGTTGTGCAATCAATAATAGCTACCTCTTTAACTATATACTTGTTTTTGTTGACCAAGAAGCCTTGAGTATCCATCATCAGTGTAAGAGACATGTTTACGCTTGCATAAATCAAAACCAACTGACTACTCACTACTTGGGTTTAGAAATTACATTTACTCAAATAACATTCTAGTAAAAATGGTGCCTACTATAAACTGCACCCACTTTTACATTCACTTTTGCACTCACTTTTGAACCCACTTTTGCACCCACTTTTGCATCCACTTTTGCACCCACCTTCGCACCTATTTTAAACTATTATTTCTATTATCGAGCGAAATTTATTGGAGATTATTTCATGCTTGAAAATTGATATGGAAGTATCAACGAATAGTTATGGTAAGCCATATGCATACTATAAAGGTTATACGTATATTGTAAAACGAACCAATAAAATGGAACTGTTTTTGACGTTGTTCAAAACATCGTTCAAAACAGTGTCAAAGTGAGTTAAAAAGTAAAAATAGTGAGGTCTAAAGTGTGAGTGATCATCAATGTAGTGTGACTGATAAGACATCGTTGCTGTTTAAAAAAACTCTTCAAATGTTAAAACACTAGTCCGAAAAAAAGATATGGTAACCCGCGTGTTGTGCAATCAATGATAGCCACCTATTTAAATATATACTGTACTTTTATTCATTGATCTTAAAGCCTTGAGTATCCATCACCAGTGTATGTGACATGTTAACGCTTGCATAGATCAAAATCAACTGACTATTCACTACTGGGGTTTAGAAATTACATTTACTCAAATCACATTCTAGTAAAATTCATGCCTACTATAAGCGGCACCCACTTTTGCACCCACATTTACATCCAATTTTGCACTCACTTTTGCACCCACTTTTGCACTCCCTTTTACACTGACTTTTGCACCCACTTTTGCACCCACCTTTCCTCTCACTTTAAACTATCATTTATATTATCGAGTGAACTTTGCTAGAGATTAGTTCATGCTTGACAATTGACATGGAAGTATCAACAAATAGCAATGGTATGCCATACGCATTCTATAAATGATATACATATATTGTAAAACGAACCAATAAAAATGGAACTGTTATTTGACGTTGTTCAAAACATCGTTCAAAACAGTGTCGAGGTGAGCTGAAAAGTAAAAATAGTGATGTCTTAAGTGTGAGTGATCATCAATGTAGTGTACCAGATAAAACATCATTGCTGTTTAAAAAAACTCTTCAAAATGCTAAAACACTTGTCCCAGAAAAAGATATTGCAGCTCAAGATAGTGCATTGTTTGTTAAGAAGCATGTATCATCTCCTCAGAAAGTCGTGTTAGGACAGTTGTCAATGTCTGAAAAACTCCCAACATTATCAAAGGCAGCACAGACTGTGCAAAATGTGGTATTGCAAAAGGATCAAAAAGGACTATATAGTAATACTGATGAGGATTATGATGATCATGATGATGATGATGATGATGATGATAATGATAATGGTTATGATGACGATGATGATGTTGATGATGAAGATAATAATGATAATGGTAATGCTTTGTTTACACCTAAAAATCATTTGTTAAATTTGTCTACTGGAACAATCCAAGTAAGCTAATCCGGCGGCTTCAGCAACTGCATGTCTATAAACAGGCTGGTTATACTGAATATGAGGAAGAACTATTGGATATAGAAAATGAGCTTCGTCGTGCTAAAATTATTATGTAATGGATCCACATAACCGCTTAAACTATTTCTTAACAATACATGTTATATTTTCTACCTCTCTGCTACCATTTTGCTCTCACTTTTGCTAACACTTTAAACTGTACATATTAAATATAAAAGCCAACGCTAAATGATTTTATTATCAGAACAGTTATAACCTTTGTAGTGAACAAATCATACTAACAGGTTAGTTGCTACTATGGAACTTACTACAACTAACAAAGGTAAACAACGTGTACTCTATAAAGGCTACTCTTATAACTATAATCGTCGAAATGTAAAAGGAATAATATTTTGGCAATGCTCAAAAGAGAGGTCAAAAAATGTCGAGGCAATCTCAAAAGTAGAAATGGTAAGGTTTTAAGTGTGAGTGATCATCAATGTCGTGTACCAAATGAAACACTGTTAGTGTCAACAAATAATCATGACAATGCTAAAAAAGCTAGTACAAGAAAAAAATGTTGCTACTCAAAATAGTGCAGTGTTTATTGAGCAACATTTAAACCCGCTGTAAAAGTTATGTTTAATCCATCTTCCACATCTCAAGAGTCGTCAACATCACAGACTACGCAAAAGGTTGTGGTGGTGTTGTTTTAAGGGGTTGAACTACAAGGTTATCTACCCTTCATATGCAAGAAAATCAAAAAGGACTAAATAGTAATAGAGAAAAATAGTAGGGGTAGGTTTTATTTAGGGGTTGAAATGAGTGGTCCATAGCATAGCCCCCGTCATCCCAAGTCCAACGACACCTCATTCGTGAATCTCCGACCACGGGTTCGGGAGTTATCGGCTCGCATTGGGAGTAGAGGTGGGGGGGGGGGGGGGCAGAACTGTCATCACCCCCCTACTTCGGCGCAGTTAGTTGGCATTTCAGTAGATTTACTGGCACATTAAAGATCCCTTCGTGGCAAAATTCCGAAACCTTGGCGTCTCGAAAAGCCGCATTACTAAAAATATGATGATAATTGTTGTTTTAAGGGACCTAACATCTAGGTTATCGGCCCCTAATGGTCTGGGTGATAGCGAAAATGACAATGAAAGGAAAACCATAACGAAAATTAGGTGAGACTGAAAATACTTACAAAATGGAACTCAAATTGAAACGATTTACAAAATGGAGAGTGGGAATACTTACAAAAGGGAATTTAGAAGGAAACTACTCACAAAAGGAATAGATTGAATAACACGCACAGAATGTATTAGGTCAAAATACGTACAAAATGCAATGTCGAGTCGAAATACTTACAAAATGCAAATGAAATTAAATTCTGTTCTTACAAAATGCAAATGAGATTGAAAATACGTCAAAATGCAATTGAGGTTCAAAATACACAATGCAATTTAGATTAAAAAAAGCCCATTTCAGATTCAAAATACTCACAAAGTGGAATTGAAATTCAAACTACTTACAAAATGAAATTGAAATTGAAAATGCTTACAAAATGTATGGTAGATTCAAATTACTTAGTTGGATTGATAATACTGTACTTACAAAAAATCAATTTAGATTGAAAATACTTACAAAATGTAATTTAAATTCAAAATACTCACAAGATGCAATTGAGAATCAAAATTATTACAAAATGCCCACCATGCAAAATGCAATATCGATTGAAAATACTTGCAAAATGCGGTTTAGGTTGAAAATACTTACGAAATGCAATTGAAATACAAAATATTCACTCAAAGACATTGAAAGACGTACTAAAAAGCAATTTAGATATCAATCCTTACTAAATACAATTGAGGTTGAAAATTCTCGCAAAATGCAATTTAGATCGAAAACACTTACAAAATGCAACCTAGATGGAAAATACCTACAAACTGTAGTGTAAATTCAAAAAATTCGCTTAAGGAAATTTGGATGTACGGGGAGCCAATTAACAAAAACTGTGCAGGAATAAAGAGAAAAGGAAATTTGGAAATATGAAAATGAAGTCTGACCCCTCGAAGAATGAGGGATCAGAAAATATGAGATAAGGGCCAATTAAGGCGGGAAAGTGAAAGACTCCCTAGGCCTCGAATACCCTAATACCGTCGGGGTTGTAAGAGAACAAGAGTTGACCAAGAGAGGTTTACAGGAAAGAAGACGGAGAGGAGCCCGGCACAAGTAAGTGGAAGCAATGCCGGACTCAGTTGGGGTCAGTAGTATAAAGGATCGTAAAACCAATAACATTATGATTTTCATTTCATTGTAAATTAATGCTTACATTATATTGGAGTAACCAAAACTATTGTCATCACTCAGACACTTAAGTGTAGTGACATGAATAATCTTAAGAAGAGATGACTTGTGTGGAGTTAGAAACTACCATGTTTCAACGGTAATTTGAACTTGCAAATATGGTCATCATTCTATCAGTAAAACCAATGTTACGTGGTGAGAAGACTATGCTTTTTCATTTTACTGTACCGTAATCAAATGGCGAAAATAACTTGTATATCTAAGTCATTTCTTTCTACACAAGTTTGTCAGTTCGCGCTCACTTATGCACAACCTTCATTCTCGGCTCACACTAAAGGGATTGCACCCGTCCGAAGTGGGTTTACTAGCACTTCCAGGGCTTCGATGTGCAAAAGTATGTTATTCATCATAGGTGTGAAGACTCTCGGGTGTGTTCCCGTCCACATCCATAGCAGTAGGTCTATCCGTACATCCAGTAAATCTCCCACTACTTCATCCGGATACTAATACCCTTTGTCACTGTTATGCATTTATGCATACAGTCAGTACCAACGAACATTCTAGACACCTTCATAGCCGTCACTTACGGTCTGTGAGTAGTCAATACTCTTCTTCTGATCAGTATTTTTCTCTTAACATGATTATAAATAGCTTGTGGTTTTACATGGCTTTACACTTCGATCGTAAGCCAAGGGGTCTCCTAGTAACTTTAAAACCGAGCCACTAGACGTGCTTTTTCATTTTGAAAATCCCACTTGCATTGGGCCAGAAAACGAACCTGGACGCCTTTTCAAGTCAAAGGCTCCTTCAGCAAAATAACTCAGACCAGATGGACAGAGATGGACACTATACATTACTCGTAGATATACCTAGTATAACTTCTCACCACACCCAGCTAATAAACGAGGTGTGTAAATTAAGTAAAGATACTGATTTTTCCGGGTTTTATTCCAATACCACTACAATTTAACACCGTACCCTTCAAAGTAACTGCCTTGGTAAGTCTGATATTGGAATCGCCTTCAGCTGGTCGGTTACAGCCGTTTGAATGGTGTCCAGTGTCCCCAAAACGACGTCCTTTCAGGTGTGTTTTCAATCTCGGGAAGAGGAAAAAGTCACAGGGACTCAAATCGGGCGAATAAGGAGGCAGAGGAAATGTTCTTACTGGTCAAATCTGATAACTGAAATCGCTGTGTGACAAGCCGTATAGTCGTGATGCAACACCCAGTTCTATTTGATGTTGGGTCTCACACGCACGACCCTTTTGTGAAGGCTTTCAGGAACTTCTCGGTAAACGTGTTGATTCGTGTGACTCATTGTCAGAACGCACAAGCAAAACCTTCGTTACTAAAATATAATCGCTATGGACAAACTGACTCCCCTCCAAGTCCAGCGTCACCAGTGCTGCCTGGTCACACACTACGCTACCAGTCTCATTATTACATAATTTACACACTACGTATGTGAAATACAAAAAAAAACACGTCCTGTGGTTTGGATTCCACGTAAAAGAAAAGGAGGCCCCGTGCATTATGGTTGTAAGGTTAAGATACCCGTAAAAACTCAAGTTTGCTTCATCGTGAGATACTCTATAGTCTATAATATGTCGAAGCTCAAAAATTCACTCTCCCAACCTACTTCAAACGAATCCAGGACGACACTGCCGATCGAAAAGTTAACGGTAATATCCCATTCGGCTGAACTTTACAGGCTTTCACGGCCAAGTAATTAGAATGATCATTCTAAGACGAATAATGCCTCGGATGTAGGGTGTGGTAGTTATTGATACGTGTTACCCCTAGTAGCACGTTCGTGAATTGGATTACAGTGGGTAAAAGCACAACACAAATGGCCCTTTTAGAAATATTAGCTTTAATGCAGGTCTAGAAAGTTACACCACACAATAAACACTTGGAAACCAATTAGCAGTCTCAGTCAAGTTCCTCCCTTATGGAGTTCACTCACCCCGTTCACTCACTCACAGAAGTTAATCTCTCACTAATGAGGTAGACCCGTGTCCTGGCTAGGAGTAAGTGCACTCTTCCTCATGTAAACAAGCCACAGTCTGGCACTCACTTGTTCTTGAATGTACACTGTCTCGCCGTCCGCAGGCTAGGGAAGAGTCCACTGGGTTTCGCAATTCACCGCAATAACCTCCGTCGCATTGGAAAACACACTCGCTCGGCACTTCGCCTCAATACTTCTGTCGCACAGTCAAACACACACTCCTCAAAAACACAGTTCGTCGTCACCGGCCAGGGTCGCTCTTTATATATCGGAGAGGATGACTCAATGGATGCTTCTGGAGCGGACCAGGGTTCACGGTTTCTCTCCATTTCTGGGTGGGCTGCGTAGGTTCTAGACCGTTCCCTTTTGTTCTTACAGCCCCGTTGCGTAAGGCGCTGGTAACACACAGTCTGGAATAGCCTGGGGCGGCCTGAGTCACGCGCGGGCGACGTAACTGTCTAGCATTCGTAACATTATGTAGAGATGAAATGATTGGCTCAGGACAGAAAGGCATGGAGAGATGCATTAAACCAGTCTAAAGACCACACACCACTACCACCGTAAAGGTTTTCACATAGCGAGACCCTCTTTGATGGCAGGGTTACCCTTCATCTGAAAGTGAAAAAGAGGGCATTCTTCGAAAAGCCTTTACTTGGATGATTCTCGTGCGGATGATGCAGCCAGCACCTTATATGAAATACATACGAACCCAATCGGCTTACAAACATACATCAATTTAATTTCCTTCTCCTAGCACAGTCGTACGAGTGATTCTCCTGACGAACAGAACGAGTTTTTAACATCCTGAAGCAGATTACCTCTTATGTTCGCCCCTTATAACAACAAAAACTGACTAACTAACAATTGAATTATCTCGGTACATTCCTTAAATCTTGCAGTAGATGAAAACTCGAAATCGTCATAGGTCATAGGAAGAGCACTCTACTGGCAACAAAAAAAGGTACCGGGTTTGGTTCCCGGGCAGCAGTTTTTCATTTTTCATTTGCTATCTCCATCATTGGCTCTTCTCAAAAACAACATAACTGATGTTAGACAGATAGGCTACATTTATTTATACTGGCAAGATTATGACTATAAATGATGTTCTTGTGTCAAACCAATTTTACTGCATAGACCTATATATGAACCACTGATAACTTTTTTAAATAAAGTAAATAAGAAGAATCTTGCCAATAGATTTAAGACAGCAGTGTAAGGATCTGACACATTAACGGGCGGAAAGACAGATGAAGAGACACTCGCGCTATTATGATGTAGGCCTAGTGTTGTGCTGAAGAAGGCTCCTCGGAATACCAATGGAACAAATCTCTATATATATATATAAGAAAGTCGTGCTAGTTACACTATTTATAACTCAAGAACGGCTGAACCGATTTGGCTGAAAATTGGTGTGGAGGTAGCTTAGAACCAGGAGACGGACATAGGATACTTTTCTTTATCCCGTGACGTGACATAAAACGTCAAAGAGAATACAAGTCACTATGAAACGTAACCCAAATGACAGCTAAGGCAATTCGTTTCCAGGCAACAGTAGCTCTTGACGAGACACGGCTGACTGGATGCGAGTAGCGCTCTCCACTACCGGTATAGAAAATGAGGCTCCCAACATGAAATCCCGTTAGTTATTCAACGTAATTTGTATTCTCTTCGAATCATCATTAACAATGCCGCGACAAAGACGATCGAATCTTTCCCGACTGAGACACTATGGACTGTTAATGGTATAATATTCCCAACATATCGTGCTGCATGTGAAGAACTCAATTTACTAGAAAACGATAGCCACTGGGATACGACAATCGTTGAAGCCATTATCTCAGCATCTCCAAGTCAGATACGCACATTATTTGCTATCATAATTTCGACATGCTTTCCATCGAACCCATCTAACCTGTGGCACGAATACAAGGATAATATGTCAGAAGATATTTTACATCAAATTCGTGTCAGTTCCAGAAATCACGATCTTGAGATGAATGAGGAGATACATAATCGGGCATTACTCTTGATCGAAGACATGTATTACCCCATGTGCGGTAGTTCATTAGTCACGTTAGGAATGCCAACGCCAAATCGTGAAATGAATGACGCATTTAATCAAGAATTGCAACGGGAACGTGAATATGATCACCAAGAATTAGATTTAGTAGTTCAAACGAATGTACCCCTGTTGAATCCCCAACAAAAGGAAGTTTATGATACATTAATGAAGGCAATTGATGATGGAAATGGTGGTTTATATTTCCTGGATGCCCCTGGTGGAACTGGTAAAACATACCTCATGTCAGTAGTTTTAGCCACTGTTCGTGCGAAATCCAACATTGCGGTTGCAGTTGCTTCTTCTGGAATAGCAGCCACATTGTTAGGAGGATGTCGCACGACTCATTCAGTATTAAAATTGCCGTTAAATCTTCAAACTATTGAACAACCAACATGTAATATTGCACACCAAATAAAAAAAACAGCAATGGCCAAAGTTTTATCAGCATCGAAAATCATCATCTGGGACGAATGCACAATGGCGCATAAACGTGCATTAGAAGCACTTAACCGAACAGTGCAAGATCTACGCAATGACTCCAGATGTTTTGGAGGAGCAATGAATTTACTGTCTGGCGATTTCCGCCAAACACTGCCAGTAATTCCAAGATCAACGGCTGCCGACGAAATAAACGCTTGCCTCAAATCATCGAATCTATGGCGCTATGTGAAGAAACTTCAGCTGACAACAAACATGAGAGTTGCATTGCTTAATGATACATCTGCTGAAGATTTCTCTGAGCAATTGCTGACTATCGGTAATGGTCGAGTACCTGTCGACGAATCGAGCGGATTGATTTAATTTCCTCATAATTTCTGTAACTTTGTCTCATCGAAAGACGAACTTATCAACAAAGTATTCCCAAACATCATTACTAATTACAAAAATAATGATTGGTTGAGTGAGCGAGCAATTTTAGCGGCTAAGAATAAAGATGTAGATGACCTAAACTACATAATTCAGAATGAGATCATTGGAACAATGCATTCATTCAAATCTATTGACTGTGTAACAAATAAAGATGAAGCCACCAACTATCCAATAGAATGTTTAAACTCCCTGGATGTGCCTGGCTTACCACCGCACAATTTACGCCTAAAGGTTGGCTTCGAAACATAAACCAACCAAAACTGTGCAGCGGTACGCGTTTGGTGGTAAGTAAATTTATGAACAATGTGATTTACGCGACGATATTCAAAGGAAAATTCGAAGGTGAGGATCTCATTCCGAGGATCCCGATGATCCCAACCGATATGGCGTTTGAGTTTAAATGACTTCAATTTCCGATCCATCTTGCATTCGCCATGACCATCAACAAATCACAAGGCCAATCCTTGAAAGTTTGTGGTTTGAATCTGGAATATCCATGTTTTTCCCCTGGTCAATTATATGTGGCATGTTCACGGGTCGGAGGACCATCTGCGTTGCTTGTTCTTGCGCCTGATAATAAAACAAAAAATGTCGTGTATCACAAGGTACTTAACTGAAGAGTGCAACCTATGCACCAAAATACATGAACAATAAAGAATCATTATAATACTTAATTTTTTATTTGTATTTCCTAATAAAATGTTGAACTTAATAAAATCTGCTTATTTATTGTCTCTAGGGCGAACAGAGTTCGCCGGGTCACCTAGTAGTTAATAAAGCTTGAATAAGAGAGTCAAGTAAAACATACGTTACCGGTATGTGAACAAAACTAGGGAACGAAATTAATATCCTAGTTACAATACGCCATATTAAGCACCATCACTCCAATAGATGAAAAACTACAATTGAAAAAGTACAGAGTAATGTCGATAAAGACATCCAAGAAGCTGATATGTGAAGAGTGTGCAAGTAGGAAGTTACAACGAAAGGAAGTAGATTTGGTACTTGACAGGATGTTATCAGGAAGTCAGTTCGTGGTCACCGTGTGAGTTAGCCGTGGTCGTTACGGCGTGGCTGCACGCAGTCGCTCACATCCGGGAGGCGAGGAGTTTCGAATCCCCCCGCCGGCAACCTTGAAGATGGTTTTATGTGGTTTCCCATCTTCCTTCCAGGCAAAATGCATACAAGCCACAGCCGCTACCTTCAAATTCCTCGTCCTTACAATCACACTTTCCTCCCCAGACAACACTCCACACGCGACGGTACTTGTAGCTCATCCCATGGGAGTTCGCATAGAAGCAGCTACAACACTCTGGCGAGCTGAACATAACTCGAGGATTAAATATAGAAGGGAAGATGTCGCATGCGTCCAACTAACATCGCAGATCGTGCAGGTCTCAAACATGCAAACTTCAAAAGAATTAACGGAAACTACTGTGAGTCAGTCGTATTGATTATCCCGATTCCCGTTACCAATGACATACTAGAATCAAGTTTTACAACTGTCGTCTTTAAAGGTGCAACGATAACATGACCCACTTCAGATAGGAAGACGCAGGAAAGAAAATATCAAGACCTAATAAAGGAAGAGTGTATGGGATAAAGGTGACAGAAGAATGTTGCCTTTCAATCATGTGCTTACACCAACCATGTCAAACTAAGGGGTACCGGTGCCCTCAGCACCAATGTGTGATCATTAATATGTGTTATTAGACTATGGTTTAGAGACTTAAGACATCGTTGTCATCAGGCCAGTGCACTTCAGTGGGTGTGGAAATTGATAGCATGTGTTACTGTGAAGACTGTGGCAGTGTGTGCAATTGTAAATAGGGTCTAGGATTCGGGTAGGTGTCAAAGGACTTGAAACAGGTATCATTCCGGGATTCCTCTCACGGCGTGGGTAGAAAATTTCGGGGGAAAATCACATTCACTCGTCATCTCCAGCCAAACGCTCTCTCTACACTTTCAACGAAGAGAGGGCACAGGCTATTTGAAATAGTGCATACTACGCTTATTTCATGGCCATTTGAAAAATTGAACTGATCTTAACATCTAAATGACAAAACACCTTCCATCACAGATTAAACAAGAAGTTCCGTGAAGAACTATACAGCCTACTTTTCATGCCAATGATTATTCTACAGTATATGAACCCATCTAGAATAATGACGAAATTAAGTTGGTAATATCGAAATATCTAATTAGTTCAAAATATACCTGGTATAATGTAGCCTAATAGAGCACTACAGTTGGCAGCACTGGTGACTGAATATATTCTTAGTTCCACCTCTTAAGGTACAGAATACAAAATTTGGTTGAAGTCCAATGGACGTTACATGCAGTTAGACACTGGATCTATCAGCACGCGTAAAAGCATGTTGCCAACAATACCATGCGTGTGCTGGTCAGAAATAATCTGAATTATTATGATATCTTGTTGTGCCAATTTTGGATGAAATCCATTTGTTAGTATAGAAGTTACATGTATTTTAAAATTGGACATATCGGCAGGCATAGAATCATGTTGGCAGCACCGCCTTGTAATAATTACTCCAAATTAATCTAGAAGTATAGAGCTGTTGGCTTGCATACTTTCTGATATATTGATAATAGGGTAAAAAGAATATAGACAGCATTTATTAACAGTTGGCAGCCCTGATTGCTCTTAACAATACTTATAGTCATATATGTTATGGTACACATTGCACATACGAAATTTGGTTGAAATCCAACTGATAGTATAGAAGTTACATGTATTTAAAAATTGGTACTATCAACAGGCTTATAATCATGTTGGTAGAACTGACGTATATAAGTTACTTCTAATTAATCTAAAATGTCAGAATATACGTGTGCATAGTTTAAAGCTGTTGGCTTGCATACTTTCTGATATATTGGTATTTGGATTTAAAAAAATAGAGAGAGCAATTATTAACAGTTGGCAGCCACGGTGGCTCTTAAGAATACGCTCAGTCATTTCTGTTTATGTACAGATATTACATACAAAATTTGGCAGAAATCCAGTTGATAGTGTAGAAGTTATATGCATTTAAACATTGGACCTATCAGAAGGCTTAAAATTATTTTGGCAACACTGTCATGGTTGGCCTCCTGGAAATTAAACTGAAATAGTATTATCTACATGTGTGCCAATTTTGGAATTTTGGAATCTTGCATACCTTGCAAGATATCCAACATGGAGCTCAAATTTCTAGTGCGTTTTTTCAGCAGTTGGTAGCACTGACATTTTCAAATATGGACGTGAGCTATTCCGGTGCACATCTTTACTCATACTAAATTTGGTTTTGATTGCTGCAGCCATTTAGGAGTTGATAGGGGACACACACACACACAGACAGACAGACAGACAGACAGACAGACAGACAGACAGACACACATTTTCCCGGATCGATCTCATAAGACTACTTTTTCCTCATTTTTGCAATATGTGAAAAGTAGGCTAAAAATGTCGAAGTACTGAAGTTCCGATACATACATTCCAAACAAGATGTAAGTTTTCATAGAGTTGTCCATGGTGACAAATAGTTTCCATTTGCTATCCTTTCTTTACAAACACAAATATTGTATCTTTGGAAGTAACTCTCGACAGGGCCACGTAGTGTTGCCCACGAGAAAAACATTCAATGTTCATGTCTAGACCACTAACATTTAGAGTTTTAACCTGTGCTTTATTAACGGTCATACTGAAACATACTTTTATGGGAAACTGGAGTCTTTTAAACTGAAATGGTAGGTCAGGGGAGCATGAGTCAACTGCTCACAAGTTTATATTATTGGTATTATTGGTATTCGAGGGAACAAAACAGTTTCACAGGCTCCACAGCCAGCTAAGATCGTGCACTCAAGTAGGAAATTCTTAACGATTTTATTAGCAATCTTGTGCCATTGCACAATTTTGGTACCTTTAGGTTGCACAATTTTGGTACCTTTAGTTTGTAGAAAGGTTGATAAATGTTGTTTAAAGGGGCCTAACATCTAGGTTATCGGCCCCTAATGGTCTGGGTGATAGCAAAAATGACAATGAAATGGAAACCAGAACGAAAATTAAGTGAGACTGAAAATACTTACAAAATGGTAATCAGATTGAAACGACTTACAAAATGGAGAATGGAAATACTTAGTCTAAAAAAGGGAATTAGAAGGAAAATACTCACAAAAGGAATAGATTGAAAAACACGCACAAAATATAGGTTAGGTTCGAAATACGTACAAAATGCAAATGAGATTGAAAATACGTACAAAATGCAATTGAGGTTCAAAATACTTACAAAATGCAATTGAAATTGAAAATACACAATGCAATTTGGATTGAAAAAGGCCATTTCAGATTCAAAATACTCACAAAGTGCAATTGAAATTCAAAATACTTACAAGATGCAATTAAAAATGAAAATGCTTACAAAATGTATGGTAGATACAAAATACTTACAAAATGTAATTTAGATTCAAAATACTCACAAAATGCAATTGAGAATCAAAATACTTAAAAATGCCTACCACACAAAATGCAATTTAGATTGAAAATACTTGCAAAATGCGGTTTAGGTAGAGAATACTTACAAAATCCAATTGAAATTCAAAACACTCATAAAAGTGCATCCACCTACAGTACATTGAAAGACTTAGCCTACTAAAAAGCAAGTTAGATTGTCAATCCTTGAAAAATGCAATTGCTGTTGAAAATACTCGGAAAATGAAATTTAGACCGAAAATGCTTACAAAATGCAATTTAGATTGAAAATACTCACAAAAGGTAAATTTAAATGGAAAAAGACTTAAGAATTTAGATTGGGGGCGTGGTGGCTCAGCGGTCTAGCTGTATGCCTCTCACCAAGGCGGTCCGGGTCAATGCATGTGAGATTTTCGAAGTGAAATGCCATGTCCTGTGGTTCGGATTCCACGTAAAAAGGAGGTCCCGTGGCTCATGATCTCAAGATTAACGGTCACGTTAAACTACAAGCTTCCTTCCTTCCTTCCTTCCTTCCTTTAAGAATTTAGAGTAAAAATACGCAAAAAATGGAATTTAGATTCAAAATACTCACAAAATGCTATTTAGATTCAAAATACTTACAAAATGATATTCAGATTCAAAATACTTACAAAATGCAATTTATATTGAGAACACGGACAAAATGCAATTTAGGTTGAAAATACTTCAAAATGCAATTGAAATTCAAAATACTCACAAAATGCAAGTGAAAATCGAAATGCTTACAAAATATAATTTAGATTGAAAGTACGTGCAAAATGCAATTTAGATTGAAAAAACTCACGAAACGGAATTTAGATTGAAAAGACGTACAAAATGTAAAAGAAAAAGGAGGCGGAATCTTCGAAGAATGAGGGATCCGGAAAGAAGAGAGAAGGGCCAATTAAGGCAACAGAGATGAGCCCGGCACAAGTAAGTGGAAGCAATGCCGGACTCAGCTGGTGTCCCGCGGTTTCCAACCCACGTCCCACTAGATGTGAACTCCTGGGGGGTTTGTAGAAAGGAGTTCCAGAAGGAGTCAAAGAATTTAACAATTCAGTCGGATAATGTACCGCCTCTTCTACAATCAGTCACAAAAGTCTACATACATAAGGTGGTGGGCCCGATTACCGCCCATGTTCCTAATACCGCCCACCGAGATACTACCGTGTACAGTGCTGCTGTGGCGCGGCCAATACTCGCAATGCTTGCCCTTCCGTGACGGCTGGTTACTGTGTGAGTTTCATCAAGTTAGTGTGTCCCGTTAATTTTTGGTGATTTTGTGAAGTTTTCAGAGCCTGGTGAGTTATCAAAATACTACTACTCTTACTAACATAGCTCATAAGTTCAGGCATAGATTATAATTACGCTAATATGGTAAAATAGCGTAAGAAACAAGCTTTCGTTTGATACCAAAGCTAGTGGGCTTGTGTAGCCGGTTCTGCCTGTAGCGTCCGCCATATTGTCATGCAAGGGTGTGCGTAATATCGCCCACTACGATGTTCCTAATATCGCCCAGTGTGCGATATTTGGAACATTAATTTGAGAAATTTGTTTTTCTTACAGATGTCACAACGCAAGAAATGGGACAAAATAAAAATGAGAGAAGCTGTATCAGCAGTACAGAAGAAAGAAATGGGCCTTTTAAAGGCATCAAATATATTTAATGTTCCGAGGTCAACGTTGAAAGACTACGTTAGAAAGCCGCTGGAAAATATTGAAACTTTACTTGATGTGCCTCTGGGACGCAAACCAATTTTGTCTCCAGAACTTGAAAACGAGCTGTTAGAATACTGTTTGATTATGAGCGTTCATACTACGGCCTTACTGCAAGGGACCTGAGGCGAATGGCCTTTCATCTGGCAATCAGAAACAATATTGTTAACCCTTTTTCACGCGAGAAAAGAAGGGCCAGAAGAAGGTGGCTTCGTCTCTTTCTTAAGCGACATCCTGCGTTAAGCTTCAGGAAGCCTCAGCCTTTGTCCCTGGCTAGAATCCAAGGGTTTTCAAAAGAAAACGTCGGCCTATTCTTCACTATTTTAAAACCTGAACTTGAGAAAGTACAATCTGCTGCAGCTAGAGTGTTCAACGTTGACGAAACTGGAGTTACAACAGTTCAACACAAAAGCCTCAAAGTTGTAGCCCTGAAAGGTAAAAGTGAAATACACAAACTTTCATCAGCTGAGAGAGGGCGGCTTGTGACCATGGTAACGTGTATGTCCGCTTCAGGCATTTTTGTACCTCCCAAGAGGATGAAACGGAGCTCCTAGATGGCACTCCACCGGGAACCTTAGGGGAATGCCACATGTCAGGCTGGATATAAACAAACCTTTTCGCAAAGTGGTTCGCTCATTTCATTAAATGTGTAAAATCAACGAAAGATGACCCCGTTGTTTTAATTTTCGATGGGCACGCAGCCCATACCAGAAATCTAGAGGTTATCGATCTGGCACGTGCCAATGGAGTGTCTCTTGTGTGTTTACCACCACACTCTTCGACCGCATGCAGCCCCTAGATAAGTCATTTATGAAGCCGTTATGACGTATTACGCACAGGAAATTGAAAACTGGTAGATTGCGCATCCCTTCCGAGCTATCACAATGTTTCAAGTGGGCGAACTTATTGGGAAAGCCTACATCAGGGCAGCCACCATGAACGTTGCCATACAAGGGTTCAGGACAACAGGCATTTTGCCCTTTAACCCACAAGTATTTTCTGATTCAGACTTTTTGGAAGTCCAGCTCGAAGAGGTGGAAAGAGAATGTGTATCCCAAAAATCTTTACCACCAATGAGTCAAGAACCATCGACAAGTCAACTTTCTCTGACAGCAGAGGTTCAGCCAACATCCTCGCAAAGTTCACCAGCCATGCCCGTCCCGGTGTCACCAAAAGACATACGGCCAGTTCCAAAGCTAAAACCAAAGGCACCAAATGCAAGACGTGGATCTGCAGAACTTGTAAGTGGCTCCCCCTTCAAAAATGCCCTTTTAGGTTCATTAAACAAAAAGAAAGTAGCCCTCAGTGCATTGAATCAGGAAGAATTGGGCAAGAAGAAAGAGGAAATGAAGACCAAGCAAAAAATGGAGAGTAGAGAAACTAAGAAAAAAACAAAGAAAAACAAAAAACAAACGGGATGAATCTTCGGAGAGTTCAGAAGAAGAGGAGCCAGCCTACGTTTCAACAGATGACAGTGACAGCAGGTGCTATGATAGCGATGACGCTCAGTGCCCAATTTGTAATGGATATTATTTCTGAGATAAACGTGGGGAGCAGTGGATAAAATGTGCTAATTGCTTCAAGTGGTCACATGAGGCTTGTGACCCTAGGAAAAACAAAGGATTCAAAAAAAGTTATGTGTGCCTTTTTTGCAGCTAAATAAACATTTTATTTGGTTACGCATATGAACAACTTTGGTTTTTATTACAGTGTTAATTTACACATTGGGTTACATTATTAACACATTATTGTTTGTACCTTAAGTTTAAGTTTGTAATTTTTACTTTTGTGAAAATTAAATTTTCTGTTTCAATTCAGGAGAGATATTCCAGTGCAGTTTAATTTCAGTTGAGTTCATATTATGTGTTTCTAATACATTTTATCTTGTTATAGAATATCGAAATAGTAAATTTTGTTTGAATTATATTTTGTCAATTTCTTGAACCTTTTACAAGCTAGACGATATTGGGAACATCATTTTATGTGGTGGGCGATATTTGGAACATTTTTCTTCAAAACTGGAAGTATGACACATTTTTTAATGTTATTTTTCAGATGTCATTTTTTTCAATAATTATGTAATTGTAACAGGTAATTGTAGCTGAATGTTTGAATGATAAATTGTGATAATTTCAGCTTGTTATGATTGTCATAAAGTAAAATTAATTACAGTTTCTCTTACATAGGCGATATTTGCTCCCACCACCACCACCTTAATGTTCTACCTATACAAGAAACACAAATAAATATAAAGAAGTTTTATATCACCTTGTTTCCGTACAGTGACATAAACGTCATAACAAAAATAAACACTTAGGTGCTTATTTTATGACAAAAATGGAAAAAGAACTAAAGGTAGTACCTCACAAAAATCTACATACAACAGCAGTGTTCACTCTTAATACTTCGTAGGACCCCCATCTGCGTCTGTAACAACCTGCAGTCTTCTAGGAATAGATAATACAAGATGTCCCGTCATTGATGGAGTTATTTCGGACCTTGCCCTCTTCAGTGCATCCTTCAAAGTATCTTTGTTTGTGATTCGATATTTGCGAAGTCTTGTTTTCGACTTCAGCCCAAATTTACTCGATTGGGTTTAAATCGGGCGACTGGGGTGGTGAGTGCAATTGTTTAGGAACGTTATACAGGATCCATTCTCGGACGGTGCGAGCAGTGTGTTTTTGATCGTTATCCTGTTGGAAGCTCCATTATTCCAAGCACTAAACTTTCTGCAGACGCTTTCGGATATTGTCGTAATATGTTGAGATACTGCCTGTGATCCATTATGCCTTCAATAAAAGCCAAATTCCCCACCCCAGCCGCCGCCATTGATCCCCATACCATCACAGTCCCTCCACCATATTTGACGATTGGTATAAGATTGTCAGTTTTCATGGCTTAATTTGCTTTACGCCATATTTTACCACTGCCATCTGCTCTAAATACTTTGTATGGACTTTCATCCGTAAAGAGAACTCGTTTTCAAACCGTAAATCTTTCACAGGATGCTCCTTGGCAAGATCTATCCTCTTCCTCCAATACTGTTCCGTAATTAGAGATGTACGTCTTGCAGCTCGTCCTCGATATCAGTTTGTTCGTAAAATCCTTCTTATAGTTTCGGGATGTACATACGTGTAGCGTTTGCAATATCTGACGCTATTTTAGGGGCACTTGTTCGTGGATTGGACTTCACTGTCTTCGAGACTGACCGAACATCACGGTAATTTAATATGCGTGGACAGCCAGAACGTGATGTATTCATTACACTACCATTCAATTTGAAATTGCACACAATTGTTTGAACAGTTGCAAGAGTCTTCCCAACAATCTCCGCTATATTCTCAAAAAATCTACCTTCATAATATAATTTCACTATTAAAATACGAATATCCATAGATATTTCTTTTCTAGGCATAGTTACTTTCCCTCCGCACTGTCACAAGTGAACACCACGATGGTTGGAGCTAGACTGACTCATGGCCCTCTTTAACCCTCGCAAGATGCAAACTGTGGACTAATGCATACGAGTATGCTGACTTTTGTAAGATGCGCTTTTGCTATTTCTTTATGTTCTCCCGAAGTATTTTGTTGAACAGGACATGTAGGGTAGAATAGATGATTAAATTGTGTAGAATTAGTTTACGAGGGTTAAAAAGGTAAATATCCTTTCAATATCCTATATTTTGACATTGTAAGTGGCGTATGTAGACTTTTGTGACTGATTGTATATCCCGGCAACACTACCTATTGAACCCTTATTGATTTGCCGATCAATAAGTCTTCATGATTTTTATTATTATTATTATTATTGATATCCAGGCAGTACATGTTGGAGATTGACAAAGGGAAGACAGGTAGTGTGTCGCAACGCTTGCAACAGAAGTGGCGTGGTAGTTATTCCTGGGGATGACCGGGTAAGCCGAGTTCAAGGACAAATTCAGGGTGAACGCGCATCCAAGTCGGCGTCATTATGGGCGTGCCAGAAATGGATTTCCAACCGATACACGATTGAATCAACGAATCAGGAGAGAGGACGCCTAAACCACGCGGAGATTTGCGTACCATAAAAAAGGCGCTAAAAACACTTGTATGAAGAACCACCGATGCGATAGGGTTCCGCACGAGTGCATTGAGACGTTTAAATGAAAAGAAGAAGTTTGATACTAGTCCCAAGTCTGTGAGTTGAAAATTACAGATTATTTTCACAGATTGCCCCCACTCCACTCCTTTCTGTCAGTTTCTAATAAATTGATCGGTGATGAGTAGTTTGACACACAACTTTATCGGGCTCTGAGGAGCATCGTTCACGCCAGTTTGAGACACGATTTTATCAGGCTCTAGTGAGCATACTTCACGTCTGTCTGAACGAACATTTTTATTGTGCTCTTGGGAGCAGAGTTCAGGCCTAGCGGAGGGAGATCTCTAGTTGAGATAAGCGCTACGCGGTAGACGTAATTTGTGAGACTTGTTAAAAGCCAGTTGCGTGGTGGACGAAGATTGTAATATTTTCTGTAAATTTTGTGTTATATTTTGTGTGATGTATATGTGCGTGTGAAGTAAGCAAATGCTTAGATAGGGCCAGTTCAACGTTGAGTAATCGCCCAGGACAATTTGAGTGAAAGTCAGTAGCTCATAGCGATTCTAGCTAGGTAGAATAATAACTTTGAACATTTCTTTCCAAGAAGCCACGCCAAGATGTAGGAAGGTCGATTGGTGGAATGAAGTGCTACGCCTCTACCAGAACGTCGACGATGAAGGAGTAGATTTCCCGTGGGGGAATGCATTGGGATGGAGGTTGATATTCTACAAGCTGCACGGTGATGTACAAAACCATTGATTTATTCAATATGTAGCTAGATTAGACACGGGAACGTTGTAAATAATTTTATTCATAGTTTCCTTGTGTATTTAGATTTTTGTGCGCCGACACTGTTATATTTAAATGTACGTTGGCACGTGGCCTAAATGTTTGTTTGATTGTATATTTTTCTTATGAGTCATTATTAGTATGCACGGCGTGTGTATTTTGATTTTATTCATGCGAATGCGAAATTCGTCATGGTCGATAAATGGTGCTTTTATTCAAATTCATTTTTAGTAGGAGAAGGGGGTAAAAGTTGTTAGATGTTTTACGAACAGGTTTTTATTCATACTAGGGTTGCCGAGCGCAACAAGTTAAGATGTCACTGTAGAACACCTCAGTTCTATATTTTTTTGAGTTTTTTTGAGATTCCTTTTCAGGTTCTTTAGTCACGGACTAGATTGGGAGCGCAAGTCGGTGGAAAATATTTTATGTCCTTTATTTCAGGTATCTGTCAAACCCATACGTGTGATTCTGGTGTGTGTATTGTGTCAAGGTGTGTGTGTATTGATTCTTCGTGATGAGGGGTAGAATGTGCCTACCACCCTCAAATTTTGTGGTTGTATTTTTATGGAAAGGCAGAGCGCTCTTCGAGGCTACTGTACCTTGTCCTGTGCCGATTCTTGGATTTCCTTGGGAAATGCTAAGATATTTTTATTTTGACACACACACGTATATTATGTGCTTTAGGGAGCACGCTTCTTCGAGACTCGAGCCATTGCTACGGCAGGTCGAGGTAATTGACACGTGGGTTGACAGATGTGCAGATTCCACTTTGCGCCCGTCTAGTCTGGTGATTCATCGTTTAGGCAGTCCAGCTGACCGACTGACCCCTGTAAGCTATCTGTATCAAACCTGTTCTTTTAATGGTCATCGGATCATAATTAATCTGGGAGTTCGCCATGTCCGTTACGAATTACCGCATATCGTATGAAATGAAATGTTTGTTTTATGATGTAAATGTTGGCTTTGAGCCTAGTGATTTCTGTGACTCATTTCATTTGTTTGTAGTGTTAGATTTTGTCTGTTGTGACACCGTTGGGTGTATTTTGTACTTTTCTTGTAAAAATGGCAAGCGGCCATATGTGTATTTTTCGTGACTGATCACGTGTTGATTTACTTGTGTTGATTTGAAAAGTCCTAATTTTAGGCGTTAATGTTGTTTGCTACGGCAGTTCTTGGATTCCAATTTCATGCGGAAATTATTTTTGTCTTATTTAGTGTAGGAAGTGTCGGATTAGTTTAATTAGTGTTTAGTTGGTTCCTCGTGTCTCTCTAGCTCTAAGGCAATGCAGATTCGTACCCTGAAGGTTTACTGGATGGTAACGAATCTCGCATTAATTTGTACACATCGTAACGCATGGAGAAAAGCCGCACACGCACATGTCATTGCAGTAATTTGGGACATTTGGTCCAGATGTTTACGATCTCTCCTGAGATTTATTTATTTATTTATTTCTTCAACAGAGCTTAGGCTCCAATTACAGAAGGCGTACATAGCACTATATTGAATAGTTACAGATTTAACAAACGAAAAAGTTACATACTAGGTCTATATTACAAACAAAAATGGAAAGAAGTTTTAGAAGAATATTTGACAATGGTACATAAGTCACACTATAGCTCAGATATAACAAGAGTACTATGCATATTTACACATAAATACAAAATTACAGATTACATTCCATACCGGTAGTTGCTAACATTTACAATGTATTCATTGACAATGTAAGAATTGTAGCTCTTAAAACCTTAATATATACTGGTAATGCAGAGCTGAAGTCTAAACTATTGTTGATTTTGGCAAGTTTATTGTACATCAGACACATTCTTACTAAAGGTGAATTTTTATAATATACTGTTTTTGGTATTTTGCAAACTAAGAGATCTCGATTTCGCAAATTTCCTGCTCTGGCATTGAAATGAATCTGTTGCAAGAAGCCACTGTTGTCTAACATTCCATTAACTGTTTTATACAAAAACACCTGCTGTAAGTTTTCGCGCCATGCTGCCAAGCTAGTGTAGTTGAATTCATCCAGTAGTTGAGTATATGATTTATTTGATTTAAATGCAGATATATTGTTGTCTTTGTAATATAAGTGCCTTAGAAAACATTTTTGAACTTTTTCGAGGCTCGCTTCCAGTGATTTATAATACGGATGCCAAATAACTGAAGCATATTCTAACTTGCTACGGACCAAGATTTTGAATAGATGATCGACGGCTTTGATGCGCGTAAACTCTTTAGTTGTCCTAATAACAAATCCCAGAGTTTTGAATGCCGAATTGGCACAGAAATAGATGTGCTGCTTAAAACACATGTTATGTGTTAAAATAACTCCCAGGTCCTTGATAGACATAACTGGTTTTAAGTTTGTTCCAATAATTGTGTATGCATAATCGGATGTACATTTTGCTGATGAAAATTTAAGGTAAAAGCATTTGTTTATATTCAGTGCTAGCTGATTTTTAATGCTCCAGATAAAAACACGATCAATGTCTTCTTGTAACTTTACTGCGTCTTCTAAATTTTTTATAACTTTGTAAATTTTAAAATCGTCTGCATATAATTGACATTCTGAATGTTTTATTCTTTGTGGTAGATCATTGATGAATATTATAAAAAATAATGGGCCTAAATTTGATCCTTGTGGAACTCCGGAGTTGGCTATGAATTCATAGGATTCATACCGATTATAAAAAACGTATTGCCGTCTACCGTTCAAATATGATGCAATCAAGTTCAATAGCAGTTCACAGATGCCAAAATCAGAGAGTTTTTTAATTAAAACATCATGATTTAATCTATCGAAAGCTTTCGCGAAGTCTGTAAAGATACAATCAACACGGCTACGATCATGAAATGCATTAATTACGTACTGCACAAAATTAATTAAATTAGTAGTGGTCGAGCGATTAGGGAAGAATCCATGCTGTTTATCCGTTATGTAGTTCTGAACGTGTCTAAATATTCTATTGTACAGAATAAATTCAAATATCTTTGCAGGTGCACATACAATTGATACAGGCCTATAATTTTCAATTGTGTTCCTATCTCCAGATTTGAAAATTGGGCAGATCCTAGTAGTTTTCCATAATAACGGATAAGTTTGAGTACGCAGTATCAGGTTAAATATTAGACACAGTGGTTCTCTTAGCACATCTGAACAGCCCTTTACTATATATGGCGGAACACCATCAGGACCAACTGAATGCTTGGGCTTTAGATGTTTGGCAGCCATTTTGTATTCATTTTCAGTCACATCATTCAAAAATGGAGAATAACTTTTAGGACCAGCTCCTTCTGCTTGAATGACGTATTTTGCAGCTTGTGGCAAATACATACTTTGGAAACATGCAGCGAAACCATCTGCTATATCTCTTGAATTATTCAGCTGATTACCTTTGTATGTCATTATTTGATTGTTCTGATTTGTGCTACCTTTCTTATTTTTAATAAAATTCCAGAAATATGTTATCGCCTAAGTTTTCCTGAACCTGTTTTATGTAATTTCGGTAACTCCTGCTTATCATAGTTTTAACATTTTTTCTTAGCTCTTTGTAAGATTCAAGACTTGCTTGACTGTACATCATCCTTTTCCGGTGATAATCTTTAAGTTTTAAAGCATTAATGATTTCTTTATTAAACCAACAAGGATACTTTCTTTTTGACTGAATATGTTTTATAGGACAATTTGTCTCCAAAGCTGAGTTGAATATTTTGTAAAAGTATCTAACAGCTTCTTCAACATTGCAAGATTGTTTTAATGGGGTCCAGTCCGAATTTTGCAACGAGCTATACAGGCCTAAAAAATTTGCTTTCTTGAAATTATATACTTTTTTTGTAGTACTATTTGTTACCCTTCCTATACGATTGCAGTTGATAACTAAACTTAGTGCAGGATGGTGAACATCTTCTGGTACTAACGGATCCCTATCCCTAAAAACTGATATAGTATAATTTATATTTGTTAATACAAGGTCTAATGTTCTTTGATTGGAGTTTTGAATATTGTTATGGGATGACAAGTTATACAATGACATAAAATTTGCAAGAACTCTACTGCAAGGTCCACCCGCAACAAAATCGTAACATGTACCTGAAATTGTTGGAATATTGAAATCCCCTGCAATGATTAAATTATGGTTTTGATAATATTTTTCTTCAATTGCACTGAAGAATGCAAGATAAGACTCTAGTTTGGAGTTCGGAGGGAAATACACAGTAATGATAAAATGATTTTTTCCACTAATTATTGCTTTAACACACAATGCTTCTAAGCCCCCGGTATCAAAATGGCAGTTACTCGAAACAATATCTTTTCTCACAGCTATCAAAACTCCGCCCCCTTTTTTAGTTCCTTCCCTATTTCTTTTATGTAGAGTGAAAGTATCATCAAATAGCTCACCATCCTGCATACTATCCGAAATCCATGTCTCTGTATTTATAATTATATCATATTCACAATTAAGTGTATTAAGGTAATATTCTTGTGTTTTACTATTCAGTCCTCGGACGTTTTGATAGTAAATCCTAAGAGACTTGTCCTCAGCCATTTTGTTTATCTCAGTTTTTCAAGGTCGTCGGGTGTCCGCAGCTAGTAGACATGTCTATCTTCAGCTTTCTTCCTCAATTTTATTGTACCAGATCTGTCAACCCAGAGATCGAGCCTAGTTTGGCGATTTTATTAATCCAAGTGGGTGTCATTTGGGAGACCTTGTTTTTTGTTGTTGTTGTAAATAGTGTAAATTTGCTGATCTGTTATTAAATTCATATGTTTTAATCCTGGTATTCACTTTTTCCTGCATGTTATTTTGTTATATGTTACCCTGCATGTTAAGAAGCGCTTAACAACAACTTTACGAAATGGACTGTTACACCCCCCGAAATTGAGTCTCATATGCTTCTTTGCAAGGGTTCACTATGTAGCCTAAGTGGTGTTGATCCAGGACAGTATCATATGAATGGTAAATTCTAAATGGCGCATCATACCAAGGCCTTATCAAGTCATTTACTTGATTGACTTGCTCGTTAGTTGGAGAAACTGTAGTTCTCTTCTCAAACCAACTCTGCCTCCTAATAGAAATATTTGAAACAACGGGGTAAATATTTTCTATCCGGCAGATTTGAGGATAAGACACATAGGTCACTTAAATTACATTTTCCGTTTCTGGTATGTAACTCACCATTACCTATTTGAAGTAAAACATCAGCAAATGCCCTACCATTTTGTACAGATGAGAAAATCCTCATATTGGCTTTTAGTACCAGTTTGGTTACATCTGCCTAAAGCAAGACTTGTACAGCCGTTCTAAGAAGTGCATAACCATCCACGGGGATTACTTCGAAGGATAGTAACGGCTGTTTCAGGTAAGGCAACAATCCGTTCGTAATATAGACCCATTCACCGAACTTTTCAGACAGAGGGTGTATTTCACACACTCAAGTCTCAGCACAGGTATGACGCATACAAGCGACAATGTTGGTGACCTTGGCATAACTAGATTCTAAATGTAATGGCATCATCATCATCATCATTTAGGAGTCAAGGGAATCTTGACCACCGGTATCTCGTTCCTACCGCATGCGAGAAATTTGCATCAGGGCTGGGATAGAAGGAAAGGAAGCGAATATTGTCCTTGAGAAAGGCACCGTCCCAGCATCTGCCTGGAGTTGAAGAAAGTGAAACCACTTCATAATTTCATGAATATCCGACAAGGGAGGGAAGATTCAAATCCACCAGTCTCCCAAAATCTTCACCGGGACCACTATGGCCAGCGACCTAATGAACTAATACTCAGATATCTTGGTTGTTCGGTATGACAAAAACCTGTAACAAGCAACGTAACCAACAGAATATTTAGTTGCATTCTCACTGCCGTATATACACACACATTGAAAAGCACTACAACAATGGGATATCTCCTGCACTCAGTCACTTATCTGTCTAAAATATTCTTCTGATGTTCTATTGAACCAGTCCCTCGGTAAGTTGATAGAAAACCAGTACCATGTAGTGGTACACAATTTTTCAGTGCTGTTTTCGTGCATGTACATAAGCCTCATCGTGTAAATTGGGACACATATTTTCCAGTACTGGAGAAGTGTTGGTGTGAGTTATCATGCGTAAGACACTAGCACCATAGAAAGACGCCGTTAGCAAAGTCGTAATAGTTATTTATTGTTGTATTAAGGGGAGGAACAGCGGTCATCTTCCCTTCTTAACACAGATTAAATTATACAAATATATTCAAAATTTGAGGTGGACGCCAAAATATGATAAAGACTTATAAGGCTAGAGCTAATTTCAAATAGTTGGTAAAGAGCACTATTTGTCAGGAGATAGAAAAAAAAACTCGCTCATGTGGGTCTATTGTAGGCATATAAAATATGTTTAGAACCTTAGGCCTATGGTCCCATGTCTAGTTATGAAAACGCTCCATGCAATACGACTTAAGACCCCTGCACTCCCTGGTAAAATAATAAAAACTTGCGAGCAGGTGACTCATGCTCATGCTCCCCTGACCGGCCTCTACGTTAGAAATGTCTTCAATGAAGTCGGTCATGCTATTTCTTTTCCTTACACTGCTCACTAGAGCAGAACTTGACCTTGGTGGCTGCGTCACGTGCTATCAAATACGGTAACAACAGCTTTGTGCAAATTTCTTGTATACAGTGACCTTAAAGCTGATGCAAGCTACGAAACAAGTTTCGTCAAGCACGTTTTCATTTTACAACAGAGGTAAAACTATAAAACTGGATGATGAAAAACATAGTGTTACCTACTAATTTCGGTACCCAAAAAAGAGGAAAAATTCCAACCATGTGTTATGCAGAAACCGTGGATAAGTGATATCTGACAACGGTGTAACGAGCATCTATTGGAATCATCATAGAGTTTGTAAAACAATTCAACTGCCAGGTAGTTCAAGCTCACAAATTGAAGTAAACGCACATGTAATGTTTAGGTTGTCACAGCCAGGTAGCACGTGTCACTATGAATAATAATAATAATAATAATAAAACCATAACTTGGACAGAAGACCGAAGAAAGGCGCTCAGCGAGAGGATGAAGAGATTTTGGAAGGAAAAGAAGGCCAACACAACAGTTAAACAGGTTCAACCGTGCTCCTGAGTCGGGCATAACGATGCAAGAAGAATAAAAATAATAATAATAATAATAATAATGTTATATGTTTTACGTTCATTTTAACTAATGTGGCTTTTAGAGACGCCGGGGTGCAGGAATTTTGCCCCGAAGGGGACCTCGAACTTGCCAGTAAATCTACTGACACGGCTACCTCGCCTTTGCGCACCCTGCGAATTAAGAGTGTAGAATCCTATCCTAAATACTGTACAGCATGGGTCAACTATGTGGTTCATTTCTTTGAGGTGTTCACTCACTAGATCAAAGTTCACAGTGTCGCGCCAGGATTCGATTCTGCAACCTTGGGTACATCAGGCGAGAACGCTACCGCTGAGCCACACAGCCAGTCTTACTATAACGATTATAATGACAACAATTTTAGTTCAATTTGGAAAGCTGAATAGCCTACAAGATATCGCAAAACATAAATGAACAACCGAATAACCAATGGCAATATTTCGACGTCCATCTGGTCAGTTTCGATCAAAAATCTCCTTCTATCCCCTTCCTTTCGCTCTCTCTCTCTCTTTGAGTTATATATAGAGAATAAAAGTAATGGCACATAGTGACGTCCAGAATTACAGAGACGAAAACAAACATAAAAAATGGCATGCAGATTAAGTGATGATGCGTGGTCAGCACGTCGGGTCCCCTCGGCCATTAATTTTGGTCTCCGTGACCGGCCGCTGCCTTACTGTCAGACAGCAACTCAAAAAACCTCACGAGGCTGAGAGCACCCCGTTCCAGCCCTCACGTCAGTTTCTAAACTCCCTGGCATAGCCGGGAATCGAACCCGGGCCTGCGGGTGCGAGGCAGACGCGCTAGCCGAACACCACGGGGCCGGCGGTAAGCAAACATTTTAGGATAATAATAATGGTTTGACGTCCCTTTAGAATTTGTGTTTTCAGAAAAGTCGAATGTCGAGATTTTGAACTTCGTCAGTAAATAACATTTACACTTCTTCATAAATATGCCAACAACCGTCAGGATTCGACACCGTGAACTTTGATCTATACCAGACCCAAAACAACTGTGAACATGAGGGAGGAGCCAGATTACCTCACTCACTCGCGCCAGCCAATAGCATAGCGCGGCGTTGCCTAGTTAACTCAACTCGCGGGGCTCGCTGCTCCGCGCCGTACGAAATCGTTATTTCTCTCCGCGCACGAAAATAATTAACTATTCAATTATTTTTGATGACCCTACGTTACAGAGCTAAAAATTTTGAAGCTGACTGTCCAAACCCCGTCACGCTACGACCAGCCGTTCGGGAGATAACATCTGCCCTTGAACTGAAGGAATAATTAGAGAGAGAATGATTTAGGTGTTGAAATATTTAGGTTCCCCAGGGAAGATAACGAAGAGTGACGGCATTGCTGTATCAATTCAGTAGTGGAGCTTTAACAAGTGCTGTGAGCTGAAGTTTTGAACTCGCAACGATGTCACTTAGCAAGCCGAGTGGCAGCCGAACAGTTTTATACAGCCAGGCAAGAAATACACACATCAAAAAAAGTTTTGCATCACCTCGGTTCCAAGAGTTCCGGAACCGTTAAATACAAAGGGAATAGAGATCAACACAAACAACATTTCAGCTCGTTTTATTGCTCATGAGACCCACACATTGCATGTTGTACCATCATACAGCTAGACTTTCAGCATTTGTGGTCCAGATTGCAGTACACACCACTACCTCTAATACCCAGTAGCACGTCCTCTTGCATTGATGCATGCCTGTATTCGCCGTGGCATACTATCCACAAGTTCATCAAGACACTGTTGGTCCAAATTGTCCCACTCCTCAACGACAATTCGGCGTAAATCTCTCAGAGTGGTTGGTGGGTCAAGACGTCCATAAACAGCCCTTTTCAACATATCCCAGGCATGTTCGATAGGGTTCATGTCTGGCGAACATGCTGGCCACTGTAGTCGAGCGATGTCGTTATCTTGAAGGAACGCATTCACAAGATGTGCACGATGAGGTCGATAATTGTCGTCCATGAAGACAAATGCCTCTCCAATATTCTGCCGATATGGTTGCACTATGGGTCGGAGGATGTCATTCAGGTATCGTAAAGCCGTTTCGGAGCCTTCCATGACCACCAGTGGCGTACGTCGGCCCCACATAATGCCACCCCAAAACATCAGGGAACCACCACCTTGCTGCACTCGCTGGACAGTGTGTCTAAGACGTTCAGCCTGACCAGGGTGCCTCCAAACACGTCTCCGACGATTGTCTGGTTGAAGGCATATGCGACACTCATCGGTGAAGAGAACGTGATGCCAATTCCGTGGGGTCCATTCAGCATGTTGTTGGGCCCATCTGTACCGCGCTGCATGGTGTCGGGGTTGCAAAGCTGGACCTCGCCATGGACGTCGGGAGTGAAGTTGCGCATCATGCAGCCTATTGCGCACAGTTTGAGTTGAAACACGACGTCCTGTGGCTGAACGAAACGCATTATTCAACATGGTGGCATTGCTGTCAGGGTTCCTCCGAGCGGCAATCCGTAAGTAGCGGTCATCCACTACAGTAGTAGCCCTTGGGCGGCCTGAGCGAGGCCTGTCATCGACAGTTCCTGTATCTCTGTACCTCCTCCATGTCCGAACAACATCGCTTTGGTTCACTCTGAGACGCCTGGAAACTTCCCTTGTTGAGAGCCCTTCTTGACACAAAGTAACAATGCGGACGCGATCGAACTGCGGTATTGACCTTCTAGGCATGGTAGAACTACAGACAACATGAGCAGCGTACCTTCGTCCTGGTGGAATGACTGGAACTGATCGGCTGTCGTACCCCCTCCGTCTAATAGGCCCTGCTCATGCATGGTTGTTTACATCTTTGAGCAGTTTTAGTGACATCTATGAACAGTCAAAGGGACTGTATCTTGGATACAATATACACAGTCAACGTCTATATGCCGGAGATCTGGGAACCGAGGTGATGCAAAACTTTTTTTGATGTGTGTATAATATTCAGGGTACATGGCCTTTAAAAGAAGTTTTCGGATACAGAAGTACGTGAAAGCACAACATCTGATAACCTAAGTTATTGTGGTATCAGCAATTGTTTTTTTTTTAATTGAGTCGAAAAAAACTCACCTCTTCACAGTTTTACCTCACGAGGCATAGCGTACCCAGTTCTAACCCTAAGACCAGAACTAAATGTCTTGATTGAGCCGTGAATCGAATCCGGACCTCACGGGTTGTTGTTGTTGATGATGATTGTTTTAGGGGCTTCGCGACATCGTGGTCATGTAGCCCCGTGTATTTGGGTGTGTGTGGAATTTGTCTGATAACCTGTGTCACTTTTTGGTTGGTTGGTTCCTTAGTTTAGGGGCTGCGACAACGCGGTCATGTAGCCCCGTGTACTTTGCTGTGTCACTTTGATGTCTGTACTAGTCAGGGGAATGACAGATCATAGGGAGCGCGTGGGTCGGGGTAAGACCCTGTACTGGATGTTCTGCCAACCAATGAAGAATTAATTTTAGCACTAAGGTTCCGTAGTTGGCACTCATGAACGTTCACATCAAACCGACTGGCGGAAGCGGGAATAGTCTGTTTTGATTGATATTCCTCGTGGTGTTGTTGGTTGTTTTGATTTGTTCAGTATTTTGATTGTTTATTTGAATTGAATTGAGGGTCAATCATGCCACTGCAAGGGAGGAAAAATTGCCAAGCACCGGGATGTAAGAATTATAATGATTGTAAGAACAATACGGCAATTTTCATTTTCCTGGTGTTGACCATGTGTAAAACTAGTGGGCAATATGGACTACTCTCGAATAAAAATATATAGAGAATAAATGTGTGCATTTCATCTCTTGTTTGTTTTCTTACCCATTCTGCTTTGCACTGGAATAAAATTTGTGGTTTAGGGCTACGGGGAGGGGTGGGTGGCAGCGTGCATGCTAGGCAAAAAGTGAGGTTATGGCAATGTAGTGTGTGCATTTGGACAGTTTTCTTTATATTCATCGAATATCCCAACAATTCTGTAGAGTATGAGAGCATTTTTAATTAGCCCAGAGGTGAATTAAGCTCTAGAACGGCATAACTGTGTCCTTCATGACAAATCTATTGCCAACATTGATATATATCAAAATGTATTATTTTCCTATCTGGACGTATATTTCAGCGCCTAGCGAAAGGCGCAGTTATGTTTGTGTTATTTTCATCAATAATCAATAACTCATCGCAGAACATACTGTTCATTTACGTGTAATAATGGCTACATTCATATGGTTTTTTACTTTTTATGTTACCAGACTTGCCAGTACAATCCATAGCCTCAGGCGGTGTTCTCTCTCGGAAATTCTATAACCAAAAGTGACGAATCTCTTATACTTACATGATCCTTGGTACTAGTGTGTGTATTTGTAATTCAGGTAGGATTTGGGTAAGAAGCGGCATTTGCCTGGAGTAGAGGTGCGAATCCACAGAGAAACCACTTCCAGGATGGCTGAGGTAGGAATCCAACCCACATCTTCCCAGTTTTGCCTCACGAGGCTAAGTGTACCCTGTTCCAGCCCTCAGACCAGAATTACATTTCTTGGGAATCGAACCCGGGCTTCCGCGGTGACAGCCAAGAATGGACAGCAAGTGTGCTAGCCATTACACCACAAGGTGGTCTCCAATAAACAAAAACGTATCCCAATAAATTGTGTTCTCTATTTCTATCACCTTATAAAGAGTCCACGAGCAATGTTCATCAAAATGACTAGGAGTGTAGATTATGTCATGTGAAATAATGACGTCGTCGTTGTTTCATTTGAGGGGCTAGGACATCTTCGTACTTTAGCCCCGTGTACTTGTCTGAGAATCTGGGTTATTGTGGTGTCTGTATTAGAGTGTGTGTATTTTTATGCTTGTGAGGATTGGGAAGGAGGTGACCATGGCCTTATGTTAGGAACCATCCCGGTATTTGCCTGGAGTATAAATGAGAAACCACTTCCAGGATGCCTGAGGTAGGAATCTAACCCACATCTTCCCAGTTTTGCCTCACGAGGCTGAGCGTACCCCTTCTAGTCCTCAGACTAGAATTAAATTGCTTGGCAGAGCCGGGAATCGAACCCGGACTTCTTGGGCCACAGCCAAGAATGCTAGTCGCTACACCATGAGTGCAAGAATAACCTTTGTATGATATCTTATATTTGCCTCATATCACTATAAAAATGTGCGCACTTCGTTGTGAGCATAGATATTCGTAGGATTAGACCCCCAGCTCGCACATGCTCTTACATTCGGAGCGCCTTGTGTTCGCGGAGAAGGTCGTGCGTATACTGCGAGTGTAGAGCTGTGTCAACTCCGCCAGACTCACAGTGGCAACAGTGCTCAGCCGGACGCACGCTACTGGGCGAGCCCATGTTGACAGTTGTTTTGTGTCTGGTATAGTGAGTGGGGACACCTCAAAGAAATGAACCACACAGTCGACCTATACAGTAGTTACGATAGGAATCTACAGTACCTCTTAACTCGCTATTTACCTCTCAAAACAAAATGTTGTTGATGTTGCTTATTTTACGGGCTGCGACATCGTGGTTATTTTGCCCCGTGTATTTGGGTGTGTATGTAATTTGTGTGATAACCTGTGTTATTGTTACTGTGTGTATTTGGAAATTGGGGGATAGGATTGGGACAGAGGCGGCCCCGATCTTGAGTTCGGAACCATCCCAGCATTTGTCTGGAGTAGAAGTGCGGAAACCACGGAAAACTACTTCCAGGATGCCTGTGGTGGGAATCGAACCCTCCTCTTCTCAGTTTTTCCCCACGAGAGTGAGTGTACTTCGTTCCTGCCCTCACACCATAATTAAAATTTCCTTGTCAGAGTCGGGAATCGAACCCGGACCTCCGTGGCGACAGCCAAGAACATAACTACACCACGACATGGTCAAAAGTAAAATGGGGCACATCGTACTGTCACTTGCAAATGACTATGGCCGTTCTCAAACTCTCCATTAATATTCGTTAGTAAATTCCTATTGAACTTAAATACGAATACGAATTAATGCATGGTTATCCGCAATGCATTTCACCAATGCAATTGGTTCCGCTAGTGGTTCCTTCGCTTCCTGGCCCACGAGTTGTGTGGATTCGCACGTATTCTAGGCAAGGGCCACGAATAATGCCAGTTCATTTTGAATCATTCGAGCACCTGCTATCTTGAATTTCTCTCTCTTGTCCAGAACATAAGTGTGTGAAGTTATCAATGTATCGTATAGCATCACAATGCAAAGTCAATGCTTTCAATATATCTCGCTAATTTCTCTAACAGCAAACAAAAGCATTTATTGTGTGTTGGAACTCTTACCAACTGCTTTCAAATATCCAAGCTCAAATACACATTTATATTAAGTATAAGATCAAATATAGGGCATATTGTTTACAGTATTGTATGTTCTCCAAAACAGCACTAGCACAGAAGGTGTCAAACCCATCACTTCACGGTAAACACTATACAGGTGATGTTCCCCTATTTTCATTTAGTATTGCACTCTCTTGGGCATCAACATCTTTAACTCAAAAACAGTCCTTGTAATCATTCACTATTTGAACATAGCCTACTCTACAGTACAAAAAATGGGCAGATGTTGCTGGCAATTACGAACATTCTTCAACGTTTCTATCATAACGCACTCGCTCTGCACAAAATGTAAGTTGAGTATAAATTATTGGATTACACGAAGTCTAGGTCACTAATTTCTGACAAGTTTTGTCCTCTACTGTCACGGACACCTTAGGACTTGGTACAAGGCCATTCGTGACCGCATTACTGCAACATGTTACGTGTTATAAGAATGGAACACACATGCCACAGTTTTGGCAGCATCCATTTTCAGCACTCCAGCTCTTCGACCCAAATTGCATGGGGCTCAGCAGGATATAATGTGCACTTGCCAGCAAATGATTAGTCAGTTGTCGTTGTTTAAAGGGGCAGAACAGCGAGGTCATCTGTCCCAAGGAAAAACCACCGTAACTTTGGATTCATATCATTATATCCTGTAGGCAATTTCTAAGCCCCTACGTCCAACGGTAGGCCCGTACCAGGTCGACCAAAACTAACCACCCCACAGCAGGACCAATATCTGGCTTTAACCGCCCGACAAAATCGGAGTGCACCTGCAAGACAATTGTCGGCGGAGCTTGCAGCCGTCTCAAGGGTTGGCGTTTCCCGGCAAACTGTGTACCGGAGGCTCAGAATAGCTGCAGGGCTGCTTGCCAGACGTCCAGCGGTGTGCGTCCCGCTCACTCCAGCACAGAGACGGGTCCATTTACTGTGGAGCCGTCAACGTCGAAACTGGACCATGAATGAATGGAGGCATGTGCTCATCACACCTGAATCCCGCTTCAGGTTGCAGAACGATTCCCGTCGTACATTAATCTGGAGAGAACCGGCTAGTCGATACAACCACAGGAACATGGTGGAACGGGACCAGTATTGTGGTGGCGTCATGGTGTGGGGCGGCATCATGTTGAATGGCCGTACCGACCTGCACATCTTCATGGGTAGCCGGAGGAACACTGAACGCTCGGAGATACAGGGATGAGGTACTAAGACCAGATGTTCGATTCTTCAGAGGTGTGGTTGGTCAAGACTTTCTCTTAATGGACGATAATGCCCGACCGCACCGCGCTGCTCTGGTGGATGAATTTCTGGCTGGGGAAGACATTCCTCGCATGGACTGGCCAGAGAGGTCTGCGGATCTGAATCCTATAGAACATGCCTGGGATGCATTTGGGAGGCGAATTACATCCCGTCAGCCTCCACCAAGGAACCTCCAAGACCTTCGCATTGCCCTTTCGGAGGAATGGGAATGGCTGTCACAAGAGCTCTTGGAACACATTGCCAAGTTTTGTTAGTTGTTGTCAAAGGTGTACCTTAGCTATCAGAACCTTCCTGACATTATTATTATTATTATTATTATTATTATATGGACAAGTTGTGTGACACATGGTGTGTGATTCAGCTTCCGTTTGTTCAGCAATCCGTCTGACATTCCTATCAGGCGCTATGCCCTCGTTTAGTGATTATAATTTTTGGACACTAGTGTATATTAGGTTATCAGCTCTTTGGTTTCAATAACGACGCGCAGAGCCTTGCAGTGAATGTAATTTTTCGAATACCAAGTACAGTACGCCCCCGAAATATAATTTCGTCACGAATTGTCCTTATTTAGTGTGGAGGTAGGAGGAGTGGACGTCAGGCGTTAATTAGTAGCCTACTAACAGAGATTTTTCGTCAATCTTACAGGTAGAACAACTACACCGCATTCAAATAGCAATCCCACTACCCTTAGATTTTATGTCGATTCATGAGGAAATTCCCACACATTAAATCGTAGCAATGGCGCACTTTGACAGCATAATATAACCTGATTAATATTGCTAGAACATGATACAAGACTTTCATCCTTACAATATTATTCAGATTTTATAACTTACCTTAGTTCTACAGATTACAGTGATACAAGCGGAAAACGATCCACAAATCAAACTCTGCATATTATGAAGAACATTCCTTGGTTTGTAACTGAGGGGTTGCATGTCAGCTATAGAGAGAGTGCACGCAAAGCACAGATATCCCCAATGAACTGTGATACATGTCATTCCAGGCTTTGTGTGTCGCTATGAAACCTTAGGTCATCTATAGAGTAAATCAGTTTATAATAGAGCTGACGGGCTGCAATACAACAGCAGCAAAATTATAAGAATTACCATCAATGTCGTCATATTAAAGCAGCATGATCCAACATTATCATGAAACGTGAAGAGTTGCTTCTTCCAGAGAAGCTAGAGTGCCATAAGCACAAACTCCATGCATTAGCCTATACATATATATGAAATACTGAATATCGATTCTCATTAATTTATGTAGCTCTAGTTCCGAGCACTGAATAAGAAGAAACTGCCTGTACACGTATTTTTAGCCTACTTTCATTTTATGAAAAAAAAAATAGGCTTAAGAGATCACCTTTTGTCGGTGTGTGGTGTGTGTGTGTGTGTGTGTGTGTGTGTGTGTGTGTGTGTGTCCTAATAACTTCTAAACGGCTGGAGCGATTTCAATGAAACTCGGTAAGGTCATAGCACCATTTTGGCCGATCCTGACCGTGCCCTTCAAATTTTATTACGTCTTACCAATCCAACACGGCGACTGCTCGAAATATTTCACCAGTATTCAATATCTCCGAAACTATTACCGACATCACCCTGAAATTTTGTACGGTGATAAAAGAGAGCACTACTAGAAGTTCACCTATTAGACTTTCAAAAACCTGGTAACTACAAAACGAACATGGCGGTCAAGCGAAGTTCAGACTTTTAAATAAACTTATCTCGCGATTTAACCATCCAAACGAAATGAAACATGGTACAGCAAATGTTTATACATATTGTAATGCACTGGCATCTAATTTAGTTCAATTGTTTACATAACCTCAAGATGGCGGCTGTGCGAAATATTTCACTGGCATTCTATATCTACGAAACTATTACTGATATCACCCTGAAATTTTGTACGGTGGTAAAGGGCACTACTACAAGTTTATCTATGTAACGTTCAAAAACCTGCAAAGTATAAAACGAACATGGCGGCCAAGCAAAGTTGAAACATTTTAATAGACTTTTCTCGCGATTTAACAAAGAGCAGTGAAATGTTGTACCGGTACATTAAATGATTATACATATTGTAATGCACAGGCATCTAATTTAGTTCAAATGTTTACATAACCTGAAAATGGCGGCTGTGCGAAATTTAAAAATTAAGTATTTGTTTTTTGTGTCGTAATCATGCGATCGAAGTGAAAGTTTGAATAATGAAGCTATGCAATAATGTTCCTTTAATGGTACATAACTCTATGACCTATACATAAAACAATCCAAAATGGCGACCATCCGAAATATTTAGAAGGTTCTCAGTATCTACGAATCTTTTACAGCAATCAAACTGAATTTTTTTAATGTTCATATAGGTTATGAACACAAGTTCAGCTATAGGACTTTCAATAACCTGGTGAGTACAAATCCAACATGGCGGCGACGCGAAGTATAAATCTTTAAATGGACGTTTCTCGCGATTTAGCCAACCGAGTGCAGTGAACTTCGTACGGTAAATGCTTATATAAATGTTAATCCACTGGCATCTAATTTCAATTGTTTTTCATAACCACTAGATGGCAGGCAGCTGTGCGAAATTTTAAATCTCATTTTTACTTCTTGTGTCCTAATCATGCGATTGAAGTTTGAATACCACACGTGCACAATAATCTCCATGTTACTGTATAGTATATAAATAAAAATCCAACATGGCGACCATCTGAAATATTTATACGGTTTTCAATATCTACGAATCTATTACAACAATCAAATTGAAATGTTGTAGGCTATGTTCATAGAGGCAATTAAAATGAGTAGGATATATGAAAATAAGCTGTATAGTTCTTCACGGAACTACTTGTTTATTAGTCACATGTAGGCTACAAACACATATTTGTATTAATTTCAACTAGAGCTGTAGACCCAATATACCCGCATTTGTAGAAATTCGCATTTCGGAGTACCTGAAAACAGATATTATTCGATTATTTTTATTTTATTCTTTAGTTTCAGGAAAGCATAAACCCTTAATATCCCTATTTAACTATAATCCCTTAAACCTAGATTCGGTACAAATCCTGAAAAAATATGTAATCGCGAGATATGAATTCGGCGCGAATCTGTGTAAATATCGTTAATCCGAAGATAAAAATATATATATTGATTCAACGCATACGCTGTTTATTAGGAACGATCTGTATCCAGATGTTTGACAAAGAGGCATGATTCAAAATGCTTCATTTTCAAATTCTAAGTGCTACAAAAATTCGAATATTATTCAAAATCAGGGTGCTATAAAACTCGATGAAACGTGTAAATGAAGGTCATGAGAGAGAATGCAGTGTTATTAAATTATGTAATTGTTATTTATTCCAACAATGTGTCCGCAAGTTCCCAAAGATGAACTAGGCGCCTCCACGATTCTCAAATGTAATATTAGCATTGTAGCCTCTTCTATACATCAAAATCGTTATCGTCTAGATCGTCCATAACTTGAACCCTCAATCGCCGACAGCATCCATGATAGTCTCACATGGCCACATCATGTGAGTCGATTTATACGCCCAACTTCATCCATACTGTTCAATTGTTAGTTATTGTTGTTTTAAGGGGAGGAACTACAAGGTCATCTGCCCCTTTTGTTCAATTGTAATACTGTATTTTGCGTAACTTCTTTATTACGAGTATCCACCCACCATTGCTTCCACCTCTTAGTACCGGCGATCATTCTCGCTACGTTCATGGATGTTACTACCTTTGAATAAAATAATATGTGCTCATCCAACTTCCACTCACCCATAGAAAAGCTGGTACGAATACTGAACGATGAAGAACGGTCTTCATTACCGCACTAACTTCCTTCTTGCAGAATACAGTGGATCGCAACTAGAACTCATTGCACTGGCTTTGCAACATCTTGACTCGGTCACTTTCATTATACTGGAATCGCAAATTACTAGAAAAGGTTCACTTGCTCCAATTTCCGGTATTATACCTGGTTTTTTACTCTACATCAAACGCACAGACAAGACTCGCCTTCCTACCCCTTAACTATTCCCGTTTCATCTGGACATGGGAACGAGACTCTGAGGTGAATGTTTTTCATGGTCGGATGACCTTCCTGATCCCAACTTCATCCGAATCTGACGAATTGAGAGAGGAATGAAATTGGGCTAGGAGTTGGAAGGGATGGCTGTTAGAGGGTACCGTCTCGGCATTTGTTCGGAGTGAATTTAAAATAAATTAAAAAAAAACTTGTGATATTCTCGCCAGTAGAAATGGAAAGAAGAACCTGACCGCGATGTGGAGACGAACAGGTTCCGGCCACCCAATGGCTACCTCCGTGAGGCCATTTCAAGGCACTCGCATCGCTAATTACTGACAAGGTCGGTCGTCGCCAGGGCAACGACCACGCCTGCAGCAGCTGTGCTACAGCGGACACGTGCCTACCACAAATCGATGAAGCACTCGCTGTCAAAACGCAAGCATTATATTATTTAGATCTTGGATTTTTTTAAATGTCACATGATCCCATTGGAGGGTCAATCAATTCAAGCGGGACGTAGACAGAATCCACGAAAGGGGATTCGTTCTATGGTTGCGATATTATTTTTTGCATCACTTTCGAGTCAAAGTATCTTGATCATCATTCCTACGTACCTTGCGTATCTAGAATCTACCAGAAAACGTTATGTGATGTTATAGGTTTAACGACCCTTTTAATTTCTGCGAGTTAAGAGATGCCAGGATCTCGGATTTTGGCCTTGGAAGAGTTTTCTGTTAATTCTGTTAATTCCACGAATCTGTCAATGTACGTGCCGGTAAATCTACAATTACGAGGCTGTCGCATTTAAACGCCCTTAAATGATATAAGAATGAACTGCGATCTATCGATCTAACTCACAATCTTGGGTTTTGAAGGCCAACGCTTAACGACCACGCCATTCAGTCATGTGGTGTCTGCAGCAGCGTGTCTGCAATTGATAACATATCGTTGCCTGATACTAGTATTAACACTAAAAGTGACATTTTTATCACTTTTAGTGTTAATTATAATGGCTCAACGGACAATACTCATTTTGTTTCTCTTTCGGTAACTTTTGATTGATACTAGTATGGTGGAAAATGAAAACCTATTCATATTATCCTGGGGGCACTGATGAGGGTAGTCGAGGAAACGTTTCAAAGTTGCGTGCTGTGGAAGGCGTAGGGAGCAATGAAACTACAGTATGAGCCTACAAGAAATGTATTGGACTTGATGAATGTGTGTTCTGTTGTTTGTAGCATCGTACTGTGTGAGTAAATATGCCAAGACGGCATCAACGTGTACGATTCGTGGAATTAACAACAATTCAGCGAGGCCGTATTGTGGGTCTGTAGGAGGCTGAATGGTCATTCCAAGGAATTGACAACTCATTGAACGTGAGGTGGTGCTGTGTATCAATGTAGGTGCCGGTGGTCCACCGAAGGTGCATATGCTCGACATCCTGGATCCGGACGGAGGCGGCATATAGATTCACGCATGGACCACCGCATTAGGCGACCATCCCTTGTTGATCGCACGTGAACGAGCACAAAAGACGACACTAAGCCATTCGTCGACCCACACCGATCTTTCTCGACACCACACCAGTCTTTCATGTCAATGTTGTGGGGATAATGGAACACCTTCTGCAGGAACACGGGTTCGTAAGCCATATGCATGCAGACTATTCCCAACTGTTTGTTGTGTAATGTGGGGTGCCACTGTTTGAATTCGCGCTGTTGTTGCGTGAGGATCCATCCGGACCATCCAACTGATGCAGCGATCCTCCCTTACAGTTGTCCGTCGAGTTGGGCATGTGAAAAGTCTACGTGTGACCACTGCTGCTATATGCATATTACCGTAGATGCCTGTCGGCCAACAAGTGCAGCTACAAAAAAAACACTCTCTCACAAAGATCCGAGCTCTCTCGAACTGCTACAATTGTTGATAACGTGTTCTTAGGCGGCTTCGGTGGCGTAGTCAGTAGCATGCCCAAGATCGCGGGTTCAAATCCGGCCGAAGTCGTCGGATTTTTAAGAGCGTTAAAATCCCTCAGTATGCCTTCCTTCGGAGGGGAAGTAAAGCCGGCTGTCCCATGTCATAGATTTATGGCATGTTAAAGAACCTTCCACTAATTACACCTGTGTGAAGCTAAATTGTATAGGTTAAGAATGTAAACATCGCTCTTAGGTTCCTACGTTCGTTGCCAAGAGCCGACTGCGGTGACGTCTGGTAGCTAAATTCTGAACTAGGAGTCGTTGACGGTGACGTTTGGCGGCAAAAATAGTAACTACTTGAAAATTGATCGTCTGCAGCCCTTACTTGAATTAAAACAGATACACACACTAATACAGTCATCACAATTAACACCGGTTATCAGACAGTTTCTACACACACCCAAAGTACACGGGGCTACATGACCGCGTTGACGCAGCCCCTAAACTTAAGAACCAACCAACGTGTTCTTCTCTGTCGTCGCGACATGTTTGCGTGTAACAGTTCACTGCACAGAATTCAAGTCATCTATACTAAATTACGCTCCGTAAACTGAAGGCGATTCCTCCACGACTAATCACGTGGGGAGGCCTGTATAAACAATTTAAAGGCCCTGAAAATGTATCGTTTAAATAACTACATGGCGTCGTTTCATATCACGAAAATCAACACAAAAGTCCGACTCCTTCTTGATGTTGTAACTTCAATTTCCAGGAGTGTATTTACGAGTGCGGCAGGCTCGAGACATTTCACATACAGTACCTCACTGCTACGTTTGCTATAGAGCCTTCCTACTCTGTATTATTTTAAATAACATTTCATGAACGGGGTCGAAAGACCCATCCTGTTTTTAATCAGTGATAAAGAAACTAAGAAAGCATGCTAAAGATTAATTTTACTAACACTGTAGACAAACCTTTCTTGTTGACATATTAACACATCTACTACTACATAAGTTTCAACCTTGCGCGCAAAAACAGAGTCGGCTAATACACAATCTACTTCCTCTTCGGGGACGATGACTCAAGATGTAGGCTACCATCATCAGCATCATCATCATTTACTAACGGCAAAGCCTTGTCGCTGCAGACACATTTGACGGTTTTCTGCTAGTCTCTTCATACTGCCATAAGAACCACATGCCACTTCTCCAATGGAGTTCTTGATGTACGACATCCTTGGACGTTCCCTAGGTTTCTTTCCCAATACTTTGCCCTCGATAATGGTTTGGAGAAGAGTCTCGTGCCTTAATACATGTCCAAGGAACTTCGTTTTCCTCTTCTCTACTGTTTTTTAATAAACATCGATCCTCCTTCACTTCCTGCAGAACAAGATTATTTGTTTTCCTGTCCATCCAACTTGCTCTTGACATTCTTCTCCAAAACCACATTTCCGTAGCCTCAAGTTTTGTTTCCTCCAGTTTCTCTAATGTCCAGGTTTCTCATCCATACAGTAAAACACTCCAAACAAAGGTCTTGAGAAATGACTTTCTAGTCCTCAAACTGAGGTGATTATTTAGCAATAAGTTCATTCAAGATGTACCAACTCCTAAACTGAATTAACAACTTTCTCTTCGCTTTTGTTGTCTCCAGAAGAAGACATTCACTGCAGTGCCTAGTCAATGGTAGTGATTGGCACCGTTTTATTACACTGAACTAGAGGATAGAAAACAAAGTTAATATTCGAATTAACTCAGATCTTACAAACTAAATAACGAAGCGTTTCATTACTTTTAATCAAGGCGGCATAGCCTGCTTCAAGAAAAACAATAACGACAACACAACAAACTATCCGGAATACCAGTTAAATAAACCATTGTGATATACCATAAAGGAGAAACTACAATTTTCCCGTAACATAAGTGTGCATTAGGATCAAGTAAATTAAATAACAATTACTTAAATGATTAGAAAGGACCTGATTCGGATTACCTAATTTAGGTCCTGTGATATCGATGTTATATTTCCTATAACAACCAGCACCACGACAATAACCTAATTAGGATCAATCACTATTCGTTTAATATTATCTCGACACAGGGATGCTGTAGCTATTTAAATTTCGGAATCGTATAATAGAATTTCAACGAAAAATCTACGCCTTAGCGCAATCTAAGGTGTAATCGATGGATGACAAAAGAAATTATAGAACCAGCTTACTTGGAATGGCCTGCGAAGTTTGGAAGTTGTAGCTATCCATTAAGTATGAAAAATAATTGCAAACGTGTGGAAAAAACACAAATCTAAAAATCTGGCTCTAAGGTATAACCGACTGAGCTACAACAAAAAGTCATCAACCTAACTTGTAAATCTCGTCAAAATCGGTTCTCTTTGTGCAATCCGTTTTTAAATTTGCCTTAGCGTTGTAGATTTTGATACGAAAATTTGTACATTCTTCACACATTAATTTATCTTTTTTTGACGGCTGACTGCGAGGCTCAGCGGTAACGTTCTCCCCTGCTGGCCCCAAGGTTGCAGGATCGAATCCTGGCGCAGCCAGTTGGCATTTGAGGGTGCGCAAATGTGAGGGAGCCATGTCAGAAGATTTACTGGCACGTTAAAGATCCCCTTCTGGGCAAAATTCCGGCACCCCGGCGTCTCTAAAAGCCGCAGTTGTTAAAAGGGACGTAAAACCAAAAACATTATTATCTTTTTAGGCACACTTATAGAACGGCTAGAATCATGAAATTTGGCATGCATGTGACAGTTCGGTGCGCCAAAATGCTTGCCAAATTTCACGAATCTTCCTGCCCTACAGGAATAAAGCATGAACAAGATATGTGAAAAATTTACAAAAATTACTCAGAATCTACTTTTTTAGAGCGATCTAAGGTGTAATCGATGGAGATAAGACAAAAGTTATAGGACCAAAATTGTAGAGCTTTACAACTTGGATTGGCTTGCCAAGTTTGGAGGCTAGTTGGTTGGTTCCATAGTTCAGGGGCTGCGACAACGCGGTCATGTAGCCCCGTGTACTTAGGGTGTGTGTAGAATGTCGGATAACCGGTGTTAATTGTGATGGCTGTATAAATGTGTGTTATCTGTGATTCAGGTAGGACTGCAGACGATTAATTTTGTCAAGTAGTTCGTACTTTTGTTACCAAATGTTACCGTCCACGGCACCTAGCTGCAAGTTTGTAGGCCCATTCAGTGTGGAAAATAACTACTAAAAATGTGAAGGGAAAAAGCACAAATCTAAAATTCTGGCTGTCTAAGGTATAACCGACCAAGATACGATAAAAAAAAGACATAGGACCTAACATGTAGATCTCGCCAAATCCGAATCTGTTGGTGCAATACGATTCTAGATTAGTCTTACCGTTTAGTAGCACTTGACCATACGTTTCGTCCGCGAACGCCGGGGATATTCTTTTGAAAATATCTCCGAAACTATTTATTCTAGAGCCTTAAAATGATGCTTTCTGGGTGCCTTTGGGACCGTCAAGTATTTTTTCTTACAATGAGGGGCGTAAAATGAGCCGTTCCGGTCCTTCTATGACAGCATCGATATTTAGCTTATATTAGTCTATTAGCACATGCCGAACGATAAAGGGTCGAAACCTGGCAGACATATTTTGCGAAACAGCAATACTACTATGTTTACCCAGATTTATAAACTATGTTCAAACAAAATTTCAACTTGGTTGGTTGGTTCCTTAGTTTAGGGGTTGCGACAACGCGGTCAGGTAGCAAAGTGCACTGTACTTCGGGTATGTGTAGAATCGGTCTGATAACCGGCGTTAATTGAAATGGCTGTATTAGTATGTGTTATCAGTTTAAATTCAAGTAATGACTGCAGACAATAATTTCAAGTAGTTCCTACTTTTGCTACCAAATGCTACCGTCCACGACACCTAGCTTGCGGACTTGGCCACTAGATGGCATCGCAGTCAGCATCTGGCAGCGAACGTTGGAACTAATAGAGCATTATCAATTCTAACCTACAAATTTTGGCTTCACTTCCGTTAGTGGAAGGTTCTTTTTCATGCCATAAATCTAGAACACCGACTTTACTTCCCCTCCGAAGGAAGACATACTGAGGGATTTTTAACGCTCTTAAAAATCCGACGACTTCGGCCGGGTTTGAACCGGCAACCTTGGGCATAAAAACTCAGCATGCGACCAACTACGCCACCGAAGCCATGCTAGACTTCTTGTGATCTTATTGGATCTGTACGAATGATGACCCAAAAAATTTTGGATAACGTGATGCTATTCTTGTGTGTTTCTACAGTGTTCTTAACTTAATTGGTTGCATAGTTTTTGCATAAAAGAGTAACAGTCAAACAGACGTCACTCGACTTTTATTAGTATAGATGTCTCTGGGTCAATTTATTCAGCTTTAAACTGTACTCCCGACGTACAATAACAACAATAATACAATTTGTCCAACGTTCCTTTAAACTACTATACTTTTATAGATGACAGGTTATCAAAATTTTACCCTGCAATGCGCTTTTGAATGTGCCAGTAAATCTGACTTGAGGCTGTTGTATTTGAACACCCTTAAGAGATGTTGTTGATTCATTTACGGGCTTTGCGACATCGTGGTCATGTAGCCCAGTGTACTTGGGTGTGTGTGTGTGGGGATTTGTCTGATAACCGGTGTTATTGTGTTGGCTGTATTAATATGTGCAACACTCTTAGATGCCGTCAGTCTAAGCCGGGATCGAACTCACTTCCTTGTGAATTTTGGAAGAGAACGCTTAACCGATTGCACCAACAGCCCAACAATCAAGTTCGTTCAAACACTTCTACATCGAGAAGCCTGAGCTCCGGACTCTGTGTAACTCTCATGAGAAACAGAACACTCAAGATTGGATAACAAGATCCACGCAATGACCTTACAGAAGCGGAATCCAGGACACAGGCATAAGCTTCTGCCTGACAGCACAACATTTTACAATACTTTGATATCAAGTAAGACGGATAACCACGTGCCACAGTGGTCATGTGGGGATCAACTTGTAAAAACAACTTCAAGGACCGGATCTTCGCACGTAATTCCGTGGTAGAAAGGACTTTTCAAGGTAGCCAATTTACCAAAAGAGATGTTACATAAACACAATTCTTTTGAAGGTCATCAACTATACCATTACCGGTACCCTCATAAAATGTTGGTTCCTTTTAAATGTGCTGAACTTATCTTGGCAACTTCATACAGAAAACCAAAGACTCCTTGAACTGAACTTCCACAAAAAAAAAAAAAAAAGAATATGTAAATACACATAGCCGACAACTAGATATAAAATAAGTTGTTATAGCGATACCTTGTGCAATTTCTCTAAACTTGTACTCTCATTCTTCAAATTTTCACTTACCCATTTTAATCGGTTTTTGAAGATACGATAAAAAATGTAAATGGCACAATTGCTCCTTCCTCGGCGGGATCAGAACGGAAGAACAAGCTTTCATGCATCTTGTGGGGTTTACGTTTCCGAACGTTTCACCGGAAACTGCAGTCTGCTGACCGTCAGAGACAAAGGAAGTATCCGTTGAAATGTTGAGAAGTCAACCCCCAACAAACAACGGCATATACACACTAAATGCTATATAGGCTATATAAATGCAAATCCGTCGATTTACAAAAACTGATAGGCCTTATCTATTCATATATTTTCATGAAAATTAGATCGTAGGAATTCCATTACCATCCTAGGATTTGGCTGTCTAGATAGATCACTCAGATTACAGGTATACGTCTGTGATAGAAGTACATTTTGCAAACATGAGGAAAAAGTACACTAATTGAGATCGATCCGGGATAATGTGTGTCTGTCAGTCTGTTTGTCGGTCTGTCTGTCCCCCCTCCCCCTATCAACTCCTAAACTGCTGCAGCTATCGAAATCAAATTTGGTATGCGTAAAGATCTATATCTGAATCTAAAATTCGAGCTCTATGTTGGATATCTCAGAAGTTATGTATGCGAACTTTTCCAAAATTGGCACACATATAACTAGCAGGTACCCGCGGCTTCGCTCGCGGGATAGTCGTGCCATATTGTTATTCAATGAAATGTAGGTTTAACCCCGATAACACCCCTTTCGAACCTGAATATCCAAAAATCCCTCCTTGGTAGACGTTTTCGACACACAACAAACAAATCTCCAAAATATCATTCTTCTAACTTTAGTAGTTTTGGTGGGTCGATGAGAGTGAATATCCAAAAATTCTTCCTTAGTGGACGTTTTTCTTCCAGAATTTCACCCCTCCCCTTGGGCCCCTTAAATTGGATTTATGAAAAAAACGATCGACCACCTATTTACTTATTTTTCAAGCTGATTCCCCCCCCCCCCCCCCCCTGAGTTTCATACTTTATGCCTCTGTCTTTTAAGAGATACTTGCTCCGTTAGGAATCCTTCAACCCCCACTTTTCACCCCTTTCACTCGTAATATACACCACATCGAAAAACCATTAGACATATGTCAGCTTATTTTTAAAGATTAGTTTATATGCCAAGTATCACATCCCCAAATAAAACCACTCGTGAGATATTGTTATTCAATGAAATGCACGTTTACCCCCTTAACATCCCTTTAGAACCTGAATATCCAAAAATATTTCCTTAGTGGACGTTTTCGACATACAAAGAAAATATCACAAAAATTTCATGTTTCTAACTTCAATCATTTTGGCGGGGCGGTGATGAGTGAGTGAGTCAGGACACTTTCCTTAATTTATTTTTGAGAATTTCACCCCTCCCCATGAACCCCTTAAATGGGATTTATGAGGAAAAAAAACAGTCGAACACCTATTTACATATTTTTAGCTGATTCTTTCCTGCTGAATTTCAAACTTCTCGCTGTCGTTTAAGAGATACACGCTCCGTTAAGAATCCTTCAACCCCCAATTTTCACCCCTTTCACCTCATAATATACACCATATCGATAAACCCTTAAACATAATGTCTGCTTATTTGTATTGATTAATTTATATGCCGAATATCACATCCCCAAATGAAACAACTCGTAAGATATTGTTTATCAATGAAATGCAAGTTTAACCCCCATTAACACCCCTTCAGAACATGAATATCCAAAAATCCATCCTTAGTGGAAGTTTTCGACATGCAACGAACATATCCCCAAAATTTCAAGTTTCTAACTGCAATAGGTTTGGCTGGGGGATGATGAGTGAATATCCAAAAATCCTTCCTTAGTGGACTTCTTTCCCCAGAATTTCACCCCTCCCCAAGGGCCCCTTAAATTGGATTTATGAAAAAACGATCGACCACCTATTTACTTATTTTTCAAGCTGATTCCCCCCTTGAGTTTCATACTTAATGCCTCAGTCTTTTAAGAGATACTTGCTCCGTTAGGAATCCTTCAACCCCCACTTATCACATATACACCTCATACACTACATCGAAAAACCCTCAGACATGTGTCTTCCTATTCTTAATTATGAGTTTATATGCCGAGTATCGCATCCCCCAAGGAAACCAATCGGGAGATATTGTTATTCAATTAAATGCAGGTCTACCCCCTTAACACCCCTTTAGAACCTGAATATCCAAAAATCCTTCCTTAGTGGACGTTTTCGACATACAACGAACATAACCCCAAAATTTCATGTTTCTAACTTCATTAATTTTGGCTGGGCGATGATGAGTGAGTGAGTCAGTCAGGGCATTTTCTTTTATTTATTTATTTTTCAGAAATTCACCCCTCGCATGAACCCCTTAAATTGGATTTATGATAAAAAAAAACGGTCGAACACCTATTTACTTATTTTTAAGCTGTTCTTCCCCCCTGAGTTTGATGAGTAAGTGAGATAATCAGAACACTTTCTTTCCTGTTTTTTTTTTTCCTCCAGAATTTCACCCCCCCCCCCCCCCCTCCAAGGGACTCTTAAATTGGATTTATGAAAAAACGGTTGAACACCTATTTACTTACATTTTAAGCTGGTTCTTTTCGCTGAATTTCAAACTTCTCGCCTACGTCGTTTAAGAGATACGCGCTCCGTTAAGAATCCTTCAACCCCCAATTTTCACTCCTTTCACCTCATAATATACACCACATCGATAAACCCTTAGACATATGTCTGCTTATTTTTAATGATTAGTTTATATGCCGAATATCACATCCCCAAAGAAACAACTCATGAGATATCGTTATTCAATGAAATGCACGTTTACCCCCCTTAACACCTCTTCAGAACCCGAATAAACAAAAATCCTTCCTTAGTTGACGTTTTCGACATACGGCGAACATATTCCCAAAATTTAATGTTTCCAACTTCAATAGTTTTCGCTGGGCGATGATGAGTGAGTGAGTCAGGTCATTTTCTTTCAATTATTTTCACCACAATTTTACCCCCTCCCCATGGGCCCCTTAAATTGGATTTATGAAGAAACGCTCGAACACCTATTAACTTATTTTTTAAGCCGTCTTTTTCCCTTGAGTTTGATGAGTGAGTGAGTTAGTCAGTTAGGACACTTTCTATCCTTTTTTTTCCAGAATTTCACCCCACCCCATTGGCCCCTTAAATTGAATTAATGAAAAAACGGTCGAACACCGATTTACTTATATTTTAAGCTGATTTTTTTCCGCTGAGTTTCAAACTTCTCGCCTATGTCGTTTAATAGATACACGCTACGTTAAGAATCCTTCAACCCACACTTTTCACCCCTTTCACCTTATAATATACAACACATCGAAAAACCCTTAGACACATGTCTGCTTATTTTTAATGATTAGTTTATATGCCGAGTATCACATCCACAAATGAAACCACTCGTGAGATATTGTTATTCAATAAAATGCAGGTTTAACCCCCTTAAGACTCCTTTAGAACTTGAATATCCGAAAATCCTCCCTTAGTGTACGGTTTTGACATACAACGAACATATCCCCAAAATGTCATGTTTCTGACTTCAATAAGTTTGGCTGGGCAATGAGTGACTGAGGGAGTGAGTCAGGACATTTTTTTAATTTTATTTTTCCTTTTTTTTTTCGGAATTTCACCCCTCCCCATGAACCCCTTAAATTTGATCTATGAAAAAAAAACTGTCGAACACTTATTTACTTATTTTTAAGCAGTTTTCTCTCCCTGAGTTTGAAGAGTGAGTCAGTCTATCAGTTAGGACACTTTATTTCCTGTTTTTTTTTTTTTTTTTTTTTTTTTTCTTTCAGAATTTCACCCCTCCCCATGGGCCCCTTAAATTGGATTTATGAAAAAAAAAAACGGTCAAACCCCTATTTACTTAATTTTTAAGCTGATTTTTTTCCCGCTGAGTTTCAAACTCCTCGCCTATGTCGTTTAAGATATACACGCTACGTTAGGAATCCTTCATCCCCCACTTTTCACCCCTTTCACCTCATAATATACACCACATCGAAAAACCCTCAGACACGTGTCTTCTTATTTTTAGCCTACTTTTCACATTTTGCAAAAATGAGGAAAAAGTAGACTTATGAGATCGGGCAAATGTGTGTCTATCTGTCTGTCTGTCCTTCTGTCTGTGTGTGTGTGTGTGTGTGTCCCTATTAACTTCTAAACGGCTGGAGAAATCAAAACAAAATTTGGTAGGAATTAAAAATCTATACCTGAATATCTCACGCCCATATTTGAAAATGATGTCAGTGCTACCAACTGCTGAAAAATTGCAATTGAAATTTGAGCTCCATGTTGGACATCTTGGAAGGTATGAATGGGAGCTATTTCAAAATTGGCACACGTATAGATAATAATATTGCAGTTTAATTTCCAGGAGGCCATACATGGCAGTCTTGCCAAAATGATTATAAGCCTGCTGATAGGTCCAATTTTTAAATGCATATAGCTTCTACACTATCAATTGGAATTCAACCAAATTTCGTATGTGCTATGTGTACATAAACAGATATGACTGAGCGTATTCTTAAGAGCCTCCAGGGCTGCCAACTGTTAATAAATGCTCTCATCTTATTTTATCCAAATACCCATATATCAGAAAGTATGCAAGCCGACAGCTTTAAACTATGCACACGTATAGTACCTGACATTCTATATTAATTTGGAGTAACTTATATACGTCAGTGCTACCAACATGCTTCTAAGCCTGCTGAGAGGTCCAACTTTAAATACATGTAACTTCTATACTATCATTTGGATTTCAACCAAATTTCGTGTGTGCTATGTGTACCATAACAGATATGACTATGCCGATTCTTAAGAGTAACCAGGGCTGCCAACAGTTAATAAATGCTGTCTCTATTTTTGTTACCCTAATAACAATATATCAGAAAGTATACAAGTCAATAGCTCTAAACTTTGCACACGTATAGTACCTGGCATTCTAGATTAATTTGGAGTAACTAATATAGGCCTACGCCAGTGCTGCCAACATGTGTCTAAGCCTGCTGATAGGTCCAATTTTAAAATGCATATAACTTCTATACTAACTAATGGATTTCATTCCAAATTGACACAGCAATAGATCATATTATTTCTGACCAATACATATATGTCATTGTTGCCAACATGATTTTACGCGCGCTGTTAGATCCAATGTTTAACTGCATGTAACGTCCATGCTATCCATTGGACTTCAACCAAATATTGTATTCTGTACCTTAAGAGATGGAACTAACAATATATTCAGTCACCAGGGCTGCCAACTGTAGTGCTCTATTAGGCTACAGGTATATTTCGAAATAATTAGAAATTTCGATATTTTCAACTTAATTTCGCTATTTTTCTAAATAGGTCTCTATAGACTGGCATGAATCTTAAATTTTAAGAAGAAAAAAGGCTCTTTAGTTCGTCACGGAACTTCTTGTTAATGATGAGTTTATATGCCGAATATCACATCCCTCAATGACACCAAGCCGGAGATATTGTTATTCAATGAAATGCAGTTCCCTTATACCCTGAATATCCAAAAATCCTTCCTTAGTGGGCGTTTTTGACTTAGAAAGAACATATCCCCAAAATTTCATGTTTCTAACTTTAATAGTTTTGGCTGGGCGATGATGAGTCAGTCAGTCAGTCAGGACACTTTGTTTTATATAATAGATAACATTCCAGATTCATTTTAAGGACCCCATTCATGACAGTGGTGCCAACGTGATTCTAAGCCTGCCGATAGGTCCAATTTTTAAATGCATGTAACTTCTATACAATCGATTGGATTTCAACCAAATTTCGTATATACTATGTGTAGACTACTATAACAGATATGACTGTGCGTATTCAAGAGCCACCAGGGCTGCCAACTGTTAATAAATTCTCTCTCCATTTTTTAAGCCTAATATCAGTAAGTTATATCAGAAAGTATGCAAGCCAACAGCTCTAAACTTTGCACACGTAGCCTATAGTACCTGGCATTCCAGATTAATTTGGAGTAACTAATATACCTCAGTGTTGCGAACATGATTCTAAGCTTTCCGATAGGTTCAATTTTAATTACAAGTAACTTATATACTAACAAATGGATTTTATCCAAAATTGGCACTATAATAGATCGTAATATTTCAGATTAATTCGGAGCAACACATACATCACATTGTTGCCAACATGAATGTATGCGCACTGATAGATCCAAAATCTAACAGCATGTAACGTCCATACTATTCATTATACTTCAACCAAATTTTGTATGTGCATTCTATACCTTAAGGCTTAAGAGATGGATGTAAGAATATATTCAGTCACCAGGGCTGCCACCTGTAGTACTCTATTAGGCTACACCATTTCAGGTGTATTTCCAATTACAGTACTTAGAAATGTTAGTATTATCAACTTAATTTCGTCATTATTCTAGATATGTCTATATATAGATTAACCATTGGCAAGAATCTTAAATTTTAAGAAAAGTAGGCTCTTTAGTTCGTCACGGAACTACTTGTTGACTACCGAATTTTCTTGCACTGAAAACTTAGACGTTTTGATATCTGGAAATGAAAACATTCAGGTTCTTATTGACAATATTAACAACGAATCAGATATTTAATAAGTCTGCTACCTTGTTGATTTATGCAGGCAACTAAAGAATTTCAGGATGGAATAGCAATACTGCCTTTATATGTATGCAGAGCTGATTACTAGATGTTTTCTTTCAATAGCGTAATATATATATACATTTCCTTAATTTGTTTTCATTTTCTTAAACAGCCTGCCATATAAATACGTGCGGTATATTACATTGTGGGAGAAACCTGCGCCCGTTGTCGTAACATCGTGAAGAATATTTTTAGTAACGATGAAACTGATGAATGCCTAATTCAGGGCAATGGTTCAGACTTAAGAGCACTCCGAAATCTGAGTGGTTCACAAGCTCATGTAAGAAATAACTTCATAGTGAACAAATATTCTGTATTGGTAGGGGCCGTATTTTTTGGTAATGGCGATAAGAGCGATGTAAAGCCGGAAGTATGTGTCTTCACTTCCGCGATCTCTAAGGCTATCGATGAAAATCGATATCTGCTATCGATTACATCAAATGGCAATGTGGTCGTAGATACAGCAGTGCGAGTTCGCGACTGATAAAACTTTATCGGCAAACACCCAGCATTCAAGTACAAAAATGCCGAAAACTAAAGTAACAACAGTGTTCTCGAGGGCCGAGGAATACAACAGTGAGGGGTTCTATGTATTTGACACTGCAAGAAAGATCCTGTGTAAATACTGCATTCAGTGGGAACGAAAAGACACGTGCGATGAACACTGCAGGGATTCAGAAACGCATCAAAAGAAGAAAGAAGCATATGAACATAATTCAAAGCGACGAGCAGCGATACTCTATACATCGTGAAGAAGTTGAAAAGCGATGGAGAGCAATTTGTAATAAGACACAACAAAATCATTCAAGCAAGCCGAAATTCCTCACGACTGTGCTCTTTAAAACTCCTTATCACATAATTTGTTAGATTTACCCCATGCTATAAGGAAGATTTCAGAAGAAACATCGATCATTATGACAAATTATTTCACGAAATATCCACCGAAACATTGTCAGTTTTAACACCGAAATCAACAGTTTTATTTCACCAAACAATAAGGCCCTTATGTATTGGTCTGTCCAATTGAGTGCACATGCATTTATATTTTTCTTTACATTCTCGTGTGTGCGCCAGAATCATAAATGCACAGATTTCGTAAGTAAATCCTATTGTTAAATCTGATCTTATAAATCATTGCACGTGTAATATTATTGAACTTGGCCAATGTTGTTTCATAGTAGCCTACTTATAAATGCCATCTGACAAGAAATCGTTATCATTATTTTCTGAAAAACACCTTAGTTTTACAAATTCATAAAAAGATATTGTATATATTTTAGAAGCCATTTTCCAAAATTGCCTTCGCAATCTAGTAAAGCAATTGCTTTTCAGTAAGTCAACACGTTAGCCTAATGTGACCATTAAATCGGGCGGGGAGTAAAACTTCTTTACTCACACCTGCTAACCTGGAAAAATTACATGGATCAATTATACTCTTTATACACTCGGCTTTTATACATCAACCCCTTTTTGAGAAGTGTATAAAGAGTGTGTAATTCTTGTAAGTTTTTCCAGGTTAGCAGGTATGAATAGATAAATTATACTCCCCACCCAATTTAATTGGGCACTGACCGACTGAAAAAATACTAAAAATAATACTGTACGGTACTTACAACATGTTTAACTAAACGAGAATGTTAAGAGTAATCCAAGTAGTATTAATGCAATAACCTAAAGCCAATTATGACTTCTATAAGCCACAGAAATAACAGACACGAAGTGCTAGAAAATTATTTTCGGGATGGGACACAGTTGCCCTAAGGACCAAGTTTTACAATATACCTAATGGTCTCCGTAAAGAGAAGATGAGCAGAAAGGTTAAATAGCATCATGTTGCAATACATTGCCTCACACTAAAATTAGACAAGTTGGAAACCTTCCAGAGTGAATCACTTTTGAATGAGGCATATAATATCCCTTCACATTATATTAAGTTTCCTCAGTTATCACATTGAGACAGTCTACAGACTAAAACGGGTTGATCTTATAATTAAGGAAACACACTGGTACAAAAAAAAAAAAAAACAAGCAAAGAGAATCATCAAACAGGTACAACACGAGGGGATGAAGAATCAAGTACCGGTATCAGAAACTCAATCATAATGTAATGGGTTTTACGTCCCTTTTAACTATTGCGGCTTTTTGTGTTGCTACTGTCCTCGGGATCTATAGTAAATATTCACAAAATGTTACAGATACGAAAAGCCACTGCGATTAATCATGTAGGGGTTTTGTTGTTGCTTCATTACTCAGTCTCGTTTACTGAAGTGTATGTTCAATTTGCATGATAACGTGTGTTTCTGCGGTGACTTATAGTAAATTGTGTAATTATTATTCAATAAGTTATGTCTCGACATTGAAGCCCAATTCAAAATGAAGCGCCTAGATTCGGCTTTAGTAGATACCGTACAGGTTTATGGCGAAGTAACACGACGGGGGGTTTGAAACTTCAGTTTACAATATTCTGCTTGGGTGCCCTGTCAAACTCTTGGAGCACAGGCATTTTATAAGAACAAAACCATGCACATAAAAGCGCTACAGAACTCTTTGTTTAACAAATTCCACTGAGGGACTCTTGACAACGAAAGTTTTGGGTAAATGGAAGAAAATATACGTGTATATCTGGATGCCCAAGTCCACACAAAATGGTTACATATGGAGATTTGGACCGACTTACAGGGTTTAAAAAAAGAGGACCAAATTGAACTAAAGACCAATAAAAGATACCCGCGTAGCTAGCAAAACAACAACTATGGTTGAAGAAAAATAAGAATTATAATCGGAAAAAAAAAAGAAAATTGAACGCGACGGAAACCAGCAATGGGAGACATAGCCAAATCTTATGGAAGATCGAAGATCCACCAAGTCGAGATATTTATTACACAAATACCTTATAAACGAAGCTCGTCAGTATGTTAATATTATTAACCTACTTTTCACATTTTGCAAAATTGATGAAAAAGTAGTCTTACGAGATCACCCGGGCATATGTGTCTCTGTCTGTCTGTCTTTCCTGTCTGCGTGTGTGTGTCCTATCAATTCATAAACGGCTGCAGCTATCGAAACTGAATTTGGTATGAGATCTATCTCTATATCTACTGTATATCTGAATATCACACGACCATATTTGAAAATAACGTCAGTGCTACCAACTGCTGAAAAATCACAATTGAAATTTGAGCTCTATGTTGGATATCTTAGAAGTTATGCATGCGAACTGTTCCAAAATTGGCACACACATAGATAATAACATTACAGATAAATTTTCAGCAGCCCATGCATGACAATGTTGCCAACATGATTCTAAGCATGCTGATAGATCCGAATTTTAAATGTATGTAACTTATATACTATCAATTGGATTTCAACCAAATTTCCTATGTGCTATGTGCACCATAACTTATATGACCATGTGTATTCTTAAGAGCAACTAGATCTGCCAAATGTTAATAAATGCTGTCTCTATTTTTTTACCCTAATATCAATAAAACAAAGTATGCAAGCCAACAGCTCTAAACTTTGCACACGTCTAGTGCCTGATATTCTATAATTTGGAGTAACTAATATACATCAGTGCTGCCAACATGATTCTAAGCCTGCTGATAGGTCCAATTTTTTGATGTGCGTAACTTCTGTAACTTGTTGCCCTCATGATTTTATGCGCGCTGATAGATCCAATGCCTAACTACATGTAACGTCCATGCTATCCATTGGATTTCAACCAAATTTTGTATATGCATTCTGTACCTTAAGAAATGGAACTAAGAATATATTCAGTCACCAGGACTGCCAACTGTAGCGCTCTATTACACTACACTATTTCAAGTATACAAAAATTTCAGTATAACCAACTTAATTTCGTCATTATTCTAGATGGGTCAATATAGATTATTCATTGGCATGAATCTTAAATTTTAAGAAAAGTAGGCTCTTTTGTTCGTCACGGAACTACTTCATATGACTGACAATTGTATGTACAAATCGGAATAATGTGATACTGTACTAAGCAATCTATGTGGTATTCTGATTTGACCAATATAGGCCACAGTACACATACAAATGACGTTATTGATTCCGAACAGGAAAGTGCAAAAGAAAATCCACCTTAGGTAAACGAACACGAATTTTCTCGGTTTCTAAGCTGGACTTCAGCAAAATAGCTACAGCAGAAGTGCGCCTCACTTCAAACACATGATCGTGCAGTTTATTTTGCTATGCTATCATGACATAGACGAAGATCTGTACAGTTATGATGGCCGCTTGCCACGGTGGGTGAGTGGTCAACGTGTCGGTCTACTAACCCCAAGCTTGCAGGTTCGCTCCTGGCCGTGGTAAGTGGTTTTTGAAAGGCGGCAAAAATTAAGACACTATGTCATACGATGTTGGCATGTCAAAGAACCCATTTGAATTCAGTAGGCCGTGCTCATAATGGCAAAATTAATCTCGGGAGTTTCCGCCAACACAAAGTTCCTCATTTCTCTACTAGTAAGCGCTATAGTGTTCAAGAAGCTTAGATATCTAACCTCCTTGACTTTCATAGTGCTTCAAGGAACAACGAAATTCGACATGCAAGCTACCCTTTGGGTGTCAAATAACAAAGCTTGCACATCCATTAATTGTTATAGCAGTGCCTACAGCGATGCTTTTCCTTTACAGACGACGTAGACTGGACCTCGAATACTGTGATGCTACTCAAGTCATAGCCTTCCAATGGACAACTTACTGATGATCAGTATTATTGGCACTCGTCTTCAAATACTGCCAGTAATGCTTTCCCAGCGAAAGACTCCAATTACAGTTCCTACGTGATTAATGTTTGAAGTCTAGTGACTCCGTAACCAAGTGCCTGCGAAATTTGCGATTTCAGGTTCACACGGATATTTTCTCACATTATTTGCCCTGAAAAGAAAGAAACGCAATTTTGCAACCTGTTTAACTATCTTCAACTATTCAGTTAAGTAGTACCGGTACTTGATTAAAGAGCAATAACATAAAATACCAAATGTCAGTAACTTTAAATCTGAAGATGACTTGATCAAAATATTTCTCAACTACAACCAACCCTGCATTCGGGCATCAGAGGACCACGCGCACCCAACAACGACTACTACCAAACTCATAGCCTACGGATTATGGGGGTGCGTTATCTTTATTTCAGACCATGGGGTTCTACTTCTCGTATCAGATAATTGTCCTCACAAGGCTGAGTGCACCCTGTTCTAGCCCGCATGAAAGATCTTAAATCTCTGGCGGAGTCGGGAATTGTACCCGAGCCTCCTTAGTTAAGAGGCGTGCGTGCTACCCTTACACCACGGGATCGGCCGTACGAAATATTAAATACCCCTTATTTTAGTACAGTGAATATCTGAAAGTGTTTACACTCACTTAAAAGAGAATAGTTTTAAAACCGCAGAAAATACAAACTAATTAGACTGGTTGCGTGGCGCAGCGGTAACTTTCTCGCCTGCTGTTTCCAAGATTGCAGGATGAAACCTGGTGTAGTCAATTGGCATTTGAGGGTGCGGAAATGCGAGATAGCCGTGTCAGTAGATTTACTAGCACATTAAAGATCAGTTAGTTATTGTTGTTTTAAGGGGCGGAACTACGAGGTCATCTGCCCCTCTGAACACTGATTAAATTATACAAATTTGGAAAGGATTTTAAAATTTAGAGGTGGATACCTAAATTTGAAACGACCGAAAATTAATCAAACAAAAAATTAAATAAAACTAATAATTATATAAATAAACAAAAATTACGGTAGGAAGTGGTTGACAGAACTCAAGATGCAACACAGTGCATTCATGAAGAGATTTTGGGAGGATGAGAAGGCGAAAACCGTCAGGCCAACTAACAAGTTCAAACGCGCTCTTTGAATGGGCATATCGACGAAAGAAAGAAGAAACAAAAATTACGGAAAAACAAAATTCATCATTCAAAAACGAACAAGTCGTCGAGTCAATGTACACTGGAAAATTTAGATTGCTGACCCTAACGCCTAACCCACTCTCACTTATAAAGCGGATGACGAGATCAGCAGCCACCGCGTCATCGGCTAATATAAGTTTGAGTGTCATCTGCAAACCAAAGTTTCTTCGTAAGTCAGCAAGATCCACACACCACTCGGTTAAAATGTAGGCCACGGTGAAAATGGCTCCACAGGTACACAGTGGGGGGTCTTCCCTTCTCATTAGGTACGAGTGGGTGGATCTTGTATGACCCATCCTTAGCCTACACAAAATGACTACTCCCTCCGTGACCAGAAGAGCTCCACATTAAAGATCCCCTTCAAAGCAAAATTCCAGCACCCTGGCGTCTCTGAAACACTCAGTAGTTAAAAGGGACGTAAAACCAATAACATTATTATCAAACGAATTAGTTGGAATAAATATCGATCGAAAATAAACAAGGAAACAATAAATGTGTCACAACTTATCACAGATGAGAAGAGAAGCAGGCTATCCACTCACGTGAAATCTTGATATGTTACAAAGGCAGTATATGGTATTAAACGAGATCAGAGTGTTCCGAGTTGAAAAATTCCAATTTTCAGCAACAATTATGAGACGTAAGCTATGACTTCCTAACCACTGCTTCCATCAAATACAATAAATTGGACAGTCAACACAAAACATAAATGACCTTCAACAAAAAAAAGTACACGCACGAACCATTACTTCACACATCTCGACTGGCTAACTACGGAATATTAACACCTGAGCTCTAAATGACAGTTCTTATCGCAGAAAAGTGAACACACGTTACCTCAATGTTTATGGCCATTAGAGAGTAAACACTCCATGAGATATCCAAGAGCGAAGTAGATGAACTCAAAGATATAAATTGTTAATCATTTCATGCTCCCATTAAAACCGCGATTTGTAACCACTTCAAAGTGAAAAGAGAGCATAATCCCCTTATCACAACATATTACTGATCTACCAGTCAGAGCTGCTCTCTCAGCTATCTAGGATATCTGAAGCAATCTTTCTATATGCATACTGTCAAGTCTGTCCGATTAAATTAAGGTACTGCTCGAGTACAAGCTCTATGAACTTGCGGGATGAGGAGAAAGAGCAGGGAAGGGTCGAGCGTGAAGAGAAGGATGTGTCAACAGCCCACCGTGATAAATGGTATTCCTTTCTATTCCAATACTGCTAACATTCGGCCGTTTCTCAAACCACTGTGGTGTTAGGAATGAGTGAGTGAGTCACCGACCAATGTATTTGGTTCTGTACTATGCACGGACCGAGAAACCCCATCACTCGTCAACACCATTACTGATAGTCCACGATGCACATTCCTCTCAAGTTCACGCAGCTTAGCATCGAGCAGTAGTTTTAACTCATTCCTTTAAGATGATGAATCACGGGCCAAATGAAGGCTGCTTTGGGCTTGAGACACTTGAATAGAATATTTCCCTCACCTTATAATACTTGATATTGCAACTTCCAGTCTGTCAACAAGAGTACAATCCCAATTATTGGAAGATGTGTTTCTACCAGAAAAGCGAGCAACGTCAGATCCTAAAAGGTATAAATCTAGAAGACAAAATAGCTCCACAAAAACGATCGAAGCTCACATTGTCAACCATGAACGGACGCGGCCCTCCAACACCAACCCTCCAAGGAGCGACATAATAATAAATTGGGAATATGATGGGAAGTAGGCGGCCGTGGCCTTGAATTAGGAACCATCCCAGCATTTTCCTGGAGTAGAAGTGGGAGGGGAAACAACGGAAAATCACTTCCAGAATGGCTGAGATAGGAATCGAACCCTCCTCTACTCAATTTTGCCTCACGAGACTGAGTGTACCCCGTTCCAGCCCTCAAACAGAATTAAAATTTCTTGTCAGAGCAGGGAATCGAACCCGGACCTCCGGCGCGACAGCCAAGAACACTAGCCGCTACACCACGAGATGGTCTCTAATGTATACAAACAGCTCACGCGGACGTTCAGAATCAGTACATTCAAGAGGATCCTAACTGCGTTGCAACTGAAATGTGGCCCAAATTTTCACGTGGGACCGATTACTGAACCTGATACAATGTAAGGGAGCTATTTTTCTCCATAAAATATGAGGTCGAGTTGGCGATGTTCCCCTGTAAGTCAAAATGAAGGAAATGACTTGATCAATTTTAAAGTCGTCTGTATTAGGTAGATTTCATTAGAAAGCTAACTATTGCAATGGGTCCCATGTTTCGACTTCCGGAAAATTTCGACATATCTTCGCGTTTCACATCCCCCAGACCCCAAAACCACCGTCAGTTCAAAAGTTTATATATAATTTATGTATATATGTATCTATCTATATATATATATATATATCAGTTTCTTGTGGACACGATAACTGCCGTAATTTTGCACCAATCACTTTGAATTTTTTACATAATATGTATCCCTATAAAATCTCGGTCGAGTTCGTTAATGGGAAAAATCGGTCGAAGGGGGTGAAAACGGCGGGCTTTTTTCGAAAAAGTGAAATTTCGCTATAACTCTCTTAATACGTGAAATATCGAATCCATTCAAAGTTCATAATATGTCTCGGATAAGTGCCAAAAATTTATGTAAAATAAGTTTTTTGATAGCACAAACCATTGACCAAAGGGGTGGGAAAAAGTGGGTTTTTCGGGAAACATTAATCATATCTCTCTTAATAGGCACAATATCAAAACCGTACAAAATGGAAAATATTCCCCTAATAATTACCTAAAACTTTTGTCTGAAAGAATTTTTGATATGACCCACCATTACGCCAAGGGATGAGAAAAATGATTTCGGAATTTTAAAAAATGCCAAGTGCCATCAGAGGTTACCATAACAACGCTTTTAAATTGATAAGGGATGAGCTATCAGAGGTTGCCAAGACAACGCCATTGACGAGATCACATTAATTTTTAGCCTACTTTTCACACTTTTCAAAAATGAGGAAAAAGTAGACTTATAAGATATATCCGGGAAAATGTGTCTGTCCTTCTGTCTATCTGTCCTTCTGTCTGTCTGGCTGTGTGTGTGTGTGTCCCCCCCCCCTATCAACTCCTAAACGGCTGCAGCAATCGAAACCAAATTTAGTATGAGTAAAGATGTATACCGGAATATCTCAGGCCCATATTTGAAAAAGATGTCAGTGCTACCAACTGCTAAAAAAAACGCACTAGAAATTTGAGCTCCATGTTGGATATCTTGGAAGGTATACATGGGAGCTATTCTAAAATTAGCACACGTGTAGATAATACTATTTCAGTTTAATTTCCAGGTGGCCATACATGACAGCGTTGCCAAAATAATTTTAAGCCTTCTGATAAGTCCAATTTTTAAATGCATATAACTTCTACACTATCAATTGGATTTCAACCAAATTTTGTATGTAATATGTGTACATAAACATATATGACTGAGTGTATTCTTAAGAGCCACCAGGGCTGCCAACTGTTAATAATTGCTCTCTATTTTGTATCGAAATATATCAGAAAGTATGCAAGCCGACAGCTTTATACTATGCACACGTAAATTACCCGACATTTTACATTAATTTGGAGTAACTTATATACGTCAGTTCTACCAACATGATTCTAAGCCTGCTGATAGGACCAATTTTTAAATACATGTAACTTCTATACCAACAAATGGATATCATCCAAAATTGGCACAAAAATATATAATATTTCAGATTATTTCTGACCAGCACTCGCATGACATTGTTGCCAACATGCTTTTACGTGCACTAATAGATCCAATGTCTAAATCCATGTAACGTCCTTTGGACTTCAACCACATTTTGTATTCTGTACCTTAGGAGATGGAAGTAAGAATATATTCAGTCACCAGAGCTGCCAACTGTATTGCTCTATTAGGCTACATTATGCCTAGTATACCTTATTTCGAACTAATTAAGACATTTCGATATTACCCACTTAATTTCGTCATTATTCTAGATAGGTTCATATACTGTAGATTAATCTATGGCATGAATCTTAATTTTAAGAAAAGTAGGCTTTTTAGTTCGTCACGGAACTTCTTGTTCCATCTGACTATGAGGGAAGCGGCTAACTGGTAGCATGCTGAACTTCTATGCCCAAGGTGCTGGTTCAAAGCCGGCCAAAGTCGCCGGATTTTCTAAGAGCGCTAAAAATCCGTCAGCATGCTTTCCTTCGGAGGGGAAGTTACAACATTCGTTGCAAGTCGCTGGTTGCGGTGGCATCTAGCAGCCAAGTTCACAGCTAGGTGTCGTTGACGTTAGTATTTGGTACAAAATTAGGTACTACTACTTAAAATTGACCGTCTGCAGACCTTACCTGAATTACAGACTAATACAGTCATCACAAATAACACCGTTTATCAGACAGATTCTACACACACCCAATGTACACGGGGTTACATGACCACCTTGTCGCAGCCCCTAAACTGAGGAACCAACCAACATCTCTGCGGGAGATAAAATTTTGCGTGAGAAGTAACAGACTGTTAGATAGTTACACATTAGTTCCAAACCTTGCATAAGGACAGTGTGATCACAAGTATAAAAATTAACCCCAAATGACAAGAAGGTTACCCAAGGTTCGTATATTAAGAGGTTGTCTCGTTCCGCGCGCATGCGCTCTACTCCCCCGGCTGATGACGTATTGCTCAGACCCGGCAACAGCCAACACCACAGTCTCCAGTAAGTTGGCAGCTTCAGCTATTCTTTATGGTGTTGTGTTGATGTGTTTATCTATTCTCGTTACGTGTCATTATATAGTGGTGTTTGATAGTGCTTCATTAAGTACTGCTCTACACGTTTCCCCTAGTAATAGGTAAGTGCTCGGTAAATGAAAGAGCCATTTGTGTATCATTAGCTTCGTGGTACGACCTGATAGTTTTGATGTTTTTTTTATTTCTTTCAGTTTTCTACGATGCCTGGAATGAGATGCACGGTGGCTTTGTGTACAAACAGTCTTATTAAAACGAAGCGGGATCCCGGGAGTGCGCATATAAAGTATCATTCATTCCCTAAAGACAATTTAATTAGGCAAAAATGGGTGCTGTGTACTAGAAGAGACGGGAAGTGGAATCCGAATACTTCACAAATATGCTCTGAACATTTTACGGAGGATGACTATGAGAGGGACCTGAAAGCAGAATTATTGAATTTAATTCCTAAGAGAAAACTAAAACAGACTGCTGTGCCTTCACTTAAATTAGGAACTGATATACCCGAAGAAACCCAGGTGCAGATACGTGAACGTGAAATACGTAGTGAGAAGAGAGAAAATAAAAGAACTGTGAATAAAATTTTAGAAAGCTCGTACTCTGTTCAAGAAGTGTGTGATGACGTCCAAACCACAACGGAGGAAAATCAAATAGATGTTTTGAAGATGGAAAATGAAAAGTTGCGACAAAAGAACGCAGAGCTGGAGGAGAGAATCGTACTGAAAAGCCAAGAAATTGGCAGGCTTAAAAGAGAACTTTGTAAAATGAAGATAAAAAGGATTGGTGAAACCAGAGTGCGTAAAAAGGCCCGGGAAATACTCGGTTCAGTTTTCACCGAAAATCAAATAGACATCCTTTTAAGTAAGAAAAAGAAAGTTAAATGGACAGACGATGAAATATCTCTTGCATTTTCCCTGAGATATATTAGTAAGCGTTCATATCTTTTTCTGAAGAAGAAAATGAACATTCCTTTGCCTGGACTGTCTACACTGCAAAAATGGGCATCAACAGTCGATATGAACAATGGTGTTCTCCAAGATGTTTTCCGCTTTCTGTGCGTTGCTGGTTCATCTCTGAGCAAGAAAGAAAAAATTACGGTTCTTCTTTTTGATGAAATGAAAGTTAAAAGCGTCATGGAATATGACCGGAAAGGAGATGAAGTTATCGGGCCACACTCCAATGTGCAAATAATAATGGCTCGGGGACTTTTTTCTCAATGGAAGGTGCCTCTCTTTGTTGATTTTGACGTGAAAATAACCTGCGAGATTTTAAACTCTATTATTTTAAAACTTTCCGATATAGGGTACATTGTAAAAGCATGTGTTAGCGACATGGGGGGTGGAAATGTTGGACTTTGGAAGGAACTAGGAATTAGTACTGAAAAAACATGGTTCACTCATCCCTATACGGAAGAAAAAATATACATCTTCTGAAACTAGTGCGGAACTGGTTTTTAGACACTGGGTTCCAGCTAAAGAGCGGACAGATTGTAAATAGAAATCCTATCGTAGCATTATTAAATGATCAGAAGAAAAGTGATCTCAAAATGTTGCATAATCTGAACGAAAGTCACATCACTGTGGAAAAGACTCAGAGACAAAATGTGAGGAAAGCGTGTCAGTTATTGTCGCACAAGACAGCTACTGCTCTGCAATTTATGAAACCGGGAGCTGATCCTCAGCAGGCTGAAGAAACTGGAAAATGTATTGAAATAATTGATAGGTGGTACGATGTGATGAATACATACACTCCCAAACCTTCAGGTAGACCTTCCAAGAACCCATATGGAAAAGATCTGGAATCTCAAGACGCAATTCTCAACGACATGCTTGAATTAATTGAAACAATGAGATGCTGTGGCAAGAAAAATATACAGCTTTTTCAGAGAGGAATCATCACATCAATTAAATCTTTGAAGTATCTTCTATTAGATTTGAAGAGTGTCCATGGTATTGAGTACATACTCACCCACCGTCTCAACCAGGACGCTTTAGAAAATCTGTTTTCTCAGATTAGGACGAAAGGGGGTCTGAATGATCATCCTTCTCCTTTAGACACATTATATCGTTTAAGAATGATTATTTTAGGGCGAAATCAAGGACTCCTTCAAAATAATTCTAATACAGGAACCGAAGATGATTCCGAATATATTCCAGCCAAAGTGCTTCGAATGTCTGGTGTATTATGCAAGAAGGAATCCGGAGAAAGATAGCGAAATAGATGTCACCAAAGAAATGATTGCATCTTCGATTCCTGAAAACGAATTGAGCACCCCCCTAACTGAAATGGAAGCCAATGCATTGTTTTACCTTTCTGGGTGGGTAGCAAAAAAGCTTAGATCGACATGTCCAAACCTTGGTAGCTATACATTTACAAGCTCTGAATCGCAGACTATGAATCCACAAAATGCATGGATCAAAAGTTTGTCGTTCGGTGGACTCGTAGAGCCTTCTGAAAGCTGGAAAAAAGAGGCAAAATTGCTAGAAGATGAATTTAAGAAGTACCATGGTCTCAAGAGCATAAAAAGGGGTAAATTGTGCATTACCAATTTGGTTGAATCTCTTTACAAGAAATATCCTGAAATAAATCGTGTAGTGGTAGAGACATTCGTTCGACAGAGGACCTTCATACGAATAAGTTCATGAATGCACTGAAGACAACACAGGGGAGCTACAAGAGGAGTAATGAATGTTCAGTCTCTCATGACAAAATATCCAAGAAGATGAAAAAATACACCAGGTGAATGTATTTTCAGGCTTGAACGCTCGATTGAGTTCGTGAACAGTGAGCAAATGTACCGGTAATAGTTTTCCCTACTTAATCTCAACAGTATAATTGAGCATGAATTTTAATAGAATTAAAACGGCGCTGTGTATTGTGCATTATGTTGAACTTTATCAATTATGACTCAATTTTGAAGCTTCAGAATTCTCGTTCTTTGTCGATTCGAATAACTTTTATATTTAATTAATCATGATGATGATGATAATTGTTGTTTTAAGGGGCCTAACTCTAGGTTATCAGACCCTAATGGTTTGGGTGATAGTGAAAATGAAAGATGATCAAATGAAACCTACAACTATAACTACTCTCTTACAAACTAGAAGAGGAAATGGTAAACAAAAAGTGTATTTACACGCTCTGATTATTTAAAGCTCTATTATATTAAACTGCATTTATAGCTACAAGTATCACGAGTTCTTATGTTGTACATCAACCCCGTGGTTACCTTCTGCAGTAGTGCAAGGCTAGCCGTAACAGTAGTCCCAGCCGCTCAGCGCGGGTCGGCTGATGACGTCACGCAACAGGGGAGCGCTGTTACCACAGGCCTTATGAGAACGAGGCAACCTGTTCTCTATAACCCCAAATGACAAGAAGGTTACCATCCCCATAAGACAGTAAAAAATGTTAAAAGTATGCATAGAAAGACAAAAAAATGTTAACTAACCTCCAATTGTAAAATACTTTCTCGCAATAAATGAGGTCTGATCCTCCTACTAAAACCTGCATATTTTGCCTATTATAGCCTATCCCCTAGTTTGCCCGGTGAAATCTACCTCCGCCTTCCGGCGTGCCGAGAGGATTTTTTTTTAAACGGCAAAATAATCTAAATAGGGATCAAGAAACAGCCTTCATGCTAATTTCAGTATTGCTCTTGTCCATCAAAATCGCCGATTCTTCTGCAGTGAAGAGAGATGGTAAAAAAAAGAGAGTTAAACGTTGATAGTGTTATGTCAGTGTTTAAATAAATGCTTAATGGATAAGAGGAAAGTGACTACAGGCCACTGAATACTACACACTACCCAGTACCGTATGAAACACGTGTCAAAAGCATGCCAATTCTTTTCAATGACATCTTTTATAATAATAATAATAATAATAATGTTATTGGTTTTACTTCCCTTTCAACTATTACGGCTCCTAGAGACGCAGGGTGCCGGAATTTTGCCCCGAAGAGGATCTTTAATGTGCCAGTAAATCTACTGACACGGCTCCCCTCAAATGCCAGCTGACTGCATCAGGATTCGTTCCTACAACCTTGGGAACAGCAGGCGAGAACGTTACCGCTGAGACACGCGGCCAGTCAGACATCTTTTATGACCGGTGATATGCATGGGGACAGCAAGATCATTCTGAACTCCATTCTTAACATCAGTGGCTTTAGAGACGCCGGGATGTCGGTACTTGGTCCGGAACAGTAATATATTATCTACTGACACGAGGTAGCCGAATGTAAACACATATGCCATCGGATTGAGCCAGGGTCAAACCCGCTATCTCGAGGTTTGAAGCCCAGCGTCACTCAGCTCGAAGCAATAATAGAGTTGGGAGATAGTGTAAAGAGATTCATGTAATGTAAACTTTTGTCAGTAAACTTACCTAAGTTGTAGCTAATAAGCACATTATTATTATTATTATTATGACCTTTTATTTACGTGTTGTGTCCCAAGCTCGTTTATGGTAACTCAACAGTGTTCGGGTGGATCTACAAAATAAAATAAAATAAAAATAAATTAACCCGTCGGTACCGTATGTGCTTTGCCTCGATTCTGAAATCATTCTCTAAAACAATCAGCAGACAGGTGTCGCTTACCGTGCATGTCACTGGTTGGTGCGTCCCTGACGGCGTCGGCACACACACTGCTGTAGGTCAGCGCTGAGGGAATCCTCACATTGACAGCCACCAATCCACTTATTGTGAGGAAGCCAGACAAGGACGAACCTTCCAGAACAGGGCCTTTCAGCCTTGAACAATCGTTCACATAATAAGATCATCAGAATGAATTACAGCATCTAATTGCTCGTGGGAAAGGGGGGTCAGGTCCTAAACTATACTAAGTGCGAAGCATTGCCAGCATGTAAAACAAACTTCGATAACTTACGAGTATACCATCATTTTTGAAGATCCATTCACACTATGTTTCAATGAGAGGGTTGAGACATCGCAGTCATCAGCCCCATGGACTTGGGCATGTGTGGAATGTGTCTAGTCTCTCTCTCTCTCTCTCTCTCTCTCTCTGTGTGTGTGTGTGTGTGTGTGTGTGTGTGTGGTTAACAGCCGTGAGGCTGGTTGGCAGCAGCTCGCTATTCTTCCAGTCTTTCCGCCTTCCTGGTCTTGAATGCGCTTGGTGGGGGACGATACTTGCCATGCGGCAACTTACGATCCCGATCGGAAATAGAGCAAATTTGCCCGGCTCTACATAATTATAGTATAAAGTGGATCACTTCTCTTTTTTCTTACATCCTTCAGACTAACAAACTGTCAAAGCAGTTTAAACGATCAAAAGTGATAGCCATTCTGAAACCTGGAAAGTCGGAGCAGAGACCTGAAAACTACCATCCAATAGGACTTCTTAGTTGCATTTATAAACTCTTGGAACGAGTCCTTCTCACTAGGATTGCACCACTCATTGAAGATGTAATCCCTCCAGAATAAGCTGGTTTCAGAAGAAATCGTAGCTGTACTCATCAAGTTTTGGCTCTTACCACTCACATCAAGGCAGGCTTCTAAAAGAAGTTAAAATCAACAGCTGTCTTTATTGACCTGACAAGTGCATATGATACTGTCAGGCGACATGGACTAATTCTTAAAGTGCTGGAAGTAATTCCCTGATTGGAAATTGCAAACCTAATTTCCAACATGCTCAGTGAGAGAGAGTTTGTAGTATTCCTAGGTGATTCGAAAAGTCGTAAAAGAAAATTAAATAACGGTTTGCCACAGGGATCAGTATTGTCCCCAGTTCTCTTCAACCTCTACATCCATGACTTACCATCAACCTCAGCTACTAAGTTGATCTATGCAGACGACATTGCACTGGTAGCTCAAAGCAGAAATTTTGAGGATGGAGAAGGCATTCTTTCAGCAGACTTGGACAAAATGGCTACATTCTTCAAGTCTTGGCGATTGATCACAAGCGCCTCTAAGACTGAGGTTTCATGTTTCCATCTTAGCAACCGACTCGCAGCTACGAGCCATCTGTTTTATTCCTTGGTGATAAACTAAAGAACAACCCTTTCCCGAAATACGAGTATCTAGGAGTCACCCTGGACAGAACTTTAAGCTTCAAAGAACATCTCACCAATCTCTCTCTCTCAAACTCACTACAAGGAATAACATCCTACACAAGCTTTGTGGTAGTTCATGGGGAGCCTCGGCTGACTGCTTACGATTAACGGGTATTAGTCTTGTCTACTCTGCAGCGGAATACTGTGCCCCTGTATGGCTGGAAAGTGCACATGTTCATAAAGTGGATACTAAGTTGAATGAAACCATGCGCAGCATACCTGGTACTGTACAGTCTACATCTCGCCACTGGTTACACGTTCTTAGCCATATCCCACGAGGAGAAAGGAAGCTCTGCTGAGAGAAGCAAAGAAGATCCGGTCATCTCCCTCATTACCAGTTCACCAGGAATTTTGCTACCCATCGCCACAACGACTTCGATCTAGGAGACCAGCAAGTGTATTGGCCGGCCGACTCTTGAGGGACAATTTTAACCTAAACCGGAGCTGGCAGGAAGAGTGGTCAAATTCCAACATCTGGTACTAATGCTCATGAGATAAATCCAACTCGGAAAATGAATGGATTTGACCTCCCAAGAAAACTATGGTGTCGCCTCAACAGACTGAGAACTGGGCATGGGCACTGTAATTTCTTGCGCCATAAGTGGGGCTGGATGGATTCTCCAATGTGTGAATGCAGTGAAGAGGAGCAGACCATGGACCATGTCATCCTGCGCTGCCCTCTTCATGCCTACTCCGGAAGTCCCAGCGACATGTTCCATCATTCAGAAAGTGCCGTTGTGTGGTTGAAGAACTTGGACCTGGACTTATGAATTCCTTGTTGTACTCACCATACGATTAATAAAATACTAGTATAGTATCCTCTATCCCCATACAAACTTTGAAGTTGATAGCGGTAATAGTTTCAGAGAGATATTAAATGCCGACAAAATATTTCACGCGGCCGCTATGTTGGATTGGTGCCTAAAATATGAAAGGCGATCGAGGTCGGGAGAGGTAGTCTTAATTCCTTGTCAAATTTCATTGAAATCGTTCTAGCCCTTTAGATTTTATTAGCGACGCACACGCGCACGGACAAAAGGTGATCTCATAAGCCTATATTTCATAAATGAAAACAGGCTAAAAATACAGATTTTAAAATAATAAACAAAACAAAATACAATTTCATATACCGTATTTAGAAATAAAATAAAATGCTGGCTCTAACCCTCTCTCTGTCATAAAGTGGATGCCGCGAACGGTAGTCACCGCGCCATTGGCTAATGCAGTACGATGATGATAGCCTACTTGTTTTAAGTCAATTTAACTACTGCGATTTTTAGAGACGCCGGAGAGCCGGAATTTTCCCCCAAAGGAAATCTTTAACTTGCCAGTATATCTGCTAACACGGCTCCCTCACATTTGCGCACCCTCAAATGCCAGCTGACTGCGCCAGGATTAAATCCTGCAAACCTTGGGGACAGCAGGCGAGAACGTTACCGCTGAGTCACGCAGCCAGCCATTGGCTAATATGAGATAGAGAAACAAAGGTTTCTTCACAGGTCTTATACAGTAAGTTTAAACATAGTTCCATTATTGCTTCAGACGTGTGTACGTCAAGCCGGAGGAAACAGTAAATGTTTTCTGCAATATCATGGAAATCAAATCAGCATTTTTTTTTAAATCTTCAGTCCGCGCAAATGGGTAACAGATTAATTAGTGTTGTGGCGCACTATCAACGCGTGTGAAAGTTATCATTCGCGGAAACATAATGCCTCCTGCTCATTCCCGCATCAGGCTACAGATGAAGCAGAGAATTGGTTCAACTCGTTGGACATCCATTTGTAATGCTTGTATCTTTTCCCCTGTCAGGACGTAAGTACAATTTGTATATACTAGCAATTAATTAACCTCATTTGTAACTTAAATGTATTCTTTATGCCATACGAATGTATATTATATACTATTCCCGCATCCAAATATAATAATTATGTCCCTTACTTTTCTTAGTACTGAGAGCACAATGAACATCAGTAACCTTAAGCACGGTAAATGTGAAATTTAATAAATTTGCATTTGGGTGAGTGGTTATCGTGTCGGATTACTAACCCCAAACTAGCAGGTTCGCTCCTGGTCGTGGTAAGTGATTTTTGAAAGGCGGCAAAATTCACGACACGCATGTCATACGATGTTGGCATGTTAAAGAACGCATGTCATATGTTAAAGAACTCATTTTAATTCAGTAGGCCGTGTTCAGAATGGCAAAATTATCACGGGATTTTCCGCCAACACAAAGTTCCTCATTTCTCTACTAGAAAGCGCTATAGTGTCAAGGAGCTTAGATACCTAACCTCCTTAACTTTCATAGTGCTTCAAGGAACAACAAAATTCGACATACAAGCTGCCCTCTGGGTGTCAAATAAAGCTTGCACCCGAGGCCATACGATATTATTATACCCTTATATTATACTGTACACCGACTGGAGTACGTTACGCCTAAGATACAATCGTAAGTACAGAGCTCAATCCCTCAAATAATGTCAGGACCCAAACCGTCCTAGATAAAGCTCAGGCCTTCGGACTGAAAGGCATAACAGCAACATGCCATGCCATGCCATGGCAAATTCGTGTCTTTTGTTAATCTGCGTCTGCCTCTGGGGACGAATTTATGATGTTACCCCATATTAAAACGTGGTAGCTAAGCGCGCTGAGTAGAAAGACTATGGGTCTAGGCTATCTCCGGACTCTGTTGACGAGTAGATTCGACCCTCATCGTCAGCAGTCCTTGAAATGGTTTTCAGCGGGTTCCCATTTTCAACTCCAGGAAAATGCCAGGATGGTGTCTTCTGGTAGGCCACAGCCGCTTTCTTTCAATTTCTTACCCGATTTCATTCATCTCCATTTCAAGTCTCATTAGCCCGTCCTAACGATGTCAGGAATGGCAGTCTGAATGGTCCCGGGTTCGATTCCCGACTGAGTCATAGTGATTTTAATGTCCTAGGGTTGAATCTCCCTGTTCGGAGACTGGGTTCTGTTCGTCTTCATAATTGTATTCTCATTACGACGCGGATGTCGCTCAAGGGCGTCAACGAGAAAGACTATATCAAGCCTTCCTATAGGCCAATAAATGAATAATAATAGTCTAATTTTTATTAATAGTAGTCTAGTATTATAAGATAGAAAGTATTTAATAATAATAATAATAATAATAATGTTATTGGTTTTACGTCCCTTTTAACTACCCTGGCTTTTAGAGACGCCGGGGTGCCGGAATTTTGCCCCGAAGGGGATCTTTAACGTGCCAGTAAATGTACTAACACGGCTCCCTCGCATTTGCGCACCCTCAAATGCCAGCTGACTGCGCCAGGTTTCGAACCTGCAACCTTGGACTCAGCAAGCGAGAACGTTACCCCTGAGCCACGCAGCCAGGCTAGAAAGTATATAGGTATGTTCTAGTGTGAAAAATTGATACACGTACGGTATTATACCTAATAAGCAAATACAAAAAATAAACAATAGCGCAGCTTGGCTACATCTATACGTTCCAGTTTGCCTTTTACCATAACTATCCTACCAAATCGATTGTTAATCGCGAATCAAAATGTTAATGCAAGAGAAAATAATTTAAAGGGGTTCCGGTTTGTCTCGTATCTTAGGATAGCTAGAAATGGAGGATTGCATACCGAATTGACGCACGATTGCAGGGGAAGTCGTTTACAAGTGTAGACTTAACAGAACGCTTGAGGAAAGATATAGCTCACGAACGGCAGGCAAGAACGGCACCTTATCACGTTCCAGCACGCCTACAACTAAACAAGTTGGAGTGTCCAGTTACGCACATGTTTATCAATAGCACTTCACCAATGGTGAGGTCGGCAGAAACTAGATAGTTACGTAATGACTGGGCGAGTCCAAACAACCAGGAGGACACTGCCTTTCATAGGGCTTATTAGCTTACAGGCCGGACGTTTGTTTTAGGCGATTGCCCTTGACCTTGAAGCCTGCGGGTGAGCCTGTACACAGTCACTCTCTCACCCTATCGCTTCACATTTGTCACCACCGATCTGATGTAATGGAATTCCAGACTTGAGCACGTGGCCACACCGACTTGCAGACAGTACAGTCAACGTCGAAGTGTTGTGTGACGCGGAAGTACACGTGACGTATTTACGAACAGAACGTCATTATATATGCCAATGACTGTACTTCAGTACGAGTATGAGACAGCTTTGTCAATCATCGGACCGCTTGGGGCAGCTGATAACACAGGTATTGCAGTAAGTTAACTCGCCTCCAGACTTCCATTAAGATTTTTCACCCGTCTAAAACAAACGTCCGGCCTGCACAACCTTTCAAGGAGTTCAATAATCCGACGTTCATCCCACTACCATTTCTAATAGCTTGGTGAAAATTTGCAGGTTGAAATGCTGTAACTCAATGCAGAAAATAAGCTAATCAGAACGAAGGGGGGAGGAAGAGGATATTCATTTTAATACACCATCAAGACATCGCTATGGGAAGGAGTTAACACCAAAATCGAATATCTTCTGTAATTTGAACTTACCCGCGTGCGTTGATATCCATGATCATTAGAATTTCACCTATGCCGGATATTAATTCGCGAAGCAGAGTAGTTTTTGTTACATACCCGCAAAATCCTAAACCACAAAACACACAGTATACACAGCTATACCTCATTCACGGAATCTGTGAAGTAGGTTTGCGCATGACGTCACACAGGGGAAGTGAAAGGAGAATGCAATGGGTGGAGCTGGGCAGCCCAGCCGTTGCGAGATTTGGTTGAAGCCAAGGTCGCGCCCACCTCCTGCGCTTATTATTCAGTGGCATCGCGCCTCATTGGCCAGTCAGCCGAGTCACTCATGTGCGCAGACTACGTGTTTTCACGCTGGCACTTCGCAGATTGCTTGGACGGAGTTTAGTAACTCATTAACAGTGAATATTTGGTGATAAAGAAATGTTTGTTAGAGCAGTTTTAATTAAGTGCTTTCTCTTCTCAAATTTGGAACGCTTAATAATAAATTTAAGTTTTATAAGCGTTTATTCTATATTGATACGGTATTATAATTGTATTAATGCAGCCAATGGGCATGCACTTTTCTTTTCAGGACGGGTCAGGGAAAGGATATTGGAAGGAAATCGGTGAGAAACCACAAAAACCGTTTTCAGGACGGACGAGGTGGGGTTAGAACCCACGCTCTCCCGATGCCAGCGAGGCACGAGTTAGCGCGTTAATGCCCTCGGCCACCGCGGCTGGTTATATATTATATACGAGGATCGAGTCAGAAGTCAGGACGGTTTTTTTTTTCTCGCGAACAGGAGACAACACGGAAAATCTACGATATGCATTTGGAAATATAGGCCATGTACGTTTGCATAGTGCCTGAAGATAAATTCTGACGTCAGGAGATGCTCGTAGGTAAGTGACAGAACCAGTGGCGTGTGGTGGGATTTTACTTAGGGTAAGCAATGGTATACAATATGAGACATACTGTGGTACCGGCAGTTGAATTGTGTTTGCTCCTCATTTGGGCTTTTCTTAAACTATTAGCATTCAGAATAAATTACTGCAACAATTATACCACTACCATACGACAATCATAATTACTACTACTACTACTAATAATAATAATCATAATAATAATATAGCAGCAATGTGTTACCTGGAATGTAATCTACTTGAAGTGAAGCTCAATCCTTCTAGGTTTTCGCAAAATCATTGATGACCTGGTTGTAGAAGTTTGGCAATTTTTGAAGCTCAGAAAGTAAATCTTTCTCAATTGATATCAATGATAAACCTTTAAGTCTATCCTGGCCTTGCGTATTGCGAGCATAGATCTTTATTCGTTTAAGTGCAGAAAACTTCTTTCTACAGAATCACTTGTTGCGGGAATCGCTAAGATAAGTTCACAGAGTCGCACCACCTCTCCATACACTTCGTGGAGATGATGAGATTTAAGGAAAAGTAGCAGTTCATTAACATTTTTCTCTCGTAAGTCACCAGAAGTGTACGTAGCCATTAGCTGTGATCGAAGAGCAAGAAAGTCAAATACATTGGGATAACTCTCTTTAAGGGACTCGAAAGCGATTTCTGGGAACACTCGTTTATTATCGTCCGAATTAACAGGATTGATGAGTTCCAAGAATCGTAGGGAATCTAAACTGTCAAACCTATCGTTGAGCTGTTGTACAACCGTGTCTATAATTTCATAAAACAGACGTTTATGAGATGTCTTAGAATCGAGCTCATCGTGCAATCTTGGTCTCTTACTATCTGGGTCACAGATGCCCTTTACCTCTTGTACGCTCTTCTCCCAATATTCTTCGAATTGACCCCTTTTTTTCTGCAAATTCAATTTTGAGTTCTCCTACTTTACGAATACAATAACCAATATCGTGGGACTTCTTTTGCAAGATGGAAAATAACACGTCAGTCAGAGGAAATATGCTTGAAAATACGGCGAGTATAAAATTAAAGCGAAAATCCTTTAATGACACTGAAAATCCACGGGCAGCTATTAAGGCTTCATGATCCCTTTTTTCATCGGGATCAGTCATTCTCTCGAATAGTGAAATAAGCTGATCACGATTTTCGGAGACGGTTCCAACCAAGCGTGAATTGTAGTTCCAGCGCGTAGCTGACACCCTGGGCAGCCTCTTCCTAATTTCTTCATCTAATGCATGACTTCTCTTCGTTGATTTGGAGAAGAATGAAGATAATCCATTTAAAGTAAGAAAAAACAACCTGCAGTCTCTGATACTTGAGGTTGCCTGAGATAACACCAGGTTTAATTTGTGGACGAAACAATGGACAAAGATGGCATTAGGATACAATGTTCTAACTTTTGCCTGAAGTCCATTCAAATGGCCTGCAAAAACGGCCGCACCATCATAGCTTTGTGCAACTAACTTTTCGCCACAACTGTACTCATCAACTACCTGGCAAACAATGTCGAGAAGAGCTGTCGCTGACCGATCCTCGGAAACATTTATAAACCCCATAAATCGTTCTCTAGAGATACCATCGGGTCCGACGTAACGAATTACACAAGAGAGCTGGGAAAAATTGCTTACATCCGTGGCTTCATCCAGTACTATGGAAACAAAACTGGCTGTACAAATTTCTTGTTTGATGTATGCAAGTAGCACACTAGAAACCGATTCTATTAGATCGTCCTGAATTAAATTTGATAAGCCACTGAATACATTAGAGTTCTCTAAATGGTTATGCAATAATGCATCATATTTGTTAACTAGATTTAGCAGTTCAACGTAATTTCCTCTATTTGAGGAATCTGCACTTTTATTATGGCCCCTGAAAGCTTGCTCTTGTTTGCCGAGAAAACAAACAACATCAATGAAACGTTTCATAATATCTCGGTTTTTACGAACTCGTTCGTTATGTTGCTGGTCACTTATTTTCTTTTGCTCGTCTATCAAATGGTCAATCCTGGATTTTCCAAAGGTCTTTTCCATAATTACGGCTTGCAGATGACTTTGTGAAAGACTGTGCTTTTTTAAAGCTTTGTGTATATTATTCATATCACTGTATCCCCCGTGATTCCAAATGCTCTTTTCGTTCGAGAAAAGAAGACAAGGCCAACAATATAATTTGTTAACAGAAGGGCAACCACACAGCCATGTGTTATTGGTGTATAGATTTAAATTAAAATGCCGAATACAAGATTTCACGTTTGTGTTAATATTTAATTGAGGAGTCGGACGACCTCCAAATAATATTATTTTTTTGTTCTCGAATGATCGAGAAGAAAAGCTAACTTGCCGCAGATCACAAATTATGCAGTCACTGTCGCTGTCATCTCTAGACTCAAGTTCCGACTCCATATTTTTACAGATTTCTCACGGCTACTAGTATAAACAGAAACGTCCACTGCATACCCTACTCCCTTGTATTGCACATCATATCGTTGAACTATATATAGAAAATACGGCCTACCACAGAATAATACACACACATGTAAACACAATATATAAAAAACTCTTTTTCACAAACACTAGCACACCTTTTTCAGTTATAATGGGCAAGTAAACACACAATCTTCACAAACTGACCGATTCCTTTTTCAGGCCGTAGGTATGTAACTTCAGAATTGCTTCTCATGCTTTCAACTCGCCATGTAGTACCAAGGAATACCAAAAGATGGCATGTCACGCTATCGTGCTGCTAGAAGCGACTGTGAACGGAACTCGCAGCAGACATCAAACACCACGAAGTGGTACATTTAAACAATTGCCCTAAAGACTGGAAAATCACGTCAACCAAAGTAATAATTATTATACGTGTCATTCTTTCGCTTGGGTATGCAATGCTTACCTTGCATCCAGGGAATACACGCGCCTGGACAGAACACAGGTCATTGGTAAACATCGTTTTATTATGGTATAGACAAGACTACGTACAAAGGAGAGGTCTCCACTAGTTACAGACCTTCGAAATAATCACCCAAGGTGTCTACTGTGCGTTGCCAGCGGTGGGGCAGGCGCTGAATGTCACTCGCTGCATGTGTATCGCTAACGTGTAACACCTTCCTCCGAAATGCTGTTACGATGTCTTCTTTGTTAGCAAACCGTCGTCCACGTAGTGGCTTCTTGACTTTGGGGATTAGATCATAGTCACATGGGATCAGATCAAGCAAATAAGGCGGGCGTGGAAGAACCTCACATCCCCACCGTTGTAAGCGATGCTGAACGATGGCTGCTGTGTGAGCTGTCGCGTTATCGTGTAGGATTATGGCGTCGTCCAAACGATCAGGACGTTTGGTTCGCACTGCACGGCGCAATTTGTATAACAAAAAGGAATTGTAATACACTGCATTGACAGTGTGTCCCTCACGCACTGGATGATGCACAAGAACACCTTGAACATCGTATGCCAGGATGACCATAACCTTATTAGGCGACGGATTTTGCCGAACCTTGTGTCTCCGTGGTCACCCCTGACGACACCATTCACTTGACTGTCTCTTCAGTTCAGGTTCATAAGCACGTGCCCATGTTTCATCGACTGCAATAATGCGATTCAACATGGCTTGTCCTTCCTACTGAAATCTCTCCAGATTGATGCGACATGTTTCGTAACGAGTCCACTTCTGTACCTCCGTTAAATTTTACGCATCTGTAGGTCCTTGTGTAAAATGCACCGTATTGTTGCCGCTGGTATTGCTGTATGTTCTTGCAATTCCGCTATAGTCCAGCGCCTGTCCTCCTGTAAACGCTGATCATTCACCATATCTGTACATCTTTGTCCATGGACACTGGACGGCCTGGGCGAGGCAACTCGGCAGTTGATACTCTACCCCGTTTGAACGTCTCCACCCACCTCGCCACTGTTCTATAGGGCACGGCATGCACACCTAATGCTTCCTGCAGCTCTGCATGGCAATGGCGTGCATTTCTGCCATGGAGAACTACGATTTTAATATACGATCGTTGCTCCTGCTTGTTGACTTCCTTTGTGTGACGCTCTCACTCACACACTGAACTTTGGGGCATGCTCAGACCCACACTGTTGTATACATACACCGTCTAGTGGCATCCTACGTAAGTAGGGTAAACCATAGTTATTGGCCACTTAAGGATAATCTGAAGTTTGTTATTTAATAAAATTAATTTATGACTTTTTTAACAGCTTTTTGGCATTGCTATTTATTTCTAATACAGGAATGACTACGACACTTGTGATGAAATAATATTACAGATTTACACATTAAATTATTTGAAAGTTTGTAAAAATGTACAGTTATTGGCCACTTCTGACAGTAATTGTCCACTCCATATTTCTACTAGTCGCGTTGTATCTTTTGTTTGCTGAACAGTCTAATATGAGTATGTATTACAGCGTATCATACTTTTCAAGGAAAACAGTGTTAAATTCCACCTTTCACTAGATTATATAGTTCACCTACATCATCATCATTATCATCAGGCACACTACTGTCACTGAAATCTTCAATTTCACTGGCTGATTTCACATTATAGCAGAAATGGCAAAGGAACCCATCCATTCTTTTTCTTCCTCTGCGCAAGTTTAGCAAGGCGCTTCTTCTCAAACATGTCTTGATATATATATTGAACCCTTATTGATCTACGATAAATAAGCATTCATAATTTATTATTATTATTACTGACCTTCTGGTATGGGGAGAGGATGAGGAAGAAGTACAAGAGCAATTAGATGAGTGGGAGAAGGTAGTGTTATCATATGGGATGAAGTTCTCAGCACAAAAGAGTGAAGTGGTCATCACAACGAGGAAGAAGAACAGACTGGATATGGGTATAACACTTGGAGGACAGCAGTTGCAGAAAGTAGAATGCTTCAAGTACTTGGGAAGCATAATTGAAGAAAAGGGAGGCAATAGGATGGAAATAAATGAGCGGGGAAGGTGCGCAGATGGATTTTTCAAGAGTGTTAGGGGGATGATATGGAATAAAGATGTACCACAAAAATGTAAAGGAATCATCTACAAGACCTACTTTGTGCCAATTTTGACATATGGTTCAGAAACATGGGTGATGAAGGAAAGGGACAAGAATAAAATACGAGCAGTGGAGATGAAGTTCCAGAGGAGTAGGGTAGGAGTGACAAGAATGGACAGAGTAAGGAATGAGAGAGTCAGGGAGATGGTAAGAGAGGAACCATTGCAAAATAGAATAGAGCGATCTAGGCTACAATGGTATGGACATGTGAGGAGGATGCAAGAGGAGAGGATACCGAAGAAGATGTTTGGAATGGAAATGACGGGAAGGAGGCCAAGGGGAAGACCAAGGGACAGATGGACAAAAGGAGTTAAGAAGAGTGTGGAGGAAAGAGGAGTGTGCTGGGACACAGTAAATGACGAGAGATGGTGGATGGACAGGAAACGATGGAGAGGCTTATGTTCCAAGCAGACCCGACCAGCGGTTGGAAACTGCTCAAGATGATGATGATGATTACTGCAGCCCAGACAGTACTTGAGGAAGTTGACGAGAATAAAGGCAAGGTAGCGTGTCGCAATGATTGCCACATAAGGAGAGCTTGTAGCTATTCTTGAAGAACGGCCTGGTAAGCTTGAGTTCAAGGCCAAATTGTGTAACAACTTGCACCAGAATTGGAAACATAAAGGAATAGTCACGAGTTACTTACAACCGACCTACGATTGAATCAACCAATCGGGAGAGACCACGCCAATATCACGCGATGGAAGGCGTCAGTGGTAAAAAGCGCGCGGAATTGATTATCTAAAGAACCGCCGAACGGAATTATCTCCTCACGAGTGCGATGAGACGTTTGATTTATTTGATGAAGATTGATACTAGTCCCATCCATGTGAGATGAAAACTCGGGAATGTTTTTCTAAATCCACCCCACTCTTCCGCACCCTGTCAGTTTCTAATAAATTGTTCGACGTGAAGCTGTTCGATGTCTTTCTGTTCGTGAGCTCTGTGAGCTAACTTCACGCCCGTTTGCATAACGATTTTAACGCTCTGATATATTCGAAGTTATTTTATTTGTGAGCTCTGATGAGCTAAATTCACGCTAGATTGCGTAGCAAATTATTTGAAGTCAATTACTTTGTGAGCTTTGTGAGCTAGATTCACGCCAGCGTGCGTGATGATTTGAAACGTGTAATATTATCTTAAAGACAACTATTTCAGCTCTTAGGGGCATGACTTGTAACATTCTAATTAGCGCTCACCCGAGCGAAGGTCAAAGCAGCGCAGAGCAGTAGATTACCGAGCGAGATAGCGACTGTGAGTCAGGCAGTCTTTGTAACTTGTTTGTCGAGCCAGTGGCGTTGGACTCGAAGTGTGTATTTCGTGTATATTTTAAGTGTATTTTTCATGTGTGTATTGCGCGTGTGTGAGCGATATTTAGGGAAAGTCTTCGTAATTAATCGCATAGGACTAATTGTGGGCGAATTTAGTAACCCACAAGCGATTATAGCCAGGTCGAAATATAATCATTGAACTTTTCTTCCAAGGAGACTACATCAAGATGTCCAACCTGTGGTCAGGAGTTGGGATGACGTCCGGCGCTTCAACGAAGACGAATATGGAGTGCTAACTTTTCCATAGGGGAAATGGGCTAGGATGGATGTCATAATGTTCTGCAAGCTGAGACGGTGACGTACAACAATTGATTATTCAATTATGTAGTTAGATTGGCCGGGGAACCTTTGTAAATAGTTTATTTTAGTCTTTTCTTGTTTAGAGTGTTTTTCTTTGTACCGACACTAATTGTTTTAAATGTACGTTGGCACGTGGCCAAAGTGTTTGTTGTATATTTGTTTTTCTTGGAGTCATATTTAATGTGCACGGCGCGTGTACGTGATGTTTATCCATGCGAATGCGAAGCCCGTTACATTCGATAAGTGGTGCTTTATTAAAGTTCATATTTGTGATAGGAAAAGGGAGGTAATTACTGTAAGATGTTTGCTGAACAGGTTATTATTCATATTAGGGTTGCCGAGTGCAACGATTTAAGATGTAATTTTAGAACACCTTCGTTCTAAATTTGATAGATTTTCTTTTGAGTCCTTTTCAGGTTAATTAGTCACGGCGTGGGACGGTGGCGCCAGCAAGTGGAAAATATTTATGTCTTTTTATTTCAGGGTCTGTCAAACCCATACGTGTGGTTCTGTGTGTGTTACTGTGTCAGGTGTGTGTGTTGATTCTACGTGAAGAGGGGTAGAGGTCCTACCGCCCTCATATTTTGTTGTTGTTGTATTTTTGATGGAAAGGCAGGGTGCTCTAGGGAGACCGCTGTTCCTTGTCCATTTATGCTGATTTCTTGGATTTCCTAGTGGAAATGCCGGGATATTTCGTTCTGACACACACACACACACACACGTATTATTGTGCTTTGGGGCATTCTTCTTCGATACACACGTGGGTTGACAGATATGCAGATTTCCACAAATCGCCCGTCTCGCCTGGTGACTCATTTTTGATAGGCAGTCCGGTTGTCCCGACTGGCCCCCTTTAAGCTTTCATGTAGCAAACCTGTTCATTGTGATGGTCACTTTGGTACCATAATTAATTGGGGAGTTCGCCATGTGTGTGACGGATTGTTGCATGTTGTATGGATAGATTTTTGTGTTAAAAATGTAAATGTTAGCTTTGAGCCTATTGATTTTGTTTATGACTCAATTCATGTAAATTTTAGTATGTCTCACCCGTGTGGTATAGTGGTAGTGTACTTGTAAATTTGACGGCGGTCATATGTGTATTTTTTTATTGGTCACGTGTTAACTTACTTGTGTTGATTTGTGTGAAAAGTCCTAAGTTTTTAGGCAGTAAATGTTTTTGCTACGGCAGTTTGATTCCAATTTCACTCGGAAATTATTGTGTTGTATATTTTAAGTATAGGAAGTGTCGGTTTAGTTTCAAGTGTTGTATAGTTGTTCCCCGCGTCTGTCTAGCTCTAAGCAATGCGGATTCATTGTCTGAATGTTTATTCTGGATGATGACGAATCATGCATTCGATTGTACACATCGTGAAGCATGCAGAACGACACGCGCGCATACATTGTCACTTTTGTTGATTTTCTTAAGGACACTTTGTCCGTGTATTTAATCTCTCCAGAGATTTGGCCTACTTTGGCGTATTTTTATATTATTAAGTGGGAGTCTTTTGGGAGTTTGTTTTGTTAATTCTTTTGTATAGTTAGGTGATTTGTTATTAAATTCATTTGTTTTTTAACCCTGGCTTCACTTTTTCCTGCATGTTATTTTGTTATATGTTACCCTGCATGTTAATGAAGCGCTCTGACAACAACTTACGATATGGACTGTTACACCCCCCGAAACTGAGTCTCATAAGCTTCTTTGCAAGGGTTCAATATATATATTTATGTCACAGCAAATGGCTGTCTCCCTGTGTTCTGCTTTCCTTTTCGCTTAGGAGTTTCAGGCCAAACAAGAAATTCCTCCATATGGTCTAAACGGGCTCTTTTGATTACTGAGGTAGTTGTGCTGGTCGAATTTTCTTCCTCCCCTGTGTATATTCTATTGCTTGAGACATAACTAGTTTCTGCTCTTACTTGGTTGTGCTGCGAGGCATTATTTGGCGTCACATTGCTACTGATATTTCTTGTCCCTTCTCTCTCAGGAGTCCCACTAGTCGATGGACAATCAATATCCTTCAGATTGGATGAGTGGCTACACTGAATCATGCCACTCGCTGCATTGCTTCATTCACTCTTGGTAGTAACTCCCTCGGCTGGTGAAGTTATGTCCTTATAACCAAGACTTGCAGAGTAGATCCGGGTTGAAGATTTGGCCCAAGTGAAGGCCGATGAGTTTAGACTGTCCAGGCAGGCAGGTCCAGAAGAGAGATGTTGACGGCGGAGAAGAGCCTCCGGCTGCAAGAGGTACCCCGAGAGGGCAATAACCCCAGCAGGTACGTAGAGAGCAGAGGTGACCAGCGGAGAAGAGTCGACCAGGAGGCCCAAAGGCCAGCTGTTTTATAGTTGGTATGGCCTGAAGTACTTCTCTCTCTTGAAATATTTCCATATTCGTAACAAAGAGATAAAATCTTCACTGCTTTCTTGGAGAATCATGCCATCGCTATCCACAAACTTTTCAATTTTTTCAGCTCCTACAATGGTGAGAAATGTGTCATAATTCATTACCACATGTGAGATATTGTCTTCGTTCCAGGATATCTGTACATGCTCCTTCGGGACCGCTGTCACAGTCGATTTCCCAAGACATTTGGAGTAATCCACTGCATCAAGATTTAAAGGACAAATACCACATACTTCAAAACCTTTAGCCAGTGTTTCAGGTTTGGCAGCAGCCTCAAATACCTTCTTCAGCAGAGGAGCAAATGACAATTTGTTTAGGACCTCACCTGGATGGTTAGAATACCATCATGCACTACCTTTCGCCAGCATACTTTGAGGGTACGATACACAGCAACATTGGCAGGTTGTAAGATGCGGGTAGCATTTGGGTACAATGCAATTATCTCAATCTGTAAATCACGGCACAAGACACTTATTTGATATTTTAGGTGTGATTTATGTCCATCAAGAAACAATACTACTGGCAGTGTTATTCCTTCAGACACAAGAAAGGGGTGAAACACATTTGCTATGTATTCAAAGAATACTTCGCAAGTCATCCTACTGTCGCTTCGAGCGATTCCCCATTCCTTGGGAACAAATTCTGAAATCTTTTCAGGAATTCTTTTTTAAGGATAGACTATCATTGGGCAACATGTTTTCCCATTGACTGAAAAGGTGAAACAGTCATGTAATCCTTTGAGGTTCCCTCCTGTACAGAATAGACGTTCTTTGCCCCCTTCTTCACCAGCACTCGACCCGTTGAGGGACATATTTGGAAACCTGTTTCGTCTCCATTGAAAACTCTAGATGGATCTTTCATGGCCTCTTCAAGGTTTCTCTCTTTAATATAGTCCTTCACTTCGCAAACCACTTCCTAACATCACCCTCCAAGACATGTGAACTTGGCGCTGTTACTGACTCACTTGTTATCTCCGTTATTTGCGGATGACGACGGAGAAAAGCCTATAAACAAAAAAAGTAAGTAATTTTTTTCAAAAGAATTTACGATTACATGGATACTAATAAACAACGCATTTCTTATTACCTTCAGCCACCCTTCGCCTGGGCGATTGTTCCTGAAAGGGTTCGGCCGTGGATTTAACATCAAAAATTTCTGTACGCTGGAAATGATGTCTTCTCTCTTTCTCGGAAAACCTATCCTTGCCATTTCGAGAATCCACCTAGAAATATTACATTTCCCTTTCATTGTTAAGAACCATACCAATAATGCAAACTATGTATCTCCTTACTTCATGTTGCACATTTTGAATCATCTTAGGCCTACTGACTAAAGTATCCTCCTCTTCCTTCGTGAGAACTGGTGATGGACCGAAAGAATTTTTGTGAGCAGGGTGTTTCAATTTAAATTGTAGACTGGTTCGTGGTAGGCCATATTTTTTCGACACGGCTCTCAGAGATTTATTGGGATCATTGTGTATTTCCACTATTGCTGCTTCCATAGCAGCAGGATCGTATTTTGGAAGTTTAGGCATTTTTAGAATTACCTACAAAGTACCAAACAAAAATTGTTATAGTAATGGACCACCCCAAAAACAGTTATTGGCCATGTGGCCATGAACTATAGGCTACTTATTTCACATAAACCAAGGAAGAATATTGATATACTGATCATGTAAGAAGATTGTCCATCGCATAAAAAGCATGTGTTTTAATAGTCTTCCCAAATATAGCCACCCCGGCTAATAGCTATGTAATCCAGTATCTTCAGTTACAGTTATTGGCCACCCACATGTACGCCACACACTGCAATGATTCTTACAAATTATAACATTAACTCATTGCTTAACTTAACTCACCTCAGTAACCTTTCCTGGTGAGTAGGACAATATCGGAACAGTATCAGAGATAATTCAAATAGGTCCTGTCACTAAAGAAATTCACAAGAAATACCACAATATTAAATGCTGTGCCAATTGAGTGCCGCCATTTTGAACTCTCGCAGCTAATGGAGGGAAATTGTTCTATGCTCATGGAGAATAAAGGATAGGCCAGCCATCTGGTGACAAAAACCAGACTTACAATGATACCACTGCCTTGCAATAGGGATGTAGCGGGAGAAAGTTCGCGCCAGATAGCGCTCGTGTAGTACTGGGTAAGCGCAAGGCGATCGTCTTATGTTTCTCCCAGTCAGCTCCGACGAAAGTGTAAATTGTGACCGAGTTTTCTAAGCTAAAGTAAATTATATCTTCTCTAATTTTACTCCAAGACTATATTAATTAATTCTATAGGTATATCTCCTAATATATGATAAACGATTTTCAGCGTTTAAGCGTTCAACAGCTGCAAAATGAGCTACGGACTAGAGGCACTAAAACCAACGGGAGGAAGGAGGAATTAATAGCCTACAGCGGTAATAACAAAATTCTAACACGCTTTTTATTCAAATAATGAATATGAGACAGCATGCTTTCTCCTAAAGATTACAATTACTAGAGTATTGTAGGCCTATATTGATAAATATATCTCCAAAAGACTTAAATCATAAATTGAGATTTAAATATTCACTTGCTCCCCCTGCTTACAGACTTCGATTCGTGTATTTTTTTAGGTTGATAGCTTACATGAAACTGTCGTGTTTTAAGGTAAACATAATCAAAGAAAGTTGATACCGGTAATTAAATGTGTACCTCGAAAATGCATCGCAACGTTTGGTTCTTATGTAATTTTGTCAATTTCGCAATAAGAATCGTTCCCTCACCCCCTGGGAAAGGACTTGAGGGTACCATTTTTTTTAAGTTTGAGAATCCCTGCTTTAGGGCCACGAACTGTTTCCGTTCATCTGACTATGTCTCAAGAATGTAGAAGTCAGTCGCTACCACATTCTCCGTCAGGCAGATGGAAGTTGACGATTAATTCCGATTTCAAGAAACCAACCATAATACGTTTGTGACTGTTAATGTTGCGACATTTATTCTTGAAGTATTTGACCGAGTAGCCTATTGATGTCTTTGAAAATGGGAGTCAGAAATGTTACTTGCATTTCTTCGTGTATATTGACGATTTCTTCCCGTACTTCAATGGAGATGATTTCTGCAGATTCCGATATTGTAGGCTTATCGTGATAATCCGGCAATTTTCTTGTGTATGGCCACTTCCTAAATAATTACTTTTGTTGTGTTCGTGGTCCACGGAAAAAGCGGTAGAACAGCGCCCGGTTTTTATCTTGCTCTCTCACCTTCAAATAGGCCTACAAACGCATAAATTCAGTGGATGTTATCGAAATGTCTAATCAGTTTATAGGTACAAAATAGGAATTATTTTCCATTGTAAGTCACACTTATCCAACACAGTTTTCGTGAAGTCATCGGGTTGTAAATGATGGAAACACACTTTAATATATTCGGTCAGATTTTTCTCACCGAAATGTTTCCTAAAAGCATGTGACCTTTTCTTCCTCATTTCTTTATTTTGTGGAAATTGGTGAAACGAAAACGGGCTTCCCTGATTTTTACAAAGAGGAACACTGCAATAGCTCGGCATAGTTACGAAAATAACAATTTAAACAATTTAAATTCGTGGATATTAGCGGCATGAGAACATAGGAGACAAATGAAGAGCGCCTTGCGCTTACCCAGTACAACAGCAGTGCGCTCTATCGGTGCTAGTTCTATACATCCCTATTCTACTTTAATCCGTATTGGCCAATAACTGTAACTGTAAGGTGGCCAATTACTATATGATTTACCCCATACCGTACGTTTCCAAATGCATATCGTAGATTTTCCGTGTTGTCTCCTGTTCGCGAGAAAAGAAATAGTTGGCATGACTTATGACTCGACCTCCGTATTAAAATTATCCGCCCAATATAATCGGGCCTCCTTTAAGTGTCGACCTAAACAGGATTAGCTAGTCAACACTAAAAAATACGGCTTCAAAACAACGAAAACACTTCTCACCTACGCCAACAAACAAACAAACAAAAAAGACCGACTGGCACGTACTTGGTCTGTCAAATTTACAAGTACCCACCAGTAACTTAAATCAGCAATTCCTGTTTCCCCTACATTAAATTTAGTTAGTTATCGCCTTTCCTTATCATGCAGTAGACGTTCGTAGGATTAGGATGGTTATTAACTTCATGTAAAGACAAACACTGAGCGTGAAAAACAAAAATCACGCAGACCACTGCGTCACAGGGTGGTCAAATATTGGGCGAAGAGATTCAAGAAACTTGGTCCTAAAATTCTAGAATCTAGAAATCCTCCCCGCATAGAAACTAAAAGGCCCTGTAGAGAAAAAAAAACATGTGTACTAGCACGCGGCTTGAAGTTTTCTCTGAACTACTCCAAAGCAGATGAGTAGGCATATATAATTTGCTTTTCTGCATTTGTCTCGTGGCATTGTTGTTGACTGATTTCGAGACGTACTGTGGGATCTAAAATGACATCGCATTTCTTTGAACTATCAATCTATATGACATCACCCGACACCAAACAACATACTTGCTCATAGAATTCCCCAAACTTCATTTCTGAAGAAAAATCGTGTATGGTTCTCCGATGACAGAACAGCTTAAATGCTCAATCTGAAAAAACTTGACGAGTACTTTCGAGGACTTCTGGAGACAAGATTTGCATTAAACCCCACAAAGTGAAATACGTATTTGAAAGAACAATGAACACCAACATTTTGAATAGTTAATACAGAGCTATACAGACCAATTAGATGCAAATGCTGGTAGGTAAAGTTATATGTGGGACTAGAAGTTCAATTTAGGATCAAAACCACTAAACATGCATTTAAATTCAAATTAAAACTATTTGTATTCAATTTATTTTCTAAATCGTAAATTTCAAGCAGAAAATCATACTAAGCCTTTCTTAAGACACAACCAATACGACCTTCCTAATATAATACGAACCTGAATTAAGTTATGTATACAGTACACTAAACAGTAAAATTAAAAAAATCATAATTTCATGAGATTAACTTACAGAAAAAAATCAGAACCCCGACTGGTGGAGTTAAGCTTATCTAGAAGGCATGGACTCAGTCTCTTCCTTGCACTAGAAAAGAACCACCAGATCCATTAGAATTCGACCATCTTGCTATTTTCGCACCCTCTAGAAACTCATTGAATAAAGCTAACTCGCAGCGGAACCTGAAAACTAGCGTTCCGAAGAGGTGCGAGGACATAGGCTATACATGAATGATTGCTCAATTCGAAATTATTCGAAATAAAGAAAAATAATGTAGTAAAAGTTGTACGATTTGGCTGGGGATAAATAGTCACGATATTTGAACGAGTGCAGCCAGTTAACTCATTAATGCCCAAGGATTTCCTTCTTTAGAATTATTTGAAATTCTATAAATTAATTATTTAATAAGCTGTGATGCAGGAAATCGGAACAAAACATTTTTCATTTGGGTAGTTTTAGAATAAAGACCAGTATGGTAGGGTTGGCTGGTTCCTTAGTTTAGGGGATGCGACAACGCGGTCACATAGCCCAGTGTACTTTGGGTGTGTGTAGAATCTGTTCGATAACCGGTGTTAATTGTGATGGCTGTATTAGTGTGTGTTATCTGTAATTAGGTAGAGACTGCAGACGATCAATTTTCAAGTAGTTCCCACTTTTGCCATCAAATGCTACCGTCCACGACACCTAGCCGCGAACTTGGCCACTAGACGTCATCGCAACCAGCACCTGGCGACGAACGTTGGAACTTAGCACGCTAATCGAATCTAACCTACAAATTTTAGATTCACACCGATGTAGTTAGTGGAAGGTTCTTTCGCATGCCATAAATCTATGATATGGGCCCACCGGCTTTACTTCCCCTCCGAAGCTAGACATACTGAAGGATTTTTAACGCTCTTAAAAATCCAAGGACTTCGGCCGGGTTTGACCCCGCGATCTTGGGCGTAGAAGCTCAGCATGCTACCAACTACGCCACCGAAGCCGCTACCAGTATGGTATATCGTACCATGATTAATAGCAATATAAAAAATGCAGAACACCAATCAAATTAAATATTTTCTCAAGTTATTTATGAATTAACTTGCATCTAGTCCCAATCAATATCTTATTGTGTGGCACATTTTATTTCATATGGCAAGTAGGAATTTCGATATACATTGGTAGCAAAGCACTGCTTGCGCGGGGGGCGGGGGAAAGAGAGCAACATTAGTGTAATGCAATACTGTGTACTTTTGGCAATAAGCACAATGCGGTACGGCAACCAAATAATCAATTTGATCTTATTGAATATCTATCTCTCTCACTTTCTTTCTCTCTCTCTCTTAGGGCAGATGACCTCGTAGTTGCGCCCCTTAAAACAACAATAACTAACTAACTTTCTCACTCTCTCCTTCTTTGGACATTAGTGATTGGTTTATGCAGTCCACTTCTGAAGTCACAACCAGTGCAGTCATAATTTTCCTGGTGAGTTACAGCAGACATTCCATCTTCGGACGTTCTATATAGTATTCATAGATGAACGGCTCTGTTGTGTTGGGGGTTGTACGCTTGTTGTTGTTATTGTTGTTTTAAGGGGTGGAACTACGAGGTCATCTGCCCCTCTTAACACAGATTAAAGTATACAAATTTGGAATGGAATTTAAAATTTAGAGGTGGACACCTAAATTTGAAAAGAAAGTAGTACGCTTGCCTCTTACCTAGGAGATCCCGGATTCGATACCCGAGTCTACCCAACATGTAAGATCTGACGTGGGGATTGGAACGGGGTGCACTCAGCCTTAAAATGAAGGTCCCTTTGTTCATGATTAAGAGATTAACAGTCACGTAAAAACTACAAGCTTCCTTTCAATTAAGTAACTACTTAATATAAGTAGTAACGATACAGGATCTAAAACCAAGGTAATGCGACAGAGTGACATGAGTCATGACGCAATACGTCCCCCAGAATCCACAGGCTATGAACTGAACGGCAGTTGTCCTTGGATTCACGTGGTACTTTAGGCCCCAATTGCAAAGGTTTTTCCTTTAAGTTTGACGAGAGAGAAGCAGTAATGAAAATGAAAATCCACAGCCTGCTTCCAGTCTCCGACCGGGTCAGGAATGGAATGAATGAAGCCCCCATCTAGCGGCGAGGATATGGACTGTGCCGGCTGCCGAGGCCTGACGCACTCCTCTGGGGCAATGATTAAATGAATGGCAGATGAAATGAAATGATAGTGGAGAGTGTTGCTGGAATCAAATTGTGACAGGAAAAACCGGAGTACCCGGAGAAAAACCTGTCTGCCTCCGTTTTGTCCAGCACAGATCTCACATGGAGTGACCGGGATGTGAACCACGGACCCAGCGGTGAGAGGCCGGCGTGCTGCCGCCTAAGCCACGGAGGCTTTCAGAGAAGCAGTAATACGGGACCTATAACGTAAACAATGATAAATGTTTATTAAGTAGTCTATTACCCTGACCTTTATTTCTGTTTTCAACTTGGATAGGCTCACATATAATATTACTGGAGAATCCTTTAACGGCAAATTAAAGATACCTTGAAATCATATGTTAGGTAGAAATACAATAATTGTTGTGGTTTTAAGGGGCGGAAAGCGAGATCATCTGCCCCTAGAAATACACTTATAGAGGGAAGCAACATTACATTTCATGCACTCCACTGAAAGACATAATGGGTTAATGCTGTTCATGGTAGCCTTCAGTTTCATCCATTGTTGTAGAACATCAGAAACAGAACAATTAACATGAGGCATTTAATCGCAGTGAGAAGTTTGCGCATATACGGCCACTTTTTTTAAAATTGACAATGTTGATGATTGTTGTTACGAGGCGCAGAATAGCGAGGTTATTGGCATTATCCAATGAGATCAGTCTGGCAACATCTCGAGTGGCGGGGGCCTAATGATGTTCGTGGCAGGTAACTGACTGACCTTCAGGCCAGATTGCATCTGCGTTGTGTACACTAATTCACTACAGTGTTACTTATTTCTATTTCTTCTAAGCACCGTTATCTTTTTGAGTAATCCTTAAAATAAAATCGGAATGCCGTATCTGTAAGGGACATTGGCGACCCGATTAGAGTCCTTGGCTATGACAAGGGATCACTAGCCAGGCATTCCGAGTCGGAATTTACATGTTGTAGGGTGACCCAATTCGTTTCCACTCCTTCCCCTGTAGTCAGACCGTCAGTTTTCCAACTGGTATCATGAGGCTGGGCGACCACGAACCAGACCATATAACTTTTCAGTTCTTGGCCGAGTCGGGTGAACCCGGGACCTCAAGGGTGGGAACCAACTATATTGTCATCAATATGTTCTCACCCACGGCAGTGTAATTACTCCCAATTTTACGTTGTGCAAGGGTACTCTTCGCACCTTGTCCAAATATATTGAACAAAATAATATTTAACACCAGCACCCTGGCATACCTCATATCGCATCATTCCTCCCTCGTCGAATAATAGAAGCTCTTTTCGAGGCAAGAACATACATAAAATGAATATGAAGTCATTCAATGATCAGTTGAGGAGCAGACGACCTCGCGTTTCGCCCCTTAAAAACAACAATAACCCTTACTATCATCAGTTGCCTCTCAAATTTAGGGAGATCGTCTGTGGATGCGTTTTACATTATTTCATTTCACATATTACGAAATCACAAAGAGGCGCGGGGAGGAGGTTCGAAACTTAAGATTACGTTAATGACGTGCGGGGAGGGGGAGTAAAAGAAATGATTACGTAATCGTTCAAAAAAATCGCTGAATGGAGTGCGTCTCCCTGGTCCATGGAAGGATAAATTACAACCCTTCACCCGAAGGTCATTTCTGTTTTACTCATAACATAGAGCAGAAGCCTTCCTTGTAAGTTGAATGTAAAGGTAATTTCTGTTTTATTTATAAAATTAGCAGAAGTCTTACCTTGCAAGTTGAATGTAAAGGTAATTTCTGTTTTATTTATAAAATTAGCAGAAGCCTTACCTTGTTCAAAGAATACTTCTATTCAGATCATAATGAGGTTCAACAAATATTTTTGAAGAAAATACTGTAGGACTAAAGTAATTTGTCCGTACATTTCTTGTGCTTCACCCTCTCCGAAGCAAATCTGAAAACTGCAGCGTTATATTGTGTACAGTAATTGATGTCCCTGAGTCTCTGACGTTGAGTTTCTTGTTTCATTTATTTAAACGGATAAATCGTGACGAAATCAGAAATATTAGGTATTGCTTTGTGATTACGTAAAACAGGGAGGGGATGTCTGTCGAAAATCAAACAAATAGTGATTACGTAATAATGTGGACGGCCCCAAAGTGGTCTCCACATATTTTCTTTGGGATTGAAATTAGAGAACTTAAACAATCAAGATGTCAGAAGTTCTCTGAACTCACGTCGTACCAATCAAGAACTATTTTTGAATTGTGTCGCTAATCTGGAAATGTACTGTTAGTTTAGTTATTGTTGTTTTAAGGGGCGGAACTACGGAAATGTACTGTATACAACTAATGAATGAGTCGCTCAATACATTATTATTTCAAACGTCCACATTGAGCCTTTTCAGGGTAGGCTACGTGAAATGAAGAACCATCCCAGATTTGTCAGAAATATGGCATTACCCAGAAAAAAATCCAGATGGCCTTCGAAATCCGAGGGCCGGGAGAGCACTTGGGTTTCTAATAGTCTCCATAACGCTGGCCTTGGCAGGCTTGGTTTTGGATATTCATAATCATTCAACATATACAATACGGAAGTGGTTGCGTAACACAGCGGTAACGTTTATATCTGCTGTGGCAAAGGTTACAGGATCGAATCTTGGCGCAGATTCGAGGGTGGGCAAATGCGTGGTAGCCGTGTCAATAACTTTACTGGCACGTTAAAAATTCCCTTGGGGACAAAGTTCCAGCATCCCCGAGTCCTTAAAAGACACAGTAATTAAAATGGACGTAAAACCAAAAACATTATAATCGTTATTTACAAAGTTATGCCCGTCTATAAGGAGCGCGATTGAATCTATCTAGCTGATGTCACTTTCTTGTCCTCACAAAATCTTTTCGCTATGTATCTTTCAGAGCTCCTCCGTCCAGGTTCTGTTGGAGGTAGTCCCTAACGTTTGGGTGGTCTGAAAAATGATGATTGCCAACTAGTTCCTTGAATTTAGATCTATCCAGTACCGTATTATTTGAAATGCCTATTTCCTTATCAATATATTATTATTACTAATGTACGGTAGTCTATGTATACCCCATATTATACCCGTTTTTAACTAGGTAGGGGATGAGATGCGATGAGAGTCTATGAGGCGTTTGGTTTTTACAGCCGGATGCCCTTCCTGACGCCAACCTCATGGGATAAAATGAATGAAGATGAATGAAACGGGCAAGGACGAGGAAGAAAGCGACAGTGACCTGTCAGAAGGTACCGTCCCAACATTTTTCTGGATTTGAAAATGGGGAAAACAACGGAAAACCATTTCAAGGACGGCCGACGGTGGGTGATCGAACTCACGTCTACCGAGTCCGCAGAGAGCTTGGCCCCATGAGCTAGCGCAGCGCGTTAGCGAGCGCAGCTACCGCTGTCGGCATTATTATTATTATTATTACTTATAATGATATTGATAAGTATCGGTTTGTATCCAACTCTACTAGAAAGCTGCAAAATGGTCTCTTCGTTTAACCAAGCAATCAAATAGTCTATATTTAATTTGATTGTATAACATAAGGTTGGGGGGCGTGATGGTGCAGTGGTCAAGATGCTTGCCTCTCACCAAGGCGGACAGGGTAAGATTCCCAATGGTTCGGATGCAACGTAAAGTAGAGGTCCCGTGGCTCATGATCGTGAGATTAATGGCCACATAAAATTACAAGCTTCCTTCTTTTCCATTAACGTAAGGATGTATAACCACAGCTTTATGAAGCAATGTGGCAATTAATAACAGCGAACCAGCAAAAATGTGCTGCTATATTTAAGGTCGAATCTTGCAACAGGTGAATTATGAATTGCGCATTCCTACGTATGACAACATGCAAACGTAACAGATTTAATGACGCTTTTGTTTTAAAACATGAGAAACACGTTTGAAATAACATAGATGGTCAACGCAACAACCACTCATTGTTTACAACCAGTGGTGTATATAAGCTTGCATTGGCGTTGTGTTCTTTCACCCCATACCAATAAACGAACACTAGCGCCGTCTAGCGTATATCTCAAACGAGTGTCACTATGTCATTCTCTTCGTCCTTAGAATATGATTCACATTTCAGGAAGACTGACAGTGTAGCGTCAAGGGAAAGACGCTCACCTATTACGGCAAGATCGATTCCCAAAACAGTCGATTGGCATTATAGGGTGCATAAATACAAGATCATGCCAGTATATTAACTAAAACGTTAAAAATTATCAAGGAAAAATCCTCACTTTGACAAATCAAAAACCATCAAAGGAGACATTCTCATTACATAAGGTATATATTTAAAACACTAAGGTGATTTTGTACCGCGAGATTGAGAAAACGTCTTAACCTATTGACTTCGCAATGCATTCTAACGAGAGCTCGTGGCATGAAGATTTGCAGAGTGTCTTTAAAAGGAAAATATACTAGTGTCCAAAAGTTAAGCATAAGTTACGAATAAGCATTGCAACAAGAAATATACCGCAAATCGCACGACATATGCACCTGCATAGGAAAGGAGTATTCCCTACTATGACTAGCGGCGTAACCGCATGATAAACACAGCCAATACCTGCGCCCCATATTCCCTCAGTCGTGTATGCCCTGTTATAGTGTGCGGAGTGTAGCCTCGTGGTAAACGTGACAACATAATGGCACAACGACGCCATTTGGACCCCGTTTTGCAGGGTAGAATACTCGGCCGCCTGGAAGCAGCCCAGACACAGACCGAAGTCGCCGCATCCTTGAATGTGCCACAAAGTGTCATGTCCAGGCTTTGGAGACGATTTCGAGACACAGGAGATGTTAGTCGTAGGCCAGTACCAGGTCGATCAATAGTACCACCCCACAGCAGGACCAACATCTGGCCTCAACCGCCCGCCCGCACGGAGTGCACCTGCAAGACAAATTGCCGGCGGAGCTTGCAGCCGTCTCAGGGCAAACTGTGTACCGGAAACTCAGAAAAGCAGGGCTGTGTGCCAGACGTCCAGCGGTGTGCGTCCCGCTCATTCCAGCACAGAGAAGGGGCCCGTTTACAGTGGAGCCGTCAAAGTCGAAACTGGACCATGAATGAATGGAGGCATGTGCTCTTCACAGATGAATCCCGCCTCAGTTTGCAGAACGATTCTCGTCGCACATTAATCTGGAGAGAACCGGGTATCCGATACAACCAAAGGAACATCGTGGAATGGGACCAGTATGGCGGTGGTGGCGTCATGGTGTGGGACGGCATCATGCTGAATGACCGTACGGATCTGCACATCTTCACGGGTGGCCCGACGAACACTGTGAACGCTCGGAGATACAGGGATGAGGTACCGAGACCACATGCTCGACTCTCCAGAGGTGCGGTTGGTCCAGACTTCCTCTTAATGGACGATAATGCCCGACCACACCGCGCTGCTCTGGTGGATTAATTTATGGCTGGATAAGACATTCATCGCATAGACTGGCCAGCGAAGTCTGCGGATCTGAATCCTATAGAACAAACCTGGGATGCAATGGGGAGGCGAATTGCATCCCGTCAGCTTTCACCAAGGACCCTCCAAGACCTTCGGATTGCCCTTTCGGAGGAATGGGATCGACTACCACAAGAGCTCTTGGACCATCTGATAGAGAGCATGCCACGTCGCTGCGAAGCATGTGTGGCCGTTAGGGGTAACCATACACCCTATTAACAGCTTATTTTGTTGTGGAAGACATTGCCAAGTTTTGTTGTTGTCGTCAAAGGTGTACCTTAGCTATCAGAACCTTTCTGACACTGGTTTTCTTTTTTGCTCTTATTCACGAGAAAACTGACGGATCCTGCCGCGTCTTATTGAGATCTTTGTTTATGAGAATTAAAAAGGGGGGAAATATTGTTTATGACGTTTCCACGATATACATTGAAATAGAACAGTATGGGGTTTGAAGCCATTTTTCAGTGTTGACTTAGTAAACAAATGTTTGGTGCTTTTCAGTCGGTCAACACGAATGTACCCAACCAACTCTTTTGGGTACATTCGTGTTGGCCGACTGAAAAGCACCAAACTTTTATTGCAATAGAATTATAAAGTAAGGGAAGTATTGAAGAACTTAAAACTGGCAGTTGAGTGTGTATGCCGTTTAGGTAGCTTAATATTGCACTGGACTCCGATTGTCTGGGCCGAGGGGCTAGCGTCTGGAAATATTTATTATGCATCGTCGAGAGGGTTCGAATCCCACCTCGGATGTTTTTTTTATTTTTATTTCCGTTTTCTTCTTTCTTACAATTGGTATTACATTGTCGAAACATATTTTACTTTTATCATTCCCTTACAGTAACGAAATCTCCGTGATTTACGTTGCCATATACTTTTAAATTGTTAAAGAAAAATGTAGTATTCCAGGCACTCGCACGTGCGCACTGGTGTACGTGTAATATTCTCTCTTACAGCCTGTGTTATTGTGATTGCTCTAATTATGTGTGTATCTGTAACTAACTCATCGCATTCTCCTGAGCAACCGACTTGAATATGAGAGTCTCTGGACGGTGAATACACTGGTCATGTTGAACTTCATTGTGCCGTATAAGCCAATTGTTTATTGATTATTTGTTTAGAGTACATTCTAACCACGCTGTTAATTTTGGCAAAGGAAGTATTATTTGACGAACAAATGTAAACATTGCATTGCATTCTCTTGCGAGAAGTCAACGCTTGGTTACTTTGGCCTTTGTTGTTGTAATTGTAAAATTGACCTGCCGGAATATAAACTATTTTTGACTGGAGATGATATCTCAAGGAATTTCATAGATAATATTCGGCAGTACAACAATGCCATGTCCTTGGTTTCCTTTGGTGCCAATGTTACCGTGCCACATGAATACGGTCCATATTGATTTAAGATTTCTGGAATATCACATCATCGCATTTCTTCCTTATATTCCAAAAATATAAGTGACGGTTCTAATGGCCAGTTATATATAATAGACTCCTCAGGAGCTAATCAAGTCAGATCTGTAAATCAAGTGAATTCTTGCATCAGGAAGGGCACACTTCACAATTTAGACAATATTTTGCAAGAGCATAAGCCCTATATTCAGCATTCAAAATATCTCTCAAATTAAATGAGAGTTCAGTGTCTAGATAAAATTAAATTGCAATCCAGCTGGCGATATTCGATTGTGGGGCGAAGCCACAATGGCACATTTTCATTCAATAATGTGTGTGAATCGACTTCTAAAAGATATACGTAACGACATTATTCTTTTTTGTGGGCAAGTTACCTTGAATTTGAATTTTGAATTTATTGTTTCTCTTATACAGGCCACTGAGGCTACAAAGCCTCATTATTCAGAGGGCGGTTAAATACACTGACCGACAAAAAAAAAGTGGAACACTTTAATGTTGTATGTAATTTCTTAATTTATTCCACTAAAATGAATTGGTTTTCCAATATTTGAATTATTCATGTAAATTTAGATGGTTGGCAACAGAAAATACCGAATCATGTTTTACAACACGCTTTAACTCACAAATTTCGTTACATTTTGCAAATCTTACAATTTTCTGTTTTTTAGTAATGCTCTTTTGGGCTGGTTTTTATCAAACGTATTGCCAAACAAAACAGTATTAATGTTTGCACTGCACTGCAAGAGAACACTGGTCACTAAAAACGGGTGTTTCCACCTTTAGCGTCTATGACAGCTTGTAAACGCTCAGGCATACTGTTCACAACTCGTCGAATGGCATCTGCCGGGATGCGATCCCATTCCTCCAGCAGCGATGTTCTCAGTTGTGCCAAGGTGGTGTGGTCATGCTGTCTGACGTGCCTTCCAAGCGTATCCCATACATGTTCGATGGGGTTCAAGTCAGGACTACGAGCTGGCCAGTCCAGGGTTTGAATCTCCACTTCCTGCAGATATTATACAACACAGCGAGCAGTATGAGGGCGGGCATTATCCGACATCAGCATGAAATTCTGACCAATGAAAGGCGCAAAGGGCAACACATGGTTCATCAGGATCTCTTCGATGTACCTTTGGGAATTGAGCGTCCCGTGATCGATGCACACCAACTCAGTGCGGGCCATAACGTTGATGCCACCCCACACCATAACCGAGCCACCTCCAAATGGAGTCCTGGAGGAGAAAGCAACAGGGCTGTACCTCTCCCCGCGCCTTCTCCACACTCTTTCTCTTCCATCAGGAGATCTAAGGTTAAAGCGACTCTCGTCAGTGAAGAGAACAGAGGCCCACTGCTCGAGGGTCCATCCCAGATGCTGCCTTGCGAAGCGAAGACGCGCCTCTCTGTGATGCCGTTCGAGTGCGGGTCCACGTGCAGGTCTCCTGGACGAAAGATGAGCTTCTTCAAACCTTCGTCTTACTGTTCGCTCACTCACTCTCACATGTCTGACATTTTCCAGTTGATTTCGTGCCTGAACTGCTGTGGTATGCCGATCACGCAGAACTTGGAGGGTGAGAAATCTGTCATCCCTGGCACTTGTGCTTCTTCTACGGCCTGACCCTCGTCACCTGTCGTATGTTCGGAGCTCTCTGTAACGTTGCACTGCACGATGTATGCTACCGAGAGATGATCCAATGACCTCAGCAACATAACGGAAGCTGCGGCCATCCTCCACCAATGCAACTGCCTGTGCAGCTTCTTCACCGCTAAGAGGCATGTTTTAGTGTGAACTGCAAATGGATAACTTGCTAAAATGTATGACAATGGTTCACACGTGTTCAACAAGTGCCAGTTGTTATCCCTAGAACAACAATAAGCGGGCGGCAACACTGATAAACCTTAAACGCTTCCAGTCCGCTTCCCGCCATAAAACCATTAAGATAGGCTCATCGAGGATTGGGGGTAATTGGTGGTAATAAACCACCCTAAGAAATGTCATATTATCAATTTCTATTCACGGATGTTTCAGATGTTTGTTCTAATGCATGAAAAGCTTTTAAAATGTGATTAAATCTTTTTCAAGGCTAGATTTATACTATTTATATTACTTTTTTTAACTGTTCCACTTTTTTTGCCGGTCAGTGTATAATAGAATAAATGAAGAAAGAAAAAACTTAAACTAAACATACAGTTGACAATAGAAGTTCTTGTTATTACATCCGTTCACCTTGAACATGATAATTGTATAGCTGATAGATTACAATGAAGGGAGTGTTTTATCGCTCTGATAGGAAGTCCTGAATACTGGTGCAATTTATATTTATTCCAGAGAATACTAGCTGAAATACGGAATGAACCTTTGCATTTTTCGGTTCTGTGATGGGGTATCTGGAGCATTTGTGCAGTGTGTCTATTCGCACGGTTATGCACTGATTGCATGGGAGTTAGTGTGCAGTAAATATAAGACGGAATTTTAAATTTTAGAATTTTTATCACAGTCAGAGCCATGGCATACTGTCTTCGTTCCTTTAACTTTAGCCATCCAATCTGGACGTAAAATGGAGTTATATGAGACTCTCTTGGTACATTGAGAACAAACCGCAAGCAAGCATTTTGTATTCTTTGCAATTTTGTATTGAGGACCTCTCGCATATCATGGTAAATTATAAATCCATAGTCAAATATTGGTAATATCAAACTCTGTATCAGTATCTTTCGTACATTTTGAGGCAAATAGAAGCAAGTTCGCCTAATTTGATATAATGACGATGCAACCCTTTTCAGAATCATGTTTGTGTGGTCCTGCCACGATAATCGAGAGTCAAAAATAACTCCCAGATTTCTTACTGCTGACTGGTACGGAAATGTTTGGGATGCAAGCTGTAAAGGTGGTACTGGGTCAGGTAGGGAACTGAGTAATTTGGTATAGTCGATGATGATCGGTTGCGTTTTTTCGAAGTTAAGTATTAGATTATGATCGAGTGCGTACTGAGATAGGCTTTGAATTTCACTGTTAATTAGAGCTACGTTCAAATGAATGGATTTCAGATCCGTGTGTAGATATAGCTGAAGGTCATCTGCGTACATATGATGTTGACAGAATTTAAGGACAGATGGAAGGTCATTTATATACACGGAGAACAGGAGTGGACCAAGGACCGAACCCTGCGGCACACCTGTTGTTACTTCACACCATTCTGAAACATTGTCATCTGCTAGGACTACTCTCTGACATCTGCCTGTTAGGTAAGACCTAAACCAGTTCGTTACTGACTTTGAAAGGCCTAGATTTCTTAATTTAACTAGTAGGATCTCATGGTGAACTCTGTCAAAAGCTTTGCTGAAATCGAATAGAGTTAATATAGTTATTTCCTTCCGGTCCATTGCTAGACGAATGTCGTCTGTGACTTTGATAAGGGCTGTCCGAGTACTATGTTTTGATTTATATCCAGATTGGTTCGGGTTTAGGATATTGTTGGAATTTATATATTCATAAAACTGATCAAAAACAATCCGTTCTAACGCTTTCCCAATTGCACACAATATACTTATTGGTCTAAAGTCACTACAGTTTAAGGCGTTCGTGAATTTTGGTATTGCTTTGATGTTTATGTTGTGGAGACTTCAGGTAGGTTTTGCCTGTTGTGCCTTCTCGCCAAACAGTTATTCACAATTGTAGTAGATACTCTTCTCCCTGACCCTTCTCCAAAATACACCCCTTGCATATAAAACACGCGATCGAAACCAGATAAAATGGAATATTCTGATTTTATGGTACAAGTGAACGACGACTACCCCTCTGTGGATGGTTAGGAATCAAATGTTATTGAATTACCTGCCAGACTTCCAACTCATGATGATATCGTGACTGAAATTTATGGCGAAATATACACTTCTGCGAAGGATATAATAAATTTATCGGAAGTTTGCATTCTTACACCAAAAAATGAACACTGTAATGACATTAATTTTAAACTGATACCCAATAGTTCAAAAATATACAACAGGGTTAACAGATTAAATACTGAAGATGAAATTAGCTACTTCAGTTTCCTTCAGAATTCTTGAATTGCTCGAAATTAAGTGATTTCCTCCACATCCAGTTACTCTAAAAGTTTGAGCCATAGTTGTTTTATACTCCTTAGAAATTTGAACGTTTCCCAAGGGCTCCTAAATGGAACCAGATTATTTGTAAGAAATATGTATAAAAATTGCTTGGATTTGGAAATAACAACAGCAGATACTATTGGGCAGACGGCTAAAATCCTTAGACTTGAATTTACATCATCCGATAAAACAATTCCATTTTCCAATTTTCAATTCGCTTGCCGTACTTTATCTATACTAATATAATAAAGCTGAAGAGTTAGTTAGTTTGTTTGTTTGTTTAAACGCGCTTATCTCTGGAACTACCAGTCGGATTCGAAAAATTATTTTTGTATATGATAGCCAGATTCAAGAGGAATAGTTTAGGCTATGTATAATAAGGCTACACCTCTCAGGTAACCTTAAAGATTGAATTGTGTTCAGTAAGTCGGAAGAACAAGCGCTCCCGAACAGCTTTATCCGCGTGCGCTGGCGTTATGGTTAGTGATACGTACACCGTTTCACCGATCTGAACCAAAATGTGTACGCTAACCCTTTGGGACCCTAGAAATAACACTGTTTACATGAAACTTCGGACAAACCACTCCATTCCCTGCATTTAGGCCCTTTGGCACAAATCTACACCGTTTCGCCCATCTGAACCAAATTTTACATAGCCAACTTACCATTTGAAACCCGATGAGTAACACTGTCTGCTTGAAATTTCGGACAGACCACAAATCTACACAGTTTCACCGATCTGAACCACATTTTCTATACTTACCCTTTGGAACCCTGTTGGTGACACTGTCCACTTAAAATTTCGGACAGACCACTTCATTCCCTGCATTTAGGCCCTTTATCACAAATCCACACCGTTCTTCCTAATTGCACCAAATTTTACATACACTTTGAAACCCTGCTGGTAACATTGTCCAGTTGATTTTCTGGACAACGCTCTCCATCCCTACATTAAGAATAACAGACAAAATGAACTTGAAACCCACGTATTAAGGCCCTAGAACATTTCATGCCCGAAGTAGTGTAACTGTAATAGTATTTTAATTAGTCTAGTGACGGCAATTCGGGCTGCATCACGTCACCCCTGTGTTCTGGTGCAGAATTGCGAAAATAGTTAAATCTTGCGCTGCTTATAAATTGCAGTCACGGGGAGTAATTAGTGCAAAAAGATTTCTTAGGCCCCTTATAACAGTTATCATCATGAAAATATTATGCTTCTGTACAAGTGCTAAGGTGTTGGTGCAGTACTTTAGTGCTTGGTGCTTTCAAATTTACCTTCATTTATTCCGAACCCGATCGTTTAGCGCTATTGTGGGGTTTGAAGCCATTTTTCAGTGTTGCCTTAGTAAACAGAAGTTTGGTGCTTTTCAGTCGGTCAACACGAATGTACCCAAAAGAGCTGGGTTATGCCCTAATCCTGAAAAAAAAAATACATTTATTAATCTCATGTAATTTTTTTCAGGATTGTGGGTGCATTTGTGTTGACCGACTGGAAAGCACCAAACTTTCGTTGAGCGCTATGTGGCGATAAATGATACTATTGCTACCTCAAGAGCTCGGGACAGCCGAAGTTTTCCAAAGTGTTCTGATTATTTTCCTACGGCACTATGTGACAAAAGACGACACTATTGGTCTCTACATTTCTAACGGCTAATGAAATATAGGCCCTAAGCAGTGTCTTTTATTTCACTTACTCCTATTACTATCATTTTTTAAAATTCGTTTGTAAATGACATGTGTTAGTGCAGTAGTTAGTAAATAGCCGTTTCACTATTCATTGTTATCATTACGGGAAAATGACCTGAATGTTACGTCCATTATACTGTACTACTTACCACCCCCACTACAACCACCACCACAAAAAGTTATATTCTTAAAATATTTATTTTCTGTTAGTTTAAGTATCATGTGCCACTTCTGTAGTAGTATTCATTATCATCCATAAACAATTAATCCACCGGGCGAAGCCGGGCACTACTGCTCGTCACAATCAATAAAGCTCAAGGGGAAACTCGTGACCGTGTAGGTCTCTCTATTTGCCTCATGAAGTTTTCAGACATGGGCATGGCCAGTTATATGTTGCGAAGTCGATCTTTCGACGCCCTGAAAGTTGCAACAGTATCAAAAAGTAATCGTTCAAAAAATGCCTGTACGTAAGAGAATCCTTCAGTAAATATTTTCCCAATGACCGTCATGTTTTGACGAGTTATTATTATTAGGGTACTATTATTAGACTATTATTATTATTATTATATAATATAACTATCAACCGACCCGGCTTCGCCCGATATCTTTAACCATTTACCCAGCGTAAACCTAAAAGGCGCACGGAAGGCAGGTCCCAGACGCAATTCAGAAGCGCCGAAGAGAACCGCGAAACTCCAAACACATAATAACTTCCTATTCTCTGAAGTCCTAACTCGACACGACTCGACAGTTTGATGCTGGCCGAAGCTGGGATGATAGGCTCGCTAGCTCGTAAATTCGCTCCGAAGCTAGCAATTTATACTTCCACTGAATGGAGATTGGTCGGTTCCTTAGTTTAGGGGCTGCGACAACGCGGTCATGTAGCCCCGTGTACTTTGTGTGTGTGTAGAATTTGTCTGATAACCAGTGTTAACAGTGATGACTGTATTAGTGTGTGTTATCAGTGATTCAGGTAGAAGGACTGCAGACGATTAATTGTTTCAAGTAGTTGCTACTTTTGCCACCAAATGCAACCAATCACGACACCAACTTGCGGAGGAGGCTACTAAATGGCATCGCAGTTACCACCTGAGGGCGAACGTTGGAACAAATAAAGCGTTATCAAACTAACTTACAAATTTTAGCTTCCACAAGTGTAGTTAGTGGAAAGTTCTTTTCATGCCATAAATCTACACATGGGACCGCCAGTTTTACTTCCCTTCCGAAGGAAGGCATAATGCGGGATTTTTAACGCTCTTAAAAAATTCTGACGACTTCGGCCGGGTTTGAACCTGCGACCTTGGGCATAGAAGCTCAGCTTGCTAACAACTACGCCACCGAAGCCGCTGAATGGAGATTGTTGGAGGAAATGAAATCGTAAAAACACTTATAGAGGGCGATGTATTAAAGATAGAGATATGCTGTCACGGACTTCTTGTAGATCTTTTCATGCTGAACAATTCTAACAGAGTATTAAGATATATTTAACGGTTTACCCAGCGTAAGGTTAAAAGGCGCACGGACGGCAGGTTTTTCTCCAACTCGATTCACTGAAATCGTTACTGCTCGGTTTCCTTTGGCCATAAATGATTTTTTTTTCTACAGAAACCTTCCTCGAGAAATACTTGACAGAATGGTGAAAACCGCATCAAAATCCATCCAGTGGTTCTCGAGATTACCCGTTACATCCAAGAATCGGGGACTTTGTGTTATACTAAGTAGAGATATAAGGTGCGTTCAAAATGTAACAAGCCGGAGGCTGGAATGCGCAAACCGGTGAAGGCATCGGCTAATCGTGGCGTGTGTAATGAGGTGTGGTTCCGACCAGAGCGTGGAAGGTCACAGCCCGTCGCTAGAGGGCACGCGTGCACGTCACGTGACGATACAAAGCGAGCAGCAGCATGCATCAATCGTCCAACCAAGACCAAGATAGTGGGCCATTCGACATGTTTTCTGGTGTGGCTGAAGACTGTGGGGCACCCATTGGGAGTAGGGGAGCAGTGAGAGTTCTACTAGCCCAATCTGAAACATATATGTCCTTACTACTAAGCCTCAGCCATGTAATATTTATCGATATCTCGTGAACCCATGGATCGATTTTGACAAACGAGGTGTCGTAGGACTTGGGCTGACGCCCTCTTTCAAATGAACAACATATCTCCACCCTAAAATAAAACCTACCCCTAATAGGGCTGAAATATTATTTTTTAGGTAAATGTCGCTTTCCAAGTGCAACATGCATGCGGTCTGATACCAGTATGATATTAAACGTTGTTCCACATAAACGACATGCCAACGAGTCGACGCCACTATGACTCCTTGGCATGTCGTTTATGTGGAACAACGTTTAATATCATACTGGTATCAGACCTCATGCATGTTGCACTTGGAAAGCGACATTTACCTAAAAAATAATATTTCATCCCTAGTAGGGGTAGGTTTTATTTTAGGGCGGAAATATGTTGTTCACTGGAAAGAGGGCGTCAGCCCAAGTCCTACGACACCTCGTTTGTCAAAATCGATCCATGGGTTCACGAGATATCGATAAATAGTACATGGCTGAGGCTTAGTAGTAAGGACATATATGTTTCAGATTGGACTAGATCTCTCACTGCTCCCCTACTATTGGGCACACACTTTCCGCAAATGCAGTCGTTCCTTCATGATGGTGTGCACACTTCCGACGCTCAATCCGACCACGGCGGCTACGGCGTTCACTGTCACTCGGCGGTCCTGGGTAATGAGTGCATCAAACAGCTGAACGTTGTCATCGGTAATTCAGGGGGGTGCCCCAGACCGGGAATCATCGGCTAACGACACCCGTCCTTCCCTGAAGCGCTTTTGCCACGCCTTGACCCTTGCAAGGGACATGCAGTGTTCGCCGTACATTTGTGCCATTCGGCGATGAATGTCCGTTCCCCCTACTCCTTCCGCTGTCAGAAACCGAACAACACCTCTTTGCTCTTCGGTTGAAGCCTCCATGTCATTGTTTGCAATGCGACTGGCAGCGTTGGACGATTGAACATGCTGCTGCTCGCTTTGTATCGTCACGTGTCGTGCACGCGTGCCCTCTAGCGACGGGCTGTGTCCTTCCACGCTCTGGTCCACGGCCGACTGAATACGAGCTGCGCTCTATATGAGCGCATTCAGTCGGCCGTGTCTGGTCAGAACCACACCGCGTTACACACGCCACTATTAGCCGATGTCGTCATCGGTTTGCGCATTCCAGCCTCCGGCTCGTTACATTTTGAACGCACCTTATACATACAGCAGCTACTAAAATGTGTGTCATCCTAGGATAGAAAAGAGGAGCCACATTGCTCTTAGTTGGTCTTTATATCGCCAGTTACCAGAAGTCGAGCCTACAGCAGATATTAATGCTATTTGCAATTTCGAAAGTGTTCTGTGAAGTATGACGGAGTCGAACATGAATTGACGGTAAGTTTTAATCGGATCAAAATAAGAGCCACCTTACATGGTGTTGAACCATCGACACTGACTGTTAAAGGAAGACTGCGTTATGCAAAGTTCAATGGCCGCATTGTGTGAAAGAAATATATAAATTAAAAAATATCCGTACGAGATTAACTACCACCAACAGCTACAAGGAAAAATATGATTCACAGTGGCGTAATGCACCGCGGTCCAATGAATCAAAGTTAGCAGATTGATCCAGGATGAAAAATTATAGGTGCGACGGCCATCAAACCAAGAAAACAATCCCAGGTACACTTTGAAAATAAGTATGGTGGTGGTAATGTTCTTCCTGGTGGGATATTGACCTGATATTTCGAATTGAAGGTATTATGAATACTAAAATGTACAACCCAGTGTTCAACAAATCAGGCATAACAGTCTGCCCGGCTGCAACTTCCCACGTGGCTCGGTACGGCCAACAATGAACCATGGCGGACTAAGCAAAATGTTCTGCCCTTATTTGAGGTCATTAATAGTGGTATATACAATATAATTACGGACATTATAGTAATATAATATTAAAAGTTTTCAAGTATATTCATGTCTAACATTAACTCCGTTGAAGTGTAGATTTTGCTTCCAGAAGCTGAACGTATTTATCGTACGCCAGGTATGATAGAATTTGGGTGGAGACGTCTGTAAATAATAATTATAAAATATTTCCCGTTGATGGGATTCTAACCACTGCTTATTCTGCACTGGAGTTTAATAAACTAATATTACGTCCTGTGGTTCGGATTCCATGTAAAAATGGAAGTCCCGTGACTCATGATCGAGGGATTAACGATCACGTAACACTGCAAGCTCACTTCCCTTCTTTAAATAAACTTCGAGCTGATCAGCTCAAAACGGGCAATTCGGCCCAAAAATTGCCCCCTTCCCTGCTAGCTCTTCACTCCGCGTATATGGTGACAACCATTCACGGTACAGGTTAGTCCCTTGCAGACTCTCGGTACAAACGAATTTACCGTACGCCAAGGATGATAGAATTTGGATGGAAGGCGCCGGAGACCTTAATTTAGGTGCCATGCCAGCATTCGCCTGGAGAAGTGAGGAAACCACGGAAAACCAGTCCTAGGGTGCCTGAGGTAGGAATAGAGCCCATCTCTTCTCCGCCTCACAAGGCCCTCAGACCAAGATTAAGTTTCTTGGCAGAGTCAGGAATGGAACCTGGACCTACGCAGTTGTGTAAGATGGAAGTGATCGTAGATTGTTCAACTACTGTCCGAGTTTCCTGGACAGGCTTTTTGTGTTAATCTCAGTAAAGGTTCATTCCATCATAGGCTAAATAATACACTGAAGAAAATGGAAATTGCAACACCATGAAGGCATTGGTCGTTTGTGTTGATTTTCAAGATATGGAACCATGCCATGTAGGTATGTAAACGATCAAAGGTTCAGACCCATTGGATTGTTGCGACAGGTCTCCCCACGTGATTGGTCGCGGAGGAATCAACTCCAGTATACGGACTCTGGTGTAGCGTAGTTGACTTGCAGTCTGTGCAGAGAAGTTCCCCGTCAAACATGCCTCGACGACAGAGAAGAGCACGCTATCAACAACCGTCGCCGTTTGAGAGGGCTCGGATAATTGGGCAGTGTGAGGCTGGATTATCGCTCAGGACTGTCGCTGCACGTGTTGGCCGACAGGCATCTACGGTACAACGTGTATGGCAGCAGTGGTCATATGAAGGTACCCACACTCGTAGACCTGGCACAGGCCCAGCGCGACAGACAACTGTGAGAGCGGATCGCCGCAACATTTGGATGGCCCGGATGGAACCCCATGCAACAGCAGCGCAAATTCGAGCAGCTGTGGCACCCCACGTTACACAACAAGCAGTTGGTAATCGCCTGCGTGCAGCTGGCTTACGACCCCGTGTCCCTGCAGAAGGTGTTCCATTGACCCCACAACAGCGACGTGTAAGGCTGGCCTGGTGTCGAGAACGATCGACGTGGGTCGACGAATGGCATAGGGTCGTCTTTAGTGATGAATCGCGCTTCTGTCTTGCCCGCAGTGATCGCCGGAATCATGTGCGCCGACGTACCGGGGAGAGGGGCCGCCCAGACCTTATTGTCGAGAGGCACACAGGGCCAACACCAAGCATTATGGTCTGGGGAGCTATTGGCTTTAATGTGAAATCACAATTAGTGCTTGTTGAGGGCACTATGACTGCTCGACAGTACGTTGATAGGGTACTCAATCCAGTGGTTGTCCCTATGATGGCGAACATCGCTAATGGTATGTTTCAGTAGGACAATGCCCGGGTTCACACTGCACGCATCTCCAGAGAAGCTCTCCACGACATCACAATCTTAGATTGGCCCGCCAGATCCCCGGACCTCAGTCCTATTGAGCATGTGTGGGACATGATGGGTCGACAATTGGCCAACCGTCTTCATCCTCCCACAACTCTGGAACAGCTGACCCATGCAGTGCAGCAAGCATGGGCCACAATTCATCAGGAAGCGATCCAGGGCCTTATTGACTCCATGCCTCGCCGAATTCATCAATGTATTGCAGCTCGTGGTGGGCACATCCTGTATTGATTGTTGTCCAAACTTGCGGTCAGAGGGACCTGAAAGTGTAATCATCGAATCACAACCGAACACTCGTCCTGCATGTTCAATTGCAGCAATGTAGCAACACTCCTTCTGGGTGTTACAATTTCCATTTTCTTCAGTGTATTAGTTGAAAATGTCTTATCTGGTACAATTTCCAAATTAATAGACCGCTTTAAAGAAAATAGCGAAAATCGATTAAGGATTTCCTCTTAATACCCCCCTCATCGACTAAGTCAGTATACATTGTCTGCATCATAGTTTTATTTTAGGGTTGCCTTCTACTTAAGTACAAATTTCCAAGCCACTCACTCCAGTAGTTCTGACGCAAACACATAACATGCAAAAATTAAACTGAGGGTATACCGTATTTACTCGGCAATAGGACCCCCCCTTTTGTTTCTAAATGTTTAGTTCCGAAATTGAGAGGGGGGTACTATAGACGCGAACTTCGCAAAACTCCATTATTATGGGAAAGGAGAGTAAAAGTAAGCTATTTTATTTTGATGCTACATAGTGTAACTTGTTTTTCGAGGGGTTTTTATGCAACTGGCATAAGTCAGTAGGAAGCCATTCTATATTTATTTACGCGGCAAATTGTTCAGCCAAGAGAATTTTTCATGTTAATTTATTATTATTATTAATTTATTATAATTATTATTAAGGTATTTTCGGAGCATTTTATAAAAATTATTAGCATTCAGATAGGTTTTCTATGTCTTAGAAAACGCTATCAAGCAAATTATTACGAACGACAATATCATAGAAAATTATGTGATTGCGGAATTTTACGGAGTTTTCGTCAGTTAGGGTATATCGAGAGACGTGACTCACTGGGAATTCAAGTACACGCTTAATCTTGTCGGAAAGCATGACGCAATCCTGGGTCGCAGCGTCCAGGAAAGGCGAATAGTTGGAACGGAAATCGACTTCATCATCGCCGCGCCGTGTGTAATGACCCGGAGGAGGGGAAGATCGCGTGGTGGGTCAGCCAATCAGTGGAGACCACGTAAGCTAGAAGTCGGCTGAAGAGTGGGGGAGCCGACAGGTGCATATATCGTTCGACGCGCCGTGGAACGAGGACAATCTGTGTAGTTCTTGCCGAGTGTGGTTGTACGCGGGAATGGCTCCGATGTTCCGTGGATTGGAGGACTAACTTTTGTAAAACTTAACCAGTGCGGTTGTACGAGTGTTTGGGTCCGATGTACGGACCATAGAATTATCTAATCTACCAGAATATCATCATATATCGACGGAGATGTCGACGTCCAGGAGACTGTGGGAAGCTCACAGCATCATCCAGTACGAGGGAAATGCTTTGGCAATTTCCAGTGGTAAGCGCGAATGACGCAGAAATACGCAATCTCTCATTTCTCTTGGTTTTATATTTCATATTTCAGTAACTTCATAGCTTGGGAATAAGAGTAAAATCAATAATTTATCAGACTCCGTTTTCACGTAATTTTCTATCGGTAATATTAAAATCACAACGCTCCTATTTAAATTTTATACTTATTATTATTATTAATTTTGCTATTCTTGTTTTATATAATAAATTCATTTCTTTTACAATGCAATCTTTGCTTTCAGTAGGTAGCATTAGATATAGACCAATTCCTTCTCCTGATACAATTGTTTGTTGGGTTAATGATCAAATCATACCACGATCTGAGTGAATAGTCTCTTGAAGGTGTTCTGCCAGAGCTAGACGTTGTTAAATACAAATTTAGATTTCAACATTGCATTGAGGTCTTGGCGCCCATTAAAACAACATAGCTTAGGCAAAGGGTGGGCTAGCAAAACAGTTACATTTATCTCCCAACAGTTAGGGGCAGTCAAACCGTTACAATTGTCGCTACCAACATGGGGAATTAATAACCGTTACACTTGTCGCTCAACGTGTGGGTTAGCGAAAACGTTACAATAGTACGATATATTTAATCAAAATAAACGAAGTTGACATCTTTACTCAGCCCATTATGAGACTGCCATAACCTCACTTATCCACCACTATTCCCGGCTAACCCCCAATGACGTTCACTACTATCCCTTGCTAAGCAAACATCTTAGTATCAAAGAAATAGCATGGGCAAAGTATCAACATGGAAATGCAAACTTGATTTTTATTTGAACATAGGGAAGGAGAATGCATCAATTAGGGAAGGAGTGATTATGCTGAACGATCACATCTCACTAACATTTGTAAACCCAACCGAGTACGTATTATTCACATATTTCACATTAATATACCAACAACGTGTCACACAAACGCCGACGGTTCTTGCAACAAATGAAATGTGTTTAAAATATAACTGAGAAGAAGGCTGCCGCAAACACCACTTCGAAGAATACAAAGTAAAAGAATGCAGGCAAGATATGAAACCGTAACTTTCATTGGCGGATGTTAAACTTGGCGCTTAGCGGCTTCGGTGGCGTAGTCGGTTGCATGCTGAGCTTCTATGCCCAAGATAGCGGGTTCAAACCCGGCCGAAGCCGTCGGATTTTTTAAGAGCGTTAAAATTCCTCAGTATGCCTTCCTTCGGAGGGGAAGTAAAGCCGTCGGTCCCACGTCATAGATTTATGGCATGTTAAAGAACCTTCCATTAATTACACCTATGTGAAGCTAAATTGTATAGGATAGGAATGTAAACAGCTCTCTTAGGTTTCTACGTTCGTTGCCAAGCGCCGACTGCGGTGGAGTCTAGTTCTGAACTAGACCTAGTAGTCGTTGACGGTGGCGTTTGGCGGCAAAAGTAGGAACTATTTGAAAAAATCAAAGTTGCAGTCCTTACTTGAATTAAAAAACAGATACACACACTAATACAGCCATCTCATTTAACACCGGTTATCAGACAGATTCTACACACACCCAAAGGAAACGGGGCTACATGACCGCGTTGTCGCAACCCCTAAACTAAGGAACCAACAAGGAACCAACCAAACTTGGCGCTTCTACTCGGCCAATAGCGTGGCATCTTCTATTGGATATCGGGTGAAGCCTACACAATTCGATATCCTGCCCAATCGCATATGCGCTCCATGTACGCAAAATGGCGGTCATATCGTTTGAAAAGCGAAATAACGTAAGAAGAAAAATATTTTGGTATTTTGGTCTTTTTTTTATTATTATTTAAGAATTCGTCATTTCCAAGAATGTTGTATTTTGTCTCTTGGTAATTAAGGAGGGGTACTATAAGAGATTTCCAAGAATTTTGTATTTTGTCTCTCGAAAATCAAGGGGGGTACTATAGGCGAGGGGGTCCTATAGTCGAGTAAATACGGTATTCGGTCATTATTCACCTCATCCAGGATAAATAAAAGCTTAGCCAAAAATTCAAAATGTTCAGACAGAAACCTACTTTATTCCAGTATTGTCCATAGTAGACAATGACCGACCAGGGCTGTGTGTGTTAAAGGAAGGAAGTTTGTAGTTTTACGTGACCGTTAATCTTGCGATCATGAGCCACGGGACCTCCTTACGGGGAATCCGAACCACAGGACATGGCATTTCACTTTGAAAATCGCACATGCATTTACCGGGATTCGAAACCCGGTCCGCCGTGGTGAAGGGGCCAACAGCTTAACCGCTGCGTCACCACGCCCCTACATTTTAAGATGCATGCTCATGAGGTCAGGCTATTTCCATACTCGACAGATGAGTGGGTTCGAAAACTATCGACCGCCGTCTTTGAAATGGTTATCCGTGGCTTCTCATGTTCAACTCGACGCAAATACCGCGGCATTTATTAGGCCACACACATTGCCTGTTTCATTCCTTACTTCTCTTCACTCTTCTAGTGGGTATTCAACCGTAAAACCATTACCCACATAGAAACTCATCTGATCTCATCCCCAGCTCCACAGAAATAGAGGGTAGACATTGTGTATTGGCGGTCAGGTCAAGCCGCGACGCAATAACTCACCCCTGCTCAAACTTTTGGGTCAGAAGACACTAGCCTCGTTATAACCTGTTGAATATAGCCTACCATAGAAGCGCAGTAAAGGAATCCACACACGTGGCAAAAGCACACCTCTCACCAAGAAGGGGATATACTCCGAAAAACCTACTCACCTAAGAACAACTTAAATCAATTAGCTTTAACAAGAAGAAACTTAGTATCCATTGAAATGAGTTGAAAACAAATCGTAGGTCACAAAGAACAACTTTCTCTTCCTATATGGGCAAACATGAAGTTGCCACGCATATTTCGTTTAATTCTTATAGATTACTTGAAATACCAACCATGTTTTTTGGAAGGGTCGCACCAGTACACACGATGTAAATGAGATTTTTTAAAACATAATATACACCTGTCAACACGGCATAATAGTATTGCAAAGGATTCTAACAATCAAAGAATGGAAATAAATTGCATACGCGGGTAATTTGACATAGGCTCAACCAGAAACTGGCACACAATATCGGTTAATTGAGTACAGTTAGGCGAGAACATAATTATGGATGCATTAGTCTCTTAAAATGTAAATCAACATCACTAAGTATATACAAACGAATTGGCATGCATTCCTGGGCTGATAAGCTAGCTCAGATCAATAATGTGTGTATACAAACAATGCACAACGTGGATATCCTTTGTAAACAAAACAAATTTGCTCCTAAATATACACAAACAGTATATCAACAGAATATTATGATACAACAGGAATTGTTGAGAAAGGTAGTAAAGATGTGTTATTCACCTACAGACAAAACATGATAGACGCGAGAAGCTTCGGTTGGCGCCGTCGTCGTCCATGAGAAGTACGAAAGTAAGGGTGGGGGTGGGCGGCCAGTCGATCGATACAGCAAGCTACTGGCCGAGCACGCGACCGCTCATTACCACAACACCGAATTATGTCCTTTCTTCAGCTAAACACTGTTATTTTATAGACTTGAAAATGATGCAACATTCCCAGGCATTATAGTATAAGAAGGTAGAGAAACAATGTTCTATCAAACAACCATTACTTTTCTATTTACAACCCATGCCTTTCCCAGGAAGTGTGCACGTGTTCACAACTAAACAAACAGAACGAAGGAAGGGTCGATAAGCTTTCACTAGAAATAATTTATCAATTCCAGTAGTGTTAGGCAAGATCTACTTTATATAGCCTACTATTACTGAACAAATTAACTGTTCCGTCTGAAGGAATGGCCCGATTGATGGCACTCGAAGAATTATTATTAGGGGTTTTGAGACATCGTGATATACTAGGCTGTGAAAGCCAATATAGGCCTACCATCTTTTTGGAAGCCTTCATAGGGAGGTTAAGGCTGCTTGAACGTTTAGTTCTCCCAGTCAAGTAGTGCAGTTGCACTCTATACGAAGGGAGGTAGCGCGCAATTCGTTACTCCTGTGGGGGTCCGAGCGGGGACACCTAGAGCCCGCCGATGAGCTAGCTTGGTGTCCTAGGCGAAACCCCACACAAGACACGGCACAAACCTAGAAGAATTGCTCAGTTTTAATTCACCGGCCGTAAAAGCCAATGTACCATCTTTTTAAATAGAATAGACATTAGCAGTGACGAATTGCACTGTAATTTTATAAAAATCTACAATTTCTTAAAAAATTACTTTAAAACTGTACGAAGTGTGCGATTTGCAGATACTGTTGCTGTAGGAAATACGCTCTATAATTTGGCCGCTGTGACCCTGTTTCATGTCATTTTAACATTTTGGCGTTTTCCTTTATCATTTTGTATGGATTCCAGAAACAGTAAATCAAAGGAATGAGTACTCAAATCGTATAATTTCATAAATATCGAATACCGGTGAGTGTTACAGCTAAGCTGTCAATCAATGGACTCAGCACACAAATGTCATTAGCAGTGACGAATTGCATTCTAATTTCGTAAATATCGATTTTTGTAAGAAGTGTGCTATGTGCAAATACTGTTGCTGTAACATGCTGCAATTATGAGTTGTCTAAAACTTTAAAACTATTAAAACGTGAATTCTCTTACAGATTTTTCTTCTATCATTTCGCATGGTTTTCAGAAACAGTAAATCAATGGATTGAGTACTCAAATCGTATAACCAAGTGTTTCCTAAACTTTTTTTGTGTGTACCACTTAAAGAGATAAGAATCTCTCGCGTACCACCTAATGATTGGGATATATAGTAACTATAACCCCGACCACCACTACGTAACAGACCAAAGGATGGATTCTAAATTGTGTTTGTTCGAGTTAGACTGTTAAGAGTGAAAGTTCAAATAATAAAAAGTGTGTCCAGTTGTTTTGTTATTTATTACAATAAGTATCCAATTCAAACGTTCAGAAATGACACTGTACACATAATATTGATTAAAAAACACTCATATTAATTAAACATAAAAACCAAAGTTCAACTAACAACTTCAATGTGAAGGGTGAGCTTAGAAATGTCTGGTTTAAGGTTGCTGAGTCTCAAACGAAGATCGTTTTCCACTGTAAGGAGCCTATTCCGGTATTTATTCTTGAGATAAACAAGTGAATAAAATGCAGTCTCACACAAATACGAAGTAGTGAAAGGCAGCAGAAATCTAACTGCTTTGTCAGCTATGTCTGCATAGCCTGCATGCCTCTGAACCCAAAAGTTCACATGAGCCATTTTTTTAAAGAGTTTGCCTTAGTTCTGAATCACAATTCAATTTATAATACAGCTCCTTATCTTTGGGCTCAAAGTACTCCGGCAACATATAAATGGTTTTGTATTTTTTAATTTTATATTTTTATATTTTTCGTAACGTATCTAATATTTTTTTTATATTTTAGGTAACATCACCACGTAGCACTGCAGCAGTACGAACGTACCACCAGTGGTACGTGTACCACAGTTTGGTAAACGCTAGGGTGGGTGTTACGTCGTCTAAAACATTAGAACCATTAAACGTTAATTCTTTTAGAGGGTTTTCTTCTTCTATTTTCATGGTTTTAAGAAACAGTAAATTAATGGATTGAGTACTTAAATCGTATAACCAGTGAGTGTTACCGCTAAGCTTTCAATCAATGGACTCAGCACACAAATGACTTAAACTCATTCGTCTAAACAATGGATTCATTAAATTCCAGGTTTGTTAATATGCCGCGAAAGAAGTCACTCAGCGCAATTACAGAGAGACAACGCAGACGACAAGTTGCAAGGAATGAAGACTCATGTCACAGACAACGGAGGCTGGTCACCTTGCGACAAAACAGGAGAACTCAGATCTACAAGGAGCAATCGTCACAGCCTTCTGCACAACTAATCCCTGCACAGCCTGTTCGACCATCTACATCAGACACATCAACACAACAGGAGAACTGACACCCCCACCCCTAACCGAAAAACATTCCATTTCTCGCATGTTACGCCCTCACAAGCCAGACGTGCTATTCTTCGAATAAAATAAAAATATAAAGGGATTGACACTATATATATGTAATTATTCAAACGAATCATTGATATTATACTTCCCACAATAACACACGTATTCAATCACTCGTTAATGACATGTATGTACCCATCGCTTTGGAAAGCGGCCTTCGTCATCCCAATCCCAAAAAATACACAGGCTAAACATGTCAGTGATTATCGCACAGTCAGTATACTATCATCCCTCTCCAAATCACTGGAATGTATCGTCCACGAACAACTCTCCTCCTATTTGCTAGAGCACAATATCCTTGATGAACACCAATCCGGCTTCCGCAAAATCATAGTACTATTACTGCACTACTCAAGGTCACGGATGACATAAGAAGAGTTATGGATAGTGGGCTGGTAACACTGCTCGAATTCAGTAAAGCATTCGATTCTGTTGACCATGACATATTACTCTCTTGTCTATTTAAAATGCATCTCTCCATGAACAGTATCCAATGGATGGACTCTTATCTACGTGGACATCAATTATGTGTTAAAAGTAACTCAAATCAAATGTCTTCATGTCGTCCAGTTGAGAAACGAGCCCCTCAGGGGTCAGTCCTTGGACCGCTCCTGTTTTCGATCTATTTAACGGCATTACTACATCAATCACCTATATGCTGATCAATGATGTACAACTCTACCTGCATTCAGCACCAGAAAAACTATCGGAAGCAATCGGTACATTTAATGAAGACTTAACTGAAATCTGTAACTGGACTCGCTTACATGGACTACGACTCAATGGGGTTAAAACTCAAGAAATCATAATCTACCTCCCAAAAATCCTCCTAAAATTAAAAAATAAACCCACTTTACCAAAATTACGCTTGTGCGATTCCCCAACCGAATTCCGAGATCAGATACAGATCTAGGCGTTTGAACAACTTTCCTAGACCCAGCAAGTCTGCAATGTTTCCAGAAAATTATTTTCCGCATTGAATTCACTTAGAAGATTCTGGAATATTTTCTCTCGTGTATTAAAAGAACGTCTTGTTTCATCCCTAATATTGCCCCATTTTGATTACTGCGATATGGTATACAAAGATCTGTCTGTTACTCTTAAAAACAAACTCCAACATGCACAAAATGCCTTTGTACGCTACATATGCAATTTACGGTATGACCATGTCAACCCCGCTTATGAGCAACTCAACTGGTTTCGTCTAAATCAACGCAGCGACCTCCACTCCATATGCCGTATGCCTTCAACACTCCAGCTTACCTGTATTCTCAGTTTCACCGCCTCTCATACGAGCATAGTTTTTGGAACAGAGTCAATAAACGGCACTCTCTTGCTGATACCCATACACCGCACAGTACGCTACACCAACTCCGTCGTTTTTGCTACTGCACGACTGTGGAACAATCTGCCTCGCTCTGTCAGAGGAGCAACCCCGTCCAGCTTCAAGCAGCATTGCCAGCAGACCAGCAGTACATAATTACTAAGTAAATGAAAGTTGAACTCAACACTTATGCTTATATTCTTATGTCATATTATATAGGCTATATTCAATCTTTCCAATTCTCACTTTCTTCTTTACTCTCTATTTAGACATCTAAATAACCTTCTTCAGTAATGACTAATCATCATAATCATCATCATCATCTCAGTATTTCCTTACCTTACTCTAATTTTAAACTTACTTCTAAGTGTCTTACTTTTTCACCCTAGCAATACAACAATGTACTGCCTACACCAAGCTAATCTGTTTTTATAAGTAATTTATATGGTATCAACATTGTATTATTGTTAGATTTAAGTAGTATTTGTATTGTGCATTATGTATCAATTGTATAATCTCGTTAGATGGAAGAGAGGGCCCAATGGCCCTAATCTTGCCAGACAAAATAAATCTATCTATGAAGAGCAATCGTCACAGCCTTCTGCAACAGCAATGCATACACAGCCGGCTCGACCATCTATGTCAGACACATCAACACAGAGAGAAGCAATACCAAAGGATCCAATATATACATGCATCAACAGATTAAGACAGGATGTAAACAGGAAACTTGTTCAGGATAAATTACCTATTACTGTTGTGCGAGGCTAATGCACAATGACAATGCTGTGAAAAATCACTCTGCTGGCTGAATGAACGTTACTTGCAATTTCTGTTGTGGTAAATTATATCCAGGTGAGTCTTCCTTAATTTGTTGCCACAACGGGAAAATTGCATTGCCTAAAGTAGCTGTGTGTGATGATCTTAAGGATTTGGTTGAAAGGAATGATAGTAAAACGAAAAATTACTTCCAGAACATTCGTCAGTATAATAATGCACTTGCATTTGCTTCCGTTCAAGTGGATACCATAAATGAACCAGGCAGAGGTCCTTTCTGTTTTAAAATTCATGGACAAGTATATCATCGAGTTGGCAGTTTGCAACTACCCCTTGAACAAACTCCTACTTATGCCGGCCTATTTATTTTAGATACACAAGAGGCTTTGGAAATCCATTTACACCATGCAACAAACAAAGTGTGTGATACAGAAATACTGTAATGGGAAATTTACATTATATGTTACAACGTGTAAACCCATATGCTCAACTGTTCAAATTCATGAAAGATGCAGTGGATGATGCATCTAATATTCATATGAAGTTTTCGACCGATAATGCATTCAAATCAAGAAGATACTATGTCCCAACAGTCAGTGAAGTCGCAGCCGTTTTGTTACTTCGGATGGGTCACCTCCAGGGAAATTTGATTTCGTTGTTTATTGTAAGGCTACTGGACGATTGACTATAATATCGTACCTTAACCCACACTGTGATCCAATCTGATAACCTCTGTTATTTCCATGAGGTGACAGGAGGTGGAAACCAGATATGCAACATGTAGATATTCACAAGAGATCGGTAAGAAGATGTTACAACACAGTTATAATACTATTGTTATCGAGTTGCATTTAGGAAACTACAATCATATTCATTCGTCAGGCAGGCTATTCCAACAGTACGTAGTCGATAGTTATGTTAAAGTGGAAGGTTCACGGATAGCTCATGTTAGATCACATCAAAAGGAACTTCGTGCCGAGAGTTACAAGGGATTAATTGACTTTATGAATAGCGATGCACATGGAACGGGTGCTCTGGCTGGAATTCTTGTCCTACTTCCATCTACATCTTTGGAGAGTCCACGCAACAAGTTGCAAAATTTTCAAGATGCAATGACTACAGTAACTAGGTTTGGCAGACCAGACATCTTTCTGATATTCAAAGTAATCCTACGTGGATAGATATCACTGCAGAATTAAACCCATATGAAAAGGTAGAGAACAGACCTGATTTGATTACTAGGGTATTTCACCTAAAACTCAACGCATTGCTCAATGATTTGTTCAAAGGAGATATTTTGGGTATAGTAACAGCTTTCGTATATATCATTGAATTTCAGAAAAGAGGTTTGCTACATGCCCATCTGCTTCTTATGCTCAGAGATTCAGATAAGTTACATGACGGAGGACATACTGATTCTATAGTTTCAGCAGAAATTCCTGGCCTTCAACAAAGTCCTCGGTTATACAATATTATACAGCAATGCATGGTACATGGGCCATGCGAAACGTTCAACACTAACAGTCCTTGCATGCAAGATGGTAAATGCACCAAAGGCTATCCAAAAGACTTCCTCAATGAAACAAATGTTAATGTTCAAGGTTACCCCATGTACCAAAGGAGAGAAAAAGCGGAAGGAAGCTTTTAGTTTTACGTGACCGTTAATCATGCGATCATGAGCCACGGGACCTCCTTTTTACGTAGAATCCGAACCACAGACATGGCACTTCAGTTTGAAAATCTCACATGCATTGACCGGGAATCGAGAGAAAACTGACTCTCAATTACTGTACGGTCCCATGAAGTAGATACTCGCTGGATTGTGCCTTATAATCCTTACTTATCTCTCAAATATGAGGCACATATTAATGTTGAGATTTGTTCATCCATTAAATCTGTGAAGTAGGCCTATTTGTATAAATATAATTACAAGGGTCATGATTGCGCGTCCATGCGCTTGCGAAATAATGCAGACTGTCATCAGTAAGTAACATTAGATGAGGTGGACCTATTTTTTAACTGCCGTTATATTCGCCGGAGGCAATGTGGAGGATTCAAGAAAAAAAAGCAAAAAGGAAAGGAAGCTTGTAGTTTAACGTGACCGTTAATCTTGAGATCATGAGCCACGGGACCTCCTTTTTACGTGGAATCCGAACCACAGGACATGGCATTTCACTTCGAAAATCTCACATGCATTGACCGGGAATCGACCCCGGGCTGCCTTGGTGAGAGGCATACAGCTAGACCGCTGAGCCACCACGCCCCCTAGGATTCAAGAAAGAGCTTTGTTCGATCGCTCTCATTCTGTCCAACGACGGCACATGTACACTTACCAAACGAGCAAACGATATACTTTCAACCAGGACAAGACCTACAGCTGCAACGAAATGAAGAGAAAGACACGAAGCTGGCAGTTTTTTTTTTTTTTTCAAACTTAATGAACACGATGAAGCTGCTCGGAAATATTTGTACCCACAAATACCGGAGTACTACACTTGGATCAACAACATGTGGAATAAGCGCCGACGCCTCACAAAAACTATTGAACGAATGTTCACCGTAAGCCCCAACGACTCTGAGAGACATTTCCTACGTCTCCTCCTCCTGCATGTCAAAGGACCAACAAGTTATGAAGATCTCAGGACCGTCGACGGGATCCTTTAACATTCCAAGAAGCTGCGGAGAAATTACATTTGTTGCAAGATGATCAAGAATGGGTTCGATGCTTGAACGAGGCAGTCAGCTTCCAAATGCCTTCTCAGCTCCGTCAAATCTTTGTTATTGTATGCCTCTTTCGCTCTCCTAGCAACATTCCTTAGATGTGGGAAACCGTCCGGCAATCTTTGTCTGAAGATTTTTCAAGGCAACAAGATTACGAAACGAGTGCGCACCGAGCCTTGACAAACTTGCAAGAAATATTCCGCCAACATGGAAGAGAATGTGGGCAATTTGGTTTACCAAATCCACGTTACCCTGAAGAGTCGGTAGAAAACGCCTACAATTTACACCAACAAAGGACAGAAGGTATTGCAGGTTACAACAAGTTGTACAACGAGCAACGGCAAATCGCAGACGAAGTTCTGACGGCTGTGCGGAGTGGAAACCAACAATCTTACTTCATTGATGGACCGGGAGGGACAGAAAAATCATTTTTGTACCGGACGTTGTGCTGCATCTTGCATGGGGAAGGCAAGGTTGTATTATGTGTTGCCTGGACTGGCATGCTTGCAAGTTTCTTACAAGGAGGTCAAACCAGTCATTCACTCTTCAAATTGCCCGTCCCAATTTAGGATGCATCAGTTTCAAGCATCCGAAGTTACTCCAAGCAAGCGGACGTCATCCGAAAAGCTTCTTTAATTGTTTGGGATGAGATCTCAATGGACCCAAACGAAGCGTTAAACATTGTCGATCGGCTATTGAAAGAAATTTGCAACAGCAGAGCTCCTTTTGGAGATGAGACTATTCTGTTCGGTGGAGACTTTAGACAAGTACTCCCTGTTGTAAGACAAGGCAACCGAACTACCATTGTTGAGACGTGAGAGAACATCAAACAAACGCCTATATGGTCCAAAATTCACAGTAGGCAGTTGACAAAAAATATGAGAGCGAATGATGATCCAAATTTCAGTGATTGGCTTCTTAAGTTAGGGAACGGAGAACTTTGAATTCTAAGTGAAATATCCCCAGACGCAGTTCAGATTCCTAAGCATTGCTATGTACCGGAGTGTGACATAGTACGCAAAGTATTCAACACGCAAGAAATAAATAATGTCGTTATTCATTTTCTAGACTGTGCTATTCTGTGCCCAAAAAATGATCATTGCGAAATAATTAACAATTACATTGTTCCAAGTATAGTTCGAGGCGAAGCAAAATCTTATTACAGCTGTGGTTCAATATTGTAAGCGAACGTGATTTTCATGAAAACCTTTACTCCGATGAATTTCTTCACAGTTTAAATCCCTCCGGCCTTCCGTCACACAAATTAGTGCTCACGAAAAATACAACTGTAATGCTCATCAGAAACCTCAATGCTAAGGAAGGCCTCATCAACGGCGCGAGAATGGTCATAACTCAGTTGCATGATTACAATGCCACAGCAAAAGTTATTAGTTCAGGAAAAATTGTTGTATTACCCAGAATATCCCTAACCCTGTCGGATCCCACTATGCCTTTCAATATGACGCGCAAGCAGTTCCCCATTAAAATAGCATATGCTATGACTGTTAATAAATCTCAAGGCCAAACATTGCGAAGAGCAGGACTGCATTTGCCCGAGCCCGTGTTCTCGCACGGCCAATTATATGTAGCTTTCTTCAGAGTAAAGTCAATTTTGAATAACATCTTCGTTCCTATCTGCAAAAACGAGAAACAAGTTGTACTGGAAGACTGCATTGTCACTTCCAATGGTGTATTTAAGGAGGTACTGTAAATATACACTTTTAGGACTGCATTTGCCCGAAATGTTCACTTTACAGCTATGTGAGTGGGTGGTAGTTTCATCGGAAGCAATTCAAATGAATAAACGACAAACCGGATTAAGAATGCATGTACCAGAAAGTGGATATGGTGATATTTTGTACAGATACTAGGAAAGATAGACCACTTTCTTTAATTGCTTGGGATGAGATCTCAATTGTCCCAAGCGTCAAACATTGTCAATTGGCTATTGAAAGAAATTTGCAACAGCAGAGCTCCTTTTGGAGGTAAGACTATTCTGTTCGGTGAAGACTTTCGACAGGTACTCCCTATTGTAAAACATGGCAACCGTACTACCATCGTTGAGAGCAACATCAAACAATCGCCTTTATGGTCCAATATGCACGGTAGCCACTAGCCAAAAAACATGACAGCGAGTGGTGATCGAATTGTCAGTGATTGCCTTAAGTTAGGGAACGTAAAACTTGAAATTCTAACTGAAATGTAAATAGTGTTCTATATAATCATTTGGTTGAAATAAAAAATTAACCTTTCTCCTTAAGTCTCTCATTATAAACCTATTGGGGAAAGTGTGGTTTATGAACATGCGAGATTTCTCGCAAGGGTCCACTAGTTATATTTGAATTGCAGGCAATGGTCATAGCAGAGCATTTAAATTGAACGCCCGTAGGCTCCCCAACAAGTTCAATTTCAAGTAGTTCCAACTTTGGCTACCAGACGCCACTGTCACACCCAGCGGCAAACGTTGGAACTTGACGGAGCGTTTCTAACCAAATTACCTACACATTTGGGCTACACACTACCAATAGCGGTACGTTCTTTTACATGCCATGAATCTATGACATGGGCCCGCTGGCTTCACTTTCCCTCCGAAGGAAGGCATACTGAAGGATTTTAACGCTCTTAAAAATCCGACGACTTCGGCTGGGTTTGAACCCGCGATCTTAGACAAAGCAGTTCAGCATGCTACCGGGTACGCCACCGAAGCCGATTGCTGCCTTTGTTCATCGCTTAACATCACCAAGGCAAAGAGGGAATCGATCCAATTGATTCATTGCATAAAGTATACGAAATGTAGTTAGCATATTCTCTACTAGTAGCCTATACCATTAGCCTTAGTATTTGCAAGAAAATTGTGGTCAACCATACAAAATGACAACCAAGCACGTGACACTATAACTATGCTCACAGAATATCTGAAATGCTCGTCTTTAATGAGATCCCTGAGTTGTGGACCATCAAAAATAGTGTTATTGTTGTTTTAAGGGGCGGACTACGAGGTCATCTGCCCCTCCTAACACGGATTAAATTATACAAATTTGGAATGGAATTTAAAATTTAGAGGTGGACACCTACATTTGAAAAGACCGAAAATGAATAAAACAAACAAAAAATACAACAAATAATTGCAATATAAAAAAAATACGGAAAAACAAAAAAATCAGCATTCAAAAACGAACAAGTCGTTGAGTCAATGTTCACTGGAAAATTTAGATTGCTGGCCCTAACCCTCTCTCACTTACAGTATAAAGCGGATGACGAGATCAACAGCCACCGCGTCATCGGCTAATGTAAGTTTGAGTGTCATCTGCAAACCAAGGTTTCTTCGTAAGCCAGTGAGATTCACACACTCGGTTAAAATGTGGGCTACGGTGAAAACGACTCCACAGGCACAAAGTGGAGGTCTTCCCTTCTCATTAGGTACGAGTGGGTGGATCTTATATGACCTATCCTTAGCCTACACAAAATGACTGACTCCCTCCGTGACCGGAAAGAGCTCCGCCACAGGCGAGTAGTTCCCTTGATCGCTCTCAGTTCACTGGGCATTGGGTCTAGCCACTGACTCTCCCAAAATGCCAGTACTTGCGGGGGGAACTGAGAGCGAATATCTCTAGCGGGTACCTCCATTGGTCGAGGGGTACTGATACCGCCTATTTTGCATCTTGATTCGCTAACTCATTTCCCGCAATTCCCATGTGGCTTGGAAGCCAAAGAAAGATAATTCGAGTGTCAGAGCGGCACAACCCGGCTAGTAGGTCGTGGATTCGCTGCACTAGGGGGTGTTGCGGGAAACATGAAGCAATTGACTGCAACGAACTCAAAGAGTCGGTACACACGAGAAAGTGGATTAGTGCATCCTGCAGAGCTTCATAGATGGCAAGGAGCTCCGCAGTAAACACACTACAGGCTTCAGGCAAAGAGATTCTGGTATTTGCACCGTCAATAACGTAAGCACAAACCCACCTTCTCACCATCCGTGTAAAGAATGCCAGCGTCCGGAAATTGGTGAACTATGCTGCGGAACTGCCTCCGATAAACGGAGGCATCCGTGTTCACCTTAGGACCTCGGTGTAGATCTAACCGAATTTCCAGACGCGGGACTTGCCGCGGAGGCACCTCGCTGGGTGTCCGGATCATACCGAGACCTACAGCCATTCCTATTTCAGTACACGAGCTATCGAGTCTAATACCAACCTGCCGAGTGGCACGAGGCTGGTTGGCGTACCTCTGGTGGTATTGGGTACTGAAGAGAGCTCGATAGCTCGGATGTTGCGGCATTTAACGCACTATGCTAAAAACATATGCTGCCGTCTATAATTTAGAGGTGGAACACCCGATTCGGCGAGTAGGCTGGGTATCGGGCTGGTCCGGAAGGCACCGGTAGCCAGCCTAACGCCACTATGGCGGATAGCCTTAAGAAACTTGAGCATGTTCAGTTTCCTGAGACATGCCGTTTTTATTTGCCGTATAAGGTGCTGCCACGTTAATTTGCTTTATTTATTTTCTTCATGCACAATGCTGGAAATGTTCTTCATAGCCAAATTAGTCACCATCTCTATTAAGAGCCTTGACAAATTGCTTCTTCAAACTCTGTTTTACGTGCAGTGGTGGCGGTATGATCTCTCTGTCTACCAAAGGTTCTGTGACTATATTATTGTCTCCAACCACTACATTTTCCCTCATTGTTTTTGTACCCAGTTTTTATCACTTGCTCTACTGTCCCACTAGCAGAAGAAATAGGGGCTTGGTGTACCCGCTCTGGTATCCTAGGAGAAATTGACCATCTTGTAATCAACACAAATAGCTCATTGATGTTCGGAATAACATAATTTCTCTAAGACTGTTGCCTGATTTTCCAGCATAAAAGCAATATGTAAAGAAATACTATAGAGCTGCTAGAACAATATGGACAGCAGTTTTGTAAACAAAAGCACAAATATACCTAGAATCAGTTTTAGGTAGATTTCATTAGAAAGCTAACTATTGCAATGGGTACCATGTTTCGACTTCCAGAAAATTTCGACATATCTTCGCGTTTCACATCCCCTAGACCCCAAAACCACCGTCAGTTCAAAAGTTTATATATAATTGATGTATATATATATATATATATATATATATATATATAGATAGATAGATAGATATCAGTTTCTTGTGGACACGATAACTGCCGTAATTTTGCACCAATCACTTTGAATTTTTTAACATAATATGTATCCCCTTAAAATCTCGGTCGAGTTCGTTAATGGGCAAAATCGGTCAAAGGGGGTGAAAATGGGAGGCTTTTTTCGAAAAAGTGAAATATCGCTATAACTCTCTTAATATCTGAAATATTGAATCCATTCAAAGTTCATACTATGTGTCGGATAAGGCCCTAAAATTTATGTTTGAAAAGTTTTTTGATAGCACCAACCATTGACCAAAGGGGTGGGAAAAAGTGGGTTTTTCGGGAAACATTAATCATATCTCTGTTAATAGACACAATATCAAAACCGTACAAAATGGACATTATTCCTCCAATAATTACCTAAAACTTTTGTCTGAAAGAATTTTTGATATGACCCACCATTACGCCACGGGGTGAGCAAAATGTTTTAAATTATAAGAAAATGCCAAGTGCCATGAGAGGTTGCCATGGCAACTTTACTAAATTGATAAGGGATGAACCATCAGCAGTTTCTATGACAACGCCACTGCACGAGATCACATTCAGTTTTCCATCTGTCTGTGGGAAGCGACTTCGGTATCGGAACTGGTAGCATGCTGAACTTCTATGCCCAAGGTCGCGGGTTCAAACCCGGCAGAAGTCATCGGATTTACTAAGAGCGCTAAAAATCCCTGAGTATGCTTTCCTTCGGAGGGGAAGTTCCAACGTTCGTTGCGAGTTGCTGGTTCCGGTGGAATCTAGTAGCCAAGTTCACAGCTAGGTGTCGTTGATGGTAGTATTTTTAATTATGTAGCCTATTTTACGTAGATTTCATTAGAAAGCTAACTATTGCAAAGGGTACCATGTTCCGACTTCCGGAAAATTTCGACATATCATCGCGTTACACATCCCCCAGACCCCAAGACCACCGTCAGTTCAAAAGTTTATATATATACTAGCTGTTACCCGCGGCTTCGCCCGCAATAACATTTGGAATCCCGTTATAACGTTATAACATTAGTTAAATAGATGTTTCCTGTAGTGGAAGATAATCACGGCAACATGGAGCGTTGAAATTGAAAATCGGGTGCAATATACGACGAGGAGCTTTGATTTAAGGCAGGTCCCCTAGCCTACTGCCATGTCTATCGAGAGTGTTTTTAACGCCTAAGCACTTCTCGGTAAACTTCATTTCTGGTCTTTCTCTCAGGCTGCAGAATGACTAAGCCACCAGAAGAACTGACTCTGGAGCATGCTACGTACAGTTGACCATGTGCGAAACAGTCACTTCTCAGATCCACACCAGCTACTTTTAAACTCTGCCCCTGAGCCTTGTTAATTGTCATGGCGTAGCAAACTTTCAAAGGAAAATGCAGACGTTTGAATTGAAAATGGTAGTCTGATGGGATTAGAGGAATGCGGGGTATGAAGACAGTTTCGCCTTGGCCAACACCTGTATATATAGCGGCTTCAATCACAAATTTATGCAGAGCTTTAACCTGCAGCCTGGTTCCATTGCAGAGTTTAGGAGGGTTTAGATTGCACAATAACATGACAGGAGCACCAACCTTGAGGATCAGGACATGAGGCGGTATTCCGGGCGGGTTAAGAGTGTTTAAAAACTCCGCAGGGTAATGAACTGCATCAACTTCTACAACTGAGTCTACTGATTCGTATACAATTTTTGTTGTTAACTTGTTAAGGATGGCAATATTTACACTATCAGCAGAGTCATTTGTTGGGGTAAGAATAGCTCTTTCTTCCATCCATGAATTATCAAGGTTGGAATTTACAAACACTTGGGGATAGATCTTTTCAATCAAATTCTCTCAACTGTCAACAACTTCGTACAGTTGAGCTGGAATAGTTATTTTTCCGTCACTTTCCTCCAACTTTCCATCGCCAATGCTTAGAAGGAGACGGGAAAACTCCTCAGCCATAAAATCACCATGGAGGTGTACGCGCATGTTGACAGTCAAGGGAATTGATGTGACTTTGGGCCATATGTAAGACGATTTTAGACAGGCATTACTTCGTCAGCCCGTGTTCCAAGGGGTATAATAGGGAGGGTCTGTCTAAAGTCACCGGCAAGAAGTACTGTGACTCCACCCATAACTTGGTTGTTACCCCTAATGTCCCTAAGTGTTCTGTCCAATGCCTCGACTCCTCCTTTGTGCGCCATCGTGCATTCATCCCAAACAATGAGTTTTGTCTCTCTCAGCACGCGAGCTGTGCCACTTTGCTTAGAGATGTTACAAAGGGCAGGTGCAGCGTGACTGAGGTTAAGAGGGACCTTGAAAGCAGAATGAGCTGTTCTTCCACCATCCAGTAGGGTTGCTGCAATACCAGCGGAGGCGACTCCGATGGCAATGTTCTGTCGACTTCTAAATGTACTGAGCAGGAGATTAATCAGGAAGGTTTTGCCAGTTCCGCCTGGTGCATCTAGAAAAAAGAGCTGACCACATTCTGAAACAACACTTCGAACTATTTCGTCAAAGGCCAATCTCTGCTCGTTGTTCAATTTTGGAACATTATCAGCAACCATTTTGGACAACTTAATTGTGTCGTAAGATAGTTCACTGACATATTCTCGGTGAACAACGACGGAGTCCAAAGCGTTCAAGTTGATGACCAGACATTTTTAGTACTAAATCCTCAAGAAGCACCCGACACCTGTTGTAGATAACGCACATGATCAGATTGACATCAGCACACTGCCTCTGAACCTCTCTCACCACATCTTCCGCGAGGCTGTCTTTGCGTTTTTTCCAGAGCATGATGGGATCACTCACTTGACAAAACACCAGTAAGATGGCAAACAGCTCGCGTATCTTGTGGGGAGAGTCGGTGGAGGACGCTTCCTCTAGTGTGCGGTCCCAGTGCGCATCATCCTCTAGCAAGCCAAGTGCTTTACATGCCGCTTGAAATGTTGGTTGAACCACCCCTGCCACGGTTTTGAGGTCAGTAAAAGACTGAGGGCCAGGGATTTTATGTAAAAGGAGGCGGAGGTAATAGCACGCAGCATTGCCAGGGTGAACGGTGTAAACTCTGCCAAGGGTCTGATCTTTTTTCAAACCAGGATAACCTGGGACTGGCTTTCCTTGTTTCCTTCTACAGAAATTATTACCTTTCCAAACGAAATAGGATGGAACTTCACAATATAAAAGTGTTCAAGCAAATTTATCCGATCGGCATAGTTCGAAGAAAGCAAGAAGAGTTGTGTTTGGAGGGCTGTTTAACTGATCACGAACGTAGTCTTCATTAAAGTAAACCCGCTGGCCGTTCTCGAGGGGACGACAAGTTGCATGACCGAAGGATAGCGTTCATGTATGAGGAAGCAAAATATGCGCCAAGCCGCCTCTGAGCTGCTGATGTAGCGTCCTGATTCATATCTCGCAACTTCGTCAAACTCTCCGATGCTAAAAGTAGCTTGGTCGGAACCTTTGTTAACATACTTGCAAATGTATTTTATTGACTTCACAGAGTTGCAGTACTAAACATTGATATGAGCTGAGAAGGTGCGAGATAGGACGGGGTTATAGGGTACCACCCAGCTATTGTCAATTTCCACTCACTTTTTAATAGAAACCACACCCTCCGAAGTGGGCAGCCTGCGATATTTGGGATACCCATTTTCCCCGGTTTGGGTTTCATTGATGAGTGGTCTGGGGTACTTCTTGGTGCATACTCCTTCCACCATGCAAGACGAACTCCTGTTGAGAACTCCACATGGACCGTGGATCATGGTTGCCTTGACAATTTCATGGAGAGCAGGGTCAAGATTTGGGTCAGGAATCTCAGCACTGATCACCTTGTCGATGTCTTCAGGCCTTAGCTTTTCTTCCAGCCACAGAAGTATGTGAACGTGAGGTAATCCTCGCTTTTACCATTCAATAGCATACATGTGACACCTTGAAGGATCAAAGATACAACCCTTAGTAAGAAGTCTTATCATGTGCTTAACTTTCAAATGGAATACCCGCGCTACCAAATCATGCCTATCTTGAGGTTGTTGACCTTGTTTCAGGTGCTCGACTACTTCGGACCAATTTGGATTGCAGGTGAATGTTATAAAAAGATCAGGACGTCCAAAATGGCGCACGTAAGTCATAGCATCCTGAGTGCGTTCATGCATAAAGCACGGGCCTCCAATGAAAGTCGACGGCAACACGACCATTTTACCAATATCTGACAAACGGCTATCAGCTTTACTCATTGCATCCTTCAGGTGCACATATTCCTCACTTCTCAACTTTTTCTGATTGACGCGAATCCAAAGAAGTCTCTCTGTCTCAATCTTTGCATACATATCAACCATAAACTGATTGAGAAGATTGCGAAATAACAAAAGATAAGAATTATCACCCTCACGCTCAAATATTCTGAAGCTGTAAAAGTTAGCGGCAGACACGGTCTTCTTCAAAGGTGCTCGAGTGCTGTTGTGACGTTGAGGGATATTAATGCAGTAGCCATCTTCTCCACGGCAGAACATAAGCGGATATTGCAGAGCATCATACGCGCGATGTGTTTCACTAATACGAAGCAACCTGCTATCTCTGCCGTGGAGTACAATATCCCTTTTCTCAAACCCCTGACCAACAATCAAAACCGCCACTTCCTTAGTGCTAGGGGCGTTATAGCGCCTTTGTGCTCGTCAAGAGGTCTTTTGTCAGCTTTGATAATCACCCGGAAGTCTTGATTGCCATCAGAAACTGATTCCATTGCTGTTATAAAATCCTGAATGTATATATTATGCTTGTGTAATACATCCTGCAATTGGAGAACTATCTGAGGTTTAACGTCAGGGAAGATACCACATCGGATGTTTTTTCTGTCTTCATTTCCAACAAAGTAAATTTGTAGAAATTGAGGCTGCTGTTCAGATGATGGTAATAAGCTCCCGATTCGATGGTATACCTGCCCTTGCACTTTAAAAGTTGGCATGAAATTGCCTTCTTTTACTTCCTTTGCACCAAAAGATGTCATTTGAAAACAACTATTATATTTACGTGTATTAGACAGGACGTGTTATGATTGTGGGTGCTGATGGTTAAGGAGGCTGTGCAAGGGTTCAGGATATGTTGGATCGGGGGAAGCTGTATTTTTCCATTACTGCAACACATTCCAGGAGATTCATCCTTCCATTTCTTGGCTTTGCAAAATGTACAAACGACCTGAGAGCCAATATTCAATGTTTTGTTCGCAGAATAATCAGTTTGTGGATTATATTGAAAGCCGGACATTTTTAGTACTGTCCATGGAAGAATCTTGACTTGAGCTCTTTTAATATTATGTGTAACAACAGTCTTTCTATTTATTTCTGGGTGGCTCTTTGTAAATTTGGCCACTGCATCCCTATTTACTTCTGGGCTCTTTGTATATTTGGCCACTGCATCCCTATTTACTTCTGGGTGGCTCTTTGTATATTTGGCCACTGCATCCCTATTTACTTCTGGGTGGCTCTTTGTATATTTGGCCAATGCATCCCTATTTACTTCTGGGTGGCTCTTTGTATATTTGTCCACTGCATCCCTATTGACTTTCTTATTGCTTCAACATACTTCTTAAATGCCCTAGGGTTCACTTCAGGATGTTCTTTCGCGTATTTGTTTACAGCTTTATTTAATTGTTTATTACGGATGTTGTTAGTAAATCGCTTTCTACGTTTTGAACCTCTATTTGATTTAGTTTGAGGCACTGACTCGAGGAGGATTTTCGCGGTAGAAGGAGAAGATGTTAATGAAGAAGGCTGAATGAGAAGCGGGTATTCACATTGTAAAATTGTAGGCGTGAATGGCTCGTAAACATCAAAATGTCCTGCGTGAACTCTCCCGTAAACCTAAACCTTTTAACAGAAGCTGCAGAACCATACGTATTTCCAGTTCGGAGTACACAATTACAGTAGACCTGGAATTGGAAAGGATAAATCTCTGCCGCTACTTGCAATTCGAATGATGTATCGTATGTGTAAGGCATAGACATAACAGATACATATTCAGCCGTGTTTATGTAAGGCTGGCAATCTCGTGTCATAGAATACACCTGAAGTCTTTCCCAGCTGTTAGAGAGGTGTCTGACAATGTCAGCACGCACTGTACGTGCATGTGATATGTTGCCATACATTGCGTAAGATAGAGCAGAGAAGAGACAGGCACCATCTCCGGGAATTTTATAGACTTGGTGGGGAACTTGGGTGCCATCTACCTCTAACATTTCTACTGCAGCCATCGTGAAAACAATCAATGAACAGCAAATACAAAAAATTAGAAGAAGAACCTCCCTTGAGTGATAAAAACAAATGGAATACACCTAACGTAAAAACAAATCTCCACTAAAAAAACTGATAAATGGAAAAGACCTAGCCTAACTTAATAAAATTAACGTTGGTAGAGGTAATTTTCTTTTACCAAAATCCACTTTTCATTATAACTATGTACTACCAAGAAATGATGAAAAACGCCGAACCTAATCCAACAAACAAAGGAACTCTACAGTTACTTCAACTAAAGGCTAATATATAATGCAATATGATGATTATGAAGTGATGGAGAAAGTACGAAGTACAAACAGAAATGAACTGCAATATGATGATTATGAAGTGATGGTGAAAGTACGAAGTACAAACAGAAATGAACTCGACAGTTACTTCAACTATAAGCTAAAATGATTATGAAGTGATGGTGAAAGTACAAAGTACAAACAGAAACTACAGAGAAGTACTGTTTGAACAGAGAGAATGGGTAAAGGTCGGGAGCGCAGACAACAATGACGTGCACGTTATGACGGTAAAGAACACAACGAGCATTGCCACACAGCTCAATGCCAGCAAATCACCAGAACTCGGGTAGGGGCGACGTGATGCAGCCCGCATTACCTGGCAACAATACAGTCGACTTAGGCATTATTGAAGCCGTTCATATAATCGCGGTTTTCGAGGTTAGTAGGGGAGTGAGGAGAATTCTGCTTCATTCTAGAACCCTCCTTGCCCCACTACTAAGCCTCAGCCATGTTAAAATAATTAATATCTCTCGAACGCATGGTCCGATTTTGACAAATGAGGTGTCGTTGGACTCGAGCTAACGTCCTCTTTCCTATGGACCACTCGATATATTTTTGAATTTTTTTTGAAAATTTTTGTTTTCAAAAGTAGGTGATAGTTTGAAAACCAAACATGATAGAATGTTTTGCCATGGCTCAAACGAACGGTCTCTATGTCCTTTATTTTTTATGATAAAACTTTTTTATTTTTTATGTTTTTTGAAAACAATCCAATTTTGAAATTCCTATATTTTGGAAACTAGGAACTTTACAAAAATGTTTGTTTGACATAAATGAAAGGTTCCTACCCCCTTTACCCGCAAAATAAATTTCAAGCTTCTAGGACTAAAACTGGGCAGTAGTGTCAATTGGACATTTCTACTCCCCCCCACTTTCATATAAACTTTGCCGATATCTCCCGAACGCGTGGTCGGATTTTAACGAACGAGGAATTGTTGGCGTTGGGATGACGTTCTCTTGGCTAAGAATGTGTGCTGGTATTTAAGAAAAAACATTTGAAAATGTTGTTTTTTGGATTGGCGCTATTTTGGAAACGGTGTATTAGAAAAAAGTTTGTTTGACGTTAATGAAAGGTGGGTTTGCCCTCTAGGCGGACAGCAAGTTTCCAGGGTGTAAGAAGAAAAATAAACAGCCTACTTTCTCGCGAACGTTGGTGATCATTGGCGAACTGATGGTCAGTTTTTAACAAATGAGGTGTCGCTGGACTCGAGCTGACGTCCTCTTTTCTAAAGACCACTCGTTATTTTTTTTTTGAAAATTTTTGTTTTCAAAAGTAGGCGATAGTTTGAAAACCAAACATGATAGAACGTTGTTCAATAGTTCAAACCAATGGTCTCCAAGAGCTATATTTTTTTTAATAATACTTTTTTTTAATTTTGAGACTTTTTGAAAACACTGAAATTTTGAATTTTTACTATTTTGGACACTAACACGTTGACAAATAAGTTTGTTTGACATACATGAAAGATCCCTACCCCCTCTACCATGAAAATAAATGTCAAGTCTCTAGGACAAGGACTATGCATTATATATATATATATATATTTTTTTTTAAATAAAAGAGCTTTTGTACACAGAGAGTCGGTAGCGCTTGACGTATGTTACAACGAGGCTATGATTGGCCATGGTCGATACGGGAAATGGCTATTTCGACGGGGCGATTTACGGCAAAACGAGGGGTCGCTTTTCGATATTTTTTCCTATGACGAATGAATGAAGGCGTATATTTTGAAATGTGACAAGCATGATAAGATTTGTTACCCCTGAAGGGGATCTTTAACGTTTTAGTTAACGGTGATGAGCGAGATTGCTCTCTGACACAACAGACGGTTGTTGACGGTTGCCCGGAAGAAATGAATTGCTATTTTGGAGGGATGGCGGGGACAGCTTATGACGGTTGGGTTTGTGACATTTCCTATGACGGATAGAGGCGAATATTTGAAAATGTGTTAAGTGTGCTAGGAATTTTTTACCCCTGAAGGGGATCTTTAACATGCTAGTAAACGGTAATAAGCGAGACTGCTGTCGGGCACAGTAAATGGTTTTAGAATATGTAAACCTATAACATTTGCTCGACCAAGTCATGTGCATGTATGCAAAGAGCCAAAACGGTAAGGTCATTGGCCTGAAATGTTATAAACTAAATATTGAACTGGGTAAAGTCATGTGTTTTAGGGTGAAAGTATGTGGTTAACATGATCATGTTTTGAGGATGGCCGCTTGCTAGTAATTATTATTACAGTAAAATGTTTAATAATAATAATAAGACACACACGTTTTGAATGCTACAGAACTGTGTTGCTTGCTTGCACTCAACCCACGACCTGGCCAGGCCTTGTCAAAGCGACTGCTGATAACACAAGAATGTCTACGTGGACAGGAAGTAAAGGGTCATGTTACTTGGCTGGTAGAGGCTAGCAGGTCTGTCGTTTAAACAGACCTGTTAGAGGCTAGGTGGTCTGGCATTTAAACATAGAGACCGCCATTTTGGTTCCTAGACAGCCGTACTACCGTTGTATAAGAGGCAGCCATTTTGGTTCCTTATTAAAAAACATGAAACTAGTATAAGGTACACGAATTTTATTCAGATTGAGAAATGTGAAGAGGCGTGGGAACACCTGTGAGAGAGACAACATTTCAAGGTCAAAACGCTGAGAAAATGCAACTCTTTCTGTTGCTAGGCTAACGGATAACGATTGCGTTAGTCGTGCACTTGCCATTTTAGCACGCGGACGTATACAGTAGAGCTCTGAACAGAACTTTGGAAGAAATATCCTTTTTTTTTTTGTGTAAATACCTATGAATGATTATTTTAATAATGTCATGCTAATGAACCTTAAATTTGTAGTTATTGATCAGGTAATTAATGATTTTTATTTATTTATTTATTTATTTATTTGTTTGCAGATAACCGGTATACCTTACATGTCAGAGATACAAGAAACCATTGCGCTTTTGGGCCCACTAGAAGGAAACAGTAACAAGCCAGTGCAAGTGAAGGTGAGATTATTTTTTTAAACTAATTTGTTTCATATTTTTGTTTGATATTATTTTATTTTATGAAATGCATGTATTAACCTGAATTTAGGTATTTATAGCGGTTTATTTTATTTATTTTTAGAAACTTGGAAACAAAAACCTTACCACTGTAGCAGTTGCTGAAAACCCAAGACGCAGTAGAGTGCAACCATTGTTTCCAGGCAGTGAACTATTGAAAACTCAGGTAAGTCTAACTTAAAAATGCTATTCCATTTTACCATGACTGACAACTCGTAGACAAAAATTTCATTAACTGTACATGACTAGGAAGATGATTGCTTTCTTGAATAATGGCCATGTATTGACAAACGGTACAACACTATATTGGTTGTTGACTGGGAAAAGTACAAGGCTATGTTGGATTCTCTTAAAACAAACAAAATTAAATGTAATTTATGGGTGGTTCCCTATGGACTCAATAAATATCCACAGGTTTGAACAAGATAATCTGAACAAAATGATATGATATTTATTTTTGTTTATATATTGGTTAAGGGGAAATGTAAATGACTGCAGCTTTATAAAAAAAAAAGTACATGGGTTACTGTTAGTGCAGACATACAGTTTATTTTTTTTAAATATTTTATGGTGTTTTTTATTTAATGCCAATTAATGTTAAAGTTTAATTACAAGTATTGATTGATTGAGTGATGAGTTTTTTTATGTGTGGTCATACGCCATTAACATAGTGAACAGACAGTGAAAGAAAGCATACATTGTGGTTTAAAGTGATGTGTGCAACGTTAATAACTCGCAATAAGAAAAAAGTTTTATTATAACACATGGCGTTAGTACCAAATACAACAAGTGAACAAGTTGGTTTACCACGTGGGTTAAATTTAAAATCAGAACATGATCATTGGTTGACATTTGAATCCTGGCCTGAAGGCTTTTTGTCAACACACAAACTTGCTAAAGCCGTTTTTTTTTTTTTACTTGAACCGAGAAGATGTGGTGCGCTGTGTGTTTTGTCGTATTGAACTTTCACACTGGGAAGAAGGGGATGATCCCTTTAGAGACCATTTGCGATGGTCTCCTTGTTGTCCTTACATGCTTGGAAAACAAGTGGGTAACATACCCGTATATTCATTTTACCGAACCACAAGGCCATTGGCCGCTACTTACGTTACTGAATCACAAATAAATAATAATAATAATCTATTACCAGCCAACAACGGTAGTGTCGATATATGTGATCCATATGCCATAGACAGTGTTGAATTGGCATGTGCTTTCGAAAAATTGGGAGTTTGCAAGACTAAAGCACTAGCATACCCCGAGTTCAGCTCTGTCGAAAAACGTTTAGAATCTTATACAAATGTTTGGCCATTAATATTAAAACACCTTACCAAACAGCTAAGTGAAGCTGGATTTTTTTATACTGGTGAAGGGGATAAAACAATATGTTCTTATTGTGGATTTGCTTTAAAGGATTTTCAAATGACTGATGACCCTTTTGTGCAACACGCTCGTTGGTTACCTAACTGTAAATACATGGTGTTGCATAAGGTCAGGAATTTGTGAACACTATTCGTAAAGAAAACGTGATTGCAGCACAAGACATAAAAGTGCCTTTAGAGTTAGAACATGTGGAGCAAATACATGAGGCTGAAAAAAAAAAGACTTGTCTCACGAACAGATACAAAAGTGTGACCAACAATTATGTAAAATTAGTTATCAAGATGAACTAGCTGTTGTATTTTTGCCTTGTGGACACATGATAGCCTGTGTCAAGTGAGCATTAGAAATCAACACTTGTGCTATATGCAGAAAAGCAGTATCGGCTACAGTTAGGGCATTTCTTGCATAAATAGTATAATTTATTAGCATGCATAGTGTAAAATCCCTAATTGCACAATATTATTAAAGCTGTTTTAGAGTGTAATAGATATGCTTTTATTTTGTTTATAGACTACTACAGTGAATGTTTTGCATGTGGCTTAGAGACAAAGAAGCTCAGCGAATTGCCAACGCATATTCCATTCCGCATTATCAAGATTCGGAAATTGAAAACAGCATATGGTGATCGTGTACTTTGTGTATGTGAAAACTTTGAGACATTTCTGCCTACACGGTTTAATGATATGTCGGAGAGTGTTTTTAATGAAGTCAATAATGCTGTACAACCTGTACACTTAATTTATGAAGGTTTTAAAAACAATAGGTGCATGGTTCGTTTTAATTAAATAAATAAAAAACAAATGTCAAATAATAATGGAAGATAAAGTCATGACAATGGACTGAAAGAATAATATGTGTATAGAATAATAATGTTTTACTGTTTAGTATTGTCTTAAAAGATATTATCATGAAACCAAAATAAATTTATATAAAGTTTGTAAATAAATGAAAATAATGGTACAATGTTGTTTGATTTTCTACAGAAGTCAGAATATTTAACATTGCAGAGTATACATGATTATGACAATAAAAAGCACACTTAATACAAGTCTTTGACTTTACGATAGTGTGTTATAGTTTTAAAAACAAAGCTTGTTGTACATCTTTTTTCTTCCACGGTGAACAATAGGCATGAAAACGTTATTGTCTTGTTTCGGATCATTATCACTATCATAATCATAAGCAGCATGATCTATATCACTATTATTATAATCACCATAATTATCCTTAACATTACTAAAACCAGTTAAATATTCCTGTTCCTCTTCCTCTACTGTGTCCTCATGTAGAGTCTGCGTGGCTTTTGATAATGTTAAGGGTTTTTTGAACATTGAATTATTTTCAATGCTAGTATTGTTTTGTAGCACTTGCTTTTTAGCATTTTTATGATTTTCTGTTGACAGCAACAATGTTTCATGTAGTGCACTACATTGATGATCACTGACACTTAAAACATCACTATTTTTACTTTTTAGCTCACTGTGACAATGTTTTGAAAGTTGTTTAGAACAACGCCAAATAACAGTTCCATTTTTATTGGTTTGTTTCACAATATATGAATATCCTTTATAGAATGCATGAGCTTACCATACCTAGTCACTGATACTTCCATATCAACTGTCAAGCATAGACTAAGCTCTAGTAAAGTCAACTTGGTAATAAGAACAATAGTTTAATGTGCGAGCATATATGGATGCAAATGAAGGAGCAAAAAAAAAAGTTGGGAGCAAAAAGGGTAAGCAAAAGTGGGAGCAAATATGAGAACAAAAAAAAAGTAGGAGCAAGTATGGGAGGAAAAAGTGGGAGCAAAAAGTGAGAGAAAAAAGTGAGAGAAAAAATTGGGGAAAAAAAGTGTAAGCAAAAGTGGGAGAAAATATGAGAGCAAAAAAAAAAGTGGGAGCAAATATGGGAGCAAAAAAGTGGGAGCAAAAAGTAGGAGCAAAAAAGTGGGAACAAAAAAGTGTCAACAAAAGTGGGAGCAAACAAGTGTGAGCAAATATGAGAGCAGAAAGTGGGAGCAAATGTGAAAGCAAAAGTGGGAGCAAAACGTGAGAGCAAAAGTGGGTGCAAATGTGGTGTTTTACTAAAACAATCTCACCTAACCTAACCTAGCTTTATTCAACCTAACCTAACTTGACCTAACTTCACCTAACCTAACCTTCCAACTCTCAGATCAAGAATTAAATTCTGAGCATAGTCAAGTTGGAACCCAAAACCTCTGGGATAATATCCAAGTATACTAGCCACTACACCGCGAGATGGGCAAATTATCATGCAACACAACACAAAAATAAAAGTTTTATGTAGTGTAACTCATTGGCTGACAACCTAGTTGAGAATTCAAACCCAAGACCTCAGGAATTTTGTTTTGAACATTATCAGAAATATTATTCCATTTACATTTTGCTGCTGCTTATAGTTATAAGAGTTGGCATTAATAGGGGGGGGGGGGGGGGGGGAGTTGGGAGCAAATGTGGGAGCCAATATGAGAGCTAAAGTGGGAGTCAATATGGGGGCAAAAGTGGGAGTCAATATGGGGGCAAAAGTGGGAGTCAATATGGGGGGCAAATATGGGAGCAAATGTGTGAGCAAATCAGCTCACCTCGGATATCACCAGTGAGTACTTATATCCACCGCTAGGTAGCGGAAACATACTTTGCGTGTTGTATGTAACTATCTTACAAAGTTTGACTGCATGCAAAACGTTCTTGTATAAGCTGTGCATATAATTTTAATATACAATTAACACTAAGTGTTCAGAACTAATATGTATAGCCTTGTCTAGGATATATAGAGGATCCTTAGCAAGTAAGACTGACTAATCCAGGAGTGTAAAGCCTTGCCATATGCAGTTGGCAGAAAATGGTTCCTAATAATAACGGACTTAATGAATATGAAACGTGTTTTGAGTGTCGTCTTAAATCCTATTTTATACGTTGTGATACGTGTAAGGATTTAAGACGACACAAACGTCTTTTGTGTGTCGTCTTTTGAGTATCGTCTTAAATCCTTACACGTATCACAACGTATAAAATAGGATTTAAGACGACAATAAAAAAAGACGTTTCATATTCATTAAGTCCGTTATTATAGGGAACCATTTTCTGCCAACAGTTGCTTACTGCATATGGCAAGGCTTTACACTCCTGGATTAGTCAGTCTTTCTTGCTAAGGATCCTCTATATACCCTAGACAAGGCTATACATTTTAGTTCTTAACACTTAGTGTTAATTGTATATTAAAATTATATGCACAGCTTATACAAGCACGTTTTGCATGCAGTCAAACTTTGTAAGATAGTTACATACAACACGCGAAGTATGTTTCCGCTACCTAGCGGTGGATATGAGTACTCACTGGTGATATCCGAGGTGAGCTGATTTGCTCACATATTTGCTCCCATATTTTCCCCCCATACTGACTCCCATATTGGCTCCCACATTTGTCCCCATATTTGCTCCCACTTTTGTCCCATATTGACTCCCACATTTGCTCCCATATTGGCTCTCATATTGGCTCCCACATTTGCTCCCAACTTTTTTGCTCCCCATATTAATGCCAACTCTATAAGCAGCAGCAAAATGTAAATGGAATAATATTTCTGATAATGTTCAAAACAGAAGTCCTGAGGTCTTGGGTTTGAATTCTCAACTAGGTTGTCAGCCAATGAGTTACACTACAGAAAACTTTTATTTTTGTGTTGTGTAGCATGATAATTTGCCCATATCGCGGTGTAGTGGCTAGTATACTTGGATGTTATCCCAGAGGTTTTGGGTTCCAACTTGACTATGCCCAGAATTTAATTCTTGATCTGAGAGTTGGAAGGTTAGGTTAGGTGAAGTTAGGTTAGGTTAGGTGAAGTTAGGTTAGGTTAGACTGGTTGGATAAAGTTAGGTTAGGTTAGGTGAGATTGTTTTAGTAAAACACCACATTTGCCCCCACTCTTTACTCACACATTTTGCTCCCACTTTTGCTCGCACTTTTTTGCTCTCACTTTTTGCTCCCACTTTTGCTTTCTCATTTGCTCCCACTTTCTGCTCTAATATTTGCTCACACTTGTTTGCTCCCACTTTTGTTTACACTTTTTTGCTCCCACTTTTTTATTTGCTCTCATATTTTCTCCCACTTTTGCTTACACTTTTTGCTCCCACTTTTTTCTCTCACTTTTTGCTCCCATACTTGCTCCTACTTTTTTTACTCTCATATTTGCTCCCACTTTTGCTTACACTTTTTGCTCCCAACTTTTTTTTTTTGCACCCACATTTGCATCCATATATGCTCGGACATTAAACTATTGTTCTTATTACAAAGTTGTCTTTACTAGAGCTTAGTCTATGCTTGACAGTTGATATGGAAGTATCAGTGACTAGGTATGGTAAGCCTCATGCATTTTATAAAGGATATTCATATATTGTGAAACGAACCAATAAAAATCGAACTGGCGTTGTTCCAAACAACTTTCAAAACAATGTCGCAGTGAGCTAAAAAGTAAAAATAATGAGGTTTTAAATGTCAGTGATCATCAATGTAGTGTACTACATGAAACATTGTTGCTGTCAACAGAAAATCATACAAATGCTAAAAAGCAAGTGCTACAAAACAATACTAGTATTGAAAATAATGCAATGTTCAAAAAACCCTTAACATTATCAAAAGCCACGCAGACTCTACATGAGGACCCAGTAGAGGAAGAGGAAGAGGAACAGGAATATTTAACTGGTTTTAGTAATGTTAAGGATAATGTTGAGGATAATTATGGTGATTATAATAATAGTGATATAGATCATGCTGCTTATGATTATGATAGTGATAATGATCCGAAACAAGACAATAACGTTTTCTTGCCTATTGTTCACCGTGGAAGAAAAAAGATGTACAACAAGCTTTGTTTTTAAAACTATAACACACTATCGTAAAGGCAAAGACTTGTATTAAGTGTGTTTTTATTGTCATAATCATGTATACTCTGCAATGTTAAATATTCTGACATCTGTAGAAAATAAAACAACATTGTACCATTATTTTCAAATATTTACAAACTTTATATATTTTTTTTTTTTTGGTTTCATGATAATATTTTTTAAGACAATACTAAACACTAAAACATTATTATTCTATACACATATTTTTCTTTCAGTCCATTGTCATGACTTTATCTTCCATTATTATTTGACATTTGTTTTTTTTTATTTAATTAAAACGAACCATGCACCTATTGTTTTTAAAACCTTCATAAATTAAGTGTACAGGTTGTACAGCATTATTGACTTCATTAAAAACACTCTCCGACATATCATTAAACCGTGTAGGCAGAAATGTCTCAAAGTTTTCACATACACAAAGTACACGATCACCATATGCTGTTTTCAATTTCCGAATCTTGATAATGCGGAATGCAATATGCGTTGGCAATTCGCTGAGCTTCTTTGTCCCTAAGCCACATGCTTGACCCACAGCATTCAAAACATTCATTGTAGTAGTCTATAAACAAAAGAAAAGCATATCTATTACACTCCAAAACAGCTTTAATAATATTGTGCAATTAGGGATTTTATACTATGCATGACTAATAAATTATACTATTTATGCAAGAAATGCCCTAACTGTAGCAGATACTGCTTTTCTGCATATAGCACTAGTGTTGATTTCTAATGCACACTTGACACAGGCTATCATGTGTCCACAAGGCAAAAGTACAACACCTAGTTCATCTTGATAACAAATTTTACATAATTGTTGGTCACACTTTTGTATCTGTTCGTGAGACAAGTCTTTTTTTTTCAACCTCATGTATTTGCTCCGCATGTTCTAACTCTAAAGGCACTTTTATGTCTTGTGCTGCAATCACGTTTTCTTCACGAATAGTGTTCACAAATTCCTGACCTTTAAGCAACACCATGTATTTACAGTTAGGTAACCAACGAGCGTGTTGCACAAAAGGGTCATCAGTCATTTGCCAATCCTTTAAAGCAAATCCACAATAAAAACATATTGTTTTATCCCCTTCACCAGTATAAAAAAATCCAGCTTCACTTAGCTGTTTGGTAAGGTGTTTTAATATAAACGGCCAACATTTTTAGAAGATTCTAAACGTTTTTCAACAGAGCTGTACTCTGGGTGTGCTAGTGCTTTAGTCTTGTAAACTCCCAATTTTTCAAAAGCACATGCCAATTCAACACTGTCTATGGCATATGGACCACATATATCGGCACTACCGTTGTTGGCTGGTAATAGATTATTATTATTATTTATTTGCGATTCAGCAACGTAAGTAGCGGACAATGGCCTTGTGGTTCGGCAAATGAATACACGGGTATGTTACCCACTTGTTTTCCAAGCATGTATGGATAACAAGGAGACCATCGCAAATGGTCTCTAAAGGGATCATCCCCTTCTTCCCAGTGTGAAAGTTCAATACGACAAAACACACAGCGCACCACATCTTCTCGGTTCAAGTAAAAAAAAAATGGCTTTAGCAAGTTTGTGTGTTGACAAAAAGCCTTCAGGCCAGGATTCAAATGTCAACCAACGATCATGTTCTGATTTTAAATTTAACCCACGTGGTAAACCAACTTGTTCACTTGTTGTATTTGGTACTAACGCCATGTGTTATAATAAAACTTTTTTCTTATTGCGAGTTATTAACGTTGCACACATCACTTTAAACCACAATGTATGCTTTCTTTCACTGTCTGTTCACTATGTTAATGGCGTATGACCACACATAAAAAAACTCACCACTCAATCAATCAATACTTGTAATTAAACTTTAACGTTAATTGGCATTAAATAAAAAACACCATAAAATATTTTAAAAAAATAAACTGTATGTCTGCACTAACAGTAACCCATGTACTTTTTTTTTTATAAAGCTGCAGTCATTTACATTTCCCCTTAACCAATATATAAACAAAAATAAATATCATATCATTTTGTTCAGATTATCTTGTTCAAACCTGTGGATATTTATTGAGTCCATAGGGAACCACCCATAAATTACATTTAATTTTGTTTGTTTTTAGAGAATCCAACATAGCCTTGTACTTTTCCCAGTCAACAACCAATATAGTGTTGTACCGTTTGTCAATACATGGCCATTATTCAAGAAAGCAATCATCTTCCTAGTCATGTACAGTTAATGAAATTTTTGTCTACGAGTTGTCAGTCATGGTAAAATGGAATAGCATTTTTAAGTTAGACTTACCTGAGTTTTCAATAGTTCACTGCCTGGAAACAATGGTTGCACTCTACTGCGTCTTGGGTTTTCAGCAACTGCTACAGTGGTAAGGTTTTTGTTTCCAAGTTTCTAAAAATAAATAAAATAAACCGCTATAAATACCTAAATTCAGGTTAATACATGCATTTCATAAAATAAAATAATATCAAACAAAAAAATGAAACAAATTAGTTTAAAAAAATAATCTCACCTTCACTTGCACTGGCTTGTTACTGTTTCCTTCTAGTGGGCCCAAAAGCGCAATGGTTTCTTGTATCTCTGACATGTAAGGTATACCGGTTATCTGCAAACAAATAAATAAATAAATAAAAATCATTAATTACCTGATCAATAACTACAAATTTAAGGTTCATTAGCATGACATTAAAATAATCATTCATAAGTCCTTACCAAAAAAAAAAAGTCCTCTCGGCACGCCGGAAGGCGGAGGTAGATTTCATCGGGCAAACTTGGGGATGGGCGAAAATAGGCAGAATATGCACGTTTTCGTAGAAGGATCAGACCTCATTTATTGCGAGAAAGTATTTTATAATTGGAGCTTAATTAACTTTGTTTTTCGTCTTTTTATGCATATTTTAAACATTTTATTGTCTTATGGGGACGGTAACCTTCTTTTCATTTGGGGTACATTTTTGTACTTGTGGTCACACTGTCCTTATGCAAGGTTTCGACACTGATGTGTAACTATCTAACGGTCTGTTACTTTTTCACGCACAATTATATCTCCCGCCGAGATTTTGGTTGGTTCCTCAGTTTAGGGGCTGCGACAACGCGGTCAAGTAACCCCGTGTACTTTGGGTGAGTGTAGAATCTGTCTGATAAACACTGTGAATTGTGATGGCTGTATTAGTCTGTAATTCAGGTAAGGACTGCAGACGGTCAATTTCACGCAGTAGTTCCTAATATTGCTACAGATACTACCGTCAACGATACCTAGCTCTGAACTTGGCTACGAGATGCCACCGCAACCAGCAACTCGCAACGAACGTTGGATCTTCCCCTCCAAAGGAAAGCATACAGAGGGATTTTTAGCGCTCTTAGAACATCCGACGACTTCGGCCGGCTTTGAACCCGCGAACTTTGGTATAGAAGTTCAGCATACTACCAGTTACGTCACCGAGGCCGCTTCTCACTTAGTCAGGTGGAAAACTAAATGTGATCGCGTGCAAGTGCGTTGTCATGGCAACGTCTGATGGCACATCCCTCATCAATTTAATAGTGTTGTCATGGCAACCTCTGATAGCTCTTGGCATTTTCTTATAATTCCTAAATCATTTTTCTCATCCCTTGGCGTAATGGTGGGTCATATCAAAAATTCTTTCAGACAAAAGTTTTAGGTAATTTTTAGGGGAATACTGTCCATTTTGTACGGTTTTGATATTGTGCCTATTAAGAGAGATATGATTAATGTTTCCCGAAAAACCCACTTTTTCCCACCCCTTTGGTCAATGGTCGGTGCTATCAAAAAACTCTTCAAACATGAATGTTTGGGCCTTATTCGACACATAGTATGAACTTTGAATGGATTCGATATTTCAAATATTAAGAGAGTTATAGCGATATTTCCCTTTTTCGAAAAAAGCCCGCCATTTTCACTCCCGTCGACCGATTGTGCCCATTAACGAACTCGACCGAGATTTTATAGGGATACTTATTATGTAAAAAATTCAAATTGATTGGTGCAAAATTGTGGTAGTTATCGTGTCCACAAGAAAGTGATATATGTGTATGTATATATATATACATAAATTATATATAAACTTTTTAACTGACGGTGGTTTTGGGGTCTAGGGGATGTGAAACGTGTAGATATGAAGATATGTCGAAATTTTCCGGAAGTCGAAACATTGTACCTATTGCAATAGTAAGCTTTCTAATGAAATCTACCTAAAAAGGATTTTTCTTCCAAAGTTCAGTTCAGAGCTCTACTTTATACGTCCGCGTGCTAAAATGGCAAGGGCATGACTAACGCAATCGTTATCAGTTAGCCTAGCAACAGAAAGAGTTGCATTTTCTCAGCGTTTTGACCTTGAAATGTTGTCTCTCTCACAGGTGTTCCCACGCCTCTTCACATTCCTCAATCTGAATAAAATTCGTGTACCTTATACTAGTTTCATGTTTTTTAATAAGGAACCAAAATGGCTGCCTCTTATACAACGGTAGTACGGCTGTCTAGGAACCAAAATGGCGGTCTCTCTGTTTAAACGCCAGACCTCCTAGCCTCTACCAGGTCTGTTTAAACGACAGACCTGCTAGCCTCTACCAGCCAAGTATCATGACCCTTTACTTCCTGCCCACGTAGACATTCCTGCGATATCAGCAGACGCTTCGACAAGGCCTGGCCAGGTCGTGGATTGAGTGCAAGCAAGCAACACAGTTCTGTAGCATTCAAAACGTGTGTGTCTTATTATTATTATTATTATTAAACATTTTACTGTAATAATAGTTACCAGCAAGCGGCCATCCTCAATACATGATCATGTTAACCACATACTTTCACCCTAAAACACATGACTTGACCCAGTTCAATATTTAGTTTATAACATTTCAGGCCAATGACCTTACCGTTTTGGCTCTTTAGTACATGCACATGACTTGGTCGAGCAAATGTTATAGGTTTCCATATTCTAAAACCATTTACCGTGCCAGACAGCAGTCTCGCTTATTACCGTTTACTAGCATGTTAAAGATCCCCTTCAGGGGAAAAAAAATTCTAGCACACTTAACACATTTTCAAATATTCACCTCTATCCGTCATAGGAAATGTCACAAAACCAACCGTCATAAGCAGCCCACGCCATTCCACCAAAATAGCAATTCATTTCTTCCGGGCACGGTCACCGACATCGCCAACGTCTAAGAATCACTTGGTCATATCCTACAACCGTCTGTTGTGTCAGAGAGCAATCTCGCTCATCAGCGTTAACTAAAACGTTAAAGATCCCCTTCATGGGGAAAAAAATTCCTAGCACACTTAGCCTAACACATTTTCAAATATTCGCCTCTATCCGTCATAAGGAATGTTACAAAACCAACCGTCATAAGCTGCCCCCGCCATCCCACCAAAATAGCAATTCATTTCTTCCGTGCACGGTCACCGACATCGCCAACGTCTAAGAATCACTTGGTCATATCCTACAGCCGTCTGTTGTGTCAGAGAGCAATCTCGCTCATCACCGTTAACTAAAACGTTAAAGATCCCCTTCAGGAGTAACAAATCTTAGCATGCTTGTCACATTTCAAAATATTCGCCTTCATTCATTCGTCATAGGAAAGAATATCGAAAAGCGACCCCTCGTCTTGCCATACATCGCCCCGTCGAAACAGCCATTTCCCGTATCCACCATGGCCAATCATAGCCTCGTTGTAACATACGTCAAGCGCTACCAGCTCTCTGTCTACAAACACTCTTTTATTTAAAAAATATAAAATAAAAAAATAAAAAATAATGCATAGTTCTTGTCCTAGAGACTTGACATTTATTTTCATTGTAGAGGGGGTAGGGATCTTCCATTTATGTCAAACAAACTTATTTGTCAACGTGTTAGTGTCCAAAATAGTAAAAATTCAAGATTTCAGTGTTTTCAAAACGTCTTAAAATTTTAAAAAAAGTATTATTATAAAAAATAAAGGTCTTAGAGACCATTGGTTTGAACTATTGAACAACGTTCTATCATGTTTGGTTTTCAAACTATCGCCTACTTTTAAAAACAAAAATTTTCAAAAAAAAAAAAAAAATACGAGTGGTCTATAGGAAAGAGGACGTCAGCTCGAGTCCAACGACACCTCATTTGTTAAAATCCGACCATCCGTTCGCCAATGATCACCAACGTTCGCGAGAAAGTAGGTTATTTTTTTCCCCCTCTTACACCCTTGAAACTTGCTGTCCGCCTAGAGGGCATACCCACCTTTCATTAACGTCAAACAAACTTTTTTCCAATTCACCGTTTCCAAAATAGCGCCAGTCCAAAAAACAACATTTTCAAATGTTCTTTTTTTAATACCAACACACATTCTTAGCCAAGAGAACGTCATCCCAACGCCAACAATACCTCGTTCGTTAAAATCCGACCACGCGTTCGGGAGATATCGGCAAAGTTTATATGAAAGTAGGGGGGGGGGGAAGTAGAACTGTCGAATTGACACTACTGCACAGTTTTAGTCAATTTAGTTTATTTTGCGGGTAAAGGGGGTAGGGACCTTTCATTTATGTCAAACAAACTTTTTTGTAAAGTTACTAGTTTCCAAAATATAGTAATTTCAAAATTGGACTGTTTTCAAAAAATCATAAAAAATATAAAAGTTTTAACATAAAAAATAAAGGACATAGAGACCGTTCGTTTGAGCCATGGCACAACATTCTATCATGTTTGGTTTTCAAACTATCACCTACTTTCGAAAACAAAAATTTTCAAAAAAATCAAAAATATAACGAGTGGTCCATAGGAAAGAGGACGTCAGCTCGCGTCCAACGACACCTCATTTGTCAAAATCGGACCATGCGTTCGAGAGATATTAATTATTTTAACATGGCTGAGGATTAGTAGTGGGGCAAGGAGGGTTCTAGAATGAAGCAGAATTTATTCTCCTCACTCCCCTACTGAGGTTTGACCATGACCCCGAGTAAAAATGTTGAAAACCTTTCTTAGCGAGCACCTACGGTCCTTGAGGAAGCGGCAAAACCAAATTTCATTCCAATCCGTACGGTGGTTTCTGACATTTCGTGATGAATGAGTGAGAGGTATTTGACAAATATATAGTCGAAATCGCGGTTTTCGCGGTCTGACCATGATCCCGAGTGAAATTTTTGAAAACCTTTCTTAGCGAGCACCTACGGCTCTTGAGGAAGCTGCATACCAAATTTCATTCAAATCCGTTCGGTGGTTTCTGAGATCTCGTGATGAATGAGCGAGTGGTATTTGACAAATATATATAGTAGAAATCACGGTTTTCGCGGTTTGACCATGATCCCGAGTGAATTTTTTGAAAACCTTTCTTAGCGAGCAACTACGGCCCTTGAGGAAGCTGCATACCAAATTTCATTCAAATCCGTTGGGTGGTTTCTGAGATTTCGTGATGAATGAGTGAGTGGTATTTGTCAAATATATAGTAGTAATCGCAGTTTTCGCGGTTTGACCACGATCCCGAGTGAACTTTTTGAAAACCTTTCTTAGCGAGCGCCTACGGTCCTAGAGAAAACTGCATACCAAATTTCATTCAAATCCGTTCGGTGGTTTCTGAGATTTCGTAAAAATGGTGGGCTATTTTGTTTCTTTCGAAAAAGTGAAATATAGCTACAACTCTCTTAATACGTGAAATATCGAATCCATTCTAAGTTCATAATATGTGTCGGATAAGTGCCAAAAATATTTGTATGGAAAGTTTTTGATAGCACCAACCATTGACAAAAGGGGTGGAAAAAAGTGGGGTTTTCGGGAAACATTAATCATATCTCTCTTAATAGGCACAATATCAAAACCGTACAAAATGGAAAATAATTACCTAAAACTTTGTCTGAAAGAATTTTTCATCTGACCCACCATTACGCCAAGGGATGAGAAAAAAGATTTCAGAATTAAACAAAATGTCAAGTGCCATCAGAGGTTGCCATGACAACGCTTCTAAATTGATGAGGGATGAGCCATCAGAGGTTGCCAAGACAACGCCATTGCACGAGATCACATTCATTTTTCCATCCGACTCTGTGGGAAGCGGCTAACTGGTAGCATGCTGAACTTCTATGCCCAAGGTCGCTGGTTCAAAGCCGGCCTATGTCGTCGGATTTTCTACGAGCACTAAAAATCCCTCAGCATGCTTTCCTTTGGAGGGGAAGTTCCAACGTGTGTTGCAAGTTTCTGGTTACGGTGGCATCTAGTAGCCAAGTTCACAGCTAGGTGTCATTGACATTAGTATATGGTACAAAATTAGGAACTACTACTTAAAATTGACCGTCTGCAGACCTTACCTGAATTACAGACTAATACAGTCATCACAATTAACACCGTTTATCAGACAGATTCTACACACACCCAATGTACACGGGGTTACATGACCACGTTGTCACAGCCCCTAAACTGAGGAACCAACCAACATCTCTGCGGGAGATAAAATTTTGCGTAAAGAAGTAACAGACTGTTAGATAGTTACACATCAGTTCCAAACCTTGCATAAGGACATTGTGATCACAAGTATAAAAATGAACCCCGAATGACAAGAAAGTTACCATCCTCATAATACAATAAAATGATAAAACTATGCATACAAAAACGAAAAAAAAAGTTAATTAACCTCCAATTGTAAAATACTTTCTTGCAATAAATGATGTCTGATCCTCCTACGAAAACCTGCATATTTTGCCTATTATAGCCTATCCCCTAGTTTGCCCTGTGAAATCTACCTCCGCCTTCCGGCGTGCCGAGAGGAATTTTAAAATTCTAGACACCACCGAAAAATAAATGTTTTCGTTCCCTAGTGTAATAATTTGTTATCACTTACAGCGTTCATAGCTTCACGCGCATCCACAATCTATTATTTTTTCACAGTATGAAGAATTTTACACATTGAAAGCTGCATTTCATCGTGGTTATCGAACCGACTACTACCGATATTATTTTATCAGTGAGTAAAAATACACTTAGACTAATGTATTGTGCAATTCATGATTAGTTTACGAATACAGTACATCGGTGAATGTTCGATTACATCCATGGATGAATCAATGAAATTGAGAACGTGCCCAAAGTATCTCAGAAAGATCATTTGTTAATTTATTTTAGGGGTTTAGGACATCTTGGTCATCAGCACCATGTAGTTGGGTGTGTGATGAATTTGTCTGATAACCTGCATTCATGTGATGACTGTAGTAGTGTGTGTAGCTGTATTAGGGACAGGGATGGGGGTAGGTGCCCTAGGACTTTCAGTAAGGTATTATCCCAGTATTTGCCTGGAGGAAGTGAGGAAAGAAATACGGGAAATAAAAACACACTCAGAATAGCCGCTGTCAACGCCAGGAATCGAACCTACAATCTCCGGACTTGCTGCACATGCCCGCACGGTCGTGGTGCACGATATAACGCGCACGCATACACCGCGGGACATCTCTGAAAGAGGACATATCCTTCAATTGTGCTGTTCTTTATTCTTCTTAACTGTCCTGTCAACACTATGAGAGCCCGATTGAAACTTCAAACATCATTATCAACCTTCCAAAGCAAACTCTAAGTCAGGCTAAAAGAAATCCACTATTAGTAGGCTAAAATTGTCGGTTCAGATAGAAAGATGCTAATCATTTAAACACCAACCTAATGAAGATAGTGATCCTGTATCGGGGTTCAGCTGTTGTTGCTTATTTTAGGGGCTGTGATATCGTGGTCATAATAGCACCATGTATTTTGTCTGTGTGGAATTTGTGTGATAGCCTGTGTTATTGTGATGGCTATACTAGTGAATGTATTTGTAAATTGGGGATAGGATTTGGAAGGAGGCGGCCGTGGCCTTAAGATAGGAACCATCCCAGCATTTCTCTTGTTTATAAACCGTGCCATAAACTAAATATTCTGGTACACAATTCTTTGTAAAAAGCAACATTTCCCATGCTAGGTAATCTAAATTATTTTCCGTATTGATTTATAGAGAACTCTTAAAAATAATATGCCAATCAATACAATTCATGAAACATCTATTCAATTGTACATGTTTCGACCCTTCAATGGAGTCTTCTTCAGCTTAAATCTGACAAAGTGGCATTCTCGTTTCAACAAAAACAATGCATCTCAAAAGTGCGAAGAGTGTTACTTTAAATCGTTTAGTGCAGGAGTTCGGAGACGTTGATAAAATTGACGGAAGTGTATAAATTTGTAACATTTGTGAGAAATCCTTAGTGGCAGACATGCGTTCATAAGTTATGCAACATATTGAGACAGCAAAACACGTAAAATATGCATCGTTAAAGAAGCCAACATGATTGCTTCCTGAAATGCAAGATGAGAGACCTGGTCCAGCCAACTGCCAGTTCTCACAAGGCATTTGTCATGCATTTCTTACAGCTGATATGTGTATGTTACACACAAACAAAATGTTTCAATAAAGTGTAGCCTATGGCACCGAGTGGCATAAGTGGAGTGATTTTCTTCTATACATTGTTCTACACATTTGAAAGTCAGCCGGTGGAATCGCTGGAAAGTTCTTTGCATAATATTTTTGTATGTTATTTTTTTCTTCTTTTCTTAGTTGTTTGACCCTCCAGGGTTGGCTTTTCCCTCGGCTTCAGCGAGGGATCCCACCTTACCACCTCCAGGGCAGTGTCTTGGAGCTTGACTTCGGGTTGGGGGATACAAATGGGGAGGTGTGACAAGCACCTCGCCCAGGTGGCCTCACCTGCAAAGTGAACAGGGGCCGTTTGAAGGATGGGAAGGGAAGGTTAAGATTGGGAGGGATAGGCAAGGAAGAGGGAAGGAGGTGGCGGTGGCCTTAAGGTAGGTACTGACCCCGAATTTTGATATTGATCGGAGAGAATATCGTCATTTGAGCCCAATGATGAAATTTAGCATTCAAATAGTGTTTATTTTTATACAGAAAGAACGCTACATTGCCTTTGTTTCAGGTGGTAGCTGGCCAGCAAGCTTCTCACAACGGGGTCACCTGGTGGCGAGCAATACTGCTTCTATCCGGTTCTGTCCGCACACTCCTTGTGCTTATTAGACAGTTGACGGGACAACGTGTTTGTATTCATCTTCATGTTATAGGGCCGTTATAATGCCGAACAGTGCGTTTACTTGAATTTAAGGTCTGTGAATATTTCACTCAGCTGGTAAGCAGCGCGCTTCTATAACTAAGTTTGCTATTCCTGGGCGTCTTAGTATGTGTCCTACCAACCTATCTCTTCTCTTTATTAACAGTCGCCAGAAACATCTCTCCTCTCCCACTCGTCTTAATACCTCTTCAATCGTAATCCTATCTACCCATCTGATCTTCACCATTTTCCTCTAACACCCCATTTTTATTTTTATACAGAGAGAATGCTACATGGGGTGTTAGAGGAGAATGGTGAAGATCAGATGGGTAGATAGGTATTAAGACGAGTCGGAGAGGAGAGATGTTTCTGGCGACTGCTAATAAAGAGAAGAGATAGGTTGGTAGGACACATACTAAAACACCAAGGAATAGCAAACTTAGTTTTAGAAGGAAGGGTCGAGGATAAGAACTGTAGAGGTAGACCAAAGTTAGAATATGTTGAAGAGATTGCCTCGGATGTAGTGTGTGGTAGCTATGTAGAGATGAAACGATTAGCTCAGGACAGGGAAGCATGGAGGGCTGCATCAAACTAGTCGAAAGACTGAAGACTCAAACAACAACATAAAAATAAGTTGCTGATGAAAACCAAATAGTGAAATTTGGAGCATTTTGAGGGCTATTCATGCTCAAAGGTGTTAAAAAAAAAAAATGTTACGTGATAGAATTTATGCGAGTGTCCTTTATGCGTTCAAAAGACTACCATTCATCAGATTGCGATGAAACTTGGGTGAGTTGTTGTTGTGTTGGTGTTTCCTATGGCTAGCCCGGATTCCAATCCATCAGCTTTCTTGCATTCCAATAGAGTTGTGTGAGGTTTCCTGAAATTCTAGCAGTCACATCAAGTTTGTTGCAATGTAGCAGGTGCCCCTTATCCATTTTACTTCCAGGTTCGTGACAAAGTGTGCATGCTTCAGATCTCAGGATGTTGATTCGTTTCAGATGAGCTGCAAGGCAGTCATGGCCAGTGTTAAGTCTGAAGAAGGCTACAGCTTCTCTTCTTGATGTTAATTTATATTGATACCATTTAGCATCAATGTCCTTCCATAATTTGGTTTCTGCTGTTTTCTTGGCCATTTCTTCTTACCTGTTTTTGATAGTATTTTTCAAGATCCTGTTTGCTGACATAAAATCAGTCTGACTGACAGGTTGTTGTTGTGTGGTACCCTTTTTTGCTAATCTGTCTGCCTCTTCATTACCTGCTATTCCAACATGAGAAGGGATCCACTGAAATGAGATCTGTTTGTGGAGTCTTTGAAGGGTTTTTATCATACAAAAATTTCTTTCAGTTCTTTATTTTGAGGCTTATAATTTGACGAGACGGCTTGGATGGCTGATTTTGAATCTGTAATGATAACACATTTTTGATAATCAATGTTTCTGCCTAATAACTGATGGAGTGCATGTGAAATTGCTCTTATCTCAGCTTCAAAGTTTGTTTTGTTTTGACCTACTGGGAAGTAGAGTGAGAAGAGAGATGAATGTATTCCTGCTCCAATTCTATTTTCTTTGTCTTGTGAGCCATTTGTAAATATTTTTAGCCATTGATTAGACGGATATCTTTCTTATATTGTCCAGAGGGCCAGTTGTTTTAGATCATGTGGTGAAGAGTCTTTCTTGCAGACCTCTTCTAGCAAAGTAAGATCTGTAGTCACTTGTATATATTCAATGGGGTTGACTGGCATACAGAGTGGTTCAAGTTTTATTTGCAGATTGCTCTTATTGATATATTCTTTGGCGAGACTTAAGGGATCTTTTTGTGTTTTATGATTGAGGCTAGAAACTGGTTTTTTGATCCATGTCATTTGAGGTAGTCTTTGTATACTGAGATATGCATTGGCTGTTTGATGTTTCATCTCTTCTTCTATTGGTAAGTTGTGGGTATATAATTTCAAGGCGGTTATAGATGTGGTTTTTATTGCGCCTGTTATGATCGAAGGGCATTATTCAGACACCTCTCGAGGCGATCAATGTTTGACTGGGGTGCTGTAGAGAGTACTTCACTGCCATATTTTATGATAGGTTTGATGTAAGTATTGTAGGTTTTGTTGAGTGTGTCTTGAGTGCTCCCCCAAGTAGCTCCTGCTAGTCTCTTCAGTAATTTCATCCGTTTGCTTACCTTATCCTCCACATGTTGTATGTGTTTGGTCCAGTTCAGCTTCTTGTCCATGATGATACCTAGGTACTTTGTACTTTCACTTTTTGGAAGGTCTTGATTACTAAATTTGAGACTGAAAGTTGGATTGTGGTGTCTCAGGGAGAAAAACTGGTATACTGTTTTGGTAGTATTGATTTGCATATTATTGTTTTCAGTCCAGTTTTTGAGTTTTATAAGTGCCTGGTTAATTCTGTGTTCAAGAAGCATTTGCTGATTTGGGCTGTTACGTGCTGTGGTCCAAATGATAACATCGTCTGCAAACATGCTGATATTCACATTACCTACTTCCTTTATTGTTTTTGGAAGATCGTTGATGTACACATTGAATCAAGTTGTGCTTGATACAGCTCCTAGTGGGAGGCCTAGTTTTGATTGCTTGCAACCTGAAGTTTTGTTGTTGTAACGAACATTGATCATTCTTTGTGAAAGGAATCTTGAAAACCAGTTTAACATACATCCATTTACTTTGAAGTTGATACGCTTCTTTGGCAGCATGTTTCGCCATACAGTATCATAGGTTCCTTTAAAATCGATGAAAACTGCAAGAACACTTTCCGTTTTTTTCAAGGCTTTTTAAATCTCATTATTTGGTGGGAGGAGGACATGTTTTGTCTAAACCCTGCTTGTTCTTCTGACAGAAGAGATTTTGTTTCCAAGTACCAATTGAGTCTATTTGTAATCATCCTTTCTAGAATTTTTACTAGAATGGAGGTAAGACTTGGGTGAGTTGTTGTGTACATTCCCGTGATGGTTTCTGACTTACTAAATCCATTTTACAATAGGTAGTGCACGAGTAGTTTCAATAAATGAATGATGGCACATGAATCGTTTCAACAAAGTTCCGTCTGCATTCATATACCATTCATCCAATTGCGATGAAACTTGGGCGAGTTGTTGTGTACACTCTAGGGAAGGTTTCTGAATTAGTAAATCCATTTTACAATACATACTGCACAAGAAGTTTCAACAAATGAGTATTGGCATGCGAATCATTTCAACAAAGTCCCGTATGCATTCATATGACATTCATCCCATTGCGAAGAAACTTAGATGAGTTGTGTAGACTATCGTGAAGGTTTCTGACTTAGTAAATCCATTTCACAGTTGGTAGCACACGAGTAGATTCAACAAATGAATGACTGCGCATGAATCTTTTCAAAAAAGTCCCATATGCGTTCATAACCGTTCTTTCGATTGCAATGAAACTTGGATGAGTTGTTGTGAACACTCCTGCTAAGGTTTTTCAGTTACCGTAGTAAATCCATATTACAATATGTAGCGCACGAGTAGATTCAACAAATGAGTGACGGCACGTGAATCGTTTTAACAACGTCCCGTATGTGATTATAAACCATTCATACGATTGCGATGAAACTTTGATGAGTTGTTGTGTACACTACCATGAAGATTTCTGGCTTAGTAAATCCATTTCTCAGTTGGTAGCGCACGTGTAGATTCAACAATGAGAGACGGTGCGCGAATCGTTTCAACCAAGTACTGTATGTGATCATAAACCATTTATAAGATTGAGATGAAACTTTGATGAGTTGTTGTGTACACTACCATGAAGATTTCTGACTTAGTAAATCCATATTACAATAGGTAGCGCATGAGCACATCCAACAGATGGGTGACGGCGCGCGAGTCGTATCAACGAAGTCCTATTTGCATTCATATACCATTCATCCAATTGTGATGAAACTTTGGTGAGTTGTTGTGCATGCTCCCACGATGTTTCTGGATTAATAAATCCATTTTACAATACTTTAGAGGCAGTTAACGGAAAAAGAAAAAAAATATTGTGTATCCAAAAGCACTTCAACAAACAAAATTACTACCCCAACAGTTTTTTTGATTGGCATGCCGGGGACAGCTTGTAATTTTAAAAAAATATTTATCTGCTAAATTCATGCAATATGTTTCGTTGATACCCTTGAAATTTTGTTCATCAGTAGTAAAATCAGGACTCTTCTACATTCTATTTCATGCAGGAAGTCTCGTAGGGAGTCTTCAGGGGGGGTGTATCAAAATTATCTGATCAGCACATAAATGGCTATTCACAACATGATTAAAATTTAACGATACGTATATTAATTTTTCAGGACAAAATAACTTATATTTACCTGAAAATATTGAGGGATTGGGGCTGTTAATTACTTTGCATAATAAATTAATAAACAATATGTCATTCGAAGTGTATTAACAAATGTTTCATTTTGCAACTGTAGTAATTTTTGGGTGGCTGTGTGCCCACACACATTTATTCCCAATTATCTTCCTGCAAACTTGATATGCCTTTTTAACTGCTTGAAAATGTTATTGTAACTCAGAATACAAGTTAAATTTTATTTGATGCCTAGAAATTGAATGTTAGAATAGAGCTCGTCAGGGGTCAATACTGTCAGACCAAGATTGGTTCTAAATGGCTGTTAAATCATCTTGGAAATGGTTACATTACTTTTCAGGGAATAGAGTAGGCTTTAATTCTTTTTCGAGCATACTGATATCTGGGGCACAGGAGGAAGTCCATAGTAAATTCAATACTACAGTAGAGTCTCGCAAACTCGGACCTCTGTAACCCGGCACTCTGGATTTCTCGGGCACCCTGACAGGAGAAAAAAAATCATGATTTTTGTTTGTTTTTGTGTTTCCGCACAGAGCGTTATTATGTTTTCTCTCGTCTTCTCCGTCAATGGAATTATCGACAGTTAAGTACGACGCGAAATAAGTAGAGCTTCAGTACATAGTAAGAAGAGTGACGACGACTTAATAAATACAGGTTGCAGGTGTGCGCGTGCCTCTACCTATCCCGCATTCCAGTGACTCATCAAGGTCCCACTCCACTCCCGCCACACACCTGCAACTGTGTCTCAGTTTGCAATCAGCTCAGCCGTTCAGTCTACTGCTAGCCTTTTCGAGTGTCACGTCTAATATTCATTCCCGTGTTCCACATTTCATTGTGAAATATTAGTTCTCAGCTAAGTTTTATTATCTCTGTGCTCTACATAATTTTGCTATGGCGTCTTCGGTTAGAAGAAAGCAAAACAATGTTTCTATGGAACAGAAGTTGAGTGCTTTAAAGAGACTGGACAAGGGAGAAAGTTTCAGTGCAGTGGCTAAGGACTTAGGAGTCGGCAAAAGTACAATTGGTGATTGGAAAAAGAAGCGAACAGAAATCGAGACCTGGTGTGTCAAACGAATCTGCACAGAAACATTGAAAGAAAGGAAAAATATGAAGGAGAGTGAGTTCAATGAGGCAAGTGAAGCACTTTACCTTTGGTTTCGACAGACGAGAGAAAAGGGCACGCCGATCTCTGGGCCAATATTGCAAGAAAAAGCATTGAAAGTTTATGAAGAGTTGAGAAAAGACAACGATCCCTAATTTGTCGCAAGCACTGGCAGGCCGGACCACTGGAAAAAGCGCTATGGCGTCAGGCAGCTTAGTGTTTGTGGAGAAAAACTATCTAGTGACATGGCGAGTGTTTCTCAATTTTTTAAGATAAGTTTCCATAAATTTATCAAAGAAGAAGGTTTGACTGGACAGCAACTATACAATTGCGACGAAACCGGGTTAAGTTTTAAACTTTTACCAGCTAAAAGTCTGGCGTTCAAAGTTGAAAAACGGACCCAGGTTTTAAAAGAAGCAACGAGAGGGTTACAGTCCTTGCTTGCAGTAATGCAACGGGTGATCACAAATTAAAACTCTGTTTTCTTGGAAAATCGAAGAAACCCCGTGCGTTCAAGCACATTGAAATGGATAAACTTCCAGTATGGTACAGGAACCAGTCCAATGCCTGGATGAGTGGAGCTATTTTTAAAGAATGGTTCAGTGACCAGTTCGTGCCGTCAGTTGAGGAGTTTTTAAAATCGAACAAACTTCCATGGAAAGCTGTTTTAATTTTAGACAACGCTTCATCGCACCCAGACATTGACGAGTTACGAGATGGGGACATAAGAGCCATGTTCTTACCACCCAATGTGACAGCACTATGCCGGCCCTGGGACCAAGGGGTTTTGGTTAGCCTCAAGAGAAGGTACAGGCGTAAGCCGTTAGCATCTCTTCTAGCGGCAAACGACGACGATCAAGCATTAATCCAGAAGTTAAAACAAATTGACCTACTAGAGGTTGTTGGGTGGGTGGCTGACTCGTGGAATGAGGTAGAATCTATAACTCTGGTTCGATCCTGGAGAAAGCTGCTAGACCACGACGGGAATGAGTTTGCTGACAATCATGAAGAGGACAATGTAAACATAATGGACCTGGTAACGAACATTCCTGGGTGTGAAGATGCCAACGAAAATGAAATTGAAGAATGGTTTCAGGGTGACACGCAGCAAGACATTTTGTCAGATGCAGATATTGTAGCGTTTGTCACAAGAAATTATGAAATCGACGATCATGATGAAGAAGTTGAAGATTGCGGAATAGTGGAACCAAAAATCACTCATACCGAGGGACTTAATGCCATTGAAACTACTCTTCGGTACTTTGAACAACAAGGTGCATCCGCTATGGACATTCTGTTTCTTCGCCGCCTTCGTGATGAGGCTTCAAGAAACAGGTTTCGAAGCGAAAAGCAAAAGAACATTACTTACTATTTTGCAAAACAGTAAATGGTAATTTTCATTAAGTGAAGAAACTATTTGCCTACATGAATTGTTTTGTACATATACTGTACAGTGAACATATTATAAAAATAAATTGTAGGCATAGTTTTTCTAAGTTTTCTTTTATAATTTAATTGTTTTCCTTGATTTTTATTCAAGTACTGTAATTGTAGTGGCTTAATCGTTTTAAAACTTGTGTTTCTGTTAAAAACAAATAAATGTACTGAATTGCATTACTTTTAAACCAAAACCAACAGCTTATTTCTTCTTTTTAACACTTATTTCTTCTTTTTAACACTTTTTCCGATAACCCGGCCTTTTCGTGAACTCGGACACCCTTCGGTCCACATTAGGCCGAGTTTGTGAGACTCTACTGCAGTAGCGTAGCGTCAGGGTAGACAAGGTAGACACTGTCTATCCAAATTTACGAAACAAATGACAGGTTATATTATTATTTATTGTAATGTTGTTTTTCTTCCAAGTTCTTAAGCCTTAATAGTAATTTTCATGATTTAAAAGTTTCAACACTTGCAACCTGCGTACCAACAGCGAGGCAGATAGACACTTGGGAGGATGTCTTCCCTGCCTTCTTATTCAAGCGTGCAGGATCGTGCGCGCGCCGCCATCCTCTCCATGCCCCTCCACGCTGCCTGCCGTAAACATTATAGACATGTCTTTTCTGTCGTGATGTGGTGAACGTTTCGTGATCCTGTACTTACTGTGCCTTTGTTTCTAGTTATATTAACCATGGGAAGTGATGAGCTATTAGTTGACATGAACAGTGTAACCTTGATACTGTAAGATTTCTTCATAGTAGTCTAATTCACTATCATCATAAACACTTGAACAAAAGTTGAAACTAAAATCTAAAATAAATGGCACTCAGTTGGATTTGTCCCAAAAAGATGGCAAAGTTAGCCTACAAGAAAATTTCAAAGTTGATGCCATTCGAAATATAGATGGTTATGTGGTTCTCAGCACACAAAGTACCGACAGCGGTGGCTACGCTCGCTAAAGCGCAGCGTTAGGTCATGAGGCCAAGCTCTCTGATGACTCGGTGGATGAGTGGGTTCGATCACCACCGCCGGCCGTCCTTGAAATGGTTTTCCGTGGTTTCCCCATTTTCGTTCTGACAGGCTACGGCCGCTTCCTTCCACATCCTTGCCCAGTTTCATCCATCTTCATCCATTCCATCTCTCATCCCGGCACGCAGGTCGTCCACGGGCGTCGACTAGAAAGACCTGCACTCGGTCTGACAGGAGGCCACACGACAAAAGAAAGCACAAAAAGTCACTTCATTGTTATTACTGTTTGATGTTTGGGGGTGAAGAACCATGGACCCGTACGGTATCACAACAATAAAAAAAAAAAAATGAGGCAAAACTCTATGAAACATTCAGGGACCAAGAAACACATTAATAATGCAGAGATGTTTCACATGCTAGCAAGAAATAGATTTGAGCATTGTTTAGTGGAAACAACACGATTAGCAGCTGTGAAACATAATGAAAATGTAACTCGAAATAGATGAATAGTGGGTCCTTCCACATCCTTGCCCAGTTTCATCCATCTTCATCCATCTTCATCCATTCCATCTCTCATCCCGGCACGCAGGTCGCACACGGGCGTCGACTAGCAAGACCTGCACTCGGTCTGACAGGAGGCCACACGACAAAAGAAAGCACAAAAAGTCACTTCATTGTTATTACTGTTTGATGTTTGGGGGCGAAGAACCATGGACCCGTACGGTATCACAACAATAAAAAAAAAAAAAAAAATGAGGCAAAACTCTATGAAACATTCAGGGACCACGAAACACATTAATAATGCAGAGATGTTTCACATGCTAGCAAGAAATAGATTTGAGCATTGTTTAGTGGAAACAACGCGATTAGCAGCTGTGAAACATAATGAAAATGTAACTCGAAATAGATGAATAGTGGGTCGCCTAATAGATGGTGTGCCATCTCGGGCGGCAAGAACTTGCCTTTAGAGGGCACAGAGAAGACCACAAATCTCTTAATACGGGCAATTATTTAGAAACCCTCGATTTGCTGGCAATAGAAGAATCATTAATGAAAGAAGGCAGCTTGAAGGCAGCTCTGTTTTTGAAGGAACGTCTCGAGACATCCAAAATGATTTAATCCAATCTGTCACTAATGCAGTAAGGGAAAGGATTGCAGAAGAGCTTTCGTCATCTGAATTTGTGGCCAATCAGGCAGATGAGACTAATGACGTGTCCTTTAAAGCTCAATTAAGTGTAATTGTGCGATATGTCTGACACTCGAGAGTTGAGGAAATATTTGTAGTTTCTTCGATGTATCATTAGATAAAAGTTCGGAAATACACACGTAATTTTCGATCTGGAAGAATATAAAATAGATAAGAAAATAGTCCGCCCCTTAAAACCTCAATAACTAACTAACTGGACATATGCTGGAGCTACTGTCATGTCGGGTAGCAACAATGGTCTTCAAGCAATTATCAGACAGCATTGTCCCATGGAGTTATTTGTACATTGTTACACTCATCAATTAAACTTAGTTCTTTTACATGGGGCCAAGAGAATATGTAGTATGTAAGATTTAAGTTAAAACTGTAAACATTTTCTTTAAAATGTGTTACTGCAGTTTTTCTTTTTATTTGTGTCTACCCAATTATTTTCCTCACGCTATGCTACTGCTCTACTGTATTTTCATTTTAAAAAATCGGTCAGATTTCTCAAACTATAGCCTATAACTATATTAGTTTGAGAGATATAATGGATCTTTTCTTTACGATTGTCGTTTTGTAGAGACAGTAGGCAATATAACTATTTAATCCCATATTATTTACACTAAATTAACAAAACATTTTTTCTCAACTTAATCGATGTTCTTGAAATTTTCATACAGTAACTGAATATGCTCTCCAGGAACAGACTAGCTTCTACCTAATATGCAGAAGTTGGGAGGACTGGGAGGCTTCAATGGGCTAAAATATTTTATGTTCGACGATGTCGAAATGTAAATATTATATGTCAGAAAACTGTATCATAATGAGGGTCATTATAACACTATTTATCATTATGAAACAGTTTCTCCCACCAACCAGAACTCAAGAAACAGTTGTGTGACCAATTAGGTAAGGATAGCATCGCATCTGCGCTGACTTCCATGGCCTTCTATTTTAAATGTCACTGCGTGGCTAGTGTCATAGTGGGGTATTTGAGGAGGCCATGGTAAGATACAAGGTATTCTCTTCGTCCCATGCACTCTGTTCTGTACATAAAACTGGCGAAATCTAAACAGATATTTATGAATATTTATGTTCGAACATAAAATAGTTAATTATCATCGAACATAAACAGTCAATGTACTAATTTAATACAAAATTACATGATAATTATCTAGTATCAAGGTTTTTGTTATCGGGTTTCATAAAATTATATGTAACTAGATTTCAGTATAACCTCTGGGTTTGAGTGCCTGGAGGGATAATATAACAGTTAATATCTGTAGGTACAGGAGAGCTTGGTATTTCATGGAACATTGTTCCTGTCCTCGTTCAGCACCTAACACAAACAATGCCAGTTAGAAATACTATTGGAGTATACAAGAAAGCATGCCCTAGAATTTATGTCTGGTATGCCACTGCACATCTACAAAGCATTGACAGAAATTAATGGAATAAACCGTAGTTATTTACTCTAAGAGCTCTTCGGCAGCAGCACTTTCTAGATGAAATCTTGAATGTTCTTGTCGTTAAACAGAAGTGATATAGTCTCTTATGCATACTAATGCTATTAGATATCAAAAACTTAACTGTAAGTAATCTGAAATATCTACAAGAGCAGTCGATTTGAGTTTTAGCAAATAACTCAGAATGCATTATAACGAGCAAATCTCAAGCACAAGAATAATAAGAACTGTTGAAGGAGCAAAAACTTGATAAAAGTGAGATCAAACCTACCAAAAAAACAACACATTCACAACCATCCAAGATTCTATTCTGGGCACTTCTGCAATTAAGTTACTTTAAAATAATATTTGGCACACATCACTGCACTACATTCAATAGTTAATGTAAAAGCAAAATAGTATCTTTTTCTGGGGAATTAGGAATTTGTGTGATTTGTTGTAAGGATGGGGTACTGTTCTAGCACAGCATGTTAATAATCTAAATGCCTACAATCAAACGTATTTCAGCACACAATTCAGTTTTCTATAATCTGAAACCTTTATAGAGGTGCGAGGTTAGTTAGAAAAAAAAAAGTCTGCAGTAATGTATAAAACCATGCATATGCATGAAATTCATTATCAGTACTGACACCCAAAAATACTTCACCATTGGGTAACAGCAGATGTCTTCACCAGCATTTAATAACAGCCAGTGTGCTATGAGAAAGACACAAGATTATCATTTACAAGTGGGAAAAATTAAAATTTACTTTGATACATGAGGATATATTTAATCATGAAACTTTCCAGTTATACTCTATTCTATTCACTGAAAATACAATTGAGGAATTTGAAGTCCAAGGATGAAAGTAAACTCTGAAAATAAATAAAGAAAAAACGTTCTATACATTTTCATTTAAGATTGTTTTGCCTTACAGCCTCTACTTGCGAACAAGTCATCTCCATGATCCCTTGCCAGCAGTTAGCACTGTGGCCTACTCTACTTCTACACCTCTCACTAGGATATCATTCAACACAGAATCTAACCATCACCTTCTAGATCTACCACTGCTTCTCTTACCCTCTTCAGCCGAGCTCATTAACCCCTTAGGTAATCTCTCCTCCCCCATTCTCTTCACATGACCCCACCATCTGAGTCTGCTAATACGAACAGCTCTGTTGTGTATTTACTTGAGATAACACGAACATTCTAGTTGCTATGCCCAGAACATTCCAATCTGGAACCTTCCATATACTCTGTATATATGCACCGGCAGACTGTCGACGCGAGTTCTGCGCTAGTTCCGATCTGGACCGCTCAAGTTGTGTATCAACTAGTGTTAAATAAACCGTTGATTTATATTAACAAGTGTGTGTTATTTATCTTGTATCTCCCACGATATAACAAGCTTCATCTATGTGACCTTTATCTCTTCATAACGAGTAACTTTCTGCCATTGCTCTCAAGTATTTGTCCCAGAATTCATTCGTACTACCCTCATATCAGTTACCTCTAGCTATCCTCAGATACTCTACCCAGCTCTCACTTCCACAGCAAGGTCAATCTAAATACTAAGCGATGTAAGTAGAGTTTCGTTCTTGCAGAATAATGTACATCACAACTGAGAACTCGCTGCATTGGCTTTCTTGCCCGTTGACTATTTTTCTACCCATACTACCACCCTGAGAGAATACACAGTCCAAGTGCTTAAAATGATCTACCTGCTCCACTTTAGTTCCTCCAACCTGGAATTCAACCGTGTTTCTTCACTAGAGACATAACTTTTGCTTATAAAATGCTGATTTTCATACCATATTCCCTACATTTCTGTTCAAACAATAACATGTTGGCTTGTAAGTTTTGAACAGAGTCAGTCATTACAACAAGGTCATCAGCATAAGCCAGGCTGCTTACCTTCTTTCCACCAAATTGAATCCCACCCAGCCAGTATATGCACTTCAGCAAATGGTCCATACACAAAAATAAACTGTAGCAGTGAAAGATTGCAGCCTTGTCTCACTCCTGTAAAACTTCGAACCAGAACTCATCCTACCATCAACTTTCACTGCAGCCTGATTAAACATAAATAGTTTTGATTAGCTGTAGCAGCCTACCATATTTTCTTTTAAAGGAAATTTGTGAGTTTGTTGTTAACTTCAGAATTATGTAATATTTATGGCACCAAAAAATCTGTTGTTCCATTTTGAGGTTTGAGGCATCATGATCATCAGCCTCATGTACTTGAGTGAATGCCTTATGGTGGTGACTGAAGTAGGGTGTATGCTTGATCAAGGTGCAAGGATCTCAAAAGAGACATTTGTGACCTTGAGCTAGGTACCACCAGAACTTAAAGAGGAAAACCATTTCAAAGTGGCTTACAGGGATTTAAACCAACTCATCTGTGCTCAAAAAACTGGATGAAACAGGTTCCATCCCTTATATCAGGATTTAAGACCAAAATCATCTGAGCCTAACTGTAAATCACATACAGCTATGCCAGAAAATCCATTTGTGTCTTGCCTGTTCCATAATAATTTAAGAACTCATGTTCAAATACATGTTGCTAAAATAGGCTAGAGTAGACTGTGTTTGAAGCATATTATTTCGATTCAAAGGAACTTATTAACTATATCACAAGGAAGCGTGAATCCTCGAATATTAAGTTAAAAGAAATTTACAAGAAATTTACAGAAGAAAAACCCTGGAAGTGGTTTAAAATGTAAAAGTAGGAGGAAAAGGAAGTGACCATTAATCTCGCGATCATGTGCTGCGGGACCTCTTTCTTAAGTAGAATCCGAACCACAGAACATGGCATTTCACTTTGAAAATCTCACATGCATTGACCTGGAATCGAACCCGGTCTGCCATGGTGAGAAGTCAACAACTTGACCGCTGCGCCACCACACCCCCAAAAAATGTAAAAGTATTTGCCATATAAATGCAATACTATGATAAGAAGAAACACTAAGTATTCCAACCAACAAATACAAAGACCACAACTCCCCCCTCATCAATCAAGGCAATGTTCTCCGTGCTCAAGAGACTGGGTTGAACATGTTCCTTCCCTTATACCGGGATTTAAGAACAAAACTCATCCGAGCTTAACTGTAAATCACACACCACCTTAATTAAGTACAAGTTTTTCGGACTTCCGAAAAACTTGTACTTAATTATAAACGCCAGCCGTGAAAGCCTAAGCTGGTATAACACACCACACTTCTTGCTCGCAAACTACAAGGCACCAACCAAGAACAGCGCAATATTTATTTCTAATGGTTTCTGTGGTGTGCTTCATTTAAAATACATATTATATATTTGAAATAATAATACTTGTGATTTAAGGTAGACTTTTACCAAGCATTGTATTAATCAACAATATAATTTGACTTCTTTGTGCCTCAATTACAATTCATCAGAAAATAGACACACATCACAGAATTTTGGTAATATAAATACCACAAGAAATTATATATTTTATTCAGAAAATCCTTAACACATTGACGGTTTATTAAAAATATTTTAATATAACATTATTAGTTATAACCGCAAATCATGTCGCACAACTTAACATAGCAAAGACTTCTGTCACTTACCTCCAGATCCCAGACTAACACTGGCTCCATTATGGACCTGCTCTTCTGAAGCCCTCATCACAGACTGGTAATCACCACCACTTCGTTCACTTTCCATTCTGAAGCCTCGAAGGAAAGGTAAAAACCAGTACACCTATTTCAATACAGATCAATTTTATATTTAAAAATAGAAAGACAAGAAAATAAAAGAGCAAAGGTGGAGGAGCAAATAAGAAGGGATACAACCATTATACAAAATTAAAACCACATTTTCAGACAAAATCAAGAGAATAAAGCAACTTAAAATTAATTCTCAGCATAATGGCATTGATTTCAAGGAAGGTTTCAAGATAGAAAATTATTGAACAATCATCATCATACACTGTATAGGCTATAAAACACTAAGATGTATGTTTCAATTCTATGTTACTCTCTGGATGTAAGACCTGGATCCTATACCACCAGACTATCAAAAAACAGGAACGCTTTCACCTGCAGAAACTCCGTTCCATTATGCACATCAAATGGGATGACTATAACAAATGCTGTGCTTCTCGAGAGAACAGAGATGAAGAACATAGAGGCCATCATCATTAGTAACTGGCATAGATGGATCGGTCAGTCCAACGCATGAATGACGACAGACTCCCACAGAAAATCCTATACAGTGAGCTCAGCACGGGCAAGAGATCTCTAGGGAGCACCTCGGAAGCGTTACAAAGACCAGCTTAAAGAAACCTTGAGGAGTGTAACCATTGATCCGGATAATTGGCATACACTTGCGGAAGATCGCACACGTGGGCGTGCAGCCACCTCAGCTGCGGTGTCATATTTTGAAGAAGAACGCCGAAGATAGGAAATGGAAACTCGTCAGAGGAGAAAGCTGCACCAGATATTGCCACGTCCTCCACCTTCCATCATACGCATCGTATTAAGGATTAAAGATTGTATAGATTTCAAGTAGTGATTGTAAATAGAGGAAAGCATAATATTCACAGCATGGAGAAGTCAGCCGTTGATAGATTTTTAGTGTTTAACTATATCAGGTATTGTACATGCACCTAACATCTGTTGAAAGAAGAAACTGTGATAATTTAATAATTGACTCCTGCACATTTGAAAATGCTGTAAATTTTGAGTATTTGGGTGTTCTAGTTAATAATAAAACGAAATGGGTCAAGAAATAAATAGGAGGATTAGGCTATTAATGGAAACAGAGCCTATTTTGCCAATCTGAAACTCAATTGTTGTCACATAAAACAAAACTCAAAATTTCAAGACCTTGATCAGACCAGTGTTAACTTATGGCTTAAAAGCTTGGAGTAGCCTATGTTGGATCAGGATAGCAATAAACTTAGGGTGTTTGAGAGGAAAATAACACAGAGAATTTATGGTGCTGTATTGGATAGAGGAGAATGGAGGATACGAACTAATAGAGAAATAGATAACATCCTTAAAAGCGAAGGCATTGTTCGATATATAAAATCACAAAGACTACGATGGCTGGGCCACATTTAAAGGATGGAATACAAAAGAACACCAAAGATTATAATAAAGCCAGAATGGAAAGAAGACGACGCCCTGGTAAACCAAGGAACCGATGAAAATATGAAGATGGAGGTGGACTTGCAAACAATGAATGTACGACCCTGGAGAACAGCTGTCCAAGATCGAGATCGATGGAAATCTGTGGTTGGCCAAAGCTCACACCAGGTTTTTCTCTGAATATTCCGGTTTTTCCTGTCACCAATTTCATTCCAAAAACACTCTCCACTATCATTTCATTTGTCATTCATTTAATCATTGACCAAGGGGAGTGCGACAGGCTTCAGCAGCCGGCACAGTTCCAATCCTCGCCGGTAGATGGGGGCCCCATTCATTCTATTCCCTGACCTGGTCGGTCGACTGGAAGCAGGCTGTGGGTTTTCATTTTCATGACCGTCTCTTTCTGAATCCACCTCGGTATTCACTAAGTTGTTGGTGTAGTTCAGAGGTCCTCAAAGTGGGGGCAGAGAGTGATAAAGGGGGGTGCCGGCTCTGATTGAAATATTTATATTTCATATTCTGCAACAAATATTGCTATCCTCATATCCATGAACCTATCATAGGCAGAAAGCTCCTATGACCATTCAAGACTAATAAACTCTTACATTTGCTGTCTTATTTCACAAGAAGTGACCAGTCGACCCTGCCAACAGGAGTTTTGAGAAAAGGTGTAGAGTAACACCGTTTATTTTTGTTGTACCCCTAGCCGGTTCATTGCGTACCACCAAGGGGTACACGTACCCCAGGTTGGGAACTGCTGGTCTAGACCATGCTTAATCAAACGGCCAATTTGAGTGTGTGACAATCTGGCTGGAACACAGCTCTTCCCTGAGCCAGGCCTTCGAGCAAATTCAAACATTTCCGTATTCAACTGATCGATTAATGATGTCACCTATAACTGCTATTAGCTCTCCAAGCAAAGGAAGTGTGACAATACTGAATTGATAGAAATGTTTTTGGAGAGTCTTCAGGAACTGGTATGGGATATTAATTGGGGGCAAAAATTGGGAATAATGTCCCCATGACACCTGTACCATTCATTAGCCCGGAATCGACCCCGGGCCGATGGACACGAACTAATGGTAAGCTTCTTTTTTTTTTTTTTTCACTAAACAAAGCCACGGCGGCAGTTAATTAAATTTCATCGGGTTAGCGTTAATCACCATTCTCAGGTTAAAAACGTACGCCAAAGTGGAAATTGGAGAACCTGGTGTTTGCTGCACAACGAAAATAGCTAGGAAACAGATTACAAGCGCTTAGATACTAAGAAAGAATGACAAAGTAGCAGAAGAAAACGTTGTCTTGAATGCAATATTGCAGCCACAAGTTTTAGAGTCAACTATTACACAGCAGTCTGTAGTTGGTTGTAGTATTGACATTTGTTATTTAAATCTCTGGCATTTAAGAAAAATCCATACGCTTATCTATTAAAAGCCACAAGGAATATCTCGTCTCACGAATAATAAAATTACGGCTTTTCATTCATGTGAAAGTAGTCCGAAAGAACTTGCCTAAATGCACCAGTAAAATAGCAACTACATTTAAAAATACAGCAAAGCAACAGTAAATGCCATCAACTTCGCGCCCACAAAAATACATGCATTCCCTCCAATCTACAGGTCGCTTAACAATAATGAAACGTCAGTCTCCATCATACTAAGCAAGTGAGAGATAAAACAACTCAGCAAATCATGAACATTGCAGTAATTAAATAATTTAGTTTATAGATTCAAATAGCAACTTACCTCGTCAAATTGACTAGAAATCTTAAAAAGCCTATTCTCCGCTGTCGAGTCAAGAATATGTAAACAAACGCGTTGCGCCAACTTTCAGCTCTAGTTCTTATTGAATAAGTACTGCCAACACAATTGCAATGTAAACATTAAAAAAAAAACATAGAAATTCGTATAATTTAGATTCATATTAATGGGATGCAACTGCTAATTAAAATGAAACAACAAATCTAAACATATAAATGGTAAATATATTAAATTTCCACGTTAAAATGATTCTATGAGGATGTGACTTGTCTAGCAACTTGTCATTTTGGCACTACGTTTTTCAGCATCCAGAGCAAATCCAGAGCGCTCCAGCGGGCTATCGAAAAATAAAGAACATTCACCATTCACCCAGAAATAGGCTAGATGGGACAGGACACAGGATCAAAGAGGATGTACAGGACCACCGCCGTCCATAATTCTATATCAAATGTAGAAGGCAGTGACAGGATTCATATATTTATTTCAGGTTAGGATGTTAACAATTTGTACTTCCCGCCTATTTTTGGGCACAATCTTGTTGACTGTTCCTTCGGTGGGGAAGTAAAGCCGGCGGTCCCATGTCATAATAGATTTATGGCATGTAAAAGAACCTTCCACTAATTACACTTATGTAAAGCTAAATTACTGAGGTATGGGTGGTGCTAATTAGTAATGCCATTCAGAGCACAGTCAGTGCCTGTGGATGCTGTGAAAGGTTCTAATCATAGGGTTAGTACTGCTGATCTGACTCAGTGAGGAAAGCAATGGCAAACTATCTCACTCCTCTTCTTGCCTAGTACGCCTCAATATAGCACTGCCTTGGGTTTTTGTGGGTATCTAACCACATAACCCAACAGCGGAACTTTTTGAGGATCGAACCAGCCTTCGGGATGACTACCTAACAGGCAGACAGAAGCTAAATTATAGGTTAGATTTGACTAACTCTCTTAAGCTGCGTTTACATTTGCGAAACTCCCTCACGAAAGTTACTCGCTTTGAGTGAAATTTCGCACTACCCAAAACAGAGCGCAATTCAGAGCTAAAAATTGCGCGAGTAGGACGAGCCGCCTTCAGTTCTGGTTTCTCGGCCAACATGGCAACTTGTTTTGACCCTCTAGCAGCTGCAGCCGCATTTTCCGTCATGACAATGGCATTTTTGATCAAGAAAGGGAAGAAGATAAATCGTCGCCCTCGACAATGGCGGAACAAACAATTATTCTTTCGTTTCGGTATGATCCCAGTGGCGCTTTCATCTTATCTTTCAATGCAGAAATAGGAAAGTTTAGTTTGTGGTTTGGATTCCACATAAAAACTCTATTTTTGTTGAGCTCGATGAGCTGCAAGCACTGTTCTTGATTCATCCCTCGCGCAAGTACGGCGACCACGTTTACACTAAGCGAAACTCGACGTGCGAAACCCTTTGATGCGCGGACAAGAACCGACTGAGCACCGGCACGCAGCGAGGGCCCTCACCCCGCAATTACTTAGGGGTGAGGGCTCGTCTACACTAGCGCTATTCTCTCGCGACATTATTTCGCGCGAGGGAGTTTCGCTAGTGTAAATGCAGCTTTAGGTTCCAACGTTCGTCACCAGGATCCGACTGCGGTGACATCTAGTAACAAAGTTCAGAACTCGTTGTCGTTGGCGGTAGCGTTTGATAGCAAAAGTAGGAACTACTTGAAAATTGAATGTCTGCAGTCCTTACTTGAATTAAAGCAGATAACACATACCGTATTAATACAGCCTTTACAAATAACACCGGTTATCAGACAGATTCTACACAGACCTAAAAGTACACGGGGGCTACATGACCACGTTGTCGCAGCCCCTAAACTGAGGAACCAACCAATCGTGTTGACTGAAAACCGTTATAGGTATAACACTGAAAAATGACATATAATACTTAAATAACCCTTTATCTAGAGAAACCGTCAGATTTACTTAAATCTATAATTATTATAATCGCAGTATTAAACCCAAATTTCCATTGAAGTCCCTTGAAATGTAGTAAATTTTGTGTCACAACTTCAAAGAGTTACCATACGTCTTCAAGTGACCAATTTTTAAGCAAGAAGCTGCTGGTTTGCACGAAATTGATCGCAAAATTACCTATCATATTATAAAAAAAAAGTCAAAAAGATGTTCCGACTAGAGGTACCGGTATGGCTTCCTGGAGACCTTCATATAATATACCCAGTACCGGTACCGGTCGCCTATATATTTTCGATTTTCTATGCAATTGTTCCACTGATCTCTATACATGGATAGCTGATGGCAGCTCTCCGCTGCAGGAGAAAGTACGCCAGGTTGAGCGCGGTCCGCCATGTTGGCGTACCCATTCTCGAGCTCTCCTTATGGGGAAGCAATGCTAATCTATTTTAAATCGTAATTAATGGTGCTTTGGAACAAATAAAAATATAGAGATATGTTCACTCATAGCATAAGGGCATTGGGATCACTTACACGACATTCCGAGGTCAGTAAATCTGCGGAATAGCAATAAAAATGAATGTATAATAACGGCTGACAAATATCAACTTAGGTGCTGAGTACACGCAATTAGCGATCAGTAACAGAGTAACGAGTGAAAGACAATTTCTGTAAACATTCTTGTAAATTGTATATATTGTGTCCGTTAGAGGAGGTTATCTGGTCACCACCAACCGTATGTGGCCTCCCAGATGACCTCGTCCCCAGAACACCTTGGCCACTCCTTGTGGGGCTGACCGACACAAGACTCCTCTTCCCAAAGTAGTAGGTAATTTTAGGCGCTTTCAGCACAGGGGCTAATGCGCAAGATGGCCGCCGCGCGCAACCAGCCCTATGTTATTCTTATGGAGGGGACAGTCATAGCTGGCACAGGGGCTAATGCGCAAGATGGCCACTACATTCTGAGACCGTGAATGACGTTACAGGGAGAGGTCGGAATTGCTAAATGGAATATGTATTATTCTTATTCTTATTATTATTATTAGGTAATTATTGATTGATGGTGTACAATCAAGACCAGCCTTATATTGTCCATTTTTTGGTGTTGTGGTTAGCATTCTTGGCGGTCATTCCTGAGGTTCGAATCCAGGCTCTGTCAAGAAATTTAATTTCTGGTCTCAGAAGTGGAACGGGGTACACTCAGCCTTGTGAGGCAAAACTGACAGGAGCTGGCATTTGATTCATACCTCAGCCATTCTGCCTAACTCAACTTTACCTAACCTAACCTAACCCACAGAAACCTCATTTAAAGATTTTAGATTTTACATTTTAACATTCTAGATTTTCGATTTTATTATTTTACATTTTTTAGATTTTACATTTTACATTTTAAATTTAAGATTTTTTGGGGTACACTCAACCTTGTGAGGCAAAACTGACAGGAGCTGGCTTTTGATTCATACCGCAGCCATTCTGCCTAACCCAACTTCACCTAACCTAACCTAACCTAACCTATAGTGCCGCCATCGTTACTTCCGACTTGACAGTTCACCGGCTGGCGATACGGTGTTGCCAGTTCACTAACGCGAATCAGCTGACGTACATGATTATAGCCGCAAATTTAACAAAACACTCGTAATGTGAACAGACATGTTTACACACAACATCATAAGTTACTCGTGAATAAGTACATAGTAGCAGAAATTACACATATACTGCGGTTAATAATGAAGCAGAGCAAAATTGTTACAAATAAATTACTCACCATTGCCGCCTCGCGTCCGGAGCCTATAAAGGGAATACACCACTCATTTCGGAGTCACTATTGCCGTCTGTTGAACTATCACTATCACTATAACTTGACCCCAAAGAAATGACAAATCTTTCCACGTCTTCAACAATGATATCTTCCTTCTCCCAAGCTTCATTAATGACTCCTTTCGTGTGTCTTACGACTCTCTCCCAATCGTCCGCCGTAACATTGTCCACAGCCTGTGAAAGAAGTCTTTCTACTTCTGAAATCGTGAAGAGTTTGTTATTCACTGCGACGTAATTTTTCACCTGGGCCCAAATAAGTTCGATGGTATTGAAATGGCAGTGATAAGGGGGAAGTCGGATAACTTTATGTCCGTGTCGCCTAGCAATTTCGTCCACTTCATTCACTGGAAACTGTGGCTTGTTCAGTTTCACGAGTTTCATGAGCTCCCCTTTCTTCATGTCGTCACGTAAAGGAATGTTGTGGCTCGTCAGCCACTCAATGAGCACATTCTTTCTTGCTGCCATTGTTGGAGCTTTGTCATGAATGACACTATGATATGGGGCATTGTCCATAACAATTGTGCTCTTCTCAGGCAAGTTGTTCAGCAATTCTTCAAACCATTTCTGGAATGTGGTACTGTTCATCTCCTCATGATAATCACCAGTTTTCTTGGATCGGAACACATGAAGGGAATTCGGCACGAAACCTTGTGACGTACCAGCATGAATTACAATTATTCTCCCCCCTTTCCCAACAGGCACTGCCAATGTACTGCCCCCGGAAATTGAATTATATTGAGACCACGATGGCTGTATTGGCAAATATGAGTAAAGTTATGAATGTCATAGTTATGACGTGGATATTCATGACGTAGGCACGGATGACGCAGACTTGAGGCAAGCAGGCTGGTTGAGCTGAGATTCTTGGTGACGTCATGATTTTGTTCGAGAAAGATCCGAGATTTACGACGCAGTCGCAGGAAACAAGGTATTGTGCTAAGGAAGAAGCTACGCTATTGGAGGAGAGACTCGAACCAATGAACGATAGTTTGGAAGGAAGACGGAGATTGCTGAAACTACGATATTTAATTACTTTTGGCATGCAGATTTGTGGAAATCTATTTTCAGTTATGGCATTGATTTGGAATTTTGAAGAAATTAATTTTGAGTTTTTGAAATTTGAAAATCCGTCAAGTATAGCCAAAGTTAAAACTTCCAGCAATGACGCAGCAACAGGCTATGGAAGGGATGGATACGCCCCTTAAGAAGTTGATAAAAGGTCGTGCACAGGAGAGAGGAGCTCTCAGAACTCAGATCTCATATGTCAGATCGCATATATATTTCTGGTGATATATAGTTATTTTCAAGTGATTCAGTGAAGTAAGTTGTCTTTAGCGTGGTTAAAGCCCGGCGCATCGAACGAACTCGGAGCAGTTCCATTTTACGCTGCTCGAAACTAGGTGAAGTTGAAACGCTCACATTAACGTTTCCACCAGTTAAGATATCAAGCGCTAACTTCAGCCTTTATTATAGTTCTATTGGGCAGTATAACATTGAGGTGTGTAGAAGATTTGAACAATTTCACAGTTATACTTCGAAAGATATTGAAACTTTAAGGCTGCCAACAAAAGTGATTTTCTCGCCACATGAGAAACACTTTTAAAATTCCACATTATACACTACGGCTGACACGTGGACTGCAACAGTGATATTGGAGAATACGTTTGGTATTACAACGATACATTCGACTATGGAACATTATAATCTTGCAGTGCTTTCAATGATTATAACAGTAGTTGAGATGGAAGGCTAAGGCTTTAATGCAATTGGGACATATATCGTTGGAGTAAAGTAACAGCATGGAACTTCGTTAATCGTCTTTCTATAAAAGCGAGCATGTAGTGAACATCCAACTACACTCATGCATCGTGAATCCATCGCTGAATTATACCAGATAACAGTGGAGATATTTTCATACTCCACAACTATGAATATTTCTGCGGAAATAACTACAATAAACTTCATGGCGAATTTCTGCAAGAACTTCAGGGAACTTTCAAGAGAGGCCAGGGTTGTCCCGGCGCACAAAGAAGAGTTTTGCCAGAAGGATGTTTTTCGTATCCACGGAGCAGTGCAATTTCGGAGGAGGAAGCGGTTCGATTCTCCGAGGACGCTGATTCCAGGTTCGAGGACGGAGCACATCTTCACGCTGGTGAAATGGAACCAACAGCAGTTTTCTTTGAAAACTTTCCTCTGGAACTTCAATCAACAGATAAGGTAGTCGTGAACGTTTCTTGTATTATTTGAGTCTTGTAGCGATATCTGAGCAACCATTCTTCCCATATTTTCTGTCCTATCTTTTGCCCCATTTTCTTGATTGATATTTCTGTACTCAGTACACTTCGATGATTTATGCATTTTTCTTCGATTTTTGAGACATTGCTATGTCATTGGCATACTTAATAATTTTGGATCAGTTGAGACTGATGATTTAGATTCTTTCAGTAATTTGCATATTTTTGTAGTCACGATTTGACTGTAAAGTTAACGATTTGCTATGGCAGATTTGAATTCAGACAGCGTGTCATTTTATTAAAGTAATTCTATTCAGTAAATTACTTTGACCAATTTTCTGTCATCCTCAAGAAAGAAGAATAATTAAATGATTTTAGAGCGTTAAAATCTATTACGATATCGACGATCTTTGAAATACTAGTCGTCTTATGAACATGATTGCAACATAGACATTTATCATTGCATTATAGACAATTTTATGAAATATGAACTTTTATTTCGATTTATTGAATACACTATAGTAATGAACATTTGATAGGAGTTTTTCTCAATTCTAGATTGGAACAATAATGTTTGCATTCCACAGTCTAATTGTATTCTATTCGACTATTTTGCAGTTTAGATGAACTTTGTTTGAAGATAGTATTTTTATACTGCGTTACTTTGAAGATGTTAATCTCAATTTTGATAGACCAGGCAGGAGTGTCTAATCGTATTTGCTATTAAATTTATTTGTGATTGGCAAATTTTTACTTCATATCGATTCATGAATGAAACCCACGAAGGTTAAATAATAACAGTCATTATTACAATTGATGAATATAAGAATTTTTAAAGAGGAACAATGGATGTATAATCGTTAGTTCAGTGGACGTGTAAAAGTCGCTGTTGAATAATGCCCTTGAATAATGAAGGAGGTTCCCACAATAATTAATGAAGTTGATGAATTAATAAGTGGAGGTTTTTGTGTGTAGTTTGGAAGATTTTTATGCCATATATATGAAGATATATGACGAATTTTGGGCCAATTGTTGTGCAATTTTGTGCATCTTGAGCGAAGTATTTTCCCGCTGGTTGTGTTGTTCTTGTTATTTGAAAGTTATTCATATGAAGATACTGTTAAAATTAACAAGAGTGTTAAATAATTTGAGATAAAGATTTTGAATGGAGGTTACCGTCACAAATATTAATAATTATTATTAAACCTTATTAAACCTGAATTTGACAGTTAAATATAACTAACGTTCATTGGTCGATTATATCATCACGATTTGAGTAATTATCAACCGGATAAACGTGTGGTTTAATGTATTTCTTGTATAAATAATATAAACAATATAATATTGTAAAATAATTTTGTAAATATCTTTGTTAAATAATTTGAAATAATAGTGATTAATACAGGCGTGTATAAAATTTTCAATTGTCATTTGACATTGTTATAAACAATTTATTATTGTTATAAATAATTAATGAACTTTTGTTATTAACATTTAGAGTTTTGTTTTTATACTCTAAACAACGCTAATTAAGCAAGTGGTTTGAACAATTAATCATGATTTGGGATTGTTGGAGTAATCCACTGGTGTTTGAATGAAGCATGTAAGACATTTGCGTGATAATATTTTAGTTGAGATGTGAACATTTACGTATTTGAAAAGGAGAGCCAAGCTCTGAGGTAACACGCTTATGCTAGGGTTGAACGAACGGGAGTCCACTTTGACGATACAGGTGCATTGCAGCTGGTCCGGACAACTGTGTTACAGAGGCCAAGGACGTTCCATAATAGCCTTGTGGCTATAAATAAAATGTGAAGTATATAAACACGCAAAACAATTGATATATGTGTCTCATCCCAAATCCCGTTTCCATCCCCAGTGCATTATTATTTTACGTTGCTATGAGCTTGAGAAAGCTGAAACATTATATGTAGAGAATACAGGTCCTACAGGAGGACATGGTTATGTGGTCGATGGCTTCTGATTGCCACGTTGATTTTGTTGTTTTTTGTTTGTTAAAATCATTCTTTTTGTGAAATAAATTATTGTGCAGTTTAAAGTTTCTCGTCTTCGTTCTGGTTCATTTTAAAATATCATGGTGGAGGTTATTGTGTGGGCATACTTTAAGTGATCCAGTTGACAACCCAGTCCCCGAGATAAATTTAAGAGGTAAGTAAAGGTAAGTATGAACCCCCGTATATTTTGGTGTGTTCCACAATAATTTTCTTGTTAACTATTGTGCTCTAATCTCGATAGTATCTGTCAGTGCCATTTTCATTGATGTAGCTGTGCCGGTGCGATTGATAATTGGCAATCCGATTGAGGGGGCGGATATCTGACAGCCTACTATCCGGATATCGGGTACAGTAGGATTGGCGACCCTAAAACGTGGGGCTTGTTCTACAAAACTGGATTACCAAGTAGGATTGGCGCCGCAATTCGGTGGGGCACGATCAGCAAAACATTGGATTACCAAGTTATTGCAGTAGAATTGACACCGCAATTTTTGTGGAGTGTTCGAATAACATTGGATTACCAAGTTATCGATGTCAAAGGGATTGTGAAGACTCAAATAAAGAGGTTGATTCTTTGTTAGATGTCTTGGCCAATTGTAGAATTTGAGAGTGTGATTATATAGGAATAAATGTTGTGTTGTATTAGGAAAATTACACTCAGAAAAGATCAGATCTTATACGACTTGAAAGAGGTTAAATAGGCTGGAAACTTAGAAAAATCGCCTATGATCTGGAATCTTATTTTATTTGACCGGCTTATGACATGTATAGTCATATTAAAGATAAAATTAAACTATTTGGATTATAAATGTAAATTATTTGTGTTAGGATATTTTAAAATGAACCAAAGAAACTTGAACATGTGCTTGAGTTTATTTCACCATGAAATGTCTACGAAGGTTAATTATAAGGTATTTATAAGTTAGATTTAAGACAGAAAATTGCTCAAAACTTATATATGGTGAAAAATGTTGCTCAGATGTTGTTATTTTGCTCTGTTTGATGTATGTCCCTAAAGCAGTTTATTATTGAAATATTATTGAAATGGCAGATGAAAGTCTGAGAATGATGTTAGAGGAGATGTCTGCTAACTTGAAAGCTAGCATGAATAGCAGTATGAAGCAGATGATGGAGGAGAATTCTAGTAATATGTCTATTAGGCTGGATGAAAGTATGAAGGAGATGGAAGCTAGGAATACTAGTCGAATGGAGGAGAATGCTAGTAACATATCTGCTAATTTGAGAGATAGCATGAATGAAAGTTTGAAAGTTATTCAGACCAGTTCTGCAAACCTAGAAAATGATATGTCGCGTTTACAGATCAGTACCCAGGGAATCGAGAATGCTGTAAGTGACATTCACAAAGATGTTTCTGATGTTAAAATTGATGTGTCTAAGGTACAAAAAGATCTTACCATGTTGAATCTTGATGTTGCTAATGTCCGGGGTGATATTTCATGTGCTAGAGCTGAAGTAATTGTTGTTAGGAATGATGTTGCTACTGTACAAGACAAAGTAGAAGAAGTTCAAAGAGAGGTTAGTAATGTTCGAACTGATGTGTCAAATGTTCAAGTTGACATCAATAATATTCATTCAGATGTTAACGATATGCAAAGCGATATCAATAAAATACAAGTAGAAGTCAATACTGTTTTTGTAGACATTGCTAAAGTTCAGACTGATGTTAACAAAGTTAGGGAGGAAATTGAAACTTCAAAAATGCTTTGTACTCGTAACATTAGTGCATTAACAACTCGGTTAGTTGACGAGTCTTTTAGGACAACGGCTTATTTAGCTGGTTTAAAATACGATGTAGAGGTCATGAGAACCCAAGTATTAGATCACAATCGTTTACTTAAGGAGGACATCGAAGTAGATATTGCAGAAATGTTAACTGAAAATGTAACAGTGTGGAAAGATGAATGGAACAGGTCAAGTGGGGAACATGTAGATCAGATTCAGGAACGAATTGAAAGAAAACTTGCCAGTACACAGGTAGACATTAATAACGAAGTAGTTCAGATTAGGAAAGACTTGAATGTAAGGATGGATTCGCTATCCGAAAAGCAGGTAGAGGATAGAACTCAAATAGGTCAGGACGTGCAAGCATTAAAAACTGCGTTAGAGGAACAGATTCATAAGGTTGTCTCTGATGTTAATGAAACTACGAGCAAGCTGCAGAATTTGAAACTAGGAGAAGCTAGCATGATGGAAACCTATAAGGAAGAGTTGATTAGGAAAGTCATCACGGAAATCACAGACAAGGATACCGAAGGATTGACTGGTGAAGAGGAGAGAAATTACTTGAGAAGAGGTAACCTTAATACAGAAGAGAGAGATATTAGTCCTGAGGAACGTATATCCAGATTCAGGGAAGAAGAAGAGGATCGGAATATTGAACCCGAATGGAAGTATCGTGATAGTGGGAGGAATTATATGGATTCATATCCGAGAAACGTGACAGTCATCCGGAATTTTGAAGACAAACCTCAAAAATTTAGCAACACTGATAGTCTCACACCGATCGAATATATCAGGAATCTTAAAGACTATTTCATAGAAGCCCACATTCCCAGAGAGAGAGAGAGATGAGAATCGTAGAAAGATTTCTAGCTGGAGGACCCCTCGAATGGTTTCGAGCATTTCGGTACACTTTCAGCAATTTTGACGAATTTGCAGAGGCACTGATTAAACGATTCTGGTCAATAGAAGCTCAGAATTCACTAAGAGCTGAGGTATACTCGAGGAAGTATTCAGGTACTCTTCCAACACGGTACGCTGATTTCTTCACGAGCCAACTATCACGCTTGAGGTTTTTGCAACCCCCATTGTCAACAGAGCAGTTGATAGATGCGATTTCACGTATGCTGCCTGTGGAGGTAAGAAGACTGATCATATCGTCAAACATTAGAGATTTGACAAGTATGGACGAATTGTTGAGAAGGCTTGACTACACGAGTCCAATGCCAAATTTGGTACAAAAAGGTCAGAGGCACGAATTTAAAGACGTTAATACGGTCTACATGGATCAAGTGCAGCAAACTGATAAGCCTGAGGAAGGAAAAACTGAAAATGTAGGTCCTCACAGAAATAATTATTTCCGCAACCACAGATCCCAAGGTTACCGTCCATATCAGCAAAGACGAGGCTGGAATAATAATAGAGGGAATTACAACAACGGAAGAGGTAGATACTACAACAATGGTTATAATCGAAATTATAACAGAAATAACCAGTACCAGAACCAGAATCAGAATTCTCAAGGTCAGGTTATGACACCCGACAAGTATCAAGAAAGAGAGAAAGAAAGTCAGCAGTATCTGAAGGAATTACGAGAAAAGGAAGCTGAAAATCAAAAGAAAAGACAGGATGTAGTGATCGATCCTGGTCCTTCTACAAGTCAGCAGAACTTAGAAAACAGGTATTCAGGACAGAAGAGACAGTAGAGAGGAGAGAATACATTAGCCACACACAACCCAGAGTAGAAGAGACTTATGATTAAGGAACATAGAAGAAATATCATATAAGAGTAGAATATAATTCAATTTCGTGTTCAAGTGAATTGAGATATTTATAACACAGAGTTTAAAAACAATTTGCAACTGATTTTAAAACGTGGTGAAGGGAGAATGCCCCCGGAAATTGAATTATATTGAGACCACGATGGCTGTATTGGCAAATATGAGTAAAGTTATGAATGTCATAGTTATGACGTGGATATTCATGACGTAGGCACGGATGACGCAGACTTGAGGCAAGCAGGCTGGTTGAGCTGAGATTCTTGGTGACGTCATGATTTTGTTCGAGAAAGATCCGAGATTTACGACGCAGTCGCAGGAAACAAGGTATTGTGCTAAGGAAGAAGCTACGCTATTGGAGGAGAGACTCGAACCAATGAACGATAGTTTGGAAGGAAGACGGAGATTGCTGAAACTACGATATTTAATTACTTTTGGCATGCAGATTTGAGGAAATCTATTTTCAGTTATGGCATTGATTTGGAATTTTGAAGAAATTAATTTTGAGTTTTTGAAATTTGAAAATCCGTCAAGTATAGCCAAAGTTAAAACTTCCAGCAATGACGCAGCAACAGGCTATGGAAGGGATGGATACGCCCCTTAAGAAGTTGATAAAAGGTCGTGCACAGGAGAGAGGAGCTCTCAGAACTCAGATCTCATATGTCAGATCGCATATATATTTCTGGTGATATATAGTTATTTTCAAGTGATTCAGTGAAGTAAGTTGTCTTTAGCGTGGTTAAAGCCCGGCGCATCGAACGAACTCGGAGCAGTTCCATTTTACGCTGCTCGAAACAAGGTGAAGTTGAAACGCTCACATTAACGTTTCCACCAGTTAAGATATCAAGCGCTAACTTCAGCCTTTATTATAGTTCTATTGGGCAGTATAACATTGAGGGGTGTAGAAGATTTGAACAATTTCACAGTTATACTTCGAAAGATATTGAAACTTTAAGGCTGCCAACAAAAGTGATTTTCTCGCCACATGAGAAACACTTTTAAAATTCCACATTATACACTACGGCTGACACGTGGAGTGCAACAGTGATATTGGAGAATACGTTTGGTATTACAACGATACATTCGACTATGGAACATTATAATCTTGCAGTGCTTTCAATGATTATAACAGTAGTTGAGATGGAAGGCTAAGGCTTTAATGCAATTGGGACATATATCGTTGGAGTAAAGTAACAGCATGGAACTTCGTTAATCGTCTTTCTATAAAAGCGAGCATGTAGTGAACATCCAACTACACTCATGCATCGTGAATCCATCGCTGAATTATACCAGATAACAGTGGAGATATTTTCATACTCCACAACTATGAATATTTCTGCGGAAATAACTACAATAAACTTCATGGCGAATTTCTGCAAGAACTTCAGGGAACTTTCAAGAGAGGCCAGGGTTGTCCCGGCGCACAAAGAAGAGTTTTGCCAGAAGGATGTTTTTCGTATCCACGGAGCAGTGCAATTTCGGAGGAGGAAGCAGTTCGATTCTCCGAGGACGCTGATTCCAGGTTCGAGGACGGAGCACATCTTCACGCTGGTGAAATGGAACCAACAGCAGTTTTCTTTGAAAACTTTCCTCTGGAACTTCAATCAACAGATAAGGTAGTCGTGAACGTTTCTTGTATTATTTGAGTCTTGTAGCGATATCTGAGCAACCATTCTTCCCATATTTTCTGTCCTATCTTTTGCCCCATTTTCTTGATTGATATTTCTGTACTCAGTACACTTCGACGATTTATGCATTTTTCTTCGATTTTTGAGACATTGCTATGTCATTGGCATACTTAATAATTTTGGATCAGTTGAGACTGATGATTTAGATTCTTTCAGTAATTTGTATATTTTTGTAGTCACGATTTGACTGTAAAGTTAACGATTTGCTATGGCAGATTTGAATTCAGACAGCGTGTCATTTTATTAAAGTAATTCTATTCAGTAAATTACTTTGACCAATTTTCTGTCATCCTCAAGAAAGAAGAATAATTAAATGATTTTAGAGCGTTAAAATCTATTACGATATCGACGATCTTTGAAATACTAGTCGTCTTATGAACATGATTGCAACATAGACATTTATCATTGCATTATAGACAATTTTATGAAATATGAACTTTTATTTCGATTTATTGAATACACTATAGTAATGAACATTTGATAGGAGTTTTTCTCAATTCTAGATTGGAACAATAATGTTTGCATTCCACAGTCTAATTGTATTCTATTCGACTATTTTGCAGTTTAGATGAACTTTGTTTGAAGATAGTATTTTTATACTGCGTTACTTTGAAGATGTTAATCTCAATTTTGATAGACCAGGCAGGAGTGTCTAATCGTATTTGTTATTAAATTTATTTGTGATTGGCAAATTTTTACTTCATATCGATTCATGAATGAAACCCACGAAGGTTAAATAATAACAGTCATTATTACAATTGATGAATATAAGAATTTTTAAAGAGGAACAATGGATGTATAATCGTTAGTTCAGTGGACGTGTAAAAGTCGCTGTTGAATAATGCCCTTGAATAATGAAGGAGGTTCCCACAATAATTAATGAAGTTGATGAATTAATAAGTGGAGGTTTTTGTGTGTAGTTTGGAAGATTTTTATGCCATATATATGAAGATATATGATGAATTTTGGGCCAATTATTGTGCAATTTTGTGCATCTTGAGCGAAGTATTTTCCCGCTGGTTGTGTTGTTCTTGTTCTTTGAAAGTTATTCATATGAAGATACTGTTAAAATTAACAAGAGTGTTAAATAATTTGAGATAAAGATTTTGAATGGAGGTTACCGTCACAAATATTAATAATTATTATTAAACCTTATTAAACCTGAATTTGACAGTTAAATATAACTAACCTTCATTGGTCGATTATATCATCACGATTTGAGTAATTATCAACCGGATAAACGTGTTGTTTAATGTATTTCTTGTATAAATAACATAAACAATATAATATTGTAAAATAATTTTGTAAATATCTTTGTTAAATAATTTGAAATGATAGTGATTAATACAGGCGTGTATAAAATTTTCAATTGTCATTTGACATTGTTATAAACAATTTATTATTGTTATAAATAATTAATGAACTTTTGTTATTAACATTTAGAGTTTTGTTTTTATACTCTAAACAACGCTAATTAAGCAAGTGGTTTGAACAATTAATCATGATTTGGGATTGTTGGAGTAATCCACTGGTGTTTGAATGAAGCATGTAAGACATTTGCGTGATAATATTTTAGTTGAGATGTGAACATTTACGTATTTGAAAAGGAGAGCCAAGCTCTGAGGTAACACGCTTATGCTAGGGTTGAACGAACGGGAGTCCACTTTGACGATACAGGTGCATTGCAGCTGGTCCGGACAACTGTGTTACAGAGGCCAAGGACGTTCCATAATAGCCTTGTGGCTATAAATAAAATGTGAAGTATATAAACACGCAAAACAATTGATATATGTGTCTCATCCCAAATCCCGTTTCCATCCCCAGTGCATTATTATTTTACGTTGCTATGAGCTTGAGAAAGCTGAAACATTATATGTAGAGAATACAGGTCCTACAGGAGGACATGGTTATGTGGTCGATGGCTTCTGATTGCCACGTTGATTTTGTTGTTTTTTGTTTGTTAAAATCATTCTTTTTGTGAAATAAATTATTGTGCAGTTTAAAGTTTCTCGTCTTCGTTCTGGTTCATTTTAAAATATCATGGTGGAGGTTATTGTGTGGGCATACTTTAAGTGATCCAGTTGACAACCCAGTCCCCGAGATAAATTTAAGAGGTAAGTAAAGGTAAGTATGAACCCCCGTATATTTTGGTGTGTTCCACAATAATTTTCTTGTTAACTATTGTGCTCTAATCTCGATAGTATCTGTCAGTGCCATTTTCATTGATGTAGCTGTGCCGGTGCGATTGATAATTGGCAATCCGATTGAGGGGGCGGATATCTGACAGCCTACTATCCGGATATCGGGTACAGTAGGATTGGCGACCCTAAAACGTGGGGCTTGTTCTACAAAACTGGATTACCAAGTAGGATTGGCGCCGCAATTCGGTGGGGCACGATCAGCAAAACATTGGATTACCAAGTTATTGCAGTAGAATTGACACCGCAATTTTTGTGGAGTGTTCGAATAACATTGGATTACCAAGTTATCGATGTCAAAGGGATTGTGAAGACTCAAATAAAGAGGTTGATTCTTTGTTAGATGTCTTGGCCAATTGTAGAATTTGAGAGTGTGATTATATAGGAATAAATGTTGTGTTGTATTAGGAAAATTACACTCAGAAAAGATCAGATCTTATACGACTTGAAAGAGGTTAAATAGGCTGGAAACTTAGAAAAATCGCCTATGATCTGGAATCTTATTTTATTTGACCGGCTTATGACATGTATAGTCATATTAAAGATAAAATTAAACTATTTGGATTATAAATGTAAATTATTTGTGTTAGGATATTTTAAAATGAACCAAAGAAACTTGAACATGTGCTTGAGTTTATTTCACCATGAAATGTCTACGAAGGTTAATTATAAGGTATTTATAAGTTAGATTTAAGACAGAAAATTGCTCAAAACTTATATATGGTGAAAAATGTTGCTCAGATGTTGTTATTTTGCTCTGTTTGATGTATGTCCCTAAAGCAGTTTATTATTGAAATATTATTGAAATGGCAGATGAAAGTCTGAGAATGATGTTAGAGGAGATGTCTGCTAACTTGAAAGCTAGCATGAATAGCAGTATGAAGCAGATGATGGAGGAGAATTCTAGTAATATGTCTATTAGGCTGGATGAAAGTATGAAGGAGATGGAAGCTAGGAATACTAGTCGAATGGAGGAGAATGCTAGTAACATATCTGCTAATTTGAGAGATAGCATGAATGAAAGTTTGAAAGTTATTCAGACCAGTTCTGCAAACCTAGAAAATGATATGTCGCGTTTACAGATCAGTACCCAGGGAATCGAGAATGCTGTAAGTGACATTCACAAAGATGTTTCTGATGTTAAAATTGATGTGTCTAAGGTACAAAAAGATCTTACCATGTTGAATCTTGATGTTGCTAATGTCCGGGGTGATATTTCATGTGCTAGAGCTGAAGTAATTGTTGTTAGGAATGATGTTGCTACTGTACAAGACAAAGTAGAAGAAGTTCAAAGAGAGGTTAGTAATGTTCGAACTGATGTGTCAAATGTTCAAGTTGACATCAATAATATTCATTCAGATGTTAACGATATGCAAAGCGATATCAATAAAATACAAGTAGAAGTCAATACTGTTTTTGTAGACATTGCTAAAGTTCAGACTGATGTTAACAAAGTTAGGGAGGAAATTGAAACTTCAAAAATGCTTTGTACTCGTAACATTAGTGCATTAACAACTCGGTTAGTTGACGAGTCTTTTAGGACAACGGCTTATTTAGCTGGTTTAAAATACGATGTAGAGGTCATGAGAACCCAAGTATTAGATCACAATCGTTTACTTAAGGAGGACATCGAAGTAGATATTGCAGAAATGTTAACTGCAAATGTAACAGTGTGGAAAGATGAATGGAACAGGTCAAGTGGGGAACATGTAGATCAGATTCAGGAACGAATTGAAAGAAAACTTGCCAGTACACAGGTAGACATTAATAACGAAGTAGTTCAGATTAGGAAAGACTTGAATGTAAGGATGGATTCGCTATCCGAAAAGCAGGTAGAGGATAGAACTCAAATAGGTCAGGACGTGCAAGCATTAAAAACTGCGTTAGAGGAACAGATTCATAAGGTTGTCTCTGATGTTAATGAAACTACGAGCAAGCTGCAGAATTTGAAACTAGGAGAAGCTAGCATGATGGAAACCTATAAGGAAGAGTTGATTAGGAAAGTCATCACGGAAATCACAGACAAGGATACCGAAGGATTGACTGGTGAAGAGGAGAGAAATTACTTGAGAAGAGGTAACCTTAATACAGAAGAGAGAGATATTAGTCCTGAGGAACGTATATCCAGATTCAGGGAAGAAGAAGAGGATCGGAATATTGAACCCGAATGGAAGTATCGTGATAGTGGGAGGAATTATATGGATTCATATCCGAGAAACGTGACAGTCATCCGGAATTTTGAAGACAAACCTCAAAAATTTAGCAACACTGATAGTCTCACACCGATCGAATATATCAGGAATCTTAAAGACTATTTCATAGAAGCCCACATTCCCAGAGAGAGAGAGATGAGAATCGTAGAAAGATTTCTAGCTGGAGGACCCCTCGAATGGTTTCGAGCATTTCGGTACACTTTCAGCAATTTTGACGAATTTGCAGAGGCACTGATTAAACGATTCTGGTCAATAGAAGCTCAGAATTCACTAAGAGCTGAGGTATACTCGAGGAAGTATTCAGGTACTCTTCCAACACGGTACGCTGATTTCTTCACGAGCCAACTATCACGCTTGAGGTTTTTGCAACCCCCATTGTCAACAGAGCAGTTGATAGATGCGATTTCACGTATGCTGCCTGTGGAGGTAAGAAGACTGATCATATCGTCAAACATTAGAGATTTGACAAGTATGGACGAATTGTTGAGAAGGCTTGACTACACGAGTCCAATGCCAAATTTGGTACAAAAAGGTCAGAGGCACGAATTTAAAGACGTTAATACGGTCTACATGGATCAAGTGCAGCAAACTGATAAGCCTGAGGAAGGAAAAACTGAAAATGTAGGTCCTCACAGAAATAATTATTTCCGCAACCACAGATCCCAAGGTTACCGTCCATATCAGCAAAGACGAGGCTGGAATAATAATAGAGGGAATTACAACAACGGAAGAGGTAGATACTACAACAATGGTTATAATCGAAATTATAACAGAAATAACCAGTACCAGAACCAGAATCAGAATTCTCAAGGTCAGGTTATGACACCCGACAAGTATCAAGAAAGAGAGAAAGAAAGTCAGCAGTATCTGAAGGAATTACGAGAAAAGGAAGCTGAAAATCAAAAGAAAAGACAGGATGTAGTGATCGATCCTGGTCCTTCTACAAGTCAGCAGAACTTAGAAAACAGGTATTCAGGACAGAAGAGACAGTAGAGAGGAGAGAATACATTAGCCACACACAACCCAGAGTAGAAGAGACTTATGATTAAGGAACATAGAAGAAATATCATATAAGAGTAGAATATAATTCAATTTCGTGTTCAAGTGAATTGAGATATTTATAACACAGAGTTTAAAAACAATTTGCAACTGATTTTAAAACGTGGTGAAGGGAGAATGCCCCCGGAAATTGAATTATATTGAGACCACGATGGCTGTATTGGCAAATATGAGTAAAGTTATGAATGTCATAGTTATGACGTGGATATTCATGACGTAGGCACGGATGACGCAGACTTGAGGCAAGCAGGCTGGTTGAGCTGAGATTCTTGGTGACGTCATGATTTTGTTCGAGAAAGATCCGAGATTTACGACGCAGTCGCAGGAAACAAGGTATTGTGCTAAGGAAGAAGCTACGCTATTGGAGGAGAGACTCGAACCAATGAACGATAGTTTGGAAGGAAGACGGAGATTGCTGAAACTACGATATTTAATTACTTTTGGCATGCAGATTTGAGGAAATCTATTTTCAGTTATGGCATTGATTTGGAATTTTGAAGAAATTAATTTTGAGTTTTTGAAATTTGAAAATCCGTCAAGTATAGCCAAAGTTAAAACTTCCAGCAATGACGCAGAAACAGGCTATGGAAGGGATGGATACGCCCCTTAAGAAGTTGATAAAAGGTCGTGCACAGGAGAGAGGAGCTCTCAGAACTCAGATCTCATATCTCAGATCGCATATATATTTCTGGTGATATATAGTTATTTTCAAGTGATTCAGTGAAGTAAGTTGTCTTTAGCGTGGTTAAAGCCCGGCGCATCGAACGAACTCGGAGCAGTTCCATTTTACGCTGCTCGAAACAAGGTGAAGTTGAAACGCTCACATTAACGTTTCCACCAGTTAAGATATCAAGCGCTAACTTCAGCCTTTATTATAGTTCTATTGGGCAGTATAACATTGAGGGGTGTAGAAGATTTGAACAATTTCACAGTTATACTTCGAAAGATATTGAAACTTTAAGGCTGCCAACAAAAGTGATTTTCTCGCCACATGAGAAACACTTTTAAAATTCCACATTATACACTACGGCTGACACGTGGAGTGCAACAGTGATATTGGAGAATACGTTTGGTATTACAACGATACATTCGACTATGGAACATTATAATCTTGCAGTGCTTTCAATGATTATAACAGTAGTTGAGATGGAAGGCTAAGGCTTTAATGCAATTGGGACATATATCGTTGGAGTAAAGTAACAGCATGGAACTTCGTTAATCGTCTTTCTATAAAAGCGAGCATGTAGTGAACATCCAACTACACTCATGAATCGTGAATCCATCGCTGAATTATACCAGATAACAGTGGAGATATTTTCATACTCCACAACTATGAATATTTCTGCGGAAATAACTACAATAAACTTCATGGCGAATTTCTGCAAGAACTTCAGGGAACTTTCAAGAGAGGCCAGGGTTGTCCCGGCGCACAAAGAAGAGTTTTGCCAGAAGGATGTTTTTCGTATCCACGGAGCAGTGCAATTTCGGAGGAGGAAGCAGTTCGATTCTCCGAGGACGCTGATTCCAGGTTCGAGGACGGAGCACATCTTCACGCTGGTGAAATGGAACCAACAGCAGTTTTCTTTGAAAACTTTCCTCTGGAACTTCAATCAACAGATAAGGTAGTCGTGAACGTTTCTTGTATTATTTGAGTCTTGTAGCGATATCTGAGCAACCATTCTTCCCATATTTTCTGTCCTATCTTTTGCCCCATTTTCTTGATTGATATTTCTGTACTCAGTACACTTCGACGATTTATGCATTTTTCTTCGATTTTTGAGACATTGCTATGTCATTGGCATACTTAATAATTTTGGATCAGTTGAGACTGATGATTTAGATTCTTTCAGTAATTTGCATATTTTTGTAGTCACGATTTGACTGTAAAGTTAACGATTTGCTATGGCAGATTTGAATTCAGACAGCGTGTCATTTTATTAAAGTAATTCTATTCAGTAAATTACTTTGACCAATTTTCTGTCATCCTCAAGAAAGAAGAATAATTAAATGATTTTAGAGCGTTAAAATCTATTACGATATCGACGATCTTTGAAATACTAGTCGTCTTATGAACATGATTGCAACATAGACATTTATCATTGCATTATAGACAATTTTATGAAATATGAACTTTTATTTCGATTTATTGAATACACTATAGTAATGAACATTTGATAGGAGTTTTTCTCAATTTTAGATTGGAACAATAATGTTTGCATTCCACAGTCTAATTGTATTCTATTCGACTATTTTGCAGTTTAGATGAACTTTGTTTGAAGATAGTATTTTTATACTGCGTTACTTTGAAGATGTTAATCTCAATTTTGATAGACCAGGCAGGAGTGTCTAATCGTATTTGTTATTAAATTTATTTGTGATTGGCAAATTTTTACTTCATATCGATTCATGAATGAAACCCACGAAGGTTAAATAATAACAGTCATTATTACAATTGATGAATATAAGAATTTTTAAAGAGGAACAATGGATGTATAATCGTTAGTTCAGTGGACGTGTAAAAGTCGCTGTTGAATAATGCCCTTGAATAATGAAGGAGGTTCCCACAATAATTAATGAAGTTGATGAATTAATAAGTGGAGGTTTTTGTGTGTAGTTTGGAAGATTTTTATGCCATATATATGAAGATATATGATGAATTTTGGGCCAATTGTTGTGCAATTTTGTGCATCTTGAGCGAAGTATTTTCCCGCTGGTTGTGTTGTTCTTGTTCTTTGAAAGTTATTCATATGAAGATACTGTTAAAATTAACAAGAGTGTTAAATAATTTGAGATAAAGATTTTGAATGGAGGTTACCGTCACAAATATTAATAATTATTATTAAACCTTATTAAACCTGAATTTGACAGTTAAATATAACTAACCTTCATTGGTCGATTATATCATCACGATTTGAGTAATTATCAACCGGATAAACGTGTTGTTTAATGTATTTCTTGTATAAATAACATAAACAATATAATATTGTAAAATAATTTTGTAAATATCTTTGTTAAATAATTTGAAATGATAGTGATTAATACGGGCGTCTATAAAATTTTCAATTGTCATTTGGCATTGTTATAAACAATTTATTATTGTTATAAATAATTAATGAACTTTTGTTATTAACATTTAGAGTTTTGTTTTTATACTCTAAACAACGCTAATTAAGCAAGTGGTTTGAACAATTAATCATGATTTGGGATTGTTGGAGTAATCCACTGGTGTTTGAATGAAGCATGTAAGACATTTGCGTGATAATATTTTAGTTGAGATGTGAACATTTACGTATTTGAAAAGGAGAGCCAAGCTCTGAGGTAACACGCTTATGCTAGGGTTGAACGAACGGGAGTCCACTTTGACGATACAGGTGCATTGCAGCTGGTCCGGACAACTGTGTTACAGAGGCCAAGGACGTTCCATAATAGCCTTGTGGCTATAAATAAAATGTGAAGTATATAAACACGCAAAACAATTGATATATGTGTCTCATCCCAAATCCCGTTTCCATCCCCAGTGCATTATTATTTTACGTTGCTATGAGCTTGAGAAAGCTGAAACATTATATGTAGAGAATACAGGTCCTACAGGAGGACATGGTTATGTGGTCGATGGCTTCTGATTGCCACGTTGATTTTGTTGTTTTTTGTTTGTTAAAATCATTCTTTTTGTGAAATAAATTATTGTGCAGTTTAAAGTTTCTCGTCTTCGTTCTGGTTCATTTTAAAATATCATGGTGGAGGTTATTGTGTGGGCATACTTTAAGTGATCCAGTTGACAACCCAGTCCCCGAGATAAATTTAAGAGGTAAGTAAAGGTAAGTATGAACCCCCGTATATTTTGGTGTGTTCCACAATAATTTTCTTGTTAACTATTGTGCTCTAATCTCGATAGTATCTGTCAGTGCCATTTTCATTGATGTAGCTGTGCCGGTGCGATTGATTATTGGCAATCCGATTGAGGGGGCGGATATCTGACAGCCTACTAACCGGATATCGGGTACAGTACCTTCCATGGAATCATCTGTCCAGGCTTTTCCCCGGGAATGAGAGGCGTTGACCCACGTTTCATCCAGCCACACTATAGAATCAAAGTTTTCTTGCATAACCTCCCTCAAAAATCTGCACAGCCACATTACAATATCACTTCTTTCCATTAGTATTCTCCGCCCGTTAACCTTTTTATATCGGAATCCCAGATCCTTCACTACTTTTTTCAGAGAAGATTTCCCTCCGCGAAAAAGATCGCTATTGTCAAGAGAACGGAGTAATTTCTCAATTGTCGGATGCTCTTTTCTGCGGTAATAAGCATAAATATGACGGCGAATAGCGTCTTGTTGGAAAGCATCCAAATCAGTCACTGTTTTAGGCCTATTTCTCTTCTTGCCTGGCGTTTCTACTTTAGATGGTCCGGCTGCCTGTTCCTCCGCATGGAATTTCTCTTTCCCAATTCCTATTACTGTGCTTCTAAGAACCTTAGTCGCATCAGCTGTTCTCTGTACTGCCTGAGCAACAGGTAATAGAGTTTCCCCGTTGTCTTTCTCCCTCTCAAAGTACTCTCGCACATTGCTAATATTTTCCCGGGTTTGACTCCTTATTGGAGTCCCTTGTCCTAAGGCCTTTCCTCTCTTGGCGCTTGGCTAGACCCCGGCATGACACTATTGCACACACGCACGACAGAAATAACACAAACACTCACTAACCTAAAGCTAACCTACAACTACACGTAATTATACTACACTATGTCAAACGACAAACAAATACTAAGCTATTAAATAACAACAGACTAGAATATTGTCAAAAGAAAAGTATACGAGAAATACGAGAAAACACAATGACCGCCAATTAAACTAACAGAGCACAGTGCAAACAGCTGACAACAACATGTGAGCGCAAGAAGTTAGCTGGCAACGTCATCAGCGAAACTCGATTTATATCGATATATCCATTTGAATGGCTGCCTGTGATTGGCTGGTTAGAGTGTAAATGTGACGTATCACTGAAACTTCAAGTCGGAAGTTAGGATGGCTCTAGTATAACCTTACCTAACCTAACCAAATCCCACCTTACCTAACCTAACCTAACTTCAAAGTCAGAATGTACAATACATCTATTGTTTTATACCCTCATAAATTAGATATAGAGAATGTCCACCACGAGATCCTTAAAACGTGTAGAAAGGAATGTCTGAAAATTTTCAGTAACACATAGTACACGTTCACCATACAGTGTGTCCACGTTTTGAATGTTAATGATACGGAAAAGAGTATGGATTGGTAATTCAGTGAGCTTTTTTCTCTCTAATCAACAGTTCTGCCCCCATAGCATTGAGAATATTTATTGTAGTAGCCTATAAAGAAACAAAAAATCATATCTATTACAGTTTAGCTATAAGTGGCCAGAACCACTATAACATTTTATTCTAATAAGGAGATTTCCATAATGATAAGAAAAAAAGCTTACCATAATGATGGATTGTGTAAGTAAACGTCTTTTGCTGCTTGATGCCACTACTAAACTGATACTCATACAACGGACAAGTGAGTTCATGTTTCGCTGACGTAATCGTATGTTCCCACGGACTTCCTGTTTGTTGCACGCGCCGTAGTGGCTAAATTTGAAACTAGATGAGATGATTTGCTGACGTAATTGTATGATCCCCTGCACGCACACGCCGGTCCCTGTGGACGGGTCCTAATAAGGAGATTTCCATAATGATAAAAAAAAGCTTACCATAATGATGGATTGTGTAAGTAAACGTCTTTTGCTGCTTGATGCCACTACTAAACTGATACTCATACAACGGACAAGTGAGTTCATGTTTCGCTGACGTAATCGTATGTTCCCACGCACTTCCTGTGTGTTGCACGCGCCGTAGTGGCTAAATTTGAAACTAGATGAGATGATTTGCTGACGTAATCGTATGTTCCCCTGCACGCACACGCCGGTCCCTGTGGACGGGTCCTGATAAGGAGATTTCCATAATGATTAAGAAAAAAAAAGCTTACCATAATGATGGATTGTGTAAGTAAACGTCTTTTGCTGCATGATGCCACTACTAAACTGATACTCATACAACAGACAAGCGAGTTCATGTTTTGCTGACGTAATCGTATGTTCCCACGCACTTCCTGTGTGTTGCACGTGCCGTAGTGGCTAAATTTGAAACTAGGTGAGATGATTTGCGACGTAATCGTATGTTCCCCCGCACGCACACGCAGGCCCCTGTGGACGGGACCTTGTGGACGAGTCCCTGTGGACGGGTCCCTGTTGACAGGTTATTGTTGACGGGTCATTGTTGACGGGTCCTTGTTGACGGGTCCCTGTGGGAGGGTCCTTGTTGACGGGTCCTTTTTGATTAATCCCATTAGACCGGATCTTTAGGACTGGTCCCTATGGACTGGCCCATGACCAGTTGATGCTATGATGAAATTAAACGTTGTTCCACATGAAACGCATGTGAAGAGCCGATTGCTACTATGAATTAACAAGTTTTGTGTTTTGTTTTTACGCATGCGTACTTGTTTTTTTGTAAGCGGACGAGCTTTTTGAATAATGATTTATAGATGAGTTATTTTTTTTTAAATTACCAAAAGATCCAAAGCTTATAGGTCATTAGCTTTTTAATATCTCATGAACCAATAAGGCTAGGGACTTGTATGAGAGGTCGTTGGACTTGAGGTGACATTCTGTTTTTGAATGTATTATTTATTTTTTGTCAAAAGGGCCTAACTACACTTTTGTTAATATCTCGCTAACTGATAATCAGAGAGGGTCAAGTGAGGTGTCATGGGACTCAGGATGGTCAACCCTTTTCCGTGACCAACGAATTTACCCAAAAGATCTAATCCAGCATGGTCATTGACCTATGATTTTATAAACTAATCATCGGAGAGGGTCAAGTGAGGTGTCATAGGACTTAGAATGGTTAACCCTTTCCCATGACCAATGAATTTACTCCAAAAATCCAAAACAGCAAGGTCATTGACCTAAGATTTTATAAACTAATAATCGAATATCAACTTGTGAGGTGTCATAGGACTTAGCATGGTCAACCCTTTCCCATGGCCAATGAATTTACCCAAAATACCCAATACATCAAGGTCATCGAACTGAGATTTTATAAACTAATAATTGGATGCGAACATGTGAGATGTTTACCATGCGTGATGAAACATAGCTAGGTAGAGAAAGAATTAGTGTAGGCTACATGTATGGTGACTGACAAGTCTTTTACCATTGAAACTTGTTTTTCAGATCAAACTGCAGTATAGAGAGAGTATAGGTTGCAGGTATGGGTTAATAAATGAGAAACGGTGTACGCAAACTCTGATTTATCAAGAATTAAGAGTAGACTATCTTTAATTGATTGGTTAAAAATGATAGCTAAAACACAAAAATGCTCAGTGGTTACCGAGACAAAATGGTCGCTACACACAACAAGCTTTAAATACTTGAGGCTAATAATCTATACACTCACACACTCACTTGTTCTAAACTAAACTGTGTTGCTGTCAGTGTTCAGACAGTAGGCTGATGACGAAATCCATTGCTAACAGAAATATAATCATTTCCGGTTGTCTAATGTTACCAGCTATCCATTTTTTGTGTTGCAGTGGCAAGCACTTTTAGCTCTTGTACAGGTGGTCTTAACTCGATTTCCAGGTCCAGACCGAAGAACCACAATATACTGGGAAATAAGTGGGTGTTTAAACTGAATCAAAACCAGGATGGTACAGTAGAAAGGTTTAAGGCAAGGTTAGTAGCTAGAGATTTCTCCCATATACAAGGGGTAGATTATGATAAAACATACTCACCTGTAATGCACAAGAAAACCATTAGACTTTTATTGTCATTAGCAGCAGTCCATGGGTGGGAAGTGCAGCATGTGGATATTCTGACCGCATATCTTAATAGCCCTCTTAATGAATTAGTGTATTGTGAACAACCAGAAGGTTTTACCAACTGGTATCGCAAAAATTGTGGAAAAAATCATGTATAGAAGGCTGATAAGTTTTATAGAAAAAAAATCAAATATTATCAAACTCACAACATGGATTCAGAACGGAAAAATCTACACAGACAGCGATTTATGAATGTATTAATAGTATACTGAAATTAATTGACAATAAGGAACATGTAACTGGCCTATTCTTGGATTTATCGAAAGCATTTGATGTTGTTGATCATAAAATCCTCCTTACAAAACTAAATCAATATGGTATTAGAGGTCTAGCTAATAAATGGATAGAGACTTACTTAGCAAGGCGTAAACAAATAGTAAGCTTGAGACACAAGGATGATGGAACCAAATTACTTAATGAAACATTGTCCAATGAGGGAATTATTAAATTTGGAGTACCCCAGAGATCGGTTTTGGGCCTACTACTCTTCCTTCTATATATCAATGATATAACACAGAACGTTCATTCACATAAGGAAATTTTGTTTGCGGACGACACAACACTCGTAATAAAAGGTGAAACTAAACAGGTCATACAGCAGTCTGCTGACTCCGGTACAGGATAGTTAACCAAATGGTCACAAGATAATCGCCTCATAATCAACTATAAAAAACAGTATGTCTAAATTTCCACACTATACAGAATAGGAATCCTGCGAAGCCCAATATAACATTAAATGGTCACCAAATAGAAAATAAATCAGAAACAACGTTTTTAGGACTATGGATACAACATGACTTGAAATGGAATAAACAAATACAATATCTGAATACTAAACTGAACTCGATGTGCTTTGCGTTACGTATTTTGAAAACCTGCACTAGCATGCACACATTGAGAAATACTTATTTAGCTTATTTCCATTCATACTTAAGATATGGGGTCATATTTTGGGGTATGTCGCTAGATGTATTAAGCACGTTTAGGATACAAAAGAGGGTGATTAGAATTATGGCAAATGTAATCACTAGAGAATCATGTAGACCTCTGTTTAAAGATTTAAACATTCTCCCTCTGCCCTGTATATATATCTTTGAAAGTATTATGTTTTGTAAAAAGAATTTAATGAATAAGGATGTTTTTCTTGAAACAAACAATGATGTTCATAGGCATAACACAAGACAAAATCAAAACATTCATATTTCACACACACACACACACACACACACACACACACACACACACACACACACAAGCATATATCAAAAAGGAACTTATCACACAGGAGTTAAATTATACAATAAACTACCCCAATATATAAAACTTGCCCCAAAAATAAAAACCTTTGATAAAATGTTGAAAGCTTATCTGCAGTGCCATTGTTTTTACTCTGTAGTTGAATATCTTAGTGTATAGAAACGATGAAATCTATAATTATATTTTACTTTTCTATTTTAATTGTAATACCTAGATGTAAGTAGTGTATTTATAGAATTAAGTTTTCATATTATGATAATAGAATAAGGTGTAAATAGTTGTCCAATAATATTGTATCTCTTAAGATCTGTTATTATAATAAGTATTATAGTATTAGTATTACTGTATATCCGGTACCTATTAGTACTTTTATTTTATAGATGTAAATTCTGACGTGTCCTATATCAAAAATGTATTGTATACATGTATTTGATCAAATTGAATTAATAAAACTATCTATCTATTTGTTGAAGAAGGAAAGAATAAAGTGTGGAAATTAGTGAAAAGTCTATGTGGACTGAAGCAGAGTGCTAAAGAGTGGTTCCATAAAATTAATAGTTTGCTGAATGAGCTGGGTCTAATTGCTATTAAAAAGGATCAGTGTGTTTATATCAATAAGACAAAGGATTTGATTGTAGGAGTGTACATGGATGATTTGGGCATTTGGGGCAGCGCTGAAAATGTTAATTGGGTGAAATCTGAGCTGAAGAAAAGGTTAGAGTCAGGAGATTTAGGGAAAATGACCAATTTTCTGTCAACGAATGTAACACAAGACAGAGAAAAAATTTGTATTGATCAAAGTAAATACACTAATGAAATACTGTTGAGTTGTAAGTTAAGTTCTGCAAAAGGGAGGTCAGCACCCTTAGCTATCAGTAGTGATGATAAAACAGGATCAGGGGAGGAGAAAGTAGATGAAAAAATGTTTCAAAATGCAGTAGGAAAGTTACTATATTTGTCGACATCAAGAAGACCAGATCTCAGTTTTGCGGTATGTAAAGTAAGTCAGAGATGAAAGGAGCCTAATAAACAAGATTGGAATAATGTAACGCTTAAGAAATACAGAGCAAATGAAAATTGTATATTCTACTAGATACCAAAGTGATTGTCAAGTGGAAATATTTTGTGATGCAGATTATGCTAATACCAAATCAGGGAGGCTGTCAATTACAGGATATGTAATTAAATTTGCTAATGGTCCAATTATTTGGCGTACTAAGAAGCAAACGTGACCTGCATTCTCTACAGTTGAAGCTGAGTACAATGCCATGTGTGAGGTGACTCGAGAGGTGTTATGGTTAGACAAGATCCTGAGAGAGTTAGGGCAATACAAGTTTGTGAGTAAACCAATTGTTGTTAAGTGCGACAATCAAGGTTCGATATTTCTGAGTGAAAATGGTTTGGATTCAGAGCGATCCAAACACATTGATGTAATGTTTTGTTTTTTACAGCACTATGTTAAGAGTGGTATGATTCTGTTCAAGTATGTTCCATGAAATGAGAATTTGGCCGATTTATTTACGAAATCTTTGAGTGGACCAAGGACTGCAGAATGTGTTGGAATGCTTGGCATATCTGATTAGTGTGTGGAAGTGTTGATTTATGTTTGTTTGACTGGTTGAATTTAGTAATTTAAATGTGTTGTTCTTCTGTGTATTGGTGTGCAGTTTGAGCACTGAAATGACTGCCAAAGGAGAGGTGTTGTTATTGCTGGTAGGTTGTCAGCAATTTCAGTGCTTTGATGTTCTTTTGTTTTACTTATTGTGATTGGCCCGTTGGTGCGACTGTGGCGCTACCACACGTTCTTGTTAGGCGATGTGTTGCGAACCGTTGTGATAATGGAGTGTGCCAATGTATCAGTGTCTGTTTATTCAAATTAAATATCTGTTGACATTAACAATTCAGCCTTTATTCCACTGTCTAATACAACCTAACTACAATAGGCACCCAATGGAAATGCACACCCAAAAACACAAACTACTAAATGATAGAGATCCTGACTGAAGTAAATTTCGTGGAATGATTTATTAAAATTCCAAGCCCCTATCCTAGTATCGGAGGGTTTCAATCTGCTAATTCGCTATCTATTAAAAAAAAATCCCTAACTAAAATGAAAATTTAACCCTCTTGATAAGTCCTAAATACATGAAAGCAACAAACAAAGCTTGGGAAATGGTACAAAATAACCCGAATTTTATAGATACAATAGTTCAATCATGGTGTTTCAGGCAGAAAACATCATGTGGTAACAGTCAATTCATGACAGCAAAAATCTAAATCAAACTGTAACCATCCCGTATTTACATTTACATTGGCCTAGTTTAAGCTAATCCTGATTTAATTGATCAACGGCGATAAGCGTCCATGATAACCAAATAAAAATCTAGGATTGATTTACAGTCATCATCATACAACACAAATTATTACAACAATTGTACAGGAAGAAATCAACAAAGTAGAATAAAGTAGGGTAACAATTTGGGTTATACACAACAATAAATAACACACACACACAAATCTTGTTATTATTCCTTCCTACAGCAAAATGGTAACTCTTTGTTCCCATTCGTCATCTAAATGTGTACGAGAAGAAACAAGAACGAACTGTTCTTCAACAGTCACTCTCATCATTGAGGTCACGGCCCACAAGTTCTGAACTCTTGGTTACCAGTGATCGCTGTCCGTCGAAAAATGTCAGCTAACTAAACATTCCTCCTGGAATAAACCTCTCAAGCGCAATGCATTGGTCTCCAAGATTGAACAGGGTCAACATTTAGCAGTGGGTAAATGATTAACGAGTATTTTAACAGTCATCGATTTAAATAAATGGTTGTTCATGATTTAGTTCTAGCTATTTTTACAATCGTAGGTTTATGAGAGTATTAGTTAAGACGAATGACCAAACGAGAGGCTTGCAACAGGTGAGAGACCAACAGGTCCACACACATCAAAATATACGTGACCTAATGTCACAATAATTCACAATAACTCTATTACGGGCTACAAAAGGTTCCGTTTACCATTCATAAGTGATCTGCGTGGTTCTAAGCTCACCAGAAAATCCTCAGTTAGACTTGTAACACAACAGAGATCTACCAGCCATCACTAAGCAATAACCAATCCTTCGTGACTCAGCACGGAATAACTCATTCACATAATGTGAGAAAAATAGCCTGAATAGAATGTCAGGTCTGTCTAATAACAACTCAGATTGTATACAAAAATATAATTGACAATAATAACTTCCTACGCTTACAATGGGCGAGTAATATGAAAATGGGTTGTGACTTCACTGTCACCCTGTATTATAACATTCCACAACTGCTGTTGTCTGATCTGGTTACAATGCGAGCGTACAAGACTGGCTCGGTTAGAAGTAGGTAAGTAGTGACAATTCTAACTCACCCCATTTTATTTCTACTCGACTGTACATATTAAATAATTAATATCTGGCGAACCCACGGTCGGATTTTAACAAATGAGGTGTCTTAGGACTTGGGCTGACGTCCTCTTTCCTATGTACGACTTGTTATATTTATCAAAACATTTTTTTGAAAAATTTTGTTTTTGAAAATAGGCGATAGTTTGCAAATTAATGATGATACAACTTTGTGCCATAGCTTAAACGAACGGTCTCTATTGCCTTTATTTTTTATAATAAAACTTTTATTTTTATTTTTTGAAAGCAGGTCATTTTTGAAATTCTTATATTTTGGATACTAGGAAGTTAACAAAAACGTTTATTTAACATAAATGGTCTTTACCCCTCTACCGGTAAACCAGGTTTCAGGTCTATAGGACAAACACTAGTAGTAGTGGGGATGGGTCCGTTCTGCTTACCAGACTACTTTCCTGCGAACATTGCCGATATTTCGCGAACGCATGATCGTATTTCGATGTGTGATGGGTTGTAGGAGTCGCCGTGACGTCCTCTTTGCTATGAATGAGTGGTACTATTTTTTTCAAAAAAAGTTTGAACATTTTTGTTTTTGAAATTGTCCCTATTTTGGAAACAATAAAGTTGAGAAAGAAGTTTGTTTGACGTAAATAAAAGGTCCCTAGACCCTCTAGTCAGAAACCAAGTTTCAAGTCAGTAGGACAAAAGAAAATAAATTTTGAAAAATTGGTCACTATTTTGGAAACGAAAATTTTTACAAAAAATCTTTTTTACATAAATGAAAGGGCTTTAGCCCCTTTACCCACAAACCAAGTTTCAGGTATCTAGGACAAAACTAACAGTAGGAATTCTGCTTACTGTCGCGTGTGTGCTTGAATACGTATGGCTATGTTGGAAAAGGGTTCAGTGGTGGGGGAGGACTAGGGTTGAGTGTGGGTCGTTTAGATGGTATTTTCCCGCTATATCTCATGGCGAGGATATTTTTTTAAATGGGTGGAATTTGGAAACGAAATTTTGAGGTAAAACATGTTTTTTAATGATTTTTGGTAATATCTCAGGAACCCATGAAGTTTGAACAAAAGTTGACATGTCATTATTTTTGTCGCGTTGCCCTCTTGCTGAGGATACCTCTGTCGAGTAGAAGCGAAAACCCATTTTAGGGTAAAACCATGATTTTAGACATTTTGTTATATCTGACAAACCAGTCATGTTACAGACGTGTACGAGGGGTCCTAGGACTCGGGGTAACGCTCTCTTTCCAATGTGATAGTTATTTTTCAAAAAAAAAAAATACAAAGGCCTTAACGTTGAAAAAATGTTTGAATTTTTTTAAACCTGTTTTTTATTTTTTTTTAAGTAATGAGTGGTCGTAGACAGAGAGACGGTACCGCTGGATGTGTGTTTGAACGAGCCTGTCGCCGGTCGTGGTGATGGTATTCCTAATACAACAATCGCTATTTTAGCCAGGCAATGTACGACAGGGCGAGGGTTCACTTTCCATTTTTTTCTATCACGGATGATTGATGGCGAATAATCCCAAAATGCGTAAAGCGTGTCAACATTTTTTTACACCTGAAAAGAAATGTGTAACGTGTTAGTAATGAGTGAATTGACAAATATTAATTATATGATGCCAATGAGAGCGGGCTTTTATCGTTGACAGCAAGAACTTTGCTATGTCTGGCTGCAATGCAGACCACGAAAGAAAGAAATCTGCTTGAGCTGGCTAGCTGGCTGGCAGAATGATTATCGCGGTTCAGGAATGTGAAATATTATCAGGACCTGACTTGGCAAACACCGTACGACTGATAACACACAAGTCAGCTAAAGGGAGCAGCGGAAACAGCCGAGAGCAGAGGGGAAAAGGGAATACACAGACACAGCATGGAATCACATGATCACCTCAGAGCCCGTGAAGAGCGGTGAGAGGGGAGGTAGGGAAGGGGAGGTGCGGGGCGGAGAGGCGCGGGGAAGGGAGGGGAGCTGTGGAGAACCCACGACAGCCAATAGCCCAGCGAGTTGTGTGTGAACAGGAAGTGGAAGGGAGAGGGAAGTGGCGGGGAGGGAGGGAGTGGAACAGAGGTGAGGAGAGAGAAAGAAAAACACATGTGGACATGCATGAAGCCCTGGGCGCCGTACACAGGGCTCTAGTACATCATTTAATGAATAAATAAAAGGTGCACAGGTTTACACAACATGTAATTTATTTATCCAAGAATTAAAGGTATAGTTAAATCCCAACCATTTCACATATAGTTTATTCCTTTTCTGTTTCAACACTTTTTCCACTAGGTAATGTTTAGGAAACGCTGTCTTTTGAAGTTAATGGAGATAGAACCTGCCTTTTATGGGTTGATGGTTGAGGTCCTGGAGTAAATAGGTGACTGGGCTTTCCAGGTTATCTTGACGAATTCGAAATAGTTCGGTCCCCCACTGAGGCGTGTAGCCCTTATCGAAGGCAGACTCAAATTTTCTCACACAAACAAAATCCCCAATTTTGAGGTGGTGACGTTTAGGGTCCACTGTTCTTATGGGGTTAAACAGTTTATCCAATCGCGGAATATTTTTGGTCACGAGGCGTGGCTTGGTCCCAATCGTTCTGTGCTTGGTGTCATTGTAACGTGACACTAGCTCAGGTAACATGTCCAACCAACGATAGGTGCCACGTATCGTAAACGCTTTCCACATATGGCTTTTCAATGTTCGGTTAAACCGCTTGACCACACAGGCTTTGAATTTGTTGTACGTGGTGTAATGGTGAATATCCAAAGATTTGAGAAAACTAGAGAAATCCTTGTTGAAAAATTATTTTCCCTGGTCGGTTTGTAACAACTGGGGTTGACGTTTGGATTGTTGAATTATATGTTGAAAGGCCTTGGTGACTAGTGGGCCAGACTTGCGACGCACAGGTTGAACAAACGCCAGTTTGTAATACACATCAATGACTGTCAACATATAGCGTACACCACTGTTAATACTAGCATAGGGTATCATTTCCACCAAATCGGCTTGCCAAAGTTCATCCACACCTCGTGAAATTACCTTGAGTCGCTGATAGTGATGTCTAGCTGGGAGATGCAACTCGTGAGCAATGCCCACTTTGATGGGTGAGGGCTTAAACAATAATTTTGGCATTTCGAAGTTCTTGTTCAATTTCTTGAATTTCCCAATCGTGACCGGTATGGCCGGCTTAACGTGAAGCATGCAACAGCTGCAACCGCTGGACGAGCTTATTGGGATTATGCCAGTAGGTAACATGTACAAGGGGTTTTAATGGTTTAAAGTTCAATCCCGAAGCGGCACTTTACAACGAGCACATTGAGTGGTGGGAAACATTTATGCAATGATGGTTTTATATTTTTGAGACATATTGGCATTCACTTGTTGAGAGGGATTATACTGTCTTTTGTGGGCATGGGTGTTCAATAAAATGGATTTATATTTGCCAAGGTCCTCGGGCGTATAATCATGAGAAGAGGGTGTACGAGAGAATAGTAGCTTTAACAGTCCTGGTGTTAATTTATAGTTGATCTTCTTAATGACAGCACTAGAAGGAGCAAATTTAATCGATGAATCACCAATTTTAAAACTATCATCCTCAAAGTGAACACCATACGTGACATGTGCGTTTCCAATAAATAGATCGGTGAAACAGGGTTCCAGTGATGATACATAATATTTTATTAAAATGTTTTTGTGTTGAGTTTATGTTGAGGCGTGGCCAAGTGTTGTGAAAACGGGGACGATCTGGAAGGGTAAGGTGTTTCGACTGTGAACAGTGATTACTTTTTTCTTAAAAACTCTGCAAGGGGTGAGGGTTTTTGAGGCATAAACACTTGATCATTATCATCCTCATCCTCAACCTCGCTAACACTAGTCAATTCTTCCTGTTCCCCTTCCTCTTCCACATGGTCCTCGTGTAGCGTCTGAGTGGCTTTTGAAACAATGGGTTATGTTTCACATGGCTTGAAAGAGGGTTTAAGCATGGTTTTTAGCGGAGGTGCTAAATGTTGTTGAATAAACAAAGCATTATCCGCACATGATCGTTTCAATTGACGAAACTTTTGGCGAATAGTATTTTTTGCTCTAATAAAATTCTTTTTCAATTGACTCTCTGCTAACGCCATGGTGTCTTGACATATGACTTAAGAGGGTATCAGACAGTGCCTTAAATAGTAATAAAATGATCAAACCCTAAGCGATACCGTCCTTGGTTGACTTCACTTTGTTTGTCAATCACTAAACAGGCATGACGTTGAGTGTTCCAGCACTTGCCACACAATTCGGTAAACATTTGAAAGGTCATATCAGTATTCACATGTTCATTATAAATGTGGCGACTATTCCTTTCATCTTGACGAAATAAAACAATGACATTGGCATTGTCACGAATCACCTGTTTGGACATTTTAGAATACGTTTGTCCAAGATAGAAGCAATCGATATGTTTGTGACGACCCATGATGAAATAGCTTTGAATGATGCCTTGTCGTTCAGTGGATACATCATCGAAAATCATGAGTGAATCAGGCTTTACCTCATCCGGGGCAATAACATTTTCCTGCATAGAAAATGTGAATGAAAATCCACAGCCTGCTTCCAGTCTCCGACCGGGTCAGGAATGGAATGAATGAAGGCCCCATCTAGCGGCGAGGATATGAACTGTGCCGGCTGCCGAGGCCTGACGCACTCCTCTGGGGCAATGATTAAATGAATGACAGAAGAAATGAAATGATAGTGGAGAGTGTTGCTGGAATGAAATTTTGACAGGGAAAACCGGAGTACCCGGAGAAAAACCTGTCTGCCTCCGTTTTGTCCAGCACAGATCTCACATGGAGTGACCGGGATTTGAACCACGGACTCAGCGGTGAGAGGCCGACGTGCTGCCGCCTAAGCCACGGAGGCTTGTATAGAAAATGTGAAATAACCCATATTCTCACTTTGTAATCCAGACATGACTTGATCCAGAAACACGTAGAGGGGTTCGTAAAGAGATTTCGCAAAAATATAAATATTTTGAAAACGCAGACCATTGGGCGCTGTGATGAGCGTAAGCAAAAGATTGGTCTTTCCACACCCGGAAGGCCCCACGATGATGCAGCGAATGGAAGATGGAAACAGTGAACCATGGCGTTGTTCACGTGAAGAGGGATGGAGATGGGAAACCATGTCCCCCATGGGGAATGACTCTTGCTGCTTAATAATTTCCATATCAACTAAGGCTAAGAGAGGCTAGCAGGTCATCTATATACATGGAACCGAGCCTTGTGATAGAAACAGTAGACTCCTACTACAGGTTGACGATGGATGTCTTTGGACGTGCGTTGATGGCCAAAGCTAGGTCTGTCCCCATACATGATCCTAAACAAGAGACAGATCCAGCTGATAAACACTCCGTGGATAGGTCTGTAGTGCCACGCACTAAACAGGGAGATTATGACTTTAAGAGAAAGCGGTTATCTCATGTGAAACATCCCCAAGTATCTACAGACGTCACTACAAAAAAGTATGTGGATAACAAGGTGCACGAGTTTTATGACAAAGTGCCTCAGCTTACGGTGAATGGCTATACGGCTAATCATCACCGCATTATTCATGTGGAAGAACTACAAGACGAGGACGATGTCTGCACGAAAAAATTACGTCACCTATGAAATGAAAAGGCTTTATAAATTTATCCCATCCTTATTTTTAGTATACCTGACAAATGAAAAACCTGTGAATGACAGAAACCATTTACCACTAGTCCATGACCAGCACCTGACGAATGTGCTTTCTTCGGGTTTAAACACTATCGATTGCACTATGATGGAACCATTCACTTAAAACAATCCATGCCTGATGAAGACCATTTACATGTAGAGATAAATGGTCATAGGATGTTGGTCCATAACCATCAAATGGTCAATTCAGGTGATGCATTATCCTTTCATCTCATGCTTACATGGGATGAAAAGCAAGCGGCTAAAACCATAAACGATTTCCCACTTTATGTGGAACTTGAATATACAGGCATGAAATAACAACCTCACGTTAGTTGTCACTTAAACTTTCTTGTGAAAGGTTGTTGGTCATCATCATGGTGAAACAAAGATATGTGTTGAAAAAGATTAAAAAGAAGACCCTGTCTTTGTCAAAGCATGGGCTTCAGGCATTAGTGGACAAGCCCTTGCAAAATAAAAATATAAAAAATAACGTGCTGACGATAAAGAAAGCCCTTCGAGCAGCACATAGACGTGTTATTCCAAATCGTCGGCGACAGGGTTCAACACAAGGGCGAGTGATTCCTGTTCCCAAACGAGCGGGATTTTGACCTGCTTTATTTGCCGGTCTGGCTGCTCTGGGTTCACTTTTGGGCGGTGCTAATGCGGTGTTGGAAACCATTAAAGCTGCACAGCAGGGCAAGCAACAACTAAAAGAAAGTCAGCGACACAATGAAACAATGGAAGCGATTGCTATGGGGGCTAGAAATGCCAATTTAATGCCAGCCTTTTATCAACAAGGATTTGGGATTTCACCATCTCGAAATAAAAAATAAAAATCCTTTAACCTCAGCCATAGCAAGATAGGCCCTGACTCATCAACAAGTGGAAAGCTATGCTCAACAACTAAAGCTTTCTCATTTTCGAGGTGTGTTTTTGCGAAACCAATTACACCCCACGACCCTGGAAACAGGAATGTGTCGTTGTAAATTTGGATGATCACCGAGGACCAGGAACGCGTTATGTAGCATATGTGAAAGAGGGATCCACAGTATGGTACTTTGACAGTTTTGGGAATCCCCCGCCCATTGAACTGGTGACCTACTTAGGAAACAGGACCAATATATATTATAATGTGAAACGAGAGCAAACGTTTAACAGCCAAGATTGTGGACGTTTGTGTATATTTTTTTAAAATATAAGACTCAGCATAAGCAAAAACGTCAACAGTATGTCGGCAGAAAGTAAAACGTTTACATTGCATGGACGTGGACCTGAAGTCAGCCTAGACTTTTACCCGCCTATCGAATTGAGTGAAAGACCGTATGGTTTCGGACTTGTTTCTCTTGAAACGTACAATAGAATATACAACACACGTGAAAATGTGAACAACAAGATTTTCTATGATGATTCTGTGCTCACCCTCAACTCTGGTGGATATACGATAGATGATATTTATGAACACATTTATGTGGTGTTGGTCAATGCATATGGTTTAAAGTCATTTCTCGATGGAACGCACAAGTTTGAACTTATAGGAAATACCAACACTCATCGCTGCAGTATTTTCTCTACGTTCAACATTGACTTTAAAACACAATCCGATTCCATTGGTCCTTTACTAGGATTTAAACCACATATTTTGGAGCCCAACAAAAACATCAATCAGACGATGAAGTGAAATTGATTGAGGACCATCATGTGTCGGTGACGTGTAATATTATTAGCCAAGTGTACACCAATCAAGGACCATCGCATTCGCTTTATGACTTTATTGTGACATCGCCCAATGGCTATATTATTCGTGAAAACCCTCCAGTGGTGCTTTTTCATTCTGTGGCTGTTGATGGTATTAGGAATATAACATTAAGACTTATCAATAGCGATCAACAACTCATTCAACTAGATTCTACCACACCAGTGGTTACAAGTTGGTTCTAAAGCCACTATGAAGATGGTGTTTAAAGCAGCAACACCGCCAGGAATGGTGTTAGTTGTTTGCCACGTAAATACAGGTTAAAATATAAGGACAAGCAGATTTTACAGCATTTGGGTTAACACGTCAACCCCCATGATGAATTCTATGCTAGAGGAAGCGAACCACATCGAGGAGCAACAAGGGGTTGTAAGAATTGATCCCCATTCCTATGAAGCTCAAACACCTGGTCTCAATAACAATGATGAAATTCAATTTGTAATCAACAACCAAGATATTGACACCCTACCACTGAATGTGTCATTCAGATTGAAGGTCGACTCACCAAAACCGATGGCTCTACACCCAACCCATCCAAGTTAGCCAAGCATGCATTTGCCTTTCTGTTTTCTGAGGTGCGCTATGTGATTTACGATACTGTGGTGGATATTTCCAGTGTCATGGAACTATACCCCTCTTTTAGTGAGGAAGAAGGTAAAACACTTTGCATGGCGGGTTGGTGCCCCAACTCGACCAATGACTGGATGGTACATACCGATGGCATCTTTACTGGATATTTACCTCTTAAACTGATTTTAGGCTTTGCCGAAGATCACCAGCGTATTGTGGTCAACGCAAGGCAAGTGCTTTATCTGGTGAGAGACAGGAGTTATAATAATGCACTCAAGGGAACTGAAAATGCACCCATAGATTCAAAAATTCAAATACAACGTATGCTATGGAGAGTACCCCATGTGACCCTTGACGATAGCAAAAAACTGGACATGCTCAAGATTGTAAAATGAGATATGCCTCTACCCATGGAATTTAGAAGCTGGGCACTCCATGAGTACCCGTTATTGCCCACCACCAACACACACAGTTGGTCTGTAAAAACAGCCCGCTATACAGAGAGACCTCTCTACATCATGGTGGGTTTTCAAACGAATCGCAAGTATCAACAAACCAAAGATGTCACGCAATTTGATCACCTGCAATTGAGAAATGCAAGTCTTTTCCTCAACGGAGCTGTGTTTCCCTATGAAGGACTGGATTTGGATTTTTCAAAAATTAAGTTTGGGCCCCTGCACGGCTTGTTTTCTTAATTTAGATGGTCGTATTATCAAAAAGAGAACAGCCCCATCATGTCACCCCAAGCGTTGAATGCAAGGGCGGAACTGATTGTCTTTGACTGTTCTTACTTGGAAGAGTCTGTCAAGTCATCCAATATTGACATTCGACTAGATTTTGAAACGCATGACAACGTACCAGCCAATACCACGGCCTACTGTTCGACTATTCATTACAAACAAGTCAACTATTATCCACTGTCCAACCAGGTGACGAGTGTATAAATAAAAGGTCAACCCACGACAAGCAGCTCAGTCATGCCTTGTTTTAAAGCCTCAAGAAGTGTCACACCCATGAATTTAAACTCCGAGGAACAAAGTTTCAAGACCTTTGCAACGTAGCCGTGCCTTTCATAAACCCACAAGCCTTGGCGGCCGCTGGATTATATTATTTCAAAACAAGAGATGAAATGAAATGTGCCTTTTGTAGCATCACCATAGACCAATAGGAACATAGTGATGAACCCATGCAGGAACATCAGCGCTGGAAACCCGCCTGACTCTACCTGTGTAGAATGGAGGTGGGAAATATACCCTGCCATTCAAGTTATCCCTCACTATTGCCTCTGAGTGATGAAAAACAAGTTATGATACATGTGGACTGTATGGTGTCAACGGTGCTTCGGTGAGCAACTCACAGTCAAAACACCCAGTTTAGAGACATTGGGACATCATCGATGTTATGGACGTTATAAACACAAAATACTGTATTGTTGTATGAGTTGGTACCGTCCCTATCCCAAAATGACAAAAGCATGTAAGACGTGTTATGACAATAAAATTATGTAATAAAAATGAGTGGTTGTGCTTATTATTATTATTATTATTATTATTATTATTTTCATGTCCCCTGTCATACCCTAACCTCATTTTTAAAGTAGCATGGCATGTAAGTCAATGTGATGGGTACACTTTAGTCATTGATCGTCAGTCGTCAGTTGAACTTGGTCCAGGCAAGCGTCAACATGTTGCGCACACTGATTGTGGATTGTCAAGGGTTTAAAATTGCAGATAACAAATTTATATTTAAGCAAGTGGCCATTATTGATTGTACCACGTTTTGGATATCGCAAGCTACGCATTTGGTATTTAAACCGCCCTATGCATTTAATTTGTTGTGTGGAAAAGACCGTAAACAAACCCAGTGGATTGAAAGTCATAGGCAACTAGACTGGAATCAAGGAACCATTTTCTATAAATATTTGGACGTGGTCATGAAAGCGCACTTGTCCTCGGCCAATGTGGTATTTGTGAAAGGCAATGAAAAACGTGAATAGTTGCAACCATTGTTGGCTCCTTACTGTCAATGTATCGATGTCATGGACTTGGGCTGCCCCTCATTGCAAACACTGATGGACCACTGTCCCTGTGGCAACATTACCCACACAGCCCTGACCCATGTGTGTCATCTATTTCATTGGTTAACCACCAATGCCTGATGGGAGTTGTTAAATATAATTAAAACTCAAGATTTACCTGTGAATGACGTCAGTGAGATTTCTACAAGCGACGTGTAAACATCTACAGGACGTGATACCATGGAGATAGGGGATGCTACAGACAAAGCCAACGGGAAGTTCTTTGTGTGCAAAAAGAAACTAGACAGTTTTACCATAGAGGAATTATTGGCGCTCCCCAAGTTGTTCATTTATTATGTGGCAGCCAACGCTGTGAAAGACATCTGGCAACATGTACCAAAATCATGGACTCAAGACCCTGAGTTGAGTGAATTGCAACGCTGTACGGATTACGATCACCATACGCAAGTGGCCATGGCGAAATTACCCTCTATGCGACCGTGCGCGACCTGTCAGCTGATCAAACTGTATCACGGTCATAAAAGTCAGCGTAAAGAAAATGAAAATCCACAGCCTGCTTCCAGTCTCCGACCGGGTCAGGAATGGAATGAATGAAGCCCCCATATAGCGGCGAGGATATGAACTTTGCCGGCTGCCGAGGCCTGACGCACTCCTCAGAGGCAGTGATTAAATGAATGATAGATGAAATGAAATGATAGTGGAGAGTGTTGCTGGAATGAAATTTTGACAGGGAAAACCGGAGTACCCGGAGAAAAACCTGTCTGCCTCCGTTTTGTCCAGCACAGATCTCACATGGCGTGCCCGGGATTTGAACCACGGACCCAGCGGTGAGAGGCCGGCGTGCTGCCGCATAAGCCACGGAGGCTCAAAAGTCAGCGTAAAGATTTTGTTGAATCATTCCACGGGTGTCATGGCGAGAAAAAGCAGCAGCAACAACAACAAACATCGTCCTCAGAGGAGAATGAAGATCAAACCTTTTCACCATCGATGGAAAAGGAGTTGCCAGACCTGTGCTGGCAATGGCGTCATTGATACAGTGATTCAATACTTACCTTTCGAAATCCATATTCCAGGTTATCGTTTTGCTTGGAACTCGTCTCGAAAAACGTTTGAAGCGTGCTGATGTACCCATTAATCTTTTGGATCAAGCATGCAAAGAACACGACTTTTCTTATCGCCATAGTCATCCTGGTTTAAGACACGTGGCAGATAAAATGTTGTTGAAAAAAGCTAAACAACGTTTGACATCCTGTGACGCCTCAATGGGAGAGGGGATGACGTGTCACTAGGTTGCTTACAAGTTCAAGCCAGCGATAGCATCCTCTTGCTGTAAATTGTTCCCACATGCGCGTCTTGAGTGTGCGGTTGAAACGTTCTACAACATTTGCATTTAGATTGCTAAAAGTGGAATAGTGATGGATGTCAAGTGATTTGAGATAAGCGGAAAAAGTCTTGTTGAAAATTCTTTGCCTTGATCTGTTTTAAGCAAACGAGGTTGTTGTTTTGACCGCTGAATGATGTTCTTGAATGCAGCGGTGACCAGTCTTGCAGATTTATTCCGCACAGGTTCAACACATTTTGGAATAAACGTCGGTGACGGTGAGCAGATAGTTACCCCGTTGTTAGCTTTGGCATAGGGAATCATTTCAACCAAATCAGCTTGCCAAAGATCATCAACACCACGTGTGATGACATGACGACGATGGTAGAGACGACGAGCCGGTCTATGAAACTCGTGAGCAATGCCTGTCTTAACAGGCGAGGGTGTATGAACACGTTGACTCATAAGACAATAATGCCAGCATGACGAACTTCCGCCTCGTGTCCGGTATGACCGGCCTGTTCCGATGCACGCAACAGATGCAGACGTTTAACCAACTTATTGGGATTGTTCCAATAGGCGAAATCGATGAATGGTTTCAAAGTATTATACGTGAGACCGGACGCTGAATTTGCACGGCGAACACTTGCATAGGCGGGAAACAATTTTGATGGTTTTATATTTGAAACCCTTACTAGCATTTACCGCTTCAGAACGTTTATAATTACGTCTAAAACCATTTGTAGCCATCAAGATGTCTTTATACTTTCCAAGATCATCTTTATCATAGTCCTCGTTAGAAAGTGTACGTGAAAAAAGAAGTTCTAGAAGACCCGGTGTCAATTTGTAACGAACTGTTTTAACAATCAAAACATTGTCACTTATCTTGATTGGTGAATCGCCAATTCGAAATCTATTGTTTTCATAGCGAACGCCATAGGTAGTATCAGTTTTCTTAGTAAAGTGACCTTCAAGGAAGGGCGTAACCAGCGCACCATAATATTGCAGTAAAATGGATTTTAACCGCACATATTGTTCGGGCGTATTCAATATTTCCTTAAGAGTAGGCTGCCTTTCTTTGGGTCTAGTTGGTGTTTCAGCAATTATTGATGTTTTCAAAAACTGGGGCAGCGTGATTCTTTGGAGCTGAAGACGGAAGCAATGGAGAAAATACATCCTCTGGTTCTTCATTATCTTCTTCCTCCTCTTCCTCTTCAATTGTTTGTGTTTCTTTTGAGTGTGTAAGTTACTGGGGTTTGATGTTCCTTTCAACACAGCTTCCAGAGGTGACTTCTCATGTTTTTCGACAAACAGTTCACTATCGGCATGTGCACGTTTTAGATAGCGAAACTTTTGCCGAATGCTATTTCGCGCACGGATAATGTGCTTTTTTAATTGACTCCCTGTTGTTGCCATGATATCTGAACAAATTACGTTCAGAAAAGTAATGCATCTACTTAAATACAAATGAAATGATCAAACCCCATGCGGTAGCGTCCGTTGTTGATGTTCTGCTTATCGATAACAAGACAACCGTGGTGAAGAGCGTTCCAACACGTGGCACACAACTGTGTAAAGGTTTGAAAGGTCATATCTGGGTTCACGTGATCATCATAGACGTGACGCATTTTGCGCTCATCCTGTCGGAAGAGAACAATCACGTTGGCATTGTCACGAATTAACTGTTTTGGTATTCGTGAATAGGTTTGAGCGAGATAAAAACAGTCGATATATTTATGACGCCCCATGCTAAAGTAAGCCTGAATGATGGCCTGTCGTTCTGTGGCCACATCGTCAAAAATCATGAGTGAATGGTGGGGGCGAACACTGTCTGGAGAAATGTGAAATAGCCCATGTTGCGCAGACCTGACATGACCTGTTCCAAGAACAAGTAGAGCGGTTGATACAGCGATTTGGCGAAGATATAGATATTTTGAAAGCGCACTCCATTCAATGAGGTGATGAGGGTAAGCAGAAGATTGGTTTTTCCACATCCTGATGGTCCGGCGATGAGACAGCGAATTGAAGATGGGAAGAGTGATCCATGACGTTGTTCACACGATGTTGAGAAGAGGTGTGAAACCAAGTCTCCCACCGGAAGTGAATGTTGTTGCTTAATAATCTGCATACCAACTAAACGTGAAAGGGGGAAAGGCGGTCTCTAAACACATGAAGCAAGTGAGTGTTTCAGTTCCAGTGTAACCATGGATGCCTTTGGAAGAACCATTGAACTATAGATACTACTGGAACAACTTCTCCCATGGTAACACTCGCTGAAAATTGCTTCCTGGTCATCGCCTCTTTGATGTGCACTACCAGGCGTAACTAGTCGCATCAAAAACCGTCATACCATTGAACTCTAGGTTGCAAGTCAGTTGATATGTCGTGATTCTCATGAAAGGAGTTGAGCTTGCAAACTCTATGATGAGAGCCATGCACGGCCATGGAGTTGACGAAGTACCTCTTTTACTTGTATCTCGCCGTACTGAACCCGCTGAGCTAAGGTTCATGTGATTTTTTTTATAACAGAACATTTATGATGGGATGTTGTACCTTTGAACACACCCAGAAAGCCACGTGGAGCTGAGAGATCACGCTATACTCTTTGAAGTAGCGGTGAATCGCACTGACTTTGGTGAAGTCTGCTAATTATTTATCTGAGGTCTTATTAATTAATTTTATCTTTCCACGAGACTCAGAATATTCCATTTCGTCATGCTGCATTATTAAAACATTTTGGAGAATGTTATTTTCGCTTAAGGTAAGGTAATACCCTTGCAGATACGCAAACAGGAACGTAAGTAGTCGCTCAACGACTTCGTTTTGACGACCTACTTCCTAGAGGAACTCAGTGCCTTGCACTACGTCTGGAGAATCCGCCCCGTGTAGGCGTGAAATTGTATCCGTCCTATGAGACGTAGGAAATATCCTCCGTTGAGCGTTGAAGTGATTATCAGGTGCCATCGAGCACGAGAATACTACAATTCACTGTTGTTTAAGCACAGTGAGCCACAAGAGGCATATTGGGAAGTAATAATTGGCAAGTATAGTGAATTGCATAACATTGCCGTAACACCACATTTTTGTACCCACGTGTTTGTGGAGGGCCAAGTGCCTAGTGGAAAATATACAGGTAATCGTGTTACAACTATCTTGAATAAGTGTGATTATGATTGTATGACATATTTAAATTGCCAAAGTGAATATTTCATTTCAAAAACGACGCATATTTCACGGATGCTACTTGATATAAAAGTGGCGTCACTAACACGTGAAGAACCATAGAACAGTGCTAGCTCACATGTTAATTCACATCTACGAAATTAAGGCTGTATTATCTACTGCAGTTAAAGCCTGTAGCATTTTCTACGAACATTGTAATTTTGAAAGTGAAAGAATGAACTACATGATTTATTCAACCACCCACGTGATCAGACTATTCTACCCCATGTTTGAGACCGACATCATGGGCTAATACCATCATGGTATGAGGGTGATGTTTCTATAGAACCAGCATGATGGTGGAACTTCCAGAACAGCGAACGAGGAGGAAGGAACCCAGGATGCCATTTCCAGGCATATCCATTACATCCACGAAGTTGTCGACAGGGACAGATCGAACCCTGGTCTTTGGAGGAGTCCAGATGGGAATCCTGATGAGCATGATACCGTTCCATAGAGCCAGAGATGATTTTGTACAACCCTTGTTGTTGAATAGAGGGCTGAGTGAGAGCTTCTCCATTTCGTGAGTTTTTGGACACCCCTTTCTTGTTCTAGTTCCTGGTGGTATAGTAGGTTTAATGTAGTTTGTGAACCAACCGAACTCAATGTCAGCCATTTTTATAGGTAGGGAATGTAACTAGTTTAATTAGATGTCATTTATTTCAGTTCGAGTGAGACACCCTTGGGTCAGACATTTTGGTCAACCCTGGTGCAGCCTGATGAACGTCATAGAACGTCAAAGCCTATCTTTTCCTGAACGTGACCGTAGTCATTTGAGGCTACTTTGTTCAACCCTATTTGGGGTGATATTTCAAGTCTTTGCTGACTTTAGTTATGGCAATCAGAGGCCATGGTTATTAGTTAACTGCATTCTTTGCAGCCAGTCTTTGTTACACCCCTGACTTTCGTTAGAACGGTCGTATCAGTTAGGTAATCGACTGTAATTACCAGTTTTATAACTGCATTATATTTCATTTTGAATAAGCTCAGAAGCTATTCTTGGTCAAGTGTGGACCTAATAAGTAGAAGGAATGTTTCGTTGTCTAGCATCGAACCCAGTTCCTAATGTATCATTAAGCAGACCCAGAGTGTGGAATCTGCGCCACAATTACTATTTTGTTAGTGTCATGTGAAGACACGTTTTATTTGATGTTGTACAAGCAACTACTGAATTATATCCTTGAGAGCAAAGAGCTCCAGTAATAGTGACATTACTATCATTTAGACGTCTTTGGTTTGGAAGACGGAATTATATTATTGTATTCAGATGTATAGTTTGTTTTTTATACACGTATTCTTCGAGGTTTATAACCTATGGTAAAGTTTTTTATGAAGAGGCCAGATGTATTGTTATATTTTGTTTAAATCGCCGGCCTTGATAGTCAATGTGTTGTGTCAGTGGAGCGCAGGAATGTTGTAACCTGCCAGCGACATAAACTGGTTTGTGACCCAGTGCCTTTGAGAGCACGCCTGTTATATTGTGAGACAGAACTACCTTGACAAGAGACAGAATACTTATTTTATTCGTTTTTCCTTTCATTGCAATTTAGCTTATGGAACTCAGTGTCCATTCCTGTATCTGATCACATGTTTTATAGATTTTTTTTGTTAGTTAAACGCACTGTTGCGTGTACCGTCGTTTGACGTGTACAGTTATGTCAGGTTTTCTATAGTACGTTGAAGGCGACCCTGTTATAGCAGGAAAATATTGTATGAAGATATTTTGTGTATGCCTTTTCCGGGATTGTTCCCGTTGACCAGATGTTATTGGAGGGTAACTGTAGTGTGCAGGCCCGTCCCAGAGTTATTGAACGCGAGCTTTGCGCCGCTGGTAACTTGTGTTGTTGTGTGTCCGAGTTGTTATTGCTCGTTGATTATATTCCGACTTTTGAGTCGAGGCTTTTTGGTGGAGAATGATCTCAGTGGAGACACTCCGTGCCCAGGCTATTGTCAGTATTATTCGCCATAAACCAACGATAAACCTAAACCGACATCTTAATAATAAAACGCATAATTTTGGTAAAACAAAAGCTAACTAACGAATTCTTTCTATCTAACTTTGTTCTTTTGCATTTTGAACCTGTTGACATAGCCGTGCTGATGAAGGTATTTCCTTTTGTGGAAATGACTAGGACAACTGACACTATTGTAGCGACCTGAAGCATGCTCGAACCTTGAGTTCGTAGCTTGTGGAGCGTAGGCCATGCGATGTTAGACGTAGTCTTAACTACGCAGTCGTCACCGTAACCACACACATTAGATGACTATGGCTTACAAAGAGTAAACCAAGGTGCAGGCAGGCATTTTAATAAAACTATTGTCTATTTCATTACTTATTTATGATGTACAAGTGTATAAATCCTACATGTTACCTTATTGTGTGCTGTTAGCACGTAGTTTCTAAGAGTAATTAATGTTTTTTTACATGGCTGTACACTTAGCTTTTCAATGTAATTGTTTTCTGTTACGGACGTCATCGCCGTAAATTTTGTCATTAACTGATAGGACTTAGCTAGATGAATTAACGTTAAATGTAAATGTGGAGATGGTATCATCCTAACTTAGATTTGTTTTGCTTCCCTGTTAAATGTAAATTCAGATATTAGCTTGATCTTGTAACTTGAACTAGGGACTTGCGTCGTACCATTTTCCTAGTGTTGCTGTTGTTGCTTTGTTATTGTGAGTTAGATCTTTCGCGAGGGTTTTCCGTAACTTCTCAGGTAGGGACCTGCTCTTTATTTTTGTTTATTTATTAGCTTGCGGAATAGCCGATTGTAACCCTTCGAACTAGGCTAGGGGCTTGTGAATTTTATCAATAAATTTTCACGGTGTTTTACATAAGTCTGGATGTTTATTTTCTCAGTCTAGTTTTTAAGGTGAACCTTTCCTTAGGCAGTCTATGACCATCGTCACCATATACCACGATCCCTGTGGACTACGGGCTCTCGTGCCGCTTTAGCCTATTTGGAAGTTCACCTGATCCTCACGGCAATTTTATTTCTTTTATGTCCGACGGGTGAGATGTTAGGGAAGTCATTGCGGTTGTTGGCTATCCTGGCAGCTCCACCGACGGTCGCATAAAATGGCGCCCAACTCATGTGCCGACGTTAACGTGGTGACCCTCAGTTCCATGTTATTTTGGAGGATCTTAATGTTGATTAATGGAAAATTGACAGGACTGGGACGAACTTAGAAAGTCGTACTGCAGATCAATTGACCGCATGGCATTCATGTTTGATAGAAGTCCATGGGGTGAGGCTTTAGTGTTAGGTAAATGAAGGATAGGATTTTTTTGATGATGCCTCATCCTGAGTAAATGTAATGCTTTGCTTTGCTCGCCGTTGTCTTTGTAAATGTAGAAGCACTTAGTTTGCATACTCCAGCTGTACTCGTGATATTTATATAAATGAAACAAGCTTTATACCACCAAGTAACTAATCATAGCTGTAAGTTCCAGTAGAGATTGATCCCTCACTTTCTCATATATATTTCTCGTCAATGGATGAGGAAACTATTCGTCGTGTGTTTGGAGAGATGATGGCAGGTGTGAATGCCAACCTCCAGCAGATTACTGCTGAATTAAGTACAGTAAGGACTGATTTAGGTGATGTAAGAGGTGACTTAGGTCAGAATACTCAAGCTGTCAACACTGTGAGTGGTCATGTAGACCAAGTAAGACTAGATTTAGAGGTTAACACCCAGTCAGTTAACAATGTTAGGGCTGATTTAACTCAAGTCAGGGCCGACATGGACGCATATAGAGTCGAAGCTAGAAATGATCTTACGGCAGGTTTAGCAGCTGTTAGGGTTGATGTCATACGACACCATCAGGAGGCTAACCAGCGCGTAGATTGCTTAACCGACCAGATGAGTAGAGCTAGGGAGGTTGTGCAAACCCAATTGGAGGAGCACACAGCTCAAATTCAAACGACCATAAATAGAGTCCAGATAGATATGAGAGCCGACCTGGAACACACTCGGGAAGAATTTGGGACTCGATTGAATCACGTCGAGGGATTTATGGACAATGTGAAAAAGGACATGGCAACCATGAACATTGGATTAATCTTGATGAGAGGTGCTTCCAATGCTGTTAATAACAACGTAAAATCGATCGTTGATGGCATGATGGAAGTCAAAGACGAACTAAACATCAACAGGAGAAACATTACTGAGTTGACGGAAACCGTAGAAAGCCTACGTGAAACAGTTGATGTTCATCGTGAGGAACACAAAATCGATCTCATGTTATTGAGGGGTGACCTCAACGAACACAAGACCACAGTGGAGGCTAAGGTAGCCGAGTTCAGAGACGATGTTGGGAAGATCCAAGATAACGTATCGAGAGTTGAAGGAGAAATCGATTCTTTACAAAAGCGATATGAGGAAGTCGCGGTAACCGAGAGGTTAGACCTTAGCTATAACCTCAGGACGGCCATACGCGAAGTAGACACGAACCTCAACGGAAAAGTCGATAGGATTGAGCTACAAGTGAACGACTTAGGTAACAAAGTCGCAGCCAGAACCATTCCAGGGCTTGAAGTCATAGAAAGACGTCTTGACAGACTTGAGACGCTTCCTAGAGAGAGACACTTACACTCACAGATGGGAGACTCCCAGGAAACACCCGTATCTCAATCCGCAGGAATGATGCCTACCCATTTCCAACCCAGCGCACCTACAGAACCGCAACCATCACAATTCACTGGTTCAGCGCAAAGTCAGACTTTGAACTTTGACGCCCATACTTTTCAACCAGCACCTAATCGACTTAGTCATGAGACCAACACACCTACGCATAACTACATGCAGAATACATTTAGACCCGCACATACGCAGGGAAATGTAACTATAATTCGTTCGAGAGAGGAGCAACCAGCTCGCTTTTCAGGAACTGGAAGTGGTGTTACTCCAGTTGAATTCCTAGCCAACGTAGAAAGCTACTTGAGAGACACTATGGTAACTCCGGAGGGGGAACTCAGAGTTATAGAGCGTTTGCTTGATGGGCAAGCCAGCACCTGGTTTAGAGCATTCAGATATTCGTTTACAGGCTACCAGGACGTTAAAGAAGCCTTATTAAGAACATATTGGTCGAGCGACATCAAGCAGAGCATCCGAGCTGAGATGTATACTCGCAGATACAGCTCTAATACACCGACGCGTTATGCAAACTACTTCGCAATACAGCTTGCGAAGCTTCGTTGTCTTCAACCCCCGTTGTCTGAACAAGACTTAGTCAACACCATCGTTTGGCAGTACCCTGCAGACGTGCAACGTGTGTTGATTGCTGCAGGAGCATCCACTTTCCAGCAGTGTGACCAAATCCTGCGAAGGTTGGATGCGAACACGGAACAGTTCCCGACACACCGTCAGCAGAAGGCTGACAGGCGCGAGGAGAGACATGTCAACTTGACTACTGTCGATAAAGTGAGCCAGATGCCACAACAGACGCAGACCCAAGAGAATTCTGGGCAACGTAACAATAACTACAACTATGGTAGAAGAGAATGGAACAATACTCCATATGCTCGAGATCAGCAAGATGACCGTCGTAGTCATTGGAACCGGCGATTCAACCGAGGGACGAACGACAACCGACATCATGAAAACGACCGCCGAGGAAATAATGGTAGAATTCCACAGCACGGAAGTATCCGTAGGGACTACCGATACAGTAGAGGATATGACAGAAATCGAGACCCTAGATACCAGCCAGATAGAGATTGGAAAGGAAGAGCACGGGAGAGCCGTGAGTACCTTCAACAACTCAGAGAACTGCAAATCCGAGAAGAGGGAGAACAGAACCCGACTTCGAGGGAAATTAGAAATTCAGCGCAGGAGACGGAGCAAAACCAGCCCAGTACTTCTCGCCAGGACAGGAAAAAAAATGCCGAAAAAATCAATAGATTCTTATTCGGTTTAGCACCGAGTAACTGCCACCATATTACTCTGGGAGCCAATCCAAGAAGACTTGTTGGACGAACGACGAACGACGAACCACAACTATGAATTGACGCGTCTACCCAAGATTGTAGCCACCTTGAATGGATGCAACGTAGTCATTCTCATCGATACTGGGGCGATGATTAGTGTTATTTCCGCCGATTGCCATGCCAGACTGAAAGCAAACTCTGAGGTGACAGAGCTGCCAGTTTCAGCTGTAAGAGTCAGAGGAGTCATACCTGACCGTGTTGTAACGTGCAAAATCCAGATTCTATGTACTCTGAAGATTTCGAGCCACATGTACTTGCACGAATTTCTTGTAATGAAGGGCTTGCATCATGATGCCATATTAGGTGCAGACTTCATTAGAAAATATGATGGAATCATTGACATGGGACGTAATACGGTAGAGTTCAAGCCGAACGAACCCATTCAGATGAACCTAGTTGAAGAAGATCCGGAATTCCTATCCGAAGTCGACGTTGTCGAAAAATTAAATGGCAAGGAAATTGAGGAGACACTAGATGCCTACGAAGAGGCAGAATCATTATCAGCACCCATACGAGAGAATCTTGATACAATATTGAACGAATACAGGGATATATTCGACACCACACCTGGTGAGATATTGGACTACGAGTACGATCTTGTGCTACTGGATAATTCCCCATTCCAGAAGAAGATCTATCCCATCGCCGAGAAACATCGCGAAGAAGCTGCTAAGAAGATCCATGAGATGGAAGCAGCAAGCACAATCAAGAAGTCACCGACTCCTTTCTTGAATCCTATAACACCTGTGGTTAAGGTAGATGGAAGCTTGAGACTTTGTCTCGACGCAAGAGCCTTAAATGATCGCCTAGCTCCTGAGCACGACAGACCGCCCAAGATTAGGGACATTCTCAGGAAGTTCAAGGGAAAGAGAATATTTTCATCATTGGACTTGGTACAGTTTTATTACCATATCAGATTATCTGAGCATACTCAGAAATATACTGGATTTCTGTTTGATCAGACCACCTATGTCTTTCGAAAACTACCCTTTGGATTGAAAAATGCCGGAGCTGCATTAATCAGAGCACTTGATGCCAAGCTGACTCCTGAAGTGAAGCAGAAGGTGATATGTTACGTGGATGACATCATCATAGCTTCGGAAAGAGAGGAAGAGCATTTAAAGACCTTACGCCTTGTTTTTGAGAACCTTCGACAGGCCAATTTTAAGGTGAAATTTGACAAGTGTCGATTCTTCCAGAAAGAAGTGAAATTTGTGGGACACATAATCAATGGAGAAGGATACAGACCAAATCCGGCAAAGAGCAGAACGGTTGCTGCATTTCCAACGCCAACCCGTGTGAAACACGTGAGACAATTCTTAGGAATTCTCCAATTCTTTGCTGCTCATTGTGAGAAGTATTCCGAGACTGTCGCACCAATGCAAGGTTTACTGAAGAAGATCTGCAAATGGACCTGGAATGATGAGTGCGAGATAGCTTTCAGGAAAGCTAAACAGATGCTAGTTGACTCAATTCAGCTAGAATATCCAGACTATTCCCGGAATTTTATTCTAGAAACTGACGCATCTGCAATTGGAGTAGGAGCCATCCTACTGCAGGAGGATGATGAGAAGAAACGTCATTACATCGCTTTCTTAAGTCGACGTTTGAGAGCACATGAATCTCATTACTTCACTACTGAGATTGAAGCACTTGAAATTGTCTACGCACTTGAGTACTGGCAGAAACTTTTGTTAGGCCAGAGGATTATTGTGAGGACCGATCACCATGCGTTAACCTTCATATTACGAACAAGACTGGCAAGCGACAGGATCACACGTTGGACGCTGTTTCTCCAACAGTTTGATTTGGAAATAGTTTATCGACCAGGCAGAGAGAATGTGTTGGCCGACATCCTCAGCCGGAATCCTGAAGCTACTGTTAATGCCATAGACATCGAGGGAGAATGCGAGGAACACCTTCGCCGACTTCGTCATCTACCTGAAGGACAACGACGTAAGGAGGAACTCAGGCATATTATCCGTTTCCTGGAACGAAGAATGGATCCACAGGATGCTCATTATGCGAGGATTGCTGCTGTTGCAGATGATTATATGATTTATCATCGTGTCTTGTACAAGTTTGTGGACGAGGACCACACTCAACTGCGTTCAGTTATTCCTAGGAGATACCAAGAATCTGTTGTTCTTATGGTACAATTATCCATTGGACATGGTGGAACAGACAAGACCATTGCAACCATCAAGGAATCTTTTACTTGGAAAGGGCTAGGAGCCACCGTTAGACAGTGTTTACGTGCTTGCGACGCATGCCAGCGGAACAAGTACACGTCACACTTGTTGAAGGAACCACCTAGACCAATACTCCCAACTCAACCTAGAGAGTTATATGCACAGGACCTGTATGGCCCAATACCTAAAGCTCGTCGTGGGAATCGCTACATCGTTGTAACTATTGATGTGTTCACGAAATATACGATGCTTCATCCGATTCAGAAAGCCACCGCACACCAGATTATTCAGAGGATTAGACGACAAGTGATACCGGAGGCAGGAAAGCCACAATTCCTGTTGACTGATCACGGATCACAGTACACCTCAGCAGAATTTGCCAATGCTATGAATGAGCTGGAAATAGGTCATGTTTTATCATCTATTCGCCATCCAGAGAGCAACCCAGCAGAATGCGTAATGTCTATTATCGCAAAATTCTGTCGATTATATTGTCAAGAAGAACACTGGCGATGGACTGAAGTCCTAGTTATTATGGCAAAATGTATTAATTCAACAGTCCATGAGAGCACTGGTCAAATACCTATGGTCTTGCATTTGAACCAGATGCCGCTGAGAATATGGGATCATGTGATAGTAAATCCACCTAGTTTACAACCATCACATGCCAGCAGACTTTTAGCTGCAAGAGAAACTATGGACAGACAAGCTGCCAAGCGCTTGAGAAGAACTAGACGCCAGAGATTCAGAGAACCACTTGTTGAGGGAGACCTTATCCTAATAAGGAGACCCGGAATTTCAAGTCCTATAGACCGCATATATGGAAATTTTCTGTCTTTATATTATGGCCCTGGTCGTGTCAGACAGCCTTTGAACAATGGAAGTTATGTAATTGAAGACATAAGGACAGGAGAGCGCATTGGAACTTTTAATGCAGCCAATCTAAAAAAATATCACTTATGAATGAATTTTAAGGCAAACAAAAATGTCATCCCAACATTTTATTTGAAACGACGGAGCGGCAGATGAACCCGCTGAGCTAAGGTTCATGTGATATTTTTTTTATAACAGAACATTTATGATGGGATGTTGTACCTTTGAACACACCCAGAAAGCCACGTGGAGCTGAGAGATCACGCTATACTCTTTGAAGTAGCGGTGAATCGCACTTTTAACTTTGGTGAAGTCTGCTAATTATTTATCTGAGGTCTTATTAATTAATTTTATCTTTCCACGAGACTCAGAATATTCCATTTCGTCATGCTGCATTATTAAAACATTTTGGAGAATGTTATTTTCGCTTAAGGTAAGGTAATACCCTTGCAGATACGCAAACAGGAACGTAAGTAGTCGCTCAACGACTTCGTTTTGACGACCTACTTCCTAGAGGAACTCAGTGCCTTGCACTACGTCTGGAGAATCCGCCCCGTGTAGGCGTGAAATTTGTGTCCGTCCTATGAGACGTAGGAAATATCCGCCGTTGAGCGTTGAAGTGATTATCAGGTGCCATCGAGCACGAGAATACTACAATGCACTGTTGTTTAAGCACAGTGAGCCACAAGAGGCATATTGGGAAGTAATAATTGGCAAGTATAGTGAATTGCATAACATTGCCGTAACACCACATTTTTGTACCCACGTGTTTGTGGAGGGCCAAGTGCCTAGTGGAAAATATACAGGTAATCGTGTTACAACTATCTTGAATAAGTGTGATTATGATTGTATGATATATTTAAATTGCCAAAGTGAATATTTCATTTCAAAAACGACGCATATTTCACGGATGCTACTTGATATAAAAGTGGCGTCACTAACACGTGAAGAACCATAGAACAGTGCTAGCTCACATGTTAATTCACATCTACGAAATTAAGGCTGTATTATCTACTGCAATTAAAGCCTGTAGCATTTACTACGAACATTGTATTTTTTAAAGTGAAAGAATGAACTACATGATTTATTCAACCACCCACGTGATCAGACTATTCTACCCCATGTTTGAGACCGACATCATGGGCTAATACCATCATGGTATGAGGGTGATGTTTCTATAGAACCAGCATGATGGTGGAACTTCCAGAACAGCGAACGAGGAGGAAGGAACCCAGGATGCCATTTCCAGGCATATCCATTACATCCACGAAGTTGTCGACAGGGACAGATCGAACCCTGGTCTTTGGAGGAGTCCAGATGGGAATCCTGATGAGGATGATACCGTTCCAGAGAGCCAGAGATGATTTTGTACAACCCTTGTTGTTGAATAGAGGCCTGAGTGAGAGCTTCTCCATTTCGTGAGTTTTTGGACACCCCTTTCTTGTTCTAGTTTCTGGTGGTATAGTAGGTTTAATGTAGTTTGTGAACCAACCGAACTCAGTGTCAGCCATTTTTATAGGTAGGGAATGTAACTAGTTTAATTAGATGTCATTTATTTCAGTTCGAGTGAGACACCCTTGGGTCAGACATTTTGGTCAACCCTGGTGCAGCCTGATGAACGTCGTAGAACGTCAAAGCCTATCTTTTGCTGAACGTGACCGTAGTCATTTGAGGCTACTTTGTTCAACCCTATTTGGGGTGATTTTTCAAGTCTTTCCTGACTTTAGTTATGGCAATCAGAGGCCATGGTTATTAGTTAACTGCATTCTTTGCAGCCAGTCTTTGTTACACCCCTGACTTTCGTTAGAACGGTCGTATCAGTTAGGTAATCGACTGTAATTACCAGTTTTGTAACTGCATTATATTTCATTTTGAATAAGCTCAGAAGCTATTCTTGGTCAAGTGTGGACCTAATAAGTAGAAGGAATGTTTCGTTGTCTAGCATCGAACCCAGTTCCTAACGTATCATTAAGCAGATCCAGAGTGTGGAATCTGCGCCACAATTACTATTTTGTCAGTGTCATGCGAAGACACGTCTTATTTGATGTTGTACAAGCAACTAGTGAATTATATCCTTGAGAGCAAAGAGCTCCAGTAATAGTGACATTACTATCATTTAGACGTCTTTGGTTTGACGGAATTATATTATTGTATTCAGATTTATAGCGTGTTTTTTATACACGTATTCTTCGAGGTTTATAACCTATGGTAAAGTTTTTTATGAAGAGGCCAGATGTATTGTTATATTTTGTTTAAATCGCCGGCCTTGATAGTCAATGTGTTGTGTCAGTGGAGCGCAGGAATGTTGTAACCTGCCAGCGACATAAACTGGTTTGTGACCCAGTGCCTTTGAGAGCACGCCTGTTATATTGTGAGACAGAACTACCTTGACAAGAGACAGAATACTTGTTGTATTCGTTTTTCCTTTCATTGCAATTTAGCTTATGGAACTCAGTGTCCATTCCTGTATCTGATCACATGTTTTATAGATTGTTTTTGTTCGTTAAACGCACTGTTGCGTGTACCGTCGTTTGACGTGTACAGTTATGTCAGGTTTTCTATAGTACGTTGAAGGCGACCCTGTTATAGCAGGAAGTTATTGTATGAAGGTATTTTGTGTATGCCTTGTCTGGGATTGTTCCCGTTGACCAGATGTTATTGGAGGGTAACTGTAGTGTGCAGGCCCTTCCCAGAGTTATTGAACGCGAGCTTTGCGCCGCTGGTAACTTGTGTTATTGTGTGTCCGAGTTGTTATTGCTCGTTGATTATATTCCGACTTTTGAGTCGAGGCTTTTTGGTGGAGAATGATCTCAGTGGAGACACTCCGTGCCCAGGTTATTGTTAGTATTATTCGCCATAAACCAACGATAAACCTAAACCGACATCTTAATAATAAAACCCATAATTTTGGTAAAACATAAGCTAACTAACGAATTCTTTCTATCTAACTTTGTTCTTTTGCATTTTGAACCTGTTGACATAGCCGTGCTGATGAAGGTATTTCCTTTTGTGGAAATGACTAGGACAGCTGACACTATTGTAGCGACCTGAAGCATGCTCGAACCTTGAGTTCGTAGCTTGTGGAGCGCAGGCCATGCGATGTTAGACGTAGTCTTAACTACGCAGTCGTCACCGTAACCACACACATTAGATGACTATGGCTTACAAAGAGTAAACCATGGTGCAGGCAGGCATTTTAATAAAACTATTGTCTATTTCATTACTTATTTATGATGTACAAGTGTATAAATCCTACATGTTACCTTATCGTGTGCTGTTAGCACGTAGTTTCTAAGAGTAATTAATGTTTTTTTACATGGCTGTACACTTAGCTTTTCAATGTAATTGTCTTCTGTTACGGTCGTCATCGCCGTAAATTTTGTCATTAACTGATAGGACTTAGCTAGATGAATTAACGTTAAATGTAAATGTGGAGATGGCATCATCCTAACTTGGATTTGTTTTGCTACCCTGTTAAATGTAAATTCAGATACTAGCTTGATCTTGTAACTTGAACTAGGGACTTGCGTCGTACCATTTTCCTAGTGTTGCTGTTGTTGCTTTGTTATTGTGAGTTAGATCCTTCGCGAGGGTTTTCCGTAACTTCTCAGGTAGGGACCTGCTCTTTATTAGCCTACTTTCGATTTTTGCAAAAAATGAAAGTAGACTTATGAGATCAACACAGGGCGAAAAAAGTGTGTCTGTCTGTGTGTGTGTATGTGTGTGTGTGAGTCTGTGTGTGTGTGTATGTATGTGTGTGTGTGAGTCTGTGTGTGTGTGTGTCTGTGTGTGAGTGAGTGTGTGTACTCTTAATGTCTGTCCCCCCTATCAATTCGAACACGGTGAATGCGAATTGAACGAAATTTGGTACAAAGGTAGCACTAGCAAAGGACACCTCAGTGTCATGTTTTATATCGCCGCCATCTTGACTGAAACGTAATGGTGGCAACACAAATTTTCAATGCTTAAATCAAATTACGACTAACTTAATCATCCGATCTTTACCAAATTTTGCAACAACATACCCTTATGGGCGGAGCATCCTTTGACCAAACCAATAGGTCATCAGCGTAATAGTTTGCGGATGGCGGCCATCTTTGTGTGAAAATAGATTCCCCCTATTAATTCGAACACGGTGCAACCGAATGGAACGAAATTTGGTACAGAGGTAGTACTAACAAAAGGCACCTCAGTGTCATGTTTTATATCGCCGCCATCTTGACGGAAACGTAATGGCGGCCACACAAATGTTCAAAGCTTAAATCAAATTACGATTAACCTAATCATCCGATCTCTACCAAATTTTGCAACAACATACCCTTATAGAGGAAGCATCCTTTGACCAAAGGTCATTAGCCTAATAGTTTGCGGATGGCGGCCATCTTTGTGAGAAAATCAATTCCCCCTATTAATTCAAACACAGTGAAACCGAATGGAACGAAATTTGGTACAGAGGTAGCACTAGCAAAGGGCATCTCAGTGTCATGTTTTATATCGCCGCCATATTGACAGAAACGTAATGGCGGCCACACAAATGTTCCAAGCTTAAGTTAAATTACGACTAACATAACCATCCGATCTCTACCAAACTTTGCAACAACATATCTTTATGGGGGGAGCATCCTCTGACCAAACTAATAGGTCATCAGCGTAATAGTTTGCGGATGGCGGCCATCTTTGTGTGAAAAACGATTCCCCCTATTAATTCGAACACGGTGCAACCGAATAGAACGAAATTTGGCACAGAGGTAGTACTAACAAAAGGCACCTCAGTGTCATGTTTTATATCGCCGCCATCTTGACGGAAACGTAATGGCGGCCACACAAATGTTCAAAGCTTAAATCAAATTACGATTAACCTAATCATCCGATCTCTACCAAATTTTGCAACAACATACCCTTATAGAGGAAGCATCCTTTGACCAAACGAATAGGTCATTAGCCTAATAGTTTGCGGATGGCGGCATCTTTGTGTGAAAATCAATTCCCCCTATTAATTCAAACACAGTGAAACCGAATGGAACGAAATTTGGTACAGAGGTAGCACTAGCAAAGGGCATCTCAGTGTCATGTTTATATCGCCACCATATTGACAGAAACGTAATGGCGGCCACACAAATGTTCAACGCTTAAGTTAAATTACGACTAACGTAACCATCCGATCTCTACCAAACTTTCCAACAACATACCTTTATGGAGGGAGCATCCTTTGACCTATCTAATAGGCCATTAGCCTAATAGTTTGCGGATGGCGGCCATCTTTATGTCAAAATTGATTTCCCCTATTAATTCGAACACGGTGGAATCGAATGGAACGAAATTTGGTACAGTGGTAGCACTAGCAAAGGGCACCTCAGTGTCATGTTTTATATCGCCGCCATCTTGACTGAAACGTAATGGCGGCCACACGAATGTTCAAAGCTTAAATCAAATTACGACTAACCTAATCATCCGATCTCTACCAAATTTTGCAACTACATACCTTTATGGTGGGAGCATCCTTTGACCAATCTAATGGGTCATCAGCTTAATAGTTTGCGGATGGCGACCATCTTTGTGTGAAAATCGATTCCCCCTATTAATTCGAACATGGTGCAACCGAATGGAACGAAATTTGGTACAGAGGTAGTACTAACAAAAGGCACCTCAGTGTCATGTTGTATATCGCCGCCATCTTGACGGAAACGTAATGGCGGCCACACAAATGTTCAAAGCTTAAATCAAATTACGACTAACCTAATCATCCGATCTCTACCAAATTTTGCAACTACATACCTTTATCGAGGGAGCATCCTTTGACCAATCTAATAGGTAATTCGCCTAATAGTTTGCGCATGGCGGCCATCTTTGTGTCAGAATCGATTCCCCCTATTAATTCAAACACGGTGAAACCGAATGGAACGAAATTTGGTACAGAGATAGCACTAGTAAAGGGCATCTCAGTGTCATGATTAATATCGCCACCATATTGACTGAAACGTAATGGCGGCCACACAAATGTTTAAAGATTAAATCAAATTACGACTAACATAACCATCCGATCTCTACCAAACTTTGCAACAACATACCTTTAAGGGGGGAGCATCCCCTGACCAATCTAATAGGTTATTAGCTTAATAGTTTGCTGATGGCGGCCATCTTTATGTCAAAATTGATTCCCCCTGTTAATTCGAACACGGTGCAACCGAATGGAACGAAATTTGTTACAGAGGTAGTACTAACAAAAGGCACCTCAGTGTCATGTTTTATATCGCCGCCATCTTGACGGAAACGTAATGGCGGCCACACAAATGTTCAAAGCTTAAATCAAATTACGATTAACCTAATCATCCGATCTCTACCAAATTTTGCAACTACATACCTTTATGGTGGGAGCATCCTTTGACCAATCTAATGGGTCATCAGCTTAATAGTTTGCGGATGGCGACCATCTTTGTGTGAAAATCGATTCCCCCTATTAATTCGAACACGGTGGAATCGAATGGAACGAAATTTGGTACAGTGGTAGCACTAGCAAAGGGCACCTCAGTGTCATGTTTTATATCGCCGCCATCTTTACTGAAACGTAATGGCGGCCACACGAATGTTCAAAGCTTAAATCAAATTACGACTAACCTAATCATCCGATCTCTACCAAATTTTGCAACTATATACCTTTATGGTGGGAGCATCCTTTGACCAATCTAATGGGTCATCAGCTTAATAGTTTGCGGATGGCGACCATCTTTGTGTGAAAATCGATTCCCCCTATTAATTCGAACACGGTGCAACCGAATGGAACGAAATTTGGTACAGAGGTAGTACTAACAAAAGGCACCTCAGTGTCATGTTGTATATCGCCGCCATCTTGACGGAAACGTAATGGCGGCCACACAAATGTTCAAAGCTTAAATCAATTTACGACTAACCTAATCATCCGATCTCTACCAAATTTTGCAACTACATACCTTTATCGAGGGAGCATCCTTTGACCAATCTAATAGGTAATTCGCCTAATAGTTTGCGCATGGCGGCCATCTTTGTGTCAGAATCGATTCCCCCTATTAATTCAAACACGGTGAAACCGAATGGAACGAAATTTGGTACAGAGATAGCACTAGTAAAGGGCATCTCAGTGTCATGATTAATATCGCCACCATATTGACTGAAACGTAATGGCGGCCACACAAATGTTTAAAGATTAAATCAAATTACGACTAACATAACCATCCGATCTCTACCAAACTTTGCAACAACATACCTTTAAGGGGGGAGCATCCCCTGACCAATCTAATAGGTTATTAGCTTAATAGTTTGCTGATGGCGGCCATCTTTATGTCAAAATTGATTCCCCCTATTAATTCGAACACGGTGCAACCGAATGGAACGAAATTTGTTACAGAGGTAGTACTAACAAAAGGCACCTCAGTGTCATGTTTTATATCGCCGCCATCTTGACCGAAACGTAATGGCGGCCACACAAATGTTCAAAGCTTAAATCAAATTACGATTAACCTAATCATCCGATCTCTACCAAATTTTGCAACTACATACCTTTATCGAGGGAGCATCCTTTGACCAATCTAATAGGTAATTCGCCTAATAGTTTGCGCATGGCGGCCATCTTTGTGTCAGAATCGATTCCCCCTATTAATTCAAACACGGTGAAACCGAATGGAACGAAATTTGGTACAGAGATAGCACTAGCATAGGGCATCTCAGTGTCATGATTAATATCGCCACCATATTGACAGAAACGTAATGGCGGCCACACAAATGTTTAAAGTTTAAATCAAATTACGACTAACATAACCATCCGATCTCTACCAAACTTTGCAACAACATACCTTTATGGATGGAGCATCCTTTGACCAATCTAATAGGTCATTAGCCTAATAGTTTGCGGATGGCGGCCATCTTTATGTCAAAATTGATTCCCCCTATTAATTCGAACACGGTGGAACCGAATGAACGAAATTTGGTACAGAGGTAGCACTAGCAAAGGGCACCTCAGTGTCATGTTTTATATCACCGCTATCTTGACGGAAACGTAATGGTGGCCACCCAAATGTTAAAAGCTAAAATGTTATTACGACCAACCTAACAATCTAGTCTCTACCAAATTTTGCAACACCATATCTTTATGTGGGAAACATATTCTGACCAAACTGCAAGAACATCAGCCCAATAGTTTGCTGATGGTGGCCAAGTATGTGTGCAAATCGATTCCCCCTATCAATTCAAACACGGTGAAACCGAATTGAACGAAATTTGGTAGCACTAGCAAAGGGCACCTCATATTCATGTTTAATATCCCTATAGCACGTTGTATTTCAACAAGCTACTAAAACCAACATTCAATCATACTCCTTGAAAAGGACAAAGAGTTACAACAATACCCATGCATTTAGGAGAAAGTAGGCTATATGTTCTATACTGAACATCTTGTTTTTGTTTATTTATTAGCTTGCAGAATAGCCGATTGTAACCCTCCGAACTAGGCTAGGGGCTTGTGAATTTTATCAATAAATTTTCACGGTGTTTTACATAAGTCTGGATGTTTATTTTCTCAGTCTAGTTTTTAAGGTGAACCTTTCCGTAGGCAGTCTGACCATCGTCACCATGTACCACGTTCCCTGTGGACTACGGACTCTCGTGCCGCTTTAGCCTATTTGGAAGTTCACCTGATCCTCACGGCAATTTTTTTTCTTTTATGTCCGACGGGTGAGATGTTAGGGAAGTCATTGCGGTTGTTGGCTATCCTGGCAGCTCCACCGACGGTCGCAGTACGTATACGTCACACTCGTCTCCTTGACGTGCACTACCTGGCGTAACTAGTCTCACCAAAAACCGCACTTTTCTCCCATACAGTCGGCATTCCAGTAGTATCTATAGTTCAATGGGAAGAACACTTAAAACAAAGAAAACAAATGAGCAATTTCCTTTGACAAACGATCCAAAACAGGACACAGGTCCGGCCACTAAATGATATGTTGATGCAAATGTATTGCCACGCACAACGGATGGCAATTACGACTTTAATGGCAAGCGATTAACAAATATAAAAGAACCTCAATTAGCCTAGGACGCATGTTCAAAAAAGTATGTAGATTATTGTCGCTTAAGGTGTGTCAAGGGGGATTATGAGGCTCAGAATAAACGTATCATGAACGTTGCAGACCCTGTGAACGATCAAGATGTGTGCACCAAAGCCTATATGTTAACAAATGCTGTGGGGTTAACAAATGAAAAAGACTATGATGTGCACCAACGTCGAATAACTCATCTGGCTCTACCAACAAACGACATGGACGCTGCTAGAAAGGACTATGTAGATAACAAGGTGAGAGATCTACACCGTATTGTGCCAACCCTAACCGTAGATGGTTACACAGCAAATAATACACGCCTTGTACACGTGGCCGATCCCGAGGATGATCAAGATGTTTGTACAAAACGGTTTTTAACCTCTGAAATGAAAAATGTGTGGGAAATTAGGGAGAACGCTTTACAGATGAAGCGAAGACGAATAGCTGATGTTGCTGATCCTGTGCAATCTCACACGTGACAACAAAACATTTTTTGGAACAACGGTTATCTTTTTTATTAAAACAATTCCCTCTATATTTCTGCTTCACGTTGTAAACCAACAACCGGTAATAGACCTACTGTAGATAACCTCACCAATATACTACGTTCGGGGCATAGCAAATTCCGTTTACCGTATGATGGTGCCATTCGTGTTCTTGAGTATGCACCAGATTTTAAACATTTATAGGTACTATTAAACAGTAGAGTTAAATCATCACTCATTGATCCGGCGGTGAAAGCCGAGGACTTAGGGGCAGATGACCTCGTAGTTCTGTCCCTTAAAACAACAATAACTAACTACTAAAGCCGAGGACAAATTATCTTTTCAATTGAAACTCTCGTCTGAAGAAAAAAGGCGGGGAAAACAATAAATGACTTTCCGCTTTATATAGAACTTGAATATACGGCCACCATCGAATAAATAATTGCAGGTTCCCTTCCTGAGGAACGTTAGTTGTGTTCTATACTTTGCGGTGTGAGGTTGTCTTGTTCCTTGTTCACGATGGTGAAACAGAGATATTTGGTGAAGAAGAGGAAGAAGTTGTCAAGAAAGGGAGGCTTTAAAGCTATTCTTAATGCGGCAAGCTTCGCGCGGAGAAACAACTAGTGAGTTGGCCATTAAGAAAGCACTCCGAGCAGCACGATTGCTTGCGAATCCCAAAAGTAAACTACGTTTTAGAAAGCGTGCCCGAGTTATTCCTGTACCGAAACGTGGTGGATTTTTACCTGCACTGTTTGCTGGACTAGCAGCCCTGGGATCGCTTCTTGGAGGAGCAAGTGCGGTAGCACGAACGGTGAAAGCTGTGGAGGAGGCGAAGCAACAGTTGAAGGAAAGTGAAAGGCATAATAAAATTATGGAAGCCATAGCACTCCGCGGTAAAGGTCTGAACATGACGCTACCACCCTACAAGAAAGGGCTCGGCATTTACATGTCGCCATAAAAGATTAATAGATGCACTGCAACAACGAGCCATGACGCATGAGAAAGTTATGAAATATGCAAAACGGTTGAAGATTTCGCACTTTCGAGGCGTGTTTATGCGCAACCAACTACCGCCTCGACCACAGAGCCATGAAAGTGCAATTGTCAATTTGGATGACAGTCATGGACCGGGAACGTATTACGTGACCTATGTAAAGCATGGGCGCACTGTGTGGTACTTGTCAGTTTTGGAAACCTTCCTCCTCCAACAGAGCTTGTTAGCTATTTTGGAAGCAGTGCAACAATACACTGTAATGTGAAACGGGTGCAAAATTTTAACACACAACAGTGTGGTCGTCTATGCTTGACCATTCTATATATGACCTAGCACGGTGGGTGATGTGTTCATTATGAAAACAGAAAGTAGAACGTTTAGAGTGCACGGACAAGGTGCGGAAGTAAACGTCGACTTTTATCCTCCTATTGAATTGGGACAACGATCTTATGTGCTGGGACTTGTTTCGTTTGAAGGCAATAATAGAATCTACAACATAATTGAAGGTGTCAACAATAAGTTCTACTATGATGACAATGAGTTAACCCTACCGCCTGGCAGCTACACCGTAGATGATATTCACTATCACATCTACACAACTCTCATCAAGGAATTTAGTCTAAAAGCATTTCTTGACGGCACGCGCATGTTTGAACGAATAGCCAACAACGTGACTCATCGCTGCAGTATTCTTTCTTCTTTTAAGATTGATTTTAAATCTGAACCAGATTCGATTGGACCATTGTTGGGCTATTCGCCACAAGTGTTAGCACCAAACGTGCTCCACAAGTCTGACCAAGCGGTGAACATCATTGAAGATCATCACGTATCTGTCACGTGTAACATTATCACAGATGCCTATACCAATCAAGATCCATCACATTCGCTCTATGATTTTATTATCACTTCACCTGGTGGCGGCTACATCATCCGCGAAAACGCGTCGGTGGTGCTCTATCATCCTGTGAGTGTGACCAACATCAGGAATATTACATTACGACAGGTGAATAGAAACCAACGTCTCATCCAGTTACACAGTCATACACCTGTAACCTACAAACTGTATCTGAAGCCAGCATGAATCATGTGTATAAAGTGGCAACGCTGTCGAGAGCAGGTGTTACTTGTGCTCAACACGTGAACAGGTTAACACGTGTCAACAAGCAGATCCTACAACAACTTGGCTTCACCTTACGCCATTAAATCGATTCTCAACATGACAAACCCGGTCGAAGTACAGGAGGGTATTGTAAGAATTGATCACCATACCTACCAACCGTATACACAGGGACTAAATAACAATGATGAGATTCGCATTACTATTAATCAACAAGACTTCTACACGCTACCACATGAAATTTACATCCAGATTGAAGGCCAACTCACTAAATTGGATGGCACCATCCCAACAACGTCAAAGTTGGCGAACAATGCATTGACCTTTCTGTTTTCTGAGGTTCGCTACGTGATCAACGGTATTGAAGTGGATACTACTCGAAATGTTGGCATAACAAGCGTCATGAAACTTTACCCCTCGTACGGAAGTGAAGAAAGTAAAGCTTTTCGTATGGCCGGTTAGTGTCCCGACTCGACCAACGACTGGATGATTAACTCAGATGGTACATTTACAGGTCATTTACCTCTAAAATCAATACTAGGCTTTTCAGAGGATCATAAGCGCATTGTAGAGAATGCAAGATAGGATCTGATTCTTGTACGAGATAGGAGCGATTATAATGCGCTAAAGGGTGCTGATGCAGCGGCAATAGATTCAAAAATTTGAATGCAACGAATTTAATGGAAAGTACCGCACGTTACTCTATCCGATCAGAAAAAATTGAGTCTGCTCAAGATTGTGGAGAAGCATGCAGCTTTACCCATTCAATTTATAAGCTGGGAGCTGCATGAATACCCGGTATTACCACTCTCCGATACACATACGTGGGCTATAAAAACCTCACGGTACACAGATCAGCCTCTCTACGTCATTGTTGGATTTCAAACAGATCGCAAATATCAACAGAATAAAGATGCATCAAAATTTGACCACATCCAGTTACGAAATATACGACTCTTTTTGAACGGTGCTACCTTCCCTTATGAGGGAATGGATTTAAACTTTACCAAGAACAAATATGGTAAGCTCTATAGAATGTTTGTTAACTTTCAGTCATCCTATTGTCAGAAAGAAGCATGTCCGCTATTATCACCGCAAGACTTTAAGTCCAAGGCACTCCTGGTTGTGATGGACTGTTCGTATTTGGAGGAGTCGATGAAGGAGACAACTATTGATATCAGACTAGAATTTGAAACATCTGCAGTTATTGCAGAAAAAACAACAGCCTATTGTCTTATTGTTCACGATGCACAGGTGTTTTATCAACCACTGTCCAGAGTATTAATAGCAGGTCTTCCTGCATTGCCCTTCACAGCCATGGAAAGCTACGATGAAGTCAACACCCCGGCTGCGAAGCGGGACTGCAAATGTGAAAGCAACTCGCAAAGTTCAAAGGAGGATTCAAAGTTTACCATTTATCGCGGCCTAGTGAATGAAGCTATAACTGCCTATTACAAGAATCATACTGTGCTTAGATTGTCGCCGAGTCTGGTTCCCTATTTACCAGATGGTTTTATGTCTACGTTTGGCATTCACGACAGGGGGTAAAACAGGCACAACACCAATCAAACAAATAACGTGAAAAATGGTGTTGCCAAAGCTTCATGTAGTTATGTTGGAGAGCGGGTAGATTGCATGGACTGCAAATGCGATCGTTGCTCAACAAGTCGTGACGCTGATGCGGCATTTGAGATTTATCGCACTCTGGGGAGTTTAGCAATACGCGCCTTCCATAAAACACAATTTCTTCGTGAAATGCCGCAGCAACTGTTTGCTTATCTACCAGCTGGATTTCTGACCGCGTATGGTACACACGACATTGATCTCAATTGGGATAAACTACCATTACACCTCCGTATGTCAGCGGATGTTGCAGTCTGCCGTCCCTGTCTTAGACACTTTATGCATCGAGGAGATTCTCACTGCGATTGAGATGGTCCAAATCCTATTATAAAAATTTGTAAACGATGTACTGATAACTTTATAAATAAAATTGTGTACCGGTAAATGATTCTTTGAGTATTTTATTTTCCTGCACCTAGCCAATCAGTTAGCTGTTAAGAATTAGTGGTAGTGAAAGGTGTGTGATATCCGTCGCCATGCCGAAAACATAGATTGCTGATGTGCAGGGTTTCAAGGTGAACGGAAATAAATTTGTATTTAAAGAAGTTGGAATGATTGACTGCACAACCATGTGGGCACCAAGAGTAACCAGTTTTGTCTTTGAACCACCGCTTCCATTGCATTTGCACTCAGACGAGGACAGAAGGCAAACAGAGTGGTTGCAACGTAATTAGGGACTAGTCTGGAAAGAAGGCGACATTCCTTACCATCATCTAACACATGTTCTGAAAGCTCACTTGATTGACGCTAACCTTATCTTTGTAAAGGGAAGCAAAAAAGGAATGGTTGCGTCAGTATGTTAATACAACATGTCAACTAGTTGACCTTCATGGACTGGGATTTCCTGCACTGCACAACCTGTCCGAGGCTGATGAACCTCTACAAAATAAAGCACTTCAAAACGTTTCGAAGCTTTTTGATTGGCTAACTTGCAAAGCTTGTCAAAACTTGCATGTTGAGTGTAAAGTGCTGTAACATCGGCTACAGTGTGAGACATATCAGTGTTCAGTGTGGTCGTGTAGTATTATGACTGCAATTGAAGGTTTGGACGCCAACCCCACGGAGCGAGCTATTGTCAAGCTCTTCGCCTTCAAATAGAAGCTCGATAGTTTCAGTGACGAGGAATTGAATGCTTTGCCCTGGGCGTTCCTCATGTATGTTGCTTCAAACGCGGTGAAAAATATTTGGCACAGCGTACCTAGTGAATGGGCCGGAGACCCTTGTATGCGCGAACTACAACCATGCACTGACTTTAGTCATCACCAGCAAGTGTCTATTACTAAAATGCAATCCATTAGAGAGTGTGGAACGTGTCAGCTCATCAAATTGTACCACGGACATGCAAATATAAAGTCATGTAAAGACTTTATTTCATCATTCCATGGTTGTGATGAAGAAGAGGAAGAAGAGGCGGCACCAGCAGTATCGCCAGCGCCAGAAAGTAAGACAACGATTGAAAAAGATATATCAGACCTTTGCTGGTCATGGTCTCGTTAACAAGACCATTGATGCACTTCCCATAGAACTGCATATTCCTGGCTATCAATTTTGTAGACCTGGAACTAAACTAGACCAACGTCTAGCACAAGGGGATTCTGGAATCAACACATTGGATGCTGCGTGTAGGGATCATGACATTGCTTACAGTGACAAGAATGCTGAAGTACGTCGAGTTGCAGGCCACATTTTCTAAGAAAGGCCATGAAGCGTGTGACATCATTTACTGCTTCCATTGGTGAGAAGATTGCAGCCTTGATCGTGGCAGGAGCTATGAAGACGAGGAAAAGGACCAAGAAATAAACATGGATCAAATATTGTTAATTATTTATTGAGATTCAGTACACCAGTTCATAGAATTCACAAAAGATGTTCGGTTTTCTTCTTTATATTATTGTAAAAACATACAATTTTAATTTTAAAAAGGTTTGAAAAATGAATGTGTTTTCTTATTTACTAGGTGTGGAAATGTCCCAAACGCAAGCTATTTACACCATCCCACAGACTTTTATTGTCATATGTTGAAAGCGATGTTGTATTTTGATTCACTGTAAAAACTTTATGGTTATTTGAAAGGATGCGTGTTTGCTGGCACAAGCGAGAGGTGTTTGCGTAGAGTGCACATCGATATTCCTCAACATTGAGGAATTGTGTGACGCTACGAAGATCACCCTTCGCTTTGCATTGACCTTTATTCTTTTGTGTTGAAAATGCGTACATTTTTGGCGCCAAACCTGCAAATTCGGTCATTACATCGCCAGCACATTCATCCTTAAATAAACCAATGTGTGTTTATTCATGGCAATTATGACAAACATATTGTTTACATCATAGTTTGTGGTATCAAAATAGCTTGGATGTTGTCTCATCACAGAGTTAACATCTGTCTTATTGGTTTGACAAATAAGACTATCCGTTTCCATATACAATAATTTTACATCACCAAACTGTTGTTTGGCAAACTCATAATGAAATTGATACATTAAGAATTTAGAAAAGTCAAGTATTACCAATCCCAAGTAAATTGGTTTGTAATACATGATTTCGGTCTTTGTCAATTCAATGGTTATTAAATCAGTTTCAATGACCCATACGGAATGGAAATTGGGCTTTGCAATATATTTTCGTGCACCATTTCGACCGTCCCAGTGGTTCACCTAATGGTTAGTACTATGATTTCTAATATTCTCCATGGATTTACCAGAGAATGCATTGTTCATTAATTTATAAAAATTTGACTTGAATGAAATCTTTGAGTGCTGGCGATGGTGAGTATTTAATTGCATGTACTGTTGTAACCATGGTTTTTGGTCGAAACAAATAATGCGATGAATGGATTGTAGTTTCAAACCATGTTTCAAACATTGCATTAAATATGCAATGTGTATGACGTACCGATATTTTGAATTTAAAGTTGCCAGCAACTTTTTATTGCTGGAACGTGAACTGGGAGGTTACAGTTTTTCAACACAAAATGGCAGATCAGAATAATCATTGTGTATCTCGCGAGGGTATAATAAGTTGACTTCTAGCACATAGCCACGTTTGTCATTGCTCAACGCGTCTTGTAAATTAAAATTTGAAACTTCGTCTGAAGGCAGCCATCGATAATTTTGATACGGGAGTGGTTTTTCCATAGCATAACCTTACAAATTGTTACAATCCAGGTAGGTGAGGTATGTTGAAGGCTGCTTTGGTTTGTATGTATCCATATATGAATTATTTGCCTTGGCATGTTTCTGCACAAGCGATACAAGCCCGCCACATATCCCACGCTCAAAAAAGAGCAACATGTCCATATCTGTTAATAGTTCCATGTCTATTCCAGCTACCTTCAACATACAGTCCCAATTATATCCGGCAAGGATGTAGTAATGGGCTGGATCTAGATTGTAAATTTCAAGACACAGTTTGCGAAAGTGTTCAAACGTATCTGTCAAAAGTAGTGTATCGATTTTGAGGTATAAATCTGCCTACTCCCCCAAAGTTGATATCTTGAACACGTCCCATATTTTTGGGCGTGTAGTCCTCTTCAGAAAGATGACTCTTTGTTAAATCGTTGTAGAATTTATCTTTAGAAGGGTATGCAGTTTCCAGTAAAAATGCCAAATTGTTTACATAATTATATGGAAACACCCCTTTTCGAATGCATAATTCAAATTCTTTGTCATTGGTAAAGTGTTGACGTACAGAAAGCAAATTGTTCGGATGAAGCCCTTGAACAAGAGCATCCAATGACAATGCGAGGAATCTATACGAATCTAAAAATCGTTTACCAATGCCATTTCACCATTTTGAAAACGAAATTAAATTTTCATGATTTTGCGGAATTAAACTAAACTTTTGCCTTTCAAGGTTGGCAAATTCCTTAATAATTAGGTGAGCATCATCTCGATACATATTGTGTAGGAAACAAGAAATATAGCGAGCGTGATATTTTATAGGCCAAATTACATGTACTATTGTAACATGTTTTTCTAGGGGGGTTTTATGCCACTAACACAAGTTAGTTGGACTACATCATATTTGTTAAACGCGGCAATAATCCGGCCAAGTTAAATTATTTCAGTTTATTCAATTTCATATTTCATATTATTATTATTATTATTATTATTAATATTTATAGCGTCATTTTTTGGAGTTTTTGAATTTGGAAGATTACAGATAGGATTTCTACTTAGAAATCCGTATCTATTTTGCATGATTCCAATATAATGTTGCACGGCAAATCATTTCATACGTAAAGTCGGGATTTTATTCATTAGGGGTAAAAGAGAGTGGTGTGTGACTCACTGGGTATTTCAATACAAGAATAGATTGGAGTACAATAAAATTACGAAATCCCAGGGAACACTTCAAAGCAAGAAAAAGGGTATGATCTACGTCTTGCCCGGATACGGAAATATAAATACGGGGTGGCAGCCTCATGGCGGGAATAGCCACGTGTGGTGACCAGCCAATCAAGAAAGAAGGAGCAACGTAGCTGGGGCATGGGGAGATACGTGACGAACGCGGCTTGGTCGAAGCAGCGAGGCCGCGGTATTAGGCTGGACCCTGGTGGGAGAAGATTGAAGATATAGTGGACGCGCGGTGTGAGTGAAGACATTCATTAAGACATTACGCTTGGAGCAGTAAGGAGGTACTTTGTTCGTTAGTCCCAAGTGGGACAATTTAATTCACGCTTACTCCGCTGATCACATCAGATCATGAGTTCCACGCGTCTTGGAGTGTTTAGCCAGACGACGTGTTGCGGTTCATGGAATAGACTCCACCACAAGCTGTAACGATTACTTTTGATCAACGAGGAAGGATCTGACGCCGTCAACACCAATGCAGAGCGTCCGACGCTGCGAGACTTCAACCACGTGGAGACAATGTTTCCGTTGGTAAGCACAAGTAATCTACGACACACACTCTCTGTTTTTCAATAGGGCTATATAAATTCTTTAAGCATTAATTTGGAAATAAGTTAAATTCACGTTATTCTCCCGACCGGCGTATTAAGTAATTTTGTTCGTGGCAATGTTTAAAGTAGTGTGCTCCGTTAACAGTGTTAATTTTATTCATGTTGCCATCAGATTTTCTAAGTGTATTAAATTCAATTATTACCAAGTAGATTCTTTAATTCCAGTAGGTAGCAATAGTTATAATACCTCATCCTTCTCCACAATCAAATGTTGTCTGGGTTGATGATTCAATCATCCCACGGCCTAGTCATTAAGAGTCTCTCATATGTTCTACTCACGCTAGGGGTCGATATTAAATATATAAAATTTAGCTTGGAACACAGTGTATCCAGCTTGGCGCCCAACATAGATCAAACATAGCAGTAGTATTTTCTGGCGAATAGTCCGCCCAGGTAAAACACATTACATTTGTTCGCTCAACGTGGAGCTTAACGAATACCATTACATGTCGCTACCATCATGGGGCATTAATAAACATTACACTATAAGCCGCTCCTCTAAATTTGCCATTGTACCGATTATGGTCTCATACCAGTGTGTCACAAGGTAATATTGGTTTTTGACAAATGTGACAAGTGGTTTCCGTTGCAAAGGCCACCTCGTCTGCATCCGTCATTTGAAGCGGAATTGGATTTTCCAGGATATTGTACACCCGATATGCCAAGGCATCCAATTCTTTTAAAAAACAAGCAGCAGCATCTGCATTGCGATACGATTTAAAGTATGAAAGTAAAGGATCGTATGAACAAATCACAATTAGGGCACAACTAAATGGCACGTGTTGCTGTACTTGTTGAGTGTACGGTCGTGACGGGTCCGGGTTACTCGTGTCAACGGGTGCGGTTAAATATTCAACATCTGCATATACTGTAAATGGAAGCGGATCTTGACGACACACATTTTGAAATTTCATACTGGATTTATTCTTTTCCGGAAACGTAATTTTTACAACTGGTTGTGTGGCGCAATGAATAGTATGTGCTGTCAACTTTTGACTGCTGGCGAAAAATTGCAAACAGCGATCGCATATATGTGATCTGTTTTTTCTCTTTGCAAGTTGCGAACAAATAGTCTGGAAAGATCTTTGATAAAACAATAATGATTACATAATTCACCTTCGATGTACAGTAAATTAAAATGTGTCTCTTTTTGTCTTTGTCACATACAGTGGACCTACAACTTTGTAATTTTCAAATCCGTATATATTAATGGAGTAAAGTGGAATTTTAGATTCAAAACTAGAGATGGTATTGAGGTCCGTAGGAAATTCTCTGTCTGTTAAATTTAGACTGATCATTAGGGTTTGGAAGTTTAAGACCTATAGAAGAACAAAATATGCAAGCAAATATGCCCTAAAAACTAGCTAAATCAGACCTAAAAACTATAAAATATGACCTAAAATCTATGAAGTATGACATGAATTTTTGAGATAGGTAGAGTATACAGTATACATACAGTAAACGTCTTAAGTGCCAAAACGTGATCAGCGATAATACACCAGACACATTTAATCATACAAATTGACAAGAGAGCTTCAGTACATTAACATTTTCAACATTCATTCAATTTCATATACTTGAGATGCAGTTCTTGCTCGGTTTTCCTAAAAGACATAACATGGCATTTCCTTGTCTGCTAATTGCTTCTGGGCTAAATATATCTACTGGAGTGACATCCTATTGGAAGACAGAAGCACACTATCGTCATGTTCCGTGACCTAATACGTTCAGTGTCGCAATCTAACTTGTCCGGAAAGATGTGCTAAAAGACGTCCGTAGAGGAGCGCCTTCTTGGAATCAGGTCTTCTAAACCTGCTATCCGCCTGTTCTGGGAAAAGAAAGAAAAATATACTGTATCAACTACACTATTCGGAAAACCTGTGTTTGAAACTCGACGCAGATAACACGTACCTTATATAACAAAGGAGAAACTGTTCCGCCTAGTCAATACATTTATTTACAACAAGTTATAAACTTGCTATTTAATGGTACATGTTTCGGGGCCTCTAGTACTGGTCCCTTCTTCAGCCATAAATTAAGTTGCAAAATCCAGCATAATTAAAGTTATCATAATAATGCATAAAATGATGAGTGAATGGATGAAATGAGGCGAAAAAGAACATATTACTCATGAGAAGTAATGTGAGTGCACATCAGTAAAAATTAACACCATTGGTATTGCTAGGTTCTTGAGAATACACTTATATAGCACTGTTCTAATGTTTGTGCATGTGGAAATCACTTCACTTGGGATTTATAGCCTGTTGTTTACAATGCTGTTGACTGAAACTTAATGTTCAAGCTGGGGATTCTGAGCTTATAGTCTTGCAGTAAAGGGAAAACATCGAATGTCATGTAATGAAATACATCATAATGATGAGGAGACGTCCAAGTATGGATAAAACATATTTTACTTAGACCAACTAAACTAATTTCCTTTGTTGATCTAATTCACAGAATCTCAATTTACTTCATGGCCCCATTATTGCTTCATCCAGTTGCTTAGAAACCTTGGATCCAAGGCTTCTAGATTATATGCATTGCCTAGGTCATGAAGTATCTAAATTTGTAACCATTGCACTCTCATTATTAATATATTATTAAATTTAAAAAATAATAATGACAATAAAAAATACAATATGAGATTTAAATTAAAATAAGGTGAGGTAATATAATATTATAGCTTTGTGACCTGGAATTGTTATAAAAAGGAATATAGAAAGGTAGATGGGGTTATAAGGGTGAGAGGAAATGGAAAAGGGGGGAATATTGGGGGAGTTTGTGTTGGGGAATTCACGGTGGTTTGTTGTTGTCAACAATTTTATTCTTTATATATTCCGTTAGGGTGTTGTACAGGATATTCGTTTCAAAATTTATTTCATTAAGATTATGAAGAGGAGATAGTTTCTGTGCGGTGTTAATTTCTATCGCTTCTAGTACATTCATAGTGGTCCCCTTTCCTGTAAAATGGAGGATTTCTAGGTCTTTCTCGATGTTGGTGAATTTATGATGTGACTCCTCCATGTGTGTTGCCATTGCTGAGAATCTTCTGTATTTTGTGGCATTAAAATGTTCGTAGTATCTGATTGTGAATGCTCTACCCGTTTGTCCCAAATAATTCGCATCGCACTCGGAACAATTATGTCTATAAATGCCTGATCTATGGAATTTGTCTACAGAATTTACTTTGTTCGAATTAAAGAAGAAATTGGCATTGGTGTTGGATGTTTTATAGGCCATTTTAAAACGTGTTTTTTGAATATGTTAGAGATGCTGTATGCACGTGCATTAAAATAAGTGAAAACCGCGTATACAGGTTTTTCTTTATGATCTGGTGTTAAATGGGTGGGAGGTCTATTTCATCCTATGACCTAGGCAATGCATATAATCTAGAAGCCTTGGATCCAAGGTATCTAAGCAACTGGATGAAGCAATAATGGGGCCATGAAGTAAATTGAGATTCTGTGAATTAGATCAACAAAGGAAATTGTTTTAGTTGGTCTAAGTAAAATATGTTTTTTCCATACTTAACGTCTCCTCATCATGATGATGTATTTCATTACATGACATTCGATGTTTTCCCTCTAATGCAAGACTATAAGCTCAGAAGCCCCAGCTTGAACAGCAAGTTTCAGTCAACAGCATTGTAAACAACAGGCTATAAATCCCAAGTGAAGTGATTTCCACATGCACAAACATTAGAACAGTGCTATATAAGTGTATTCTCAAGAACCTAGCAATACCAATGGTGTTAATTTTTACTGATGTGCACTCACATTACTTCTCATGAGTAATATGTTCTTTTTCGCCTCATTTCATCCATTCACTCATCATTTTATGTATTTTATTATTATGATAACTTTAATTATGCTGGATTTTACAACTTAATTTATGGCTGAAGAAGGGACCAGTACTAGAGGCCCCGAAACATGTACCATATAATAGCAAGTTTACAACTTGTTGTAAATAAATGTATTGACTAGGCGGAACAGTTTCTCCTTTGTTATATAGTGAATCTGTCAATACGGAAAATGAACTTCTTTCAGAGCACAACGCGTACCTTGTTAACGAAGCCTAAATTTATATAAAAATGCTGAAATTATAACCAAATATGAACTTATATCACTTAAATATGACCACATTTGACCAAAACAATAAAAATGGCCGAACTATGCATTTATAGGCCATATCAAATTGCTTTATACGTAGTCAGGGACCCGTAATTCGAACTTATTTTTCAGATTTCGGGTTAAATGAGCTAAGGAAAAAAATATGACTTTTCCTTAACATCCGAACCTTACTGATCATTAATTCCATAAATTTCCGGTGATATTTGCCCATTCTGTACGTATGATCATTTGCAGGACTTATCCCCACAGCAAGTGCCCAAACAAAACAATACTTGTCATTATTGTCTAGGTTAATAACTGCTTGACGTTTTTACAACTGTCCGGGTAAATCTACATGAGCCGATCCACTGTTCAGGGGATCAAATGTGCATATGTTAACTTTAAGGTGATCGATAGCCTTCAATGTTTTGCCACTTTCTAGCTCATGAAACTCGGCAAAGCGTGTCATTAGCGTATCAACACGGTTTTCAGTATACCAACTGTGTATATTAATAGTGCGGAAAATGTCAGTCAACTTTGTGTGTAAATAGATTTCCAGTTTGGTTTCCAAACCTTGTTTTAAAATAAATCCCATGATAATTCAGCGTTAAACCTAAAAGCCACATGTTGCATTAAACAGTCTTGTATTTTATTTTGAAAAATGTTGTAGCTAGTGTTTAAATATTCCTTTGGATCTAAATTTTTGCATCATTTTCGAATTGAGTGCTACATATCTTGTTAAGAAAACAATTATCCTCGTCTTGCCAACTCAGTTCTGGTGCTGACATGATGTCACTTATTACTTACATTTACAACAAAAACTGAACGGTTTGCAGAGTGTGTGAGACAGGGTATATTTTCCCTGCAAATTCGATTTTAACATAAACAAATTTTAAATTTTATTTTTTCCTATATAAATTCAACCAGACATCTTTTATTTTCAAGTCCTAAATATTCTAAATAGATTGTCCCTTGGTTGAGATCAAATACAGCTTCCTCAGTGAGGTCCTTGAATCTCGCTGGTAGGAAAACAACAAAATCTTCAAGTTCACAGATAATCTTTCGCCAAATGTTGTTTTGACTCAGCGAACGGCAGTCGCCAAGTAGGTCTCATTCACCACTAGGTCCTGTAGACGTTTTGTCTCTGAACCAGTAGCTCTCCCGATAGAATTTGCAATTGATATAGATGACATTCTGAAATCCAATATTGTATATATATTGGTATACTAGTATAAATAAAGCAATTGCAGATATGTATACTAATACACACACACACAGGTTATCAAAAAACTTATACACACACCCATATTAATCGTGCTACATAAACACAATATCGCTACTCACTAATTAAATCATCAACAACTTGCGTTCACCAAATGCAATATGAACCAATGACCTATGTGTTCACACCTTTAACTCTGCAATACATAGCAGTTAGCATTCTCCAACGTTACCGTGGACGTCTGGTTTGTTCTGTCAAGAAATATAATTCAGGGCTTAGGTTGGAACGGGGTTCACTCAACCTTGTAAGACAAAACTGGGAAGGGACGGGTTTGATTTCTACCTCCGACAACCTTAAAGGTTATGAAAAAAATTCTACACACACCCAAGTACATGGGGCTACATTGGCAGGAGCTGATTATCTAAATGACCTTAACTAAATACCACTCCCGTTTTTTCTTTTGTCTCAGCCATCACATTGACACATGTCATAAGAAGAGACGGGTTTTATTTCTACCTCCGTCATCCTTAAATTGGTTTTCCACAATTTTTCTACTTCTAGCCCAATCCCATACAGACACCATTGTAACACAGGTTATCAAACAAATTCTACACACACCCAAGTACATGGCGCTACGTGGCTAGTATCTGATTATCTAAATGTTCTTAACTAGAGGCCACCTCAGTCATCACAATAACGCCGGTTATCATTGATCCTTGATTGGATAATAAAACAGATTACCTCATTGAGTTAACATTCATTATATTGCTGGTCCAAAATATCCCAGCTGAACTTATGTTTATTTTATTGCTTGCGCACTGAAACCCAATCTCCACATGCGGTGAGATCAGCTTGCTTCACAAACCGTAATAAATATTACTTGCCTCGCAAGAAGAAACAACGCTCGAACCTGCTTCCTGCAATGTATACCACTAACCACATTCCCAGTCAGCTATATACGTTTATATATGTATGCTCCATTGTTCACAAATGAGTGGTGTGTGCATAATCAGTCCGATAACCAGTGTTAATTGCATCAATTTCAAGTAGCTCCTGCTTCTGCTAGATGCTATTAAAACCAGCACCCAACCGCAAACGTTGGAACAAATCAAACTAACAAATTTAGCTTTACACAATTGTATTTAGTGGAAGGTTCATTTACTTGACTAAAATCTATGACATGGACCAGTCAGCATTCCCTCCAATAAAAGGTGTGCTAATAAGCCAATAACGCTCTTATAAATCCAACAACATCAGGCGGGTTTGCACCCGCATTCTCAGCATGCGTGAATAACATAATTTTAAGCTACACAAATAAGGCTGAGTGCAACCACTTCTATTGTGTAACATAAAGCTGAGTAGGCATCTAGTTATAAATAGTCAAATATATCCACTTGAAGTATCTTTGAATGTTGTACTAAAAATGTGTTAAATATTACTCACTTTGTTGGAAGATCCTGATGTGATGTGACGTGAATGCTATGACCACGTGGACTGATCTAATTTTCAACAGTAATATCTCGGCTTATATACCCTTAGCAAGCAGAGCCAACTCCCCTGTTCAACAACTTTCATCGGTAAATTTGATTACATGGAAAGCAGCTCAACACCCCACCACAGACCATTTGCTAACTGTGTACGAAAGTATTATCTGTAATAGTAGATGACCTTTCGCAAACTTTCTATTTGGGGTATAAAAGATCCTGCAATTTTTCAAGAAATCATCATTTGGCACCATGTCTGCTGATGAGAATAACAACTTTGAACAACATGAAGACATAGAAGATGGAACTCTTCACTCGATGCATTACTGTAAGTATTATTCATTTCTATATATTCGCCAAGCTGGGAAATTTCATCAATTATGCATTTTTTTAAACAAAGTGCATAACCACTTACCCTCTGAACCAAAGCCTAGCACGCTAACCAATTAACCATGGGGCCGGATTATATATATTTTTCTTATATATTTTTTTAACTTTGTTCTGCTGGATATTTTTTGTTGTATCTTTTTTCATATTTTATTTACTTCCAGTATTTATATAATTATGACATCACAAACACCCAGTCCCCCGGCCAGAGGTATTAACCACAGGAGATGACAATCCCTACGGCCCGCCCAGAAATCTAACCCAGGAACCTCCAGTCCAAAGACTAGTATCTAACCAATTAGCCGCGGAGCCGGAAATTTAAAAAATCAAGCATTAAATACATTATACCACCATGCCAGTAATAATGTTATTGGTCTTACATATCCTACTACGGCTTTTAGAAACGCCAGGGTGTCAGACCTTTTGCACAGAAGGGGATCTTTAACACGCCAGTAAATCTACTAACTCGGCTCTCTTGTCTTTGCGCACCCACAAATAGCAGCTGGCTACACCAGTAATCGATCCTGCAACCTTGATTACAGCAGGCAAGAACGTTACCTCTGATCCACACAGCCAGACACAAATTTGTACAGAGGACAGTTGGTAAGCTTCAGACATGTGCTTTGATTGTTAATTGGAACAAAACATTACTCTTTTATTGCCTTACAATTAGTAACCAAATTAATTAATGCACTATTGTTCGAGTAGACTTTGTGTAATAACTTGTGTGAATGAGATGATTGTACTAGTCGAGATTAGAAATTGTATTGTTTTCATTTGTATAAATATTAGCAATTGTTCATATATTAATTGAATGTACCAACAGCGGTGGCTACACTCGCTAAAGAGCAGCGTTAGGTCATGTGGTGCAGGCACTCTGGTGACTTGGTAAACGTGTGGATTTGAACCCTTCACCGTCAACCGTCCTTGAAATAGTTTTCTGTGGTTTTCCCCATTTTCAACTCCAAGCAAATGCTGGGATGGTACCTTCTAAGAGACCACGGTCGCATCCTTCCACATCCTCGCCCAGTTTCATTCACCATCATTCATTTCATTTCTTGTTAACTCCTCTCATGAAATTGGCGCTAGGTAGATATCTAGACATAACAACCATCTGCCACAAAGACTTCCATCGCATCTCGTAATACTGTGCCAAATCCAGTTGCCCAGATTTGAGAGCACAGGCCACAATGCTAAGTCCAGAATTGAAAGTTTGAATAGAGCGCTCCAAACCTTCTAAGAAGGAATTGGAAGCCACTTCTTTAAAAGTTAATCTTGAAAACTCAATGGAAAATAAATTTAAGGAAAATTCTAATTCTTTGGAGACTAAATTAACTTCTACTTTAGAAAACAAATTAAAAGAAAACTACGATTCATTAGAAAACAGGCTAAAAGAAAATTCTAATTCTTTGGAAGCTAGATTAACCGAATGTTTTGAAACTAAATTAGAGGAAAATTCAGTAAACTTAAAAGCTAAGATGAGAGAGAATTCAGAGCTTCGTTAGAAAATAAAATCAAAGAAAATTCTATTTCTTTAGAAAATAAAATCAAAGAAAATTCTATTTCTTTAAAAAATAAAATTAAAGAAAATTCTGATTCAGTGAAAACTTCTTTCGAAAATAAAATGTCTAAACTGTTTGAGAAAACTCATGGACTCGAAACTTCATTAGGTTTGAACACGAGTAAAATGGAAGGATAGATTTCGCGATGCCGACCAAAAATCTCAGTCAATAGCTGCTAGGATCGAGCGAGGGCTCAGAAAAGTAGGAGAGGATATGATAAATCTAGAAATTCGAGTCCAAAAAGAGAATAGTGATATGGCAAATAACGTCATACAACGTTTGACCGAGCAATTCCAGGAACTTGTTGTTGGAGAAATTCAGGAAGGTGTAGTCAAAGAGTTGACAACTGAGATAAAGACGACAGTCATCAGTGAAGTTAGAGATGCACTTAAACTGGAGACTCAAGACGGAATCAAAGAGATCAGAGAAACTTTGACGTCACGTGTTCAAGTTATTACCAAGGATATCCAGACAGCTTAGAAAGACGTTGTGGATATGAAAAATTCGTTAAAGAATCACGAAGAGATTATGAACAAAATATCTACAGATGTTAAAGAGAATTGTAAGGAAACAGAAGGGATCAAGAGAGATACTGAAGAAATCAGGAAAAGATCTGACGAGAGGGAAATTGAGGATATCAAGAGCCAGGTTAAAGACAAAAACCAGGGTGATTATTCGCATAATAAAATCAGTACCGAAGAGTTAAAAAATTGGTAGGTGAAGAGAATGCTGAACTCAAAGAAACTATCAAATTCTTGGATTACCAAAGGCAAGCAAAGAGTGTTGTTTAACCTCATGGTAAAGCTACAATTATGAGTAAGTATATGGATATTGAGAGAGTAAACAAAGTAGGAAATCCCCATAAACAGGAAGAGGTTAGGACAATTGTGCAATCAACTCCTATAACCTTTTATAAAAACGTAGAACATAAACCTTCTAAATTCTCTGGAACTGGGATTATTACACCCGTAGAATTCCTGAGGGAAGTGGGAGATTACCTCTAGGATTCCAAGATTGGCAAAGAAAGGGAAATAAGAGTGATAGGGAAATTTTTGGATGGTCCCGCACTTACGTGGTTTAGAGCGTTTAGATCTACTCTAAACAACTTTGAGGAATTCCCTAGAGGATTCCCTTGGGATAATTTTAATATTTCTTGTGAATTTTTATGCCAAGGTATTGTGTTCAGATGTTATTTTATCAATACAAATATCAATGTAGGTCATTATGCACCCCTTCATAATTAGTGAATAAATTTAAATTTAATCCAAATATGTGAATATCATTAATAAAAAATAAGTGGTTCTTTTAGGGACCACTATCAAGACAGGTAAATGCAGGGTGCCTACATAGATAGTGGTCCCTAAGGGAGCCACCCTAATATTCATAATATTTATATTGCAAAATATTTTTGTGGTTAAATTATTGGTACCAACAGTCAATAAACATAATAATAGTACTTATAAAGCAATAAAGCGAAAATAAATACCAAAAAAAGTTTTGCGCCTTAAAGGGTTAAATCAATTTTCCTAAGATCGGATACTTGTTGATTCCGAAGGTTAGTGATTAACGCATGCCCACAAACAAATAACATATTAATTCAGTGGAAGTATTTTACACTTGCATTATGCATTTAAATCTCTGAGAAAACACGGAAAGTAATGATACGGGAAGCCAAAAGCATGTATTAAACAGGGTTTTAGCTAGAGTTTGTATAAATATAAAATCATTATTGAGCAACGACTTTTATTAAAACGTTTGGCTAAAAATAGACACGGTGTGGAGTTATTCATGTTTTAAACTGATGGTAAAATTATTATTGTAAACTCATTGGAGGAGTTTACTAACTTATAAATCTTCCAGTTCTCGTAATAAGCAAAGGCTTGATTATTCTGTATAATCTGGGAAGAAATAATTGTCGTGTGTCCAAAGAGTTAAATATGCCATTCTGATTGTGCAATTAAGTCGCAGGAATGAGGTTGTTGAAATGAAGCATCAACCATATTGTAGGTTGGATGTCTTTGAAATTAGTGGAGGAGTTGAATTTAGCCACACTTTCGTCGAGATATAACCAAAGGTTATTTCGCTGAGCCATCATCGTCAATTCACATTTTACCCACGTGTTCTAGAAATATTCCAAGAAATTGCTAGCCCGAAAATTGTTATTGTTAAAATTGTACCTTTCATTATGAAAAGACTTTACCGTTGTCTAGATGCTAATTATGATTATGTGATTTTTGACGCATTTAAATCGAATGGGCCGATGCTGTAAATTATTGAAAACTAGAGTTTGTATAAATATAAAATCATTATTGAGAACCACTACAAACTGAGAGGATTTTTGTGATCCTGTAAAAATATAAAACATTTTGCAAATAAATTTAATGATTAACATATTTGGCATTTTGTCAAATAATTGTAATTTTGATAATAACAAATGATATTGTTTTATGATAAATTTTCTAAATAATATTTCCAAGTGATAGTTAATTGATTGAATGGTTGAATCTATATTGAATTGAATTTATATTTTTTTGATAATAATATTTTGACTGTTATATTGATAATTGAGTCAAGAGCTTTGAATAGATTTTGGATCGAGAACAGATGATTCAATACATATTTTCTGTGTATCGAAGTTCTTCGAATCCAAATGCTCGAGTGTCCATGTAAATGATATTGTGCTGTATTCCTCGTAAATAACTTTGTATTTGAACAAATCTTGAGATAACTGAATCCTGAAGTGTTAGTTAATTTGCTACTATAATTTTGAGAAACTGAAACAGTGATATATTTTTCATCGAGTGATAATTTTTTTCATTTCAATATGTGAATACTCAAATAAGATAGGAATCAGGAAGGACAATTAATTTTGCACTGACAAAACCCTACTACTGTAAATAATTATTTTGAGCGAAGTCAACAGGACTATTAATTTGACCTTCGTCTCAATTGCCAAGTGTTCATGTGTTGGTGGAATTGTAAATCTTGTATATAACGTATGATTTGTCATGCATCTATTATGCTATTTTTGGCATGCCTTCAGTAATTTTTAACGTTTTAAATAAAATGAGATAATTTTACAGGTTGTGTTATTTTCAGAAAATCTCCTTCTATCCTTATTGTTGCATCGAGTCGAAAATCCGTAAAGCATTTTTTTTGAGTCATTGTAGTCACTTTAACCCATCTGGCACCCTGGGATATTTTGATTCTTGTACTGACTGATTTTTGCCGAAATGCATATGTGAACGTCCGGAACACGGTAACTAGAAGAGACGGTAGGTGTCACGAGCGAGATGCGCAGTAGTTTGCCGCGTAGATGACGTCATTGGGCTCCAACGCCGGGTCTCGTACGTACTGTTTCCCACGGTAACCAGTCAAGTGTAGTGAAGTTCGATGTATTACTATCGGTCTGTAGGTCAGGTGAATGTTTATTTTCATGTTATCAGAATGTTTAACAACCTGTGAACTCGTGCCTGATTGAAGTGTATTCTTGTGTTTAGGCCTAGCTTCTGTGAGTGGTGTTTAAAGGTGCTAGAATGCCGAGCTGTGCAGTAGCAGGTTGTACAAATCATCCCCCGGACGCAAACAAATGTAAGTTGTCACTTAACACATTCCCAAAAGATCCGTCTCTGCACAAACAATGGGTACCTTTTTGTAAAAGGAAAGATGTGTTTAACTCGAATACAGCTCGCATTTGTTTGGAACATTTTCTGCTTACCGTAGTGATTTTGAAAGAGATTTACAATCTGAACTGTTAGGTCTTCTCCCTAAGAGATTGCTAAAAACAGGGTCAGTTCCTTCCCAAAAAATCCCCACCATTCCTGCTTCAACAGAAAATTGCGAGAGAATTACGCGAGCCGAGAGGCGTGATTGTAGGAAAGATTTACAGTCCCTAATAAAGAACTCGGTAGAAAAATCAAGTCAACATCTTGAGCTTCCTCAGGGAGGTCAGATTAATGATGAGTTTCGCCAAATTGAAGACAACTTGCCCTTGATGTGTGAACTACGTAGTGTTTTGGCCGAAAATGAAAAATTAAAAGAAAGGATTAAATTACTTTCTGATAAGAAAGATAAGAAAATTGGAGCAACATTTTTAAAACTATGATGAAATATTTTCTACTTGTCAGAATCAATATTTATTGAAAAGAAAGTGTACAAACTGGTCTGCAGAAGATGTGGCGAAAGCTGTTACAATATGGTGTATCTCCAAGAAAGCTTTATCATATGTTAGGGAAACTCTAAAAGACCTCCTCCCAAGTTAAACAACAATAGCACGACGGGTTGACACAATTTTTTACTCCTCCTGGGTTTCTGGATGTCACTTTTAACCTACTTAAGGGCCAAGCAATTATTATGAGTGATAACTTTCAAAAGGATGTAGTGATGAGCTTTGACGAAATGAAAGATAAATCTGATATTTGTTATGACAGTGTCGAAGATGTGTTTAGAGGGCCACATGTAAATGTACAAGTTATTATGTTAAGAAGCTCAACTGGAAAATGGAAACAGACGATTTATTATCAATCTGACCAGGCGGTCAGTACTGATTTATTTTATGAGACAGTTAGACTTGTTGAGGAAACGGCTTTTCGCTTAAGAGCTTTTGTTAGCGATATGGGTGGCTCCAACCGAAAAATATATATAGACCTCGGAATAAATCCAGAGAAATCCTTTATAACTCACCCATGTGCTGATGACTGTGCAATTTGGGCATTTTGTGACGTTCCTCATATCCTGAAGATAATAAGAAACCACCTGTTAGACCATGGATACAGGCTTACGTCCGGTGAGACAGTTACCAAAGACACCTTCGTTGAGTTAGTGCAATATCAAAATAGTGGGGATTTAAAATTTACTCACAAAATTACTGAGCACAATGTACTAGTTACTGCCAGTGAACAAAAATGTAAGGAAAGCTGCTGAACTTCTCTCTGGTACTGTGATTAAGGCTATATCATATATTTTCCCTGGGAATGAACATGTCGTTGAATTTGTTGAAACTGTTAATGATGGATGTGGTGTTTTGGATAACAGAATCCCACATCATCCAACAAACATGCTCAAAAGTGCTTACGGGACAAATTTAGAGGAACAGGATGACAAACTGAATAAGATGTTCGAGCTGTTCTTATCAGTAAGAGTTATTGAGAAGTCTGGCTTACTGTCTTTCCAAGGAGGTTGGATGATTTCAATCCGCAGTTTGCAGGGATTATTCCGTAACCTGAAATCTGAAGGATATAAATATTTGCTAGCATCAAAATGTAATCAAGATGTTTTAGAATAATATTTCTCTGCTCTCAGAGGATTAGGGCGGTTTTACGATCATCCTCTTCCCACAACAGTAACACAGAGGATTAAATCCCTGTTATTTAGCAAAAGTGCACACGATATATTAAAAACTGGAAACTGTCCCAGGGAAGAGTGAGAAACATTGACTGTAGAAGTTCTCGGCCAAGTAGACTTTGCTATTCCTAATGACTCGGCAGATCCACTTGAAACTAAATTGGAAATTTCTGACCCAGAGTATGAAAATTTTATCTCTATAGGAGATTCATTAATAGAGCGGTTTACTGATCAGGAAGATCTCGAACAGAGTTTCCATAATGAGGACAAGGACTTGTTGAAAATGTTGGCCGGGTATATTGCATACCGAGTTGCAAAAAGGGGAATCGTCTCTGCCTTTAACTACGGTGGAAAAACTGGAAAGTGAATTAATGTTAGGAATTCAGAGTGGCTTTGTCGAGGGGACGCCTAATGAACCCATCTCCTGAGTGGTTCAATATCGTTTGTGAATTAGAAAAAAAATAAAGGTTTCACGGAAATGATCTAAAGAAGTGTCCAACAGTGATGAAGGAACTAATAGATATCGTCAGATTTAAATATAGTGAGGTCGATGAGTTTGCAATTAGCGTGTTTTGTGAGAGCGCATTCATTTATTAGAATGAAAGAACTGAATAAGAAGAGATTTCATAAGAGATTGAGTCGGACCACGGGTGCAGATGTTTAACGAAAGAAGTTAAAGAAGATGAGCAAAATTACATCCTGAAAGGTAGGTTTCATTTGGAAATTTTTAACACAATTTGACCGGGTGTATCTTACTTGAATTATGTGTTCTTATTTAGACCAAGTCGGTTAAAACTACAGTATTTCTTAATTGTTAGGGCCTGATTTATCTTAAATGTAATACCATAATTATCCAGTCCTCTTTCTTGCTTCAATGAAAATTAATTGAGCAAGGACCGCTCCACGCATTGCTTTTAACACTCAGCAACTCTGCTTCTTGAGCCCAATGACGTTACGCGCTCTCGGCAAGCTGCGCGTGACACCTACCGTCTCTTCTAGTTACCGTGGTCCAGACTTCGGTCTAAACGGGCACAATACACTTACTATTAAATCACCATCTTATACAATGCACTGTGTAGAATTTTTAAAATCATTATTTCAGAATACCGCTTAGAATTTGGTATTCACATACATGGTCAACACAATCACTCAACTTTCTCCTTCTGTATTTCCTTTTAGTAAAAGGGCTAGGTTGTTGTAATCTATTCAAATGAATGGGCTCATTGTCTCTCCCTGCTACCTTTTGGAACCACACTAAATTGATTGCAGTCCGTCCAGTCAATGGCTCCATTGTGCTGTCACAAACTTGCTGCTTCACTACCAATGCAGAATATAAACACCTTTTGCCAGAGTGTTGATGATCTAACTGACTTCCTGCACGCCTATTCTCAGGAAAGTGACTGATATACTTGGTGTTACTCGATTATAACAGTATGATTTATTTACACATTTAAATGTCATTTAAACTATTGACACATCCTATAGACAAGATTAAGGACAATAAAATCAACAGCATCGTTCACCCATGTATGATTCATTTTGAACATTAACCTGTATATAGTAATCGCAGCTTCCTGTATAATTGCAGTGGCGTTTCATGGGCAGGATATGAACCCAATATTCCGATTTAAACTCTAAAGCGCTTTAATTGCACTGTTTTAATGCGATTTTTTGTAAGTTTTATTTCTTAAAAGTTGGTGTGTGGATGACTTCCATACATTAAGGGCCTCCACGAAAAGACTTTCAAAATAACTTCATAATACATAAATCCTTATGTGATTTCAACAGATTTCCTATTCTTTAAAAATGATTAAGTTTACCAAGTCAACCTACTTTGTATATCCTCTTTGCTTCATCCATCACTGGATATTTTTGCTTTTAATATAACAGAGGTCACCTAATTCCTTTTAGTGCGTGCAGAATTTGTTTGGTAGGCATTAAAACAATAGAATCATCAGGTCCTTAATTTGTTTAATGCAGTGGCTACACACTGGCTAAAGCGCAGCGTTAGGTCATGTGACAAAAGCCCTCTGCTGACTCAGTAGACGCGTGGGTTCGAGCCCACCGTCGGCCGTTCTTGAAATGGTTTCTGTGGTTTCCCATTTTCAACACCTGGCAAATGCTGGGATGGTACCTTCCAACAGACCACAGCCGCTTCCCTCAACATCCTTTCCCAGTTTCATTCATCTTCACCCATTCCAGCTCTCATCCCAACGCGCAAGTTGCCAACGGGCTTCAACTAGTAAGACCTGCACTCGGCCTCTCAGGAGGCAACACAACCATAAAAAGTCGTTTAATAACCAGTGTGATTGTGTTTCCCTGTTCTAATTAAAGCTCAGCTCAATAGGCAGAACAATAATTAAACCTCATCTCAATAAGTAAAAAACTAATCGTATTCATTCTTGTTTCAGATTTTGAAACGATCCACAATTGTTGGATTTTTTCGCTCATGTAATGCTGTCGATGGAGATAGACAGTGATGACAGCAATAGCGATGGCGAGCAGATTAGTGAAGAGGATAGCGATAATGACAGTGAAGAAAGTAAAAATAAATTTTTAGAATTATAAATCAGATTCTGTTTTTATTTTGTGTCAAGCAAACCTACCCCAACATGACAGGGGGTTAAAATACTTCTATACCCCCGTTTACAGGAAATACAATTCCAGATTCATTCATGTTGGTTTACCATTGAGTACATTCAACCACTAGTTCATTCCCCTCCCAATCTCATTCACACCCACCCAGCTCATCAATCAAACCACACCCAGGGTAAGCTTCTGCTCCATAACACATGAATGTAAGCCATTCATAGCTCCCGGGTCAGCACAAATGGAGAATCAGAATCCTTTGGCTGCACACTCAGAACCAATCGGCTACAAAGCAAAGCTATATAGCACAAGTTATCGCCAGAGCAGACCTTCAGTTCAACAGACTGACTGGACCAGGGAGGGTCTCTCAAGCAGATCCTCTTCAATCCTTCCCTCTCCCTCATCCCTTTGTTTAACTTCCTGTTCATTGAACCCTACCCCCACCCCCACTCCCGCACCTTACTCCTACACCATCTACAATCCTCCCCCTCCCCTCCACCCGTGCCCCAAAACCGGTTAATTGACCTTCCAGGTTTGTACACCTTCAGGGTTCCTGATGACCTTGAGGGTGGTGGTCGACCTTGGGGTGAATGACCTCAACGTCATTGGACCAGCCACACCACCCTCATTTGCATAAATGACGGTATTTGGCTTCAAACCCGCCTAGCTCCCCTACTCACATTTTCAATTTGGTGTGTATCGAAAGTTCATTTTTGAGTTTCCATGAATAATGTTCAAGCAAGTGCTTGACCATGGCGATACTGCAGTGTATTTATGGATTTGCAAGAAACGTGCAGGTCTAGGACTACTGCAGGTAAGACTGTTTTACAAAAATAATGTCTATTTACCACTACATTTCAAAGAAAACAAAACTATTCAAAAATAAAATGACTATTGACCATTTGTTATATGCATTAATTTTTCCCCACCCACCCTATCTTACCGTCTTTGCTCTGGTCATACATACACACCAGATTTCTGTCTATTCATACATTCACACACAACCATGCCTGTCTTTGGGAACAAACACAACCACTTTATTTATTCCCAAAAGCACATTCTGACATGCACACTCATCCCAAAAGAACTTTTTTGTTATAAATTTAACATCTTACCATAACAAAAAAATTAAATGCTAGTCATATAAGTTACCAAAAATATACTATTACTCATTTCATATTTACAAAAAAAAACAGCAACTTTGTACAGCTTTAAAAAGATGAAACTATTTACCATTACCCATTTTTAAATTCCCAACTCTGTTAAATTTAAAATTTTAAAAAATAAACTAGGGTTGCTCTGTGCCTTTAAAGAGCAAAAGTTCTAAGTGATTTCCACTATTTAGAAAAACCCACTATTTAGAATGACAAAAAATATTTACAAAATTCTAAATCTACTAGTTACAAAACAGCCATGTCCCTAAACCATGACACAGAGAAATCACACCTCCTCTTCCATGCGGTCATAACCCCATGGTAGGCTGGTGAGCTGGTCATCCGCCCATACACGTTTGCTATCCATAGAGGCGAGCGTGCGTTTTCTCTGTTCCACAAGAAACAAATGATGGTTGCTGGATTGTATCCTGCACTGTTTATGTGACATAGCATTGCCAGTTTGTAAAACCACTAGGTAGTCATCTACACGTAGAGATTTTACCACTGCCCTACCTACACTTTTTGCCCTTTTGGCTTCCTTACAGTCTAGTGTGCCTTAAGCATACATTTTGGAAGCCAAACCTACGAATTCCGTCATCATGGATTCACCGCATTCCTCTTTTTAAAACGCCCATTTGCTTCTTGATTTTGATAGGCAGCTGAAACACGTTGTCAGCGCTATACGATGAGGTGTCGAACCAGTCACTATGTTGTCTCATGACGTCATAGGGGTTGCAGTGGCGAATGTGGTAAATGAATGAGTCTGTATCCATATACAAAAGAGATACGTCCTTAAAATAATGTTTGGCAAACTCGTAGTGGAATTGATTCATGACCAATTTTGAAAAGTCTAAAATGACTTGAACGAAGTAAATGGGCTTATCCACGGTCATGCTGTTCTTACTCAATTCAATTGTGGCCAAATCCTCACCGATAATTTTGATCGATTTAAAATTTGGCTTGGCAATGTACCGCCGGGCACCCCACCGCCCCTCCCAGACATTACCGAATATAATGTCACGGTATTTGCGGACATTCTCCATGGACTTTCCATAGATGAAGCTGTTCATTCATTAAAAAAATCAAACTATTGTGTTGCCATTTGTCGATGCTCTGTGTTGAGTTGCATGTATGGCTTGAGCCATGCTTTTTGCGCAAAGGAAATTCCTCTATGGATTTTTTTCAACACCAAGCCTTGGGCTAGGCATTGCACCAACATTTTAATACGTAGCACATACCGATTTTTGTTGTTAAGTGTGCCCATGAGTTTTTTAATTTTCACTTTACTGTCAGGGGGAACCATTAGCCATAGGCAGAATGGGAAATCAGCATGTTTATCATACAAGGATAAGGGATATTCCATATCCAATTCTAACACATATCCACGGCTTGTTTCTCGGCTGGCCTTGTTGATATCAAATTCTGGCACTTGTTTGTCAGTCAGCCAAGCAAAATCCCCATAGGGCAAAGGCTGACTCATTGCGTAGGCATACAAATTATTCACGTCATAGTACATTAAGTACGATTCTGGTTTGTCTTGTGAATAAGAGGGCATGTGGGAATTATTCGCTTCGGCATGCCGTTGGTTAAGCGACACAAGGCCACCGCGAATGCCCTTTTCAATCATGTATTATATGCAAAATTTTTGAGCGAATTCTGAATGAATACATAAGGGAATGCTTAGGGAGTAGTAGGTGGTTGGGAAATAAACAGCATTGTTTCAGAGAGGGATTTTCGTGTGAATCGCAGCTAGCAGGATATCAGTGAGGCCTTGGAAAGCAGAGGTCAAGTTGACTGCATTGCAGTTGACCTATCAAAGGCTTTTGATAGGGTCAATCATGGTATTCTGTTAAGGAAAATGGAGGCTATAGGATTGGACAGGAGAGTAGTACAATGGGTGAGATCTTTTTGGAGGGTAGAAGTCAGAGGGTAAGGGTTGGTGGGTCAGTGTCAGAACAGTCTAGGGTGGGGAGGGGGGTACCTCAGGGGAGTAAATTGGGTCCTTCACTATTTCTAATTTACATAAACGACATAGGAGTTAAAATATCATCCCAGATAAGATTATTTGCTGATGATATAGTAGTATACAGGAGGATAAATCACCCGGATGACTGCGGCATATTGCAGAGGGACTTGGCGGACTTACAAAGCTGGGCGGATAAAAGTGATATGATGATAAATTCAAAGACATGTCAGGCAGTGAGATTTGTTAACGAAAGGAATCATATTGTTTTTGAATATTCAGTGGGGGAAAATTAAGTTGTATTTGGGGACGAATGTAGGTATTTAGGTGTAACTGTGGTGGGTGGGAATTTTCACTGGGGTAAGCACATAGGGGAAATAGTAAAGAAAGCATACAAGTGTCTACATATGGTTATGCGAGTGTTTAAAGGTGCTGGTAGAGAGATTAGGGAAAGGGCATACATGTCCCTAGTCCGTCCTCTGTTGGAATATGCTGGGGGAGTGTGGGATCCATACCAAATGTATTTAATAAAGGAATTGGAAGGAGTGCAAAGGAAGGCCGCCAGGTATGTAATGGAGGACCACAGTTCGACGAGTAATGTGAGTAGGATGATACAGGATTTGGGATGGGAAAGTCTGGCTCATAGACGTTCAAGAGCAAGACTTGGGGGTATTTTCTTAGCTTACAAGGGGGAGATTGCATGGGAAGACATTGATGAGAGATTGGGAAAGGAAGGTTCATATATGGGCAGATACAGACATTGTTGTAAATTGAAATTAAGTCAGTGGAAAAGTAACTGGGGCAAATATTCGTTCATTGGGAGTTGGAAGTTGAATGGAACAGTTTGCCAGGAGGCATTTTCAACCCTTTGCCTTCTGATGTCGGTACATTTAAGGAGTTGGTGAAAAAGCACCAGATCAAGAGGCAGTGAAGCAATGAAAGAAAGTGTATATGTTTAGTATTTTATGTTTATTTCTGTTATTAGAATGATTATTTTTCCGATTACCGGTTTCTTCTCTTAGCAACTAGTAATTATTTTCTAATTAGTCCTAATTTTCTAAAATTTTTGTGGTTGTGAATTGTTTTGTGTATTTATTTTAATTTGCCACCATGGACAGTGTCCACATTTGCAAATAAACCATGTATGTATGTATTTATAAGACCATGTCTACATCTGTGAGTAAATTCGATTCCACTTCAGTGTATTTCAAAGTTGCATCAAACGAGAACCCAGGACTCGTATAATAGTGAGCCGGGTCGAGACCATAAATGTGTTGGCACAACTTACGGAATTTTTCAAACACATCTGTGCGCAGCAATACATCGAGTTTTAGGTAATGCATAGCATATTCGACTAGCGTCTTGATAGAAAACGCTCGCCAAACTTGCCACGTATATGCATAGTCTTCATCGGAAACGGTACTGCGTGTTAGTTTCGAGTAAAATTTCTCTTCCGGTGGGAGAGTTTTTTTGGTTTAACACGTCCCAGTTGTTGCAGAAATCATACGGGAAAATACCTTTCCAAATGCACAATTTAAATTGCTCAGGGACTTGAAAATGCATTCTGGTGTATTTTAGTTCCTTCTCATTCAAGCCGTTGACCAAACTATCTAGCTAGGATGCCATAAACTTGAAGGAATCCAAAAATCGAATGCAAAAGTTGCCCAACCACCATGTCAAGGCTGTAAAACGCTCATGGTTTTGGGGTATATTTGAAAATGAGCCCTTGTTGACATGACCCAATTCACGAATCAAAAATTGAATGTCATAATTTGCCAGATTGTGAAAAAATACACTGATAAATCAAGGAGCTCGATACTTTAAATTGCATTCACTGTGTGCGGCTCCTCGAAACTCTCCCGTAAAGTGTGAGTGGTCTGTGACGTTTTCCTCTCCGCCTAAAATAGGCTTTTTGCAGATATGGCATGTTGTGGCTTGCTCATGCTGCTGCTGCTGTTCTGGAGTTACGCTCATGGGTACTGGGTGGTCCAGTAACTCTTGAACATGATCAGACAACTTGACAAGTTGGTCCAAAAACCATCTAGCACAATCTGGTCCCCTGCGGGTTTCGTAATAGGATTTTGTGGGGTCCTAGGCACACCCCACATTAAATCCTATGGCAAAGGGCTCATGTTTTGTATGGATGTGGTTGAGCTAATGAAGGGATCTGGTTCACATCCCGCCATGGGTGTGGTAAGAGCTTCAAATCTGCATACACAACATAGGGAACAGTGCCATGCTTGTGAATGTTGTTAAATTTCAAAACAGATTTGTCCCCTTGTGGCAATATCCGTCTCACCGCTTCCAGAGAAACGCAATCTACCCTATGTCGTTCCAAATGCGTAGGGGTTGTAAAACATTGCGAGCAAAGGTCGCAAATGTACTCCTAACCATCATGTTTCGACACTTGACTACTTTACAATCTACTCAAATTCTTAATCAAGCAATAGTGTTTCACCTCTCCTACAGATAGATATAAAAGATGAATTTGGTGACGTTTTGTTCTTTTGTAGCATAAAGAGGACCCACAGTCTCATTACCATCAAGGCCAAACATCATGAAGGAAAAGTCCTGGTTATCTTGTTCAAACCTATGGATCTCTTTTAAGTCCATAGGGAACGATACCCTAGTTAATTTTTTTTTCAATTCATTAAACATGGCCTTGTATATTCCTGCTCTCAACATTATGTTTCACTGGCAGCAAATATGCAGCCAGACACCACACAAAGCAATCATTTTATGGTTCTTTCTATTCACCACTGCCTTTTTAGATGCTATTGCTGGTGGTGTGTCAATAAAGCTAAACCCAGCATTCAGTTGGTTGAATTGACAATTGATGGATTTTGTTTAAGGCAAGGCCAATGGTGCCTTGTTGCAGTTTATCACGTTTTGTTAGCAAGGCATGGATAACTTTGGATTGATACCACTCGTTCAGATTATCAGCTATCAAAAGCTCTGGCATTTTACTGCCAATATGAAATGTTTTATGCTCCCCGTCCTTGTTTTTATATATGAAATCACACACGAGTTGTGTATTGAACTTTAAAGCCCTATGCAACCTTTGAGCTGTACAAATTTGATTTCTAAAAATTTCAAAACACGATTCCACAAAGTCTTTCGGGATTCAACTTCCCCCAACATTAACCACGCGGCCAGAGCAAACACGTAACTTAAAACATGATTCAAGGGGTTCCCAACTTATATTATCGGCAACGGTAAAATACATAATTTCTATAATTAAACAATCTCACCCAAGTTTTCAGCTGTAGACCGTCTGGTAAACAATGGTTGCAGTCTCCCTCGTTCCTGGTTCAGCAGTGGTTGAAGTATTAGCAGCAGTTATTGTGGTCAAGGTTTTCCAACACTCTAAAAAAGAAATAAAATAAACCACCCCAAGTATATCAATTCCATCTACTGTAGTACCTTTGTACAGCCCTAAAACAAACTTATCAAACATGTTATATATAAGCAAACAAATCCTTACCTTGCTCTTTATAAAAGCCTTGCTTTTGTCTTGTTGCAGGCAGGTGTAAAATGGTTTCCATCTGTCTTTATATTTCCCACAACAGGTATACAGATTATATAAAGCAACCAAAAATAAAACAAACCATCAATAAAATTGTAATTCAATAATAATTTAAATATCCATTAGCATTAAAAAACTAAACAGCATTGATCATACACTAACCTCTGAATAAATAATTTATCCAATATGGTCACTAACTGGGTATGGCACACGAATCTGTTCACCTTTCATACAGATAAGACACAGCCTATGTTTGCAATGATCACAACAGTAATGACACACTATGTGTTATGTCATGCTCAACACTCTATTACCCCTCCCCTCTCTATCCCGCCCTCTCCTCCCCTCCCCTACCTCCCCTCTCACCGCTCTTGGCAGGCTCTGGGGTGATCACGTGATTCCATGTTCTCTCTTTGGGTTTTGCCCCTCTCCCATCTCCACTTCCCTCTCTGCGGTTTCCGCTGCTCTCCTCGGCTGTCTGCGGCTAGCTCTCACTTATCAGTCTTACTGTGTTGCAAGCAGTGTTGTCAGCTCGGTTCACAGTCCTCAACCGCGATAAGAGGCCACATTCTGCTAGCCAGCTCCCAGCCAGGCCCCGAGCAGCGTTGACTTTTGCTGGTCTGCCTTGCAGCCAGACATAGCAAAGTTCTTGTTGTCAACGATCAAAGCCCGCTTTCATTGGCATCATAGAATTAACATTTGTCAATTCACTCATTACTAACACGTTACACATTTCTTTTCAGTGGTAAAAAAAATCTTGACACGCTTTACGAATTTTGGTATTATTCGCCAACATTCATCCGTGATAGGAAAAATTGGAAAGCGAACCCTCACCCTGTCGTACATTGCCCCGCCGAAATAGCGATTGTTGTATTAGTAACACCACCACCGCGGCCAGCGAGAGGCTCGTTCAAACACACACCCTGCAGTACCGTCTCTCTGCCTACGACCACTCTTTATATAAATATTAAAAAACAGGTTAAAAATAAACTTTTTTCAACGTTAAGCACATTGTATTTTTTAATGAATAACTATCACAATGGAAAGAGAGCGTTACCCCGAGTTCTAGGACCACTCGTACACGTCTGTAACATGACTGGTTCGTCAGATATAACAAAAAGTCTAAAATCATGGTTTTACCCTAAAATGGGTTTTTGCTTCTACTCAACACATGTATCCTCGCCAAGAGGGCAACGCGACAAACATAAAGACATATCAACTTTTGTTCAAACATTATGGGTTCCCGAGATATTACCTACAATCATAAAAAACAGGTTTTACCTCAAAATAGCTTCCCAAATTCCACCTGTTTCATAAAATAACCTCACCATGAGATAGAGCGGGAAAAATACCATCTAAACGACCACTCACTCGACCCTAGTCCTTCCCCACCACCTAAACTTTTCCAACATAGCCATACGTATTCAAGCACACAGGCGACTGTAAGCAGAACTCCTAGGTTCCCCATACTGTTAGTTTTTGTCCTAGAGACCTAAAACTTGGTTTTTGGGTCAAACAAATAAAAAACGTTTTTGTAAATTTCTTCCTTTCCAAAATAGTGACCAGTTTTAAAAATTCATTTTCTTTTGTCCTACAGACTTAAACTTGGTTTCTACCTAGAGGTCATAGGTACCTTTTATTTATGTCAAACAAACTTCTTTCTCCACTTCATCGTTTCCAAATTAGGGACAATTACAAAAACAAAAATTTTCAAAATTGTATGAAGAAATAAGTACCACTCATTCATAGCAAACAGGACGTCACGCCGACTCATACAACCCATCACACATCAAAATTCGATCATGCGTTCGCGAGATATCGGCAATGTTCGCAGGAAAGTAAGCTGGTAAGCAGAACGGACCCATCCCCACTACTACTTGTTTTTGTCCTAGAGACCTGTAGAGGGGAGTAAATACCATTCACTTATGATAAATAAACGGTTTTGTAAACTTCCTAGTTTTCAAAATATAAGAATTTCAAAAAAGACCTTAAAAAAAGGAAAAAAGTTTTATTATAAAAAATAAAGGTCGTAAAGACCGTTGTTAAAGCATGGTACTGCCCCCGAGAAATGAATTATTTGGGACTTAAATGAGAATATTTTCCGAGCCCATGATACAGTTTAACATGGTAATATAAATCCTGGAACTTGACACAAACCAGTCGTGTTAGTAGCTCGAGCAGGCAGGGAGATTCCAATCACGTGATATGTTGCGCAATAGAAGCTTCAAGAAGCTTGATTTCGACATAGCAACAGTGAATTAGCTATGGAATATTATAAATATTGTTATAATTTATGTCATTGGATATAAGTTCCCAGCCAATGAGGAGAGGTCTTATTGAAGACGGGAATACCTTCAACTATATTATATGGAGACTTTATACATTTAGGCCCCAAGAAGGATATTTTATTCATTGGTAATGAGAAGAAAATTAAAGGAAAATATTACGGATACATTGAAAGTCGCCGAAAGGACGAATTACGCAGTAATAAGCATTACTAAAGTGCGCGCTAAATTTCTGGTGGGAAACAGAAATGGCCGCCAAATTTTCGACTTGGAGAGGGAAAGCCAAGCATCTAGGTTCTTTATTCTACAGACTTTGAAGAGTGTAGAGGTTTAAACCGGGGTTACCGAGGTCCCGAAAGTTTTGTCCGAGTGCGGTATTGAGACTACTCTTGGAGACAGTGCGATCGCAGGGTAGATAGTGGAGATCCCCGTGCTAATAAACTAGGCGAAGTTCGCAAGATACTTAATATTGCGTTTGCTCATTAATAGTTGAGAATAGACTTCGGCCAATTGAACAGTTATATAGTATAGAGTAAATACTATTATTCGTCGAAATTTAAGCGTCACAGATAGAATATTTTAGAATACATTGACTTGTTAAAAGTGTATTAGAAAAGTGACGGACGCAGAAGCATTTTAGTTGGAACGAGACAGCAGTGAACAGAGTCCAAGTGAGTAACAGTGTTTAACTTTCACATTGGAGCAGCATACTAAACATTATTTCATTATGACTGCTAATTTTCATCGAGAATTGTTATTCGATATTTATCACATTGTTGCGATGATGAACTAAGAACTTTAAGCGCCAGGGACATATTTGAGGCAGAGATATTGATGCAACATGGAGCTTCGTTAACCAGAATACTTCTGAATGTAGACGTTATGTAGGCTACACTTACATCTCGTGCTTAACGTAATTTCACGAACTTTTATATAACATCTACGAGCTATAGAAATATTTCATTAACCATATATATGAATATTTCTACAATATTATTCGACAATGACACTAAACTACATCTACGGCGGAGAATGAAGATTCATCATAAGAAGATTTGTCAATATGCCAGGGAGGACCCGGCAACCCAGAAGAATTATGCCAGGGAGGATGCTGTTCGATTCCAGTCGGAGGTTGGTGATTACCGGAGAGGAATTTCCTTCCTTATCCGTGGTCGCTGGTTCAAGGAAACGGACATGGGTCCAACTCAGTATCTTGGATTGAGGAAACACCTAAGTATTTTCCAAATACTTAACTACATCTAGATATCGTCTGATAAGGTGGCAGTGTTATTTAATTTGTAATTAGAGCTTAATAGTGCCATTCAGAGCCAACGTTTTACTCCATATTTTCTGTATTTCGATGTTTCGACATGTATGTATACTTCATGTGTGTAACAAGATTTTATTCTACAAGATCATTAGAGATGATTGTCTTTCATCATTTTCACATTTATATTCTACGAATCAGTTTCTGAACTGACATGTTTATTTGTTTAAGGAATCAGTATTCCTTATTTAAGACCAGTCATTTAAACTTTTGACGTTTTAAATTTTATTTTGAATTAAGGCTGCAGACATTTAGACGTGGATGCCAATTAAATTCCTGTTAATAATTTAATTTGGGCATCTTACTGCAAGGAAAGCTTCAAGAACAGAAGAAACTACGAATGATATATTGTTATATTATCATAATTACTATGAACATTACGTCGATCTGACAAGAAATATTCGTCATGATATGATAGAAGTCATATACTCATAGACATTCTTTGTATAGAATGGAAACACATTTCGGAATTGACAATCGTTACTTTATTTGAGAAAGCTAAGAACTTTAGTCATTTAATTTTATTAGGAGATATATCTTTATAGAAGATAAATTTTATCTTACGACAGGGAATTCAAAGCTAGTTTAACCTCTGTCAAGATTGAATTCTATTGGACATAATAAATAACATGTGCGGTCATTTATACACTATATGTGGTGTCACGTCATACTGAGGACATGACATTGCAAAGACGTGTAATTTGAAGCTAAATACGAATGGTGGACATGATAGTATTTCTTTTAAATGTATATGTAACAGTTTGTGGACAATTAAGTAACATTTTATAAGGTAAACTTATGGAGGTCATACACGACATGTCTAAGGTCGTCTTTTATTAGTGGAAGTTTCTTTTAAGAACAGAAGTAAGTTCAGTATACCAGTGGTTGAGTGTTACAACGCTGATGGATATGCCAGTAATTTAAATTCAAGTCCTACAGATGAGATGTTGGTAACAATTAATATGTGTTATGAAATTGTTCAACATAGTAGATGTGAGGTTTAATACCATATACAGGGTGTATATGAGGCTACGTGAAGAAATGCTTGTGCTCATGCGAGTATGTTCCGCATTTGAGGGAAATTACTGAAGTATAGTTCTTTTGGTGAGAACATGGCATTAATAGCAAAGGAGTCATTGTGTCGAGAACTCCGATATATGTTAATTTACGACTTAGCAGTGATGGCAAGAGAGTGAATAAGCGGAAAATAATTTGGGGGGAAAGTTGTCTTCTTATGTTAACTAATACTCTTATTAAACATTTTATTAAAACATGGATTTGAGTATCTACGTGCAATTGACCTTTGTTGGTTGAACGCATTTGACTGATATTGACTCTAAACCCAATTATGACAGGGTGTTGTAGTATATTAACATTGGTGAGTGATTATGAAATTTTAGGTGAAGATCACATATTTATATTGTTAAGGATGTTTTTGATTGGTGCCTGAACACCATTTATTAAGGGTGTTTTTGATTTGTTTCTAGCCCGCGCCTCCCAGTATTTGTTAAGGATGTTTGATTGGTCTGAGGGCTGAGCTGATCCGTTTTAGAGGGATTCACTCCGTGCCTTCAGCCTTTGTTGAGGATGTTTTGATTGGGTGGCTCACCAGGGTTAAGCAATAAAAGTACCCGGTGACTCGCACCATCTGTTAAGGAGGTTTTGAGTGTTGGGCATCCTTGTATCTACGAGGATTTACTAGGATGTCTTATGAAGAACTGCGGACACGTTTAGAGAGCAATTTACATACAGGGGAACTGGCGGGAGGAATACTCACCTAGCTTACCTCTAGGCAGCACGCTTGCTGTGCAGCGCCTCCTGCATGTCAGCGTTCAATGGAGAGCTTAAAACTAGGTACTAATCTAAAGGGAAGGGCTTCTTAACCTAAACGAAATAAAAAGGTAATCAATAGACTGTTCAAAAAGGGGGTTTATTACTAAATAGTGGCAATTGCAATGGGGGAGGATGGAAATAATAATCTAGGGGGAAAAAGGAATTAAGCAGGCACGATATCACTCACCCCACCGTTGATACCGGTCTTCTATGATGTTGGTGGCGTTGGAACTCGATATGGGGCCATGCCCCATATCGGTCCGGCGTAGCACAACTCCGATAGAGTGTAAGACTGTAACTGCGTCCAAGTAAAATGTAGAGCCCGTGCTTAAGAGCTAGAGCCTAAGAGCTTAGAGACCGCGGCGCGTGTTCGTACCTCTATTTATAGGTAAAATGTGCGATGTCAGTCCACTCAGCGGTATGTTGGGAGTGTAATGTCCTCTGTGTCCTGTCCAAGTGCTTGCTGTTGGAGCCTAGGTCTATGACCTACGGCTTACTCCGTAGTCGTGTTGCCATGTCGTCTTTTACGTAGTTACTTCTGATTATATTTTATGTATGTATAGGCACAGTCCTTTTATAAAGGGCTGGGGCTAGGACAATATACTTGATAGTAAGGTATATTTCAGAGAGAGCTAAGACTCTATTATATAACGTATGGATATCGATATATAACGTTAAACGTAATGAATTCAGTGTTTGTAAATATTTTTCACAATTATTTATTTAGGGAAATTATTTTAATAATAATTATTCGATCTGATGTTTTCGGAAATATAGTGTATTTTTAGTATGGACGTTTCTGGAATGAATGTTTTTAAGTTGTTAAGTGTTAATGAACAACTCTATATGTCATGGACAATACGAGAGAGTGCATGGATGATTGCATTAAAATTTGAGTGTGTTTGGTAGTGAATTGAAAGAGATATGACCAGTTTTGTAAAGAATAAATGGAACTTTTTAAGGCAAGGCTTCTGTATGCCAGCATAGTGTTCGCAACGAATGCGAAGGGAGAAATGAATCCCGTTTTAAAACTCAAGGCCACTATATCACTGTGCCGTTTGTACGACACAGTTGGCAGCCTTGCGCCTCGTGTCCTCTAAGGTTCATGTAAGTAGCTGCTGCTTGGAGCTAGTTCTATGCTCTCCTGACAGAGCGCTGCATCAAACGGTGAGGTAAGAACTTGCATGTGGGTGTATCAGCTGTTTTGTATTCTAGGAGTAAGTCTTCTGTCGACCAGGATGCTATGCTTTTGTCATCTTGCTGGCATTCGTATCCCAACCTCCAAACGGTGTGCATCTGTGCAGTGAGTGGTCTCGGGTGTAGGGAACGTGCTATTTGTGTGTCGTGCGGACGTAGGGTTTGTGGTCTGTTATTTGTTTAGTGTGTTAGTGTCTCGTTAGTGCTTTATCAGGTTAGTACCCCTTTTTATAGGGGGCAACTATTCAACATGTCGGAAGAAAGTGATGGTAGTCAGATGGGGCGACCACCGGAGGAACTAGAAAATGTGGAATATGAGGGTGTAGCGTCCGTTGAAAGCATGATTGTAGTGTCGGAGGCTGAGCTAGTATCAACTCCACCACCTACCATTGCAGAACCATCTCCAGTTATTGCCATACGACAGCAATTGTCAAATAACAATCGTTATTATGACCATCACATAGGGCCGTACAAGGGGAGGGAGATCAACATATTGTCAATTTACATCCTATGGCATTAGGCAAGCTATTTCTTGAAAATAAGATAACGGGTATTAAGAATGTTCAATTGAAATTTTGAATTGAGAATACTTTTGGGGAAAAGAAGACTAAGTGCTGTAATATTAAGGACACAAATGGAAAGCCTCTAACAGATAGGGAAGAAAAGGTTGAGAGATGGAAAGCTTACATAGAGAGTTTGTATAAGGGAAAGGAGATTGAGAATCATGTAATGGAAAGGGAGGAGGAAATTGATGTGGATGCGAAAGGAGATTTAATATTGAGATCAGAATTTGTTAAAGCTTTGGAAGACTTAAGCAGGAACAAAGCACCAGGCATAGATGATATACCGATTGAGTTGCTACGCTGCATAGGAGATGAAGGTCTGATCAGGTTATTTCACTTGGTGTGTAGGATTTATGAGACAGGTGAGGTACCCCCTGATTTCAAGAAGAATGTAATCATCCCTATACCAAAGAAAGTGGGAGCCAACAGATGTGAAGATTACCGTACAATCAGCTTGATTACTCATGCTTCAAAGATCCTGTCTAGAATAATTTACAAGAGGATTGAAAGCCAGATAGAAACGGAGTTGGGTGAAGACCAGTTTGGGTTCAGGAGAAATGTAGGAACAAGGGAAGCTGTACTAAGTCTTAGGCTGATTTTGGAAGGTAGAATAAGGAAAGATAAGAGAACGTTCATGGCTTTTGTAGACTCAGAAAAGGCTTTCGACAACGTTGATTGGACTAAATTGTTTGACATTTTGAAATCGATTGGAATAAAGTACAGGGATAGGAGGGTGATATACAATCTATACAGAAACCAGACAGCAGTCATTCGAGTTGAAGGACATGAGAGAGAAGCTGGTATTCAGAAAGGTGTAAGGCAAGGCTGCAACTTATCACCCATACTTTTCAATCTTTACATTGAACAAGCAATGAAGGAAATTAGAGAAAAATTTAAAGTGGGAGTGAAGGTTCAAGGAGAAATGATTTCAACTCTGCGATTTGCTGATGACATCGTCATCTTGGCCGACAAGCCTGAGGATTTGAATGAGTTTTTGAATGGTATGGACTCCGTCTTACGGAGATGATGAAAATTAGTAAATGTAAGACAAAAATACTGTAATGCAGCAGAAATAAATCGGAAACCTCTATGGAGATCAAATTGGCAGGTGGAATGCTGAAGGAAGTAGGAGACTTCTGTTACTTAGGAAGCAGAATAACCAGTGATGGACGAAGCAAAGAGGATATAAAAGTAGGTTGGCTCAGGCAAAGAAAGCATTTCTACAAAAAAGGAATCTGCTGACATCGAACATAGATTTAGGTATTAGGAAGTAATTTTTGAAAGCCTTTGTCTGGAGCGTGGCGCTCTATGGAAGTGAAACTTGGACTATTGGTGCAGCAGAAAAGAGGAGAATTGAAGCATTTGAAATGTGGTGTTACAGGAGAATGATGAAGATCAGATGGGTAGATAGGGTTACAAACAAAGAGGTATTGAGACGAGTGGGAGAGGAGAGATGTTTCTGGCGACTGCTAATGATGAGAAGAGATAGGTTGGTAGGACACATACTAAGACACCCAGGAATAGCAAGCTTAGTTATGGAAGGAAGGGTCGAGGACAAGAACTGTAGGGGTAGACCAAGGTTAGAATATGTTAAACAGATTGCCTCGGATGTAGGGTGTGTTAGCTATGTAGAGATGAAACGATTAGCTCAGGACAGGGAGGAATGGAGGGCTGCATCAAACCAGTCAAAAGACTGAAGACTCAAACAACAACAAGAATGTTCAACGGAAATGACGCAATCGTGTTCAGGTACAATTTCACAAGCCGCTAGAAGCTAATTCATTCTTACAAAATCCCATACTACCAGCAAAACACTTGGTCGCCTTTATCCCGTCCACTAACGTCCAACGTGTTGGTCTAATTTGGGGGCGTAAACACATCATTATCACATGAGGAAATTTTACAACACATTGATTTGCCTGTTCCAATCGTTAGAGTACAACGTTTTTTTTTTTTTAGGAAAAAGATGATCAATGACAAGTTGGAATCCCTTCCTACAGGAACAGCGGCTACAGGAGTATGCATCTATTTTTAACGTGCTACTAGAAATAACATTATTCATATTTTCCCCCATTAGATGTCAGCACTGCCAAAGATACGGGCACGTAAAACTGCACTGTCGGGCCCGCGCCCCAGTTGCGGTAAATGTGCGGAAGGCCATTTGACGGATACATGTAAGGAGTTTATTTTCAAATGTGCTAATTGTGCTGACAACCATCCGGCAGGCGCCGCCCGCTGCGCTGAACTGGGAAAACAGAAGTCCATAAAACGCCAAATGTGTATAGATAATAAATCGTACCATGAAGTCATTCAGGCTAACTACAGTGTACCGTTCAATCCTCTTACCCTCCCGCAGCAATTTCCGACCTTAGAGCAGTCAAATATTACGCGTCAGGAGGATCCGCAGAGAAAACAGAAGTATACAGAACTAGTGCCCTCAAAGCCGAAAGTGGTGAATCCCTTAGGTTACGACCGACGGGCCTATTTAGATATTTTAAGCAACCGTCTGGCAGTGGTGAAGGGGTGGCTTTACACCCCGCCACCAAGGGTGAGGAAGTTTTGAAGAAACAGCCTTCTCAAATACCTGTAACTTCGCGGGATCCATCGCATGACATCATGGAAGATTTTCAGAAATTACAAGAATTATTAGGGCACAACGCTCAATGGAGCTTCTATGTGAAAAAATTATTGGAAAAGATTGTACCATTACTTCCCAATCCTCCTTCCACAAAATATACTACCCTAGTTAGTAGTAGTCCTACATTGATCTAATTTTTATTCGTGCTATATGTCACTCCTCCAGTGGAATTGCCGAAGTATTTTAAATAAAAAGCATGAATTACTGCATTTAATTCAGGAGTATGATCCGGATATCATATTCCTACAAGAAACATGGCTCCGTTCCTCGTATAACTTTTTGATTCCCAACTATCAGGTTGAACGTCAGGATGGTCCAGGATATCGAGGCATCATGACGCTATTCAAAAATAATTTACGATACACTCCCCTCTCTAATCAATTCTATATTCCTCACACTTATCATCACACGTTCCCTGTGCAAGATATTCATGTAAGCCGTATTTACTGTCCCCCGGGTATACAAGGTTCCGGTCGGCAATGGCATGTATATTTTCAGTCCATACAACAATTTCCTAAACACCTTACAGTGGGGGATTTTAATGCACACCACGCCTTGTGGGGCAGTGGCAGAATTAATCCGAAAGGACGTCACATCGCTGCAGCTATACAGGAATTACACCTACATCTATTAAATGATGGATCACCCACGCACATTACTCCACCAAATAGTCCCCAAAGCGCGGTGGATTTAAGTATCACCACTGTAGACATATCTCATAAGTTGTCATGGAAGACCGTGAAGGATACGCTTCAAAGCGATCATTATCCAATTATAAAAGACTATGATGTCTCGAGTACCCGACATATCCCAAAAAACGTATTTAAGGTTAAGAGCAATTTACGACATTTTGATTATGAGTTGTTTTCTCGCTTTTTAGAGGATAGGCTTTCTCAGCAAGCACAGGTGCCTAGTAACATTTATACTTTTTTATTAGAGAATATCCGAGCCTATTTTAATATATATCACCCTTTAATTACAAAGACAGGTCCTCAGAATAATTGTGGTGCCTTACCCTAATGGCGGGATCAAGAATGCGGACAGCTGGTATGACGGCGCAAGGCGAGTTTAAAAGCTTTCCGACATTATGGCTCTTCAGCATCTTATTTGAGATACAAAAGTTCCATTGCGCAAATCCAACGTGTATTTAATAAACGACGCGAAGCGTGGAAATTATACATTACCCAATTAAGCAGTACTACGTCCCTAAATAGTATTAGGACGGCGATTAAACATTTCTCTAATACTCGTACTATTCCATCCCCCTCTCAACTTTCGACGCAGGGATACCATGACCTGTATCATACTTGGACACAGGATATAGTTATTCGCTTGCCTACATCTTGTACCTCTGGTTCTCTGGACCGTTTTTCCAGTTGAATGCAGCCTATTACAAGTAGAGAATTACGTCACACATTTCGCCACAAAAAATCATCCAGCCCAGGGATTGATGGAGTGACTTATAAAATGATCGCTCGATTTCCAGTAAACGCTCAGGGTATCATTCTTCAACTATATAATTCCATCTTACGCACAGGGACCTTCCCGGAGGATTGGAATGTTTTTCAAACTGTACCGATTCTCAAACCCATGAAAGATGCACTATTACCGAGTAGTTATCGCGGTATCCAACTTGGATCTTGCTTCCGAACAAAATTTCAAAATATTCTTCTCCGACGGCTTCAAAGGTGCTTAGAATATCGTAAAACCCAATTTGCATTTAGAAAAAATCTTGGTACATCTGACTCCTTAAATATATTCCTTACTGATCTACTCCTAGCAAAAGGAAAGAAAATGCACACAGTAGCTGTGTTTCTTGACCTAAAGAATGCATATGATTCTGTTGATCCCTATCTTCTTATTCAACTTCTTAGGGATCTACAATTTCCCCTTCCCTTCCGGTGCTTAATACATAATATGCTATGTCACCGTCACATAACTTTAAACTCCCCAGCCGGTGTCTTTGATTTTCGACATACTTCTTATGGTGTTCCGCAGGGAGACGTTCTAATTGGGCTTTCATACTTAATTTATACTCGTACTCTAGAAACAGTCATTTTACCGCACGCTCGCATTCTTCAATATGCGGATGACATTCTAATATATTGCACAAGAGAATATTTTTCCGCATGTCGTAGGGATATATACCACGCCTTATCTCATGCTCATGACTGGTTACATCAATACGGATTTGAAACTTCTGCCGGCAAAAACGCTGCAATGATCTTTACTCACAAACGAATTTATGACAGTTCTCCTATATTATATCGTCAAGGTCAAATTCCGGTGGTGACGAGTGTAAAATACTTAGGGATTTACATTGACAGGAAAATGCAATGGGAGAGACATACACAATACCTTCAGAGTCATCTCGCCAGCAAAATTAATGTTCTAAAGTCACGCACTCGATGCCATTGGGGGGGGGGGGGGGGGGGGGGGGGAGACTCAGAATCATTATTAACGGTTTATCGTAACGTCATTCGTTCTGTGCTGGATTACAATTCCTTTTTTTTTTTTGATTCAATGTCCAGCATTAGGCTCCTCCGTCTAGATAGAATACAGTTTTCTGCCTTGCGTATAATTATAGGTGCGCTTAAATTAACCCCCACAGGAGCCCTTTTAGTTGAAACCGGAGAAATGTCACTACATCATCGGCGTAGATATCTTGCACGTATGTACCTGCTACGAAAAATGAAGATAACAACATCACCTATCGTCCCTAAATTACAACTATTGGAGGAATATTATACGCGTCGATTATTACCCGCATTTTCTCGTCCAGCTTTACTAACCACATATTCCATTCTTCAACCTTACCGCCATAATATATTAAAAGTCATGCGGTTGCCGATATATAATATTCCGTATGCTGCAACGCATTTTCAACCTAATATTCTTCAGAATTCCATACCCCAAGTATATCAGTCCTTTCAACATCATCCCGTAATCATTCCTCGTATTTTTCGCGAGATAACGAATCCTTTGATATCCTGCATCATTTTTTATACAGATGGTTCTAAAATGGTTAACCCATCTCGTGTGGGAGCAGCCTCCTTTGCTCCGGATTTACATATCTCATTTCAGTATACTTTACCCCCAGACGTCACGATATTTACAGCCGAAATTTTTGCCATCCGTCAGACGTGTTTTAGGTAGATTTCTTTAGAAAGCTAACTATTGCAATGGGTCCCATGTTTCGACTTCCGGAAAATTTCGACATATCTTCGCGTTTCACATCCCCCAGACCCCAAAACCACCGTCAGTTCAAAATTTTATATATAATTTATGTATATATGTATCTATCTATATATATATATATATATATATATATATATATCAGTTTCTTGTGGACACGATAACTGCCGTAATTTTGCACCAATCACTTTGAATTTTTTACATAATATGTATCCCTATGAAATCTCGGTCGAGTTCGTTAATGGGCAAAATCGGTCAGAGGGGGTAAAAATGGGGGGGTTTTTCGAAAAAGTGAAATATCGCTATAACTCTCTTAATACATGAAATATCGAATCCCTTCAAAGTTCATAATATGTGTCGGATAAGTGCCAAAAATTTATGTCACATACGTTTTTTGATAGCACCAACCATTGACCAAAGGGGTGGGAAAAAGTGGGTTTTTCGGGAAACATTAATCATATCTCTGTTAATAGGCACAATATCAAAACCGCACAAAATGGACAATATTCCTCCAATAATTACCTAAAACTTTTGTCTGAAAGAATTTTTGATATGACCCACCATTACGCCACGGGGTGAACAAAATGATTTAAATTATAAGAAAATGCCAAGTGCCAAGAGAGGTTGCCATGACAACTTTACTTTTAATTGATAAGGGATGACCATCAGCAGTTGCTATGACAACGCCACTGCACGAGATCACATTCAGTTTTCATATGTCAGTGGGAAGCGACTTCGGTATCGGAACTGGTAGCATGCTGAATTTCTCTGCCCAAGGTCGCGGGTTCAAACCCGGCTTAAGTCGTCGGATTTACTAAGAGCGCTAAAAAACCTGAGTTTGCTTTCCTTCGGAGGGGAAGTTCCAACGTTCGTTGCGAGTTGCTGATTGAGGTGGCATCTATTAGCCAAGTTCACAGCTAGGTGTCGTTGACGGCAGTATTTTAGGTAGATTTCATTAGAAAGCTAACTATTGCAATGGGTACCATGTTTCGATTTCCGGAAAATTTCGACATATCTTCGCGTTTCACATCCCCCAGACCCCAAAACCACCGTCAGTTCAAAAGTTTATATATAATTTATGTAATATATGTATATATATGTATATCAGTTTCTTGTGGACACGATAACTGCCGTAATTTTGCACCAATCACTTTGAACTTTTTAACGAATATGTATACCCATAAAATCTCGGACGAGTTCGTTACTGGGCTAAATCGGTCGAAGGGGATGAAAATGGGGGACTTTTTTTTTCTTCGAAAAAATGAAATATTGCTATAACTCTCTTAATATGTGAAATATCGAATCCGTTCAAAGTTCATACTATGTGTCGGATAAAGCTCAGAAATTTATGTTTGAAACGTTTTTTTGATAGCACCAACCATTGACCAAAGGGGTGGGAAAAAGTCTTTTTTTTCGGGAAACATTAATCATATTTCTGTTAATAGGCACAATATCAAAACCGTACAAAATGGACAATATTCCCCTAATAATTACCTAAAACGTTTGTCTGAAAGAATTTTTGATATGAGCCACCATTGCGCCAAGGGATGAGAAAAATGATTTCGGAATTATAAGAAAATGCCAAGAGCTATCAGTGGTTGACATGGCAACACTACTAAATTGATGAGGGATGAGCCATCAGACGTTGCCATGACAACGCACTTGCGCGAGATCAGATTCAGATTTCATCTGACAAAGTGTGAAGCGGCTTCGGTGACGTAACTGGTAGCATGTTGAACTTCTATGCCCAAGGTCGCGGGTTCAAAGCCGGCCAAAGTCGTCGGATTTTCTAAGAGCGCTAAAAATCCCTCAGTAAGCTTTCCTTTGGAGGGGAAGTTCCAACGTTCGTTGCGAGTTGCTGATTGAGGTGGCATCTAGTAGCCAAGTTCACAGCTGGGTGGCGTTGACGTTAGTATCTGGTAGCAACATTAGGAACTACTGCTTGAAATTTAGCGTCTGCAATCCTTTCCTGAGTTACAGACTAATACCGCCATCACAATTCACACCGTTTATCAGACAGATTCTACACTCACCCAGAGTACACGGGGTTATATGACCGCGTTGTCGCAGCCCCTAAACTGAGGAACCAACCAACATCTCTGCGGGAGATATAATTTTGCGTGAAGAAGTAACAGACCGTTACATAGTTACACATCAGTGTCGAAACCTTGCATAAGGACAGTGTGACCACAAGTATAACAAGTAGTTCCGTGAAGAACTGTACAGCCTATTTTCATATATCCTGCTCATGTTAATTGCCTCTATCAACATACAAAATTTCAGTTTAATTGCTGTATCAGATTCGTAGATATTGAGAACCGTCTAAATATTTCAGATGGTCGCCAGGTTGGATTTTTATTTTTGTACTATTATATTAAGATTATTGTGTAAGTGTGGTATTCAAACTTCAATCGCATGATTAGAACACAAGAAGTAAAAACGAGATTTTAAAATTACGCACAGCAGCCATCTTGTGATTATGCAAACAATTGAAATAAATTAGATGCCAGTGGATCAACATTTGTGTAAGCATTTAAAACGTGCAACGTTTCACGGCACTCGGATAGTTAATTCGCGAAAAACGTCCATTTAAATATTTATACTTCGCGTCGCCGCCATGTTGGATTCGTGCTCACCAGGTTACTGAAAGTCCTATAGGTGAACATATGTTCGTAGTCTCTATGAACATAAAAATTTCAGTTTGGTTGCTGTAAAAGATTCATATATATTGAGAACCGTCTAAATATTACGGAAGCTTGCCATTTAGGATTGTTATATGTATAGGCCATAGAGTTATGTACCATTCAAGGTCACTTATTGCCTAGGTTCATTATTCAAACTTTCACTTCGATCGCATGATTACGACACAAGAAATAAAAACTTAATTTTAAAATTTCGCACAGCAGCCATTTTGAGGTTATGTAAACAATTGAATTAAATTAGATGGCAGTACATTACAATCTGCAAAATCATTTACTGTACCACATTTCACTGCGCTCAGAGAGTTAACTCACGAGAAAAGTCTATTAAAATATTTCAAATTCGCTTGGTCGCCATGTTCGTTTTGTACTTTACAGGTTTATGAATTATACATAGGTAAACTTGTATCAGTACCCTTTATCACCGTACAAAATTGCAGGGTGATATCTGTAATAGTTTCGGGGATATAGAATGTCAGTGAAATATTTCGCACAGCCGCCATTTTGAGGTTATGTAAACAATTGAACTAAATTAGACTCCAGTGCATTGCAATGTGTATAAATATTTGCTGTACCAAGTTTCATTACGTTTGGATAGTTAAATTGCGAGAAAAGTCTATTTAAAAGTCTCCACTTCGCTTGGCCGCCATGTTGGTTATGTAGTAATCAGGTTTTTGAAAGTTTCATAGCTGAACTTCTAGTAGTACCCTTTATCACCGTACACAATTTCAGGGCGATATCCGTTATAGTTTCGGAGATACTGAATGCTAGTGAAATATTTCGCATAGCCGCCATGTTGGATTGGTGAGACGTAACAAAATTCGATGGGCACGGTCGATGTCGCCGGGAATAGTGCTATGACCTTACCGAGTTTCACTGAAATCGCTTTAGCCGTTTAGATTTTATTAGGGGGACACACACACACACCTCACACACACACACACACACACACACGGACAAAAGGTGATCTCATAAGCCTATTTTTTCAAAATTGAAAATAGGCTAAAAATGGACTCCAAATGACAAGAAGGTTACCGTCCCCGTAAGACAATAAAATGTTTAAAATATGTTTGTTGTTGTTTGAGTCTTCAGTCTTTTGACTGGTTTGATGCAGATCTCCATGCCTTCCTGTCCTGAGCTAATCGTTTCATCTCTACATAACTACCACACCCTACATCTGAGGCAATCTGTTTAAAATGAAGAAAAACAAAGTTAATTAATCTCCAATTATAAAATACTTTCACGCGATAAATGAGGTCTGATCCTTCTACGAAAACCTGCATATTCTGCCTATTTTCGCCTATCTCCAAGTTTGTCCGGTGAAATCTACCTCCGCCTTCCGGCGTGCCGAGAGGACTTTTATTTATATTAAAAAACATGCTATTCGTCATTCTTTAATTTGTACCGACTCAATGAGTGTAGTGCAAGCACTTCAAAATGTTCTAGAGGCCGATAATTGGTTTCTATGTCAGTTAGTGCAACAATTGTACAATTTACAAACGGAGGGTTTTGAAGTCAGTATCACGTGGGTACCCGGCCATTCTCATATTGAGGGTAACGAAATAGCGGATAACCTCGCCAAAGATGCTGCTAATGGTAAAGGCAAAGCTTACAACATAGCCATACCAATGTCTGATTTGCGTCGTTCGACGATACAGGATGACTGGCAAGTCACGTGGACTAACTATGCAAAAATTAAGCCCAAACACTATTTTGGGATATAACCGACTATTTTAAGCAAACCATGGTTTCAGGGAGGTAAATACACACGACGACGGGGGCTTAACGAAGACGAGTGAATCAAAACTTTCTAAAATTTTTCCGAGGATGGTCGCCAATCAAAACGTCCCTGATTGGCTGAGCACTTATTGGGTCCTTCCCGCCACACAGCCGCAACCAATTCCGCCATTACCCTCAACTTAACATAACCTAAGTTACTTAAATTACAAATATTAATGTTGGTGAAGGGTGGGTGACTTGTGGATTAAATAAGCCATTTTTAGTGTTGCTTTCTATAGATTTGTGGGTGGCATTGTGTTTTTTGGCAATCTCGTTATCATGTAGACATTAAGGTAAATAGATCTATTTCGGGGGCCAGCACTCAGTAGCGGTTTATCACACCAGTAGCCTACTATTACGAATAGCTGTACTTTATGAAGATTTTTCTGCACCATCGCGAAATAGAGGCTGTGGTTTGAGATTATTTTGACTACCATTATGGGGTTTTAATAGTTTTTCATAGAGCATTTTTTTGTCTTGTAGGTATGATTGATTTGACATGTTATTTGACATTACTATTAAGTGCAACCGTGTTGACCGACTGAAAGACATTGAATATTTCGTTTACTAAGGCAACACTGAAATATGGGTTCCAACACAATATGGACTTGGAACTTATGTTCGCTTAACAAAATAATGATACATCAACAAGTCATCCTTGTAATCTCTGCAAATAATAAAAATATTTCCCATCCGATATAGGCCTATTCATGTTGAACGGTAGAAAGTTATCAACCTTTATTAAGGCAACACTGAAAAATGTTCATTTTATCTAGCCTACTTACTCGGAGTCATCAGCATCAATGTCCCTAGAGGTTCAGTTTTTTTAAATTCTCCCTTTCCTATGGTCAAACAACACATGAATGTTCCCTATTTTTCTTAAGGGGATTCAATGACCTTATGCTGAACTAATTAAGAATAGGGCATGTACCCCAACCCCTTAAAATATGAAGTTGTCAGGATAAAAATCATGTCCATAGCCATCAGAAACTTGAGAACACTGAGATCAGGAGAATATTGATCAACCAAGGATGCTAGACCAGAAAGTCTCAAAGAGGAGTGTTTCATTTAGAGGCTTGGAACATCATGATCAAGACCCCTGTACTTGGGTGTGTGCTCAATCTGTTTGAAAACCCGTTGACAGATCATGAGTTAATCTGTGGCTGGAATCCACTCATTCCTATGCTAAGCTGTGAGCACTGGGCACCATTAGTGTTCTGTAACTACTGTATCAATTTCTGAAAGTTGTGTCATAGGCTTATGCATAGATAAGTCGCTGAGAATTTTCTCTGAATGGTGAATACCAGTAGGCTAGCCTACTTAGCTGCCTCCTTCACTAGCATTTCCAGGCACCTGGTTAGTTGGTAAAATGAAATTGAAAAATCACTTGAATGGTTCAAGTTGTCTTTCATTGTCCTCGTGGAACAGTGTACATGTAGGTGGAAGCAATGTGAGACCAACCACTAGGTGGCTTATGTCCCATTAGTTGGGAGTGTTAGGAAATGGGAGATTGGTTCAACACGTCAGCCTATGTTGTATATTTCATTAATATATGGGATCGAAAAGTGTATCATAGGAATATTAAAGCAAGCTATAATATATTACCAGTTGGTCAATTGGATACAACAATTCGATGAAACATTCTGTTAATAATTAGGAAATGTCGTAGGTAACCAGAGAAGCGACACAAGAAAAACACCTGAGTCTTCCAGGCAGTTGTCATCAACTGTATTTCACATAGAGAAGAATAACTAAAATAGTTCCTCATGAAAAAAATAACTGGTCAATGACTTGAAAGGCAGTAGTAAGGACTTATATATTGTCAGTAAAAGTGGAGTTAAGAAAGATGTCTGGAATATTTAAATCAGTAGTTGATAGCCAGGTAATTGCACCATAATATGATTAGTAGCCTATGTGCAAGATTTTAAATGGTAGGTTTTTCTGTGAACTAAAAAACAGCTCTTAACATGGATTATGTTCAGGTTAGGCCTACAAGTTATTGGGAGGGAGGTTTATTCTACATACCAGTTGCACATAAAATGATCTTCTGATTAGAGCTCTGTGGGAATGTTTAAACGGATTGATGATATAGGGTTTATCAAGCCACTTTCTATGCATCTTTTAAAAACATTTTAACAATAAGTTACTGTCATCATTGCTAATGCTGTAATCTGTCATGTTTATTTATGCAGCATGAGGAATCAGGAAACATTGGTAGGATTGGTATATTGAGTGGAGATATAGTAGGATAAAATGCAACTGTGTCATGGAAACCTAAGATGTATTTTTATTTCTCAACTTTATTTTCTGTAGACTCCAACACAGCCTACCACCAGGGAAAAAAAACTTGTTGGTGATGTTTAATGAGAGCAAATCTTGAAACACTGTGATTTAAGTGGTTGGTATCAAACGTTGTATAGGATAAATGAAAATGTCAATTCACGCCCAAGTTTACGAAGCCTTGCCAGACTCAGATGAAAGTATCTTCGATGCAAATCAAGTCCCAATAGTTAAAACTTTAGGACGACCTTTGACATGAGCACTATAATAGGCCTACATTTAGGATCGACATAGCTTATGCTACTGTATGCACCGGGGCATGTTTAAAAAACTCTGCCTGCAGGTTAATAAGGTAGAATATTACTATAAATCTATCTCAAGCAAATCCAAGATGTTACCAGACTGAGGAATTACATATCAATATTTAAAAAAAAAAGGCTTGGCGATGCAAGCTGCACTTTCAATCCTTGCTTCATTAGTTAAACCATAATATTTGTACATAAATACTGTACAGCCCCGGGTGGCAGTACCCCCTGAGAGCTACCCCCCATCTTTTACCAAAACCATCCCAACTGGCAACACCATAAGACCAGAACATTATCCATACACAGCAAGAGGCGGCCACCCAGCCTGGTAGGTTAGCCAACAAATTGCAAAACATACACAAACATCTACACTAACAACTATCTGGGGCAGCTACTGTGACGTAATGCTGACCACGCAGCGCCGAAAAGTATAAGAATGGAGTCCTAACTAGGAGCCATTATCTGTTCTACTCTGTGCGTCGCCAGCGGCCCTAGCCGACGTCTGTTCCAGTTTCATCATCAGGTGAGATTCAGTAGTGCTCAGACTCCTTTATTTTGTGAACACCTACCCCTAATTTGTACACACCAATTGTATACTTGTCTACATTTCCCAAGAGAGACTTACCAATTTACATCTACTGACCAATAAACATCTGGTCAGTAAACTACACTTGCATTTACTAATTACACTCCTTTTCACGTCCCAATACACCGCCTGACCTTCGTCACAATTGTCCGTGACCGTAGTAGCCAGTAATTGCTTTGTCAGACTTCATTGTGCTCCCAGCACGCGACTCGACTGCCTAGCGTCGAGCCGCTGACATAGCACGTTTATTGTTCCGCCCAGCTGGCAGGCCAGTATAGTAGCCTGTATTTAGAGGTCCATCCCCTAGCAAATACTTACATCGTTGCAGGAACATCCCCTAGAGATTAAACACTAAACAACACACTACACTAGTAGTTTCTCCCAGCTACGGGAAGCTACTCTCCTTTAGGAACAACCTTCCAAATTAGCACAGTAACACAAAGCGTGTTTTATCCCAAACTACCCCCCAACCAAGGGATTAAAACATATTTGGTGGAGGCGCTGCTACCACGCACAATAAGGGTAGGACTCATACAACGAGCCCTCGTGGTAGAAACGACCCGTACCGCACACAGCCAAGCGATAGTTAAATTTTTTTTGGAAGTCAGCATTATTATTTTTTTCTCTTCTCCCTTCACTCTAGAAACACAAGGGAAATTTTAATCAACCCCCACCCCCTGGAAAGAATCAAAGATCTCACACACATTTCTTCTTATACCCACCCTCAACTCAGAATGGCACCACATGTAGAAGCAACAGAGATTGTAAGCCATAGAGGCAATAGGGGTACGCCAATACTATTTACATTATTACTAAGGTGCCAGAGGCATATACAAAGGCGACAGGCACAAATACGGGCACTCCAAACAAAGGTTGAGGCAATACAGGGCAAACAGCCATGCACCCCGTCAGAGGGTAGGACAGCGCGATTGAGATGCGCACACAAATACTTAAGTCACATACATGAACACCTCAATAGGAGCCACGTCCAAAGGAACAGGATATACAACCGATTAGTCACTACACATGGCCCTACAATAGATAACACAACCCTAGAGAGGATGAGGGTGCACTACACAATTTTATATGCACAATACAGGGAGCTTATTCGCGAACACGCGTTTCTCCAGTTGGCGGCCACAGAACTGTATAGGACGCAAACACGTCAACACAGCAATTTGCCAACGGACCATACGCCTCAATAGACAATACGCCCAAATTTGGGAAAAGTGCCGGGAACTCCGAGCCAACAAGGCCATTTTTTTTTAGTTCGCGGCAGGGCCATCAGCCCGGCCGAGAGAGGACATAAGCGTAGATACGCTAGCTCGGCAATTGCGAGGATGTCCTTCTGGACACGTACCGCCACACAAAGGAAGGGGTCTGCCGTGGCCATAGGCCAGAGATCGGTCAGGCTAGGCTCCAACACACTACAGGGCCAAGATCACATGAACACACGTCCCTCAGCTTCGGTCCGGGAGGCAATCTTGCCAGACTGAGGGGCAGAACTTACGTCAACCCCCTCAGAACGGACGAACGAGAGGGAGTTGACGCCAGGACTCTCAGGCACACACCGTAACACAGGGAGAAACCGGGAGGTAACCATGTCATGGGCTGAGGACATAGAGCCCGTGCCACAGCGCAATAAGCCCACACAAACCTACACACATAGGCAGACACAAGGGAAGGAGTCTATCGTGGCCATAGGCCAGAAATCGGTTAGACTACACTCCAATACATTAACAGGGCAATCACAGACGAATACACGACCCTTACCGCCAGTTCAGAAGGCAATTTTGCCAGAATGGAGGCGGACACTGACATGCGCATCCCCAGTACAAATGCATAAGAGGGTGTTGCCTTCAGCCCCTCAGGGTGCAAAACGTACGCCTGTGAACACTGTCCAGGCGTAGACACACAATACACGGGGCATAAGAAAGGTTTTATTACCTACCCCACGAGGCCAGGCAGACAGGAGGACACACACCCCTATCGACACTGACAGGGTAGCGCGGCACGCAATCAGCCCCTCAGGCACAAGTACACTCAGGCCAATATCCAGGCACTACGGTGAAAGTAGGCCCAGACTTACTTTACTACAAACCCCTCCAGAAAATAGTAAAGAAGCACCCCAATGGATATCAGGGGCCTACGCCTTAGTGACAGGGCGAAAGTATTCACCTTCTCGAGCAATGACGCTCGGACGTGGATAACAACTTTCACCATGAATATAATATACACTAATGTCACTTGCATCACAAACGTACACACGAGTAGGTTCTTTTACATGCAGGAAACGCTACAATTGATACACAAAGGACAGGTTCCACCCCTGCAAACGTCAGACACGCAGAGACTCATGCACAAAACTATACATTTTATATGTATATACAGTGGAACACGGCTAATTCAAAATTATATAATTCGAAATTTTTCTTAATTTTTCTCTTGGCCCCTAGCATTTTACAGGCCATCAATGGTTTATAATCGTGGTTAATTCAAAGTATATTCTGGACAATTCAAAGTTTTTAATGTACAAAGCCAAGCGGAGGTCAATCAGTTGGGTCACGCGGCTCAGGTACTGAAAGAACTGTTCCGAATGCAGCTTAAGCAACAAACCACAGCACAGAGCTTAGGCGGGTCTTTCTAAGTAGAAATGACTAAGTTGTTCTATTTTCCGTTCCTACAATTTGCTAGATTCTTTTGTGATGGCTGAGAGACTTTATCATAAGAAACAGTTAAGAATTTCAAACTATTTTTGAAAAATAGTAAATTTCTCTGAGACATAACTAGATTACTGCCTTACTAACGTCGTCAAATAGGCGAATAGTACACTCAGGTTTTATTTCCATTTGAAACTTTTGAGATTATTTACGATACAATCTTTATAAAGTACCGTCGTCTGTTAATTTGCTTGGGTGAAGGTAAATCATTATGTAAACGTGATACAATATATTTTCTCTACTCTTTCTTTCTTAAATCGAATTTTGGATGACTCAATTTTTTTTACTAATCCCGTGAAGTTCGAATCATCCAAGTTGAACCGTATATATTTGATCCATAGGTGTACGCTATTTATTACACTGCCTATAGCACGAATTTTTCTTGTCCCCCATTACAGCGCTCAAACTAAGCATAAACACCATGAGGTAACACTCACAGTTCAAGGGGAAAACACCATTATTTATTTTTGGAGGTCACACACTAAACGTAAATACCATACAAAACAGGCAATACACTGACAAAACTGTCCCGGAGACACAGGCCTAAAAGGCACCAGGAATAATTACCCTGGACAAAGACGGTCTCGAACCCGCGACCTCCTGAATACCAGGAATACAGGGTCAGGTAACTATCCAATTGGAGGATACAACAATCAGGGACGGTCACACTAACAGGGATTAATATGCACAAATTAATAAAACCACCTCCGACACCTAGTCACCAAACACGCGACTAGCGGCCCGGAGACACACATACATAACGACATCTAACTACCACTAACAGGAATATATTCATCCCAGGCCCACAATAACACAAAATTTGGGGACACAAACATACACAGAGGAAGGTTCTTTTCCATTACGGGGAACCCAAGGTACGCTGTATATGCAGACATTAGAAAGACATGTCAACAAACCTACACACATTGTCCTGGCACATGTGGCGAGCGGGCCGCCCGACAAGCAAGCAAAGTTTTTCCTACACAGTTGTAACTTAATACCATCGCCAGGCCAGCGATAACACATACATAATCATGCGACCTTCACCAGCTGCAAACAACCTACGAGCGCTCCTGCTCTGGCTGTAACACACACAGTCATTCACGCCGGTTTCAAAGCTGGATAACTCCCAAAATTAGGGTACGAGGGTCGTTCCGAATGGCACAATATACCCACACTAACGTATATTTTCATACGCGTGTCGCAAAAATACAATACACGCGCCATGGTACATACAGTACAGAAATTGTAATTCCAAGGCCTTAGACCAAGGCAGGGGCGAACACATAGAAACACAACACAAACGTGCCAAAAAAGAAGCTAAACAATGCCATTTTGGCGCGAAAACACAATCAGAAGCCACACTAGGGATACACAAATCCCAACAGACAACGCAGACATGAAACACGGAGCATTACACGGGATCGCGGGTCCGAATGCCCAATAAAAGCGGACACCGTGGAAAACAAGAATTGTCGACCGACGAAAGATCACATACAATTACACGAGTACCATCGCACAAATAGCATCCATACACCATCCCCTACAGAAAAAACCATAGGGTCCCATACAGACACTGTGCCCCATAGAAGGGAGCCAAGAGTGAAAATTGGCATCAGAATGTTTAAATTATGCATATATAAATGGCATGTTATCATAGAGTACACGCTTTAAGCATACACTAAAAGTGGCAAATGCATTGCAATAGGGCCGTATACAAGTACATAAGTGGTTGAGCCACACAATTATGAACACAGGGAGGTTCTTTACCATACCTAAAGGAGCATTGATTCGTTCCAAGGTACTCGCTACAACAGCCTACCTAGGCATTAGCGACCCAGGAACTCCCAACAGGGGGCGTACCGAAAATCCTAGGCCTCCACGGGGACCACAAGATACTTTTCTCTGAACCATAGCGCCCAACACCTAAAATACGGGGGACGCCACTCTCACAGACACAAGACAGGTAACACCACATTTCTACGGCCAAAAATCATGCCAAATTTGGACTACCCCGAACATGGGCAATAGACTTCTTAGACATGAATTACAGATAATTACACAAGGCAAAGGTCTTGCGGAAGAAATGTCCACACAACATCGGTAGCAAAAACAGGACAGATTAACACATTGGCCCTCCCAGAATGTCAAACAATGTCAACACACGGACACTGGCAAAAGTCACGTTCCGTCGGCCGCCATACGTAACATCAGAGACTTCCCGTATACAAGGACGTAAAAATAAACACAATAAAACACAGAGTTGCGAATTCTAGCGCTTTGCAACACTGCTGTCGGCAGACACTCTTGTTATAACGGAAGTGACAATGAAATGCAGACATGACCACAAAAACAAACAATAATAATAGCATACAGTTGACACAGGATTCAGCGCTGTTACAATAGGTATAACATCCAGTGATGTACAAATACTATAGGCCGGATTCATCTTAGGAACACAGGAGCATGTTTACAAGGATGTTAACAAGCCACACGCGCCACCTGACAATCAGCCACGCGACACACGCTAAGACTTATCCGATAACGGCCCACGCGCCAGCGTGCTGTAGCGGAACGCAACTACACACACGCAAGCCGCAGTAACCACAGCCACGGGCACCTCTTGCCCACACGCGCCCACTAATCAGGGGCAAATACAGACAAATTCCCTGAGGGAACAACCCCCCCCCCCCCCAATAACGACTTCTCTTCTTGTTTTTTAATCTTTAAGAAGCCATCATAGGCGATCAGGACATGACCTGTAACACTCACAATCACTTGCTACCTTAACATTATAAATGAGAGACCAGATTAGGCCGTGACGTCACAGCGTCACCGCACTTAACCATCCCAAGGAGCGGATAGAAACCTAATAGTGACCAAGTGAGAATGACAGGAGCAGAGATGGATAGTGCCATCAGGGTGGCCAAGACACCAACTACGGGATACTATCCTACCACCCCTCTCCCTACATAACCTCTCACGTACAACACTATCCAACGCAAACACATAAAAAACAGCCAGATTACATTCCAAAATATACATCGGGGTTGATAGACTTCATGCGTCTACCCAAACTGCGGGTATACTACACCCTGGTTCTAAATGCCTACACCCGAGTATTAGGGGTGAGTCGGAAACAGAATTAAGCGTAATGCACATCTCTATGTAAAGAGATGAGGCCGCATTTACACTAACAAAATATTTTTCTTCCTAAATAATCCCGCATGCAAGGGACATAGAATTATTATACCTCGGCCCATACTTATCCTCACATGAGAGCGGATACGCCTCATATCCATCCCCATGCATGGAATATCCTACCCACATACCAGGGATATTATTATTATTACACCCGCATGGAATTTTTAAAATTTGTGCACACCTGGGAAGTACCTACCCCATCCACTCACTGTAAAACATCCTAGCAGCATCACCGGCTCCCGGCCACCATTAACATGGAGTCCAACGATGCATAACCCTCTCCTACCGCGCTTTAAGCCCAGTCAGCAAATAACACCCCCGGATCCCAATAACAAGGGACCCAACGCCATAAAAAAAACTACTAACACCTCCAGGAGATTACCAAGGCATTATCGCTGGAAATCCGACATGGCGACTACAGGCCTGAAGTAGTCCATGCATTTAGAAGATTCTACAACCCCAGAACACTTAAAATTTACATAATTACACGGTAAATTATTTACATATCACACTCATTTTTTTAAAGGAATCTGATGTCACACTGAATGGTGATGAGAGTGTAAACAGAAAGGCAGAGGCGCCACACAAGACCAGAGCTGGGGAGGGCGATGAGAGCCCTGCCCCAGTTAACTCAATGACCCAGACCAAAAAGACGGAACTACGTAAGGTTGAAGCATCGATGGTTTGGCGCGGGCAAACGTCAAAACCGAGGGTGCGTCTAGCCTACCCTCTCGGCGGAGAAAAGTTACACCCACTATGCGCCACGGTCATCGAAGCCAAGACCTGCAGGGGAGACTTCCGACGGCTAGTGGGAGAATTAGCCAGCTCCCCACTGGACTCAGGAGACAATCCTAGGGACGACCACACTAGGACTAGACTTCTAGTTAGTATGTAACATAATAGAGCTTCTATGGCGGGAAGTTAGTCTTCTACTCGCAGAAGTGAAGAAGGATCTCAGGATTCAGCGGGATCAATCCTAGTTCCGCCAAGTCCTCGTCCCGCGTGACGGGGTGAAGACAACCAAGCAAATGATAATAAACAAATAATGAATAATATATATGGAATGAATGCGATCATTCGAACCCGTGCCCACATAAATGGACGATACCGGGTCACCAGAGCTTAAATGGTCACGCACCGGGCGGCCAGAGATATTAAATAGGTATGCAGCGGGCTGCCAAAAGGGGTTCTCGTGGGCAAACCCAGCAATGATAAATATATCAACAAATCACCAATGAAAAATGATGCCGACACAGGCAAGCACAGCAGCGATGAACAGGATAGCCGGGCGAGGCGTTTGCTCTTAAGCAGCGCAGTCGCTCGGGACTTTATTCATTACTATCTATTAATTACTAATAAGAATGTCGACAATTAGGATTAAGACGGAGGGGACTACGAGACATTGTTGGGTTCCGGTCTCAACAATGTTCTACAAGGGCCCCCGCGAGAGAAATCGGACGGACGAGCCTCCATCAAAATTCTAGTGTTTAAGTTACAGTGCCATTTTAAAGGTCACTTAGATGTAAGCAAATTCAATAAGCGCTGTTGCTAAATAACAGCACAGCACATTTCGGCATTAGATTAAGGTCCACTCGGCATGTACATACAGCATATTCTTACATTTAAGTACTAATTAACATAACTTAAGGCAATTTTTTTTAAATTAAGGTAAAACCATTCGGCACCCGGTAACTAAATTTCCGTTACCAGGGTAAGTCCGACAACACGCTAAGATAAATAATATTAAGATAAAGCCGTTCGGTACCTGGTAACTAAAACTCCGTTACCAGGGTAAGCCCGACAACATATTAATATAAATAGGATTAAGATAAAGCCGTTCGGCACCTGGTAACCAAACTCCGTTACCAGGGTAAGCCCTACAATACATAGGCTAAGCTAGGTTAACATAGGATAACCTAGAAGTAAGTTAGAATTCAGTGGCGCCACACTTAATTTTATAAATTAAGCGCTGCCAAGAAAATGTTATATATATACATGTAATGTATTGTAATGTATTGTAACGTATTGTAATGTATTGCTAATAACTAATCCACTTTCCCGAACACAGGAAAACCAGGGAGCAACGCATCCACAGATGTACAAAAGAGAAAAAGAGTGCCATTAATACATTTCTTGATTTACAGATGACAAGGAGCATGAGCATGCCTATTGTAAATATATTTCCCACACCAAATTACACATACCCTTATCTCTGTCACACAAACACACTACTCCTCATCGTTCTTCAGTCGCGCCAATAAGGTGACGGCGCCGCGATCAGCGACGTAAGGTGACGTGGGGCACCGAGCGACGCTGACGCAAACACACGTATGGATACGCTTGAATAATAAGCAATATACGGTAACCAGGGGCGGTGCAGAGGTTGTGAGCACCTACCCGCGCGACCAAGGTGAATTTTCCACCCACGGGGAAAATTTGCGAAAGGTAAGGTTAACGGCATGACCACTAACCCACAGCCATAGGTGAGAGGTACCTACAGCTCAGCGAATAGCAAAGTGAAGGGAGAATGAGTGGACAGACGAGAGCGCTACAGAAGGCCTAGAGAATGAGACAAGGTACCAGGCTCATGAGCAAAGCGGTCTAGTAGTAAGATTATTATTTTATATTATATCATGCTTGTAAAACAAAATGTAAATCCAAAGCGTACACAAATATATTAATGCTCAAGTGTACGCCTACGCACATAAACTTCCAATATGTCACGCGATTCAACACTGCCATAATGTCAACACTGAATACACTGTTTTGTTTTTTCCTTTCTACTCTACTAACGCCAAAATCTGTGAAGGTGTCCCGTTTCATCCCAAGAACAATAAACCATTATGATATATCCCTTTAACTTATACTCTGGGGCACCTGTTTTTCTATTCTCTTCCATCTTTTATACAATACACTGCAGGGAGCATTTCTTTTCTCCATACAGCGCCGGACGGCACAACCAGCCATCCAGCCATGGCTTTTTTCCTCCCTGGATAATAACAACATATATATATATATATATAACGTCAAGACCATGCATTTTTTGTACCTTTATTATTACTATGTCAACTTTCAAAAATGAACTATTCCAAACTAACTATGTATAACATGTATTCCCAAAACCTACCCTTCTGAGCACACGCTGGACTCACATCACCACGACATCGACACTCCTACACCAACACGGAAGAAAAGAAGAAGTACAAGGAGCAATCAAGAACAAACCATCACATCGACGCGCCCACTCTACTTCTAGATCGCGGGGACGCGAACTAATCGATGAGGGGGTCTTGTACAGCCCCGGGGGGCAGTACCCCCTGAGAGCCACCCCCCATCTTTTACCAAAACCACCGCAACTGGCAACACCATAAGACCAGAACATTATCCATACACAGCAAGAGGCGGCCACCCAGCCTGGGAGGTTAGCCAACAACTTGCAAAACATACACAAACATCTACACTAACAACTATCTGGGGCAGCTACAGTGACGTAATGCTGACCACGCAGCGCCGGAAAGTATAAGAATGGAGTCCTAACTAGGAGCCATTATCTGTTCTACTCTGTGCGTCGCCAGCGGCCCTAGCCGAGGTCTGTTCCAGTTTCATCATCAGGTGAGTGGATAGCGTGTCGGTCTACTAACCCCAAGATTGCAGGTTCGCTCCTGACCGTGGTAAGTGATTTTTGAAAGGCGGCAAAAATACGATACGCATGTCATACGATGTTGGCATGTCAAAGAACCCATTTGAATTCAGTAGGCCGAGTTCATAATGGCAAAATTAATCTCGGGAGTTTCCGCCAGCACAAAGTTCCTCATTTCTCTACTAGAAAGCGCTATTGTGTTCAAGGAGATTAGATATCTAACATCTAACCTCCTTGACTTTCATAGTCAAGGAACTACGAAATTCGACATGCAAGCTACCCTCTGGGTGTCAAATAGCAAAGCTTGCACCAGGCACCCGAGGCCATACGATATTATTATTATTATTATCATCAGGTGAGATTCAGTAGTGCTCAGACTCCTTTATTTTGTGAACACCTACCCCTAATTTGTACACACCAATTGTATACTTGTCTACATTTCCCAAGAGGGACTTACCAATTTACATCTACTGACCAATAAACATCTGGTCAGTAAACTACACTTGCATTTACTAATTACACTCCTTTTCACGTCCCAATACCCCGCCTGACCTTCGTCACAATTGTCCGTGACCGTAGTAGCCAGTAATTGCTTTGTCAGACTTCATTGTGCTCCCAGCATCCGACTCGACTGCCTAGCGTCGAGCCGCTGACATAGCACGTTTATTGTTCCGCCCAGCTGGCAGGCCAGTATAGTAGCCTGTATTTAGAGGTCCATCCCCCAGCAAATACTTACATCTTTGCAGGAACATCCCCTAGAGATTAAACACTAAACAACACACTACACTAGTAGTTTCCCCAGCTACGGGAAGCTACTCTCCTTTAGGAACAACCTTCCAAATTAGCACAGTAACACAAAGCGTGTTTTATCCCAAACTACCCCCCAACCAAGGGATTAAAACAATACCGTAAGGACTTCACATTACAAACGGCCACTTAAATTATATGCCTTAGGCATGTCCTACATTTTTTTATAATAATGCATTTTATTAAGCCCTTAACGAGTCAAGGACTCATATACAAAGGAATTGTACAGTTTTACCTTGTTGGCGACAAATTATAATACAATGTTTAGTTTACAAAGTTTTCAGTATGAAAATATATACTTCATTTTGTAGCTTTCATAAGTTTTTGTACACAATGAGTTCTTGTCTTCTCAGATTATGAAATTTCTTCAAACTGACATTTTATAATCATTCCGCATAAACTGTTTTAGCCTCCTTTTAAAGATTGGTAGGCTAGGTGCAATTTTTATATTTTCTGGTAGTCCATTGAATTTTACAAAGGCACTATACTTAATGATATTACTGCCATATTGTTTGGAATTGATATGGAAAAGTGTTATGTCATCTGCATGTCTAGTTTTGTAAGCGTGTAAATCAGATTGTTTAGTGAAGTTTAAATTTGTGTGGATTCTGTTGTGTAGGATTTGGTACATTAGGACATTTGATTTGATTTCTGCATTTAGGGCCACTGGTTGAATTTTACTCGTAATATAAAGGTGTTTGGTTGGTGTTAAAAAAGGGTAGTTATAAATATTTCTTATGGCTCTATTCTGAATTACCTCAATTTCCCTTTTTAGGTAATTTGAGCATTTTATCCAAACTGTATTCAAATATTGTAAGTGGCTATGGATTAAGGAAATATACACTTTCCTGAGTAGATATTTTGGGATATAGTAGCTCAATTTTTTTTATCATCCCAGCGGCAGGTGATATTTTTTTTCCTAATGCATCAATGTGCTTTTGCCAGGAGAGATTTTCATCTATTATTAAGCCTAGGTATTTGACAGATGAGACCCTTTTAACTGCTTTTCCATTCAGCATTATATTCTGAGTGATGTCTAACTTTGTTCTACGCTTGGATATTATTAAATAATTTGTTTTATCTTCATTTATTGTTAATTTATTTGACTGGATCCAGCCAAGTATGGTATTCATGCCCTCCTGCATGTGTGTAATCAGCGTGTTGGCGGTGTACGCATTGTAAAAGATGCTTAAGTCATCTGCAAACAACGTTATATTACCATGAAAGCGGAGTGTTGCTATGTCATTAATATATACTAAGGAGAGGGAAGGACCCGGTATTGATCCTTGGGGCACACCGTGGGTAATATTAACTTCCTCACTTCTGTAGCCATTTATTTCAATATACTGCTTACGATTAGACCATGACCATGTCCATGCTACTCCTCGGATACCTGCTTTATCAAGTTTCCCTAAAAGAATTTCATGGTCAACAGCATCAAACGCCTTTCTCAGGTCTATGAAAAGGCCACTCGCTGTCATCTTATTGTCTAAGACATCCTGCAAGTTAGAGATAATATCAATTGTGGCTATTTCTGTGCTTGAGTTTTCTCGGAATCCATATTGCCCTTTGTAGAAGTAATCATTTTTATTTAAGAAATTAACAATTCTGTTTTTTACTACTGTTTCGAGTACCTTGGATATGGGTGGGAGGATGGAAATGGGCCTGTAATTGTCCGGATTGCTTTTGTCACCCCCTTTATAGACTGGTATGACTCGTGCTATTTTTAGATCATCAGGCACCAGACCAGTCTCTAACGATAAATTTATTAAAGTAGTTAGTGGGCTACTTAGCATGTAAATGGAGTTTTTTAACAATTTCACTGACATACCATCTTTGTCTTGGCTACTTTTCATTTTAAGGCTTAATATAATATTGCCGTGGGGGTTTGCCTGTTCCTCTATCGGGCGCGTCCCAGGTGGCGGATAGGGGGACTCGCCGGACTTGTCCGGAGGGTTTGTGGGAAATAAAATACCTCTCGCGGACCAAAAACAGGCCCCTCGCCAGGGTTATGGTGAAGCTACGTTAGGCCTAGCAAGCCAGTAGTGGATATGAAACTGCTTTTAAAACGGGAACGGGCCTCGGAAAGGACAGATCGAAAGGAAGCAGACCTGGCTATGGAAATGGACTACGAATCGGAACTTTGAATATAACTTCATTGACGGGAAGAGTGGAGGAGGTTGTGGATATGATGGAGAGGAGAAAACTGGATGTACTCGGACTGGCAGAGACCAGATGAAGAGGGGAAGGAAGAAAAGAACTGAGAAATGGCTTGCAGATATACTGGATAGGAAATGAGGAGGGGAAGAGAAATGGAGTGGGAATGGTGGTGAGAGAAGGGCTGAGGGAGGAAGTAAAGAGGGTAAGTGATAGAATAATTAGAGCCAGAATCACTGTGAAAGGTAGAAACCTGGACATTCTGCAAGTCTATGCACCACAGGTGGGATGCACAGAAGGCGAGAAGGACGAGTTTGAAGAGGAGTTGCAGAAGCAGTTAGTGGGGAGAGACCTGATAGTCATGGGAGACCTAAATGCCCATGTCGGAACTGATAGAAGAGGTTTTGAGGAAGTGATTGGTGGTGAAGGATGGGGAAACAGGAATAAGGAAGGAGAGAGATTGTTGGAACTGTGCAAGATAAATGGGCTAATGGTTGGAAACACATGGTACAAGAAGAGAGAGAGCCATAAAATTACTTGGTACAGCAGGGATTTGACTAGGAAATCAGTGGTGGACTATATTCTATGCGGGAAGGAGACAAAGAAGAGTATCACGGTTATAAGGGTAATACCTTCAGAAGCCCTGGACAGTGACCACCGTCTGCTGGTCGCCAAGGTGAGAGGACTGAAGGAAAAGAGGAGAACTGAGAACCAAGAAAGAAGAATAAGGACATGGAAGCTGAAGGAGGATGGAATAAGGAGAAGTTCCAGATATTAGTGAGGAACAAATTACCGAAGGATGATCCGAAAACAGGTGAAGAAGAATGGAATAGGTTCAAGGACGTGTTGGTAGAAGCAGCGGAATTCGTGTGTGGCAGAACTAGTGGAAAGAAAAGGTGGAAGGAAACACCATGGTGGAACCCCAGAACTAAGGAAGCAGTGAAAAAGAAAAATGAAGCATTCAGGAAATGGTTCCAACAGAGGACAGACAGAACAAGAGAAGAATACCAAGAGCGGAAGAAAGAAGCAGGAGAAGTAGTGAAGGAAGAGAAAAAGAAATGGCTGGAGAAATGGACAGAAATGATGGAGGAGGACTGTGATGGCAGTAAGAAAGTATTGTATGGAATGATAAAGGCAAAGAGAAGAGATACAGGGGAAAATGTCAGAATGGTGGACAGGAATGGAAAGGAGGTCGAAAATATGGAAGAAGTAAAGGTTATCTGGAGAGAATACTTCAAGGAACTCCTAAATCCAACTAAAACCAGCGTAGTGGACATTGTGGAGGAAGAAACAGACAGTGACCAAGACATTTCAGAGAAGGAATTGACATGGAAAGAAGTGGAGGAAGCATTAAAGAAGATGAAAGGGGGAAAGGCACCGGGAATAGACGAAGTGAGTGTGGAGATGGTGAGAGCAGCAGGGATGATAGGAACACAGTGGCTCTTTCGAGTAATGAAAGTGATATGGAGGGAGAAGAAAATACCAGAGGACTGGAAAAGAGGGATAATAATACCCATATTTAAAAAGGGAAGTAGGAAGGAATGCAAGCACTACAGGGGAATTACACTCATGTGCCACTGCGCCAAAATATTTGAGAAGGTACCGGAGAGAAGAATTCGGACAGAAGTTGAAGATGGGCTGAGGGAAGAACAGTATGGATTCAGGCCAGGAAGGTCAACAGTTGACCTCATCTTTGCAGTAAGACAGCTACAAGAACACCATTATGAATATGGGAAAGATCTGGTGATGACCTTCTTGGATATTGAGAAAGCATATGATAGTATTAATAGAAACAAGGTATGGGAAGCAATGAGAGCAAAAGCAGTGAATAAGGAGACAGTGGCAAGAGTGAAAGCAATGTATGAGGGAAGCAAAAGCTGTGTAAAAGTGGGAAGAGAGAGAACGGAATGGTTTCTACTGGAGAGTGGTCTGAAACAGGGAAGTGCCCTCTCACCCCTGTTATTTATAGTGGTGATGGATGAAATCATACGAAAAGTGGTAAATAGCATTGGGGAAAGGAAAATGAAGGCAATGTTGTTTGCTGATGACCTTCTGGTATGGGGAGAGGATGAGGAAGAAGTACAAGAGCAATTAGATGAGTGGGAGAAGGTAGTGTTATCATATGGGATGAAGTCCTCAGCACAAAAGAGTGAAGTGGTCATCACAACGAGGAAGAAGAACAGACTGGATATGGGCATAACACTTGGAGGACAGCAGTTGCAGAAAGTAGAATGCTTCAAGTACTTGGGAAGCATAATTGAAGAAAAGGGAGGCAATAGGATGGAAATAAATGAGAGGGGAAGGTGCGCAGATGGATTTTTCAAGAGTGTTAGGGGGATGATATGGAATAAAGATGTACCACAAAAATGTAAAGGAATCATCTACAAGACCTACTTTGTGGCAATTTTGACATATGGTTCAGAAACATGGGTGATGAAGGAAAGGGACAAGAATAAAATACGAGCAGTGGAGATGAAGTTCCAGAGGAGTAGGGTAGGAGTGACAAGAATGGACAGAGTAAGGAATGAGAGAGTCAGGGAGATGGTAAGAGAGGAACCATTGCAAAATAGAATAGAGCGATCTAGGCTACAATGGTATGGACATGTGAGGAGGATGGAAGAGGAGAGGATACCGAAGAAGATGTTTGGAATGGAAATGACGGGAAGGAGGCCAAGGGGAAGACCAAGGGACAGATGGACAAAAGGAGTTAAGAAGAGTGTGGAGGAAAGAGGAGTGTGCTGGGACACAGTAAATGACGAGAGATGGTGGATGGACAGGAAACGATGGAGAGGCTTATGTTCCAAGCAGACCCGACCAGCGGTTGGAAACTGCTCAAGATGATGATGATGATGATGATAATACTGCGAATTTCCATCTCATTAGTCGGGGTCATAAATATGGAATCTGTGTTGACATTAATTTCATTAACTTTCTTCCCTGGGGGGATGTTTATGGCTAATTTGTGTGCTATGTTTATAAAGTGAGTGTTTAGAGCATTGCAAATATTTTCTTTTCCGGTGAAAGATTTACCGTCAATTATTATCTCACTGGGACCATCTTTGTTTTCAGTTGTGCAGTTGTAGATCATTTCATTGATTACTTTCCAAGTATCTTTTATGCTATTGGCATTCGATGTTAATTTATGTTCATAGTATGAGGATTTCAGTTTCCGTTTTAAAGCTGTCACTTTGTTCCTACATATTATGTGCTCTTCCTTTAAGAGGTTATTGTTTCTGTGAATGCTAGTTTTAAGTTTAGCATGTAGTAGGTCCCTTTGTTTTATTAGTTGAATTAATTCTGTTGTTATCCATGGGTTTTTGTGGTTCTGGTGTATTTCCTTCAAAGGTGAGTCAGTGTTTTCTTTGTTGGGTGTCTGTGTCAAGATTTTGTGTTTCATGGCGATGTAAGTTTCGTTTAGATCATCTAAGCAGTCTATTTGATTGAGATCATTAGAGAATTTGTTTTTGTTCATGTACCGGTATTTTTTTATTCACGTTTTTTGAACTAGACCTATGCTTGTTGGGGCGTATTTAAATGCCAGGTTCGAGATTGGGCTTTTGCCTGGATAGTAGTTTGACCAGAAAATCTCAGTTACAAGAATATTATGATCACTAATATCACTATTTATATTGCTTATTCTATAGGCATTTTACAGTTATTAGTGGCCACCTGATCAAGGAGTGTACTTGTTGATTCACTTATTCTTGTTGGATAGCGAGTATTGACTTGTGTGAAACCATAGCTTGATAGTAGATTGAGGTATGATTTGGTTACATTATTTTTGTTTAATAAGTTAATATTTGTATCACCAATGCATAAGGAAAGATTGGCATTGTTTTTCGAGAGAATGTGCTCTAGAGATTGCATGAATTTTGTTGCGTAATTTATGTTAGGATTATATACTGCAATTATATTAATAGTATGCAGGTTATTGAAACGAACAGTATCATTTCTTATAAGCTCTAACTGGATCAAGCTATTGTTACACTCAACTAGGTTAAGAACTTTTATATTCCATTTTTTGTGGACATAAACTCCCACACCTCCACCATCCTGATTGTCTCTGTGTACAAATGCAACAGAATAGTTCTTTAGGTTGAAGTATTTAGCTTCATTACTTTTTACCCAAGTCTCGGTCACCACTATGACATCTAGATTTTCCACAATATGTATTAGTATCTCGATATCTTCTAGTTTATTTTTTAGGCTTCTGCTATTCAGGTAAAGACACTTGATTTGGCTAACCTCGTTTTTAGTGTCTGCTATGTAGTCGTGGATACAGTCATATTTACGCTCATCAATTGATGTGTGTAAGTCAACATCAACTAGTATGTCTATGTCTTGATTCATTATTATTACTGTGAATGAGATGGCTGAACCTTGTTGATGGAAGAGTCTCTTACTAGCCTTTCAATGTCTTCTGGTGAGCTGATCCTGACAGCCTTGTCACTATCTGATTTACGGACGAATATTTTGCAGTCCCGGGTCCAGACGTATTTAAAACCTAAATTACGGAGGTCTCTTGCCTGTTTGTGAAGTACTTTATTTGCTGGCGTCAAAGGCTCCTTAATGTAGATAGGCCTATCCCTTCCATTGATTCCTGCATCACTTGAGTTCAGGTTGGGTTTGGATCTTTTACCTTTTAGAATTGCGTCTTTTTTTAGCCGGCTGCAGAATTTTACTAGTAAAGGAGGTGGAAGACCTTCTCTGCTGTGTGGTAGCCGATGGCAGGCGTCAATATCGGACTTAACAACTGTGACACCCAATTGGTCAGCGATAGTCTTGACAATTTGAACGGGGTTTTCGTTTGAAGTGTGCGGCACACCATGAAGCTCTAAGTTGTTTCGCCGAACGTACTGTTGAAGCTCGAGATTCTCTTGCTTTAACAATTTGACCTCACTGCAGACGATATTCTTATCCTTCTCTAACTCACAAACTCTTTGGCTGAGCTTTGTTATTTCTGACAAGGCTTGCTTCAGAGTTTGTGCGGCAGTTGAAATGTCACTTTTCATACCGTCAAAACAATCAGAAAAGTATGTCACGGACTTAAGCATGTCATTCTGAGTCTTTTCAATGTTTTCGAGTTTTGTCAGTCGGAGGTTGATTTCACAAACAAGATCGTGTAAATCTGGTTCACTTACATTACATGACATGAAATTGGTAAATATATTCAGACAGCAACATCAATACGCAATGGTCAATAATGTAGTTTTATAGTGCACAACACGTTATTGTACTGGATATATTTCGAACTGATGATTAAACTGGTGGAAACGACAGCCAATTGATTTACATCCAAAGTAGTAGAAACTTTCACTAGATCAGCAAGAGTATTGATTTGTACTTTCATTTTCACGAATTTTGATGAACAGTGTCACGCTGCAATTTAAATATAAACGTACATACAATTCCTCATAAATAAATTATTTGCACTTCATACTGTCATGAACTGGAATAGATTTCTAGCAATTTAATTGATGTAGAAATCTATTCCTCTGCTCGCCGCCGTGTTGGTGATTTATTTTGTAAACAAACCAGCGGGCAGCCAATGGCTGTTAATAATTGCCAGCCAATAACAAGCCAGGATGATGCGGATCATAATTCACGTTTCACTCTCATTGCGTTTTAACTTGAGGTGAAGAAAAAGCTGTTCGTTAACGCCACGGGGTGCCATTATTAAAATTTTTGGGAGATAGAAACACACCCTTTAACCATGCATTAACGCCGGTGTATTTATTCCGCATAAAACGCCGTGATGATCCACTGTGTTCGTGTATACAAATGGAGGGTTCCTTAAATGATATTCTCTTTTAATGTCCACAATATGACTATCAACGTGCCTTAATGTTGCGAGCTTTATATGATTTAGGTTATGCACATCCTTTAAATGTTGCCACATTAGTACATACGCCTACAATTCCACTGATTAGTAACATAGTAGCATTTTTTTGACAATATTGATTTAAAGATTTGAATGGGTAATCCTTTCCCATGATCCATATTTGTGACCCGGTCATGTGTGTCTATGTGTAGTGAGTCACCAAGGTGGGTCACTTCGGTGTGAAAAGTCAAATACCATTTGTGTCCCCGTCTATGTTCCTATGTTTTCCTTATAGGTACCTCTGCGTTGCGTCATACTCTTGTTTGAGATAACCCACTACTCACTGGTCTTATTACGCCTTTTATCGGTAGTCGACGGTTACCCAATGATACATACCACTGCACAGTAGCAATTGGGTAAATAATTTACTGTGCCCACTACCGTACCAAGAAGAAAGAAAGAAAGAAAGAAAGAAAGAAAGAAAGAAAGAAAGAAAGAAAGAAAGAAAGAAGTCATCTTGCTGTCATAACGACAATTATTGAGGTAATAATGATATAATAGAGTGCGAATTAGACCATCGTACAAGCAAGATGTGACATACATAGTGGAGAGTTCCTTTGGGGACTAGATAGCTTCGGGCTATTTAGTTCTCCTTATTTACTTCAAGAACATCTGAGGTAGTGTACTGTACCTACACATTGTACGTCGAGATAACAGTAAGAAGGTGTATGATTGAATTTATGCTGGAAATGGGAACGTCATTGGAGTACTGGGCCTCGTGTTAGTTGGAAAGTAAAAGAAATATTATGAAACTGAGAAAGAGATCATCTATTTGAAGTATGTCTGCTGGATGTTGGAAAGATTCTTGTTATTATTTATTATTATGTGTCAAATCGGCACTGAAGAAGTTAGTTTTCAAGAAGTGGATATATATTGGCAAGTTGCTGGTTTCGAAGAAATAAATGTGGTTTGTTTATGAAGATGGCTCTAAAGGTAATATAATGTGTTGATGAATGTTCCGTGAATGTGTTCTTATATTTTAAAGTCGCCCTCGTAATGTCTTGCGAAGTGGTAGGCCTGCAACTTGGAATGTGGATTTAGTTTTTTTTTATTAATTTGTTTTATTTAAATGTTAATGTCGCTTTCCTAATCCATATGTAGAATGTCCGTCGGGTCCTGTATTATTTATTTTAAGCTTTCCCTTTGTTTTGAGTACTCAAGCAATACGGTTTGCAGTTTGTCTCGCTTTTTTTTTCTTTTAATCTAACTGAAGTATGTCAACCAGGCTAGATTGTCAGCTGAGATTGAACAACAGAGAATCGCGGCAGCCATATGACTTGGAAGTTGCTCACCAAATCTTCATGATTTATAAATGTACTGTATTATCGTATTTGGTTAAATACGGGTTATGAAAGATAACGGCATCGAGCTAAAGCAGTCTGAAGTCATAATATTATATGTGGTATCATTATAGATGATTGTAAGATCGATGGAAGGATTACTAATGGTAGTAGGCTATTGCTATAAGTTTGATAGGCCTACGTATTAAATGTGAAAACTGTTGGCACGTTTACGGTACCTCCCAAACTATTGTCCACGTAACTTGTAAGTACATGGTAGTACATCTTTTCGCACCTTGTTTAATCTTGTATTGTTATTGTTTATATTTATGTATATTTTGTGTTAATTGTACTCAGATTTGGTTTGTTAATAGATATTGGAATTTCCTGAGTACTGTGTGTTATTTCTAAACATAAGCTCGTCAACATAGCATATTTATTAATGGTAGGCATCTGCGGTAAAGATGTGGGTTCAGTCGCTTCCTTCCCAAGTCTTTTCCAAGTAATTATCGTAGTCAAGTTGAGTGGTAGTCGTGTTTCGTGGGTCCGCTTGCTTTTTTTTTGGGGGGGGGGGGGGGTTGTAGTTTGCAAAATGGTTTTTCCAGAGCGTGCTATTACGTGTTTATACCACCTTGTACTTTAGTAAGTTATGTTGACGAGTACGTGTTTGGAAAAGACACATACTAAATTTAACCTATGTTAGGCAATGCTTTGAACTTGTATAACCTCTAATGTATATGTAATTGTTTGTTTCATGTTCTCTGCTGCACTTAAAATGTATAGACGAGCTTGGCCTATGATTAATTGTTTGAATAAGAGTGAAGTAGCGGATGAAATTACAATAAGAGGGGCATCGCCAAGTTATCATAAAGAATTAGATGTTGCTGTTTTAAAGAAGTTGAAAATGTGCCTATTGTAATTCCTGCCCAGAACCATTCTAGCTGGAATGTTGGTAAGTCCACCGTTATATACACCGTTTCTGGCTTATTGAATTCATTAGCCTCGTTACATATTGAGGGGAATCTGTCTACATCTCAGCTCAACCGAATTAAATACAGGTCGCTTCATTGGTTGCATAGATTAAATGATTTGATTGGTGTTTGGCCATCAAGTGATGTGGAATTTTCTGACGGATTATCAACCCTGCGGGCTTAACTTGTGAAATATTTTAACCTACGATTTTCTGAAGTGAATGATGGTGATCTATCTAAGCGTATTGCGTGTTCGGATTGTAATGATTCTATTTGTGGTGAACCGTGTGCTGTAAATGATTGCGTTGATTTTATTGATAATGTGGAATCGGTGTTGTTGCATAATGGTCAAATGGTTGATGTTGGTGAAAGTCGATTTCCTTCGAATGGGAGTAGTCAGGTAAGGTCGTCAATAAATTTATCTAAGAATACGTCGTGTGTGGTTAGGTCCAAAGAAGTTAGTCAGGATGATTCTAATGAAAGATGTACCACGTCACCTACATCAGTGCCAAATAATGTTGCGAATTGTACTCCGGTTGTTCTACAAGATAACATGTTTCGTGTAGGTAAGTCTGTGCAGACGGGCAATAGTTTATATGATGAAAATGAAATATTTTAAGGTGATATGTCCAATATTAGTATGAATCATAGTGCATCGTATCAGGGTCATGTACCTAGGCATGCTATGTCTAACAATAATGTGAGGTTTGCTAACGTTCCTAACCCTTTAAACTTTATTTTAAAAGATTTTCATGTGTGTGATGGAAGTGACATGGATTTGTTGGTGATATTTTTAAATACGTTTATCGAGTTAAAGGATAGTGCTGATATATTTGGCTTATTTGAGCTGCAAATTTTTAGGATGGTGTACCCATGTACTGGTGGTATTCTACGCGATAAATTACTAGATTGCATGAGTAGTGATTTTTCTTTGAATTCTTTTCAACTTCAGGTTTTAAACTTTTTTATAACCCCTCGATCTTTGTCAGATCTAGATCGTGATTATCTGTTTAGAGTACAAAGGATGGATGAGTCACTGAGTCAGTATTTTATGGATATTAGACTGTACGTCAGAGTTCTTGCGGTATATTTGTCAGAACAACAGATCGTTGCATCTATGGTGGAAGGCATTAACCCTATTTATAGATCGTTTCTTGCTGTGTAGGCCTATACCAAGCCTAAGAATTATAAAGAATTTCATGAAATCATTCTGGAAGCTGAGAAAGTAAAAAGGGCTAATTTAGTGCGCATAAATTACCCCTCTAGGTCATGCATTCCTGTTCATGATCAAGTAGGCCATACGATGTTTCCTAACAATTTTTCAGAGGCAGGAAGCAGTGCAGCCAGCTGTTAGTCATGGTGATTCTGTAACTTGTAGGAATTTATTTCAGGAAAATGCTGTGCAGGATAGAAAGCAGTTTGTTCCAGTTCCTGTAAATTATAATGCTTTTCAGGAGCGTGTATACGAGAGACCTATTAGAGGTAGCAAACAAGGTAAGAGATGTCATCGTTGTGGGTCATATGCCCATATCAGTCGTTGGTGTGATGTTAAATATAACAATAAATCTTTATCGTATGTTAACAAGACGTCATCATATGATAATATTTAGAATTCTTATGTGTCACTCCATGTGAGATCTGTGCTGGACAAAACGGAGGCAGACAGGTTTTTCTCCGGGTACTCCGGTTTTCCCTGTCAACATTTCATTCCAGCAACACTCTCCACTATCATTTCATTTCATCTGTCATTCATTTAATCATTGCCCCAGAGGAGTGCGTCAGGCCTCGGCAGCCGGCACAGTTCATATCCTTGCCGTTAGATGGAGGGCTTCATTCATTCCATTCCTGACCCGGTCGGAGACTGGAAGCAGGCTGTGGATTTTCATTTCATTTTCATGTGTCAAAAAAGAAATGTAAACGTTCACGTGACAGTAATTTTTGTCGAGGTCTGGTCAAAAGTAAAAAGATGTGTAACCACATCACTGATGTTGCTCATGGAATTTCTCCATTTATTGTGATTGACATTAATAACGAGCCGGTTTCTGCACTTATTGACTCTGGGAGCGTGAGTTCATTTTTAATCTCAGAATCGTTTAATAATATGAAATCTGTATGTAAATTTGGAAAATTGATTGCCGAAAATAATGATGTGAGATCCGCAAATTCTTCTTCTCTGGATATTAAAAGGTACATAACAGTTAAGATCAGGATATTAAGTTTCACGTGGAAATTTAGGTTATGGGTCGTACATCGTCTGTATTGCGATGTCATCCTTGGTGCTGATTTTTTGGTACATGTTGGGTTACTGATTGACCTGAGGGATCAGTCATGTCAATTTAAGTTTAAGCACCATTTTAAGTTAAAATGTAATAATTCTACTTGTGGTGTTGGTATTAATTCTGCTCAGAGTGATGACAAATCTAATGATATTGAAGATTTGGAGCTGGGAAATTTAAGGGAGGATCAAGCCAATGGTATTCGTAAACTATGCTCTGAGTTTACTGATGTTTTAACCAACAGGTAACGAATATTTTTGAATATGAGATTGAGTTATCCGATTCAGTGCCTGTTAGGTCTTCTCCTTACCGTCTGGCCCCACCAAAGATGAAGGTTTTGAAAGGTATCATCGATGAGATGATTGATGAGGGAGTAATCAGGAAATCTACTTCTTCCTATTCATCCCCCATTTTCTTAGTGCCCAAACCTAATGGAGAATTTAGACCTGTGGTAGACTACCGTGCCTTAAATAAAAAGGTTATCTTACAGCAAACCCCTCTTCCAGATTTACAGTCATGCTTTGGCTGGTTCCAGAGAGCGAATCTATTTACCGTATTAGATCTAAAAAAAAGGCGTACATGCAAATTCCTTTAGCTGAAAAGTCAAAACATGTCACTGCATTTACTACGGATTGGAATCTTGACGAATTCCAACATCTTCCTTTTGGCCTATCTACAGGTGCTGCTGTTCTTAGTCGCCCGTTAGACAACATTTTTGATGGTATTAAATTCAAATCTGTCTACCATTATCTTGATGATTTGGTTGTCTTTAGTAGAACTTTTGAAGAACATGTGGAGCATGTCAAGGAAGTATTGGGTCGTCTAAAAAAGGCTGGGTTAACTGTAAAACCATGCAAGGTATATTTCGCAAAGCCACAAATTTCATTTTTAGGGCACATAGTTTCTTCTTCTGGAGCTACAGTCGATCACTCAGGAACCCAGACGATTCGTGATTTTAAGCCTGCCAAAAATGTGAAAGAAATTGCCCGCTTAATTGGCATGTTGAATTACTTTAGAAAGTTCATTCCTAATTTTGCCCATCGTGCTGCCCCACTCAATGGTTTACGTAAGAAAGGCACCGAGTTTATTTGGGGTCCGTCACAGGAATCTGCTTTTGAAGATCTAAAGATGGCGTTGATAAATGTTCCGATATTAGCGATTCCTGATTTTAGTAAACAGTTTATAACACAAACTAATGCTTCAAATCGAGCAATTGGAGCAGTGATTTTGCAGCAACATGTTGGAGACTGGTTGCCTATTGCGTACGCATCAAGAACATTGTCTGAAGCAGAGTCCAAATATTCGGTCTACGAGCTTGAAGGGTTGGCAGTTATGTTTGCGCTTGAAAAGTTTAGATTATATCTTGAACACGTTGAGTTTCAGTTGGTAACTGATAACCAGGCGCTAAGTTGGCCCGGAAGGCCCTGGAAGACCGGACGCATATGGCGCTGCGCAACGAGGATATTATCGTTTAAATATAATGTAAAACATATCAAGGGGAGTGATAACGTAATAGCCGACTGTTTGAGTAGAATGTTTGGTGAAGCTTCTGAGTCTTGTGACATAGTGAGTAGACAGGATGGTGCCTGTTTGGTAGACAATTCTTGTAATGTTATTTTATCCAACTGTCCTCTATTATTTAGAGATGTCTCAGGATTCAGAGGGAAGATCCTTTGCTTGGGGAAATAACTAAGAGGATTGAAGATGGAGAGATAGTAAAGCCACACCCTATCAAGGGAAATGTATTGTGTTGTACGGTGCGGCATGATAAACTTGCTAAGATTGTACTACCTACTGTTCTGGTACCTGAATTATTTCTCTACTTTCATGAGTCACCTATAGGGGCACATTTAGGGGTTTTTAAGTCAGAGCGTCGAGTAAGAGAAAACTTTATCTGGAAAAATATTGATAATGATATCAGAAAGTTGGAAAATAATTGTAATGTGTGTAAGTTAGCGAAATCTCAAGTAAACACCAAAGTGGGTTTATTATCCTCTGATCTTGCTAAGAGGCCTATGGAAAAATATTTCTAGATTTTATTGGACCATTTACAAGGTATCGGTCAGGAAACCGGGTTGTCCTTGTCTGCACAGACGGGTTTACGAGATATAACTGGATTTTCCCAACCGGATCTGCGACAACGCAGACAGTAATCAAATGTCTAGAAAATTATTTTTGCTGCGTTTGGGCCTTGTCAGTTCTTGGTCACTGATAATGCAAAATGTTTTACTTCAACAATCTTCAGGAATTTTCTCTTTGAATTAGCAATATCTCAAATAACTTTGACTCCTTATTATCCGAAGGGTTCTTACGCTGAAAGGGTGAACCGCAACTTGAGGGCATATCACCTTAATAGCATATCACCATAAAGACCACAGCTTGTGGGATACATGTCTTCCTTGGTTAACGTACTCTTTTAATACAGCTGTCCACGAGTCCCACAAGACTACTCCCTTCAACTTGATGTTTTCGTTCGTTCGAAAATCTTCCTTAGGCTATCTTTGGACGATTAATCAGTTGCTTCCAGAGCAATACTCTTTTAATGATATCAAAACGATATGGAGGAAGGCCAGAAACAACATGAAAGTCGCACACGAGAAGTTAGAAAATAGATATAACAAGTGACGTAAGCCTACTGCAATTCAAATTGGAGATGATGTATTCGTGAAGAATTTTTATTTGAAGGAGGTTGGGGCAAAAGTGTCTGGAAAACTAAGAGAGAGGTTTCGTGGCCCTTTTAAGGTTGTTAGCTTCTTGACTCCCGTTACTCTTCTGGTCAGTGATACTGTTAAAAAGAGAATTTTCAGGGTGCACCTGTCACATGTGAAGAAAGGTGCTAACGATATGAAATAGGGTATGTAAACTTGTATCTTCTAAATTGTGTGCGGCGAATATTTATTCCTTTGCATGCATTTTTTGGGTGTGTGCTATTGGTATGTCTATTGGTCTGCTCGTGTGATTTTCCTAAATTGTGTTGCCAACTGAAGATGCGAAAGATGTGTGAATTTTTGAATGAAATTTGAGTGATTGTGTTTATTTAGATTTGTGTGGTTAATTGGGTGGGATATTTTGTTGCTGTTGTTTTTAAAGTAAGGTTAGGTTTGTTTATTTGGGGTCAATGTCATTTAAATATTTTTTACCGAGTGTAAAAACAAGTATTTGTTAGGATATCCCATTTGGGGTAAGTATTACTTTACGATCCTCGACATTTCAGATATATGGGAACTGATTTATGGTGAAGAAAGTAATATAGAAAGTATTTATAAACCATTCTCAAGGGTCTCCAAGTGGTTGACATGGTGTTCAATCTTATTTTGCTTGTTGATCGAGAAAATACATACTTTAGGGTAAGTGGTGTTGGAATATGTTGGATAACGTTGGATGATTTTCGTTGGTATTGTGTTGTTGTGTCAAATATATCAGGGCTCGTGTTGGTGATCTTAGGTATGGATCAGAGTCGACATATTTAATAAGGGTTTATGTGTATTTTGTGTTTTGTGTATAAATATATTAACAGCTGCTTATTTATATTCAGGTAAAATTTTGACGATATTGTGAATGGTAGCTTGTTATTAATTTTGTTGGTGTATTTTGCGGTTTGGTGAAAAAGTGTGTATGAATGAGCTTCTGCGTTTATTTGGTTTTCACGTGTGGTCAGTTTCTGTAATTTGAATTTGTGGTCTTCTGTAACATTTAATTATGGTCTTGCAAATTTCATTTTTCGGACATTTCTTGGGAACGATTTATTGTGTTTGAATTTCTTGGGTTCGATCAATGTAATAGGGTGTCTATTAAGTTAAAACGGTTGGAATAAGGGAGGACTGGAATTAGCATTCATGTTAATTTTGTCTTTCCTAAGGCAAACGAGCTCATTTTCTGTTTGAAAATATTATATTTCTATATAACGTTGAGAATATTTGGCTGTTAATTTAATTGAGGTTTACCATCGTGGATTTTATTTAAAAGATAACTGTTAGACATTAATATTGTAAAATTTAATATTTCATTGTAAAAGGTGCGGAAATTTGTTGAATGGGAGTACTTGAGTTAGACATTCTGATGCCTTATGTTGACTGTAAATTATTTTCTGTTGTTTTTAAATCTGTTGTCACGTTGTGTGTTAGTGTAAGCTCTATTTTATATGGTACTGTCGGAAGCAAACTTGGTTTCAGCGGATTTTCATCGATGCTTGGGTCTACGTAGGAGATCCAGGGTGTATTGGAGAAGTTGTCTTCGGATGTCTGATCTATTCATCTATGGAACTGTACGAGGAAGTACCCATTTACATCCAAGATGTCACTGAGGATGCAAGATAATTTGTAATTGCACAAGAAAGCCTGAAGTGTAACAATAATGTAGTAAGAATTTGTATATTTAGCACGCAAAGAAACCTGATGATGGAAAGACAAAAATTTTGTTGTAGGGCAAAGATTTGTACTGTGGAATAATGTAATATTTTGTTGCGAGAAGTTGGATGTAATATGTGTTGTTGGATGTTGGATGTTATTTTGATGTTGTTATGTAATGTTCTGTTGACAAAGACTTTGTGGGTTGCAAAGGTTTGAATTTATGAAGAATGTTGCATAGATGTTATCAGGTATAGTGGGATTGCTAAATGGTAGTAAAATTTGTGTGCATGTTGTTGCAGTGTTGGTTTACTTTGTCTTGTTTCTTAGCCCAAGTCAAAGATTTCTGGCGGGGGAGTTTGTGTTGTTTGTACGAGACAGTTGGCAGTCTTCCGCCTCGTGTCCTCTAAGGTTCATGTAAGTAGCTGCTGCTTGGAGCTAGTTCTATGATCTCCTGACAGAGCGCTGCATCGAACGGTGAGTTAAGAACTTGCATGTGGGTGTATCAGCTGTTTTATATTCTAGGAGAAAGTCTGCTGTCGACCAGGATGCTATGCTTTTGTCATCTTGCTGTCATAACGACAATAGGGGTGTATAGAACTAGCACCGACAGAGCGCACTGCTGTTGTACTGGGTAAGCGCACGGCGCACTTCATTTGTCTCCTGTGTTCTCATGCCGCTAATATGTACGAATTTAAGTTGTTTAAATTATTATTTCCGTGACTATGCCGAGCTATTGCAGTGTTCCTCTTTGCAAAAATGAGGGAAGCCCGTTTTCGTTTCACCAATTACCACAAAATAAAGAAATGAGGAAGAAATGGTCACATGTTATCAGAAGGAAAAATTTCGGTGAGAAAAATCTGACCGAATATATTAAAGTGTGTTTCCATCATTTACAACCCGATGACTTCACGAAAACTGTGTTGGATTAGTGTGACTTACAAAGGGAAATAATTCCCGTTTTGTATCTATAAACTGATTAGACATTTCGATAACAACCACTGAATTTATGCGTTTGTATCTGAAGGTGAGAGAGCAAGATAAAAACCGGGCGCTGTTCCATCGCATTTTCGGTGGACCACGAACACAACAAAAGGAATTATTTAGGAAGAGGCCATACACAAGAAAATTGCCGGATTATCACTATAAGCCTACAAAATCGGAATCTGCTGAAATCATCTCCACTGAAGTACGGGAAGAAATCGTCAATATACACGAAGAAATGAAAGTAACATTTCTGACTCCCATTTTCAAAGACATCAATAGGCTACTCGGTCAAATACTTCAAGAATAAATGTCGCAACATTAACAGTCACAAACGTATTATGGTTGGTTTCTTGAAATCAGAATTAATCGTCAACTTCCATCTGCCCGACGGAGAATGTGGTAGCGACTGACTTCTACAGTACATTCTTGAGACATAGTCAAATGAATGGAAACAGTTCGTGGCTCTAAAGCAGGGATTCTCAAACTTTAAAAAAATTGTGCCCCCAAGTCCTTTTCCAGGGGTAAGGGAACGATTCTTATTGAGAAATTGACAAAATTACATAAGAACCAAACGTTGCGATGCATTTTCGAGGTACACATTACCGGTATCAACTTTCTTTGATTATGTTTACCTTAAAACACGACAGTTTCAAGTAAGCTATCAACCTAAAAAAAATACAAGAATCGAAGTCTGTAAGCAGGGGGAGCAAGTGAATATTTAAATCTCTGTTTATGATTTAAGTCTTATGGAGATATATTTATCAATATAGGCCTACAATACTCTAGTAATTGTAATCTTTAGGAGAAAGCATGCTGAATCATATTCATTATTTGAATAATAAAGCGTGTTAGAATTTTGTTATTACCGCTGTAGGCCATTAATTCTTCCTTCCCCCGCTAGTTTTAGTGCCTCTAGTCCGTAGCTCATTTTGCAGCTGTTTAACGCTTAAACGCTGAAAATCGTCCATAATATATTAGGATATATACCTATAGAATTAATTAATATAGTCTTGGAGTAAAATTAAAGAAGATATTATTTACTTTAGCTTAGAAAACTCTGTCACAATTTATACATTCTTCGCAGCTGACTGGGAGAAACATAAGACGATCGCCTTGCGCTTACCCAGTACTACACGAGCGCTATCTGGCGCGAACTTTCTCCCGCTACATCTCTATTATTCAGGTAATCTCTTATATAAAAACAAGTGTCCTGACTGACTGACTGACTCATCATCGCCCAGCCAAAACTATTAAAGTTAGAAACATGAAATTTTGGGATATGTTCGTTGTAAGTCGAAAACGCCCACTAAGGAAGGATTTTTGGATATTCAGGTTCTAAAGGCGTGTTAAGGGGGTACACCTGCATTTCATTGAATAACAATATCTCTGGATAGGTTTTTTGAGAGATGTGATACTCAGCATATAAACTCATCATTAAAAATAAGAAGACACATGTATGAGGGTTTTTCGATGTGGTGTATATTATGAGATGAAAGGGATGAAAAATGGGCGTGTATCTCTTAAACGACATAGGCGAGGTGCTTGAAACTCCTCGGGAAAAAAATCTGCTTAAAATAAGTAAATGGGTGTTTGACCGTTTTTTCATAAATCCAATTTAAGGGGCCCATGAGGAGGGGTGAAATTCTGGGGGGAAAAAACAGGAAAGGATGTGTCCTAACTGATTGATTGACAGACTCACTCATCAAACTCAGAGGGAAAAAACTGCTAAAAATAAGTAAATAGGTGTTCGACAGTTTTTTCATAAACCCAATTTAAGGGGTTCATGGGGAGGGGTGAAATTCTGAAAAAAGAAAATTGAAAGAAAAAGTCCTTACTCACTCACCATCGCCCAGCCAAAATTATTGAAGTTAGAAACATGACATTTTGGGGTTATGATCATTGTATGTCAAAACCATTCACTAAGGGAGGATTTTCGGGTATTCAGGTTCTAAAGGGGTCTTAAGGGGGTTAAACCTGCATTTCATTGAATAACAATATCTCTGGATTGGTTTCATTGGGGGGATGTGATACTCAGCATATAAACTCATCATTAAAAATAAGAAGACTCGTGTCTGAGGGTTTTTCGATGTGGTGTATATTATTAGGTGAAAAGGGTGAAACGTGGGGGTTGATGGATTCCTAAAGGAGCGTGTATCTCTTAAACGACATAGGCAAGGAGTTTGAAACTGAGCGGGAAGAAATCAGCTTAAAGGATAAGTAAATAGGTGTTGGACCGTTTTTTCATAAATCCAATTTAAGGGGCCCATGAGGTGGGGTGAAATTCTGGGGGAAAAAAACAGGAAAGGATGTGTCCTAACTGATTGATTGACAGACTCACTCATCAAACTCAGAGGGGAAAAACTGCTAAAAATAAGTAAATAAGTGTTTAACAGTTTTTCATAAATCCAATTTAAGGGGTTCATGGGGAGGGGTGAAATTCTGAAAAAAAATGAAAGAAAATGTCCTGACTCACTCACTCACTCACTCACTCATCATCGCCCAGCCAAAATTATTGAAGTTAGAAACATGACATTTTGGGGATATGTTCGTTGTATGTCAAAACCGTACTCCAAGGGAGGATTTTCGGATATTCAGGTTCTAAAGGGGTCTTAAGGGGGTTAAACCTGCATTTTATTGAATAACAATAACTCATGAGTGGTTTCATTATTTTGTGGATGTGATACTCGGCATATAAACTAATCATTAAAAATAAGCAGACGTGTGTTTTTCGATGTGATGTATATTATAAGGTGAAAGGGGTGAAAAGTGGGGGTTTAAGGATTCCTAACGGAGCGTGTATCTCTTAAACGACATAGGCGAGAAGTTTGAAATTCATCTAAAAGGAACAGCTTAAAATATAAGTAAATATGTGTTCGACCGTTTTTTCACAAATCGAATTTAAGGAGCCCTTGGAGAGGGGTGAAATTCTGGGGGGAAAAACAGGAAAGAAATTGTTCTAACTGATTAACTCACTCACTCATCAAACTCAGGGGGGAAGAACAGCTTAAAATTAAGTAAATAGGTGTTTGACCGTTTTTTTTTCATAAATCCAATTTAAGGAGTTCATGAGAGGGGTGAAATTCTGAAAAACAAGATGTTCAGCAAAGAACATATAGCCTACTTTCTCCTAAATGTATGGGTATATTTATGACTCTTTGTCCTCATCCCTAACACAATCACCTCTACCACAATGTATTGTTTGTTTTCTTTTATATTGATAATTAGCCAGTAAGTGTCAAAATCAATATTGTATACTTTATGATGATTGAATAACAAAACTACTAACTTATTGTAATGCATTCACGTCCGTTAATCTCTATATTAAGCCAGCCTGCAAAATTAAGAATATTCCGCCCCAATCACAGTAGGTGGTGCTGCGACCTATCAGTGAATTAATCTTTATCTTGTACGCCTATGCACTGCCATCGTAATGTACTACGATGGCAGTGGCCTAAGGGTGTTGAATGAGTAGACAGTTTAAAGTAGCCAAGAGGGAGGCGATCCAGCTGGCAGTGTTTAAAGGTAATCGGAGCGCGATCGTGGCTAATAGTTGAACTACCAGTATTACAAAATTGCCCTACTTCAGGAGGCCAGGTATTTACACAGCGGTAAGTTTGGAACAATATTACCCACATAACCCACAAGAGGACAGCACCGTACAGAGGCATTAAGAAGGCTGTGGTTAATGACAACGTGTATCTAGTTCTTCTATTCTCTTCTGTTTATTTGCGATGCTGGGGCTGTGGTTTTATTAATAAACGAGTGTATACATTAGCCTCTCCTTTGAGCTAAATTACATCTTATTCAGTATCTGTGGAAATAGCTCGTGCACATCATTTGTAAAAGAATTCAAGAAAAAAAAAAGTTAACTGCAGCAGTACTCGATCCGCAGTCGACTGCGTGACAGACTAACACGCTAGCCCAGAGCTAATCCTATCCTTAACATCATGGTGTTCTTAACTGACATTAGATACAACCTATTGGCAAATAATGACTTTAAATAAACGATTTCTTCACAGCAGTACATCTTCATTAAAGATAATTTCATACAAAGTTTATATTATTGTATCAGTAGGGTATATCACATACAACATACTAAAACTATTGAAATATAAGACAGGCACATGAGGACAGCTGCCATCTTGTCGTGCGACACAGACAGCTCAGCTCTTTTAAGCCACTCATACAGTATAATATTATAATATTAAATTATAATAAATAACGGATCACGACCTTCAGGATAGCTTAAACCACCCTAGGCTCGATAATCGGAATTGGTGGGTCTTAAGCCATTGATTAAAATGGTTGAATAATTCACACGGCCGCCATCCTGAAATAGTACGGCCGATGACCTTGAATGTTGGACGAAAGACGCGTCCTATATAAAGGTATGTTGTCACCAAATTTGGTAGAGATCGGATGATTAGTTTAGCCGTAATTTGATTTTACGTTTTGAACGTTTGAGTGGCCGCCATTCTGTTTTGGTAAAGATGGTGGCGATATAAAGTATGACACTGAGGTGCCCTTTGCTAATGCTACCTCTGTACCCAATTTCGTTCAATTCGGTTTCACCGTGTTCGAATTGATAGGGGGAACAGACATTCAGAGTACACACACTCACACACACACACACAGACTCACACACATACACACACACAGACAGACACACTTTTTTTTCGCCCTGTAGTGATCTCATAAGTCTACTTTCATTTTTTGCAAAAATCGAAAGTAGGCTAATAAATGAAAGAAATTGTCCTGACTCACTCACTCATCATCGCCTAGCCAAAATTATTGAAGTTAGAAACATGAAATTTCGGGGTTATGCTCGTTGTATGTCGGAAACGTCCACTAAGGAAGGATTTTTGGATATTCAGGTTCTTAAGGGGTATTAAGGGGGTAGACCTGCATTTAATTGAATAACAATATTCCCGATTGGTTTCCTTGGGGGATGCGATACTCGGCAAATAAACTCATCATTAAGAATAAGAAGACACGTGTCTAAGGGTTTTTCGATGTAGTGTATATTATGAGGTGAAAGGGGTGAAAAGTGCGGGTTGAAGGATTCTTATCGGAGCAAGTATCTCTTAAAAGACAGAGGCATAATGTATGAAACTCAGGGGGAAAATCAGCTTGAAAAATAAGTAAATAGATGGTCGACCGTTTTTTGATAAATCCTATTTAAGGGGCCCATGGGGAGGGGTGATGTTCTGGGGAATGAAGTCCAATAAGGAAGGATTTTTGGATATTCACTCATCATCCCCCAGCCAAACCTATTGCAGTTAGAAACTTGCAATTTTGGGGATATGTTCGTTGTATGTCGAAAACGTCCACTAAGGATGCATTTTTGGATATTCATGTTCTGAAAGGGTGTTAAGGGGGTTAAACTTGCATTTCATTGATGAACAATATCTCACGAGTTGTTTCATTTGGGGATGTGATATTCAGCATATAAATTAATCAATAAAAATAAGCAGACTTATGTCTAAGGGTTTATCGATATGGTGTATATTATAAGGTCAAAGGGGTGAAAATTGTTGGTTGAAGGATTCTTAACGGAGCGTGTATCTCTTAAACAACATTAGCGAGAAGTTTGAAATTCAGCGGGAATAAATCATCTTAAAAATAAGTAAATAGGTGTTCGACCGTTTTTTTATTCATAAATCCCATTTAAGTGGTTTATGGGGAGGGGTGAAATTCTCAAAAATAAATGAAAGAAAATGTCCTGACTGACTCACTCACTCATCATCGCCCAGCCAAAATTATTGAAGTTAGAAACATGAATTTTTTGTAATATGTTCGTTGTATGTCGAAAACATCCACTAAGGAAAGATATTTGGATATTCAGGTTCTAAAGGGGTGTTAAGGGGATAAACGTGCATTTCATTGAATAATAATATCTCACGAGTGGTTTCATTTGTGGATGTGATACTTGGCATATAAACTGACCATTAAAAATTAGCTGACACATGTCTAATGGTTTTTCGATGTGGTGTATATTATGAGTGAATGGGGTGAAAAGTGGGGGTTGAAGGATTCATAACAGAGCGTGCATCTCTTAAACGACATAGGCGAGGAGTTTGAAACTCAGAGGAAAACAATCAGCTTAATTATAAATAAATAATTAAATAAATAGGTATTCGACCGTTTTTTCATCAATCCAATTTAAGGGGCCCATGGGGAGGGGTGAAATTCTGGAAGAAAAACGTCCACTAAGGAAGGATTTTTGGATATTCACTCCCATCGACCAACCAAAACTATTAAAGTTAGAAGAATTTTATTTTCGGGGTATGTTTGTTGTGTGTCGAAAACGTCTACTAAGGTGGGATTTTTGGATATTCAGGTTCTAAAGGTGTGTTAACGGGGTTACACCTGCATTTCATTGAATAACAATATGGCATAACTATGACGCGAGCGAAGCCGCGGGTACCTGCTAGTAGTGATATAATAGTGTGAATTAGACCATCGTACAAGCAAGATGTGACATACAGAGTGGAGAGTTCCTTTGGGGACTAGATAGCTACGGGCTATTTAGTTCTCCTTATTTACTTCAAGAACATCTGAGGTAGTGTACTGTACCTACACATTGTACGTCGAGATAACAGTAAGAAGGTGTATGATTTATGCTGGAAATGGGAACGTCATTGGAATACTGGGCCTCGTGTTAGTTGGAAAGTAAAAGAAATATTATGAAGCTGAGAAAGAGATCATCTATTTGAAGTATGTCTGCTGGATGTTGGAAAGATTCTTGTTATTATTTATTAGTATGTGTCAAATCGGCACTGAAGGAGTTGGTTTTCAAGAAGTGTATATACATCAAAAAAAAGTTTTGCATCACCTCGGTTCCAAGAGTTCCGGAACCGTTAAATACAAAGGGAATAGAGATCAACACAAACAACATTTCAGCTCGTTTTATTGCTCATGAGACCCACACATTGCATGTTGTACCATCATACAGCTAGACTTTCAGCATTCGTGGTCCAGATTGCAGTACACACCACTACCTCTAATACCCAGTAGCACGTCCTCTTGCATTGATGCATGCCTGTATTCGCCGTGGCATACTATCCACAAGTTCATCAAGACACTGTTGGTCCAAATTGTCCCACTCCTCAACGACAATTCGGCGTAAATCTCTCAGAGTGGTTGGTGGGTCAAGACGTCCATAAACAGCCCTTTTCAACATATCCCAGGCATGTTCGATAGGGTTCATGTCTGGCGAACATGCTGGCCACTGTAGTCGAGCGATGTCGTTATCTTGAAGGAACGCATTCACAAGATGTGCACGATGAGGTCGAGAATTGTCGTCCATGACGACAAATGCCTCTCCAATATTCTGCCGATATGGTTGCACTATGGGTCGGAGGATGTCATTCAGGTATCGTAAAGCCGTTTCGGAGCCTTCCATGACCACCAGTGGCGTACGTCGGCCCCACATAATGCCACCCCAAAACATCAGGGAACCACCACCTTGCTGCACTCGCTGGACAGTGTGTCTAAGACGTTCAGCCTGACCAGGGTGCCTCCAAACACGTCTCCGACGATTGTCTGGTTGAAGGCATATGCGACACTCATCGGTGAAGAGAACGTGATGCCAATTCCGTGGGGTCCATTCAGCATGTTGTTGGGCCCATCTGTACCGCGCTGCATGGTGTCGGGGTTGCAAAGCTGGACCTCGCCATGGACGTCGGGAGTGAAGTTGCGCATCATGCAGCCTATTGCGCACAGTTTGAGTTGAAACACGACGTCCTGTGGCTGAACGAAACGCATTATTCAACATGGTGGCATTGCTGTCAGGGTTCCTCCGAGCGGCAATCCGTAAGTAGCGGTCATCCACTACAGTAGTAGCCCTTGGGCGGCCTGAGCGAGGCCTGTCATCGACAGTTCCTGTATCTCTGTACCTCCTCCATGTCCGAACAACATCGCTTTGGTTCACTCTGAGACGCCTGGAAACTTCCCTTGTTGAGAGCCCTTCTTGACACAAAGTAACAATGCGGACGCGATCGAACTGCGGTATTGACCTTCTAGGCATGGTAGAACTACAGACAACATGAGCAGCGTACCTTCGTCCTGGTGGAATGACTGGAACTGATCGGCTGTCGTACCCCCTCCGTCTAATAGGCCCTGCTCATGCATGGTTGTTTACATCTTTGAGCAGTTTTAGTGACATCTATGAACAGTCAAAGGGACTGTATCTTGGATACAATATACACAGTCAACGTCTATATGCCGGAGATCTGGGAACCGAGGTGATGCAAAACTTTTTTTGATGTGTGTATATATTGGCAAGTCGCTGGTTTCGAAGAAATAAATGTGGTTTGTTTATGAAGATGGCTCTGAAGGTAATATAATGTGTTGATGAATGTTCCGTGAATATGGGAGTCCAGTGTCCGTGTGTTCATATATTTTAAAGTCGCCTTCGTAATGTCTTGCGAAGTGGTAGGCCTGCAACTTGGAATGTGGATTTAGTTTTTTTATTATTATTTTTTATTTAAATGTTAATGTCGCTTTCCTAATCCATATGTAGAATGTCCGTCGGGTCCTGTATTATTTATTTTAAGCTTTCCCTTTGTTTTGAGTACTCAAGCAATACGGTTTGCAGTTTGTTTCACTTTTGTTTTCCTTTTAATCTAACTGACGTATGCCAACCAGGCTAGATTGTCAGCTGAGAGTGAAAAACAGAGAATCGTGGTAGCCATTGGCAGAAATGATATGACTTGGAAGTTGCTCACAAAAATCTTCATGATTTATAAATGTATTGTATTATCTTTTGGTTAAATACGGGCAGCGGTCGCTTGGTCGGCCTTGGCCCGTCATGGGCTGGATAGTGCCAGGGGTTGACTTGACTTTTTAAATACGGGTTATGAAAATAACGGCATCGAGCTAAAGCAGTCTGAAGTCGTAATATTATATGTGGTATCATTATAGATGATTGTACGATCGATGAAAGGATTACTAATGGTAGTAAGCTATTGGTATATGTTTGATAGGCCTACGTATTAAATGTGAAAACTGTTGGTACGTTTACGGTACCTCCCAAACTATTGTCCATGTCACTTGTAAGTACATGGTAGTACATCTTTTCGCACCTTCTTTAATCTTGTGTTGTTATTGTTTGTATTTATGTATATTTTGTGTTAATTGTACTCAGATTTGGTTTGTTAATAGATGTTGGAATTCCCTGAGTACCGTGTGTTATGTCTAAACATAAGCTCGTCAACATAGCATATTTATTAATGGTAGGCCTCTGCGGTAAAGATGTGGGTTCATTCGCTTCCTTCACAAGTCTTTTCCAAGTAATTATCGTAGTCAAGTTGAGTGGTAGTCGTGTTTCGTGTGTCCGCTTGCATTTTTGGGGGTTTGTAGGTTGCAATTACAAAATAATGGAGAGAGTTATTGAAGGCCACGGCGTTATGAATGAAACCAGTTCACGGGCTGATTTTATGTGTGTCAATATTTGAATGGGTCTAGAAACCAGATGTGCATAGCAAGGCGCCTGCCAGCTTTAATAGCGTCATAAGAATGCTAGGCTTGCCGGAATTTTTGTTAGACGTTTTATTTGTTCTAATAGGCTTAGACCTTCCAAAATTTATTTCTGTACAACTGACATTATAGTAACTTCAGTAGTGTATGCTTTGTGTTAGTGGAGGGCGAATGAATGTATTAAATAATTTATTATTTAGGAATTGTTATAATTAGTTTAAATATTAGTTATAATTTACACTTGTTAAATATATTCACTTAGTTCGTGTTCCTTTATCTTCTTTCGAGTGATTTATTTTAGATATAATTAGAAACATTGGTATTGTGGATCCATTTTCAGGATGGAGCTAAGTCCCTTTATAGACCCCGAGAAATAAAGGTAGGGGTTCATCTAAGCCCCAGTGTATTTTGTTGTATATCCACGATATAATTGATCAATACTGTATAAATTCCCGAAGACCTTGTTGGAGCGATTTCTGATGGATTTTGACCCGGAGCCTTTTTAGAAATAAGCAATCCAGCTTTTCTATGGATTTCCAACAGGCAACGTCCCGCATTTACGGGTACAGTACAACGTTGTATCATCATTGGATTTCAATTAATAGCCTATTTTCAAAACCAAAATTTTTCAAAAAAATGAAAAATATAACACTTTGTCCATAGGAAAGAGGACGTCAGCCCGAGTCCTACGATACCTCATTTGTTAAAATCCGACCATGGGTTCGCCAGATATTAATTATTTAACATGTACAGGCTGGTACAAATGGGGTGAGTTAGAACTGTCACTACTAACCTACTGTTAGAAAATCCATAAAAATGATAGTAATGAATGTGTGTCAATTGTCAAGGTCTCACTAGAGATACTGGGGTTTGTGGGTAATATTGTAACTGGGGAGCGACCTAGGCAACAGCTGTCATCCTGCTCCAGGCGCGGTTACATTAACCTCACTAAAAATGAGTATAATTTGCTTGCAATCAAAAGTTTATATTGTTTCCAAAACTTGCTAGGTTCACTTTCAAATAGTGTCCATTCAGTGACCTGCATTAACAGTTCATAATAAACACACACAATAATAATGATAGCGTCGTAAAAGAATATAAAAATATATTTACACTCATGTACATCAAAGAGACTAAACATGAAGATATGTCTCCTCTAGTATTGTCTTTGGAAGACATTCCCACTACGGCGGGTTAAAGTATTACAAACATGTGCACTCAAGGCACTTTAAATGACTAGTATAATGTTCCTCAACAACTAAACTCTGGTGTGAAATTTTAAATGATACGAAGTAGTGTGAATCGGGACTATGAATTTACTGCAAATCTGTAACATTCCTTCACACGTATTATTAGATTCCAGTTGAATCATGTGGCTTCTTTACCACTACAAAAGGTATTTACAATTATCAAATATTTGGATGGATAAGCTTTTCCATCTAACGATACGCCTGTCAGTGGCGTACTGGCTTTGGACAAAAAGGGAGCATTAAAATATGAAGCTGATCAATGGAAAATTACTGCTCCTTTCAAAATGACATAGTTTGGTTTCCATGATGTGGATATTTCAATAAATACAATGATGTACCGTGTGCAAACACACTAGGTGGTGGCTAACATTGAGCTTAGAAAACGAAACGTGTAGAAGATCGTGGAAGGTGAAATTCACCAAAGAAGGTGACTAAATAAGAAGACAACATCCTGCCGAGATGACTGTAAATCAAGTACGGTTGCTAATCTACTCCACCCATCACCAATTCCCTGACAAATAGACATTTAGATCATGACTCACAGCATGCGTCGTTCACCTCATTCACAAGTGCAAGTTTGAGGGGTATTTCCTTCCAAATGTGTTTTAACGAATACCTCCATCGCTCGTCCATGAACATGGTTATCCATTCGTCAGCTTCCATGTCGCAATGCTACTTAGATGGTCAGCGTCTCCCCCATAGAAAATGGCTTAAACCATAATAGACAGCATGGTTATAGGTGTAGAAGATCTCATCACGTGGCGATGTTCCGTCATGATGTAGATTAGAGAATTTCGATGGTAAAACACTGCTTCTGGCTTCGTTTTCACTAACAAAACTGGCTCTACACTAGTTTTGCAGACTGATATAAAAATGGCCTTGTTTGCGGCACTGATTCTATTCTGATACAGCATGTGTCTGATCACAAAACTATCACTTTGAGTTAAAAATAGATATCGCCCAGTATCGGCGTAAACGTATACTGTAAAATCACGGCTTTTGCACAGCACGGATATTAATTCAATTATTAACACTATTGTTACACAAATCACTTTGTAACTTTACTGATTCACTTGATTCAGAATGTGTTGATGTTATCCAATAACTAAATTTAAAGCCAGGTTGGTGATAAAGGGTTTTTCACAGCAGAAAGGTGTCGATTATGACCAGACGTTCAGTTCTGTGGCAAGAACATCTACTATTCGAACACTACTCGCTGTTGCTGCCAATGAAAACATGATGCTAGCTCAAGTAGATGTGTCAACAGCATTTCTCTATGGTAATTTAGAAGAGACCATATTCATGAAGCAGCCTGAAGGGTACAATGATGGTTCCAGTAGAGTATGTCGTCTGAAGAAGAACTTGTATGGGCTGAAACAATCCCCTCGCTGTTGGAACAAAAAGTTCAGTGACTACATAATCAAATTAGGATTTCGAAGGAGTGAAGCTGATCCTTGTCTCTTCGTTAGGCAGAGAGATTGCAGCAAAATTTTCTTCGTCCTCTATGTTGATGATGGCTTGATAGCAGCTGACAATGAGCATGAACTTCAGCAGTTTATCAACGATCTCAAGAAGGAATTCAAAATGATTTCAAAACCATTGTTTGCAACTCGACTCCAACAATTGTGTGACAGCATGGGGGTCTGCAAGTTATTGAATAAGGGAGAGTGTTGATGTTATCCAATAACTTTCTTCTTCTGTAACATTTCATGTTACAATGTTGGTGTTCTGTGTTACTCGTGTGCCTTTGGTGTTCAAAATAGTGTCCGTTAGTAATGGCTAGCTAATGTAGGCTATATTGTAGTTTGTTCATAAACAACTTATTATTCAGAGTATTCCAAGTGTTATCTGGTGATTTAACTAAAGGCATCAATAGAATGTATAAGTAGCACACTGGTCAGCCATGTGGTATTGAAAATGTGGACCATGTGCTCAGTCAATAAACGATGATAATTCGCAATTTCCTTCTGGAAATAATAATGCACACGTTGTTTTCACAACTTAGTAATCACCAGCACACTTCGTGCCAAATATACACTCGATGTTGATCGATTCCCAGAGGTAATTTATACCCTAATCTTTAAGTTCCCCTCGGTCAATGAGACCGGACTGTGATACACGTCCGTGCGATTCAAACGCACTATGGGCTGTCCTTCTTCACGGAAGCTGGCGTTCAGGCTTCGAGTCAAGTTGAGTCATTGAGTGACTACTTACATCCTCTTCGCATTTCCGCGAGATTATACCCTTATCTCATTCGTGAAATAAACAATTATTAGGCCATTCCAATATGGCAAAATAAACAGAAATACTTTTAATGATATATCCAAAGTGCACATTAAAGATAGAGATCTTTAATCATGTGTAATAAATATTTGCTTCTTCGCGGCAGAGTCAAAAGTAAGTCTGAAGCGATGACATGCTTCTGGACGCGATCAATAATTTTCTGACATAATAAATTCCAGTGTTGGCATAAAAATTATCATCAGCATGAGCTCAGCGGGCTCAATATATATGCCACGAAATTATGCATTCTTCAAATGATGTACCTATAAACGTAGCTCACTATACAGGCCTAGATTCGAAAAATGAACACGTTTTTTAGAAAAACAATCCTTGTCTAGAACATTGCTGCTTGTATTTCTTAAGTTGTGTGTAACTAAAATTGTTTTGAGGCGTATTAAAAACACAACCTAAGAAGTAAAAGCAACAATGTTTTAGACGCGAAAAAAAAACCTTTTTCCAATTATTTTTGTTTTTCTTATTTTGAAGGAATTTTAAATCAAGGTTATTTTAATTGAAGTGACACATTATGTCAAGACTTCATTATGATTCGACATATCGTAATCGGTGCTTGGTAATGAATTTCTGTTTCCATGAAATAACGCGCAGTTTAATTTTTAAAAAATGAAAATATCATTAAAGCAAATGTATACATTTATGAAACCAGCAAATATTCATAACTTGTCAAGATATCACATAACCAGCAGCTTAATTATCACAGTAAAAATTAATGTATATAATTATAAGGGTGCGAAATCGGAAAGAAATGGTTGGGGAGGGGGGGGGCAGAAGGATTACAGGGCTTAATTACTACTGTTTATTTCAGGTAGTTCTCAGGGGGGGTATATAATTCGTATTTCTCCTGTAACAAAAATATTTGGAAAAATGTCCACATAACCACGTCTGGTTATAAAAGACAAGGCTCCAGCAGGGTGACTTCCATTGGTGAAAATATTTGCAGTTCTTCGAACAGATCATCTCCGTTCACATCACAGTCTCTTCCACTCAAAACGGTTTGAAGGTGCTTACAGGCTTTCTTCAACTCATGTTCGTTCAAATTCTTCTCGAAGCTAGCAATGCCATAAAGAAATTTGAAACTTTCACTATGGTGTTCCATTAGCTCAAATCTCTCCCTTAATGAGGCTATTTCTGTGTCAAGTACGACAAAGAAGAAGTTAACTTAAAATGATTTTTTCCGGAACGTACAGCTTCATCTTCACTCTCATAGGAGAATTGTTTAATTTTCTTGGTCGAAGTAGGGATTCGTTTTCAAAGTTAGCATCAACCTCGATTTTTTCTGCAAGTTCTTTTGCATCTGTAATGACGCTGTTTAGTCCTTGATCTGATCTCATCTTTTCCAGAGACGATTTTACACTTTTAATGAGATCCATTGAACTTTGTATGTCATTTGTGACTTTCTGCAACAGTTGACCATCCATATTGGTTTTATGCAGGATATCATGCCATGCCACTAAGCAGCATAGAAACTTGAAGTTTTGCAGTTTTTTAAGTCCTACGGCATTGTTCCTACCAAATGCATCAAGTTTCTGATCTTGAGAAGCTTCATATAAGGCATCATACACTTCTTCAATGTTGTACCTCAAAGGCAACAATGCCTCAATTCTACTTTCCCATCTAGTATTGCAGAATGGTTTTACTGTCAGACTTGAAACATGTTTCAGCAAAATATTCCATCTTTGAGTAGAACTGGAAAAAAAATTAACATTTTTTGTATAGTGCTCAAACAGTCCACAGCAATGTTGCACGACGGAGCTGCATCATTAATGACCAAGTTCAAGGTGTGGTTTCCACACGGTACATAAAAAGCTCTAGGATTTAAATCAAGGATTCTCTTCTGGACTCCAACATGTTTTCCCTTCATTGCGGATCCATTGTCGTACCCCTGGCCTCTCATGGCTTTTAAAGGAATGCCTCGTGCTTCTAACTGTTTGAGCAATACCTCTATGAGGCCTTCACCTGAAGAATCTGTAATGGGATCAAAGCCCAAAAAATGTTCCTTAATTGAAATATCCTCATTTGCTAAAATTTTTACAAATCGTACAACAAGAGTTATTTGCTTGGTGTGGCTAATGTCTGGAGTACAGTCTAATATAATAGAACAGTACGTTGCTTGCTGTATCTGTTGTAAAATGTTAGCTTGAATCTTGGCCGACTAGAAACTAACAAACTCATTTTGGATACTCTTGCTCAAGTAGTGTACGTGTATTTCTTTTGAACTTATTCTTCTCACATGTTCAGTCATAGAACCATCAAATTTAGCTATGTGTTCTACCAGCTTTAAGAAACTTCCATGATTACCGTTCAAATAGGGTGTCTTTTTCCCCTCTAAAGGCCAATCCTTGAGTTCCCAACAATTGTACAATAGTAGGCGTTTCCGAACTTGATTCCAATGTTCAGTTTCAGCACGAATAAGTCTTTCATTTTCCTCGTCAATAGTAAACGTAAAGAGAGTTCGCGCCAACATTCGCAGTTTTGAATATGAATAGGGGATTTCTCATGACTGGTCAAAGTTTTGCTCAAGTTTTGCCAATCAGAATACCCTTGGCTACCAGCAAGATGAGAATTATCAATTCCAAAAGATTGCAAGCAAAACAAAAAACTGCGTTTTTCAATATGGAATATATTAACCAAATCCTGAGGACTTGCTCTCCGTTGCAAAGCTTCCTTGTGTAATGCGCTGAGGAAAATCGTCTACCTTTAAAAGGTCCACAGGAAATTCTTGGTTTGTGACCTGCTGTGCTCCTCGCTCAACAAGAATTTTTCGTACATCATCGTTTATTTTAGGTGGCCATTCTCCACAGTCATTTGAAAAAACTGATGACGTTTCTGCGCTCAGTTTCTGCAAATAAACCACCGACCTTAAAACTTTTATCTTTAGCTATACGGTACATAGTTTAACAGCCGTAATACATAGAGACCTTAAACTTTGCATTGATAATTATGGGTACTTGATGAGTACATTAAACCAAAATTTAATTAGTATTAATAAACATTTCTATTTTCAAAAAAAATATTTTTATTTATAAAAATGGTAAGAAAAAAATTGAACATTTTCAAACTGTTAAAAATAAGTATAATGTGTAAACTTTTCCTTCTCTGCCTTCTTTCCTCCCTCAACCTAACAGAGGCTAAACTAACTATGGACTACTAGGTCTAGTTATATTTTAACAAGACCTGTACTCCGTTAACTAAGATTCAATTTACACCATTGTAAATTGTAATTCTTAAAGACATACCTAATAAATAACCCATTGTGTTGTATCAACATAAACTTACAGTTTCAGTTGCAATGGATTGTAGACGCCAGGTCTGTAAGTTCTGATGAATCCTTGTCAACACCTTCGGTCCCGGTTATGTCATAGCCAATTGGTAGTGCCAATGGGGTTCCTGTAGTCAGTGTCAGATCCTCATCCTGCAATAAAAATAGCTGTTGGCCAAGTATACTTAAGCACCAATATATCTTCTTAAGCTACCCTCAATTCCTAAATTTATTTTCTAAATATACAACTTAAGTATAAATTAATACTACTTAAGGATTCGTGCTATAATATTTTAAATAAATTACGAGAGTATTCAGTAAAGTAGTGCTATTAAATCAATAATATTATTATAATTTACATTATAAGGGTAAATTGTTTATACAAATGCTCATCAATTTAGATTGAATTAATTTAGGCATTTAGAGTCATTAGCAAAAAAATATAACTTAAAATTATTTACAGTTACACTTACTTTTTTTAGGGATTCTTCACTCATTGATGGTCCAGGCAGCTCTGATTGGTAACTTGTCGTCGTCCTCATCGTTATGAACGGATTCCGTTAAGTTAGTTGTTTCGTCGATCATTTTTGCACATGACGATGCAGCCGAAGGCGCAAAGAAACTTTTCAGCGCTTTAGATTGCTTCTCATCTTCTTTAGAAAGCAGCAACTTTCTTTTACGGTGAAATGCACCTGATGGCTTTCTATTACTGACATTTCGTGTGTCTAAAAATTCATCTCCTCATGTAAGAAGGGGCAATAACACAGTGCAGCTTACGACATCACATCAACACACTACAAACTACAACGATGAGTGAAGGCTGTCAGCTAGCTGGCAATACTGAGCCACTGTGCGGATAAAGACGAGAGACGTATGAGTCAAGCGGACGAGTCTAAGTCATTAGTGGAAGGGGTGTTCTCCCTTTCGTGAATGGCGAGCGGTCATACTTCGACTGAACGGCTCCAGGCACTTCGTAATAGTTCTAAGTTTGTTTCATAGGTAGCATCACCCGTAAGGCGGCTGAATTTTTCAAATATTATTTCGTTTTGTTTGTTAGTGAAATAGTAAAGTAAAATTGAAAAGACGAAACATAAACAGAATGGTTCCAGTTTATTAATGTTGTAAAAATTAAAATTCGTAATGTTTACAACATTACAAACTAGCTCCGGGCGCCCCTAACTTGATATTTCGGCGCGCCGCGGCGCCCCCCGTCTCATGACGCCACCCGCGGCCGCGTAGTTCGCTTATATCTCGCGCCGCCCCTGACCGGAATTTACTTTGCTCGTGTTATTGAGTAACAATTCTAATTTATCTATAGATAAACGAAAATTTCCTGACGGAGAACGGTATACGCATACAATTATTAAATTAAACTGTTAACTGTTCATGATCAACATTATTTCTTAAGAAGATACCAGTACCACCATGGCTAATATTAGATCTAGAGTATTTACTTGCTAGAATAAACTCTGGGAATTGAATTAATTCGAGTTGTTCCTCTTTCAGCCAATGTTCTGAAATAGGCTACATAGTGCTGTGATGTCTTTAAGTTCATTTTGAAGCATTAGGTTAATGAATCCATATTATTATACACTGAACATTCTGGTGGCAAATTTTAAATTTGTTACTTTTGCAAGCTTGTGTTGGTGATTTATTTACATTATGATTATCATAATTATTATAATTGTTGTTGTTGCTAGACAAATCCGAAATACCATTGTTTCACTCAGTTAAATTTGACATCAAAAGATACGGTACTCACCTGGGGTTTGGCTTCTTTTACCAGTACTCTTTTCCTAACCTATTTAAGTGTAGGCCATGCCGTGTGTGGAATTTCCTGTCTAATTTACTTATATCTATAATTTGAACATTTGGAAAACTCTTAGAAATGTTAGTAAATTTTCCATTTGTAGCCTCTATTTCTACATTTACACATGATTTGGGAATTAAGTCATATATCTGCGGAATGTTTACAACAATTACATTTGTGTTATTCAAGGATGGCAATGTACGGTACACTAAGTCTTTGATTACCTTTTTACTCTCGTTCCTGTAGACGTCGTTTGCTCCAGCGATGATAACTGCAAAATCTCTTGAGGTTAGGGACGCACAATCTCTTACCAACCCGTCCGTGACCGCTACAATTGGAGCGCCTGGTTTCACTGTCGAAGTGACCTCCATGTTTCCGCTTCTCTCCAGAACGTTTGCTCCTATATCTCGCCCGTGACTATCCGCAAATGTCCGCATCATCCTGGATTTCCTCTTGATCACATTCTTCTTTTCTTCTTGAACAAAGTCATCATTCTCTTCGATGAGCGCTCCAAATGAATTTGAGACGGTAATTTCCGTTACTCCATTTTTAGGCCTAAGCTTATTCTATCTTTCACTACCAGCAACCACTGTCGACCAAATTAGCTTGCTCTCTTCTCTCTTAATTTATTCAACTCTTCCATTAACTTAGCAATATCTAATTTTAGCAGCTTTATAATTTCATCTTTTGAGAACAGTTCGTTTCTCAGGTTATGACATTCGCATGACGGTTCATTAAGACAATCTGTTTCACTTTTCTCCTCATTCAATTTTACCTGAGATCTTGTGATGATTTTATTTGCATTTTTTACTTTTATTTTGCACGACGAGCATTAGCCTAATCCTTAACGGTTAGACTACCTGACGAGACACTAACACTGTTTACTGACGCCATACTAGAGATTTAAGTTAGCCTAGATGTTTACACCAAGACCAACTACAATCCTCAGACCTTAATGTAGAAAAAACATGGCGGCGATGGTTGCCCTACCAATAGCTAAGATCATGTCATCGGGCTTGTCACAGTTCGTGTAAATTATTATTTTTACTCACCTAAGAGCATAACAGATATCACAAGACGAGTCTAGGTTCCGAAGAAATATGCATCAATAATTTAGACTTACCTGAATTAATGTATCTATATTGTGCTGGCCTCGAATTATAGGTCTCTTCGTCTTCACCCAAAGGGCAGCTACAATAGTCTCACTGTTTCTGTGGTTGAATAAGAAGCTTTTTGGCGAGTTATCACGATTTGTATTTAAGTTCAGTAGTTATAGATTAATATTATTAGCCACAAAAAAAAAACAGATTCTGAAGTAGGAGAGAAGAAAGTACCCGGTTTCTGAAGTGCTGTCCCAGCACATGCAGAGTATTTGTGTACACAATCGGAATGAGAATAGTTGCCTGAAATAATCGAACCAACGCCATAGAGATACAATTCAATTAAGACCTCTCGTGGAGTTGTCTAAAATCTCGGGTAAAACATCACACCGAATTAGTTGATTGAAATATGCAAAGAAGTCGTCATGTGGATATCAGAACATAATTATGGAGAATACTACACACAAGGGACACGATAATATGTTACCATCTAACCTATTAAACATTCGCTGTTACCGGTATTATACGGTTGTACGCTGGAAATAGTTGATTTAGTAAAGTACTATATGTTGGAAAGCACCATCTCCCTCTTACGGATTTATCGCAGCACACCATCTCGCAATATAAGTACATAATTGGCAAGATACTCACAACACTTTATTACACACATCATAATAAAAAGTAACTTGCAAGCTGTAAGAATCACAAAAGTATGAATAAAACAATGAGTTCACTGTTTGGCACAGGGGGAACATCTTCCTTAACTAATAAAACAGAAGTTCACTGTATTATTTGACGTGTATACAAGGCAGTGTAGAACATCTTCCAGACTGGTAAGGATTTACGGAGGCACATATTGCTGAGCGTTCAAGATAACGTCATCGGTTTGGTCTAGCCGTAGATGCTCATTTTTCCCTTTACGTACTTAAGTTCGACACTACTTAAGTGTACTAAGCTATTATTATATTGTCAGTAACTAGCAAATCATTGCGGTGTATATTCTTGAGACAGTTCTATTATGCTTTAGTCTTAGGTACTTCAACATCCGAAGTAAATGACACATTGCCATCGGTTGACTGGGCAATCATCACACAAACGAACCAGTCCATATTAAGCGTATTATCACATATTTGCATACGATTGCAGTACATGAACGTGAACTGGACTTTACAGACATACAGAAGACACTAACAATTACAGATGAGCGACAGTTTATCCCAACCTTCATCAAACGAAGCTAATCAAAGCTAAATATTGTATCCCAGCAACGAATGTAAACAAACAATATGCCGGGGCTTCAGCATACGCCATTTTCACACTTTCGAGACCTGCATTAAGGTCTGAGTATTGTAGTTGGTCTTGTTTACACCAAATTACACTAAATTTATTTTGTTACGACCTAAATGAATTAATCTAATTCCCTACTGATAAAGAAGAATGTGAAATACGTACTGTATATCTTACATCAGGTGAAATCTCGTAAAAGCACCACTGCTCTACTTGGTTCAAACAGTGATTGAAAGTCATCGAATCTTTAGATACCGTACACGTTCCCACAGCTTAGTTTAAGTTTATTAAATTATCGTTAAGAATTTCTAAATACTATCAACATTCCGTATTTCACTTGACCTAAGGAAAGTACATTTATAAATTTTAAACCTCGATTAAAATATTTTACCAATTTTATCAAATATATTTACACTAGCTGCTATTAAACTACACTTTCACTGTTACGCCATCTTGACCATGTCAGAAATAAACGCGTGAAGAGGCAAATGGGAGTTCCAGCCATTAAAGAGAAAATGAGGGAAGCACCTCTTCGCTGGTATGGGCATGCCACTAGAAGTGATGAGAGCCCTGTGGTGAAACGGACCTCCAATACGATCCTGGAGGGCATCGACCCAGTGGGCGCCCAAAGAAACGATGGATGGATAGAATTAGTGAAGACCTACTGGTGTGCGGCCTCAAACCTGAAGATGCCCTTGACAGGAAGAAGTGGCAAACAACAACCATGCAACCGCCAACGCGGAAAATACGCTAGGAAGGAAGGTGACTTTTCTTTATCTTCGAGTGAATAAGAAAAAGGGTGCATTTATTAAATAATCCATTGTATTCATTTCTTAAAAAGTTCTCCCACTTCATCAATACTTACAGTCACAAAACTTTGTGGACAGTGTCGCCAAATTCAACATACATAGCATCGCTACTCAGTAGCGCGGTAAGTTGTCGATATCTATTAAATTTCTCTGTTATCATTAGAGAAAATATTATGATTTACATTTATTGTGATTGAAATAACACCCTAAATCGCTCTTTATTTCCAAATTTATAACAGCTTATCACAGTCTAAAACGGAGATACTCAATGTGAAAGTTGCCAAGAGTGCAGGTATAGATTCAGATTCATTAAATTCAAAATTGGTTGGTTGGTTCCTCAGTTTAGGGGCTGCGACAACGCGGTTTTGTAGCCCCGTGTACTTTGGGTGTGTGTAGAATCTGTCTCTGATAACCGGTGTTAATGTGATGACTGTATTATTGTGTGTTATCTGTTTTCAATTCAAGTAAGGACTGCAGACATTGAATTATTCACGTAGTTCCTACTTTTGCCGCCAAACGCCACCGTCAACGACTACTAGTTCAAAGCTTGGTTACCAGATGCCACCACAGTCGGCTCCTGGCGACGAACGTCGGAACCTAAAAGCGTTTGTCAAATGTTTAACCTATAATTTAGCTTCACACAGGTGTAATTAGTGGAAGGTTCTTTAACATGCCATAAATCTATGACATGGGACCGTCGGATTACTTCCCCTCCGAAGGAAGGCATACTGAGGGATCTTTAACGCTCTTAAAAATCCGACGACTTCGGCCGGGTTTGAACCCGCGATCTTGGGCAAGTTAGCTACAGAAAATAATTTCAAAAATCTTTCGGAAAGCAGAGCACCTAAAACATGGGAACAACTTCATAGAGACTTAGTACAGACAGAAGAAGAAACCATTCTCCTTAAAAGAAAACGAAAACATGCCAGGTGGACTGCTGAGTGTGATGAACTAATCTTTAAAAGACAACGAGCTTGGAACATCTGGAATGCAAATAAAAATGAGCACGCTAGGAACAGCCTTATAGAAGCCCAAAAACATACATCTAAGGGACTCAAAAGGATAACAGTGCAACATATGAAAGACCAATTATCATTAATAGAGTCGGACTTTAGGCAGCACAATGCAAAGGACTTCTACAAAACTTAAGGAAGTGTGAGGTAGGGTGCTCCGGGGTTTCTGGGCCCATGGAGTAACTGGGCCATGGGTTATTCATATCCATATTTGTGGGAATTATAATGTTATTTGGTTGGCACACCTTCATCTTCCTTGTTTCTCTCTAGAACAACAGGCATTACTTCATTTGGAGCCATTTTGTAGTTGTGAGAGGTTCAATAATTTGTAAGAAGAAATATTTTCAAACAACGTCGTGTTTTCACATGTTTAACGGGCTTGATAAGTACCTGTTTCCTTAGTACTAGTCAGGCATAAACATAATGAATGAGTTTATACATAAAGATGCTAATTACCACCCCTAGGTTTGTTGTTAATTGTCTGGTAGGGGTGGCCCAGTTACCCCGAAAAAGTTTCAGAAAAGGGGTAACTGGGCCATCCTATTGGGGTAACTGGATCCAGGGGGTCATATAGGCTAATTATAAGGTTTTACGAAAAGAGATTGAAGGCTACATGGTTCTTTTTTACAAACGGCATTTTCAGACTATGAAATTCAAAGAAACCGATGAAGAATTCTACATTAGAGCGTTTGACATCGTACGGAAACCTCCAAGACCGGCAACAAGTAGTTCCGCTCGATTTAATAATATGATTGGTTTTGCAGCAGACCTGAGTGATCTAACTAACATCTACTAAGTTTTCCTTAATGTATGACTCGAATAACTTAATTGTTCGAAAAAAAAAATGTTTTTTTGTTGTCATTGTTTTAAATTTTATGGTAAGAAATTATTGTCATTTATTTGAATTCATTGTAATTTCTTTGCAAGAAGCATGTTTAATTAAATACACACATAAATATACGGTATAACTTTTTCTTATTATATGTCTTTTTTTTCTTTTATGGTCCCGATACAACTTCCGGAATGTGTACTTAGGCCTATATCAAACAATTAATCAAACTAATATTTTTTCTAAATCAATTGAATGTATAACAATAGATCCACTTACCCCAGGCATTTGCTGCGGTGGTCTTATAGAATATAGCCTGGGGTGGTCCAGTTACCCCAAATTCACGGGGCAACTGGGCCACCAGGATTAAAAAATTAAATATATAGATAAAAAATATTAAATACATACCTTAATTGGTTGTAATATGTTGCGTTGTATATTGCTTAATAATCATACAATATTTTGCAGTAATCAATCGCTTGTTACTTGTTCCAAATTACGGTTTTATGAAGGTAAGTGGAGGTCATGTTGTAAAATCATGACCCAGTTACCCCAGAGCACCTTATACTACACCATGCTTACTTTTCACAGATCCAAAGACACAGAAAACTGCATATAATAACGCTGAAAATTGCAGAATACTTGCGGAATATTTTGAAGAACTCCTCAACTGCGATCCACCAAAGGAGACATTTACTTTTGATTATATACACCCTATTCCTCCAGATTCGAAACCACCACCAACAAATTAAATTATAAACGAACTTAAAAATAACAAAGCATCTGGAGAAGATGCTAATAATAATAATAATAACGATATCCAGGAGCGTGTTCCACTTCAGGAAAAACTACGTACGCACAAAGGTTTCCAGGAAAAGCCGAAGCTGAAGACAGGGAAGGTGTGGTCCCAAGAGAGAAAAGAACAACACCGGAGACGAATGCGGGAACACTGGGCGGTAGTTAAAGCTCGGAAGAAGAGACAGTTGAACTGACGTGGTCCCTAGTTGGCCGAATCGAAGAAAGAAGAAGAATAATGATAGTGTGGCCTCCGGAGAGGCCGAGTGCAGGTCTTTTTAGTTGACACCCGTAGGTGACCTGCGCGTTGTAATGAAGATGAAGTGATGATGAAGACTTCATATACAACCAGTCCCCGAGCCGAGGGAATCAATCTCAGGAGATTAAAATCCCTGATGGCTCGGCCGGTAATCGAACCCGGAGCACTTCGGGCCAAATACTAGCGCGCTAACCATTTAGCCACGGAGCCGGACAGTAGGCTATAGTTGGTGAATTATGGAAATAGCCTACTTGAGTGACAACGTGATCCTATGTTTAACGGAAATCATAAATGAAATATGGAAAACACACAGTTTACTATCAGAATAGACATCTGCCTTGATACATCCACTACATAAGAAAGGGAAGAAAATAGATCCTAACAATTACAAGGGAATCTCCCTCCTGCTAGTGACTTATAAGATGTTATACAAAGCACTTTTAAAAAGCGCAGTAAAAATACATGACCCACGATTGGGAGAGTATCAGGCAGGATATACAGGCCGGACGTTTGTTTTAGACGAGTGAAAAATCTTAATGGAAGCCTGGAGGCGAGTTACTACAGTACCTGTGTTGTTATCAGCTGCCCCAAGCGGTCCGATGATTGACAACGCTGTTTCACACTACTGGTCAAGTACAGTCATTGGCAAATATAATGACGTTCTGTTCGCAACTACGTAACGTGTACTTCCGTGTCACACAATACTTCGACGTGGCCTGTACCGTCTGCTCAAGTCTGGAATTCCATTAAATCAGATCGGTGGTGACAAGTGTGAAGCGATAGGGTGAGAGAGTGAGTGTGTGTAGGCTCACCCGCAGGCTTCAAGGTCAAGGGCAATCGTCTAAAACAAACGTCCGGCCTGTAGGAAGGGACGATCGTGTTCGGAGCAAATAGTACATTTATAGAACATATTATACATTATGAAAATCAGGAACTTGAAATATGTAGTTACTTTTGTGGATTAAAAAAAGGCTATGACTCCATTGAAAGAAAGGCACTTATTAACATTCTGAATGAATTTGGACTTGATAACAAGACAACTGAAATAATTCAAGCAACATTAACGAACAGAACTTCCAAAGTTAAATTTAGAGGGGGAACTTTCAAAATCTTTCAAAATAAAGTCAGCTGTGAGACAAGGAGATGATCTGTCACCTCTGCTTTGGAAAAGTTAATTCGAGAGTGGAGGAAAGCCATCAATACTAAAGGCATTCAACTAGGAAGACATCCAAATAAAATCACTGTAGATTGTTTAGCTGCTGTTGGCAGAAAACAACATCCATAAATCTTGACATTGAGGAAAGTGTATGTGTGTGAGTTTGAAAATCGCTTGTAGTCTAAAAATTGTTCATGTGACTTTACTAAAATTGAATTCATATGTATTAGTTGATATGAAAGTCTCAATAACCAGCCATGGCAAGCCATGTGCTTACTATAAAGGATATACATATATTGTAAAAAGAACTAATAAAAATGGAACGGTTATTTGGCGATGTTCAAAACAACGATCCAAAAAGTGTCGCGGAATGATTAAAACAAAAGACTCCAACGTACTTACTTCAAACGAACATCAGTGTGAATCTCAAATTAATATACCATTAAATGCACAAAATACTCTAACCAAGGTAAAAAATCAAATCCAAGAAAAGAAAAAGATATTGTTGCTCAACATAGTGCATTGTTTGTTGAAAAGCATTCACCGTCTCCTCAAAAAGTCATGTTAGGACAGTTGGCAACACTTGAAAAACCCTTAACACTATCAAAAGCAATGCAGACTCTACAAGAGATTCCTGTGGAAAAGGAACAAGAGGAATTGAATAGTTTTAGTAATGTTGAGGATGATGATGATGGTGACAATGACTATAATAATTATGATTATGATATTCATAATGATGATAATGATAATGATGAAAAAGAAGAGGATGAGGGTTTTATGTCTATAAAACCATTGCGGGTTCCCCAGTTTTTAAGAACAAGAGTAAATGGAGAAAGTTATAAAAGAATCTACAAGAAGCGTCGTGTTTAAGAATCTATATCAAACAATTGTAAAGAGATAGAGAGTTGTATTCAGTGTGTATGTATTATAAAATGAAATTAATAAAAATATTTTTTTTGGTTATTGTCTGTTTTTTCTTAATTACTATCACTACATCCCCCCACTATTAATGCAATTGTTAACCAACCATCGACAGTCTCAAGCTATGTTCAGAAAGAAAGAGTGGACTTATCTATGGCTTGTGTATCGAGTATCATAATAATACAGTATCGCTAAGCCATGTTAAAGCAATAGTTATTTCAGGTAAGGGGGTTTGAACTCTTGCTTCCTTGTACATGATCAGTTTTCACTTAGCAGCAACCTATAATACTTTGAAACATGTCATGTCTCATTACAAAATGTCAACTGTATCGCACTCCAAGACCCCAGCTGCTGGCTAGTGGGTAGCAGACTGTGGAACAGAAACAGTGTTACCATGTTCATCCTTAGAAAAAATGCAATATTTATTATTCTGTTTCTTATTATTGTTCATTAAGAGTGGTATAAAGTTGCCTTTGTAGCATAGCGGTTAGCATAGTTAGCTGTCACATCAAAGCTCTTGAGTTCAATTCCCAGTTTTAACACAAAATTCACACTTCAACCATAGAGCACAATGTTTTTTATAAAAATAAAAATAAAATGATGATAGCCATTTGGTCATTTGTTTTCTTTATTTTTACATTTTACACATTGCCATTTGTCAATTTTCCATTTGTTTTATTTTTTAAATGTCAGTTTCAAATTTTTGAATTTCATAATATGAAAACATAGATTTTCCATTTTGTTATTTACACATTTGTCAATCTCCCTTTTTTAATGTTAGTTTAAAGTTTTTTTTATTTTTTTTTATTTTGTTAATATACAAACATGGATTTTCCATTTTGCCGTTTACACATTTCTTTCATTTTGTGTATGTCAAAAGTTCATATTTGCGAAACATGATTTTCTTTTTTTCATTTTAAGTTTTTGTAAATGATCTTAATGCAAGTGCTTGACCATGGCAATAGTGATATCAAACCCAGTCTTTGTATTTGCCTTGTCACAAAATTTAACAAAGTGGTATAAAGATTAAAACAGGGTTACCTTAGCCTCAAGCCGTTTGAATGAGTAAAAAGGATTCGATACCCACCTCAACTATCCTACAGGTGGTTTTCCACTTTGTCTTTGGGCAAAATGTTAGAATGATACCTCCTGTAAGGCCACAGCCGCCTCCTTTCCACTTCCTTGTCAAACCCAATCACTCTTCCCATCCCTCTTTCCCAGGCTCTGGCACAAAATTTAATTTCTAGTTTCAGGATTGAAACAGGGTCTAGTCAGCCTTGGGTATCCCAAAAGCAAGGGTCTCCTCCTTGGTCATCAAGAATGCAGCCCCTGCCTGGGGGATAGAATGTGACATCCACATAAACAGATTATAACAATTTCAAACTTCTGCATTGAAAACAATCATCAAGGTGCACTGGTGGACATAACACATATCAAGTGCTAACATTAAAGGAACACATAATACTGGCGGCTATAAACTTCCACAACAGCGAGTCCATAGTGAACACGGGGAATAACATCAATAGCCATTCAACACAAACAGCCCAAAATACAAATAGTGTGAAGGATGGCATCTTAATTCACAAGTATAATATTATAATAATTATTTATCTTAACTTACAATTGACAAAGTACAGCTGATATTTTTATTATTTAACAAATTTTAAAACACATGACCAAAATTTTAGTAATAAAAGTTTTAGAACTCCAGAATTTTAGATTTTTAAAATCTTCAGAGAAAGTCCCCTACACTATGTAGGTTTATTACGATGCATTAGATAGTTAATTGAGTGTATTACTTTTAGAATTAGTTAAGACATTTTAGTTAGTTTTGGTTATAAACCTTTATTCTTACAGACTTTTAATGTTAAACTAAGTGACATCACAAACAATTTTGGTAATGATAAGGGGCAAAAACACATAAAAATAAGCAGACACTGCCCCAATCTTTGCACACCAAACATTTAAAAAAATAATGTTTAACATGACATAAATAGACTTAACAGTAGTTTATACTAAACCAACACAATTACTCAAAAGTCAAAATTCCCTTGTATACCGTAATGGACTAGAGACTTAAAATAGGTCGGTTGTCTCCACGTTTTCACACTACAGTATTAATCAACAAGTACGAGGCACGTCCAGAAAGTAAGTTCTGTTTGGTAATAAAATAAAATTGTGTACAGATACAGAAAAATTATTTATTCCACAACATTCTACACCTCTTAAAATACGTTTCCACATAACTGCCGAACTTTTGCAGGCATTTGTCAAAGCTTGGCACAAGTTTTTGGATACCTTCCTCATAGAAGTTTGCCGCCTGTGTCTTCAACCAGTTGGAAACATCTTCTTTCAGCTCATCTTCATTGTTGAAGTGTTGACCGCCAAGGAAAGACTTGAGATGTGTGAACAGATGAAAGTCGCTAGGAGCGAGGTCAGGGCTGTACGGAGGGTGGTCAAACACGTCCCAGCCAAATCCCTGTAGGAGGTTTTTCGTCACATTTGCAGTGTGTGGTCGTGCATTGTCGTGAAGAAAAACAACACCTTTTGACAGCAACCCTCGGCGCTTATTCTGTATTGCGCGGCGCAATTTCCCAAGTGTCTCGCAGTAAGCATCTGCGTTGATTGATTGACCACGCGGTAAGAAATCAATGAGTAAGATGCCTTTCCAGTCCCAGAACACTGTGCACATCATTTTCCGAGGTGTCAAGATTTGTTTCGGCTTAACCTTTGCTGGGGATGAAGTGTGCCTCCATTACATTGATTGCCGCTTACTTTCAGGGGTGTCGTAAGAAACCCAAGTTTCATCTCCTGTGACTATCTGTGTCAGAAATTCTTCGCCGCATTCATTGTAACGGGTCAAAAACTGAAGTGCACTATCCATCCGTTTTGTTTTGTGTTGCTCCGTAAGAATCTTTGGTACCCAACGTTGGCAAAGTTTACGAAAGTTCAGTTTTTCGGTAACAATTTCATGAATTAGTGATCGTGAGATTTGGGGAAATTCCATAGCGAGAGCACTAATTGTAAACCTGCGGTTTTCCCGGATCTTGTCATCAATCGCGTGAACCAGTTCTTCTGTAACCAAAGATGGACGCCCACTTTGTTCTTCATCGTGCACTTCACTACGTCCTTCATTGAACTGTCGGACCCATCTTCTCACCATTGAATCACTCATCGCATTTTGTCCATACACTTCGCAAATTTGCCGATAAATTTCAATTGGTTTCACTTTCCCAGCATTCAGAAAACGAAACACAGATCTGATTTCACAAGCGGCGGAATTTTCAATCAACACCGACATTGTAGGAGTAAACATGCACAACAACGCGTACGTGGCTGACAGCGCTCTACAAATGGCGCACGTTTCTTCTCCTTGATACAGAGCGTCTACCGCGCATATGCGGAACTGTGCTGCAGCGGAACGTACAACTAGTTGAAGACACAGGCGGCACACATCTATGAAGAAGGTATACAAAAACTCGTGCCACGCTACGACAAATGCCTGCAACATTTCGGCAGTTATGTGGAAAAGTAGTTTAAGGGTTGTAGAATTTTGTGCAATCAATAATTTTTCTCTTTCTGTACACAATTTAATGTTATTACCAAACGGAACTTACTTTCTGGACGTACTTCGTATAATATTATAACTTATCTTAACTTACAATTGAATTGACAAAGTATGGTATTTTAAGCTTTTAAAAAATTTTAACACAAGAGATCCTTCTCCTTCCCAGCATGTTCTATCCAGTGTCTTGGTGAGGTGTACCATACCAACTGATGAACCCAACAGTACATTGGGGCGAAACTCGGGCAATACTGGTTTGAGTTAACCAGATCAATTTTTCAAAATATTTGAAATTTGATACTGTGATATGAGCAGAGTCATTGCATAGATGCTCCATCAAACAGACAGGTCTGTGGTTCCAGTTATGTAGTTTCAGTCATTGTGTGCTGAACTCTATATTTTGCTTACGTGAAGTCAATTTTGGCATTTGTGGAAGTATTTGATGAGAAATCCAAAATTTGGAGTAAATCGGACCATTTTGAAGAGAGTTATGAGGTAGAGGATCGAACGAGAGAGGCCACGCTCATTCATGGTACAGTATTAGCAAGCAAGAAAAGTTGTTTCTTGTACTTTTATTATTATTATTATTAATCTTGATTGGTCACATTGGACCACTTGAGTCGTTCCACAATCACTTCTTCTTTGAAGGTAGTACTGCTTGGTTCTTGCGCTCTTTCCAGTACTTTTTCATTCTTTCAGATCGGGATTTTCTCAACTCATCTGAAATCTCCATAGGCTTTCTGTGTGTCATTTCTGCAGAAAATTTGTGAGTTTTAAGTATGGTGTTAATTTTATTTTTCTCCTCGGCATCTGTTATCTTGAGTCCAACTGCTTTGAGATCTTGTTGGATTTCTTGGATCCATTTACCTCCAGTTTTCTTTCCTAGATTTCTCATCACCAGTTGGCGTACAATTCTGTTTTCTGGAAGCCGTAAGATGTGAAAAAAATATGAAATTCTTTTCTTCTTCATTGTGCTGGTGATTGGATCAATCTCACGATAGACAGTTTCATTTGGGAGAATCCTCCAGACTCCCTCAACCTGATACTTTTTATTTATGCACGTTCTAATGATTCTTCTTTCCATTTTGAGGAGCTGATCAGTTCTTTGTTCATTTTTAATTTGGAACAGTGTTTCACAAGCATAAGTGGCTTCAGGGAGAGTTACAGTTTTATAATGTTGGATCTTAGTAGCTATTGATAGGCATTTTTTATTATATGTTGACCAGGTTAGAGATTGTGCCTTTTTCATTTTATTTGTTCTATTTATCCAAGTTACTTTTTCGTTTAAGTTATGTGTTATAATTTCTCCAAGATACTTAAATTGAGGAACTAGGTTAATTTTATGATCATTTATATAGACTTCATTTATATCTAAGGGTTTCATAGGCATGATCTCAGTTTTTTCAAAGGATATCTGTAATCCTATCCCTTGAGCAATTTCTTGGAGACTAGTGATCTGAGTACAAACCTCTTCCTTGTCTAGTGCTAAAAGAGCCAAGTCATCTGCAAATCCTAAGCAGTTTATTTTTATTGATGGTTTTGTTCCAATTTTGATCTTAGGAGGGTTTTCCTTTTGCCAAACCTTCATGATATAATCAAGAGCCACATTGAAAAGCAGAGGGGATAATCCATCACCTTGTCTGAGACCAGTTTTTACTGTGAAAGCTGTTGATATTTCTCCCCTAAATTTAACTTTCGAATTTGTGTTTGATAATGTTAATTGAATGATTTTTATCAATTTAGGATTACATACAGAACCAGAAGCGGCTTCAGGGACACGTATATATGATTGATGTCTGTCGGCGAGTTGCTATTGCTTTACGAGAGGGGTGAGAAGTGGTCGCTCGGACGCAGAGAAACCTGTTTTCTTGTAGCGAAGGGGAGACAGCAAAACGACACACAGAGCAAGAGAAAGGTGAGAGATGACACGCAAATGACCGACCGCCGAGCCACGCTTATGACGCAGGATCGGAGACAAGAGGGAGAGATCACGTGGCGTGACTGACCAATAATAATAGAAGCTGGGGGAACAAATAAATCTGAAATTGAGAAAAGAGTAAGTGAAGCTAGGAGAACAATTGGAGCAATAAATTCTGTTTTATGGAGCAGAAATATTTTAAACAACACTAAGAAACTTATTTGCAGTTCATTGGTACAAACTATTTTGTCGTATGGAGGAGAAACTTGGACGTTAAACAGACAGCAAGCAAACAAATTATTAGTATAGAGATGGATTATTGGAGGAGGGCGGCAAGAAAATCAAGATTGAATAAAATTAGAAATACAAGAATCAGAGAAATTATGCAGGTAAAACATAATGTACTAGAAGTGGTTGAAGAAAAAAAGATTACAATGGTTTGGACTTGTGAAAAGGATGCAGAATAGTAGAATTCCAAATTTAATGTTACATTGGCAAGCTGAAGGCAAACGGAAACAGGGTAAACCAAGAAAATAATGCATGGACGGTGTAGAAAGAAGCATGGCTACCAGAAGTTAACCGGGGAAGATGCTGAAGACCGAAATTTGTGGAGGAGTAGAGTATTTTTGGGTTGAAGGAAAACTACTGTATTGTAGAATATTCCTAATAAAGAGGAAGAAGAAGAAGAAGAAGAAGAAGAAGAAGAATTACACTTGCTAATATAATTACTTTCAGAAGAAAAGTAATAAAGAAATGTACCGGGTTCGATGCAGAAAATTATAATAAATATTTCTACGTTTTTGGATTTGAGAAGAAAGGTCTTATTTTGGCAGCAAAATTTTAGTAGAAATGCGCAGGATTTTGGGCACGAAAAATGAAGAGGACGCTATCAATGGATTTGCGGGGGATTATTCCTTTTCAATGTTCTGAGGAACGAACGTATAACAGAGCTTGCCAGAATTAAGTGCGCGAAGACTTGCAGTTTACCGCGTTCTCGAGCATTAGTCCGGTCAAGTATTGCAAGTGCCGAGGAACAGTACTGTGAATATTAAAAGCGGTTTACATTATTGAAGGCAAACAATTTATCCCAAAAATATTATATGGCAGTTCATAGTGAATTTGAACATTTCTTCAGTGAAACTTAAATCAACTTAGCTACTTATTTGAATGAGAAAAAGACTTTATAACATAACATAACATAACATACTGTATTGAAAAACTGTATTTCGATAATACTTGGGAAGCATTGTTGTACTTCGCTAAGCTTCACGAAAATTACTACGAGAATCTACGGCATGGCATTCTATAAATATTTATCCAAATTTGTGATATTCTACGATATTTAAAAATAGAACGACAGAATCCTGAGTTAAGGGGGAAGTTTGAAATAAGTTTCGAGAACGAGGAGATGGAGCACTAACTTACTATGATATGAGAAACTAGATGACTGAATATCGCAGGAATGAGGAGTGACTTAAATATTCCAAATTCTAAATCCAAAAATGGAATGGTACGAGAGCTTCAAGAATCTACAGGAAGAATATTGACGGAGCATGACCACTAGATGCATGCAGATCCAAAGAAGTACGAGTCCAGGACTCCAGTCCAGGCAGAGAAAGGATGAAAACGAGGAAGGCAAGATCTGATCCACCGCTGTTTCAACATCCAGGAGCAGGCGAACGCAGAGATGGTTATATAGAAGCATAGCCGCAGGAACGAGTCCTTTATCCACCAGGGTGTGACGAGCCAATTCCATCTGTATTGCAGTCAAGGTAGATGATTGGAACTTGTAGAAATATCAGTGACGACCATATTTATTAGGATTCTTGTATTCATTTGTTTGAGATTAGAGTAACTCCAATATTTGGTTTTTATTAATTTATTCTTCGATTTTTGCGTGATTTTCATAGTTATGTCTGTTGGAGATTTTTTAGAATTCGTCAGAGATAGTTTTGTTCAAATGCTATTTTGGATACAGCATTGTTTTTGGCAATTTAACGATGTATTTCTAAGTAGTATTTGGAGATGCCATTCTTATGAGATGAGGACAAAATATTTAGGAATTGATCAACAAAATGGCAATTTCTGGATTTGACAGTGTTGTTCAGGATGATTTGATGTCTATTATTTAGGTCTGTGTGAATTTAGGCATTATTTGAGATGTCAAGAATTTTAATAGGAAAATCGACCTTATTTAATGACAAGAGATTGAGATGATCTATGAGTAAAATAGACATGATAAATATAGTCATTTGACGATCATGATAGCTAATTAGAACCTTGATAAATTTATTGATGATAAAGTTACGCTGAACCCTGACAACGATTTTGGTATAAACATTTGTCGTGATATTTATTGTTATTATTAACAATCTCAGTGTCTCAAAAGTCCAACCCCTCGCCCATGCCGTGTAAGACGGGCAATGGCACAAAGTAGGGGATTGCCTGTAGGGGCGAAGTACAGTGGGGACTTCGTGTGCACCGGGACCGTTACGGTAGGTGTGAAGGTCCTACAGGACCCCTGAAAAGTGACGGCTAATGGGGCTTTGGTGAAGCTACGATAGGCCCAGCAAACCAGTAGTGGATAGGACTTAAGCTTTCAAGAAAGGAACAGGCCTCGGACAGGACGGATACAATGGACGACGACCTAGCTGTGATCGTGGACTACAATTCGGAATGCCGAATATACAAACATTGACTGGGAAGGTGGTGGAGATGGTGGATATGATGGAAAGAAGGAAGTTGGATCTGCTGGGGCTGGCAGAAACAAGGTGTAAAGGAGAAGGAAGGAGAGAATTGAGAAAAGGCTGTAGACTATATTGGAGAGGGAATGAGGAAGGAAAGAGGAATGGAGTGGGTGTAGTAGTGAGAGATGGGTTTAAAGAAGAAGTGGTGAGAATAAGTGACAGGATGATGAAGGTAAAAATATCACTGAAAGGAAAGTCTGTAGAGGCAGTAATGTGTATGCCCCGCAGGTAGGCTGCACTGCTGAAGAGAAACAAGAGTTTGAAGAGGAAATGCAGAAACAGGTGGGAGGAAAGAATGTGATTATAATGGGAGATTTAAATGCTCATGTTGGAAGGGAAAGACAAGGGTATGAAAATGTGCTTGGACCAGAGGGTTGGGGCAATCGAAATGAGGAAGGTTAAAGATTGTTGGATTTTTGTAAAAGGAATGGCTTGTTGGTGGGAAACTCCTGGTTCAAGAAAAGAGAGAGCCACAAGATTACCTGGTATAGCAATGACCTGACTAGAAAGTCGGTAGTTGACTATATCCTTTACGATAGTGATATGAATAGAAACATCCTAGATATCAAGGTAATTCCATCAGAGGCCTTGGATAGTGACCACTGGCTGTTGGTAATGAACCTGAGAGGGACCGAGGATAAGAAAGGGGCAGAAAATCAGGATAGACGGATAAGGGTACGGAAGTTGAGAGGTGAAGAAAACAGGGTAGAATACCTAAGAATAGTGAAGGAAAGCATCCCAAATGATGAACTGAAGACAGTAGAAGAGGAATGGGGTAGATTCAAGAGGACACTAGTAAAGGCGGCAGAAGCAGTATGTGGGAGGACATGCAACAAGAAGAGATGGAAAGACGATGATGATGATGATTGTTGTTTTAAGGGGCCTAACATCGAGGTTATCGGCCCCTAATGATCTGGGTGATAGCGAAAATGATAATGAAATGGAAACCAGAACAAAATTATCGAAGACGGAAAATAGGTACAAAAAGGAACTCACATGGAAACAACTCACAATATGGTCTTAAAAAAGGGAATTTAGAACGAAAAGTTGCACAAAAAGAATAGATTGAAAAAGACCCACAAAACGTAGGCTAGATTCAAAATACGTACAAAATGCAAAGTAGCGCCGAAATACTTACAAAATGCAACTGAAATTCAAAATACTTACAAAATGCAAATGAGATCGAAATTACGTACAAAATGCAATTGAGGTTCAAAATACTTACAAAATGCAATTGAAATTGAAAATACACAATGCAATTCAGATTGAAATATCCCAGTTCCAATCCAAATTATTCACAAAGTGCAATTGAAATTCAAAATCCTTCCAAAATGCAATTGAAATTGAAAATGTTTACAAAATGTACGGTAGATTCAAACGACTCATGTGGATTGACAATACTTACAAAAAGCAATTTAGATTGAAAATACTTGACAAATGTAATTTAGATTCAAAATACCCACAAAATGCAATTGAGAATCAAAATATGTGCAAAATGCCCACCATACAAAATGCAATTTAGATTCAAAATTCGTGCGAAATGCGGTTTTGGTTGAAAATACTTACAAAATGCAATTGAAATTCAAAATACTCACTAAAAGGCCCGGCAACCTGCATTGAAAGACTTACTAAAAAGCAATTTAGATTGTCAATCTTTACAAAATGCAATTGAGGTTGAAAACAATCGGGAGATGTAATTTAGATCGAAAAAACTTACAAAATGCAACATAGATCAAAAATGCCTTAAAAATCGCTAAAAGGGAATTTAGATACACGGTGATTCGAGTAACAAAAACAGTGCGGGAATCTTAAAGAGAAAAGGAAATAGAAGGAAAAGAGGAGAGGAGAGGGGAGAGAGGAGAAGGTCCGCCCCAAAGGGAAGGGACAAAAAGGGGAAAACGGACGCAGCTCAGGAATCCCTCGGGGTCGCCAACGCCCGAACTCACCAGCCGTGAGCCCCTGAGGGTGTAGTATTATCGACGGTGCACCAGAAGTGGTGGGGCTACATACACCCTGCCTCCTTAAGGGCCTTGAGCACAAGGCAGGAGGTAAAAGGAAAAGAACAAGAAGGCTGACCCCTCACAGAAGGAGGGTATCAGGAAAGATGAGACAAGGGCCAATTAAGGCGGGAAAGTGAAAGACTTCCTAGGCCTCGGATAACCTAATACCGTCGGGGTCGGAAGAGAACAAGAGTTGACCAAGGAAGGTCGACAGGAAAGAAGAAAGAGAGGAGCCCGGCACAAGTAAGTGGAAGCAATGCCGGACTCAGCTGGGGCCCCGTGGTCGCCAACCCACAACCCACTAGATGTGAGCCCCAGGGGGGAGAGATGGAAAGAAACTCCATGATGGAATTAGGAAACAAAAGATATAATGCAAAAGAAGAATAGAGCCTTTAGGGTGTGGTTCCAAAATAGGACAATAGAGTCAAGAAAGGAGTACCTAATACGAAAGAAGGAAGTGAAAAGAGTGGTGACTGAGGAGAGGAGAAAGTGGATGGAAGAGTGGACAAAAATGATGGAGGAGGATAGTGAAGGTACCAAAAAGGTCCTATATGGTTGAAAGTAAGAGGAGGAATGATATGAAGGACTACTTCCGAATGGTGAACAAAAGTGGTCGAGAAGTAGGGAATAAGGATGAACTCAAGATCATGTGGAGAGAGTACTTAAAAGAACTCTTGAACCTGAATGGTGACCCTGATGAAGAAATAAGAGGAACTAGGAACAGAAGAGGACCTAACATGGAGGGAAGAGGAGGATGCAGTGAGGAAGATGAAAGGAGGGGAGTCACCAGGAACAGAAAAGGACTTAACATGGAGGGAAGTGGAGGATGCAGTGAGGAAGATGAAAGGAGGGAAGGCACCAGGTCTGGATGAGATAAGTGTAGAGATGCTGAGAGCGGCAGGAGAGGTGGGGGTGCAATGGCTATATCGAGTAATGAGGGCTGTATGGAAAGAGAGGAGGACCCCTGAGGACAGAAAGAAGGGAATAATTGTCCCAATCTTCAAGAAAGGGAGCAGAAAGGAGTGCAAGAATTATTGGGGGATTAAATTGATGAGCCATTGTGCGAAGATCTTTGAGAAAGTTTTGGAAAAGGGAATTTGGGCAAAAATAAAAGGAAAGATGAGAGAAGAACATGGCTTCAGAGCAGGAAAGTCTACAGAAGATCTAATTTTTGCTGTAAGACAGTTGCAGGAAAAACATTATGAATATGGAATAGACCTACTGATGGCCTTCCTTGACATTGAAAAAGCATATGATAGTGTACGTAGAAGTAAGGTATGGAAGGCTTTGGAGAAGAGAGGAGTAGGAAAGCAGACTATATGGAGGATAAGGGAAATGTACAATGGAAGTATTAGCTGTGTGAAAGTAGTGTAACGTTAATTAATGCCCCATGTTGGTAGCGACAATTGTAACGGTTTGACTGCCCCTAACTGTTGGGAGATAAATGTAACTGTTTTCCTTTGGCTAAGCTATGTTGTTTTAATGGGCGCCAAGACCTCAACGCAATGTTGAAATCTAAATTTGTATTTAACAACGTCTAGCTCTGGTAGAACACCCTCAAGAATCTATTCACTCAGATCGTGGTATGATTTGATCATTAACCCAACAAACAATTGTATCAGGAGAAGGAATTGGTCTATATCTAATGCTACCTACTGAAAGCAAAGATTGCATTGTAAAAGAAATGAATTTATTATATAAAACAAGTATTGCAAAATTAATAATAATAATAAGTATAAAATTTAAATTGGAGCGTTGTGATTTTAATATTACCGATAGAAAATTACGTGAAAACGGAGTCTGATAAATTATTGATTTTACTCTTATTCCCAAGTTATGAAGTTACTGAAATATGAAATATAAAACAAGGAGAAACGATAGATTGCGTATTTCTGCGTCATTCGCGCTTACCACTGGAAATGGCCGAAGCCTTTCCCTCGTACTGGATGATGCTGTGAGCTTCCCACAGTCTCCTGGACGTCTCCATCTCCGTCGATATTTGATGATATTCTGGTAGATTAGATAATTCTATGGTCCGTACATCGGACCCAAACACTCGTACAACCACACTGATTAAGTTTTACAAAAGTTAGTCCTCCAATCCACGGAACATCGGAGCGACTCCCGCGTGCAACCGTACTCGTTAAGTTCTACACAGATTGTCCTCGTTCCACGGAACATCGGAGCGACTCCCGCGTGAACCATACTCGGCAAGTTCTACACAGATTGTCCTCGTTCCACGGAACATCGGAGCGACTCCCGCGTGAACCATACTCGGCAAGTTCTACACAGATTGTCCTCGTTCCACGGCGCGTCGAACGATATATCCACACGTCGGCTCCCCACTCTTCATCCGACTTCTAGCTTACGTGGTCTCCACTGATTGGCCTCACCCCACGCGCTATACTCCCCTCCTCTGGCTCATTACACTCGGCGGGAGGGTTCCGTTCCAACTATCCGCCTTTTCTTGACGCTGCAACCCCGCTTGCGTAATACTTCCCGACAAGATTAAGCGTGTACTTGAATTCCCAGTGAGTCACGTCTCTCGATATACCCTAACTGACGAAACTCCGTTAAATTCCGTAATCACATAACTTTCTATGATATTGTCGTTCGTAATAATTTGCTTGATAGCGTTTTCTAAGACATAGAAAACCTATCTGTATGCTTATAATTTTTGTAAAATGCTCCGAAAATATCTTAATAATAATTATAATAAATTAATAATAATAATAAATTAACATGAAAAATTCTCTTGGCTGAACAATTTGCCGCATAAATAAATATAGAATGGCTTCCTACTGACTTATGCCAGTGGCATAAAAACCCCTCTAAAAACACGTTACAGTAGGAGGAGAGAGATCAGATTGGCTGGAACAGAAGAATGGCTTGAGGCAAGGAAGTGCACTTTCACTGCTACTCTTCATTGTAGTGATGGCCGATATAATGACCAGAGTGGCGGAAGTGATTGGCGAAAGAAGGATGAAAGTAATGCCATTTGCAGATGATTTCATGATCTGGGGAAACAAGGAGGAGGAAGTACAGGAGTATCTGGATGTATGGGAAGAAATAGTACATGGATATGGGATGAAGTTTAGCATAAGCAAAAGCGAGTGGATGATCTCAACCAGGAAGAAGGAGAGAGTCACAACGGGAATAACAATTGGTGGGGAAGAATTGAGGAAAGTAGAGAGTTTCAAGTATCTAGGAAGTATGATACAAGAAAATGGAAGAAACGACAGAGAAATAATGAGCGGGGGAGGCAAGCAGAATTATTCAGGAAAAGGGTTAGGACCCTGGTATGGAGTAAGGATGTCCCTCAAAACAGCAAAAGGGTCATATATAGGACGTACTATGTTCCAATCCTGACGTATGCCTCAGAGACCTCGGTTATGAAAGGAAAGGAGCGAAGCAGAATACAGGCTAGTGAGATGAAATTCTTGAGAAGCAGTATTGGAGTGACAAAGGTGGACAGGTTAAGAAATGAGAAGATCAGAGAATTAGTCAAGGAGTGAGCATTGCAGGATAGGATAGAGGAATCAAGGCTTAAATGGTATGGGCATGTTAAGCGAATGGATGGGAGGATGATACCCAGGAAGATACACGAGATGAAAATAGAGGGAAAAAGACCAAGAGGAAGGCCAAGAGATAAGTGGCTGAAGGGTGTGGAGGACTGCGTGCGAAAGAAAGGAGAAGACTGGACCAAGGTGGTGACGGAGAGATGGTGGGAAGACAGACGACGATGGAGAGGCTTATGTTCCAAACAGACCCGGCCAGTGGCTGGAAACTGTTCAAGATGATGATGATGATAAACAATCTAAGAATGATACGAATGAGGAGAGACTATATTGGTATTTTGAGAACAGTAATCTTTTTAGAGCTGGTTATTTTCTACGAGACACGTTGCAAAGGTTATTAAGATTATGAGTATTTAAACTAAGAAGCTGTGGAAATGTAATGGTTATTTGAAGTCGTCTACTATGTGAAATATTGAAGTTTTTATCCACAAGGTTTTTATATATTATGTTAAGATCTATGCCACAAACAAAGGTCAGATATGTGCACAGTTTATTGGTACGGAAGATAGAGTATGATTCTTAAGTAAGAGCTACGAGACATATTTAAGAAACTTCGTTACCGGTATTTAAAAGGTGCGATTATTATGGTAACAGTTTGATGGAAAGGAATGTGAAGACTTATACCACATGTTGATATATAAGGAAAGCCATTCTGAGGAAAGGTTACAGTAAATTATGATGTAAAACAGAGGTTTATTGAATAACTTATGTAGATGAGATGTACTAGAAAATCGATATTATTCGTAAGAATTTATCTTATTATTATTAATGACTTTGACTAATGAAATAATTTGCTAAGCTTAAACGCTTTGGCTAAATTAAGCCATGATATGACAACATACATCAGAATTAGGGAGTGATAGTGATGTTACAGTGGCGTTTCTTTAAGGAAACAGATAGACATTCTTTGGAATGATGGAAAGAGAATTGTAAATATTTAAATGTTGTAAATATTAGTCCAGTGTTTTAGGAAAAGATAAATGAAGCATTTATGATACCGTTTGTGTAAAGAAGAGATCAGTTGTGATAGAAAATAGAATAGAAATAGGAGTTACTGTAGAGAGTAAAATTTGATTACATAAATTTAGATTCAATTTTTGAACATGGTGTTAGATAGATAGATATTTTATTCAATTAATTCCAAAGAGCCATAGGCTCGTACAGAGGAATTGTACAGTAATATGTGTGTTTACACACCAAGGAAGAAAATTCTGAAGGTAACACAAATTGATGAATAAGGACATAGGCCTATTATAAGGTTGATACCATATCTAAGATTGTTTAGACCAAGGTCCCTTAAAATGATAAGCACTTAGGATTTTTAATCTTATACATAACTTAACTTATTTGATGTATTAAGATGCATCGAATTTTTCCCACCATACTTCCATAGTTTTCCTATTAAATACCGACAAAGTTGGTGCACTTTTTACTTCATCAGGAAGTTTATTATATGACTGTGATGCAGAGAACTTGAAACTATTTCTACCATATTTAGAAGAGTGAATGATATATAAGGCTACGTCCTTTGCATGCCTAGTTCCATAAGAATGATTGTCTGAGTTCAAGATGTAGGGAGAGCTATAGAGTATTGTGTTGTGTTTAATCTTGTATATTAGCATAGCTGCTCGGAGTTCTGCACTTATGCTGAGGGGTAGAATTTTACTTTTGATGTACAGATCTTTTACTGGAGTGCAGTAAGGAAGGTTAAATATGTTTCTAATAGCCCTATTCTGAATAGTCATTAAATCATTCAGTGTGGATTTCCTGCAGTGAGCCCAAATAACATTTAAATATTGGAGCTTGCTATGTACAAGTGAATAGTAGATTTGTTTTACAAGGTTTAGGGGAATAAGATACCGAAGTTTCGTTAGGATCCCTACTACAGGTGAGAGTTTCTTAGCAATTCGTTCAACGTGTTCAATCCAGGTCAGGTGTTTGTCGATGATTAGACCTAAATACTTTGCCTGATTAACCTCTTTTATTTCAATATTATTTATATATATTTTGTCATGTGTGATTTCTTTCATGCTGTTTTGAAATTACCATGAAAGCGGTCTTCTGTAGGTTCATTGTTAATTTATTGGCCTGGAACCATTGTGAGAGAGTATTTATATCTTGTTGCACATTTTGTATGATTTCAATTATGTCTTTCCCAGTGTAGAAGATATTTGTATCATCTGCATACAGTTTGATATGCCCTCTCAAATTACATTCCACAATATCATTTATATACATTAAGAATAATGTAGGTCCAAGTATAGATCCTTGTGGAATGCCATGAGTTATATATTTTCCTGAACTTATGCATTTATTCAAAGCTACATGCTGCTTTCTTCCAATAAGGTAGCTTTGGAACCATTTTAGAGCTATACCTCGGACACCAGCATTTTCTAATTTTGACAACAGTATTTTATGATCTACAGTATCCAAGGCTTTTGTGAGATCAATAAATAACCCAACTGCCATATTATTTTTGTCAATAGTTTCTTGTAGGATTGTTATTAGGTCAATAGTTGCTGCCTCAGTACTAGATTTTTCCCTGAATCCATATTGCATATTATGAAAGAATGTATTCTTGTTCAGAAATGAAAGCAATCTTGTTTTTACCACTTCTTCCAGAATTTTTGAAACTACCGATAAAATAGAAACAGGTCTATAATTATTTGGATTTCTTTTGTCACCACCCTTAAATATAGGAACTACTTTGGCCACTTTTAAGTCATCTGGTATCATGCCAGTAACTAAGGACTCATTAATCATTTCAACCAAGATTTTAATAAATGATTGCATATTGTTTTTAATGAAATTTGTCTTGATCCTATCTAAGCCACAGCTCTTTTTATTCTTTAAATTTGTGATGATGGACTTGACCTCTGCTTCATCTGTTTGATGTAAGTAGAGGGAATTTGACTGCTTGTGGTCCTTACTGAGGATTTCCTTCTGTTCAGGAATAGCTTTTGCTAGACTTCCAGCAATGTTTGTGAAGAACAAGTTGAATGATTCGCATAGCTCTTGATTGTCTGTGATAATTTTGTTGTCTATTTCAAGTGAAGTGCATGTCTCAACTGTTGGTTTTTTGTTGTGTATGATTTCTTTGATAGTCTCCCAAGTTTTTTTTGGAATTGTTTCCATATGTTCTGAATTTTTCTGAGTAGTAATTTGACTTTAGTCTTCTTTTTAAGTTTGTTACACTATTCCTGCATCTACAGTATTCTTGGTTCATATCATTATTATTTTTGTGAAGGGGATTTTTGGGCTTTGCATGCAGTGTGTCTCGTTGTTTTATAAGTGTAAGGAGTTCAGCTGTGACCCATGGTAAGTTAGTAGTCTGTCTTTTATTGTTAGTTTTGTTTGATATTTTTCTTTGACTATGCCTGTTCCTTAGATTCAATTGTTTGATGAAAGAGTTATATAGAGAGTTAACAGTACTGTTTGCATCATTATGGGAATCAGCGTTTATAGATATATTAGTTTCAGGAGTGTGTTGCCTATCCCAAGAGTCCTCGTGTGTTGTTGATTTTGTCGAGTTATGTGACTGAGTGTACGTGCTATAATTGGTCTTGGAAATATCAAGAATTAATATACTGTGATCACTAATATCATTGCTGACATTTGATATTTTATAACTTAATTCTGAATTGTTTAGTGACACGTGATCTATTAAGGTAGCTGCAGTGTCACAAAGTCGTGTAGCATATTTAGTGTTGCACTGTTTAAACCCATAGCATGCTATTAGATTTAGATATTTCCTTCTTAATTGATCATCAGCTAGGATATCAATGTTGGTATCTCCGAGGAAGATGCATAATTTATTGTTTATCTGGCTAAGAAAACTTTCAAATGAATTTAAGAAGGGTATGGCATTGCTTCTATTGGGGTTATATGCTGCAATAATATCAATGCTTTTATATGTTGGCCTATTACTTCTAACATCATCTCTGAATACCTCAATCCACATCAAACTATGATTCATTTCACACTTTCTTTTAACATTCACTTTCCATTTGTCTGATACATAAATACCCAGACCCCCACCAACTTTGTCATCTCTATGAGCAAACACACTTGTGAAATTGTTGAAGTTATAAAAATCTGCCTCATTACTTTTCACCCAGGTTTCTGTAACTACCAATACATCTATCTGGCCTATCATTTGCAAGAGAATTTCAATGTCATCAAGCTTATTCCGAATACTTCTGCTATTAATGTACAAACACCTGACCTCTCCACCTAATTCTAATGAGTTTATGCATGCACTTATATTACAGTCCTGTTGCATGAACTCATCCAAACAGTTCTATACTATAAGCATTTTAAATATGTTTATTTATTGTTATTGGTTGAATTCAAAGAGCGAATTTCAGAATAATAATTTTATTTATTGAAAACATTCTAGAAGTCATAGGAATTATTTTGAGACAGCTGATATTACAACAGGAAGGTCATTGACCGAATATTCGTTTATTTTATTATTATTCTCAGTTTAGTTATTTCATTTAAATTAGGCAGGATTAGGAGTGTAATTTATTTTCTTGTTGTAGATACTTTTGAATCAAACTAGAGCCTATTTTGAAAGGGAGATTAATTGTCAAGAGACCAAGAGGTAGACCTTGAAATGGGTGGATGAAGCAGGTCCACAGAGCTTTGACTAAGATGAGCATAGAATGGAGGATAGTGGTGGAAGAAGAAAGGTGGCAGGACAGACAGCTATGAAAGGGGCTTGTTCATTCCCACACCTGGCCTGCTGGAGTGGATAATCGATGATGATGATTACGATACTCTTAACCCTGGCTATGTACTGTGGTGACTTACTGTACTTTGAAGGGCAGAATGAATGAATGTCACATTGAGTATCTCATATAAACAAGGATTTAGATCTCAGAAGTATGCACTATTAGACCCATGGTTATTATAGATTTCTTTCTAGTTTTGATGCATACTATCACTCCTAAAATAATGGATATTTTTAACATGCTGTGTACAGTACTTAAAAGCAACTCCTACTAAAATTTTCTGTTTAGCTATGAAGTCTGGAATATAAGTTTACATAGTATGGTAGTATAACTGCAGTGTCATACCATCACTATTAGCAGTGAGGTGCTGCTGGAATCAGGTAATAAGACAGGTGTAGACATGACTTGAGTGGTTCCAGGCAGTTGTAGACCTGATCGAGTGAGGTACTGGCCCAGCTGTTTTGTCAAGGTACCGGGCCATACCCACCTGATGCAGACCTCTGAATCCTGATCCCAAAAGTAGGCTGCGTCAGTTTCCAAATGTTACATAGTCACGATGCAGTGTCTTGTTTAACCCTCAAGCACATGCGTCAAACTTTAGGACGTAGGCACATGTGTGGGGTGATAACAACCCAACATTTTATTTTATAGTAATTTATAAACTACCATATTGATTCAAGATTTTAAGATGGGTTACGTAAAAATGACTTTCTCTATTACCCAGGGACATATTTTTCTTTAAAACTTTCTCTCTCGTTGAATTTATGAATCATTCCTACAATGTTTTTATATTGTCCAGTTTGTATGTCTTTAATAAATATCTTTGAAATCCTATTAAATTACTAAGAAACATGCTTTGTAGCTTGTATACGATGAAAGGAATAACACATAAAGGAGAATTACCATATGCATTTGAGGTATAGATTTATCTTAACAAAATGATACACGAGTGGATGAATTTTGCCTTGTAAATATTTATCTTAAATCATGAAAATACGTTTGTTGCTAAATAAAGTTACCTAAAAATTACTTTATCTAAAATGGTACTCGACAACAAAAGCAATGAATTGTGTAGTTCTAAAATAGACTCTGTGCATCAAAAATGTGTTCAGGGTACGGAGAGTTATGGTGATGGAGCTATCACTCAGGAGTGCACTCTTCACAGTAAACGAATCTGTGTTCCATGCAGATGAGTTTGACTGAACTGCAACACGACGTTTGAATTTTCCTGTCCTTTCTTCGAGGGCAAACATCACAGTGACTGAAAGTTATCTTTTTTTTAGGTGGTTCAATCTCAGTACCACTGATGTGCTTCACTGCAGCCCTCAAAATAAAGGTTGGGCTAGTAGCACGCAATGCTACATGTGCTTTCGTGAGCTGTAAGCTGTAAAACCAACTTTATGAGAAATTCCTTATTCTCTCCTAGTTCTGTTGGAAGTATCCATTCTGTACAGGTTCGGAAATGTTGTTCACTGAAAATAAAATATAGTAGAAATAATATAATAGTTCTGCTAAGAATGACATTGTTAGTAGCCTACTGTAACACCACCACACCGTACAGAAGTAAATGGTTGAGAATAGCATCAAAGATTTAACCTTGGTATGAAATTGTGTAAAGGAGAAGGAGAAGGAGAAGGAGGAGGAGGAGGAGGAGGAGAAGAAGGAGAATTGTAAATGCATAGACTGAAATGGAGAGCGCTCTTACACCACACTTGGGAAACTGGAGACGGTTAAATGCTGATGATGATGAAATTTTTTACATACACAAATACATGCGTGGGATGGAATCCACCCGTCAGTAATTTAAGATATGTACTGTCTTACAGGAACTGGTTGACCTTGAGTGAACCATTATATAACAAAGGAGAAACTTTTCCGCCTAGTCAATACATTTATTTACAACAAGTTATAAACTTGTTATTATATGGTACATGTTTTGGGGCCTCTGGTACTGGTCCCTTCTTCAGCCTTAAATTAAGATGCAAAATTCAGCATAATTAAAGATATCATAAAAAATACATAAAATGATGAGTGAATGGATGAAATGAGATGAAAAAGAACATATTAACCATGAGAAGTAACATGAGTGCGCATCAGTAAATGTGTCAATACGGAAAATGAACTTCTTTCAGAGCACAATTTACTCGAGTGAAACTGCGAAGAAGATCTGGCTAGGGAGGTACAGTACAAGGACGGAAAAGCACTGAAAAAATATTTATACATTCCATAAGGATATGAAACGGCCTGGGGTGTTTGAGGGGTAATGAAAGTACAATTCGTTGCACAATGTTGGTTTATGATCAACTGTAGCCTATTACTACACCAGGTGAGCAATTATTTGTAATAAGTGCTTAAGGTGAAACCGCTCCAGCATAACATACTATGTAAATATTTATTACAGGGCGCCAGGGAATGTTCTCCGCAGTGCCTACAAGCTGCTGCCAGAGATTACGTCACCAGCACAGCTGTCGCTTGTATAAAAACGAACAAACAGTAAACTTTATACTCACCACTACCATTCATAACATACTGTTGCACTCTTCCAATAATCTAACTAGACGCACTGACGATTTCGACAGCCCACACATGTGGCCTTCACCCTAGCAAGGACACTAATCTGCCAACTAAACTGATGACGCAACCACTCGCAGCTGGACGTATCCACTGCGGAGAACATTTCCGGATGCCCTGTAGTATGTAGATGGGAATAAACACTGTGACTAAACACTCAACCTACTAAGACAATCTTACCATTCACAAATTACTCACGTATTTACTGATGAATCACGGCAATTCTTTCCCTGTGCTACTGATGGTCTTGCTTACAATTAAACAACATTAATTTGTATAACACAAACTTGAGTGTTTCAGCTAACACAGTTTACATTATGGCTTCCTTAATGTGGTGTTCTGGACTCACATTTTCCAATAATTCTGTTTGTTAAATATTTTCTTTGCATACACACAGTACGGTATGTTTGATATGTCACTTCAACTTATAGAAAAGGGTTACCAGTATTTAAAATTAATGCTGATATCAGTATTGATTGAGATATATGGACATGTGAAAAAGATGAATGTTGAAAGAATGCCGAGACAGGTGATGGAGAGACGGATGACTGGAAAGAGAGAACGAGGAAGACCTCGAGTACGGTGGATGGATTTGGTAAAGGACAGTGTGATAGAACGAAACCTGGAGTGGAGTTCAGTGGTTGAGGAGGGATGGTGGACGGACAGAGTAAAGTGGAGGGGTGTGATATTTGCTCCGACCCGGCATAGGCTGGAAAACTTAAATTAATGATGAGGATGATCAGTGTTTTCAAGAATGTTCTTATAGTACCATCTTGTCACAGTTTTCTTTATTCTTATTTACTGACACACACAAGGAAATACTCCTACCTTGCTGTCAGCCCAAGCTTGCACTTACTCGTCAAGCTTGGCAAAGTGGACGAAGTCAGAGCTCGCCCAAGCCTAAGGGGACTGGTCATAAATTCAACCAATCGAGTTTGAGAGCAATTATTCAGTCAGGGTTTTGTTTCTAATACCAGACAATACCATGGTCAAAATTTGGTACCTTCCTACCTCCATCACTTCAAGCCAATCAAAGATGGACAATGTTTTCCTGAAGGTCACAATCAGGCGCGGCTGGTGATTAAAGGCTCTTAGGCGGAGCCTCTCTTGAAAGATTCCATAAATATACATATTTAATTGAGGAATTTATATTGATTGGAAACATTTATAAATTTCACTCAATCCATTCAGTCACGAGTCAATATATTTGGAACTGTTGATAAAGAATGTTTTTCAGATGGATAGTAGCGCGGTTAGGCTGCGCCTTAGATGTCCTATTCCTTCCTATGTAACAGGGTTGAGGGGGGGGGGGCGTGGTTATGAAAGCTCAATTCGTTTCAATTGTATCACTGAAGGCTCAAGCGACTACAGCCTAAGCCAGGCTTGCCAACCACGACAGGATGTTCTTATTCTGTGGAATGCATTCAAAGTTGTTCAAGGAGTCTCAAACCACTCTCATGAAAGTTTATACTTTCCCTCTTTCACTCTCCGAAGGATTAATAATAATTGACAAGTTACCAGAAACAGATGACTAATAAGTGATATTCATTATTGAGAACTCAAATGGTATCCCTTCAAGTATAATAACTAAAATATTTCCGCCAGATAGCACCAAGAGGTGGCAAGGGGTAGCAGAACCATCTACCGAGACTTAAGGGAAGTATTCTATTTAAAATCTGCCGTCATGCGCCATACGTCCTCCTTGGTTCATGCTGTGTATTTGTAAACAAGTGTTCGCGCGTTAATATCGTTGGTGTAACTTAATTAGTTCATTAATTATGTTGTTTGTCAGTGGCAAGACTTAATTTGCGTGTTATGGGCTACAGTTAGGGTTGCCAGATTTCAAGAATGGAAAAACGGAACACACGTCCCAAAACATTGCAATTTTTAAATCAAGGTCGTCAAACGTTGTAATAAATAATACACATATGTATTAAATAAGCATTACATAATCAAATACACAACATTAAAACTAGATATTGCTGACATATCATATAGGCCTATGACACCAGCAACTTATAATAGCTTTTCATTTGAACGACACTTGGCAAGGATTTTTCATTTGTAGCTAAGTAAGTACCTTTCTGATAAAATTCATTACAATTTTCGTCATAATTGTAATATGTGAACAATTCTTGTTTTATCAAACTAATGGAGCTTCTGTTTGTATAATCTCTCCATTTGATATTCATGACAGAAAAAACTCTCCGTAAAAGCATTGGAGGGGAAAATGCTGAGTAATAACTTCACAAAGACTATGATGAAAAAAATGAAAATCCACAGCCTGCTTCCAGTCTCCGACCGGGTCAGGAATCACAAAGACTATGATACTCTTTAATTTTGTTGCCCCTAATAAATCTTTAACATGTTTTAGCCGTGTATGTGGGTGTCGTATAATGCGTTATACCAGCATTTTGCCACTAATATAAGTGCTGAGCCTTCCCCAGCTCCAACACCACCAGCCGTGGCAGGTCACAATATTATTCATCATCATCATCTTCCTTCCAAGTATTGGGCCAAATGTCCCGTTACGGTCTTGCACTTTCCCTCCATCTCTTCATCGGACGTCCTAACGATCTATTTCCCCGTGGCTGGTAGCGAAGGATCTCCTTTGGTAATCTTCCAGGTTCCATCCTTTGGACATGACGCTTCCAGTTCTCTTGGTAGTCACAAATGTATGTAGTTATTGGTTTCACTTTTAGTTCCTTCAGCACATCCTCGTTTCTCTTATGATCCCATTTAGTATAGCCTGCTGTTCGGCGCATAAAGGTCATTTCGCGTGCTGTGAGTCTGGAGATGTCCTGAGATCTTATTGTCCATGCCTCGCTGCCATAGCACAGGGTTGATCTGACTAATGTGTTATACAAACGCAAGCGTGTATGCGTTTGGACAAGAGATGGCTTCATGACGTGATTGATGATTCCTGTTGTTCTGGTATAATTAGTTATTTTTGCAGTTATGTCTCGTTCTTCTTGAAAAGATACATTATATCCTAAATACTTGAATTCGTTAACTCTTTCTAAAATTTTACCATCCAGACAAATTTTACTGGGGATAAGGTCCTTACCCTTAAAGGCCATTACTTTAGTCTTTTCAGTAGAAATGCACATGCTGAATTTTGATGCCACTTTCTGGAGGTTGAAGACTGACCACTGCAGATCATCTTCAGATGCTGCTACCAATGCAACATCATCAGCAAATAGTATAGCGTCTAAATTTCTTAGATGCCTGCTGATAGGTATTGAACCATGCCTTTCACACCTCCATTCCTTTATTATAGCATCCATCTAGATTATGAATAGCAATGGAGAGAGTCCACAGCCTTGTCTTACCCCTCTGCTGATTGGCTTCCACTCAGATTTATGATTACTTAACCTTACTGCAATAAGAGTACCACTATACATGTTGTAAATGTTATCAATTAACTGTTGGGGGACACAATCCCTGGCCAATATGTCAATAAGTCTGTTTCTGTCAACAAAATCAAAGGCTTTCTTAAAATCAACAAATGATGTGTGTGTTTCCAAATTGAACTCCCTGCGTTTTTCGATCAAAATTTTTAAGGTGAAGTAGGCATCTGCACATGTGCGACCTTTTCTAAACCCATGTTGTTCATTCCCTATCACCTCAGAGTAATGTTTCAGTAATTTTTCTTTAACAATATTTGCAAAAATTTTGTATCCAGAGGTCATCATCATCATCTTGCACAGTTTCCAGCCACTGGCCGGGTCTGTTTGGAACACAAGCCTCTCCAACGTCTTCTGTCTTCCCACCATCTCTCAGCCTCCACCCTTGTCCAGTCTTCTCCTCTCTTCTTCACGCTTTCTTCCACCCCCTTCAGCCACCTGTCTCTCGGTCTTCCCCTCGGTCTCTTTCCTTCCCACTTCGTCTCATGTACTCTCCTGGGTATCCTCTTCTCCTCCATTCGTTTTACATGTCCATACCATCTAAGTCTAGATTTCTCTATACCATCCCGTAATGGTTCCTCCTTCATTAATTCTCTGGTCCTCTCATTTCTTATTCTGTCCATCTTTGTAGCTCCAATACTGCTTCTCAAGAACCTCATCTCACTGGCCTGTATTTTGCTCTTCTCCCTTCCTTTCATAACCCAGGTCTCCGAGGCATACGTCAGGATAGGGACATAGTACGTCCGATATATGATCTTTTTGCTGTTCTGAGGGACATCCTTGCTCCATAACATGCTTCTCACACTCCTCCGAAATGCTTCTGCCTAACTCCCCCGCTCATTTATTTCTCTATCGTTTCTTCCATTATCTTGTATCAGGCTTCCCAGATACTTAAAACTCTCCACTTTCTTCAGCTGTTCCCCACCAATTGTTATTCCCGTGGTGGTTCTTTCCTTCTTCCTTGTTGTGATCACCATCTCACTCTTATTTATGCTAAATTTCATCCCATATCCTTGTATTATTCCTTCCCACACGTCCAACTGTTCCTGTACCTCCTCCTCCTTGTTTCCCCAAATCATCAAATCATCTGCAAACACCATTGCTTTCATCTTTCCGTCCCCAATTACTTGTGCCACTCGGGTCATTATGTCATCCATCACCACAATGAAAAGTAACGGTGACAGTGCACTTCCTTGTTTCAGGCCGTTTCTTTGTTCCAACCAGTCAGATCTCTCTCCTCCCACTTTCACACAGCTCACGCTTCCCTTGTACATCTCCTTTATCCTCTTTATAGTCCATTTCTCTACTCCTCTATCCTCCAGGGACTTCCATACTTTGTTTCTGCATACACTGTCATATGCTTTCTCAATGTCCAGGAAGGCCATCAGTAGATCTGTTCCATACTCATAGTGCTGTTCTTGTAACTGCCTTACAGCAAAAATCAAATCCACTGTGGACCTTCCTGCTCTGAAGCCATGTTGTTCTTCCCTCATCCCTCCTTCTATCCTTGTCCTAATTCTCTTTTCCAAAACTTTCTCGAAGATCTTTGCACAATGACTCATCAGTGTTATTCCCCGATAGTTTCTGCAATCTGTTCTACTACCTTTCTTGAAGATCGGGACAATGATTCCTTTTTTCCAGTCCTCTGGGGTCTTCCTTTCCTTCCATGCTGTCCTCATCACTCGGTACAGCCACTGTATCCCCACCTCTCCTGCTGCTCTCACCATCTCCACACTCAACTCATCCACACCCGGTGCCTTCCCTCCTTTCATCTTGTTCACTGCATCTTCCACTTCTTTCCATGTTAAGTCCTTTTCTGTTTGCAGTTCATCTTCCTCTTCCCCGATTTCTTCCTCCTCACCATCTTTTCCATTTGGGTTCAGAAGTTCTTCAAAATATTCTTTCCACATTTTCTTCAGTTCTTCCCTATTTTCTATCTCTTGTCCCCTTTTGTTCACCATTCTAACATAATCCGTAGGATCCTTCCGCCTCTTATTTTTTACCATCCCATACAGGACCTTTTTTGTACCTTCACTATCCTCCTCCATCATCTTTGTCCACTCTTCCATCCACTTCCTTCTCTCCTCAGCCACCACTCTCTTCGCCTCCTTCTTTCTTTCCTGGTACTCTTCCCTTGTCTCTACCGTCCTATTTTGATACCACCTCCTAAAGGCTCTATTCTTTTCCCTTACTATATCTTTTGTCTTCTCATTCCACCATGGTGTTTCCTTCCACCTCTTCTTACTACTTGTCCTCCCACATACTGCTTCTGCTGCACCCACTAGTGTCTTCTTAAATCTAGCCCATTCCTCTTCCACCCCTCTTTCTTCATCTGTTGGAATTCCTTCCTTTACCATTTTGAGGTACTCGACCCTTCTATCCCCTTCTTTCAGTTTCCATATCCTTATACGTCTTTCCTGGTTCTCAGTCCCTTTCTTCTCCTTACTCCCTCTCAGGTTCATTACCAGTAATCGATGGTCGCTATCCAGGTTCTCCGATGGTATAACCTTGATGTCCGTGATGTTCTTATTTAGTTCTTTCTCATACAGTATATAGTCGACCACCGACTTCCTGGTCAAGTCATCACTGTACCATGTGATTGTGTGGCTCTCTCTTTTCTTAAACCAGGAGTTCCCAACTAGCAGGCTGTTCCTCTGGCAGAAGTCCAACAGTCTCTTTCCTTCCTCATTTCTTCCACCCCAACCCTCTGGTCCTAGAACACTCTCATAACCTTGTCTTTCTCTTCCTACATGGGCATTGAGGTCCCCCATAACAATCATATTTCTTCCTACCAGCTGCTTCTGCAATTCCTCTTCAAACTCCTCCTTCTCTTCAGAAGCGCAGCCTACTTGTGGAGCATACACTTGCACTATTTCTACGGTCTCTCCCCTCAGTGCTACTTTCACTTTCATCATCCTATCACTTATTCTCCTCACTTCTTCTTTTAAACCATCTCGTACTACTACTCCCACTCCATTCCTCTTTCCCTCTTCGTTCCCACTCCAGTACAGTCTATAGCCTTTTCTCAGTACTCTCCTTCCTTCCCCTTTCCACTTTGTTTCTGCCAATCCCAATAAATCCAACTTCCTTCTTTCCATCATATTCACTATCTCCTCCACCTTCCCCGTCAGCGTTCTTAGGTTTAAAGTTCCAAATCTTAGTCCGTGTGTACAGCCGTGTCGTCGTCTATTAAATCCATCCTGTCCGAGGCTCGTTCCATTTTTGAAAGCATTTGGTTTTATCCACTACTGGCTTGCTGGGCCTATCGTAGCTTCACCAGAGCCCCGTTAGCCGTCACTTTTCAGGGTTCCTGTAGGACCTTCACAGTTACCGTAACGGTCCCGGGGCACACGAAGTCCCCACTGTACTTCGCCCCTACAGGCAATCCCCTACTTTGTGCCGTTGCCCGTCTCCCACGACGTGGACGAGGGGTTGGACTTATGGGAGACTGTATCCAGAGGTAAGTATACTTATTCCTCTATAATTTTCCAAATCTTTAATATTTCCCTTCTTATGAAGAGGAACTACTATTGCCTTTTGCCAATCTTCTGGAGGCCTGTTACCCATCCAGATTAAATTCAATAATCTGAGAAATCTTTTCTTGAAGACATCGCCTGAATATTTCAACATTTCTGCATTTATTGAATTGTCTCCAGGTGTTTTCAAAAAGCCTGCGTGGCTTAGGCGGCAGCACGCCGGCCTCTCACCGCTGGGTCCGTGGTTCAAATCCCGGTCACTCCATGTGAGATCTGTGCTGGACAAAACGGAGGCAGACAGGTTTTTCTCCAGGTACTCCGGTTTTCCCTGTAAAAATTTCATTCCAGCAACACTCTCCACTATCATTTCATTTGTCATTCATTTAATCATTGCCCCAGAGGAGTGCGTCAGGCCTCGGCAGCCGGCACAGTCCATATCCTCGCCGCTAGACGAGGATTCCATTCATTCCATTCCTGACCCGGTCGGAGACTGGAAGCAGGCTGTGGATTTTCATTTTCATTTTTTTTTTCTCCAGGTGTTTTCCCATTTCGAAGTTTCCTCAAGACCTGTTCTAATTCTTCGAGTGTAATATTTTCCGAAGACTTGTTGGTAGATGCTTGTAAAACAAGTTGTTCAATATTTGGACTCAACCAAAGCTCTGAAAATACTCAAGCCATTCTTTGTGAGATATTGCACTAATTTTTACATCTTCTTTTACTTCCCTATTTAGTTTTTTATTACAACTGTGAAAAAGTTTGTTGCCTACTCTGGAACAGATTTGTATGATAATGTCATGCAAGTTCTTGTTCATTGGTGCAAAAAAATGTTTAGCCAAGAGTGATGACACCGTGGAACAAAAATACTTTTAAGCACAACGGTAATAAATAAGATGCATTACTCAGCAATATTATAACTACTGCATCACTACTCTTTCTCGAACTCCATGTAATACACAATAGCCTACTTTAGAACATTTTAAGTATTAGAAATGAGTATCTGTCAAAATGTCAATCTGAGAAAGGAAAGGGGAATTGAAAGGGATTTAAACCTATTCTAACAGATTCTTGCTTTTCACCTGGACTATGGAGATGTGCATCTTTGCTCACATGCAGCATTTAACAGTTCAGAGGGCCTCATGCAGTTCAACCCATGGGTTAAAAAGAATTACTAAAAACAATCTCTATTTTAAATAAATCAACTTAATATCTATTCAATTCTTAAATTTATCAGCTTTCACCTATATTAGCATTTGATATAAATAAAAATAAAAAAGCATGGAATTTGGAGGTAGCATGCTGCAATAAAATTGGAGAAATGACTAGATATATTTACATTTTATTTTGGCAACATAACAGCTTGGCAAGTGATCACTCAAAAGTTCACACAAATGTAGATTGGGTGATATTCTCTTACTTCATGGTTTCTCAGGAAACTTTGTACATAGAGACCATCACATTGCAAAATATATATAGGTACCCAATAATACAAACACAATATAACACAATATTCTTAAAAAAATAAATTAATATAGATTTTTCCCCTTTGTAATACTGGAATGATGATTTGTCATTAAATTATATTTATTTCAGTAAAATATTAAGTAGCTACTTGTAAAAATCTCATTGTGTCAGACCTGCTTAATATTCTGTTTCTTTTTGGCATTATATTTCATATCTGATATACTATTATTAGATGTGCCTGATTCACTGCATTCACACCATGGAGTCATTTGTTTGTTGCATTTTAAGTGAATGTTGATAATGGTTAAGGGTGCACTGTCAATAGTAACTTCTTGTACACTTTCCACTCTATAAGCTACATTATTAAGGCCAGTTTGACGATCCCGTCTCCGAGTCACTTCACGCTGGTTGAAACATTTTGTCATGTCACGTTTACGGTGGTTTTTGTCATGGATGTGCCTGTAAAGAGAAGTTTACAATGAATACACACACACATGTACATACCATAGAAAATAAAAAATGAAAATGAATTAATTTTATTAATGCAGTCAAAGGCCATGTACTTTTCTTTTCAGGATGGGTCAGGGAAGGGATATTGGAAGGAAATCGGCCGTGGACCTACTGAAAGGAACCGTCCCGGCATTTGCCAGGTGGTGAAAATGGGAAACCACAAAAACGATTTTCAGGACGGCCGAGGTGGGATTCGAACCCACGCTCTTCCGATGCCAGCGAGGCACGAGGTAGCGCATTAGCGCTCTCGGCCACCGCGGACTGAAGATGAGAAGAAAAGAGTTGGTGAGTGTGTTTGTGTTGTGTATTTCCATTGAACCATCTATTCATACCATGTGTCAGTTCAGCTTCCACTTTCTCCTACACTACCTATTCCAAGACAGGAGATCTTTATGAAGGGCATCTGTTACTAGATACAGTATAATCTCGCTAACTCCATTCCCAATAAATCAACATTCAGTTGGTATTGCAACTATTCAGTCAGTCAACACAATATAATGTTCTTTTATTTTTGTGTCTGCCATGTGTTCGTTGTAACGTGTGTCAAGTCTCCCTCCACTGTAGTTCCTGTTTAGTTAAGTTGCTATTATGCAGGCATCTATTAAGAGTGTTACTTGATCTGAAAGCAATTTTGAGCCCTTGTTTTTTGAAAATATTTGTTATTTCATGTGTGTTACTGTTTATGAAGATGAAGCACACATAACTGTCCTTTCTCCCAGGTGGTATGGTCCTCTCTATTTCCGTTTGTCATTTTAACACAATGTTATCTACTAATATAGGCTCAAAAGTTATTTTTATTGGCTATTTGAAGAATGTTATTTCTTTATTAAAGTTATCCTTTGAGATAGGTGCTCTGATATCCCTGTTTACCATGGATCTGAAGCCTGCTCATTTGTGGGACCATGGGTGGTTGGATCGATTGTCGATGGAGTGAGAAGTTTGAGAAGGTTCATGATAAATTTAGTATGAAAGTTTGTTGACCGCAAGATTGCTATATCTAGGTAATTTATGCACCTATCGGTGGTGTATCAAAAGAGTAAACAATATGGCCTAGACCTCAACATTAAGAAAACAAAATATATGATAATATCGCGAAAACCAGCATTGCCACAAGTCCTACGAGACTTGACTTTGGTTTATTTAGGACAGAATATTAATGAGAATTGGGATCCTTCGGGTAAAATAAGATGCTGTATAGAGAAGGATAGATTCATCTTTATGACAATGAAACAACTATGTTGTTGAGATCTCAGTATGACGCTTTAGAAAAGAATTGTGAAGTGTTATGTTGTCTCCACCCTTCTTTATGGTGTTGAAGCTTGGACCTTGACGGTAGCTACAGAAAAGAAGATTCGAGCTTTTGAAATGTGGATACACAGGCGGATTCTTAAAATCGTTGACAGAACATGTGAGTAATGCCGAGGTTCTTCAGCGTGTGAGCAGACAACCTGAGCTGTTAAACACAATAATTAGTAAGAGGAAATTGGAATACTTGGGACACATGATGAGGAATCCAAATTACTGTCTGCTCCAAGTTATACTTCAGGGTAAAATTAAAGGTCAGCGTAGACCGGGAAGGAGACGAATAACTTGGATGGATAATTTACGAACGTGGTTTGGGTTGTCTTCCATGGAACTCTTCAGGGTTGCTCAGGATAAGATGATGTTAGCCATGGTGGTAGCCAACGTCCGTATCGGATAAGGCAGAAGCAGAAGAAGAAGAAGAAGATCGATTTCAGACTCCACCGTGAAATTGATATATTGGTGCCAGTCATTAATATGTTGTAGTAGTATTTCTGCATTGGCTAGTCCTGTATCAAAACAACACAGAATATGATCAACATACCTGCACCAGTGTACATTCCTGTTCACTGTGATATCCTCCAAAAATTAGCCATATTAGCCACAAACCCGCCGGCCCTGTGGTGTTGGGGTAGCACGCCTGCTTATCACCCCGAAGGCCCCGGGTTCGATTCCCGGCTCTGTCAGGGATTTTAGAAACTGACGTGAGGGCTGGAACGGGGTGTACTTAGCCTCGTGAGGACAATTGAGTAGCTGTCTGATGGCGAGGCAGTGCCCCTGTCACGAAAACTAAGATTAACGGCCGAGGGGACCCGACACGCTGACCACATAATCTGCAGGCCAAATGGCTGGGCAGCGGTCGCCAGGTAGGCCTAGGTCATTCATGGGCTGTAGTGCCACGGGGTTTGGGTTATCCATAAACCCACACGTGGGGAACCCATAGTAATAGCTAGACCTGACAACTGTTCATAAATTTTACCATTGAATTGGAAAACATTCTATTAGTTACGATCCTTAATAATCTCACTATTTCCTCTATTTCTTTTGTTGAATTGTTCTCCTTTAGATTGACCTATATTACTTTTATGGCTTTTTTTAAACTGGTAATTTAGTATACACGTTGGATATGTTAAAAGAGACCATTCTTATGCTTGGTGTTATTATTAATATTATGGAGTTTAATTTCTCTACTAGTGTTTTTAACTGATTTATCAATGTTGAGAATTATCCTGTTCTTCAGTATTTTCAATAAGGCTTAAATTGTAACTCGGAGCTTTCCTAAAATTAATGATTGGTAGAGGTGTTAGAAAGTGTTGTTATTTTTTTGAAGATTTGTTGATTTAAAATTCAAAAGGTGGTGTTTTGTGTTTATATTATTTTTTCGGGGGATGACATGTTAAAATTTGGAAAGCGATAAGTAGAGGTGTTAGTTTTTGTTAATTCGCGATAAAACGAAGTCATATTTATAGGTTAGGATGTTTTATTTTCACGTATTTACAGGTTTCGTGCCGCCCAGGAGTGAAATTAAATCGCGAAATATCGCGAATTTTGTGAATAACACCACAAATACCGCAATCTGCGAAATAAAAACAAATTTTCATATTTTTTCCCCACACCAATCCGAACATTTTTGTCCACAAGCCGATAATCGAATTTGGTTGGTGTTCAATTCGAGAGAATGATCGATTGTATAGTTTCGCGAGGGGTAATACTACGATATACGTCATATTACGATATACTGTCGATATTCTCGTTACTCGTTGGATTTTAGCGCTGTGGTAAACAGCTGTTATATCGCGGCGTGAATAGTTTGGCCGACTACCTCAAAAAGGTTATGTGATAGTTGTTCATAATGTAAACTACGTTTGCCTCCTGTTACATCGGTAGCGAGTGTAAATTATAGTAGAGAATTCTATATAATTTAATAAAAAGTGCGCAAATTGTGCGTTATCATCGAAGCTAGTGTGTTATTTGCGTGAATCAGTTGGCGACCACGTGTTCGTCGTATTAGTTCCGAACTTAGCAGTACAGGAAGATGAGACGCGACGTAATTTAAAATATTATGACACGAATTCAGAAAAACATTTTGCGTGTGGTTACGAATTTATACTGGCGTGTGACTACAGTCAACCGTGTGATAACAGTGTTTGTTACTGGGCATCGCTCAGTTGAGTTTAAAAATGCCGAAGGTAGCTGTTTCTGCCACAGACAGACTTAAAGAATATAAGAATGAAGGATTTATAATTTCTTGTGGCATTCTTATGTGCAAATATTGTGATTGTCGGTTAGATTATCGCAGGAAAGATGCATTAGACAAACATTGCAAATCGGAGAAGCATTCAAAACGCCGAGAAAATTCGCGTCTTGAAGTTAGTGTTCCTAGAGTGGCCACCTTGAAAGAAACATTATCAAATGCTAGTCGTGTGAAGGATATGAAAGAAGAGTTTATTTTGGACACTACTACTGCGTTTGTGAAAGCTAATATAACAGTAGAGAAACTAGACAATCCTGCTATCCGTACTTGGTTTAATAAGTACGTTCGCGGAAGTGGAGATTTACCATCAGCAAATCAGATTCGTCAGAAATACATCCCCATGATTGGCGAAAGAAGGAGGGAAGAAATTAGGGAAGATATAAAAAACAAAGACTTGTTTCTGCTATGTGACGAAACAACTGACAAGAATGGTAGGTGTGTTTTCAACATTCTTTTTCGTCCATCAGTACCATCAACTGAAATGAACACCCATCTGGCTGCCTCTGTTGTTCTAGATTCTGCCAATAGCGTAAATTGCTCCAATGCGATATTAGACACCTTGAATTCCTATGAAATTGAACGGGAGCGTGTAGTGGCAGTAGTTACGGACTCAGCACGCGACATGACAAAATGTGTAACTACTCTTCAAGGATTGATTGAAGAATTAAGTCATGTCCAGTGCTGGCCTCATAAAGTCAATCTTATCGGCTGCGTATTTTAAAACGAGCTGGACGAATTGAACATGTCTATAGTAAAGACAAAGAATGCCTTTTTAAATACGCGAAAAAGAAAAAGCAATTACGTTGCATTTCTAAGGGAGAAATATGAAAACACAGAAAAAGAGAATGAAATTCTAGCTTTCCCAATCCCTGTATGTACGAGATGGAATTCATGGTTTAAGGCTGCAATGTATATGGCCACGCATGTGGAAGATCTGGTAGAATTTTTCAAAACATTGGAAGATTCAAATTCTGGGGTCAAATTTTTCCAACAAGCATCGACTTCAACAATACAATTTATACAATTACAAGCATTGTATGTTTCTGTTGTTGGTGCCTCTCTTATGGACTTGCTTAATTTCTTGGAGGGATCTAAGTACCCAACAATTCACTTACTGGCTGGGAAGCTAGATGACCTTGAGGTAAACCTCAAGCTATTAGGCGATGGTGGAATGTTCAATCATACGATCCTCCAGAACTTGGAACAGCTTCCTCAAAAGATGCAGATAAAAGCTTACGTGTGTTGCCCAGTCAGCTCTAGTGAAAGTCAGGACTTTAAGGACCACGGATCCAGCCAGGAAGACTGTAGAAGCCATCGGGTCATTGTTTGATCCTCGGCATGCACCTAAGAACGTATCTCCCACAGAACTGCTCCAATTTAAGAAGAATGCCCCATTTCTTACGAAGATGGAGTCTCAACAGTTTTTAGAGGCTCACAGCATTTACCTGACTGCAATCAAGAACCAACTGCGTCATGAAGATAATGTGAATGTTCCAGAGATCCTCATGGGATTAAGGCCTGCTCACCGAGACTATGCAACAGCTGCATTAAAGTGTGTGTGGTATCCTTGTTCAAATGTGGATTCTGAAAGGTCATTTTCGAAATACAGTCTCATAGTAAGTGATAGGAGGCGAAAATTGACAGCTGCAAATGCTGAGACTTTAACCATGATCTACTTCCAGTGATTTCACCGCAGTATTTGGATAAAACTGAAAAAGGTATTCGCTGAAATGTGTTTCGAGATGGTGAATGTAAAATAAAAATGTGACTTCCATATAAGTATTATCTCATTCTTCCATAGCCATGTTTAACGTTTTACCCTGCTGTTTTGTTTTTTACTTTGTATTATTAATTGTTTATATTTTTAAATGCACTTATTGTACAAACCTTATCGCTAGAGGTGTTAGAAAGTGTTGTTATTTTTTTGAAGATTTGTTGATTTAAAATTCAAAAGGTGGTGTTTTGTGTTTTTATTATTTTTTCGGGGGATGACATGTTAAAATTTGGAAAGCGATAAGGTTTGTACAATAACTGCATTTAAAAATATAAACAATTAATAAAACAAAGTAAAAAACAAAACAGCAGGGTAAAACGTTAAACATGGCTATGGAAGAATGAGATAATACTTATATGGAAGTCACATTTTTATTTTACATTCACCATCTCGAAACACATTTCAGTGAATACCTTTTTCAGTTTTATCCAAATACTGCGGTGAAATCACTGGAAGTAGATCATGGTTAAAGTCTCAGCATTTGCAGCTGTCAATTTTCGCCTCCTATCACTTACTATGAGACTGTATTTCGAAACTGACCTTTCAGAATCCACATTTGAACAAGGATACCACACACACTTTAATGCAGCTGTTGCATAGTCTCGGTGAGCAGGCATTAATCCCATGAGGATCTCTGGAACATTCACATTATCTTCATGACGCAGTTGGTTCTTGATTGCAGTCAGGTAAATGCTGTGAGCCTCTAAAAACTGTTGAGACTCCATCTTCGTAAGAAATGGGGCATTCTTCTTAAATTGGAGCAGTTCTGTGGGAGATACGTTCTTAGGTGCATGCCGAGGATCAAACAATGACCCAATGGCTTCTACAGTCTTCCTGGCTGGATCCGTGGTCCTTAAAGTCCTGACTTTCACTAGAGCTGACTGGGCAACACACGTAAGCTTGGACTTAACCTTTATCTGCATCTTTTGAGGAAGCTGTTCCAAGTTCTGGAGGATTGTATGATTGAACATTCCACCATCGCCTAATAGCTTGAGGTTTACCTCAAGGTCATCTAGCTTCCCAGCCAGTAAGTGAATTGTTGGGTACTTAGATCCCTCCAAGAAATTAAGCAAGTCCATAAGAGAGGCACCAACAACAGAAACATACAATGCTTGTAATTGTATAAATTGTATTGTTGAAGTCGATGCTTGTTGGAAAAATTTGACCCCAGAATTTGAATCTTCCAATGTTTTGAAAAATTCTACCAGATCTTCCACATGCGTGGCCATATACATTGCAGCCTTAAACCATGAATTCCATCTTGTAAATACAGGCATTGGGAAAGCTAGAATTTCATTCTCTTTTTCTGTGTTTTCATATCTCTCCCTTAGAAATGCAACGTAATTGCTTTTTCTTTTTCGCGTATTTAAAAAGGCATTCTTTGTCTTTACTATAGACATGTTCAATTCGTCCAGCTCGTTTTCAAATACGCAGCTGATAAGATTGACTTTATGAGCCCAGCACTGGACATGACTTAATTCTTCAATCAATCCTTGAAGAGTAGTTACACATTTTGTCATGTAGCGTGCTGAGTCCGTAACTACTGCCACTACACGCTCCCGTTCAATTTCATAGGAATTCAAGGTGTCTAATATCGCATTGGAGCAATTTACGCTATTGGCAGAATCTAGAACAAAAAAGGAAGGAAGATTGTAGTTTTACGTGACCGTGAATCTTGGGATTATGAGCCACGGGACCTCCTTTTTACGTGGAATCCGAACCACAGGACATGGCACTTCACTTCGAAAATCTCACATGCATTGACCGGGAATCGAACCCGGACCGCCTTGGTGAGAGGCATACAGCTAGACCGCTGAGCCACCACGCCCCCAAGAATCTAGAACAACAGAGGCAGCCAGATGGGTGTTCATTTCAGTTGATGGTACTGATGGACGAAAAAGAATGTTGAAAACACACCTACCATTCTTGTCAGTTGTTTCGTCACATAGCAGAAACACGTCTTTGTTTTTTATATCTTCCCTAATTTCTTCCCTCCTTCTTTCGCCAATCATGGGGATGTATTTCTGACGAATCTGATTTGCTGATGGTAAATCTCCACTTCCGCGAACGTACTTATTAAACCAAGTACGGATAGCAGGATTGTCTAGTTTCTCTACTGTTATATTAGCTTTCACAAACGCAGTAGTAGTGTCCAAAATAAACTCTTCTTTCATATCCTTCACACGACTAGCATTTGATAATGTTTCTTTCAAGGTGGCCACTCTAGGAACACTAACTTCAAGACGCGAATTTTCTCGGCGTTTTGAATGCTTCTCCGATTTGCAATGTTTGTCTAATGCATCTTTCCTGCGATAATCTAACCGACAATCACAATATTTGCACATAAGAATGCCACAAGAAATTATAAATCCTTCATTCTTATATTCTTTAAGTCTGTCTGTGGCAGAAACAGCTACCTTCGGCATTTTTAAACTCAACTGAGCGATGCCCAGTAACAAACACTGTTATCACACGATTGACTGTAGTCACACGCCAGTATAAATTCGTAACCACACGCAAAATTTATTTCTGAATTCGTGTCATAATATTTAAATTACGTCGCGTCTCATCTTCCTGTACTGCTAAGTTCGGAACTAATACGACGAACACGTGGTCGCCAACTGATTCACGCAAATAACACACTAGCTTCGATGATAACGCACAATTTGCGCACTTTTTATTAAATTATATAGAATTCTCTACTATAATTTACACTCGCTACCGATGTAACAGGAGGCAAACGTAGTTTACATTATGAACAATTATCACATAACCTTTTGGAGGTAGTCGGCCAAACTATTCACGCCGCGATATAACAGCTGTTTACCACAGCGCTAAAATCCAACGAGTAACGAGAATATCGACAGTATATCGTAATATGACGTATATCGTAGTATTACCCCTCGCGAAACTATACAATCGATCATTCTCTCGAATTGAACACCAACCAAATTCGATTATCGGCTTGTGGACAAAAATGTTCGGATTGGTGTGGGGAAAAAATATGAAAATTTGTTTTTATTTCGCAGATTGCGGTATTTGTGGTGTTATTCACAAAATTCACGATTTAATTTCACTCCTGGGCGGCACGAAACATGTAAATACGTGAAAATAAAACATGCTAACATCTAAATATGACTTTTCGTTTTACCGCGAATTAACAAAAACTAACACCTCTACCCATTTCTAATCCTCCTCCTGAAGATTTTTCAGTCAAGATGCTCTAGTTCTCTCAGGGATCTTTACAAACCATATGTAAACATTCTGATGCATATAGGCCAGATGGGTTTTATAAATTATGCAATAGACTTGCTACCTTTATAAATAAATTATTTAAAAAAATTATTCTCAGGTAAAATGAAAAAGGCTATGAATGAGAAGCATTTTACCTGAAAGTATTATTAGTACCAGTAGAAATATTGACAGGTCTGGATACATTCAAACCTGCTTCCTTGAGACGGACGTAAAACTCATCATCTTCCAAACCCCATCCCCAATACTTGTTGCTCATTCCATTAACACGTTGAAAGTCTTCCCTAAAAATAGACAAGAAATTAATTTATTTCAACACATCAATATGGATCTATTTTAAGTATAGTTCATTTGCAAATATCATTTTAAATCCTATATACAGTATTTGTAGTAATTTGCTTGCACAGAAGCAGATATTGTTTGTAGTCAAATTGTCAGTGTGTCTGCACTTTGTGCTGTGCGTCTGCATTGTTTAAGATGATAAAGCAGTCTGCCAACTGTGAGACATGATCAGTTATTCAGTAAGACCACATAATCACAGCGTATGAAACATGAGTGCCCCACATGACTCCTCAATCCAAGCCAATGGAACAATGGCACATGTTACCTCCAACTAAAGTGAAATTATATAAACACTCTCAATGCAATTATGGTGTGTGTTTGTTGGGACAGCCTAGATTTTACATCTGGGAACAGAAAGTTTCTTGGTGACAAGTGTTTTTTGGATAAATGAGACAACACTGAAAAATGGCTTCAAAGCTATCTATAAGCGTTTTGGAACCGGTGATATGGTAATCAGTATGCGATATGGTAGTTGGGGAATGACTTTACACTAAGACATCATAATTCTATGACGAGGGTATACAGAAGCTTATCATACACTATGATAAATGTGCCGTAATACGGACAAGGCGAGACAAGCTCGATGATGGACGGTGGCCTCGTACTCAGAGGCCGCAAAAGGAAATAGGTTACCTAAGGAAAGGAAGGAAGGAAAGAAAGCTTGTAGTTTAACGTGACAATCTCGCGATCATGAGCCACAGGACCTCCTTTTTACGTGCAATCCGAACCACAGAACATGGCATTTCACTTCGAAAATCTCACATGCCTTGACCGGGAATCGAACCTGGTCCACCTTGGTGAGAGGCAGACAGCTTTCCGCTGAGCCACCACGTCCCGTAGGTTACCTAAGGATTTTGTTCGCTAAGAAAAAGAAGTTGAATTTCAATGAATATATATATGATTTCAAAACAGAATACAAAAACAAAGGAAATCATGCCCAATTACATTTAGGTATGAGATTAAGCAAGGCGCTAAACAATAAAATCTGAACCTAAATTACTAGACAACTTAACATGGTTCAAAACATAAATGCAACCCCATTGGACATAACTTAACGTATCACAAACACTTGCCTGCAGGCGACAAAATAACCCCCAAAATAAGTAACACATAGTTACAAGTTCCACCTCGAGTGAAACGATCACAGGCGAATAAACAGAACTACACAAATAAAAGACACAAAGGTGGACGGCTCCTTTAATAAAATGCCGTGTAAAACAAATGTCCAACCGAACAAGGTTAGGTGATCTCGCAAAGCTAACGCGGTACTACGAATGGTACAATCAAAGGTGGATGGAGTCCTTATTGGAAATCCATATAAACGCTCCTTACCGAACTAAAATAGTTACATCCCCAAACAAGGGTAAAATTATGATGACACGAGGTTGTACAATAAAAAAATTAAATTGAATATCGATAAACCCCAAACATAACCCCACGACAATACAAAAGTATTAAATGAATAAAATAAAGAACCGACCCGTAGCCCTAAATATTAAACAGGACGAATGACTAATTACGACTTAACGTGACAGAGCCCAGTTGCTGACTGATCACACCGGGGCAGACGCCCCCAAAAGGTAACGCCCCCACCCCCATTTGCTACGTGAGAGAACCATCCAAAATTTATCGGGAGACGGATTCAAGTTATGAAAACACGTTAAGTGATGAAGACATGAGAGCACATGCGAGAAAGATAACAGTAATGACAAAGCAGTTACATGAAATGAAGATAAACTCAAAGCGAAATCGAACTAGGCCATACTGCCCTGAAAATACACTACATTAAAACAGCACGGCTGTCTGGTTAGACAAACAAAAAGCAATCATGCTCGCTAACCCACATAGAGTGATTTGAACAAACACACATATTAAATACGCGGCCTCCTGGATAATTACAAGGTCGAACTCGACACCAGACTCATATGAAGTGACAAGGTCATTTTACTTACGTGCACATACACGCAACAAAAGCGAAAATTTATAAAAGATGAAATGAACATCCCGCAACGCCAAAGTGCACCACGTACGCAGCTGACAGATTGAGATTTCAAACACATAACCCCACCCAAAATGCACGTTTCTAGTTAATGTTTTATAGTGAAAGGTTTTTGAACACTTGCAATTTGTCCGGGGGGAAGAGGTGACATCTTCCCGCCCGGCCGCTGGAGCACTATTTTCACATGTCTGTTCTTGTCGAAGCTGATATTCTGAAGGCTTTGGCGTCTGACACCAAGATGGCAAGCTATCACTCGCCGGCTGGAAATGATGCTCAAGGGTAGCCACCCTAAATACGAGCGGGCTATTTGAATTTGCGAGCCCTTCTTGTCACATTTACTCACGCGAGGTTGGTTCCACCAAGTGAGCTCCACGATGTTGTTGCTATGCGGAGTTTTCATGAAGACGCGGGACACTTTTCCGTTTCGTCTCACAAGGGTTGCTATTGTCTCCAGACATCCGAAATGACGCCACGCACAGATATGCGAGCTGATTGGTTAACAGGCAAACTTTTCAAGCTTCTCCAATGACGCCAAGCCCTGTATGACGAGCAGGTTGGCTTATTCCAGAAAAGGCCAAATGCAGTAGAACGGAGAAGGGCGGTTCCCAAAGCGAGATGCCTCTCAGAAGCTGTACGGTAGGCTAAGAAATTCGAGTGGGAAGCTGGTTGTCACATCTGGAATCACTTGACGCAGGCACCAGGTTGGCGGGGATTTAATTGAAAAGGGGGACGGGACATGATGCAGGCACCTCCAACGGCGCCAGCTTGCTGAGGGGTAGGCCTCCCAGGGTGGTCCGTTAACTGTTCTACACCAGAGTAATTGTTACAGAAAGTAAATAGTTCAATCAGGGACCCAAATGACAATTTCCCACCAATAAAAGTCACTCCCATGTGTCTTAAGTTCTGGCACTAAAGGGTTCGATGCCAGGCCTGGCTAACATCTCCTCCATAGGCTAGGGTTCGATGCCAGGCTAGGGGTTTTAGGCGTGGAGATTTGTGCCGATTGGCACAATAAACACAGAAACTATGTGGAAAATTAGATAAAGGAATATAGAACTGATAAAAAGTTTAAATACATATTAGGCAGTTAAATATTTTTCATTTTGCAACACTGACTTTATTAAATTGCTAGTGCTTTAACACCTGTTAACACTCATATGTTTTCTTCTTTTTGGCCCTTCAGTGGGCCTTCTTCAGCTTGGTCATTTAGCTTAACACTTCATATGATATTTTTATGAAAAGAATGACAATATAAATAAATACTATTTTGAAATGGACGTTCTAACATTTTAATTATGAAAAATATTTCTCATATTCAAATCAGAAAGCAAAAAGTATGAAGTTGTTATTCAATATACAGAGTCCGCCAGAAAAATGTATACATTCTTTACGGAACAAAAACTATTTATTTTGTGTTCCTTTTACATTTAAATTTTGATTACACATGTAGTACTGTCTTCAGTTAAACATATGGTTACATGAGATGTTCAAAATGTTCACCATTGGCTGCCAGACACACAGCAGAACGACGAGCGGTCGCTGCAACGACGTCCGCCAATGTTTGAATGGCCACAAGTAAAAGTCCATAGGGGTAAGATCTGGCGACCGTGGGGGGGAACTCAATGGGCCCTCTTCATCTCATCCAATCCAATGCCCGGCAAAGGGGCAGATGACCTCGTAGTTCCACCCCTTAAAACAACAATAACTAACTAATGTCCCGGCAGATTGTCATCCAGGAAAGCTCTTACTGCTATATGGTAGTGTGGTGGTGCCCCATCCTGTTGGTAGAAGACTTCACAATCGGCTCCATAAAGCGCACCTAAAGCTGGTAAAATTAATGTGCGTAACATTCCCAAGTACACTGCCGACAAGCTTAATCATTTCCGATCAATTCGTTTTTCACCAACAAAAAAATTCAATGACAGTACCATAAAAAAAAAAAAGGTCCTAGTAAGCCCCTCGATGACAGTCCACACCAGACATTAACCCCTGGTAGATTGCCAGCCTTGTCCACATGAACATGCGGATTTTCCGGAGCCCAGTAGATACAGTTATGTCGATTCACTGTTCCATTAAGTTCAAACTGGGCTTCATCAGACCACACTAACTTCGTCAGAAATTGTTCATCTTGGGTGACCATTTGCTGATACCATTAGCAAAATTGCATTCGACGATCGGGATCATCCTCATTAAGCACGTGCAGCAATCGTGGGATGTAAACTTTCCACTTAGCTGTTTTCAAAATCCATCGTACACTTGTACTGCTAATCCCCACTTCCCGCGTACATTGCATAGGAGACTTCTGTGGAGAATTAGCAAACCTTTCCAACACGTGAGCCGACAAAGCAGGACTAGTAGCTGTACACGTTCTTCCCAATCTTCCTCTGTGAATATCACAAATCGTTCCATGCATCTCAAACTTCCCAGTAATGCGTTTAATTGTTAGGCGTGTTGGGGGTTCTGTTTCAAACTCCCTCCTCCACTGACGTTGCACTTCAACGGCATTACCAAACCTGATAAACCACTTCAGAATGTACTTTCGCTGCTCGAACGTCAAGCGTGCTCCAGCCATTTCGCTTTCCCACTATCGTGATGTAAGTACGGACATCTGTTGATCGAAAGACCATACTACAACATTTTAAAACAATGATAATAGTTGACAATGTCCATATCCCGATTGCGTCTGACAAAAAGTGTATACATTTTTCTGGCGGACTCTGTATACATAAATAACTCTCTAACGAATTGGGTCTAGTGGAGGTCATGGTTCAAGTCTTCTGGAACTGTTATTATCGAAGTCTTATTCGATTTGAAGTTGCTTATTTATTTAATTATAGTCTTCATAATCCTGGATTCAAGATGTGTTAATTTAAATTTAGTCCTGTGGTGAAATTCCTTGCAGTATTGGACGCCTTCAGAAAACATCATTACCGTAAAATGGGGTGACTTTGTGACAAGTTTTGAACGTTTACACTCGTGCACTGAACAATTTTTAACATAAACTGTAACGGATGACGTCATAAGATAGCTACAACCTTCCTTTACAAGATTATGTCTTCAACAAATCTGTATTTTTAATATGAACGACTATATAAATGGTGTGGGGTGAATTTGTGACAACATTGTTTTTGGGTTAAAAAGTACGGGGGGAAAATCAACCAATCAAAAAGTATATTAAATGTAAGTCACGGAAAACTTGAATCAAAGATTTGAGATTGTTTTACTACAGACGTGTGCAAATTATTAGAATAATGCATGCATTTTGTGTTTTTTTTTCTTCAAATTACACAGTGATGCCTTGTTTTTTTAACATAAATACGACAAAACAGCCCGACAACCAAAGGTACTCCTTCCACCCCGTCAACATCCGCGCGTACCAACCACCGTTTATTTTACGTGGCCCCTCCCCATCCAGTTACCACAGGCTTCTGGAGTACCTTTGGCTCAAACCTCAAAGATATTACCAACCTACGGTCGTGCAAGTACACTTTCGCATTGCAATACATACCCATGGTCAGTAGGAGTTTGCAGTAATGTTAGGTCTTCAAGAGTTAGAAGCTTAGCGTAGGAATCGCTAAAGATCGTATATATATTCCATTATGGCATTGCACATCACATACGAGTGAATTGAATATTGAAGCTTGAAATTTTGTACACCAAAGGCATTAATGAAAAATAAATCGAGAAAGGCCCCCCCCCCCTTAACAGCTTTATTTAAAGTCTCTGGAGAGTAATTTCTATAGGCTACTGCACCCAACTTCTTTTTATATGTCCTCAGTTTTTGTCTCATACGTTCAACAAACAAGGCTTGATTTAATCGATATTCTAGGATAATTTGCCCAACATATTAACAAACAAATGTACATACCTGTTTTAGATGTGTCTTTAACAGAAACGTTTTCACGATATAAAGTTTCCCTCTTCTTACGAAAGCGTAAATTATACCATTGCTAGGCAACGGCGTCTGAAGGAACTACACGAGTGCAGAAGCTCCTCCCGGATGCCGCTAGATGGCGCGGCATGTTTGACAAACGAAATGCTAGGTACATCTCTTTCCTGAGACGAGCGGTCGCGGCGCGAGATTTGAAATACGAAAACTGGGCCCCTTGTCACAAAGTCACCCCGTCAGTCACAAAGTACATTTTACAGTATTAGATTGATGGAATAATTTGAAATTGTCCTAAGGTGTTTATGTTGTTAACGTCCTTGTTGTCACTGTAAATCATCATTTCATTCATTCTTGCCATAAATACCATATGAAGTGTTAAGCTAAGGGGGCATCCATTAATTACATGAGGCGATTTTGGCGACTTTTCGCTTGTAGTTTTACGTGACAGTTAATCTTGTGATCTTGAGCCACGGAACCTCAGTTTTATGTGGAATCCGAACCACTGGACATGGCATTTCACTTCGAAAATCTCACATGCACTGACCGGGAATCGAACTCGGTCCGCCTTGGCGAGATGCACACAGCTTGACCGATATGCCACCACGCCCCACCTGTTTACTGTTCTGATTTGGGGGCTTACTGCTAAAGTATATCACAGCGTTAGTAACACCTTCATGGATTAGTTGGTGGAGGGTGATTATTTGTGAATGGCATTTTTCAATCTTGTAATCTTGTAGATATTAAAATAAATAGTTCTATTTCTGGGGCTTTACGCTAAAGTATTTCACAGCGGTACAAGCTGCGCATTATGAAGATTTTGGCGCATCTTAGTAGAAAAATGTTGAGGGCCGTGACTGTGATAAGCATTGTGGGTTTTAATAGTTTCATAGAGACATTTTGTCTTGTATTTTTAGCCTATTTTCATCGTATGAAATAATAGGCTTACGAGACCACCTTTTTTCTGAGTGTGTTTGTGTCTCTAATGAAATCTAAATGGCTTGAGCAACCTTTTCCAATTTCGACTACGCCTTTCAAATTTTAATAAGTGCCACCAAACAAACATGGCAGCACCCAGCATTCAATATCTCCATAACTATTAACACCATCAACCTGAAATTTTGTATGAATAGAGGATACCAAGTTAAGTTTATATGAATGACTAAAAAAAAAAAAAAAAACTAATATGTTCAAATACAACATAGCAGCTATGCAAAATTCAAATATGGACTTTCCTCGCAATTTAATCATGTAAGCGCATTGAAACTTGGCACGGTAAACCTTCATATAAGACTCAATATAACAACATCTAATTTAGTTCAATTGTTTTGATGAACACAAAATGGCGGCAGTGCTGAAGTTTAATTTTTTTAAATTTGTGTTTTAATCAAGCGATCAATGTTAAAATTTGTATAATGAACCAACAGAATAATCTTCATCTACTAGTATATGACTCGATGGCCTTTTTATAAAACAATCCAACATGGTGGCTATGAAAAATATTCCACCGGTTCTCTGTATCTCCGAAACTATTATATAAGGTGCGTTTAAAAACTAACGAGCCGGAGGCATAATTACAGAAATCAGTACCTGTATGTTAGAAGTATTGGCCCTGGCTGTTGAGGCACTTGTCCCACGAGGTGGTGAATGGCAGTCTCATAAAATTCCCTGGGCTGCGATGTGAACCAGTTCCGCACGTACAGCTGGACGTCGGCGTCCAAGGGGAATTGTTGGCCTCACAGAGCCCTTTTCAGGGGGCCAAACATGGCATAATCACAGGGAGAGAGGTCTGGAATGTATGGAGGGTAGCCGAGAACCGTGTTGGCTGTATGAGGTCGTGCATTGTCGTGGAGCGACCACGGCGGCTATGGCGTTCACAGTCATTCGGCGGTCCTGGGTATTGAGTGCATCAACTAGCTGGACGTTGTCATCGGTAATGCAGGGGGGTGCCCCAGACCGGGCATCATCGGCTAACGACACCCGTCCTTCCCTGAAGCGCTTGTGTCACGCCTTGACCCTTGCAAGGGACATGCAGTGTTCGCCATACACTTGTGACATTCGGCGATGAATGTCCGTTCCCCCTTCTCCTTCCGCTGTCAGAAACCGAACAACACCTCTTTGCTCTTCGGTTGACGCCTCCATGTCACTGTTTGCAATGTGACTGGCAGCGTTGGACGATTGATGCATGCTACTGCTCGCTTTGTATCATCACGTGACATGCACGCGTGCCCTTTAGCGATGGGCTGTGACCTTCCACGCTCTGGTCAGAACCACACCTCGTTACACACGCCACGATTAGCCGATGTCGTCACCGGTTTGTGCATTCCATCCTCCGGCTCGTTACTTTTTGAACGTACCTTATACTAATCAAACTCAAATATTGCATGGTGATAGAGAACTATAAAACAAGTACAATTATGTGACTTTAAAAAATCGGATAAATACAAAAACGACATGGCGGCCACACAACAATCAAATATTTAAGATTATTTTTATGGTGATTTCATCATCCAAGAACAGTGAAACTTGGCACAGCAAATCTTTATTCAGAGCTTCAAGACATCTAATGTTAGGGGCAAATGACCTTGTAGTTCCGTCCCTTAAAACCTCAATAACTAAAATCTAATGTTGTTCAATTGTTTAAAAAATCAATATGGCATCAGTTCAAAATTTTAAAAACATATTTATTTCTCGTATACTATTCAAGCAATTAAAAAGAAGCTTTATATAATGAACTATAATTGGTATTAGAGAAAACTTTCCAATTGGTCAACACAAATTGTGCCCAATTACATTAGGCGGGAAACAAGTATTTATACACCCTAACTGTAATGGTTTCCTTTGCCCTCACGATGAGTGAGAAATGTCACTGTTTACCTTTGCCTAAGCTATGTTGTTTTAATGGGCGCCAAGACCTCAATGCAATGCTGAAATCTAAATTTGTATTTAACAACGTCTAGCTCTGGCAGAACACCTTCAAGACTCTATTCACTTAGATCGTGGTATGATTTGATCATTAACCCAACAAACAATTGTATCAGGAGAAGGAATTGGTCTATATCTAATGCTACCTACTGAAAGCAAAGATTGCATTGTAAAAGAAATGAATTTATTATATAAAATAAGTATAGCAAAATTAATAATAATAAGTATAAAATTTAAATTGGAGCGTTGCGATTTTAATATTACCGATAGAAAATTACGTGAAAACGGAGTTTGATAAATTGATTTTACTCTTATTTCCAAGCTATGAAGTTACTGAAATATGAAATGTAAAACAACGAGAAATGAGAGATTGCGTATTTCTGCGTCATTTGCGCTTACCACTGGAAATTGCCAAAGCATTTCCCTCGTACTTGATGATGCTGTGTGCTTCCCACAGTCTCCTGGACGTCGTCATCTCCGTCGAAATTTGATGATATTCTGGTAGATTAGATAATTCTATGGTCCGTACATCGGACCCAAACACTCGTATAACCACACTGGTTAAGTTTTACCAAAGTTAGTCTTCCACTCCACGGAACATCGGAGCGACACGCACTTGCAACCGTACTCGGCAAGTTCTACACAGATAGTCCCCGTTTCACGGCGCGCTGAACGATATATGCACACGTCAGCCCCCCCACTCTTCAGCCGGCTTCAGCTTGCGTGGTCCTCTACTGATTGGCTGACCCACCACGCGATCTTCCCCTCCTCTGGGTCATTACACTCGGCGGGAGGGTTCCGTTTCAACAATTCGCCTTTCCTGGACGATGCGAGGCCGCTTGCGTAATACTTCCCGACAGGATTAAGCTTGTATTTGAATTCCCAGTGAGTCACGTCTCTCAAATACCCTAACTGACAAAACTCCGTAAAATTCCGTAATCAGATAATTTTCTATGATATCGTCGTTCGTAATAATTTGCTTGATAGCGTTTTCTAAGACATAGAAAACCTATATGTATACTTATAATTTTTATAAAATGCTCCGAAAATATCTTAATAATAATTATAATAAATTAATAATAATAATAAATTAACATGAAAAATTCTCTTGGCTGAACAATTTGCCGCGTAAATAAATATAGAATGGCTTCCTACTGACTTATGCCAGTTGCATAAAAACCCCTCGAAAAACACGTTACATAACCTGAAAGAAATTTGACTAGAAAGTTTTCTTGAATAGAATTAGACACCACTAAAAATGCCTTCTAATACTTCAATAATGACATATAATCATTATCTAATGCTCGCCACGGTGGGTGAGTGGTTATCGTGTCGGATTACTAACCCCCTAACTTGCAGGTTCGCTCCTGGCCACGGCAAGTGATTTTTGAAAGGTGGCAAAAATTACGATACGCATGTCATACGATGTTGGCATGTTAAAGAATACATTTGAATTCAGTAGGCCATATTCATAACGGCAAAATTAATCTTGGGATTTTCCGCCAACACAAAGTTCCTCATTTCTCTACTAGAAAGCGCTATAGTGTCAAGGAGCTTAGATATCTAACCTCCTTGACTTTCATAGTGCTTCAAGGAACAACAAAATTCGACATGCAAGCTACCCTCTGGGTGTCAAATAACAAAGCTTGCACCCGGCACCCGAGGCCATACGATATTATTATTTTATTATCATTATCTAATGTACTAAATTTTATAGCTTAAATAAATAAATAAATTACAGAAGCCGAGCAAATGACTTTTCTTTAATGGAAGTTATACCGGTACTGTATATTCTATCATACGAAGCACGTCCAGAAAGTAAGTTCCGTTTGGTAATAAAATTAAATTGTGTACAGACACAGAAAAATTATTTATTGCACAACATTCTACACCTCTTAACTCTTAGAGTGCCGGGGAGCACGATAGCGCTCCTCTATATGCTAGCTAAAGGTGCCAGGAGCGCGATCGCGCTCCGTATTGCAACTGTCCAAATAAGTTGTAACAGTTAGCAAATAATATGACAGATGGCAGCTCCAGTCGGTACCGCACTGTGGAAGAAACTACGTAGTTTCTAAATCTACCACTAGAATCTCTGTGTGGCGTGTTGTGTTTCGGTTACGAATTTTTCAATTTCAGTTGTTTGGCGCCTACCTGCAGTCCATGTGTTTGTAATAATGGCGACTAGTTCTCGTGTTGTGTTTGAAAATGATGATGATTTGGTAGAGTATGTTAATTCACTGAGTGATGATTCTGATTATGTCGAATCAGGCGATGATTCAGATAATGAAGCCGGTAATAATTCAAATAATGACGACAGTGATGATGTAAACCTACTCGTGCGATAGTGGTTCATGAAATTTCTGATTCAGACAGTAATGATAGTGACGGGAATAATGGCAGAGTTGACGGAGATAATAGCGATGATGATCAGGTCTCCGAATTCCGTGAAATTAAATCTGTTCACGACTTCTAATTTCAACCCTCTCTTGTATTTCTCGAGACGCCTGGCCCTAAACGTACATATAACAGGTGTGAGTGGTGATCAGGAAAAGTTGTTTTTTGGAAGAACTATCTATCTCAAGATAGTGATATTTTGTAAAGTGATAAACAATAAGTCAATGTGCACAGAAATATAAAAATTTAGGTGAGTACAATCAAAATACTAGGTAGTATAGAGATCCAAATTTGATTTGTTTACTTTTTTCAAAATTGCATGAGAAAATTTATTTTTTTACTTGGCACTGTGAATTCTTCTTATGATATTATTACAATGAGTAAAGAAAGGCATCACTTAGCTACAAGGAGGTGTAAACTACAGTGAAATATCTTGAAAAGTGAGGGTAGTACATGTTATTTTCTTCAGTGCTGCATAATACACATTTTCTCTCTGGCAATCTTAGCACACATGAAGATAAGGAGGCCGGCACTAAGAGGGTTAAACTACTTTTCCACATAACTGCCGAAATTTTGCAGGCATTTGTCATAGCGTGGCACAAATTTTTGGATAACTTCTTCATAGAAGTTTGCCGCCTGTGTCTTCAACCAGTTGGAAACATCTTCTTTCAGCTCGTCGTCATTGCTGAAGTGTTGACCGCCAAGGAAAGACTTGAGATGTGTGAACGGATGAAAGTCGCTAGGAGCGAGGTCAGGGCTGTACGGAGGGTGGTCAAACACGTCCCAGCCAAATCCCTGTAGGAGTTTTTTTTGTCACATTTGCAGTGTGTGGTCGTGCGTTGTCGTGAAGAAAAACAACACCTTTTGACAGCAACCCTCGGCGCTTATTCTGTATTGCGCGGCGCAATTTCCTAAGTGTCTCGCAGTAAGCATCTGCGTTGATTGTTTGACCACTCGGTAAGAAATCAATGAGTAAGATGCCTCTCCAGTCCCAGAACACTGTGCACATCATTTTCCGAGGTGTCAAGATTTGTTTCGGCTTAACCTTTACTGGGGATGAAGTGTGCCTCCATTCCATTGATTGCCGCTTACTTTCAGGGGTGTCGTAAGAAACCCAAGTTTCATCTCCTGTGACTATCTGTGCCAGAAATTCTTTGCCGCCTTCATTGTAATGGATCAAAAACTGAAGTGCACTACCCATCCGTTTTGTTTTGTGTTGCTCCGTAAGAATCTTTGGTACGCAACGTCGGCAAAGTTTACGAAAGTTCAGTTTTTCGGTAACAATTTCATGAATTAGTGATCGTGGGATTTGGGGAAATTCCATAGCGAGAGCACTAATTGTAAACCTGCGGTTTTCCCGGATCTTGACATAAATCATGTGAACCAGTTCTTCTGTAACCAAAGATGGACGCCCACTTCGTTCTTCATCGTGCACTTCACTACGTCCTTCATTGAACTGTCGGACCCATCTTCTCACCATTGAATCACTCATCGCATTTTGTCCATACACTTCGCAAATTTGCCGATAAATTTCAATTGGTTTCACTTTCCTAGCATTCAGAAAACGAATCACAGATCTGATTTCACAAGCGGTGGGATTTTCAATCAACACCGACATTGTACGAGTAAACATGCACAACAACGCGTACGTGGCTGACAGCGCTCTCCAAATGGCGCACGTTTCTTCTCCTTGATACAGAGCGTCTACCGCGCATATGCGGAACTGCTCTGCAGCGGAACGTACAACTAGTTGAAGACAGGCGGCACACGTCTATGAAGAAGGTATACAAAAACTCGTGCCACGCTACGACAAATGCCTACTACATTTCGGCAGTTATGTGGAAAAGTAGTTTAAGGGTTGTAGAATTTTGTGCAATAAATAATTTTTCTGTATCTGTACACAATTTAATGTTATTACCAAACGGAACTTACTTTTTGGACGTACTTCGTATATTTTTAAATTATAGTAGTGGTGGTGGAGATTACTTTAAGGGGTGGAGCACCAAGGTAATCTATCCCAATTTTCTATTGTCGGTATCGTAAATTATAGATTATATGCATGTTCATTTCTGAAAAAGAATATATTTCACTTGGGTTCTATTGAGTCAGTCTCTCGGTAAGTTGATAAACCAGTACCATGAACTAGATATTTTGGAACAATATTCCTTACTTTTGTATTCATGTATTATAGATAAGCCTTAATGTCCAACTTTGGACATAGATTTAAATTAGCTGGAGGTGTGTTTATGTGAATTATCTTGAGCAACTATGAAAGCTTCAATTTAAAACAGGGCATGCTCTACTACAACAGTAAGACCCTCAACTTTGTCAACCAGTGCACTCTTTTAATGCTCCAATTCCTAGAACTGTCAGCCTGTCACCTTCTTTTCAGGAGAGTTTCAACAACAATGGAAATGACAGGCTTGTAACATTTGCAAGCGAATTCTTCAAAATCCAGGCTGGTTGACAAAGTCAACCATGTGTCCGATCATGTAAGTGAACTGTAATTCTTTAAAATTACCTTTCTTTATCCTTTTTGGGTTATTAACCGAGGTCAGGTGTAATTACATTTAGCATATTTTGGTTCTCATTTTGTCAATGACGAAGGCATACCATCCATTTTGAGCCAGTTGTCGAATGAAGAGAGGGGAGTAGAGGACGTTGCACCAGATTTTTCAGATGGGGAGGAGGAACTTAAAAACGAATCAAATAAAATAATAACAGTGATATAAAGCAAGAGGCAGATTTGGACAGTGTGATGTATGAAGAATATAAAGAAAGGAAATTTCTTCTTGGAAGAGAAGGAACATCTCATTGACAACTAACAGTAACAATTGGTACACATCGTATGATCTTGTGCTAAGCCTGCTAGAACATAAAATGATTACTCTAGGGACACTGAGGAAGAATTAAAAAAAAAAAAAAAAGGTCACCTCAAATTCTGCTTAATAAACACCCTTCAGTAGGCTCAATATTATTTTTGGGGTCCAGTTCGAGATCATGATACTATCATACATCCCTAAGAAATATAAAGCCGTTATAATGCTGCCTATATGCACGACTCTGTTACAGTACAAGACTTTACAAACAAATCTCATGCCCTGTTAGATGACATTGCAACAAAAGATCCACCCACGCAACTCAAGTAGAAGCCGACTCCCGCTGCCACGGATCACATGATGCAATAACATCCCACCAAACCTCTCTACTGTGGGGACAGCAGAGCAGGACGGCTGTCAACTAACAACAGCAGCTGTGAGCACTCCAGTTGAACGTGTAAATATACAACCACACTATCACTATTCACTCGTTTTCCCCCTTTTCTATGATATTGACCCAAGTTATTTCTATCTGTTCAGCTCAAGCTCTTTATTCAGACCAACATGATTTTGGTCTGATTTCTCCATGAACTACATATGCAAGTTTGTTAACTTAAGTGTTTTACAGTATTTTCAAACATTCCTCCCATTCCAGTTTTATTTTTCACCCACGTGCTTACTGCCTACTCGCCATTATACGAACCCATATTTGACATAAAACGGGCAGAATGCAACCATGTAATAAGAATGATAACATTCACAGTCTGCATTAGGTCATCATCATCATGCATTAAGAACAAAATATCCTCACTGTCTTTTTAAGTATCACAAAGTCTCACAATCATTACTTTCCCTTCAAGCAATTGCTGTTCAATACACAGGACTGCAACTCCTATATTATCACAGAAATAATCTTAATCTCAACATTATTTATCATGTTCAAGAATATTTTATACCATTGTGAAGAAGTTTTTACTTCAAGTAAGCATGCATGCATTTTAACAAGAGCATTTTACCTATGTTTACAATTTGTTTGTGAAAATATGTACAGCTGAGGAAGACGTGTTGGCTGAAAATAATTTTTTCAATGATTTCTTGTAGTCATTTGCGGTTGTGAAGTCAATACAAACACATAATGATGCGATTACAAATGAACAAATGGTGGAGTCGACACTTTGGATCAAACGGAAGACAAGTACTCCTCTGCCTGGAAATGCTGCTGAACATCACTGAGGTAACATTGCACAGTCTCGAGTGACAACGAAGGCACTTCCTCAAGAACCTATCTGATCAATGTATGCATGAATGGTTTCTTGAAAGTTTTCAAATTTCGTCATTGCCAATGGTCATCCATTTATTTCTCAAGAAATTTTATAATAAGGATGAATGCAACAAGCCTGAAAGGCTAAGGTATATGGGGGGGGGGGGGAGGGAGGGAGGAGGACAATGTATTCCGAATGGTCAAGAGAGTTTCTATGGATTCTATATACCATTATTCTGAGGGACCGTTTAGAGCAAAGAATCCATTTTGTGTTTCTAAAATTACCAATTCATTTATTAACATGATGCAGTGTAACATTCTAAAAGCTTACAACTTCATCGATAATGGCCATTCAGGCGGGTTCGGTGGCGTAGTTGGTAGCATGCCCAAGATCGCAAGTTCAAACCCGGCCGAAGTTGTCGGATTTTTTAAGAACGTTAAAAATCCCTCAGTATGCCTTCCTTCGGAGGGGAAGTAAAGCCGGCGGTGCCATGTCATAGATTTATGGCATATTAAAGAACCATTCACTAATTACACCTGTGTGAAGCTAAATTATATATATAGGTTAAACATAAGACTAACGGTCTTAGGTTTCAGCGTTCGTCGTCAAGAGCCGACTGCGGTGGCTTCTGGTAACTAATTTCTGAACTAGTTGGTCGTTAACGGTGGCGTTTGGCGGCAAAAGTAGGAACTACTTGGAAAAATTGAATGTCTGCAGTCCTTACTTGAATTAAAACACACTAATACAGTCATCACAATTAACACCGGTTATCAGACAGATTCTACACACACCCGAAGTACACGGGGCTACATGACCGCATTGTCACAGCCCCTTAACTAAGGAACCAACCAGCCAATGGTCATTCAAAGTCTCAAAAGTTCCATCATATTGTCCATTGATACAAAATATTAAAAAGAAAAAAATTGATTGGTAAGGGATAACATGTATTTCAGAAGGTAAATGTAAATACTGTATTACCTCTTAATCAAAAGGATACCACCCACAAACGTTGGATAGTGGTAACGAGGATGTAATTGCGGTGATGCCACATGAAAAGGACCAGACTCAGGATATTTGTATGGCAATTCATGATTTAGAGGCAACAGATCAACATCATGCATTGCAATGTAGTCACATTCTGAATTTGATTCATGAAAACCAACATTTATTAGTGAGGCACGATTGAAACGGTAATGATCCACCTGGAAATAAATAGAAAAAAGTAAAATCAGCACACACACCTTAAATATTCCCATTCTAGTCATTGTTATCTTAAGGGGCACTTTATGATATTTAATTACCAAAACAAAAGTAAAGAAATAAGAAACATTCATACAAAAGCAGAAACAGGCACTATTTTCAAAGGAAGAATAGAGATGAAGAGCGCTAAAACAACACACATAAACAAGAGACACATCATAAAGAAGAATTTCACTAAAGAATCATATTTTAGGAATTGTTATGTATCTTTTTCAGTGTCAGTACTAAACATGTAGGCCTAATGCTGTATATCACTTCACACTTAACAGTCAAGAACATCAAATGAGGCATTCAGCTAGTAGACAGTGTAATGTGGAAGGAGTAAAAGCCATAAATGACTACCTCTCCCAATCCAGCACCGTGGAACGTTACTGCCAAGAAATTTCTCACAATATCTGCATAATGACATGGCGCGCCATCTTGTTGAAGGATGCCACCACAAGGAAGTTGTGGCAAAACGTACAACTCCAAAATTTACAAATTAAAGGTATTCTCCGTTAGTAGAATGGTCCTATGATGCCTGTCCTTCAACAAACTTTTATGAATGACATCGTGTACTGTCGAACAAGGTAACTGTAATTCCCCACTTGCTCATCAGATTGACTTTCTAGGACTCCGTTGGAAGGGCATACGGATTAATTCAATAGTATCTTACCAAACTGTGTGCTTGGTATTGTGGCCCGAAAATAAATTGCCAGTTTTCCTATGGGGACATTATCAGTTGATTGCCGTTGATACACCAGCCGAAAACAACACTGCACAAACATAAAAGACTTGAGTTCCGCGAAAGTAGGCAAACGGAACACTTTCTGTTGTGGAAACCAAATGAATCTAGCAGTTCGATGTGCTGTTCTGTGCGGCGCAGCCATCTGACCTGCCTGACCTTTGCCTACTTTATCTCTCAGGCCAGAAAGCCGAAGTGAAAAAATATATTGATTTTTCGTACTTGTAGAAATGAACTGCCAATAATTTATCTCTATACTTTTAAAAATATAGTATTAATTTTTGTTTTATTATACATCCAAGAGAGACACGCTGTATAATATACTGACAAGGAAGGGTCACAACATATTGTTAGGCAAATTATATTCATATAAGCAAGCTTCTATCTTTGCATGGCTGTTAACCTAGTAATCATAAGCAACATTACCTACAATTTTATGAGGAAACCAAACAACAAGGAAGGAATGACTACTTTCAAAAAACTTGCATACAATAATAGGAATTTCACTGGTGATCAACCTGATGTCCCCGAGTTACAATAAATCTCTCAACACTCCAGTAAAACATTAAATTATGCTGAAAAAGTGGAGAAAAATAAAGGATCTGCAAGTCTAAACTACATGTTAACTATTCTAAGGAAAGTATAATTTTATGTTACAATAATAATAACCCCTGGCACCCCAGCCCATGAAGGGCCTAGGCCTACCAAGCGACCGCTGCCCAGCCAATTGGCCTGCAGATATTCGCGTGACACGTGATCAGCGCATTGGGTCCCCTGGGCTGTTAATCTTGGTTTTCGTGATCGGGGCGCTGCCCCACTGTCAGACAGCTACTCAATTGTCCTCACGAGGCTGAGTGCACCCCGTTCCAGCCCTCACGTCAGTTTCTAAAATCCCTGACGGAGCCGGGAATCGAACCCGGGACATCTGGGTGAGAGGCAGGCGCGCTACCCCAATACCACAGGACCGGCATAATTTTATATTGTAACAAATATAATTCATTTATTTGCTTACTATCTTGAATTCTTCCTTTCTAAACTTGAGAAAAAGAGTATTAGAAATTTACTAAAAATGAAGGGTCACAACATAATGTTACGTAAATGATATCCATATATATTACAGTTCATAGAGAAACACAATGTATATTCACTATATAAATTTTAGCTGCTATGGACTATCTCGATAGGAGTTATCGGTCTTCACAGCCATGATGGGCACACTACGACTATTGAGACAGCTTAGGGATTAGTATGGAACACATCAAGTACTTGAGATGGACAGTAAATAACATGCTATCACACATTCGATAACAGAGTTTGCCTATATGGCGCGAAGATCAGAGTGGGGGGGAATGCAAGTTAAGAATAAACGCATGGTCCATACATACACATTTCTCATAGTGTGCATAGTGATGAAAGCAGGCTGTACACAATTCTCTCAGATAAACTCTTCCATTAATCCTCCCTTGAAGCAGTACTCTAAGGGTGCTGGGATTGCACTATGAAAGTCTTCAAGTTGCCAACAGAAATCATAATTGTATCTGTGATGAATTTAGCCAGAAGAAGAAAACATCGACAGGGTGTAAAATGCCAGTACATTATGCTGGAATCAGGTGGTGATGAATTCAATGTATTCAGGAACTGTACCATTGTAGAGTTTGTCATCTCCATTAGCTCCAAGGGTCAACCAAAAAGAAAGGAAGGAAGGAAGCTTGTAGTTTAACGTGACCGTTAATCTTGAGATCATGAGCCACGGGACCTCCTTTTTACGTGGAATCCGAACCACAGGACATGGCATTTCACTTCAAAAATCTCACATGCATTGACCGGGAATCGAACCCGGACCGCCTTAGTGAGAGGCATACAGCTAGACCGCTGAGCCACCACGCCCCCCAACCAAAAAGAAGAACGTTCTTTTTCCCCCCCCAATACATTTTGCAACATTGAATGTTCTTGGAAGACCTTCAAATCCCTCTTGGTCACATTAGCAGATTTAATTGCGAACACCTTGATGTTCGGTAAATTTGTATTCATGCTTGCGGGAAAGTGGCCAGTGGGCTCCAATACTACAAATAGGGTATCAGAATTACATCCATCACTATCTCGGGCATATCATACAAGAGAGTGTGGTTGCCACTATTGATCCAACTATACCACAGACCTGTTTGAGAGTGTTTAAACCAATCAAACTCTTTTGTCAAATCTTGATTGGTGAATGTTAATTACTTGTTAGCTAGTTAGTTATTGTTGCTTTAAGTGGCAGAACAGCAAGGTCATCTGTCCCTGTTAATTACTTGTTCTGCTGCATGCCTCGTGATGTAGCATTGTTGGCTACCACACCAGAGACATGGATTCAATTCCCAGCTCTGCCAAGAAATTCAGTTCTAGTATGAGGTACAGGAACAGAATGCTGATATGCAAATCACCCTAGTTGTGTCAATTTCAAAGACTTGCACCAGGCCAATGGGCTACATAAGCTTATTATTGTATTACTTTATCGAGTAACTGACCACGTTATTCAATGAATAACCTGATTTCTCTCACAAATTCATGGTAAGCCCTTTGTTCAATATCAATAGATTTATCAACTACCACTTGCTGGCTCTTTGGAATACCTTATGATAGATGGTTTTGCTATTCTGTTTAAACTTTTTTCATATAAGAGTTGAAAGTTTCGAACACTATTAAATTGGGACGGTTAATTCTCCTCTTATTCATTGCCCAGATTCACAATGTAAGTTCATCCGGTATTGCATATTCCATCTCTTTGCTACAAAAATGTGCACTACATGGTTTATCATACTCTGCAGGATGTTTGGATGTGGGTGACATTGCTTGGGTGTTATTTTGAAGTTTTGTTAAACAGTCCTAATTTTTTTTTGTTTGTGCCAACTATTATAAGTATAAGGTAAGTCCTATCAATTGCTAACTCAGGATGACACAACTGGGGAGGATCAAAATTATCACCTTTTTCCTTTGGTTGTTTTGTCCTTATCTTGTATACATATCCCAGATATCCAAAACTTCCTTTTGTGGTTGTCTTGGAGATGATAATTGATAAAATGAACTACTGCTTCTTTGGACATCCACCACAGGTGACATTGCTTCATTCCCTACAGTCACAGAACTATCACTTTCCACATCAGATGTCTCCTCATTGAGTAAATGTGTACTAACCTAGACTATAATACTTTCTTGATTTGTTGAAACATAAACCGCTCTTCTCCTGTCGCTGCATCATCACTGTAGAAGGCCATACTATACAACAAATAACCTCTGTCAACACACTTTCACAGCACTATTCTATGAAGCAGAGAACACAAATCCCTCTTCTGACCCCTGCTCAATATGGAACCTCTGACAACATATTATAACAGCACTGTTGGTGAGAACGGCACCTGCCGGTATCGACCTCCATCCTGATCGATAGGCGCAACTATCGCCCTCAACTAACTTTCAAACAGTTCGTTTTATGTTCTGTTCACGGCACAACGCAGTTAAACAGTTCATGTATTTTGTGTTAAATAAATCAGTTGAGTTACATTTAAACGAGCGCTACATTTCATTGCCGCTTTAAAACCTCTAATAGGTTATGGACCCAGAACGATTGGCTCAGATTTAATTTAACTGAAAACTGGAAACGGTGAGATCAAGCGGACACACAAACAGAAGAACGCGTCGAATCGGCAGACATCTTGCTCCTTTGAGAAACTTCTGGACATCGACAAAGCGAGAAGGAACAAACGCCGTCTTCTCGAATATTGTGTGCTTGATCGTGAGTGAACAGTGAAAAAGCCAATCGCGAGTGTTTGGACAATAACACGCGATGCGAATTTTGGCTTATTGCGAGTGTTTTGGACTATAACACGTGATGCAAGAAAATGTGCTTAACGTGCCTCCACATCTCACCCGTGGACAAAACTACCTCGATCTACTGTTTACTAATATTCCTAAAATCTCTCAGTCTGTAGAGTTAGAAAAACCGGGGGGGATTCCATCCGACCATAGTGCTCTAATATGGAACATAGATTTTCATGACACTAGTTTATTTCATAAACTACCTCGCAGGGAAATTTTTAACTGGAAGAAGGCAGACATGAACCACCTGAAATTTTTGCTGGATTATTGCCCCTGGTCCCTCCTTGATATCAGGAACGACATTAATGAGAATTGTGAGATATTTTTATGATCTCTTGAAGTCCGCAGTTCGAGAAGCAGTTCCTCGTGTGAAGGTTAATCCCTACCGTTATCCACCTTGGTTTGATGCAGATGTAATCAGCGCACTACACTCGAAAAATAGGGCTCATCGTCAATGGAAACGCTCTTCTTTGGAATGCCATAGCATTGAATTTGTGGTCAGGAAGACCGAATTCAAAGAAATTCAGCACCGAAAGTATGACGCCTACCTGGAAGACATAGACTCCAGTGTGAAATCTAATCCAAACAGACTATGGTCCTTCATTAAGCAGAGATCTAGGAACACCAGATTACCGGTCTCGCTCGAGTATGACGGACGTACCAGTACTGATGCAAACTCTGCCTGTGAGCTGTTTTCTGAATATTTCGAAACCTTATTCCTTCCTGTAAATTCTATACCGCCACCTCTACCTGATCTGCCACCCTCCAGTAACGACAGCATTTCTTACTTCCATATTTCCGAAGACTGCATCAAGAATAAATTACATAATCTAACCTCTGGCAAGTCTCCCGGTCCTGATGCCATTCCTATAGAAATAATTAAATCTTTATGCCACCAGCTATCTCGTCCACTTTATATTCTTTTCAACCAAGCCATCAGGGAAGGAGTGTTTCCGGATTACTGGAAATCAGTCCATTTCACCCCAGTGTTAAAGAAAGGCTCCAGGCAGAAAGTGGTTAATTACAGACCAGTATCACTAATGTCTATTTTCACACGAGTCTTTGAATCAATTGTTTGGGACGAACTGTACGCCCACGTGTCACCATTCATCACTGAATTTCAGCACGGCTTCCTTCCTAGGCGATCCACTGCTACCAACCTAGCAGTCTTCACTCATGATTTATCCACCTTTATGAATAACCGTGGTAGTGCTGATGTTATCTATACTGATTTCTCTAGGGCTTTCGACAGCGTACATCACAACCTACTGCTTCATAAAATTTCAAATTTTGGTATAACTGGTAATCTTTTACGTTTCTTCAAAAGTTACCTCTCAAATAGAACCCAATCTGTTATAATTAATAATGAAAATGAAAATCCACAGCCTGCTTCCAGTCTCCGACCGGGTCAGGAATGGAATGAATGAAGCCCCGATCTAGCGGCAAGGATATGGACTGTGCCGGCTGCCGAGGCCTGACTCACTCCTCTGGGGCAATGATTAAATGAATGACAGATGAAATGAAATGATAGTGGAGAGTGTTGCTGGAATGAAATTTTTGACAGGGAAAACCGGAGTACCCGGAGAAAAACCTGTCTGCCTCCGTTTTGTCCAGCACAGATCTCACATGGAGTGACAGGGATTTGAACCACGGACCCAGCGGTGAGAGGCCGGCGTGCTGCCGCCTAAGCCACGGAGGCTTATAATTAATAATAATAAGTCTAAATCTGTAAACGTTACTTCCGGTGTCCCTCAGGGTTCTGTTGTGAATGATATCCCTCGTATAATTCATAATTCTAGGTGCCTGATGTACGCTGACGACCTTAAACTGTATATGCCCATCAGTACTATAAATGACTGTGAGTTGTTGCAAGAAGACCAACACCAACTCAGTGAATGGTGTGAAACATGGAAACTGAAACTGAATACTGAAAAGTGTAAAGTTTTGTCAGTTTCATTGAAACGTTACCTCCTACCCAGGTTTAATTATTGTATTAATAATGAAACGCTAGGTAGAGTGTCAACCATTAAGGATTTAGGGGTGACAATCACAAATAATTTCTCGTTCGATGAACATATTTCAAAAATATGTCGTGAAAGTTTCCGGATCCTGGGATTTTTAAAAAGAAATTGTTTACATTATTTTTCGGACATAACTCTATCCAAATTATTTAAGTCACTCATTCGGCCTAAATTGGAGTACTGTAGTGTGATCTGGAATCCTTTTCACAGTAATAAAATTGACACCATCAAACGTGTGCAAAAGAGATTTGTCAAATGGCTCTGTTACAGGGGTGGACGATCGTACCATAGAGCTGAGTATGAGAGTTATTGCAACGTGTACGGTCTTCCTCCACTGAGCAGTCGGCGCACAGTGGGAGACGTGAGATTCCTGTGGAAACTGGTAAATGGTGGAATTGACTCTAATCAGTTGCTAGCTGACTTGGGTTTTCACGTCCCTCAGAGAACCACCAGACGGAAGCACACGTTCGATGGGGGCAGATCGAGAATTAATGTACATAAAAATTCATGTCTGATCCGGTTGCAGTCAACATACAGCTTGATGGAGAGTAAAAGTGCTACTGATATTCACTTCGACTCTCTATCAACTGTTATGAGAAACATCTCAAGTGGGCTGTAATATAGTGTGTGCATTTTGTGTTTTTTCTATTTGCATTTAATGATTGATTGAACATGTGGTTGAATGAATGGTTGATTGATTTTTTGATTGAATGTACGAGCGACTGAAGTAATGTATTTTTTGTTTGCTGTTATCTAGATCCTCGAATGTCACTCTTTATATTACTTTTTTCCCAGTTTCTGAACTTTTTCTTCTATCTTTCATTTTATGTTTTTGCCTTTTTCCGTTTACTGTAGATAGTTTTGTTTTTTCTGTAATTATGTTTCTTGTACATAGGGATTGTATGAATGAATGCTTGAGATAGGATGTTTGAATGCGTGTCTGTATGGTTGTGGTTGTTGATTTATAATAGACAAGTGTATTTCTATTTTTTGTTCGTGTTGCTGTTATTGTTTTGTTTATACTTGTAAATTTTATTGTTAATTATTATATTGTCACTAGTGGATTCTATCTGCCTGACAATAAAGAAAATGAAAATCCACAGCCTGCTTCCAGTCTCCGACCGGGTCAGGAATGGAATGACGTTTTCGACCAGAATGGACTGACGAGGTTAGTTGCAAAGCGCAAGGACAATCTGTACTACGTACAGGGCACCACACTGGAAAAATGTCGAAACGCAGTGTCAGAAGACAAGCGCGACGAGAATGTGGCCCAGCTGTGGCATCGAAGGATGGGTCACGTCAACTTTCGTGAACTCGATACGGCAGTGAAGAGGGGATCCATTCGAGGTGTGCAACTAAAAGGGAGATGTGGAGATCTAACGGGTGACATTTGCACGAAATGCAAAATGACTCGAATACCTTTCCCGAAAGAGTCAAATCGTGTGACCGGTAAGCTCGATATTGTTCACACAGACGTTTGTGGCCCTGTGGGTGTTGTGTTGAACGGTGGATCCAAGTACATGATCACATTTACGGACGACTACTCGAGATGGACAAGGTACGGTTTATGAAGACGAAGTGCGAGGCGTTGCAAATGTTCCGAGAGTACAAGGGTTTCGTCGAGAAGCAGCACGGTCTGAAAATAAAGTGCGTACAGTCCGACAATGGACGTGAATATGTCAACAGGGAATTTGACGAGTTCTTGAAATCTGAGGGGATCGAGCGCCATCTCACAACACCATATACGCCTGAACAAAATGGTGTGGCCGAGAGGAAAAATCGGACCCTTGAAGAGGCAGCACGATGTTTTCTCCTGCAATCTGGCCTACCGATGACATTCTGGGCGGAGGCGATCAACACCGCAAATTATCTGAGGAACCGATGCCCAACCAAAAAGCTAATCGGGAAGACTCCATTTGAGCGCTGGTTCGACAGAACTCCGACTGCACACTATTTCAAGGACTTTGGGAGCAAGGTGTTCCGCCTGGACAAGACCCCAAACAAGGGGAAGTTTAGCCCTCGCTCAAAAGAGGGAATTTTTGTTGGATATTCGGAGCAGTCGAAGGCTTACCGCATCTGGATTCCTGAAACGAAGAAGATCGAGATCAAGAGAGACGTTGTTTTTCGTGAGGAGATGACCGCGCCTAAGAAATCAGTCGATGATCTGTTCCCGCGTGACTCTCCGGACAAAGTACGCATTGAACCAGAGGATCCGATCCATGAACTGGAGTTCGAGCTGGTGTCGAGAGACGAAGTTCTGGCAGAAAACCAACCTGATGTTGCTGAATGGGAATTCCCCGATGGCTTCATAGGCTTTCCTGCCGACGATTACTTTGTTGAACCAGAGATCCAATCCGATGAGCAACAAGCGGCATCATCTAGGAGAAGAGGGGGAAGGCCTCGTTTGATTAGAACTGGAAAATCTGGACGACCCTGCAAGGACTACGGTGATCGACCAGGGGAGGCGGCTAACGTCGCTGAAATCCCAGTGACCCAGGCTATCTCCGGAGATGACTCACCTGCGTTGATCGAAGCAATGTCAGAAGAAGCAGTTTCACTGATTCGGAACAATACGTGGAAGCTGGTCGACCGTCCCAAGGGGCAACGTGTGATAGGAAGCAGATTCGTTCTCCGGAATAAGTTGACGGCACTATCAGCAAGCGGAAGGCGCGCGTGGTAGCGAGGGGTTTCACGCAGAGACCAGGAATAGAGTTTCACGACACGTTCGCTCCAGTCGCAAGGCTGAGCACAATAAGGACTGCGGTGGCGTTAGCTGTACAAGATAATCTAAAGATCCGACAGCTAGACGTCAAGATGGCGTACTTGAGCGGAGAAGTAGAGGAGCAAATCTTCATGGAGGCCCCAGACCACTTCGAGGACGTTCTTGCCCATACCGTTCAAGACGAGTCGGTTGACGAGACTGCACGAAAGACCACAGATGAGATGCTGGAGGAGTTGACCAATCGTTACATGGTGTGCTCACTAAACAAAGCGTTGTACGGACTGCGACAGGCAGGACGTGCTTGGTATCACCGTCTCGAGGAAGAGATGAAAAATCTCAAGGCGACTCGCTCGGATGCAGATCCATGCATGTACCACATCCGACCGGTCGAAGATAGGATTTATATAATCATCTATGTCGACGACATGATGATCATGGCTCGAGACGACAACAAGATCGACGTGGTGAGAGACTTTCTGAATACCAAGTTCGAGATCAAGGACTTGGGGGACGTGCGGTATTGTTTAGGGCTGGAGTTCAAGAGGAGCGCCAACCAGATGAAACTTAGCCAGAAAGGATACATAGACGAGGTCCTGGAGAGATTCGGAATGGCAGAGTGCAGGCCTGTCAGCACTCCCATTGATCCAGGTAAGAAGCTGCAGAAGGAAGACGTGAACCCTGGCGAACAAGCGGAGAGCGTCCCCTACCGACAGTTGATAGGAGCTCTAATGTACATGTCAGTGGGAACGAGGCCGGACACATCCCATGCAGTCAGTTCTCTCTCTCAGTTCAACGACTGTCACGGACAGCAGCACTGGAAGGCTGCAAAACGTGTCTTGCGATACCTCGCTAACACACGTGATCTCTGCCTCATGTACTCCAAATCCAGCGGTGATGTACGTGGACGCTGACTGGGGAAGCCGCCTGGTGGATAGAAAATCGTACACAGGATACGCGTTCACACTAGGCGGCGCTGCAGTGAGTTGGGAGTCCAGGAAGCAGCCTACTGTGGCCCTGTCGTCGACAGAGGCCGAATACATGGCCTTGACAGAAGCAACCAAGGAAGCTCTACACATGAGGAAACTCCTGAAAGACTTCGGAAAACCGATAGATGTTGTCCCAGTGAAGAATGACAATGTAGGTGCGCAGAAGCTGACGTCGAATACTACGTTTCATTCACGGACGAAGCACATCAACATCAGGCACCATTTCGTCCGAGATGCCGTGGCCAAAAAGGTGGTTTCGGTGGAGTACACTCCAACGGATGAGATGCCTGCCGACATATTGACAAAAGGATTGTCAAGGCCCAAGCACGAGAAATGTGCTCAAAGCCTTGGCTTGAGACCACATGCACCAGGATAACTCCGGCTGTCGGTCGAGGGGAAGTGTTGGTGAGAACGGCACCTGCCGGTATCGACCTCCATCCTGATCAATAGGCGCAACTAGCACCCTCAACTAACTTTCAAATAGTTCGTTTTATGTTCTGTTCACGGCACAACGTAGTTAAACAGTTCATGTATTTTGTGTTAAATAAATCAGTTGAGTTACATTTAAACGAGCGCTACATTTCATTGCCGCTTTAAAACCTCTAATAAGCACAACTCTCACAGAAAACCCACAACACTCTTCTGATTGCTGCACTACTTACAGCAAGATAAGGGAAACATACACCAACCCACCTATTCCTCCATCTCCTGTCAATAGTGTTGCATCATAGCAGTTAAAGCTTTGCATGGTTTTCTTCCTTGTTTATATTTTTTTGTTTGATTTTTAAGTTTTCTAAAATAGTTTGGCACTATTATCCAGAACAACTACCATGACCCTTCTATATAAGTAACATTTTTACTAGTACAAAGAAATTGAGCACTTACTTGATTTAAGATGAAAATACGATGATCAATATTTTGTTTGAGCAAGAAGTTGTGAATGTGTGGAGCAAAGACTAGGAGTTCTTCAAATCTATCTCGATATGGCACTAGTACAGCTAGCTTGCGTTGGAGTGGAGGGTTAATAACACCCTCTTTAGCATCTTTCATTAACTTTTGAGCGTCAGTGTTTAACAAATACTTTTCACTGGTACATTTACAGTCATCTAAACAAAACAAAAACAAAATCATTAACAAAATAATCAATATCTGAAATGGTCATAAATTGGGTAAAAGTTAGTATCAAAACTACCTCCAGATTTAAGACACTCTTGGGGTGGAAATGGTAGAGTAACAAAGACAAGTAGGATAGAAGGAGTAACAAAGACAAGTAGGGTAGAAGGAAAAGAAAATGACTGCAAAGCACATTAACTTCCGAAATGTAAATGTAGAAAGAAATATTTGGAAACTATTAACAAAAGAAATTTAACATGGACAAAAAGCAGTTCATTAACAAAATCTACACCATACTTGATGGCAGACCTAAAACCTCTGATAAGTGGGCTATTATTCAACATATTCACCACCAAACCTACCTATTATAATCACCACCAGAATTGAGACACCTGACATATCCTGGGACCAACTTTGGTATTCCTGTGAAGAAATCTGCTGACTGAGAATGAAACCAGTGTTTGGCATGTGTTCTTCACCATTTTATGCAGAGATATTGATCCTTGTTGCATAAAATAGTCACTAACCGGCCGCGGTGGCCGAGAGCGCTAACGCGCTACCTCGTGCCTCGCTGGCATCGGGAGAGCGTGGGTTTGAATCCCACCTCGGCCGTCCTGAAAATGATTTTCGTGGTTTCCCATTTTCACCACCAGGCAAATGCCGGGACGGTTCCTTTCAATAGGTCCACGGCCGATTTCTTTCCAATATCCCTTCCCTGACCCGTCCTGAAAAGAAACGTACATGGCCATTGGCTGCATTAAAAAAAAAAATCATTACTAAGCACCTACTGTTCAAGAAAGTGTGTGCCAGGTGGACGCCAAAACACCTGACCACAAAATGAAGCACTTAAGAGTTTGGCTGGGAGCTGTTTGATCATCCACCGTACAGTCTTGATCTTGCTTTCAGTAATATTCAACTTTCCTTGCTCCACAAGAAATTCCTGTCCTCTGGTCATCATTTTCACACTGACGAAGAGCTAAAGACGAATGTCATACGCTGGTTCCATTCCCAGGCGGCAGACTTCTGACACGGGAATACAAAAAAGTTGATCCCACGATATGACAAGTGTCTCAATTCTGGTAGTGATTATGTCGAAAAATAGTTCAAACATTGCTGTATCTGTTACCAATACAGTTTCTCATGTAACTATGTTTTCTTTTTATTAAAAAATAGGGAAACTTAATTTCTGGATGGTCCTCGTTTGTATATATGTGGGAAGGGATTTTGGCAAGCGAATAAACCGAACACGTCTTATAGTAATTTTAAGTATAAAAACGGTATTTAAACATAAGATCACAGCAGATAAGATTGCAGAGAACTTAGCGTGACTTCTCTCGACACAAAACTGTCACTCTGATCGTCTTTCTTTCTCGCGACTTCCCCTCGACTCCTCTACGCGGCACCGTACTGGCGGGAAACCCAAAAACGGTTCAACATATTCCGATTCCCACATATATACTATATATTAATTATATACACATATACATACAACTTCTTTTGGTAAGCATGCTTGTTCACAGCAATTCCTAAATGGGAAAAGCTAAATTTGTTTGTATTTTCAGGCAATGAAGAGTGGTATAAACAGTTTATTCACTCACAAAACTAGTTGCAAGGAAGGTCGTGACCATTAATCTCATGATCATAAGCCATGCACACAGCTTGACCACTGTGCCATCAGTAGCCAGGAACGAGACCGACCAGGTAGCTCAGTGTGATAACACATAAGACTATGGACTCAGGAGATGTGGGTTCAAACCTCATCGTTGGCTGTCCTTGAAATGGTTTTCCATGGTTTCCCAATTTCAATTCCAGACGCCGGGATGGTTAACTTCGCATCACAAATTTTTCTCGGTTCGTTTTCGGGAAATAATCATTCATTTTTTTCCTGTCTCAATGTATCATTTACTTTTTTACTTATAACGGTATTCAATTTAAGGAGCATCAAAGGGTTTAATAATAAATCGATACATTTCAAAGCCTCGGTGTAATGGGCAATTCCTCGATTGATATATCTTCATCATCATTTCGCTCATATTGGCCCGTATTGACGCAAATTGAATACAGTAAAGTTATTATTTATTCCGCCCTATTCAATACAATTTACAAACTTTGTTCATAGAAAATTATGATACATGTTTCGAGACCATGTGGTCCCTTCTTCAGTCTTTGTAATGACTTGATTTAAACTTTAGAAGAACATCATGAGACATCGATACCTTGGACATAACAATCTTTAAAATTCTAAAAATGATAAAATCACAGGATTTACTTAGGTATGTGCCTATATGGCCTTGTGTAGCCTAAATGTATACATGGTGCACTTTGAATTTAAAAAACAAGAAGACATGTTAAAAAACGAGATTAAAATGGCACAGTATTAAATTGTAAAACTCTTGTTTGGGACTGCATATGTCCGTTCATTCTGCGATGTAAAATAATTCTGAATTGTGAATTCTTCTCGGAATGGTGTTCTTCAAATATACGCTGGCCCCTTTTTAACCATTGGCGATTGGCGTGGATGTTGTTCAATTCGCACGTGACACGGTGCCGATAGTGAGCGTATATGACGAAATATTGTGTTCTGAAAGAATGAAAAAAGAAAAGAAAATCTATATATAGATCGTTATTCTCCGAAGAAATGTAGGTAAAGAAAAAGGTGGAAAAATTACACTGACTGACTTACTCATAAAAATTGAAATTGCGGCATCCAATGCAGTTGATTCGAAGGATTGAAACGTAGATTGTTGGAGAAGGGAAAACTACGCATAAAGAGAAATAAATTAATGAATATTAGCAAACATGACATATGATGGTGGGATATATAACACGAACTTGAAAAAGGGGGTTTTCTTGTCAATCAAATGCGCATCTTACCTTGCGTATGTATGTGCCTAGCTGAAGCCTCTCCGCTCACTGATGGTTTAAGTTTGGAGCTCTGTCGTGCGGCGTGCGGGGAAGGACGCGTCAGAGGGAGAGGGGAGGGGGCGCTGATATGGGAGGGGGAGTCTGGATGGGATGTGCGAAGTGTTGGGGAGGGAGAGGGGGTGGGGCGGGGTAATTGCCGAGAGCATTGAGACGTTAAAATTCCTATTATGGTCCTGTGCTATGGATGATTGATCTATAGTGGAAATTATCTATTGTCATATATTAATCCTATTAGGGTGTCAAATAAAATGTTGGAATCGAAATTAATTTCGTTGATGTTGTGCGAGGGATTGAACCTTTGTGCTTTGTTGATTTCTATTTGTTCTAGTATATCCATGAGAGATCCTTTCTTTTGCTGGTGTAGTATTTGCAAGTCATTTTCTATGGTGGTAAATTTGTGTCCTGTTTCTGCCATGTGGTTCCCCATTGCTGAAAATCTGTTGTGTTTGACTGCATTAACATGTTCCATGTATCTGACCATGAACCCTCTCCCGGTCTGTCCCACGTAATCGGTATCACAAACAAATACAATAATTCAGGTGTATACAAACTCAATTGCAATCTTTGTGATACCGATTACGTGGGACAGACCGGGAGAGGGTTCAAGGTCAGATACATGGAACATGTTAATGCAGTCAAACACAACAGATTTTCAGCAATGGGGAACCACATGGCAGAAACAGGACACAAATTTACCACCATAGAAAATGACTTGCAAATACTAAACCAGCAAAAGAAAGGATCTCTCATGGATATACTAGAACAAATAGAAATCAACAAAGCACAAAGGTTCAATCCCTCGCACAACATCAACGAAATTAATTTCTATTCCAACATTTTATTTGACACCCTAATAGGATTAATATATGACAATAGATAATTTCCACTATAGATCAATCATCCATAGCACAGGACCATAATAGGAATTTTAACGTCTCAATGCTCTCGGCAATTACCCCGCCCCACCCCCTCCCCCTCCCAACACTTCGCACATCCCATCCAGACTCCCCCTCCCATATCAGCGCCCCCTCCCCTCTCCCTCTGACGCATCCTTCCCCGCACGCCGCACGACAGAGCTCCAAACTTAAACCATCAGTGAGCGGAGAGGCTTCAGCTAGGCACATACATACGCAAGGTAAGATGCGCATTTGATTGACAAGAAAACCCCCTTTTTCAAGTTCGTGTTATATATCCCACCATCATATGTCATGTTTGCTAATATTCATTAATTTATTTCTCTTTATGCATAGTTTTCCCTTCTCCAACAATCTACGTTTCAATCCTTCGAATCAACTGCATTGGATGCCGCAATTTCAATTTTTATGAGTAAGTCAGTCAGTGTAATTTTTCCACCTTTTTCTTTACCTACATTTCTTCGGAGAATAACGATCTATATATAGATTTTCTTTTCTTTTTTCATTCTTTCAGAACACAATATTTCGTCATATACGCTCACTATCGGCACCGTGTCACGTGCGAATTGAACAACATCCACGCCAATCGCCAATGGTTAAAAGGGGCCAGCGTATATTTGAAGAACACCATTCCGAGAAGAATTCACAATTCAGAATTATTTTACATCGCAGAATGAACGGACATATGCAGTCCCAAACAAGAGTTTTACAATTTAATACTGTGCCATTTTAATCTCGTTTTTTAACATGTCTTCTTGTTTTTTAAATTCAAAGTGCACCATGTATACATTTAGGCTACACAAGGCCATATATTCTCAATGTAGTTCTTTAGCATAATGACCCACATGTTTTTTAGTTGAATAAGTATTTTTACGCACAGGCACATACCTAAGTAAATCCTGTGATTTTATCATTTTTAGAATTTTAAAGATTGTTATGTCCAAGGTATCGATGTCTCATGATGTTCTTCTAAAGTTTAAATCAAGTCATTACAAAGACTGAAAAAGGGACCACATGGTCTCGAAACATGTATCATAATTTTCTATGAACAAAGTTTGTAAATTGTATTGAATAGGGCGGAATAAATAATAACTTTACTGTATTTAATAACTTTACTGTATTGATATATCTTCACTCAATCGCTCTTCCTCCGGTACGCATGGGCTCACTCTGTCCTTGTCCATGACTTTCAATTGTTTGATTCCCAGTTTGCACGCTTCACTATTCTGCCACTCACTAATGTTTTTATCAGTTTTGATGCCGATTCACACTTTTCTAACATGTCATTCCTAATTTCTTAGCTATAGATTAAACAACACGTATATACTCCTCAGCAATGTTCGGCCATTAGTAACTTTAGTTCCAATAAGCAGTTTGATGCCAAACAGCGTTCACAACAACTAACTAGACAATTATCAGACTGCCTGAGGTGTGGTAAGTATGGTATCATCAACATTCCTAACAGCGCCGTTTAACTGTAAGCTTTCGCCAGGAGGGAAATTTTTCTGAATTGCACAGAACAGGATTTGTTTGCCGACCTACTCATGGATAATCCACAAACCAGATAATCAAAAGTTTACTGTATTTGGATGTACTGGTCAGATTTCATCATTACATCAACTGGTACTACTGTCCCAGGCTTTCATGCATAAAATATCCCAAACATGTTTTATGGTCTGTTGCAAATGTGCTAAGTTAGTGCATCATTCTTATTCCCTCTGCACCCTTGCATTTCAGTGACTCTAATCATAGAAAAGAACTTCCTTCCAGTGTTGCATAGTCCAATCCTTAGGATTTCCTGCTCACAAGAGACATTTTCTGCATATTTCTTCTGTTAGAAGGTGTTTTTTACAGGTTATCTTTCCACCTACCAGATGTCTACGACGAATATTAGAAACATGCTGAATCATTCCCCTTCCCCCTAATACACAAGCAAAGTCCACAACAGTGAGCCTGGGATTTGATTTGCTTCTTCCCAAGAGAATATATTCATTAGTCAGTGCTGTTTTCTTTTCATCATCATCATCTTCCTTCCAAGTATTTGGCCAAATGTCCCGTTACGGTCTTGCACTTTCCCTCCATCTCTTCATCGGACGTCCTATCAATCTATTTCCCCGTGGCTGGTAGCGAAGGATCTCCTTTGGAAATCTTCCAGGTTCCATCCTTTGGACATGATGCTTCCAGTTCTCTTGGTAGTCACAAATGTATGCAGTTATTGGTTTCACTTTTAGTTCCTTCAGCACATCCTCGTTTCTCTTATGATCCCATTTAGTATAGCCTGCTGTTCGGCGCATAAAGGTCATTTCGCGTGCTGTGAGTCTGGAGATGTCCTGACATCTTATTGTCCATGCCTCGCTGCCATAGCATAGGGTTGGTCTGGCTAATGTGTTATACAAACGCAAGCGTGTATGCCTTTGGACAAGAGATGGCTTCATGACATGATTAATGATTCCTGTTGTTCTGGTATAATTAGTTATTTTTGCAGTTATGTCTCGTTCTTCTTGAAAAGATAAATGATATCCTAAATACTTGAATTCGTTAACTCTTTCTAAAATTTTACCATCCAGACAAATTTTACTGGGGATAGGGTCCTTACCCTTAAAGGCCATAGTCTTTTCAGTAGAAATGCACATGCTGAATTTTGATGCCACTTTCTGGAGGTTGACCACTGCAGATCATCTTCAGATGCTGCTACCAATGCAACATCATCAGAAAATAGTATAGCATCTAAATTTTTTAGATGCCTGCTGATAGGTATTGAACCATGTCTTTCACACCTCCATTCCTTTATTATAGCATTCATGTAGATTATGAATAGCAATGGAGAGAGTCCACAGCCTTGTCTTACCCCTCTGCTGATTGGCTTCCACTCAGATTTATGATTACTTAACCTTACTGAAATAAGAGTACCACTATACATGTTGGAAATGTTATCAATTAACTGTTGGGGGACACCATCTCTGGCCAATATGTCAATAAGTCTGTTTCTGTCAACAAAATCAAAGGCTTTCTTAAAATCAACAAATGATATGTGTGTTTCCAAATTGAACTCCCTGCGTTTTTCGATCAAAATTTTTAAGGTGAAGTAGGCATCTGCACATGTGCGACCTTTTCTAAACCCATGTTGTTCATTCCCTATTAACTCAGAGTAATGTTTCAGTAATTTTTCTTTAACAATGTTTGCAAAAATTTTGTATCCAGAGTTAAGTATACTTATTCCTCTATAATTTTCCAAAACTTTCATATTTCCCTTCTTATGAAGAGGAACTACTATTGCCTTTTGCCAATCTTCTGGAGGCCTGTTACCCATCCAGATTAAATTCAATAATCTGAGAAATCTTTTCTTGAAGGCATCGCTTGAATATTTCAACATTTCTGCATTTATCGAATCTTCTCCAGGTGTTTTCCCATTTCGAAGATTCCTCAAGACCTGTTCTAATTCTTCGAGTGTAATATTTTCCGATGACTTGTTGTTAGATGCTTGTAAAACAAGTTGTTCAATATTTGGACTCGACCAAAGGCTCTGAAAATACTCAAGCCATTCTTTGTGAGATATTGCATTAATTTTTACATCTTCTTTTACTTCCCTATTTAGTTTTTTCAAAATTTTATAGGTTTGTGGTTGTGGTCTTGTTATGTCAGTCTCCAGGTACGAGACAAAGTTTTCCCAACTTTCCCTGTGTTTCTTTCGAACTTCTCTTTTTGCTATTGCTCTCTTATGATGGTATTCAATTTTATCTTCTAATTTACCAGTTGACAGAAACTTTTTATATGAATTTGTTTTTTCGGAGATTACTTTTTTATTTCTTCGTCCCAAATTCTTAAGCCCTTTTTCTTTTGCCATCTTCTTTTTTCTCCCAAACTTTCAAATGCTGACTGTTTTAGAGCTGAACCCAAATTGGACCACTCGTCTTCCACATCGTCAGAAAGTGGAATCATCTGAATGTGATTATCAAGCCTGTTTTGGTATAGCCATTTTATACTGGGATCATTTAAAAGGTTAACCTTATACCGGGTCATCATTTTATTTCCCGCATGTACGCGCCGCTAGGCCGGTGAAGGTGGCCTTGGCAGATGCGGCCGCTACGCCGGTCAAGGTGGCCTTGGCGTTCTCCCCGCAATGAACACGTGCGCTGCGATTGGCAATGTCGCAATAAGCTGTCAGTATCTCCGGCGTATTCAAGCTTGTGAAGTGCTAGTTGATTTGACCTAACATACAGTGCAGTCTCGGGCAATTTTACAGTTATGTGTTGCCTTAAAGTGATGTTTCTATCCAACAACGTGTATTCATTGTGCTTTGTTATGCGAAGTGATGTTTTCTATAGAACAACGTGTATTCATTGTGCTTTCTTATGCGAAGTATTCTTCTGTTGGAGAGGGCCGTTTTCGATTCATATGCAAACAATCCTCACAAGTGAGGAGTTAAAAGAAAATATTCGCCAAGTTATAACGAACGTCAACCAGGAAGAAATTCGCCGTGTGTCTAGAAACTTGTTTACGAGGTGCCAGGCATGCTTGCGAGCTGACGGACAACACTTTGAACATTTCTTGTAAAACCAGGTAAGTTTGTAGATAATTATTTTCACTAGAAATTGCTATTAAATGACTGTATGTTGACGCGATGTAGTGGGAAGAAGTCGCGCACTTTTTACCGGCCAGCGAGCGGGTGTCAGCGCGAGAGCTTGCCGCGCCGTGATCGGTATCGGATGCGAGACTTAAATTGATGACCCTGTATAAAGTTTCGTTTTCCTGTGTTCTTTGTTTCTTTTTCTTGAACCACCGTGGTTTTAAACGAATAGGAGCAACTAATAAATAGTGGTCTGTTTCCAATTCAGGTCCTCGATAAACTCTTGTATCCAAAACTAAATCTGCCAATTTTCCATTACAAATGATATAATCAATAATTGATTTCTGATTTCTTGCGGACCACGTATATTTATGACTGTCCTTGTGTGGAAATAGTGTGTTCATAATCCGAAACTGATTGAAGATAGTGAAATCTATTAATTTTGTTCCATTATTATTGCGGGTTACCTCTCCATGAATACCAATGTTATTCTGAATTTTCTCATTACCAACTCTGCCATTAAAGTATCCCATTAACAGTACCATATCTTGTCTATTAGTAATATTGATTATCTTCTGTAGATCATTATACAAAATATCACTTTCTTTCGAGTATCCTTCAACCGGTGCATATACCCCTATAACTGTCAAATATCCTCTGGATAGTTTTATTCTTACTTGAATGATCCTTTCATTCCAAAAAGTATAGCTATCAATATTTGATCGTAATCTTTTGTGAACCATAAACATAACCCCTGCCTGTGCTCTAACATTTCGTTGAACACCACTATAAAACTGTAAATAATTTCTTGTCTCCTTGGATCCCTGAAGCTTTTTCTTTGTTTCAGAAATAACTGCAATTGAAATATCTTTTTTAGATAGAATATCGTCTAATTGATCATCTTTGTGTCCAATACCCTGAACATTCCAGGTAGCACATCTAATAATATCCTTCCTTTTCCAATTTGTGTCCTTTCCTTTGCCAAGTTCGTCAACTGTAGAATCCGTCCGGTTTTTTCCTTTACAAGACTTGAAAGCAATGAAAATGTCCTTCCAACGGGTTGCTAGCCTGAAGAAAGTAAGTCCATTAATGGGGATGCCATCTCTCAGCCCATGGACAGGCTGTAATACAGCATTTCCTCTGTACTTGATGTAACTGTTATCCCGCCGTGACTCGGTCGCCAGAGCCTCGTCTGTGGAAACGGGCAAGTTCGCCACGTGAAGGAGAGGATGACATTTGGGTAGGAGAGGTTATAGATTGCACATCACTACCCCTTGAACTGTTTTCTTTTCTTGCCATGGTATCCTTGTCTTCTTTGGTGAAATGGAATCTGACTGTCTCACTGCCTCACTGTCATACAACTACTCAATTGTCCTCACGAGGCTGAATGGAACAATCGCATCACATTCCTCAAAATTGACACACATTGAAATAAACACATTTTTACGCTAAAGCAATATTCCACAGATTAATTACCAATGAATGACAGTACAAAGAATGTACGGAGGGCATGGGATTAAGAATAAGTAATGTTTAGCCTGGTGTTGCCAGTCATTGGAAAAATTATTTTAAATAAAAATGATCTAATTAATTTGCATGGGACTGTAGTTTCAAGCAAGTCACCAGAGTAACATTTCTTTTCCAAGTCTGCACACAACGTAAAAGGACATTGTATTTTTTGCAAAAATAATCCACATCTAACACACTGGACTCAACAGATGGAAAGTTCTCCTGCATAACTTATTAATAATTGTTACTTTGAAGTCAGACTTACTTATTAGAAACCTGATTTGGCGACATAGGTTGGTTGGTTCCACAGTTTAGGAGCTGCGACAACGCGGTCCTGTAGCTCCGTGTACTTCGGGTGTGTGTAGAATCTGTCCGATAACCGGTGTTAATTGTGATGGCTGTTCAAGAAGTTCCTACTTTTGCTACCAAATGCTACCGTCAACATCAACTAGTTTTGAACTTGGTTACTAGATGCCAGCACAGTCGGCTCCTGGCGACAAACGTTGGAACTTAGGAGTGTTAGTCAAATCTAACTTATATGAGGGCTGTTTTTTTTTTCAACCTCCGGAGGGTCATAAATGAAAGACAAGTGTACATATCCAAATGAATTTATTACCAAATGTTAGGTACAAATGTGGTTACTTATCAACATAATCACCATGAAGGTTGAGGCATTTGTCATACCTGTGGACAAGCTTTTCTATCCCCCCTGCACAGTATGTTGCCGCCAGTGAGTTCAGATAGGCCCGAACGTTGGTTTGAAGATCTTCATCCACCTCGAACCTCTGCCCTCCCAGCCACTTTTTCAGTCCCGGAAAGAGGTGGAAGTCACTCGGCGCTAAATCGGGACTGTACGGTGGGTGGTCAAAAAGTCCCACTGAAATTCCTGCAGAAGTTGTTGGGTGACATGAGCACTGTGAGGGCGAGCGTTGTCATGAATGAGGAGGATCTCAGACGTCAGCATGCCTCGTCGTTTGTTCTGTATGGCCCTCCGCAGTCGTCGTAAAGTCTGGCAATAAACAGCTGCATTGATCGTATATTCCCGTTCCATGAACTCAACAAGCAACACACCTTTTTGGTCCCAAAAGACTGTAGCCATCATCTTCTTTTCGTTGAAGGTTTGCTTAAACTTCTTCGGTTTGTTTGGTAAGTGCGTGTGCATCCATTGACGTGATTGTTGTTTTGTTTCGGGTGTGACGTAACAAACCCAAGTCTAATCGCCAGTCACAGTTGTCTTCAACAAATCGCCACCTACAGCCTCATAATGGGTAAGAAATGTCAACGCTGCTGCCATCCGGCGACTTTTGTGGTCATCAGACATCATCTTCGGAAACCATCGGGCGCACAATTTTCTATGTTGCAGGTGTTCTGTTAGGATCTTCTAAATAGATGACCTTGAAACTGCAGGAAATTTCTCACACAACTCGCTTACGGTAAACCTTCAGTTCTTGCGAACCTCTTGGTCAATTTCGTGAACAATGTCATCTGTAGCGACAGACTTGCGTACTTGCCCCCCTTCATCGTAAACATCGGTCCGGACTTCTTTGAACTTCCTGCACCATTCACGCACAACACCATCACTCATAACGTTTGGACCGTGTACTCAATTCATTAGTCGATGAATGTCAGCTGAACTATTCCCTTCTGCTTGAAGGAAACAAATCACACTACGCACCTCACATTTGGCGGGAGCGTCAATAGTAGCGGCCATGTTTCCGTGCTAATATCTCGGTTCACACTGGTGTGATGAAGTTGGCTGTGACCACGGGTAGAGGGGAGGACTCGCGCAGTCACCCTCCATGCGCGAACAGTTCCCACAGCTTGTGTGGTTCTTTACCTGCGGGATCGGAGGTTGGAAAAATAAACAGCCTTCGTAATTTAGCTTCACACAAGTGTAATTAGTGGAAGCTTCTTTTACATGCTATAAATATATGACATGGGACCGCCGGCTTTACTTCTCCTCCGAAGTAAGGCATACTGAGGGAATTTTAATGCTCTTAAAAATCTGACGACTTCGGCCGGGTTTGAACCCGCGACATTGGGCACAGAAGCTCAGCATGCTACCAACTACTCCACCGAATCCGACGACGACATAGGTATATGATAAGAAAAGCTGATTTCAGAACAAGTTTTAACATTCATGGTGTGTATGTAGGAACATTGGAGCCATAAGAGAAGTAAACATCAAGTGAGCATATTTCAGTCTCCGTACTTATTACATGATCACATAAGTAAAGAAATGTATTTGAATTCCTGCATCAGCAAACCTTAACATGCCCACCTTGTCTCCGTGAATTGTTATTCCTATGATTAGTTCTTCTCTCACCCTGTCAATCGCCTTCTGGACATACAAATAAAATAGATATGGAGACAGGAAGCATCCTTACCATACACCCTATTGAATGTGAACTGCTACTTCTTTATTACCACATTGAGCTATTTCAATTTCTCGCTTATAGAGTTATTAATGAGTCTACGTTCTCTAAAACTGACGCCTGTTTGATGAAAGATACAGAACATTCCAGTTGACATTGTCAAACTCTTTCTCAAGATCAACAAATGCTACGAACATAGGTTTTCCTTTCTTAATTTGCTTCTCTATCACTTGCCTCAATTTCTCATTCCCAATCCTATCCTATATTGGTAAGTTGGTCTTCAGACAGTTGCTCATACTGTATATTGTTTTTATGGTGACTGTTTTGGATGCATGACACACTACGCTTAGTGTTCGATATTGTTCACATGACTTTACTGGTACGTTAAAGATCCCCTTTGGGGCAAAATTCTGGCACCCCGGCATCTTTAAAAGCCTCAGTAGCTAAAAGGGACTTAAAAAACTATAACATTATCATTATTACCGTACATGACATTGCATTCTATTAATTTGGTAATGTTACTGTTATGCATTTCACAAAGACTTAAGGCAACCCTCCTGCAGTGTAAATATTGCATACTGGGTTGTAAAGTTCCTTTTTCAACTTTTCACCTGAACTGTTAAATAATTCTTCTGGTATTGTTATCAATTCCAGGAGCTTTCGTCTCTTTGAGGTCATACAATGCTTTCTCAAACTCTTCTTTCATAATAATTGCCCCCTTGTTATCTTATTCTACTTCATCTTCCCTTCCAATTTCTAAATTACTGTTGTCTCCTCTAATTGTTGCAAATATTCCTTCCATCTTTTCACTATCATTACATATATTAACTTACCATCTTTGTCCTCAATGCATATTATTTTTGGCTTTCTTATTTAAAAGAACCTTTTAATATCATTTGTCTTTCTTTCATGTTTTTATCTATTGTTATACAGATTTTCCTTAAGTACTGTTCTTTATCTTGTTTAACTTTTATATTAATCTTTTTCCATGTGCTCTTATATTTCTGTATTCCTTCTTCATATTTTGCCTTTTAAAAACATGAATGGTGGAATGTAGATTGTGATCAAGCAATAGAGAAAAGACACCAAGCATGGATAAAACATCAAGCTCTAAAGTCAGAAGAATCAAATTTAGAACTAACTATACAAAGAAAATTAACCCATAAAATCATCAGACAAACGAAACGTAATCATCTTAAAAATACACTGGAAAAGATAGAAGACGATTTCAAGAAAAAGCAATCTCGAGATTATTACAAAACATTTGGTAAATATCTAAAAAAATTTGAAGCTGCAACATTAATGTTGAAAAATCAAACAGGAAAGTTAGCACATTCTAACCAAGAAAATACAGAGATCCTTGCAGAAGCATTCGAGAAACTGTTAAATTGTGATGATCCACTGGAAACCCTGCAAGTAAACACTGATACACCTATTTTAACTTCACCCGATTTAATAAATCCTCCAAACATTAATGAAGTAGAACTCGCAATTAAAGAACAAAAAAATTACAAAACTTGTGGCGAACACTTAGTCTTTGCTGAAATCTGGAAAAATGCTGGTAAACCTGCGATTATAAATCTTCATCAACATCTAGTTAAAATGTGGATTACTGAAGAAATTCCTGCACACTGGACCACAGGAATAACCCATCCATTATTTAAGAAAGGAGACAAAACGAACCCAGATAACTACAGAGGAATTACCCTTCTGGACTGCACATATAAAATTTTCTCTCGTATAATTTACAACAGGATCAAAAACATTCTGGAACCACAACTTGGAGAATATCAAGGAGGATTTCGCCCTTACAGAAGTTGTCCAGACCAAATCCTTAGCCTGAAATTAATAATGGAATATTACAAAAACAGAAATAAGCAACTCTTTATCTCTTTTATAGATTTCAAGAAAGCCTATGATAGTATTCATAGACTGACTCTGCTAAAAATCCTCAGATCATACGGTCTCCATCCTAAATTGATAAAAATCATTCAATTAACATTAACAAACACAAATTCGAAAGTTAAATTTAGGGGAGAAATATCAACAGTTTTCACAGTAAAAACTGGTCTCAGACAAGGTGATGGATTATCCCCTCTGCTTTTCAATGTGGCTCTTGATTATATCATGAAGGTTTGGCAAAAGGAAAACCCTCCTAAGATCAAAATTGGAACAAAACCATCAATAAAAATAAACTGCTTAGGATTTGCAGATGACTTGGCTCTTTTAGCACTAGACAAGGAAGAGGTTTGTACTCAGATCACTAGTCTCCAAGAAATTGCTCAAGGGATAGGATTACAGATATCCTTTGAAAAAACTGAGATCATGCCTATGAAACCCTTAGATATAAATGAAGTCTATATAAATGATCATAAAATTAACCTAGTTCCTCAATTTAAGTATCTTGGAGAAATTATAACACATAACTTAAACGAAAAAGTAACTTGGATAAATAGAACAAATAAAATGAAAAAGGCACAATCTCTAACCTGGTCAACATATAATAAAAAATGCCTATCAATAGCTACTAAGATCCAACATTATAAAACTGTAACTCTCCCTGAAGCCACTTATGCTTGTGAAACACTGTTCCAAATTAAAAATGAACAAAGAACTGATCAGCTCCTCAAAACGGAAAGAAGAATCATTAGAACGTGCATAAATAAAAAGTATCAGGTTGAGGGAGTCTGGAGGATTCTCCCAAATGAAACTGTCTATCGTGAGATTGATCCAATCACCAGCACAATGAAGAAGAAAAGAATTTCATATTTTTTTCACATCTTACGGCTTCCAGAAAACAGAATTGTACGCCAACTGGTGATGAGAAATCTAGGAAAGAAAACTGGAGGAAAATGGATCCAAGAAATCCAACAAGATCTCAAAGCAGTTGGACTCAAGATAACAGATGCCGAGGAGAAAAATAAAATTAACACCATTCTTAAAACTCACAAATTTTCTGCAGAAATTACACACAGAAAGCCTATGGAGATTTCAGATGAGTTGAGAAAATCCCGATCTGAAAGAATGAAAAAGTACTGGAAAGAGCGCAAGAACCAAGCAGTACTACCTTCAAAGAAGAAGTGATTGTGGAACGACTCAAGTGGTCCAATGTGACCAATCAAGATTAATAATAATAATAATAATTTTGCCTTTTTAGTAACTTCTTTCCTTCATCATATTCACTACTTCTTGACATCCATTCTTTCTTATTCTTTTTTTCCTAATACCGCTTCTGTTGAGTTTTAAACACTTCTCTTTATTTTACTCCACTTCTCCTCTATAGTTAAAAGATCTTCGGCATCCTCTATTGCTCAGGTTGTTTCTGTCATATATAGTTTTTGGATAGGCTCATCATCAAGATTAGATATATCTCATTGTGTCCTTTGTTTCATCACTAGGCCCTATATACTTCTTTTTTAAATTTTAGTTCACAACACATCATAACAAAGTTATGGTCACTATTAACATCAGCTCCAGGGTAACTCCTGCTGTCCTTTACCTGGTTCTTGAACCTCTTTGTTACTAATATGTAATCTACTGTATTTGGGCCCTTGTTACATCCCCGGTGCTTTTCACATGCATCTTCTCCTTAGTGAGTGCTGGAATACAGTATTTGTTACAACCAGTTTATGACTTACGCAAAACTCTAGAAGCCGAGAGTGAATTATAGCGATATTTTACTTTTTTTAAAGGCGCCGGAACCCGAAGTGCTCGACAGATTTCTTCGCTCCAAACTCGGAAGCGTAGGGACAGTGGGAATCTCGTCAAGCCACCTGACGATGATGCGGATCTCTCTATCAGCATGTCGGGCACACGGCCGAATGGTGCCTCACCGATTTTTCCCATTAACGAACTCGACCGAGATTTTGAATGGTCATCCCTATATATATATAAAAATGAAAGTTTGTCGGTTATTTGCGTTATTAACACGTTTCAGACTGTTTTATGATGGATGCGTGCGAAAATAATTTTTTTGTCTGTCTGTGAACAACTAAGTTCCCTTATAACTCGAGAACGGCTGGGTGGATCAACGTAAAATTTGGTACAGATATCCACCAGAGGCACGGCACCAATCATTGATGTAACTCCTCTCCATACCTATCCTAAAAGGGGGTCTACCACCCTTAAATTATATGCTGAAATAGGCGTGGAAGGGTGAGACAAAGCTCATTTTCAGCCCCTCCATGTGAGAAACGAAACTCGGGGGCCTTAGGGTCACCGAAAACCACATGTTAAAGCCCTAAAACCAACAGTTTTTGAGATAATCCCATAAAACTAATTTAATAAACTAATGAAAGAATGGTCTAAGAAATGCCATCCAAATATAAAAATAGGTAGAAAAATTCAAACAAACTGTCTTGGTTTTGCAGACGAAATGGCATTACTGGCGAAAGATTTAGAGGAAACCAAAACACAGATATCAGAGCTTCAGACCATTGCAAATAAAATTGGCCATAAGATATCATTTGAGAAAAAAAAAAAAAAACAGAAATCAAGCCACAAAAACCAACACCATTAAAGGAAATACAAATTAATGATACAAAAATTAAAATTGCAACACGATTCAAATATCTAGGAGAGTTAATAACAAACAACTTAAATGAGAAAGCATCAATTCAAATAAGAACCAACAAGTTATCTAGGGCACATAAATTAACATGGGAAACTTACAATGCTTATCAATTAATGCAAAAATTAAACATTACAATACAGTCATAAAACCGGAAGCCACATACGCAGCAGAAACATTATTCCATCTAAATGAACATTCTAAAACCGACAGATTACAAAAGATCGAAAGGCGAATTGGAAGAACTTGTATCAATAAAGGATATAAGAAAGATGTGCAATGGCGAATAATATCTAACAATATGGTCTATAACAACCTAGAACCCATTACTGATACCGTGCGAAAGAAAAGACTAGGATTCTTTGGGCACATCATATTCAAGTCTTCTAAACAACTAGTACAGTACAATCTTGCTCCAAAAAATAGAACTGGATGCAGATGGTTAAAAGAAATCAGAGAGGACTTAAAAGAAATTGGCCTAAAAACAGAAGATGCTGCAAATAAGAAAAGTTTAACTACAGCACTTAAAAATATTACTTTTCATTTTCCACTCACAAAAAAGAAAATTCCAACAAGAATATTTTCCACCCAAGAAAGGGCAAGACGATCAATACGCATGAAGAAGTACTGGGAGGACCGCAAGGCTCGTACAGTTCCTACAAGTCGACGAAACTAATGGTTGGTTAAAGTGATCCTATGTGGTGTCAAAACTAATGAAAGAATGCAAGCCGTTAACCATGGCAACAGAATCACAGAGGTCCATCTATTTCTGTAAGACGCAATGCAGTTTCATTTATTACATTACAAGTCCAACCCCTCCTCCGCGTGGTGGGAGACGGGCAACAGCATGAAGTAGGGGATTGCCTGTAGGGGTGAAGTACAGTGGGGACTTTGTGTGCCCCGGGACCGCTACGGTAGCTGTGAAGGCTCTATGGGAACCCTGAAAAGTGACGGCTGACGGGGCTCTGGTGAAGCTACGATAGGCCTAGCATGCCAGTAGTGGATATCATATTTGCTTTCAAACCAGGAACAGGCCTCGGAAAGGACGGATGCAAACGACGACGACCCGGATATGCTAATGGACTACGAGTTGGGACAAACATACAGACACTGACAGGAAAAGTGGAGGAGATTGTAGATGTGATGGAGAGAAGAAAACTGGATGTACTGGGCTTGGCAGAAACAAGATGGAAAGGAGAAGGTCGCAGAGAACTGAGGAAAGGGTACCGGTTGTACTGGAGTGGAAACAGTGAAGGAAGGAGCAGCGGAGTAGGAGTAGTTGTGAGAGATGGAATGAAGGAAGAGGTAAAGGGAATAAGTGACAGGATCATGAAGATCAGAGTAACTGTAAAGGGAAGAAGCCTGGAGATAGCCCAGGTATATGCCCCTCAAGTTGGATGTACAGCTCAAGAGAAGGAAGACTTTGAGGAGGAGCTACAACAGCAGTTGAATGGTCAGAGCATCATTGTCATGGGAGATTTGAATGCACATGTAGGAAGTGAAAGGCAAGGATATGAAAATGTATTGGGAGCAGAAGGATGGGGTAGCAGGAATGAAGAAGAGAGAAAGTTGCTGGATTTTTGCAAGAGAAACGGTTTAGTGGTAGGCAACTCCTGGTTCCGGAAGAAAGAAAGCCACAAGGTAACGTGGTACAGGGGTGATTTAACAAAGAAATCTTTGGTAGATTACATGCTGTACGACTGGGAAATGAAGAGAAGTGTCAGAGATATAAAGGTAATACCATCAGAGGCCTTAGATAGCGACCACAGAATACTTGTAATGAACCTGGGAGTTGTTAAGGATAGCAAGAGGACAGAGTACCAGGAAAGGAGAATCAAAGTATGGAAACTCAAGGAAAAGGAAGTCAAGGAAGAATTCCAGAAGATAATAAGGGAAAGGATGCCAACAGACAACCCTAAAACAGGAGAAGAGGAATGGAAGCAATTCAAAAACACAATGGTGGAAGCTGCAGTGGCAGTATGTGGAAGAACAAGCAACAGAAAGCGGTGTAAAGAGACACCATGGTGGAATGAGAGAGTAAAAGAAGCTGTGGGAAGGAAGAACAAGGCTTTCAGAGTGTGGTTCCAGGAAAGAACTGATCTGGCAAGGGAAGATTATAAGATAAAGAAGAAAGAAGCAAACAAGATTGTCGCAGAGGAGAGGAAGAAGTGGATGGTAAAGTGGACAGAGATGATGGAAAAGGAAGGAAGGAAGCTTGTAGTTTAACGTGACCGTTAATCATGAGATCATGAGCCACGGGACCTCCTTTTTACGTGGAATCCGAACCACAGGACATGGCATTTCACTTCGAAAATCTCACATGCATTGACCGGGAATCGAACCCGGACCGCCTTGGTGAGAGGCAAGAGATGATGGAGGAAGACAGCAGAGGAAATAAGAAAGTACTTTATGGGATGGTCAAAAGTAAGAGAAGAGGTCTGCGAGAGGATGTGGTAATGATGGACAAAAACGGAAATGAGGTACACAACAAAGAGACACTCAAGACAGTGTGGAAAGAGTACTTTGAGGATTTGCTGAATCCAAATGGTCATAGGGAGGAAGACAATGTATTGGAAGATGGAGAAGACAACACAGGAATGGAAAAGGACCTGACTTGGAGAGAACTGGAAATGGCTATAGACAAGATGAAAGGAGGAAGGGCACCGGGTGTGGATGAAGTGAGTGTTGAAATGGTGAAGGCAGCAGGGGAGGTTGGGAAACAGTGGCTGTACCGTGTGATGAGGGTGATATGGAAGGAGAAAAAGACCCCAGAAGATTGGAAGAAAGGATTAATTGTCCCAATATTTAAGAAAGGAAGCAGAAAGGAGTGCAGAAATTACAGGGGAGTCACACTCATACCTCACTGTGCCAAGATATATGAAAAGATATTAGAAAGTAGAATACGAGCCAAAGTGGAGAGAAAATTGAGAGAGGAGCAGTATGGATTCAGACCTGGGAGATCAACAGTGGATCTCATATTTTCAGTGAGACAGCTCCAGGAACTCCACTACGAATTTGGAGAGGATCTGTTGATGGCCTTCCTGGACATCGAAAAGGCCTATGATAGTGTGTGTAGGGAGAAGGGAAAGTGGAGAAGTGGAAAAAGAGACTGTAGGCAGAGTGAAGGAGATGTATTGTGGAAGTGTGAGTTGTGTGAAAGTTGGAGGGGAAAGAACAGACTGGTTCAGACAAATGAGTGGCCTGAAACAGGGTAGTGCGCTGTCACCCCTTCTCTTTATTGTGGTTATGGACGAGGTAATGACACGGATAGCAGGAAAGATAGGAGAAGATAAGATGAAAGCAATGGTGTTTGCAGATGATCTCATGGTCTGGGGAAACGAGGAGGAAATTCAGGAGCAACTGAAGGCTTGGGAAGAAACAGTGCGAGAGTACGGATGGAAGTTCAACATCAGTAAATGTGAGATCCTGTTAACGACCAGGAAAAAGGACAGACCAATGAGTGGGATAACACTTGGAGGTGGACAGCTGAAGAAGATGGAAAGTCTCAAATACTTGGGAAGTATAGTGGAGGAAAATGGGAGAAATGACAAAGAGATTACGGAACGTGGCAGACAGGCAGAAGCATTTCTGAGAAGCATTAGGAGCTTAGTGTGGAATAAAGATGTCCCACAAAAAAGCAAGGAAGTGTTATACAGAAGCTACTATATCCCGATACTGACCTATGCTTCAGAAACGTGGAAAATGAAGAAAAGAGACATAAGCAGAATACAGGCAGGTGAAATGAAGTTCCTGCGAAGTAGGATCGGAGTAACAAGAAGAGACAGGGTGAGGAATGAAAAGGTCAGGGAAATGGTGAAAGAGGAGCCCTTGCAAGGTAGGATTGAGGTGGTATGGACACTTAAAGAGAATGGATGAGAAGAAGATTCCCAAGAGGATACATGAGAAGCAGATGCAGAAGAAACAACCAAGGGGAAGACCAAGAGATAGATGGCTGAAAGGAGTGGAGGAATGTGTCAAGAAGAGAGGCGAGGACTGGACCAGAGTGACAGCGGAGAGGTGGTGGGAAGAAAGAACTAAGTGGCGAGGCTTATGTTCCAAACAGACCCAGCCTGGGGCTGGAAACTGTACAAGATGATGATGATGACATTACCGTGAAAGTTTACAAACGGCTATAAGGTTATCACGAAACCAAATTAAGCTGTAAAATTAATCAATACGGTACACATAATGCGCTTAAGGGGTAGGCTACTCCAGATTTTTTTCACGCGATTTACACGTGCGGATGTGGTACGGAAGGTCTATTATATCCCTATCTTTATATTGTTATATTATTATACTGTATTTATTATTATTATTATGTTATGGCGTACAATGACGACGGTACAAAGCTCATTTTCAGTCCCTTGGTATTAGAAACAAAACTCAGGGGCCGAAAACTACATTTTAAGGCTCTAAAACCAACAGTTTCTGAGATATTCCTAGAAAACTAATTTAATTCAATAAACTAATGAAGGAATGCAAGCCAGTAACCATGACAACAGTTTCTCAAGAGGTGACATCCAACTTTCCATCTGTAAGAAGCAATGCCACTCCATATATTTCAACATTTCTGTGAAAGTTTGCAAATGGCTATAAGGTCATCACGAAACCAACTTAAGACTGTGAAATTCATCAATTCACATAAGGGGTCAAGGGGTACCCTAGAATATTTTCACACTACTTACACATGCGATATGTTGTACAGAAGGTCTATTATATTCATAATGCCTCCGAACAGATGTTCTGGTTTTGATATTTTAGTAAACTGATTCAGTCTGATTACTCTAATTTATAGTATTTTAGGTTTCACTGCACTCAATGATTCACACACCATGTTTCACTTGCAAGGCAGAGCAGTGTACTACTCTTTTATTTTTCTTGAAAATAAAATAACATACCGTACATAATAAGTACCAACATAACAGAAAAATATTTGGTTATAACCCTTGCCAACCTAACATGTTTTAACACACTCCCTCAAGGGTGTAATCAAATAGTTTTTTTTGGTCATTTTTGTTTTTTTTTGTTTCCTACTTACATAATGGAAATGACACTGATATAATAAACTCTAAAAAAATCACAGTTTAAACATAACACGGTTTTTGAGATTTGCAAATTTACCAGGAAGAAGAGGTTTAGTTAAAATGTCTGCAACATTTTGATCACTAGAACAATACAGGATCTTGAACCATCCTTTCTTGTATTCATCTTTAACCAGATGATATTTAACATCAATATAGATACACTTTCTGGTCAACTGGTTTGCTTGAATCATTTTTATGCAACTGATATTGTCCACATGCAAGTTTACGTTGATAGATTCTTCCAGTAGCTCCTCAAGTACAGATTTCACATATTTCATTTCCTTGCAGCATTGGGCGGCTGAAATGTACTCAGCTTCATTTGATGATTGAGCTACAATAGACTGTTTACGAGAGCACCAAGCAATTGGACCATTAGCGTAGTACATTATGTAACCTGATGTACTCTTGCATCCCTTTCTGCCCCCTGCATGATCAGAGTCGCAGAATACTTCTAGAGTCTGTACATTCTTGACATTGTTTGAGTAGTGAATACCTTGTTCAATGGATCCTTTTAGGTATCTTAGTGTCCTTTTGATGTTGACAACTTCTTGCTTCGTAGGACTTCTTGTGTATCTGCTGGCATAGTTGACAGCATAGCTGATATCTGGTCTCGTCTTGCAGGATAGGTACAGCAGGCTTCCCACTGCTTCTTGATATGGAAAGCTTGTTTTGGGAAGTTTTGGCATCATCATGAGAATTATCTTGATGTGAGATTGGAGTACTTGTTGGTTTTGATGTTTCCATGTTGTATTTTTCAATGACATGTTGAGCATATCTTTCTTGACTGATGAATACTCCATCTTTGTTTTGAGAAATTTGCATTCCCAGGTAGGTCTTGGGTTCGAGATTTATGGAAGTCTCGAATTGCTTCTTCATTTTCGTCATTAGTTCTATAATTTGTTGCTCATCTTCTCCTATCACCATCCCATCATCCACATGGATAGCAACAAATAATCTCTTTCCTGAAGTGGACTTGAACACACATTGGTCTGTTTGAGTTTGTTTCAACCCTTCGCTTTTGAGATAGTCCGACAGACGTTTGAACCATTGTTGGGGTGCCTGTTTGAGACCATATAGTGCTTTTCTTAGTTTACATATTTTTCCTGAGACATTAAAATCTTCTGGAAGGCGCATGTATATCTCAGTTTGTAAGTCACCGTACAAGAAAGCAGATTTGATGTCAAAGGTTGATGTCTTAAAACCTTCTGAAGCTGCAATAGCCAATAACATTCTCAGAGTGTTTGATTGTACTACTGAGCTGAAAATGTCCTCATAGTTTAAGCCCCTTTTCTGTTGGAAGCCTCTAGCAACCAATGTTGCCCTATAGCGACCGTCTTCTTTAATCTTGAACAACCAGCGACTAGTAACGATTTCTTTACCTTTGGCACATTCTTCGTTGACTAAATCCCAAGTTTCATTTTTCTTGAGGCAGTCCTTTTCCTCTTGTATGGCCTTCTTTCACTTTTCTCTATCTTGACTCTGCATGCAGTCTTCACATGTAAGAGGTGAGTCATCTGCAAGCAATGCATAATCTTCATATTTCTTCGGCATTTTTATGTCTCTTTTTGGTCTTTGGTTTGGTTGTGGATTTATTGGTGCATCATCTTCATCACTTGAGGGTACATAATCCGATCAAGTATCTTCATCTTTTGCTTCCTCACTATCTGTTTCATCTTGACTTTCATGGTTTATTTCATTTTCCTGGTTGTCTTCATCTTCAAGTAAATTTTCAATGGTGATACTTTGGTTTTGTAATGCAGGCTTCTTGTCATTTTCTGTGTCAAAGAACTTCACATCTCTGGATACATAGATCACCCGATCTTCCTTCTCCCAGATTCTATATCCATTATTGGAGTAGCCGACAAAATAACCTTTCTTACCTCTAGGATCTAGTTTCTTCAGATGCCCGAGACTCTTGGTGATTAGATTTCTTACAGTAAATGCATTTCTTACTGTCAAGCACATTGTTTCTTTTCTTGAAGCATTCTTCTTCATTGTGAGTGTCACGTTTACAGATCTTGCAATATTTCTTCTTTGGACATCTTGTTTTAATATACCCTTCTCCCCCACATTTATAACACTTCACTTGAGACCCTTTTGACCCCTTGTATTTATTTTGTGCACCAAAAACAACACTTGTTTCTTCTGACTTAGGCCTACTTGACAACTTGTAGTGTTCTTCAACACAAAGTCTAGCCACAAGATTTTCAATGGATCTATATGAAGTAGGTGTAGATTCCCATGCACTTGAGAAATAGTGATATTGCTCAGACAATGAAAAAAGGATTTTTGCCATAACCATCTCTTCAGATATTTCTTGTTTGAATTGTTGTAGTTTGAAGACAATATTTCTTAGATGGCTGATGTTCATCATCATTCCTTTAGTTTTATCAAACTTAAAACCAGGGAAGTCCATGAGCAGCTGTTGTGTTTGTTGACTGGCATCTCTTCTGAATACACCTCTGAGTGCTTCATACATTTCTTTGGAAGTAGTGTAACGTGTTTTTCGAGGGGGTTTTTATGCCACTGGCATAAGTCAGTAGGAAGCCATTCTATATTTATTTACGCGGCAAATTGTTCAACCAAGAGAATTTTTCATGTTAATTTATTATTATTATTAACTTATTATTATTATTATTATTATTAAGGTATTTTTTGGAGCATTTTTATAAAATTATAAGCATACAGATAGGTTTTCTATGTCATAGAAAACACTATCAAGCAAATTATTACGAACATTATCATAGAAAATTATATGATTACGGAATTTTACGGAGTTTGTCAGTTAGGGTATTATGAGAGAGATGCCTCATTGGGAATTCAGATACAGGCTTAGTCTTGTCAAGAAGTATGTCGCAAGCCTGGGTTGCAGCGTGAAGAAAAGGTGAAATAGTATGGAACGGCAAAACGACATCATCCGCGCGCCGTGTGTATTGAGCCTAAGGAGGGGAGTAGCGGGGTGGCACAGCCAATCAGTGGATACCACGTAAGGTGGAAGTCGGGACCGGAGTGGGGGAGCCGTGGAGTGCATATATCGTGTGGCACGCCGTGGAGTAGAGGACTGACTTTTTTTTGTGTAAGACATGACCAGTATGGTTGCGCGTTTGTGTGGCTCCGATGTTCAGTGGAGTGAGGGACTATCTTTGTAAAACTTAACCAGTGTGGTTGTTCGAGTGTATGGCTCCGATGTTCGGACCATAAAGTCACCAAATCTACAAGTATATCATGTACTAACGAAGGAGATGACGACGTCCAGGAAACAGTGGGAAGCTCTCTTCATCATCCAGTACGAGGGAAATGCTTCGGCAATTTCCAGTGGTAAGCGCGAATGACGCAGAACTACTCAATCTCTCGTTTCTCTTTGTTTTATATTCAGTATTCAGTAACTTCATAGCTTGGGAATAAGAGTAAAATCAATTTATCAGACTCCGTTTTCACGTAATTTTCTAGCGGTAATATTCAAATCGCAAAGCTCCAATTTCAATTTTAAACTTATTATTATTATTAATTTTGCAAAACTTGTTTTATATAATAAATTCATTTCTTTTAACCATGCAATCTTTGCTTTCAGTAGGTAACATTAGATATAGACCAATTCCTTCTCCTGATACAATTGTTTGTTGGGTTAATGATCAAATCATACCACGATCTGAGTGAATAGATTCTTGAAGGTGTTTTACCAGAGCTAGGTGTTGTTAAATACAAATTTAGATTTCAACATTGCGTTGAGGTCTTGGCGCCCATTAAAACAACATATCTTAGGCAGAGCAAATATTTCAAAGTGCAAGTAAGCACCAGTCAAAGACGTTTCATTTGGCGCCGACAACTTGGGGCTGAAAACCTAATAACATTTGTGGAAGGAGAAGGGTATATATTTCTGTGCCTGTATTTTGGGGGGTTATTTGTCTTTATCAGTGTATATCATTATGGGGATGAGAAAGAAAAACAGATGAAGTTACGTAGTGGTCATCAACTGGAGAGTGATGATACAAGCAGTATGTCGAGTGATGGTAGTACCGGGGTAGCGGAGGTAAATCCCGATACTGAAACAGGGAGTGTAGGCGGCCAACCAGAATTAAAAACTTTACTTCTCGAGTTCATGTATCAGAACAAAGTTAGTAGCGATGCCTTAAATGCAAAATTAGAACAGAATAATGCAAAATTAGAACAAAACAGTAGGGAAAATAAAGCAAGTACAGAAGCCTTAAATGCAAAATTAGAACAGAATAATGCAAAATTAGAACAAAACAGTAGGGAAAATAAAGAAAGTACAGAAGCTTTAAATAAAGAATTAGAACAGAATAATGCAAAATTAGAACAAAACAGTAGGGAAAATAAAGAAAGTACAGATGCCTTAAACGCCAAATTAGAACAAAATAGTAGGGAAAATAGAGAGAGTAATGACACTTTAAATGCTAAATTAGAACAAAGTAGTAGGGAAAATAGAGAGAGTACTGAAACTTTAAATGCTAAATTAGAACAAAACAGTAGGGAAATTAGTGATAAATTCGAACTGATTAGAGGTGAGATCAAGGGGGTGATGGCAGAGAAGGCTAAAGAGATTATTGCAGATGTAGACAAAAAATTAGGAAAAGTACAGGAGGAGTTAGAAATTAGAATCAGTACACAGGCTGAAAATTTAAAAGAACTAGTGCAACTGGAAACACAGCAGGTCAAAAAGCAATTGGGGGGAGAAATTGACAAAATTCAGGTAGCAACTAAAGAGGTTAAAGAACAGCTGGGGGGAAGAATTGAGAAAGTCTACTCGCAAATAGTTGCAGAAGTAAATGATTTAAGAGAGAGTAATAGAGAGAGCATTAGCAAGATTGAGGAGAAACAAGCAAAGCTATATGATAAAGTAGAAGAATCAGAAGGAAACATTAAATTAACAGTAAACAGTGTTGAGAGGAAGGCTGAGGAGAAAATCGCAGAATTAGAATTAAAATTAAAAGCTAGGATCAGGCAAGAAAATAGTCAGAATAGGCCAGTTTTTGTGAATAGCACACACAGGGAGGTAGAACTGGGTAAGTTCAGCAATCGACAGGGGTGCCCAATGGAGTTCATGAATACTATAGAAAATAAATTCGGGGAGAGGTTGGAAAATGGTAGTATTGAGTGGTGCCAGGTAGTTGAAATTTTAGAACAAGTGTTTGTGGGGGAAACGAGGAATTGGTTTGCTGTCTACAGAGACAAGTTTACTGATATTAATGATTTTAAAATGAAATTCTGTGAAAAGTTCTGGAATGAGGTTATTCAGTCGCAGCATCGTGAGGGAGTAGTGTGTGGTAAATATAACCCTAAAGGAAGCTCCACCATGACCGAATACTTTTTAGGGCAGGTATTAGTGTGTAAATATCTGGATGGCTTGAAGGAGGAAAGTGATGTGGTGAGATTGCTACTTAGGCACTTTCCATATAGGATCAAGGAGGCTGCTTGTATCCAGAATGTAAAGACAATATCACAAGTAGAAAATTTGTTAAGCACATTTGATGCACTAGGGAGAGGGAGTTATGAGGACAATTTCAATAGGAACCAGGGTAGTAATAATAATAATAGGCCTAATGAAGCCAGGCATCAGGAAGTTCAAGGGAACGGTGGCGAAGGGGCCAACGCTCAAAATAGAAATAATAATAATAATAATCAGCTAAATCAGAACAGAGGAAATGGCTATGGTAATCAGTATCAAGGGAGGAACAATGATTTCAGGGGAAATCAAGGGAGGAACAATGATAACGGGAAATCGAGGGAGAAATAATGATTTCAGGGGAAATCAAGGGAGAAATTATAATGACAATAATTACAACCAGAATAGGGGTCAAGGAAGAGGACAGCCTAGTGGTAGTAATATACAGCCAAACAATGACAACACAGCCCAGAACAACCAGACCAGTGCAGTAGTTAGTAGTACTACAGCCAGCTGTAGCGGTTCTTTAAACGCGAACCAGGCTGCGAAGTAAGGTCAGAATCTCAGTCTGTAACATGCCCTGTCCATACAATTATACAGGAACACTATGACCTAAATGTAAGAAATGAATTATTACATGAACTAAATGATGAAGGTATTATTCAGGAAGTGATTAGTAAGAGCCCCATAGTTAAATTTAACGTGTCCGAGGCGTACACAGATGTTTTAATTGATAGTGGTTGTATGAAGAGTTGCATAAGTAGTGCATTTTATGATAAAATGAAAGGAACTGGAGTAAATTTTGAGGAGATGCCAATTAAAAGCACTTTTGTTATCACAGCTGTTGGGAAGAGGTCTAAAGTAATTTCTAAGCAAGTTTTAGTAGACATTAAAATTAATAATCATGTAGAGAAGCAGATTTGCCTTGTAATTCCAAATTTAGTATTCAGTGTTATCTTGGGTTCAGAGTGGCTAAGTAGGGTGTCTGGTAACTTATGTTATGATGTAGGGAGTTTGAAATTTAAATGGGGAGATTCTGAAGTAGAAATAGCGTTCAATGACCATATTCAGAGAAGTAGTGTTGTAGGTGTGATTTGTACTTTAAATGAGATATCGCCAGCCGTAGAGCGGGGTTCTCCATGTTTTGTGGGCAGTGTGATTACGAACGGAAGTCTAGAGGACTCGTTACGTGATGCTGCATTTCAGGGAAATATAGAGGTGGAACAATGTGGTCGGCTCTATGATGTGTTATTGTGTAATAGGAGAGTTTTTGAGGATCGCATTGGTATGGCCAATTGCTATACACATTCATTGAACGTTATTGATAGGTCAGTATTCACAGGACATAGATATCCTGTACCTTTCGCTTATCAGAGTGCAGTTGAGGCACAAATTAATCAGATGCTTGAAGATGGGATTATTGAGCACTCTAACAGTCCATATGTTAATTCTTTGATCACGATACCCAAGGCCGACGGCACGGTTCGTATTTGTTTAGACGCTCGTTTGGTTAACAGTAGAATTAGTTCAGATCAGCTGAAATCTATGTCAATAGAGGAATTAATGCAAACATTTGAGGGGAAGAAGTATTTCACTTGTGTAGATTTGAGTTCCAGTTTTTGGCAAGTGCCACTTATGTACGAAGATAGACCATTTACAGCTTTTAGTCATAAATATAACCTTTATCAGTTTTTCAGGGTACCTTATGGGTTAAAGAGTAGTTCAGCAGCTTTAATTAGGGCTTTAAACATCGCATTAGGGGATGACACAGGAGAGTTTATAACCATTTACATTGATGATATGGTAATTAGTTCACGCAGTTTTGAGGAGCATCTACATCATTTAGATATAGTTTTTCAGAAGTTAGATCAGGCAGGGTTCACTTTGAAGCTGTCTAAGTCGTCATTCTGTCAGTCAGAAGTGACATTTTTAGGTAATAGAGTGTCGAGTAGTGGTGTGACACCAGAGGAAAGTAGGGTTAGCATGTGTGGACAGTAGCAACAGGGCATCGTTACAGACACTGAGAAATATGTTAGTGGAGCAACGTGATGACATTAAGGATGTGTCATAAAGTAAGTGTGTTTAGCTGGCGAGCCAGCCTATCAAATGAGTAAGTGTGGTATTTGGTGCGAGGAAGATCTGGTCTTCTAGGCAGGCGTATCAGAAGTCACACAGGGGGGTAGTATGTAAGTAAATGAGAGTTTTTAAGGTACAGGGAAATATGACGGGATTGTCGGATGCTCTTGAGCACTAAAATGTCTCGATACACCAAGGCCAGAATTTGGTAGAGCTGGTGAATTCCCATTTGTCTCCTAGAGATGGGGGAACGCTTGTATAGGGCTTGTTAGCTTAAGGCGTCCACGAGATAAAAGATGGGCCATTAGAAGGCGAGACAGTCCTCCATGAAACTCATACATAACAGCACTCGTGATTTCTGTTTATGGCCTCGCCATGTAAGATTTGTAAGTGTGTAATTTAGGTAATTTGTACAATGGTATTATTTGTGTGAGGAGAACTGGTCTGTGTTGAGAACTAGTAGTAAGTAGAATATGGTCTACGGGAACTTAAGAAGACAGGGCGATTACGGCACAGAAATATTTGGTGTTATATGTAATGCGCACTTACTGGTTTTTTTTCAGAAGTCAATATTAATTTCGTCTGTTATAAAGAGAGATTAAGTATTATGGTCACGATGCGCTGCCACAATAGTGTGATCGTGTGCTCAGTGATAAGTGAGATTAAATTTCACCATAAGGAAGGAACCTCCAGTGAAATTGGGAAGTTCTTTGGTGATATACATATATCAGAACAACCTTGATGCGTGTGATGTGACATCTTATATACATAGTGCTCACACAGTAATTATGTCAATTTTTCCAACATAGAGAAATTTGAGAGGCGGAAATATCCGTGGAACATTATTCTATATGAAAAACATTGGACTGGTTGCAAAGTGCAATCCATAGTGACAACAAACTTTGACGCAAAGTGCGTAAAGAAAAATTATGAGTGTATATATATGTAATTTAGGGTGATTTCATTTATGTAATATGTATTTTGGACGGGGATTATTAACGTGTGTGGGATAATCGGATAATGGACCGTCGTCACGGTAAATCATCCGATGATCCGAGGCGAATATGTAACGTTTTTTTCGAGGGGTTTTTATGCCACTGGCATAAGTCAGTAGGAAGCCATTCTATATTTATTTACGCGGCAAATTGTTCAGCCAAGATAATTTTTCATGTTAATTTATTATTATTATTAACTTATTATTATTATTATTATTATTAAGGTATTTTTTGGAGCATTTTTATAAAATTATAGGCATACAGATAGGTTTTCTATGTCATAGAAAACACTATCAAGCAAATTATTACGAACATTATCATAGAAAATTATATGATTACGGAATTTTACGGAGTTTGTCAGTTAGGGTATTATGAGATGACTCATTGGGAATTCAGATACAGGCTTAGTCTTGTCAAGAAGTATGTCGCAAGCCTGGGTTGCAGCGTGAAGAAAAGGTGAAATAGTATGGAACGGCAAAACGACATCATCCGCGCGCCGTGTGTATTGAGCCTAAGGAGGGGAGTAGCGGGGTGGCACAGCCAATCAGTGGATACCACGTAAGGTGGAAGTCGGGACCGGAGTGGGGGAGCCGTGGAGTGCATATATCGTGTGGCGCGCCGTGGAGTAGAGGACTGACTTTTTTTGTGTAAGACATGACCAGTATGGTTGCGCGTTTGTGTGGCTCCGATGTTCAGTGGAGTGAGGGACTATCTTTGTAAACTTAACCAGTGTGGTTGTTCGAGTGTATGGCTCCGATGTTCGGACCATAAAGTCACCAAATCTACAAGTATATCATCTACTAACGAAGGAGATGACGACGTCCAGGAAACAGTGGGAAGCTCTCTTCATCATCCAGTACGAGGGAAATGCTTCGGCAATTTCCAGTGGTAAGCGCGAATGACGCAGAACTACTCAATCTCTCGTTTCTCTTTGTTTTATATTCAGTATTCAGTAACTTCATAGCTTGGGAATAAGAGTAAAATCAATAATTTATCAGACTCCGTTTTCACGTAATTTTCTAGCGGTAATATTCAAATCGCAAAGCTCCAATTTCAATTTTAAACTTATTATTATTATTAATTTTGCAAAACTTGTTTTATATAATAAATTTATTTCTTTTAACCATGCAATCTTTGCTTTCAGTAGGTAGCATTAGATATAGACCAATTCCTTCTCCTGATACAATTGTTTGTTGGGTTAATGATCAAATCATACCACGATCTGAGTGAATAGATTCTTGAAGGTGTTTTACCAGAGCTAGGTGTTGTTAAATACAAATTTAGATTTCAACATTGCGTTGAGGTCTTGGCGCCCATTAAAACAACATATCTTAGGCAGAGCAAATATTTCAAAGTGCAAGTAAGCACCAGTCAAAGACGTTTCAGTAGTACATGTCAGAATATGATTTTTCACCACCTTGTCAATTGTTCTCAGAATATAATACTGAGCTTTAGCATCTTTGGCCAACTATGCCTTTCTCCTTTGAGCTGTATCTTGTGGTATTTCAGTGAGAGGTTCTTGTCCATTAACAACATCCCATACTTGCTTGGCTTTAAATAGAATTTGAATTTCAAAATCCCACAGTTGAAATGTGTCAGGGCTGCTGAGTTTTTGTATGCTGTGTAGTTCACTATCGTCTGATGCCATTGTCTTAGTCTTTTGTTTTTCTTCAACACGCTGCACAGTTCTTGATTATTTATCTTGTTTCACAGTTTACCCATTGCATTTGGCGCATCTGGGCCCATAACCTGTTCTGGTTTTGATATTTTAGTAAACTGATTCAGTCTGCTTACTCTAATTTATAGTATTTTAGGTTTCACTGCACTCAATGATTCACACACCATGTTTCACTTGCAAGGCAGAGCAGTGTACTACTCTTTTATTTTTCTTGAAAACAAAATAACACATAATAAGTACCAACATAACAGAAAAATATTTGGTTATAACCCTTGCCAACCTAACATGTTTTAACAACAGACACATTATTTTCAAAAATTCCTGAATTGAAATAGTATTTTTTGCGGTTTTTAGGAATTTGGGCCATTGGAGGCAAAACATCCTCAATTTTCATGCACCACAAGCCTTTATAATTTATTAAAGGGGGTCTTCTTGTGGATGGGGACTTGACACAACGGTGAGAGTCAGTTTTTTATGCGACGTGTTTTGCGCTTCGTCTACGAGGTTTTCAATTTTATTTTCACGTCAGGAAGTACATGTTAGGTGAATTTAGTTTGGGAACACATATTTCCTCCAATTAATCTTGACATATTTCTTCGTCGACAAATGGGTTCCAAGCCCCTAACCATTGCAAAAGTAGCTAAATTGATAACGTCTGGTTATTAATACCGAAGACCGTTTGAAGAATGGGTATTTTGCTAGTATTAAGAATAAATTTGAAAGTGATTGGTACAAAATGATGGTAGTTATCATGTCCACAAGAAAGAACTGGAGCCCATCACAGTTACTACAGTATACGGAAGAAACGGATCTCTTTTTTTTTTTTTGTCACATTATGACACCGGAAACCAGATTACCTAGAAAGTAACAGAGAAACTCTGGAATATGAAGCAACAAGTGGGATGGATTAAGGAAAGCAGAGAGGATATGAAAGAACTAGAAATAACCTTGGATGACTTGCGAAACAAAACAAAAAAATTGAAGAAATTCAAAAACATAACAAGATGTTCAGTAAAGAACATACAGCCTACTTTCTCCTAAATGCATGGGGACCGATATAGTTATAACTCTTTGTCCTTTTCAAGGAGTATGATTGAATGTTGTTTGTAGCTTGTTGAAATATAACGTGCTATATTATACATTGATTGATTGACTCCTCACCTGTGTTATAAATACACACACTAATACAGCCATCACAATAACACAGGTTATCAGAGACAATTCCACACTCACCCAAGTACATGGGGTTAAATGACCATGATGTCCAAGCCTCTCAATTATTGAAATAACAACAGCTTCCTACCCAAATCCTTCCTCGTATAAAAGTACACACACTAGTACAGACGAGCCTCCGTGGCTTAGGCGGCAGCACGCCGGCCTCTCACCGCTGAGTCCGTGGTTCAAATCCCGGTCACTCCATGTGAGATCTGTGCTGGACAGAACGGAGGCAGACAGGTTTTTCTCCGGGTACTCCGGTTTTCCCTGTCAAAATTTCATTCCAGCAACACTCTCCACTATCATTTCATTTATCATTCATTTAATCATTGCCCCAGAGGAGTGCGTCAGGCCTCGGCAGCCGGCACAGTTCATATCCTCGCCGCTAGATAGGGGCTTCATTCATTCCATTCCTGACCCGGTCGGAGACTGGAAGCAGGCTGTGGATTTTTTTACTAGTACAGACATCACACTGGCACAGTTCATCAGAAAACTTCTACACACACACAAGTACATGGGGCTAGAAGGCCACGATGCCACAAAGCCCCCAAAGAATCAACAGTCTGTACCGTGGATCAAGGACAACAAATTTTAATCGCTGTAGTCGAGTGTTGAAATATGTGGTGTTATAAGTTTATATAATATTTTTGATTGCAAATACATACTATATATAATAAACATTTATTGCAGCCAATAGCCATATCAGATACATTAACAGAGTGAAATAATAAAGGAATAAGAAAAATACACTCTGTGAAGAATACATTAGTAATGAGAATCTTGCACAGTGTGCATTAATTGGTACAAAGTTGTGTAGGAGACAACTTGCGTTCAATGCAATATAGCACATGATATCTGCCACCGAGTTTCCCACACATAATGCACAAGCAGTTCGAATATGGCTAGTGGTACATCTTCTCCGCACAGACCTTATGGTGAAAGCCGTGCACTGCCATTCGCGTGATCATATGACGGAGTTCATCATCCACTCGCATCTCATCATGGCATCTGTGCAGTAAAAATCACTCTAGCCTATATATCCTTCCTCTAGTTGCATAGTTCATTCAGCAGTTCATCATATGCTCCAGTGCAGGGCAGCATCCATTGACTTCTTATATCTTCTAGGCTATATAAAATTGTTGCTTGGTTAAGACATACACAAGGCGAGAGGGAGTGTATTTCGAGAGGTTGAGCACCTTCCTCAAGAACACTGCCTTCACTCTTTCAATTCTCATCAGGTCTTTTTTAGTCAGGAGGTTCCATAAATTTCCCACTGTGTATATTAAATACACTACTTAACAAGACTGATAAGGAACATCTTTACTAATAACTTCGTATAAATTGACGACAACACAATGGAATCGAACTATATTGAACAAACAACGGGGGTACAACAGGGGGACCCAATTAGCCCCCTACTGTTTAATATAGCAACCATGGATGTGACTCAAATTGTGGAGGATAACAATGTCTCTATCTACATATATGCAGATGATATGGTCTTGAAATCCACTTCACTTGGGAAGCTACAAGAAACCTTTAACAGACTGGCAAGCTGGATCGACAAAAGTGAAATCAGACTGAACAAAGACAAAAGAGTGTTCATGATCTTTAAAAGAGGAGGCAGACTACAGATTCATCATTATATCATAGAATACAAAGGAAAAAGACTAAAATCATTAAATAACTTCAAGTATCTAGGAGAAGTATTTCAACCACAGGGAGTTGTATTCGGATTGCACGTGCAAGACAAAGTTGACACAGCAATGATGGCAAGAATGATATAAGACAAATGGCAAGCTTTCCCTCGATACAGCAATGGCACTGTTCAAGCTAAATACACACTATAGGCTATATGCTTAACATTATAACGTGTGAATAGTTATAAATCAATAAATACAAAAAAAAAATCAGGTAAAAGAATTTGAACCCGCTTGCATTAGTTCCACGAACCTCGAGGTTGATAGCTAAAGACGCTAGACTGCTGCTAAACATGACATGTGTTAACAACTGGTTTAGTATAACTGAATACCATATTTTGTATTGGGAGGAACGATTTCATTAGCGTTTTCTGCCATTTTTATAAACCATTTGATATTAAATTTGTATTATTATGTTCATTACATTCCTAAAAGGATATCAATCTACTTTTTTTTTTTTTGTCGTGTAGCCTCCTGAGAGGCCGAGTGCAGGTCTTTCTAGTCGACGCCCGTGGGCGACCTGCGCGTCGGGATGAGAGATGGAATGGATGAAGATGAATGAAACTGGGCAAGGATGTGGAAGGAAGCGGCCGTGGCCTGTCAGAAGGTACTGTCCCAGCATTTGCCTGGAGTTGAAAATGGGAAACAACGGAAAACCATTTCAAGGACAGCCGACGGTGGGGCTCGAACCCACGCGTCGACCGAGTCAGCAGAGAGCTTGGCCCCATGACCTATCGCTGCGCTTTAGCCCGTGTAGCCACTACTGTCGGTATCAATCTACTGAAATATGGACTAGGCAAGCAATAGCATCCATTTTGACCCAATGGGGCGGCACGATCCAGCACGATAAGAAACGGTCAGCCTGAACTATTAGTCACTACTGCGGAATAATATTCTATTTTTAAAATGTTAATATCCTACAGATCACCTCCTGGAGGACAGTTTAAACCACCCTCTGTACGATAAGCGGATTTAGTGAGGCAGGGCTTTCTTGAATCATAATTTACGCTCAGGCTATAATAATTGCACGATTCATACATCCGCCATCTTGAAACTACTTGGCTGATGACCTTGTAGTTCGGCCGAGAGACTCTTCTCACATTCAGGTATATTGTTGCAAACTTTGGTAGAAATCAGAGAGGTTAGTCATAATTTGATATAAGCTTTGAACATTTCAGAGGCCGCCATTCCGTTTCCATCAAGATGGCTGCGATATAAAACATGACACTGAGGTGTCCTTTACTAGTGCTAGGCCCTTACCTCTGTACCAAATTTGGTTCAATTTGGTTTTGTCATGTTTGAAGTGATATGGGGGGACAGATATACACAAACACAGACAGACTGACAACTTTAGGCCCATGTAGATCTCAAAAGTCTACTTTCATTTTTTGCAAAAAAAACGAAAGTAGGCTAAAAATAAGATTTGAACCAAAAATAGACAAACTACATACAGTAAAAAGGGTATTTACAGATGAGGAACTCTGAGGAAGATCAGAACGAATGAAAAGCTACTGGACAACTCGGAGAGAAAACTTACCGAAGAAGAGGACCAGGAAATGATTGACTGAAGTGGTAAAAGCAGAAGATGAAGAAGATGAATTATGTATAGACTTTTGGATAGACGGTGGTTTTGGGGTCTGAGGGATGTGAAATACTAAGATATGTTGAAATTTTCCGGAAGTCGCAACATGGTACCCATTGCAATAGGTAGTTTTCTCATGAAATCTACCTAATACAGAGCAGTTGCAGTTAACTTCAAGTAGCATGTGCAAGTAAGACAGATAGCCTACCATAATTTGATAGCTTGATATTATTATTATTATTGTTCTGGTTACAAAATATTTTATAGATCAACTATTCACTTTCCATGAAAAGAAATATTTTTAAGGCATAAGGCGTGCTACCACACGACGAGTGCCAGGTTGTTGTAGGCATAATAATAATAATAATAAATTTTATTAATCCCTTAACGAGTCCAGGATCCATATACAAAGGAATCGTACAGTTTTATCTTGTTGGCGACAAATTACAATTCAATGTTTAGTTTACAAAGTTTTCAGTATGAAAATATATACAACATTTTGTAGCTTCCATAAGTTTTTGTACACAATGTGGTCTTCTTTAGTCTTCTCAGATTTAGGAATTGCTTCAAACTGACATTTTACACTCATTCCACATAAACTGTTGTAGCCTCCTTTTAAAGATTGGTAGGCTAGGTGCAATTTTTATGTCTTCTGGTGGTCTATTGAACTTTACAAAGGCATTATACTTAATGCTATTACTGCCATATTGTTTGGAATTGATATGGAAAAGTGATGTCATCTGCATGTCTAGTTTTGTAAGCATGTAAATCAGATTGTTTAGTGAAGTTTAAATTTGTATGGATACTTTTGTGTAGGATTTGGTACATCAGGACATTTGATTTGGTTTCTGGATTTAGGGCTACAGGTTTAATTTTACTCGTAATATAAAGGAGTTTGGTTGGTGTTAATAAAGGGTAGTTATAAATATTTCTTATGGCTCTATTCTGAATTACCTCAATTTCCTTTTTTATGTAATTTGAGCATTTTATCCAAATTGTATTCAAATATTGTAAGTGGCTATGGATTAAGGAAAAATACACTTTCCTGAGTAGATATTTTGGGATATAGTAGCTCAATTTTTTTATCATGCCAGTGGCAGGTGATATTTCTTTTACTAATGCATCAATGTGCTTTTGCCAGGAGAGATTTTCATCTATTAGCCTATTAGGCCTAGGTATTTGACAGATGAGACCCTATTAACTGCCTTTCCATTCAGGATCATATTCTGAGTGGTGTCTAACTTTTTTCTATGCTTAGATATTATTAAGTTAAATAATTTGTTTTATCTTCATTTATTGTTAATTTATTTGACTGGGTACAGCCAAGTATTTTATTCACGTCCCCCTCATGTGTGTAATCAGCGTGTTGGTGGTGTATGCATTGTAAAAGATGCTTAAGTCGTCTGCAAACAACGTTATATTACCATGGAAGCGGAGTGTTGCAATGTCATTGTTATACTAAGAAGAGGGAAGGACCCAATATTGGTCCTTGGGGCACACCTAGTGATGTGGGACGGGTAAATAACCAGTGGGAAGGTAAATATAAATTGGGTATTTACCCAGTGGTCTTTTAAATACCCAAAATGAGAGTATTTTCAGTTTTTGAGCTTTGAACAACACTTTTAGATGTGTTGATGAAGTGTTGGACAAACAAGGACTGAAACACAGGTATTTGATGCCTTAAATTGAAATCGGGAACAATATTGATCCTTCCAAAAAAAAAAAAAAAAAAAAAAGGAAATTGGATGTCCAGGTATTTTTGGGTATTTATATGTTATGGTTTGACACTGTAACCTAGTCTTTATTTAGTTATTTTTCCCCTTAAACCAAAGTAAAATATTGAATAAAACCTTTTGGTTGTTTTGTGTTTTAAATTTTTAATAAATACCAAGAGATTGAGAAGGTCGAGTTTTATTACGATACTGGAAATGAGCAACAAAGATGTGGCAGGGAAAAGCTACTTTTGTAGTAATAAGAGTAAGCTATTTGCATATTAATTGAAAGTGTATGCCAAAACTCAAAAGGTAATAAAATATATTCAATAGAAAGGACATTTGAAAAAAAGAATGCTTAGTAAAAGTGCTTTTAGGTTATTTTTCATTCAATTTTAAATATTAAAGAAATATTAATTTTTAAATCATACTATAAATAACACAAATGCATGTCAGGAAGTTTTTGTAGTATGTGGGCTCTACATGGGTGAAGATGTACTGTATGCCAGCAAGCATATGGGTTGGCAACACTGCTTAGCTCATCCTACCCAGAATTCAAACTGACACTGTACTTCCCTCTCATTTTCTATTCTTTGTTTGATTTTCTATTTACTATTTACTAGCCTTTTTGATTATTTGATTATTTATTTTATATATGAACTAGCAACCCACCCCGGCTTCGCCCGGGAACAGTTATGAATGCAAGGTGATAGGCTACTTCTAACAGAGGTCTTATAAGATATCCTTGTATACGACATTAGTCGTTTTCCCTCCAGCAGTCAACACGAAAAGATTACGGTTTGATGTAACAAGCGATAGAGCCACGTAAAGTTGTCCATGAGAAAAACATTCTCCATTAAGATCAACTCCAGTCACGCTAAGTGTCTGATCCTGTGCTTTGTTTATAGTCATGCCAAAGCAGACTCTTACTGGAAATTGTACTCGTTTGAAACGATAAGGCAAATTGAAGGAATCATAGGGATTCTGTGCACTAAGACTGTTTCTCCTGTACCACAGCTAGTTAAGATAGTTGATTCAATGAAACAGTTTTTCAAAGTTTTCACTACCAATCGTGTCCCATTGCATAACTTTGGTGGTTGTAAATTACGTAGCAATATAATAGGCACTCCTACTTTTAAAATAAGCTTGTGTGGTGGCAAGCCAGAAGGAAATGGAGAATTTAGGAATTCTGTAGGGTAATGAACAGCTTCTTCACTATCGACTACTGCGTCTACTGAGTAATATACTTGAGCCTGGGCAGTGAATTTGGAGAACACCAAGTCATTAATTTTCACAACTTGTTCGTTTGTCGGCGATAATATTGCTCTTTCTTTAAACCATGAATGGGACTTGTTAGATAGGCCATGGATTTCAGGATAAACGCTATCAATCAATTCTTGAATACTGCTTACTAAAGCACAGAAATCGTCACTGAGGGTAATTTTCCCGTCAATGACCGGTAAATCTCCATTTCAGACTCTAACAAATTAGCAAACAAACTATAATCTTCTGAAGATAAGAGTAGCCTACTCTCGTGTTAGTTTTGAGTGCCAATTTGTTATATCTGGCCAGATGTAAAGATATTTTTAATGAAGCGTTCACTTCGTCGGCTCTCGTTCCTCTGGTAACAACTGGTAAGATTTGACGAAAATCTCTGGAGAACAAAACTGTGCAGCCACCCATAGGTGTGTTCCGATTCCTTAGATCATGCAAGGTCCTGTCTACAGCTTCAACGGAAGTTTTGTGTGACATTGTAGCCTCATCCCATACAACTAAAGAACAATTTTGGATTAAACCGGCAGTGTTACTTTGTTTTGAAATATTACATACATTTCCATCATTACTGCTGACTTTCAAAGGAAGTTTAAATGTTGCATGTGCTGTTCTTCCTCCTTCCAAAAGAGTGGCTGCAATTCCAGATGATGCGACGGCAAGAGCAATATTACCACCAGACCTCACTTTGGCGAACAACACATAAATCAAGAACGTTTTGCCTGTGCCTACAGGGGCATCGAGAAAAAAATCTTACCTTCCTTCTTAGTGTTATAAGCTTGTTTCTGATCGTGGTTCAGACGGTGTTCTTCTTGAGCAACGGTTTGAAGGTGCCGAGAACGAAGTCTTTCTTTCTCTTGTGGCAATCTAGAAATTATTTGTTGCTCTGTTTCATTGTTACGTGATAAGCACTTTTTTATTTTGCGATGTCAATGAACTATGACCTATATCCGTTTTACATCTCGGCATGATAGCTTAACATCACTGACTGGACTATTAATTATAACGAATTCTTGTCAGACGTAATTTAAGAATGGCGAGGTACATGAAACACAAATCACCCTTCCGTCCAATCTTAAATTGACTGTGTATTTTGCGGAACGGAAAGTTCACAGGCAAAATAAAGAAAAACCGAGTTGAACTTCCAAGGAAACTCCAAACACAACCAGCCTTCTCTGAAGTCTTAGCTCAACACGACTCGACGGTTTGCTGCTGGCTGTATCTGGGGTAATAGGTTCGCCCGCTAGTTAGGCTGTAACAGGGGTGATAAGACTCGCCCTTAGCTAGCTCGTAAACTGTCGCCTCAATATTAGAATGGACATGGTTGGAAGAAATGAAAACGTAAAAATACTTATCGTGGGCGATGTATTGAAGATAAGTGATATGCTCTCCTGGATTTTATGTAGAACTTTTCATGCTGAACAATTCTTACACTCATAGTATTTAGATATGTTTAACGGTTTGCCCAAAATAAACTTAAAAAGCATATGCATATGCATATTTTGAGGTTTAGTGCATATTCTAGACGTAACAGCATATTCTGGTATATATATGTCTGAATTTAAGGACAATTACAAGAACTACTAAAGTAAATCTGTTTTGTGCATCCCTAGCTAGTTGCCTATATTATGTGCATCCCTCACTAATTGGTGATTTCGACTCACTGTGTAACGGCACTTTACTTTCACAACTGACAATGGCAACAGATAGCTTAGGTATGGGTAGGCAGGCTGGCTGGACTTCCCGGAATTCCTTTCTCTACCACAGTAGATAATAATCTCAGGGGGTTGGGCATTTGGTCAGGACAGAAGTATCTTCAGTTCACTAGTTACGTTCCAGTTTAATGGCCTGCATCTCAAGTGTTAGTTTCTAAAAATGCCTAAGGAAAAGAGCAGGAGAAGAGATTTACTAAATCAGTGGGTGTCGGGTAATAGGGACAATTCTACAGATGGTGTCATCGTGTACTGTCAAGTTTGCTCAAAGGAAGTAACATGTGAAAAGAAATTTCAGCTTGAACAGCATTCAAAAACAACTGCACATATTAAAGCAAAGGAGGAGAAGAACAGCACACCACAACAACTACTTCTTACGCAGGTAAAGCCTAAGTCCGGTATTCTTAATACATTTTCAATTGATCTTTGTAGGGCTTTCGTATGCAGCAACATTCCATGGAATAAATTAAACAAAAAGAAGATTGTAGTTTTACGTGACCGTGAATCTTGTGATTATGAGCCACGGGACCTCCTTTTTACGGGGAATCCGAACCACAGGACATGGCATTTCACTTCGAAAATCTCACATGCATTGACCGGGAATCGAACCCGGACCGCCTTGGTGAGAGGCATACAGCTAGACCGCTGAGCCACCACGCCCCTATAATAAATTAAGCAATCCAGTTCTGCGATCATTTCTTGAGAAATATTGTGTAAATCAAAAAATACCAGATGAATCAACTCTTAGGAAAAATTACCTACCTCCGCTATATGAATCTACCCTGGAATTGATCCGTTCTGATATCGGAAGGAACTATGTCTGGATATCGGTGGATGAGACAACGGATTCATGTGGCTGGTGGTTGGTAAATTACATCCAGACGAGGTAATCCGCATCTTCTTGCTTGTAAAGTACTAGAGAAAACCAACCACAGCACAATAGCAAGATTTTTAAATGATTCTCTGCGACTATTGTGGCCATCTGAAATTGAGGATAATTGTTGTAAAGTGCTTGTACTGCTCACAGATGCAACTTCGTATATGGTGATAACAGCAAAGGCCCTCCAAGTATTTTATCCGAAACTCATACACGTAACCTGTTTACCGCACGGATTACACCGCAATGCAGAAGAAATACACACACAGTTTCCAGCTGTTAACAATTTAATTGGATGTGGGAAGAAGCTGTTTCTGAAAGTACCAGCTCGTGTCCAGTTCTACAAAGATTGTCTACCTGAAGTTCCTTTGCCACCTGAACCTGTCCTGACTAGGTGAGGGACATGGTTATCTGCAGTATCATTTTATCAGGAGAATTTTAATGAAGTGAAAGAAGTGGTTACAAAACTTGAAGATGAGCATATTGCGTGTGTCCGTGATGCAAAAGTTGTGTTTGAAACCGCTACTGTTTATCAAGATGTGAATTTCATTCATGCACATTTTTCTAAACTTCCAAAAGCCATTGAGAGCTTAGAATCTTCTGGTACTCCCCTCCATGAATCACTTGATCTCGTTGAGATAGCTGCATCTTCATTGAACTCCAGGCAAAATTGGAGAGAAGATTAAATGCAAGTTAGAAAAGGTGTTGAATTCGAACCCAGGACTGAAGAAGATTAAGTTAATTAGTGGAACTAAGGTATCCTTGCCAGATGTATGCTCCGAAACTTTGGTGCCCGTGTATAAGTACTGTCCAATCAAGTCAGTTGATGTAGAACGATCATTCTCAGCCTATAAACTCATTTTGACGGACAATAGACTTAGTTTATCTCCAGAAAACATTGAAAGACTACTAGTTACCTATTTTGATGCTTCTTTTTGCAACAAATGATTCCTGTAAATAGGTAAGTGAATAAAATTGCATGGTTTAAGTGCATATTTCATTATTTTCGTGCATATATTCTAACTTTTTAGTGCATATTTGCATGCATATTTTCAGGTTTTTTAGTGCATATAAATCCGGGCCCTAGAAATCATCCTCAAGATATCCTTTACAGAATTGTGAAACCCGCATCAAAATATATCCAGAGGTTCTCGAGATTACTCTGACATCCAAGATCGGGGACTTTGTTTTATACTAAGTAGAGATGATTTTACAAACTGTTCTGAAAAACTGTACATTACACCTTTTGTAGAACTTGGCCAATGCTCTGAATAAATTTCCCCCGACTTTTATCTCAATGTTTGCAAAAAAAAAAAAAAAGCCTAGTTCAATTCTAACCCTGAGTTTTTAAGGTTATAACTATTCAATTTTATCTCCTGATCTAATTCCCAATTCTAATTCTGTTTTTAAGTCCCAATTCTAATTAAATTAATTCTATTAACTATCTAATGTTGTTACATTTCTAAAAGTTAATGTAGAATAGTTTGCATAGTTTAAGGTTAAACTTACCACTACACAGGATTTTTAATGAAAAATCTAAAATACCCAGATATTTACCCAAATTGGGTATTTACCCGGGTATATACCCTGGGTATTTACCCCGGTTTATAAATACCTGGATATTTTACATCACTAGGCACACCGTGGGTAATATTTACTTCTTCACGTCTGTAGCCATTTATTTCAATATAGCCTACTGCTTACGATTGGATAGGTAATTTTTAAACCACGTCCAAGCTACTCCTCGGATACCTGCTTTATCAAGTTTCCCTAAAAGAATTTCATGGTCAACAGTATCAGTTTTGTGATAATTCATTTTGTTTTTCCATGTTACTGGAATCCACTATTCCGTTCAAATCAAGTAAGTTGTAAAAGCAGGGAAAATGTTATTAAGCAACTATAATTATTTTGTAAACAAAAGTAACAATTTGTTACTTTGACAATTGTAACCATAACGTATTTACTATTTTTGACAAGTAACTGTAACATAGTTACTTTTGAAAAGTAACTTATCCAACCTACTTATAACTTAATATCAGTTACGTGGTCATAGTCAACAACCAAATAGGAAGCACATTGAGGCAACAGAGATGAAATTCCTTAGGGGGGTTGCATAAAAGACAGAATAGATGTGAGAGAGGATGGGTTTATCAAAACAGAATAGTGATAAGCTAAAACTGGTATGGGCATCTGATGCAAATGGGACTAAACAGAGCTCTAGAGAGGGTTAAAGGAAAGAAACACTGCAGGGAAGACCTAGTAAATGGTGATCAGACACAGAGAAGGAAGACAGAATAGAGGGAGAAAGCAGAAAACATATCTGAAGGAAAAGGGTAGGGTAATGGAGAAAAATCTATGAATATCCAACTCAGAAACGACAGGAAATGGGACGTGAAAATTACAGATGTCAGTGTACAATGAACTGAAGAGTCATACGAACAGCAAGTTGTGGAAATAACCTGCACCGATGTAAGGGCCTTAAAGGAGCAGAATTTAATGATTTCTTCAACACACTCTATAATATAGTCTGCCGCAATGCAGAAAAACAGGGACCAAATGGTACGGTAGTTATTGTTGTTTTAAGGGGCGGAACTACGAGGTCAACTGCCCCTCGACCAAATGGTATCACTTCCTAGTTAATCATACAGTATTTTGGACTCTGAATTTAGCCCAACACATTATTCAAGTTCTAGTAGTGGAGTACTTTTGCCAGCCTACATTCCAAAACAATTACAAATGCACTCATCAATTATATCCTCCATTTGCAAATGAATATCTAGGTCTATCTTTCTCATTACCATCTACTAACCCAGCAAGAAAACACAATTTTCTGGGGTATCAGGAATGCAATGCACGATTTCGAAAGCAAAGGTCTTAAACGTAACATGCCTACTAGCCTACGTTAAAAATATGACCTCGATGTTCAACCTTGTAAAACACCCCCTATATTAACATTTCTTTCCTTTACATCTGTAGCGTGTCCACGGACTCAGTCTTTTCTTATAACTCTATTATGAAAGGTGTATTTAACAAAAATTTTGCTACATAAAAATACATACAGATGGATAAGAAGACCGCCACAATATGAGAGGTCTGTGCGCACTTCTTAAACAAGGCAATTAACAAACCATAACATAGGCCAAATCTTAAATTAATTCAACACCCACCTTTTGTTATTGGAGACACGGCAATGAAACACCCTATAATGAAAGTGAAAAAGACACACAGTGCCAAGAACTTCGCAATTGGTATTCGACATCCCATATAACAATCTTGTCGGTAAAATAAATATCTCATCACTATTCATCAACTATACAGCATATTATCATACTGTAGGATCCTACAGTACATTATAACAAAGAACGACTATGTATATTATCATTCTATCGTTTTGCAGGTTATAATAGCGTGCCATGCATTTCAATACCAAAAAAAAATCACTGTCAAGCTAGCAGCAAGATTCAGTCAGCTGCGGCCGTGGTCAGCTGTTTTGTAAACATGCCGCAGTCAAGGAGCATACAATAACAGAGTAGGGACTCTCTGGTAAATCCGCGGTTCGTTAAATTCTGTGCGATTGCGTCATTGTTTGGGCTCCAACTCAAAAGCACATGGTCGCCACGTGGCGAATTCCATCGCCACTGAGATGCAACAACTGGCTGTATATTATGCAAGAAATATAAGTGACCGAAAGATCTAGGTTGCTTTCGCCGAGTATGTTAGCCAACTTACGAAATGAGAGAAAATCGAATCGAGATTGATTAATCTGGATATACATCGTTATTGTTGCTATAAAGCAACTCCGTTTTGTTTTTGAACGACAATATATTACGTAGATTGGATATTAAGAGGCAACGGACACCCGAAAATTAAATTTTGTACATGCATTCTGTTCTATAACGTTGGTATGAATTTTAGAGAAAAAAATGGACTGTCGTTTATTTATATCCTACTTTTTAGTTGTTTAGCCCTTTTATTACGTGTAAAGTGCAAGCGATTGGCCTTTTTGAAGTTCTAACGTTAAAAAGAAATACATTATGAAGTTTCATGCAAGTTTGCAGAATATTATGGTACCATAACGTCAAAAAGACCGTACCCATATTCCGACCCAGTACTTCACTATGACTGATGTCAGATATACCTCCTTCCCTAAATAAATTGAATATGCCCAAGAAATGTCATTTCATTGCAATTTACTTGCCCTCAACGGTTAAATGATTTTCAACTGCATCTACAGAAAAACTATAGGCAGGGTAGAGGATTGTCGAGGAAATGAGAAAGCTGATTTTCCAGGCAGTTTCAATTGTTTTATTAATGTATGTTCAATCATGGTACACATTGTACATTCTTTCACACGTGAGTCATAACTTCTGATGTGTGAACGTCAATGGCTTAGTCGACTGGAGACAGGATTGAAGAAGACCATGCCGGGCTGCACTCAGATGATCGGCTACGCTGCAGGAAGGTGGAGAACAACTGATCACCCACAGCCAAGTACACTCCAACGCAGTAAAACCTCTTGGCTAGCTCCGATCAATCCTCAGGCTGAAGAAGCTGTAAACTCAAAGAGGATTATTTTTGGTGAACATGAATTTTCAGCCTGTAAAGCAACACAATTCCAGTTAACGCCCCGGCCTAGGGGCGCACCATGCTGAGGGTCGCAAAATTAATCTGCAATTTTTTTTGTCAGAAAATTTCCATAAAATGTTATAACTTAGACTACAATACACGGATTCCGTATAATTTGATTACTTAAATTAAACTTTCCAAATTTTGACACTTTTCCAATTTATATTGTGGCCATCATTTCCCAACGAATGTGTTGTAACAGCAGATTGTTCGACTTCAGCTTTAGAACAGGAATCTTTAATGATTTATTAGGGGAAAATTTAAGTCTTGAATATTAATATCAGTTTAATTTGAATAATTAATTAGCCTAAGCATAGTTGTAAGTTGTATGATGTAGGCCTAGTGTATATGTATATCCATATCTGTTAGTGTATAATGAGCCTTAAAAGGTTTCAACTTATTTTAATATCTCGTTGGGCCATTTATTTATAGTTGATATATACAAATTAAGAAACAGTTGATTCTCTCATCATTGTAATTTATTTAATTGATTTTACTTCCCGATACATTAGAATAAAATAAAAATTACCTTCACAAAGACCTTTCTGAGGTCCAAATTCTCCCTTCATTATGATGCCTAGGAGCGCATAAAATCTAAATCCGGCCCTGGACATTTGGAAGATGTGGTTGAACGTAATGGTGCAACACATTACCAATTACATTCAATACCCCCACCTCAGTTTAATGGCAATTAAAACCTCCTGTTTCGGGCATGATAAAAGGACCCCTGCAGGCCAAATGTACGGAGCCACATCATATTACTGTGAAATACACAGAAAAAAATCTGCATCAGAGGAATATTGTATATTTAATAGTGTATTAAAAGAGAGAAGGGAAAGAGTGTGTCCGACAGACAAGTTGTCAATATTCTTGAAAATATTCTATGCCCTTTAAATATAAATTTACAATTGGTCTTTAACCTCACCCATTATCTCGCAACATGTGTGTTTTGAAATGTGCACATTAAATGCTAAAATCTATCGACTGGAGAAGTTCAAAACAAGTGCATGTATACCTACCCCGTCATATTTTGGTCGTGTGGCCTCCTAATAGGCCGAGTACAGGTCTTTCTAGTTAACGCCCGTGGGCAACCTGCGCACCGGAATGAGAGATGAATTAATGAAACTGGGCAAGGATATGGCAGGAAACAGCCGTGGCCTGTCAGAAGGTACCGTCCCAGCATTTGCCTTGAGTTGAACATGGGAAACCATGGAAAACCATTTCAAGGATGGCCGACGGTGGGGTTCAAACCCATGTCCACCGAGTCAGCAGAGAGCTTGAGCTTGGGCCCAAGGCCGAACGCTGCGCTTTAGCTGCCGGCATACCTACACCTAATTTTTTTTTTTTCAGAGGGATTGGAGATGAGATACAATGTATTGCTATAAAAATTGAAACAAGATTTCAATGAACCGCCATCCAATACAATACCACCATTGAAATATTGCATTAATTTAAGTCAATGCGGTTCCACCTAGCCAATGTGTACAGCCGGATGTCGTAACCAATGGCAACATCACAAGGAGCTGATAAAAGGATGAAATAAATGAATATGACCAAGCAGTTGGAATGAAGCGAGGTACCGGCCAGGCCATTGGGGGATGTTGAAAACGGTAAACATGACCAAAAAAATTCCAAAACCAGTCACCAGAAAGATTGGCCCCATGGCCTAGCACTGCACGTACATGAATGCAGCTACCAAATATGTAAAAACTTTACATTAAACTATATACAGTACACACACATGTACTGACAAAGTGCAATGTAAAGAAAAATGTATCTCCTTTGGAAATTACTACAACTTAAACATACTGTTACACCAGATTATATGTATTTCCAGAATACTTTCACAGCAAAGGAGTAGATGACCTCATAGTTCTGCCCCTTAAAACAACAATAACTAACTATTTTTCACAGCACGTGTGCCAACCGTCCAACTCTGCCTGTGGGTGTATTCCATCCCTCCCACCCTTGGGAGGGGGGCACAATTCATAAGACAAGTAGGAAGCCTCAAAGAATAGCCAAGGTTGCTCCTTTTAGTCTCCTCGTACGATAGGCAGAGGATACCATGGGTGTAGTCTGAACCCCCACCCACTGGGGGCTGCAGTGTTGAAGCCACACAAAGAAATTATATTGTGTTGTTGATTCATTTCGGGGCTTTGCGACATTGTGGTCATGTGGCCCCGTGTACTTAGGTGTGTGTGGAATTTGTCTGGTAACTGGTGTTATTGTGAAGGCTGTATTAGTGTGTGTAGTTTTAACTCAGATGAGGATTAGGAAAGAGGCAGCTGTGGTCTTAATTAAGCATTCGCCTGGAATAGAAGTGGGGAAACCACAGAAAGCCACTTCCAGGATGGCTGAGGTGGGATTGGAACTAGCCTCTTCTCAGTTTTTGCCCAACCCTCAGACCAGAATTAAACTTCTTGGCAGAGCTGGGAATCAAACCCGGGCCTCCGCAGTGACAGCCACTACACAATGAGGCACAAAAGAAGTTATGTATATGGTCAGTCACTGTGCATAGTTGATGTGCGACAAGTGGCAGTATACCTGATCTGGCAATTGGTACCCAGGTTACAATAGCAATGGCATCCACATTCACAGTTGTTCCAATTAAGGCATTTCGTAATATTAGCAAGTCTATGAATTCATCGCTACAAGTCCAGATATTACAACCCACCAAACAGCAAGGCATGTGGGAGGAGGGAGTTAAGTACACCATTATCCGGGCCCTGCTTATAACTTATCATACTCCAAACAGTCACAAGCCTAATTTTTTGGCTCTATGTTAACCGTGGAAACTTGCAATTACATGTATAATTCTTCCAAGGTGTCAACATAGACATAATGATCATGATTTGTCTAACTGGAAACAAAACTTCCTCATGGAAAACATCTGGGTGAAGCTTACGCTATCTACTGATAGGGGCAGATGACCTCGTAGTTCTGCCCCTTAAAACCTCAATAACTAATTACCTAACTGACTAATAGCCTAACTACAGGAATGAACAGACACAAATCTACATCACAGATAAAGGTGACTAAAATGGAAAATACTGTACCTGGTTTATACAAAAGATTTGTATAAAACTACTACCATACGATAATCCAAGGGAAATCTACACAGGTGCCTATGCTGGTTAGATATCGCCATCACAATTCAGAGCAGTACACGACCTTGCCAACACGGTAATTCTGCAATAAAGTGACAGACTATTCATCATGAACAACAAGTGAAACAAAGGTTTGAGAAATGATGAGAATGTAGGCTACATGTAGAGAATAAAGAGGATGTTCATCCTTCTCCTAAATATAATGTACAGCATTAGTCCCAATAGAAAAAGTCTACTGGTATGTGTTAACACATTTTCAATATAATATAATAATTTCTCATTCATACGCGGGCATATTTTCTAAACTTCTAGCCGATGACTGGATTACGGGCAACACACACCACATCTATCATTACTTCTCAAATATTGAAGACCTTAAGATCAGTTAACCTATACAGGATCTCATTAAGTCTCTATTATTATAAACTTAGCACGACCAAATACAGAACTTAATTCACACTCAATCAACCAACAATATACTGCCATTTTATTGACTGAAACTACCATTACCTTTCTGTAAATCACCAAATGTCGAGACGTAATAATTACTTTGATTTGCGAACTCCACATCACATGTATGTGTAGTACTGATAAAATTAGATCTAATGATGAAAGATAGTTGAAGGTAGGGATGGGCGCGACTGAAGCCTGGAATCGAGAGTATCGACTCGATCGACTCCGAACACCGGTCTCGGTTCGCATGAAGCCTCGCGACTCCAAGATAATCTCATGCGTATTGCGGGGCCGCTTCGCATGAAGCCTCGCGACTCCAAGCTCACGTGATGGGTATTGCGGGGCCACACGGTCCCTTCGCATAAAGCCTCGCGATTCCAAGCTAACCTGATAAGTAAGGCCCGGATAGTTATGTGTTTATATATATTTAATTTTACTAAATATTTTCTATTTATTTACATATATTTGCCGTTTTTATAAATAAATACATATTATGGCGAATTTATTCGTAAGTAGGCTACATATTTCCTGTATTTGGTGGTATGTCGCACTCCTTATATAAATGCTGCCGACAATTTTCGACCCTTGGCAATTCCATTAATTTGCCTCTCTATTTCGTGAATGCCCCTGTCTCTGTATTGTTGGTTGGTTGGTTCTTAAGTTTAGGGGCTGCGACAACGCGGTCATGTAGCCCCGTGTACTTTGGGTGTGTGTAGAATCTGTCTGATAACCGGTGTTAATTGTGATGACTGTATTAGTGTGTGTTATCTGTCATTTTAATTTAAGTACTGCAACTTAGAATTTTTCAAATAGTTCCTACTTTTGCCGCCAAGCGCCACCGTCAACGACTACTAGGCTAAGTTCACAACTCAGCTGCTAGACGCCACCGCAGTCGGCTCTTGGCAACGAACTTAGAAACCTAAGAGCGTTGTTTACAATAACCTATCAAATTTAGCTTCACACAGGTGCAATTAGTGGAAGGTTCTTTAACATGCCATAAATCTATGACATGGGACCGCCGGCTTTACTTCCCCTCCGAAGGAAGGCATACTGAGGGATTTTTAACGCTCTTAAAAAATCCGACGGCTTCGGCCGGGTTTGAACCCGCTATCTTGGGCATAGAAGCTCAGCATGCTACCGACTACGCCACCGAAGCCGCCTTCTCTGTATTGTAGTAGTATTTCAAGACAGGAATTCCCTGGCCATTAAATAGACTATAGCAGGGGGGCTGGAGAAGACTCGCGACTCCAAGCTCCCCTGATGAGTATTGCGGGGTCGCTTCGCATGAAGCCTCGCGATTCCAAGCTCACCTGATGAGTATTGCGGGGCCGCTTCGCATGAAGACTCGCGACTCCAAGCTCATATGATGAGTATTGCGGGGCCGCTTCGCATGAAGACTCGCGACTCCAAGCTCATATGATGAGTATTGCGGGGCCGCTTCGCATGAAGCCTCGCGACTCCAAGCTCACCTGATGAGTATTGCGGGGCCGCTTCGCATGAAGACTCGCGACTCCAAGCTCATATGATGAGTATTGCGGGGTGGCTTTGCATGAACACTCGCGACTCCAAGCTCACCTGATGAGTATTGCGGGGCCGCTTCGCATGAACACTCGCGACTCCAACTCACCTGATGAGTATTGCGGGGCCGCTTCGCATGAAGACTTTCGACTCCAACTCAACTGATGAGTATTGCGGGGCCGCTTCGCATGAAGACTCGCGACTCCAAGCTCATCTGATGAGTATTGCGGGGTGGCTTCGCATGAAGACTCGCGACTCCAAGCTCATCTGATGAGTATTGCGGGGTCGCTTCGCATGAAAACTCGCGACTCCAAGCTCATCTGATGAGTATTGCGGGGCCGCTTCGCATGAACACTCGCGACTCCAAGCTCACCTGTTGAGTATTGCGGGGTCGCTTCGCATTAACACTCGTGACTCCAACACACCTGATGAGTATTGCGGGGTCGCTTCGCATGAAGCCTCGCGACTCCAACCTCACCTGAAGAGTATTGCAGGGCCGCTTCGCATGAAGACTCGCGACTCCAACTCACCTGATGAGTATTGCGGGGTCGCTTCGCTTGAACACTCGCGACTCCAAGCTCATCTGATGAGTATTGCGGGGTCGCTTCGCATGAACACTCGCGACTCCAAGCTCATCTGATGAGTATTACGGGGTCGCTTCGCAAGAACACTCGCGACTCCAAGCTCATCTGATGAGTATTGCAGGGCCGCTTCGCATGAACACTCGCGACTACAAGCTCATCTGATGAGTATTGCGGGGTCGCTTCGCATGAACACTCGCGACTCCAAGCTCATCTGATGAGTATTGCGGGGACGCTTCGCATGAAGACTCGCGACTCCAACTCACCTGATGAGTATTGCGGGGCCGCTTCGCATGAAGACTCGCGACTCCAACTCACCTGATGAGTATTGCGGGGTCGCTTCGCATGAACACTCGCGACTCCAACTCACCTGATGAGTATTGCGGGGTCGCTTCGCATTAAGCCTCGCGACTCCAAGCTCACCTGATGAGTATTGCGGGGGGCACACGGTCGCTTTTTTTTCCGAAGCTCTCATTATTATTATTATTATTATTATTATTATTTACAATCATTGTACCAAATTGTTGTAATATTGCACTTTAGGCAGGTTGTATTACTATTATTGTTATAAATAATAATCATCATAATAAACACAATAACAATTACACCTATAACATTACCGATGATAACCCGAAACAATCTTCCATGTTTGCTGGCTAATAATCCTACTGTATTCATCGTAACACAAGGTATCAAGGGACGAACGTGGATGGATAACAAGACCGTCACAATATGAGAGGCCTGTGCGCACATCTTAAACAAAGCAATTAACAAACCATAACATAGGCCAAATCTTACATTAATTCAACACCCAACATTTGTTATTTGAGACACGTAAATGAAACACCCTATAATGAAAGTAAAAATACACACACAGTGCCAAGAACTTCGTAATTGGTATTCGACATTCCATATAACGATCCTGCCGGCAAAATAAATACACCATCACTATGCAGCATATTCTCATACTGTAGAATCCTACAGTAGATCATAACAAAGAACGACTATGCATATAATCATTATATTGAATCGTTTTGCAGGTTATAATAGCTTGCCATGCATTTCAATACCGAAAAAGTATAACTGGCAAGCTAGCAGCAAGATTTTGTCAGCTGTATTGTAAACATGCCGCAACGATGGCGAACAACGTTGCTGCTGGCGCTGTGTGGCATACATGTTCAAGCAGTTCCTAAAACAGATGTTAGATGGCGTTAGTGCATCAGTGGAGTCGAGAGTATCGGTTCCAGCGGCAGCAGTCTCGACTCCGTTCGCAACCCATCCCTAGTTGAAGGTGCGGTGGAGCAGTGCTACCAACTCAACGGTACTTACTTCATTATCTCTCATAGCTCTACACAGCAGCTCTCATAGCTCTGGACAGAAGCGATGATGCGTACTCTGGAGTTACATTTTTGTACTAATCTGCTTTAAAATTGTGATTGGCTGTTCAATATTAAATATTATTTGGGGTTGACCACCATAATCTCTCTATATATAAGAATGAAAGTTTGTCTGTTTTTTCTGAATTTCTACGGAAATTTGCGTTATTTACGCGTTTCAGACTGTTTTATGACGGATGCGCGCGAAAATAATTTTTTTGTCTGTCTGTCTGGACAGACAGAGGCACGACACTAATCATTGATGTAATAACTCTTCTCTGTACCTCTCATAAAAGGGGGCCTACCCCCTTAAAATACTTGCTGAAATAGGCGTAGACGGGCGAGACAAAGCTCATTTTCAGCCCCTCAATGTGAGAAACGAAAACCACATTTTAAGGCCCTAAAACCAACAGTTTTTGAGATATTTCCAGAAAACTAATTTCATTTAATACAATAACGAAAGAATGCAAGCCGGTTACCATGGCAACGGAATCTCACAGGTCCATCTGTTGCTGTAAGACGCAATACAATTCCATTTATTACATTACTGAGATAGTTTGCAAGCGGCTATAAGGTTATAACGGAACCAAATTAAGCTGTAAAATTCATCAATGTCATATAATGCGCTTAAGGGGGTCAAGGGGTACTCTAGATATTTTTTTCACGCGATTTACAAGTTCGGGTGTGGTACGGAAGGTCTATTATATTCCTATCCCTATATTGTCATATTATTATTATAATTATTATTATTATACTACGGCCTACAACGACGAGACAAAGCTTATTTTCGGCCCCTTGGTGTCAGAAACAAAACTCAGTGCCCCTAAATAGCAGTAAAGGGTCCCCGAAAAGTACATTTTAAGGCTCTAAAACCATCAGTTTCTGAGATATTCCCAGAAAACTAATTTCATTTAATAAACTAATGAAGGAATGCAAGCCAGTAACCATGACAACAATATCTGAAAAGGTGACATACAACTTTCTATCTATTTCTGCAAGAAGTAAAGCCACTCCATTTATGAAATTTCTGTGAATGTTTGCAAATGGCTATAAGGTTATTACGGATTCAACTAAAACTGTAAAATTCTTTTTTTTTTTCACACGACTTAAATGGGCGTTATGTCGTACAGAAGGTCTATTATATCTCCAAACAGAAACATTATTTTCAAAAATTCCTGAATTGAAATACGGTAGTTTTTTTTTTCTTTTCTTCATTTAGGAATTTGGGCCATTGGAGTCTAAAAAACCTGAATTATCATGCACCACAAGCCTTTATAATTTATTAAAGGGGTCTTCCTCTGGATGGGGACTTGACACAACAGTGAAGGTCAGTTTTATTTGACGTGTATTGCGTTTCGTCTACGAGGTTTTAATTTTTTTAACGTCGGGAAGTACACGTTAGGTAAATTTAGTTTCAGAGCATATTTTAACTAATCAGTTTTCTTTGTCGAGAAACAGGTTCCAAGTCTCTAACCATTGCAACAGTAGCTCAATTGATTACGCCTGGTTATTAATACCGATGACCGTTCAAAGAATGGGTACTTCTGCTAGTATACACTATATACGAGTTAATACGGGAGCGTACTGAAATTGATATTAGTTTGTCGTGTAAATTTAGTGGTATCGGACGAGATTACCACAAGACATCTTTTCCTAGAACATATAACTATTTAACTATATAACGATAATTTTTATTTATATAGAAAGTGCGTCCGGGCAGATTTTCTACTCGGAGAATAAATGTCTTGGCTTTCTACAAACATTTTTAAACGTTGAAAATAATCATAGAAAATCACAATATATTCCAGCACCAAAGAATATTGGTAAGAACGGTTTAAATTTAATTCCGATAACGAGCACAGCTTACGCATGCATAGGAAACACATGAAAGTTTCAGCGCGGGAAATTTGAACCGTAACCTGCACCTCCGCGGCTCCCTATTCCCCTCCTCCAGAGAATGAGCATTTCGATGATTTGTATCAATCCCATTTATTTATTTTGGCTTTATAGAACAAACTTACACAACTTGGCCCTTGCCTGTGAGGAATAAAAGTTAATGATAATTGTTTTAAGAGACCTAACATCTAGGTTATTGACCTACAAGTTAATATACAGTAGGCCTACACTGTTATAAATAGATTAAGAAAAAACATAGGAAATAAATAAGTATGAATAAAACCATCGCCAATACAAAACACACCAAAATTTTGCCCTTACTAAATTGAATACTTCAAGGAAATCAGGATGTAAATAAGGAAATTGGAATTTTAAAAAATTACAAAATCAAGTCCATATACTGTGGTATATTTATTACACATTTCTCATTCGGCCACATCCTTGCCCAGTTTCATTCGCCTTCATCAATTCCATCTCTCATCTCGACGCGCAGGTTGCCCACGGGCGTCACTTAGAAAGACCTGCACTCGGCCTCTCAGGAGGCCACACGAAAAAGAAAAAAAAAAATCGTACATAGCCTACATTTAGAGTAGGCCCTACTTCATTTCATCAAATTATCATTTCAACGTAGATTTGTCTTTCCATTGCAATGCCACCGCACATTACAGACCTGCAAGAGAAAAAAGGTAGTGTAACCAAACATGGCAAAGTACATCCCTAAAGGAAAAATCATGACAGACAACTGCAGTAACATTGGTCATGAATATTAGGCACTTGTATTCAGTGTATCTATTTTGCATGCAACTCTATGTGGTCATTAGCCATTACATTCCAAATCCATATATGTATTGAAGGTTGTCCGCAATTCTAGGCGGGCTCGTGTTGAAGGACAGGCAATTTTAGATGCCAGACATATAATTATGTGTGGGAAAGTGCTAAAAACACCAAGATTTTATGAGACTTGAAGATTTATGCTTACAAACTAGTAATTAGAAAAATTCAATTCAGATTCAAAATGGAATTCGGTCACCAGTTACCGAGATAAAAATAATTTGTTCAGGAATCTAATAAGCATGTAGTCGGTATATTGCTATACATATATTTAAATTTGGAAGATATAGCCTAATACTGTTGAAGTCAATAAATCAAAGACTGTACAAGTTGACTATAGCCTCAAGATGTTTTAATTTTTTAATAGGCACCTGATTATAAACTTAGAAGAACTGAGCTTCTCAGTTTTGAAGTAGCAATGGGGCAAATTAAAGAAAGACAACCACATGTAGGCCTACGATAAAGCGACCCCTAAATGTAATTTTTGCCACATGAGAAGAACAGCTGTCAAATCGACCCTGCATTTAAGTTGCCTAGTTTGTAGTGCAGGGCAGAATGTAGGGTACTGGTTATTGTAAGAAATTCATTAGTATTTATTAATAAATAATTCTCCTTTGTATAATGCCAGCCACATGCGATCATATACTTCGAAATCGGTTTTGCGACACGAAGTAATCGACTCCATTCCATCTGAAAAGCTTTCTTTTTGTGGAAGTAGTGCATTGATATGGCAAATGTTGAATTTGAAGAGCACAGTGGAATTGAGTAATTGTATTACTCATCTTTTAGCTTCAATTATTATGAAAATAACTGAAAAAACTAAAGAATAGCACACCCATCAACTCAAATCACATGGTTTCAATAGGTCCACGGCCGATTTCCTTTCATAATCCTTTCCCTGACCCATCCTGAAAAGAAAAATACATGGCCATTGGCTACATTAATAAAATTATAGCATCTGTTTGATTATGTTTCCATCAGATAACGGCAGCACAGTCGCTTGAGTTCACGAATGGGGAACACCAGCCTTTACTCCGAGCTTAGCCTCTAATAATACAAAGCCTACCCAATCATGGCGTTCTCTGCATCAACACTGTCCTCATAGCAGTGCGCGTATTGACCACTGCAGCGCTGAGTAACCACCTAACATGTAACTTAATAGCATTGCTATCGCAAGCTAAAACCAGCAAAAATGTACCTATACACTATATTTACAGTACATGAATACACAATGTTGAGTAGAATGAAGTAAAATATAAGAGATGTTCATCTTTTAGTAGTAGAAGTTTGTTTCAACTGCAGATTTTCCTTATTAGATAGAACGCATACTGTCTGGTATGCACAAGCGTAAGGTTCCACTGAATATTTTTACTAGTGTACCATGATCGAGTTTCAATGAAAAGGAACGACTTTTCTTAATTATTGTGATTCTTTTTTCTCACAATTTGTTCCTCTTCTCAAGACGTAGTCAATGGTGTAGTTAGTGACAGACGGGTGCAGAAACTTCTGCAATATTACCCTCCTCAGTTACTCAGGATGATCACGTACTCCACACTATAGAATATGATTTTTAGCAACCTGTGGCAACAGTGTTCTAGTTAATGTTTGTGCTATTCCTGGACTGCTCGACATAACCAACATCATTTTGTCCGTTACTTCAATTCCAGCGAAACAAAACCTGGCTTATGATACCGGAGACCACCTCTGTCTTTGAGTTTTATTAGTGATATTACTGGAGATGAGCTCTGGATACCGAAGGGCAGTTGACCTCGATGTTCCGTCCCTTAAAACAACAATACCTAACTAACTCCGGATACTACTAATTTTATCAAGGACTCTTGCATGGTGTCCACAGAATTTTCAATGTCAATTTTCCTGACTTTTCCTGACCATTTTTCAACAAAATTCCTGATTCATGAAGTCATCGTAATATCGGAAAAAATGTTTATTGAGCAAACAAATATTATTTTTTATTTGCAGCCTCCACCATCCCCATAGCTGCCCAACGCTCGCCTCTTTATTCATTTAAAATACAAAATAAAGTAAATTATAATGCAATAATACATAAATCCAAGTACTCTGCTTGGCGTGCAGGACAGTCGTTCAATACATAATACATGTCTCTCAAAAATAATTGAAGGTCCCACTTTACAGAATGCATTCCTGTTTGTAGGGCTCCATTGACAACGTGAAGGCCGCAAACACCAAGGTTAACCAGTTGTTTGCCATCTGCATTATCTTCTATTATTTGGCCACTGAACTTTTTTATGAAACTCAAATTAACATTCGGTCCATCCATCTTTCTAGCAAGAGGAGAGATTCCCTGGTTGAAAGCCTCTAAAATGTCTTGAGCTGTTGCGTGTCCCATAAAGATGCTGTTGAAATATCTGGTGTTAACTTCATTGCAGTTGATGTCAAGTTAACGCACAAATAGGTCCATCTGACCTCGCTGAACAACTTTGTTCAATGGGGGCAGATGACCTCGTAGTTCCACCCCTTAAAACAACAATAACTAACTAACTTTGTTCAATGCCTCATCAAAACAGATAACATTAGCACATGAAAGAATTTCATCTTGCAGGAAATTATGAAAGTATGGAGCTAATCCATAATTGATGACATATGAACATTTCGTGTTCCCCAATTGAAATTTTGTTGCAATTGCACTATCAGGAAACATTTCCCTGAAGGTTTCTGAAATATTTATACAAGAATTAAGAGAATTTATTTTGGACGACATTGAGGGCCCACTTTATTTCGGCACTTGTGACTTCATCTTTATAACAGAAATATTCTACAGATGTCACAGTTCCCGAAGTAGAACTTGAAGAGTTAATATGGTTAATATAAAATTCCTGACTTTCTAATACTTTTAGACATTTTTCTTGACTCACGCTATATTTTCACACTTTTTCCTGACTTTTCCTGCCTGTGGACACCATGTCTTGGCATGATATAGATAGGTTGGTTGGTTCTTAAGTTTAGGGGCTGCGACAACGCGGTCATGTAGCCCCGTGTACTTTGGGTGTGTGTAGAATCTGTCTGATAACCGGTGTTAATTGTGATGACTGTATTAGTGTGTGTTATCTGTTTGTTAATTTAAGTACTGCAACTAAGAATTTTTCAAATAGTTCCTACTTTTGCCGCCAAGCGCCACTACTAGGCCAAGTTCAGAACTGAGCTACTAGACGCCGCCGCAGTCGGCTCTTGGCAACGAACATAGAAACCTAAGAGCGTTGTTTACATTCTTAACCTATCCAATTTAGCTTCACACAGGTGCAATTAGTGGAAGGATCTTTAACATGCCATAAATCTATGACATGGGACCGCCGGCTTTACTTCCCCTCCGAAGGAAGGCATACTGAGGGATTTTTAACGCTCTTAAAAAATCCGACGGCTTCGGCCGGGTTTGAACCCGCTATCTTGGGCATAGAAGCTCAGCATGCTACCGACTACGCCACCGAAGCCGCCATGATATAGATAGGTTATGGTCTTCAGCTCGTTGTTATTGTTTCTTTAGGGGCATTGCAACGTTGTGGTCATGTAGCCCCATGTTCATAGGTGTGTGTAGAATTTGTTTAATAACCTGTCTCACTGTAATGTCTGTATTAGTGTGTGTATTTGTAATTGAGGTAAAATTTGGGTAGGAAGCGGCCTTGGCTTTAAATTAGGTACCATCCCGGCATTTGCCTGGAGTAGACTTGGGAAACCACAGAAAACCACTTCCAGAATAGCTGAGGTAGGAATCGAACCCACCTCTTCTCAGGTTTGCCTCATGAGACTGAGTGTACCCCATTCCAGCCCTCAGAACCAGGAATCGAACCCCCCGGGCCTCCGCAGTGACAGCCAAGAATGCTAGCCACTACGCAACAAGGCGGACTCTACAGCTCTCGTCATAGAAATTTGGTCATTTAGCCCCGTGTCTGCTACCCATGTTATTGCGGCATGTGCATTTGTAATTCCGGTGATGATTTGGAAGGTGAGCTTAAGTTAGGAACTATCCTGGCATTTGCCTGGAGTAGAAGTGGGAAACTATGGAAAACCTGTCCAGGAAGGATAAGATGGGAATCTAACCCACCTCTTCTAAGTTTTACCTCATGTAGCTGAGTGTACCCCGTTCCAGCCCTCAGACCAGAATGAAATTTATTGGCAGAGCCTGGATTCGAACATGGATCTCTGGGGGCGACAGCCAAGAATGCTAGCCACTACTTGACAAGGTGGTCAGGAGATTATCATCATCAGAACTGGAGCAATTATACAAGATCACCTAATTTTCAGTCGCATGGTCAGCATAGGCTACATACTTTGTCTGCTTGTTGCTTTAATCCATAATTTCCTAGTTGGCTCTCGAAAAAGAAATTCATGAAAACTAGTTCCAGTAACATTATTTCTATAGCCTTGTTTACTAAACGGCACGCGACAGTATACCACCATAATACAATAACCTTATTTCAGTAACATAACCCGAGTCGTGCGTACACAATGCGTATAAATACTGCCAACTGAACTGATCATGTAGGGAGGTATTCAGCGCCTCTAGCAGCAAACATAGCATCTGCAGGGCGGACAGCTCCCAGAGGCTATTGGCCAGGCTTTTTATTATTGGAGGCTAAGCTCCGAGGAAATCCCTCAGGCTACTCATTATTTTACAGCTGGCTGAGTTGACCAGGGTTTACCTGTTAGTGAAGGGTAGTTTAAAATCTCCACCATTGGCAAAAATCAAACCCAGTCCTTCTAGTTGTGAATCTAACAATTTTCCACTAGGGCTCTTACATAACCTACAAAAAAAAATGTAAAATAACTTACCGGTACCTTCAATCAAAGTGGGTACATTATACAGCACGTATCAGATGGCACTGCTGAATAACTGTGATAGACTAGAAAATGCACTGCAGTTGAGCAAAAAGAAACAGGCTACTATATATTGTTTTTGCTTGCCCCATAATATTCTAGTAAACTACAGTATCTAATAAGGACTGAACAACCACATTACTAGCATTTTTTACATCACACTGAAGTACAAGTTGGTTCTATTATTCAAATAATATATATTAGAAAGAATTCTTACCTTGTTAATGAACAATCCTGCAAAATATCACCTTTATACCATTAATATTAACAGCTGATGGCAACAGCAAATTCAAATTAACCAGAGTACCGCCAAGTTGGAACGCCTAACCAATAAGACGCGTCTCCAATAGCGACAAAGAATAATGAATAGCAGGGAATATGGTAATAATCGATATCTTATAAAAGCGATCATGCACACTCTGGAGTACGTGTTTCATTCTCATTGATACTATTATTATGAAAAGCCAATAATATGACCATGGCTGCCCTTGTCCTTATTGAAGAAGTTTAAAATATTGAGTAAATTAAAACCTTAAGTCAATAAATAACTAGTTGCACTATTATATTTTATTAATCTCCGAATTTGCAACAATCGATTGGAAACTATCGACCTATCTATAGTTTTGTACAGCTGTTAATAATCGATTCCTTAATTAATGTATTTTTTACTGTCTGTCTGTTAGGTAGTCAGCCCGAAGGCTGGTTAGATCCTCAAAAAGTACCACCGTTAGGTTATGTGGGTAGATACCCACAAAAACTCAAGGCAGCACTATACTGAGGCATACTAGGCAAGAAGAGGAGTGAGGTAGTTTGTCATTACTTTCCTCATTGAATTAGAACAGCAGTACTAACCCTATGAATAGAATCTTTCACAGCATTCACAGGCACCAACTGTGCCCTGAATGTCATTACTAAGCACCACCCATACCTCAGTAGCTTCCGTATAATCACAGCCATGAGACTGAGACATCGGTGAAAAGTCACATTTTACTCTAGCCTGTGCCAACAGACAAATGCAAATGTACAGCATTCATCAAGAAATGGCAAACAGCCCATTTTTTACAGTAAGAGACAGAAATGTAATTTTTCATTAAAAAAAAAGTAAAAATATGTGTCATCATAGGCAATGAGGTGATACTCCGGCGTGGCGCGTCCCAGGTGACGGATACGGGGCTCCTCACCATCTTGCCGGCGGACTTGAACAAAATAAAATAGCTCTCATGGACCAAACACACAACAACCTCTACGGTTAACAACCGCAGTTGTAACTCGGAGCTTCCTCCATACCTTTGAAAGTCAAACATGGAAGGAAATCGTTTAAGGAATATCCCACCGCCTTGCAATTGCCAAGGCAGTCTGCATTCGGATATGGTGGGCAGTCACCTGAAAGATACCCTAGATGTGTCGGAGCATCTAAAAATAGAAAAAACAGATAGAAAACCCAAATTTAGACTGAAGACAGGACAGATAAACTATATAGCAACACACAATATAAATTCCATCATACAGCCAGGGAAACTCAAAATTTTGACAGACGAAATGGATCGCAGAGGGATTCTAATAACTGGGCTTCAAGAAATGAGAAACACCGATCAGGAACCAATAGAATCACAAGGGTATAGAATTTACAAGGAAATACCAGGAAAAAGAGTAATGAAGCAATGTCCACAATTCGAAACAGGATTTGTAGTCAATCTCAAAATAATTGAGTCCATCATAGAATTTAAAGCATTATCCCCTAGGCTCTCGACACTAACTCTAAAAGCTGCAAATAGAACATATACCATACTAAATGCCCATGCCCCAACTAATTATAAAAATAATAAGAAAGAACACAAAGATGATGTGGAGGAATTTTGGGAGCATTTGGATCAGACAGCAACAAACATAAATAAAAGTCACACCAAAATTTTAATTGGAGACTTTAATACCCAGTTAGGAAGGGAAAAAAGATATAGAGGCATAATAGGAAAATGGCCAGCACAGAGAAGAACAAACAGAGGAATGTCATAAGACTGGTGGAATTTTGCAGGAACCATGATATGATCTCCAAATCGACTTACTTCAAGAGAAGACCAAATAAACTCAAAACTTGGAAACATCCAGATTGGAAAAAAGGTGAATGGCAACTAGATCATGTTTGTATGGATAAGAACTATCACAGGGAGATCTACAATGTGAAAGTTCTGAGAGGAACCGATACTGGATCGGATCATTACATGATAAAGATTAAATTTAAATTCACCCCGTTGACAAAGAAAAAAACTCACCTCAAAAGAAAGAGAACATACGACCCTCATAAACTAATAAATAATAAGGGATACAACAAACAAACGAAATATATTAAAATAACAGATGATCTAGAGGAAATAGTTCCCCAATTGAAACAAATAGCTGAACAAGTAGCCCCAATAAATCCAAGGAAGAAACACCAATGGTGGAACGATCATCATCATCTTGCACAGTTTCCAGCCATTGGCCGGGTCTGTTTGGAACACAAGCCTCTCCAACATCTTCTGTCTTCCCACCATCTCTCAGCCTCCACCCTTGTCCAGTCTTCTCCTCTCTTCTTCACGCTTTCTTCCACCCCCTTCAGCCACCTGTCTCTCGGTCTTCCTCTCGGTCTCTTTCCTTCCCACTTCGTCTCGTGTATCCTCCTGGGTATCCTCTTCTCCTCCATTCGTTTTACATGTCCATACCATCTAAGTCTAGATTTCTCTATAAGGTGAGTTGGGGCAAGAGCATTTTCGGGGCAAGAGCATCACTGGTCCATGATATATTTGTCCGTTTGAAACTCGTTCTGACATCTCTTGGGGATTATTAGAAATATTATTCATTTCAGGTTCCGTATTGACAGTAATCATGAAGAATAAAACTTTCAATTTTCCGCCTATTCAATACTATAATTTGTTAAAACATATCAGGGGTACATGTTTCAAGTCCTATTTCTTTTGGACCCTTCTTCAGCCCACAAACTTATCTATGAAGCCCATCAGAGCACAAAAAACATCGATGACACAAAATGCACATACATAATAAAAAGTTAAAAACACTGTAAACAATATCTGAGAGTCTAAAAATCTAAAAATAGCATGCATAGTTTTCGGGCTTCAGGTACATGTTTTTGTACTTGTTCTATATCTATGTAAAATGTCATTTGACACTGTAAAACGCCGGGCACATATTTTGATGTCTATAACTGGCGTACTGTAGGAACTTGCAGCATATCTTGTACTGTTTTAACATTTCTATTGGTGTTGTTGAAGATGGGTTGGACGGCAAAGGCTACATCTTTTAACAAATTCTTGTTATAAAATTTGGATAGATAGATAGATAGATAGATTTTTATTAATTCCATTTGATCAAATACATGCATTCAATACATTTTTGATATAGGACACGTCAGAATTTACATGCATAAAATAAAAGAACTAACAGGTATATATTACTAAGATTAAAACTATTTATAACTTATTATAATAGCAAATCTTAATAGATACAATCTTATTGCACAACTATTTACACCTCACTCTATTATCATAATATGAAAACTTAATTCTATAAATACAACAACATACAGCTAGGTATTAAAATTAAATTAAAAAAGTAAAATATAGTTATAGATTCCATCACTCCTATACGCTAAAATATTCAACTACTGAGTAAAAACAATGGCACTGCAGATAAGCTTTCAACATTCTATCAAAGGTTTTTATTTTTGGGGCCAGTTTTATATACTGGGGTAGTTTATTGTATAATTTAACTCCAGTGTGAAAAGTTCCTTTTTGATATATGCTTGTGTGTGTGTGTGAAATATGAATGTTTTGATTTTGTCTTGTGTTATGCCTATGAACATCATTGTTTGTTTTAAGAAAAACATCTTTATTCATTAAATTCTTTTTAAAAAACATAATACTTTCAAAGATATATATGCAGGGCAGTGGGAGAATGTTTAAATCTTTAAACAGAGGTCTACATGATTCTCTAGAGTGTACATTTGCCATAATTCTAATCGCTCTCTTTTGTATCCTAAACGTGCTTAGTACATCTGGCGACATACCCCAAAATATGATCCCATATCTTAAGTATGAATGGAAATAAGCAAAATAAGTATTTCTTAATGTGTGCATGCTAGTGCAGGTTTTCAAAATACGTAACGCAAAGCACATCGAGTTCAGTTTAGTATTCAGATATTGTATATGTTTATTCCATTTCAAGTCTTGTTGTATCCATAGTCCTAAAAACTTTGTTTCTGATTTATTTTCTATTTGATGACCATTTAATGTTATATTGGGCATCGCAGGATTCCTATTCTGTATAGTGTGGAAATTTAGACATACTGTCTTTTTATAGTTTATTATGAGGCGATTATCTTGTGACCATTTGGTTAACTCTCCTGTAACGGAGTCAGCAGACTGCTGTATGACCTGTTTAGTTTCACCTTTTATTACGAGTGTTGTATCGTCCGCAAACAAAATTTCCTTATGTGAATGAACGTTCTGTGTTATATCATTGATATATAGAAGAAAGAGTAGTGGGCCCAAAACCGATCCCTGGGGTACTCCAAATTCAATAATTCCCTCATTGGACAATGTTTCATTAAGTAATTTGGTTCCATCATCCTTGTGTCTCAAGCTTACTATTTGTTTACGCCTTGTTAAGTAAGACTCTATCCATTTATTAGCTAGACCTCTAACACCATATTGATTTAGTTTGGTAAGGAGGATTTTATGGTCAACTACATCAAATGCTTTCGATAAATCCAAGAATAGGCCAGTTACATGTTCCTTATTGTCAATTAATTTCAGTATACTATTACTACATTCGTAAATTGCTGTCTGTGTAGATTTTTCCGTTCTAAATCCATGTTGTGAGTTTGATAATATTTTATTTTTTTCTATGAAACTTATCAGTCTCTTATACATAATTTTTTCCACAATTTTTGCAATACCAGTTGGTAAGGTAATAGGACGATAGTTATCTAATTCATCTTTTGAACCATTTTTGTGCACTGGAATTACTTTTGATAACTTCAAAATATCCGGGTAAGTTCCTGAGAGAATTGAACTGTTTATTAAGTGCGTAAGTGGATTTATTATATTTTCTGCACATTTCTTTAAAATTGCATCAGGGATGCCATCAATGCCAGCACAGAATTTATTTTTTAGCTCTTTTATAACTATTCTTACCTCTTCACTTGTGACATGATTTATAAATAAAGAATCACTGCATATATTTATTTTATTATTAGAATTTAGTGTATTTACCTGTGATTTATTTAATAATTTTTGCGGAATTTCCAGAAAATAGTCATTAAAAGTGTTTGCTATTTCCTCTGGATTATTAATCACTTTATTATTTCTGGTCAGTGTAATGTTCCTTTGTATTTTAGCAGATTTTCCAGTTTCTTTCTTTATTACAGACCACATAGCCCTGTTTTTATTAGATGATTGGGAAATAAAATTATCATTATGCATTTTCTTTGCTAGTCTTATTACCTTATTTAATATGCTAGTGTATTTTTTGTAGTATAAATTGAATTCAGGTGTTGTGTGGTATTGTTTATATAATTTGTGTAGAAATTTCTTTCTTTGACATGAATTTATAATCCCTGTTGTTATCCAATTGCTAGTTTTGTTATTTTGAACAGTTCTTCGTTTAAAGGGGAATGCTATTTCAAAATAGTGTTTTAGGGTACTGTTAAATGCATTAAATTTATCATTTACATTTTCTAGTTCATAAATTTCTGACCATGTTTCCTTATTTAATAAGTCATTGAAATATGTAACATTTGATTCAGTGAATGACCTGCACTTTGATTTTACTCCATTATCATTATTATTGATTACTTCGGATACTTCAAAACTCAGTATTTGTCCATGGTGGTCACTAAAACCCGGACAATAGACTTCTATTGAATGGTGATATTTATCTGTATTTATAAAAATTTGATCAGGAGTGGTTTTACTAAATTTTGTTATTCTTGTTGGTGTATTTACTGTAGGTTTCAGTCCATAGGAAATTAGTAACTGGTTTAATAATTCACAATTTCTATCAAGTTTTAAGAAATCCACATTTACATCCCCACAAATTATTATATCGAAATTTACTTTGCTCATGTTATTGAGTAACAATTCTAGTTTATCTATAAATAGAGGAAACTTTCCTGACGGAGAACGGTATACGCATACAATTATTAACTTAAACTGCTGAATTTTTACGGCAGAGAATTCAAAATCCTGTTCCATAATTAGATAATCATAAGCTGTTATCTGTTCATGATCTAAATTATTTCTTAAGAAGATGCAAGTACCACCATGGCTAATATTAGATCTAGAGTATTTACTAGCTTGTATAAACCCTGGGAATTGAATTAATTCGAGTTGTTCCTCTTTCAGCCAATGTTCTGAAATACATAGTGCTGAGATGTCTTTAAGTTCATTTTTAAGCATTAGATTTATGTAATCAATTTTATTATAAAGAGACTGGACATTCTGGTGGTAAATTTTAAATTTGTTACTTTTGCAAGCTTGTGTTGGTGATTTATTTACATTATTATTATCATAATTGTTATTATTATTGTTGCTAGACAAATCCGAAATACCATTGTTGCACTCCGTTAAATTTGACTTCAAAAGATGTGAATGCCAAACCTCACGTTTGGCTTCTTCTACCAGTTTCCCTGCTTCCACTCTAATGATATTACTGTTGAATTATTCTTACCATTTGAATTTACAATTTTGCAGATTTCATCACTAAGATACTCTTTTCCTAATCTATTTGGCAACCTGTCTTTGATGGATTAAAATAGTCTTCTGTCACACGGTATGGGAAAACAACAGAGAAAATGGCGTGTTGTTTCATTTGACCCGAAGTCAGACGATAATAGCCCTGCGACATCAAGTGGAGGTCAAGCTCCGCTTAGCGAGAGCAACTTGCTACTACTGAGTCAGGAAAAATGCAAGTTTCTCTGTTGTATCCAGACAATGAAGATATCAGTGATATTTTAGAAGACGAAATAGCGTCTATTATCCCTCCGCCATCTGTAGACCGCAGGGGAAAACTGTTGTTTCCCATTTCCTTTACTCAGAACAACATTCAGTGAATGGGTAATAGTGAAACTTAATTTGACGATTTTTTATGATGGACCACGAATGAAACTTACTTTTGATTTATTAACAAGGAGATTTAAACACATCATGAGGTTATTTAAATGAATATCTACTGTTAGTGACAATGTTTAATTTTCGTTTCTTTATTTTAAAAATTTGATAAACAATTTTTAATGTGCCTTGATACAGTGTATCTTCTGTCGACATTTATTTTCCTTGTACTTATTTGGTATAACTTAACTTGATTTTACAATTTGTTTTTAGTTACTGTTACGTTAATAAATTGCGTTGAACCCTAAGCAACGTACCTACTAATAAAATGTAAGTAAACGCCAGTTTTTGTCTTTAATTTTTATATTCTTGTGATGTTTTCCAATGGCTGTAATTTTGCATCTTACACACCCCAACATTCTAAGGTGAAGAATTTAATAGAAAACATAACTTTATAAATTCTGAAATATGCATCTAATAGCTTAATAAGTAGAGAACACGAACTTGCCCCGTGATTATGTGTAAAACATTCAATGGAAGAATATAGGCTAGAGTTGCACTTGCCCCATATCACGGGGCAAGTGCGTACCCTGGACATTATAGTGATATTTTATTTCCTAATGGAATATACATTCTCGAAGCAAACATTCAAGATGCATCAGTCACACACAATTAACCAGTCAATATGCAGAAAAGTCTTGTTTTGGTATTGCAACTAGTTTAGATGCATTTAAAATTCAAAGTTGCACTTGCATTTTTTGGGTATGCACTTACCCCAACTCACCTTACCATCCTGTAATGGTTCCTCCTTCATTAATTCTCAGGTCCTCTCATTTCTTATTCTGTCCATCTTTGTAGCTCCAATACTGCTTCTCAAGAACCTCATCTCACAGGCCTGTATTTTGCTCTTCTCCCTTCCTTTCATAACCCAGGTCTCCGAGGCATACATCAGGATAGGGACATAGTACGTCCAATATATGGTCTTTTTGCTGTTCTGAGGGACGTCCTTGCTCCATAACATGCTTCTCACACTCCTCCGGAATCAAATAATAAGCCTACAAAATATAGCACAAAAAATTGGACTTCAGATATCATTTGAAAAGACTGAGATAATGGTAGCAAATCCACTTGTAATCAATCACATAACAGTAAATAACAAGAAAGTTAGAATAGTGAAGGAATTTAAATACATAGGAGAAATTATAACTTACAACTTGAATGAGAAACCTGCATGGCTAGAAAGAACTAATAAAATGATAAAAGCCCAAAAATTAACATGGTCTACATATAAAAGAAAATGTCTATCAATCGCAACAAAATTAAAACATTACAAGACGGTGGTTCAACCAGAGGTGACCTATGGAAGTGAAACTCTTTTTAAAGTTACTCAGAAAAACAGAATCAACAAAATTTTAAAAGTAGAAAGAAGAATAGCTAGAACATGCATAAATAAAAAATATCAGAAAGATGTACAGTGGCAGATAGTACCAAATGAAGTGATATACAGATACTATACGGAAGAAACGGATTTCTTTTTTGGTCTCATTATGAGCCGAAAACCAGATTATCTAGAAAAATTGTAGTGAAACTTTGGAATATGAAACAAGTAGGGTGGATTAAGGAAATTAGAGAAGATATAAAATAATTAGAAATAACCTTGTATGACTTGCAAAACAAAACAAATTTTTTTAAAAAAACCTGAAAGATATAAAAATTAGATTTCAGGCAAAAATAGACAAACCTAATACAATAAAAAGGGTATTTACAGATGAGGAACGCCTGAGAAGTTCAGAGTGAATGAAAAGCTACTGGGCAACTCGGAAAGGAATTACTGAAGAAGAGGACCAAGAAATGATTGACTGAAGTGGTCCAATGAGGCCATAGAAACAGAAGAAGAAGAAGAAAAAAATCTCATTATGATCAAATATGTAAAATAAAGAGACAGAATATGTATTTTTTTACATTTAAAAAGGCAAAAATATGTAAAAACAAAATGTCATTATGATCAAATTCGGTATGTAACAAGAAAATTAAATTAGGCCGGTCCCGTGTTGTTGGGGTAGCGCGCAATTCCCGACTCCGTCAGGCATTTCAGAAACGACGTTAAGGTTGGAACGGGGTGCACTCAGCCTCGTGAGGACAATTGAGTAGCTGTCTGACAGTGAGGCAGCACCCCGGTCACGAAAACCAGGATTAACGGCTGAGGGTACCCGATGCGCTGATCATGCATCACCCCAATATCTGAGGCCAAATGGCTCGTCGCTTGGTAGGCCTAGGCCCTTCATGGGACTGACAGAACTGTATTATTTTGTAACATTTGTGAGGAACCTGTAGCGGCAGACATGCGTTTGCAATTTACACAGCAAAACGTGAAATGTGCATCGTTAAAGAAGCGACACAACGTTTGCTTCCCAAACTGCGAGATGTGAGACATGGTCCAGCAAACAGCCAGTTCTAACAAGATATTTGTCATGCATTTCTTGCGGCTGATATACCACTAAATAAATTGCAGCATCCAGTACTACATGGTACGTTAGAAATGTAGGCCTACGCCGAACTTCCTCTCCCTGACGAGTCAACACTGCGTAAGAACTATTACTCTGACACAGTACACTGTTAAGTGGGAATATTTGTACTGTCGACTGGATTATTCAAGCAGCTGTACGTTTCAACTATTTTGAGTAACTGGGGGACATAAAAATGACAAATTTACAAACATATTTTGGATACCCCTATCATATATTTTCCACTAAGCATATAAATACATATTTATGAAAAGTAAAGCACAAAATTGTCCGGGCCCAGCTTATACAGAAGACTTCACGTGCTTGCGCACAACTCACCAAATTTAATTTGTTGGAATAATTTGCGCAGAAACTCTCACTTGTTGAAACGACTCGTGCATCACCAATTGAAAAATGGATTTACTTACTCAGAAAGCTTTGTGGGCATGAGCATAACAATTCACCAAAGTATCATCGCAATCGGAGGAATGGTATTGGAACGCATTGAGAAAATCATACAATGAAAACACAGAAACTGCCGCTAAACTGTATGAAATAGCCTACACTCATTTGTTAAAATGATTCGCGTGCTACTTATTATGAAATGGATTTACTTCGCGGGTGTGCGCGCAATTCAGAAAAGATCATTTGTTGAAACGACTCATGCGCCATCTATTGTAGAGTGGATTTCCTTATTCAGAAACCGTCATGGGAGTGTGCACAACAACTCACTAAAGCTTCATCACAATGGGATGAATGGTATATGAACGGATAAAAGATGAACAAACAAACATTCTTTTGTAGCCTATGGATACCTAATATACTATCAGGTAACATTCATTTCTATAGAGATACAGTACTGATATCACGCCAGGAGTTGGCAGTTGGGTTTGAACTGCAGATGTCTTCCCGCTCACTGCGTATCGCGCATTCCAAAAACATTAAGTTAGTCACTACTCGTTTCACTCACTCAGCACATTCCTTCTTTCACTGGCTGCGTGTCGTGTGCTGCAATAACAGCGATTGGCATGCGCGAAGCCGATATATTTAAGTTTGGAATATGAGGCCCGTCACAGCGTGTTGGACTGCCATCTCCTGACGCGATATCAGTAATTTAGCTATCAGGTCTTACAGAGCTACGCAGCCAGCCTCAATTTTCTATTGGTATTATGATAAAGGTCGTACAAAAACAATCTTACATAATAAGAACAAGACAAACACCAAGTCTATTAAGCAGGCCTCAAACCGGTGGTTTGAGGACTAGAACGAAATACACTCTACCTTGATTGGCAAAACCGAGAGAAGGTTGGTTCCGTTCCCATCTCAGATATCCTAGAAGTGATTTTCCATTGTTTCCCCACTTCTACTCCATGGAAATGTCAGGATGATTCCTAACTCCTAGCCTCAGTTACAAATACACACACACTACAAAACTTTACAAGAATAACATATGCTATTGGACAAACACTACACATAACGATCTTGGCATTCCCCAAAGTAGAATTTCTATAAACTGCCATCCCAATTGGTTGTTTCTACATTGAGATGTACTGTATTATAGCAGAGATAAAGAGTAGGCCACTACCAGTGTTCTGTTTATTGCAGCGTAGGGCCGCTGAATTGTCTCAGCTGCAGCTCGGACTGAATATTGCTATTTTTATAGGCCAGGCCGGTCAGGACTGACTCACTCTTTGGGAGAATAGTTATTCTACCGTTAATCATACCATATTATCGTGAAAAGCCCTAAGCTCACCTGATTCTTATTACTATTTACGGTCAAGGTATTTCAGTATGCTCGCGTCTTTAAAAGATCCATATCCTAACAAACTTCCTACACATCTCCCACATTCATATCTCTTGTATCTCTCCCAAGGGCTAAAAAATAGTAGGGCGTGGGTTGGTGACCGGGGGACCACAGCTAAGCACGGCATTCCTTCCACTTCATTGTGCCGGGCTTTTATGCCTCTGTTAGTGGCGGGATTAAAACTTTCGATCTCTGAACATCCAGCTCCTCCTTCTGGTAATGGAGTTCAATGAAACGCTGCGGATTACTCATACAAGGACAACTACTACTACTACTACTACTACTCCTCCTAATAATAATCATCATTATCCTATGGTCTCTGCTACCTGCTGTAGACCTTTTGACTTGAATCCATTGAGGCGTTCTAAACTCCAATGTCAACGTTCTGTTTAACACTGCCATCTGGTAGTGAAAACCTGAATTCTACTGAGCTACATGTGACTGAGATTTAATTAATTTTAGACCCTAATCACCAAATGTAATACGAGAGATCTTTCACGATCCGACATCGTACAACTTTGCTGTAGATTTTTGCCGCCCTACTTGTAGCTAGCATTCTTGACTGTCGCTCTGGAGGTCTGGGTATGATTCCCGGCCCTGTCAAGAAATTTTAATTCTGGTATCAGGGCTGGAACACTCAGCCTCGAGAGGCAAAACTGAAGAAAGGATGGTTTGATTCCCACCTCAGTCATCCTGGAAGTGGTTTTCAGTGGTTTCCCACATCTACTCCAGGCGCATGCCAGAATGCTTCCTAACGTAAGCCCGGATCCACCTCTTTCCTAACCCTCAGCATAATGACTACTACACTACCACGTGCTGTGTGTGTCTTCAGTCTTTTGACTGGTTAGATGCAGATCTCCAAGGCGTCCTCTCCTGAGCTAACCATTTTATCTCTACATAGCTACCACACCAGGCCCAACGAGAGGGTGGATGTATTCATTTATCCTAAATAAACAATAAGAAAATGTATCCTACTTTGCTTCGAACAGGTAACAATCATTGAACCGTTGTCATTATATCGCAGTCAAACTTAGCGTGGAAATCCAATTCTGGAATAAAAAGCCCACTGCAGGCTACTAACATACCGGTAGTATAGTCAGAGATAGGCAAAATACTCCCAAAATGTATTTTAGATACAAAATAATATTTTAAAATACTTTCAATAAAATATGCTTTCTTCCATTCAAAAAACAATATACAGTGTTACTATTCTAGATATTATTATTGACCTGGACTGATGGCTCATTAATGTGCAAGGTAGAAGGGTTCAAATCCCACAGTTAGTCTCCTTGAAATTTATTTTTTTATTTTTTCAGGAGAATACTCCCTGTAGGAGGGGGTGGGGGCAAGTGGAAGGAGGGGGGGGGGGGGGGAAGAAGCGTGGTGACGCAGCGGTCAAGCTCTTGGCCTTTCACCTTGGCGAACCGGGTTCGATTCCCAGTCAATGCACGTGAGATTTTCAAAGTTTAAATGCCATGTGTTGTGGTTCGGATTCAACGTAAAAAGAGGGCCTAAAAAGAGGGCCTTGTGGCTCATGATCGCAAGATTAATGGTCACGTAAAACTACAAACTTCAACTTCATGATCAACACTTATAATTACTTATAATTTAAATGTATTTACAAATTATTAAATTGTTCATTAACTTCAGTACTGTCCGTGCATTATATCTCTGCCTCTGACGACCGTTGTATTTCTAAGAATATGAAGTGTCATCGACCTGTCAATTTCTCTACTCCTATTTACGTGACATTATCCCTCATGTTGGGGCTCGGGAGTTTTGACGATAGATCTAGAGTTTGGCTTTGGGGAGGGGTCACAGAATCGAAATTGTTCAGAAAAATGGTATCACTAACAACAAACGCAATCACAAAATAACCAAACGTACAAAACCAGACCAATTTTTTTGCAAGCTACATGGATAGAAATTTGATGCGTTTAGTGCACCAAAAATATTCGTACAAATTGCAACGGCGTGTTTTGCGCCTTTTATATCGAGCTTCGAGAAAAGTATCAAGGTACGTTACAGTTTCGGCAAGTCGAGTTGGTACCGACAGAGGGAGAAAGTCATAGCTTAAATTGCCAACCAAGCTTGCAGTTTGGACGTGGGCAAAATTTTTTGGTGTGTAAAAAGCCCCAAATTCCTATCCGTGCATTGCTGCACATTAATCGTGACATCACTATAAACATCGATTCGGTAATCACAAGGTTTGCTAAACAAAATAGACAAGTTAATTTTGTTATATAAATAATCGTTTTTATAGAACAGGTATGAAGTTGTGAATATGTACAGTTGAAAAAGAACATAATAATTGCAATCAAGATATTTTCAGTATTGTATAAAATGAAAAATAAACCTGTTTTTCAATTAAAATTCGTCAAGTTTTATTTGTCAGATTATTGTGTTTTTGTTTTTTGAGTTTGCAAAAAAATTTGGTCCCCGTTTGGGGGGGGGGGGGGGTCATGAACCCCGTGACCCCCCCCCCCCCCCTTGAATCCGCGCCTGGACGATACAATGCAGTCAGCACATTTCATTAGTACAAGGGCTATTTACTAAGTAAGGGCCGTTTTTTTTTCAAAGCCCGTAGTCAGTACTCACTCCGCAACAAGCGTGCACGCATCCTCCCGGCATCCTTGGCGAACAAGCAGGCGTCAGTTGCAACTGTGTAGCTAACCTGTACGCTGCTGTGCATCTTTACAATGTTCAAGATTATTGAATCGCCGCTTGTGAGGTACCATCTGTGATACTTTTTTGAGTGCAAGAAACATGTCGGCTACAGACATTCATCGTCAGCTTTGTGAGGTGCATGGTGATAATGCAATAACGGAAGGTAAAGTGCGAAAATGGGTTCGCGAGTTCAAAAGTGGCCGTGAAAATGTTCATGACGATGAATGCTCAGGTCTGTGATCTCAGATGACTTGTTGACTACAATTGACACGAAAATTCACGAGGACCGAAGATTCATGATAACCACTCTATCAATGGATTTTCCTCAAGTGTGAATTCTTGGTTGTCAGAGCAGGCGGCAAACTTTTATGCAGAGGGATTTTAGAACTTAGTTTTAAGGTATGACAAGTGCCAAAATAAACAAGGCAACTAAGTAGAAAAATAGAGGAAGGTATGCAAAACCTATAAATAAATGTGGTCTCAAAATAAAATGTTCGGTTAATTTTAAATAAAAAACGGCCCTTAATTAAAAAACAGCCCTTGTACTTCCCAGACTATTGTCAGTGTATGTAGTTCGGCAGTACCGTTGAATTATTTTTTTGCATTATTTAATGTGCCGGCCCCGTGGTGTTGGGGTAGCGCGCCTGCCTCTCACCCGGAGGCCCCGGGTTCGATCCCCGGCTCCGTCAGGGATTTTAAAACTGACGTGAGGGTTGGAACGGGGTGCACTCAGCCTCATGAGGACAATTGAGTAGCTGTCTGACAGTGAGACAGCGCCCCGATCACAAATACCAAGATTAACGGCCGAGGGGACCCGACGCGCTGTTCACGCGTCACCCCAATATCTGCAGGCCGTATGGCTGGGCAGCGGTCGCTTGGTCGGCCTTAGCCCGTCATGGGCTGGATAGTGCCAGGGGTTGACTTTTTTTTTATTATTTAATGTGTTAAGCTGGTGTTATTTTTTTAAGTTACATTTTTAAGTAAAGTTAAAGATGGCACCTGTCATCTCTAAAGTAAAAACCAAGAAACTGAACAGCCAAAGTAGGGAGATGGTGGCTAATGTGCTAAAATTCATGGAAAATGAAGCGGCTTGCGGTGATTTCAATATTCCTGTTAACCAAGCACAGGCTATCTAAAAGGTGTATCTAAAAGAACAGTGCTGTTTATAAAGAGAGAGTTGGGCGATATTGATGAAGGAGAATCGAACTTGTTTGCAACTCCTGATAAAACTCGTGCGAGAAGTAATACTGTTACGACGACTTTGACCAGTACGTATTAAGGAGAGCTGTTCATGGCGATGTCAATAATAATTATAAATACAATAGTGATTTTAGAAATGTTTTTGCTGAGGCTAGTACAGTCGATAGACCTTTCCTGGAAGTGATGACGTACGTCGCCGGCAGAGATATAATGCGCGGACAGTACTCTTGTCATAACGAGGTAGATGATGATGACTTGGTATATGACCCATAAAACATAAATGGATATGAGTGACAATACTGTACTATATTTGCACTTCATTCCACAGAATAATTTGGTAAACTACACTGATCAAGATAGGAGTGGGCTTCAATGTCGACTATATCCAGCCTCCTGTACAGAAGACGATTTTCATCAAGGAACAGAAAAAGCATTGGAAGTGGCAGGCAAAAATAATATAGCTGTGTTTAATATGTATGCTTCTGATACAAGAATAATAATTCTACAGATTATCATCATTTTTTTGATGTAGACTTAATGGCAATGAAAGGTTTTACAAATTAAAAATAGGCATAATGTGATCCTTGGATGTGTATATTCAACTTCCTTCTGTTATTTTTTTCATTGGAACCTCTTAGTAACCATAGTGAAGATATCATGTTTATTTTATTGATAGCAAGTAGTTTACTTTTTTTTTTCCTCATTTATTTTATGCCCACATTGGAGCACTATGACCTACTGATTTAGTTGACTTATTTTCTTTATCTCCTAAGTGGAGCATAGGGCATCGATGAATTTCCGCCATCAGACTCTGTTCTGCACGATCCTCCTAATCTCGTTCCAGGTCTTCACTCCTTTCTCCATTTTTTCTGTTATTACACTCCTCCTCCGGTGTTACTTGGTCTGCCTCTTCGCCTACTATCATGTGGATTCCATTCCAGGGTTTGTTTCGCTATGTTGTCTCCATCTCGTCGTAATGTATGCCCAATCCATTTCCATTTCCTACGACGCATCTCAATATAAATGGGTGTTTGCTGTGTTCTTCTCCATAGCTCTTCATTGGAGATAACTTGTGGCCACCATATCCTCAGGATATTCCTCAAGCATCTATTCACAAATATTTGGAGTCTGTTAATGAGTTGTTTGTTGGTCTTCCAAGTTTCACACCCATAGAGCAATATTTGTAGAAGTACCGTATATGGCAGGGGAATGAAGACTGGGCGTATATTCAGGATAAACATTTAATACGAACTGAACCACTAGGTAACATACAGGCGTATGTATTCAAAAGCAGACAAATGAATCAACGAGAACATTCTCGTAAATAGAACCGCCACCAATGGCGTTGCGCTTCATGGTGCTTAATTTAAACCATAGATCACCTGTTGGGTTACATATTTCTAACAATATTGACTTGACATTTGAATTGAAGATGCAAAGTTTGGTATAGGTGTCCAGATTGGTCTCAACATTGCGAATGCTCTTTTATCCTTATTTATTCATCATCATCATCATCATCATCATCTTGTACAGTTTCCAGCCCCAGGCTGGGTCTGTTTTATCCTTATTTATTCTATTTCCTATATCCTCCATAGTACCTCCCACAGTGGTGACCATACTTCCCAGGTAGCAAAACTGTTTGACTTGATCGATCTCTTGATTCCCGAGAAATAATGATACCTTATTTCGATTATTATGGCGCATCTCCTTGGTTTTCCTTCCATTGATCTTCAATCCCACCTCAGATGCTTCAGTTCTTAAATCATTCAGCTTTGCTTCCATATCTTTGTAACTGCTGGCTAGCAAGCACAGGTCGTCTGCGAACTCCAGATCCTCCAACCTGTCTGTTAGTCCCCACTGGATACCTCTTCGGAAATTCATTGCTTTCTTTTTGATAAGATCCAGCACCATGAGAAACAGTATTGGAGTCAGCAAACATCCTTGTTTAACTCCTGTATTTACTGGAATGGGCTCCGACAACATCCCCTGATGTAAAACTTGACAGGTGTAATTCTCATACATTTCTTGAGTAATCTTTATAATTTAGAAAATGCTGGTGTCCGAGGTATAGCTCTAAAATGGTTCCAAAGCTACCTTATTGGAAGAAAGCAGCATGTAGCTTTGAATAAATGCATAAGTTCAGGAAAATATATAACTCATGGCGTTCCACAAGGATCTATACTTGGACCTACATTATTCTTAATGTATATAAATGATATTGTGGAATGTAATTTGAGAGGGCATATCAAATTGTATGCAGATGATACAAATATCTTCTACACTGGGAAAGACATAATTGAAATCATACAAAATGTGCAACAAGATATAAATACTCTCTCACAATGGTTCCAGGCCAATAAATTAACAATGAACCTACAGAAGACCAATTACATGGTAATTTCAAAACAAAGCATGAAAGAAATCACACATGACAAAATATATATAAATAATATTGAAATAAAAGAGGTTAATCAGGCAAAGTATTTAGGTCTAATCATCGACAAACACCTGACCTGGATTGAACACGTTGAACGAATTGCTAAGAAACTCTCACCTGTAGTAGGGATCCTAAGGAAACTTCGGTATCTTATTCCCCTAAACCTTGTAAAACAAATCTACTATTCACTTGTACATAGCAAGCTCCAATATTTAAATGTTATTTGGGCTCACTGCAGGAAATCCACACTGAATGATTTAATGACTATTCAGAATAGGGCTATTAGAAACATATTTAACCTTCCTTACTGCACTCCAGTAAAAGATCTGTACATCAGAAGTAAAATTCTACCCCTCAGCATAAGTGCAGAACTCCGAGCAGCTATGCTAATATACAAGATTAAACACAACACAATACTCTATAGCTCTCCCTACATCTTGAACTCAGACAATCATTCTTATGGAACTAGGCATGCGAAGGACGTAGCCTTATATATTATTCACTCTTCTAAATATGGTAGAAATAGTTTCAAGTTCTCTGCATCACAGTCATATAATAAACTTCCTGATGAAGTAAAAAGTGCACCAACTTTGTCGGTATTTAAGAGGAAAACTATGGAAGTATTGTGGGAAAAATTCGATGCATCTTAATACATCAAATAAGTTAAGTTATGTATAAGATTAAAAATCCTAAGTGCTTATCATTTTAAGGGACCTTGGTCTAAACAATCTTAGATATGGTATCAACCTTATAATAGGCCTATGTCCTTATTCATCAATTTGTGTTACCTTCAGAATTTTCTTCCTTGGTGTGTAAACACACATATTACTGTACAATTCCTCTGTATGAGCCTATGGCTCTTTGGAATTAATTGAATAAAAAAATAAAAAAATAAAAAATAACGCCTTTTCGAAATAACGAATAGTAGGTACAGTGACGATTGCAGTTCCGTTGATTGTTCTATAATTATGCGCAGCGTATTGATCCGGTCTCTACAAGAAAAGCCTTCTCTAAATCCTGCTTGTACTTTCCTCAGCCTTAAATTAACTCTCTGTTTTATCCTTTCTAGAATTACTTGCGAGAGTACCTTACTTGGGATTGAAATGAGAGTAATCACTCTCCAGTTTTCACATTCCAATAAATCTCCTTTCTTCGGAAGCTTGATCAATAGTCCTTTCTTCCAGTCTGTAGGAATCTTCTCTTCTTCCCAGAGCTTCTCAAAAAAATGGGAGCTAAATCTCAACTGTAGTGTCCATATCTACTTTCAAGGCTTCCGATGGAATGTTGTCCATACCTGCCGCCTTACTGTTCTTTAGTTGTTTATAGCCCTTTGTATCTCTGTTCTTGACGGTTCTGTGCTCATAGCCCTATATTCCTGCTCTTCTCCAGAAAATGTTCTCTCCATCTTTCTAGTTCTTCCTTTTATGTAGACAGTAATCTCCCATCTTTGGCTTTCACAGGTTTATCAAAACTAGAGAACTTTCCTGTTAGTTAGATATTGTTGTTTTAAGGGGTGGAACTACGAGGTCATCTGCCCCAACTTTCCTGTTAATTTTTTGGTTATGTGATATAGGGTCCTACTATCGATGTTTTGTGCTGCCATCTCTGCTTGTGTTGCTAAATTATTGATAAATACTCTTTTATCAAGTCGAAAACTCCTCTTCACTATTTTGTTAAGTTGGTTGAAATCTGTTCTAGCTTGTACTTTCTATTCTTGTGTCCTTGCATTGTTAAGTCTTTTCTTATATTCCTTCCTGCTGTTCACTGTTTCCCATGTCTCAGAAGTAACCCATTCCTCCCTTCCTCTCTCTCTTGCCTAAAACCTTTTCACATGTATTGATATAGGTAGTCTCTATGTTCTTCCTTCTTCTTCCTCTCTCAGCTGTTGAAATGGGTTTCTCAACTCTAGTGACAAATGTTGTTGCACCTCCTTATTCTTTAATTTATCAAGGTTGTACCTTATCCTCCCCTTTTGATGAATGTGCCTAATATTTGCTATCTTCAATAGGAGCGTAGCTATCACTAAATGATGGTCACTTCCCACATCTGCTCCTCTCTTGTTCCTCACGTCCAACAGGGAAGTTCGCCATGTCTTGCTTATAGTGAAATGGTCAATCTGGTTCTCCGTTATATGGTTTGGGGACAACCAAGTCACTTTATGGCAGTTGTTATGAGGAAAGATTGTACCTCCTGTCACCAAATTATGGTTGCTACAGAATTCAATAAGTTTATCGCCATTCTCATTTCTAGTACCTATACCATATCTCCCCATTATATTTTCTATTCCTTGATTATCACTTCCGACTTTCGCATTCAAGTCTCCCATCACGACCACTACCGGTATATCCATTTTCTTCACTTTTATCAAGGTTCGATGTAACTGGCCGTAAAATTGCTCTTTTCTTTCTTCTCCTGTCTCTGTTGTTGCATAGCATTGCACCACTGTGATTGGTCTAACTTTTGATGCAAATCGGGCTACTATTATCCTTTTTGAGACTGGATACCACTCCATCAAGCTCCTCCTTGTCTTTTGTGTGATCAGTAAAACAACACCCTCTCTATGTTCTCCTTCTGTTCCTGAGTAGGCCTACAACAACGTGTCCCCTTCCTGGGTCCTTATCTCCCCGAACCCACTCCATCTCATCTCACTCAAACCTAGTAAGTCCAACCTGTAGCGCTTCATCTCCCTAGATACTTCGGCCTGTCTACCTGTCACCCACATTGTTTGTACGTTCCAAATTCCAATTCTTGTGTCTGATTTCATGCTAAAGGTCCAATCCGTTTTATCCATCCGGCTTCTATTCATTTCTGTTTCTGTAATAAGGGTAATCTCGGGTTTGTAGGTTATTGGCCTTCAGCACCCAAAGCCTGGAGAAGGGGCTGCCTTCTAAGTATCCAGGCCTACTGATTTTCTGTCAGGGTTTCTTCCCTTAGACTTTGAAGTTCCCACTTCTGTTCACAAGGCAGTGGAGGTCCTGACCTCTTAACCCTGGTCAGCTGGGCTGCCTCTTCCGTCAGCTCCGCCGTACCGAAGACCATCTTCTCCGCCTTCGTTGCTGTTGAGGACTTGAGGGTTCTGGGTTGCTTTTTAGTCTGGATCTTCACCCTTGGCCTGTCCGGCAAGGAAGGTCCTACCAGTAGCTATGCTACCACCGGCATAGCGCAACGGATCATTAGATCACGCAAGCACTCCCACCACGTCAAAGTCATGCAACCCCTAGGGAGTGATTGGAGCACTATAATCAATCTATATACAGTCAAGTCTTAGGAATATTAGTTACAAATTTGGCTTCTTCTTCCTCTTCTCCCAGAACTGTTTCATTCTGTCTGACCTGGCAGCCCATTCTTCATCCGTTATGGTGTATTGTTTGCGTATAGAAGTTTTTAGACTAGGTCTCACGTCTTTGTTTCTCAGGATCCTCTTCTCTTCCCAGTGTTCAATTTGTTGCATTGTCAAGCCTAATTCATCTAGATCAGGGCCATCCACACAGCGCTCCGGCCGCGCTCTAAGCCAGTGCTCCGAGAGCTTTGGTGAATGGTAGTTTCGGTCGTGGTGGGAGGAGCTTGGCTAAGCGAGCGGTCTGCCCGTCGCGCCGAAGTGAGCAGCCGATCCATCAGTCGGTAGTGTTCACTGAATCAGTCTAGTCCAATGCACTTTGTTAACAGCGTGTAAGTAAATCAGTTTTGCAGTGGTCATGAATGAACATCATACCAAAAAAAAAGGAGTGGTGAAGCAGCAGCTTTCCGCAAGAAGAATACCCCCTTTTGTATAAATATGCATGTTAAGTTCTGTCAATGTTCGGCTCAACTTACATTTGTGGGAGTTTCTTTGCGGTTCTTAAGCTTACCAAACGTAAGCATCGTGTGACGTTGAGCGATAGAAACTAGCGCAAATGTTTACGAATAGCTGTGTCCAGAAATATTGTACCCAAATTGGAGAAGATTGTATTCTCCAAAACTAAAAGCTCGTAAAAACGACGGAGAAAAAGTCACTCAAGGTCTGTACTATTTGTTCATATTGGTAAAATGTTGTTGAATTTTCCTCTCTAATATGTTCGAATTTTAGTTTGGAATAGATCACAATGTTCTTTACTTAACACTTGCGTTCGTTTCCTGCACATTCCATACATCGGAGTGCCATTAGATTTGTATATGCGGTATATTTTTTAGTGGCAAAAGAGCAGTATCAGTATGATGTCAACAATCCCACAAATGGCGTCGGTCGCACGACTTTACGTACATATTCAGTCAGCGCCCGTCTGTCTCATGCCTCCTCGCTGCCACAGTGTAGTGGTGGTAGGGGGAGGAGTGCTAGTCTGATTGCCCAGTGCTCCCCGAGCGCGGCCACGCTCTCAGAGCACAATGACTGGATGGCCCTGATCTAGATCATCTAGGACTTCTTTGAACCAATGATTTTTGGTTTTACTTTTCCAAAAGTATTGGAATAGCTGTCTGAGTATCCTGGTCCCTGGTAATCGTAATATGTGACAGAAAATTACTTTTTCTTTATTATAGTTTGGAGGTTGGATTTTGACAAATGCCATTGAAGAGGCTTTTAAATGTTGTACGGGTTCAAATAGGTTCCTTTATATCATGGGACTTTCTTTTATAAGTCTTAGCTGAAGACGAGCTATGAACCCATGGCCTTGGAACACTAGTTGCAAGTAAGTCAATCATCTATTCCACAGTAGTATGTTATATTATAATACCAGACAGGTAGAAGTGTGGTTTAGTTGCCACCAGTGTTAGCAGTAGTGAGATTGCTTCTAGCCCGTTGGCAGGGATATAAGATATGCAATCCCTTAATCCAATGGTACGAGAACATAAATGGCCTCAAGTAAACAACTGTTTAGGTCACCTCAGGTATTGACGAAACTTACAGATTACATTATTACACTGTATTATCAGCATATCAAGAAAGGAGCACACAGCAAACTAAAGCCCTTGCCAATACTACACATTAATTTGAAACTGTTTTGCCTTTCAGCATCCTGTCTAGCCTGCAAGCCTCTGTTTGCGGACATGTCACCTCCAAGATCCCCTATTAGCAGTTAACACTGTGACATTCTCTGCTTCTACACCATTCAACATTGAATCTAACCACACCTACTACCTCTACCTCTCTTACCCTCAACAGCTGAACTCATTAACCTCTTAGGTAATCTATCCTCTCCCCCTTCTCTTCATATGACCCCACCATCTGAGTCGGCTCATACGAACAGCTTCATTTAGCGTGTCCATTTCTAGCTTAGTCTTTATCTCTTAATTATGAGTACCTTCCTGCCAATGCTCACATTTGTCCTAGCAATCATTCGTGCTACCCTCATATCAGTTACCTCTAGCTTATGCATGAGCTGTCACTTCCATCCAGCAAGGTCGGTCTAAATACTGAGCGATATAGGGATAGTTTCATTGCTCTACTAACTTCTTTCTTGCAGAATACTGTGGATGGCAACCAAGAACTCACTGCATTGGCTTTTCTGCATCTCAACTCAATTTCTTTCACCATACTATCTTCCTGAGAGAATATACAGTCCAAGTACTTAAAATGGTCTACCTACTTCAATTTAATTCCTATCTAGCATTCTATTTTTTGCTCTGTCATTCATTTAATCATTGCCCCAGAGGAGTGCGTCAGGCCTCGGCAGGCGGCACAGTTCATATCCTCGCCGCTAGATGGGGGCTTCATTCATTCCATTCCTGACCCGGTCGGAGACTGGAAGCAGGCTGTGGATTTTCATTTTTCATTCTATTTTTTGCATTTCTTCCCTACAGACGTAACCTGTTTTTGAAATGCTGATTTCCATGCCATTTTCCCTACATTTCAGCATAAGCCAGACTACTTACCTGGTTTCCACCTAATTGAGTCCCGCCCAGTGAGTTAACGCCCTTCAGCAAATGGTCCATAATAAACAGTAGAGGTGAGAGGTTACAGCCTTGCCTCACTCCTGTAATAACTTCAAATCAATAACTAATCCTACCATAAACTCTCACTGCATCCTGATTATCAATATAAATACTTTTGATTGCCTGTAGCAGCCCTCCCTCGATACCATAATCCCTCAGGATGCTCAGCATCTTCTCTAGATCTACAAAACACAAACGTCTATTCCTCTCATAGCATTTCTCAATAACTTGGCACATATTAAAAAACTGATCTTGACATCCTCGTTGTGGTCTAAAGCCACACTGGTTTTCATCCATCTTACTCTCGTCCAATTATCACTCTCTCCTTTCTACAATACCTGTGTACACTTTGCTCAGGACACTTATCAAAGAAATGCCTCTATAATGGTTGCAATCTTTCCTGTTACCTTGCTTTAAATTGGGTTGATTTCTGATTTTGTCCAGTCAGAGGGTACCTTTCCTAATTCCCATGCCAATTCTATTATCCTATGCAACCATTTCATCCCTGCTTTCCCACTATACTTTGCCATTTCTGGCTGAATTTTGCAGATCCCTGCCGCTTTGTAACCACCCTCCCTAATTCCACAACCGTGAATGCTGTTCTTATTCTCCTCCTGCATAATCTCAAAATCTGCCACATTTACATTTAGCAAATTTTCAAAGTACTGTTGCCCTCCTCCCAATGCTACCTTAGTATTTACGAAGTGTTCCCCTGAATTATCCCGACACTTTTCACTTCTCTTTTCCTTCCATTTCTAAGATTCTTTATAACACTCCAAAAAAGCTTTCCTGCCACTTGGCCTAGAATTTCCCCCCTCATTTCCTTTTAGCTGTACTATTATTTGTTTGGTCTGTTCCTTTCTATTGCATAAAGCTGTCTGCTGGATTCCTAGTTTGGAGCCATTTTTTTAAGCATTCTTTGACATTTACAAGCCAAATTCACTATGCCATTTCACCAGGATGTGTGCTTTTTTCTGTCTCTACCCAATTTTCCCAAGACATCCTTGTTCTCTGACCTCTCGTTTTCATTGTGCTGTAATTCTTTACCCTCTACTCTTTGGAATATTTCATATCAATATATTTCTGCCAAGTTCCTTATCCCGAAGATTTCCAACTATAATCCATCTGCAAATAGATCACACCATATCAGTTTGTGGTCTGTTTCAGTAAAAAATACCCTGCAATTCCTTAACAATTTCCTAAATTGAAAGTCAGTTGTCATGACGTCAAGAGGCTGGAGTAGGGCAAACTATGAGTTGCGACACATGCCCACCAGGCTCCATGGTTTGCATTACAATGTCGAAAGAAGACTTACCAAAACCCTGCCAAGGACTGCGAATGTGATAAGTGCAATGAAAAATGTGAAAGATATCACGTCATGAAGTGTCATAAACGAGGAGAATCCCTAAGAGTGTTTTGCACAAAAGACTGAGAACTTTGTATTGAAAAGCAGTAGTGCTGAAGATTTCTTTTACGACTTTGTACTAACTGATTATGTATATTTTGGCCATTGGCTGCTCTCATTACATTATAAATTGAAAGTCAGTAATGATATAGTGTATTATCGACTTGGTATCTGTGAATCTCCTTGTGCTTCGTGAATGAGTTCGCAACAGCTAACCCCATGTTAGCACATAAGTCTAGTAAATATTCTCCATTGGTATTCGCTTCTCTATCATCATCCCACTTACCCATTACCAGCTCATACCCCTCGGTCCTATTTTCTATTCTAGCATTGAAATCTCCCATCAGTACAACACTATCTTTATTGTTCAACTCTCACTACCATATCACTCAGAGCCTCATAAAATCTGACTACTTCGTCATATTCAGCCCCTTCATTTGGAGCGTATACTGAAACAATCCTGTCATTTCCAAATCTATCCAAGTTAATTGTTTATTTACATACCTCACAAAAACTATGTTACGCTCTAAGGTTCTCTTGACATACAACCCTACTCCCTACTTTGCCCTGTCTCGTTTTACACCTGACAGGTACACCTTGTAATCTCCTACTTCCTCCTCTCTAGCTCTCTTTATCTGAACTTTACTAATCCCTAGAATATCCAATCCCTTCCTAATTGCTGACTCAGCTAGCTTTACTTTCTTCCTTCCATAAGCCCCGTCGATATTAATAGCACCTCATCGAATACCCGATCTATTGCTCGTTCGTTTCCAAGGAGTCCCTGATCACTCCCTTAGGTCCGAGGCATTCTCAAGACATTTTTAGCAGGTTTAAGAAGTGCACGTGAAGCAGGTTGCTAGCCTTACTTACACAGGGCCTCACAAGTTTCACCTCAGGGAATAAACAAGGGAGTTGGGTAGTCTAGCCACCTAAGCACAAGGAGGGCAATGACTCAGAATATGTCCAAGATGCCCACTCATTCCATAGTAACTGGTATCCAGACTGTCAGGACCCCTTACAAGACTACTCAGCTGTTGCCCATGGTTCACGAACTAGGACGTGACTACACCGTGAACCACTATACAGCATAAAATAATTAACTACTGTTGAATGAAATATGATACTGGAAGGAATCAGGATGTGCATAAGGAATTCTGAAGGAATGATATCGGGACAAAAATAAGTGAATATGCTGTATTACACATAGTATATATACTTCTTTTCTATTTTTTTTAAGAAATAAAATCCACATAACATTTTCATAAAAAGAGCAACATTGAATTTCATGAAGTCATTTTCCCAGTAGAGAACTGTCATTGAATGGTAGAGCCACTTGCATTGCAAACCTGTGAGAGAAAAATATTAAGTTAACATACCACTCTTAATAATATTGTTCATTCATTAAGGGGCCTTGCGACATTGTGATCATGTAACCCCATGTAGTTGGTGTGTAATCTGTCTGACAACCTGTGTCATTGTGAGCCTGTAAGTGAATTTGTATTGGAGGCTAGGGTTTGGAAGGAGGTGGCCATGGCCTTAATTTAGGAACCACACCAGCATTTACCTGTGGTAGAGGTGGGAAAAAGTTTCTAGGTTGGCTAAGATGGAAACTGAACCCATCTCTTCTCAGTTCTGCATCATGAGATTGAGGTTATCTAGTCTCAGCCCTCAGACCATATTATATGTCTTGGCACAGCCAAGTCATCTGGATCTATAGTCTCAATACGTACACAGAAGGCAGAATATGAATTATTTTTAATAATAATACATTCTTCATTGCTCTGGAGGAGTATAATAGGCCTTACCAGCCACCTCAATGCACCTGAAGCCTTGATTTTAGATACTCATATTGAATGCCACGAAGAAAAATATGACTTTTCATTGTCCACTCACAAAGAAAGAAAATTCCAACAAGAATATTTTCCGCCCAAGAAAAGGCAAGACGATCAATACGCATGAAGAAGTACTGGGAGGACCGCAAGGTTCGTACAGTTCCTACAAGTCGACGAACGAATGGTTGGTTAAAGTGATCCTATGTGTCTCAAAAGGCGAAGAAGTAGAAGAAGAAAAAGAATGCCACGAAGTGGGGAATGCCATTAACTTAAATTAGAACAAATAGGCCTACACCATCATTTAATGCAAGCACAATATGCAGAAAGGTCCTTGTGCACCCCATCTTGCTGTGATATTAGACAGACCACCTTAAAATTATACCGAGGGCATGGAGGTGCAGCAATCAAGCCGTTTGCCTCTCACCAAGGAGGACCGGGTTCGATTCCCGGTCAATGCATGTGAGATTTTCAAAAACAGAAGTAGAAGTTTGATAGGGTCAGATTGAGAATTAATGTTCACAAAAATTCTTGTCTCATCCCCTTGCAGTCAACATACAGTTTGATCAAGAGTAACAGGACTGCTAATATTCACTTTGGCTCTCCGTCAACTGATATGAGAAGTATGATTGGTTTGTTGTTATATTGATTGAATATGAGGAAGAATGAATAGTTGATTGATTTTTCGATTGAATGTACGAGTGAGTGAAGTAATGCAATCTTTTGTTTTTAGATCCTCGAATGTCACTCCCGTATATATAATTTTTCACATTTCTGGAAGTACTTTTTTCTAGCTTTTCATTTACTGTATATGTTTTCCCTTTTGTACACATTTTATGTGTCTCCAGGTTTCTGTTTACTGTAGCTAGTTTTTAATTTTCTGTAAATAATGTTAATGTTTCTTGAACATTTGGGACTGTATGGATGACTGAGAGCTAGAGGTAATTTTCTTACAGGATGTTTGAGTATCTTTGTGAGGTTGAGGTTGTTCATAGATAATAGTATCAAGGACCGTAAACATTTCCATATCACTTCAAAATTTCCATTGGAGCAAGAAGATAAATACAGTACATATTCCAACCATTCTGCAAAGAGCCTTTATTCATCTCATAGACCATATCAAGATGTTTTTAAAGAAAAATATTTTAGACTAATTTACAGGAATATACAAATACCAACTATTTAGAAATATGTAATTTTCACAAAATTATTTTTATATTATACTGGCTAGCCTATACCCGGCATGCATTGCGATGCCAATCGAAGACAGATAGAATGGAAGATGATAATATTATTGGTTTTACGTCTCTTTTAACTACTGCGGCTTTTAGAGATGCCGGGGTGATGGAATTTTGGCCTGAAGTCTTTATCGTGACAGTAAATCTACCCACATGGCCCCCTCACATTTGCGCACCCTCAAATGCCAACTGGCTGTACCAGCATTTGATCGCAGCAGGCGAGAACATTACCGCTGAGCCACACAGCCAGTCCAAGAAAGAATAAGAATAAGTGTTTGAATTGCAATTACGTTTACTGGAGTGCCGTCGGATAAACAATATTCTTTGTTTTTCTGTCTGGTGCATATATAAATAAATCCGAAGGTTTCCCGACGCATGAGCACGCCACATACAGCTGACCATGTGAGCATTTGTTGAAACTACTCGTGTGCCATCTAATGTAAAATGGATTTACTTTTTCAGAAAAATTGGTGGGAGTGTGCACAACAACTCACCAAAGTTTCATCGCAATTGGCGGAATTGTATATGAACGCTTACAGGACTCTCCTGAAGCGATTCGCTGGCCGACAATCATTTATTGAAACTGCTCGTATGCTACCTACTACCAAATGGTTTTTCTAATTCAGAAACCTTTGCGGCAGTGTGCACACAGGTGCAGTGGCACCATCTTTTTGAAACAACACAGGAGGATTCCATAAGTCGTACTTAACGTGCAGATGTTACTGTCACAGTTTTGACCTTCTCTTCAGAATGGTAAGGGTCTACAATTCTAAAATCAAGGACAGCGCACCAAACAGTCACACGTTCGCTGTGGAGGTTCTGCCTAGGATTGGTTGCGGACCAGTACCGAAAATTTTGTTTACTAACGTAGCCCGACAAATGAAAGTGCGCTTCATCACTTTCCAGTAGCCTGGAGTCAGTTGACACAGCTTCCAGGATAGTCTCACAACACGCTCTGCGGTTGGCCCAATCACATTCACAGAGTTCCTGCACACCCACCATTTTATACGGAACTTCATAGCGGTGTGTAAAAGTCTCCGTACTGTGCGATCTGAGAGTCACATAGCACGTGCGTGCTTACGTTGAGGAGGGAATGCCTCACTGCATGGATGTTCTCTGATGCCACGAGGCCTACCACATGGATTCGCTTTAACACTCGAACCAGTTCCTTTCAAACACGCCATGCTAGCGACTGATGAGACGAGGCGATGCACGTGTTCTCCAAGGCCACACGCACATCGACAATAATACCTGCTTAAGCGCTGTGGCCAATAAGGGTGCTAGATATCATAAATGGCAAACATTCCTCTTTTAAACTGCGCAATAAATTTGTAAATTTCGTGTTGCGTTGCTGTGTTATTTATGTTTGAAATTCGAGAGTTATTTCTGCTGCTCCCAGTACTTGAGCTCTGGCTCATTGGGACCTATGTAAATAAGTGATTAAGCATACAATACTATCATATGTAAAATTTACATGTATGAATAATTTAACTGCTTAGAATTCCCTCTATATCTGTTCCAGCAGTGCTTCTGCTGGTCTATGGTGATGTCAATGCTTTTGTTATTAATGACCATCAGTTCTAGAAGCATAATCATGGGGCAAGGAATTGCCTTGAAATTATCCTTGAATTTAACAACATATTGGTTTCTCCATGACAATAACAAAGAGGTAGGGAATTTCATGTATATATGTGACATCACTTCAGAGGGATTATAAAAACAACCTCATAAAAACCAGAGATAGGGCTGGAGAGATTACATACTGCTATTTACGTCAAAGTAAACGACTTCTGTATTTCTTGTATTTAACCCTGCATAAGTGTGGCACGGTCTCTTGTTCCGGGCCTCACAACAATGCTATTTAAATTTCCGACTGTTGAGGCTAAGAAGCTGTACTTTGTTGTACCTTCCTCTGTTGCGACCCTGCACGTGCAACTAATATTGCCAGTCATGGGAAATTGACCATTGTGACAACTCACTACGACATGGTTCCTGAGACCAGCAACACTTTTTTGCGTTACGTTCAGTGTACCTATGAGGTAATTAGTATATTTTTATTATGGCTTATTTCTTGAGATGATTTTTGCTTTCATATTGAAGAGTTATCGAACTATTTGTTCAAGCTTATATTTTACTGTATTTTAGGTAAAATGGGCTATGAAAGAGAACAAAAACGATTGCAAAGGCTACTTGAAACTGTTTCCACTGATTCTGAACCGAAAACATGATGATTCTTCGGAAGATGACGAAGAGGACGTGCTGGAAGTTCGAGAAGAGAATTCGGAAAGTGAACGAGATTTGAATCCTGATGAGGATGCAGAATCCTTGCGACGTCATTATTATCACGGATGTGAAGACTCTTTACTTTTATTATGGTAGGGATTACACGAAGCGGAAAATTTATCCCCCTCCCAAAAATATTAGAAAAAGTCAGAAGAATATTATAACGCACCTTCCAGGTGTCAGAGGATCAGTTAGAGGAAAGACCTATCCTCTCGAGGTTTGGAGACATTTCTTTGATCGAGAGATAATGGAAATTATTGTAAAATTTACAAACTACCATATTATCACTCACGCAAAAGAAAATATAATCAAGAATATCACGTTTGTGAGGTCGACTGTAATGACATGGAAGCTCTCTTGGGCCTTCTAATTTTGAGTGGAGTAAAGAAGTCCAATAGGTTAAATTTAGAAGAACTGTTCTTTACAGATGGAAACTTCCCAGAAATCTTTCGGCTAGTTATGTCTTAGCAATGTTTCTCTTTCCTACTTAGCCATATACGTTTTGACAATATTGAGACCAGGCAGCAGAGGCTACTGTCAGATAGATTGGCTCCAATTCGTGATCTGTTCGAATTTGTTCACATGTGTGTACAATATTTCAGCTTGAGTCAGTTTGTTACAATTGATGAAATGCTATTAGGTTTCAAGGGAAAGGCTGATTTCCGGAAGTACAGACCTTCGAAACCTAACAAGTACGGCATCAAGGTATATATGCCTTGTGATGCAAAGGTATTTTATACTTAAAAAATGGAAGTCTACGTTGGAAAACAGCCAGAAGGATCACAGTATGCTGTAACAGCCCGAAGAATGCAATGGAGAGACTAATACAGCCATTTCCGGGACAAGAATGAAACGTTACAGCGGACAACTGGTTCACCAGCGTTGAGCTCTGTGAAATCTTGACCAGTCAGTACAAACTCATGCTGCTAGGCACCATTTGAAAAATCAAGCGCCAGCTTCCACCTCGATTCACTCAAGGACAGTCCAGGCCTACCCCATCCAACATCTTTGGATTTCATGAAGATTGTACTCGTCTGTCATATATTCCTAACAAACGAAAGAATGTGTTACTAATTTTATCGATGCACGATGATGACTTCGTCGATGAAGAAACAGAGAAATCAGATATGATTTTGGACTACAATAAAACTAAAGGCGGTGTCGATGTCGTAGACCAGCTCTCTGCAAATTATGCTGGGCCAGAAATACAAGACCTTGGCCTATCATTGTGGTATTTTATTCTCTCATAAACATTGCTGGCACAAACAGTCAAGTTATTATAAGTCAGAACGCACCAACTCAGAATATAGTACGGCGAAAATTTATCACAGGGTTGGGAATGAGCATTTTACAAAGCCACCTTCTGCGTGAGAGGATTGCTGTCGTCTGCAAGCTTGAAAGGGTACAAGATGATTGGCCTGTATGTCTCTTTGGACGATGTCAAACGTGTACTTGGAAGCAGAACAGAAAAACAAAATAGTATTGTAGATAGTGCAATAAGTTCATGTGCCTAGGGCACATAGAAGTATTATGCAAAGACTGTGAATGTTTACGGGCGACCTTACTTCATAAGCCACAGGCTTAGACGAGATTTATTATGTGCCACATTTCCAAAACTGACACAACTATATGTATGATATATTTGTATCAAATTATTTTTTTGTCGTTCTTGCTATTTAAATAATTTGATTTTACTTGGGATTTCCTTTTCTGATTTTTTCCTTTGTTTATGTTATCTCTATGGGTCTGATTTTACTTGCAAGTCTGTTTTCCATCTGTGAGTTTGAATAAATACATTTTGTGTGAAATCTGATCTATTCTTACAATTCACAATTTAATAAATAAACAAAATAAAATACCCGGTCTTAGAGACCGGCCACACGAATCATGTTCAATATTTCGCCACACTTACGCAGGGTTAAGAACTTAGCATATTAAACCTCAAAGACCACACTCACAGAGGATTCAGTGTATGTAAATAGTGTTACATACGAAATATATATTAATTTCAACCATTTAACTAATTGGTGCCTTAGCCCAAAGTTCGTAATGTACCATACGTAAATTTAATGTATTATTAGTATTAGGCATTAATTCAATTATGTTAGTATTCCAGGGTCAAATAAATTTAAAAAAAGCCTGTCCCATTCTTATAGGTTAAGTTGGGCTCTCAGAGTACTTCACCGGACTATTCTAATAATCTAGCTAAAAGATATATTGAATTAAGAATACTGCAACGGAATGAAACAATAAAGCTCATGAGTATCAAAATCTGCTAATAAACACAAGCACACATGACCATAAGCAGAACATGTCTTTCTGCCATATGACATGTCGAACAACAAAAGCAATGGTCGACGAGATTTCTTTTATATTACATTTACAAGTTTAGAATTCATCACCATGGACGTTTACAACAGAAACAGAAATCAGTTGGTGACATTGGTGTTTTCCTCTCTCTCGGCTCTCAACATTAGAGGAAAAAGAAGAAGACAAATCTAATGCTAATGATAACAGTACATCGCATATCACATGTATCCAAAATCCATCACCGTCCATGATTACGTTGCCATGGCAATATATAATAATTTTCCCAATGACCAACAAAATAAACGGAAAGCCCCTAAAATCTAGTGACAACCAGCTTTAGAAACATAAGTTACCGATTTCGGGCCCAAACAAAAGAATAATTATTTAACGGACGGAGAAAGTAGTATGGACTTTTTTAGGCCTGGCCGCAGTGATGGCGAACAACGTTGCTGCAGGCGCTATGTGGCATATTCCTCATATTCTTTGTTCTGCGTAACCCGATAGACGCAAAATTCTAATTTAACGAATTGTTTTTGAATTCTATAATAGTCTTCCCATTTCAATACCTAAGATATCATGTATGACATGATGTATAATGGTCGCTATCAAGCGCAGAACACCAAATATCAAGATACCAGCAAGATAGTCAGCTGTTTTGTAAACATGCCGTAATTGGCGATCAACGTTGCTGATGGCGCCAAGGTTGATTTAAGCTGGCGCTATGTGGCCTATTCCATAATGTTCGGGATTTAATGATACCGTACCCATTAATCTTTGTATACATATCTCTTTGATACATAACGGCAGTCTTTGGATGATAATCTGATGAACTAGTTTTTACCTCGAGTTCAATGGTTTTTACCCTTATTCTTTGCTATATTTCACATCAATTGCTTCGCAAGGGAAAACCAAACAAATTATGACGATGGCAGTTTAAGATGAATGGACAGGTTTTAATGTATCGTTCATGGTTCAAAATGGAACAAGACGACAAAATAGAGGAAGTATATGCATGGGTTGATCAAATTCCACTATCAAGACCCAAGAAAAAAATATCAAGAGATTTTTCCGATGGCGGTAATTATTGAGTAGGCCTAGACCTAAAAATAGTTCAATTTGCTTGTGATCAGTTATATCTTCCACTAGCAGTAGTACCCGGCTTTGCCTGGTAGATTGATCATGAAGTAAAGTCTCTTTAAAAGTTAAGTTTGGTACCTTGGACTGATAATATTCTTGATGAATGATTATTTATTCATAGAAACAGAGACAATGTTCGTGTGCTAATAAAATGACTATCCTGTTGTCCCTCATGGAACATGGGGCATCAACAAAGCATCTCCTCTTTACTTCGTTCTAGGTCCTTCTTCCAGTGCCTTGGTGTGGACAGATCTTCTCCACGAGTGTCTAGGTCTCCCTTTCTTCCTTTTCCCTTGTGGGTTCCAGTCTACAGGTTCTCTCTTGATCCAATTATTTCCCTTCCTATGAGTATGCCCAATCCATTTCTATTTCCACTGCTTGATCTGCATGGATATATCTATTTCTTCTGTCCTTGTCCACAGATCATGATTGGAAATCACTTTTGGCCAGTAGATGTTCACATTTTTTTCGCATACAGCAGTTGACGAAAGTTTGCAGCTGATAACTTTTATTATCTTCCACGTTTCTGACTCGTATAACAATACAGACTTTACATTATCTCAGAATGCGAAGTTAAGTCCTGATGGACATTTTATTATTCTTCCATACCAGATAGTCACCCTGTCACCCTCTGGTCTTCCAGAGTCTTACAGAAATGTAGTTCCATCGTAAGTTGTCATCTTCCCAAACTCACTCCATCTCACATCACTGAGGTCAAAGATGTTCTGGCCATAGCTCTTCTTACAGGCAGCCGTCTGTCGTAGTCTAACAATCTCCCTCAATGTTCTTTTGTTCCACGATCCACTTTTTATGATCCATTTCAAGTCAAATCTCATCATCTTTGAATCAGTACAGTTTCTTCTTGTTGACATTTCTAAAGGTACTGTATGCGAGTTACAATAGCATAGACAAGATTGACCAATGAGGGGAGCAATAATTGTAATTCGGGGAATTGCAGGACATATATTTATGTAATATGAAGCAACTCGGCTATCTTGCACTCAAGAAGTTAACAACGATCTCCAAATTAGTGTTAAAGTACCCACAGAATTGTCTAAGTCCTTTTTAAAACACTTTATTTTTAATTAAAACCAGAATAATTAATTCAACTCCCTCCCACTAAGAAAAGAAAGGAAGCTAATTGTCCCGCTAGGCGGATTTAAAATTAATTGGCGCTAGGCTCAGTTTAAAATAAGCTTTATTTAGTGGGTAAAAAGCTAGATTGGCAACCCTGGAAGGATGGACTTGTAAGTTGTCATAAAGACGTGTGTAGCCGAGCCTAAAGGCATCCACATCACCAAGCAGTCGGCGCAGTGGTGATGCAGTCACATCGTGAGTTATAGAATCATCAACACTCATTATTTCTTCTTCTTCTTCCTGGCGTTGTTCCCAATTATTTTTTGGGGTCCGCCACTCTGCACCTCGCTCTCCATTTGTTGCGGTTTGCTGCATCTGTAGGACGAAGACCTACGATGCGCATATCGTCGTGTAGGGTATCCATCCAACGCCTTTTTGGTCGTCCTGGAGGTCTTTGTCCATCAGGCTCGAGAGCAAGTGACTTGCTTACAATGGACTCTGTATTTGCTCGGGCTACATGTCCGTACCAACGCAACCGAGTCTCCCTCATTTTGGCTGGAATAGGGGCAATTCCAAGAGTATTGCGGACGTCTTCGTTCTTAATATGATCCAGCCGTGTAATTCCCAAGGACCATCTTAGCATCCGCATCTCCATTGAGTGCAAAGCTTGTTCATGTTTCTTTGTATTAGGCCAGCATTCAGCTCCATACAAAGCAACAGGGCGGACGACTGATTGATAGATCTTAGTTTTGAGGCGCAAAGGGATCTTGCGGTCACAGAGAACGCCTGTGACCTGGCGCCACTTCATCCATGCAGCATTCACTCTTGCACGGGCATCCGAGACTGATCACCATCAGGTCTCACAACGGAGCCAAGGTATCGGAGATGTGAAGCTTTTGGTAGTGGGGTGCCATCCACTATGATGGTCCCATCTGTCTGGGAACCACATTCAAGATACTCAGTCTTAGTGAGGTTGAGCCGTAGTCCAAATTCACAGAGCCTCGCATTCCAGAGGTTGACCAATTGCTCTAGATCATTACGGGTCTCGCTTGCAAGCATGACATCATCGGCGTACAGTAATGTCCATGGTGGTTGCCTCTGCAAATCGGCAGTCACTGTATCCATACATAGGATAAACAAGAGTGGAGAGAGTGCAGATCCCTGGTGAACCCCAACTCGAATATCGAACTGTTTGGTGAGTCCAGCAGCACTGCGTACAGAGCTAGTTGTATTATTGTAGAGGAGTTGGACCCAACGCACATAAGCTTCTGGTACGCCATGAGATCGAACAGAATACCATATAAGCTGATGGGGAACCCGGTCGAATGCTTTCTCCAGATCCAGAAAAGCCATGTGAATTGTCCTTCTTTTCTCCATATACTTTTCTATCAGAAGCCGCATTGCATGGATAGCATCAGTTGTTCTGCGACCTTTCATTATTTAATTTAAGAAATGTTTATTTTGCTTATTTACTATCAGTTTCTGTTTTATTTTTATTTTTTGTAAACATTCCAAAAATAAGTGGGGGGTTCTAACCACCAGTAACACTCCCCTAGCTATGCCACTGGCGAGTTATTGGTCCACAGTAGGCTACCTGAGCTTGGTTGTGGGGCTGCCACCTAGAGCCTCCAAGCGGGCTGTTTGCTGTAGGGGTTGTCTCTCTTAACCTTTGAAGATCCTTCTCCACCACAAGGCAGCACTTTCCTTATTTAATCACCACTATGAAGGGTTGCATCATCTGCCAGCTTTTACAAATTAGGGGGCTTATTCTATTATATAAGGTGCGTTCAAAAAGTAATGAGCCGGAGGCTGGAATGCTCAAACCGGTGACGACATCGGCTAATCGTGGTGTGTGTAACGAGGTGTGGTTCCGACCAGAGCGTGGGAGTTCACAGCCCTTCGCTAGAGGGCACGCGTGCATGTCACGTGACGATACAAAGCGAGCAGCAGCATGCATCAATCGTCCAACGCTGCCAGTCACATTGCAAACAGTGACATGGAGGCGTCAACCGAAGAGCAAAGAGGTGGTGTTCGGTTTCTGACAGCGGAAGGAATAGGGGGAACGGACATTCATCGCCGAATGTCACAAGTGTACGGCGAACACTGCATGTCCCTTGCAAGGGTCAATACGTAGCACAAGCGCTTCAGGGAAGGACGGGTGTCGTTAGCCGATGATGCCCGGTCTGGGGCACCCCCCCTGCATTATCGATGACAACGTCCAGGTGGTTGATGCACTCATTACCCAGGACCGCCGAGTGACAGTGAACGCCATAGCCGCCGTGGTCGCTCCACGACAATGTACGACCTCATATGGCTAACACAGTCACGGCATTCTTGCAGAAATTCAAATGGGAGGTTCTCGGCCACCCTCCATACAGTCCTGACCTCTCTCCCTGTGATTATGCCATGTTTGGTCCCCTGAAAAGGGCTCTGCGGAGCCAACGATTCACCTCGGACACCCATGTCCAACTGTACATGCGGAACTGGTTCACATCGCAGCCCAGGGAATTTTATGAGACAGCCATTCACCGCCTCGTGTCACAGTGGGATAAGTGCCTCAACAGCCAGGGCCAATACTTCTAACATACAGGTGCTGGTTTCTGTAATTATGCCTCCGGCTTGTTACTTTTTGAACGCACCTTATAAATAAGTCGTCCCAGGAGCATAAAACAAACGCTCATTAAGGCGATTGGTCTGTAGATTTCAACAGAATCCGGACAGGTTTTACGATAGCTAGAATCTTAGTTCGTTTGAACTCGGAAGGAAGTTTACTTGTTTGAAGTAAGTTTGAAAAAAAAACTGCACTAACCAATTCCTTACATTCTTTCCAAAGTTCTTCAGAAATTCTGGAGGTATACCGTCAAAACCCGGGGCTTTTCCATTTTTCAATACTTCTAGGGCAAGCAGTAGCTCTTGTTCAGTAAAAGGTACAGAGATGGTGGAAGAAGTAGTATAAGGCTTTCTCAACTGAGACAGTTCATTTTTCATAAGCCTTTTATGACACTTGTCAAGCTTGACTTTAGACAAACTGGCAATGTGACGGGCAACATGATTGGGTGAAATCTCTGGTTTCAGCTTGGGACTGATATTCTTCCTAGCTTACTTAGGAGACTCCAAGCTTTTCTACTCGAGTGTCTGAAGTCTAATGTTTCCATGGTTTCCGTCCATCGGTTTCGTCTAGCTTCATCTAGGTTATGAAGGAGATCATCAGCTTCATCGTTTTCTCCCTTTCTCTGGTAATCCTCATATAGTGCTTCACAAGTATCATCCCAGCCTGGGATAAATTCCTTTCTCATTCCATGAGGAATATTTCTTTTTGCACATGCCAGAACAGCTTTCATAAACCTAGAGTAGTTATCTGCCTCAGGTGGCATCCATCTAATGGTTCTGTCGAGATCGGCTGAGAAACTCTCCCAATTAGCTTTACTAAAGTTCCATTTAGGAAGTGGGAACGATCTTATAATGGGAATCTGTATTCCAATTTCCAGAAAGACAGGCTGATGTTGACTATGTGGGAAGTTCATGAGAACACAGGTATGCTGCATCACTGATGATCATTTGATACAAAGCACAAGTCAGGATTAGTTTCTGATCCCCATCTTCCTGACTTGAATGTACATCTGTCTTTTGGATTAAAGATCAGTTGCATGTTACACTCTGTAAGTTTCTCTTCACACTGATCGTTGTTCCTATAGCCCCACTGAGTATGATGAGTGGATGACTATTGAAATCACCCACATGGATAGATGAGAGATTGCTGGAAAAACACTGTCAGGCCATTGAGTTCCTGGAAGTTTATGGATGTTTATGATAGAAACCTTATTAACTTTTGTCGTGATGTTTAAAATGTCTGCATCACAATTAGCTGAGATTACCTGAGAGCAGGCGATGGAATTTTGAACAAAGGTTGCAATTCCGTAAGATTGGTGGTAAGTAGCTCCCACTAATTTTTATCCAGGTATATTTCCTCTCGAACGAAGCTGAGATTGATCAGAGGTATGCGTTTCTTGAATACAGATTATATCAACATTATTTTCCAATGCAAACTTGGAAAGAGTCGCTTTTAGATCTACTGATACCTTCAATATTGATTTGAAGGACTCTTAGAACAATTCCCAAGGGCTTTGCAGATTGGCTCTGAAAAGAGCTAGTAACTTTTGTTTTGTGTATCATTAGCCAGGAGATCACAAGTGATAGTCTGGCCACCTAGTGCTGTCGTTCAGTTCAGTACAGGAAAATCGAATCCTAGTACCTATGCAGGGCCACCATGAGCAGGAATCAGCTTCACCCACGTCTTTGTGTTGATGGTGATGTTATCATTATGGCAGATCTTCTTAAGGTGGACTATTGCTATCTTAACTGTTCCAATCCATCACTTAATTTCTTATGTGAATTCCTCATTGTTCAACAGTAATGAACCCAAATATAAGTACTGTAGCATGATACAACTTCACATCCTGCAATGTGCTTTATATATGGCTTGTTCTTGCAATCAATGATTATCATTTTGCATTTTTTGCCTATTGAGATGTACTTTAATTTAGTCACTGAGTTCTCTGTGATAAAAAGATACCTCCATATTTAAAGACAAAAGTTTACAAGACCGTGTTATGCCTAGCGGCAATGTATGAGACAGACTGTCGCCCAATGACAAAAAAGTATGAGCAGACACTACATACAATGGAGATGAAGATGCTCCGATGGACCCTAGGACTGAGTCGACGTAACCACGTACAGAATACAGATGTTCGACGAAGATTAGGCATTGCTCCGGTCGTGAAGAAAGTGAGGGAAGCTCGGGTCCCCTGGTTCGGTCACATATTGAGGAGTCACGAGAACTCAGTCGCTAAACCAGCTCTTCAAATTGACCCAGGTGGAATGTGACCATGTGGAAGACCAGCAAAGCGGTGGACTGACAATATCAAGGTCGACATGCACGATGTTGGCTTAAAACCCGAAGATGCCAACGCCAGTCTTAAATGTAGGAGATGTAGCAAAGCAGCGGACCCTGCATGGCTGGATAAACGCTAGGAGAGATGTACTTTAATTCCTAGGCTTAATCTCTAAATTCTTTATCGTGTTGGAAGCCATTTTTCAGTGCTGCCTTGTTAAACGAAATTTAAATGCTCTTCACTGCTTTGCCTGACAAGTTACACAAGTTTACAATAAACTTCGGTACGGTAACCAAAATATTGTATATTATGTAAAACAAGATCTAAATGCTGTATGAAAACACAAGGGCATGTGTAAGAATAGGTAATGGGGAAAGCAGATGGTTCACAACAAAACAAGGAGTCCAACAAGGAAGTTCACTGTCTCCATTACTATTCATCACAGTGATGGACATAATCCTGAAGAGAATAAAAGAAGTAAAGGGTAATGAAACAAATGCCCTTGTCTTTGCAGATGACGTCATGATTTGGAGAGAAAGTGCCAGAGAGGTACAAGAAAAAACTGGATTCATGGGACAAGCTGTTCAAGGAGTATGGGTTGAAAATAAGCCAAAGTAAGACAGTAGTGATGACAACAGGACTGTCTAATGCAACCATTTACTAGAATAATCAGCCTCTACAAATTGTTGATCAATTTAAATATCTTGATAGCATGAAAGCAATGGTGTTTGCAGATGATCTTATGGTCTGGGGAAACAAGGAGGAGGAAATTCAGGAGCAACTGAAGGCTTGGGAAGAAACAATGGGAGAGTACGGATGGAAGTTCAACATCAGTAAATGTGAGATCCTGTTAACGACCAGGAAAAAGGACAGACCAATGAGTGGGATAACGCTTGGAGGTGGACAGCTGAAGAAGGTGGAAAGTCTCAAGTACTTGGGAAGTCTAGTGGAGGAAAATGGGAGAAATGACAAAGAGATTACGGAACTTGGCAGACAGGCAGAAGCATTTCTGAGAAGCATTAAGAGCTTAGTATGGAATAAAGATGTCCCACAAAAAAGCAAGGAAGTGTTATTCAGAAGCTACTATATCCCGATACTGACCTATGCTTCAGAAACGTGGACAATGAAGAAAAGAGACATAAGCAGAATACAGGCAGGTGAAATGAAGTTCCTGCGAAGTAGGATCGGAGTAACAAGAAGAGACAGGTTGAGGAATGAAAAGGTCAGGGAAATGGTGAAAGAGGAGCCCTTGCAAGGTAGGATTGAGACGTCAAGACTGAGGTGGTATGGACACTTAAAGAGAATGGATGAGAAGAGGATTCCCAAGAGGATAAATGAGATGCAGATGCAGAAGAAACGACCAAGGGGAAGACCAAGAGATAGATGGCTGAAAGGAGTGGAGGAATGTGTCAAGAAGAGAGGCGAGGATTGGACCAGAGTGACAGCGGAGAGGTGGTGGGAAGAAAGGACTAAGTGGCGAGGCTTATGTTCCAAACAGACCCAGCCTGGGGCTGGAAACTGTACAAGATGATGATGATGAAGATAGCATACTGTGTAAGGATAACATCATCATCATCATCGGCTTTAACTCGAATCCGAGTATAAATCTTCTTCCTTCAGTCCAGTTTGTGGATGTGTTTACGGTGACTAAAGAGTCCAATCCTGGCATGGAACAAGCGTCCACACAAGTCACATAGTATTGCTGCTCGAAGTTTCCTAGCTTGACGCTTGGCCTCTTCATGTGTGCGTCGATCCCTTTCAAACGTCTTTACAGTATCCGAGATGGTACGGCGCCAAGTTGAGTGGTCTTCAGCCAGCATGTCCCAGGTTTGTGAATCAAGACCTGTCAATTTCAGGGTCTGCTTAAATTGGCCCTTGTAGCGCCTCTTAGGACCACCATGAGGTCTGGTGCCATAGCATAACTCACCATATAGCATTTCACGAGGTAATCTCACATCGTCCATCCGATGGACATGACCAATCCATGTAAATTGGTGTCCTATTATGGATGATTCTATACTACTATGCATAGAATCAAGGATAACAACAACAACAGTGAAGTAACAAATAGAACTAGTAATGCAGCCACCTTCTATGCACAAGTTAGAACACTACTGTGGGATAATAAAGTGCTCAGGAAGTGTAAACATATATTGTTTAAGACATACTACATCCCAATTCTAACTTACGGAGTAGAAACATGAACCCTGTCCAGAAGAGAAGAAAGTAGGATTCAGGCATCAGAATGGAGTTTATAAGAACAATGCTTCAAAGGACATGGAGAGACAAAGTAAGGAATGAAACAAACAGGACCGAGGCTGGTATAGATATCAGTGCTACAAAATATTTGCAGAAGCAACAATTCGGATGGTATGGGCATCTTCAAAGAATGGGAGATGAGAGGACACCAAAAGCTTATTTCAACAAGATTATCCCAGCAAAAAGACCAGTGGGAAGACCAAAGAAGAAATGGTTGGACCAAATCAAGGATGATCTTGAAGATAAAGGGCTAGACTGGAGAAGGACCCATGAAGACCAACTATTCATGGACAGGAAAAGGTGGCGAGGGCTTGTTAACAGCACCCGGGCGACTGGAGCTGGAATTTGATGATGATGATGATGTAAATATCTTCACCCACATATTCATAAGCATAGATTTAAAAGGCTGAGGTAAGGATCTGATGATGAATGCTTGATGATCAAAACTGGTAATCCAAGTGAATTAATTAATTTCATGTAATTTTTTTCAGGTTTAGGGAATAAGTTAACACCCATTACACGTAGAGTACAATCATGTTGATCGACTGAAAAGCATTTAAATCATTCTACATTCTTGTGATACTCTGGTATCAACCTCCAAACAGCCATGATATCTATTCTAGGAATAAGCTCTTGGTGTTGGTTTCCGTGGTCAATCTGAGAATTTTCAGAGCCACTTTATGGGAACTTGGATCATGTTGTATTTTTATTATTTTCCCCCAAAATTATAATAAATATACTGCCAGCCTCATAGTGTTGCGATAGCATGCCTGACTCTCACCCTGAGGCCCTGGGTCGATTCCTGGCTCTGTCAGGGATTTTAGAAACTGACATGAAGGCTGGAACGGGGTGCACTCAGTCTCGTGAGGACAATTGAGTACCGTAACTAAGTACCAGTGAGGCAGCAGCTCAGTCGGGAAACCCAAGATTATAGGCTGAGGGGACCAGATATCACCCCACAATCTGTAGGAAAAATGACTGGACAGCGGTTGCTTGGTAGGCCAAGGCCCTTCTAGGTCTATGGTGCCACAGGGTTAATAAAATACAACATAGCATAACAATATGAAAATACATTCAGTGAATATGAAGCTTTTGGATACAAATTTCAGAAAAATACATTCTTGAGGCCATCTATTGTAGAAAAAGAAGTTTGGTTGGTTCCTTAGTTTAGGGGCTGCCATATAGCCCCATGTACTTTGGGTGTGTGTAGAATTTGTCTGATAACTGGTGTTAATTGTGATGGCTGTATTAGTGTGTGTTATCTGTGATTCAGGTAGAAGGACTGCAGACGATTAATTTTTTCAAGTAGTTCCTAGTTTTGCTACCAAATGCTACCATCCACGACACCTAGCTACGGACGTGGCTACTATGCCATCACAGTCATCACCTGGTGACGAACGTTGGAATTAATATACCGTTATCAAACTAACCTAGAAATTTTAGCTTCCACAAGTGTAGTTATTGGAAGGTTCTTTTTCATGTTTACAAGATGGCGACAAGTAACAAATCAACCAAGTGCGGTCAGTGTGAAAAATGTATAACTGATAATGAAGATTACATAAATTGTGATGGGGAATGTGGTAAATCATACCACAGAACCTGTGTTAACATAAAGAAGAAAGTTTTTAACCGACTTTTGTCCGACAAGGCCAAGCAATGGTATTGTGTCGTGTGCAGTGCAATGAGTAATAAGTCAAAGACGGATGAGGTTTCTAAAATCGCCTCGCCAGACGAGAATGTAAGTAAATCAGATTTACACGATCTTGTTTGTGAAATCAACCTCCGACTGACAAAACTCGAAAACATTGAAAAGACTCAGAATGACATGCTTAAGTCCGTGACATACTTTTCTGATTGTTTTGATGGTATGAAAAGTGACATTTCAACTGCCGCACAAACTCTGAAGCAAGCCTTGTCAGAAATAACAAAGCTCAGCCAAAGAGTTTGTGAGTTAGAGAAGGATAAGAATATCGTCTGCAGTGAGGTCAAATTGTTAAAGCAAGAGAATCTCGAGCTTCAACAGTACGTTCGGCGAAACAACTTAGAGCTTCATGGCGTGCCGCACACTTCAAACGAAAACCCCGTTCAAATTGTCAAGACTATCGCTGATCAATTGGGTGTCACAGTTGTTGAGTCCGATATTGACGCCTGCCATCGGCTACCACACAGCAGAGAAGGTCTTCCACCTCCTTTACTAGTAAAATTCTGCAGCCGGCTAAAAAAAGACGCAATTCTAAAAGGCAAAAGATCCAAACCCAACCTGAACTCAAGTGATGCAGGAATCAATGGAAGGGCTAGGCCTATCTACATTAACGAGCATTTGACGCCAGCTAATAAAGTACTTCACAAACAGGCAAGAGACCTCCGTAATTTAGGTTTTAAATACGTCTGGACCCGGGACTGCAAAATATTCGTCCGTAGATCAGATGGTGACAAGGCTGTCAGGATCAGCTCAGCAGAAGACATTGAAAGGCTAGTAAGAGACTCTTCCAACAACAAGGCTCAGCCATCCCATTCACAGTAATAAGAATGAATCAAGACATGGACCTACTAGTTGATATTGACTTACACTCATCAATTGATGAGCGTAAATATGACTGTATCCACGACTACATAGCAGACACTAAAAATGAGGTTAGCCAAATCAAGTGTCTTTACGTGAATAGCAGAAGCCTAAAAAATAAACTAGAAGATATCGAGATACTAATACATATTGTGGAAAATCTAGATGTCATAGTGGTAACCGAGACTTGGGTAAAAAGTAATGAAGCTAAATACTTCAACCTAAACAACTATTCTGTTGCATTTGTACACAGAGACAATCAGGATGGTGGAGGTGTGGGAGTTTATGTCCACAAAAAATGGAATACAAAAGTTCTTAACCTAGTTGAGAGTAACCATAGCTTGATCCAGTTAGAGCTCATAAGAAATTATACTGTTCGTTTCAATAACCTGCATACTATTAATATAATTGCAGTATATAATCCAAACATAAATAACGCAACAAAATTCATGCAATCTTTAGAGCACATTCTCTCGAAAAACAATGCCAATCTTTCCTTATGCATTGGTGATACAAATATTAACTTATTAAACAAAAATAATGTAACCAAATCATACCTCAATCTACTATCAAGCTATGGTTTCACACAAGGCAATACTCGCTATCCAACAAGAATAAGTGAATCAACAAGTACACTCCTTGATCAGGTGGCCACTAATAACTGTAAATATGCCTATAGAATAAGCAATATAAATAGTGATATTAGTGATCCTAATATTCTTGTAACTGAGATTTTCTGGTCAAACTACTATCCAGGCAAAAGCCCAATCTCGAACATGACATTTAAATACGCCCCCAACAAGCAAAGGTCTAGTTCAAAAAACGTGAATAAAAATTACCGGTACATGAACAAAAACAAATTCTCTAATGATCTCAATCAAATAGACTGCTTAGATGATCTAAACGAAACTTACATCGCCATGAAACACAAAATCTTGACACAGACACCCAACAAAGAAAACACTGACTCACCTTTGAGGGAAATACACCAGAACCACAAAAACCCATGGATAACAACAGAATTAATTCAACTAATAAAACAAAGGGACCTACTACATGCTAAACTTAAAACTAGCATTCACAGAAACAATAACCTCTTAAAGGAAGAGCACATAATATGTAGGAACAAAGTGACAGCTTTAAAACGGAAACTGAAATCCTCATACTATGAACACAAATTAACATTGAATGCCAATAGCATAAAAGATACTTGGAAAGTAATCAATGAAATGATCTACAACCGCACAACTGAAAACAAAGATGGTCCCAGTGAGATAATAATTGACGGTAAATCTTTCACAGGAAAAGAAAATATTTGCAATGCTCTAAACACTCACTTTATAAACATAGCACACACATTAGCCAAAAACATCCCCCCAGGGAAGAACGTTAATGAAATTAATGTCAACATAGATTCCATATTTATGACCCCGACTAATGAGATGGAAATTCGCAATATTATATTAAGCCTTAAAATGAAAAGTAGCCAAGACAAAGATGGTATGTCAGTGAAATTGTTAAAAAACTCCATTGACATGCTAAGTAGCCCACTAACTACTTTAATAAATGTATCGTTAGAGACTGGTCTGGTGCCTGATGATCTAAAAATAGCACGAGTCATACCAGTCTATAAAGGAGGTGACAAAAGCAATCCGGACAATTACAGGCCCATTTCCATCCTCCCACCCATATCCAAGGTACTCGAAACAGTAGTAAAAAACAGAATTGTTAATTTCTTAAATAAAAATGATTACTTCTACAAAGGGCAATATGGATTCCGAGAAAACTCAAGCACAGAAATAGCCACAATTGATATTATCTCTGACTTGCAGGATGTCTTAGACAATAAGATGACAGCAAGTGGCCTTTTCATAGACCTGAGAAAGGCGTTTGATACTGTTGACCATGAAATTCTCTTAGGGAAACTTGATAAAGCAGGTATCCGAGGAGTAGCTTGGACATGGTTTAAAAATTACCTATCTAATCGTAAGCAGTATATTGAAATAAATGGCTACAGAAGTGAGGAAGTTAATATTACCCACGGTGTGCCCCAAGGATCAATACTGGGTCCTTCCCTCTTCTTAGTATATATTAATGACATAGCAACACTCCGTTTTCATGGTAATATAACGTTGTTTGCAGATGACTTAAGCATCTTTTACAATGCGTACACCACCAACACGCTGATTACACACATGCAGGAGGACATGAATACCATACTTGGCTGGACCCAGTCAAATAAATTAACAATAAATGAAGATAAAACAAATTATTTAATAATATCAAAGCGTAGAACAAAGTTAGACATCACTCAGAATATAATGCTGAATGGAAAGGCAGTTAAAAGGGTCTCATCTGTCAAATACCTAGGCTTAATAATAGATGAAAATCTCTCCTGGCAAAAGCACATTGATGCATTAGTAAAAAAAATATCACCTGCCGCTGGGATGATAAAAAAATTGAGCTACTATATCCCAAAATATCTACTCAGGAAAGTGTATTTTTCCTTAATCCATAGCCACTTACAATATTTGAATACAATTTGGATAAAATGCTCAAATTACCTAAAAAAGGAAATTGAGGTAATTCAGAATAGAGCCATAAGAAATATTTATAACTACCCTTTTTTAACACCAACCAAACACCTTTATATTACGAGTAAAATTCAACCAGTAGCCCTAAATGCAGAAATCAAATCAAATGTCCTAATATACCAAATCCTACACAACAGAATACACACAAATTTAAACTTCACTAAACAATCTGATTTACACGCTTACAAAACTAGACATGCAGATGACATAACACTTTTCCATATCAATTCCAAACAATATGGCAGTAATAGCATTAAGTATAGTGCCTTTGTAAAATTCAATGGACTACCAGAAAATATAAAAATTGCACCTAGCCTACCAATCTTTAAAAGGAGGCTAAAACAGTTTATGTGGAATGATTATAAAATGTCAGTTTGAAGAAATTTCATAATCTGAGAAGACAAAAGAAGAACATATTGTGTACAAAAACTTATGAAAGCTACAAAATGTTGTATATATTTTCATACTGAAAACTTTGTAAACTAAACATTGTATTGTCATTTGTCGCCAACAAGATAAAACTGTACAATTCCTTTGTATATGAGTCCTTGACTCGTTAAGGGATTAATAAAATGCATTATTATTATTATTATGCAATAACTCTATGACATGGGGCCTCCGGCTTTACTTCCCCTCCGAAGGAAGGCATACTGAGGGATTTTTAACGCTCTTAAATAGAAAAGGAACACTTCTGGCTGTAGTCTTTGTGTACAGAAGTCACAATGAGCTTACAGGAAGTGAGATGACTTTTTTGAAGGGTTAAAATTTATGCAGTTATTTCTGAAACTTTTACTTCAAACTTGAAGGTAGATCATCTACTTTTCATGCTTTTTGTCGCAGAGTGTTTACCCATATTTGTTTATCCTCAAGAACTACTCAAACGACTTCTCCACTTGATTCTCCTCTGTGTGTGTGTAGTATAATATAAGGGGCTATTAAATGAAGATGGGTTGTTAGTCAAAAAGTGATATCCATAACTGTTAATACTGGGAAACAAAGTAATCAGTCTCCTTCTTGTGGATGTCTTCTGTCTGCTGACAAAATCATTTCTATACTTAGACACATGTCATCGATAAGGAACTCCTCTAACTGTACAGTATGTGTACGGAAGTCACATTGACCTTATGAGGAGTGTTTCGTACTGTAAGACAAAACAGTCAATCCTCCTCTTTTAGGTATCTTTTGGCTGCTGACAAAATCAACTATACTCAGTCATACACATCCTTGTCAGTTGTAAAGTTGTGTTTACAAGTGGTGTTTATTCTTCAGGTCACCAAATTGCATGAGGTTAGATCAGAAGTGTAGGGCAGACATTGAACGTTTTCCCAGCCATTCCTCTCCCGTTCTGTAGTGTAAAGTTGGGTATTAGCATGGAGAAGGATTTCAAGGCAATTGGACTCTACAGTATGTTGCACTTCAGTTTTAGGAAATTATCTTCTTGTATTGTTTATTGATTGTGGCCCCATGATTGAGAATGTCACCTGCCTATCAGATGTTGAATCAATACGTGTTGGATCAAAATGTGTATCTGAAACTTTACTGTTAGTGCAACAAGTCGAGAGTGTCCAAGTGAGTTGTGACTGTGTTACCTTTCCTCCCAAACACATGCCCATGTTGATAGCAAACAGCAATTTTACCAACTTTGTGTTTCTTCCATTCTGTGTGTGGTTATCATTTGACTGCCCCCTTAAATATCAGTGGTGGCAGGTTAAAATGGGGTCAGGCACCCTGTAGAGTACCAGTATTTATTTTATTGTCACAACTCAAACAAATCACACAAACTGTAGCTAAACTTTTTTTTTGCTTGTGGCTTACGAGCCACCTGCTATTATTTTTCTTGTGGCTGTGCAGAGAATGCCACCACACCCAACCCAGTGTAAATACTCTCATAAAAATTTTGAGGAAGTTTCACATTAAAGTGTCCAGTCAATGTATTTCACTCAAATGCTACTCAGTTCGAGAGAGAAGGCTGGCATTTTCAGTCAGATGCATACCAGCCACCACTGATATCTATAATGCCCATAGAAAGCCAGTGTATCTATAGCAACAATTTGATGAACACTAAAATCTATTAAATATTAGATATGGTGGCTATGAAAGGTTCTATCAATAGCTTAATTCAAGTGTGAGAATAAGCATTTGTTGTGTACAATATTTTGTCTGCTATTGAAGCATCCAGTATGTAAAAGCCACAACTCCATAATGCACAATTTCTCAGGAGGAGGTTTTTTTCTCTGGCAAGGGAAATTTTGTCGATTGCTGAAGGATTTCCTTCTTGATTACTGTATTTACCTTTGAAAGGAGTTTATGGAATGCTATCGATTAGCATATTGACACACTAGGGTAAGCAGTACAGGGCATCAATGACTCAGGAGTTGGGTAATTTCGACACTTGGTTTACATTTCAATAAGTTTTTGAGGCACGTGAATATTATTTTATCATTATTATCTTCTTTCATTAGAGAAGCTGGAGCAGCCTAGGAGTGTACTGTGAGATACTTATAGAGCTTCTTAACATAACTTACCTGATTTGATTAGCAGGTTGTTCTTGTTCAGCAGTTCTTTAGGAAAATGTAATAGTGTCTTTTTATTTTTTGGGACCTTTTCATATTGGGTTATTCAATTGTACTGTAAATGGTCCCCAGTGATGTAATAGTAACATGAACTTTGCCATAAAAATTGTTGCTTATGATACTCTGGCTTTCTAATGATGATATAACTGTACAGTTATATTATACTGTATCATAGATGCATGTGCAAAATATCTGCTATTTGATTATGATTTCCCTTCTATTTTCTTCCCCTGCATGTTAGTGGCTACTTTTAAAGAAATGAATGGAAATCATCATCACATGATGCAGGTTTTTCAGTCATTGCAAAGATATGTTAGGGGTGGGTTAGTCAGATGTGAGATTCAGTACAAGAATGTATTCCTTCATTACAGTTTTAATGGCTGAATTATTGAAGCACTTCTACCCAAAACTTGTAGAACTTCATAATTATCGTGCTAGTTGCTCAAAAGCCTGTAAGATAGACAACTGGGCTGTTCTAAATAGAAAGGTGAGTATGAAAGGAAAATGGCATAATAGACAAACAGTGTATTGTATTATTATATTATTTATTATTATCATATCTGATTCCACGGGTCAGTAATGAGGAGAGATGAGATTCATATATGGTGGATAGTTTTTATGGTCGGATGCCTTTCATGATACCAACTTATTGAGAGGTGAAATGAGTGAAACAGGGCAAAGTGTGGGAAGAAGGCAGCCATGGTCTGTTAGAAGGTACTGTCCCAGTATTTGCCTGGAATGAAAATGGAATACCATAGAAAATAATTTCAAGGGTGGCCGAAGTTGGGGTTCGAACCCAGTCTGGATATAGACAGGCCCTATGACCTTGTGCTTTAACATGTGTAGCTATCCCAATAGGTAGACAAACAGTATTGAATGGATATTATGGTACAGTGAACCCTTGTACAACAGTTCTGATTAATATGGACTTTATCTACAATGGTCAAATTTCTGCAACTGGTTGAACCTTCACACAGGCATTAGTCTGTAATTCAAGTAAATGTCCAGTATCATGTATACTTAAACAGAATGGACTATATTAAGGCGGAGAATAGGCAAGTCGCATCTATCATGCACAGTGCTTGTCAATGAGTGAGTTTGTTTTCTTCACTAAATTTATCACTGGTTTTTCAATGGTACTGCGCCCGAATTCACCAATCAGTACCTATATCCGCTGCACTGTAAAGGATTGCAGACATGTAAATACCCAGCTCACAAACTTACCATAGTCTGCTAAGTAATAATTGGGAACTTCAGGAACACATAGGATAGATATTATTCGTAAGAAAATAGTACTACCAGCCTAGGTACAAATTTCTACTATCATTTACATTTAGAGCAAATCGAGAAACTCCAATCTCGAGGGGTGATAAGGTTAATCTATAGTGAGCGCCTGTATCTATACCTAGCAGTACTATTTTCGGCGATGACGACAATGAAAACGATGTCAGCTAAGATAAAAATTGACTGAATCGCTAAGGAGCGCCAGCCATTTATTGTGCTAAGAAATAGTACAATAAAACTGACTTCCTGTCTGAAAATGGTGTCTCCCTGACACTGCAATGAAAATAAATCTCCAAAAATAAATTGCACGTGGCACTGATGAAATAAGAAAATTGTGAAACGGCGTGATTTTATGCATTACCCTATTTTATACAAATCCTTTTCATCTCTGAACCGTAGTTCCATATCTAAGAAAAATTATTCAACATTAACTATATTCATATTTACACTAATTCATGGTTCGCACAAACTTACACTTTATTGTGTCGAAAGGATTAAATTGTCTATATCTCAAATGAGTCTTTACCACTCAACTTCCGTAACAATCAAACAAACACACACCGCAACTCTATCGGTTGAAAGTATAAATACTTGTCTTAATCAATAGAACATAAGTGACAAACATTTAAGCTAAGCACTGTTCTGACTTTGTCTTTTCCCATTTGATTCATAAAACGTTGAAAAATTCCTGAAATTCTTTACTCTATTAATAACTCTCTGATAAACGTGAATACTAGAAGTGCATGGCATTTGACCTTCATTACACACTCCTCTTCCAAAATTATACAACAATCACATCATTTCTTAAACACCCTGTACAGAACTTTCCTTTAATACACTCAAATAACTTCACAATCGCTGCGATCAATACTAGAAAAACTTGAGACTCCACAGTCTCCTTTCGTAAAAATACGTAACTCATTTACGTCTATATATCCTTTCTTGCACGGTATTTCAAATCTAAACTCCCATTTCAATGCATTAACTTTAACACTCTTCTCTATCCTTATACAACTTCGCCTCGTGTTTATAATTTCTCTTCTGCAATAATTTTCTGTACATCTACTTTTAGATCACCCTGTGATTTAACTTTCTTAACTCTTTCTTCCACGTGTTTAATTCAGTTTTACATTATTACAACCTTTAAAGAATTATCAGTAAGAATTCATATTTTTAACAAATGAAATAAGTGTGTCTTCCTTCCGTGAAAATATTTGTTTAACAAATTTATCTAGGCTTTTTAATGCTCTAAATTTCCATTGAACATATGTATATAAAAGTTCTTGTAATACTTTCGTTACTAGAAAATGTGGTTTATCATGTTGCAGCATAGATCTACATATCTATCTGTCTCATTACTGTGAATCTAATGTTCATTGGTTTAATCATCTATCAAGCATTTGATGAATTTTTATCAGACTTTGTGTCGTGTAACAATTCAATTTCGTTCATAATTGGTTGAAAATAAATTTCTGACTCTCGAATCAACATCATGAGTTGTCGAAATATTTGACACTTCGTGACATAACTTTTTAAATATGCGGTACTTAAATTTGGTTCAATATACTTTCTTTAATTTATTCACAATTATACTCCTTCTTTAATTTGTTCAATATTCTACTCTTTTTAAATAGTTCACTATACATTCTTTAAATTTGTTCATTATACCTTCCATCGCTGCGCATAAAACAGATTTAATTAGTTTAAATCTAAGGCAAATATCAAGAAATCTAAACGATTTTACTCTGAAATGATTTTAACGTTAATTACATCGCTATGCAAAATTTCGTCCAAGTGACTGAAATTTTCAAAAAACAAGAAAAAATGACTCCTAAGGAAAATACGAAAAATTACTACTTCAAAATCTACATAATTTTAATTATCATGACAAAATTATACGGTTGGTCAATTGGATAAACACAGAACATAACTACAATTCTACGTAATATGAAGCAATCTCTTCTCTACCTTGAGTTGAATCTGGTCTTGGGAATACCTTCGTCTCGTCTGCCAAACCAAGCTTGTTTGAGCGCATCGCCCACGGCTATGTAGACCGGTTGTGTCGGAACCAGCTGGCCTCTTCCCCCAGTGGAACAAGGTCGGTGACATGCTCGGGTGAGCGACCTTGCCGTGAAACAGCCTGCTCCGTCCGCTACGTCTCTCTCGTTCACTGCAAGTCGTCTGGCTCTTCCTTCGATTCCCCATCTCTTCAGTATTGACATCTCTTCTCAAGGTTGTAAATCGTCATTTGTACAAGCGTTTGCGAGTATACTAGATGTATAAGAACTCTTGTAGAAAAGTAGAGGTTCGTTCTGTGATTTTGCGCATCACGTGGATGTTCTGCTGCGCCTTCCATAATTGTGAATTCTGGAATTCAACTGTTCATCTTTGTAGTTTCCACTTCCCTATGCTGTAGCTTAGCACATGGTTATTCTCATTTCACTGATGATACTTTTCTGACTTCCCCGTTGCTGATTTATAACTTGCATTTTTAATATAATGTTCACGTATGAGTTCAAACGTAATAATAGTGAATCTCTTCTTGTAGAAATGTTTTTCATACGATGTATAACAGCTTTGTTTGAAACACTGTAAAATCAAGCTATATGCTGTGCTGTTCTGCGTGATAATCTTGCTTGCTCCGCAAGTTACAGTCTACTGTACTGCACTCGTCTTTTCTTCCAACTTTCATAAAGCGTGGCACTATTATAACAAATACTAGCTTCTCCTCGAGGTCTTAACTCGATGAAATCTCAAATTGGAAAGAACCCCTCTGTCCGGTTCTCTGCGCTCGGCAAGTTACTCACTCTGCCTCCCCTCTCGTGGTGTGACGTAACTTCTACCACCTCTCCGCTCTCAGTCCGTAGTTCGACCTTCGTCCCTTCTCCTCCTTCTTGACGTAACTCTCGCTCCATGTGGCGTGATGTCTCTCACAATGTAGACCTCCCCTTCATGACGTATAATAAATATATATCCATATTTAAATCATTCCTTCTTTCTTGCCTTCTATAATTGTATAAGATGCATAGTATTTCATTAATTTCTACACAGATTTTCCCATATCTCACGAATTTTAAGAATAAAAGATTTTAATCCACTCTTTTATTTGTCCTGGGTCTTGGTTCATATCCAGATTGGTTCTTTGTGAATGGCCTTAAATAAATTCTGGCGCAGTACTTTAGTGTCGGTTTAAATAAATCCCTTGTTGAACATATTTTTTTTTTGCCCCCACTTAGGTCTGTCACAAGGCGGTTCACAATAGATTTAATAAAATGGCCGAGCAAAATGCACAATTTTTATGTAGCCTACATTCTATCTTAACGAAACTAACAAATCCTGAACTTTGGTGTTGGAAGGACATTTTTTGTCTTGCAGTTCTTTTTTTCTTTTCTTTTAAAATTATTTTCTTATTGGAGCATTGGTTTGGAAGTTAATATGTTTCCCAAGTTTATCAACCAGTCTTGGGTGTTACCATCTCTTATGTGGAGGCCTACTTTTGAACCTCATAGCTACTTTCTTCCCAGATTTTAATAACAAGTTCTGTTCCACACTATAATTTATTTTTTAATTTCTTCTTGCATTTTTGCAACTTTTTGTTTTTGTAGTTTGTTTTGTATTATGTAGAAGACATAATTCTTTAGTTTCTTTTCCTACTACCCAGTAACATAGCAAGCTTGTTAAGTCACTCTGCAGGATTGCAATGGGAAGCTTCAAGACCAAAGATCCATGGTTTGAATCATGGTGATGACTGTAGTCAACCCAGAGTGTGTTTTTTCTCTTAGTTTTTACACACTCGCATCAGGAATATGCTGGGATGATAACTTATTTCAACAGATGGCAGTAATGTCATTATTTAAGCTATCACTCGTTTTCTAGTAAGATGTCTTTCAAAGGTGAGTTCTTAGATGACTGTGTAGTCCAATCCTGGAAACATTAACTCTTCCACAGTAATGACACATGTTGTTTGGGGCAGCCACTGGTTCTTGAGGGATGATCTCCTGTAATTCGCACACTCATTCCTAGCATTGTAATTATCAACTTAACGTCTTCACCGATTTTGTTCGAAACATAGGAGAATTGATTTTTTTCCTGTTGATTTTACATTTTTAAATAGTCTTCAGAACATCTTTGTAGCGTTTCTGTTGTCCTCCCAGCTTTCTCTGTTCAATCTGCATCTAGCATTACATAACTTATTTTGTGAGACATGATTTAGGCATGTGAACAACATGTTCTGTCTCAATGTTGGTAGTGTTAGCTTTTTCCACGACATTGATATTAGTGCGTTGGTCTTGCCACTTTATTTCGAGAATTCTCCTGATGCAACGCTGATGGTACCTTTCCAAACTCATTAGGTTTCTCAACCTCTGCTGAGGTGCTAGAACAACAGCTTGGGTGGTTTGAGTACTGGTATCATGGTTGTCAAACACCCTTTTTCACAGACATCCAAAGGTTGTGCTGGCACATTTAAGATGATACCGGTACTGGATTTCAGCATCAATGTTATCATTTGTAGAGAGATGACTGTCCAGGTAAGGGGAGTGGTCAATATATTGTGAGCTGTTCCCATTGATCATAATGGGAGAAGCAGAAGCAATACAGTTGGACGTAGCAGATTGATGCTTAATTTGCATTTTACTGGTGTTTATTTTGAGACCTATGCTCTTATATGCATCATTAAATCAGATAGTACTAACAAAAATTGAGAATAATGTTGGGGCAATCACACATCGTTGCTTGACACCCATTGTGATCTTAAAGGGTTCTCCAGGTCCATTACTGTTAAGACTTGAGCCATTCATATTCTCATGGAGTATTCTAATAATCTGATTGAATTTTGGAGGACATCCAATACGAGCAAGGATTTTCCAAAGAGTTCCTCTGTTGACTGAATCAAAAGCCGTGATGATATCTACAGAGACCATATATAGAGGGCGATCTTGTACTCTACATTTCTCCTGTATTTATCTGGCACAGAAGATCATATCAATTGGGTCTAAGACAATTGGGCAGAATTCTGGGAAGAATTTTGCCAGCTACAGAAAGCAGTGATTGTTGATGTTAACCAATAACTTTCTTCATGTTACAATGTTGGTGTTCTGTGTTACCTGGTGTGCCTTTGGTGTTCAAAATAGTGTCCGTTAGTAATGGCTACCTAATGTAGGCTATATTGCAGTTTGTTCATAAACAACGTATTCAATTCAGAGTACAGTATTCCAAGTGTTATCTGGTGATTTAAATAAAGACTTCAATAGGTTATGGGCCCAGATACATGTTGAGAATTTAAGCCAATACACCATCTTTTTGGAAGCCTTCATAGGGAGGTTACGGCTGCTTGAGCTTTTGGTTCTCGCAGTCAAGGAGTGCAGTTGCACTCTATATAAAGGGAGGTATCGCGCAGTTCGATACTCCTCTGGGGGTCCGGGCAGGGACACCAAGAGCCCGCCGATGAGCCTAGCTTGGTGTCCTAGGCGAAACCCCACACAAGACACGGCACAAACCTAGAAGAATTGCTGAGTTTTAATGTTAAAGGTAATTCAGAATTGCCACATTTATTTGTGATATGTAAAATCTTAGGTACATTGCCTGAAGATTATTTTTCGTTTAAATCTAGCTGGATGCTAATGTCTAAAAGTGACAGGACAATTGGTAATCTGACCAATCAATTGTGTGCATATGAAAAGGCTTTGAGGACCAAGGAGGATGAATTTATTGCACAGGAAACCCTATTCACGGACTCGTCAAAGCAGCTATCCCAGCCTGTATGTTCAACCAAGCCGAAGATGAAAAAGAAGATAATATGCCACTACTGCAAGAAACCCAATCATACTGTCAAAATGTGTAGAAAATGGGCAGCCGATGGAAAACCTCCGAAACCAAGTTGCGCAGATCAGACGCGGATCTAGAGTTTGGCTTGGGGGGGGTCAGATTATCGAAATTGTTGAGAAAAATGGTATCACTAAAAACGCAATCACAAAATCACCAAACGTACAAAACCAGTCCAATTTTTTTGCAAGCTACATGGATAGAAATTTCATGCGTTTTGCGCACCAAAAATATTCGTACACATTGAAAGGCGTGTTTTGCGACTTTTACATCGAGCTTCCAGAAAAGCATCAAGGTATGTTAAAGTTTCGGCCAGTCGAGTTGGTACCGACAAAGGGAGAAAGTCACAGCTTAAATTGCCAACCAAGCTTGCAGTTTGGACGTCGGCAAAATTTTTGGTGCGAAAAAAGCCCCAAATAAATATCCGTGCGTTGCTGCACATTCATAGTGACATCACTATAAAGATCGATTCGGTAATCACAAGGTTTGCTAAACAAAATAGACGAGTTGATTTTGTTATATAAATAGTCGTTTTTATATAACAGGTATGAAGTTGTAAATAAGTACAGTTGTAACAGAACATAATAATTGCAATAAAGATATTTTCAGTATTGAATAAAATGAAAAAAGAAAACCGTTTTTCAGTTAAAATAGTTAAGTTTTATTTGTCTGGTTATTGTATTTTCATTTTTTGAGTTTGCAAAACAACTTGGTGTCCGTTTGGCGCAGATACTAAGGATACAAACATGACACTTGTTGCTGTTACCTCGGCAGTAATGGATGCTGAATGTAGGCCTAATGACTGGTACGTAGATAATGGTGCAACAAGTCACATTACGAACGACAGAACTTCATTAAAGAATTTTCAGTCATTTTCAACAAAACATTCAGTGACTACAGCTAGTGGTGACAAGATCGAAGCGATCGTAAAAGGTTCAGTACACATTGAAGCAGCAGTTGGAGGAAAGTGGCATGCAATTACTCTGGCAGATGTATGGTATTTATTTATTTATTTATTTATTTATAGGGTACAGAAAGTTCCAGTGAGTTGGTAGCTCAAGGGGGGACTGCCCTTTACAAATATGGCTTAGCAACTTATCCTAGAATATATTAAGGTGGTAGGATCATTTATTCAGTCTTTATGGGTTCATCTATAATCTTCAATATATAGTTTCAGGAAGTATCTGCGTGCTTCCTTTTTGAATTTGTTTAAGTTTACAATTTGTCTCAGTTTAGGAGGTAAGTTGTTATAAGATGTGCTGGCTGAATAGGAAATACTTTTAATACCATATCTAGTTGTGTTTGTTGACTCCATGTATAACTGGTTTGCTGATCTTGTGTTATGGGTATGAATGCCTTTCCTGCATTGAAGTTCAGTATTAAGATTAATAAGACCTTGTTTATATTTAAACATAAATGAAGCTTCAGAGTATTTGAGCTGGCTTCGTAATGGCAATATGTTTGTCTCCTGAAATACTTGTACAGTTGGTTTCCTAAAATTGTAACCATACATGATTTTAATTGCTCTTTTTTGGAGAACTTCGAGCTCATTTATTGATTCCTGTGCACATTTACCCCATATTATGTTCATGTACATAAGGTGAGAATGAATAAGAGAGGCATATATGCTCCTTAAATGTTGATTGCTTATTCCATACTCCCTTAATCTTTTTAGAACACCAATTACACTAACAATTTTCTTTTTCACATTTGTGACATGTTCATTCCAACTTAAGTTATTGTCCAAAGTTAGGCCTAAATATGTGTATTGTTTCACCCTTTCGATGGTTAAATTACCAATTTTAACTATGTTGCAAGTGCTTGGACTGTAAGCTGGTTTGTGAAATAGCATGTATTTTGTTTTTGAGCTACTTATGATTAATTTACTTTTTGATAGCCATGTTGTTAATATATTTAGGTCCTTTTGCATATTCTGCATAATCGTTTGTTCACAGGCGCTCTCGTAAAGTAGAAATATATAATCTGCAAATAGAAATATTTGACCAATAAACTCTAAATAACCTATATCATTAATAAAAATCAGGAACAGCAATGGTCCGAGCACTGTCCCTTGTGGGACACCGCATTTAACATCAGAGATGGACCCTTTAGTTTTATTAATATTAACATACTGCTTCCTGTTAGACAGGTAGTTTTTAAACCACTCAAAGGCTATTCCTCTAATTCCTGCATTTGATAGTTTACTTAGCAACAAGGTATGGTTAACAGTGTCGAACGCCTTAAAAAGATCTATAAATAGTCCTGCTGCTATTTTATTGTTATCTAATGCTTAATGTATAAGTGACACTACGTCAAATGCTACTGAATCAGTGCTATGTTTGGGAAGGAAGCCGTATTGATATTTGAAGAAAAAATTGTTTTTTGTTAGGAAATTCAGGACTTGTTTTTTGATTACTATTTCCAGTACTTTTACAAGTGAGGATAATATACACAACGGTCTTAATTACTGGGGTTAGATACATCACCTTTTTTAAATATTGGTACCACTCTTGCTAGTTTACCTTTATCTGGTATTACTCCTGTTTGCAGTGACAAGTTAATTATATCAGCAAGCAATGGAGCCAGATGATTGGCACATCTCTTAAGGAGTATGTTATTTATTCCATCATCTGTGTAATTCTTTTTATTCGCAAGGTTTTGAATGATTTGTTTAACTTCTGTCACATTTGTTGGTTTTATGAATAGTGAGTTACAGATCGTCTGGTTCGATTGCAAATTTGGGATCATTGGAGTATCTTTAACCAAGTTTTCTACAACATTTATGAAATACATGTTAAATGCTTTACATATATCTTGGCTAGAGGTGTATTGTATGTTTTCATATTCAATTTCAACAATGTTTCGTGTATTATGAGGTTTGCCAAGTATTTGATTTACTGCCTTCCACATTCCTTTCATCGTATTTCCTTCTCTAATTACATTATTGTAGTATAACTTTTTCAGCTCTCTTTTCATTCTAGTCACATCCCTACTGCATCTTGTGTACTCTTTAATGGTTTCAGTTGAAGGGTTTTTAGTTTTAGTTTTTGCATACAAATTATTTTTTTCTTTTTACCGCTTCCAGAAACTCCTGTGTTACCCATGGTTTGTGTGTACCTTTTACCTGTGGTTTTTGCTTAATATTTATACTAGCTGTCTTAAGCCCATCACTAATGAAATCACAAAGCTGATTATATGCTTCGTTGACGTCAGTAGTTAGATTTGTAAATTTATTTTTTGAAAAGAAATTGTTCAGTTTGGCATAACTTATTTTCGTAAATGTTTCTATATTGGAATGATTATTGGATTGCGTACTCACTTCTGGTTGTGATGAAATGTCTAGAATTAAAATATTATGATCACTAAGGTCACACATAACATTATACAAATAGAAATTATCATTATTGGCAAAGTTAGAATGTATATGGTCAATTAAAGTTGAAGAAGTAGGTGTTATTCTTGTTGGCAGTTTTGTATTGCATGGATAAAAATTAAAGCAATTCAGTAAAGACGAATAGGCCCTGTAAATAATGCTGTCTTTTAGAAAATCTACATTATCGTCTCCGATAAGTAGTGTGTTTGATTTGTTAGTATTGCAAAGTATGTGTTCAAGGTCAAGCATAAATTCGTTTGCATTACTCGCCCTTGGATTATAGTAAGCAATAACATTATATTTTCTGTGTTTCTGAAATATTTCGATTTGTAGTATACTGTGATAACTGTTAATGGTGTTAATAACTTTGGTCGCCCATTTTCTATATATATAAATTGACAGACCTCCTCCAGTACCGATTCGTGATACATGGTGTGAGTCAAAGCTGGGAATGTTATAATAGTGTGTTTCTTGGTCTGACAACCAATTTTCTGTTATGACTATTAAATCTATTTCTAAAATCTCGTCAATAAGAAGCATAATATCCTCGAACTTATTCCGAATACTTCGTGCATTGATGTAGATACATTTAAATTTTGAATTCAAGATCTGAATTTTAGTCTGTAAATTATAGTTTTCTATAGAATCACAATGAATTTCGACAGAGCTTAATGTTTCTTTGTGTTTATAGTCGTCTCCGTCCATTTAATATATATGCAACTTTTGGTGTGTGATACCTGCAGCACCTATTGTCCGTATTTTTTCTCGAGGTGGGCGATCTTCGCTTCACAGCCGATGAGTGTGCTTGGACCATCTCGAGCTTCCCGAACATAAATCTTGCAGTCTCTTGTCCAGGTTCCAAATATCTTCCCATTCTGCTTCAGGATCCGGCATCTTCTTGCAATATAGTCGTTCCTGGGTGATAGGTGGTCATTTATAAAAATATTGCGTGATGGGCAATTCAGTCCAATGTCCTGGGTTGTTAGAACTCTCTTCTGAATTCTCGCATTCACTATTTCATCCTTCTTCCACCTGTTGGTGAATTTCACCACGATTCGCCCCACGTCTCCGCCTCTCGCCGGCAAACGATGGGCGACATCGATGTCACGGAGTCCCAACTCAACCCCCAATGCCCTGGAAGCTTGGATCACTAGGTCGTACACATTTTCCCTCGGCATTTCTGGCATTCCACTAAATAGTAAATTATTCCTACGTGTGTACTGTTTAAGGTCTTCTGACCCATCTAACGCTTGCTTTGTATCACTGCTGATACTTGCCACCGACTTTTCCAATTCTAGTGTTCTTTTTTTAATCTCATTTGTGAGATTTTTGAAATCTTCAAATTGTTCGTTAATGAATTCCGTGGCTTGCTTAATTATTTTCAAATCCTTCATGAAAGTGTTCCTTAGTTCATTTACTGACAACTGAATCTTTTCTGTCACCTCCTTCACCAAGTCACATTCACTGAACTTGAGTGGAGGGTGACAATCCTCGCGATTGCATTTCCACACCTTTTGCGGATCACTTTTTACAGACTCGTAGGCTTTCTTCGAAAGTCTTGTGCATTCCTTGTGGAAATTACGCCCACAATCCCCTTCACAACTAACGAATTCTTCGCAATTTTTCACTTTTTTCCCGCACGGAGAACAAACATTACTAGCCATAGCCGCCATCTTGATTACCAAAGATTCAGAAGAATCTATTCTCTGTTCTTGTAGCACAAGATAAGCATCCAAAAAGTGAATTCATATCAACTGCAGAAATTTGTAACTTCAAAGTTAACCAAGATGTCAAACTGGTAGGCATACGTTATCGATTTGGAGGACTTTTTAAATTGGCAGTGAGAAACATAAGATCCATTTCTCACAATGAAGTTATTGTCACAGGCAAAGATAACCTGCTACAGCAATATCATGAAAGATATGGACATCAAAACAAGCGTCATGTGAAGTCGATTCTCAGCAAGGACCTAAACATCAAAGTGGAAATGGGCAGTGAACTGTGTGAAGGCTGTATTTATGGCAAGGCTCATCGTCTACCGTTTGGCACCAGAAAGAAGACTCTACGGAACCAGGAGAGCTTATCCACACAGATGTGTGTGGACCATTCCGAAAATCAGTGTCGGGATATCGATATTTTGTTCTTTTCAAAGATGACTACACAAAATTTAGGACAATCTACTTCATCAAAGAAAAAAAGTGAGGTTGTGAAAAAGTTGAGTCAGTTTATAGCTCAAGCAAAGACAGCTAGACATGTTATTAAAGAACTTCTGAGTGACAATGGAAGAGAGTTTGACAATGAAGAAGTCAAGAAAATTCTTCAAAAGGAAGGAATCACACAGCGTCTCACAATGCCGTACACTCCTGAGCAGAATGGATGTAGTGAGAGAGAAAATCGAACAGTCGTGGAAACAGCAAGAGCCATTATGCATACTCATGGAAATATTCCACAAAGACTTCGGGCTGAAATGATAAATTCAGCTTCGTACATCCTGAATCGGACAGGAACTTCCAATGTTTCTGGGGTATCTCCATATGATATGTGGTATGGCAAGAAACCTGGAACGAAGCATTTGCGAATAATAGGATCCACTTGGTATGTTCATGTTCCAAAACAACGACGAAAGAAAATGGATCATAAAGCTGTGAAAGGGATTTTGATTGGCTATGATCACGATGAAGGGTATCGAATTTGGTGCAAAGAAGAAAACAGGCTAATCAGATCACGAGATGTAATTTTTGAGGAGAAGACTTTAATCGAGAGGAAAAGAATGGATATCCCAATAAATGTCGAGCTACCTAGCCAAGTATTTCTAGAATCAGGTACTCAGACAGAGGACCAGCCTGATATTAAACCTCAGAGTGATGAATAAGAGGATTTCTTGGGTTTCGACGACCTTTTCCCAGATGAAGATGATCACCAAAACAATGAGATGACTGGACGACAGCTGCGAGATCGGTCTACACTTAAACGTCCAAATATTCTTCAAGACTATGTAGCATCCGTTTCAACATCTTTTAAAGAACCAGATGGCTATGCTGAAGCTTTGAAATCGGATGAACGGGATGACTGGAAAGAAGCCATGGATCGAGAAATGAGAGCACATCAAGAAAATGAGACTTGGGTCATGGAGGATTTACCGCCTGGGAAAAGATCCATTCCCTGCAAATGGGTTTATAAAGTAAAAACAAATGCAGATGGCTCGGTGGATAAATTTAAAGCCAGGTGGTGATAAGGGGTTTTCACTACAGAATGGTGTCGATTATGACCAGACGTTCAGTCCTGTGGCAAGAACATCTACTATTCGAACACTACTCGCTGTTGCTGCCAATGAAAACATGATGCTAGCTCAAGTAGATGTGTCAACAGCATTTCTCTATGGTAATTTAGAGGAGACCATATTCATGTAGCAGCCTGAAGGGTACAATGATGGTTCCAGTAGAGTATGTCGTCTGAAGAAGAGCTTGTATGGGCTGAAACAAGCCCCTCGCTGTTGGAACAAAAAGTTCAGTGACTACATAATCAAATTAGGATTTCTAAGGAGTGAAGCTGATCCTTGTCTCTTCGTTAGGCAGAAAGGTTGCAGCAAAATTTTCTTCGTCCTCTATGTTGATGATGGCTTGATAGCAGCTGACAATGAGCATGAACTTCAGCAGTTTATCAATGATCTCAAGAAGGAGTTCAAAATTACTTCAAAGCCAGCATCGTTTTTCTTGGGACTAGAAATTAACCAAGACAAGCATGGTTCTATCCAAGTTAATCAGAGCCACTACATTCAGAAGTTGCTGGAACGATTCGGCATGAGCAATTGCAGGGCTGTGGCGACTCCTATTATCAAGGACAATGATACGGAGGAGAGTTCACCTAACACTGAGTTCCCATACAGACAAGCAGTTGGAGCTTTGATGTTTCTAATGTGTGGAACTCGACCAGACATTGCCTATGCTGTTGGAGTGGTGTCAAGGAGTCTTGAAAATCCAACAGAACGTGTTGTGATCAAGGTGAAAAGGATCTTCCGTTACCTGAGAGGCACTTCAGATCATGGAATCATCTACAAGAATTATTTAAATAAAGGTGTCCTAGAATGTTACAGCGATGCAGATCATGGGGGTAACCTCGGTTCAGGACGATCGACTTCAGGTGTACTTTGTCTCTATTCTGGTGCACCTATTTCATGGATTAGTCAACGACAACCTTCAGTTGCAATATCGACTACAGAAGCTGAGGTTGTAGCAGCCAGCGAAGCAGCACGAGAAATCATCTGGGTCAAGACTCTTTTGACTGAATTTGGCCAGTTGAATGCAACGCCTGATCTGCAGGTTGATAATGAAGCTGCAATTCGACTTGCTCAGAACCCCGAGTTTCACCGAAGAACCAAACACATCAGTGTGAGACATTTCTTCGTTCGTGAACTGGTAACCGCTGGTGAAATTGCTGTTTCAAAAGTAGATACAGAGAAGCAGCTCGCAGACATGCTTACGAAACCATTGTTTGCAACTCGACTCCAACAATTTTGTGACAGCATGGGGGTCTGCAAGTTATTGAATAAGGGAGAGTGTTGATGTTATCCAATAATTTTCTTTTTTTTGTAACATTTCATGTTACAATGTTGGTGTTCTGTGTTCACTGGTGTACCTTTGGTGTTCAAAATAGTGTCCATTAGTAATGGCTACCTAATGTAGGCTATATTGCAGTTTGTTTATAAACAACGTATTCAATTCAGAGTATTCCAAGTGTTATCTGGTGATTTAAATAAAGACTTCAATAGTGATATCCCAAGATAGTTGCCACATTGAGCTCTGTGCCCCCTTTATAGATGATTACTATCAAGGCATCCCTGAGATTATTTATGTTTTCCATATCTTCTCAATGAGTTCATGAGTGTGGTGAACTAGTACAGCCAGTTCAGCTGAAATTCCAACTATGCCTGCTCCCTTATTATTCCTGAGCTGATTAATAGCAATTTCAACTTCTAGTAAGGAGGTACCTTCATCAAGGTGATTTTGTACTGGTCTCGGAGGAACTTTGCTGAAAATGTTATCGACTTGGGTATCCCTGTTGAGTAGTTCATCAAAATGTTCCTTCCAGTGGGAGTTGATTGAACAAGTGTCTCGGAGAATTTCAGAATCATCCTTTGATTTTATATTTACGTTGTGACGAGATGGTCCATAGATAGCTTTCTTTGCACTGAAGAAACTATACATTTACACATGATAAGTTCACACGAGGCAGCAACAGCTGGTGTTAATATTAGTCAGGTTTACCAATAACAATATAATTCATGGCCACCACCACATCTTAACGTGTAGGCCGAGCTGGGCTTGCTCTTGTCAAACCGCGGTTAGTGTGGTGTGGTACGGCCACAGATGCAGGATTACCCATGAACCAGCTAAGTTTACACATTCATATTTTAAAATTCGGTTGCATGTCTAGTGTATGTGTGTGTATTATATTAATCCATCTCACTACAGTATATTATAACACAGTAGATCATCAGTTATATAGGAATCCTAAACAGAAACAGACAAAACAGCAATAATATCATAAGCTTGTCACATTAGATACATACATACATACATACATACATACATACATACATACATACATGGTTTATTTGCAAATGTGGACACTGTCCATGGTGGCAAAGTACAATAAATACACAAAACAATTCACAACCACAAAAATTTTAGAAAATTAGGACTAATTAGAAAATAAGTATTAGTTGCTAAGAGAAGAAACCGATAATCGTAAAAATAATCATTCTAATAACAGAAATAAACATAAAATACTAAACATTTACACTTTCTTTCATTGTTCAACTTATGCACCGTTCATCACTGCCTCTTGATCTGGTGCTTTTTCACCAACTTCTTAAATTTACCAACATCAGAAGGCAAAGGGCTGAAAATGCCCCCTGGCAAACTGTTCCATTCTACTTCCCCCCTCCCAATGAACGAATATTTGCCCCAGTTACTTTTCCACTGTCTTTTCAATTTACAACAATGACTGTATCGGCCCGTATATAAACCTTCCTTTCCCAATCTCTCATGAATATCTTCCCATGCAATTTTCCCCTTGTAAGCTAAGAAAATACCCCCTAGTCTTGCTCTTGAACGTCTATCAGCCAGACTTTCCCATCCCAAATCCTGTATCATCCTACTCACACTACTCGTCGATCTGTGGTCCTCCATTACATACCTGGCGGCCTTCCTTTGCACTCCTTCCAATTCCTTTATTAAATACATTTGGTATGGATCCCACACTCCCCCAGCATATTCCAGCAGAGGACGGACTAGGGACATGTATGCCCTTTCCCTAATCTCTCTGCCAGCGCCTTTAAACACTCTCATAACCATATGTAGTGACTTGTATGCTTTCTTTACTATTTCCCTTATGTGCTTACCCCAGTGAAAATTCTCACCCCCCCACAGTTACACCTAAATACCTGCATTCGTCCCCAAATACAACTTTATTTTCCCCCACTGAATATTCAAAAACAATATGATTCCTTTTGTTAACAAATTTCACTGCCTGACATTTCTCTGAATTTATCATCATATCACTTTTATCCGCCCAGCTTTGTATGTCCGCCAAGTCCCTCTGCAATATGCCGCAGACATCCGGGTGATTTATCCTCCTGTATACTACTATATCATCAGCAAATAATCTTATCTGGGATGATATTTTAACTCCTATGTCGTTTATGTAAATGAGAAATAGTAAAGGACCCAATTTACTCCCCTGAGGTACCCCCCTCCCCACCCTAGACTGTTCTGACACTGACCCACCGACCCTTACCCTCTGACTTCTGCCCTCCAAAAAAGATCTCACCCATTGAACTACTCTCCTGTCCAATCCTATAGCCTCAATTTTCCTTAACAGAATACCATGATTGACCCTGTCAAAAGCCTTTGATAGGTCAACTGCAATGCAGTCAACTTGACCTCTGTTATCCAAGGCCTCACTGATATCTTGCTGAAAGCCTGCTAGCTGCGATTCACACGAAAATCTCTCTCCGAAACCATGCTGTTTAAGATGTTTACAAATTCAAAAGTTTGCTCATTTTACACATCCATATTTTCACTTCTGTTGCATAATAATGTAGTAGTTACAGAAGCATTATAAACTCAATCATCATCATCATCATCATCATCATCTCGCCCATATCCAGTTAAAGGCCGGGTCGGGGCATTTATGGTGCTCCCCCCTTCTCCTGTGCCTCCACTCTTCTTTCTCCAGAAGTTTGTTTCATATTCCATCTACTATATAACTTACTAGTCTTAATCAAGTCAATCCATCCTTTAGGATTCTACTGTACTATTATTTGTTTGATTCTGTTCCTTTCCACTAAATAAAGCTCTCTTCCTCAATAGGTTTCTCAATAGAATCTCAGTTCCTCTTTAAAAAATATTAGAGAGGAATGCAAACAAAAATATTATCCAAATTGTAAGTTGGATTACCATGATGATTCCAACTCAAAAGTTGTATACACAGTAGATCAGGCCAAGTTATAATTATGATGGTGATAATTATGATTGTTGTTGTTTACTCTGTCACAATTTACAATGAATCCAAAGTCTATGGAAAATACTGTTTAGTTTATGCTATGATATTTTCAGGTTTTGAGTAAGCTTAACATCAAGTTAACTTCAAAAGTAATGGAGGAATTAGCTGATTCTGTTCCGGGAGTGGTAGATAAACTCCTCTTACAGTTGCGTGCTAGGATTGAGGAGCTACATGAGCAGTCCCAGTCTCCAAATACATCATGTTCAGCAAGTGAGAGTGACCTTGTAATATCAAGTAAGCACATTTTGGAAGGGTGCCCAATACAATTTAAATCATGTCTAATCTGGCCTGGGATTTGTTGATTCAGGTGAAATTGTTATGCAATAGATCTTTTCCATATTTTGTAACCGATAACATTTTAGAAATCTCCATAATAATGGATATCTGCTCACCTAACAATGAAGGATCCTTAAGTCGAGGTTGAGCAGTTTGTAATTGAGTCACTACGATACTACTTTTGATGACCAGCCTGAGCATGGCTCATGCCAGATGTTGCCTCACTCTCCAGGCAAATGCAGTGTGATACATTCTTGTGGTACCTTTACCAAACGCAGCCCCAAATTATTATAGGTACCGTATGAAGACTGGAGCAAATTTAATACTTAAATGAAATTGAAGGCTTTTGAGATGTTATTCCACATCATGTTTACAAGCTAGTCAACATTTCATTTTATGAAGTCTCCGGAAAGTCTTCAGTTTCGTTGATATTAGTTGCGAAAGTGTTACCGTAGTGATTATTATTATTATTAGAGATAATTTTAAGCAGCCATTAAGCATAAAAATGCAATACCATACGGTAGGCATTGTCAACAAGTAATATACCGTACCTTTTTTTTTACCAAGTAGGCCTACAGATCTTAAAACTCTTATTAATAGGAATTAAATAAAGACAACACAAGAAAGATCTCAATTACCGTACTTAATACCGGTATCATTTATATCACACTTTGAAAGTTCATATATTGAGTAAAATGCTATTGTGGATTTTAAATAGGAAGTTGTTTGTCCTTGAGAGGTATGTTAGTCACTATTCGATACCCAACTTGCAAATGCCTACAATGCAGCAGGTTTAAGCTTTGGTTTGGATAGTAGCTGTAAGACATTTCAAGGACAACAGCTTCCCATTTGAAAACCACTGTAGTGTTATAATCTCTATCAAAAAAGATAGGTTAGTTTTGTGTTTTCTGAAATTGACCATTTATTATGAGGAAGAGGAAGCCAAACAATATACAGAACAATCCAGATCAGTGCGCCACAATAACGGTTCTGGTGCGATCGAGTAATCGATAATTGAGTCTCTGGTGTTGTGTATGTGTTACGTGTTACAGTATGATAGTACTACAGTACATAGAGCAGTAGTGGTATCTTATATAGTATTGGCACTAGCAAGTGTGCATGTATGACCTACAGTGTGTATAGTACAGTGTTACAATATGATAGTACTACAGTACATAGAGCAGTGGTGGTATCTTATATAGTATAGGCACTAGCAAGTGTGCCTGTATAACCTACAGTGTGTATAGTACAGGGGCCAACGGCTTCTGGTGGATGAGCCGCTTTAGATTGGGTGATGGTCCCCTCAGTGTAGCTTACGTATATTTTGGCCCAACGGCAACGCGGGCGGAAGAGGTACCTATCAAATCCGAGGTTACCCAACGGCTGCTGAGGCGGAAGAGGTCATGCCAGATGGACTGGTTCTAAAGGCGCAACTCACGAGTTCTTGAGTCTGCGGCAGTCCTTTGCAGTTCTGGTACTTGTATCTGCACGTCTCATTCTATATGAGCCGCAGTGGGTGGTGCCAGAATCATAGTTCGCGGGTTTGTCCTTGGCAAGTTGAAATCCACCTTAAACAAAGTCCCGCCTGTGGCACTCTTCCCTGCCAAACTTATTAAGTCAAACGGCGATGGGATAAGGGCGACGGAAGCAGGTTCGGTAAACTGGAAGCTTCTAGTCTGGACCTGCACGTTGGCGACGGATGTTTGATGGTCGTCTCCTCGAGACAATGTGGCAACTCAGGGATTCGGTCCTGCATCTGAGTCTGGCAGGCCTATTCAGGATCACCGCTGCCCACCCCGAACGGGGACGGCCCTAGAAAAGGTGGGTTAAACATCGGATGTCACTCTTCAATCCTGTCTGGGACACCGCACCCAGAGGGTCACCCAATCTTGCGGTCGAAATAAGAACTCAGATAAAATGATAATAGGTGCTTGGAACGTCAGAACGTTATCGGACCAAACAGATAACAGGCCGGAGAGAAGAACAGCTCTTATCACCCACGAGCTGAGCAGACTCAATATCGATTTTGCCGCCCTGAGTGAAACTAGACTTGCGGGGGAAGGTAATATCAAGGAGAATACAACAGGATACACCATCTTTTGGAAGGGAAAGAAGGAAGAGGATAGTCGCATACATGGAGTTGGTTTTGCAGTGAAAACTTAATTGGTGAATGAACATCGACTCTCTCCCACTGCAATAAATGAAAGGCTCATGACCCTCCGTATTCCCCCTTTCGAGAGGCAGATTCATCACACTTATCTCCTCATATGCCCCCACTCTTATGGACGATGAGGACTCCAAGAACTGCTTCTATCAACACCTAAGCACAGTCCTCACAAAAGTGCCCCGCAACGACAAGCTTCTGCTGCTTGGTGATTTTAATGCAAGAGTGGGCAAAGACAGAAATCTGTGGGAGAAGGTTAAGGGAAATCATGGTATAGGGAATTGCAACAGCAATGGCCTAATACTTCTCGGGCTTTGTGCTGAGAATGAGCTCTACATCACCAACACTCATTTCCGACTTCCCGACCGCTACAAGACCACATGGATGCACCCACGATCCGAACACTGGCACATGGTTGATTATATCATCACCCAACAACGTGACAAGAATGACGTCCTAATCACAAAGGTTGCAAGAAATGTTGATGACTGTAGGACAGACCACCGACTCCTGATCAGTCGACTCAGGTTTTCTGTCCAAAATCGACCACACGATGAAACTGTCGCGGATGCATTCCGAAGAACTATTCAAGAACGGCTGACCCTCCATCCATTCAACAGGGAGGTTGATGGTGAATGGACCACGCTTCAGAAAATCATCACAGAATCAGCAGAAGACACTATTGGTTTTGAGAAAAAGGGGAGACATGACTGGTTTGAGGAAAATCATGAAGAAATACTGAAAATAATCAGTGATAAAAGTGAATCCTACCTTTCCCTTACACGAGACCCATCTTCCATAGAGAAACTGAACCATCTCCGCGAACTAAAACAGAAGTGTCAAACTGAAATCCGGAAGATAAAAGACAACTGGTGGCACGAAAAGACTGAGGAGCTCCAGAGATATTCAGACAGCAGAGATCTACGCAAATTTTTCGCAGGTCTAAAAGAGTTATATGGACCCTTTCACTCCTCTTCAGGAACACTGAAAGGTGCTGATGATACCACCATTCTCACCAGCACTCAAGAAGTTTTGGATAGATGGAAGGAACACTTCAGCACCCTTTTAAATCGTAGGTCCACTGCAGCTGAAGACTTTCTGCGCCTTGTCCCTCAACACACTGAACTATACTGCTTACTATTAGTTCCAAGCTTCCTTCCCTTATGGAACAGGGTGGCAAAATGATTATACATATTAAGCTCTTAGGTAGCCTACCAGTACCAAGCCTTTCTCAACAATTAATCAGCTTTAAACACTACTTACGTCTGTACTTATTTGCTTACTTCACCATTCGCTCCCAGCCCAAACCTATCTTTCTTCTCCTACACACGTTGTTACTGTTAATGGTGAGTGTGAGCTATAGGCTACTGCATGACATAGATATTGTTATACAGATCAGGTAAAACAAAGTTAACCCAGTTCGCAGTTGATTTAATGGCTGCTAGCTCATGACTGCAAGAGTTCTCTCTCTCTCCTATGACAGACATTTAGTGAGATTAACCCTAATGGATGGTAATTATTATAAATAATTGTTCTTCAGCTGCTACCTGTAACCATCACTGTTATGTGTTCAGATTAACATTCCCTGTCTATCCTTGCATCATGCAATGTGAACACATTTTATGTTCTGTAAGCAGGCCTATATAGTGTTCTGTCTGGGAACTGGGGGGTTGGACGAACAAGGGTGTAGAGTGTTGAATTTAGGGGGTGCTGTTCAAAAGGGACGAGTTTCCACGGAGGTGCGGAAACTACGAGTGTGCGTATGTAAAAGAGTGTGGGGGATGGGAGTGAGCTCTAATTGTCTGGGATCGCACCCTAAGGGTTACACGATCGAGAGGGAGCTATTAGCTTTACGGGGAGAGCACTGAGTTCGAGCTATTTGCCTATTTGCTGAACGCGCAGTTACGCTCGGCAGTGTGACTTCTCCAAGGTTAGCACTCTGAAAGTCACTGACACAGTACTTCTGTAAATGGTTGCCACTGGCAATTAGGATGTCAGGTGGGGAAGTGGGAGGTAAAAACAAAGGGTAATAATACATGTCTGTACTGGTTTCTGATTAGTGTAACTGCTGGTCTGTGGATACCAGAGTGTTTGCGTTTATTCCTTCAATTGGGAATGTGTAGATAAAGTGTAAAATATAACAAGTATCCAGGTATCAAATGGGGAAGAACTATAAAATACAAGTTTTAGGATGCTGAGTCACACTCACCCTTGGCAGGACGTCACAGCTTCAGTCGAAGAGAGCCTATGGCTGACAACAGACATTCGGTTTGGTGAGGATGTTCCTTTTATTCTTTCGGAAGTGCTGAGTCGGTGTTACTCCATTCTTGTTGGTGTTCTAGTTAGCACCCGTGTAAATGTGTGTGGATGATGCAAGCCTTGCGCAAGAGCTGAGCTTTCAACTCTGCTTGGCTGCGTGTAATAGAATTGTATGCCGGCTGTTGGCTCCGCCATGGGGGTGGGTTTGGGGTGAAACTGGTGTTGAATGTTGGGCTAGAAGCGTAGTATTTGTGGAGTGCTTATTGGGGTATTTATAGATGTGTAGCTTGTAAATGTGTGTGGGTCCAGTGGCGCAGAACACATCTCCCTTGGGGGTGCGTAAGGTCCTAAGGGTGTACGGACCCTGGGGCCTTAACAACACCTCGTTGATGTTTAGTTTGTGTCCGCACAAACTGGTTTGAGAGTTAAGGGTGGTTTCCTCTTCTCCTTACTCTTCTCCCTGGTCTTCCTCCTCTTGGTCCTCCTCCTCTTCTTCGACCTTCTGTCTTCCTGGTGCGTGGATGAAGTGTTTGGTGTAGATGCTGTTCTCCCAGTGTGTCGGGGTAGTGTGTACTCAGCAAGGGTGGGGTGTAAGGGTTGGTACATTGATGTACATGTAAGTCATATGAAAATGATGAATTATACATGATGAAAACAAAAATATAGGTCTTAGACCATATAGACTCATAATTATCTTGGCGTGTCATACAGGAAGGAAAAAGAACATCGGTTTGGCGTGTGGTTGTGCTTTTGGTGCAGCTGGATGAAAAAATTGTTTCCTGTATGCATCTGTTATAGCAATAAAGTGTACATGTATAAAAGAGTGAAGATGAAAGGAAAAACAGATGCCCTGGGGTGTAAATTTAGGGGTATGTATAAAAATTGTTTATTATGTTGGGAGAAATAGGCCACCTTTACAATGTATCGTTAAAAAGGAAGAAAGGAAAGATGATGATGATGATAATTGTTATAAGGGGCCTAACATCTGAGAAAGGAAAGAAAATGCATGTGTATAGTTGTGTACAATGTTTATAGTGTGGCAGTGTTTGACAGTGTGACAATTTGACAATAATAATAGTAATAATAATAATAACAATAATAACAATAATAATAATAAAAATAATAGTCCGCGTTACTCATGAGTCTGGTACCTTTGCTCGTTGTATAACCATTCCATAGCGCTCTCAACTGGCCATTATTATACCTTCTTATGCTATTGGCTGATTCCTCTATATCGTACGTACCTTTCATCTATGGCTAATTTCTACTCGGCCGTTTTCATTGTGGTTTAGTGGCTAGGCCGATAATTCTCTTTACACTTAGTGAATTTCCTTCCGTGGGTGGGAAAAATTCACCTTGATAGCGAGGGTAGGCGCTTACAAACCTGCGTCGCCCCTGGCTATCGCATGTCGCTCATTATTCAAGCGTCTTATGTATATATTTGCGTCAGTGGTGTTCGGCGCCCCACGGTCACCTTACGTCGCTGGCTGCTGGCGTCGTCATATTACTCATGCGACTGAAATGTATGTGTACATTTGATAGAAGGAGAAGTGTATGCATTTGTGTGTTGGAAGAAATATGTACAACAGCTATGTATAATACATTGTGGCCATCTGTAAGAAACATAAGGATTGAGTATGCATTCATGTACTGCCGCTGATCTGAAAATAGAACGCGTTTACTGTAAATATATTCACTCACTTATGCGATTCAAGCATGCCCTATGGCGCCTTATAATTACCTTATCCTATTGCCGCTAGATTTTTAGCTTAGCTTACTTATTCTACTTACAGGTATTGTGTTTTTCTTGTGTATTTGTGTGTGAGTGTGCACAAAGTGTAATAATGTGTTCTCTCGTGTGTGTCCTTGGTCTACCTTAGCCTACCTTTTACCATGATAATTTTTGGTTTATTTTCCTCGGTGCTGCACTGTTGGGGCCCAAGCTGAAATATAAATACATATTAATTAATACCCTTGGCCAAAATATGCTATCGTCTAGGCTATGCGCATCGTACACGTTGTATAGGGGTCGGCTAGCTTCTGTGCTACCGCCCTTGGTACGCTTATTGCCTTCCTCGCTTATCTATCGATTTGTCGGGCTTACCCTATCAACGTACGGTTGCCAGGTGCCGAACGCTCTATATCGCGTTCGTGTCGCCTATTTTAATTATCATTATTGGTCTTACCCTACATGTTGCCGAACAATTTATTTATCGTGGTTCATCGTGAATACTCCCTCGCGGAATACGTTTTATTGAGCCTTTATCTCGACGGTCGATTACCGAACATTTAAAACTCTAGGAGTCGCTACCCTGTATTTAAAATAGGCTATATTATTAATATTCGTCTGGTCTTAATGCCAGGAAATTCATTCATTTCGTTTCGTCGCGGAATACGCTTTATTGAGCCTTTATCTCGACGGTCGATTACCGAACATTTAAAACTCTAGGGGTCGCTACCCTCTATTTAAAATAGGCTATATTATTAATATTCATCTGGTCTTAATGCCAGGAACCTCATATAATTTAGTTACTCGCGGAATATTACGTTGCGGAATAATTGAATCGACGCTTCGTCGACGCCGTTTTGTCGACGCTTATTGACGCTTTGTCGACGTTTAGCAACGCTTTATCGACGTTTTGTTCGGGCTTACCTCTGCCATCTTTAATGGTCTTACTGGTGCCGAGCGCATTTTGTATTATCGGGCTTACCTCTGCCATTTTGAATGGTCTTACTGGTGCCGTGAAAGTGTACCTTATATCTAACTACATGCTAATCTATCTCTAGGAAAAAAAATCCAAATGGGTTACTTAATCTATTGGCGAAATTCCCCTTTGTCAGTTACTGCTTTGAAACAGCAGCTGACTTACTAAATTTGCTTATCATCTAAGTTGCTCTCGAAATATGCAACTATATCGTATACACTAACATTTTGACGTGAGGATCCCCCCAGACGGCGTACCTCCCGAGGTGCCGTCTCATGCGTTCTACCAGAACCGGAATCTGAAAGGCGCCCTTCGTCCCCTCCTAAATCTAAGTGGCGACTTCCACCCTTTATAGCTCAATTGTATTTGTGTAAAGGCCTGTGTAATTGCTAAAAGTAGCACTGCATTCGGGATCCATGGCTTTATAGCCGCTTTATAAATCATATTGGCCATTTTCGGGAGGCCCAAACCCCTCTGAGGGTCGCTACCTCTCATGTACAACTTGGGGTACGCTTACCCGACATTTATGCTCGCGGGTCGCTACCCGACATTTGTGGGTTGTACGGAATGTAGTCATTTGTGTATTATTCCGTAAAATTCATTTATTTTATTATTATATTCATTGTTATTCATTAATTATTTCATTATTCAATATTTCATTATTCAAGTCTTCACCCAGGATCCGGCCTAGGGCTTGTGTTGCTTCACTTCCTTGCGAGCGGGAGACTCACACTCGCGCCTTAAGTTTGCCTACTTAACATACAAGCTAATTAAAGTCGTAGTAAATATGGTCGTCCCTCGGCGAGTTTTCTAAGTCCGCCATTGAGATGTTAGGTCCCCTATCGGACGGTCAAAACCTCCCCTACAGGTCTGGCTTCGTTGACTGTAGCGCATAGCGGGTGTAACTATCTCCGACATTAAGGGCGAGCTATTTTCCAAAAGGATCTCGACGTTTACCCGCGCTACGTCAGCGTCGTCTGACCTGTCGTCTTTCTGTTCAACTAGTCAGATCTGTGACTGCCCTCTCCGGCTTTGTCGTTCTGTGATTCCTCGTGATTTCTACGAGTGTCCTTACCTGTGTGTACTCAGATCCTTTATTTATTTCTGGGGGGCAGTGAAATTAATTTACAATTAATGAGTGATTGTATATTTGTGGTGATTTGTAATTATTTGTGTATATGTAAGTGTTTATGGGGCATTTTTATAAATGCATAGACTGCTTAGACATGCTATCGCCCAATCAGATCCTCCGCGCTGATATTTTTTCTCTATATTTATGGAGATATTAGTAGGATCCTAGGGTGGATAAGGTATGGTTATTGTGGTCCGGAGGGGTGTTATTTGTTGTGAAAGGGTATCGTGTGGATTAGGAAGGGTATGGCATCGTTGGACTCTGTTCTCTTTGGCCTAGAGTCGGTAATGCTTTGGGGATGTTTTTAATTTGACTGGATGGGGTTGGGGTTTCCCCCGGGTGCTTGAAATTCAAATGTCGCATGCAAGTGTAATATTAATAATCCCTGGGTGATTGGGTGGGATATACATGCGTCCTGTTGGATTTTGAGTGTACATGGCTGTCTCTCAATTTAGGGAATGGGTTTGTGTTGGTTTAATAATTTTATAATTGCGTCATGCAGGAATTATTACTTGAAAAAATGTTAGTGTCTGTGGCCGCCATTTATATTTACATATAAACGTACCAGCGTCTTGTTAATTGTCGCCTGATAACCCCTTATACTCGGGTGTGAGCAGCGTGTCTTGGGGGTGCAGTAGGACCCTTATTTTAACCGCATGAATGCCCCATTTTATTGTGTATTGTAGTGTGATCGTGTGTAGGATTTAATAGGATGTGAGGTGTGGATTTTTGGGTATATGGTGTCCTTGGGGAAACTGAATGTATTATATGAATTAGTGCCTCTCTCCTTGGTGCCTGTTATTTGGTGGCCGTTCTCCTTTGGTCCTACCGTACTCTCTTCACTCACCGCCTATATTTGGGTATTTGCTCACTGGGCGTCTGTATTCTCACCAATTTGTGTTCTGTATTCTCGCTGGGTGCCTCATGGCGAATAATGTCTACTATATTCCTTGCTCATTGGAGCTGTGTAACTATCATCCCCTATTGTCATGGGAATATATTATACTAGTGGTCAGCGTCATCGCGCTTCTCCACTTTTTGCTCTATAGTGTATCTATTTATCATTCTTATAAAATAGTGACCCCTATTGTTTGGAGGATATCTGTGGGGGGGGGGGGGTGCGGTTTGCGCCCTGCCTATACGGCTGCTATAATATCCATGTGCCTCTTACGCGCTTAGCGGTCTGTGTCCTATGTGTCTGCTTTTGTGGGCAGCCCTGATTTTCATTTATATATCTGTATATAATCAGTGGCTCCTCACTGGTATGTATGCCATTTGGTATTTATGCTATTCATGCCCTTGTGCTAGGTTCTTTGTTGACGCTATAATTGGGGGTTAATATCCCTGTGTCCCATAATTGTGGACATCCCTAAAAAAATGGGGGGTGGATTATTTATAATTGGGCGCTGTGTTTATCTGCCCTTACATTTAATTATCTGTATCGTCTATGAGCCATTACATTGGCTGCACTATGTATCGAGCGTATACGGCGGGAGACGGCTGCGGCCTGAAGCGCGTGTCGTGACTTCCGCACGGAATCGCTTGTCGGGCCGGCCTATTGTCTGAGTGCGCCATATTATCTGAGTTGGCACTATTTGTGCGCGTGTGCCGGTGTTCGCTAACATGAAGTGTCAGTGTTCACTTCCGTGGCCGTCTTCTGTATGTCTGTCTAGGTGGTCACGTGGGTGGCTTAAAGCAATGATGCCCATTGTGGTTTATGTTGGCCTTGTATTCTCCGTGCCAGGTGTTCGCCCTGTTCGTTGTGAGCCCTGTAATGATGCAAGCGTGCACTGTTGCAACTGTTTGTCCTTCGTGACCCTGTTATTTGCTAGTCAGCGATTCCGTGTGATGTTTTTGTTTGTATATCCGTAGGCTGCAATACCTCCCGGTATGTGTTATGTGTCGGCTCGCTAAGGAATTTGTGGTATGTATGGCCCTCGATATGTTTATGTTTTCATTACGGGATATGTTTATAATGTCTCAAACCTTGTTTGGGACTGGAAATAATATGTCTTCCCGCGGTGTTGCTCGTATTTCGCCATGTATTGGTTTAAAATGTGCGAACATGCTGAAAATTTATTCCTAGGTTTTTATCTAGGTTTGCCTCTTCTATCCTTTGTGTCCCGGTGTCAGTTTGCCTAGTTTTACTCATTTATAGGCGCCTTGGGCCTGTTACGGGTGTTACTTTAACTGTCCAGTTTAAATGCCAGTATAATACCTATTGTTTCGGAATTTAAAATGTGGTGTTCCCACCTTTGTGTTAACTGACGGGTTTGCCTTACAATATATTCCTAGTTTTCTAATATATGTTCGTGCATGTATGTTTCTGTGTGTGCGAATGTGTTTTTACCCTGGAATATCCATTTTTGGCCTGTGTTTCCCATTTCGCGTTGCGGGTCTTGATTTATTGGAAAGCGGCCGCAGCTATCTGCGATCTCCATTCTGTACGGATCTGTTTTGTATTTATTTGTCTGTGCGAGTTTAACGACTTCCCAGGTCGGATCCGCTGTGTGTTTGGGGCTGACCGATCTTCAGTCGGTTGACATCTTTCGCCTCTCGGGGCGTCCGTTTTTACTTGGAATCCGGACCCCTGGTCTTGTGTGACCCCTATGTTCTATGTGTGCAGTGTCTAGCAGATATTAATGTATATATCCGTGTGTGACCTCTAGTAGTGTACTTCGTAGCAGGAAGTCATTGGCTAACTTGATTCTTGCTACCCCTGTCCCTTGTTTTAATGTGTTTGTCGTGTTAATCCCCGTGCCTTGCACCTTTCAATTGGGCTGTTCACCCTTGCGTTTCCCGCTACGATTAAGGTGTATTGGGTGGCACAGGTGTGGTGTCAATTGTATGGTAAAAAATCTGAGGTATGTCTTTATTCATTGTTAATGTACATATTTCTGCGGCATATATTAGCCACTTCTGCAACCTGTTCCCTGGAGGTTGTAGATTGCCTACCATGTCTGTGCTATTTGTTTTACCGGCATGTGGGCTGTACGCGACCCACAAAGTTATTGTGTAGACCTTTGTAGCGTCTGTCTATGCCCTGTGGCGGTGCTTCGGGCCCCTATTTTCCTAATTTAGGTCCCGTGGTGTGTCTTGCATTTCTGAGATGAGCACGCCAAAGTGTGTACTAGTGTGAGTGATTTGTAAAGTGCTGAACGTACCTCGTACTTTAATTTCATGCGTTCTTTAAGTGTGTGACACTGCGTGAATGATTGTGTTTTTTGCCTCGCTAGTGAGAGTGCTACCAGCTCTGCTACAATCTCTCTTGCTGTTGTATTCCTGCGTCGGTTTTCGCTAATTCTGCGATAGCTCAAGTTACCGCGTTATAACAAGCACCTTTGTGTGGCTAGTCGCTGACTTCCTGCCTGTTGATATTTCCAACGTGCAGAGCAATCACAATTGTAAGCTGGTCTACTAATGGTGTTAGCCTTCGTAACCTTTCATGTAAAAAAACCCTCCTGCTCCACACATTTGTAGTGCGATTTAGATGGAGCATTGAGACATATACATATAATGGCACTGTGTACAAACACTTATACATTCATCAACACTGTGCATTGGTAAAAGTTATACCTGTCCTGTGGGCCCATGTAAGGGTTTGCCATCATTTAGGGGTTGTGTTTAATTTATGTATGTGTTGGCCTGTGTTTTGTCAACTGACGTGTAATTGTTCGGCCATAATCCGGCGTATGTGGAAGTGTTTGTACTCTAGACGAACCTGGATTTACGTCTGTCGCATGGCCTATTTAACTGTGGCCCTAGCCCTTAACTGTATGAATTTAGTTATTCAAATGTATGTTTATGTCTGTATGCGTGCTGTGGATCTTTTGATAAACGCTAAGCGGCAATTTACTGTTTTAACTTGCTTCTTGGGACATCTAAAGCTGTATGTGCCCTATACCTCGCTGGGTAATCAACCTCCTTTAGCAACTAAGTGCTATTGCTACCCGGGGTGTTCGTGTCCGCCCCGTGATCAAGGCGTATGCCCCTGGCAACCACTGGGGTCTTCCCCCACTACCTTCCTTGGGAGTTTTCAGTAGGGTGAGTTTGGGCTTTCGTATGCTATTTTCCCTATTTGTTGAATGATGTGTCCCCGTAATTAGGGGTGTTCTCGCGCCCTGCGGTGTACTGTGAGTATCTGGTGGGGTGTATATCTCTCTGTTTGGATAGCCCGTGGGGGTAGGAAGCAAAGTTTTCTTATTCGCCCGTGTACTGTATCTATGAACGGGCACCATGTGGTGAGGTGTGTGGCCTGCGTTCTGAGGGGTTGAACTCAACACCCTCTTGTGTGTCTGGCCTGAGGGGGTTGGTGCCAATGTTTGTGGGGGTTCAGGAATGACTGACCTTCGCACTGGCGCTATAGGTCGTGTAGGTGTGTGTGCCTGCAATGATTTGGAGGCTGGCCTGGCCGGCTCCTGTTCTAGGGCTACGGCGTCCTCCTTCCCTTTTGTGTTGTTAGTTGTGTTAGTTGTGTTGATGGACATCTGTGCAAATTTTTCTGTCAATGTGTCGATGTCATCATTGTTTTTATAGGCTTTCCTGCCGCTAATTCGAATACCACGTTATTGCCTTGTATTTCGGCGTAGGCTTCCCAGATTTCTGCGTATTCCTCGGTAAGCGCTTTTGCCTGCTCGGCTACCTTTGTCCCGCATGTGCCTATATTGACGTGTTGCTCCCTGTGCTTGTGATACCCTTGAAGCATGGCATCATGCTGCAGGTGCAATCGCCAGTTTGTGCGGTTAAGTTGTTTCCTAATTGTAGGGATTTTAGCCCTAATTTTGTTATTCTCGGCCCTGCTCCGTGGCCGGACAAGTGCCCTGATAATTCTCATGTATTGGGAGTGTAGGAGCTCCTGGTATCTCCCCAGATAGTCTTGTTTCCCTGAGATTCTCTTGTGCCACGAGATCAGATCCTAATACCCCGCAATCTTCTTGAGCATGGTCAAGCGGTATAATGGAGCCATTTTATCTGTGGAGCGGCGAATGTAAAGTGTTCGAGTGTTTGTGTATGAAATGTAACTTATTCCTAATAAGCACTGTATAGGGTGGGTAGGTATGGCTATTGTACGTTAATAAGGCCTGCTTAAAAATCTCTCAGGGCTCAAGGTCTCTGTAAAAGTTTTCCTACTTAGTGCCTTACTTCAACAAATTGGCGCTACTATGCTTGGCTATGAGAGTTTTTATTTAATAAAATCTGTATAGGGTGGGTGGTTAGAAATTATAAGCTATTTGTCACCCTTAAAATATTCGGTACGTAGCCTCTGAAAAAATGTAGCTTTGGGAAAATGTAGCTTACTGCACCCGTGTATAACTAAAAATTCTCTCAATTGTTGCTCTTAGCCTGGCTCTTTTGCGAGAGTTTCGCTAACGTATTTCCCTATGGGGTGGGTGGAAGGGCTAATATGAAATAATGTGGTCCCCGTAGAAAATTTTTCGTGGCGAGCTCTTAAGAATTTTTTTTTTATATTCCTGCTTGGCTGTTTTAGGTACTAAGGTCGTAGTCCCGGAGCTTTTTGTTTGAGCCCCTGTCTGTACGTGGACTATCCTGCACTTTCACCAATTTTTGTTCTGTCCGGGAACTGGGGGGTTGGACGAACAAGGATGTAGAGTGTAGAATTTAGGGGGTGCTGTTCAAAAGGGACGAGTATCCACGGAGGTGCGGAAACTACGAGTGTGCGTACGTGAAAGAGTGTGGGGGATGGGAGTGAGCTATAATTGTGTGGGATCGCAACCTAAGGGTTACACGATCGAGAGGGAGCTATTAGCTCTACGGAGAGAGCACTGAGTGCGAGCTATTTGCCTATTTGCTGAACGCGCAGTTACGCTCGGCAGTCTGACTTCTCCAAGTTTAGCACTCTGAAAGTCACTAACAAAGCACTTCTGTAAATGGTGGACACTGGCAATTAAGGATGTCAGGTGGGGAAGTGGGAGGTAAAACAAAGGGTAATAATACATGTCTGTACTGGTTTCTGATTAGTGTAACTGCTGGTCTGAGGATACCAGAGTGTTTGCGTTTATTCCTTCAATTGGGAATGTGTAGATAAAGTGTAAAATATAACAAGTATCCAGATAACAAATGGGGAAGGACTATAAAATACAAGTTTTAGGATGCTGAGTCACACTCTCCCTTGGCAGGACGTCACAGCTTCAGTCGAAGAGAGCCTACGGCTGACAACAGACATTCGGTTTGGTGAGGATGTTCCTTTTATTCTTTCGGAAGTGCTGAGTCGGTGTTACTCCATTCATGTTGGTGTTCTAGTTAGCACCCGTGTAAATGTGTGTGGATGATGCAAGCCTTGCGCAAGAGCTGAGCTTTCAACTCTGCTTGGCTGCGTGTAATAGAATTGTATGCCGGCTGTTGGCTCCGGCCTGGGGGTGGGTTTGGGGTGAAACTGGTGTTGAATGTTGGGCTAGAAGCCTAGTATTTGTAGAGTTGTTATTGGGGTATTTGTAGATGTGTAGCTTGTAGATGTGTTTGGGTCCAGTGGCGTAGAAGACATCTCCCTTGGGGGTGCGTAAGGTCCTAAGGGTGTAGGGACCCTGGGACCTTAACAATAGGGTACAAGCTGGAGACTAGCAGGCCTGCTTTAAACCACATTCAACTTTAATTTCATTTTATCCGTATTTCTTTTTGTTTTGTTTGTTTTTAATTCAACCTATCACAAATGTTAAAATTAAATGTAGCCTATAGTCTATATAGCTATAACGTACACTATGTCTTGAGATATAAAACCTTAATTGCATTTTCAGGGTGTGTTGGTTGGTGAGTGACAAGTATTCTTAAACTATGCCTATCTCAATTCTAGACAGATCGGATGACATGACTGTGTAATTCCAAAATGTTACTGAAGATTGCAATGTGTTTCACTGAGTCATTATTTAACTCATATATTTATGTGCCATCTGTCATAACTTAACTTTTTCTTTAGTTTCTAAATTGTGTTGTAGTTTGTGCTATTGTAGATTATGAATGACGACATATAATGGTCACTGTACTCATTTCTCTTCTGAGTGACTAGGCAATGCCTTTCACTACTTTAAAAGATCTTTTAACTTGTACCTATGGTAGCATCTGACCATAGTCTATCAGACATACTTTCCGCTATCAGCCTGAAAACACAAACTGCCTAAAAATTGCTCATATCAATGCTCAATCATTAGTTGACTCCTCTCACTATTTTGAATTTTATCACGTCTTTGGTGGTTCGTTTTTTGACATAATTGCAGTAAGTGAGTCCTTTTGCTAGCCCTCAATTCCAGATGCTGCTGTCTCTCTCACTGGCTATAAAGTCATTAGAAATGACAGATTAACCGTAGGTGGAGGTGGTGTTGCAGTTTACCTTAGGGATAACATAAAGTATAGCGTGTTAAGTCAGTCTCCTGGTGAATATAATAAGAGGCCTGAATACATTATACTTGACATTTCTCTTACCGAATCTAAAGTTCTCTTTGCTTGTGTGTACCGTCCACCGAAAGCTGGCTACCTAGATCTTTTTCTGAATGACATGTACAGGTTCATTCTTGATTATAAATATGTTTTATTGTTGGGGACGGTAATGCTCGGTTTGGAAGTGGAGCTTTTGAAACTGAACAGGTATGTGATGTGCTCTGTTCCTGTAATGTTGAATGTTTACCATTCGATACTACATTTCACACAGCTACTTGAGACAGCTCTCTCGATATTATCTCTTCAAACTGTAATGACCTCGTTGTTGACTAAGGACAAGAACCAGCTACTGGATTCTCAGCCCATGATCTCCTGTATGCAGTGTTTTCTGTATCTACCGCGAAACTTCGACCAAAATCAATCTTTGTACGTAACTTCAGCAAATTTAATTTAAATGATTTTAAAACGGACACAGATTTACTCCCTTGGCAGAATTTCTACCCATCCACTGACATAGATGAGAAAGTGACTCTATTTAATGATTGTGCAAATACACTCTATGATATGCATGCAACCCAAAAGAAAGAGGATATAAAACATAGCTCTGCTCCGTGGATCAGTAAAGAAATCAAAACGCTTTTAAAGAAACGTGATAAAGCACGTAGAATATTTATTAAATCTAAACTTACCATTGACTATGAAGAGTATAGAATTCTGCGTAATAAGACAAAACAAACAATCAGGAACACAAAAGTGAAATATATGTACAACCTCTTCACTGACTGCAAAACCACCTCCGCCAGATGGCGTGCTGCAAAATCATTGGGAGTTGGTGCCAGTTCAGTCACTGATGTTGAGATGCCTGTCTCTGCATCACAATTAAATGAACATTACTCAAATGTTGCGTCAATTGGTGATGTATTACGAGTATCAGAGACCGTCATGAAATACTCATCCATCCCTCCCCCTGCCCATGATTTTTTTTTCTTTATGTATGTTTACACACACCAGATTGTGAACGCCATCAAATCAATTCATACAAAAGCAAGAGGCCCTGATAGCATCCCAATTTCTCTTATTTCAAACTGTCTTGAAGTATTTCTACCCCCAATTATCCATCTATTTAATTTCTCTCTACAAAGTGGAGTATACCCGTCTCTTTGGAAGTGTGCTAACATACGTCCAGTGTCAAAAAATAAAAACCCCACTAGTTGTGACTTTAAACCAATAAATATCCTTTGTGCCCTTAGTAAAGCGCTTGAGAAAATTGTTTATGAACAAGTATGTGAATACCTAACTAAATTTAATATATTTAATCCTTACCAATCTGGGTTTAAAAAGGGGCATCGTACCACCACTGCATTGTTAAAGGTCAGCGATGATATACGCTCAGCTATGGACAAGCGTCAGCTTACAATCTTATGTCTTTTCGATTTCAGTAAGGCTTTTGACTGTGTGAATCACAATATACTTCTTGCAAAGCTGAAATCTTTTGGCTTCTCTCAGAGTGCTCTTTCCTGGTTCAAATCATACCTTTCCATGCGTATACAGAGAGTGGTCCTCGCGGATGGCCCCTCCTCAGACTGGAAATGGGTAGAAAGAGGAGTACCTCAGGGATCTGTCTTTGGTCCACTATGCTTCTCGATATATATAAACGATGTTTATAATGAATTCCGAAATAGTTTTTTTCATATATACGCTGATGACCTCCAAGCCTATTTTCACCTGACGCCTAACACTGCATGTGATCGTATAAATCTGTTTAATGAAGACATTGACAGGCTTTGTGAATGGGCCCTAAATCATAATCTTAACTTGAACATATCTAAAACACAACTTATATCCATTGGATATACAAAACTTCTAAATTCAGTAGATTTTAATTCATTACCACCCATCAAGATACTAGATAATAATATTAAATATAGCAACACTGTCAATAATCTCGGAGTGATATTTGATAGAACACTGTCGTGGGCAGAGGATACGTCTAATGTGGTAAGGAAGGTTGTATCACCTATGCATCTCCTGAAAAGAACTGTTTCTTACACCCCTCCTAACATATGTAAGCTCTTCGTCCAAACTCTCATTTTTCCAATCATTGATTATGGCTCTGCTGTATACAATGATTTACCAGAAACACAGACATCAAATTACAAAGAGTCCAGAATGCATGTGTTCGGTACATATCACACCATTCTACGTGCAGCTGAAATGGCTGAAACTCCACGAGCGCAGGCAGTCTCTCTATAATAAAATTGATTACATAAATCTAATGCTTAAAAATGAACTTAAAGACATCTCAGCACTATGCATTTTAGAACATTGGCTGAAAGAAGAACAACTCGAATTAATTCAATTCCCAGGGTTTATACTAGCTAGTAAATACTCTAGATCTAATATTAGCCATGGTGGTACTTGTATCTTCTTAAAAATAATTTAGATCATTAACAGTTAACAGCTTATGATTATCTAATTGTGGAACAGGATTTTGAATTCTCTGCCGTTAAAATACAGCAGTTTAAGTTAATAATTGTATGCGTATACCGTTCTCCGTCAGGAAAGTTTCCTTTATTTATAGATAAATTAGAATTGGTACTCAATAACATGAGCAAAGTAAATTTCGATATAATAATTTGTGGGGATGTAAATGTGGATTTCTTAAAATGTGATAGAAATAGCGAGTTATTAAGACAGTTACTAATTTCCTATGGACTGAGACCTACAATAAACACCCCAACAAGAATAACAAAATTTAGTAAAACCACTCCTGATTAATTTTTTTAAATACAGATAAATATCACCATTCAATAGAAGTCTATTTTCCGGGTTTTAGTGACCACCATGGACAAATACTGAGTTTTAAAATACCCGAAACAATCAATAATAATGATAATGGACTAAAATCAAAGTGCAGGTCATTCACTGAAACAAATGTTACATATTTCAATGACTTATTAAATAAGGAAACATGGTCAGAAATTTATAAACTAGAAAATGTAAATGATAAATTTAATGCATTTAACAGTACCCTAAAACACTATTTTGAAACAGCATTCCCCTTTAGACAAAGAACTGTTCAAAATAACAAAACTAGCAATTGGATAACAACAGGGATTATAAATTCATGTCAAAGAAAGGAATTTCTACACAAATTTTATAAACAATACCACACAACACATGAATTCAATTTATACTACAAAAAATACACTAGCATATTAAATAAGGTAATGAGACTAGCAAAGAAAATGCATAATGATAATTTTATTTCCCGATCATCTAATAAAAACAGGGCTATGTGGTCTGTGATAAAGAAAGAAACTGGAAAATCTGATAAAATACAAAGGAACATTACACTGACCAGAAATAATAAAGTGATTAATAATCCAGAGGAAATAGCAAACACTTTAATGACTATTTGAGGGAAATTCCACAAAAATTATTAAATAAATCACAGGTAAATACACGAAATTCTAATAATAAAATAAATATATGTAGTGGTTATTTATTTATAAATCATATCACAAGTGAAAAGGTAAGAATAGTTATAGAGCTAAAAATAAATTCTGTGCTGGCATTGATGGCATCCCTGATGCAATTTTAAAGAAATGTGCAGAAAATATAATACATCCACTTACACTCTTAATAAACAGTTCAATTCTCTCAGGAACTTACCCGGATATTTTGAAGTTATCAAAAGTAATTCCAGTGCACAAAAACGGTTCAAAAGATGAATTAGATAACTATCGTCCTACTACCTTACCAACTGGTATTGCAAAAATTGTGGAAACAATCATGTATAAGAGACTGATAGGTTTTATAGAAAAAAAAATATTATCAAACTCACAACATGGATTCAGAACGGACAAAATCTTCACAGACAGCTATTTATGAATGTATTAATAGTATACTGAAATTAATTGACAATAAGGAACATGTAACTGGCCTATTCTTGGATTTATCGAAAGCATTTGATGTTGTTGACCATAAAATCCTCCTTACAAAACTAAATCAATATGGTATTAGAGGTCTAGCTAATAAAGGGATAGAGTCTTACTTAACAAGGCGTAAACAAATAGTAAGCTTGAGATACAAGGATGATGGAACCAAATTACTTAATGAAACAATGTCCAATGAGGGAATTATTAAATTTGGAGTACCCCAGGGATCGGTTTTGGGCCCACTACTCTTTCTTCTATATATCAATGATATAACACAGAACGTTCATTCACACAAGGAAATTTTGTTTGCGGACGATACAACACTCGTAATAAAAGGTGAAACTAAACAGGTCATACAGCAGTCTGCTGACTCCGTTACAGGAGAGTTAACCAAATGGTCACAAGATAATCGCCTCATAGTAAACTATAAAAACACATTATGTCTAAATTTCCACACTATACAGAATAGGAATCCTGCGAAGCCCAATATAACATTAAATGGTCATCAAATATAAAATAAATCAGAAACAAAGTTTTTAGGACTATGGATACAACATGACTTGAAATGGAATAAACATATACAATATCTGAATACTAAACTGAACTCGATGTGCTTTGCGTTACGTATTTTGAAAACCTGCACTAGCATGCACACATTAAGAAATACTTATTTTCAGAGGCGGCTGGTGATATTGGACTCAAGGACGCCGCCCTCCCACCCTCCTCCCTCCTCATCTGCCCTTATGTTCTCTCTCCTCGCACCTAATGTTTTGCCATCGTGACAATGTGTGTGTAGTTCCTCTCCTTGTCGGTAGAGCGCACCGGATACTCACGAGGACTCATAAAAAATCGCCCGCTTTGTAATTTACGTTGCCATGACAACGAATACCTCCATTTATCCCCTCTCCATCCTTTCACGCGCTACGTCACGAAGTGTGTGGACTCAGTCAGCTTGAGTCTGAAGCAGCCACTGGATAGCTTCCCTCCTGGTGCGCTAGGAAGCAGCACCAATTCATTGTGGCAGATATAAGTTTTGTATTGATGTTAATTGCGAAGTTGGAATGTATTCTGAATGATTTTATAATGTTGTACTGCTGCATGCCCTTTTGTAAATCAGAACTGGGCAAGTTAGAATACCGGAGAATCTCATTCCATGAGATTCAATCGGACAATTCATTGCGTGAGAAGTGGTTACATGGAATTTCCAGAGAAGGTGACAAGAGAGGAAGCAAATGGTTACCTTCTGATCGCTCTGTTGCGTGTAGTCTTCATTTTCTTCCTGAGAGCTTCAGATCACATAAATTATCAAATTTGTTACAACTAGTGGGATGTGGGTTGGCGACTATGGGATCCCAGCTGAGTTTCCTTGAGCTGAGCTCCTCTCTTATATCTTTCATGTCAACTCTTACCTCAACGTTATTAGCGTATCGGAGGCCGGGGATGTCTTTCATTTCCCTGCCTTAATTGGCTCTTGTCTTTTTCTTTCCTGATGCCCAATTTTTGTAGGATCAGACCTCATTTGTCCTTTTTTCTGCCTTCTCTAAGAGGCCCTAAAGGAGGTAGGGTGTGTGTTGTCCCACCATGCACGGTGCACCTTAGATATCGATACACCCTCAATGATGGAGATAATTGTTGTTTAAAGGGTGATATATGTAGGTCATCTACCCTTAGTGGTTTAGGTGATGGTGAGAAATTATGATGAAATGAAATCTATAGCTAGGCTTAACTAATTACTGACTTATAACTAACTTATGTACTAGAAGAAGAGAACGACAATAATAAAAGAAAGAAACGAATAAGGGAAATAGCTTATGGAAAAGGAATGCCCTCTATCTTCGAAGGCAGATGTCCTTGCTCTTCATCCTCTTAAAACAAGAATCAATCTTCGAGGAATGGGTATTGAGGTACTTGAAAACTACTAGAGCCATTAAAGGCAGGTAGAAAAGGGAAAGAGGAGAGCGTCCACCCCAAAGTCAATGCAAAAAGGGGAAAATGGATCTCGCTCTGGAACACATCACGGTCGCCAACTCCCGAGCTCAAAAGCTGAGCTCTTGAATGTGTAGCCCTATCCAGGGTGCATTACGTGTGGTGGAGCTTCACACACCCTGCCTCCTTTAGGGCCTTGTGTAGAAGGTATTAGATGTTATGAAACTAAAAGAATAGGGCGGACCCCTCGAAGAATGAGGTTATCAGGATAGATGATATAAGGGTCAGTTACGGCAGGAAAATGCCTCCCGTGACTTTGGATGCTCTAATGCTATCCGGGTTGGAAGAGAACAAGAGTTGACTAATGGAGGTCGACAGGTAGATGACAGAGGAGAGCCCGACACAAGTGGAAATAATAACCGCCTCGGCTGGGGTCCAATGGTCTCCAACCCAAGTCCCACTAGGCCTAGTTGTGAACCCTTGTGGTGGGGATACACCCTCAAAGGCTCATGGCTAGTGAGCTTGGGAATTGGCGACCCTGATGGATTCCTGAGCTGGGTCCGGTTTTCTTCCTTTTCCAGTGACTGGGAGCAAATAGTTTTAATACCTTTGTTATTTCTTTAAAAAGAGTAGTGCCTATTCCAAACGAAATAAGGAAATCAAGCTACAAAAATATGTGAGAAGAAAAAATACAATTCATGTATGAAATCATCTCTGTCAATCACTGGATAAACATCACAGAAACGGTTTACATCTTAAACGGTTGAGACCCCTCGCGGTTTAATTCACGAGCCGCCACTGCTTATTTTGCTTATTTCCATTCATACTTAAGATATGGGGTCAAATTTTGGGGTATGTCGCCAGATGTACTAAGCACGTTTAGGATACAAAAGAGGGCGATTAGAATTATGGCAAATGTAAACACTAGAAAATCATGTAGACCTCTGTTTAAAGATTTAAACATTCTCCCACTGCCCTGCCTATAGATCTTTGAAAGTATTATGTTTTTTTTTAGTATTTAATGAATAAGGATGTTTTTCTTAAAACAAACAATGATGTTCATAGGCATAACACAAGACAAAATCAAAACATTCATATTTCACACACACACACACACACACACACACACACACACACACACACACACACACACACACACGCACGCGCACGCACACACACACACACACACACACACACACACACACACACACACACACACACACACACACACACACACACACACACACACACACACACACACACACACACACACACACACATCAAATAGGAACTTTTCACACAGGAGTTAAATTATACAATAAAATACCCCAGTATATAAAACTTGCCCCAAAAATAAAAACCTTTGATAGAATGTTGAAAGCTTATCTGCAGTGCCATTGTTTTTACTCTGTAGTTGAATATCTTAGCATATAGGAGCGATAAAATCCATAATTATATTTTACTTTTGTATTTTAATTGTAATACCTAGCTGTTAGTTGTTGTATTTATAGAATTAAGTTTTCATATTATGATAATAGAGTAAGGTGTAAATAGTTGTCCAATAAGATTGTATCTCTTAAGATCTGTTATTATAATAAGTTATAAATAGTTATAGTATTAGTAATATATACTTATTAGTACTTTTATTTTATAGATGTAAATTCTGATGTGTCCTATATCAAAAATGTATTGTATACATGTATTTGATCAAATGGAATTAATAAAATCTATCTACCTATCAGTTGCCATTCTGACTCATAAAACATTAGGCCTACATACCAAGACCCCGTTATATCTCTACAATGCCTTTACACCAATGCACTCTGTTCATAATCGAGAAATTTGATACACAAATTAACACTCCAGATTCCTATACACCGAACCATGAAGTTCAATAAATCTTTTGTTTGCACCGCCTCACGCCTCATCAACACCTTCGATTTATATAAGTTCGTCAACATTCCAAGCACTGCAGCTTTCAAAAGACATCTTTCATCCTGCTTCTTGGAACAGTATACCTCTTACATTTGATTACTGCATTATGTTAAAATACTTTTTTTAAAGTTCAATTATAACATCAGGACAATAGCTGAAAACCTGCGTACTTTAATAGCTTTTCTTGTATATGGTGTTTGTTTTTCGGGCTTTTGTGCCGGGAGTGTCCGAGGATATGTTCGGCTCGCCTGAGTCTGTAGCTGCTTCCAGCGGACACCCTAAAGGGTGAGCTACAAGTTCCGTTCAATTTCAAGTAGTTCCAACATTCGCCACCAGATATCAATGATACCTAGTGGCGAACGTTGGAACTTTGATAGAGCGTTCTGACGAAATCTAACCTAACAAATTTTGCTTTACACAAGTTTAGTCTGTGAAAGGATCTTTTACATGCCATAAATCTATGACATGGGACCGCCGGCTTTACTTCCCCTCCGAAGGAAGGCATACTGAAGGATTTTTAACGCTCTTAAAAAATCCGACGACTTCGGCCGGATTTGAACCCGCTCTCTTGGGCATAGCAGTTCAGCATGCTACCGACTACGCCACCGAAGCTGATAGTCTGTATGTACTCTTTTGTATATAATTTTTCCATTATCATTACTGGTATTATTATCATTATTATTGTTGTATTACTGTCCTTTTTTACTATTGTTTGACTATTATTATTTATATTGTGAATGTAAGTGAAATGTTTTATTTTTATAAGCCCTAATCTTATTTTATGTAGGGCGCTACTATAAAGGAACTCTTAAGCCGTGAAAATAAAATCAATCAATCAACATCCGCCTCAACCTTGGATGGCGATGCCCCCACACTTCCAAGAGTTTGTCAAAGCCTTGAGCAGTCTCAAACCAAGGAAGGCCCCAGGACAAGACAACATCCCTCTGGAACTCATTCAAAGCGGAGGCCTACCCCTGAAAACCAGACTTTTTCACCTTATCCTTCTGATCTTGGAAACACGAAAAGTACCTGCTGATTGGAAAAACGCCGCCGTTGTTACCATCATCAAGAAAGGCGACCGAAGTATCTGTGAAAACTACCGCGGTATCTCCCTTCTCTCTATAGTGGGAAAAATCTTTGCTAGAATCCTCTCAGAAACAATACTCCCTGAATCCCAGTGTGGATTACGTGCTTTCCGGGGAACCATTGACATGATCTTCTGTGTAAGACTGCTGCAGGAGAAATGCAGGGAGCAAAACCTCTGTTCTTAGTCTTTTACGATCTAGAGAAAGCCTTTGATACTGTTCCCAGATATGCCGTGTGGATGGTTTTAAGGCGCTTTGGATGTACTGAACATTTTGTTGGACTGATTCAAGCTCTCCACGACGGTATGGTTGGACAGGTACTTTATAAGAATGACGTCTCCTCTGAATTCTCCATTACCAATGGGCTCAAGCAAGGCTGTGTACTTGCACCTATACTTTTTGCTCTGTACCTGTCGGCCATGCTATATGAGACATCGTCTGCGAACATACCTGGCGTGGAGATTAGATATCGGTATGATGGAGGGCTATTCAACCGAACCAGGCTCCGCTCCAAAAGATTAATCTCTACCATCTTGGATACAGAATTGCAATACGCCGACGACAACGCTTCACCAGCCCTTTCAGCTGAAGAGTTGCAACGATCTGTTAATTGCTTCGAGAGAGCATACGCACGCTTTGGCCTGACTATAAACATCCGGAAGACTAAAGTGCTAGTTCAACCTGTCCCTGGAACCTCCACCCCTGACTTTGATGTCACCATCGCTGGCACTTCCTTGGAACGAGTTGATCACTTCTTATACCTTGGGAGCATTCTGTCGACCCAATGTACTGTCGAAAAAGATGTGGATAACAGAATTCACGCTGCGCATGTTGCTTTTGGACGCCTCTTACATCGTGTATTCCAGAACAAAGACTTGAGGATGGGAACAAAGCTGATGGTATACCAAGCTGTTGTCATCTCTACGCTGCTCTACGGATGTGAGACCTGGACTCTATACCGCCGGGACATCAAAAAATTGGAATGCTTCCACCAGCAAAAAATCCGCTCCATAATGCACATCAAATGGGATGACTACATACCTAATGTCACGGTACTCGAGGGAGCAAAAATGAAGAGTATTGAGTCTATCATTATCGGCCATCGGCTTAGATGGTCTGGCCATGTCCAACGTATGAGTGATGACAGACTCCCTCGGCAGACCTTGTACAGTCAACTCAGCACGGGCAAGAGACCAAAAGGTGCACCTTTGAACGTTTTAAAGATCAGCTCAAAGAAACCTTCAAAAATGTATTTATCAATCCAGATACATGGTGTACCCTTGCGGAGGACCGTTCGCGTTGGCGCAAAACCACCTTCGACGCTGTTCTACTTTTTGAACAAAATCGTCAAAAACAGGAAACGGAAGCTCGTCAGAGAAGAAAACTCCGCCAAACACTTGCACGTCCACCCTCTACCATCAGATGTGACGTATGCAACCGCATGTTCTATGCGAGGATCGGTCTGCTGAGTCATCAGCGGCATCTCCATCGTGCGGACACGAGAGCTTAGGAGTGCAGGGAAGAAACGAACACTCGGATACGTGTATCAGCCGATGATGGTATGTGTTACCAACTGTCGAGAGTGAAATTTCTTTAAAACCTACATTCCTGTGAGTTCGAATACACAACATTTCCTCCCTCTTTTAAATTGAACATGGTATGTCTATGGTGAAAATCTTAATGGTGGGCGGCGTTTGCGTGTAGACATGCGTGGTATAACTGGAGTAGCTGGTGTTGGTGTTCGGTTTCCACGGATCACTTGTGGCATCCTCTCGGCTGGTACTGCGGTAGCTGGTGCTAGGAAGAACAAAGCAAGCTTGTAGTTTAACGTGACCGTTAATCTCGAGATCATGAGCCACGGGACCTCCTTTTTACGTGGAATCCGAACCACAGGACATGGCATTTCACTTCGAAAATCTCACATGCATTGACCGGGAATCGAACCCAGACCGCCTTGGTGAGAGGCATACAGCTAGACCGCTGAGCCACCACGCCCCCTGCTAGGAAGAACCGAACACGTCGTGGCCTAGGTGGATTTTTCGGTAGGTTCATCGCTGGTCGGTTCCTGGTTCTCTGTGTTTGGCCGTATTCCTGGAAATGGCCTAATTTGGTCGATGTGGCGCTTTATTCGTTTCTCCCAGTAGTTGATATCATAGTGAAGATCTCCGATGCGGGCTGCGATGGTACCGGGGAGCCACTTGTCCAGGTTCGGGTTGCCAGAGAGGAAGTAGACTGACTGACCGGCTTCGAAGGTGCGGAATGTAGGGTCCATTTCTGCTTTCTGTTTCTCGCAGACTCTAGTGCGAACGTCTTCGGGTCTCGCGAGGTTGAGACGTGTCCGAGGTTCTCGTCCCAGAAATAGTTGAGATGGAGATTGTCCGGTGATAGAGTGCGGCGCTCTTCTAAATTGGCGAAGGAACTCATTCAGGTTTGTCTGCAGAGTTCCTTTGGTTGTTTTCATCGCGTAGAGGGCATCCTCCACCGTTTGGACATACAATTCTGCTTGGCCATTAGTTGATGGATGGTATGGTGCTGCAAGCTTGTGGTACTTCTCACCACTGTTCTGAAGGAAGGCCTTGAATTCTTCTGAGATGAACTTCCTGCCATTGTCTGTAACGACGGTGAATAGGGTGCCGTGCGCTGCGAACAAGTCATCCATCAGGGCGATTGTTGCTGCAGCTGTCGTGGAGGTTGGTGTCTTGACCTCGAGCCACTTGCTGTAGGCGTCTACAACAATCAGAAGCATGCTGTCAGTTACTGGGCCCGCGTAGTCGATGTGAATGCGTTCCCACGATGCCTTCGGGTACTCCCAGTGATGCTCGTGGAACTTGGGTGGAGCGTGCGCATGGGTTGCGCATGTGGTGCAGGACTTTGCGAGCTTCTCGATGTCGGAGTCGATGCCTGGCCAAAACACAAAGGAACGTGCCATTCCCTTCATTTTGACGATCCCCAGGTGAGCTGCGTGGAGGTCGTTGAGGATGACATCTCGCAGTACAGGTGGAACCACTACTCTGTGCTCGAACATCAAGCAGTTGGCGGCGAGCGTGTATTTTACCTCGGTGCCTTGAAGTCGTGGCGGGTGAGATCTTGGCCTCTTTCCAGAAGTTTGACAATTCTACCGAGATCAGGGTCCTTCCTCGTCTCTCTTGCAGTGGCTTCGGATTTGACGGGTAACTGCTGCGTCTGGTGAACTGTAAAACAATCAAAGTCGTCGTAATCCTCTGTTTCCTTCCTCTGTTGCGAGATTGAGTTTTGGATCTTGTTGACGGTCGATGGTAACGGTGCTCTAGAGCAGTAGTCAGCGTTGGTGTTTCGCTTCGATGTTTTAAAAACCACGGAGTAGTTAAAATGTGCGAGGTAGTCGGCATAATTGGCCATGCGACTAATGCACAGGACTGGTAGATACTTCTCTGGATGTAGGATCTGCGTCAGGGGCATGTGATCCGTGATTAGCGTGAAGTGTCGAGCGTACAGATAGTTGAAAAACTTTTGTACTGCCCAAACGATGGCGAGCGCTTCCTTGTCGATCAGGGGGTACCTTTGCTCCGTACATGACATTGTCCAACTAGCATATGCGACAGGCTGTTCTAGTCCGTTGGTGAGCCGGTGTGACAGCACTGCGCTGAGACCGGTTTTGCTGGCGTCCGTTGCCAGCAAAAGTGGTAGTGTCAGATCGTACTGCATAAGGACCTGGGTCCTGCGGTGGGGTTAGAGCGTCCTTGATGTCCTGGTAGGCCCTGTCGCAGTCTGGTGTCCATATGAGAGGATCCTTCAACAGCATGTGACTGAGTGGTCGATCTCTCGTTGACAGGTTGTGGATGAAGGCACTGTAGTATGTCGCTTTACCCAAAAACAGCTGAAGTTCCTATGGGGTCGTTGGTTTCGGCGCGTCTCGTACGGCTAGGATGTGCGCATCAGACTTATGAATTCTTGAAGCATCGATCTTGTGGCCAAGAGCTTTCAGGACAGGTTCTACAAAGCTGCATTTTGCTCGGTTGAGCTTGAGACCATGTTGGCGAAAGCGCTCTAGTGTCACGGTGAGGTCCTCCATCAGACTGCCAAAACTATCAGCAAAAACAACGGTGTCGTCAAAGAAACTCACAACATTTGGGAGTTTCTGCAAAACCGTGTCCATTCGCCGTTGTCAGATAGCGGGGATGTAGGCTGCTCCGTAGACAGCACGAGTTGGACGGATCAGGCCATGGGTTGGAGTGTTGAGCGTGAGGGCTTGGCTAAACTCATCGTCGACCTCGAGATGAGTGTATGCGTCTGTGACGTCCAGGTGACAGAAGAGGGTGGCACCACGCAATTGGTTGAACAAGTATTCCACTTTCGGAATCGGGTGTTCATCAATGATGATCCGCGGGTTGAGAGTAGGTTTGTAGTTGCCCGTGATTCTCAACTTGCCGTTCTTCTTCACAACGACATGAGTTGTTGACGCCCACTCTGAGTAGTCTACCCTCTTTGGCATAGGTATCTCGCAGGGCTACAGGAATGTCACGTGCTCGGGAGAAGATTGGGGTGGCGGCATCTTTCAGGTGCACCTTCACTGGTGGGCCTGACAGCTTCCCGGAGGTATCGCTGAAAACATCCTGGTAGCGGTTGCGGGTGAAGTCAAGTTCCTATTGTTGGTCCAGGGACATAGACTGTTTGACGGAGAGTTGGTGGAACAGTTCTGGTTTTCCAAAAAGCTGCTCGAAATTGATCTCTCCCACAAACTCAGAGATCCACTCTCGACCAAGGAGTGTCTCGAATTCATCGTCGACGATGTAGAGGTCGAGATTCCTGGAGATGGTGCCAATGGTGGCGGTGACTGGTGTCTTCCCGATGCAGTTAATATGGTGGCCAGAGTAGCTCGCAAAAATACGATCTACCTTCTGTAAAACACAATTTGGTTTGATCATACCCAACCTCAGTTTACTCATCATCGAACAGGGGGCGCCGGTGTCAAGTTCCATCTTGACTGTGGTTCCCTCTATGATGACATCTATCAACTGCTTCCCTGGAGACTGCATTGTTCCGATGACCTCAACTTTGTTGAAATGACGTATGACATCAATGCTGTCAGCTGGTTGTTCTCCTTTAGTCAGGTGATTTGTATTCCGCTGCTTTGGTTTGGACCTACAAACTTTAGCAATGTGACCTTTCTTGCCACATGTCCGGCATTCAGCGTTGAGGAACCTGCACTGACTGCGTGGATGTTCCCCGCCACACCCAGCTCACAACGATTGGTTACGTGATATTCCCTGATTTGCTGGATGCAATCCTTGTTGAGGCCTTGATTGGTCGGATTTCTATTGACAATTGATCGATATCCCACGTTGTCATTGGTTGCCACTCCTCTGTGACTGTGGCTTTTCGAAGCCTACCCGATTGGTTGAATCGGATTTTGAGGTATATTCGAATTCTTAACCTCGTCAGCAGTGTTCCGGGTGGCTTCGAGTGCGCATGCTATCTCGTACGCAGCAGTGAAGCTCTCCGGTTTCTTGGCAATAATTTCGTCACACATGTCCCTCGATTCCAAACCTTTGAGCATTTGCTCAATTAGCATGCGGTATAAAAATTCTCCGTACTCACAGTGTGTAGTTGCTAGGCTTAATCTGAGAGTGAAGCTGGCGATCAGCTCCCCTGCTCTCTGCATGACGTTCCGGAATTGTATGCTCTCTGCATATTTGTTGCGGCTGGAAGGATTTTCAAAGTTTCGTTAAGTTCGGCGCCCATGTAGACACGTGCATACTGCGCGTGTCCGTTTTCCGGGACCTTACTCAGACCGAGCGCCCAGGTGAACCGCGTGCAATAGTCCCCTATGGTGGTTCCATCGGCGGCGTGGTATGCAGACATTGAGAACTGTGGTGGTCTAGGCCATCACGGTGACATCGGCTCGTTCCCGATGCCGCCTTGCGTGGTGGATTCCCTGAGTGCGCTAGCAATAATCCCAGAAAGAGTCTGAAGAAGTTCTGTGGATATTCCTTCTGCCATGATGAAGGGAGATGGTTCACTGATACACTAACCTGCATGGAGTTGAATTTCGTAAGGTAGCACGTTTCGCACAAGTTTCACGGCGTGGAGTTGAACTTCGTTCGGTATCGTACACGTTATTTATCAATCCCACTTCTGACACCACTTTTGTGTTTTCTAAAATTGACCATTTATTATGAGGAAGAGGAAGCCAAACAATATACAGAACAATCAAGATCAGTGCGCCACAATAACGGTTCTGGTGCGATCGAGTAATCGATAATTGAGCGTCTGGTGGTGTGTATGTGTCGAGGGTGAAATTTCTTTAAAACCTACATTCCTGTGAGTTCGAATACACAACAGTTAGGTAGTTTATGGGCCATGAGCCCCTTAGCACCATTCACAAAAGTGAAAACAGAATATTGATATCTTTAAACGGATTAGGAGATATTGGCGAGGGACATCTTAGGTGACTAATCGTGTATAATCACCGCATTTACTCGGCTATAGGACCCCGGGTTTTCCTAAATTTTTAGTTCCGAAATTGAGGGTTTTTATTTTGATGCTACATAGTATGATAAATTTAATCAAAATCAAAATATTTTCTTTTATCAGCAATGATACACCAACCACGCAGCGAGTTCCGCAAAGACCGAAGATACTTCCATAAAGTGGTGGATCGGCGTGGTCAGTAGAACATGCAGGCTGAATCAACACCACCTATCTAGGTGATGTTGGCTGAATACAAAATCGCTACCTATAACACGTTCTTTGTTTCGAAATACACCACAGAATATAGACTGGCGTGCGTATGCCTGCCAGCCACTAGCGTCTCGTCCTTACGTAAATGCGGCAGCACCGCACCTGTGACCGGCTAGCCACCTTTCTCATAGCGTGAGTCATAGCCCGTACGCACAGAAGGACAGAAAGAGACTTCCTTCTTCAAACAAGGTCACGCCTTGTTAGCAACAGAGCTCGCGTACGATTGAATGGTATGGCCCACGCAGCCAACAATAATCCATCATCTGGCCAAGATGGCGTCACAGTGAACGCGTAGTGTAATGGCAGCTAGTGTAAATATTTGATATAGGCCTAAGTGGTAAAATATTATAACTGAGGTTTAAAATTTATAAAGTCACTTTCCTTAGGTCAAGTGAAATACGGAATATTGATAGTACAGTATTTAGAAATTCTCATCGATAATTTAATAAACTTAAGCTAAGTTGTGGGAACGTGTACGGTATCTAAAGATTCGGTGACTTCTTCAGTCACTGTTTGGACCAAGTAGAGCAGTGGTGCTTTTACGAGATTACACCCGATTGGAAGATATACGTGTTTCACATTTTTCTTTATCGGTAGGTAATTAGATTAATTAATTTAGGTTGTAATAATTAAAATAAATTTAGTGTAATTTGGTGTAAACATCTAGGCTAACTTAGATCTCTAATATGGCGTCAGTGACTCGTCAGGTAGTGTAACCTTACGGATTTATGCTCGTCGTGCAAAATAAAAGTAAAAAATGCAAATAAAATCATCACAAGATCTCAGGTAAAATTGAATGAGGAGAAAAGTGAAACAGATTGTCGTAGTGTACCGGTACCGTCATGCGAATGTCATAACCTGAGAAACGAACTGTCTTCAAAAGATGAAAGTATGAAGCTGCTAAAAGAATATATTTGCTAAGTTAATGGAAGAGTTGAATAAATTAAAAGGAAATAGAGAAGAAAGCAAGGAAACTTGGTCGACAGTAGTTGCTGGTGGTGGAAAATAGAATAAGCCTAGGCCTAAAAATGGAGTAATGGAAATTCCAGTCTCAAATTCATTTGGAAAGCTCGTCGAAGAAAATGATGACTTTCTTCAAGAAGAAAAGAAGAAAGTGATAAAGAGAAAATCCAGGAAGATGCGGATGTTTGCGGATAGTCATGGGCGAGATATGGCAGTAAACGTTCTGGAGAGAAGCGGAAACATGGTGGTCACTTAGACAGTGAAACCAGGAGCTCCAATTGCAGCGGTCACGGATGGGTTGGTAGGAGATTGTGCGTCTCTAACCTCAACGGATTTTGCATCTATCTTCGCTGGAGCAATCGACGTCTACAGGAACGATAGTAAAAAGGTAATCAAAGATTTAAAGGGTAGATTGCCATCCATGAATAACACTAATGTAATTGTTGCAAACATTCCGCAGAGGTATGACTTAATTCGCAAAGCATGTGTAAATGTAGAAATAGAGCCTGCAAATGGAAAAATTACTGAAATTTGTAAGAGTTTTCCAAATGACCAAATTATAGATACGGTATAAGTAAATTAGACAGGATATTCCACTCCTGGGATGGCCTACCCTTGTATAGGTTAACAAAAGAGTTTGGTAATGAAGAAATCTGCAAAATTGTAAATTCAAGTGGTAAGAATAGTGCAACAGTAATATCCTTATAGTGGAAGCAGGGAAACTGGTTAAAGAAGCCAAACCTAATGTTTGGCATTCAGATGAGTAACTTTTGATGTCAAATTTAACTGTGTGTAACAATGGTATTTCGGATTTGTCTAGCAGTAATAATAATGATAATAATAATTATAATGTAAATAAATCACCAAAACAAGGTTGCAAAAGTAACAAATTTCAAATTTACCACCAGAATATTCAGTCTTTAATAAAATTGGTACCGGTACATTGCTTAAAAATGAACATAAATACATCACAGCACTATGTATTTCGGAACATTGGCTGAAAAAGGAACAACTCGAATTAATTCAATTCCCAGGGTTTAGACTAAATAGTAAATACTCTAGATCTAATATTAGCCGTGGTGGTACTTGTATCCAGAGCCGTATATTGCGGGTGTTCACCCTATAAATTTGTGTTTTGTCTTTTTTTTCACTCTCCCTCATTAGAAGTTAACTGTATATGATTCAAGAATATATTTAATTTATTATCATTTAAATCTCAAATGCCTGCTGGCTGGATGAGTAAATGATCGCCAGAATGACGAGGAAGCTAGTCAATTGGCTGCTGCGGCCATCTGCTCGACTCTAGAGTCGACCGTGGCTCAGCCTGTGTTCTGCATGGCTTTGGTGGGCTGTGCTGTCCCTGCCTCCGAACATCTTAGCTCCAAAATACCGCTGTTCTTGCCTGCGTGCGCAACTGGTGGGGAGGGGGAACTCGCGCGTCACAAGCGGCCAGGTCGAGCGGAAAGCCAGCAGCTCCGATCATGCTCGTATAACATTAGCACGGTGCTGTGTTTAGGTTTGATTGGAGTTTTTAGTTGTGTGTCAGTGCAAGATAGGCCTAGTGTGGATCTTCCGTGTTGACACCGGTGCTTGAAAATGTATACTGTTGTAGATCTCTTGCAGAAACCATTTTCTCTTCGTACATTAGAAGATAAATTAGATATTGTGAGTAAGGATAGGCCTACCCCGCCACTTTCGAATTTAGTGCAACAATATAAAACAACAAGTAAACAATACATTAGACATTTTTCTATTTCACAGTATGAAAATGTAGACTGGTTAGTGGGTTGTGAAACTTCTAACAGATTATTTTGTTGGCCATGCTTATTGTTTTCTAACAAAAATTATGTTTGGAGTAAGCGTGGGTTTGCTGACTTAAATCACTTGTCTAGTGCACAACACAAACATTCAAAATCTCAAACCCATGTCCAATGTTTTCTGAAATCAAGCCTTTTCGGCAGACAGCGAATTGATACTTTACTTGATGATCAGCGTAGAATTGATACCAGTAAACATATCGAAGAGGTAAAGAAAAATAGAGCCTTATTAATACGAATTATTAATGCTATTTTCCTCCTAGCTAACCAGGATCTACCTCTACAGAGACATGACGAATCAGATGGCTCTTTCAACAAAGGCAATTTTTTAGAATTTTTGATTCTTAAAACAAAATATATGATCCACTTTTAGAAAGTCATCTAACTTCTTCCACAGTATTTCTAGGAACTTCTCCCACGATTCAAAATGTTAGCATAAGAGCTATTTCTGACGTAGTAAAAGAAGAAATAACAAATGAAATTAACTCCGTTTCATTTGTAGCTATAATGCTGGATGAAACGTCAGATATTGAGAAAAATCTCAACTATCTACAGTTCTCCGCTATGTAAAGGGCAGCACTGTCTATGAAAGATTCTTTTTCCCCCGTGTGGGTGCGGGATAGAATACACCCACGGTATGCCCTGCCTGTCGTAGGAGGCGACTAATAGGGTCGACATGGCCGAATAACTTGCCAGTTTTTGATTTGTTCAGATCCCCTGTGGATGGGGAGGGCAGAATTCATCCACGGTATCCCCTGCCTGTCGTAAAAGGCGACTTAGAGGGGGCCTTATAAAGGTCGATTTTGGTTTTCTGGTCCCAGCTCTGGTTTGACCAATAGAAACAAACATGCATGCTGTTAGGGGAAGGGCCACCAGCTTGGCCATCTGGCCAGAAAGCCTAGTCGGTATGCCCCATCCCGTCAGGTGGGTGCGCCATGTACCCTACAGTAGTATCCGCCTTACAACGAAGGTCCCTGCATGGCCGAATACTGGAGCTGAATAAATCCTGTGCATGCCGAGGGGGAAGTGCCTGTTCGAGGCACTGGGACCCCGGGCAATATCTGCTATGCCAGGTAGGTATTGCCTTGGCTGGGTGGCGCCCACAGTGATAGCCCCCGTTCGGAGTGGGCAGTATTCGGGGAGGATTTCGTCCGGGATGCGTAGTAAACGATCACGGACACCTGTACAGGGTGGCACCCTTAAAAAGCCGTCTCTGGAGTGTAGACCGAATCCCAAGGTGTATACGCCTTGGGATGAGGCATTTAATAAGAAGTTCCCTGTTGACAGGTCTCCTCGCTACGGGGGAGATTTTAAACAGGTAAAATCGATCCTATTTTCAGAGGAAATCGAGGGGAAATATCGCGACCTTAACGGGATTTCCAAGCTCCGGAACGGGCAGCTCCTGCTGCATACCGTTGACCGGCAGCAAACCGAAGCGTTGCTGGAATGCACGCATTTCGGCGAAATTCCCGTTAAGGTTGAGAAGCATGATACGCTAAATGAGGTCAGTGGAGTTATATTCCATCGCGACCTCATTTTAAACAGCGACGCGGAATTGATGCGGGATCTGGGGAAGCGAGGCGTCACCAGGATTAGGCGCATCACCCGGAAAATTGGAAATGATAGCGTCGATACTGGCGCTTTCATTCTTCATTTTGAGGGTGATGTAGTGCCTAGGCAGGTGAAGGTCACGTCGTACCATTGCGACGTTAGACCGTACATCCCTCCACCTATGCGCTGCTACAATTGCCAGAAATTCGGTCATGTTTCTGCCAGGTGCACTGCCAAGGCGGTGTGTAGAGAGTGTGGCAAGGGGACACATGACGGTGTGGGGTGTACGCCTCCCCCGACGTGTCCTAACTGCCAAGGAAGTCACTCTCCGCGGTCGAAGCAGTGCCCTGAGTTCTGCAAGGAAGCAAAGATCCAAGAAATCAGAACATTGGATCGGCTTTCATATCACGACGCTCGAAAGAGATACCGTGATATGACTGCACCCGAATTTCCGGTATCTTCGCGGCTAAGGTGACGCCACCTATCACCCCTGCCACTTTCGTTCCCCGTGCTGTACCCTCGACGACGAACTACTCTGAGATCGTAAAGTCTCCCCTCGCTGTCCAAGCGAGACCTGTCAGCCCGAAGAAGGTTAAACAACCTTCTTCGGCCATTGTGAAAAAGGCGCCGGTTATACCATCTAAACCGGCGCAATCGGAGAAGAAGTCATCTTCCTCTCCGAAACGGTCGGAGAAGAAGTCTTCCCCTGCCAACGAGGCAAAGAAGACTTCTGCGACCGGGGCTGGATCGTCATCCAGCCCATCTGATAAGACAAAGATAGTGGAGAAGAGGGGGACGGTTCGTCGCCGTCTCTCTCGCCCTCCTGCTGACGGGGTGGCTACTGTCTCTGCTGGCCTTTCCGCTCCCACTACCACCAAGGGAGCGAAGCCTGCTGAAGCCAAGCCCGTCCGTATGGAGGAACTCCCCTATAGAAAAGAAAATAGATCGGCGGAGGAGAGGGGAGCGGTTCAGCGCCGTTTCTCTTCCTCTCCTAAAGGCAGGGCTGCTCACGTATCTGCTAGCCATCCCGCTCCCACCACTACCAGTGGAGCGGTGCCAGCAGGAGCGACCTTGTTTTATAAGGACCCGGCGTCTGTGGGGAAGGGACCATCTACTTCCCCAAACACACGTCGGCGCCGATCCAAGAAGAAGTCTCTTCGGGGCGTGTCGGGGACAGACACCCAGTCTTCGGACCGGGAGAAAGTCCCTCGACACCGCTCTCGCTCTTCCCCAAGGGCGAGACCCGTGAGGTCCGACGACGACCGTGCGCAACCCAAGAGAGCGCCCGCTCCATTTTCTTCGTCTTCGGACGGAGATGTGGAGATTGAGGTGTGCTCTCCTGCCCCATCATCTCCAACTAGAGGTGGGGAAGGGTGGCAAACGGTCAAGCATAAGTAGAAGACCCACTTCTACTTAAGTCCACACCATGGCACTATTACAATGGAACTGTAATAGCTATTCTGTTCATCTCGCTGAGTCACGACAATTAATATCTTCGTTTTCGGCAACCATTGTCTGTCTTCAGGAATCCAGGTTTCGTCCTGGACATGAGACAACAATGCGTCACTTCAAACTCTTCTTTAAAGACCGGATGGACGGAGCTGTGGCCGCTGGTGGCGTCTGCACTCTCGTCCACTCTAGCCTCTTTAGTGAAGAGGTGCCGTTGCGTACTCAGCTAGAGGCAGTTGCAGTTCGTACTTCGTTACCAGTAATGGCAACAGTATGTAACGTGTACATCCCACCTGATTCTCAGCCGGATTACGACCAGCTGGTGGATCTAGTCTCTCAGCTCCCCCCTCCTTTTCTCCTTCTGGGAGATGTTAATGCCTACAACACCATCTGGGGCTCCGCTACCACTAGCGGTAAAGGGAGAGATTTTGAGAGGCTGATCAGGCGGCTGGACCTGTGTCTGTTGAACACAGGGGAGCCTACGCACTTCTCTATTGCACACGGTACTTATTCAAGTATCGATATTACCCTGTGCAGTCGTGCGCTGGTTCCCCTGCTACAGTGGGGTGTACACGATGACCTTTGTAATAGTGACCATTTTCCAATTATCGTTACTCTTCCGAACCAGAGAGCCATCGAGTTACCAAGTCGATGGCTTCTCCGTCGGGCTGATTGGCCAACTTTCACGGCACGTGCGGTGTTTGCCGAGGATACCTTTGAGAGTGTCGACGATCATACCATTCACATAACGAATGGTATTTTGACTGCTGCTGAGGAAACAATACCTTCCTCATCCGGCAACTCACGCCGGAAGCTTGTCCCTTGGTGGACAGCCGAGATTGCAGCAGCCATTAAAGATCGTCGACGTGCTTTCAAATGTTATCGGAGGCAAAACACTATGGCCAACCTTATCACCTTCAGAAGGATGCGTGCTAGAGCCCGATATCTGATTCGGGAGAGTAAGAAAACGACGTGGGAAAAGTATGTGTCGTCCATGACGGCGCATACTCCTTCATCTCAAGTGTGGACTAAGCTTCGTCGGATCTCCGGACTCCCGACATCACTATCGATACCCGGAGTGTCCATCAATGGGGACATCATCACGGACCATCTCGCCATTGCCAACAGCATTGGCTCGCACTTCTCCGATGTATCCTGCTCCGGGAGTTACGATCCTACATTTCTGACTCTGAAGCGGGAGGCAGAGACTCACCCCTTGTCCTTTGCCACTGCTGCTTCGGAGTCCTATAATGTACCATTCTCTGAATGGGAACTGCGCAGTGCGCTTGCACTGTGCAGGGATACGGCTCCTGGACCGGATAACATACATAATCAAATGTTAAAACATCTGTGCGAATCCAGTATGAAAGAACTGTTGATCCTCTTCAATCGTATATGGATTGAAGGGGAGTTTCCATCTCAATGGCGAGAGGGGATCGTGATACCGATTCCTAAGGCTGGAAAGGATCCCAAGTTTGTAAGCAGCTATAGGCCCATTTGTTTGACAAATGGCCTATGTAAGCTGCTCGAAAAGATGGTGAACCGTCGACTGGTGTGGTTCTTGGAGGATAAAGGTCTCCTGTCTGAGTACCAATGTGGATTTCACTCTCATAGGTCCACCACTGACCATCTGGTGCGACTTGAGAGCGCCATACAGGAGGCTTTTTTCCGGAAGCAGCACCTAGTCACGGTTTTCTTTGACCTCGAGAAAGCCTACGACACCACATGGCGCTACGGGATCCTTTCCACCCTTCACAAGTGGGGACTCCGTGGTAACTTACCGACTTTCATTGCGAATTTCATGTCCGTCCGACTCTTCCGTGTAAGGGTCGGTAGGACATTATCGCAGTACTATACCCAAGAAAATGGAGTTCCTCAGGGTTCAGTGCTGAGTGTCACCTTGTTCGCGATTGCCATTAATGGCATTGTTGCCGCCGCCGGGTCCGCGGTAGTTCCATCGCTGTATGTAGACGATTTAGCTCTGCATTACAGCTCTGGAAGTATGGCAGTCGTGGAACGGCAATTGCAGCTAGCCATCAACCGGGTCGACAGGTGGGCTCACGACCGGGGTTTTCGTTTTTCAGCAGCGAAAACCTCCGTCGTCCATTTTTGTCGGCTACGGAGGCTACATTTACACCCTGAACTACATCTCAGGGATGCTGCGTTGCCGTTGGTTGACACTTATCGCTTCCTGGGGCTCCATTTTGACAGCAAGTTAACGTGGCAGCACCATATACGGCAATTGAAAATGACATGTCTCAGGAAACTGAACATGCTCAGGTTTCTTAGTGGCACTACGTGGGGGGCTGACCGTGCGGTGCTCCTACGGTTCTACCAAGCCCTCGTCCTGTCCCGGCTAGACTATGGTTCTGCGGCATACGGTTCAGCAAGGCCGGCAACCTTGAAAATGCTGGACAGTATCCACCATAGTGGCGTTAGGCTGGCTACCGGTGCCTTCCGGACCAGCCCGATACCCAGCCTACTCGCCGAATCGGGTGTTCCACCTTTAAATTATAGACGCCAACATATGCTTTTAGCATATGCTGCCAATGTGCGTCAAATGCCGCAACACCCGACCTATCAAGCTCTCTTCGGTACCCAAAACCACCAGGGATACGCCAACCGGCCTCGTGCCACTCGGCCGGTGGTATTAGACTTGATAGCTCGTGCACTGAAATAGGAGTGGCTGTAGGTCCCTGTATGATCCGGACATCTAGCGAGGTGCCTCCGTGGCAAGTCCCGCGTCCGGAAATTCGGTTAGATCTTCACCAAGGTCCTAAGGTGAACACGGATGCGTCCGTTTACCGGAGGCAGTTCCACAGCATAGTTCACCAATTTCCGGACGCTGGCATTCTATACACGGATGGTTCGAAGGTGGACGAGAAAGTGGGTTGTGCTTACGTTATTGATGGTGCAAATACCAAGATCTCTTTGCCTGAGGCCTGTAGTGTGTTTACTGCGGAGCTCGTTGCCATCTATGAAGCTCTGCAGTTTGCACTACAGGATGCACGAATCCACTTTCTCGTGTGTACCGACTCTTTGAGTTCGTTGCAGTCAATTGCTACATGTTTCCCGCAACACCCCCTAGTGCAGCGAATCCATGACCTACTAGCCGGGCTGTGCCACGCTGACACTCGAATCACCTTTCTGTGGCTTCCAAGCCACATGGGAATTGCGGGAAATGAGTTAGCGGATCAAGCTGCAAAAGAGGCGGTATCACTACCACCTCGACCAATGGAGGTACCCGCTAGAGATATTCGCTCTCAGTTACGCCTACAAGTTCTGGCTTTTTGGGAGAGTCAGTGGCTAGCTGACCCACTGCCGAGTAAACTGAGAGCGATCAAGGGAACTACTCGCGTGTGGCGGAGCTCCTTCCGGGTCCGGAGGGAGTCCGTCATTTTGTGTAGGCTAAGGATAGGTCATACAAGATCCACCCACTCATACCTAATGAGAAGGGAAGACCCCCCACTTTGTACCTGTGGAGCCGTATTCACCGTGGCCCACATTTTCACCGAGTGTGTGGATCTTGCTGACTTACGAAGAAACCTTGGTTTGCAGACGACACTCAAACTTATATTAGCCGATGACGTGGTGGCTGCTGATCGCGTTATCCGCTTTATAAGTGAGAGTGGGTTAGGGCCAGCAATCTAAATTTTCCAGTGAACATTGACTCAACGACTTGTTCGTTTTTGAATGATAATGTTTTGTTTTTTCCGTAATTTTTGTTAATTTTTATAATTTTTATTTTTTATTTAATTGTTTGTTTTTGTTTTATTAATTTTTGGTCTTTTGAAATTTAGATGTCCACCTCAAAATTTTAAATTCAATTCAAAATTTGTATTCTTTAATCTGTGTTAAGAGGGGCAGATGACCTCGTAGTTCCGCCCCTTAAAACAACAATAACTAACTAACTAACTAAAGGCAATTTTTTAGAATTTTTGATTCTTAAAACAAAATATATGATCCACTTTTAGAAAGTCATCTAACTTCTTCCACAGTATTTCTAGGAACTTCTCCCACGATTCAAAATGATAGCATAAGAGCTATTTCTGACGTAGTAAAAGAAGAAATAACAAATGAAATTAACTCCGTTTCATTTGTAGCTATAATGCTGGATGAAACGTCAGATATTGAGAAAAATCTCAACTATCTACAGTTCTCCGCTATGTAAAGGGCAGCACTGTCTATGAAAGATTCTTGGGCTTCGTGGATGTTAGTGCTGATAGACCAGCAAATGGTTTATTTGCTCATGTAGAACAAGTAGTAAGTGAATTTAGAATTTCCATTAAACTAGTGGGTCAGACGTACGATGGGGCTTCAGTAACGAGCGGTCATGTGAATGGCTTACAATCTAAAGTCTTATCGGCCTATCCAAACGCAATATTCACCCACTGTTATGCCCATGTTCTAAATCTTGTTCTCCAGCAGAGTGTATCGGTCATTAAAGAATGCAGAATATTTTTCCAAACACTGACTGGACTCTCTGCTTTCTTTTCTAAAAGGACACATGCGTGCAAGAATTTATGCAAAAGAAATTATCCAAAGTAGCACCAACCAGGTGGAATTTTACATCACGACTTTGTCACACTGCAAAAGAATACAGATCCGAACTTTGTGAGTTCTTCGAAAATATCATAGAACATTCTGGTGACTGGGATAGTAAGACAGTCATAAAATCACGAGGGTTTTTGGCTTTTCTTCAAGATGTTGAAACTACGGTATATTTCTATTGGAAGTAGTTTCTATTTTGCTTGCTTACACAGACATATTGTACAATCTTCTACAAACAAAGGATTTCGATATTCTTTACTGTAGCAAGAAGATAAATGCCATCAAAGATCAACTTCAGTATGATTGAGAACATTCTTATTCATTAGTTTCCCCGTGGCTCATGATCTCAAGATTAACGGTCACGTTAAACTACAAGCTTCCTTTCCTTTCCTTATTCATTAGTTTGGGAAAATGCAATTTCAAAGAAGGACGAACATTCTCAGATCAAACCAAAGCGGCACTGTCTAGATAACAATTAACAAGACCATCGTTATCACCGCCTATATGTGGAAATTGTCGATTGTTTAATTCATCAGATTGAATGTAGGTTCTCTCAACTTGAGAAATTGGAATATTTTCATTTGCTACATCACCATAGGTACAGTATATTGAATATAAGAAAACATTTCCCGAATCACTGCTATAAAAACATTTGGCTCAATACAGAAATTTATTTGACCGCATTGGATTGAAGAATGAATTAAGTGTTCTCTACACATCAGCTGAATTTCATGGTAAAGATGTTCACGAACTTGTTAGTTTTATGCATGAAAATAACCTCGCTTCTGGATTTGGTGAAGCTTATAAACTTGCTAAATTAATACTTACAATTCCTTGTACAGTACTACAAGGTCTGTGGAACGTTTGTTTTGTGCATTAAGAAGAATCAAGACATACTGTACCTACGAAGTACTCAAACACAAGAAAGACTGAGTAACTTAAGTTTGTTATCAATCGAAAAGGAATCAGTACACAAAATGAAGGACAAAGACTCATTTTATAATGCTGTGATTAAGAAGTTCTCTTCTCAAGAACGAAGAATACAGTTTATTTATTTATTTAATAATTATTAGATACAACCATGAAAGGTCATTTTACACTAATATTTTAGCAATTTCAAATAATATTATCAAAAAACAACAACAATAACAGGTAACAATGGACAGTGATGGCAACAAGGGGTAAATCTCGGAAAAGATGCAGGGAATGATTGGGATAGTGGGTGATTAGGAGGGTGAGGGGGTAGGAATTGAGGATGAAAGTGTTCTTCTAATGTTATGTTTGAATATTCTATAGGGAGAGAATATGTCAATATTTGGAAGGGAGTTGCTAAGGGTAGGTAGACGGTGGAAAATAGAGCGCTTCTGTACTTCAAGTCGTGGGCGAGGTGTGTGGTGTAAATGGTTCCGACGTGTTGAGCGGGAGGGAACAAGGAGTGGGAAGTAGCTTAAGAGCATGTTACATTTTGTGTAACCATTCATTATTTTATGTAAGAAACACAGGTCAGTAAATTGTAGGCGGCTTCTCAGGTCGAGTACATTGAGCTGTTTTAGAATATCGGATTTGGCAAAGTGCTTTAGTGAAGGAGTGCGAGCTTTGACTATTGATATGAAGAAATTAAAGACACTGTTCAATTTAGAAATATTGGTTTTAGCCGAAGTAGACCAAATAGGAGAAGAGAAATCTAGGATAGGGAGTACATATGTGGTGAAGTATAATTTAAGTGCAGTGAGGTCTTTAATTTCTGTGAATCTGTATAGAATGCCGAGACTGCGCATGGTCAATGTGGGGGGAGAATGTCAGTTCATCATCGTGAATAATCTCTTACCTGAGAAACCGTATCCAATTTATTTCCACATATTTTATAGTCCGCTTGATTTCCAGATTTCAGTAGTGAGAAAGACACACTGAAGCACTTTTTGGGATTTGGAGATAACCTCCATTTGTTGAACCAATCAGTACATGTATTCACTGCTTCCTGCTCAGCGTGGTCGTCAGAACTGGAAAATTTTCTGAATATCTTGAGTTCATCAGCGTACAGAAGAAGGGAACACGGAGAATTTTCCACGAATGTGTTTATATCGTCCATATACAGCACGAAGAGAAGGGGTCCCACGATACTGCCCTGAGTTACTCCTGATAAGACTGGGAGCCAGGACGATACGGACCCTGGGAGCACTACCCGTTGTTGTCTATTGGACAGGAAGCTTTGTATTAGGGATAGGAAGGATCCGTGTACATTGTATCGTGAAGCAAGCTTGTGGAGGAGAATGAAATGGTTCACGGAATCAAATGCTTTGGCCAGGTCAACGTAGATTACATCTAGCTGAGATTTTTGATCTATGGCAGAAATTATGTGATGGCTCAGAACAGTCAGATTTGTTAAACATGATTTTCCAGGGACGAAGCCATGTTGTTCTTCTGAGAGGTGTGTTTTGGTGAAAGTGAGGAGACGGCAATGTATTAATTCTTTCGAAGACTGAAGAGAGTATTGGGACGATAGATATATAAGTCTGTATGAGGAAATTTCGTGCTTGCTGTCCGATTTAAAGACAGGTGTGACATCAGCTCTTTTCCATGAGTCAGGAAAAGTGCCGGAAGTCATGCACCAGTTGAGTATTATGGACAAGGGGATGCTGAGAGATGCAGAGGTGTTTTTCAGAAATATAGGGCTTATGTCAGATGGTCCGGTAGATCGGTTTGCGGGCAGACTTTATAAAATATTTTGGATTTCATCGGGGGTCGTTGAAATTTGAGACAGTGAATCAGAACAGACGCTAGTAAGTTGAGGTGGACTGGGAATTGGTACGGGAACTGAAAAGGTTGAGTGAAAATATTCATTGAAATGTGTGGACCGCAATTCAAATGGGATTTCTTCATCATGGAGGTTTATGTTAAGTGGAATTCTAGGAGTCTTTCTACGGGATGATATAAGTGTCCAGAACTTCTTCGGGTTATTCTTGAGATTTCCTGTTATGGAAGAAATGTAGCGGTTGTAATCTTCTGTCATATGAAATCTTGAAATTTTCCGTAGGTGAATAAATACATTGCGTGTATGAGGATTAAGAACTGATTTCCACAGTGACCATGCTCGAGTTTTGTTTTGGAGAAGAAGTTTGGTGCTTTGACTTAGCCAGTGCGGGTATTTGTTGGATTTGGGCACGGAGAAAGGAACGTGTTGTTTAATGGCCGAATACAGTAAATCCTCAAACAAGGCCACTGCGCTATTTACGTCTCTCTCAGCTGTTAGAAGGCACCAGGGTAGAGATGATAAATCCTGATTGACGGCTTGCCAGTCGACCTTTCTCCAAAGAGGGAAAGCTTTCTTATCAGCGATTGAGCTGTTTTTATGTCTGCTGGCTGGGACGGGGAGGGTAGCTTCTATTGAACTGTGATCGGTGTTCAGGATATTTCTTCCAACGGTCACGTTGATATTACGCAGGGTTGAAAATATGAGGTCCAGTGTTTCGGATTTCCTTGTTGTGTGTAGATTGAACTGTTTCAGATGTAGACCGTTTATAAAATTTGATAAGATGAAAGTATCTATTGGGGGAGAGTGTATGGTACCATTGTCTATTGATGTCCAGGAGATATGGGAGTTAAAATCACCTAGTAACACTATTTCATTTTCTTGGTTGAGGGCAAGAACAGTAGAGTTGAAACATTCTTCTAAGGTGTCAATTTTGCTGGTAGGTGGGCGGTAGAAGCAAACTACGAGTAAATTCTTCCTTTTAGGGATATTAATCTCAACCCATATTATTTCACAGGAAGTTTCTAAGTCAGGCCGATATTTTGCCTTCAGTTTGTTATGAACTGCGATTGCAACTCCACCACCCCTTGATGACCTATCGCGCCGAAACACATTGAATTCAGATGAAAACGGAAGTTCCCCACATGATACGAAGTCTGACAACCATGTTTCTGAGAGGCAGAGGATATCAAATTGATTAATTTCTGTGACATTTGTTAAACAGTCGGTTAGATGATTTTTTATGCTCTGTGCGTTCTGATAGTAGAGGTTAAGGGGTCCTGGGTTTAAATGAATGTCACCTGATAGTAGTAGTAGTAGTAGTATCAAGTTAACTGCACTGGAGGAAGCACGGCAACGTTGTAGTTGTCCACGAGGTGTGGTGGGGGCATGGCGCAGCACTGGGAGGTTACAAGCTGCCGCGGCCGAGAAAGTTAAGTGTCTCTCTGCACAGTACCACTGAATTTCTTGATCACACGACACATCATTACAGTTTTTAGACACAGTTGCACACCATATAGCACACTTAAACAAGCAAAATTCCACTAAAATATAGTAGTATATCAGAGCTACTGAAACACGAGGTCTGTCACTTGCCGCCATCTTGCCGGTTCGGAATGTGTGATTCTGCTTCAGCGCAGGTGTGGTTGGTATTGAGTCCCGTCTACTTAAAGGTCCCGTCTACTTGCAGGTACTTTGATGTATGGGGTTTGTCGAGAAGGTTTTGTTTCACTTGCGACAGGAAGATGGTTTTAGTTCGAGATGAATCACTGATATGTTTGTGTGCGTTTTGAGTGGCAAGGCTTTCTGCGAAGGCTTGCGCGTTGTGTGCGCTTCGTGCGGGAAAGCATTCAGCAGAGATTTTTCTTCAAGTGAGCGGTTTGTTTAATTTTACTGTTGGTGTTACTTAACCTAACTAATATTTTACTGGAGATGATCTTCTTTTGTACTTGTGTACTTGCAAATTACCTTTGATGTGGTTGGTCTTTTGCTGTCTTCAGCACGGGGGTTCCTTTTTAACTACTTTATCACTCATTTGAGCACACTTAAGCTGCTATTGACAGTATAAATTTTAAAATGTCGGGAGCTCGAAATCGCCGCGTCACACTACTTTGGCCGTTCAACAGTTGATGTTTAAATGAAAGAGGTAGGTCTACGTGGTTTTAATTTCTAAATTTATTAAATATAACCTATATGTCACTTGTAAGAGTTCTGTGAGGCCATAGATCAACTGTATATATGTTTTAACAGCACACCCATACTTTTGGTCCAGCATACGCCACTGCTTGTATCTTCTTAAGAAATAATGTAGATCGTGAACAGTTAACAGCTTATGATAATCTAATAGGATTTTGAATTCTCCGCTGTAAAATACAGCATTTTAAGCTAATAATTGTTTGCGTATACCGTTCTCCGTCGGGAAATTTTCGTTTACTTATAGATAAATTAGAATTGTCACGCAATAACACGAGCAAAGTAAATTTCAATATAATAATTTGTGGTGACGTAAATGTGGATTTCTTAAAATGTGTTACTAATTGTGAATTATTAACAAAGTTACTAATTTCCTATGGACTGAAACCTACAATAAATACCCCGACAAGAATAACAAGTAGGAGTCCACGCCGCACGACCTGCTTTGGATGAGACGGTGCGGCTACATAGCAGTGAGCAAGAGGGGTAATAATCTCAAACAACAACTTCGTTGGCAGCAAGGCCTGCGGAATTGCATTTCGGACATTCAACCCGATTGCGTGGAAATGTAGGAAAATTGTAAAATGTTATTCTAGGCAATGCTGACACCATCACGTGGTTATGAAAGCCGGACGTCCTCGGAAATGGAAAATTTCCTATATCTGTAAATACATTTGAGAATGCATAGGCAATGCTTAAACCATCACATAGTTATGAAATATCTGTAATAGTTTTCTTGCACCCGTCCGCCTCGAATAGGCTGACCTACCCTGTATATTGTTTTACCCTAAAGTAAAGAGTCCGTGGCTGCCCTATGCCACAGGCCCCGCGCTGGCTTAATCCGGCACTGTATCTAGCTTTTTCCCTTTCGAGATGCCGAAAAAGAAGAAGAAGAAAGGTTTGTTTAACCTATGACGTATGGTAACCTTTAATAGACTAATAAATTGTATGCCAAAATTTGAGGCTCATTGTAATACGTGTATGCTTTTTCATTGAATACGGCTGTACAGGGTGGCGCCTTTTCGATGTATTTTGCGGGTATCTAGGAAACTAATCAAGATAGAGCAAAACGGATTTCGCAATTCGTGCCACTTTTTTTTTGTGAAATAAACCGATGTTGCAATCGAAATCATTGCTGCCCTCTTGGTTTTCGAACTACAGGGTGATTGTGAAAGTCTGCATTTTGGGACCCCCCCCCCCTTGTATTTCGAGCATCTTTTTTTTTACTCATTGAAAAGGTGACAATGGATTATTATAGAGAATTTTCCGTAGAATTCAATTAGACCATCAGTTGAATTTGTAGAAGTTATTATATACATTTGGACCCCAATTTGTTTTTCAAAAACCAAAAACATTTAATAACATCAAAACGGTGTGATATATCAAAATATGATATGAGACAGAAAAGTTGCTAATTACTGAGATATTACGCCTGTATATTTAACTACTTTCATTATGACCGACGGTTTCCGACATTATAACGATTCGAAAAAAAAGATAAAATTCAGGGCCCCCCAAAAAAAGAAAACGGTGAGAGATATCAAAAAATTATACGAGTTAAAAAAGTTGCTAATCACTGAGATCTTACACCTGTAGACTTAATTTTGTTCGATACGACCAACCGTTTCCCAGATATAAGGATTCGAAAAAAAAAAAGAATGAAATTCAAGGTCCCATAAAATGAAAACGGTGAGAGATATAAAAAAATCATAAGAGTTTAAAAAGTTGCTTATCACTGAGATCTTACACCTGTATATTTAACATTGTGCGATACGGCCAACCGTTTCCCAGATATATCGATTCGAAAGAAAAAAAAAGAATGATATTCAGGTCCCCATAAAATGAAAACGGTGAGAGATATCAAAAAATCATAAGAGTTAAAAAAGTTGCTAATCACTGAGATATTACACCTGTAGATTTAACTTTCTTCGATACGACCAACCGTTTCCCAGTAATAACGATTCGAAAAAAGGTAGAAATTCAGGGCCCGAGAAAATGAAAACGGTTAGAGATATCAAAAAATCATAAGGGGTAAAAAAGATGATAATCACTGCAATCTTACTCCTGTAAGTTTAACTTATTATGATACGGCCAACCGTTTCCGAGAAATGTCGATTCCAAAAAAAAAAAAAAGGATACAATTCAGGGCCCGAAAAAAAAAGAAAATGGTGAGAGATATTAAAAATTCATAAGGGTTACAAAAGTTGCTAATCACTGAGATCTTACACCTGTAGATTTAACTTTGTTCAATACGACCAACCGTTTCCCAGATATAACAATTCGAAAAAAAAAGAATGAAATTCAGGGCCCCAGAAAATGAAAACGGTGAGAGATATCAAAGAATCATAAGAGTTAAAAAGTTGCTAATCACTGAGATATTACACCTGTAACCTTAACTTTGTTCGATACGACCAACCATTTCCCAGATATAACAATTCGAAAAATCAGAATGAAATTCAGGGCCCCAGAAAATGAAAACGGTGGGAGATATCAAAAAATCGTTATGGATAAATACGTTGCTAATCAATGAGATCTCACACCTGTAGATTTAACTTTCTTCGATGGGACCGACCGTGTCCGAGATATAACTATTCGAAAAAAAATGGTTGAATTTCAGGGCTCCAAAATAAGGTCCGGGCCCTGCACCGATTTTAACGCCCAACAATAGGGTTCCTGACAGGCCCTAACTCTTTCACCGTACCAAATTTCATCTCGATATCTTAAAAATTGCGATCTGTAATTTGCTAAACGCAAAAACGTCACGCACATACGTTCATCTTCAGGACCCCAAACAAAGAAAACGGTGAGAGATATCAGAAAATCGTTATGGGTAAAAAAGTTGCATACCGAGGAGATCTTACTCCTGTATATTGAACGTTTTTCGATACCACCAACCGTTTCCAATATATATCGAATAAAAAAAAAAAAAAAAAAGGATGAAATTCAGGGCCCCAAAGAAAGGTCCGGCTCTGCACCTATTTTAACGCCCAACAGTAGGGTTCCTCACAGGCCGCAACCCTTTCGCCGTACCACATTTCAGGTCGATATCTTGAAAATTGCGACCAAGCCTCCGGCAGCACGCCGGCCTCTCACCGCTGAGTCCGTGGTTCAAATCCCGGTTACTCCATGTGAGATCTGTGCTGGACAAAACGGAGGCAGACAGGTTTTTCTCCGGGTACTCCGGCTTTCCCTGTCACAATTTCATTCCAGCAACACTCTCCACTATCATTTCATTTCATCTGTCATTCAATTAATCATTGCCCCAGAGGAGTGCGTCAGGCCTCGGCAGCCGGCACAGTTCATATCCTCGCCGCTAGATGGGGGCTTCATTCATTCCATTCCTGACCCGGTCGGAGACTGGAAGCAGGCTGTGGATTTTCTTTTTTTCATCTTGAAAATTGCGACCTGTACTTTGCTAAACGCAAAAACGTCACGCACATATGTACATCTTCAGGGCCCCAAAAAAAGAAAACGGTGAAAGATATCAAAAAATCGTTATGAGTAAAAAAGTTGCATACCGCGGAAATCTTACACCTGTACATTCAACGTTTTTCGATACGACCTACCGTTTCCGAGATATATCGATTCAAAAAAAGGATGAAATTCAGGGCCCCAAAAATAGGTCCGGCCCTGCACCGATTTTAATGCCCTACAATAGGGTTCCTCACAGGCCCTAACTCTTTTACCGTAGCAAATTGCAGCTCGATATTTAGAAAATTGCCACCTGTGCATTGCTAGTGGCTAAAACGTCACGCACACACGTACATCTTCAGAGCCCCAAAAAAGAAAACTGTGAGAGATATCAAAAAATCGTTACGAGTAACAAAGTTGCATACCGCGGTGATCTTACACCTGTACGTTTAACTTTTTTTAATACGACCAATCCTTTCCGAAATATATCGATTCAAAAAAAGGATGATATTCAGGGCCCCCAAAAAGATCCGGCCCTGCACCGATTCTAACACCCAACAATAGGGTTCGTCACAGGCCCCAACTCTTTCAACGCAGCAAATTTCAGCTCGATATCTTGAAAATTACGACCTGTACTTTGCTGAACGCAAAAACGTCAAGCACATACGTACATCTTCAGGGCCCCCCCAAAAAGGAAAACGGTGAGAGATATCAAAAAATCGTTATGAGTAAAAAAGTTGCATGCACCTGTACATTTAACGTTTTCCGATACGACCAACCGTTTCCGAGATATATCGATTCCAAGAAAAGGATGATATTCAGGGCCCCAGAAAAGGTCCGGCCCTGCACCGATTCTAACGCCCAACAATAGGGTTCCTCTCAGGCCACGTCCCTTTCGCCGTACCAAATTCAGCTCGATATCTTGGAAATTGCGACCTGTACATTGCTAGGGGCTAATACGTCACGCACACACGTACATCTTCAGGGCCCCAAAAAAGGAAAACGGTGAGAGATATCAAAAAATCGTTACGAATAACAAATTTGCATACCGCGGTGATCTTACACCTGTACGTTTAACTTTTTTTAATACGACAAACCGTTTCCGAAATATATCGATTCAAGAAAAAAAAGGATGAAATTCAGGCCCCCCAAAAAGATCCGGCCCTGCACCGATTCTAACGCCCAACAATAGGGTTCGTCACAGGCCCCAACTCTTTCACCTTAGCAAATTTCAGCTCGATATCTTGAATATGGCGACCTGTACTTTGCTAAACGCAAAAACGTCACGCACATACGTACGTATATTCAGACAGCCTATTTTTTAATTATTTTTTTTTTCGACTCCGATTCGATTGGTAGAGGTTTGAACACTGGGCGACGCATAGGTTCCGAGATCTGGAAAAAACCTACCACGGCTATATGAAAGCCTATAGTATCTAGATCCGGCTTTCATAACAAGATTGAGTGAAACCACTCCTGATCAAATGTTTATAAATAAAGATAAATATCACCATTCAATAGAAGTCTATTGCCCGGGTTTGTGTGAAGCTAAATTGTAAAGTTAGATTTCGTCAGAACGCTCTATCCAAGTTCCAACGTTCACCACTAGATATCTGGTAGCGAAAGTTGGAACTACTTGAAATTGAACGGAACTTGTAGCTCACCCTAAGGGTATCCGCTGGATGCAGCTACAGACTCAGGCGAGACGAACATGTCCTCGGACACTCCCGGCACTAAAAGCCATACGATAAATTTATAAATAAAATAAAGTGACCACCATAGACAAATACTGAGCTTTGAAGTACCCGGAAAATCAAGAATAATGATAATGGAATAATATCAAAGTGCAGGTCATTCACTGAAACAAATGTTACATATTTCAATGACTTATTTTAATAAGGAAACATGGTCAGAAGTTTATAAACTAGAAAATGTAAATGATAAATTTAATGCATATAACAGTACCCTAAAACACTATTTTGAAACAGGATTCCCCTTTAAACAAAGAGCCTTTCAAAATAAGAAAACTATCAATTGGATAACAACAGGGATTATAAATTCATCTCAAAGAAATAAACTTCTACACAAAATATATAAACAATACCACACCAAACCAGAATTCAATTTATACTACAAAAAATTCCTCTCGGCACGCCGGAAGGCGGAGGTAGATTTCACTGGGCAAATTAGGGGATAGGCTATAATAGGCAAAATATGCAGGTTTTCGTACAAGGATCGGACCTCATTTATTGCGAGAAAGTATTTTACAATTGGAGCTTAATTAACTTTTTTTCGTCTTCCTATGCATATTTTTAACATTGTATTGTCTTATGGGGACGGTAATCTTCTTATCATTTGGGGTCCATTTTTATACTTGTGGTCACACTGTCCTTATGCAAGCTTTGGAACTGATGTGTAACTATCTAACAGTCTGTTACTTCTTCACTCAAAATTTTATCTCCCGCAGAGATGTTGGTTGGTTCCTCAGTTTAGGGGCTGCGACAACGCGGTCATGTAACCCCGTGTACTTTGGGTGTGTGTAGATTCTGTTTGGTAAACGGTGTTAATTGTGATGACTGTATTAGTCTGTAATTCAGGTAAGGTCTGCAGACGGTCAATTTCAAGTAGTATTTCTTAACTTTTGTACCAAATACTACCGTCAACGACACCTAGCTGTGAACTTGGCAACTATATGCCACAGCAGCCAGCAACTTGCAACGAACGTTGGAACTTCCTCTCCGAAGGAATGAATACTGAGGGATTTTTGCGCTCTTAGAAAATCTTATCACTTTGGCCGGCTTTGAACCCGAGACCTTGGGCATAGAAGTTCAGCATGCTTCCCGTTACGTCACCGAAGCCGCTTCCCACAGAGTCAGATGGAAAACTGAATGAGACCTCGTGCAATGGTGTTGTCATGGCAACCTCTGATAGCTCATCCCTCATCAATTTAGAAGCGTTGTCATGGTGACCTCCGATGGCTCTTGGCATTTTCTTATAATTCCGAAATAATTTTTCTCATCCCTTGACGTAATGGTGAGTCATATCAAATATTCTTTCAGACAAAAGTTTTAGGTAATTATTAGGGGAATATTGTCCATTTTGTACGGTTTTGATATTATGCCTATTAGGAGAGATATGATTAATGTTTCCCAAAAATACCACCTTTTTCCACCCCTTTCATCAATGGTTGGTGCTATCAAAACATTTTAGGCACACATTTTTGACACTTATCCGACACATAGTATGAATTTTGAATGGATTCGATATTTCACGTATTAAGAGAGTTAAAGCGATATTTCACTTTTTCGAACAAAGCCCCCCATTTGCACCACCTTAAACCGATTTTTTCCTTTAACAAACTCGACCGAGATTTTAAAGGGATACGTTTTATGCAAAAAATTCAAAATGATTGGTGCAATATTTCGGCAGTTATCGAGTTCATAATAAACTGATATATACATATATACATAAATTATATATACACTTGTATACTGACGGTGGTTTTGGGGTCTGGGGGATGTGAAACGGGAAGATAATCATGTCGACATTTTCCGGAAGTCGAAACAGGGTACCCATTGCAATAGTTAGCTTTCTAATGAAATATGCCTAAAATACACTAGCATACTAAGTACGATAATAAGACTAGCAAAGAAAATGCAAAATAATAATTTATTTCCCCATCTAAAAAAAAACAGGGCTATGTGGACCGTGATTAAAAAGAAACTGGAAAATCTGCTAAAATACAAAGGAACATTACATTCACCTACAATAATAAAGTGATTAATAATCCAGAGGAAATAGCCAACACATTTAATGACTATTTTCTGTAAATTCCACAAAAATTATTAAATAAATCACAGGTAAATGCACTAAATTCGAATAATAAAATAAATATATGCAGTGATTTTTTATTTATAACCTTAACCAGCGCACACTTACCTAAACAACGAACAAGAAGAAGACCACAGCCACTCAGTCTACCATCTAAACATCCACAAGCCGACATATACACATAAGAACGAAGAAGAAACCACACTCCTACACTCAGCGACGCCTCTCACACAATGCCAGCGTACGGTCATTTCTCGGCGGAGGGGGGAGTTGTTATAGCCCGAGCCCTTACAGGGCATAACCACCCCTTTCTCACGCCAAAACCACAGAAGGAAGCAACAGCAACAACGCTAGCCTGGCAAGCCACCACATACATGTGAAGCAACATTACATCATAAAGCACCAGATCCTAGCTGTCAATACAATCTAGGCTAGCATAACATGTATAACGCTGACTAAGGTTGCAACATGAGGGGATTTCAATAAATAGCCCCAGCTCCCAAGAGGGGGGAATCTCTTGTGGAACGTCACTCTACTGCTCTACACCGGATCCGTCTCGTCCGTACGCCGCTCTACGCATGTCGGTAAGTGTGCTCAAAGGTTATTCCTTCAAGTTACTCCTTCCCTCGCCAAGCCCTAGCTAGCCTGTTACTTCATTTCTGTCTCACGGGAAGTTTCCCAGTGACCTGTGCTATTCCGTTCTTGTGGAATAAACCACTGATGTACACACAGTTGAATCCTTTATTTTTAAAGCCCCCACTGAACTCCTGGCCAATTGTTCCCTTCGTGTGATCATCCTTTTACGTACAGCTTGCCGTCCCGCGCCCTATCGACGTGCCGCTACACCGTCGGCCAACCGATCGCTGACCAAGCACACATTCATTTACTTGCAAGCGAGTAGATGAGCAAGAAACTCCTAACCCACCTCAGAACCCTCTTATCCTTACTACTAAGCCTTATCCAAGTAAGATTTCCAATATCTCGCGAACCAATGGTCGGATTTGGACAAATGAAGTATCCTAGGACTTGGGGTGACGTCCCCTTTCCTATTTTTAAAAGTTTGTTGAAAATGTTTGTTTTGGAAAGTAGGCTATATTTCCAAAAATAATCATTGTAGAACGTTGTGCAATGGCTCAAACGAAGTGTCTTTATGTCCTTTATCGTTAGAACAAAACATGGATTTTTTTACATTTTTCTAAAAAAGTTCAGTTTTGAAAATTGGATATATTTCTAAAACTAAGAATTTTACACAGTTGTGTATTTGACTTAAATTAAAGGTCTTTACCCCCTCTACCCCTAAAACAAGTCCCAGGACTATAGCACAAAAGGTAATAGTAGTGAAGCAACAAGAAGTCTGTTTATAATCGCATGTGTGCTTGAATACTGATGGCTATGTAGCTATGTTGGGAAGGAATTGTTGGAAAGGGTCATGTGAGGACTCGTTTTAAGGGTATTTTTCTGATCTATCTTATGGCGCACGTATGTTTTTAACATGTTGAATTTTTGAAAATGTGGGAAACGGATTTTGGGGTAAAACATGCTTTTTAGACTTCATGTTATATCTTGCGAAACAATAATGCTAGATACTTGTACGAGGTGTCAAATGACTTGGGTTGACGTCCCCCTTTTTAATGTATTTTTCCAAATTTTGACAAAGGGCCTAACGATACATTTTGAAATTTTTATTTTTTTATTTTTGAATTTTATTTAATATTGGTAGTAGAGAGAGAGAGAGACGGTAACGGTTGTGTTTAAACGAGCATGTCGCTGGCCACGGTGGCTGTGCTCAATAGATCAATCGATATTTCACAAAGCATTGATCGGAGAGGGTGATGCGACAACTAGTTTTAAGGGTATTTTTCTTATCGTTCCTTAATGGCGCACTCATTTACTGAAATATCCCAAAACGAGACGGTCATTGACTTTTCTTTTCCTTGATAGGTCGCAAACCGATAATCGTACATGAGCATCCTCGGTATTCTATTTTTCCGCACGTTGTCCTCTTTGACACGACGCAATAAGATGGGCAAACTTTTAGAAAATGAGGGAAACAGGATTTTTTTAAATATGTTTTTAGATTGTTTTTGTTACGTTTAGCAAAATAATGTTTTAACGTGACGCATGACGAGTGCTAAGCTTTTTTGCTCTGAAGGGGATGTAGTCATTGTACTGACACGTCTCTGTGGCACTGACACATGCTCAAAGGCCACCGGACTGTTCTAGGATATGAACCTATAACTTTCGGGCGACCAAGCGATGTGAATGGATGCAAGAAATTAGCGTAAATGTAAATTATAATTCTGTGATGAGACGAATGAGTTGAAGATGGCTCTATATATATTACAACGGAACTTGTATGTGTGTGTGTTGTTGATTGAGCAAGAAACAGGATACATACTGTAGTAAGCAGGGAATGATTTTGTTGCTGTCTGTGAATATTATCTGCTTGAGCCATGAAATATGATACGACTACTGACTAGCATGAGAGAGAGGACAGTTGAAGGTCAAACGCTGAGTCAGTAAGTCGTATAATGTACGTGTAGGAATGACGTAACTGGCAGTGTAGGGAGGGTGAGAGGAGTGGTGAGAGAGAGAGAGGGAGAGAGACCTGTTGCTGATAACAGTTAATTTTACTTACAAGTCTTGGACCATTGGAACTTGTTTCCAGACCTGACTGCAGTACAGAGGGGGTATAGGTTGTATGCATGAGTTAATAAATAAATAGCAGACACATGGTTCACACAACATATGATTTATTGATCCAAGAATTGAAGGCTGAGGTAAATCCCAGCCATTTGACATAAGTTATGTTTTCTTTTGTTTTAACACTTTATCCACAAGGTAACGTTTTGGAAACGCTGTCGTTTGGAGTTCATGGAGATAAAACCTACCTTTTATGAGTCGATGGTTGAGGTCCTTTTGTAAATAGGTGACTGGGCAGTTAGGTTGACTTGACGGATACGAAATATATCGGTCCCCCAATTCGGCGCGTAGCCCTTGCCGAAGACAGACTTGAATTCGCTCACACGGACATGGTCACCGATTTTAAGGTGGTGGCGTATAGGATCAACAGTTTTGATGAAGTTAAACAGGTTATACAGCCGCGGTATATTTTTAGTGACCAGTAGTGGCTTTGGCCCAATAGTTCTGTGTTTGGTATCATTGTAACGTGACACTAGCTCTAATATTAAGTCTATCCTGCGATAGGATCCCCCAGCTGTAAACTCTTTCCACATATTGGTTTTTAGCGTGCAATTAAAACCGCTCAACGACACTGGATTTTAGATTGATGTACGTGGTGTAATGGTGAATATCCAGAGATTTGAGAAAACTGGAGAAATCCTTGTTGAATTTTTTTTCCCCTGGTCTGTTTGTGGAAGCTGGGGTTGACGTTTGGATTGTTGAATAATACTCTTGAATGCAGTGGTCACTAGAGGACCTGACTTGCGACTCACAGGTTGAACAAAGGCCATGTAGGAATAAACATAGATGACGGTAAGCATATAGCGTACACCATCGTTAACGCTAGCATAGGAAATCATTTCCACTAAATCAGCCTGCCAAAGTTCATCCACACCCCGTGAAATAACCTTGAGTCGCTGATAAATACGCCTGGCAGGGCGGTGCAACTCGCGATCTATTTCCACTTTGATGGGTGAGGGTTTAAACAATAATTTTGTTATTTCGAAGTTCATGTTCAATTTCTTTGATTTCCCAATTGTGACCGTTGTGTCCAGCCTGACGTGAAGCATGCAAGAGCTGTAGCCGCTGGACTAGCTTACTGGAATTATGCCAGTAGGTAACATCCACAAGGGGGTTTAATGGATTAAATGTCACTCCCGAAGCTGACGCTGTACGACGAACACTTTCAGTGGTTGGAAACAGTTTTGAAATGATGTTTTTATATTTTTAGATATATTTGCGTTAACTTTTTGAGACTGTTTATATTCTCGCCTGTAACCATGGGTGGCTATAAAAATGGATATATATTTTTCACGGTCGTCGAGCGTATAATCGTCTGAAGATAGTGTATCGGAAAATAACAGCTTTAACAGACCTGGAGTTAATTTGTACTTATTTTTTTAACGGTGAAACTAGTACGACTAAATTTATTGGATGAATCACCAATTTTAAAACAACCATTTTCATATTGAGCACCATAGGTAATATCTGTCTTTCCAGTAAATAGATCTGTCAGATAGGGCACCAGCTGATGTCCATAATGTTTTATTATTTATTAAAAAATTCTAACTAATTTTGAAGCGTGGGCAAGAGTTCTGATGACGTAGGCTGCCTGGAAGTGGAAGGTGTTTCAGCAATGATAGATGTCTTTAAAACTCTGGAAGGGGTGATAATTTTTGAGGAGTAAACACTTGATCATCCTCATCATGACTAGAACTATCCAATTGCTCTTGTTCCTTTTCTACAGAGATCTCTTGTAGAGTCTGCGTTGCTTGTGAAACTGTGGATAGCTTTTCATATGGCTTGGAAGATGGTTTAAACATGGCTTTTAGAGGAGGTGCTAAATGTTGTTGAATAATCAAAGCATTATCCGCACGTGATCGTTTCAACTGACGAAACTTTTGACGATTATTATTTTTTGCTTTAATAATATGTTTTTTCAATTGACTGTCTACTGTTTCCGTGGTGTCTCGACAAATGACTTGAGAGAAAATGAGACAGGCTCTTAAATAGTAATAACATGATAAAACCCTAAGCGATAACGTCCTTGGTCAAGTTCACTTTGTTTGTCAATATCAAGACAGGCATATCGTTGCGTGTTCCAGCACTTGGCACACCATTCAGTAAAAGTTTGAAAGGTCATATCTGGATTGACATGTTCATTATAAATGTGGCGACTATTCCGCTCATCCTGGGGAAATAAGACAATGGCACTGGCATTGTCGCGAATAAGTTGTTTGGACATTTTAGAATACGTTTGTCCAAGATAAGAGCAATCGATATGTTTGTGACGACCCATGCTGAAATAGCATTGAATGATGGCTTGCCGTTCGGTGGATACATCATCGAAAATCATTAGCGAATCAGGCCTCACAGCATCCGGGGCAATAACATTCTCTTGCATAGAAAACGTAAAATAACCCATATTCTCGGTCCGTAATTCAGACATGGCCTGATCCAAGAACACGTAGAGTGGTTGGTAGAGGGATGTTGCAAAAATATAAATATTTTGAAAACGCAGACCATTTGGCGCCGTGATGAGCGTGAACAAAAGATTGGTCTTTCCACATCCTGAAGGTCCCACCATGATGCAGCGAATGGAAGATGGAAACAGTGAACCGTGGCGTTGGTCACGTGATGTAGGATAGAGATGGGAAACCATGTCCCCCACGAGGAATGACTCTTGCTGCTTAATAATCTTCATATCAACTAATGGTAAAAGAGGCTAGCAGGCTGTCTATACATATGGAACCAAGCCTTGTGACAGGAACAGTACGCCAGTACTACAGTATGATGATGGATGTCTTTGGACGCGCGTTAATGGCCAAGGCCAAGACTGTCCCATTACATGATCCTAAACAAGAGACAGACCCTGCAATAAACACTATGTGGATATGTCAGTGGTGGCACGCTCTAAGCAGGGAGCTTATGACCTTAATGGAAAGCGGTTAACCTATGTAAAACATCCTCAAGTTTCTACTGATGCCACGACAAAAAAGTATGTGGATAACAAGGTGCGAGCGTTATATGACAAAGAACCCAAGCTCACTGTCGATGGCTATACGGCTAATCATAACCGCATTATTCATGTGGCCGCCCCTGTGAACCCGCAAGATGTCTGTACCAAACTGTGTTTAACATTGGAAATGAACAATAGATGTGAAGTTAAAGATAAGAGTTTACACATGAAGCGAAGACGACTAGCCGACGTTTTAGGCCCCATAGAGCCTTATGAGGTGGCAATCAAACAATTTGTGGAAGACTATGTATTTCCATGAGAAAACCACACCCTCGTGTATTTCTTATGACCATCACTCATCGAGGTTTTACCTTCAGGCTCAACGAGTCGTCGTTTACCGTATGATGGACATATTCGTATTATGGCCTATACGCCAGATGTAAGACATTTATCGATACGATTAAACCATAGTGCCATGTCACTACTTAGTGATTATACAGTCAGTGTGGATGATCAACTATCATTCCATTTGGTTCTAACCTTAGAGGAAAAAGAAGCAGGAAACACGATAAACGATTTCCCGCCTTATGTGGAACTTGGATATATTGCCATAAAATAATCACCACACGTTAGTTGTCACTCAAAATTTCTTGTTGACAAGCCCTTGCGAATAAAAATAAATAAAAATAAAGCGTTGACTATTAAGAAAGCACTCCGAGCGGCACAGAGACGTGTCAATCCGAAAAGTAAACGACAGGTTTCAAAACAAGGCCGAGTGATTCCTGTTCCAAAACGAGCTGGATTTTTACCGGCTTTGTTTGCCGGTCTAACAGCCCTGGGTTCACTTTTGGGTGGTGCCAGTGCTGTTGCCGACACGATAAAATCTGTAGAACAGGGCAAGCAACAATTGAAAGAGGGTCAACGACACAACGAGACGATGGAAGCCATTGCTATGGGGGCTAGAAACGTAAATTTAAAGCCAGCCTTCTATAAACTAGGACTTGGTATTTTCCTATCACCAAAAATAATGTAACAACAGCCATAGCAAGACATGCCCTGACCCATGAAAAAGTCAAAAGCTATGCAAAACAACTAAAGATTTACCATTTTCGAGGCGTGTTTATGCGCAACAAATTACCCCCACAACCATGGAAACAGAAATGTGCCATCATTAATCTAGAATATTCTAGATAATCACCGAGGACCGGGAACCCACTATGTAGCCTATTTTGGCTAGAGGGTTCCATGGTGTGGTACTTTGACAGTTTTGGCAATCTCCCTCCGCCCATGGAACTACGAGATACAAGTATTTTGGAAACAGGACAAAGATATACTATAATCTGAAACGTCAGCAAATGTTCAACACCCAAGATTGCGGGTGCTTAAGTCTCATGTTTCTATATGACACACAGCGTAAGCAAAATCTTAAACAGTATGTCAGTAGAAAGTAAGACGTTTACACTCCATGGACGTGGACCTGAAGTCAGCCTAGACTTTGACCCTCCTATTGAATTGAGTGAAAGACCTTATGCATTGGGGCTTGTTTCTCTTGAAACGTACAATAGACTTTACAACATACGTCAAAATGTCGACAGCAAGTTTTACTATGAAGATTCCATGACCCCTGGTGGATATACCACAGACGATATTTATGAACACACTAGCAGAAGTACCCGTTCTTCGAACGGTGTTATATATTAACACCAGACAATATCAATTGAGCTACTGTTGCAATGGTTAGCGGTTTGTCATTCCTTCATAAGTTTATCAGAACGAAGTTAGTTTTCTGGGAATATCACACACACTGTTCATTTAAGGGCCTTAAAATGTGGTTTTCGGAGACCCCTTACAGACTCGCGAATTTTGTGTCTCACAATGAGAAGCGCAACATATGCTTTGATCGTCCTTCTAGGATAATTTTTATATTTCGCCTATTTTAGCATGTATTTTGAGAAGTTTTTCCCTATATCCACCCTTCTACTGTATGAAAAGTACGGTGAGGAGTTTTATAAATGATTGGTGTATTGACTCATGTTTACCATACCTAATTTTACGATGCACCAAGCATCCGAACACGATTTATAGGCGTACATAAAGATACACAGAAAGTCAGACAGACAATTCTATTGTCTACAACATATCACCCAGATATCCAAATATGGGTATATCTACCATACGTATCAAACAAAATCATCCCTACGATGAACCCGTATGTCGACAAAAAAAAAAAAATAGTTAAAATGTGCTCTCAAACTAAATTCACCTAACGTGTATTTCCTGACGTGAAATAGATTTGAAAGCCTTGTAGACGAAACGCAATACACCTCACATAAAAAATGACCCTCTACGTTGTGTTAGGTCCCCATACACAGGAAGACCTCTTTCATAAATTATAAAGGATTGTGGTGCATGAACATTCAGGTTCTTTAGCCTCAAATGGCCCAAATTCCTAAAAGCCGCAAAACATGCTGATTCAATTCAGGAATTTTTCAAAATAATGTTGCTGTTTGTAGATATAATAGACTTTCTGTGCCATATGTCGAACGTGAAATTGCATGAAAAAAATCTAGGTTACCCCTTGACCCCCTTAATTGCATTGACGAATTATACAGCCTACGTTGGTTCCGTGATAACCTTATTGCCATTTGCAAGCTTTCACAGAAATGTAATAAATCGAGTAGCCTAATAATAATATCGCATGGCCTCGGTTGCCGGGTGCAAGCTTCGTAATTTGACACCCAGAGGGTAGCTTGCATGTCGAAATTTCGTTGTTCCTTGAATCATTATGAAAGTCAAGGAGGGTAGATATCTAAGCTCCTTGAACACTATAGCGCTTTCTAGTAGACAAATGAGGAACTTTGTGTTGGAGGTTAATTTTGCCATTATGAACACGGCCTACTGAATTCAAATGGGTTCTTTGACATTCCAACATCGTATGACTTGCGAGTCGTATTTTTGTCGCCTTTCAAAAATCACGTACAGGCCGGACGTTTGTTTTAGACGATTGTCCTTGACCTTGAAGCTTGCGGGTGAGCCTGTACACAGTCACTCTCTCACCCTATTACTTCACATTTGTCACCACCGATCTGATGTAATGGAATTCCAGACTTGAGCAGACAGTACAGTCCACGTCGAAGTATTGTGTGACACGGAAATACACGTTACGTAGTTACGAACATAACGTCATTATATTTGCCAGTGACTATACTTCAGAAATAGTGAGAAACAACTTTATCAATCATCGGAGCGCTTGGGGCAGCTGATAACAACACAGGTACTGTAGTAACTCGCCTCCAGACTTCCATTAAGATTTTTCTCTCGTCTAAAACAAACGTCCGGCCTGTACCACGGCCAGGAGTGAACCTGCAATCTTGGGGTTAGTAGACCGACACGCTATCCACTCACCCACCGTGGCAAGGTATAAATGGAGTGACATTGCTTCTTACAGAAATATATGGATAGTTGGATGCCACCCCTTGAGATAATGTTGTCATGGTTACCGATTTCCTTTCCTTCATTAGTTTGTTAAATTAAATTAAATTAGTTTTCTGGGAATATTTCGGATACTGTTGGTTTTAGAGCCTTATAATGTAGTTTTCGAGGCCCCCAAGTTTTGTTTCTGGCACCGAGGGGCTTTGTCTCCTAGTTGTACGCCATAATATAATAATAATAATAATAATAATAATAATAATAATAATAATAATAATAATAATAATAATAATAATAATAATAATATAATATAGGGATAGGAATATAATAGACCTGCCGTACCACACCCGCAGGTTTAAATCGCGTGAAAAAATTCTAGTGTACCCCTTGACCCCCTTAAGCGCATTATACGTATTGATGAATTTTACAGCATAATTTGGTTCCTTGATAACCTTCTAGCCGTTTGCAAACTTTCACACCAATGTAATTAATGGAATTGCATTGCGTCTTACAGCAATAGATGTACCTCTGAGAATCTGTTGCCATGGTTACCGACATGTATTCGTTCATTAGTTTATTAAATGAAATTAGTTTTCTGGGAATATCTCCAAAATGGTTGGTTTTAGGGCCTTAAAATGCGGATTTCGGGGACCCTTTAGGGCCCCCGAGTTTTGTCTCTCACATTGAGGGGCTGAAAATGACATTTGTCTCGTTCTTCTACTCCTATTTCAGCATGTATTTTAAGTGGGTAGGCCCTCTTTTATGAGGGGTACGGAGAAGAGTTACATCAATGATTAGTGTCGTGCCTCTGATGGATATCTGTACCAAATTTTACGTTGATACACCCAGCCGTTCTCGAGTTATAAGGGAACAAAATTGTCCACAGACAAACAAACAGACAGACAGACCGACCAAAAAATTATTTTCGCATGCATCCATAATAAAACAGTCTGAAACGCGTAAATAACTCAAATTTCCGTAGAAATTGCGAAAAAAAAACCATACAAACTTTAATTTTTATGTATGTAGAGATATACTGCACCGCTCGGTGTTGACCGTGTTTTATTGCACACATTTAGGTTTTACTCGCTAACCGTTGGAGATACACGAAAAGTGATAAGGACCTTTTGGATAGAAAATTAAATGTTAAATCTCGTGTATGCATCAAAAGTTTGCTATTTCTTAGCGTTCTCTTTGTTTTTGATATGGAAATACGACATTTTGAAACCAAAGGGTGTAGTGACGTCACTAAAATGGTTGCCATTTTTTAATAGTGCAAAATATCGAAATTAAAAGTATCCTATATGTAAACATGGTAAATCAGCTACATACATGCAAAATTTCATTTAAATCGGACTAGTGGTTCTTGCGTTATTGAGTAACAGACAGACAGACACACACCATCTCATTTTTATATATTAGTATGATTTACGTGGTGCTGGTTGAGCTATATGGTTTAAAGTCATTCGCTTGATGGAACACACAAGTTTGAACTTGACGGTCATACCATCACTCATCGCTGCAGTATGTTATCCTCGTTTAAGATTGATTTTAAATCACAACCCGATTCCAATGGGCCTTTAGTGGGGGTTCTACCACAAGTGTTGGAACCCAACAAAAGACATGAATCGAACCACGAAGTGAAATTGATTGATGACCATCACGTGTCGATGATGTGTAATATTATTAGCAACGTGTATACCAATCAAGAGCCATCTCATTCGCTCTATGATTTTATTGTGGCATCGCCTAATGGCTATATTATTCGTGAAAACCCTCCAGTGGTGCTTTTTCATTCTGTGGGTGTTGATCATATTAGTAATACTAGCAACCCGGCCCGGTTTCGCCCGGGAACAGTTGTTCATGCATTACGTGATAAGCGCTTCTTTATGATGTCAATGAACTGCGATCTATATCCGTTTTACGTCTCGGCGTGATGGGTTAAAATCACTGACTGGACTATCAACTATATTATCATGAAGATGCATGTGCAACAAATTCTTGTTAGAGGTAATTTAAGAATGGCGAGGTGCATGAAACCACAAATCCCCCTTCTGTCCAATCTAAAAACACTTATAGTGGACGACAGTGGCGGCTGGTGAAATTTAAAGTTGGGTGTTGCACCAAAATTTCTGATGTCGCAATTTTATATGGGAAGTTTACACATGTAACAAAAATGAATTAACGTTAGATAAACTACAGTTCTATATAAACTGAAATACATGGGTTTTCCAAAATAACTGTACGTTCGACAAATAGACAAATTGGCTCTTTTGGGCTTCTTCCTATAGGAATTCATAAAAAAATCAGATGCATGTATTTAAGCCCTATGCCTGAGTTAATGGGAAGAATTTTAAACACAGCAGGTTGTCTAAGGTTGGGTCTCAATCTCCGGGATAATAAACATTCTCAACATAAAAACATGGCAACCGAAAAGTTTGTACGTTAACGAAAAATGGTATTACTAACAAAGACGGGCACATATTCTGCATAAGGATAGGATTTTTATCATTTTAAATGATCTTGTTGACTTCGTAATTACCCTGGGGTCTGGCGTTACGGTGACGGGACGAAATGTACCGAGAATTCACTGAGGTATGTGACGTCACAGTACTGCTTGAGCTTCTTCCCTTCCCCGCGCGCTCCGGTGAGCGTGACGTCATCTAGCCAGCTACCTCCTTTGACCTTGGTTTGCACTTGCTAACGGAATTTGAGTTTACGCAGCATTCGTAGCATTTAAAATGATATAAAGTCTAGTCTTTCAGACTGACTATCAGTCTTTTTTTTTACTATAGCTTGAACCCCATCAGAGGAACCAGCCATGAAGAGCGCTCTGTCATACGTCTGCGCAATTCATTTTTGCGGAGTTCCATTCAATTTCTGCTTCTTTAATTCATCCAGTAAACACGCTGCTTTTTTTTTGTCGTGTAGACTCCGGAGAGGCCGAGTGCAGGTCTTTCTAGTCGACGCCCGTGGACAACCTGCTCGTCGGGATGAGAGATGGAATGGATGAATATGAATGAAATTGGGCAAGGATGTGGAAGGAAGCGGCCGTGGCCTGTCAGAAGGTACTGTCCCAGCATTTGCCTGGTGTTGAAAATGAGAAACCACGGAAAACCATTTCAAGGACAGCCGACGGTGGGGCTCGAACCCACGCGTCTACCGAGAGCTTGGCCCCTTGGCCTAACGCAGCGCTTTAGCCCGCGTAGCCACTACTATCGGTAACACGCTGCTAATGTGTGTGCATCATGTTTTGTTTGCCTCTTACTACGTATCGGTACACAACAGCCATCTGAAATATGTTTGAAATATCACTAGTTTCATCTGCTATAATGGCTAAAATTTCCGATTCCTTTATTTGCTTTGATACTTCTTCTTGGCAAACCTCCAACATAATCTGTAAAAGTTAATTTTGAATTGATTTGGACGTTCCTTTGAAAACAGTTGCCCTTACCAAATGACCTTTAACACAGCATCCAACTCAGCGCTAAAATTAATTAGTTCTCTCAAAACACCTGGATTTGTTGATGTTACACTTTCATCATGATCACGCAAGGTCAGTTCGAAAGAGCCACAGAAACGAATACAGTTTATTACAATATTTAACACATACCTATTGTGCCTAACTTCTTCGTTATATTCCGCAATTTACCTTCTATAGGCACTGTCCAATTGTGCAGCTTCGTTAATAGTTCCAAAAAGTGTCAATTTCAAACAGCTGAAGATTGGTTGGTTGGTTGGTTGGTTCCTCAGTTTAGGAGCTGCGACAACGCAGTCATGTAGCCCCCTGTACTTTGGGTGTGTGGAGAAACTGTCTGATAACCGGTGTTAATTGTGATGGCTGTATTAGTGAGTGTTATCTGTTTTTAATTCAAGTGAGGACTGCAGGCATTGAATTTCAAGCAGTTCCTACTTTTGCCGCCTAAGGCTACCGTAAACGACTACTAGTTTAGAACATGGTTACTAGACGCCACCCGTTGGAACCTAAGAGCGTTGTTCAAATTTTTAACCTATAATTTAGCTTCACACAGGTGTAACAAGTGGAAGGTTCTTTAACGTGCCATAAATCTATGACATGGGACCGCCGGCTTTACTTCCCCTCCGAAAGAATGCATACTGAGGGATTTATAACGCTCTTAAAAAATCCGACGACTTTGGCCGGGTTTGAACCCGCGATCTTGGGCATAGAAGCTCAGCATGCTACCAACTACGCCACCGAAGCCGCTCAGCTGAAGATTCATGTTTCTTTATTTTAGGGATTAGTTTCCGTAACTCCTATTTTGGTCCACGTGGATTCTCCACCAACAAACATGGAAAACAGAATAAAGCGTTTTTAAATATCGCATTCACATAACCAATTATTATTGCCTTAAATATCTCCTTTAAACGCCCTCGTATACTTATAGTTTGGACAATACTTATCCGGTAATGGTCTTCCGAGTGTTTTTAGTGTAAGTTGATCGTCATCAGAGAGCTGGGAAAACTGTCTAACTAGTAAATTACTTACTCTATTAATTTTCACTCACACTCCACAATACAAATAATGTTTCAAACTAAACATTCCGTTAAAATAAAATACTAACTTACAAGATGCACAGATGATAAATCTGGGTGCTATATCGAAAAGTGGCGCGAAAGGCAAACTAACAAAACACTGAATTTGGTAGCCTAGAAATTTTGTAGTGAATGCATAGGTCTACTCACAATCAATCAAACAATTATAATAATACTACTAATAATAATGCAGTTATGTATCTGCCTGGAACCAAAATACTCAAATCAACTAAATACAGAACTAATCGCAACCCAAATCCCGCAAGAACAAGAGTGGTAAAAGCAAACATAAACCGCTACAGTACACCAACAATACCTCGCAAAATAGTTCAGCCAATTATCTACTGTAATTATAGCAATGGTGGCGTTCTTAGGCTCGCTTCGCAGAACAATTGACAAAAATATTAAATGAAGTTATGATGAGAAAACATCTAAAAATAATTGTGTGTGAACCAACTAATGTCTCCCTATGAAATTCCGATATTTGTACTGTTGTGGGTGGTGTAGCATTCCCTAGTGGTGTGGGAAAGAAACTACCCTTCAGGGGCAGATGACCTCGTAGTTCCGCCCCTTAACACAACAATAACTAACTAACTAACTAAACTACCCTTCGCGGGGTAAGAGAAATCGAGGGTGTTGTCATTTCCTAAGAGTGGTGTAGTCTAACGGTGCCATTTGGAACTGAGTGTTGCCAGGGGGCTGGCAGCTCGTCTGCAACTCCCTACTTCCCATGCTGGCCGGCAAGCTATGTACAAGCTTGGCCTCGTCTCTGCCGGCCGCGCTGTCTACTTGGGAGTTGCCACAAGAGAGCTAACCCCCTGGAGTTTGATTTGAAGGCGGGAGCTTTTATAGGTACAGTGTGAAGCATTAGGATAAATAATATCAGAATATCGATGATTTTAACACATTTTTGAGTGCATTAGATCTATAAAACTAAAACATTAAAGGAAAAGAAACGACGAGTTAGGTGTAAAATTATTGGGAGTTGTGCAACGCTGCAACAATGTCACCAGCCGCCACTGGTGGACGATATATTGAATATAGAGATGTGCTCTCGCGTACGTTTTTGTAGACTTTTATGCTGAACAATTCTTACACTCATTGTGTATTGATATTTCTAACGGTTTGCCCAGCGTAAGCTTAAAAAGCGCACGGACGCCAGGATTTTTTTCGACTTTTTCTCTGAAATCGTTACTGTTTGTTTTCATTTGTTCATAAATAAATTATTTTCTTAAGATACCTTCCTCGAGGTATCCTTTACAGAATGGTGAAAACCGTATCAAAACCCAGCCAGTGGTTCTCGCGTTTACCTGTAACATCCAAAAATCGGGGACTTTGTTTAATACTAAGTAGAGATAACCTTAAGACTGGTCAATAGAGACCAACAACTGATCCAACTAGATTCCCGCACACCAGTCACCTACAAGTTGGTTCTAAAGCCACTATGAAGTTGGTGTATAAAGCAACAACACCGTATAGCAATGGTGATAGTTTTTTTCCACGTGAATACACGTTAACACGTAAGGACAAGCAGATTTTACAGCATCTGTGTTACAACGTAAACCTACATGATGAATTCTATCCTGAAGGTGGTGGACCGTATCGAAAAGCAAGACGGCATTCTAAGAATTGATCGGAATTCCTATCAAGCTCAAACACCTGGATTAAATAACAATGATGACGTTCAATTTGTTATCAACAACCAAGATATTTAACCCTACCGCATGAAAGTGTCATCAGATAGAAGGTCGGCTCACAAAAGTGGATGGCTCTACACCCACGACATTAAATTTAGCCAACCATGCTTTTGCCTTTCTGTTTTCCGAGGTGCGCTATGTGATTAATGATATTCTGGTGGATAGCCCTCGAAATATAGGCACGACAAGTGTCATGAAACTATACCCCTCTTATAGTGTGGAACAAGGTAAAACATTTTGCATGGCTGGTTGGTGTCCTGACTCAACCAATGACTGGATGGTTCACACCGAACGCACCTTTACCGGATTTTCACCTTTTAAACCTAATTTAAGGCTTTGCCGAAGATCACCAGCGTATTGTGGTAAACGCAAGGCAAGTGCTTAATCTTGTCCGAGACAGGAGCGATGATAATGCTCTCAAGGGAACCAATGATGAAGTCATGGATTAACAAATTCAACTACAACGGATTCTATGGAAAGTACCACACGTTACCCTTTCGGATAGGAAAAAACTGGGAATGATCAAGATTGTGGGAAAAGATATTCCTCTACCCATGGAATTTAGAAGCTGGGAGCTACATGAGTACCCACTATTGCCAACGACCAACACAGTTGATCTGTGAAAACAGCATGATATACAGAGAAACCTCTCTACATTATAGTGGGTTTTCAAACGATTCGCATGTATTAACAAACCCAAGATTTCACTCATTTTGATCACCTACAATTGATAAATATACGTCCTTTCCTACACGGAGCTGATTTTCTCTTTGTAGGGCTGGATTTTGGTTTTTCAAAAAATAAGTTTGGCCCACTCTACGACTTGTTTTCAAAATTTAGATGGTCGTATTATCAAAAAGAGAACTGCCCCATGTTGACACCCCAAGAGTTTAAGGCAAGGGCGCCACTGGTGGTCTTTGATTGTTCCTACTTGGAAGAGTCTGTCAAGACATCCAATATTTTGAAACTCATGACAATGTACCGCAAAACGCCATGGCTCATTGTCTCATTATTCATCACAAACAAGTCAACTATTATCCACTGTCTAACCAAGTGACTAGTGTATAAATAACAGGCAAACCAACGTCAAGCAGCTCAGTCATGGATTGCTTTAAAGCCACAAGAGGTGTCACACCAAGTCTGAGGAGCAACGTTTCAAGACTTTTGCAACGTGGCCTGTCCCTTTCATTAACCCTTAAGCCTTGGCAGCGGCTGCTTTCTATTATTTAAAATTGAGAGTTGAAGTGAAATGTGTGATTTGTTCAATAACCATAGACCAATGGGACGAGAGTGATGAACCTATGCAAGAACATCAGCGATGGTCACCAGCCTGCTCCTACCTCTGTAGAATGGATGTGGGTGATATACCATGCCATTCAAGCTACCCCTCACTAGTGCCTCTGAGTGATGAAAAAAGTTACGATACGTGTGGACATTATGGCATCAACGGTGCTTTGGTTAGTAGTAGAGAATCGAAAACACCCAGTTTAAAGACATCGGGACATCACAGATGTCATGGACGCTATAAACACAAAATACTTTATTGTTGTATGAGTTGGTACCGTCCCTATCCCAGATTGACAAAAGGTAAAGCTTGTTATGATTTTTATGCCAATAAATGGATGCAATAAAAATATGTTGTTATTATTTCTAAACCTTAATAGTGGCTAGTTAGTCGTCAGTTGGACTTGGTCCAGGCAAGCTTAAACATGTTGCGTACGCTGATTGTGGATTGTCAAGGGTTTAAAATTGGTGATAACAGATTTATACTTAAGGAGGTGGCCATTATTGACTGTTCCACGTTTTGGATTTCACAACCAACCCATCTCGTGTTTAAACCGCCGTATGCTTTTGATTTGTTGTGTGAAAGAGATAGAAAACAAACCCAATGGATTGAAAATCATTTGCAACTGCAATGAAATCAGGGAACCATTTATTTTAAATACCTCGACATGGTGATGGAGGCGCATTTGTCATCGGCCAATGTGGTATTTGTGAAAGGTGGTGAAAAGCGACAATGGATACAAGAGTTTTTGGCTTCTGACTGTCAATGTATCGATCTCATGGATTTAGGGTGTCCTTCACTACAAACACTGCTGGATCGCTGCCCCTGTGGTGACATTACCAATAAAGCCCTGGCGCATGCGTGGCAACTGTTTCTTTGGTTAACTACCAATGCCTGCTGGGGCACGTTAAATAAAATTAAAACTCAAGTATTACCCGTTGGTGACAGCAATGAGATTCCTACAAGCGAAGTGTAAACATGATCATCGTCATAGGATGGAGGGTAGTGCTACAGAAAAGGCCATTGGTAAATTCATTGTTTGCCAAAAAAAAAAAAACTGGACAGTTTTACCAAAGAGGAATTACTGGGGCTTTCAAAACCTTTTATTTATTATGTGGCGGCCAATGCAGTGAACGAAATCTGGCAACATGTACCTAAATCGTGGACTCAAGACCCTGTGTTAAGTGAATTGCAACCGTGCACCGATTACGATCACCATAAGCAAGTGGCCATGGCAAAAATACCATCTATGCGACAGTGTGCTACTTGCCAGCTGGTCAAACTATATTACGGTCATAAAACCTTAATCAAAGACTTTGTTTCCTCATTCCATGGGTGTGATGGCGAGAAAGAGCAATAACAACATCCTCAACAGAGGAGGAAGATCAAACCTTTTCGCCGCCGATTGAAAAGCAAAATGTCGGACTTGTACGGGTCGTGGCGTCATTGAAAAAATTATTAATATATTACCTTTCGAAACGCACTTAACTGGGTATCGCTACTGTGGTCCTGGAACAAAGCTGAATCAACGTTTGCAGCGTGGCGGTGTACGTATTAATCCTTTGGATCAAGCATGCAAAGAACATGACATTTCTTATCGCCATAGTCATCCTGCATTAAGACGTGTGACGGAAAAAGTGTTGTTGAAAGGAGCTAAACAACGTTTGACATCCTGTGATACCGCAGTGGGAGAGAGGTTGGTAGCCCTCATTGTGATTAGTGCTATGCAAGGAAAGTTAATGATGGGTGGACATGAACATAACAAAACAAGGATTGAGGAATTGGTATTGTTACGTGCCACCCCTAGTGGCGCTTTCGTTAACTGGATTACGGTGAGTAGAAGCACAACACAATTATTCCTTTAAGGGAATGTTAGATTTATTGCGGGTCTTAGTAAGTTACAGTTCACCACACAATAAACAGATACAAGCAATTAGCATCTCACTCTAGGTCCCCTCTTGTTTAGAACACTTCCCTTTCACTTGGTCTTGCAGTTAATCCTCTCTAATGAGACCGGTGGCATCGGTAGAAATACCTGCAATACTTCCTTGAATACACAAGCTACAGTTATTTACGATAGCCAGTCACTCACCACTACACACTGCTTCGCTGTCCGCTGGCTAGGGAAACAACCCCGTGTGTTTTCGCAATTCACCACAATATCTCTGTCGCACTAGGTAGGTACACACTCCTCAAAACTCAGTCCCTCTGTATGATTCACGCTGCCTCGCTGTCTGGAGAATCAACCTCGCTAGGGTTACGTAACTTCACACGTCACGTCGCCGCACTACTGTCACTCAGGAAGAAGCACGCACTAGCTCAAAAACACAGTCCACCTCGCTGGCCAGGTCGCTCTTATATAGCAGGCTGGTGACTCAATGAATGCTTCTAGACCCGTCCTGGATTCACGGCTTCTCGAGATTTCCATAACTAGCTGGGTCGCGAATCTTCTGGACCATCCCCTTTTGTCCTCGTAGCTCTGTTGCGTAAGGCGCAGGAAACACGCAGAGGCAGAGCATAGCCCGGGGCGGCTGTGACTCACGTGGCGAGGTGACGAAACAAACTCACAGCCGTAACAGTATATTGTATTCTGTTTTTTTTGTAAAGCCCTATTTGTTGTGAAATAAAAATAGTATTACCAGAGCACGATGTCTTTTAATTTTTAATGTAGATAGCCATTTTTTGATTTTAATTTTTGACACATTGATATTTTCCAATTTGGAATTTGCATTTTTTAAAATTTCATTTTCAAGTTTTGCACATTACCGATATTGAAAAGTTTATTTTTATTTCGGTGACGACACATTTTTGATTTCGCCCATGTAGAAAGTTGATATTTCTGAAACACGATTTATCATTTTATGTTTTTATAAAATGACTTGTTGCGAGTGCTTGGCTATGGTGATGGTGCAGTCTCTCTGTCTATGTGTCTGCAGAAACGTAGCGGCTTACTACTACAGGTAAGACTGGCTTACAAATGGAGCCTATTTACCACTGCATTGAAAGAAAAAAAAATACAACATACTATTTACAATAAGCGATAATTTTCCTCCACCCTTTCTCACCATGTTTGCTATGGTCGAACAACAAATGTTACATACTCATGCTTTCTCTCTCTGTCTCTCACTCTTATCATACATTTTGGGAAAAACACAACCACCATATTAATTACCAAAGAACATCCTTCACACATATCCATATACAAAAGTGATACGTCCCCGATATGCAGTTTGGCTAACTCGTAGTGGAATTTATACATGACCGATTTGGAAAAGTCTAAAATGACTTGACCCAAGTAGACGGGTTTATTCATGGTCACACTGCTCTTACTCATTTCAATGGTCGCCAAATTTTCACCGATAATTTTAATCGATTTGAAATTTGGCTTGGCAACGTACCGCCGGGCACCGTAACGTCCTTCCCAGTCATTGACTAATTTAATATCGTGGTATTTGCGTACATTTTGCATGCTCTAGCCATAAATACAGTTGTTCATCAATTTGAAAAAGTTGATTTCAAACTGCTGTGCTGCCATTTGTCGGTGCTGGGTGTTCAGTTCAATGTATGGCTGGAGCCATGCTTTTAGGGCAAAGAAAATACCCCTGTGGATTTTCTTTAACACTAGGCCTTGGGCTAGTCATTACACCAACATTTGGATATGTAACACATACCGATTTTTGTTGTAAAGCGTGCCCATCAATATTTCAATTTTCACTTTACTCTTAGGGGGAACCATTCGCTCTAGGCAGAATGGAAAATTGGCATGTTGGTCATACAACGATGAGGGATATTCAACATCGACCTCTAAAATCTATCCCCAGCACGTTTCGAGGCTCGCCGTGTTCACATCAAAATGTGACACTTGTTCCACAGTGAGCCAGGCAAAATCCTTATATGGTAAAGGTTGGTTCATGGCATGGCCATACAAATTATTTACATCGTAGAACATTAAATATGATTCTGGTCTGTCTTGTGAATAAGATGCTTCGGCATGGCGCTGGTTATGCGACACAAACCCGCCGCGTATGCCTTTCTCAAAGAATAAGACCATGTCTACATCGGTCAGTAAAGGCAATACCACTTTCGTGCATTTCAAAGCAGCATTAAAGGACAGCCCAGGACTCGTAAAATATTGAGCCGTGTCAAGTCCATAAATGTGCTGACACAACTCACGGGACTTTTCAAACACATTCGTGAGTAGCAATACGTCGAGTTTTAGGTAATGCACAACATAATCTCCTAGAATGATTATATTGAACACTCGCCAAACTTGGCAAAATCTTCATCGGAAGCAGTACAGCGTGTGAACATAGGGTAAAATTTCTCTTGTAGTGGTAGAGTTTTCTGCTTTAACACGTCCCAGCTGTTACAGAAATCATATGGGAAAATCCTTTCCGAATGCACAATTTAAAGTGTTCAGGATTTTCAAAATGTATCCTGGTGTATTTCAATTCCATTTTATCTTAGCCGTTGACTAGGCTGTCTAGGGATGATGCCATATACTTGAAGAAATCTAGAAATCGAATGCAAAATTTGCCCAACCACAATGTCAAGGCTGTGAAATGTTCATGGTTTTGGGGAATAAAAAAAAGTCCCCTTGCCGACATGACCCAATTCACGAATCAGAAACTGAGTATCCTAATTTGCCAGAGTGTGGGAAGAAACACTAATAAATCGTGGAGCTGGGTACTTCACATTACATTCTCTGTGGGCGGCTCCACAAAACTCCCTCGTAAAGTGTGAGTGATCTCTGACGGTGTCTTCAGCACTCACCAGCGGCTTTTCACAAATATGGCATGTGGTTGCATGCTCATACTGTTGCTGTTGTTCTCGAGTTAGGCTCATGGGTACAGGGTGATCCAGTAACTCCCGTACATGGTCCGCTAATTCGACAAGTTCGTTCAGAAACCATTTAGTACAATATGGCCCCCGATAAGATTTAAAATAGGATTTTGTGGGGTCATAGGCACACACCACGTTAAATCCAATGGCAAAGGGTTCATGCTTTTGAATGGGTGTGGTTGAGCTCATGGCGGAATCTTGTTCACATCCCGCGATGGGTGTGGCGAGAGCCTCAAAATCAGCATAGACCACAAAGGGGACAGTATCACGCTTGTGGATATTCTTGAACTTTAACAAAGCTTCCTCCCCTTGTGGCAATACTAATCTCACCGCCTCCTGCGATACACGATCTTCCCTATGTCGTTCCAAAAGAGTAGGGCTTCCAAAATTCTGCAGAAAACGGTTGCAAATATGTTTCTAAGGCTTATGTTTTGACAGTTGACTGCCTACCAATTTACTTAAATTCTTAACAAGGCAATAGTGATTTACCTCTCCTACAGACGAATATAAAATATGAATGTGGTGTCGTTTTGGTTCTTTCGTGGCATAAAGAGGACCCATAATTTCATCATCGTCAAGGCCATAAACCATAGACGAATAATCGGTATTATCTTGTTCAAACCTGTGGATGTTGATTAAGTCCATAGAGAACGATACGCGAGTTAAATTTAAAATTTGTTTCAATTGCTCAAACATGGCCTTGTACATTCCTGGTTAACATGACGTTTCGCTGGATGCAAAAACGCAGCCATGGAGCAATGAAAGCATTTATCATCACGGTTTTCAATGTTGACCACAGCCTTTTTCAAAGCTATTGCCTGAGGTGACCCAGCATTTAAAGGGTTGAATTGGCTAATGTTAATTTGTAGGTGATGAATTTTATCTAAGGCAAGGCTGGGTTCTTCTTTCAGTTTATCAAATTTAGCAAGCAAGGCATTCAGCACATGGGTTTCATACCACTGTTCCGAATTGTGGGCTATGAAAAGCCTTCGCATTTTGCAGCAAATATAAAATTTCCCGTTATGTTCCACGTCATTCGTTTTGTATACAAAATTAAAAACGAGTTCCTTATTCACCTTTAAAGCCGTGTGCAACCATTGAGCTGTACAAATTTGCTCGCTAAAAATTAAAAAGCAAGATTCCAAAAACTATTTGGGAGTCAAATTTTCCGTAACATTTTCTACGTGACCGGTACAAACACGGAATTTCAACAAGCATTTAGGGGTTCCCAGGTTAAACTATTGGCAGAGGCAGAGTGTGACATCATTGTAAGTTAGTCTTACCTGAGTTTTCAATAGTTGACTGCACGGCAATGGTTCCACTTAAGCGTCTCTCTGTTATTAGCTGCAATAAGCGTTGGTGCTTTTCCCAAATATATAAAAAAGAAATAAAATAAACTACCATAAGTACATACATTCAAATTAATACATGCATTTAATAAATAAAATATGGTATTAAAAATCAAACAGCTTATATAAAGAAAATCTCACCTTGCCTTGTAAAGCTTTGCTTTTCCCATCTTGTGGGCTAGTGTAAAATGGTCTCTCTCTCTCTCTTTCTCTCCATCACTACAGGGTATCGTAGACAAAGATTATCTAAAATAAAAAAACAATCAATCAATAAATAAATTTCAATTAATCAATAATTTAAAACATCCATTACCATTAAATAAAACCAAAGTCCATTAATAAAGTACTTACCTCAAAATAATTTATCAAATGTCACCACTGACTGGGTCAGGTATAGGAATCTGGTCGCCTTTAAAACACCAAGTATACCAATTTTCTGTAAACAAATACATACATTTCATTAATCACTTCATCAATTAATCAATCAATCAATAATTGTCAGTAAATGAATAAATAAATACCTACCCCACAACTAGTTTTCCACCAACGCGTAAAAAGAAACTGATTAAACGAGAGCAAGTGTTCACACTGTAGCGTCTTGCCAAGTAATGATATACGTGAGAGTAGACATGCTTAAGCCATGTCTTTTTTACGCCACATGCCTTATCATCCACATGTCCCTCTCTCTCTCTCACCACCCTTCTCACCGTCCCTACACTGCCGGTTACGTCATTCCTACACGTGCATTATACTTTTTACTGACTCAGCGTTTGACCTTCAACTGTCCTTTCTCTTCAGCTTAGGTGCAGATGACCTCATAGTTCCGCCCCTTAAAATAACAATAACTAACTAACTAACTGACCTTCAACTGTCCTCTCTCTCACGCTAGTCAATAGTCGAATCATCTGTCATGGCTCAAGTAAGATTCGCAGACAGCAACAAAATTATTCCCTGCTTGCTACAGTATGTAGCCTGTTCCTCGCTCAATCAACAACACACACACTTACAAGTTCCGTTGTAATATATATATAGTCATCTTAAACTCATTGGTCTCATCACTGATTTATAATTTACATTTACGCTAATTTCCTGCATCCATTCACATCGCTTGGTTGACCGAACGTTATAGGTTCATATCCTAGAACAGTCCGCTGGCCTATGAGCATGTGTCAATGCCACAGAGTATATTGAATACATCCCCTTCAGGGAAAAAAATCTTAGCACTCGTCATGCATCACGTTAAAACATTAATGTAGTAGACGTATTAAAAACACTCTAAATAAATATATATATATATATATATATATATATAGATAGATATATTTAATCCTGTTTCCCTCATTTTCAAAAGTTTGCCCAACTTAATGCGTCACGCCAAAGAGGGCAACGTGCGGTAAAATAGAATACCTAGCATGCTCCTGTACGATTATCGGTTTGCGACCTATCAAGGAAAATAAAAGTCAATGACCTTGTCGTTTTTGGATATTTGAGTAAATGATTGCACCATAGGAAAGATCGTAAAAAACTTAAGACGAGTTGTCGCATCACCCTCTCCGGCCAATGGTTTGTGAAATATCGATTGATCTATTGAGCACAGCCACCGTGGCCGGCGACATGCTCGTTTAAACACAACCGGTACTGTCTATCTCTCTGCTACGAATAATAAATAAAATTAAAAATTAAAATAATGAAAAATCAAAATGTATCGTTAGACCCTGTGTCAAAATTAGGAAAAATAAATAATAAATTCAAAAAGGGGACGTAACCCCAAGTCTTTTGACACACCTCGTACAAGTTTCTAGCATCATTGGTTCGCAATATATAACTAAAAGTCTAAAAACAAGTTTTTACCCCAAAATCCGTTTCCCACATTTTCAAAAAATCAGCATACTAAAAAAATACGTGCGCCATAAGATAGATCAGAAAAATACCCTTAAAACGAGTCCTCACATGGCACCTCCAACCATTCCTTCCCAACATAGCCCTTTGCTACATAGCCATCAGTATTCACGCACATATGCGATTATAGGCAGACTTTTTGTTGGTTCACTACTATTACTTTTTGTCCTAGAGACCTGGGACTTGTTTTAGAAATATATCCAATTTTTAAAATAGAACTTTTTAGAAAAATTAAAAAAAAGCAAATTTTGTTCTAACGATAAAGGACATAAAGAACTTTCGTTTCAACCATTGCACGAAGTTCTACAATTATTAGTTTTGAAAATATAGCTTACTTTCCAAAACAAAAATGTTCAAACAACTTTTAAAAAATATAACGAGTTCTCCATAGGAAAGGGGACGTCACCCCAAGTCGTAGGATGCCTCATATGTCCAAATCGGACCATTGGTTCGCGAGATATAGGAAATCTTACCTGACTAAGGCGTAGTAGTAAGGTTAAGAGGGTTAGGATTTCCCTTGCTCCTCTACTCAAGCGCAAGGTCACCGCTCGGCCTTCTCCTCAGCCACGCCAGTACCCCCTGACTCTCAGTTACACTGCGTACTGACTCCAAACCTCTCCATTCACATCTTGTGCCCAATTACGCCCCACTCGAGATTCACCTCCGGGGGCAGTCATACGTCCGCGGTATGTCCTGCCTGTCATAGGAGGTGGTTAAAGTGCCGACCAACCTACCACACTTTAATTTGGAAGACCCCCCCCCCCCCGTGGATGAGGGAGGGCAGAATTCATCCAGGGTAGCTCCTTCCTGTCGTAAAAGCCGAGTAAAGGGGGCCTTTTAAAGGTCAATTTCGACTTTCTGATCGCATTTTTGGTTTGACCGATTGAAATACACATGCGTGCTCTTTGGCCATTTAGCCTAGAAACCTGGACTCTGCCCCCAATCACACCAGGTGGGTTCACCATGTACCCACTCTTACAAGGAAGGTGCATGGTCGAATACTGATGAGCGGTATAAGTCATGGCGTATGCCAAGGGGTATGTGCCTGTACGAGGCCCAGGGACTCTAGGCAATACCTACTATTGCCAGGTATTGATTTGCCTGAGTGGTGCCCACAGTGATGGTCCTAGTTCGGAGTAGGGAGTATTCGGGGAGGATGTTTTACGGCATCCTGATTAAGCGATCCAAAAACACAACACAGGGTGAACCACTTAAAAATCTGTCTCTTGAGTGTCGAATCAATCCCAAGGTGTATACACATTGGATGAATCTTTTAACAGTTGTTTCCCCATTGACAAGTCTCCTCGCTAACTGGTAGCTACCAGGACATATGAAGGAGATTTAAAACTGGCGAAAGCCTTCATCTTTTCGAGAAAATTGAGGGGAAGCTTGGGGAGACCTTAATGGGAGTTAATTTAGCCTTCGACCGCAAGGACTCGCATACGTGTTGAGATGCTCCGCTAGATGTCACACCACGAAGGTGCTTGGCATGCATGAGGAGCGAAGGGGAACATATTTAATTTCCTGGAATTCGACTAAGAAAAGAATAGGGGAGCGTGATGGTTCAGTGGCTTAGCTTTCGCCCGGACGGCCGGGGTTCGAATCCCGATGACAGCGGGCTGGAAGTTTCACCTGAAAAATCACGTGGCATCCGGCCTTAAGTCTCCGGCCAAAACCAAAATGAGCCAGGTTGGCTCTGGCGACCCCAATTAATTGAGAAATGTCGAAAGAAGTTAGACTAAGAAAAGAATAAAGAAATACAGAGAGAGAGAGAGCAGGGATACAATAGAAGTCTCTGTTGGTGTTTAAAAAGAAGAGAAATTAAGAAAAACATGAAAAAGGGAAATCCCCAAAAAAGTGGCGAAGACTGGTGAAAACCACCGTGTTTCGTATTGGCGGGGAATATACCAAACTGGGGATGGGGACACCAAGAGAGAAGAGAAAGAGCAATATCAAGACTCAAGCGGTAAAGGCGAAATCATTGATATCGGTCTTAACCATGACCGTTAGCAGTGAAAATCTTCACAACTCGAGTCGTTCCATCTCGGCCAAGATAACACTCGGTCACTCTGCCTGGGATCCACACTAAGGGGGTAGTAGCGTCGCGTAAAAGGACGAGGTCTCCCACCTTAATGTTGGGATTAGAGAGGAGCCACTTCTGTCTCATCTGAAGCGAAGTCAGATACTCCAACTTCCATAGTTTCCAGAAACAATTTCGTCAAGCTTCAATTTTGCGCTAGAGTATAGGTAGACTCACATCCCTACGAGAATCGAGCAGAGGAGGAGGGGCAGACAGAAAACAACCAATCAAGAAATGACTAGGAGTTAAAGGAGGCAAGTCATCGGGGTCAAAAAAAGTTGAGTTAGGGGGTGGGAATTAACAACACCTTCGATCAGAACAGATAGAGAGTTACATTCTTCGTAGGTCAAGGTGCGATTACCTAAAACCTTTTTTAGATGTATTTTTGTAGCTTGACGCAAGATTCCCATCTACCTCCATGATGAGGTTCGTAGGCGGGTATGAATTGCCATTTGAAGCCTTTAGCATAGGAATAGTTGGAAATTTGTTCCATAGCGGGGAGAGAAGTGACACCTTCCTTCCATTATGAAGCTGCCTTGAAAGGTGGAGGAGTTATTTGAAAACATCTCGGAGGGAACTCCACGCCGAGCGGTGAAGCGAGAAACATCTGAAAAGAAGTACGAAGTAGAGGCGTTAGTCGGTAACTCTAGGTGGATAGCTCCGGTAATCATACAAACGAAGAGGGATACGTAGAGCTTCCCAATCACGAGAGCTGTTTTTTTTTCAAGTTCCGATGGACTGTATAAAAATAAAAGATTGACATACCAAACTGATTTTACTACTAAATGTTTGCAAGATTTATTCTTATGTCTCAACGTAATCGCCAAAACGATTGAAACATTTGTCGTATCTTTACACCAGCTTTCCAATGCCCTCGGCAAAAGATTCTGCCGCCACTGAGGTGGGTACGTCTGGACAGTCTCCTGAAGTGTTTCCCTTTTGGCGAGGCGTTGCCGCCCAACCATACCTGTCGAATTGTAGAAAAAGGTGAAAATCATTCAATGCTGGTTTGGACTAAACGGCAGATGGTCCAAAACTTTACAGTTGAATTCTTTGAAAAAGTCTATCGTAACGTTTGCACAGTGCGGTCGTGAATGATTTTCATCTTTTTATGATTAAGGAAATTACGTGGTGTTTCGAAGGCAGGATGACGGGATGTTTTTTCTCCTCGGATAGTGTGGAGTTGGAAAGCCTATCACCGACTCTCAGCAAACCATCCTCATCGAGAAAAGGAGCGAGAGAGCAAAGATGGCTGGACTTAGAAAGGTCTTTCTGTGGGAAAAGCTTCTTGCTGCGTGAGCTGCAAAACTTAAGTAGTAGCAAGCATTAATTCGTGATGAGTTAAGTGGAATTTAGGAAGAACGGGTTGATCGATGACAAGATATTTCCACCTGAGGATATAAGGGAAAACACGGATCAGCTTGTAAAAGGAAGAATAACGCGATAACAAGGATGAAGAAGCACTAGTAAAGTGACAGGAAGCATTAACTTGAACCACTCTAGCGTCAGGCAAGTCAGACGTTGAAACTTGAGGTTTGGAGGGCCAACTAGAAGAATTTCTGACTAACCATGTAGAGCCGTGCGAATAAAGATAGGATACGGTTAACTGAGAAGATGTGCAACGACGCGAGATAATATCAGCAGGATTATCAGCGCTGGGAACGTGTCTCCAATGACATCCCTGTGGAAGAATTTGTATATTTGCAACTCTGTTGGCGACAAAGGTTTGCCAATGAGTTGGAGATTTAGCAATCCAAGAGAGTGTGATCATGGGGTCGCTCCATAACCAAATTTGAGAAAACTTGGATTTTTGAGATCTTGCGCAATTTGTCTGCGAGTTCAGCTGTCATGAGGGTGGCGCATAATTCAAGCCGGGGTAAAGTAATGTTTTTAAGGGGAGCCACCTTATATTTCAAACAAATATGACTTGAGCGAGAAGAGTCGTCTTGAGAGGCTTAGTACACAAGGTGGGCACAGCAACCGTAAGCTTTTACAGAGCTATCATGAAAGACGAGGAGCTCAAGAGGTGTACTAGACGAAGTACTGACCAGCGTCCTGGGAATTTCAATAGCTGAAAGAGTAAATAACCTATAACGAAATGAAAGCCATCTGTTAAGAAATGAAGTGGGGAGGGCCTCATCCCATTCGCACTTGAGGGACCATAATTCTTGCTTGAATAGTTTAGCAATGACAATGACTGTAGCGAGAAATTGAGGGAGTCGAAAGTTTAGCTATTTCGGACAAGATTTTCCTTTTAGTGTTGAGGAGTTCCTCTGAAAGGGACACCTTGTAGATGAGTGTGTCACTGCGAGTGCACCAATGTACTCCTAACCTTTTGATCGAATCTGAATCGCCACAGATTTCAACAGAAGTATGATCGACTTCTTCTACTGAAAATTGAGAGAGACATTCTGAAGAGATAGAGTTCCATTTGTGTTCCATTACGAAGTAAAGCTTTCTTGGTTGCTCCCTTTTGCAAGCAAGATTGTGAATTCTTTCTTACTAAATTATGCTATTAGTATTTTCTCTCGTTAGTGTTAGAGCACCCTGAGAGCACAACATCGATAATAACAATAATTTTCCAAGCTTAGCTTTTTGTGCCAAGGCTAGTAATTGTTACTCCCAACTTGAGGTTCTTTAGCTTTGAGCAGTACTAATATAATTCTTTACGCTGGTGCTTGCAGAACCTCTTCTTTTTCCTAATTCAATTTGTGTGTTTATTGCTTCAATAAATCTTTGTTTGGTTTCATCCCTTTATACTTAATCTTTTTGTTTCACTCTCAAACCTACTTCCCCTTCTTACGTCATCTTCCCTCCGGCAGTGATTGATCTTGCTCCAAGGGGTAGACCAAGGTTACAATATGTTAAAAAGATTTCCTCGGATGAAGGGTGTGGTAGCTATGTAGAGATGAAACGATTAGCTCAGGGCAGTGAAGCATGGAAAGCTGCATCAAACCAGTCAAAAGACTGAAGACTCAAACAGACACACATTTTTAACTTTAGCACTTACAATTTTGCATAACGCCTTTATCTCAGCCTAGTTATGATACCTAGGTACATCTCATGATCTGTAAAAAAAGAACATTTAATTTACTAATATCAGCAACTCGTAGGCTATTTGCAAAATGCTTACAGACCTTTTCAATACCGGTATTACGAATTGTGCCCGTTATTGCTCGATTAACACATGGTTCAGCATGCCTTTTGGGAGCATTTACAACCAATACCCTAGAATGTTCTGGCCTTCACTAAAGTTATCCTATCTATAACAAATATTACACTACCTTAATATCAATGTAGTAACATGTATCACTTAGATCTTAATTGTTTTAAGACATTTTAAAGCAGTTAATTTATTAGTAGGTTTCTGTGACTTAAATTTACATTGTGCTACTTTTTTAATTATTATTTTTAGCCTACTTTCGAGTCTTGCAAAAACTGAAAGTAGACTTATGAGATCTACATGGGCCAAATGTTCGTGTGTCTATCAGTGTGTCTATGAGTGTATGTCTGACCTACCCTATTGATTCAAACACGACGAAAACGAGTTGAACCAAACTTGGTACAGAGATAGCACTAGCAATGAACACTTCAGTGTCATGTTTTATATCGCCGACATAACAAACCAAAATAATATGGTGGCCACCTAAATGCACAAAGTTTCAATCAAATTGCGACTAAACTAATTATCGTATCCCTTCCAAATTTTGGAACAATATACCTTCATGTTGGAAGCGCCTGGCGCTCAAACTACAAGGCCATCAGCCAAATAATGTCAAGATGCCTGCTGTATGAATCACGCAATCCTTATAAACCATAACTTATGATCCAATGCACCAATGTTCATATTATTCGGCATTTAGATAGTTTTATATAAGGATCCTCTGTTGTCAACGTGACTCCAACATGAGACTGTATGTTATGCGCAGCTGCCATCTTGAAATTATAAAATATAAAAATAAATAATTCTCAACACTTGAGAACTACTGTAACGAAACATAGTGACAAGGTAGGATCGTAGCTTTGTATGGCGAAGGCAAAATAACAGACTCTCCATACATTCAATATGGCGGCTGTGTGAACTATTAGGACATTAAAATTGACAACTCCAAATGAAATTGGGTAATTAAGACAAATCTTGCCAAGAGATGAGCATCATATTATAGCTCTCACATGTGTTAGTCAGAAGATTATCACACTGAATACAGCGCACAGTGGCCATCTTGAAATTTCTAAATAAATTAATAACTTTCGGTACGGTATCTACGGTATCTTAGAGCTATTATAACGAAATTTAGTGATGAAATAGAACCTTATACTGCACCCTTCCTTAGGAATAATATATGGGCATACTTCTCCTAGCTCAATCAGATGGGGGATGGTACTGCACCCTTATTTCCAAGAGATATGAAAGCCAGAGTTCCAGGATGGAAAGGATCGCAGCATTCAGCAGTACCCGGCTAAAAATACCTACGAAATCAGCTGGCATATCACACACTGAAAATAAGGAACATATGAAACCTACAAATAAATACTATGGTCCATCCTCAACAGGATCAAACAACAAAATCAACAACAAGAGCTAAGAACCCTCGTATCTCAGGACGTAACGGGAATAGGAAATACGTTCGGGCCTCTGAACAATGGCAATAGCATTTAACTTTAAATCCCACTACCTTAAATCATAACGCAAGATTTATATAAAATGAAAACAAGCAATCGTAAAAACGTGCCTTCTAATTTATTCAGAAAAGACAAAAGCCTCTGAATCACAATAAGATCTGACAACACGAATCTTTACAGCACTAGAAAACTTAAATTAAACTTCTAATATAGACTACCGTTTGCATATAATTAATAGTCAAAATTCAAAATTGTACGGAACTTCCCTACTGTGCCCAATTTTCAGGATCATCAATAAAAATGGTGTTATATATTTAAATGTCGATAAAAATGAAGCTAAAATAGCGATGGCCTTTCGCTATAACAATTACAGTGTATTAATCTATACATCGGATCCTGAGTCCTATTTCTTAATTAAATGATAATTATTAATATAATATTACCCCTCAAAAACATAAATTATTTACATTATATACATGTGGACAGCATTCACTACCATAAATGTGTCATTCGAACGTTTACTTAAACATGTTTACAATTCCAACCAACTATATTTATACTTTCGGGTAATTCGTCGTAATTGGGATTAATAATCCAATCATTAAAGTTCAGACTACTATACAATGAACTCTCTTCTAGTCTTTCCATTTTAAAATAATTATAATAATAACAATAATACTTTTAAATAAATACCAGGAATGCTAAACTCTTACATTATTATGTTCCAGACTGTACTCCTAGCATTCCACATCGCAGCTGATTGCTTCGATACGCAAAATGGCGGACTGAGGAACTGTCCCCTCTCTGACTCTGAAATATTTCCGCTTACTAAAGCAACTCTCTTTCATAATACAAAATACATCTCAGGCCTTCCTTAAACAATTCACAACACAATACTAGGCCTGCCTCGTTTCAATGAACGGAATACTGCCTTCAAATAACAACACGTTTTACTTACTTTCCACTTACATCGGCCAATGTTGCCATACTTCCTCAATTTATAGCTCATCCTTCTTTCAATAAGAGTGTATACTTCACTTACCATGTTCCCTCGTTAATATAAATACCAGGCAAGGTGGCGCGGAATATTATATACTCCAGCTGTGTTGACCTTCAATGTTCAACCGTAGTTGAACCAATGCACGCCCCAACTAAGACAATGCATTCCTTCTTAATACACCTGACAGCTGATTACTGAACATCTCAAAATATCTATGAGTTCCTCTTTCGATTCTCTGGTATTATAATAAGTTTCTAATATCAATAGCATTCAACAAAGCTTCATAGCTTCCTTCCAATAACTATCACGACAAATGTGACATTCTTTAATACTGAAGTTTCCAAAAACATTTATCTTTGCTTCGTGAAATATTTTCACCGTTTACTGGAATTTTTCCTTAATTACAGCCTTCAGTTCACGATAACAACATTAATCGTGTTTATTACAATCGTTTCTTTTAGTCTCCAGATAATCAAACAATCTCAAATTGTGTTTATTACAATCGTTTCTTTTAGTCTCCAGATAATCAAACAATCTCAAATTGTTTGTGAGAGAATTTTTCTTTGACTGTCATAACATCAGACTTCTAACATATGATCTGACTAAGATCGAATCCAAAATTGATTTATAACAGCATCAGTGAAAATTATGTAAATATCTGGAAGAGATTAATTCAGCTTAAGTCAAAATCAAAAATCCAAAAATCCAAAAGTAGGTTTTTTCAAAATCCAAAAATTTGAAAATTGTGAAAATTCGAAAATAATTTCGATCTTCATTCGAAATATGAAAATCCAATAAAATTCGAAGATCACAAAAGTTGCGAAAGTCAACTACGAAAATCCTAAAATGCGAAAATCCTCAAATGCGAAATTAATCTAATGCGAAAATCCTAAAATGCGAAAAACCTAAAATGCGAAAATCCTCAAATGCGAAAATCATCTAATGTGAAAATCCTCAAATGCGAAAATCATCTAATGTGAAAATCCTCAAATTCGAAAATCATCTAATGCGAAAATCCTAAAATGTGAAAATCCTCCATCTAACAAATCATTACTGCAAAGCAATAAAAGTGAAGTCTTCAAAATATCGAACCAAGGACTCGAATAGTCCTTCTAAAAATAACTCCTCACTCAATATGACAAAAAACAAAATCTCCAGACTATAAAAACTGACTTCAAGAACATCCATCAAAGACGACGAAATAATATCAAATGCATAAAATAAAAACATGCTAAAATGTGAAAATCTAAAACTATTGAAATGGTCACTCGCAGGAATGCTTCTAAATCACATTAACATAGAACTGAAGTGCATAAATGGACATCTTGTCTTACTGTGAGCAGGGTAAAGTTGTTCAAGCAATGTGAATTGCGTATTATCATACGCGCTGTGGTTCGAGCTTCAAGCACTTTCCTTGGTTCGATGTCAGCATCCCTGGACACCTCACAGCTCCATATAGGTACACCTAGCCAGGAGCGAGATGATACGCTAGGCCTCTCCGTGAACATACACCCCGTCAGAACGCCTCGTACGCCCGCGGTCTCCTTCCTGGTTCGAACCCCGGCTTCTGCTTCTTTCTTGTTCTTCAACTCGTTCCGTTCTTCTTTTCTTGGCATCTTGAAGATCTTGCCGTCGAACTCCATACTCAGTTTTTAAATGTTCAGTTCATGATGTTATATAGCACTGCGATCCTGAAGTCACTGCGTAAATATCGTGTCTGCTTCTTGACATGTTAGATCAAGTCACTCCTGGTGCTCCTGAGACCATAACGCAGGCTACATTTCCCACAGCATATTTAGCACATAACAGCCATCTTCGTTGAATAATCACACAATGTCCCTCTCAGCCAAATCTTCTTAAAATCTTCCATTTTCGTAATGTGCAATATAATAAATTAACTTTCAGTTTCAAACAATGTTTCACTTCAGATATAATGTCATTCAACTATATAGTTTCGATTCCCTTTATTTAACTTACTCGCTTCAGTCTGGTCTTTCACGTTCAACTTACTCGTAGGCACTTCGCTGTTCACGGGCGAACTTCTTTGTCTACCGCGACAATCTTCCTCGCACGAATTATTTCATATAATTCACTCAAAGCTTTACCAAAATACTTGTGCATTCAACACTACACTTGCGTGTGAATCTCAAATCACATGTCGTTTTATTAAAGCACTTTCTTAACTCATTCGAAGTCAAGCTTTTATAAGCGTCGTTACGGGCTCACGGCACGACACGTCCAACCCCACCAAAGGTCGCCGAATAATCTATCTATAATGGCTGCCAAAATCTCCTTCCTCCCTCCGATTATTGCACAACTATGGCTGTTTCGCGCGTGAACTTGGCGGGAATCTTTACATATTTAATTTCTATCGATACGAGGCAAATAACTTCGGAAATCTTTCCACAATAATTACGTAAATAAATATATCTAATTATTCCAAGCCTCAAATTTAGTATGCTTACTCAAAATAGCATAATTACATAGGCGGGCAATTGTTTCAAGAAATTCGTTCATTGGTCCCCGTCGTCACGTGATCTTTGCTAATCAACAAGCAACACCTATGCTCACCTATATTCGTTGAGCGGGCTGTCTACCTCCTAGGAGTTCAAATAAAACTTGCTCTTCCTTTCTTTTATGTTTTACAAGCTGTACCCGGCATGCGTTGCAATGCCAATCAAATAAAGTGCTGGCGTTGAAATTCTGTTTCTTGAAGTGATTTTGGATACACAACATGTTTTTCAATTTCCGTTAACTGCCCCTATGCTATCGTAAAATGGATTTTCGAATTTAGAATCAATCGTGGGAGCGTGCACATCAACTTTCAAAAGTTTCATCGCAATCGGATGAATGGTATATGAACGTATACGGGATTTTGTTTGAACGATTCGTGCGCTGTCACTCATTTGTTGATTCTACTCGTACGCTACCTATTGAGAAATGGATTTGCTAAGTCGAAACCCTACCCTGGCGTGTACACAATAACTCATCAAGGTTTCATCACAATCGAAGAAGGTTATATGAACGCATAGGGGATTTTGTTGAAACGCTTCGCGCGTCATCACCCATTTGTTGCATATACTCGTTCGCTACCAATTGTGAAATGGATTTATTAAGTCGAAACCCTTCCCTGGCGTGTACACAATAACTCATCAATGTTTCATCGCAATCGGATGAATGGTATATGCACGTATACGGGGTTTTGTTTAAACGATTCGTGCGCTGTCACTCATCTGTTGAATCTACTCGTGCGCTACCTATTGAGAAATGTATTACTAAGTCGAAGCCCTTCCCTGGCGTGTACACAATAACTCATCAAGGTTTCATCGCAATCGAAGAAGGTTATATGAACCCAATAGGGGATTTTGTTGAAACGCTTCGCGCGTCGGCACCCATTTGTTGCATCTACTCTTGCGCTACTTATTGTGAAATGGATTTACTAAGTCGAAACCCTTCCCTGGCGTGTACACAATAACTGATCAATGTTTCATCGCAATCGGATGAATAGTATATGAACGCATACCGGATTTTGTTTAAACGATTCGTGCCCCGTCACTCATCTGTTGAATCTACTCGTGCGCTACCTACTGTAAAATGTATTTACTAAGTTATAAACCGTCACGTAAGTGTCCACAACATCTCACCCAACTTTCATCGCTATCGGACTAATGGGATATGAAGACATAGGGGAGTGTATTGAAACGCTCCGCGTGTCGTCGTTCATTTGTCGAATCTACTCGTGTGCTACCTACTGTGAAATGTATTTACTAAGCCAGAAACCTTCCTTGGAGTGTCCACCATATTTAACCCAAGTTTCACCGCTAACGGCAGAATGGTATATGACCTTATACGGGACTTTGTTGAAACGCTTCGCGCGTCGTCCCTCATTTGTTGAATCTACTTGTGCGCTGCCTGTTGTATAGTGGATTTACTAAGCCAGAAACCTTCCATGAAGTGTACACAACATCTCACCCAAGTTTCATAGCTATCGGACGAATGGTATATGAATGCATACGGGATATGGTTGAAACGCTTCGCGTGTCGTCGCTCATTTGTTGATTCTACTCTTGCGCTACTTATTGTAATATGGATGTACTCAGCCAGAAACCTTCCCTGGAGTGTACACAACATCTCACCCAAGTTTCATCGCAATCGGATGAATGGTATGTGAACGTATACGGGACGTTGTCGAAACGCTTCGCGCGTAGTCACTCATTTGTTGAATCTAAACGTGCGCTTCGTATTGTAAAATGGATTAACTAACCCAGAAACCTTTCCTGGAGTGTACACAACAATTCACCAAAACATTTATCACTCTCAGACGAATAGTATATGACCTTATACGGGACTTTGTTGAAACGCTTCGCGTGTCATCGCTCATTTGTTGAATCTACTGCTGCGCTACCTATTGTAAAATGGATGTACTAAGCCAGAAACCTTCCCTGAGTGTACACAACAGCTCACCCAAGTTTCATCGCTATCGGATGAATGGTATATGACCTTATATGGGAATTTGTTGAAAAACTTCACGCGTCGTCGCTCATTTGTTGATTCTGCTCCTGCTCTTCCTATTTTTAAAGGGATTTACTAAGCCAGAAACCTTCCCTGGAGTGCACACATCTCAGCCTAGTTTCATCGCTATCGGACGAATGGTATATGAACGCATACGTGAATTTGTTGAAATGCTTCGCGCGTCGTAGCTCATTTGTTGAATCTACTCGTGCGCTGCCTATTGTAAAGTGGATGTACTAAGCCAGAAAATTTCCCTGAAGTGTACACAACATTTTTACGCAAGTTTCATAGCTATCGGACGAATGGTATATGAATGCATACGGGACTTTTTTGAAACACTTTGCGTGTCGTCGCTCATTTGTTGAATCTACTCGTGCGCTATCTACTGTGAAATGTATTCACTAATTTTGAAACCTTCACGTAAGTGTATACAACATCTCACCCAAGTTTCATCGCTATCGGACGAATGGTATATGAACACATACGGGACTTGTTTGAAACGCTTCGCGCATCGTCACTCATTTGTTGAATCTACGCGTGCGCTACCTATTGTAAAATGGATTTACTAAGTCAGAAACCTTCCTTGGAGTGTACTCAACATCTCACCCAAGTTTCATCGCAATCGGATGAATGGTATATGAACGCATAAGAGACATACCCACAGACATACCCACAGACAAACTATCACGTTACATTGATTTATATATATATATATATATATTAGTGTTATTAGTGTTAGTTTTTGTTAATTCGCGATAAAACGAAAAGTCATATTTATATATATATATATATATATATAGATAGATTTTCAACCATCTAATTTCTGATTGGACAATACCTTCTCACTGCGCTTTCTATCAATAGAACAGGTCTAGGGTCCACTTTCCAGCCTCGATAAATTTACAAAACTTCATGGTTAAATTTTGTGGGTGAGTCTGACATAGCTCATACCACGAATTCAGGTACAGTACGTTCATTTCCCACGATATGACACATATATTTTGGGATCAAGAGCAACACAGGTCAACATTCAAATAAAAACAAAAATTTCATGACAATATTTAATTATATAATATGGCACTCCAAAGATTACAACAAAACAATCCAATAAAATGACATTAATAAAAATCAAAATCCACAAGTAAATCAGCTTATACATGTATCCAAAAACTAGGGATATCCCATACACAAAGTGGCGTGGAACAATGTTAATACGGCTCCATTAAGCCTATCATATATCTGATTTCACTTCCATATGGCATGAAAACACTACATGTTCTACTGAATATTTTAGTGATTCTACATAAACTTAGAAAGTCTTTAGGGTACAATTCCCTAAATAGTCCTTTGACCTTCTACTACAATTATAATCAAATGATTGAATTATCAACATATCTTAGCTTTGGGTTTCTCAAATGTGTTATTACTGGAGGTGTTAGTTTTTGTTAATTCGCGATAAAACGAAAAGTCATATTTAGAGGTTAGGATGTTTTATTTTCACGTATTTACATGTTTCGTGCCGCCCAGGAGTGAAATTTAATCGCGAAATAACGCGAATTTTGTGAATAACACCACAAATACCGCAATCTGCGAAATAAAAACAAATTTTCATATTTTTTCCCCACACCAATCCGAACATTTTTGTCCACAAGCTGATAATCGAATTTGGTTGGTGTTCAATTCGAGAGAATGATCGATTGTATAGTTTCGCGAGGGGTAATACTACGATATACGTCATATTACGATATACTGTCGATATTCTCGTTACTCGTTGGATTTTAGCGCTGTGGTAAACAGCTGTTATATCGCGGCGTGAATAGTTTGACCGACTACCTCCAAAAGGTTATGTGATAGTTGTTCATAATGTAAACTACGTTTGCCTCCTGTTACATCGGTAGCGAGTGTAAATTATAGTAGAGAATTCTATATAATTTAATAAAAAGTGCGCAAATTGTGCGTTATCATCGAAGCTAGTGTGTTATTTGCGTGAATCAGTTGGCGACCACGTGTTCGTCGTATTAATTACGAACTTAGCAGTACAGGAAGATGAGACGTGACGTAATTTAAATATTATGACACGAATTCAGAAATAAATTTTGCGTGTGGTTACGAATTTATACTGGCGTGTGACTACAGTCAACCGTGTGATAACAGTGTTTGTTACTGGGCATCGCTCAGTTGAGTTTAAAAATGCCGAAGGTAGCTGTTTCTGCCACAGACAGACTTAAAGAATATAAGAATGAAGGATTTATAATTTCTTGTGGCATTCTTATGTGCAAATATTGTGATTGTCGGTTAGATTATCGCAGGAAAGATGCATTAGACAAACATTGCAAATCGGAGAAGCATTCAAAACGCCGAGAAAATTCGCGTCTTGAAGTTAGTGTTCCTAGAGTGGCCACCTTGAAAGAAACATTATCAAATGCTAGTCGTGTGAAGGATATGAAAGAAGAGTTTATTTTGGACATTACTACTGCGTTTGTGAAAGCTAATATACCAGTAGAGAAAATAGACAATCCTGCTACCCGTACTTGGTTTAATAAGTACGTTCGCGGAAGTGGAGATTTACCATCAACAAATCAGATTCGTCAGAAATACATCCCCATGATTGGCGAAAGAAGGAGGGAAGAAATTAGGGAAGATATAAAAAACAAAGACGTGTTTCTGCTATGTGACGAAACAACTGACAAGAATGGTAGGTGTGTTTTCAACATTCTTTTTCGTCCATCAGTACCATCAACTGAAATGAACACCCATCTGGCTGCCTCTGTTGTTCTAGATTCTGCCAATAGCGTAAATTGCTCCAATGCGATATTAGACACCTTGAATTCCTATGAAATTGAACGGGAGCGTGTAGTGGCAGTAGTTACGGACTCAGCACGCTACATGACAAAATGTGTAACTACTCTTCAAGGATTGATTGAAGAATTAAGTCATGTCCAGTGCTGGGCTCATAAAGTCAATCTTATCGGCTGCGTATTTGAAAACGAGCTGGACGAATTGAACATGTCTATAGTAAAGACAAAGAATGCCTTTTTAAATACGCGAAAAAGAAAAGGCAATTACGTTGCATTTCTAAGGGAGAAATATGAAAACACAGAAAAAGAGAATGAAATTCTAGCTTTCCCAATGCCTGTATGTACAAGATGGAATTCATGGTTTAAGGCTGCAATGTATATGGCCACGCATGTGGAAGATCTGGTAGAATTTTTCAAAACATTGGAATATTCAAATTCTGGGGTCAAAATTTTCCAACAAGCATCGACTTCAACAATACAATTTATACAATTACAAGCATTGTATGTTTCTGTTGTTGGTGCCTCTCTTATGGACTTGCTTAATTTCTTGGAGGGATCTAAGTACCCAACAATTCACTTACTGGCTGGGAAGCTAGATGACCTTGAGGTAAAGCTCAAGCTATTAGGCGATGGTGGAATGTTCAATCATACGATCCTCCAGAACTTGGAACAGCTTCCTCAAAAGATGCAGATAAAGGTTAAGTCCAAGCTTACGTGTGTTGCCCAGTCAGCTCTAGTGAAAGTCAGGACTTTAAGGACCACGGATCCAGCCAGGAAGACTGTAGAAGCCATCGGGTCATTGTTTGATCCTCGGCATGCACCTAAGAACGTATCTCCCACAGAACTGCTCCAATTTAAGAAGAATGCCCCATTTCTTACGAAGATGGAGTCTCAACAGTTTTAGAGGCTCACAGCATTTACCTGACTGCAATCAAGAACCAACTGCGTCATGAAGATAATGTGAATGTTCCAGAGATCCTCATGGGATTAAGGCCTGCTCACCGAGACTATGCAACAGCTGCATTAAAGTGTGTGTGGTATCCTTGTTCAAATGTGGATTCTGAAAGGTCATTTTCGAAATACAGTCTCATAGTAAGTGATAGGAGGCGAAAATTGACAGCTGCAAATGCTGAGACTTTAACCATGATCTTCTTCCAGTGATTTCACCGCAGTATTTGGATAAAACTGAAAAAGGTATTCACTGAAATGTGTTTCGAGATGGTGAATGTAAAATAAAAATGTGACTTCCATATACGTATTATCTCATTCTTCCATAGCCATGTTTAACGTTTTACCGTGCTGTTTTGTTTTTTACTTTGTTTTATTAATTGTTTATATTTTTAAATGCACTTATTGTACTAACCTTATCGCTTTCCAAATTTTAACATGTCATCCCCCGAAAAAATAATAAAAACACAAAACACCAACTTTTGAATTTTAAATCAACAAATCTTCAAAAAAATAACAACACTTTCTAACACCTCTAGTTATTACCAATATTTACTTTAGGTTCCAAATGTTCTTAACTTTGGTTCATAACCACCAAGTGTTCTCCCTCTCTCACACGTACAATATGTTAAGTACTATAACGCTAGGTAATCGTTTATTCCCTTAATTCGAACATATTGAATAATTCAATAAAATTAGATCGCGTCTCCCCGACACGTCTGTATTTGCTCTTATCAAAGGAACTTTCTATATCTTTATCATATCTGTTACTCATGGGAAGGATTGTAAATACATCTTGGATCATAATATTCCTGAAAAGTTGACTTTTGAACGACAGTTTTGGCAGGGAATACTCGTTATAACATATGCTAATGGATTAAAGTTTCCATGCATTCATTGATATAGCCAAACAATAATTTTAAACAACGCAGTTGTATTTACCAGTCTGCTCAAACAAGCCGTGATGGTCGGTCGACCTTCACAAGTGGGCTCGGCAAGACAATTACAATTTATGACCTAGTCTCGCTTTTTAAAAGCATTAGCGTAGGGAATTCTCTTTGGAAGGACCATGACACCACCTGGGCTGTCACGGGGCCACTACGTACAAAACAGATTTCTTCGCTATGAAAGGTTTTAAAACATTTAAGCTCCTAAGCTATTAATTACTTCTTGCTCATTAGCAAACATTCAACACACACAGATAGGTTGATCAAGTCATGACCATCAACATTGTCCGGAATATATGCGGTCTTTAATTACGGGCGCCTCAACACCAAATATGCAACCTACGGCATAATTTTAAATCCAATCCAAGGGTCACACCTCTTCTACTGGGAGATTTACGAAGACATCGCGGAGTTGGTACAAACCAACTAACCCTCCAAGAGCGGAACCTATCACATACCTCTTTGCGGAATACATTTTGCACCTAGAGCGTGACATACCTCAGCCCTCTATGCAAATAACATACATATGTGGGAACCGGTGTCAAAACCACTCACGTTTGATTTGTTGAAAAATAATATTTTACTTAACATATGCAAATAAAATAGATAACCGATACATTATCAAAATAGAATACGTTGATGCCTTCCCAGCTCCAAAGAACAACAACAATCAAGTCCATGGCCACTGTTTTCTCTATGTCCGCTCGCCCTCTATATCACTCGCGGCAAAACCTCGAAATTCCTGCCCGTCTTCCCACATTCAGCCGTCCTGATCATCATCGTCCGACCCGGACGATAAGCCTTCCTCAGGCCAGGGCTTCATGTATTCCGCACAGGTAGTGGTGGTCTTGGGTCCTTCGTTGCTTCCTCGCCTTTCGACATCGTACGTATCATTGGGTTTGACCTTCGTGACTTGATAGGGCCCCAGGTACTTGGCCTTCAATTTCATACCTGGTCCGAATTGAGTCCTCTTGACAGCCACTAAGTCTCCGATGTTGTTAATCGAGGCTTCTTTGCTTTCTTTGTTGAGGTTCTTGCGGTTCTCCTCTTGAGTCTTGAGGATCTGGAGTTTTGCCTCCTGCCTGATCTGGTCGCGTTAATCCTCAAAAATTTTAATGGCTTCTTCTTCCAACATCTCCATGATCTGAAGATCTGTTTTGTTTCGCATCTTGACCCCGGTCAAGAGTTCATACGGTGTTCGACCTATACTTCTCTGATAAGTCGAGTTCAGTGCCAGTTGAACCGACGGGACGACTTTGTACCATTTGGTTGGATCTTCGGCGGACAGCTTGGCTATGATGGATGTCACAATCACGTTGATGCGCTCCACCTGGCCGTTGGCTCTGGGTAACCCGGTGGTCACCAAGCAGTGCTTGATCCCTTGGTCCTCTCAGTATTATTTTGAGGTAAAAGATGGCCCTCGGTCCGTGATCATCTGAGCAGGGTTTCCAACGAGGATCCTCTGCAGCTCCAGCTTGCTGATGGTTTCGCTCGACTTGGTGGTCTTGACTGGATACAACCAGGTGTTCTTGCTAAAACTGTCGACGACCACAAGGATGTGGTTGTATCCTTTATGCGTTGATTCCAGCGGTCCTACATGATCAAGATGATAGGTGTGTAAAGGCTGACTTTCCTTGAACAGCGGGTGAAGTAATCCTTCCTGGTTCCCAAACTTTCTGTTTACAATCAGGCATTTCACACAGCTTCCGATCACTTTGTTCACCTTCTCTGTCAATCCTGGAACGTAGTACTGCTGTTTTATCTCCTCCTCTGTTCTCTTCACCGCGTAGTGTCCTTTGTCATGAATTGATCTGGTGACCTCTTGCTGCATCGACTTTGGTCCTACTAGAAGTTCTCGGCCGTCTACAAACTTGAATAACATCTGGTATCTCAACACGTAATCTTCATATGGTCCTTCCTTCAGGATAGTTTTGATGGCGAGTAGTCCTTCGTCCTTGTTTTGAATCCTCTTGATTCTAGCAATCAGACTATCAGCGAATCCGAAAAAGGCTGCTGTACACTGACTCAAGGCATCATCATGTCGCATCTTCGTTCCAGAACGTTGTTCGATGGTATAGGAGAATTCTTCCAACGACAGGGCCCATCGAGCGACTCTGGGTGTTAGATCTTACTTTTGCATAGTCTTTTGGAACGCCGAGCAATCTGTCACTATTTTAAAATCCACTCCCAAAAGGTAGACTCTGAACTTGTTCAAGGCTCGAACAACGGCGAGGACTTCGAGCTCGTAACTGCAATATTTTTCTTCTTGCGGCGTAGTCTTCTTGCTCATGTATGAGACCGGGTGAAGTAGATCATCCTCGGGTAGCTTCTGCTGGAGCACGGCGCCCTAACCGAACTTGCTAGCGACTGTATGACGCTCAGTCTCATATCTGGGGTTGTAGATTATCAACACAGGACTGGATGACAAGATTATTTTCAACTCCTCGAATGCCTCTCTCTCCTTGTCTCCAAACTGGAAGTCATGGCCGGTTCTGAACATATCGCTCAAAGGTTTGGCGATTGAAGCGTAGCCTGGAATACATTTTCGGAAGTACCCTGTCAATCCCAAGAAGCTTTGGAGAGCTGTGATCGTCTTCGGCACCGGGAAGTTTTGTACAGCTGCTGTCTTCTCATTTGACGGTTGAATCTTTCCTTCCTGGATTTTGTAGCCCAAGAAATGAACCATCCTTTTCTTGAAATTTATCAGCAATCCGTAGTCCCGTGCAATGTCAAGTATTTCAATTAACAATTGAATAGCTTCCAGTACAGTTTTCGCCGGAATTATCAAATCGTCCATGTAGATGAAGATGAGTCCTCTCTTTATCAGCTCCCAAAACAAAGCGTTAATAAATCGTTGAAAGACAGACGGGCTGTTAGTGAGACCAAATGGGACTTTCTTGAACTCGTACTGACCTGAGTGGGTAACAAACGTTGTATAATTTCTACTCTCTTCTTCAACGTCTACATGGACGAAACCATTCTTCAAGTCAAGAGTAGAGAATATACGAGCATCTTGCAGTTTGTCAAGCAAGTCTTCGATGAGAGGGAGGGGGTAGTGATCCTTGACGATGATCCTATTTAGTGGTCTGTAGTCCACACAGACACGATGCGAACCGTCCTCCTTTTTCACGACTACAACAGGACTGGCGTACTCGGATGCACTTGGTTGCACAATTCCATCTTTCAGCCATGTCTGAATCTGCTTCTCAACCACCTCTTTTTCTCTCCGTGCCAATCGTCTCGGTCAGCTACATATCGGTTCTTCTGTCTTCACAACTATCTTCATCTGGGTATTCGTGGATTTGATTTTCATTGGGGTGTAACTCACTACGATGTGCTCGACTGTTGCCTTGGCCTCGTCAGATACAGTCTCCTCATTGTCCAGCTCGTCTTCACCAGCGTCAATGCACATGACCAACGTTTCTTCTCTCTTCTTCAACTGAACGCCCTCTCTAGAAATCAACACCTCAGCTTGATCCAGTAAGTCGATTCCAATAATCATAGAAACTGGAATAGCTTCGTCGGGAACAACGTGGACGTCGCCACAAAAATCCTGTCGTCAACGGTGATCGTCGTGTTGAACCATCCCAGCACGGACACTTTGCTTGCGCCCAAGCCAGTCAGGATCCGGTTGCTTGGTTGCAGCTCTGGGGTGTCGTTTTCCATGTCCTTGTAAGCGTCCTCCCTCAACAAGTTGAAATGACAAGCACTATCTACCAGGGCTGATAAATTGTGGTTGCAGATTTTGACGTCCTTGTATTTGTAATTACTGACTGCTTCCTTCGACGTGTTCAAGGCCACCATCTGTTTCTTTAATTCTTCGTATTTCTTTGGATTGGTACAACCTGTGGAGATGTGTCCGAATTTGTTACACTGGAAACACTTCGGACCCTTGTCCTTATCCTTGCACTCGCTGGATTTGTGACTTGACTTGCCACAGTTGTAACAGTTCTGCACCTTGCCCTTATCCTTGCCTGCATCGCCATCCTTCTGTTTATTTGAATCTGCTCCATCGGATTTCTTCTTGTTGTGCTGCGACGACGTGGAAGACCTCTTCGAAGTAATCCATCCCGCGGCACGTTCATACTGACGTATTTTCTCTTTGAAGTCTCTAAGCGACTGAGCGCCGTACAATAACAGCTTGGTGCCAGTCATCCTCTATTCCGTCTATCACGTACTGCATGAGTGAGTCATCGTCTATATCTCCTCTACTTGCTATCTCCTTCATTGTAAGGTACTATTCCTGGAGTGACTCGTCCCTTTTTTCCTTCGTCTAAACAGCGTCGAATGGATCTCCGCTGTTCTCGTCTGCACGTCAAATTCCTCTCGAAGAGATTTCTTCAACGCCGTCCAGCTGGTAATTCCCTTCTCACCCTGGATGAAGAGTTTTGCCAAGCCGGTTAGAGATTTCTTAGCGAAGATCAACTTCTGCAGTTTGTTCCATCCCATCGCTGTTTCCTCAAACTCGGTGATCCATCGGTTGACTGAATATCCACTGCTACCATCAAATGACCCGACGGAACCTTCGATGTCGCGAAACGTCAAAGCAAACTTCTGGGAATACCTCGATGCTTCGCTACCGTCACTTGAGCTGTCCCCTGGTTCACTCTCGTCATCGTCGTCGAGTTTCATTCGATTTAGCTTCTTTTTTCTTTTCGCCACTGTCAATTCCCTCTTAATAGTGCCACATAACATCTTTGTCTCATCTAGATCCGCTTTGGAGAGCGCTGCAGCTTTAGCTTGTGCCTTCTTTTGCACTTGTTCGTCATCGTGCTCGTCGTCCGAAGATTTCTCAATCATCTCAATGTACTCTGAAAAGTGCGTCAGGTGGTGACAAATCTTCATTGCCACATCCTCCGGGGTGCCCTCGTCTAAGCGCAGGATCACTTAAGATGCTTGCAGTTCCTCTTCCGTCAATTCTTTTGTTATAAATTCGACCTTGGCCACATAATCCTTTGAATCAGGTTCGAAAGTAAACCCTGAAAATTCTCGCAACCTCTTTCTATTGTTTCGATCATTTGGAGCGTCTTCAAGTATAATCTTTTGTAAAGCTTTTACAGATGCCACTGGAACAGTTGAAATGCTTTTGTTTATGAAATCAATATCTCCTAACGTCATCATTTTGGAAATATTAACATACGGTACTTATCTGCATCAACACCGATCCCAAAGCTCTTTTGTCGTCTTTCTCAGATCGTCCTCAACTTCTTTACGTCTTTGTCCAGGTGTAAACCTTTCACTGATGAGATAAGCCTTCAGTCTCGAACATCCGTCGTCAATTCGAGCTGAATTCGTCGTTGGCCTTTCGTCGTTTCGCCGTCAGCAAAATTGGCAAGTGAACATAACCTCAGATGCGTCGTTGATTCAATCCAGGACGTGCCCCCAATTTGTGGGAACCGGTGTCAAAAACACTCACGTTTGATTTGTTGAAAAATAATATTTCACTTAACAAATGCAAATAAAATAGATTACCGATACATTATCAAAATAGAATACGTTGATGCCTTCCCAGCTCCAAAGAACAACAACAATCAAGTCCATGGCCACTGTTTTCTCTATGTCCGCGCACCCTCTATATCACTCGCGGCAAAACTTCGAAATTCCTGCCCGTCTTCCCACACATATGCTCCCCAAGAACGTCCCAAGTACGGGCAAAGCTTCGACGTGCGTACTAGCGTTATGATCTACTCCGGCCTCGACGAACTGACCCAGCGTAACCCTCCTAGATTCACGAATGACTGGATGCTACTTATTTGTCCCTTGTCGAGTCCAACTCGAATTGTAGTATTCTAACGTGATGATACTCGACTTGATCCAGCGTGACCCTCCTAGGTCCACGAATGACTGAATAGCTGATGAAAAAGCGTGATCCTCTTACTAGGGTTCACATAAGAATGAATGATCTGGACTTGATCCTATCCCAGGGTTCACGAGTGACTGAATACTTCTCCGTTGCCACCCCGGCCTATATATCTGATTTGACTAAAAATATAGGCTATTTCATCTTCTTGAAAGCTTAATTTCTGTTCTAATGCTCCTAGCTGTTGCAAAAATTACTTCTGTGTACTACAGAGTCCATAGGTTTCAAATATCCTTCTCAAATCCAAAATCAATCGCTCAGTTTTTCTTCAAAAATTCGTAAAGGTGTTACGTGTTCTATGTGGGTGGTCCTTTTTACCTATAACTTGGGCAGATTCATACGGCAATGGTCTATGAGGTAATGCGCAGCCATCACTTCTTATATATTCAAATATTACAGTGTTTTGCCTTTTCTAAAATCCTCTTTCCAATTATCCGCTGATGTGGTATATTAACATGTTATTAATTTTGGGTAAATCTCAAAATCCTAGTAATTTCGTCACCTCTTAAGCCCCGCCTCTTACTGATATAACGAAAATATCGCAGGGTCAGCTTTAATCGGTGAATACCCCTCTTATACGCTCGCGCGCTCTGCGTCATGCAAATAGTTCCCCGCTTATCGACTAGTGTGAATCATGAGTATGATTTCACTGGCCCATGTGCAGTGTTACACGACCTTTCTGAATCATCTTATTACTCATAAGCTCATTGCATCTCCTTTTATAATATACATGGATATTATTCTTAGCTTATGGCTAAAACCTTAAGAATACTGTTTTCCATGTCGGCCCTATGACCTGACATTTATTCATGATACTACCGTATTCTTTTAAGACCTCACATGCTGTCTTATTTTCCGCCTGTCATGTCTCTAACTCTGAGTTCTTTTGATCTTGCATTCACTGACGATATCCATGGTCCTGGGCTCGTATCCTTCCGAGCCTCCCTTGGATGGGTACAAAATCCCCTCTGTCAATTTGAATAAATTTCCCAACTAATGAGGAAATTAATTTACCTTTTAAACACACCATGGATATCCTTCCTTCTCTCATAATCGAGTTACATTCAGAAGGTCTCTCTTGAGCTCTCTGGGTTTGTTTATATCTCAAGCTGGCTTTCAACTCAACCTCCTTGGCTTGCCATATTCAGTTAACTTTGCCTCGCTTACTGGACGTCTCCTGTAGTGGGCTATAAATCTTTTCAGGGTTCCCAGTATTCATCAGACTCTTCCAGTCGCGGTTTGGTCTTCGTCTGGCTCACTGGGTTGTTGTCACATTATTTATTTTTCCTTTCTGAACGGGGACGCCTTGTCCCTGTCCGTTCATTCATTCCATTAAACTACAGAGTCTGTAGTCATTTTTCTTCTGACTTCACGGGTATGCTCTGACCTTACCCGTTCAGTCACATCTCTCACTTCTTCCTTCCTTTCCTCTTCTTGTCCCCTCATCCTCGTCTTCTTTCTTGCCTTTGGTCACACTGTTGCCTTACATCAGGCCTCTGGTTCCATGATCTCCTTTCTTTTCTTTCCTTCTTTCTCTTCTTCCAGTTATGGAACAGTTGCAGATTATCTCTTTCATTTTATCCTTTTTCTTCTCCTTTTTTCTTTCGCCTTTTCCTACACTCAAACGGTTTCGGCTTGGCCCTACCCGTTTGATTCAGATCTGACATTTCTGGGTCGCGTCGAGCCAACATTTCCCTAATGTGGTCTCTCTCGACCCGTTTCCGGAGTTCCTCATTTATTTTACTAACAAGCTCTGCCATCTCCAACTTGTGATCCTGTATTTTAACCATTTCCTTTTTGACACATCTTATTTCTGGACTTGGTATCTTTTCAATTTTCTTCTCATCATATCCCATTTCTGGACTTGGTATCTTCTCCTTTGGTTCTCCCTCGTCCTCCTGCTCCTGCGCAACCTCAATATCTGATTTAATATTTCCTATTTCTTGTCCTTGTTCCTGGACGTTTTCTTCTTGCTGCGTGCGCTTATCATCCCATTTCTTCTCATACCTATCCAATCTTTCTTCCCATCTTTAACCTTTTATCTATTTGTAGACCAAGTGATACCAATTGTTTCTCAGTCTGTTCGGTATCTGCCTGCTTCTGCTTTTTAAGGTCCTGAATACCTTCCCTTAACTCATCGGAACTCTCCTTTACCTTATCGAGACTATTCTCTAACTTATCGAATTTCTTATTTTCTTTATCGAAATCATTAATTGCTTCCAGATGGTATTCTTTGTACATATTCGTATGTGCATCTATTTTGGCTCCAAATTGCTCCCACAGTAACTTCATTTGAATCTGAAAACTATCTTCACTGCCTTCCTTATTATCCTTAATTTCTTCTCTACAATCCATTTCTTCGTCCTAACTTTGTTCCATCTGTTCACTGACTACTACAGATTAATCCCCTATATGTTTCACGTCAGCCTGACCTGGGTTTTCCCTATCCGGAAATGTAACCCCTAAATCATCGACCCTTTCCTTTACCTCCTGAAGGTTTCTAATGATAACTTCACATTTGAATCGGGTTCTGATTCTAATTATACCTGTATTGATTCGTTAAGACCATCCTCTAACTCATGGAAACTATTTTCTATTTCCTGATAGGATTCTATACTTAACTGCTTGTTCAAATCTAAGTTTTCTCCTGATTGCGCCTGCATTTCACGGGTTTGACTTACAATATATATATTTGGCATGACTTCATTTGAGTTTGCATAATTTGAGAACTTATGTTCTTACAATTTTCCTGATCCGTAAGGTCAACATTTTATTTATTTTCTAATGGTACAATCCTTTCATTACATTCTACATGTGCACTACTTTCTTTAAAATTTCCATCATGCACTTCTTTCATACGTTCCCTAAACCTTTCTTTTGTTTCATCCCGACATTCTTTCATCCTTGGAATATGAGTGTCTTCTATATCTTGTGAGTCCTGCATTGGTCTAGACCATATTCTATCATATATCTCATTCCGGACATTACCTATATTATTCAAATCTCCCATTATGTTATTTATCTGTTTCTGAATGTCTTCTCGTCTATCCCAATCTTTAAAACCTATTTTATCTCGCATTTTCCTTAATTCCTCCCATATTTTCTTATTTTTGTCTTATATTGCGGTAACCTCCTCGACGAGCTTCATGTACTTTAGCTTGCCAAGCTTCATCATTACTTTCTCAGTAGTTATTACTACCTTCGCAGCCTCCATTATTACAAACAATACAATTTGAAAACTAGATGGACTACTCAATTCCATCATTGGTCACATGCATCCTGAGAGAGAGAGAGAGAACATTTGATTTTCAGTCATTTTCAAAGCTATATATCTTTATCACGCACGGGTTAGGTCAGATCCTACTCGTCTGATAAATTAATTTTATCAACATCAACAAACATCATAAGGAAAAAGTCACCTCTCCAAAAATCAAAATTTGAAAATCCCTGTTTTTTAAGAAAACCATGTTTTCCCGTGGGGTTTTCCATAAAATCTATGCCCTAAAGCTGGGCGTCATAAAAGTAATATACGGAAGGTACTGTACGGCGTTCGGCGCACGGCACGAAGTAGGAGATGCGGGAATCAAACCACGCTCTCGCCACCACTTACCGTACGGCATAAAAGATTTAATGAAGTTACCAACGTTACTGTATGGCCCCTTCTTCACACACTCTCAAACGCCGTACTCTGGCAACCATTCGCAAGGAATGAGCAGCCAGGCGGGTAGGATACCCGGGATGTGGATTTGGGCCTCGTGTTACAAAGGCGTGGGTCTGGGTAATGCAAATCAGATGGTAGACGAATGCCCATGGGTTATAAAATACGTAAATGGAAAATATATTGAAACAATAAGGAAAATACAACGACATGTGGAAAACAAAACACTGGCATAAATAAGGAAAACACTCCTAGCTGTAACCTAGATCCCACGTGGTCTTGTGAATCTACGGTCACGGGTGGCAATTACAACTTTAGTATGAAAGAAACATATTTCTTGGGTAGCAAGAAATATTGTCCCAGCAAATGGGCTTAAGGTAAGAACACAACCTAAATGTGAAAGTATAATTATTGTAACGAAAATGAAATGCCAGGAGGCATTTTGGGAGAACCCAAGAGCGGAAGCTCAAAACAAGATAAAACATGGTATAGCAAAACAGAAGGTACCGGAAATAAGAAAATTAGATCAAAATAAGAATAGACTAAAGGGCTAACCACTGGCCATGAGCGAAATGCTCCAACACAACAAACTATCGTGACCGTTGTGCACATAATGAAATTGTTGGCGGCCACCTGACCATGAGGTAAGCCGTTTGCAATTGTAGGCCACATTCGAAAGACAATGCGCCCATTGTCCACCTATCCTAATTTGCCCTCCAAAATATAACATTCAAAATATAAAACAGAACTAAACAATCATAATTAAATTATACCACACACGGCTTAAGAGTTGTATCGATGTAGTTCGATAAAAGGGAACCTGTTTGTAAAGGCAAGCCGCCATTGGCTATGTGCCTTGCAGTTCATACTAGTTCAAAATGTTTAGATAGATAAGTCAATTTCTCACGGCGACACTGTGAGTTGATAATCATTTATGTAGTAATGGAATTCACAAGGGTTATTGCAGAATAAGATCAGACGCTTTACCTTAGTTGCGATGGCAGGCCACATGGCTTGTGTAAAATGCCGAGCTCGAAGAGCTCGGACAAGAACACTCTTATGCGGTGCATAGTTCTGGAGCTACTGGGGAAGAGACGCATTACAGAGCACGCCACCTGACGGGCGACAGCAGTCGCGCGCGCCTTACGGAGACTTTGGGAAGTAGACACTACCAACAGCAGCAGGTCCTCAGAGTCACGGAGAACACCTCGCTGGCCCAACCAGAAGGACAATTCAGTTGGCAGGCCGGGCCAAGCTTATTCAATGTGCAAGTCATTGCGCGCGGGATCGCGCCATTGGTTCATTTGAACCGGCCGAGCCAATAGCGTCAGAGAAGGACCAAGACGTAGTTTAGCCAGCCCGGAAGAGTTCACACGTCCAGGTGGAACAGTTCATTTGTCGGGGAGAGGGGAGGACAGCGTCAGCGGCGGGACATTCAAATATGAGTGAAACACAAGTCACGTAGGAAAGGCCGCCCGGGGAGCTGCGGGCAGGGGCAGAAACGTGTGCCAGTCTTTGGAGTGGCACAGCCTCCCCCTCATAAAGCCGACAGTGGGGGTGAGCCAACAGGGAGAGGCTCCCCCCTGTAAGTTCTCTTGAGGATGGCTTGGTTCGCCAGCAGGCAAAATAATGTTTGTTCATGCGTCACTCACTGCACCAGGAAGTCGAAACAGCAGGAAGGTAGAAATGCCCAACTAATGATGTCGTGAAGACCCCAAGCTTGGCAAGAAGGAACACCAACAGCACCATACCACCATACCAGATGACCACCATAGTACCCCTCCAGCATCACCATAGTACCGCTCCAGTCGTTCAGTATCCAGGGTCGACATCAGGGAAGAAATCACCATCCGCACCGACCAGCAGGCATCAGGATCACCATCAGATGGAAGACGACGTCATGACAGTGACCTTGGCCCAGGCCACCACCATCTCCAGGTGTGAGGGGGGCCACCCTCACACTGGACCACCACTGAATCAGCCAAGGACAAGAGCAGACGCAGCACGCAGAGACGCAACACAAGGTCGGGTTGGCTTCTTCACCAGCAGGGTCGAAGAATGCCACTGGTCTGAGAAGGACCAGGGCGAGAGCTTGAGCAACTTCCGTAGCACATGTTAGGACTATTCACTGTGCGAGCAAGGACTTTGCAATTCACTTGCCTTAGTGATACGAGATCACATTCACTTTCATAGGGGCGATGCACACACAATGCACACGCAGACTTTAGGTTTAGCAGAATTACGTTAATGTTAAGTGTTTAAAAATGGGAAGAAACACTGGACAGCGTTCTCTTGAACTAGTATCACCTCCACTTCACTGGAGTTAGTAACTACACAGAACTGGTACCCAACCAAAATCCTAATGTTACAATGCTATATTGAATAAAAGGAAAATCTTAATACATTTTTCACCGTAGTGAGAAAATACTGAGATGGGGTCGCACGAAAGAAATCTAGGGGAACCCACGACCACAGGAATGGCTCAGCTCTCACAATACAGGAGAGAACATGAAACAGTTACCTTGTCACCACACAGATCACAACTGGTGTCAACAAATTTCCAACATTTACATTTACAATTTACCTTTTACATTACATTACTTACACATCAAATGCCCTCTAGTAAACGGAACGCAGAACAGGAAACACACCTACACGGAACGCAGAGAACCGAACAGGAACACACACTTCTCTAAAACCTTTACAACTTACCGACACAATGACAGGAACAGTGACTCAAAGAACAGAGACCTTATCAATTCGACCCAACGTGTCATCTTCGACGACACCAAGGCGCCTGCGAGAAAATGCAGGGCAACCTTCATCATCTCGACAACGTAACAGGTACAGCCACCACTACACGATGTGCACCACGCACAAGGAACTAAACAACAGTCCTTAACTCTCTACGCTACACACAGCACACAGACAAAATTCAACGAGGAAAGGGTCCGACACCAGGGCTGCGAGCAAATGCAGTAATCCCTGATATCCACACACACACCAGAACAAGAGTACTACGACTCAGAACATATCCATGTTCACTTCAACAACACCAAATACAGAACGAAGAAATAGGCCACAAGGGGCATAGAAAGACCTCAAGCAGGTCCCACTGACAAGAATGAAAACTTGAAAAGAAAAACGAGAAGACCCATTATGCCTCTCTTTGGACGAAATAACTATCCAAAGGAAACCTTGTGCTTGTCCCTCGATGAGATTTCTCCTCGGTGAAAAACTGACTCACGATGTACTTGTGGAGATATTGCACAATCTCGGCAATTGAACACGACAGAAGCACAACTTCAACTTCACGTCTGTCGACACAGCGTCATACCAAGACAGCACCACACACACGACTCCAAGAACATTACACGATACCAAAATACAATAAGAAATCACTGTTTCCAAATCACAGCACAGGAAAATACTGCAACCCACGCTACACCTCACATTCTGCGTTCTCCGCTTCCTCGGCTTCCTCTGCCTCGCATTCACCAGCACGTTTACAATATGACAAATGAGTTCGAAAAATACGCCTCTTTTCATTGTCCTCCAATAGGACAGTAACATCGGTAGGAAAAGATAAGATTCTATACGGACCCCGGAATTTTGGCATGAGCTTGCCACTTACTTGGTGACCAGGAGTTTTCCTCCAAAAGTTTTTGACATAGACAAGATCGTCAACTTTAAATTTATTCTGACCACGACCTTGATTGTACCTCTGGGCCAACTTGTCGTGAGATATCTTGATAGCACGCTGAGCTTCCTTCCAAATTTCACGGACGCGCTCAGGACTAGGCTGATCGGGAAGAAGTTCTTTAAGAGACCAAAGGTTTGACAACGGAGAATTTGGCACGAATGCGTGCATCAAAGAAAATGGGGTTTTACCATGACTTTCGTGCTCAGCAGTATTGAAAGCATAGGCCAACCAATGCAATGAGGAATCCCATTTTGCATGATTGTCCCGATGATACGCGATTAACGCGGCTCTCAAATTCCTATTGACCCTCTCGGCCAAACTAGGATTAGGATAATAAGGAGTAGTCGTAACATGAGAAATTGAATACTCGAAACAGAAGTTACGGAACTGATTAGAAGTAAAGGTACGAGCATTGTCGGAAATGAGGTACTGACAGGGACCAAATGAGGTAAAAATGACTTTCAAACATTTAATGACGGCAGCAGTGTTGCTCATCTTGGTGGGGAAAATCCAGCAAAATCTCGAGAATCCATCGACACAGACCAGCGCGAAGCGGTTACCTAACCTGGATTTCGGAAAAGGCCCGACGAAGTCAATATACAACCTCTCCATAGGTCGCAACACGGGTTCAGACGCTAGAAATCCCATTCTACTGTTGACAGCAGGTTTGCTCACGTTGCAACTACGACAACCCAAAACAAATCTTTTAATATCTCGGTCCATATACTTCCAAGTAAAGGATTGCTTTACCGTTTGGCGAGTTTTGAAGACTCCTAAATGACCACCCACCGGTGACTCATGGAAATATCTTAACATTGCATCCACTAATTGGACAGGCAAGACGACTTTCGGCTTCTTGTCATGCCTGGCAACACAGCATAACACGCCTGACCTGAGAAAGTAAGGTTTTACAACCTCACCAGCATCTAATTTGGAAATAATTAATTTTAACTCTTGATCTTCCTTCTGATGAATGACTATATCCTTAAACAAAAGGGGAGAATTGCTTAACATGTTTTGAGTGGAACAAACACCAACAACACCCGGTTCCACTGGAGCAGGTTCCGGTCTCTTAAGGGGAGCTTCTTCGTACATCCTACTAAGCGAATCGGCAATAACATTGTCTGTCCCTTTTATGTGTCGAACGGTGAAATTGAAAGATGAAATACGAGTCGCCCACCGAGCGATACGCCCTGTGTTCCTCGGTCTGGCCAAGACCCAGCTCAGGGCTTGGTTATCGGTCTCCAATTCGAACGGCACATGTTCGACATACATCCTAAACTTTTCCAAGCCGAACATGACAGCGAGGCCTTCGAGCTCATATACAGAATAGCGAGACTCGGGAGCAGTCAAGGTTCTCGAAGCGAAAGCAATAGGACGACGACCTTCTTCACCTTCCTTTAAAAGAACAGCTGCAACGGCGCCTAAAGAGGCATCAGTCTGTACAATAAATTTCTTGCTGAAATCAGGAACAGCGAGAACGGGAGCATTACACAAAGCTTCTTGTAGCTCATCGAAGGCGGCCTGTTGAGACTCACCCCTCTCAAACAGAACCTTCTTCTGACGTAGTTTATTCAAGGGCATAGCCTTACTAGAGAAATCAGGGATAAATTTTCGAAAGAAATTGGCCATGCCAACGAAGCGAGCCACGCCCTTGACATTGACGGGTCTCTTGAAGTCACGAATACCCTGGGTGCGAGAGCTGTCGATCGACACACCAGCGGCCGAAATAACATGCCCCAGAAAGGAGATTTGAGGTTTAGCGAAAAATACCTTCGAAAGCTTCACAGTTAGCCCAGCTTTCTTCAAACGCTCGAGCACTTCACGAATATGACGAACATGATCTTCAAATGTCTTACTGTACACTACGACATCGTCCAAGTAGTGGTACAGATACTCAAACTTAATGCCAGCGAAAACCTTATCCAACAATCTGCTTAACACAGCGCCTCCAGTAGTGAGGCCAAAGGGAAGCCTATTAAATTCAAAGAGATTCCAATCCGTCGCGAAGGCGGTAAGATGCTTACTCTCCTCGGCTAAGGGAACCTGATAGTAGCCTGGTTCAAATCGATAAGACTGTAGTACTTAGCATCCTTGAACCACGAAAAGCATGAGTGAAGATCAGGAAGGGGGATAGATTCCATCGCCACCTTCTTGTTGAGCCTTCGGTAATCTACAACGGGTCTAAAACCACCATTCGGTTTGGGCACTAGAAACATAGGCGATGAGTATGAAGAAATAGAGGGGCGAATAACTCCATCAGCCAACATCTGATCAATTATCTTCTTAAGTTCTTTCATCTTAGGTGGACTAAGTCGGTAGGGAGGATGCCTAACTGGAATATTGTCTGACATGACAATCTTGTAAGAGATCAAATCAGTGACACCTAACTTGTCGGTAAAACTTCCGGAAAACGAGAACACAAATCACGTATAATCGTTGCTTGACCATCAGAAAGACCACTAAGATCCAGGTCGTTGACACTACTTGACAACTCGGGAACGTCTTCATCATTGATGTCCACCGCACTGGTGCCAACATCATACCTCTCAGTAGCAGAAAACTTTAATTTCAACTGCGGACAGAAATTAAACCAAAAGGTTTCTCTTTTAACGACAAGCGACAGACCGGAATGCGAGAAGAAATTTGCGCCTAAAATCACAGGGCAAGATAAATTGGACACGATCCAAAACGGAAACTTCCACGCAAAATTATGAATCTTAACCTTTAACTTGACAACCCCTAGAACTGTTAGTTGAGAATTATTAGCTGAAACTAAACGAAAATCAATTTTAGAGAGAGGGGGAAATTTTCACATGCCTTTCATGGCCCTATACCATTCCTCACTCATCAGTGACGCAGCACTGCCAGAATTCAACAAGGCTTTAACGTTGGCATCATTGATCAAAATGCCAGCAATAGGTGCAGGTAATAAGGAACTCACAGAAACCTTCGAACAACCTCCGATTCCGTTATCGTTTGCATTGACAACTGATGACATCGGTATCCCATCACGATGCCCGGTTTCCGGATGTCATTGCGGAGGAGAATTACACGTGCGGTCTGAATGACCGAAACGACCACAGGCGTTACATTTCACAGAACTGCTATTCACTCGACCCCGAGCTCCTTGACGGTTTGAACTATCGCCACGGTCAATAGCTTCTTGGTGTCTGACATCACCTCCACTATTTGAAGGACCTTGGAAACGGACATTCCTTCCATAATTAAAATTACCAGAACTCCTGACTTCATCATTACGAACAGGACTACTCTGAGGCTGATTACTCGACCATCGACCTCCTGAACCTTGAGGTTTACGATTTCCCCAATTACCTTGTCTACCCTGGGAACGAGCATTGTTCCAACGATTAGAAGAACCTTGCGGCTTATATGAATTAAATTGTGAGGGTTGATCAACAGAACCTCTACCATAGTCAGACTGGCGTACGGACTCTCCACGTACGGCAAAAGCACACAATTGAGCAATAGTGCTCGGGCGAGACCCTAAGCATAAAAATGAACGATAGTCTGGCGTCACACCATCTAGAATGTGTTCCACCATCTCTTGCTCTGTGAAGTTAACAGAAAACATCTTAGCTAGCTTTAACATATCTTGCATGTACACATCAAACGATTCACCATACTTCTGTACACGATACAAATGACGTTGAATTACAGTACCCATCTTTCTATACGGAATGAAATTTGACATTACTTGCTCACAGAACACTTCGATACCTGTGTTACGGGACATAGCCTCGACAACCATACTTCTCATCATACCAGAAGTGAACGGGAACATAAGTTGGTACACCTGAGTGTAACACACCAAATACAGCAGCATACTCATAAATTTCCACCAACTCACGCAGAAAATGAATAATACCATCAGTGGTATCAGTATTCATGTGCTTCAACTTAGCTACACAATCAGATAACGGGTGGGCGAGATTCCCAAAATTACGGTTAGAAAAAACTGAATGACTAGAACCCGCACCTCTCTGTTCGCCACGAACAGGTCCACTATCATCACTCGGGCTATTGAAATCCCGACCTTGAGGCTCTACACGAGAAGAAAATCTGTTCTTGTTGCACCAAACTTTATCTTTAGGCCAACGGAAATTAAGAGGTTTAATACCTAATGAAGGAGGATAGTTACTACTAGAAACATCTTGGGGAGCACTTCGCCTCGGAGTAGGATACATGCTCCGACTACGGAGATTTACTTCTTGAACACCCCTCTTACTGGGCGTCAGAACAGAACAGGTAGGACGAGAAAAGGCATTAGAATAAGAATACGTCACTCCACCATTGGAGTTACTTGTGGTGTACACAGGAGTTGTGCTACACACGGAACGAGGCATTTCAGTTGACATGAACAACTCTCTAGCACTCGGTTGAAAATTTTCGGACACGGAAAAATTACAATTTACCTCACCATTAGAATTGCTTACAGCAGAAACAGAATGAACGGACACTGGTACACGAAAACTAGAATCAGTACCCAAATTATTCATCCATGAAGCGTTTGACACTTCAGCCAAATTTGCGTCGGACGATAATCCGTGGTTAAAATTTAACCGGCTAAACTCAGTCGCTAAAACACTATCGACTGGTTTTCTATCATTGACCTGAAGGTATTGTGTAGACAATCTGACAACACTTGCGTTGCCACCAGCATCGACACTACTGGGTGGCAACCCTGATCTAGCACAGGACCTGGCTGCAGAAGTGATATCCTCATACACTTTTGACAAAATTCTCGCTGAAGGAGGAGAATAATAAGATCCATGATTTACTTCAGCAAAAGAAACTACTGGCAACTCACTACTACTATCTACTGTAACACTATTGTTAGTAGAAACTGGAAAGACACTGTTACGGTCAGTAGATTGAAACATACTAGCATTATTTGAAACTTCACTACTCAACCTAATTGCATCTAACAGATTAGCGGTACATGTTGGAACATAAGGCTGATTATCACCTTCACTGGTAGGGAACCTTATTTCATCACTGTCTACACTGACTGCACGGAGTGCTTCTGCACCATTACAACCACTAGAATTTTCATCGAAAACTTTATTTGCACATTCGGCTATCATGCGCTGAATTTCAAAAATATTGGCTAGTTCCTCGTCAGAACGATGAGACGAAACAGATAGAACATCTTCGCAACGAGTGAACAAGTACTGCAGACGAGCGCGCAACTTTTTATATTGGGCAGACGTACCATACTCCTCAAGCAAAAACAAATTTATGAGATTAGCACAAACTTCTACTCTATGGAAAATCTGTGACTCACCAATTGTAAATTCTGCTTCGGACAGCACAGGCAACAATACAGGATCCTTAAGGGCAGGCTTCAGAGCTGCTCGAGCCACCTCCGTGCTCGGGGGAACCTCCAAACCTCTGATCTCCAATTCAAATTGGATTTCTTCATGATCCAAATACTTTGGATCTGGTACGTGACGCTCCATGACAGTAGCACGAAATGAAAAACCAAAAAATGTCAAACAGTTGAATTTTACAACACCTTAAGTCTAACGGTTTAATTTTCCACATGAAACTTTAACACAAATTTTACTTATTTGCCCATGGTAGGAAGTTATAATTACAAAAAAGGGATTCCACTCTTCAGTGTTTTCATCCTGATAAATATCAGGGCAGAGTCGATAATGTTGCCACGTGGCTTCCATCTACCACCAGCGGTAGCAAAACCAGACAAAATCGACAACCATGCTCTGCTACCACTTATTGTACGGCGTTCGGCGCACGGCACGAAGTAGGAGATGCGGGAATCAAACCACGCTCTCGCCACCACTTACCGTACGGCATATAAGATTTAATGAAGTTACCAACGTTACTGTATGGCCCCATCTTCACACACTCTCAAACGCCGTACTCTGGCAACCATTCGCAAGGAATGAGCAGCCAGGCGGGTAGGATACCCGGGATGTGGATTTGGGCCTCGTGTTACAAAGGCGTGGGTCTGGGTAATGCAAATCAGATGGTAGACGAATGCCCATGGGTTATAAAATACGTAAATGGAAAATATATTGAAACAATAAGGAAAATACAACGACATGTGGAAAACAAAACGCTTGCATAAATAAAGAAAACACTCCTAGCTGTAACCTAGACACCACGTGGTCTTGTGAATCTACGGTCACGGGTGGCAATTACAACTTTAGTATGAAAGAAACATATTTCTTGGGTAGCAAGAAATATTGTCCCAGCAAATGGGCTTAAGGTAAGAACACAACCTAAATGTGAAAGTATAATTATTGTAACGAAAATGAAATGCCAGGAGGCATTTTGGGAGAACCCAAGAGCGGAAGCTCAAAACAAGATAAAACATGGTATAGCAAAACAGAAGGTACCGGAAATAAGAAAATTAGATCAAAATAAGAATAGACTAAAGGGCTAACCACTGGCCCTGAGAGAAATACTCCAACACAACAAACTATCGTGACCGTTGTCCACATAATGAAATTGTTGGCGGCCACCTGACCATGAGGTAAGCCGTTTGCAATTGTAGGCCACATTCGAAAGACAATGCGCCCATTGTCCACCTATCCTAATTTGCCCTCCAAAATATAACATTCAAAATATAAAACAGAACTAAACAATCATAATTAAATTATACCACACACGGCTTAAGAGTTGTATCGATGTAGTTCGATAAAAGGGAACCTGTTTGTAAAGGCAAGCCGCCATTGGCTATGTGCCTTGCAGTTCATACTAGTTCAATATGTTTAGATAGATAAGTCAATTAATCTTGAATCGATTTGTATTTCTCACGGCGACACTGTGAGTTGATAATCATTTATGTAGTAATGGAATTCACAAGGGTTATTGCAGAATAAGATCAGACGCTTTACCTTAGTTGCGATGGCAGGCCACATGGCTTGTGTAAAATGCCGAGCTCGAAGAGCTCGGACAAGAACACTCTTATGCGGTGCATAGTTCTGGAGCTACTGGGGAAGAGACGCATTACAGAGCACGCCACCTGACGGGCGACAGCAGTCGCGCGCGCCTTACGGAGACTTTGGGAAGTAGACACTACCAACAGAAGCAGGTCCTCAGAGTCACGGAGAACACCTCGCTGGCCCAACCAGAAGGACAATTCAGTTGGCAGGCCGGGCCAAGCTTATTCAATGTGCAAGTCATTGCGCGCGGGATCGCGCCATTGGTTCATTTGAACCGGCCGAGCCAATAGCGTCAGAGAAGGACCAAGACGTAGTTTAGCCAGCCCGGAAGAGTTCACACGTCCAGGTGGAACAGTTCATTTGTCGGGGAGAGGGGAGGACAGCGTCAGCGGCGGGACATTCAAATATGAGTGAAACACAAGTCACGTAGGAAAGGCCGCCCGGGGAGCTGCGGGCAGGGGCAGAAACGTGTGCCAGTCTTTGGAGTGGCACAGGTACAACATGGTCACACCATACGAGACAACAGCCATAAACACAATGTTAGAAAAACCATCACAGGGGTGGTTTTTACGGCTGAAATCCCAACGTTGCGCGCCATTGTGAGAATAGTGGAGGTTTGTACGGGGCCTTTACCAGTTAGTTAAGATTCACCCTTATTGCGGTAACTCATCTATTTATAGGTTTATCTAGCTTACTTCATTACAGTAACTTTACTGAGTTCGACCGTCTTTCGTGTTGCTTGTTACTCATATCCCGGTGCATATTATAATCCCCCTGCACCCTTCCGTAGGAATAATATATGATCATACTTCGCCTAGCTCAATCAGATCGGGGATGGTACGTTCATTTCCCACGATATGACACAAATATTTTGGAATCATTAGCAACACAGGTCAACACTCAAATAAAAACAAAATTTTCGCAACAATATTTAATTATTTAATATGGCACTCCACAGATTACAATAAAACTATCCAATAAAAATGACATTAATAAAAATAAAAATTCACAAGTAGGCTAAATCAACTTAATCCTGTATCCTACAACTAGGAATATCCAACACACAAGGTGGTCTGGAACCATGTTAATATGGCTCCATTAAGCCTATAAATATCTGATTTCACTTCCATGTGGCATGCAAACACTACATGTTCTTCTGAATCTTCTACTGATTCTAAATAAACTTAGAAAGTCTTTAGGGTACAATTCCCTAAATAGTCCTTTGACCTTCTACTACAATAATCAAATGATTTAATTATCAACATATCTTAGCTTTAGGTTTCTCAAATGTGTTATTACCAATATTTACTTTAGGTTCCAACTGTTCTTAACTTTGTTTCATAACCATCAAGTGTTCTCTCTCTCTCTCATACAATATGTTAAGTACTATATCGCTAGGTAATCGTGCATTCCCTTAATTCGAACATTTTGAATAATTCAATTAGATCGCGTCTCCCCGACACGTCTGTATTTGCTCTTATCAAAGGAACTTTCTTCATCTTTATCATATCTGTTACTCATGGGAAGGTTTGTAAATACATCTTGGATCATAATATTCCTGAAAAGTTGACTTTTGAACGACTGGCAGGGAATACTCGTTATTTCATATGCTAATGGATTAAAGTATCCATGCATTCATTGATATAGCCAAACAATAATTTTAAAAGATGGTATATTGGCTTTCACGGCCGGTGAATTAAAACTCAGCAATTCTTCTAGGTTTGTGCCGTGTCTTGTGTGGGGTTTCGCCTAGGACACCAAGCTGGTCCGGGCGGGGACACCAAGAGCCCGCCGATGAGCCAGCTTGGTGTCCTAGGCGAAACCCCACACAAGACACGGCACAAACCTAGAAGAATTGCTGAGTTTTAATTCACCGGCCGTGGAAGCCAATACACCATCTTTTTGGAAGCCTTCATAGGGAGGTTAAGGCTGCTTGAGCTTTTAGTTCTCGCAGTCAAGTGGTGCAGTTGCACCTAATATAAAGGGAGGTAGCGCGCAGTTCGTTACTCCTGTAGGGGTCCGGGCGGGGACACCAAGAGCCCGCCGATGAGCCAGCTTGGTGTCCTAGGCGAAACCCCACACAAGACACGGCACAAACCTAGAAGAATTGCTGAGTTTTAATCATTTTAAACATCACAGTTTTAATTACCAGTCTGCTCAAACAAGCCGTGATGGTCGGTCGACCTTCGCAAGTGGGCTCGGCTAGACACTTACAATTTATGACCTAGTCCCGCTTTTTAAAAGCGTTAGCATAGGGAATTCTCTTTGGAAGGTCCATGAAACCATCTGGGCTGTCACGGGGCCACTACACACACAACAGATGTCTTCGCTATGAAAGGTTTTAAAACATTTAAGCTCCTAATGCTATTAATTACTTCTTGCTCATTATCAAACATTCAACACACACATGTAGGCTATTATGACCATCAACATTGTCCGGAATATATGCGGTCTTTAATTACGGGGGCCTCAACATCAAATATACAACCTACGGCAAATTTAAAATCCAACCCAAGGGTCACACCTCTTCTACTGGGAGATTTATGAAGACATCGCGGAGGTGGGACAGACCAACTAACCCTCCAAGACTCACTGACCTCTTTGTGGAATACATTTTGCACCTAGAGTGGGACACACCTCAGTCCTCTATGCAAATAACACACATATTCTCCCAAAAACGTTCCAAGACGTACGACGACTGGACCCGTCATAATATTGCTATGGATTCCTCCTTGTTTAATCATCGAAAAATCACTTGAATCTACTTTAATCCTCGCTCATATCAGTGCTATCAATATATAGTACTTTCAAAACCTTTCATGAAGAAATATAACACTTCTCTGGGCCGTCATTCATATTCCCAAAACTAAATTTTCCATGGCTTATCACTCTCAACAACTGATTATATTTATCTATAAATGTCCTACCCTTTCAACAATCTATTGGGCTTCTTTCAATATTTCACAATTATGAAATTCAAATTCAATTATTCCTGCCAAACCATGATTCAAATCAACATCTTTACACAAACATAGTACTCATATTCATCTTTCCTTCACTTCCAGCATACTTGTGACATATAATTAATAAGAATGCACGACTCCTAGTAAACACTCATAATGTACTTACATATTTGGTGGTCTTCGTCAATGATTATGTAACTCTTCATCCATCTTTCAATGAATTTAGCAATTCATTCGACACATTTCACAACAATACACGCTTTCACAATAAGCGATACACTTTCCAAAGCACTGTTTACATTGAATCTTACACTTAATTTCATCCCTGATTTTTGGGATCTTTTACAGAATAATAAACACTAAAACAAATGCATACACTAACACTGTAAACACAAATTTCAATACTGGCATATGGTTGATGCCTTCGTTCTATCTAGCATCATGCACTGATCATAATTATTAATACTTCATTTACACACGCCGTTCACTTTCTTTACTTGTCGCGTGTGGTAAATGCAGGTGTTGCTTTTTCTACTCACTTCCCTAGACATAAGCTTTGGTGATTGGTGTTCTCTAACTCGAATCCCGATTCCTAGTTCGAAGGTTACCTGTTCACCTCGGCGAATTCGGTGCTCAATTGTCTTTACTATTGGTTTCTATCTGCGCGTAACTATGTTCGGCTCGATACTTATTTCCTTGTTCTATGGAAATTATTCTGTCTTTGGACGTATTTCACTTCCTAAAGTGGGCCGATAACCTAGATGTTAGGCCCCTTAAAACAACAATTATCATAATCATTATCACTTTATAAAATTCGTTTAGACCGTTGCTTGATCTTGAACTAATGATTTGTCCTTAATAGTTTTTCTCGACTGGCGTTGCGACTTGTGATCCTCACAAATTCGCAAATACTGTCTATAACGGTAACCTTCACTGGATTACGATATAAATTTCTGTTCTGAAAACCTAACTCGCCTTCGAAGTTTCACTCCGACTCGCGATTTGTAACTATCACTGTTCTGATAATGTCCACTTGGACCGACGTCTGTCGTAAGCTTCCCAAGCTCGGGCAAAGCTTCGACGTGCGTACTAGCATTATAGCCCATTTCGTCTTCTTGAAACTTAATTTCTGTTCTAATGCTCGTAGCGTGTTGAAAAAATTAATTTTGTGTACTACAGAGTCCATAGGTTTCAGATATCCTTCTCAAATCCAAAATCGATCGCTCAGTTTTTCTTCAAAAAATTCGTAAATGTGTTACCTGTTCTATGTGGGAGGTCCTTTTTACCTATAACTTACGCAGATTCATACGCCAATGGTCTCTGACGTAATGCGCAATCACTTCTTATATTCAAATATTTCCGAGTTTTACCTTTTCTAAAATCCTCTTTCCAATTATCCGCCACTGTGGTATATTCACATGTTATTAATTTTGCGTAAATCTCAAAATCCTAGTAATTTCGTCACCTCTTACTGATATAAGGAAAGTATCGCTGGGTCAGCTTTAATCGGTGAATACCCCTCTTATACGCGCGCTCTGCGTCATGCAAATAGTTCCCCGCTCATCGGCTAGTGTGATCATGAGTATGATTTCACTGGCCCACGTGCAGTGTTACGCCACCTTTCTGAATCATCTTATTACTAGGGCCCGGATTTATATGCACTAAAAACCTGAAAATATGCATGCAAATATGCACTAAAAAGTTAGAATATATGCACGGAAAATAATGAAATATGCACTTAAAACATGCAATTTTATTCACTTACCTATTTACAGGTATCATTTGTTGCAAAAAGAAGCATCACAATAGGTAACTAGTAGTCTTTCAATGTTTTCTGGAGACAAACTATGTCTATTGTCCGTCAAAATGAGCAGTACAAGCACTTTACAACAATTATCCTCAATTTCAGATGGCCACAATAGTCGCAGAGAATCATTTACAAATCTTGCTATTGTGCTATGGTTGGTTTTCTCTAGTACTTTACAAGCCAGAAGATGCGGCTTACCGGGTTCGGCTGGATGTAATTTACCAACCACGAAATTTGCTATGTAACGGCCACATGAATCCGTTGTCTCATCCACCGATATCCAGACATACAGTAGTTCCTTCCGATATCAGAACGGATCAATTCCAGGGTAGATTTTTCCTAAGAGTTGATTCATCTGGTATTTTTTGATTTACACAATATTTCTCAAGAAATGATCGCAGAACTGGATTGTTTAATTTATTCCATGGAATGTTGCTGCATACGAAAGCCCTACAAAGATCATTTGAAAATGTATTAAGAATACCGGACTTAGGCTTTACCTGCGTAAGAAGTAGTTGTTGTGGTGTGCTGTTCTTCTCCTCCTTTGCATTAATATGTGCAGTTGTTTTTGAATGCTGTTCAAGCTGAAATTTCTTTTCACATTTTACTTCCTTTGAGCAAACTTGACAGTACACGATGACACCATCTGTTGAATAGTCCCTATTACCCGACACCCACTGATTTAGTAAATCTCTTCTCTTGCTCTTTTCCTTAGGCATTTTTAGAAACTAACACTTGAGATGCAGGACATTAAACTGGAACGTAACTAGTGAACTGAAGATACTTCTGTCCTGATCAATTGCCCAACCCCCTGAGATTATTATCTACTGTGGTAGAGAAAAGGAATTCCGGGAAGTCCAGCCAGCCTGCCTACCCATACCTAAGCTATCTGTTGCCATTGTCAGTTGTGAAAGTCAAGTGCCGTTACACAGAGAGTCGAAAACACCAATTACTGAGGGATGCACATAATATAGGCAACTAGCTAGGGATGCACAAAACAGATTTATTTTAGTAGTTCTTGTAATTGTCCTTAAATTCAGACATATAAAATACCGGAATATGCTGTTACGTCTAGAATACGCACTAAACCTCAAAATATGTCAAAATATGCATATGCATATGCGCATATGCATTTAAAAAAATCCGGGTCCTACTTATTACTCATAAGCTCATTGCATCTCTTTTTATAATATACATGCATATTATTCTTGGATTATGGCTAAAACCTTAAGAATACTGTTTTCCATGTCGGTCCAATGACCTGACACTTATTCATGATACTAACGTATTTTTTAAAGACCTCACATGTCGTCTTATTTTCCGCCTGTCATTTCTCTAATTCTGAGTTCTTTTGATCTTGCATTCACTGACGATATCCATGGTTCTTGGCTCGTATCCTTCCGATCCTTCCTCGGATGGGTACAAAACGTCGCTTTGTATGTCTAAAGCAAAATAATAGTAACTCCATAGATTCAAGAGGGCGGCTAGGCGTACTACTAAAGTATACAAATTAGTACCTCAGCATTTTATTGCACAATTAAGACGAAACTTGGTATAAAAGGAGTATTATGTAAGAGGCGTCAGTAGCATTAGTGATAGTAATAAATTTATCAAACTGAATAACAACTACTGGCTATGTTTTAGAACTACAATAACGAAAATTAGCGATACGGTAGAAATCTATATAGAGTATCGTATGCCGTAAGGAGAATAACAGCGACTTTAAATTTTCAAGGTGGCGGCCGGACGTAATGTATCAGTGAATAATACAGATTTTATTTGTGTAATTATAATGAAACTTAGTAAAAAAAAAGGAGTGCCATATATGGGCCCTTGCAGAAATAAGCCACAAGAATAACACACTGAATACAACACGAGGCAGCCATCTTGAAATGATAGAGTAAACCGTTAATAATGAATACGGTAAATCAAAGTATTTGTAAGATACAACATCGAAAGTTAGCAGTAACCTAGTACCTTGTAAGTGTCTTCTTATAACCAAGTCCAAAAAATGGCGACTCTATGTGTTCATGGTGGATACTGGGCGTATTTTTAAAACTTGAATATTATTTACTCACGATATAATAGCACACGCAAAATTTAGTAAGAGAGTAGTACCATACGAAAGACCTCGCTACCGCTCTTTTTTATTAATGTCACTCAATTCAGCGTGCAGCGGCCATCAAGAAATTATAAACTATACAAACAAATAATTCTATATATTGGCATTAATGTAAAACCATATATGGGCTTTGTATGCCAAAGGATCTAATTTGCGCAATTAATATGAATCTTTTAAGAGGGGAGAAACAGATAAGATACGGTACCTCGCTTGCAATAATCATAAGACTATTGGCAACACCAGATATGTGATATGCCATCTAGCGGTGAGAATAAGAATCTCACCATGTAGGATAAATCAGGTAATCTGTGGGATAAATCTACCACGTGGTGACAGTTTGTTTTGTTTCTTGTATGGATGAACAGAGCGTGTTAATTTATTTGTGTTTTCATACACATTTAATGAGTTTTATTCATTGTTAGAATACAAAATGAGTAAAAGCAAAGTATATTGCTCAGTTTACGGCTGCAAGCCATTGTATAAGAGGGCTACGGATATAATGTTTCATTATATTCCAAAATATGTAAATAGCATTGGTCGAAAGGTGGCGATATCGAATAAATGCGGAGAACAGGAACAAGTTGGAGTACAGTTGGTGTGGACGTTGGGTTCGGGGACAGTCTGGCCACTTAAGGCAATAATATATATATATATATACGAGGGACTGTGGAAAATCTTCAAAATACACTTGTGAAGGGTCCGCACTCCACAGTAGTGTAGGATTCTTACCCACTAAAAACCACATCCCTTTTCCCACAATGCGTTCATCACCCCGGAACCGCTCTCGCACAATTCAGGGTGATGTCGTGCTTACCTAGCCTTTCAGACTTCTTTCTTCATTTCTTCTTAAAGGCGTTCGTACACTTCCAGATCTCGCTTCTTCTGACGAAGGACATCCTCCACATACACTGCTACCTGATCCCATGATTGCTGGTTCCGTAATATCACAGAAATAATATTATCTGGTGTCAGTTCTCCCAATTCAGTTTCCACGTATACTCTCTTTATCATCCAATGGCCGCACACGAAAAAGGTATGCAGTGCATCATCGGTGTCGTCACAATATATGCATGTTGCACCACTCGCTCCGCCTACTCTATGCAGGAATTTCCGGAAATATCCGTGCCCTGTTAGAAGTTGTGTGAGGTAATAATTGACTTCACCATCGACTCTTTCGACCCAGGTATCCAGGCGTGGTATCAGTCGCTTAGTCCATTTACCGCGAGGGTCACTTTCCCATCTGAGTTATCATGCCCTCGTCCGTTGATTAAAGGCATGCTTCTTTGCACATTTCTTTCCCAGCTCTCCTTGGGTACGCCAGATTTCTTGTCGCTCGAATGCAAGTAGATCTATGGGGGCTATTGCTGCCACCTTGAGGATTTGGTTCAGAAACCGTGCGGTATGCACATGCAAGGTATATCATTTGGTTCTGGAGCTTTCTTGTTAATAGTGGGTTTTGATGTGCTCTAATACCTCCACCTCCACATTCCTCCACACAAGATGGCGGTGGCGCGATATCTTGCGAACCCATGGTCGGATTTTAACAAATGAGGTGTTGTAGGACTCGGATTGACGCCCTCTTTTCTATGGACAACTTATTCCCACCCCAATATAAAACCTACCCCTACTAGGGGGTGAAATTGTAATTGTTTAGAAAATCTCGCTTTGCAAGTGCAACATGTGGGAGTTTGAATGCTAATATGAAATTAAACGTTGTTCCACACAAGAGACATGTGTACGGTGGAAAGCCTATATGAACTAACATTTTTGTTTTTCGTTTTTACACATGCCCACTCATGTCTTTTGTAAGAGGGTGGACCTTTTAAAGATGGCGGCTGTATTGTAACCTAACCTATCCCAACCCACGAGGGGTGATCAAAAAGTCGATAGACAAACCAATAATCAAAGTGGGACATGTCAGGCCTTGAGGTGATAGCCCCTTTTGACTGATCCCTATTGATTGGTCCCTTTTGATTGATCTCTGTTGATTTGTTCCTTTGGACTGGTCCCTTTTGACTAGCCCTGTTGACTAACCTCTTTGGACGGGTCCTCTTTGAAGGGAGTCATTGTTGTCGGGTCCCTGTGGACGGGTACTTGTTGACGGGTCATTGTTGACGGGTCCTTGTTGACGAGTCCCTTGGACGGGTCCCTGTTGACAGGTCCCTGTGGACGGGTCCTTGTTGGCGGGTCCCTGTTGACGGGTCATTGTTGACAGGTCATTGTTGACGAGTCCTTGTTGACAGGTCCTTGTGGACGAGTCCTTATTGACGAGTCCTTGTTGACGGGTCCCTTTTGACTGATCCCTTTGGACCGGTCCCTTTGTACTAGTCCCTATGGATTGGCCCATGCATTTATCCAAATTGTACCAAAGGGTCTAACTACATTTTTTGTTGTTGTTAATATCTCACGGAACTATTAGGCTAGGGACTTGTATGAGATATTGTAGGACTTGGGATGACGCCCCCTTTTCAATGTATTATTCGTTTTTGTTAAAAGGGCCTAAGTACAATTTTGTTAAAATATTGCATACCAATTAGGTTAGGGACTTGTATGAGGGGTCGTAGGACTTGGAGTGACACCTCGTTTTTTGAATGTATTATTCATTTTTTTTTATCAAAAGGGTCTAAGTACACTTTTGTTAATATTTCACGAACCAATAAGGCTAGGGACTTGTATGAGGGGTCGTAGCACTTGGGATGACACTCTCCTTTTGAATGTATTTTTGAAATTTTGACAAAGGGCCTAACTGCACTTTTGTTGATATTTTCTGAACCCATGATGGGATTTTAACCTGCGAGGTGTTGTTGGACTTGGGCTAACGTACCCTTTTTCGAATTTAATTTTGAAATTTTGACAAAGGGCCTAACTACACTTTTGTTAATATCTTGTGAATGAATAAGGCTAGGGACTTGTATGGGGGGTCGTAGGACTAAGGATGACGTCCCTTCTTTTTCTATAGCTCCCTAATGCAACCATAAGAGCAAAAACTAATAGGTAATTGGCATTTTAATATCTTGCAAACTAATAAGGCTAGAGGTGTGTACGAGATGTCCAAAGATTTGGGGTTATGTCCTTTTTACATGTATTTATTTTTCCAAAAAATGTTACAAAGGCCTAAATCTTTTTTTTTCTTAAAATGTTAATAAAGAGTGGTAGTAGACAGAGAGACGGTACCGGTTATGAACCTACGTACATGTGTTTAAACGAGCCTGTCACCGGCCACGGTGGAAATGCCCCCAAAAAATCAATTGATATTTCAACAGGACAGCTGGGTGGCATCAGATGGTTCGTTTTCCAATGTTTTTATGGCAGACTGGTTGACTGAAATAACCCAAAACTGCTAGGTCATTGACCTGAGATTTTATAAACCAATAATCAAATTTGGACACATGAGGTGTCCTAGGACTTGACATGACATCATCTTTGCTATGGTGCATACATTTAATCAAATATCCCAAAACTGCTAGGGCATTGACCTGAGATATTATAAACCAATAACAAGATTTTGGACACATGAGGTGTCTTAGGACTTGACATGACATTCTCTTTGTTATGGTGCACACATTTACTTAAATATCCCAAAACTGCTAGGTCATTGGCCTGAGATTTTATAAACTAATAATGGGATTTGGATACATTAGGTGACCTAGGACTTAAAAAGACACCCTCTTTTTATGGCTTATGAATTTTTCCAAAAGACCCAAAACGACAAGGTCATGGACTCTTGTTTCCCCCAATATATTGCAAAACCCATAATGTTAGATGTTCATGGTGAGTAATGAAGCATAGCTAGGTACAGAAAGAATTATTGTAAGCTACACGTATGGTGATTGACATGTTGTTGACCATTGGAACTTGTTTTCAAAATAAGACTGCAGTACAGAGGAAGTATAGGCTGCAGGCATGGCATGACAAATTGTGTACACAAAATCTGATTTATCGATCCAAGAATTAAGAGCAGACTATCTTTAATTTGATCGGTTAAAGAGGGTGGCTGAAATAGTGACTATATCAAACCAAAATAAACCGAACCAAACCGAACTAAACCGAACCAAACCTAATCAAGAACAAGTGTAAGTGTAAAAAACTTGTGGGTGGATGCTGTCATTGGCGATGTCCAAAGGAAAGGGATAACGCTCTAACTATAGAGGGTAAGGTAAAGCTAGCGCATGGTGGTAATGCACACACCCAAGTACATGGAGCACACACAACTATCCCATGCTGTTTTCTAATGGGTTGACCGTTAAAACTTGCTAAGTGGTTACTGGGCAAGATGGTCGCTATGCACAACAAGCTTTTAGTACTGAGGGCTAATAATCTATACACGCACTCGCAACAAACTAAACTAAACTGACTTGTGGTGAGTGCTCAGACAGTAGACAGATGACAAAAATGCATTGCTAACAGAAATACAATCATTTCCGGCAGTCTAATGTTACCACCTAACCATTTCATGCCATAGTGGCAAGTACTCGCGCCTCTTGTACTGATGGTCTTAACTCGATTTCCAGCTCTGAGTACCAGAACGAACCAAAACTAAGAAAGAAGGGCATGGTGGTGCAGTGGTTAAACTGTTAGCCTCTTTACTAAGGTACACCGGGGTTCGATTTAAGGTTAATATGCATGTCATAAACGTTTAAAAAATCAGAGATAATGTTTAAAACCGATTACACTAGTCTCTTTTCAAATTAAAACTTGAATTACAAATACAAAGGTAGGCTGGAATTGATATACAGTTAATACATCTATGATTTTTTTATTTGAGACTTTAGATTTTAGCATTTACATTTTAGATTTTTGATTTTAGATTTTGTTAAAAGACCAAACCATACTGTTATTGACTGAAAATGTTTGGTAACTAATTATTAAAGAAAGACATATAAGGATTTTGTAATACTTGAAATTATGTTTTCTATACTATATTTTTTAGATTTTAGATTTTAGAATTTAGATATTGGATTTTAGATTTTTGGTAAAGACCAAACTAATATTGACTATTTATTAGACACTGGTATGTAGATAGAAAGATGATTAGACTTTATGTTAAGATGATTTTTTAGGTCTTGACTGGCCTGGCGATAGGAATTGACTAACCAGACATGAGTTAGTTACCAACGAAACACTTTGATGACTATGCTTTTTATTGACTAATGAGTAGGGTTTTAGAAAACTGTTTGCTAATTTTGGGTTATATACAACAGATGCTTAGACCTACTGAGTGACTATGTTTGCTAAACATGGCATTATACCAGAGGCGATTAGGATACTTATATAGCTCAGGCAAGGAAAGCATTTCTATAGAAAAGGAATCTGTTGACATTGAATATAGATTTAGGTATTAGGAAAGTCATATTTTGAAGGCCTTTGTCTGGAGCGTGGCACTCGATGAAAGTGAAACTTGGACTATTGGTGTAGCAGAAAAGTAGAGAATTGAAGTCTTTGAAATGTGATGTTACAGGAGAATAATGAAGATTAGATGGGTAAATAGGGTTACAAACGAAGAGGTATTAAGGCTATTGGGAGAGGAGAGATGTTTCTGGCGACTGCCAAGAAAGGCAAGAGATAGGTTGGTATGACACATACTAAGGAACCCAGGAATAACAAACTTAGTTATGGAAGGAAGGGTTGAGGACAAGAACTGTTGGGGAGACCAAAATTAGAATATGTTAAACAGATAGCCTTGGATGTAGGGTGTGGCAGCTATATAGAGATGAAACGATTATCTCAGGAGAGGGAGGCATGGAAAGCTGCATCAAACTAGTCAAAAGACTGAAGACTCAAACAACAACATGTAGAGTTCACCAATATAATGTTGTGTAACGGTAAATGTTAGTTAACGAACAGTAATGCATTACTAAAACCCATGATACGATACCTAAGAGCTTTTCTAAAATTATTTTAAAATGCCTTTAACCCAATGTTAAACACCCAGTTCACAAGACTCATAGCTGCAGTGTTATGGTCAAACCAAAAATTCTACATTTCAAAACAAGCAAGTGGTTTAGTCAATGTACAGTGGAAAAAGTGTATTGTTTATGGCTACTCTCTTTCCAAACATAGTCAGAAGCTGTTGATGGTTAACAATTGCATTAATAGTCAGACATGGAGATAGTAATTAAGAAAACAGACAATACCCATACAATATTTTTATTCATTTAGTTTTTTTTACAATACTTAGACACTGAATACAACTCTTTCTCTTTCTCAATTTGTTATCAACAACCAAGATATTTACACCCTACCGCATGAAAGTGTCATTCAGATTGAAGGTAGGCTCACCAAAGCCGATGGCTCTACACCTACCACATCCAAGTTAGCCAACCATGCTTTTGGCTTTCTATTTTCTGAGGTGCGGTATGCCATTAACGATATCGTGGTAGATAGCACTCGAAATGTGGGTATTTCCAGTGTCATGAAACTATACCCCTCTTATAGTGAGGAAGAAGGTAAAACATTTTGCATGGCAGGTTGGTGCCCTGACTCGACCAATGACTGGATGGTACACACCGATGGGACCTTTACTGGATATTTACCTCTTAAACTGATTTTAGGCTTTGCCGAAGATCTCCAGCGCATTGTGGTCAACGCAAGGCAAGTGCTTTATTTGGTGAGAGACAGGAGTGATAATAATGCACTCAAGGGAGCCGACAATACCCCCATAGATTCAAAAATTCAACTACAACGCTTGCTATGGGAAGTGCCCCATGTGACCCTTGACGATAGCAAAAAACTGGTCATACTCAAGATGGTAAAGAGCGGTATGCCTCTACCCATGGAATTTAGAAGCTGGGCACGCCATGAGTACCCGCTATTGCCCACCACCAACACACACAGTTGGTCTGTAAAAACAGCCCGTTGTACAGAGAGACCTCTCTACATCATCGTGGGTTTTCAAACGAATCGCAAGTATCAACAAACCAAAGATACCACGCAATTTGATCACCTGTAATTGAGAAATGCACGTCTTTTCCTCAACGGGGCTGTGTTTCCCTATGAAGGACTGGATTTGGATTTTTCAAAAAATAAGTTTGGTCCCCTGTACGACTTGTTTTCTAACTTTCGATGGTCGTATTATCAAAAAGAGAACAGTCCCATGCTACTACCCCAAGCGTTTAAGGTAAGAGCGCCACTGATTGTCTTTGACTGTTCTTACCTGGAAGAGTCTGTCAAGCCAACCAATATTGACATCCGACTAGATTTTGAAACGCATGACAATGTAACAGCCAATACGACGGCCTACTGTTTGATTATTCATCACAAACAAGTCAACTATTATCCGCTCAGTCATGTCTTGCTTTAAAGCATCAAGAGAAGTCACATCCATGAATTTAAACTCTGAGGAACAACGTTTCAAGACTTTTGCAACGTGGCCGGTGCCTTTCATAAACCCTCAAGTCTTGGCGGCCGCTGGCTTTTATTATTAAAAACAAAAGATGAAGTGAAGTGTGCCTTTTGTCCCATCATCATAGACCAATGGCAAGAGAGCGATGAACCCATGCAGGAACATCAGCGCTGGTCATCTGCCTGCCCCTACCTGTGCAGAATGAAGGTGAGAAATATACCCTGCCATTCAAGCTACCCCTCACTCGTGCCTCTGGGTGATGAAATAACAAGTTACAATACGTGCGGACTGTATGGTGTCAACGGTGCTTCGGTGAGCAGCTCACCATCAAAAACGCCTAGTTTAGAGACATTGGGACATCATCGGTGTTATGGACGCTACAAACACAAGATACTATATTGTTGTATCAGTTGGTATCGTCCTTATCCCAAAATGACAAAAGCCTGTAAGACGTGTTATGATAATAAAATGATGTAATTTTTAAATTCTTATTTTTTTTCATGTCCCCCTGTCCTACCCTAACCTCAGTCTTTTTTCAAACTAGCATGGCAGGTAAGTCCATGTCATGGGTACACTTTAGTGGCCAATGGTCAGTCAGTCGTCAGTTGAACTTAGTCCAGGCAAGTGTGAACATGTTGCGCACACTCATTGTGGATTGCCAAGGGTTTAAAATTGGTGACAACAAATGTATATTTAAACAAGTGGCCATTATCGATTGTACCACTTTTTGGATATCGCAAGCTATGCATTTGCTATTTAAACCGCCCCATGCTTTTGATTTGTTGTGTGAAAAATACCGTTAACAAACCCAGTGGATTGAAAATCATAGGCATTTAGACTGGAATCAGGGAACCATTTCCTATAAATATTTGGACGTGGTCATGAAAGCACACTTGTCCTCGGCCAATGTGGTATTTGTGAAAGGTAATGAAAAACGTGAATGGTTGCAACCATTTTTGGCTTCTTACTGTCAATGCATCGACCTCATGGAGTTGGGCTGCTCATCCCTGCAAACGCTCATGGATACTTGTTCCTGTGGCAACATTACCCATACAGCCCTAGCCCATGTGTGGCACCTCTTTCATTGGTTAACCACCCATGCCTGTTGGGAGTTGTTGAACAAAATTAAAAATCAGGATTTACCTGTGAATGACGCCAGTGAGATTTCTACAAGCGACGTGTAAACATCTACAGCACGTGATACCATGGAGAAAGGCAATGCTACGGACAAAGCCATCGGCAAGTTCTTTGTGTGCAAGAAAAACTAGACAGTTTTACCAAAGAGGAACTCTTAGCGCTGCCCAAGTCGTTCATTTATTATGTGGCCGCCAACGCAGTGAAAGAAATCTGGCAACATGTACCAAAATCATGGACTCAAGACCCTGTGTTGAGTGAATTGCAACCCTGTACGGATTACGATCATCATAAGCAAGTGGCCATGGCAAAAATACCCTCTATGCGTCAGTGCGCGACTTGTCAGCTAGTGAAACTGTATCACGGTCATAAAAGCCCGTTTAAAGACTTTGTTGAATCATTCCACGGGTGTACGGCTCGAAAAGCAACAACAACAACAAACATCGTCCACAGAGGAGGAGGAAGACCTAACCTTTTCACCTTCGATGGAAAAGTATATGCCAGACCTGTACTGGCAGTGGCGTCATCGACTAGGTGATTCAATACTTACCTTTCGAAGTCCGTCTCCTAGGGTATCGTTTTTGTGGCCCTAGAATTCGTCTCGAAAAACGTTTGCAGCGTGGTGATGTACCCATTTGGATCAAGCATGCAAGGAACATGATCTTTCTTATCGCCATAGTCATTCTGGTTTAAGACATGTGGCAGATAAATCGTTATTGAAAAAATCTAAACAATGTTTCACATCCTGCGATGCCTCAGTAGAGAGAGGATGGCAGCCCTGATTGTGATGAGTGCTATGAAAGGAAAGTTGATGTTGCATGGACATAAACATTGAGTAATTGAGGAGTGAGGAATTGGGATTTGTTTGTATTCTATTTTTAGCCTATTTTCAATTTTGAAAAAAATAGGCTTATGAGATCACCTTTTGCCCGTGTGTGTGTGTGTGCGTGTGTGTGTGTGTTTGTGTGTGTGTGTGTGTGTGTGTGTGAGGAGTGTGTGTCCCCCCCCCTAATAAATTCTAAACGGCTGGATCTATTTCAATGAAACTCGGTAAGTTGATAGCCCTATTCCGGGCGACCCCGACCGTGCCCTTCAAATTTTGTTGCCTCTCACGAATCCAACATGGTGGCTGAGGGAAATATTTCACCAGCATTCAATATCTCCGAAACTATTCCCGATATCACCCTGGAATTTTTCACGGTGATAAAGGGAACTACTAAAAGTTCACCTATGTGACTTTTGAAAAACTGGTAACTAAAAAAACAACATGGCGGCCACGCGAATTTGCGACTTTTAAATAGACGTTTCTCGCGATTTAACCAACCAAACGCAATAAAAATTGGTACAGTATATGTTTATACACATTGTAATGCACCGACATTTAACTTGGTTCAATTGTTTACATAACCACAAGATGGCGGATGTGCGAAATATTTCATCGGCATTCTATATCTCTGAAACTATTAGCGGTATCACCCTGAAATTTTGTACGGATATAAAGGGCACTACTTGACGTTCATCTATAAGACTTTTAAAAACCGGTTAGCTACAAAACAAACATGGGGGCCAGGCGAATTTGAAAATTTTAAATAGACCTTTCTCGCGATTTAATGTTCCAAATGCAATGAAATCTGGTACAGGAAATGTTTATACACATTGTAATACACTGGTATCTAATTTAGTTCAATTGTTTACATAACCTCAAGATGGCGGTTTTGCGAATTTTAAAATTAAGTTTTTTTCCTTGTGTCGTAATCATGCGATCAACGTGAACGTTTGAATAATGAACCTACGCAATAATTTTCCTTTAATGGTATATGACTCTATGGCCTATACATATAACAATCCATCATGGCGACCATCCGAAATATTTAGACGGCTCTGAATATCTACGAATCTATTATAGCAATGAAACTGATTTTTTTTATGTTCATAGGGGCTATGAACTTAAGTTCACCCATAGGACTTTAAATAACCTGATGATCACAAATCCAACATGGCGGCGACGCGAAATATAAATATTCACATGGACGTTTCTCGCAATTTAACCATCCGAGTGCAGTGAAACTTGGTGCAGTGAATCCTTATACGAATGTTAATCAACTGGCATCTAATTTATTTCAATTGTTTCCATAACCACAAGATGGCAGCTGTGCGAAATTTTAAAATCCCCTTGTTACGTCTTGTGCCCTAATCATGCGATAGAAATTTGAATGCTACACCTACACAATAATCTTCATGTAACAGTACATAACTCTAGGACCTACATATATAAAATCCAACATGGCGACCAACCAAAATATTTAGTCTGTTCTCAATATCTACGAATCTATTACAGCAATCAAACTGAAATTTTGTATATTGATAGAGGCAATTAACATAAGTAGGATATATGAAAATAGGCTGTATAGTTCTTCACGGAACTACTTGTTACATTTGTCAATCCCTATGGCTATGAAATAAAAACAATGGTTTACCAGAGCACGATGCTTTTTTTATTTGAGAAAATCATGACGTTGATGGGCTGATTTTCCATTTTCACATTTCACACATGATGAATTCACACATTGCCATTTGCGAATTTGCAATTTACATTTTTTTAAAATGTCTGTTTCAAGTTTTGTGTTTTTGATGATATGGATTTTCCATTTTGTTGATTACACTTTTAAACAATGTCCGTTTGAAGTTTTTGATTTTTTATATTTCACACATGGCCATTTCCAGTTTTTAAAAATGTATGTTTGAAGTTTTGAGTTTTTTGAATTTTGGTGATATCGAAACATGGATTTTCCATTTTGCTGTTTACACATTTTTCCATTTGGTGTATGTTGAAAGTTCAGATTGGTTAATGATGTTGATGCGAGTGCTTGACCATGACGATGCTGTAGTGAGTTTATGGGACTGCGGAAACGTGGAGATCCACGACTAGTGCAGGTAAGACTGTTTTACAAAAATAATGTCTAATGACTGCTACATTTCAAAGAAAACAAACCTATTGAAAAAACAGAATGACTATTGACCATTTGTTATATATATAAGTGACAATTTCTCCCTCCCCACCCACCCTACCTCACCGTGTTTGCTCTGGTCATACATACACACCAGCTGTCTGTCTACTCACACTACCATATCTGTCTTTTGGGAACAAACACAACCACTTTATTTGTTCCCAAAGCACATTATAACATGCACACTTATCCCAAGAGAACTTTTTAATTTACAATTTACATTACAAAAAAATTAAATACTATTCGTTAAAGTTACTAAAAATATATAACTTATTTTATATTTACAAAAACTACAACTTTGTACAGCTTTAAAAGAATCAAACTATATACCATTTTCAATTCCCAACTGTGTTAAATTTAAAATAAAAATAAAAATAAGGTTGCATAGAACTTTTGAAAGAGCAAAAGGTCCAAGTGGGTTGCCACTATTTACAAAATCTACTATTTACAATGACAAAAGCAATATTTACAAAACACTAAATCTACAAGTTACAAAAAAGCCATGTCCCTAAACGAACAAACAAAAAAATCTCACTTCCTTTTCCTTGCGATCATAACCCCAGGGCAGGCTGGTGAGCAGGTTATCTGCCCTAACACGTTTGTCCATGGAGGCGAGGGTGCGTTTTCTCTGTTCCACAAGATAAAAATGATGGTTGCTGGATTGTATCCTGCACTGTGTATGGGACATAGCTTTGCAAGTGCGTAAAACCGCCAGGTAGTCATCTACACGTAGCGATTTTACCACTGCCCTACCTACACATTGTGCTATTTTGGCTTCCTTACAGTCTAGTGTGTGATAAGCATACATTTTAGAGGCCAAACCTACGAATTCCGTCATAACGGAATCACCACATTCATCTTTTAAAACGCCCATTTCCTTCTTGTTTTTTATGGGCAGCTGAAACATGTTGTCAACGCTATAGGAAGAGGTGTCGAACCAGTCACTATGCTGTCTCATGACGTTACAGGGGTTGCAGTGGCGAATGTGGTAAATGAATGAGTCCGTATCCATATACAAAAGAGAGACGTCCTCAAAATGGCGTTTGGCAGACTCGTAGTGGAATCGATACATGACCGATTTGGAAAAGTCCAAAATGACTTGGTCCAAGTAAATGGGCTTATCCATGGTCACGCTGGTCTTACTCAATTCAATGGTGGCCAAATCCTCATCGATAATGTTGATCGATTTAAAATTTGGCTTGGCAATGTACCGCCGGGCACCCCACCTCCCGTCCCAGACATTCACCAATTTAATGTCACAGTATTTGCGGACATTTTCCATGGACTTGCCATAGATGCAGTTGTTCATTAATTTAAAAATAATAATTTCAAACTGCTGTGTTGCCATTTGTCGGTGCTCTGTGTTGAGTCGCATGTATGACTCGAGCCATGCTTTTTGAGCAAAAGAAATACCCCTATGGATTTTGTTCAACACCAAGCCTTGGGCTAGGCATTGCACCAACATTTGGATATGTAGCACATACCGATTTTTGTTGTAAAGTGTGCCCATGAGTTTTTCAATCTTCACTTTACTGTCAAGAGGGACCATTTGCTCTAGGCAGAATGGTAAATCGGCATGTTCATCATGCAAGGATGAGGGATATTCAATATCCAATTCTAAGACATATCCACGACCTGTTTCTTGGCTAGCCATGTTCACATCAAATTCCGATACTTGTTTCTCTGTCAGCCAAGCAATCTCCCCATAGGGCAAAGGCTGACTCATGGCGTAGCCATACCAATTATTCACCTCATAGTACATTAAGTACGATTCTGGTTTGTCTGGTGAATAATCAGGCATGTAGACATTGTTCGCTTCGGCATGGCACTGGTTAAGCGACACAAAGCCGCCACGAATTCCGTTTTCAAAAAATAGAACCATGTCTACATCAGTGAATAAATCCAATTCCACTTGAGTGTATTTCAATGCGGCATCAAACGAGAGCACAGGACTCGTATATTAGTGAGCCGGGTCAAGGCCATAAATGTGTTGACACAACTCACGGAATTTTTGAAACACACCGGTGAGCAGCAATACATCCAGTTTTATGTAATGCATAGCATATTCACTTAGCGTCTTAATGTCAAACACTCGCCAAACTTGACATGCATGTCCATAGTCTTCGTCGGAAACGGTACTGCGTGTTAGTTTTGAGAAAAATGTGTCTTGTGGGGGGAGTTCTTTTTGCTTTAACACGCCCCAGCAGTTGCAGAAATCATACGGGAATATACCTTTCCGAATGCACAATTGAAATTGCTTAGGATCATTAAAATGCATTCTGGTATTTTTAATTCCACCACATTCAAGCCTTTCACAGGCTGTCCAGCGAGGATGACATAAATTTAAATGAATCCAAAAATCGAATGCTTAAGTCGCTCAACCGCCATGTCAGGGCTGTAACGCTCATGGTTTTGGGGAATAATGGTAAACGAGCCCTTGTTGACATGACACAATTCACGAATCAAAAAATGAATTTCATAATTCGCCAGATTGTGGAAAAAGACACTGATAAACGAGGAGCTGGAAAGTTCAAATTGCATTTGCTGTGCGTAGCTCCACGAAACTCTCCCGTAAAGTGTGAGTGATCACGAACAGCGTCTTCAGCACTGATCAGTGGCTTTTTACAAATATGGCATGTCGTGGCATGCTCATACTGCTGCTGCTGCTGCTGCTGTTCTGGAGTTAGGCTCATGGGTACTGGGTGGTCCAGTAATCCCTGCACATGGTCGGCTAACTTAACAAGTTCATCCAAAAACCATCTGGCACAATCTGGCCCCTCACGGTATTTGTAAACGGATTGTGTGGGTTATAGGCGCACGCCACATTAAATCCTATGGCAAAGGGTTCATGTTTTTGAATGGGTGTGGTTGAGCTTATGGTGGGATCTGGTTCACATCCCACCATGGGCGTAGTCAGAGCTTCGAAATCTGCATTCACCACATAGGGGACAGTGCCACGCTTATGAATGTCCTTAAACTTTAACACAGCCTTGTCCCCTTGTGGCAATATCAATCTCACCGCATCCTGAGAAACGCAATCTACCCTATGACGTTCTAAAAGGGTAGGAGTTGTAAAATATTTCAGGCATCGATCACAAGTATGTGTTTTATGTCCATGCTTAGACGCTTGACTGCTTAGCAATCTACTCAAGCTTTTAATAAGGCAATAGTGACTCACCTTTCCCACAGATAAATATAAAAGATGACTGTGGTGTCGTTTCGGTTCTTTTGTGGTATAAAGAGGACCCACAATCTCATTACCATCAAGCCCATACACTATGAACGAAAATTCATGGTTATCTAGTTCAAACATATGGATCTCGGTTAAGTCCATAAGGAACGACACTCTAGTTAAATTTAATGTTTGTTTTAATTCATCAAACTTGACCTTGTACTTTGCTGGTCTGTTAACATGACGATGTTGAGCTGGCTGCAAATAGGCTGCCACAGCCCACTGAAAGCAATCATTGTCCTGGTTCTCAATATTCACCACCGCCTTTTTTCAATGCTATTGCTGGTGGTATGTCAATAAAGCTAGACCCAGCATTCAACGGGTTAAAATGACAAATGTTGATTTGTAGGTAATGAATTGTGTCTAATGCTAAACCACTGGGTCCTTGTTGTAGTTTATCAAATTTTGATAGCAAGGCATTGCACCACATGGCATTGATACCAATCTTTTAGATTATCAGCTATCAAAAGCTGTTGCATTTTACTGCCAATATAAAATGGTTTTTAATGCTCACCGTCCTTGTTTTATAGATGAAATCGCACATGAGTTATGTATTGACCTTTAAAGCCGTATGCAACCTTTGTGCTGTACAAATTTGTTCTTTAAAAATTTCAAAACATGATTCGATAAAGTATTTTGGATTTAAACTCTCACTAACATTGACCACGCGGCCAGAGCAGACACGTGACTTGAAACAGGACTCAAGGGGCTCCCAAGTTAAGCTATCGGTAGCAGTGGCAAAAGACATGATTTTTATAAAAGAAACAATCGCACCCAATTTTTCAGCCGTGGACTTTCCAGCAATGGTCCCAAACACAGACGTTCCTGGTTTTCAACAGCTACTTCTATAGTGGTTGTCGTGGTCACACTCTAAAAAGAAATAAAATAAACCACCATGAGTATATCCATTCGAAATAGCACCTTTCATAAACAAAAATAAATAAATAAATAAAATGTAAATAAAACAGGTTTTTATATATAATTTAAAAAATCTTACCTTTCTTTGTAAAAAGCCCTGCGTTTGCCTTTTCCTAGGTTCGAGTGGAATGGGGTTTCTGTCTCCCACACCAGGTATGTAGATTATCTAAAACAAAAAAATAACAATCCATCAATGAAATGGTAAACCAATAATAATTTAAGCATTCATTAGCATTAAAATAAACTAATCAGTGTTAATCCCACACTTACCTCAAATATATAATGTATCCAATATAATAACCAACTGAGGTTAAGCACACGAATGCAATCACTTTTATACAGATAAGACACTTGACATATGTTAACACAGTGTTTTGTCCCTCTGTTGGGGGTGGGTTAAACAGAGTAGTTTAGATGTATTAATTTAAGGGATGTTTCCGAATAAGGGTAGTTTCCCGTAATTGGGGGGAGACTACCAGTGTAGTGTGTTGGTGTGAGTACGTAATCTATTGGGGGCGTCCCTACAGGATGCATTTACCTGCTAGGGGATGATTGTTTAAGGTGAGCTAATGACTTAGCCTGCCAATTAAGTAGAGCGAGCGATTCAGCGAGCTCACGTGGAGAGTCGGCGGCTTGACACTCTGCAGCCGGGCCACTTGCTCGAGTACAATAGAATTCCTGACGATGCAGTTCCTGGTCTCCACGGTCAGGGGCAATTATGACTAAGGTCAGGTTGGGTGTAAGGATGTAAAATGGGGTGTAATTAGTATTAAACGTGTGTGTTTACTGACCAAGTGTTTATTGGCCAGTAGCTGTGATGTACTGTCCCTTTTAAGTGTTAGACAGTTATAAAATGAAGTACAAGGTGTAAAATTATACAAGTGTTCAGGGTAGGTGTTACAATGATAAGGAATCTGAGCACACGGCTAGTTCTCACCTGGTGAAGAGCTTGAACGGACCTCGTAGGAGCAGGGCCGCTGGCCACGAACAGATAATGGGGCTCTTCTGGGCCTAGCCTTTAAGGCCTTCCCCCACTGCTTGGTCAGCGTTTCATCACTGCTGCCGCTCCAGTTAGTGTGTTTGTGTGTGTATTATGAAAGCGTGGCTGTCAGCAGTATGCCGGGCCTGCTTGTGTTTGAGGAAGTATATGAGGCTTATGGTATGCCTATGACGGTGGTTTTGATGAAAGATGGAGGGGTGGGTCTTTAGGGGTACTGCCCCTGGGCTGTACAACAGTAACGTTAAAAACAGGAATGACACGCAATGTGCAATGACAAGCTCAATACTGTCTTACCTCACCTCTCCCCGAACCTCTAACTCCGCCCCCTCACCGCTCTTACCCGGCAATTGGCTGTGGGAATGGTAGGGGGCGGAGTTGTCGTTGCTTACTGAGTTATATGTCTAACGTCGTTGTCATATTGTTCGACCTCCAAGTGACCTATACGTCACTGTAATTTTCCATTGGCCTGTTGCGCCGTCTCCTCACATTCCTGAATCGCGATAACATGTCACATCCTGTCACCCAGCCAGCCAGGCTCCAAGCAGGCCTCTCGAGCAGATATTCTGTTTTCCATTCTGTCTGCCAATGAGACATACAAAGCATGTTCTTCTTAAAGTTGTTGACAACTTTGCCTCATACCATTATTATTATTACTAATTTGTCATGTTACCCATTACCCGTTTACTAACATGTTTAAAGATCGCCATGAGGGATTTTTCGAAGTATTCGCCATTATTTGTTCGTCATTGGTAAATATCGAAAAGCGCTCCCTCGCTTTGTCGCCCCCTTGAAATAGCCATTTCCTGTATTCACCATGGCCGGTCATAGCCTCGTTGTAACATACGTAAAGCGCTACCGGCTCTCTGTCTAAACGCACTCTTTGTTTTAAAAAAATATTATTGTTATTTTCAAATAATAACGATCACAATGGATAAGAGGACGTCACCCCCAGTCCTTGGACACTTCGTACACGTCTGTAACATGATTGGTTCACCAGATATCTGTAAAATGTCAAAAACCCACGTTTACCCCAAAATCAAGTTTCCAAATTCCACTTCATTTTAAAAAATAACCTCACCATCAAATAGAGCGGAAAAATACCATCTAAGCGATCCCTCACTCGACCCTAGTCCTTCCCCACAACCTAACCTTTTCCCAACATAGCCATGCGTATTCAAGCACACACGCGACTTGCAAGAGAACTGTAAAACGTGCATAGGCTTCTCACCTAGTGACTTCAAATTTATGGTGCGGGTAGAGGGAGTAAATACCAACCATTCATCACAAACAATTTTTTTGTCAAGTTCACCGTTTCCAAAATAGACACGATTTTTTAAAATTCATTTTCTTTTGGCCTACACACTTGAAACTTGCTGTCCACCTAGAGGGCATAGACACATTTCATTAACGTCAAACAAACTTTTTCACAAAAATCACCGTTTCCAAAATAATAAAAATTCCAAAAACAAGAATTTTTAATTTAAAAAAAAATCCCAACACTCATTCTTAACAAAGAGGACGTCACCCCAACGCCAACAATACCTCATTCGTTAAAATCCGACCATCCATTCGCCAATTAACGCCAATGTTTGCCATAAAGTAGGCTATCATTATTTTCCTCCTACACACTTGAAACTTGCTGTCTATCTAGAGGGCATAGCCACCTTTCATTAACGTTAAACAAACTTTTTTCTAAAATTCACCGTTTCCAAATTAGCACCAATCAAAAAAAAGAAAAATTTTCAACAAAATTAAAAATAACAACACACATTCGTAGCAAAGAGGACGTCACCCCAACGCCAACAACATCTCGTTCGTAAAAATGCGATCATGCGTTCGGGAGATATCGGCAAAGTTTATATGAAAGTAGGCGAGTGATTAGAACCTCCATTCTAGCACTACTCTTTTTGCATTTTTATCCCAGAGACTTGAAATTTATTTTGGGGGTAGAGGGGATAGGGACCTTTCATTAATGTCAAACAAACGTATTTGTAAAATTCCTAGTTTCCAAAATATAGGAATTTAAAAATTGGACTGTTTAAAAAAAACATCAAAAATAAAAAAGTTTTATTATAAAATATGAAGGACGTAAGGGCCATTCGTTTCAACCATGGCACAACATTCTTTCCTGTTCGGTTTTCAAACTATCGCCTACTTTCAAAAACAAAACAAAATGATTTTTTAATATAATACGTAGTCCATAGCAAAGCCCCCGTCAGCTCGAGTCCAACGACACCTCATTTGTCAACATCCGACCATGGGTTCACCAGATAATAATTATTTAACATGTACAGTCGGGTACAAATACAATGGGTGGGGCAAATCGGCATTACTCCCCTACTAACAGATCATAACGTCCGCTAAATCTACACACAAATATCACAAATAAAGGATACATACTATCGTGCTGTGTACTGTCGATTCCCGATACGGTAAGGTAATAATAAAAGGCTGTACTGTACCTCAATGTACCAAAGTCTAAAGTTTCCTTTTCTTGCTGTTATGCACACTGCCGTCATTGACGCGCTTAGAAAAAATATTTAAGACTATTCTTACGAACTTAGAGACTGCCTTTGATAATAAATTCTTCACTTTTTGTCCACAGATGCACTCATCATAGTCACAATAGGCCTCCAAGCTTAATTTGACAGTCTAACAATAATGTTCCACTGGTAACTTAATTTAAAAATAGATAGCTTTCTAATGAAATCTACCTAAAGGCACTTGCCAACTGAGTACAGTTCATAATGTACTGGAATAGAAGCCACAAGAAGATGTATACCACAACTAAATTACTAGGCACTGAAAGTCCACCTCGCTGTAGTGATCAAAACGTAGTGATATAATCAGTTATTTTAATAGTGCTGCCATAATTTGACTTACAGCCAGGCACACAACACTTCCTAGGCATCTGAAATAGCGCTTTCAGAACCAAAACAAGCCTCGGATGTAAAAATGGAAACGCCAGACATGACAGTTCTTCAGGTATGACTGTCAAAAAAACGTGAAGTTTATCGTAGATACCTGAAAACACAGAAACCGAAGAAACAAAAAAAAATGAGAATTGAGACTATCAATATCCTCACCCTCAATGGTAAATGGGAAGAACTTGTTGATCTAATGGATAGGAGGAAACTAAGGATACTAGGTTTAAGTGAGACCAAGTGGAAATGTTCTGGCAAGAAAACCCTCAGGAATGATTATGTGTTACACTGGTGTGGTCATCATGCTGAGGCCAGAAATGCAGTTGCACCTGCTACATAGAGATATAGGCATACATTCAGATGTTAGGTATGTGAGTGATAGAAACATCCAGATGCAACTACGTGTTGACAATTCATACTATTGGATACTCCAAGTTTATGCACCACAAACAGGATGTACTACAGAGGAGAAAGAACAGTTCTTAGACGACCTAGAGGATTTAATAGCAGAGGACAATGCCATCAATACGGGTGATTTAAATCCTCAAGTGGGAAAGGAGAGGCGGGGGTGTGAGGACATTATTGAACCTAATGGATACGGAAATCGGAACTCTGAGGGAAAATGCCTGATAAACTTGTGTGTGCGAAACAACTTAGTTATCCAGAATACTTCGTATCAGAAGAGAGAGAGAGAGAGAGAGAGAGAGAGAGAGTCACAAAATACTCGATACAGTTGGATTGGACAGCTTGAAACTGTGATTGATTATATAATAACAGACCAACAAGCTAACCAGTCTGTAACTAATGTTCAAGTTATTCCAAGTGAATGTCTTGACAGTGATCACAGACTGCTGATTGCAGAGCTGAAGAATGTGTGTGTACCAACAGTCAATCACACAAAAATGCCAAAGATTGAGACTTGGCTGTTGAGAGACTCGGAAAATAAGCAGGAGTATCAAGAAAGGATCATGAGTAAGATACCTAAAGTAGAAAAACTTGGGGTGGAGGAAGAATGGAAGCTCTTCAAAGACACCTTTGTTACTCAGGCTGTTGAAATCTGTGGTAAAACAAGTGCTACACAGAGAGAAAAGGAAACACCATGGTAGAATGATAGGGTCAAGGCAGCAATAAAAGAAAGAAATATGATTAAGAAGAAATTAGACCGGGAAAAACAACAAACTGGACATGTACGTAATGACACTGTAATTGAACATCTGTCTCATGAATATCGGAATAAGAAGCTGGCTGTTAAAAGGCTGATCCAGGAAGAGAAGGATAAATGTTGGGTTGACTTTACCACCAGGTTAAAGGAGGATGGCCAAGGCAATAAAAACTACTGTATAGGGTGGTTAAGAATAAAAGGTGTGAGCATACTAATATTGTTGCTCTGGAAACTGATGATGGAAAGTTGTTAAGAACAAACCTCGAAGTTAGAAAGGAAATGAGGAAGCATTTTAGCATGCTGCTGAATGGTGATGTTAACTACAGTAATGTTAGTGATGGCACAGTTGAAAAAGTTCATAAGGAACAACACCCTGTAACACGGCTGGAAGTAACCTCAGATATGATGAAGGCTGCTGGAACACCTGGCCTACAACGGATTTTCTGAGTACTGTCAGTCATCTGGGAGGAGAATAGTTTTCCAGATGACTGGGCGAGAGAAATCATCATCCCACTGTTCAAAAAGGGAAACCTCAAGATATGTGGAAACTACATTACTGTGCTATCGCATACTCAGCAGTTGTTGGAAAAGATCTTAGAAAATAGATTGAGGAAGATAGTTGAACCCTTATTAGAAGAACAGCATAGTTCCAGGAAAGGTCGAAGAACTGTTGATCTCATTTTTGCTGTAAGGATTTTGGCTGAGAAACATTGGGAACGAGGAAAGGATACTGTGATGGTGTTATTGGACATTGAAAAGGACTAGGATAGTGTTCCCCGTAATAAGATCTGGAAATGTCTTGAACATGTAAAGTGCCCTACTACCTGGTTGACAAAATAAGGATGTTATATCGGGGTTCTTAGAGTTGTGTCCAAATATGAAATGGTCGTTCTAAATGGTTTAAGATAAAAAGGAGAGTCCAGCAAGGAAGTGCCTTGTCACCACTATTGTTTGTCATTGTTATGGACAGAATTTTAAAATCTATTAACGAAACTGCAAATGAATCACTAGCTTTGGTATTTGCAGATGACGTGGTCTTATGGGGAGAAACGGAAGTGGAAGTACAGGAAGGACTGACTGCTTGGAACAACAAATTTAAAGAATTTAGCCTGAAGATCAGCAAGGCCAAGACTGTTGAAATGACCATTAGCAGAGAGAGTCAATGTTCAAACATATATTTGGAGGGAGCAAAACTAGAATCCGTTTCTCACTTCCAGTATCATGGAAGTATGATCTCCAAGGATAACACCCTCAAACAAGGAATTCTAAATAGGACACAGAAAGCATCGCATTTCTATGACCAAGTTCGGCACTTACTTTGGGACAAAAATATACCCTTGACAGCAAAGGCAACGTTGTATGACACCTACTTTGTTCCAATCCTTACTTATCGTATGGAAACATGTGCATTGATAAGTAAGGATTACAGTAGGATTCAAGCCACAGAAATGAGATTTATTAGGACTATGGATCAAAGTACCAGGAGAGACAAGATCAGAAATGAGGTACACAGAACAACAGCTGGCATCAGGATCCCTGTCATCAACTTTCTCGGGAAACGCAGACTTCAGTGGTATGGCCATGTAATGAGGAAGGATAGCTCTAGAACAACTAAGAAGTACTTCAACCTGGATGTCAGAGGGAAGAGACCAAGAGGAAGACCAAGGAGACGATGGATAGAGACAGTTTGATCAAAGGTGGAGAAGAATGGTTTTAACCAGAACGATGTCCAAGAACAGATGATGTACCAAGATTGGGCAAAATGGAGAGCGCTTATTTGCCACACCTGGGAAACTGGGGATGGGAAATGATGATGAATAGTGAAGAATTTGTTGGTTAAATTCATTAGCTGGTATTGGTTACACATGCAACTTAATACGGGAAATACTAACTTCTACAACTTTCAGCAGGTCAGATTTTACCACGAGGAATTTCCCGGGTGTTGAAATAGTTAGCACAAACTGCTTTTAGATGCTGTCATATTAAAATAAACGATATTTATGAATAAAACTTTGCATGTGGTCTTACGTGTTTATAGAATTTAAGGACTCTACTCAGTGTTGCCAATTTTACCAACAGTACCTCTATGGCTTGAGAATTATAGACGGCGATGATTCCATATATTCAAGATGATGGAATGGGCGTAGGCCTACTTTCATAATGTTTCAATCAATTCCTCTGAATGAAAACGAGGAATTACAGTGAAGCTTAGTAAATTGGGAGCTTTATGTAGGATAGGCCTATACCACTTAATGTTCGTCACTAGATCATTCTATTATACTCCTTGGTATGGAAAGAGGGTTGTAGGCTTAAATATACCCGTATTTTAGGAGAAAGTAGGCTATTTGTTATTTACTGAACATTGTATTTATCTTTTTAAAACTTTCTCAGAATGTTTTTTGTACTAAGCTATTGGGGAATTACTGCAATTAATAATCATTGTATCTTGTGATGGTTGCAATAAATAATACTCTTTCCCCTATCTCTAGCAATTGGAATATTCATTCATACACAAAACTGTTATTTGTTCTCTACCTGTTCACGTCACCCCTAGAGTTTTATAATTGAGTTACGTAATATTTTTATAGTTTTTAGGATTTTATAACAGGGTCAAACACCACTTCTACTTAATCCTACCGTACTTGCTGTTCCAGGTATTGATGACATTCCTAGTAATATGGCATGTGGAACCAGAAGATCTCAGAAGAAAGTATTAGTTTCATCTGATGTTTTAACGTCTCTTAAACAAGATATAGCTGTGAAGGAGGAAGCCATTGTCATTTTGAAAGACAAGGTAAGTAATGACAAGTAATGTATGTGCCTATATTTCCTCCATGTTAAACGGTCAGATTGGAGACCCATCTTTTATAGTTTACAATGGAATACCTGACATGTTATTGTAAAGAAACCAACTGGTGCACTACATGTAAACACCACCTACGCAAGCTCCCGAGGGTTAAATGGGTTACTGCCCAATGAAACAAAATGTTAACTACCGTAGTTAGATACGGTAGTTAAAGAAAAAGCAAAATGTAAAACTATGTTATATACTCATTTTCTATCTAGAATAATATTTTCGGTTAAGATACGTACGCTGAAGATAGCTCCAATGCGGGCCAAAACATGTACGTTTTAACAAAGTATGGTAGATGTTGTTTTGCTTCACGTAGTATTAATAGGCGTTCTATTCATTTACGAGTATATCAATTGGTATACAATGAACAGAGACGGTCAAAAGTAAAGGTAAAAGGAAACATAGGTGGCTGAGTGGCGCATTCGGTAGAGGCACTGAGCTTCTAATTCAAAGGGAATGGGTTCGATCCCCACCCAGGTAGTGGATTTTAGAATCAATGCTACCACTTTCGGAAACGCAAATAGCCCTGGAGTTCACTCAGCCTACAGCAGAAATGAGTACCAGGGTAATTCCTGGGAGCAAAGACGGCCGGGCGTGGAGTTGACAACCTCATCCCATCTAGTGCCGATGTCACAAAAAGTGGAAACCTCTACCTTCCGCTACTCCCAAGGCCTCCATGGCCTGTATGGAGATGACAAAAAGAAAGGAAACATAGGTGAGTCCTACAAGACCTTTCTTGAGTAAAAAGAGGTAATTCTTGAGTGAATTAAATGTTGATTCTTTTCATGAATGCTGACTGTGCTTTCATAAAAAAGGAATGTAAAATACTATTTAAAATTAAATTCAATAAAGCTAAGATTTTGCCCACCTAATCATCAGATTATGCAAAAAATGGCTCAATGTTGGTTCAATATAGGATTTGAGAATCCAAAATAACTTAAGAGTATGAGATTGACAGACTAAGCCATTTTTCTGTGTTGCCTAGTTCTATTGAGGAAAGCTTTCGGTCAACACAAATTGTGCCCAATTATATTAGGCGTGTAAACAAATATTTATATTCCCTAGCCTCAAAGAAATTCATCACAAAATAACACGTTTTTATGCACTTAATTGGAGGACTTGTTTCGATCGTCAAGCGATCATAATCAGATCCTGCTCACTTAGGATTAGTTAATGTACGATATGAATTACACTTATGCATATATATATACAATGTTTAGATTACGGTATATATGTAACGTTCAATACTATTTACAGATATTATTGTTCACTTCTACAGTTGTTGCGTTATTAATATGGTAGTTTAAGAATGCTAAACTGTGATATGTTGAATTATGATTGTGACTAACTTCAGGAATGATGTGTTATTTTGTGATAAGGTACATATCTTATGTAATATTTATTTCAGGTTAGGGTACCGGTATAAATAAATGCTGCCTACTTGTTTTCCCGCCTTAATGTAATTGGGCACAATTTGTGTTGGCCGACTGGAAAGGCTTTCTTTAATAGAGTAAGTTATTGCTCATAACTCCATGGAAAAGATGTGCTTTCTCGATTAACAATCCTGAGAATATTGGATATTCTTAACTCAACAATAAAATGCAGGGTATTCTCGACTGCACAGTAAGAATTAGTACACACATACAAATTGATAACATGGTGGTATTCGAGTAAAAATAATAATAGGCCTAATGATTGACTCAGAATAGCCTAAAAGATATTTCTATATCAAATACCCTATTTGATTGTCTTTTTTTTTTTTTTACAAATTCATGAGTCAAGCATTTTGGCTGACTCTAGTAATGATTTTTTTAAATTTTTATTTTTGCTGTTTATATAAAGGCTACTTGTTTACAGGTGACCCACTTGGAGAACTTAATAGAGTTAAAGAACCAAAGAATTCGTGATTTGACAGCTCAACTTGGGAGGTACCATCTCAGCACGGAACACTCTACTTTAGGTGATGGCCTTCCTCGTCATTATAGTTACCCTCCTTAATGGCCATGGAGTTACTAATAATATTCATAATTCTTGTTAGAAAGAAGTTTACATGTGAGAGCATTGTTTATGAGTGGTGTAAAAAATAATCAGCAATAAATTTCCTACCTACATCATTATTCTATATGATGGGTGTTTTCTTTTACATTTACAATAAAAACTGAACTACCAAATATTTTTTTTCAGATTCTACATGCCTTTATCTATCTTAACACAAAGTTTCTGTGTTAATTTAAGCATTGGTCATATTGTAAGACAAGTTTTAGTGTGACCTCCACATAGAATTACAAGTTTACCGACATGAGGCTCTACAGTACGGCTATGCTACCTTAATTGTAATAATAGTATAATAATAGTATAATTGCGCACGAAAGTGCATTTGGAATAAATACATCATAGGCTAATATCACAAACACTGTCAGTTGAGAAGTTAAATAAATAGGTGCATGGTTTCCACCGGCCCCCACCACAAACCGCGCTCGAGACCCGGATCCCACCAACCCACCGACCAGTGCGCGCCCCACATTACATGATCCTTGGTCTGTGATCGATATCATAATAATAAAGGAACTGCGGAAAAATGTGCATTACATTTTCGAGTACTCCAATAAGGACAGTGTTCTCTTAGAGCATTTACTAAAATTATATCGACCACACTGTTTAGCACATAATATGCACACACACTGCTCAGAAGGTTCTTGAAAGCCACGCCGCACGCACAGCTTATGATGGAAGCCGTGCACAGCAAGTCTATTCAGAGCACTCCTCATTTCATTGTTCGGTTCAGTCCAATTTCTCTGAGACATGGCATCAGACCCATAGAATTTTCTATGTCGATTTCCGCTCGCTTTCTTTGTCTCATCCATAGGAATTCCTGTTCCTGTCCAGTAGAAGGCAACTGCAATCGAATCTTAAGTCTTCAACAAGAAAAGTTTCCCTGGCAAGTTCATAAACAAGTCGGGAGTGCGTGTATTTTGATACTCCCAGGGCAGCCTTTAAGTATCGCGCTTTGACTTTTTCAATTGATCTGAGATCGCTCAAGCTTAATTTATCCCAGACTATGTCCAACCCATATGTGAGGACCGGAACAATCTTGGCATCAAAGAGTGCTAAGGCGGATTTCAGTGAAAGTCGAGATATGTTTCTAATATCGAAAATAGCTTTAGTGGCCGATGCCACCCGCTGTTTTATGTGAATCCTGAAGGATTGCATGGTAGTTTGCAGAGTCAAGCCTAGATAGTTGAAGCTATTTACAATTTGAAGGGGAGTATGTTTCAAAATTATACTGTCGTCCTTGGACGCCCGTCCGCCTTTCCTGAAGATCATATATTTCGTTTTCTCGACGTTAACCTGCAAATCGTTGGTAGACGCCCATACATCCAGAGAGGAAACAGCCGATTGTAGCTCACTGATGTCACGGGAGCCCAGAACCATATCGTCCGCATAAATGTACAGTTTTATTTCCGGTGAGTCTTCTTTAATCGCTCGGACAGCATCGTGGGTTGCGACGTTAAAAAGAAAGGGACTCAGGGGGTCTCCCTGAAGCACGCCATTTGTTTGCAGTATCTCTTTCGACACTGTTACATTGTCAGAAATTTGAACGTAGTTACCGGTACTCCTTAATATATTATGGATCAGAATTGTGAGTGGTTTGATGTCCTTCACCAACTCATCTAGTTTCGAGGAAATTATGACTCGGTTTAAGTTGTCGAAAGCCTTTGTAAAATCAATGAAAACTGCGTGAAATTTGCCTCGTGGTGATTTAAGGGCCGTTTTCAACATCATCAGTAGTGTGTTTTGGCCGGTTCTGTGACCACCTCCACCTCCCCACCTCACAAGATGGCGGCGGCGCGATATCTCTCGAACGCATGGTCGGAATTTGACGAATGAGGTGTCTTTGAACTCGGGCTGACACCACCTTTCCAATGGACAACATATTTCAACCTCAAAAATAAAATCTACCCTACTAGGGGGTGAAATTGTAATTTTTTAGAGAATCTCTCTTTCCAATTGCAACATGTGAGAGTTTGAATGCCGATATGGATTTAAACGTTGTTCTACATGAAGTGCATGTGTTCGGTGAATAGCCACTATGAATTAACATGCTTGTTTTTTTGTTTTGTTTTTTATGCATGCCCACCCATGGCTTTTGTAAGAGGGTGGGGGAGTGGATCCCTGTGGACGAGTCCTTGTGGACAAGTCCTTGTGGACGAGTCCTTGTGGACAGGTCATTGTTGACGAGTCCTTGTGGACAGGTCCCTGTGGACGAGTCCTTGTCCCTTTGGACTGATCCCTTTGGACCGGTCCCTTTGGCCTGGTCCCTATGGACTGGCTCATGAATTTATTTAAATTATGTCAAAGGGCCTAACTACATTTGTGTGTGTTGAACTGACGTTGTTCACCAACCCCCACTACTATAATGTGATAACGATATGAAAGGAAAGTGACGAAATACATGTGAACATACAAGGGATCTAACTTGGTGGATGGATGTGTTCTAACGAGTCATTTGTAGTTGAAAGAGAATAATACATGTTCTTAAGATGTTAAAACTGAGGAGATGGTACGTGCAGTAAACCGACTTGTTACTTCCTGTGTCATATTACAGACATGACAGAGAGCGCGCAGATCTGTTGCTATGACTAACACTGCAGTAATTTGAAACCGCAAGTGTTCATTAAGACAATGGATGATGATCATGCAAAGTTAGCAGTTATTGGATATTACGCAGGTGTTCCTTCCTGTGTCATGTTGCTGATATGGCAGGGAGGGCACACTGCTGTTGCTATGACTGACTCTGCAGTAATTTGAAACCCCATGTGATGATTAAGACAATGGGTGATGATCATGCAAAGTCAGCAGTCATTGGATACCACACAGGTGTTCCTAGTGTACTTTGGACTCTCAGCTGTATTGGGAAAGGAATTGCAATGATCTGCAAAAAACTGCTGACACGAGCGATGAGAGTTTATATAAGAGAGGTGTCATATATCTCCCTACTGTCAGTCTTTATAACTCGCTTTGAGTGAACAGTGCTCTATTACTGCTCAAGAGTTGTAAAAAAAAGCCGTTTTGGTAGAAAATCATTAAATTATTTTGCAAGGTAAGTACTTATTATTAATGGATTGTAGTCTTTTATTACTAATTGATGTTGAAGTTATTGTTTGGAATGTATTTATTGATTGATTAATTGATTGATTGATTTGTTTACAGATAATTGGGTACCTGTAGGATACCAGATTCCTACAATCTGTTCATTCAGTGACAGCAGTTGATCAATTATAAAAAGGTAAGTGCCCCTCTAATAACTTTTAAACACCTAGAGTATTATTTTCCAATGTTCACCACTACATGTCAGTGAAAATGGTATATTTAGCAGTAAAAAGTTGGAACTACTTGACCATGATGTGTAAAGCTAAATTTGTAGGTTAGATTTTGATTACCACTCTATTAAGTTCGAATGTTCATTGCTAGGTGTCAGTGACAGAGGGAATATTTAAAGTCTTAACCTCAGTTCACTTAACTTTACCTAACTTAACCTTGTCATGTGACATGTTTTACAAGTTTAAACTTGTTTTAAGACTGACTATGACGTCACACTTAGGTCACTTAACTGGCGATCGCTGGTTTCCAATATGTGACATGTTCTACAAGTTTAGAATTGTTTTAAGACTGGCTATGACGTCACACTTAGCTCACTTAACTGGTGATCGCTGGTTTCTATCACGTGACATGTTCTACAAGTTTAGACTTGTTTTAAGATTGGTTATGACGTCACACTTAGCTCACTTAACTGACGATCACTGGTTTCTATCACTCTATCATGTTCCAATGTTCACCGCTAGGTGTCAGTGACAGTGGTATATAGTAACCCCCAGTTAGAACTACATGAAGTTAGACTTGCTAGGAGTTCACAGATGATTGATTTAAATACCCTGCTATAACCATTGACTGGAATGTAATTAAACTATTTATATTGTACTTTTGTTTATCATTTATTAACATTTATGATTTCTTTCTTTTATAGGTAATTTCGAAAGGGATCATCATGTTCAAGTGTGGTGACTGTAAGAAACAGTTCTCAAGACCTGACAGCCTTCAACGACACGCAAATGTTAAACATGACATTAAAATGTTTGTGTGCAGTCATTGTGCTACCACATTTAACAGACAAGATAATCTTGCACGTCATGTAAATTTAAAACATGTCAGTACTGCACCATTTTCGTGTTCAGTTTGCGAACTTGGTTTTTCTGCTGTAAAGCGATATCAATTCCACATGGTTGAAGTGCATGGAGAACAACAGGAATTGAAATCTGTAAAACCATCAACTAGCACGGAACCTTTAAATGAATGTGATACTCAAAAGCGTAAACGTTCTCAAGATTGTGAAAATAGTTGTGCAACAAAAAGAAAAAAGAATGGTGAACCTTCAATAACACATTGTGATGTATGTAATATTGATATACCTTCTTCAATCATTCATGGACATTTACGCAGTATTCAACATAAAAATAACACTTGCCATGAAAGAAATTCTGGAAATTTTCAACAAATTGGTAGTGCATTTAAAAGTCGAATTGCTAGTTATAGACTTCATAGTGAAGAAAAAACTCAAAGTATTGAATCATTTTTAAAAAATGTTCAACCTACTGTGTTTGGCTTGGTAGGTAATGTTTTATTAGAGCATAAAACATTTAAAATGAATTTTGAAATTTTTGGCCTCTATGTAAAAACTGGGAGCGAAGGTGAAATTACGGATATCAAATCCTTTAATACAAAAAACATAATTGTTAGCGAATCAACTAATATTAGTGATATATATCAAAACATTTCAAGTGCTATCATCGTGAAGAGTGAAGAGTTCCAGGAAAGGGAGTCAGGCTGGGCGTTGGTTGAAGTACTTTATTTAGAAACCAACCTGAATAAATACAACCCCCTTCGAGCATCATCATATATTGATTTGCCAGGATGGATCAAACGGAAGAAAGCTGTTGTGAACGTTTGGAATAGTGATCAAGCATGTTTTGCGTGGGCTGTAACCTCAGCTCTCCATTCAGCAGTGGGGCATATGGATAGAACATCATCATATCCTCACTATTCCTCAGTGTTAGATTTAAAAGAAATGGAATTTCCTATGGCGATAAAAGACATTAAACGTTTTGAAGAGCTGAACAATGTAAGTATTAATGTTTATGAAATTGAAAATAAGAGTATAGTTGGTCCTCTATATTATACTGAGGAAAAAAAGGATGCTCATGTAAATTTACTTTACATAACCGAAGGTGAAAATGCCCACTATTGTTGGATAAAACATTTAAGTAGACTTGTTGGTAGTCAGATAACAAAAAGAGAACATAAGAAGTGGTTGTGTGATGGCTGTTTGCTATATTTCAGAAAAGAGGACCAACTAACTCAACATCAAAAATGGGGGTGTAATCATGTTCGTACGGTATTACCGACTCCTAAAAATAACATTCTAAAATTTAAGGATTATGAGAAACAGCTTCGAGTACCATTTGTTATATATGCTGACTTCGAGGCTTTGCTAAAACCATTTAATACATGTTCATCGAATCCAGCCCAACCTTTTACCAACACTACTTACATTCATGAACCTTTTAGCTTTGCATATTATATTAAATGTAGTTATGATGACTCTTTAAATAAGTTTGAGCTCTATAGAGGACCTGATGCACCTAAAGTTTTTATGGAAAGGCTTGAGAAAGATGCCATCCGTATATCCTCTATTTTAAATACGATCATTCCAATGGAACCACTAACTTTATTAGAGCAAATGAATTTTGAAACTGAAACTAATTGTTTTATATGTGGTGAATGTTTATATACAGACAGGGTTCGCGATCATGACCATTTAACAGGACAATATCGTGGTGCTGCTCACCAAGAATGTAATTTAAATTATAGAGTAAGTAAATTCATTCCGGTCATTCTACATAACGGTAGCAAATACGATAACCACTTTATCGTTAAAGAATTTGGAGCTTCAGATGTGAAAATTGATGTGATTGCAAATAATAAGGAACAATACATATCGTTCACAAAATACATCAAAACTGACAATAAGAAAACCATTAAACTGCGATTTTTAGATTCATTCCGCTTTATGCCGAGTAGTCTTGATAAGCTTGCTAGTAATTTAAAATCAGATCAGTTTCATGAAATTCAACGTGTCTTTCCTAAAGAAGATGATTTTAATTTGATTTGTCAAAAGGGTATATTCCCTTACGAATATATTAACTGTGTGGAACGTCTTGAGGAGTGTTCTTTACCACCGAAAGATGCATTTTACAGTTCCTTAAACACAAGTCATATCAGTGATCAGGAATATTTACATGCACAACGTGTATGGGCACAGTTTGACATTCAAACTTTAGGAGAATTTTCAGACATATATTTGAAGACAGATGTGTTGTTATTAGCAGATGTTTTTGAAAATTTTCGGAATGTTTGTATGAAAACTTATGACCTTGATCCTTGTCAGTATTTCACAGCTCCTGGGTTAAGTTTCAGTTCAATGTTGAAAAAACGAAAGTAAATTTAGAATTAATGACTGATATAGACATGATCAATTTTATAAAATCATCAATTCGAGGTGGATTAAGTCAATGTAGTGGACGGTACTCTAAAGCGAATAATAAATACATGCCTAGCTACAACCCTTGTGAAGAGTCAAAGTATATTGTCTACCTTGATGCAAATAACCAATATGGTTGGGCTATGAGTCAATATCTACCACTGAAAGATTTTCGCTGGCTGACACAACCTGAAATTAATGTCTTACATGTTGACACTCTTAATGATAACGATGATAAAGGATATATTTTAGAGGTAAATCTTGTGTACCCTAAAGAGTTACATGATGATCATAATGATTTACCATTTTGTCCTGAGAATATGAAATCTCCATACATCACATCACGAACAAAAATGTTAATTGCTAATGTAAATAATAAATGTAAATATGTAATACATTATCGAAACTTGAAACAGTGTCTACAGCATGGATTGAAATTAACAAAAATTCATCGCGTATTGCAATTTCATCAGTCAGCATGGCTCAAACCGTATATTGATCTAAACAATAATTTAAGAACACAGTCAACAAACGCGTTTGAAAAAGATTTATATAAACTCATGAATAATAGTGTTTTTGGAAAGACTATGGAGAATGTTGATAAACGAGTTGATGTAAAGCTGATAACAAAGTGGGAGAATGATGGTAAAAGGTATGGTGCGAGCAACTTAATAAGCAAGCCTAACTTTCCTAGCTGTTCAATTATTCATGAGGATTTAGTTGTAATACAAATGAATCGTCTTAAACCATTCTGGAATTATCAAAAACACTTATGTATGAATTTCACTATGATTATGTAAAGAAAAACTATCTTGATAATGCTAAATTACTCTACACAGACACAGATTCTTTTATTTATGAGTTTAAAACTGATGATTTTTATGAGGATATCAAAACTGAGCTAAATAGGTTTGATACAAGTGACTATCCCGAGGATAATATTTACCATTTACCTCTAGTAAACAAAAAGGTTCTTGGGAAATTTAAGGATGAATGTGCTGGTGTTATTATAGACACCTTTGTAGGCACAAAATCTAAATCATACAGCTATATGACAATTGATGATGTAGTAGTAAAAAAATTAAAAGGAGTGAAAAAGAATGCTGTTAGTAAAGAGTTAGATATAAGTGATTATAAAAACTGTATAGTTAGTAACCCACCTGTATTATATAAGAAAATGAGTGTATTTAGAAGTAAAAATCATCAGCTACATACCAATTTGCTGAACAAAGTTGCTTTAAGTAATGAAGACAACAAACGATTCATTATACCCAACACATTTGATACTTTTGCTTGGGGAAACAGTCGCATTGACGACTATTACTTTACTTAAGTCTAATGATCACTATATTGTAATATTTGTAGTGTGTTTTATATTGTAATATTTTTTTGTAAAAAACTGTAAGTAGAATGTATAATGTTAGGCTACTGTAGTTTAGTAAAAATAAGATAAGTAATACATTTTAGCGTAAAATGTTTGCTTTTGTATATTACGAAAAAGATTTTAAAAAAATGTTCAGAATGTGTGAACTAAACAAGGGAAATGTAAAAATGTAAAGTGGAAAATTGTAAATATCCATGTGTGAAAAAGTGAAATAGTTATCACCATTTTAAAATTAAAAGACATTGTGATCTGGTAAACCTTGTTTTTATTTCACAACAACAAAAATGTACAGAATGTGTAAACTAAACAAGAAGAATGTAAAAAAATGAAAAGTGGAAATTGTAAATATTCATGTGTGAAAAAATGAAAATAAAGAAATGGCTATCACCATTTTAAAATTAAAAGACATTGTGATCTTGTAAACCTTGTTTTTATTTCACAACATATATGGCTTTACAAAATAGAATACAAAGAAATACAATTTCCTCAATCCTTTTCAATGTTCATGTCCACTCATCATTAACTTCCCTTTTATAGCAGTAATCACAATGAGGGCTGCCAACCTCTCCCCCACTGAGCCATTATAGGATGTCAAACGTTGCTTAGCTTTTCAACGATACTTTATCCACCACACGTATTAAAGCATAATGACTATGACGATAAGAAAGGTCGTGTTCTTTACATGCTTAATCCAAAGAAATAATAGGTATTTACTTAACACAGGGACTTGAGTCCATGAGTTTGGTACATGTTGCAAGATTTCTTTCACGGCATTCACTGTCAAAAATTAAATGAAAACTTGGAGAGCACCAATAATTCATCTTTGGTAAGACTATCCAGGATCTTGAGTCCATGATTTTGGTATAAGTTGCCAGATTTCTTTCACGGCATTGACTGTTACATAATAAATGAACAACTTGGAGAGCACCAATAATTCTTCTTTGGTAAAACTATCTGCATATCGATGACAGATAACTTTTTAGTTCCACCCTTAAAACAACAACACTACCTCTTGCATAATCTGCGATGTTGATGGCTCTTGAGACCTGAAAGATGGATTAAACATAACTTTTACATCAACAGGAGTTAGACTTTGCTCAGTAAACAATGCACTGTCATGAGCCACAGTATTTTTTTTCTTGGACTTGCTTTTTCTTTTCTTTATAAGTGTTTGAAACGGTGTATTAAAAGAGAATGATAAACATCCAAAGGGTAAATAGAGTAACAAATAAAGAGAAATGAAAATTATACTTCCATATCAATTGTCAAGCATGAACTAATCTCTAGCAAAGTTCACTCAATACTATAAATGATAGTTTAAAGTGGGTGCAAAAGTGGGTGCATAAGTGGGTGAAAATGTGGGTGAAAAAAGTGGGTGCAAATGTGGGTGCATAAGTGGGTGAAAAAGTGGGTGCATAAGTGAATGCAATAGTGGGTGCAAAGGTAGGTACAAAAGTGGGTGAAAAAATACCCCCCTTTTTGAATCTCGCTAACGCCCCCTTTTTAAATCTATTTTTTAAAAATTTTGACAAAGGGTCTAAGTGCACTTTTGTTAATATCTCGCGAACCAGTCTCTGTTGACGGGTCCTTGTTGACTAGTCCCTGTGGGCGGGTCCTTTGGACTGATCCCTATGGACTGGCCCATGCATTTTATCCAAATTATGCCAAAGGGACCCGCCCTTAGCGAGATTCAAAAAGGGGGGTATTTTTCACCCACTTTTGTACCTACCTTTGTACCCACTATTGCATTCACTTATGCACCCACTTTTTCACCCACTTATGCACCCACATTTGCACCCACTTTTTTCACCCACATTTGCACCCACTTATGCACCCACTTTTGCACCCACTTTTGCACCCACTTTAAACTATTATTTATAGTATTGAGTGAACTTTGCTAGAGATTAGTTCATGCTTGACAATTGATATGGAAGTATAATTTTCATTTCTCTTTATTTGTTACTCTATTTACCCTTTGGATGTTTATAATAATAATAATAATATCGCATGGCCTCGGGTGCCTGGTGCAAGCTTTGTTAATTGACACCCAGAGGGTAGCTTGCATGTCGAATTTCGTCGCTCCTTTGAACGCTATGAAAGTCAAGAAGGTTAGATATCTAAACTCCTTGACACTACAGCGCTTTCAAGTAGAGAATGGAGGAACTTTGTGTTGGCGGAAAATCCCGAGATTAATTTTGCCATTGAACACGCCCTACTGAATTCAAATGGGTTCTTTAACATGCCAACAACGTATGACATGAGTGTCGTGATTTTTGTCGCCTTCAAAAATCACTTACCACGACCAGGGGCGAACCTGCAATCTTGGGGTTGGTAGTCCGACACTATAACCACTCACCCACCGTGGCAAGCTGGATGTTTATCATTCTCTTTTAATACACCGTTTCAAACACTTATAAAGAAAAGAAAAAGCAAGTCCAAAAAAAAAAAATACTGTGGCTCATGACAGTGCATTGTTTACTGAGCAAAGTCTAACTCCTGTTGATGTAAAAGTTATGCTTAATCCATCTTTCACGTCTCAAGAGCCATCAACATCGCAGATTATGCAAGAGGTAGAGTTGTTGTTTTAAGGGTGGAACTAAAAGGTTATCTGTCATCGATATGCAGATAGTTTTACCAAAGAAGAATTATTGGTGCTCTCCAAGTTGTTCATTTATTATGCAACAGTCAATGCCGTGAAAGAAATCTGGCAACTTATACCAAAATCATGGACTCAAGATCCTGGATAGTCTTACCAAAGATGAATTATTGGTGCTCTCCAAGTTTTCATTTATTTTGTGACAGTGAATGCCGTGAAAGAAATCTTGCAACATGTACCAAACTCATGGACTCAAGTCCCTGTGTTAAGTAAATACCTATTATTTCTTTGGATTAAGCATGTAAAGAACACGACCTTTCTTATCGTCATAGTCATTATGCTTTAATACGTGTGGTGGATAAAGTATCGTTGAAAAGCTAAGCAACGTTTGACATCCTATAATGGCTCAGTGGGGGAGAGGTTGGCAGCCCTCATTGTGATTACTGCTATAAAAGGGAAGTTAATGATGAGTGGACATGAACATTGAAAAGGATTGAGGAAATTGTATTTCTTTGTATTCTATTTTGTAAAGCCATATATGTTGTGAAATAAAAACAAGGTTTACAAGATCACAATGTCTTTTAATTTTAAAATGGTGATAGCCATTTCTTTATTTTCATTTTTTCACACATGAATATTTACAATTTCCACTTTTCATTTTTTTACATTCTTCTTGTTTAGTTTACACATTCTGTACATTTTTGTTGTTGTGAAATAAAAACAAGGTTTACCAGATCACAATGTCTTTTAATTTTAAAATGGTGATAACTATTTCACTTTTTCACACATGGATATTTACAATTTTCCACTTTACATTTTTACATTTCCCTTGTTTAGTTCACACATTCTGTACATTTTTTTAAAATCTTTTTCGTAATATACAAAAGCAAACATTTTACGCTAAAATGTATTACTTATCTTATTTTTACTAAACTACAGTAGCCTAACATTATACATTCTACTTACAGTTTTTTACAAAAAAATATTACAATATAAAACACACTACAAATATTACAATATAGTGATCATTAGACTTAAGTAAAGTAATAGTCGTCAATGCGACTGTTTCCCCAAGCAAAAGTATCAAATGTGTTGGGTATAATGAATCGTTTGTTGTCTTCATTACTTAAAGCAACTTTGTTCAGCAAATTGGTATGTAGCTGATGATTTTTACTTCTAAATACACTCATTTTCTTATATAATACAGGTGGGTTACTAACTATACAGTTTTTATAATCACTTATATCTAACTCTTTACTAACAACATTCTTTTTCACTCCTTTTAATTTTTTACTACTACATCATCAATTGTCATATAGCTGTATGATTTAGATTTTGTGCCTACAAAGGTGTCTATAATAACACCAGCACATTCATCCTTAAATTTCCCAAGAACCTTTTTGTTTACTAGAGGTAAATGGTAAATATTATCCTCGGGATAGTCACTTGTATCAAACCTATTTAGCTCAGTTTTGATATCCTCATAAAAATCATCAGTTTTAAACTCATAAATAAAAGAATCTGTGTCTGTGTAGAGTAATTTAGCATTATCAAGATAGTTTTTCTTTACATAATCATAGTGAAATTCATACATAAGTGTTTTTGATAATTCCAGAATGGTTTAAGACGATTCATTTGTATTACAACTAAATCCTCATGAATAATTGAACAGCTAGGAAAGTTAGGCTTGCTTATTAAGTTGCTCGCACCATACCTTTTACCATCATTCTCCCACTTTGTTATCAGCTTTACATCAACTCGTTTATCAACATTCTCCATAGTCTTTCCAAAAACACTATTATTCATGAGTTTATAAAAATCTTTTTCAAACGTGTTTGTTGACTGTGTTCTTAAATTATTGTTTAGATCAATATACGGTTTGAGCCATGCTGACAGATGAAATTGCAATATGCGATGAATTTTAGTTAATTTCAATCCATGCTGTAGACACTGTTTCAAGTTTCGATAATGTATTACATATTTACATTTATTATTTACATTAGCAATTAACATTTTTGTTCGTGATGTGATGTATGGAGATTTCATATTCTCAGGACAAAATGGTAAATCATTATGATCACCATGTAACTCTTTAGGGTACTCAAGAATTACCTCTAAAATATATCCTTTATCATCGTTATCATTAAGAGTGTCAACATGTAAGACAATTTCAGGTTGTGTCAGCCAGCGAAAATCTTTCAGTGGTAGATATTGACTCATAGCCCAACCATATTGGTTATTTGCATCGAGGTAGACAATATACTTTGACTCTTCACAAGGGTTGTAGCTAGGCATGTATTTATTATTCGCTTTAGTGTACCGTCCACTACATTGACTTAATCCACCTCGAATTGATGATTTTATAAAATTGATCATGTCTATATCAGTCATTAATTCTAAATTTACTTTCGTTTTTTTCAACATTGAACTGAAACTTAACCCAGGAGCTGTGAAATACTGACAAGGATCAAGGTCATAAGTTTTCATACAAACATTCCGAAAATTTTCAAAAACATCTGCTAATAACAACACATCTGTCTTCAAATATATGTCTGAAAATTCTCCTAAAGTTTGAATGTCAAACTGTGCCCATACACGTTGTGCATGTAAATATTCCTGATCACTGATATGACTTGTGTTTAAGGAACTGTAAAATGCATCTTTCGGTGGTAAAGAACACTCCTCAAGACGTTCCACACAGTTAATATATTCGTAAGGGAATATGCCCTTTTGACAAATCAAATTAAAATCATCTTCTTTAGGAAAGACACGTTGAATTTCATGAAACTGATCTGATTTTAAATTACTAGCAAGCTTATCAAGACTACTCGGCATAAAGCGGAATGAATCTAAAAATCGCAGTTTAATGGTTTTCTTATTGTCAGTTTTGATGTATTTTGTGAACGATATGTATTGTTCCTTATTATTTGCAATCACATCAATTTTCACATCTGAAGCTCCAAATTCTTTAACGATAAAGTGGTTATCGTATTTGCTACCGTTATGTAGAATGACCGGAATGAATTTACTTACTCTATAATTTAAATTACATTCTTGGTGAGCAGCACCACGATATTGTCCTGTTAAATGGTCATGATCGCGAACCCTGTCTGTATATAAACATTCACCACATATAAAACAATTAGTTTCAGTTTCAAAATTCATTTGCTCTAATAAAGTTAGTGGTTCCATTGGAATGATCGTATTTAAAATAGAGGATATACGGATGGCATCTTTCTCAAGCCTTTCCATAAAAACTTTAGGTGCATCAGGTCCTCTATAGAGCTCAAACTTATTTAAAGAGTCATCATAACTACATTTAATATAATATGCAAAGCTAAAAGGTTCATGAATGTGAGTAGTGTTGGTAAAAGGTTGGGCTGGATTCGATGAACATGTATTAAATGGTTTTAGCAAAGCCTCGAAGTCAGCATATATAACAAATGGTACTCGAAGCTGTTTCTCATAATCCTTAAATTTTAGAATGTTATTTTTAGGAGTCGGTAATACCGTACGAACATGATTACACCCCCATTTTTGATGTTGAGTTAGTTGGTCCTCTTTTCTGAAATATAGCAAACAGCCATCACACAACCACTTCTTATGTTCTCGTTTTGTTATCTGACTACCAACAAGTCTACTTAAATGTTTTATCCAACAATAGTGGGCATTTTCACCTTCGGTTATGTAAAGTAAATTTACATGAGCATCCTTTTTTTCCTCAGTATAATATAGAGGACCAACTATACTCTTATTTTCAATTTCATAAACATTAATACTTACATTGTTCAGCTCTTCAAAACGTTTAATGTCTTTTATCGCCATAGGAAATTCCATTTCTTTTAAATCTAACATTGAGGAATAGTGAGGATATGATGATGTTCTATCCATATGCCCCACTGCTGAATGGAGAGCTGAGGTTACAGCCCACGCAAAACATGCTTGATCACTATTCCAAACGTTCACAACAGCTTTCTTCCGTTTGATCCATCCTGGCAAATCAATATATGATGATGCTCGAAGGGGGTTGTATTTATTCAGGTTGGTTTCTAAATAAAGTACTTCAACCAACGCCCAGCCTGACTCCCTTTCCTGGAACTCTTCACTCTTCACGATGATAGCACTTGAAATGTTTTGATATATATCACTAATATTAGTTAATTCGCTAACAATTATGTTTTTTGTATTAAAGGATTTGATATCCGTAATTTCACCTTCGCTCCCAGATTTTACATACAGGCCAAAAAGTTCAAAATTCATTTTAAATGTTTTATGCTCTAATAAAACATTACCTACCAAGCCAAACACAGTAGGTTGAACATTTTTTAAAACTGATTCAATACTTTGAGTTTTTTCTTCACTATGAAGTCTATAACTAGCAATTCGACTTTTAAATGCACTACCAATTTGTTGAAAATTTCCAGAATTTCTTTCATGGCAAGTGTTATTTTTATGTTGAATACTGCGTAAATGTCCATGAATGATTGAAGAAGGTATATCAATATTACATACATCACAATGTGTTATTGAAGGTTCACCATTCTTTTTTCTTTTTGTTGCACAACTATTTTCACAATCTTGAGAACGTTTACGCTTTTGAGTATCACATTCATTTAAAGGTTCCGTGCTAGTTGATGGTTTTACAGATTTCAATTCCTGTTGTTCTCCATGCACTTCAACCATGTGGAATTGATATCGCTTTACAGCAGAAAAACAAAGTTCGCAAACTGAACACGAAAATGGTGCAGTACTGACATGTTTTAAATTTACATGACGTGCAAGATTATCTTGTCTGTTAAATGTGGTAGCACAACGACTGCACACAAACATTTTAATGTCATGTTTAACATTTGCGTGTCGTTGAAGGCTGTCAGGTCTTGAGAACTGTTTCTTACAGTCACCACACTTGAACATGATGATCCCTTTCGAAATTACCTATAAAAGAAAGAAATCATAAATGTTAATAAATGATAAACAAAAGTACAATATAAATAGTTTAATTACATTCCAGTCAATGGTTATAGCAGGGTATTTAAATCAATCATCTGTGAACTCCTAGCAAGTCTAACTTCATGTAGTTCTAACTGGGGGTTACTATATACCACTGTCACTGACACCTAGCGGTGAACATTGGAACATGATAGAGTGATAGAAACCAGTGATCGTCAGTTAAGTGAGCTAAGTGTGACGTCATAGTCAGTCTTAAAACAAGTTTAAACTTGTAAAACATGTCACATGACAAGGTTAAGTTAGGTAAAGTTAAGTGAACTGAGGTTAAGACTTTAAATATTCCCTCTGTCACTGACACCTAGCAATGAACATTCGAACTTATTAGAGTGGTAATCAAAATCTAACCTACAAATTTTGCTTTACACATCATGGTCAAGTAGTTCCAACTTTTTACTGCTAAATATACCATTTTCACTGACATGTAGTGGTGAACATTGGAAAATAATACTCTAGCTGTTTAAAAGTTATTAGAGGGGCACTTACCTTTTTATAATTGATCAACTGCTGTCACTGAATGAACAGATTGTAGGAATCTGGTATCCTACAGGTACCCAATTATCTGTAAACAAATCAATCAATCAATTAATCAATCAATAAATACATTCCAATCAATAACTTCAACATCAATTAATAATAAAAGACTACAATCCATTAATAATAAGTACTTACCTTGCAAAATAATTTAATGATTTTCTACCAAAACGGCTTTTTTTTACAACTCTTGAGCAGTAATAGAGCACTGTTCACTCAAAGCGAGTAATAAAGACTGACAGTAGGGAGATATATGACACCTCTCTTATATAAACTCTCATCGCTCGTGTCAGCAGTTTTTTGCAGATCATTGCAATTCCTTTCCCAATACAGCTGAGAGTCCAAAGTACACTAGGAACACCTGTGTGGTATCCAATGACTGCTGACTTTGCATGATCATCACCCATTGTCTTAATCATCACATGGGGTTTCAAATTACTGCAGAGTCAGTCATAGCAACAGCAGTGTGCCCTCCCTGCCATATCAGCAACATGACACAGGAAGGAACACCTGCGTAATATCCAATAACTGCTAACTTTGCATGATCATCATCCATTGTCTTAATGAACACTTGCGGTTTCAAATTACTGCAGTGTTAGTCATAGCAACAGATCTGCGCGCTCTCTGTCAAGTCTGTAATATGACACAGGAAGTAACAAGTCGGTTTACTGCACGTACCATCTCCTCAGTTTTAACATCTTAAGAACATGTATTATTCTCTTTCAACTACAAATGACTCGTTAGAACACATCCATCCACCAAGTTAGATCCCTTGTATGTTCACATGTATTTCGTCACTTTCCTTTCATATCGTTATCACATTATAGTAGTGGGGGTTGGTGAACAACGTCAGTTCAACACACACAAATGTAGTTAGGCCCTTTGACATAATTTAAATAAATTCATGAGCCAGTCCATAGGGACCAGGCCAAAGGGACCGGTCCAAAGGGATCAGTCCAAAGGGACAAGGACTCGTCCACAGGGACCTGTCCACAAGGACTCGTCAACAATGACCTGTCCACAAGGACTCGTCCACAAGGACTTGTCCACAAGGACTCGTCCACAGGGATCCACTCCCCCACCCTCTTACAAAAGCCATGGGTGAGCATGCATAAAAAGCAAAACAAAAAAACAAGCATGTTAATTCATAGTGGCTATTCACCGAACACATGCACTTCATGTAGAACAACGTTTAAATCCAAATCGGCATTCAAACTCTCACATGTTGCAATTGGAAAGAGAGATTCTCTAAAAAATTACAATTTCACCCCCTAGTAGGGTAGATTTTATTTTTGAGGTTGAAATATGTTGTCCATTGGAAAGGTGGTGTCAGCCCGAGTTCAACGACACCTCATTCGTCAAATTCCGACCATGCGTTCGAGAGATATCGCGCCGCCGCCATCTTGTGAGGTGGGGAGGTGGAGGTGGTCACAGAACCGGCCAAAACACACTACTATCATCCTTGAGATTTTTAATGGCCTGAATTGTACTCCTCCCCCTTCTAAATCCAAATTGCTCTTCTGGTATCTTACTATCAATTTCATCGGTGAGCCGTTTTGCCACAAGTTTAGTGAGCACTTTGAGAATATTATTTTCTAACGCGATCCCTCTATAGGAATTGGGGTCAAACTGGTCTCCTTTCCCCTTATAGAGCATCTTCAATGTTGACAGTTTCCACGTGGAAGGAACGTCTCCTGATCTCAAACAAAGATTTATTAAATTTGTAAATACCGGTAATAGCACGGTACCTGCTGTTTTAATGTGCTCATTAAAGATGCCATCTGGCCCAGACGCTTTTCCGTCCTTCAGAGTCATTATAGTACTACGAACCTCATCTGGTGTGAACAAGGGGATAGCAGTGCCATCTTGTTCAGATGGTTTCATTTGGAATGCTGTTAAGGTTCCCTTCTGATTTAATATGGCAGTGAAGTGTTGCTCCCAAATACTCATGTCAATTTTACCAACCATTTGCGTTTTTCTTGGTGTTAATGCTAAATAAGGGTTCGCTTTCGCATTCTCCACCATTTTGGCCGCCTCAAGTTCAATAAAGTCCTTTCGTGTCTTCTTGAGTAATTCCTTATAATTCTTCCTCAAAGTGCCGTATATATCTAGGTCCTCATGTCTATTGCTTGCTCGCGCTACGCGGAGGGCCTGTAATACTCGTTTTCTCTCGAAATAGCAGGTGTGGTTAAACCAGTTCTGTGATTTTCGTTCGCGAAATAGTGGAACTGATGATTTAATAATGTCCTCAAGGGCAGGGGTGGCCGAGTCAAGATCACTTGCTTCAATTCTATTGTTAAAGTTAATTAACTTGTTGGTATTTTGAGTCAGTAAGCTTTCATTCAGTTTACGTGAAATGTTTAGGACGCGTTTTGACTCGATCTTGAGTGGAATACGAGCAGCCACAGTAAAGTGCGCTACAACAGGGCAATACTTTTTAAGTGGAGCTTCAGAGCTGGAATAACACACCTTATATTCGGACAACTCGATCCCAGCACCCTTGAAGAACATTAAGTATATCGTACTTGAGCCGTTGCATGCGAAATATGTTCTGTCCGCCGCTTTGTTAACAAGAGTGTATCCTTCTTCCGCCATCAACTGCAGTAGTACATGTTTCCTATGGTTGTCAGTATCTACTCTGCAGTTGAAATCCCCTGCAATGATAATACTACTCCCGGGATGCATTTTTTCCTAGTGAAATCATAATTGTTGCTATAATATCTTCTGGGAGTGTTGATGGATCGATGTATATGCCTATTATTGTTAAGCTAGCTGATTGGAGGATTATGGTGTCCTCGTCTTTGTAACGTGTTGAAATACTCCCTAGGGTAGGTTTAAAATAACAAGATACACCCCTGACGGGTCGACCCCTTGGTCCTCGAGTGGCGAAGACGTGTTCCGAATAAAATCCATTAGTGTCTATTGCCTGTGTTGCGAAAGTCTCAGTGAGAATTAGGAAATCCTGCTTATCTAGAAGATCACTCTGAGCTAGATCTAGAACGCTCCTCAACCCTTCCACGTTCCATAGAAGAAGATTAATATTCGAACCTCGCCTCTCGTCTTTGGGAACGAAAAAGACGATATCGTCTGACGAGAGCCCCTTTTGGCCAAAGTTCCGGTGATATGACTTTGTGAAGATCTGTCATGGGAATGCCAACTTTGAAGGCTTTGAGATTTCCTTGCGTTTGTAATTGTTCACAATCATATATCTCGGTAACGTGCAGATTCTTCAAATGTCTCTCAAACTTCTCTGTGTTAGCGGTCGTAAGTAATCGGCCTATATATAGCCACGCTCTTGGTGATATCGCCTGAAGTTCATTGGATTGTACCGCATCTTCATTGTCTGTGTGAATGCGTTTCGTCCCAATAATTGTTGGTGTATGTGGGGAAGAAAATTTGTTTCCTCTTCCTCGTTTCACAACGGTAGTCCATCAAGTGTCATCATCATCCGAATGTTGTTGAGATAAGAAAGGAAATCCTTCCTCACGTTCAGCCGTGTTATCCGTATCATTGTGGGTAGGGGTAAAACTTACCCTTTTAGATAGGACTAGCTTGTCCCTTGTTGAGGCATTGTCCGATCTAATAGAAGTGTCATTTCTAATCATAGGAATAGTCGTCTGTACTGACGGACCTTGAGTGGTCATTTCCTGTCTATATTCTCCATGATTACCATCCGAGTGTTTCCTGGACGCTTTTGTATCCTTGGGTGGTCTGTCTTTGGACGGATCGACCGTATTGTCCAATCCAATGGAAGTGTCATTTCTAATCGTAGGAATAGTGGTCTGCACTGATTCTACGGACATACCTTGAGTGGATATTTCCTGTATGTAATCTCCATGACAGTGGCGGCTGGTGAAATTTAAAGTTGGGTGTTGCACCAAAATTTCTGATGTCGCAATTTTATATGGGAAGTTTACACATGTAACAAAAATGAATTAACGTTAGATAAACTACAGTTCTATATAAACTGAAATACATGGGTTTTCCAAAATAACTGTACGTTCGACAAATAGACAAATTGGCTCTTTTGGGCTTCTTCCTATAGGAATTCATAAAAAAATCAGATGCATGTATTTAAGCCCTATGCCTGAGTTAATGGGAAGAATTTTAAACACAGCAGGTTGTCTAAGGTTGGGTCTCAATCTCCGGGATAATAAACATTCTCAACATAAAAACATGGCAACCGAAAAGTTTGTACGTTAACGAAAAATGGTATTACTAACAAAGACGGGCACATATTCTGCATAAGGATAGGATTTTTATCATTTTAAATGATCTTGTTGACTTCGTAATTACCCTGGGGTCTGGCGTTACGGTGACGGGACGAAATGTACCGAGAATTCACTGAGGTATGTGACGTCACAGTACTGCTTGAGCTTCTTCCCTTCCCCGCGCGCTCCGGTGAGCGTGACGTCATCTAGCCAGCTACCTCCTTTGACCTTGGTTTGCACTTGCTAACGGAATTTGAGTTTACGCAGCATTCGTAGCATTTAAAATGATATAAAGTCTAGTCTTTCAGACTGACTATCAGTCTTTTTTTTTACTATAGCTTGAACCCCATCAGAGGAACCAGCCATGAAGAGCGCTCTGTCATACGTCTGCGCAATTCATTTTTGCGGAGTTCCATTCAATTTCTGCTTCTTTAATTCATCCAGTAAACACGCTGCTTTTTTTTTGTCGTGTAGACTCCGGAGAGGCCGAGTGCAGGTCTTTCTAGTCGACGCCCGTGGACAACCTGCTCGTCGGGATGAGAGATGGAATGGATGAATATGAATGAAATTGGGCAAGGATGTGGAAGGAAGCGGCCGTGGCCTGTCAGAAGGTACTGTCCCAGCATTTGCCTGGTGTTGAAAATGAGAAACCACGGAAAACCATTTCAAGGACAGCCGACGGTGGGGCTCGAACCCACGCGTCTACCGAGAGCTTGGCCCCTTGGCCTAACGCAGCGCTTTAGCCCGCGTAGCCACTACTATCGGTAACACGCTGCTAATGTGTGTGCATCATGTTTTGTTTGCCTCTTACTACGTATCGGTACACAACAGCCATCTGAAATATGTTTGAAATATCACTAGTTTCATCTGCTATAATGGCTAAAATTTCCGATTCCTTTATTTGCTTTGATACTTCTTCTTGGCAAACCTCCAACATAATCTGTAAAAGTTAATTTTGAATTGATTTGGACGTTCCTTTGAAAACAGTTGCCCTTACCAAATGACCTTTAACACAGCATCCAACTCAGCGCTAAAATTAATTAGTTCTCTCAAAACACCTGGATTTGTTGATGTTACACTTTCATCATGATCACGCAAGGTCAGTTCGAAAGAGCCACAGAAACGAATACAGTTTATTACAATATTTAACACATACCTATTGTGCCTAACTTCTTCGTTATATTCCGCAATTTACCTTCTATAGGCACTGTCCAATTGTGCAGCTTCGTTAATAGTTCCAAAAAGTGTCAATTTCAAACAGCTGAAGATTGGTTGGTTGGTTGGTTGGTTCCTCAGTTTAGGAGCTGCGACAACGCAGTCATGTAGCCCCCTGTACTTTGGGTGTGTGGAGAAACTGTCTGATAACCGGTGTTAATTGTGATGGCTGTATTAGTGAGTGTTATCTGTTTTTAATTCAAGTGAGGACTGCAGGCATTGAATTTCAAGCAGTTCCTACTTTTGCCGCCTAAGGCTACCGTAAACGACTACTAGTTTAGAACATGGTTACTAGACGCCACCCGTTGGAACCTAAGAGCGTTGTTCAAATTTTTAACCTATAATTTAGCTTCACACAGGTGTAACAAGTGGAAGGTTCTTTAACGTGCCATAAATCTATGACATGGGACCGCCGGCTTTACTTCCCCTCCGAAAGAATGCATACTGAGGGATTTATAACGCTCTTAAAAAATCCGACGACTTTGGCCGGGTTTGAACCCGCGATCTTGGGCATAGAAGCTCAGCATGCTACCAACTACGCCACCGAAGCCGCTCAGCTGAAGATTCATGTTTCTTTATTTTAGGGATTAGTTTCCGTAACTCCTATTTTGGTCCACGTGGATTCTCCACCAACAAACATGGAAAACAGAATAAAGCGTTTTTAAATATCGCATTCACATAACCAATTATTATTGCCTTAAATATCTCCTTTAAACGCCCTCGTATACTTATAGTTTGGACAATACTTATCCGGTAATGGTCTTCCGAGTGTTTTTAGTGTAAGTTGATCGTCATCAGAGAGCTGGGAAAACTGTCTAACTAGTAAATTACTTACTCTATTAATTTTCACTCACACTCCACAATACAAATAATGTTTCAAACTAAACATTCCGTTAAAATAAAATACTAACTTACAAGATGCACAGATGATAAATCTGGGTGCTATATCGAAAAGTGGCGCGAAAGGCAAACTAACAAAACACTGAATTTGGTAGCCTAGAAATTTTGTAGTGAATGCATAGGTCTACTCACAATCAATCAAACAATTATAATAATACTACTAATAATAATGCAGTTATGTATCTGCCTGGAACCAAAATACTCAAATCAACTAAATACAGAACTAATCGCAACCCAAATCCCGCAAGAACAAGAGTGGTAAAAGCAAACATAAACCGCTACAGTACACCAACAATACCTCGCAAAATAGTTCAGCCAATTATCTACTGTAATTATAGCAATGGTGGCGTTCTTAGGCTCGCTTCGCAGAACAATTGACAAAAATATTAAATGAAGTTATGATGAGAAAACATCTAAAAATAATTGTGTGTGAACCAACTAATGTCTCCCTATGAAATTCCGATATTTGTACTGTTGTGGGTGGTGTAGCATTCCCTAGTGGTGTGGGAAAGAAACTACCCTTCAGGGGCAGATGACCTCGTAGTTCCGCCCCTTAACACAACAATAACTAACTAACTAACTAAACTACCCTTCGCGGGGTAAGAGAAATCGAGGGTGTTGTCATTTCCTAAGAGTGGTGTAGTCTAACGGTGCCATTTGGAACTGAGTGTTGCCAGGGGGCTGGCAGCTCGTCTGCAACTCCCTACTTCCCATGCTGGCCGGCAAGCTATGTACAAGCTTGGCCTCGTCTCTGCCGGCCGCGCTGTCTACTTGGGAGTTGCCACAAGAGAGCTAACCCCCTGGAGTTTGATTTGAAGGCGGGAGCTTTTATAGGTACAGTGTGAAGCATTAGGATAAATAATATCAGAATATCGATGATTTTAACACATTTTTGAGTGCATTAGATCTATAAAACTAAAACATTAAAGGAAAAGAAACGACGAGTTAGGTGTAAAATTATTGGGAGTTGTGCAACGCTGCAACAATGTCACCAGCCGCCACTGCTCCATGATTACCATCCGAGTGTTTCCTGGACGCTTTTGTACCTTTGGGTGGTCTGTCTTTGGGCGGATCGACCTTTTTTGGCTCTGGCGGAATGGTTGCCTTGTATTTTAATGTTACAGAGTATATTATATCTGTTAGATCCTTTAATTTCAAGTTCATTTCCTCCCTTAGGGATTCTATCTCCCTTTGAAAGGTCTTGCCCGCCTTGTCGAGACCATAATCCTGTTGACAACCGTGGCATAGCCACATAACCTTAGATTTTTTCTTGTTGCTGGATCTTAGTGCATTGAATTGGCCTTGCTGTAGCTCGGCACATGCAATGTGATGCCATCTTTGACAAATCCCATCGCATTCGACGGCTGAATCCGTTTCACTACCTTTCTCCCGCAGATGGGGCAGTCGTCATTACAAACAGTTTCGGTTTGTTGTTCGTTGTCAGGCATGATCAGACAGGCCGTGAATGACTCTTTTGGATCTGTGTACCGTTACTCAACACTATTAAGTTTTTATGTACCGGTATGCACGTTGTCATTGTGCGATATTTTGTTATTAATTAATATATCAAACTTGTAATGTACCCAGTTTAGATGTTTTCAAACACGATAAATTGTACTGTATAGGCACCGTGCAGGCAGCTCGAAATGCTACTACTAGCGCTACGTAGTGGCCCGTTCTGAAACAAGAGGTGCGGCGTATTGCGAGAGTCTCAGTACAGCATGTGTGACGTTCGAACAAGTTGCGGGTTTAGAGAGATTCAATTCGGGAATCTAAGTGAATCATCATGGAAGAAAGGAAAAAAAACTAGTTGTCAGTGGCCACGTGAACGACGTGGAAGAGTTAATTTCGAATGCTTTCGGATATATCACAGGAAAAGTCAACCGGCAAACGTCTGTGACTTCGCCGCCTTATATCGTGAAACTTGAGGTAGGCATGGTGTAGTTAGGTCACAATTTATAAAGTTTATTTAGGAAGAATTACTTAATGTATCTTAGGCTTAGGCGGCAGCACGCTGGCCTCTCACCGCTGGGTCCGTGCTTCAAATCCCGGTCACTTCATGTGAGATCTGTGCTGGACAAAACGGAGGCAGACAGGTTTTTCTCCGGGTACTCCGGTTTTCCCTGTCAAAATTTCATTCCAGCAACACTCTCCACTATCATTTCATTTCATCTGTCATTCATTTAATAATTGCCCCAGAGGAGTGCGTCAGGCCTCGGCAGCCGGCACAGTTCATATCCTCGCCGCTAGATGGGGGCTTCATTCATTCCATTCCTGACCCGGTCGGAGACTGGAAGCAGGCTGTGGATTTTCATTTCATCTCAATACGTAGACTTTCTCGACCACTAAATGACATTGTAATATTTAATTTGGGGATATTAGGTCGCCTACAGCTGACGTGTTTGCATTTTTGCTATGTATTAATAACTTGTAACCATTTTTATTTTGTGTTTAGGTTGACCAGAATCGTAATGTCTCGAGCAGTGAATGTTCCTGTTTTGCAGGCGCCAGAGGAACTTGCAAACACGTAGCTGCGATAGTGTATTCTGTAAATAATGAAAGTGTTGTCTCGAAAACAGACCATCCGCAACAATGGGGAAAACCAAGTCCGAAAACAGTGTCAAAAGAAAAATATAGGAAAGGCAAACGCGTAGAAGCACTGTTCGGCAAAAAGACTTTAGAGACATCTCTTCCTCCCTTTGAATTAAGTGAGGATATTTTAAAACACATCCCTTGCAGTCTTCGTGCAATACTTCGAGCAGAAGCAAGAACTGAAATCGAACAATCGTGCAGGGCCGTAGTCAGCTCGTTGATGGAGAGAGAAGAATGTGAGGAAATTGTGACCCAGCTAGTACATTTACAAGTCTCTAACGCCGTGCGCTCACCGGTCAAATACACCTTTCACACTGTGAGTACGAAATGTTTTTACCAGCATAGTTCAGGTTGATACAGATCAGATAATTAAAATCTCCCTGGGAACTGTACCTCAATCACGAAGCCCTCGATGGTTTCAAGAAAGAAAGAAAGCTACGAATATCTGCTAGCACGAAAGCACATCGGATCAAAACTAGGAGACATAACTTTGATACTTTAGCTCTCGCATTTGTTACTGATTCACCAATTGGGGGAGCTGCTTTGAACAATCTTTCTTACGGAAGTGAAATGGAAAGTGAGGCAATAGAATGTTGTGCAAGTTCATTCAGTGTTCGTGTTATTCGGTGTGGGTTAATAATCCACCAAAAACAACCTTGGATTTGTGGCTCTCCAGATGGCATAGTTCTCAAGGGGAATGTAGCTGACAGAGTGTTAGAAGTGTCCATCTTCCTGTAAAGATAAACCAATAGTTGATGAGGCAGGGAATGTGCGAGTTCGTTATCTTTACGCTGACGGGCAAAATAAACATACATTTAAAGACAAGCCATATGTATTACACACAAATACAAATACTAATGTACATAACTGGCTTAGAAAAATGTGATCTATATGTATATAGCAAAGCACAACAGTTGACAATACCTGTGTATAAGGACAATAAGTATGTCGAGGAATGTCTCACCAAAATTTCAAAGTTCTTTTTCAGTAATTACTTGCCAAAAATTAGCGGTATTCCTAATGAAAATTAAATAATCATTTGAGCTTGGTAAACACTGAACAGTTCAATATAAAATGAAAACAAAGAATATATAAAACAAACTGATGGTAGAAACATTCTCGAACTATTCTTTAATTATTGGAGTTTGCAAATTTACTAAAACGCAACACATATGCACAATGTCATCTATGTACTGAAACAGTTCTGTTGGTAATTTTTGTAGTATATTGTATATTTTGATTCTTTGAATACACATTTCTACATGAATTCTAACACTCGCAATATTGTAAGTACTCTCAACCTCCTCAACTGTTAATCTCCCTTCATGTAAGAACGGTGGCATCACTATTACGACACCGCGGCCAGATAAGTTAGTTCTGATGCCAGGAAATCCTTTATCAGCCATGACCTCATCGCCAGGTTGAAGTAACGATTATAAACCACTGTCAGTTGTTATGAATAAGTCGGTAGCTCTTCCACCATAACATTTCGATTTAAAGGCGATCATACCACTAGGCGTGATAGCAATTAAAAGTTTTGCAGTGTAGCAACCCTTGTATTGAGAATATAAATACACTCTCTGATCTACTTAGGGAGGCTGTTCAACCCTAAATTCCGTGCAGTCAATAATGGCTCGAGAATTATTGTAATTTCTCTTAAATGCTGGAGGCATTGTTTCTTGAACACTTTCCTTACTAGGCCAGAATATGAAATGTTTCGTACGCTGCGCGAGTTGCATAAGAACGGTCGTAAAAATACGTAAAATTGTAGTCCTGTGAACACCGAATAGCACTCTCAAAGCAGAATATGATAGTCCAGTTTTCATTTTCACTAGGAAAATTAATAATCTGGTTTCTTTACATACTTTGAAAACGTTACAGTTTGGTAATAACGCAATGAGTAAGGCAAATACGTGGAAGTTTACACCTGTTAAATCACGCATTTGTGTATTGTTCCTTATGGAACTGTAACCTTGGAAACCTGGGCTCGTGACGTCTGCATGATCGTCTTCCGTTCCACACATTTGATCATATTTCGAAATGTTCCTTCCCAGACCGAAATTAAGTGGAATATATGCTTGTGTATTTACGTCGTTTACATTTACAGAACAAGTAAACATGAAGTCTGACCAATAAAAATCAGATGCGTCTGTTCCCACGGATGCATCCTTGGTTATGTTACTTGCGCAAACTGTAGCCGAAACTTTTCCGCCTGATTCTTCCTTTTTGATCGTTTAAGTTGTCTGTGAAAGCGCTGTAAGCTAGGACCCGGCGAAACATTCCTCTTCTTGTATTCATTAGGAAATATTGTCGGAACATAGGCTGGACTTAGTGGGTGTCCAGATCTTCTGTTTCCGATGAAATGTGCACTGCATATTCTTGAGTAGGTCGTAGATTGCCAAAGTGATCCATCAATGCTAAAAATTAACACCAAAATGTAATTAGATCGGGTCAGTTGAACTTATTGCAAATTTGTGCAGTAAGTACGTGTACTTCCTTCTGTTAACTGCTTGTATCCATCGCCTCCTTCGGTCTACTTCTATCGCTCGTTTTGGAAAACAATAAAATTGTATTTCACTTCCCGTATTTGCATAAGTATTGGAACAACCGACAACACAACAATTGCGTTTACTTGATCTTCGTTTCCCTGCCATTATATTCGGAGTGACTACATGCTCATACCAGAACAGAGACTGCGAGCGTAAGGTAATCTGTGTTGCGAGCCTGGAGTCTGCCTCACCTATAGTTCTCAACCCGGCCGCTAGAGCGACACGCATGGTGCCTTTTAGCCCAAGTTGAAGTTGTACTCATCTAAGCGAACTAGGATTCAAGGGTTTGTTGTGTCTTTAATAGCTGCAAAAACCGACAGTAGTGGCTACGCTGCCTAAAGCGCAGTGTTAGGCCATGGGGCCAAGCTCTGCTGACTCGGTAGACGCATGGGTTCGAGCCCCACCGTCGGCCATCCTTGAAATGGTTTTCCGTGGTTTCCCATTTTCAACACCAGGCAAATGCTGGGACGGTACCTTCTAACAGGCCACGGCCGCTTCCTTCCAAATCCTTGCCCATTCGCCTTCATCCATTCCATCTCTCATCCCAAAGCGCAGGTCGCCCACGGGCGTCGACTAGAAAGACCTGCACTCGGCCTCTCAGAAGGTCACACGAAAAAAAAAGCTGCAAAGAGTACAGTAAGTTGAGTTGTAGACCCGCTGACCTTCGTTGTGAGTAACTTATGTGCACATGAGCAGTGATGTGAGTATAATTATCATCAAAGAATCTTGCAGTGAAAGTATTACTTATTGTTGTATGAAGGGGCGGAACAGAAATTAATACTATTCAAATTATTCATGTTTTTGGCTATTGCCGTGTTAAAATAACATTAAATACCACCAGACCTCCTTTTTCAATGGAATTAAAACAATGTGGCCAAAGAAAGTGTATCAATGAGATTACAAAGAAAACTAGAGAAACTCATGTTGAATATAAACCAACCTCTTTGTATCGATTAATGCTCATGGAGACTGCAAGACACTGTAGGCCCGCTCAGGCACTCTGTTTTCTAGTAGGCCTATGATCACATTTCATACAACTATTTATGGCTAAATCAAATGCAGGAGAAAATGACCATATTAAAGTCAATTTCATTTATACAGGTATTGGAAAATATAACGAAGTATGGACTTGGACACACAGTTTACAATACGGTACCGATTTATGTTAGTGACTCTGAGGACCAACCAGCACAGTACAGCGGCATGAACTGATCAATCTCATTGGACCGGAAAAGGAGGATAGAAACAAACAAAAATACAAACAATGATGTACAAGTGTAGGGAAAGATAAAAGGACAGACTGGTGTAGACTACACATTCTAAAACCTAAACGCCGCCATTTGTATTCAAAGGGGGTGTATTAGCAGGAGGAAATTCTCCCGTATTTTAGAACAGACTTTGGATTTTCTATTAAATATATTTCACTAATGTCTGATTCATCCACTTCTCCTTTCCCGCCACACCCAAGAAAAAGGGATAAGTGAAGTAAAAGACGCTGCTTATATCTCATTGGCTGTAAGAGAAGTGGGGAGCTATAGTGTCGTTTTTGCAACATATCGCTGTAGGAATATGATCGGTGTACGTCAAAGAAAATTGAATGCACCAACACTTATTGCAGCTGATAACTTCAATGATAACTTCAATGTTCTTCCCCAACACCATCGCACTTATACAGAGGCCTAATATTTAGATAGGGAAGAAAAGGTTGAGAGATGGAAAGCTTACATAGAGTGTTTGTATAAGGGAAAGGAGATTGAGAATCATGTAATGGAAAGGGAGGAGGAAATTGATGAGGATGCAAAAGGAGATTTAATATTGAGATCAGAATTTGACAGAGCATTGGAGGACTTAAGCAGGAACAAAGCACCAGGCATAGATGATATACCGATTGAGTTGCTACGCTGCATAGGAGAAGAAGGTCTGATCAGGTTATTTCACTTGGTGTGTAGGATTTATGAGACAGGTGAGGTACCCCCTGATTTCAAGAAGAATGTTATCCTCCCTATACCAAAGAAAGTGGGAGCTGACAGATGTGAAGATTACCGGACAATCAGCTTGATTACTCATGCTTCAAAGATCCAGCCTAGAATAATTTACAAGAGGATGGAAAGCCAGATAGAAACGGAGTTGGGTGAAGACCAGTATGGTTTCAGGAGAAATGTAGGAACAAGGGAAGCTGTACTAAGTCTTAGGCTGATTTTGGAAGGTAGAATAAGGAAAGATAAGAGAACGTTCATGGCATTTGTAGACTTAGAAAAGGCTTTCGATAACGTTGATTGGACTAAATTGTTTGACATTTTGAAATCTATTGGAATAAAGTACAGGGATAGGAGGGTGATATACAATCTATACAGAAACCAGACGGCAGTCATTCGAGCTGAAGGACATGAGAGATAAGCTGGTATTCAGAAAGGTGTAAGGCAAGGCTGCAACTTATCACCCATACTTTTCAATCTTTACATTGAACAAGCAATGAAGGAAATTGGAGAAAAATTTAAAGTGGGAGTGAAGATTCAAGGAGAAATAATTTCAACTCTGAGATTTGCTGATGACATCGTCATCTTGGCCAACAAGCCTGAGGATTTAAGTGAGTTTTTGACTGGTATGGACTCCGTCTTACGGAAAGAATTCATGATGAAAATTAATAAATGTAAAACAAAAATACTGGAATGCAGCCGAAATAAATCAAAAACCTCTATGGAGATCAAATTGGCAGGTGAAAAGCTGAAGGAAGTAGGAGACTTCTGTTACTTAGGAAGCAGAATAACCAGTGATGGACGAAGCAAAGAGGACATAAAAAGTAGGTTGGCTCAGGCAAGGAAAGCATTTCTACAAAAAAGGAATCTGTTGACATCGAATATAGATTTAGGTATTAGGAAGTCATTTTTGAAAGCCTTTGTCTGGAGCGTGGCGCTATATGGAAGTGAATCTTGGACTATTGGAGCAGCAGAAAAGAGGAGAATTGAAGCTTTTGAAATGTGGAGTTACAGGAGAATGATGAAGATCAGATGGGTAGATAGGGTTACAAACGAAGAGGTTTTAAGACGAGTGGGAGAGGAGAGACGTTTCTGGCGACTGCTAATGAAGAGAAGAGATAGGTTAGTAGGACACATACTAAGACACCCAGGAATAGCAAGCTTAGTTATGGAAGGAAGGGTCGAGGACAAGAACTGTAAGGGTAGACCAAGGTTGGAATATGTTAAACAGATTGCCTCGGATGTAGGGTGTGGTAGCTATGTAGAGATGAAGCGATTAGCTCAGGACAGGGAGGCATGGAAAGCTGCATCAAACCAGTCAAAAGACTGAAGACTCAATCATCATCATCAATATTTAGTTTGACAGATGTGGCCTACAGTTATGCGTGATGGTGATGATGATGATGGTGATAATCACTGTTTTAAGGGGCCTAAGAAATCTTTTGTCACTAAAATTATTACCCGTGACTGTGATTTGTAAGCAGCGCAAGTAACTATTTTCACAATTCCGCACCAGAACACTGGTAGGGGCGGCGTTATGCAGCCCACTTTTCCAACCAACAATAGACTTATTTATATTAGCGTCTTAAAAAGGTGGTTCGGGTCCCTTTGTCTGTTATTAAAACTTTTGTTTTGTTTCTTGTTTTGCGAGGATTAAAATGAACCTAGATTGGTCCTTCTACGACAAATTCGTTATTTCCTGTCTTTGCCAAATGGTCTAAATCTAGGAAATGGAGAGGGATGTCCAAATTATAATCAGACAGTATTACCCTCAGTATGCCATCCTTCGGAGGGGAAGTAAAGCTGGCGGGCCCATGTCATAGAGTTATGGCATGTAAAAGAACCTACCACTAACTAATAGATCAAACGTTCGCCGCCAGGGGCCGGTTTCGGTGGCATCAAGGACCAAGTTCACGGCTAGGTGTCGTTGACGGTAGCATTTAATAGCAAAAGTATGAACTACTTGAAATTGATCGTCTACAGTCCTTAGCTGCATTAGAGATAACACACACTAATACAGACATCACAATGAACACCGGTTATCAGACATATTCTACACACACCCAAAGTACACGGGGCGACATGACCACGTTAGCGCAGTCCCTAAACTGAGGAACCATCCAGTATTACCCGCAAGGTTCCGAAAGGTAAGTACGTAAAATTTGGCTCAATTTGGTGAAACAGTGTAGATTTGTGCCAAAGGGAACATGGGGAATGGAGAGGCCTGTCCAAAATTCAAGTAGATAATTTTACCCGCAGGGTTTGGAAAGGTAAGTACGTAATACTTCGTTCAGTTAGGGAAAACGGCGTAGATTTGTGCCAAAGAGCCTAAATCTAGGAAATGGAGAGAACTGTCCGTAGTTTCAAATGGACAATGTTACCCGCAGGGTTCGAAAGGGTAAGTACCGTAGGGCCTACATAAAATTTGGTTCATTTTGTCTTATTGGGGAGCGGGGCAAATATCACAGGTGTTATATTTGATTCCTCACTGGTGCTTCCAAAATCAGCATGTATCGAATTTAGGGATGAAAACTGGCTGCTGGAACTTTTAAGTACCATCCATTAGAAATGTCAAGTGGGCTTTGAGACATTCTCTTCATTTTGCGTTTGGAATGTTTAAAGTCCTTGATAAAAAGAAAACTGTTGTGTCGTAACCTATGGTAGTCCTCTTACCGAAAATGTATTGTAGTCGGATTTTGTAATCTGTTAATGAGGATTTAAGAAGGAGAACCGGCATGAAAGACGCTATGACATCAGCAGACCAGCTCAAATGGAGATGGGGTGGACATGTAGCGAGATTAGATCCTAACCGATGGACGTACAAAATGACGATGTGGGACCCAAGAACAGGAAGACGAAATGTTGGGAGACAAAGAATCAGATGGGCAGACTGGTTCGTAAAATGGGGAGGAAAACAATGGACAAGAACAGCGAAGATGAGGCAGGAGTGGAAAGACCTAGAGAGACTCGCATGCAGTGACCAATAAAACAATGCATCAACTAGAAAGACACCGTTCAGTGGACATGCAGCGAAGCGGTACATACCGTATCTCTGGTGTGCAATAAAGGCTTCTCACAGAGCGGTGACCTCAAGAAGCACACTGTTGTTCATACTGGAGTGAAGTAATACACTTGTAGCACATGTGAGAAGTCATTTGCACGGCGGACAGAGCTAATGGAACATTTTTTCGTTCACTCAGGGATGAGACCGCATTGTCTCGCGCTCTAATTTGAGGAAACATCATCGTGTTCACTAGGGAAAATAACCTTACTGCATCACCTGTTACAAGGAATTCAAAAGGTTCGACTATCTTGCGAAACACTTGTTAATTCGTTCCGGGACCACATGTGCACAACATAGTGAATGATTTGTGGGATGTTAAAGAACGTGTATAGGTATCTGCATCCAAACTAGATGTTAAAACTCCACCGGTAAGGTTTTGTATTACATTTTAAAAAGACCTATTTGAAACGGTTCAATATACGTAGATTTTACTGAAGAGTGAAGACTTGGCAGTTCCTGTCATTGTTCAAGTGCTTAGACAGAATAAGCTTTGTGCTTAGTGGCAATGGGAAGCTCCCAGATATTGGTTGATGGCTATTACGATTTCCGTAATACTAATGGATATTTGAGGCCTTGATATCGCCAGACTCAGAAATGAAGACTGTTGTAGCGAATGTTATGCCAGCGTAATATAATTTACTTAATCTTTAATCAGCTGCACATCTATATAGAAGGCCCAATCAGAAAGAATAACCCCGAATGCTCCTCAGGACTTGCTCACCTGATGAGTTAAAACTGAGCAATTCCCTGCAAAGCAGGAGGCCATAGCCCTTATGGGATTTGTAAGGCTATTTATTATTATTATTATTATTATTATTATTATTATGATTAAAGAGAACGTAATTACACTGGCGGAAAAAGTATCACAACACCATGAAATAAGGAATGTAGAGTACGGAAATGTCGGCAATATATTTGGCGAGGTAACATATTTCATTGACAAAAGCTACAAGCCAACAAGTTAATATCCGCACGAGTAAAACCATCGCAAATGTGACATGCTGCTCCATTAATAACCGGTATAATCGCGAGACTGTTGAATGCAGGCATGCAAACGTGCATGCATTGTGTCGTACAGGTGCCGGATGTCAGCCTGTGGGATAGAGTTCCATGCCTGTTGCATGTGGTCGGTCGATACAGGGACGGTTAATGCCGATTGTGGATGACGCTGGAGTTATCGTCCAATGATGGCCCATACTTGCTCGATTGGGGACAGATTGGGGGATCGAGCAGGCCAAGGCAGCATGTCGACACCCTGTAGAGCACGTTGGGTTACAACAGCGGCATTGGGGCGTGCGTTATCATGTTGGAAAACACCCCCGGGAATGCTGTTCATGAATGGCAGCACAACAGGTCGAATCACCAGACGGACGTACACATCTGCAGTCAGGGTACATAGGATAACTACGCGAGTGCTCCTGCTGTCATAGAAAATTGCTCGCCAGACCAGAACGCCCGGCGTATGTCTAGTGTGTCGACGCCACAGGCAGGTGGAATGCAGGCACCCGACCGTGCCCTTCAAATTTTGTTACGTCTCACCAATCCAATACGGCGGCTGTGCGAATTATTTCACCAGCATTCAATATCTCCGAAACTCTTACCGATATCACCCTGGAACTTTGTACGGTGATAAAGGGAACTACTAGAAGTTCACCTATGTGACTTTTAAAAACCTAGTAACTACTGCAAAACAAACATGGCGGCCAAGCGAAGTTGCGACTTTTAAATAGATGTTTCTCGCGATTTGACCAACCAAATGCAATGAAACTTGGTACAGTATATATTTATACACATTGTAACGCACCGACATCTAACTTCGTCCAATTGTTTACATAACCTCAAGATGGTGGCTGTGCGAAGTATTTCACCGGCATTCTATATCTCTGAAACTATTACCGGTATCACCCTGAAATGTTGTACGGAGATAAAGGGCACTACTGAAAGTTCATCTATGAGACTTTCAAAAACCAGTTAACTACAAAACGAATATGGCGGCCAAGCGAAGTTGAAACATTTTAATAGACTTTTATCGTGATTTAATGATCCAAACGCAATGAAACTTGGTACAGCAAATGTTTATACACATTGTAATTCACTGGTATATAATTTAGTTCAATTGTTTACATAACCTCAAGATGGCGGCTGTGCGAATTTTAAAATTAAGTTTTTAGTTCTTGTGTCGTAATCATGCGATCGAAGTGATAGTTTGAATAATGAACATACGCAATAATTTTCCTTTAATGGTACATGACTCTATGACCTATACATATAACAATCCAACATGGCGACCATCCGAAATATTTAGACGGTTCTCAATATCTACGCATCTATTACAGCAATCAAACTGATTTTTTAAATGTTCTTAGGGGCTGTGAATATAAGTTCACCTATAGGACTTTCAATAACCTGGTGATCCCAAATCCAACATGGCGGTGATGTGAAGTATAAATATTCACATGGACGTTTCTCGCAATTTAACCATTCGAGTGCAGTGAAACTTGGTACAGTAAATCCTTATACAAATGTTAATCCACTGGCATCTAATTTATTTCAATTGTTTCCATAACCACAAGATGAGAGCTGTGCGAAATTTTAAAATCTCGTTTTTACTTCTTGTGTCCTAATCATGCGATTGAAGTTTGAATACTACACGTACACAATAATCTTTATGTAACAGCACATAACTCTAAGACGTACATATATATAAATCCAACATGGCGACCATCCGCAATATTTAATCGGTTCTCAATACCTACGAATCTATTACAGCAATCAAACTGACATTTTGTATGTTGACAGTGGCAATTAACATACGTACCGGTAGGATATATGAAAATAGCCTTTAGTTTTTCACGGAACTACTTGTTGTTTATGCACCACTCGACTGATTTCAATATTGCAAGCAGGTCGCCTTGAAACACAGAACAGTATCACTTTAGTTTTATTTTCTCAGAATGAACTTCGTCTTCACCCTCATAAACCAGACTTCCGTGCCATGTAGGTGACCGTAAATTCGATAATCGAATGTGGCGCTCGATATATCGACAGAAATCGATTCTACTAGACGACGCTCACGACTGCGATATATCGAACAGAAATCGATTCTATTAGACGACGCTTACGACTACGATATATCGAAAGTGACACGGACTTTAGAAGACCTGGTACTTCCAAGTGACTATTGTGATTTTCTGACCAAGAAGCACCATGACAATGTCCGACGAATATATAATCCCTAAATTATCATCAGACAATACCACGTGTGGTCAATCCATGCGAGAGCGGTATTGGTGCAGGAGGGATGCTGGGAAGCCGTTGACCCTGGATTTGGCACACATGGTGCAGAACAAAGCATTAACGTTTCTGTTTCTTGTGGTTGATGACAACTACCTAGATTACATTGGCATGTGTAACAGAGCGCAGGAGACATGGGAAACGTTAAGGGACATGAACTCCAAGTACGGTCTACTGCACATAATTCGCTGATCAGGGACATCTTCAACATCATTATGAAGAAAGGTGAGGAGACGAAGAGCTACCTTGGGCGGCTGATGGATATCCACAGGAGAATGACAAGTGCAGGCCATGGATTCAGTGACCGAGAAGTTGCGTTGGTTATGCTGATGGGGCCTCTTGAAACGTATGAACCACTAATCCTCAACCTTGAACAAGATGAAGAGGACCTTGCTTGTTTAAGAAAAGCGGATGATCCGTCGTGATGAATAAAGAGAAAGTGGTGATGATGACCCAAAGACACTAATCACAAAGCAGCGTGATAAACCTAGCTGGAATCACAACAATGTGAGACCATCTGAGCAGGATGGATTTCCCAAACAAGACAGGAAAAGAGCAGACCCAAATAAAGTTAATGACAGCCGGCGACGACCAGTGAAGTGCCTCTGTTGTGCAAAGCTTGGTCACATTGTAAGGAACTGCCCTGATGTTAAATGGAGACTCCAAGAGCCAGCAGCCGAAACTACAAGCAAAGACAGTATTCCATAGGGCAATGTGTGCGATGGTGTGCGACCATCATGATTCATCTGTTCGGTATCTTGACAGTGGAGCTACTGACCACATGACATCATCGAGAGAAGAGATGAGCAACTTCAAACCATGTGAAACAAGGGTCGAGGTGGCCAATAAGGAGACCATCAAGGTCAGTGGAACTGGACGAGTTGAAATCAAACTAGATCAGACGGACAAAGATTTGTTTTTCACCTTAGATGATGTTCTGCATGTACCGGACCTGGGCGGTAACTTGCTTTCTGTGGGAAGAATTGAAGAGATGGACTATGCCGTCAACTTTGGTGATGGCATGGCCTCTGTAGCAGATAAGGATGTTGAAGTCTTCCTTACAACAAAGCGAAATGGAAGACTGTATGCTGTGGACGAGCCTACCCCATGGACGAGACTGGCTATAGCCAACACTGACAACTTGTGGCATAGACGACTAGGGCCCCTCCATCACAAGGCCGTGAAACATCTGGGCATATTTGAGAGAATGGAGGAGAATTGTGACACTTGTACTCTTGGAAAGTTGAGAAATAAAGCATTTCCAACCGACATTGCGACCAGAGCCACTGCTCCAATCCAGCTGATCCATTCTGATGTTGTAGGCAAGATCACACTGACTTCAAAAGGGGGATTCAAGTACTTTGTGACATTTGTAGACGACTACTCACGACATACTGCTGTGTATCCCATGGGGTAGAAGAATGAGGTACTTAGAAAAATTTGATGAGTGTAGGCGTGAAGCTGAGAATCTTCATGGAACAATGGTCAAGACCCTACGCAGTGATAATGGAGGATAATACCCGAGCAGGGAATTTGACAGTTACCTGGTTAATCATAGTATCCAACGACAGCTGACTGTCCCTGACACGCCTCAGCAAAATGGTGTTGCTGAAAGAATGAACCAGACGCTGCTTGACATGACAAGATGCCTATTGATTGAGTCAGGGTCACGAAGTCTCTTTTGGCTGATGTGCTACATACTGCTAGTCACATCAGGAACAAGAGCCCATCCAGCGCAATAGAAGGCCAAACATCTGAGGAACTCGGGCTTGGGAAGTAGGTCAAGCTGGACCACCTTCGGGTGTATGGTTGTAAGACTTGGAATGTAGAACCCGAACAACGACGAAGAAGCAAGCTGGACCCCAAGGTGATTGAATGCATCTTGATAGGAAACCCGGTGAAACTGTGGGTTATGAAGACAGACCGCATCTCTACAAGCCGCAGTGTCACATTTGATGAGAACTGTTTCCCCTGCAAAACTACAGTAAGTGAACTCGGTGTCAACTTTTTGGCAAAGATGTTTAATGATGTCCTCACTCGAGATTCGAACCTTGGATAAGAACGGAATGGCATGTCACGAAGCCAGCGTTTGAACACGCAATCATAACAGATCGTGAATGTTTTTGGAAACTCGTAATTTTGATATTATCATGCATCGCAGCGCTAAGCGGTCCAGGAGCCCAGGCTTTGTCAGCCAAGATCAAACTGTAGGGGCGAGAGAGGAATTGGTCACGTGAGTGGGCTATGTCGGCGATTTACTGAAGCTGTAATAATTAGGACATAAATATAGTTACAGAAGAAACGGAAGAATTAAAATGTTCCCAGGATATGTCTTATTATTTTAGCGACATCTGTTCTGATAGAAAGGTATGTATATTTATGTGATTTGGAATTGAAGTTACGATGTGAGAGGACTATTTTTCGCTTGCGGAAGGGTTGACGTTTTCCAAGGAGAAATGTACGGTGCGATCAGATGGACCATGGGAGGGGAGACTTGTGATTAAACTCTTGACGCTTTCGGCGAAGTCGCAGTGTATTACGTACTCAAACCGTGTGCGGGAGTGTTTAACTTGACCGGGATCGGAGCTGTGCTTTCGACCTGAAGTACAGCGTAAAGACGGACGACTTGTAACAGTGAAACTGAGTGCTTTTGACTACAGCATAAAGCAAAAAGTTCATGTCATTTGAAACGTCTACAGGAACAATGTTACGTTAGTGAGATATTTCATAGAGGCATTAAGGCAGGCACATTAACAATGAAGCTTGTGAAATCAAATGCGGAGCATTATTATATTTTCGCCATTTACGAGATTTATGATCATTGGTGTCATACGAGGGATGTTCAGTAAAACATTTCATTCTAGAGTATTGCTTCAACACTTCGAGAATTACGGACTTATTTCACTTCAGCAACAATAATCATTGCCGTACCAACTGGAATTAAAATTTTCAGATTAAAGGATTACAGTGATAGAGTAAATTATGTAAAAAAAAATACCTTCATTACATTTAGTGGATGTCACGCCATATGACATATAACACAACCAGAAACCAGACGAAGGAGATTCATAAAAGTATTTACGAAACTTCGACTGAAAATGGAATTCATAGCTACAGTTTGGGAAATCGTATTGGAAATGGACATGAGTGCTGATGTGGAAGAGAAAATTTGAATAGGGAATGATACATTTAGAACATGGAAAGATCCAGATCAACCAACATCTGATTTCACAAAATTTTGGAAAAATGCCGAAGCTACGCAATATTAATCTACAACATTATGAGTATCGAGAAGAAGTATCCAGAGCGTCAGGACAGGTCTGTTTGACCAAGAAGAAATTCCGTAGGAAGAGCAAGGGTGGACCCAGATCAATTCCTCAAGAACCCAGTTCTAGACCGGACGAAGTCGTACTTGGAAATCGGACCAGGCGATTTAGCGGAGGATGGAGATATGGAGATCCAGTGGCTGTTCCTATATATTACCAGGGATGGTAATATCTATGCTGATTTCTTCAACGGGAGCAAAGATCTTCGAAAGGTAGAAGACGACTCAAATTATGTAGTTCGCTGTAGAATTTTGGAAAAATCTTGAGAACCAGTTTCGATAATTTATATTTTGGTAGTGTAGTTGAATTTTCACATTTAGATATGCAGTAGTTATTTGAGGAGTTGTTTGCTATTTCAGCGATTATCATTTCAGCGACTTTTAGTATTTTTCTTGGCTTTCATGTTTTCGAGTTCGTTCGATTTTTTTTCTTCGTTTTAGCTTAATTTTGGCTAGGAGATTTTTGCGACTCGATAGGTTTTGATGTTGTAGGAAAAATTTGAGAGGCGTTTATATTTGCTGCGTACGTCCCTTGTTTATATTTGGTCCATGTTTGCATCTCTGGGATGGATCGATTTGTTTGCGATGTTTTTTTTGTCATTGCTGTCTGGGAACAGCTGATTGCTGGAATGTGGTTTAGGGACATTCTGGACTTGTGACAGATCCGATAGAGGTTTTGTTAAATTCATTGCAAAACTGGATTATGAAAGAATGATTAAATTGTGTTGTATATTATAATGTAATTTTTTTTTTTTTGCAAAAGAAACATGAGATTGCCCAAATTAATTAATGGACGAAATTTAAAATTCCGAGTGGTGCATTCACGAACGATCAGAAAGAAGAGTGTAATATTTTTTAAATTAATTTATGATGTCATAATCGTTATGAAAAATATGCTTTGGTTAAATGTGCAATACAAGCTCTACATTTTTGAAATTGTACGCATAGTCGTAATTAAGAGGAAAACGCACTGTCAATTATAATATGGCATTATGAGAATCGAATGTATTTGAATTTGACATTCCAATCTGTCAAGCCGACGATGGGAGTGTTAATAATGGATGCAATTATGGAAGGAATTTATTAATGTGAAATTATTAGCGGAATATAAAATATTTTGCCGTTTAAGAACTGAATCTTGCCAGAATTAGTTATATTACCTTCTGTGAGAGATGCTATTCCCATACATTTTGTTGAGAGTTGAGTTAATTGAAATCTGCGTTCTTTAATTATCAGGTGCTATGCAAGATTTGTATAATTGTTGAAGGAACATGAGACTGAGGCAATTTTGTTGGGGACGATTAACATCATTCTTATTAGTTATTGAACTTGATTGGAAATGTATTAACATGAGCTAGACTTCATTGGACGGCTTCATGTGCCACAATTTCGACATATTAGAGGAGCAGTGTTGTGAAAATAGTTGCTGTTTCGAATTTTTACTAAAGCCAGTTGATCTATGGGTGAAACTTATGTTCACTACTGTATCGTCAAGGACATGAGTATCATCTAAAGTGTATATAATGTGTATGTGAGGACGTCAGAGAATAGTAATTGTTAACTTTTTATTTTATTTTTATTAATGCAGCCAATGGTCATGTACTTTTTTCTTTTCAGGAAGGGTCAGGGAAGGGATATTGGAAGGAATAAATTAAGAGTACATAAAATGGAACGGAAGATCCTTCAAGTTTCCTTGAGGGACAGATTACGAAACGAGGAGATAAGAAGAAGAACTGCTATGAAAGATGCCGTGACAACAGCTGACAGGCTGAAATGGAAGTGGGGAGGCCACGTGGCCAGATTGAAAGACGATCGATGGACGCACAAGCTAACGGCATGGGACCCCAGTACAGGAAGAAGGAACGTGGGTAGACAGAGGACCCACTGGAAAGACTCGATCGTAAGGAAGACAGGCAAATACTGGACGAGGATAGCAAGGGTGAGACAAGAATGGAGACGTATGGAACTATAAGAAGGGAAGAGAAGGAGATCTTCAACAACGAAAAATACTGGTAGACAGGACACCTATGACATGAAAGATACACTTCTGCAACTTGTAACAAGCCAAACAACGCACAAGGTAAAAAACAATAAATGAGCACACGGATCATGGATGAAGGTAAATTTGAGCTGAGGGGTTGGGAGTATACTTCCTTACTACGAAGCAAAGAAGACTCAAGACCGGCACAAGTCCTTGGACTCTTGTGGGACAAGAATGAAGGTAAACTGTTCTGCAGTATTGATGGATTGAGCAAGCCTGAAGGAGTATTAACTAGGAGGACTATTTTGTCGATGGCGCATAGAATATTCGATCCCATCGGATTCAGTTCTCCCATCACTCTCTTCCCTATATTACTCCTGCAAAAATGCTGGAAGGCCAAGTTGAGTTGGGACTCCGAGTTAGCAGAAGAATTCAAGTCAGAATTTCTGAAATGGATTGACGAACTACCTATTTTGAAGGATGTACGAGTCCCTAGATGGACATCACTGGCAAATGTTTATTCCTGTTCCTTACACATCTTTTGCGATACTTCAAAATTATCCTATGCAACGGTTGTATTCCTGAGGTGTGAAAATACACAGCAAGTAACTGTAAGTCTTCTACAAGCAAATTCGAGAGTTGCTCCAGTCAAAAGTATAACCATTCCTAGGTTGGAATTGTTGGCGTGCCTAATAGGAGTACGTCTAACCATGCAAGTGAAGAAGGGGTTGACTGTTACAGACATGAGGATGTATTATTGGACAGATTCAACTACTGCTTTGCATGGATCACTATAGAAGGGCAATGGGGAACATTTGTTATGAACAGGGTGAAAGAAATCTGCACCAACTCCAACCCTAGTGACTGGGGCCATATCCCTGGCCAAGAAAACCCTGCTGATCTACCTTCCAGATGCTGTAACACAAAAAAAAAACTATTAGAGTCGCGATGGCGGGAGGGCCCAAACTGGCTCAAACTTTCTGAAGAAGAATGGCCAAAGTCCGAATCTGTCGTAAACCAAGAAGAGAAAAACGAAAGATGTTTTATCGTTGGCTACCTTCTATAAGGAAGAAGAATTGTACTTAAAATATTTCTCCTCATACAACAAGATCCTTTGGAAGGTAGCGTGGATGCGACGGTTCGTTAACAACGCAAGGAAGATGACGGTTACTGGAGAATTGTCTGCTACAGAATTAGATACTTCAGAAAGGAATTTAGTAAAACTCGTCCTACAGGAAAGTTTCTGATCTAGGAAGGAATCGCCTTTAAATACATTTTACGTTCTAGAAGATGCAGAGGATGTTCTCCGTTTGAAGACGCAGGTGATAAGGCGTCAGATGAAGAGAACTTCAGATTTCCAATGCTTCTGCCAAATGATCATAAACTGGTTGAACATATAATTCAATACCAACACCTGAGGATTAATCATGCTGGATTAAATGTTGTGCTCAAAACTCTCAGGAAAAAGTTTTGAATCATAAAGGGAAGAAAGACTGTGCGGAAGGTACTATCTAAATGTGTAAGATGTAAACGCCATGAGGTTAAGAGAATTCAGGGATCTCCGGCACCGTTACCTGAGGACAGGGTGAGAGATGCCAACACATTCGAAGTTACTGGTGTGGACATAACTGGCCCATTGAGGTTGATAGATGGCAGTAAGTGTTGGATCGTGTTCTTTGCGTGTGCAGTGTATAGGGCTATACATCTTGAACTGACGGCATCTTTGTCAACGAAGAGTTTTTAGGTGCTCTTAGGAGATTTATAGCAAGACGTGGAAGATCTAAGGTTGTCTACAGTGACAATGGGACCAATTTTGTTGGAGCCAACAATAGCTTTCAGTGCAATGATTGGAGGAAAATCGAGGTGGAAGCTTCGACCAAGAGAATCCAGTGAAAATTCAATCCACCCACAGCTGCATGGTGGGGTGGTTGGTGGGAACGCATCATCCAAACGGTGAAGAAATTGTTGAGATGAGTCTTAGGATCTGCATCCTTACATTATGAAGAAATGTCTACAATATTGTGTGATTGTGAAGCAACAATTAACTCAAGACCTTTGACATATATTTCTGAAGATCCAGATGACCCTATACCACTGATCCCTGCAATGTTTCTCCAGGACATAGCAGAAGTAGGTGTACCCGAGCTTGACCACCTGGACCAGGTTGATCTTAGCAAGAGGTATCGTTACTTACAAAGGCTGAGAGATGAATTAAAAAATAAGTTCAGGTCAAACTATCTGAGTCAGCTGGTCCAACGACGTCAAGGAAAGCAGAAGGGACGAGAGATGTTACGAGTTGGTGATATAAAAAGGAAGCTTGTAGTTTAACGTGACCGTTAATCTTGAGATCATGAGCCACGGGACCTCCTTTTTACGTGGAATCCGAACCACAAGACATGGCATTTCACTTCGAAAATCTCACATGCATTGACCGGGAATCGAACCCGGACCGCCTTGGTGAGAGGCATACAGCTAGACCGCTGAGCCACCACGCCCCAGTTGGTGATATAGTTCTTCTCGAAAGTGAAGAAAAGAAGAGGACATTTTGGCCTATGGTCCGAGTTGTTGAAACTTACCCTGGTAAAGATGGTTGTATCAAGGTTGTCAAACTGAAAACCAAGCGCAAAGAGATGATCCGTCCTGTGTAACGAGTTTTTCCTTTGGAGATAACAGAGCCTGCTGAAGTACTGACGGTGGAAAAGGTTGTTCCAGATCAGCTGTTAGCCAGAAAATGGGATTATAAGACTCAATATGGGAGAAGGTTAAAAGTCCCTCGCAGACTGTTGGACTAAAGAGACCTGAAAACAGGGAGGGGGAAGTAACTAAGATGTGTTGTGTTGTTTTGATTCTTTTAAAACCTTTAAGTTATCGATAGAATCAAAAGGTGGGAGGATGTTAGATGATGTTACTCCATGTTGTGTTGTTCCTTGACTACATGATTATTTTGAGAACTTGACCACAGAATGCAACCAAATCCCTGTGTTCCTTGTTGTAAGGTGGAGCTGTTAATATGAATGAATAAAGAGGAAGAATATAACCTGTAGTCTTGTTTCTGTCCTGATATACGTAAACCAAGAGGAAGAATAGAACGGGTAGTTTTATTTCTGTCCTGACAACCGTACTTATTTTATAATGGTATACGAGCATGAGCTGATCTGCTGGCGTGCCGGACGACCTGGCCGCTTGTGAGGCGCGGGTTTCCCCTCCCCGCCAGGTACGCGCGCATTCAAGAACAGCAGTATTTTGAAGCAAATATGTCCGGGGGCAGAAACAGCCCATCAGTAGAGTCGTGCAGAACACAGGCCGGGAGCAGATGGTCGCAGCAGCCAATTGACTAGCTTCCTCGTCATTCTGGCGATGATGTGCTCATCCAGCCAGCAGGCATTTGAGATTTAAATGGTAATACATTAAATATATTCTTGAATCATATACAGTTAACTTCTCATGAGGGAGAGTTAAAAAAATATATAGGGTGTCCAATGAACACATTGAACACCCGCAATATACGCCTCTGATCACATGTTAGGCGCAGGGGAAGTTCGAGGCTATATGGGATCAGAACACAATCACTGGCAAGTGCATGGTTGCATTTGTCATAGGCTTCACTCTGTTCTTCTCCCCATTTCCACTCGGCGTCCTTCTTGACTAATTGGTATAGGGGGGGGGGGGGGGCAAGGACTGTGGCTATGTTTGAAATTAACTTATGATAGAACAAAACTAGACCAATGAATTGTTGAAGTGTTGGGTTGGATGGAGCTTTGGCTTTGTAAATGGCATCAATCTTCTTGGTATCTGGACGGAGACCTCTTACATCCAAGATGTGTCCAAGGCACGGTATTCTAATCTATTGACTAGTAGTTCACACTTATCCCAGTTGACGGTTACGTTGTATTCCTGGAATCTTTGAATCACCTCTTCTAGAAGCTTCATACATCCTTCAAAGGTTTTGTGAGCTCCCATGACATCATCCTGATAAACACATTCAAGGAGGCAAGTATTTGTGGCATTATACTTTGGAATATAGCAGATGCTGACGACCGACCATATGGTAATCGCAAACATTTATAAGATCCATAGGATGTTGTGAGTTCCAAAATGTCTTGGGTGGATTCGGCCACTCAGAGTTCCCGATACGCAACAATACAATAGATAAGTCATCTATGTGAGGAAGTGGGTAGTATTCCATATCCAGCTGGGGGTTCACTGTGACACTGAAGCCCACATTTATGTGAACTGTGTGGTCTGGTTTTGGGACTACAACTGTAGGAGTTCCCCATGATTTGGACATGGTTTGCTTGATTTGACCATTCGCCTCCATGGCATCCATACATTCCTTGGTAGGAAGACGGAATGGTATGGGAATGACCCTTGGCCCATAGAATACAGGAGTAGCACCTTTTTTTTAGCCTATTTTCATTTATGAAAAATAAGCTTATGTTGAAATTTAATTATGTTTACAACTGACTATAACCTCTAATGTAAATCTAAATTGGCAACAATGTGATCAAAAATGTATTTTACTTTTATAAGTTGGCAATTGTTTTAAGCCAGAAAGAGATGTACAGCTAATGGCGGAATTTATGTGTAAGATATTGTCTGTGAAATCTGAAGCCATCAGCCATCAAAATTGTATCTATATTGAATGTAGGGAAGTTTTGATAACTCATAAACATGTGTTATGCTATAGAGTCAAAAGGTATTGTCGACTTATCTTATATGTATTTTTCAACTTGTATTTGAATGAGGTTGTATTTTGTATGGAAGCACACCTTAAGTTTACAAAATGTTCATAATAATTGAAGAAGTTAGTAACTGAGAGTGTAAACCATTATTGTATTAATTCTTTGTTTGCCAGGCACCGTTTGATGATACTTGCTGTTTAATTTGATAAATAAAAGGACGTCATACATATTGAAAACGACTTGATCATTCATCCCTGCTCGGAGCATAAGAATTACAACAGGTTATCGGCCCAGGTACCGCTCATACGTCAGACACGCCGAGCATTACGGGAAACAATTTGGACGTCGAGAAAAAATCAGCCGAGTCAGTCGTCGTCGTCCAAGTGAGATGTCAAAAGTCGTCAGGTCAGTTCAGTCAGCCGAGCAAGTCCACGTCAGTCATCCCAGACAAAGTCAGCCCCGTCGAAGAGGACGTCTACCACATCGTCAGCCTGAAAAACGTCAGCAAAGTCAATCTAACCTCAAACTGTCAATCAAGTAGCCTATACATGAGTCAGAGTGAATTGATAAAACAATTTTTAAATAGATAGTAAAATCTTGTGAGATCAAACTTTTGTCATATTTTTGAAACTTAATTTTGCTTTTTAAGTCAAATCATGGATACAGTAAAGGTTCATTTAGAAACTTTGACAGAAGATTTGCATGGAAATGTCAATTATGATTCTTGGCGTTTCAAAATTAATTTAGCTATGAGAACAAAAGAATGTTTTGATATTGCATCTGGTTTGACTGTCAAACCATCAGGTACAAACTCCGATCCTGTACGTAATTGGATAAAGAAAGATGTGGAAGCTTAAGCGCTTATAGGTTTAAATGTCAGTAGTAATATAGCGAAAAAGCTAGTCAAATGCCAAACTGCAAAACAAATGTTAGATAAGCTAGAAAATGTTTATGGTAAAAAGTCTGATATTACTGTTGAGGGTTTGCAAAGGAAATTTTTGGTTATGTTTTTGACAGCCAAAAATCAGCTGTTGAGAATTGCTTGGAGATTCAACAGATAGCCGAAGACCTGTCATGAGATGACGACAGGGTGAAATACAGTTGGATCATGACACGAATGCTGAGTATGCTACCACCTAAGCTGCACCATTTCAGAACAGCCTGGGACAATGTGACAGGAGCCGACAAAACTATTGAAACACACATCGAAAGATTGAGGCTGGAAGAGGATCGACTCAATGATGGTAAATAGGAAAGTGAAGCAACTGCAGTCAACGCACTCATCGCAAAGGAGAAGAAAACTGGAAATTAGTCTGCTCACAACAATAGCAACAGACAAGGTGGAAGCGCGCTAGTCAGCTGCTTTAAGTGTGGACAGAAAGGACATCTGAAGAAACACTGCAGAAACAAAACCTGTGCCAAAAATCTTGCCTATTGTAATGAAAACTACCCTTGCCATGTGTGTAGACAGAAAGGTCACTTCACGAGAGACTGTACAAAGAAGGATGGCAAGAAAAATGGAAATGAACAGTCAGAACGGAGTGAACAGAAGAGCACGCATCGCCCATACTGCGCATTAGCTTCAGTGGGACTGTCAACTGCAGAGCTGAACAGTCTCAATTCGAAATGTAACACATGAAATCACTGGTACCAGGACTGTGGAGCTACACAACATATGACATCACACAGGAATAGGGATGTAGCTGGAGAAAGTTCGCGCCAGATAGCGCTCGTGTAGTACTGGGTAAGCGCAAGGCGATCGTCTTATGTTTATCCCAGTCAGCAGCGAGGAATGTATAAATTGTGACCGAGTTTTCTAAGCTAAAGTAAATTATATCTTCTCTAATTTTACTCCAAGACTATATTAATTATTTCTATGGGTACATCTCCTAATATATTATGGACAATTTTCAGCGTTTAAGCGTTAAACAGCTGCAAAATGAGCTACGGACCAGAGGCGTTAAAAAACTAGCGGGAGGAAGGAAGAATTAATACAGCGGTAATAACATTTTAATACGCTTTATTATTCAAAAAATGAATATGAGTCAGCATGCTTTCTCCTAAAGATCACAATTACTCGAGTATTGTAGGCCTATATTGATATATATATCTCCATAAGACTTAAATAATAAATAGAGATTTAAATATTCACTTGCTTCCCTTGCTTATAGACTTCGATTCATGTTTTTTTCTTAGGTTGATAGCTTACTTGAAACTGTCATGTTTTAAGGTAAACATAATCAAAGAAAGTTGATACCCTACCGGTATTGTACCGGTAGGCATATACCTCGAAAATGCATCGCAACGTTTGGTTCTTAAGTAATTTTGTCAATTACTCAATAAAAATCGTTCCCGTACCCCTGGGAAAGGACTTTGGGGTACAAATTTTTAAGAGTTTGAGAATCCCTGCCTTAGGGCCACGAACTGTTTCCATTCATCTGACTAAGTCTCAAGAATGTAGAAGTCAGTCGCTACCGGTACCACATTCTCCGTCGGGCAGATGGAAGTTGACGATTGATTCTGATTACAAGAAACCAACCATAATACGTTTGTGAATGTTAATGTTGCGACATTTATTCGTGAAGTATATGTCCGAGTAATTGATGTCTTTGAAAATGGGAGTCAGAAATGTTACATTCACTTCTTCGTGTAGGCCTATATTGACGATTTCTTCCCGTACCGGTACTTCAATGGAGATGATTTCTGCAGATTCCGATATTGTAGGCTTATCGTGATAATCCAGCAATTTTCTTGTGTATGGCCTCTTCCTTATTTTTGTTGTGTTCGTGGTCCACGAAAAAAGCGATGGAACAGCGCCCGGTTTTAATCTTGCTCCCTCACCTTCAAATACAAATTCAGTGGTTGTTATCGAAATGTCTAATCAGTTTATAGGTACAAAAGAGGAATTATTTCCCTTTGTAAATCACACTTATTCAACACAGTTTTCGTGAAGTCATCGGGTTGTAAATGATGGGAACACATTTTAATATATGCGGTCAGATTGTTCTCACCGAAATTTTTCCTTCTAATAGCACGCGACAATTTCTTCCTCATTTCTTTATTTTGTGGAAATTGGTGAAACGAAAACGGGCTTCCCTGATTTTTGCAAAGAGGAACACTGCAATATCTCGGCATAGTCACGAAAATAACAATTTAAACAACTTAAATTCGTACATACTAGTGGCATGAGAACACAGGAGACAAATGAAGGGCGCCTTGCGCTTACCCAGTACAACTGCAGTGCACTCTATCGGTGCTAGTTCTATACATCCCTAATAGGGATCGTCAAATTGATTGAGTTGGAAACTCCATCTCCTATTGTCATCGGAGATGCGACTGTACTAGAGGGTGTTGGTATCGGCAACGTTCAACTTGAGGCGTTCAACGGAACAGAATGGTACAAGGTCATCCTGGAGGATGTGCTTAATGTGCCTAAGCTCAACTACAATTTGATATCTGTCAGTCAGATACCCGACAGAGGTTATGTCCAAACTGCAAACAAAGATAAGTCAATATTTGAAACGTCTGATCATCGTGAAATTTTGGCCATGGCAGTCAGAGAAGGTGACCTGTACAGAATGATGCTATGCGTGGAGAAGTCTGAAGCCTGTATGGTAGCCACCTCGATCGTAACCTGGCACGAGAGGCTCGCACACCAAAACCTGAAGTATGTGAAGGATGCTTTGGACAGGAATGGCATTCCATACGTTGATGATTGGAACGAGAGAGTCTGCGAAGGATGCACCTACGGTAAACAACATCGGGTATCTCACCTACTGAACGAGAAGATTGCTACCCAACCATTGGATATGGTCCATGTAGATATGGGAGAGATGGCGACACCATCGCTAGGAGGAGCAAAATACTTCTTGCTTTTCAAGGATGATTTTTCTCATTTCCGAACAGTATACTTCTTGAAGACGAAGGACGAAGCCGCAGCCAAACTGGATGTTTTCATGAAGCTGGTGGAAAACCAATTCGGAAGAAAGGTGAAAATTATACGATCTGATAATGGAACCGAGATCAAGAATGCCAACACACGTAAGCTGCTGGAGGAGCTAGGTGTCTTTCACACTTTTTCAACAGCTTACACCCCAGAACAGAACGGAAGAGTGGAACGTGAAATGAGAACAATTGTACAGTCAGCAAGGACAGCAATTCATACACGAAACCTGAAGGACAATTTGTTGGCAGAAGCAGTGAACTATACTGTGTTCACGATCAACCAGACTGGCACACGTTCAGTGAAAGGAAAGAGTCCAGCCAACCTATGGTTTGGACGACAGGTCAACATGAACAAACTGAAAACCTTCGGATGCGACTGCTACGTTTTGAATCCCAGCCACAAGAGAAGCAAACTTGACAAGAAGTCTAGGAAAGGTATATTTGTGGGATACGACATAGACTCTCCATCATACAGAGTCTATCTGCCTGAAGAACGTGATGTTGTAAGTTAAGACAACGTCGTGTTTAATGAAGGAGAAACAGATGAGCGAAACCTGACATATGTTGAAATGGCCGTGAACGAGAACGAGTTGATTGAAGAAGATGAGTATGAAGACAGCATAGACCTGAGACAAGACTGAAACGAAGAAAGAGATGAAGCCAGAGAAGAAGATGAACAACCAAGAAGACCAGGACTACGCAATCGTCAAAATATTCAGCTACCTGCCAAACTATCAGACTACGTCATGGGCTACCTCCGGGGAGGAAAGAGTGCCAACTTAGCCATGATAGGAGAAATCCAGGATATCTCTATTTCCAAAGCGTTGAAAGATGCCAAATGGTTGAAAGCCATGACAGAAGAATTTGAATCCTTACAGAGGATGGAAACTTGGAAATTAGTGAAATGTCCGGAAGCAGTTCGACCCCTGACCTGCCGCTGGGTGTTACGAGAAAAGCCTGATGGGAGAATGAAAGCACGACTGGTAGCACGTGGCTTTCAGCAGGAAGAAGGAGTTGACTATTCAGAAACCTTTAGTGCAGTAGCAAACCATGCTTCTATCCGACTGATTCTCAGTCATGCCGCTACTGATAAGATGAAACTTGTTCCCTTTGATGTGAAGATAGCCTTCTTGCACGGAGACTTGGAGGAGAACTTGTACATGTATCAACCTGAAGGATTTGAAGATGGTACTGGCAGAGTCTGCAAACTAATGAAAAGCATATATGGACTAAAGCAAGCACCAAGAAAGTGGAATGAGAAAATGTCAGATTTTCTTGAGAAGAAACTTGGACTAAGGAACACCGACGATGACCCCTGTATTTACTATAACGAGAAGAGAACTTTGATGATGGCTCTTTTCGTCGACGACAGGCTCATTGCTGGATATAATGAAGAAGAAATCTTTGAAGTGTTGGATGTCATAAATCGAGAATTTGAAATCACTTACCAACGATCAGTTCAGAAGCAATTCACGTACCTAGGCATGGGAGTTAGAATAGCGAATGAAGGAATTTTTGTGAACCAGCCCGGATACACCAGAAAGATCATCAATCGTTTTCGGTTCGACACTTGCAACCCAAGTTCAACACCCATGGAGAAAGGAATGGTGGCAAACGTAGAAGATCGAATCAACGACAAACCAGCGCCACCTACAACTCCATATCGAGAAGCAGTGGGAAGTCTACTCTACCTGGCCACAATATCCCGACCGGATATCTGCTACGCAGTGAACTACTTGAGCCGCTTCAACGGCAAAGCCATGCAGAGCCACTGGAAAATGGTGAAGAAGGTATTTCAGTATTTGAAGGGAACTCCAGACTATGGAATTTTCTTCAATGGAGACGACAAACTTGTGGCATATACAGATTCAGACTACGGTGGGGACACCGTAACAGGGCGCTCAACAAGTGGTGTTCTACTGTTGAGAGGAGGACCAATCATTTGGTACACACAGAAGCAGCGGCTCGTTGCTAAGTCAACAGCAGAAGCAGAATACCGAGCAGCTGTCTCATCGATAGATGACATCAGCTGGATCAAGTGAATTGGACTGGAACTCGAAATTTTGAAGTCAGACAAACCAGTCAAGCTGTTTGTTGACAACCAGTCAGCAATCCACATGCTGCACAATGCACACGAGGGGAAGACTACAAAAGGAAAGAAACATATAGAGATTCCACGCAAATTCATCCAGGAACACGTGGGCAAAACTGTTGCTCTCAAACATGTCGAGAGCTCCAAGCAGCTTGCTGATATCCTGACCAAACCCCTCAATAGAAAATTGTTTGAATCGCTTCGTTGTAAAATAATTTATGAGGAGTGTTGAAATGTAATTATGTTTACAACTGACTATAACCTCTAATGTAAATCTAAGTTGGCAACAATGTGATGAAAAATGTATTTTACTGTTATAACTTGGCAATTGTTTTAAACCAGAAGAAGATGTACAGCTAGTGGCTGAATGTATGTGTAAGATATTGTCTGTGAAATCTGAAGCCATCAGCCATCAAAATTGTATCTGTATTGAATGTAGGGAAGTTTTTGATAACTCATAAACGTGTGTTATGCTGTAGAGTCAAAAGGTATGATATTGTCGACTTATCTAATATGTATTTTTCAACTTGTATTTGAATGAGGTTATATTTTGTATGGATGCACACCTTAAGTTTACAACTTACTTACTTACTTAATTCCTGCCGCTCCTTCCGGAGCGAAATTTCTCCACGCAGTACGGTTCCTGGCCATTCTCTTCACTTGACTCCAGTTCTTGTCCACCTCTGCAATTTCATTTTCGATCGTCCTCTTCCAGGTCTTCTTAGGTCGACCTCGCTTCCTGGCGCCTTGAGGATTCCAGTCTAGCGCCGCCCTCTCAATAGCTCCGTCCGGCTTCCTTAGTGTGTGACCAATCCAGCGCCATTTCCTCTCCTTGATCTGGATGCTAATCGGTTGTTGATTGGTGATGGTCCAAAGATCTTCATTTGAGATTATGTCCGGCCACCTCTCATTCCTGATGCGACGCAGACATCTGTTAATGAACACCTGTAGCTGGTTGTTGATCGGTTTTGTGACTTTCCATGTTTCACAGCCGTAGAGAAGAATCGACTTTACGTTGCTATTGAAAAGGCGGAGCTTGGTCTTCCTGGAAATGTTTCTATTTCTCTGGGGTAGATGGGGTAGAGCTGGACAAAGGCACCATTTGCCTTCCTGATACGGCTTCCAACATCTTCCTCTGCTCCCCCATCATTTGTGACTATACTTCCAAGGTAGACGAAGGACTCAACTCGCTCAATTTCCTTTCCGTTGGCTGTCAAGCTAGTCGTGATGTCAGAATTTATCCTCATCTCTTTGGTCTTGTTGGTGTTGATCATCAATCCTGCACGTTCTGCTTCTCTCTGCAACCTCCCCAGCTTATCTTCTATGTCTCGGTACCGTTGTGCCATAAGACAAATGTCGTCTGCGAAATCCAGATCTTCAAGCCTGTCATTTATACCCCATTGAATACCCCTCTTCCGTCCTCCCATTACCTTCTTCATCACACTATCCAGGACCAACAGGAACAGAGTGGGGGAAAGGACACACCCCTGTCTCACTCCGGAACTGACCTTTATATTTTCTGTTAATTTGCCTTCGTGAAGGACCTGGCACTCATACCCTTCATACATCTCTTCCATGATTCTGATGGTCTTTGTTGGAATTTTATATTCCTCGAGGGTCTTCCACATGATTCTTTGATTTACGGAGTCGAAGGCTTTCTCGAAGTCAACAAATGTGAGGTAAAGGGTATTCCGCCATTCCACACTCTGCTCCAGGATGATTCGGAGGGTGTTGATGAGATCCACACAGCTGCGATGTTGTCGACATCCAGCCTGTTCCTTCCGAAGCCTTTTTTCTACGCAGTCTTTTATACGATTCAGGATGACTCTCGCCAGCACTTTGCTTGGAATGGGCAGCAAGGTGATACCTCCCCCCCCCCCCATTTGTTACAGTTTGTGGTGTCCCCTTTCTTCGGCAACTTGACAATCAACCCCTTCTTCCAGTCGGTTGGTATTTTCTCCTCCTTTCAGATCTTCTCCAACAGCGGGTGCAGCAGATCGATCGTAATATCCAGGTCTGCTTTCAGAACTTCCGCTGGGATATTATCCAGACCTGGTGCCTTCCCGCACTTCATCTGCTTCAACGCTGTCCGTATTTCGCTCCGAGTTGGGGAGTCGAGGCTGATGCTTGGGTCACTTTCTGCTTCCTCTTCATCTTCTCCTCGCTGCTTACTTTCTGGTCCTCTATCTCTATTAAGAACCTCCGCAAAGTGTTCTCTCCATCTTGTCAGCTGCTGTTCACACGTCGCCCGTCTTGCTCTTCACAGGCCTAGTTGTATTAAAACCTTCCTTTGCTTTTTCCGCCTGCTCATCAATCCACCTCCTATGATCCTTCCGTACACTCCTCTTTACCTCCCTGTTTGCTGTTGAATACTTTGCTTGTGTGAGAGCTGCCTAGTCTTGCAGGTGTTGAGCTTGGCCTTAATCTCCTTCCTATAATTTATCTTGTCCCAGGTCTGATCGGATATCCATTCTTTCCGCAGGTAGTTCTTGTACCCGAGCTGCATCTCACTGGTTTCCACGAAGATATTCTTTACCTCGCTCCACACAGTCTCCACGTCCTTCTCTGTCTCGGAGTCCAACACCTGGAATTTATTTCTGAGCTCCAGTTTAAATTGGTCCAATCTCTGCTGGTTCTTAAGCTTGCCCACATCAAACTTTTTGTGCCGAGTGTTAAACTTTCGGCGGACTGCGACGATCTTCATGCGGAAGTTGGCAATCACAAGATGATGGTCACTACCAACGTCCGCTCCTCTCTTGTTCCTAACATCTTCCAAGCTTCTTCTGAACCTCCTGCTCACCGCGATGTGATCAATTTGATTTTCTGTGACTTGATCAGGAGACACCCAGGTGACCTTGAGGCACGGCCTATGAGGAAATACCGTGCCACCCATCACCAAATCCTGACTGGCGCAATATTCTGTAAATTTCTCCCCATTGTCATTCATCTCACCAAGGCCATGTTTACCCATGATCTGCTCCAACCCCTCATTGTTTGAGCCCACCTTCTCGTTGAAGTCTCCCATAAAAATGAGAATGTCCTTCTTACTTGTTTGTCTTGTGACATCTCGCAGCATGTGGTAGAATTCTTCCTTCTTCTCTGGCTCCGATTGTTCTGTAGGCGCATAGCATTGGATGATGATCACATTCCTGATCTTTGTCTTGAACCTAGCAAACATGAGCCTACTAGAAATTGGCTTCCACTCCATAAGGCTTCTCTTTGCATTTATGTTGAGCAGCAACCCCACTCCATCCCTGTGTTCTTCATCATCGCCCCCAGAATAGAGAAATGTAATTCCATCTGTTGTCTGTATTTCACCAAATCCTGGCCACCTCACTTCACTCAATCCTAGGGTATCCAGCCCATAGTTCTTCATCTCCCGTGTCACTTGTTTCAGTCTGGTTTTCTCCATCAAGGTCCTCACATTCCAGAAACCGATTTTCGTAGTCCTCTTCATGCCAAAATTCGTCATCAGATTATCCGTCCGGTTTTGTAATTTCGCTTCAGTTTCCGTAATCAGTTTATTTAAGAGGGGCGAGTGATTAATCCACTACCTCCGAGTGCCTTGGAGGGGCTGCCACCTTAAGCCTGAGGCACCAGGCTGATTTTCTGTCAAGGTTTCTTCCCTTAGCCTTTGAAGAACCAACTCCAAACTACAAGGCAGCAGTTGTTTCACCAGAGCCCCGTTAGCCGTAATTTCTTCAGGGTTCCTGTAGGGCCTTCACAGCTACCGTAGCGGTCTTGAGGCACACAAAGTCCCCACTGTACTCCACCCCTACAGGCAATCCCTACTTCATTACGTTGCCCATCTCCCACGACGAGGACGAGGGGTTGGTTTGTGGGAGACTAAGTTTACAAAATGTTCATAATTATTGAAGAAGTTTGTAACTGAGAGTGTAAACCATTATTGTATTATTTCTTTGTTTGCCAGGCGCCTTTTGATGATACTTGCTGTTTAATTTGATAAATAAAAGGATGTCATACATATTGAAAACGACTTGATCATTCATCCCTGCTCAGAGCATAAGAATTACAACAGCTTATGAGATCACCTTTTGTCCGTGTGTCTGTCTGTGTGTGCGTGTGTGATGGTGTGTGTGTGTACCCCCTAATAACTTCTAAACGGCTGGACCGTTTTCAATGAAACTTGGTAAGTTTATAGCACTATTCCGGACGACATCGACCGTGCCCTTCAAATTTTGTTACGTCTCACCAATCCAACATGGCGGCTGTGCGAAATATTTCACCAGTAGTGATGTAAAATACACAGGTATTTATAAATCGGGGTAAATACCCAGGGTATATACTCGGGTAAATACCCAATTTGGGTAAATACCCGGGTATTTTAGATTTTTCATTAAAACTCCTGTGTGGTGGTAAGTTGAACCTTAAAAAAGGGTACCGGTATGCAAACTATTCTACATTAACATTTTGGAAATGTAACAACATTAGATAGTTAATAACATTAAATTTAATTAGAATTGGGACTTAAGAACAGAATTAGAATTGGGAATTATATCAGGAGATATAAACTAACAACTCCACTACACTGAAAAAGTTACGTTAAGTACAGTAGGCATCAAACAAACAATAGAAAATGGGAGGGAAGTACAGTGTCAGTTTGAATTCTGGGTAGGATGAGCTGAGCACTGTTGCCAACCCATATGCTTGCTGGCATACATCTTCATCCATTATAGAGACCACATACTACAAAAACTTCCTGACATGCATTTATATTATTTAGAGTATGGTTTAAAAAATTAATATTTTTTTAATATTTAAAATTGAATGAAAAATAACTTAAAGCACTTTAATTAAGCATCTTTATTTTCAAATGTCCTTTCTATTGAATATATTTTATTACCTTTTGAGTTTTGGCATACACATTTCATTTAATATGCATTTAGCCTACTCTTATTACTACAAAAGTAGCTTTTCCCTCCCACATCTTTGTTGCTCATTTCCAGTACCGTAATTAAACTCGACCTTCTCAATATCTTGGTATGGTATTTATTAAAAATTTAAAACACAAAACGTTTTATCCAATATTTTACTTTAGTTTAAGGAAAACACACTTAAAGACAAGGTTACATTGCCAAAACATATAAATACCCAAAAATACCCGGACGTCCATTTTCCCTTTCTTTTAGTTTTGAAGGATCAATATTGTTCCTGATTTCAATTTAAGGCATGAAATACCTGTGTTTCAGTCCTTGTTTGTCCAACACTTCATCAACACATCATAAAGTGTTGTACAAAGCTCATAAAAATTAAAATACCCTCATTTTGGGTATTTAAATGACCACTGGGCATATACCCGGGTAAATACCCAATTTATATTTACCCTCCCACTGGGTATTTACCCGGCCCACATCACTATTCACCATCATTCAATATCTCCGAAACTATTACCGATATCACCCTGGAATATTTTACGGTGATAAAGGGAACTACTAGAAGTTCACCTATGTGACGTTTGAAAACCTGGTAACTACAAAACCAACATGGCGGCCAAGCGAAGTTGCGACTTTTAAATAGACGTTTCTCGCGATTTAACCAACTAAACGCAATAGAACTTGGTACAGCATATGTTTATACACATTGTAATGCACCGTCATCTAACTTCGTTCAATTGTTTACATAACCTCAATATGGCGGCTGTGCGAAATATTTCACCGGCATTCTATATCTCTAAAAATATTAGCGATATCACCCTGAAATTTTGTACGGAGATAAAGGGCACTACTGGAAGTTCATCTATAAGACTTTCAAATACCGGTTAACTACAAAACGCATATGGCGGCCAAGCGAAATAGAAAATTTTAAATAGACCTTTCTCGCGATTTAATGATCCAAACGCAATGAAACTTGGTACAGCAAATGTTTATACACATTGTAATGCACTGGTATCTAATTTAGTTCAATTGTATACATAACTTCAAGATGGCGGCTGTGCGAATTTTAAAATTAAGTTTTTATTTCTTGTGTCGTAATCATGCGATCGAAGTGAAAGTTTGAATAATGAACCTATGCAATAATTTTCCTTTAATGGTACATGACTCTATGGCCTATTCATTTAACAATCCAACATGGCGACCATCCGAAATATTTAGATGGATCTCAATATCTACGAATCTATTATATAAACATTATATAAAGATTATATAAACAATACCACACAACACCTGAATTCAATTTATACTACAAAAAATACACTAGCATATTAAATAAGGTAATAAGACTAGCAAAGAAAATGCATAATGATAATTTTATTTCCCAATCATCTAATAAAAACAGGGCTATGTGGTCCGTAATAAAGAAAGAAACTGGAAAATATGCTAAAATACAAAGGAACATTACACTGACCAGAAATAATAAAGTGATTAATAATCCAGAGGAAATAGCAAACACTTTTAATGACTATTTTCTGGAAATTCCGCAAAAATTATTAAATAAATCACAGGTAAATACACTAAATTCTAATAATAAAATAAATATATGCAGTGATTCTTTATTTATAAATCATGTCACAAGTGAAGAGGTAAGAATAGTTATAAAAGAGCTAAAAAATAAATTCTGTGCTGGCATTGATGGCATCCCTGATGCAATTTTAAAGAAATGTGCCGAAAATATAATAAATCCACTTACGCACTTAATAAACAGTTCAATTCTCTCAGGAACTTACCCGGATATTTTGAAGTTATCAAAAGTAATTCCAGTGCACAAAAACGGTTCAAAAGATGAATTAGATAACTATCGTCCTATTACCTTACCAACTGGTATTGCAAAAATTGTGGAAAAAATTATGTATAAGAGACTGATAAGTTTCATAGAAAAAAATAAAATATTATCAAACTCACAACATGGATTTAGAACGGAAAAATCTACACAGACAGCAATTTACGAATGTAGTAATAGTATACTGAAATTAATTGACAATAAGGAACATGTAACTGGCCTATTCTTGGATTTATCGAAAGCATTTGATGTAGTTGACCATAAAATCCTCCTTACCAAACTAAATCAATATGGTGTTAGAGGTCTAGCTAATAAATGGATAGAGTCTTACTTAACAAGGCGTAAACAAATAGTAAGCTTGAGACACAAGGATGATGGAACCAAATTACTTAATGAAACATTGTCCAATGAGGGAATTATTGAATTTGGAGTACCCCAGGGATCGGTTTTGGGCCCACTACTCTTTCTTCTATATATCAATGATATAACACAGAACGTTCATTCACATAAGGAAATTTTGTTTGCGGACGATACAACACTCGTAATAAAAGGTGAAACTAAACAGGTCATACAGCAGTCTGCTGACTCCGTTACAGGAGAGTTAACCAAATGGTCACAAGATAATCGCCTCATAATAAACTATAAAAAGACAGTATGTCTAAATTTCCACACTATACAGAATAGGAATCCTGCGATGCCCAATATAACATTAAATGGTCATCAAATAGAAAATAAATCAGAAACAAAGTTTTTAGGACTATGGATACAACAAGACTTGAAATGGAATAAACATATACAATATCTGAATACTAAACTGAACTCGATGTGCTTTGCGTTACGTATTTTGAAAACCTGCACTAGCATGCACACATTAAGAAATACTTATTTTGCTTATTTCCATTCATACTTAAGATATGGGATCATATTTTGGGGTATGTCGCCAGATGTACTAAGCACGTTTAGGATACAAAAGAGAGCGATTAGAATTATGGCAAATGTAAACTCGAGAGAATCATGTAGACCTCTGTTTAAAGATTTAAACATTCTCCCACTGCCCTGCATATATATCTTTGAAAGTATTATGTTTTTTAAAAAGAATTTAATGAATAAAGATGTTTTTCTTAAAACAAACAATGATGTTCATAGGCATAACACAAGACAAAATCAAAACATTCATATTTCACACACACACACAAGCATATATCAAAAAGGAACTTTTCACACTGGAGTTAAATTATACAATAAACTACCCCAGTATATAAAACTGGCCCCAAAAATAAAAACCTTTGATAGAATGTTGAAAGCTTATCTGCAGTGCCATTGTTTTTACTCAGTAGTTGAATATTTTAGCGTATAGGAGTGATGGAATCTATAACTATATTTTACTTTTTTAATTTAATTGTAATACCTAGCTGTATGTTGTTGTATTTATAGAATTAAGTTTTCATATTATGATAATAGAGTGAGGTGTAAATAGTTGTGCAATAAGATTGTATCTATTAAGATTTGCTATTATAATAAGTTATAAATAGTTGTAATCTTAGTAATATATACCTGTTAGTTCTTTTATTTTATGCATGTAAATTCTGACGTGTCCTATATCAAAAATGTATTGAATGCATGTATTTGATCAAATGGAATTAATAAAAATCTATCTATCTATCTATCTATTACAGCAATCAAACCGATTTTTTAAATGTTCATAGGGGCTATGAACATAAGTTCAGCTATAGGACTTTCAATAACCTGGTGATCACAAATCCAACATGGCGGTGACGCGAAGTATAAATATTCACATGGTCGTTTCTCTCAATTTAACCATCCGAATGCTGTGACACTTGGTACAGTAAATCCTTATACAAATGTTAATCCACTGGCATCTAATTTTTTTCAATTGTTTCCATAACTACCAGATGGCAGCTGTGCGAAATTTTAAAAACTCGTTTTTACTTCTTGTGTCCTAATCATGCGATTGAAGTCTGAATACTTCACGTACACATTAATCTTCATATAACAGTACATATCTCTTAGACCTACATATATAAAAATCCAACATGTTGACCATCCGCAATATTTAGTCGGTTCTCGATATCTACTAATCTATTACAGCAATCAAACAGAAATGTTGTATGTTGATAGAGGCAATGAACATAAGTAGGATATATGAAAATAGGCTGTATAGTTCTTCACGGAACTATTGTTTAAGAACTATATTTACCTCAAATTGTTTGATTTCACCAGGTTGCTTTTTGAATACAGAGGAGAATTTATTTTTTTAAAACTCTGTATCTGGATTTACCTGGAGTACGGTAAGGGGAGGAAATACTTCCTGCCAATCCAGTGTGAATTGCCAGAGCCAGGGTATGCTTCTCAGTGAAGGGAATTTTCCTTTGGTAACAACGGAAGGATTGCTTTCTGGCATTTGTACTTGACCTGAACCTCCAATTGTCCAAGTAATTCCAGATGGTGCCCATTACATCCACGGAGAGATTTGGTGGATTTGAATGAGAGATGTTGAAAGTGTTGCAGGTATAATGGCTCACCAATTAAGCTTACACTTGCTGCTGTGTCCACTTCCATCTGTATGGGCACTCTTTCCACCTGGACACATATCTATGTCCTGGAACTGGTGTTACGACAAGATATACTGTATACGTCTGAAGGTAATTAGATAGGTTATGTCACCTGGAGATGGTGTTACTTGGTCGTCCTCGACTGACTTTACCTTACCACTGGAGTGAGATTTATTTCTCTCAGATTTCTTTCTACATTCAGCAGATATGTGCCCTTTGATCCCATACGAGTGGCACTCAACCTCCAGGAACGGACATGACTTCCTGGCATGATTGCCAAGGCAACCAGAACAGCGACTGGATTTGTTCTTGTTGCTGGATGTTAACTGCCGGGTGTTGGGAGCAGAGTGTTTGGTATTCTTGAATGCTCCTGGTTTACTTGATTTGTGGTAGTGAATAGCGTTGACACTAGAAACAGTTGGCATACTTTCATATATTTGAGCAATGGTAAGCATGGCATTAAAATTACCTCCTACATATTTTATTCGGTCCCGTATGGTTTCACTGGTGACACCTTACTAGAATTGGGTTTACAGAGCTGAATCCAGGTATGCACCAAACTCACAAGTTGCTGCTATGGCACTGTCTGCATAAGATTCCCCTTGAGCTGCACGGCGATTGTGGAATTTGATTCGTTCCTCATATAGGCCTACGAAACGCGATTTTCCAACTTCTTCCGAAGTTGTTGGAAAGTACAATCTCCTGGATTCTGAGGCGAACAGAGGTCTGCTAAGATTTGGAATGTAGTAAGAAAGCTTTGCATATTTGCATATCTTCAATTCCCTCCGACACAAAAAATATGCGAGGCATTGAAAGTATGATTTGATATCTTCAACCCATGGGTCGAATGGACGAAGGTCTTACGGAATTTTGCAAAATAGAAGTTGACCTAACATACTAGTGACTCTACTACAATTTTCAAAAATAATGTTTTGCAATGTATACATGTAAAATTGTTTGTGTTAACAAACCTAACCAGCGGGCTTATGTCCCAGACCCCGTTGCTTATAGTACAAACAGTAATTTACATCCATACCAGTCAGTGGTTGAACCCAGTACCGCTCAATGGTTTTTAAAGGATTACGAGGCACACAGGCAATTGAAATGGAACACACGTTTAATGTACTTGACATTTACTAGAACAGAACTGAACGAACAAGGTGATACAACATTCTTTTATACACACCATTACAAAAAAAAAAAAAAGAGAGAAACATATCTCTATGGACCAGGTTTATAATTAACAGTGTGACCAACACAAACCATGGCCATATATTTCAACACACCTCCTTAAACCTGTGGGAGTAGAGGACATGATTTAAGACCCAAGTCTTTACAAAAATAAATATGCTTAGGCTTAGGAAGAGGCTTTGTTAGGATGTCTGCACACATTTTTGAAGTCTCCTCATATTTGATGCATATGACTTTAGAATCCAAAGCATCTCTAGCATAGTGATATTTAGTGTCAATATGTTTGTTCCTATTATGGTGGACTGGATTTTTGCCAGTTTTTGAGCTGATTGACTATCACTCAATAATATGATGGGTGACTTGAGATCTATAAAGTTAGACAAAACACGTTTCAACCAAACAGCTTCTCTTACACCTTCACTCAGTGCAACATATTCTGCTTCAGTAGATGATAAGGAAATGCATTTTTTGCTTTTGAGCCCCCCATGATACAGCACCACCTGCCATTTTGAACACAAAACCACTGTATGATTTTCGGTCAGTGCTATCATTAGCCCAGTCAGCATCAACAAATCCCATTAATTGACCTCCATTCCTGACCTACTTAAGTGACAAGTCTTTTGTGCAATTTAAATAACGCAGCACTCGCTTTGCAGCAGACCAGTGAGATTCATTGTAACAATGATTAAATTGACTGAGATATGATATCGCATAGCTTATATCTGGACGCGTGCAAACACTTAAATACATGAGTGAACCTATGAGTTCTGTATCAGAAACACCAAGATTAGGTTTGGTTTTCAAAGGAGTACCAATGGGACGTGCATCGTGCATACCATATTTCTTTGCAATCTCACTGATGTACTGCTCTTGGCTAAGATACATTGTACCATTCTTCGTATCTTGCCTTACTTTAATACCTAAAATATAAGAAATTGGTCCAAGATCTCGTACCTTAAATTCTTTATCAATACAGGTCTTCAATGACTTGATCTCAGACTCATCATTATAAGCCACAATGAAATCATCCACATATAATGCAATAATTACCATACCTTGGGCTTGTTTCTTAAAGTACACACAGGGTTCATCAGCACAATTTTTGTAACCCAATTTGACAAGAACAGAGTGAGCTCTCTCATTCCACAAACGAGAAGATTGTTTTAAGCCATAAATATATTTTTTTAACTTCCAAACTTAATGCTCTGAACCTTTCTTGACAAAACTTTCTTGCTGATACATGTAGATCTCTTCAGATCTGTTTGGACAGCCAAGGCAAGCAGCATCCTTAACGTGCTGTGTCGAACAACAGGAGACAAAGTTTCTGTAAAATCTACTCCGTACCTTTGGGTGAAGCCCCTGGCCACAAGTCTGGCTTTATACCTTTGAATGTTACCGTCAGAGTCTCTTTTTACTTTGAAAACCCACATACTACTGACAACATTCTTGCCCTGGGGTTTATCAACTAGATCCCAGGTGTCATTTAACTGAAGTGTCTCCATTTCTCTTTTCATAGCCTGCTCCCACTTAACCCTATCAGGCATGGACAGTGCCTCCTTAACTGTACTAGGTTCAGAGTCATCAGTGAGAATCAAGTATGTCACATAGTCTGACATGTCTACAGGCTTTTGTTGGCGCCTAGGATACCTTTGATTACCTTCGGCATCCCCCTCCATTGGCTCATTGACGATGGTGGCAGAGCCCACAGAATCACTGCAGTCTGAATCTGTTCCATTAGGGACATAGCTTAAATCAGCTGAGTCAACAGTCTCAGCCACACCAGCACTGCTAATGGGCGATACGCTTTCAAGTTCCGAAATGCACTCTGCCCTATCCTCTGAGTTGTCGGGTTCTGCCTCACTGTCAGTGGGAACTGAGATCTGCACCATTGCAGGTTCATTAATCTGCAAGGATGGGCCAACATTACCTGGAGACACATCAGACACCTCCTGGAACACATCTTCAAAGAACTGTGCATCCCTGGACTTAACAAGTTGATGAGTAACAGGATGCATGAATCTATAGGCTTTACTGTCCTCACAATAACCACAGAAAATGTGTTTTTCACTCTTAGGATCCAACTTGTTTCTCCTTTGATCAGGGACATAAACTTGTGCTACACAACCAAAAATTCTTAGATGCTCCATATTGACCTTGTTACCAGTCCAGATCTCCTCTGGAACTTTACCTGGAAATTTTCTGGTTGGGGACCTGTTTACAAGTTAGGCTGCTGCATTTATTGCTTCAGCCCACATGCGTTTATCTACTTTAGACTCGCTCATCATGGCTCTACATTTATCAAGCAATGTTCTATTCATGCGTTCAGCTACACCATTCTGCTGTGGAGAATAGCTAGTTGTAGTTTGATGCTGAATACCTTCTGATTTAAGTAGCCTCTCAAAAGCTTTGCTACAAAATTCACCACCATTATCATTGCGTAGGACCTTAATAGATCTTTCACACTGATTCTCGACCTGTGCCTTGAAATCAATAAATCAATCCAAAACATCACTTTTCTTAGCAAGGAAATACACAAAAACCTTTCTAGAATGATCATCAATGAAGGTCAAGAAATAGCGAGCATTGCTCCAAGATGGAACTGGCATAGGCCCACATAAGTCTGAATGAATAAGATCTAGCTTATTTTTACATACAGTTTTACTCTTACTTGACTTAAATGGTTGTCTAGCTTGTTTACCTTCAGCACATGAAAAACAGTTTTTAAAACCATTATCTGAGAAATTAATTCCATGAGTGAGACCATCTCTTAACAACTTCATGCTGTGGTTGTTAAGATGGCCTAGTCGTTTATGCCATAAATATTCTGAATCCTCTGTACAAATATTAGCTTGAGCACTGAGAGCATTGACTTGGTAAATACCCCCCACATTACTCGCAGTCAGTGCTACATTACCTGTAGCAACAAAGTTTTCATTATCATAAACTTCACAAGTATTGTCGGTGAATACCACAACAAAACCCTTTTGAGTAGCAGCAGACACAGATAAAATATTAGCAATGAGACCAGGAACATATTCTACATTGGACAAGGTTTGTGAAATACCATTTTCTAATTGAACAGTTACATTACCAGATCCTTGGCCATACTTTTTTTGATTGTTTGCTGTACTGATCTCCAGATTAGGACCAGCAGTGAAGTTCACCATCGCAGTCTTGCTTGAACACATATGCTTAGTAGCACCAGAGTCAACGAACCAGGCCCCTGTAGAGACCCTTGCACTTAATGCCTGTCCATCGGTTGCCAGCATCATCTTGTCTTTCTTCGACTTCTGTTGTTGAGTTGAGCTCTGCATCTCCTCTTTCCTGCAATCCCGCTTCCAATGTCCTGGCTTCTTGCAATTCCAGTAGAAGGGCTTCTTCTTCGTCTTGTCTTCTCGTGAAAACAGAACAGAATCCTTGGATGGCTTGGAAATACTTTTCCCACTCCAAGTATTATCTTGTAGCAACTTGGTTCGGACTGTGTCTGCAATAAGGTCTGTTCCGGAACTTTCCAGAGCCATAATCATAGGCTGAAACTCATCTGGTAGACCTTTCAGCATAAGAGCTGCCACAAACTCGTCGTCCAGTGCCTTATTCATAGACGCAAGTTGCTGAGCAAGTCCCATAACCTCACTAACATACTCTTCCATAGTTTTGTAGTGCTTTAATTTAACTTTGCATAATTTCTTCAAGATGACGATCCGCCGATTCACTCCTTTATCTGAGTAGGCCTTTTCAAGAGCTTCCCAGACTTCCTTCGCGGTCTTACAAGGCATGACGATTGGGAAAATTGATTTATCCACCATGAGGTTAAGTCTGGCCCTAGCCCGACTTTCGTCTTTTGCTTTCTTCGCAGATGTTGTAGTATCTCCATCCGGGTAGCCAACTATACAGCTCCACAGATCTTCGAGTCTTAGGACGTTTTCCATCTCGAATCGCCAATCCACGTAATTTAGACTACCTCGCAGCTTATCTATAGCTGGTAACGAGGTGCTGGTTGCAGGCATGTTGAAGTTCGATACGTAGCGAAATTCACAGTTCATATAACGAGCAGTCTATCATACGCACTTTATATTCGCACGGTGGATTCGTGGCTGGGCCCATAACCTAAAGGATTACGAGGCACACAGACAATTGAAATGGAACACACGTTTAATGTACTTGACATTTACTAGAACAGAACTGAACGAACAAGGTGATACAACATACTTTTATACACACCATTACAAAAAAAAACAAAAGAGAAACATATCTCTATGGACCAGGTTTATAATTAACAGTGTGACCAACACAAACCATGGTCACATATTTCAACAGTTTTGGCCCGGAAGTCGTCTAACCTAGTATAGACCAATGCTTTAATCTCGGCAAGGCAATAGGAAATTGCATTGCAACTAACAGTAACATTGTTCGTTACTTACCACTAAACCTTGCACACTACTGACCACCTGAATATGTGATCGCATGTAAATACACACTGTTTCAAGCCTCATACTAACGTTAATTTATTATACTGCTAATGTCGTACGTCAACATTGCAACTAGAAGTTTAGGACATACTTCTGTAATCAATTTAATTGATAATGCTATGCTATAAAGTTATTAAGAGAAGTTATCTTTCTGTATGACTGGTGGGTAAAACAGCAGCGTTACTTAGCATTAATTCAAGGCACAACTTAAAACAAATATCAATGTCTATGTTTTCCGCGTCGTCATCAACCACACTAACAATTCCTCTAGGCAGGTATGCATCGTGGTTTATAATAGATCTACAATTATGGCTGCCAATAGTGATTGTGTATTTTTTCAATTGATGGTTTGGATATCGTGGTCAATAACCCCGTTTACTTGGGTATGTGTGAAACTAGTCCAACAAGCCGCTTCGCTATGATGGCTGTATCAATGTGTGTATTTACATTTCAGATCAGGATTGGGAAAGGAGGCAGCTATGGCCTTAATTTTGTACCATCCCAGTATTATCCTGGAGTAGAAGTGGGAATCCACAGAAGACCACTTCTGAGTTGGCCGATGTTGGAGTCCAACCCACCTCTTCTCAGTTTTGCTTTAAGACCAGAATTAAATTTCTTGGTAGAGGCAGGACATAAATGCTGCACTAGCTTACTCGTTCTCAAAATGTCAAACAACTTACTCTCATCAACGTTATCAAAAGCCTTTTCTAAGTCTACAAACGTCACGAACGTTCTCTTATCATTTCTTAATATACAGTATTACATATGAATTGCAGCCAATATCCATAGCAGAGTATTTTAATTAGACGTCCATAGGCTTCCAGCAAGTTCAAATTTCCAGTAGTTATAACTTTGGCTACAAGATGCCACTGTCACTGACATCTAGAGGTGAACGTTGGTACTTGATAGAGCATTTCTAACCAAATAACCTACAAATTTGGCTACCCACTACCAATTGTAGTGTTAGGTTCTTTTACATGCCATAAATCTATGACATGGGCCCATCGGCTTTACTTCCCCACCGAAGGAAGGCATACTTAAGTTATTCTTCCTTCCAAAATCAACCTAAGACGTATTTTCTACGTCTCTCCTGAAGCTAAACTGGTCTCTGTTTCTATTTGTGTTTCCATCCTCTTGTAAATTATTCTAGTCGGGATCTTTGAAGCATGAGTGATCAGACTGATTAAACGGTGATCTTCACATCTGTCAGCTCCTGTTTTCTTCGGTGTAGGGATGATAACATTCTTCTTGAAATCAAAGGCTACCTCATCTGTCTCATAAATCCTACACACCAAGTAGAATAACCTGATCTGACCTTCATCACCTATGCAGTGTACGGTAGCAACTCAATCGGTACCAATCATCTATGTCTGGTGCTTTGTTCCTGCGTAAGTCTTCCAATGCTCTGTTCAATTCTGATCTGAATATTAAGTCTCCTTTCTCAACCTCTTCAATTTCCGCTTCCCTTTCCATTACATGATTGTCAATCTCCTTTTCCTTATACAAACACTCTATGTAAGATTTCCAAATCTCAACCTTTTCTTTCCTATCTGTTAGAGGTTTTCCACCTGAGCCCTTAATATTATAGCACTTAGTTTTCCGTTCCCCAAAAGTAATCTTAATCTTTCGATAAGTTGTATCTACTTTTCCTAATTTCAGACAATTTTCTATACCTGCACATTTCTCTTTCAACCATTCTTCTTTTGCTTTCTTGCACTTCTTGTCAACCTCATCTCTCAGACGTCTGTATTCTCCTTTTACCACTTCCATCTCTTATATTCTTGTGCTTCCACCTTTCATCCATTAATTCTAGTACGGTACCGGTATATCTTGAGTGATTCACGGATTTCTACATATTCTTTCTTTCGTACCAATATTCTCCTCTGCGGATTTTGTTATTTCATTCTTCAAAAGAATCCATTTATCTGCAATGGAAGTTTGTTCAGGGGTTTTTATTAGTCCTTCCTTTACACTCGTCTTGAATCGTTTGTTCACAGAATGTCTCATTTCATTCTGCATTAATAAAAGTATTGTTTTACTTTCATTGTAAATTTTCTTTTGTTAAGCTCAGCTAGGCCTTTTTGAAACTTTTATTTACACCCTTCTCTTTCAGTCTGTCTATTGCCCACCGTTTTGGCTTTTGACTTTTCTTCACTTTCTTCAACTTTAATCTGCAGTTCATAGCAACCAAATTGGGTCAGAGTTTATGTCAGCACCGGGATATGTTTAACAATCCAAAGTCTGGTTTCGAAATCTCTGCTTGACCATAATGAAGTCGATTTGGTAACGCCCTGTATCTCCTGGTGCTGGACAAGACGGAGGCTGACAGGTTTTTCTCCGGGTACTCCGGTTTTCCCTGTCAAAATTTCATTCCAGCAACACTCTCCACTATCATTTCATTTCATCTGTCATTCATTTAATCATTGCCCCAGAGGAGTGCGTCAGGCCTCGGCAGCCGGCACAGTTCATATCCTCGCCGCTAGATGGGGGCTTCATTCATTCCATTCCTGACCCGGTCGGAGACTGGAAGCAGGCTGTGGATTTTCATTTTCATTTCTGTATCTCCTGGTCTCATCCGTTTGTATATTCTTCTATTGTGGTGTTAGCTCTGACCAACTCAGGGGGACGACAGTTAATAGTGAGCGCGTGGGTCGGGGTAAGGCCCTGTACTGGAAGTTCTGCCAACCAATGAAGAATTAATTTTAGCACTAAGGTTCCGTAGTTGGCACTCATGAACGTTCACATCAAATCGACTGGCGGAAGCGGGAATAGTCTGTTTTGATTGATTTTCCTCGTGGTGTTGTTGGTTGTTTTGATTTGTTCAGTATTTTGATTATTTATTTGAATTTAATTGAGAGTCAGTCATGCCACTGCAAGGGAGGAAAAATTGCCAAGCACCGGGATGTAAGAATTATAATGATAGTAAGAACAATACGGCAACTTTCATCTGCCTGGTGTTGACCATGTGTAAAACTAGCGGGCAATATGGACTAGGCCTACTCTCGAATAAAAATATATAGAGAGTAAATGCGTGCATTTCATCTCTTGTTTGTTTTCTTACCCATTCTCCTTTGCATTGCAATAAAATTTGTGATTTATGGCTACGGGGAGGGGTGGGTGGCAGCCGGCATGCTAGGCAAGAAGTGAGGTTATGGCAATATAGTGTGTGCATTTGGACAGTTTTCTTTATATTCATCGAATATCCCAACAATTCTGTAGAGTAGGATAGCATTTTTAACTAGCCCAAAGGTGAATTAAGCTCTAGAACGCATAACTGTGTCCTTTGTGACAAATCTATTGCCATCATTGATACATATCTAAATGTATTATTTTCCTATCTGGACGTATATTTCAACGCCTAGCGAAGGGCGCAGTTATGTTTGTGTTATTTTCATCAATAATCAATAACTCATCGCAGAACATACTGTTCAATTACGCGTAATAAAGGCTACATTCATATGGCGTTTTACTTTTTATGTTGCCAGACTTGCAAGTGCAATCCATAGCCTCAGGTGGTGTTCTCTCACGGAAATTCTATAATCAAAAGTGAAAAATTTCTTATACTTACATGTTCCTTGGACCAACTCATGCTCGGCGAAGAATTTCAGAAGCCTTCTTCCTCAGTAATTCCTTTCACCTAATTCCAAATTTCCAAATTCTCCTGACTAACCAATAACTGACACTGATAAAACGCTTATAATATTTTATTGAATTCACTGCAATGATAGGTAATTAGAATGGCGTTATGAATCGTCTTCACTATCGATTATGAATGATTGTTTCGATTTGCGTATCACGTGAGTATTTTAGGTTTCGGCCAGGAAAGTAGTTGGCGGAGGTTGCCATCGGGCGCGGGACACTGTTATGGGCGATTCGAATCAAAACAAAGACCGCCATGTGCGTTTTGTTTACTGTTTGGGCCCGCATGCCGACAACTGTTGCAGTATACTCCATTTTAGTGACTTAATCTGTATTATGTTGGATCCAATACTAAATAGTGAAGGAAATTAAAATGTATTTATATACTGTATATATTGGCCATTGGCTGTAATAAATCTATTAATTAAATACTAAATTGAATAACTAGTGACTAGCGGTGTTATCAGAAATGGCGACAGCTACGTTCTCTCTAAGCGTGGGACAACATAATTGATATGTAGGGTAGGCTTTAATTGCTAAGATGTAAACCTTTTTCATAGTTTCTGTCGGTATAATTATACTGACTAATCAGAATTTATGGATTTACTTTTATTTGTTTGTTTTTCGCGTACCGTAAAAATCCGAATATAGGTACGATAGTCTTGTACATATTGGACAATATGTAATTTATTCCTGCCAAATGTACCAAACAATTGTTTTCATCTTGCTGAAGACTTCTGTCAAGTCTTTGTGCAGGATCAGCTTTAGTTTAGTTAACGGTAGGCTACTTAAGTAGTTTGATATGCGGTAGGGCTTATCCATGTCCATAATTTTCCTATCTATGCTAATACTTGCATGCATGCAGCTGTCTCAATCAAATACTACAAGTACAGTATTAAAGATACAAAGTGACTTGTGATGGAAGCACCCAGGTTTGGACCCTGGTCCTATTTTGACATACACTCTGCATGGCTGTGACTTCTGGTGTCCTATGCGCCAGGCAATAAGGCAAGGATTGATACAAACCTAGGCATGGGCGATGAAGTCGACAAAGGATGTTTGTTGGCTCTAGAAATATATGTTAATATTGTTTGTTTGTGTACTTGCTAGAAGATATTAATACAGATACCCTCCAGCAAAATAATAGTAGGCTTTATTGGCAACTCAAACTAACACTTGGGGCGCTGCGGTCGGTCTGGATAAGTAGGGTTTAAAATACTCAATAACACGCGTTTGATATGGAACACTTTTTATTTTTCGGTTATAATCAGTAAATGTGGTCTCTAAAGTAATGACAGTGTTATTTTTAATTGTATATATGTATAACTGTGCGATACACGTGATCTAATTTGTGTGTTCCACTGAATTTTTTGGTGTCATTTGCATATTATCAAGCATCAGTTTTTATGGTTGATGTAGATCAGCTGATTCAAATTTACATAGGGCTACACTTCGGACATTATTTCGGTACTATTATGCGCAATATAATGTAAATGTCGATCCTGAGTCAACGCCGAGGACATTCAAATAGAGAAATACGGTACATAAATAAATAACACACCGAAGCTGTGCTACTTTTATCATTCCGAGACTAGCATCCACGCAAACCAGACGCCACTGTTCCAAACTCCAACTTATATCGTGAATTGATGTCAAACTGATGATCCGCCATCCTTTCCGCCAAGCCTACACCTCGTAATCGCTAAGTTCTTCGATATTAGAGCTATTCCACTACGAGTCATATAGGCCTAATTTGCCTCCCCGTGGGCACTGTAGAATGAGTGATTCCGCTACCATTCAAATATTCAACACCAAACCCACCCTTTAACCATCCAAATCAAGCAATTCGTGTCGCCCCCCGAGTTTTAATACAAGTTAAACTCATCCCTTCTCCCTACCAAGCAGCCAATAATTAATTATTTAATTAATTATTCAAGTAACTTCAATCTTACCAGCGCGCCCATCGTAACAGCTGTTTTTAAACTGAATAACCTTCGCTGGTTTTACGTCTCAGGTCTTCTGTCTGTCTACCTCGACAAGTGTTAGATCCTTCCCGGGGTGGAAAGGTATTATTATTAGGTATAAGGTATCATCACTTTTCGGCTATTGCTATTTGCATCTTTTGGAAAGCGATGAAAACGTATATCCGCAGCCCTCTTATACATCGACTTACAGCCGTAAACTGAGCAATACAATTTGCTTTTACTCATTTTTCACTCTATCAACGAGTAAAACTTATTACTTATGTATAAAGACACGAACAATTTACCACGATCTGTTTACCAATACAAGAAACCATATACAAACAGTCACCACGTGACAAATGTACCCTACTTGGTAAGTTTCTCATTTTAACCGCTAGATGTCATATCAGATAGCTGGAGTTGCCAATTGCCTACTTTGTTATCTTCCCTCTGGTCCTCTATTATGCTTAGCCTAGAGCCAGCAAGGTGTAGGCCTACTACATTGTTGGATGTAAAAGCCTAGGATAACAGTAGGGCTTCATTCAGTAGTGTACGTTAGCCCGTAGCTCCTTTTGAGTGCTGCTTCATTGTAGGTTTCAGTCTTACTGTGTTAGTAATCATCATTTTATGTATGCAGCATGTCAAATTGTACCTCCCTATTTGATGGTGGAGCCTGCTAACATGCATTTTATAGCTGAGAGAACAAGGGTTGTTCTGGCATCGTAGGGACATTTTTCTTACACTGAGGGTTAAAGTTCTCTTAGCTTGATCACTCGAAATATGTAAGAAAGTTAGCATTGTATTCCTGTGCATGACAATGGAGTTTAGTACCTAGTATTTGTTCTAGGTGCTGAATAGCACACAAATCTGTAATGGGTTCTTTAATAAATTTATTAAAGCACAAAATATGCAGTATGAAATTACAACTAGTTTGAACAGAACTGAGACTGAGATAACCTCCTCTGCCCACACCACATCACGTGGTATCGATCACATCTTCTACCACATAGGGCACATACACAATTTAAGTCTGGCTGATGAAATCTTCTGTTATTACACACTTTAAAGTGGTAACCATGTACCGAGAATCTCGTTACCAGGTTCCTCAGCTCGTAGGAGCTCTCTGTCCAGTCCCGTGATGTCATCGCATCAGTCGCGTAAAATTCTTGCCAGATGCTATCTTTCTTAGACTTCATTTCCTGAACTAATGTCTCAAAACCATGTGTTGTTGGCAAAAGCATCTGCAGTCTCAGTTCTTCAACAAAGGGAAGCTCACTTGAGAGTTCATAAACCAAACGAGAAAGAGTAAATCGGGAGAGGCATAAGACTTTCTTTAGGTAGACAGCCTTGACCTTCTCTATCTCCACTAGATGCTTGTACTTTAGGTGGGACCAAATGTTTTCCAGACCATATGTAATTATCGGGGCGATTTTCAGCCAGAAGAGTTTCATTAGTCTTTAAGGAGAGTGTTCTGAGATGCCGTATGTCACTCATGACCTTTATAGCCGCGTTTGATCTGTCCTTGATGTGGATTGAGAAAACGTTGCCATGCATCTGAAAAGTCACCCCAAGATAGTTGAAGTGTGTCACACACGCCAGTGGTTTATCTCCGTAAAGAATTGTTGCTCCTCTTCCTCCTTTTCGAAAAGACATTGAAACTGTCTTCTTCTCATTCAACTGAAGTTCATTTGATTTCGCCCACTCCGTCACTTTATTAAAAGCCTGTTGCAGCGCCACTTCACTGGTTGCCGTTAGAACCATGTCATCTGCGTAGATATATAACTTCACGTTTGAGGGTAATACTTGTACAACATCTGCCGTAGCAATAATAAAAAGAATAGGGCTGAGGAGATCCCCTTGCACAACTCCTATTGTCTGTCGTATTTCCTTCGATTTCGTGATTTCATCCGAAATGACAACGAAATTTTCACTCAGTAACGACCGAACAAACCTCACCAAATAGTTTTCTGTACACAAGAGTTTAGTGCTTTTCAGTCGGTCAACACGAATGTACCCAAAAGAGATGGGTTATGCCCTAATCCTGAAATAAATTACATGAGATTAATAAAACACTAGGATGACCAGTTTCGATCGTCAAGCGATCATCATCAGATCCAATACACTTAGGCTATAAAATCTATGTTTGAAATACAGGTGAAAATATTTACAATATGTACAATTATTTAGTTGCAGTATTGGTACTGCAACTGTCAGTGTATGCTAAATGCAGTATATATGTTAGGTGAAATGCAAATGGTGATAGCTATCCGGAGATTGTACTTTAGAGAGATTATATGGTTGTAAACTATGGTTAAACTATAAAATTTTAGGCTAACTACTTATCTGATTGTCTTCCGTACTACAGCTATTCGCAGTTTTCGTGCTCACTTGAACTCGCTGTGCGGTTGACTGCGGTGGTTATCTTAACGACTGGTTTTTCCTTACCTTCCCCCCCCCCTGTCCCTACGTGCTGTGGGGAGTGATCGCGATGTGTTTATGTGAGGTGTTGCCAACCTAGATAAGATGTATGTTATTGAATGAGGTGGATCTACAACTATTAAAGACCGTGGATTAGTCCTCGCCACGCGTGGAGCATAACCAATTCGAACTAAGCGTTGACGGTCTTATGAGGACGTCCCGGCACCTTTAATACTGCCTCTAATATGGGCCTTGGTTTATTGCAGAAGAAAAGTACATCGTACACCTGATCCAGATAACATTTACCTATTAAAAACCCCCTAATTTCCCCCCTTTTTTTATCTAGCTTGGCTGTGTCGCTAAATTGTGTTTTGTTTCCGACAGGGTGTGTTTTTAGTAGCGTGAAGAGGGGTGAGCTCTCCATGAACGTGTGTTCATTTAGATTGTTGGGATTGTTTCGTTCCAACAATCTAAATGAACACACGTTCATGGAGAGCTCACCCCTCTTCACGCTACTAAAAACACACCCTGTCGGAAACAAAACACAATTTAGCGACACAGCCAAGCTAGATAAAAAAGGGGGGAAATTAGGGGGTTTTTAATAGGTAAATGTTATCTGGATCAGGTGTACGATGTACTTTTCTTCTGCAATAAACCAAGGCCCATATTAGAGGCAGTATTAAAGGTGCCGGGGCGTCCTCATAAGACCGTCAACGCTTAGTTCGAATGGGTTATGCTCCACGCGTGGCGAGGACTAATCCACGGTCTTTAATAGTTGTAGATCCACCTCATTCAATAACATACATCTTATCTAGGTTGGCAACACCTCACATAAACACATCGCGATCACTCCCCACAGCACGTAGGGACAGGGGGGGGGGGGGGGGAAGGCAGGGAAAAACCAGTCGTTAAGATAACCACCGCAGTCAACCGCACAGCGAGTTCAAGTGAGCACGAAAACTGCGAATAGCTGTAGTACGGAAGACAATCAGATAAGTAGTTAGCCTAAAATTTTATAGTTTAACCATAGTTTACAACCATATAATCTCTCTAAAGTACAATCTCCGGATAGCTATCACCATTAGCATTTCACCTAACATATATACTGCATTTAGCATACACTGACAGTTGCAGTACCAATACTGCAACTAAATAATTGTACATATTGTAAATATTTTCACCTGTATTTCAAACATAGATTTTATAGCCTAAGTGTATTGGATCTGATGATGATCGCTTGACGATCGAAACTGGTCATCCTAGTGTTTTATTAATCTCATGTAATTTATTTCAGGATTAGGGCATAACCCATCTCTTTTGGGTACATTCGTGTTGACCGACTGAAAAGCACTAAACTCTTGTTTACGAAGGCAACACTGAAAATATGGCTTCAAACACCACAAAGTTTTCTGTACCTATTAAGTTTTCTAACTTCCTCACTAGTAATTGCCTATTGATTGTATCGAAGGCCTTGACATAATCCAGGAATACTGCATGTAGTTTGCCCCTTTTCCGTGACAGGGCTTCCTCTATGTTAGTTTGTAAACAGGCTATGGCTTGCGTGGCAGATCTTCCCTTTCTGAAGCCAAATTGCTCCTCCGGTAATTGAGTGTCAATGATTTTAGACAGACGATTACATAAAATAATGCTTAGGAGTTTCAGAAGAACTGATTCCAGGGCAATGCCTCTATATGAATTGGGATCGCCACAGTCTCCCTTACCTTTATAGAGCATTTTTACTAAGGAAGTCCTCCACCTGGCCGGTACGGACCCCTTCATTAGACACTCATTAAACAGTGCAGCTAGGCAGCCGCTTAGTTCCGCCGATGCAATCTTCAGGTGCTCGTCGTAAATAAGATCAAGACCACACGCCTTATGATTCTTCAAATCCTTTATCGTGGTCATCACCTCCTGTTCAGTGATCCTTTCAGAGTTTATTAGGAAAACTGGTTTTGGTGGGGACTGAACAGTTGGCCGAGTATCCCTGTCTTGCAAAATGGCAGTCAGATGCTCTTCCAATCTCTCAATAGGAATATTCCTAGAGTACTTCGGTTTCCTTGGGTTCAGAGTCTTGTAGGGATTTTCTTCCGCTTCGGATATTAGTTTCCTCTCTTCTTCTTTATTGTAGGAGTCTCTGGTCGTTCGTAGAATACCATTTCCTCTTGAGCCTATAAACCTGCAGGTTATGTTCTGATGGATCCACACGGGCTGATTGAAGGGTATCTAATACATCCTTCCTGGCCACGTAACATCTTTCGTTGAACCACTTCTTAGCCTTTCTTACCCGTGGTGATGGGAGCGTGGCCTTTAGTATCAGATCTTCTATGCTAACTATTGCAGCATCCCGCTGACCACTATAGATTAGAGCCAGTATATCATTTATGTCCTGTCCTCTTAGTGAATCTGGATCTAATTTCCGGGATCTTTTTGGGTGACTGACAACCTCCTGAGAGACCGCAGAGGACATTTCAAAAATTGTCAGAACAGGCAAATGTTTCCTTAATGACTCGCCAATGATTCGCTGCTCCACCATCTTTAAATTGGCTTCATTGGTGAAGACAAGGTCTATAATGCTGGAGCCATTGTGACATAGGTAAGTAGGACTCTTGCATAGGTTGACGAGCGTCAATCCAGTCTCTTCTAAAAACTCCAGAACATGTTTTGTCTTCAGGCTGTGCTTGTCTATACGGCAGTTTAAGTCACGAGCTGCAATAACTGTCTCATTGCAGTCGGTTACCTCTAGTACGCGTGATAACTCATCTATTATTTCGGCTTGAGACATTTCAGGTTGAAAATACATACAAATGATAACACAAAGTTTCGTTCTTATTGCAAGGATGTTTTCTGACTCATAAACTTTCTTGAAGGGCGAAAGCAGAGGTTTCAGGAGACAGGTGAGCCCACCTGATGGTCTTCCTCGGGGTCCCTGCCTTGCTAACACATTTACAGTATAGGCATTACTTGCCTCCTACTCCGTCGTCAACATAATTTCTGTCAATACCACTACATCATAGTTGTCAAACACGTTGTTGGGCAGAAGACTAATAACACTTCGTAGTCCCTCTACGTTCCATAATAGAATCCTCAACTGTGACCTCACCAGGAAGGACCTATGCAAGATTAGCCCCTCTGTATCCCTGCCTTGGAGCTCGAAAGGGCCGCACGAGAACACCCTTTGGCCAGAATTCAGCCTTCTCTACCAGATCCAAGGGGATTCCTATCTTAAAAGCTTTATTCGTCCCCACAGTTCTCAATTCTTCACACGTTGTGGGACCTGGGACACCTTTCTTGGAAAATAATGATTTAAGATTCTCACTGTTTGCCTTGCTTGAGAGCCGTCCCACATATAACCATGCGGTTCCCTCTCCTGCTAGTAAAATGGAGTCTGGAGACTCATCCGTACCAAAAGTAACCTTATTTCTCCTGTCAGTTCTGTGGCGCCTTCTCTGTACTAGCTCGAAACCATCCCCATTAGAAGAGGCCACTTGCTGGGAGGCTTCTACAGTTTCTGATGATAGATCCTGACGTCGTCCGGTGATGACCGGGGATTTCTGCTGCATTGCTTGGTTTGAACTGGAAGCTCTGCGGTTCTACCACGTAGTGCTGCTTCTCCTGTCTGTTGTTTACGTCCTCCATCTCAGTTCCTAAAGGTTTCCCATGTAATTCCCATCCACTGCTGTTGGAGGAGGTATCTTTAAAGACTGACTCTCTGCCGCTGAAGGATGATAGTCTATTGTTATTCCTATTCGACCGCTCAGATATTTGCCTTTCAGGAATACCTTCGACCTGAGATCCTCTGAAGACGTGGCCATAAATAAGGAACCATCTTGGCATTTGCCTGCAGTAGACGTGGTAAACCACTTCCAAGATGGCCTAGTTGGGAATCGAATCCACCTCGCCTCAGAATTGCCACATGAGGCTTAGCATATCCCGTTTCAGACCTCAGATCAGAATTACTTTTATGGGCTGGGCCAGGAAACGAACCCAGACCTCTGGGGAAAGAACCGAGAATGCTAGCCACTACACGAGGTGATCAAACAAGAATTGTGTCCAGGCATGTATCTAGGCCTATGAATGACAGTTTGTAGTTCCAGGAAGAAAGGCTACCTTGTTTTCAGCTCCCCGATACCTTGCACACAACTCCCTAGTCTTACCCATTAGGCCTAGATACATGCCTGGACACAATTCTTGTTTGATCACCTCGTGTAGTGGCTAGTATTCTCGGTTCTTTCCCCAGAGGTCTGGGTTCGTTTCCTGGCCCTGCCCATAAAAGTAATTCTGATCTGAGGTCTGAAACGGGGTATGCTAAGCCTCATGTGGCAATTCTGAGGCGAGGTGGATTCGATTCCCAACTAGGCCATCTTGGAAGTGGTTTACCACGTCTACTGCAGGCAAATGCCAAGATGGTTCCTTATTTATGGCCATGGCTGCCTCCCTCCCAATCCTCCCCTAAAGTACAAAGACACACTAATACAGGCACCATATCAAGAACTAATGCGAGAGCATCATCAGAAGAAAGCAGAGATTTGGAGCGATTTTTACTCTACTGACGCTATGATAAACAGAGAGTGGTCAGTTGCCAATTACGAATTGCGTTTTCTCTTTACCCGATATGTGGTACATGGTTTTCACCACAGAGTTTGCCGCACATTACAGTTTCACACACCTGATATAAACTGTATTTGTTCTCTCTGCGAGAAAACATGTGAGCGTTATCACCTTGCTACTTGCATGAAGAGGAATAAGTCCTTGAAGGAAATTTGTTGTGACTAGTTACGTAGTTATATTTCTTATTTTGTTTGCTTTGGCCATTGGCTGTAATAAAATATATATTATTAATACAGTCACCATATTACAACATGTTATTGTAAAAAAAATACACACACCTAAGTACATGGGTCTCAATGACCACCATGTCCAAGCCCCTCGAATGATAAAAGCAACAACAAAACAACTTGTGTTAAAAGTGGTCGTGGTACAGTGTTGAAAACTTCTGAACTATAAGAGACCCCTGGCCGAACTTTTGTGTTCACAAATCTGTTTCAGCTTTATCGCATTCGTCATTTGAGACCTTCTCTACCTTCATGAAGATAAGGGGTAATGAATGAAACAAGTAGCAGGCGCCCAGCCTACACTAGGACTGGGCAGAAGAGCAACTCACGTGTGCTGCTCCTCTTCACAGTCCTACTGCAAACAAACATTCCCCCACTCTGCCTCTGCTATATTGAGTGTGTTTCTATCTCCCAAAATTTTAATAATGGCACCCCGTGGCGTTAACGAACAGCTGATTCTTCACCTCAAGTTAAAACGCAATGAGAGTGAAACGCGAATTATGATCCGCATCATCCTGGCTTGGTATTGGCTGGCAATTATTAACAGCCATTGGCTGCCCGCTGGTTTGTTTACAAAGAGGAATAGATTTCTACATCAGTTAAATTGCTAGAAATCTGTTCCAGTTCATGACAGTATGAAGTGCAAATCATTTATTTATGAGGAATTGCATGTACGTTTATATTTAAATTGCAGCGCGACACTGTTCATCAAACTTTGTGAAAATAAAAGTACAAATCGATACTCTTGCTGATCAACTGAAAGTTTCTACTACTTTGGATGTAAATCAATTGGCTGTCGTTTCCACCAGTTTAATCATCAGTTCGAAATATATTCAGTACAATAACTTTTTGTGCACTATAAAACTACATTGCTGACCATTGCGTGTTGATGTTGCTGTCTGAATATATTTACCAATTTCATGACATGTAATTTGTAGGTTATGCCTAAGGCATATAATTTAAGTGGCCGTTTGTAATGTGAAGTCCTTGCGGTATTTATGTACAAATATTATGGTTTAACTAATGAAGCAAGGATTAAAAGTGCATTTTGCACCGCCACCCTTTTGTTTTTTAAATATTGGTATGTAGTTTCTCAGTCTGGTAACTTCTTGGATTTGCTTGAGATAGATTTATAGTAGGCTAATATTCTACCTTATTAACCTGCAGGCTGAGTTTTTTTAAACATGCCCAGGTGCATACAGTAGCATAAGACCTACTGCAAGCTATGTCGATCCTAAATGTAGGCCTATTATAGTGCTCATGTCAAAGGTCGTCCTAAAGTTTTAACTATCGAGACTTGATTTGCATCGAAGATACTTTCAGCTGAGTCTGGCAAGGCTTCGTAAACTTGGGCGCGAATTCACATTTTCATATTTCCTATACAACTTTTGATACCAACCACTTAAATCAGTGTTTCAAGATTTGCTCTCATTAAACATCACCAACAAGTTGTTTTTTCCCTGGTGGTAGGCTGTGTTGGAGTCTACAGAAAATAAAGTTGAGAAATAAAAATACATCTTAGGTTTCCATGACACAGTCGCATTTTATCCTACTATATCTCCACTCAATATACTAATCCTACCAATGTTTCCTGATTCCTCATGCTGCATAAATAAACATGACAGATTATAGCATTAGCAATGATGACAGTAACTTATGAATTGTTAAAATGTTTTTAAAAGATGCATAGAAAGTGGCTTGATAAACCCTGTATCATCAATCCGTTTCAACATTCCCACAGAGCTCTAATCAGAAGATCATTTTATGTGCAACTGGTATGTAGAATAAACCTCCCTCCCAATAACTTGTAGGCCTAACCTGAACATAATCCATGTTAAGAGCTGTTTTTTGGTTCACAGAAAAACCTACCATTTAAAATCTTGCACATAGGCTACTAATCATATTATGGTGCAATTACCTACGGTAATTTTAAAAATCCTGGCTATCAACTACTGATTTAAATATTCCAGACATCTTTCGTAACTCCACTTTTACTGACAGCATGTAAGTCCTTACTACTGTCTTTCAAGTCATTGACCAGTTATTTTTTTCATGAGGAACTATTTTAGTTATTCTTCTCTATGTGAAATACAGTTGATGACAACTGCCTGGAAGACTCAGGTGTTTTTTCTTGTGTCTCTTCTCTGGTTACCTACGACACTTCCTAATTATTAACAGAATGTTTCATCGAATTGTTGTATCCAATTGACCAACTGGTAATATATTATGGCTTGCTTTAATATTCCTATGATACACATTTAGATCCCATACATTAATGAAATATACAACATAGGCTGACATGTTGAACCAATCTCCCATTCCCTAACACTCCCAACTAATAGGACATAAGCTACCTAGTGGTTGGTCTCACAATGCTTCCATCTACATGTACCTAGGTCTAGTAGTACCATAGGTATTGTGACTGTTTCTCCAACTCCGTCAAGGAAACTAATTCTGAACTAAGATCTGGAATGGGATACACTGTCCCACGAGGGCAGTCAAGGACAACTTGAATCATTCAAGTGATTTTCTATTTCATTTTACCAACTAACCAGGTGCCTGGAAATGCTAGTGAAGGAGGCAGCTAAGTAGGCTAGCCTACTGGTATTCACCATTCAGAGAATATTCTCAGCGACTTGTCTATGCATAGGCCTATGACACAACTTTCAGAAATTGATACAGTAGTTACAGAACACTAATGGTGCCCAGTACTCACAGCTTAGCATAGGAATGAGTGGATTCCAGCCACAGATTAACTCATGATCTGTCAACGGGTTTTCAAACAGATTGAGCACCCACCCAAGTACAGGGGTCTTGATCATGATGTTCCAAGCCTCTAAATGAAACACTCCTCTTTAAGACTTTCTGGTCTAGCATCCATGGTTGATCAACATTCTCCTGATCTCGGTGTTCTCAAGTTTCTGATGGCTATGGACATGTCTTTTATCCTGACAACTTCATATTTTAAGGGGTTGGGATACATGCCCTATTCTTAATTAGTTCAGCATAAGGTCATTGAATCCCCTTAAGAAAAATAGGGACCATTCATGTGTTATTTGACCATAGAAAGGGAGAATTTAAAAAACTGAACCTCTAGGGACATTGATGCTGATGACTCCGAGTAAGTAGGCTAGATCAAAATGAACATTTTTCAGTGTTGCCTTAATAAAGGTTGATAACTTTCTACCGTTCAACATGAATAGGCCTATATCGGATGGGAAATATTTTATTATTTGCAGAGATTATAAGGATGACTTGTTCATGTATCATTATTTTGTTAAGCGAACATAAGTTCCAAGTCCATATCGTGTTGGAACCCATATTTCAGTGTTGCCTTAGTAAACGATATATTCAATGTCTTTCAGTCTGTCAACACGGTTGCACTTAATAGTAATGAGCATTATTCCCAAAACCAGAAAAAAAACTCCTGTACATGCAGGCCTAACATGTCAAATCAATCATACCTACAAGACAACAAAAATGCTCTATGAAAAACTATTAAAACCCCATAATGGTAGTCAAAAATAATCTCAAACCACCGCCACTATTTCGCGAAGGTGCAGAAAAATCTTCATAAAGTACAGTTATTCGTAATAGTAGGCTACTGTTGTGATAAACCGCTACTGAGTGATAGGCCCCCGAAATAGAACTATTTATCTTAATGTCTACAAGATAACGAGATTGCCAAAAAAACCACAATGCCACCCACAAATCAATAGAAAGCAACACTAAAAATGGCTTATCTAATCCACAAGTCACCCACCCTTCACCAACATTAATATTTGTAATTTAAGTAACTTAGGTTATGTTAAGTTGAGGTTAATGACGGAATTGATTGCGGATGTGTGGCGGGAAGGACCCAATAAGTGCTCAGCCAATCAGAGACGTTTTGATTGGAGACCATGCTCGGAATTTTTTTAGATCGTTTTGTTTCTCAGGGCTTCGTTAAGCCCCCACCCTAGGCCGTCATCGTGTCCAAAATGGCGGCTTAACGAACACGACGGGGTGCCATTTTTAAAATTTTGGGAGATAGAAACACAGCCTAAGTTACTTAAATTACAAATATTAATGTTGGTGAAGGGTGGGTGACTTGTGGATTAGATAAGCCATTTTTAGTGTTGCTTTCTATTGATTTGTGGGTGGCATTGTGGTTTTTTGGCAATCTCGTTATCTTGTAGACATTAAGATAAATAGTTCTATTTCGGGGGCCTATCACTCAGTAGCGGTTTATCACAACAGTAGCCTACTATTACGAATAACTGTACTTTATGAAGATTTTTCTGCACCTTCGCGAAATAGTGGCGGTGGTTTGAGATTATTTTTGACTACCATTATGGGGTTTTAATAGTTTTTCATAGAGCATTTTTGTTGTCTTGTAGGTATGATTGATTTGACATGTTAGGCCTGCATGTACAGGAGTTTTTTTTTCTGGTTTTGGGAATAATGCTCATTACTATTAAGTGCAACCGTGTTGACAGACTGAAAGACATTGAATATATCGTTTACTAAGGCAACACTGAAATATGGGTTCCAACACGATATGGACTTGGAACTTATGTTCGCTTAACAAAATAATGATACATGAACAAGTCATCCTTATAATCTCTGCAAATAATAAAATATTTCCCATCCGATATAGGCCTATTCATGTTGAACGGTAGAAAGTTATCAACCTTTATTAAGGCAACACTGAAAAATGTTCATTTTGTTCTAGCCTACTTACTCGGAGTCATCAGCATCAATGTCCCTAGAGGTTCAGTTTTTTAAATTCTCCCTTTCTATGGTCAAATAACACATGAATGGTCCCTATTTTTCTTAAGGGGATTCAATGACCTTATGCTGAACTAATTAAGAATAGGGCATGTATCCCAACCCCTTAAAATATGAAGTTGTCAGGATAAAAGACATGTCCATAGCCATCAGAAACTTGAGAACACCGAGATCAGGAGAATGTTGATCAACCATGGATGCTAGACCAGAAAGTCTTAAAGAGGAGTGTTTCATTTAGAGGCTTGGAACATCATGATCAAGACCCCTGTACTTGGGTGGGTGCTCAATCTGTTTGAAAACCCGTTGACAGATCATGAGTTAATCTGTGGCTGGAATCCACTCATTCCTATGCTAAGCTGTGAGTACTGGGCACCATTAGTGTTCTGTAACTACTGTATCAATTTCTGAAAGTTGTGTCATAGGCCTATGCATAGACAAGTCGCTGAGAATATTCTCTGAATGGTGAATACCAGTAGGCTAGCCTACTTAGCTGCCTCCTTCACTAGCATTTCCAGGCACCTGGTTAGTTGGTAAAATGAAATAGAAAAATCACTTGAATGATTCAAGTTGTCCTTGACTGCCCTCGTGGGACAGTGTATCCCATTCCAGATCTTAGTTCAGAATTAGTTTCCTTGACGGAGTTGGAGAAACAGTCACAATACCTATGGTACTACTAGACCTAGGTACATGTAGATGGAAGCATTGTGAGACCAACCACTAGGTAGCTTATGTCCCATTAGTTGGGAGTGTTAGGGAATGGGAGATTGGTTCAAAATGTCAGCCTATGTTGTATATTTCATTAATATATGGGATCTAAATGTGTATCATAGGAATATTAAAGCAAGCCATAATATATTACCAGTTGGTCAATTGGATACAACAATTCGATGAAACATTCTGTTAATAATTAGGAAGTGTCGTAGGTAACCAGAGAAGAGACACAAGAAAAAACACCTGAGTCTTCCAGGCAGTTGTCATCAACTGTATTTCACATAGAGAAGAATAACTAAAATAGTTCCTCATGAAAAAAATAACTGGTCAATGACTTGAAAGACAGTAGTAAGGACTTACATGCTGTCAGTAAAAGTGGAGTTACGAAAGATGTCTGGAATATTTAAATCAGTAGTTGATAGCCAGGATTTTTAAAATTACCGTAGGTAATTGCACCATAATATGATTAGTAGCCTATGTGCAAGATTTTAAATGGTAGGTTTTTCTGTGAACCAAAAAACAGCTCTTAACATGGATTATGTTCAGGTTAGGCCTACAAGTTATTGGGAGGGAGGTTTATTCTACATACCAGTTGCACATAAAATGATCTTCTGATTAGAGCTCTGTGGGAATGTTGAAACGGATTGATGATACAGGGTTTATCAAGCCACTTTCTATGCATCTTTTAAAAACATTTTAACAATTCATAAGTTACTGTCATCATTGCTAATGCTATAATCTGTCATGTTTATTTATGCAGCATGAGGAATCAGGAAACATTGGTAGGATTGGTATATTGAGTGGAGATATAGTAGGATAAAATGCGACTGTGTCATGGAAACCTAAGATGTATTTTTATTTCTCAACTTTATTTTCTGTAGACTCCAACACAGCCTACCACCAGGGAAAAAACAACTTGTTGGTGATGTTTAATGAGAGCAAATCTTGAAACACTGATTTAAGTGGTTGGTATCAAAAGTTGTATAGGAAATATGAAAATGTGAATTCGCGCCCAAGTTTACGAAGCCTTGCCAGACTCAGCTGAAAGTATCTTCGATGCAAATCAAGTCTCGATAGTTAAAACTTTAGGACGACCTTTGACATGAGCACTATAATAGGCCTACATTTAGGATCGACATAGCTTGCAGTAGGTCTTATGCTACTGTATGCACCTGGGCATGTTTAAAAAAACTCAGCCTGCAGGTTAATAAGGTAGAATATTAGCCTACTATAAATCTATCTCAAGCAAATCCAAGAAGTTACCAGACTGAGAAACTACATACCAATATTTAAAAAACAAAAGGGTGGCGGTGCAAAATGCACTTTTAATCCTTGCTTCATTAGTTAAACCATAATATTTGTACATAAATACCGCAAGGACTTCACATTACAAACGGCCACTTAAATTATATGCCTTAGGCATAACCTACAAATTACATGTCATGAAATTGGTAAATATATTCAGACAGCAACATCAACACGCAATGGTCAGCAATGTAGTTTTATAGTGCACAAAAAGTTATTGTACTGAATATATTTCGAACTGATGATTAAACTGGTGGAAACGACAGCCAATTGATTTACATCCAAAGTAGTAGAAACTTTCAGTTGATCAGCAAGAGTATCGATTTGTACTTTTATTTTCACAAATTTTGATGAACAGTGTCACGCTGCAATTTAAATATAAACGTACATACAATTCCTCATAAATAAATGATTTGCACTTCATACTGTCATGAACTGGAAAAGATTTCTAGCAATTTAACTGATGTAGAAATCTATTCCTCTTTGTAAACAAACCAGCGGGCAGCCAATGGCTGTTAATAATTGCCAGCCAATACCAAGCCAGGATGATGCGGATCATAATTCGCGTTTCACTCTCATTGCGTTTTAACTTGAGGTGAAGAATCAGCTGTTCGTTAACGCCACGGGGTGCCATTATTAAAATTTTGGGAGATAGAAACACACTCTTAGGTTATGTTAAGTTGAGGTTAATGACGGAATTGATTGCGGATGTGTGGCGGGAAGGACCCAATAAGTGCTCAGCCAATCAGAGACGTTTTGATTGGAGACCATGCTCGGAAAAATTTTAGATCGTTTTGATCCTCAGGGCTTCGTTAAGCCCCCACCCTAGGCCGTCATCGTGTCCAAAATGGCGGCTTAACGAACACGACGGGGTGCCATTTTTAAAATTTTGGGAGATAGAAACACAGCCAATATTGAAAGGCGGATTACCGACCATTTGCATATATGTGGTGTTGATTTGCAATAATACTATGGATATGGAAATAAAAATCCAGAAGGGGATATATTAATTGACTTTTGCCAGAGAAACCAACTAATGGTTGGAAATACATGGTTCAGGAAGAAAAACAGCCAAAAGATTACCAGATATGGATGGGGAGAGAGAAGAACTAAAACCCTGATTGACTACATTTTGGTAGAAAAAGACAAACGCAAAAACCTGATGGATGTTACTGCCATGCCGGACGAGGCTTTTGGTGGAGATCACAGAGCAGTAATAGCAAAGCTGAAAGTTGGAAAAATTAGAAAACTGAAGGAAAGAAAAGAAAGAAACATAAAAACATGGAGGTTGAAGGATAAACAGGTGCAAGAAGAATTTAAGATGGAAATGCAACAACTAGTACCAAAGACTGATGTTGGACATGTGGAAGAAGAATGGAAGCAATTTAAGGATGCATTTGTTAGTTGTGCAGAGAAAACATGTGGAAGAACATCGGGGAAGATGAAAGATAAACAAACAGCATGGTGGAATGAAAGAGTTAAAGAAAAAGTGAAGGAAAAGAAGAAGAGTTGGAAACAGTGGAAAACAAAAAGGACTGAAGAAAGTAGATTGAGATATGTAGAAGCTAGACAAATCTGCAAGAAAGTAGTGGCAGAAGAGAAGAAGAAAAGTTGGGAGTTATTCGCACAGGAAATTAAAGACGATTGTCAGCGTGGAAAGAAATTATTATTTAGTGTAGTTAAGAGTAGAAGGAAGGAACATGTAAACGCTGGATTTGTGAAAAACAAAGAAGGAGTGATATTGAAGGAACCAGAAGAGATTAAGAACCGATGGAAAGAATATTTTCATGGACTGTTAAATGTCAGGAATGTAACGCACACAGAAGTTACTGTAGTGCCAGATGTGGAAGAAGAAGAAATGGAAGCGGACATTACAATGGCAGAGGTGGAATTGGCCATTAAGAAGATGAAGATGGGAAAAGCTGTGGGAGTGGATCAAGTGGCAGTAGAAATGATAAAGGCTGCAGGACCCATTGGAATATATTGGACTTCAAGAGTACTCAAGAGTGTGTGGAGAGCAAAACAAATTCCAGAAGATTGGCAGAAAGGTATTATTATACCAATATTCAAGAAAGGAGACAAGAAGGTGTGTGGAAATTACAGAGGAATTACTATTATCTCGCATGTTGCCAAGATCATGGAGAGAATACTAGAGGAAAGAATCCGAAAAAGGGTTGAAAACCAAATTCAAGAGGAACAATTTGGGTTCAGAAGGGAAAGATCAACAGTGGAACCTATCTTTGTTGTAAGACAAACTATGGAAAAACACTGGGAATATGGAAAAGACATGGTAATGACCTTTATTGACTTAGAAAAGGCATATGATAGTGTCCCTAGAGACAGAGTTTGGGAAAGCTTAAAACAGAAAGGTATTGGAGATGAAATGATACAAATGACAAAAGCAATGTACAGTAATTGTTGCAGTTGTGTGAAGACCCAAGCAGGTAGAACAGGATGGTTTGAAATTGAAACTGGTTTGAAACAAGGGAGTGTGCTTTCACCACTGCTATTCATAATGGTGATGGATGATATACTGAAGGCAACAAAGGAAGCCTACACAGGTACAAGAATGAACATAATCTTATTTGCGGATGATGTTCTGATTTGGGGAGAGAATGAGAAAGTGGTCCAGGAACAGCTGGATGTTTTAAAGGAAAATATTGAGAAATGGGGAATGAAAATCAGTGTAGAAAAGAGTAAGACAATGGTGATGACAAGACATAAGGAAGAAGGGAAAGGAATTGTTAAAATTGGAGATGTAAATCTGGAAGTAGTTGAGCACTTCAAATATTTGGGAAGTGAATTGATGGAAAATGCAAGACTGGATATGGAAATTAGCAAGAGAATACAAGGTGGGAGTGCCTTCTACTATCAAGTTCGGAATTTAATTTGGGATAAAGACATACCAATGAAGGCTAAAGAAGTGATGTACAAGACTTATTACTTACCAATATTGACATACGGAGCAGAAACTTGGCCTATGACCCGGAGGGATGAAAGTAGAGTGCAGGCAGCCGAAATGAAATTTTTGAGGAGTATGTTACAGAAGACTAGAAGAGATAGAGTGAGAAATGAAGACATTCGAAAGGAAGTGAATGTACAGAAGCTGAACGAAAAGCTGGAACAGAACAGATTGAGATGGTATGGGCATGTGAAGAGGATGAATGATGAAAGAATGCCAAAACAAGTGATGGAGAGGCAGATGACGGGAAAAAGAGGACGAGGAAGACCTAGAGGTCGGTGGTTGGACCTTGTTAAGTGCAGCGTGATAAACCGGAACATGGAGTGGCGTTCAGTGCTTGAGGAAGAGTGGTGGACAGACCGAGTAAAGTGGAGGGGACTCATGTTTGCTCCGACCCGGCCTAGGCTGGAAAACGGAAAATGATGATGATGATGATGACTACTACATGCATTGCATTTATCTGTGTAGGCCTACATTGAAATTTAATTTTTGCTTCGACTTGTGCTTTGGACATTTGCAGTTTATCTCCCATCCGGGGCTGGTCCAGTTTTCCAAAGAGGGTTTCCGAGGCTGGAGTTGGCGGTCGGGTGGCTTAAAACAGTGTGCCATCAACCATCCAAGTAGCCTACTGACTACGTTCAAGATCTCATGTGTTTCTGTGTTCTCAACGAGCTTAACCATTGGTATTCACATCTCTGAAGGTTGTTTTCAGCTGCACAATCAAATGTAAAAGACAAAATATAAACATGCAGAAAGCGGTATTCAAATAAATGAAATCTGTCTTTCACAAAGTAATTTTCATTTCTCGAAACCTACTCCTCATCCTGAATCCACATTACTGTATAGAATATTGAGGTTATATTGATCTCGTGCGGTAGAGGAGGGTGGGGGTAGAATTTATGGGAGAATGAAATATATGAACATAGCATTTCATTGCAGCTACATTACTGGTGATTAAAGTGCAGCATGGTTGGGGGCGAGGAGGGGTTATGAATGTTTTGAGGTTATGATGGTATACTGAAGCAAACTCTAATTACTCTCGATTATATCATTTTAACAGCTTTTAGTCATTATTAAGAACATTTATATTGTATTAAAAGCACCGGTAGGCTTTCAAATAGGCAAATAAATGGAAAAATAGTTCTCGTAGATTTGGAAATCATACCAACATGTCATATCAAAACTCATCATTGGTATTTCATTTTTGGAACGATATCGCCTCCTGAGGTGCAATAACGAATGCTTTTGATTCAATGTCAGACACTAAAAATCGGTTCCGAACGTAGTAATGTGCGTTCGTAATGATCACAGTCAATCGTAGTTACTTTATATGCGATATTGGTAGCCATTGTAGCCCAAACATTGCCACGTGGACCTGAAATTCTACGAAATTCTAGCCAATATAAGCGTCCAGAAAATTAGCATTGAGTGTCGTCTCTCTTATTGTATGCTCCTTGGTTGCCATCTCTTCGGCTTTCGCGAATTAGTGCAATATTATTCTCGGGCTGTCAGTTTTGTTTATCGGATTTTGTGACTTATTTTGCTAAACAGGCACAATGGATAGATTGTTTGGCAAATCCAAGCCTAAAGAGCCTCCTCCAAATATAAATGACTGCATTGCTGGGGTGAGTGTAAAATTACTTTTATTTTGTGTGGAATGATTGAGGTTAAGTTTTCATTTCCTTTGTGTTTTGTAGAATGTTATGTAATTTTCTAGAGTTTATGTAGTATTTACTGGTTTTTAATTTTATACTGCTCTTATGGTTTTTGAATGACATTAGGTTGATAGCCGAGCAGAATCTGTGGATAAGAAAATTGCACGGTTAGATGCAGAACTGAAGAAGTATAAAGACCAAATGAAAAAGATGCGAGAAGGGCCAGCAAAAAATGCCGTCAAACAAAAGGCAATTCGTATTCTTAAACAAAGAAAAATGTAAGTTGAAGAATATTTTAATTACTAAGTCTGTGTATGGATGAATTAAATAAACATTGGGTGTGTCATCACAAATTCCCTGTTTATAGATGAAATAAATAAACATTGGGTATGGCAATACAAGTTTGCCGTACGAAAGGTACCTTACCTTACTTAATTTTCTAGAAAAATCAAGAAACTATTTTTTAAAATGCTAAATCTTGAGGTAATTTTGCTGCATTCAATACTATCCCTATTTAAACATTAAGTAAATATAGCAGTTGCAACACAACATTGAACATGAAATACTCCAAACTCTTAACTACAGTAATTTGATAGATTAATAAATGAATCGGCACAAAATTTCCACCATGATAATGGACTGAAATACAGACACCTAAATGGAGTCTAACCCCCATCTGTCGTTAACTACGAATGGTTTTGGTATCCACTGGATCTACAATGGTTAATTAAAATATACATACACTTAAACGAAACCTAACCATCATATCTCACGAATCAGTGACCTGTCTCTAACCGGACCTAACCTTTGTGGACCACTGGTTTGTCTACACTGAACGTAATATTGACAAACCATTGAATGTTAGGATGATTTGTTTTACAGTGATATTTGTTGTGATAATGTTTTCTAAGAAAGCTTTCCTTAATAGAATTAAGCAACACTGAAAAAGACGTCTGAGGGACTAGACTTTATATCATTTCAAATGACGCATGCTACAAATACTATGTTAGAAAGGCTCAGGACTCTTTCAACAGACTCCATTACAGCACAAGATATAGCTTTAGTAGATATAATAGCACTATTACTGTCAACAGACTCCATTATTAACACACTTTACTACCCTGCACAAATTGTAAACTGTAAGTAAGCAAGCTTAACGAACGAACTCGCAAGTACAGAGATAGCAAGAATCACGTGAACGCTTCATGATCAACAAGTTGCAAGTCATTCAGTATCACACAGCTAGCGCGTAGGCTTCCCGCACGGGGAATGGAGAGTGGGAGGTCCCCTCTGCTGCATGACGTCACGCACTCGCTGTCTCAGACTCTGTGCATATGCACTGAACAACATGATGACATACACGCCGTAACCGTAACGCATAACGTTAGACCCAAGCATAACGACGAAGTCGACAAGATCATTTTAAATGATAAAAAATGGCTCGTATGACTTCAATTCAAAATGGTTCTAGTAACCTAGGTTCACTAGAGCCTCCGTGGCTTAGGCGGCAGCACGCTGGCCTCTCACCGCTGGGTCCGTGGTTCAAATCCCGGTCACTCCATGTGAGATCTGTGCTGGACAAAACGGAGGCAGACAGGTTTTTCTCCGGGTACTCCGGTTTTCCATGTCAAAATTTCATTCCAGCAACACTCTCCACTATCATTTCATTTCATCTGTCATTCATTTCATCATTGCCCCAGAGGAGTGCGTCAGGCCTCGGCAGCCGGCACAGTTCATATCCTCGCCGCTAGATTGGGGCTTCATTCATTCCATTCCTGACCCGGTCGGAGACTGGAAGCAGGCTGTGGATTTTCTGTGGATTTTCAACCTAGGTTCACTGTTATTGGTTAGAAATAAAATAGGATGTGAAAATAAATATGAATTACATTTCTTTGATGCCACAAAAGTATCACTTTCTTTGGCTTAAATACATTGTTTCTGTATGTAAGAATACCTTCAATATCACATGCTTGTGTTGGCATTTGGGGCCAGATGACCTTGCTTTACTGCCCATTTTGAAACAATTATCATTATCAAGTGTTGATGTATGATACATAATTACTAAGCTTCTGGTATTCATGACAGCTTCCATTTTACCTGCTCGAACCATGCAATTTCACTGAAATCACTTTATTAAGTAGCCTACCCTATCAAGCTTATTAATTCTGGAGGAGAGCAAATCCTACACTTCTACTTGGCTAATATATGATTTTCATACCTTGTTTCATATTCTGGGAGTCATTATCAATTGGAATTACTGTCAATCATCACTACTGCACCGGAAATATGTGTTAAATTAGGTAAATATGTGATTAATAGTGAAGGAGACGAGAACCTGCCTCTGACACTCACAACTTCGTCAATACGGATAATACATAATTTTCATACCTTTTCTTCATAATCTAGGGGACAATACCAATTGAAATTGCCATCCGTTATCGTTAGTGCCCTGGAAATATGTGCTAAATTACGTAAATATGGGTTCTTGTTTCTTGCTCATTGAACGACGGCAGCTATATTCCTCAAGTGCACGAGTTCTCTACAACAGTTGCCTACCTAGGCGAACACATTTATGCCACGTTAGTGTTGCCAACATGTAAGATATAGAATACACCACCTCATGAGGTCGTATCACATGAGGTTGGTTATATGCGTGACTATTTCCACTGTGCGTGACAAAAACCTGGAGAGCATAATAACGAGTAAAGAACCGCCTATACAATTAGTACCGTATGTGTGGGGTTGGTGGGGTTGGCAATACTGTACTCGTGCTTAATTCAAGTGGATAATGGCCAATACAGCTGGTATTTTACTCTATAAGTCGTGATTAAAAACCGGGTTACCGACAGCGGAGGAGTAAACATAATTTCCAGATATCTATTTTGAATTATTTCTGAAGGTATTTATGGCAAAATTCAGTTGTTTAGAAAATTTTCTTGTGGGTTCTAGTCGCCTTCACTGTTACCAATATGTGTTGATATTTCTTGAAGTCTGCCTATCACCAATGTAGACTATGTTTGATTCCCGGTCAATACATATGTGAGATTTTCGAAGTGAAATGCCATGTCCTGTGGTTTGGATTCCACGTGATAAGGAGGTCCCGTGGTTTATAACCACAAGATTCACAGTCACGTAAATCTACAATCTTCCTTCTTGACGGCTGCATGGCTCAGGGTTTATGTTCTCGCCTGCTGTTTCCAAGGTTGCAGGATTGAATCCTGGTGCAGTCATGTGGCATTTGAGGGTGCGCAAATGCGAGGGAACTGTGTTAGTATATTTACTGGCATGTTAAAGATCCCCTTTGAGGCAAAAGTCTGGCACCCCGGTGTCTCTAAAAGCCGCAGAAGTTAAAAAAGGGATGTAAAACCAATAACTATATTATTTTTATTCCTTGCTCATTCAATGAAGGCCGTCATGTTTGTCAGCCACATGAGATCTCTTCAATTGTTTCTCAGGGATCGGTTTTCTTTTATCGAGGACCATCTTGTGGTGTAGTGGCTAGCGTACTTAGCTGTCATCCATGTGGCTTGGATTCGATTTACAGCTCGGTCAAATAATTTGTTCTCAAGTATGCTATGCCTTGCAAGGTAAAACTGAGTTTCAAAAACACACAGAGAATTGCAGACAACACAATAACACACGTTGTCAGAAATTTGACTATCACGTACATCTGTATTCGAACCCTTCTTTAAAAGGCCATACACACTGAGAATTATATTTCTCACCTGCCTGTGCAAAACTGTTCTATGCCAGTCGGTTTGTTAAGGGACATTGTTATGAGTTCAAAACTTCAGCTCACAGCACTTCTTAAAGCTCCACTACTGAATTGATACAGCAATACTGTTACTCTAGTTTGTATTTCCCAAGCAAACCAAAATATTTCAACACCTAATCTCTACACTCTTAATTCAAGGACAGATGTTATCTCCCGATCGGCTGGTCGTAACGTCACAGGGTTTGGACAGTGAGCTTCATAATTTTTAGCTCTGTAACATAGGATCATCAAAATAATTGATTAATGAATTATTTTTGTGCACGGAGAGGAATAAAGATTTCGTATGGCACAGCGAGCCTAGGGAGTTCAGTATTCTAGCCAACGTTGCGCTATGCTATTGGATGGTGCCTCTCTTATGTTCAGTTGTTTTGTATTTGGTATAATCACTTATCATGTTGGGCTCTCATATTGTTTATGGGGCTAGTTTTTGAAATTTTGTGATTTTGTATTCATCACTCCGAAATTGGTTTCTGCTCGCTTTGCCACGATCATTGAGGCTAACTGCATACAGAAAACAACTGATAAAAACATTTGTTGCCATGTTAGATAAGGGAATATTACTGGCTTCTCTTCACCACACTCCCCTGAAGCTACTGTCTGGACGAAACCATTGGTTACTACTGGATTAGACCACTTTCTGAGCAAAACCTCTGGTTGCTACAGGGTTAGATCATCGTCTGGATGACAATTGCTGTTTATAATACAAGAAAGGGAGTTTGAGGTGTAAGCAAACTGGTGTTGGTTTCCGTTTGCTCTTGTGTGTGGTATGATAGCAGCGTGGTAAGTTTCACTTAGTCAATCATTGTTTATGTGAATGATTATATGAGCTTGACTGAAGTGTGCATTGTGCTATGGATAATTCATCAAGGTTGTTGCCATGTTTTTATGGTTCCGTAAATAATAATAATAATAATAATGGCACTACAGCCCTTGAAGGGCCTAGGCATACCAAGCGACCGCTGCCTAGCCATTTGGCCTGCAGATATTGGGGTGACGCGTGATCAGCGCATCGGGTCCCCTAGACTGTTAATCTTGGTTGTCGTGATCGGCGCTGCCTCACAGTCAGACAGCTACTCAATTGTCCTCGCAAGGCTGAGTGCACCCCGTTCCTGCCCTCACGTCAGTTTCTAAAATCCCTGACGAAACCGGGGCCGAGGCCCTCGGGTGAGAGGCAGGAGCGCTACCCCAACACGCACGGGGCCGGCTTTGATGGTTCCTTATTGACAATAATGTGTAATCTTATACCTTAAAACAAGATGTTCAGTAAAGAACATATGGCCCACTTTCTCGTAGATGTATGGATATAGTTATAGCTCTTTGTCTTTATCAAGGAGTATAATAGGATCATTTCTTGGTTGAAGACCTTAGAAACTATTTACCTCCACCAAACACCAGAGCCTCAGAAAAGCTACTAACATCATTGATGAAAAAAAGAGAAGACATTCCTCAAGAATTTTATGGAACCGGGGACATGATTGACCAGACATTGGCAACATCCAACTTTGATTTGAGGCATGTGTTTACACATCTGGCTGTCCATGGCTTTCAACCACCTTAATTGTAATTACAAATCTTTCCATGACCATACAGTGATGTGTGAATGCCAACTATGTGGATAAGCATGTGAACGCTACCACTTAAGAGTCGTAGCAAAGGAAAACAATCAAATCGCCAGAGCACACTTTTAGTGTACATGTTCATTCTTTATTTTTGATTGCTATTTGGCTGCAATAAAAGTATTAATTAATATCCTGAACTTGCACCAACAGCTAGAGTACAGGTACTATATGGGATCGTTTTGTTCTTTAGTTCAAATAACATTTTCAAATAGCACACAATAGGCTGTTACAAACGCTTTAAAATAAAAAATTATTGTATTATCAACTTGTCTTTCTTCAAATTCGATGCATATAGAATGCCAACGGAAGGCAAACCCCACTTAGACTAGTCATGACATCTGGCGGTAAAATTTCGCATAAGATAATCCTAATAGGACGAGTGCATTCTAACGGCCATAATAGGAAACTTTTCAATTACAGCTGTTCCAACGCCCAGGCCAGTGTGCAGCTCACATCCAGTTGGCAGTGTTTGTCACCCTCATAGTATCTGGTTGCTTTTAGATGTCTCTCGTACAGATCCGGTGGTGAATGTTGTTTTAATTAAATATATATTTTCCATTGTAATATGCACAATATAATGGTTAATTTTATAACGTCTGAGTAATTACAAAACAATAAATATAAAAAAGTTCAAGCAAAAAAAAACTCTGATAGGTTTTGAACCCCGGCTAAATGGGTGAAAGACGAACGGTTTACTACACAGCCAAACATGTTCACCGAAATTCATCGTTATCAATTGACTTACATACTGTACAACGTCTTAGCAAATAGTGATTTGAACTAAAGGATTTCTTTAGTGGTGTATACTTTTGTTATAAAGCATTTCATACAAAGTTTATGTTATTTCTATCAGCAGGCTATATTGCATGCAACATACTCAAATTAGTGAAATATAGGTCAGAACAAGAGATCAGCTGCCATCTTGTCTTGTAACTGAGAACAGCTCAGCCTTTTAAAGTCACTTCTGCAGTATAATATTATTATTTCCGATTATTCCCCTTCAGGAGAGCGTGAGAACTTGAGTCAATCACAGCTTCACTTCCTTTTCCTCTCTTCTTTTCTTCCCAAAACCTCTTCATTAGTTCACTGTGCTTTTTCTTCCTTTCCTCTGTCCATTTTTTCCCTGATGTGTCTTTCCTTGAAACTTGTACAATTTTCGTGTTTCTGATTTTATTTCTAAATTGTTCTCTGTCCTTAATGTCGTCTTCAGAGATTTTAAGTAATTCCATGTCTTCATGTACTGTACTTCTTTTATCCAACTGGTCTTTAATTTACTTGCATTCACAATATTGAAATCTTCTTAGTGAGTCTGTTCTCATCCATCCTATATATGTGTCCATAGAACTGCAGACGTCTCTTTCTAAATTTATTTATAATGGTGTCTGTATTTTCATAAAGTTCCTCTGTTGGTCTCCTGACCCAAATTCCATTACGGAAAACAGCGCCATGGATTTTCCTAAGAATTTTTCATTCCTGTTTCTCAATATCGTGAATTCTTGTCATTCCTCTAATGACGGTGGTTTCTGCCGCGTACAAGGCTTCAGGCAAGACAACTGTGTTATAATGGCGCAGTTTTGCATTGCAAGATACTGCTCTTTCGTTATAATGATTCCATGTCAGCTTGTATGCCTTCTGCAATTTTACTATTCTTATTGTGTTCAATCCTGTGGGTTGGTTGGCTTCTCCTAAATATTTGAAGTGAGTGACCTGCGAGATTATTCCATATTGCGTTCGCAAGGTGATGTTTCCTGTTGATTTGGTATCCATATACTGTTTTTTTTTTTTTCATAGGAAATATCAAGTCCCATTTTACTGGAGATTTCAAGTAGGGTTTCTAGCGCTAATATGGCTTCATCCTTGTTGTTTTTCTTTTTGACTCTGAGAGTCGCACATTTTTTCCGTATTGACTGAATTATATTAAGAACAAAGTTCCCAATGGTTCCGCCTCGTCAATACTGTTTATTAAAATGTCGTGATACAATCACCTGTCTTTTAACACATGGTACATGTTTCAACGTCTAACACGTATTGACGTCTTCATCAGCCTAAATATTTGGGCAGCACTTAAAACATTCCCTTTATATACTGGGTGTAGTTAAAAATTGTACATAAAAACGCACATAGATCACTGTAACACATTAAAAAGTTGTTAAAACATTTTATTATGTTAAAAGCTTAATAAAATCCTCAGCCGGGCTTGGCAGTCTTTCTTGGTTTATTTCTAATGTTAGCTTCAAAAGCCCAAGCAAGGGGTGACCGTTCCCAACTGGAAAGAAATGAAACTATGTATGAGAGAAAGAAGTGGTAGATAAAATAATACTTTAAAAACCCTAAATGTTATATAAAGACACGATGTAATGCGGCAATGAGCTAACAGGGCCGTGCTGAGTCGGACGGAGACAGTGCTGTACTGAAACGGTGTGTCAACATGGAAGCAACAAGCAAGACAATAGGGGCGGAAGAGGAGAGGGGTGAGAGTTCGGGAGTGTTTTGGTTAGGAGTGGGGAAGGGGGGGGTATGGAGTAAGTTTAGGGGACGGTAACATGGATCAACGGTTGTGGATTTATTTCTATGGTGGTTTATATTTTGTTTTGTAATGGATTAACGTTTCATAGAGTACGTTGTTTTCGAAATGAATCTCATTAAGATTCGTTAGGGGGGCCGTCTTTTGGGCTAAATCGATTTCAATTTCTTCTAAGATGTTCATTGTAGTTCCTTTATTTGCTCGATGTAAGATTCTCATATCGTTGTTAATGTCTGTGAACTCATGTTTGGTATCTTTCATATGATTTGCCATGGCGGAAAATTTATTGTATTTAATGGCATTGAAATGCTCACCATATCTTGTTATAAATGCTCTACCTGTTTGTCCACAATAATTAGGGTCGCATTTAGCACATTTCAACATATACACACCTGATTTACTGAATTTGTTCGTATGGTTCAATTTATTAGTATTGAATAAAATATTATTGTTTGTGTTGGAAGTTCTATATGCTATTCTTAGTCCACACTTTTTGAAAATATATGAAATACTATAAGTTTTGGTGCTGAAATACGTGAAAGTCGCGTATTTGGGCTGCTCTTTTTGTTCCGGCGTTAGGCGGGTGACCGGTTTGTTTTTAAGCTTGCTGATAATATTGTTGATAAACAGCAATGTGAATCCGTTTACCTTGGCAATCTGTTTAATGATTTTTATTTCTTCATTTAGATCTGTTTTGCTTAAAGGAAGGGAAAAGGCTCTGTTGATCATACTATAAAAGGCGGCTTTCTTTTGATTGCCCGGGTGGTTAGAGTCTTTTCTTATTGTCGTGTGGGTCTGGGTTGGCTTTCTAAAAACTTTATAGGTTAACCTGTTATTATTCAAACAAACTGTAGTGTCAAGGAAGTTAATTTTACTGTTTACGGCTGATTCAGAGGTGAATTGTATGCTTTTATCCAAACCGTTTAATTTTTGCACGAGTCCTTCTATGTTTAAAATAGTATCATCGATTATTACAAACACGTCATCCACGTATCTTCCCCAATAATGTATACCGTCAATTTTGCCTACAATTTCTTCGTGTTCCAGATGGTCAAGATATATGTTAGCTACTAAACCAGATAGTGGAGATCCCATTGAGAGTCCTTCTTTTTGTTTATAGATCCTATTGTTAAAAGTGAAAAAAATTATTTGTGAGTGTGAATTCTAATAGCGTCATGAATTCGTTAATTTCTACTTTTGGCAATATACTGTTGTTAGACAAATTTTGTTTAATGACCTTGAGCGATGTAATTGTTACTAAAGCAGATAAGGGTAACACGGTCGTGCTGATAGATAAGGAGGTATATGTCAACAACACACACAATTTCCTCAGCAGCTCGAGCTTTGAAGAGGTTAAGAAAGACCCCACCCAATCTATACAGAGAAAATTGAAAAATATTTTGAAAACCTCCATGTTTATTATCAATGAAAAACAAACTAGTAAGTTAACCAATATGAACCCGGGATTACCAACTTTGAAAGCGCTCCCCAAAATTCATAAAGAAGGAATTCCAATAAGACCTGTCATTAATTTCAGAAACAGTCGCCTTGACAGAACCGCCAAATTTTGTCAGCAGTTCCTTGAAAGACATTACATTTTTAAAGCAAATAAATCCCTGAAAAACACACTCAATTTCTGCGAAGAAACCATGAAACTTACCTTAATGAGCAAACACTCCATGCATAGCGTAGACGTGAAAGATATGTACATAAACATCCCAATTGCACCATCGCTCAAGGTCATTAAACAAAATTTGTCTAATAACAGTATATTGTCAAAAGTAGAAATTAACGAATTCATGACGCTATTAGAATTCACACTCACAAATAATTTTTTCACTTTTAACAATAGGATCTATAAACAAAAAGAAGGACTCTCAATGGGATCTCCGCTATCTGGTTTAGTAGCTAACATATATCTTGACCATCTGGAACACGAAGAAATTGTAGGCAAAATTGACGGTATACATTATTGGGGAAGATACGTGGATGACGTGTTTGTAATAATCGATGATACTATTTTAAACATAGAAGGACTCGTGCAAAAATTAAACGGTTTGGATAAAAGCATACAATTCACCTCTGAATCAGCCGTAAACAGTAAAATCAACTTCCTTGACACTACAGTTTGTTTGAATAATAACAGGTTAACCTATAAAGTTTTTAGAAAGCCAACCCAGACCCACACGACAATAAGAAAAGACTCTAACCACCCGGGCAATCAAAAGAAAGCCGCCTTTTATAGTATGATCAACAGAGCCTTTTCCCTTCCTTTAAGCAAAACAGATCTAAATGAAGAAATAAAAATCATTAAACAGATTACCAAGGTAAACGGATTCATATCGCTGTTTGTCAACAATATTATCAGCAAGCTTAAAAACAAACCGGTCACCCGCCTAACGCCGGAACAAAAAGAGCAGCCCAAATATGCGACTTTCACGTATTTCAGCACCAAAACTTAAAGTATTTCAAATATTTTCAAAAAGTGTGGACTAAGAATAGCATACAGAACTTCCAACACAAACAATAATATTTTATTCAATACTAATAAATTGAACCATACGAACAAATTCAGTAAATCAGGTGTGTATATGTTGAAATGTGCTAAATGCGATGCTAATTATTGTGGACAAACAGGTAGAGCATTTATAACAAGATATGGTGAGCATTTCAATGCCATTAAATACAATAAATTTTCCGCCATGGCAAATCATATGAAAGATACCAAACATGAGTTCACAGACATTAACAACGATATGAGAATCTTACATCGAGCAAATAAAGGAACTACAATGAACATCTTAGAAGAAATTGAAATCGATTTAGCCCAAAAGACGGCCCCCCTAACGAATCTTAATGAGATTCATTTCGAAAACAACGTACTCTATGAAACGTTAATCCATTACAAAACAAAATATAAACCACCATAGAAATAAATCCACAACCGTTGATCCATGTTACCGTCCCCTAAACTTACTCCATACCCCCCCCCTTCCCCACTCCTAACCAAAACACTCCCGAACTCTCACCCCTCTCCTCTTTCGCCCCTATTGTCTTGCTTGTTGCTTCCATGTTGACACACCGTTTCAGTACAGCACTGTCTCCGTCCGACTCAGCACGGCCCTGTTAGCTCATTGCCGCATTACATCGTGTCTTTATATAACATTTAGGGTTTTTAAAGTATTATTTTATCTACCACTTCTTTCTCTCATACATAGTTTCATTTCTTTCCAGTTGGGAACGGTCACCCCTTGCTTGGGCTTTTGAAGCTAACATTAGAAATAAACCAAGAAAGACTGCCAAGCCCGGCTGAGGATTTTATTAAGCTTTTAACATAAGAAAATGTTTTAACAACTTTTTAATGTGTTACAGTGATCTATGTGCGTTTTTATGTACAATTTTTAACTACACCCAGTATATAAAGGGAATGTTTTAAGTGCTGCCCAAATATTTAGGCTGATGAAGACGTCAATACGTGTTAGACGTTGAAACATGTACCATGTGTTAAAAGACAGGTGATTGTAGCACGACATTTTAATAAACAGTATTGACGAGGCGGCACCATTTGGAACTTTGTTCTTAATATAATTCATCCTTGTTGTTTGTTAAGATGGCTAGATCATCTACAAAGGCCAAGCATTTCACAGTGACTCTTTTCCCTTTCTCCTTTCCAATTTGGATACCTTTCACATGCTTTTCCCATTCTGTGATGATTTTGTCCAGTACGATGTTGAACAAGAGTGGTGATAAACCATCCCCTTGTCGAACTCTAGTATGAATTGCAAAAGAGTTAGAGATTTCTCCCATGAATTTCACTTTTGAGGTAGTTCCCAATAATGTTTCCTGGATGATGGCCCTGGTCTTCCTGTCAACTCTTAATTCTTCTAGTCTGTTAAACAAGGTTTGTCTGTCAACCGAATCGTAAGCCTTTTTGAAATCCACAAATGTGACTAGTGTTCCTGCATCGTCAGATGTGCAGTATGGTCTTGAGGTTCCAGATCTGCTCAATACAGGACCTTCCCTTCCTGAAACCTGCCTGATATTCTCCAATATGGTGGTCCACCTGTGGCTCGAGTCGAGAGAATTTTATAAGCGACTGGAAGAAGCAAAATTCCTCTATAATTATTCGGATCAGTTTTGCTTATGGAGTGGGTGTATCAAAGCACTCTTCCATTCTTTAGGGATTTTCTCTGTTTTCCAGACATCTGATATTATTCTGTGAATTTTTGGTGTTATGTGTTCATGATCCAATTTCTGAACTTCTGCAATAAGTCAATCTTCACCAGGGGCTCTATTGTTTTTTAAAGACTTGATTATGTCCACTATTTCTTCATGTGATTGTGGAAGTGAATCAAGGTTGCGCACTGGTTTTGCAAATTGAAGTTGTTCAGAAGGTGCTTCGCAATTAAGGAGTGTACTGAAATATTTAGCTAGAATTTCACAATTATTGCTCGTATTAGTTTCCAGAGATCCATCAGGTCGTTGGAAGCATGAACTAGGAGGTTGAAAGCCAGCTATATTTTCTCTGAAGGTCTTGTTAAAATTTCTGGTGTTGTTCTTAGTGAAGTCCTGTTCTATTTCATTCAGCCTATTATTATCATGATTGCGCTTTTCTCGGCGAATAATTTTAGAAGTGTTTTTCCGAACCTGCACAAATTCTTGCCATTTTTCTGTTGTTTTATGACTATTGAAATTATTTCATGCTTTAAACCTATATTCAATAGCATGATCGCATGTGATGTTCCACCACCTATGTTTTCTCTTTCTCGGAGGTTGACCGAATTTTATTGCTTGTTTCATTTTCTCTGCAAGTTCAGACCAGCTCGTGGTATCCATTTGACGGCTCGTGGTATCCATTTGACGGATTTCTTCAATGATGTTCATCTTGTTGAATTCAAGGTATTCTGGATCAGTTCGTAAAAGCTGGGTTCCCCTTGTCCTTTGTTGGGTTGAAATTTTACCTTGATTTGTAGTAAATGATGATCTGAGTCAAAGAATCTTCTCCTGGTTTTCACATTAAGGACTTCTTTAGCGTTCCTTCTAGAGATAGCAAATCCCCCAGTATAATCTTGACATGATGTTTGGGAATTTTGTTCGTGATTTCCTCCAGAAGTTCCCAGAAGTCTTCTATTACCTGAGGGTCTTTACTGTTGTAGTCATTCGTTGGTGCATGCACGCTAATCAGCGTGTATACCTTGTTTCCTGATTTTATTGAGAGTGTTGAGAGTCTTTCTGATGGCGAAGTAAAATCAATTGCTGAATCTGTGACGGACTTGCTAACCGCAAAACCTGTGCCAAAGTGTCTTGGTCCTGTGTTGATCTGCACTTCAGGTTTTCCTTTATAGAGCCTGTAATTCTCTGAATCAAAGTGATTTTCATCTGTAAATTGTGTTTCCTACAATGCCAAAATGTTGATGCTGAATTTATCAAGCGTATTCGTTAGATGTTTGAGTTTCCCAGGTTTAAACAAAGTGTTCACATTAAGTGTACCTATGAAACACTTTCGTTTAGGTCGAAGAGGTTTTGAGAAGCTCCAATCCTTCTCTACATGACATGTCTGGTCCCCCAGAATCCTATGACCAGAACAGGGATCCAATCTATTGACTGGGGCCTGGGGTAGTGGAACCTTTTCCTGTCATTCTGCCATGGTTGCTTCAAGTTGAAGATTGTTTGTGGTGACCTCCGATTTTAAGACTTAATTGTTGAGATTAAGCCGTACTTCGAACAGCCGCACCAACTAGGTGAACAGACGCTGCTCACTAGCCGCTGGATGCCAGAACAGACACTAGGAGTTGGATATATGGACATCCATATACCTTTTACTCTTATCAACCCCGAGCACTGGGGTGCCTCCTCCGCCTCATACGCTGTACTGAAGTCCAGCTTCTCCACCGTATTCGCCGCTGAGGTCTTCACTACTAACCCTGAGCTTGGGCCCTCCATATTTGTAACCCCTGGAGAGAGGTTGTCCCAGCATTATAAAGCCCCCAGGAGTTGGGCTACCTGTTGGTCCGCGGGTTCTATTGGGGGGTATTTGAACCAACCCTACAAACTGTAGGGGCCCCCTATCCGCCACCTGGGGATGCGATCTCTAGAGGTTACAGGTTACTTTTAATTTCAAATGGGCCACGTCCTTTAGAACAGTTTAAACCATTCGCGGTTTGATAATCGGAACTGTTGGTTCCCAAGTCATGGATTATAAAGCTTGTATAATTCACACGACCGCCATCCTGAAATGATACGGCTGATGACCTTGTAGTGTAGGCACGAGACGCGTCCCATATGAAGGTATGTTTTTACCAAATTTTGGTAGAGATCCGATGATTAGTTTGGTCGTAATTTAATTTTAAGTTTTGACCATTTGAGTGGCCGCCATTAAGTTTTGGTAAAGATGGCAGTGATATAAAACATGACACTGAGGTGCCCTTTGCGGTAGCGCTGAATGAAGATAGAATGCGCGATAAAATTCTCCTCAAAACATGAATTAGCCAAAATACCTTATGAAACGATGAAAAATAAACCAGGGAGCGATGTTTTAACAGATATTTCCTCCTCCGCTGTCTGTCACCCACCCAGCCATCCCAAATAGGATCACGACTTATATAACCATTTTAGGTTATGTAGCTGGTGATTCCTACCTTTGTATTATCTTTTGTATTGATAGAACATTTTATATGAAGATTGTTTTAAAATATATATCCTTTATTATTATGTCCCACCGAGTGACTACTGGAATAAGGAGTCCCCTTTTACCAAGTGCCAACTGTCTCCTTAGAGAGCGGATGAGCGGGTAGAGGTCCAGGGCTCTCTCAAGCCCTTGGGGCAGGAAACGTCCCCTAAAGGCGGATGAGCCACTAGTTGGCCAACGGCATAGGATGAAGAAGGCAAAGGGAAACCACTTCATTAAAGATCTATTAGGATATCCCAAGTATCAGCAGCTCAAGAAGATGTTAGCTTCTACAGTAAATTTTTCCGGAGGTAAAATAATCCCCCACTCGGATCTCCGGAGGGGGACAGATAAAGAAGCCAATAGAAATAAGCAGAGAAGAATCAGTACCTGGAATGTACGGACCTTACTCCAGACTTGAAAGTTAAAGAACTTGATCATGGAGATGGAAAGGATGGATTTACATGTATTGGGTATAGCAGAAATGAGATGGCCACATGCAGGAGACTTTTCGAGTGGAAATTATAGGATAATTCATTCTGGTACAGCAAATAATAAACCAGGATATGGTGGAGTAGGCATTATATTGCATAAAGAACTAGGAAACAGAGTAAAGGGATTCGTGCAATATAATGAACGATTAATTTTAGTACGGATTTAAACTAAACCAAAGGATACTGTGATAGTCCAAGTTTATATGCCGACAACACAAGAGGTTGATGAAGAGGTAGAGAAATGTTATGAAGATCTAAGTGAACTTATAGCTAAAATAAAGGGGGGAAGAAAACCTTATTTTACTTGGTGACTGGAATGCAATTGTCGGAGAAGGAACTGAAGGAAATGTTGTTGGTAAATACGGATTTGGGAGAAGAAATGAGAGAGGCGAGAGACTTGTAGAGTTTTGTATACAGCATAAATTAGTTGTAACAAATTCTATATTCCAACACCATCCAAGGAGGAGATACACTTGGAAAGCTCTGGGAGACCTAAGAAGGGCCCAAATAGACTATATATTAGTAAAGGAAAGATTCAAGAACCAGGTGAAAGATAGTAGAAGTTACCCTGGAGCTGATGTCGATAGCGACCATAACCCAGTCGTCATACGCTGTGAATTAAAGTTCAAAAGATTAAAGAAGAAAGAAAATAAACATTGGGATATTTCTAAGCTTAAAGATGAGTCCACTCAAATACTCTATATGGATGAAACAAACAATAACATAAGAGACATTGAAGAACACTTGGCAGTAGAAGAGAAGTGGATCAAAATAAAGAAGAGCATTTTAGACTCAACAGAAACTGTTTTAGGAAAAAAGAAAAAGAAAATAGGAAAGAGTGGATAAGTCGAGAAGTTGTGGATATGATACAGGAAAGAAGACAGTTTAAAAACTCAAATGATGATGATGAAAAGCAAAAATACAAGACCTTAAGAAACAAGATAAATAAGAGGGCAAAACAAGACAAGGAACAGCATTTAATGGGAATCTGTGCAGGCATAAATAACAACATGAAATCTGGACAAATAGATATGGCCTATAAAGATATTAAGAGGTTCTTTGAAACACGGAAGCCAAAAACAATGAGCATTGAGGACAAAGATGGGAAGTTAATATATGATGACGAAATGATAGTGAAAAGATGGAAAGAATATTTCGAACAACTATTACAGTGGAAACTGTGTTAACTTTCCCATTGAGAAAGAAGATGAAATAACAGAGGAAGACTTGGGGGCACCTATTATGGAAGAAGAGTTTGAGAAGACGTTGCAGGACCTCAAAGGAAAGAAAGCTCTTGGAGTTGATAACATACCAGGAGAACTATTGAAACAATCAGGTGACAAGTTAAAAAAGGAACTGTACAACTTAATATGTACTATTTACAAGACTGGAGAATTGCCTGAAGACTTCGTGAAATGCATAATAGTACCTATACCTAAAAAATCAAAAGCAAGGTCATGTAAACAATACAGAACATTGAGTCTGGTGTGTCATGCATCAAAAATAGTCACCAGAATTATTATGAAGAGAATAGAAAAACAAATCGATGAAAACCTATCTGATGATCAATTTGGTTTTAGGAAAGGAGTAGGAACAAGAGAAGCAATCTTAGCATTGAGGCAAGTGATAGAGAAGCAGATGAAGAAAGGCAAACCTACCTTCTTGGCATTCGTCGACCTTGAAAAGGCGTTTGACAATGTGAACTGGAATGTTCTATTTAGCATTCTTCATCAAACAGGTATCAACTTGAGACAGAAGACTCATCTACAATATCTATAAGCAAGAAATTGGAATAGTTTGTTGTGGTAGCAAGGAAGAAACAGCACACATCAGAAAGGGTGTACGGCAGGGTTGTTCCCTATCCCCATACCTATTCAATATATATGTTCAAAAGGCGATCGACCAAGTAAGAGAAGAATTTGCCTCAGGAGTGAATATTCATGGAGATAAAGTTGACATGAAAAGGTTTGCTGATGACATAGTGCTAATGGCAGAAAGTGAAGAAGACTTACAAAAGATCCTGAGCAAGATGGACAAAATAATGGAGGAAGAATTTAATATGAGAATAAATACAAATAAAACAAAAATTTTGGTCTGCAGTAGAAATGGCGAAAACCAGACATCAATAGAGTTAAGAAATGAAAAGATACAAGAAGTGAATGAGTTTAATTATCTGGGAAGTAAAATAACAAATGATGGAAGAAGCAGCGGAGAGATATTAAGTAGGATTGCCCAAGCCAAGAACGCTTTCTATAAAAAGAAGAACCTATTTACTGCAAGGAACATAAGTCTTGATGTGAGGAAACAAATGTTAAGACCTATGTATGGAGCGTCGCGCTATATGGCAGCGAATCTTGGACAATAGGAGAGAGAGGAAAAGACTACTAGCATTTTAAACCTGGTGCTATAGAAGGATTATGAAAATCAGTTGGAAAGAAATGGTCACAAATGAGGAAGTCTTTAGAAGAGTGGGAGAGAGAAGATGCTTCCTTAAATATTTAAAAAGAAGAAGGAATCACCTCGTGGGCCACATACTGCGACACAATGGACGGGTTAAGCTTACAATCGAGGGAACAGTAGACGGCAAGAATTGTAGAGGAAGACCCAGACTGGAGTACATGAGTCAAATACTGCAAGATATGGGTTGTGGCTCATACTGTGAACTGAAGAGGAAGACTGAGAGACGGGAAGAATGGCGAGCTGCTGCCAACCAGCCTCACGGCTTTTAACCACAGAGAGATAGCCAAAATTAGAGTTGTGGCTGCCATTAGTCCAAATCGATCATCGGTTGCGGTCGTGAGTATTCGGCTCTCTTAGTTAGCCCCATTGGTCCGCTGATCGGTCATAAAAACAGTACTGCCAACCTCGCCCTTACGGTACTATGTAACACGAAGAAGCGCCCAGTTCAGTCTCTAGTGCGCATCATTCGTGCACAGCACTCAGTTCACCGCTCTAATTAGGCTAGTGTGTTCAATATTTCGCTCCTCTGTAATGATTTCTTTCCCACGACTGAAATGAGTGTTTTTTTTTCTCTTTCATAGTGAAACTTATTTACCTGTTCTGTGATTAATGCATGCAATATTTTTCTTTACTGTGATGAATATGTTTTTCATTTCATTCCACGGCTGAAATGAGTGTTTTTAAATTTTTTCTGCACAACTGTGGTTTTGAAAATGGTTACATCCTAACTCTCCCAGATCAATGGTTTTGTGTCAACCGTGCCGCGCGGCCATGGACCGCACCTACCCCAGACCTTCTAATCTTCGTTTTGTCCAATCCATTGGTTTTTGACAATGGTTACAGCCTAACGTGCCCAGATCAATGGTTTTTTTTGTCAGCCGTGCCCCGCTAGCTGCACGTGGCAAAGGCGAATATGTTTTTTGATAAACAGTGATTTTGTATCTCACATGTTGGCAACCTTGTTGACAGTTAAACGAGATGAAAGAGCTGTCGAAGCATGGCAGCCGTTTTAAAATAGCAAGAAATAGAAACACGTATTTACGAACTTTAGCACATATATGAGGTTCAGTAGTGACCAGGGTTCGTAATTTCAATACCAGGGTGTCTACTACTCTGGAAAACCTGGAAAACAGGGAATACTCAGGGAATTTTCAAATCGTGGAAAACTCAGGGAATTATCAGGGTATTTTGATGACACTCAGGGAATTTTAGTCTTACAAGGTCCAATCTTGAATAATTGGAAATTAAGCATTTAAATTTGATGGGGTAAAACTATATTCTGGTGATGATTGTTGCAGAGGTATGTTCGTACTGGCATTAAATCAGTAGCCTAAGCTCTCATTCCTTGCACGATAGAGCACACATATTACATGTGTATTTGTACATAAATGTGTAACTGCATGATTTTTGAGAGCATTATTATTGATGAGCCACTTTCAATACTCGCAAGTACAATAGTTTTTCTGGATGAAAACTTTCGAAAAATATTTTTTTCCTGTTTTGTCTTTTCAACTTAGTCATGCTACACTTGATTGTTCAGGCACTTTTTGAAATGCTCTTTAAGTACCGGTACAAACTCTGTTTTATATTATGGCCGCTACTGTTACTCAGGGAATTTTCTGATATATCCTTGAAAAATCAGGGAATTGTCAGGGAAATGTGTTAATTGGTTTTGGTAGACATCCTGAATACATAATTTTGCCCAGAAGATGAAACAAGAACGCAAGGTATGTAAAAGTCACATTCATGTCTGCTGCAAGTGTTCCACTTACATTCATAATTAATCCCTTTGCTAGTGCTACCTCTGTACCAAATTTTGTTCAATTCGGTATCGTGTATGAATTGATAGGGGGGGGGACAAATATACACACTCACAGACGGACAACTTTTGGCCCATGTAGATCTCATAAGTCTACTTTCATTTTTTTGTTTCTCCGGTGGAAACCAGCAGGTCTTACATTTTAGATACTTGAAACCTATTTCACATATTCATTCATACAAGTAAGCTTGGATAAATTTAAATATCTCCCGCTCATAACACTATGGCGAAACTTGTTCGTTCTCCATCCACCTCATCAAAAGTCAAAATATCCTTTAATTTGAAGATCATTTATAATAACACACAATCATATGTGAAAATAAAATAAAAATCTTCTACGCCACTGGTGCATTCATATCACATCAGGAACTCATCTTCATAAGAAGCACTTTGAATGCACAACTTTGATGGTCCTGGTTTAGCCAGTTATCAATTCAAAACAGTTTTTGTACAAAGATAGGTAAGTAACACAGAGTAGAAAATTTATGTAATCACGTAATCAGCATTGTGAGGTCAAACGGACCACTCAAGTTATGTAGTTAGTATAAGAGAACACATTCTGTGATCGGAACAGCTGCTTGCAGCTGTGTGGCTTGAAGCCACTGAGAAGACCAAACTTATTTCACGAAAAGAAAGACACAGAGCAAACAAAATTGAGGGTGGTTCCAGTGACCTCTCAATGCTTGCTGAGGGTTAATTTAAAAAGAAGTCCCTGCCAATACATGAAATTTTAACTGTTTGCATTTGTAACCTGCCAGGTTACAATTTCATTCTCCCCACAGATAGGCGATCATGTTGTAACCTTTCAACTCTCCATCGGCGCGCTTAAGAATATTATCTGATGGAATGGGGTGTATAGTGGTGCGAGGAGCACGATGAATACTTTCCTACTGAGAACATTGACGCGCGTAACAGTAGTTTCTCACTATCAGAGACACTCAGCACGACGACTTGTTGTAACCTACCAGGTTCCTCAACATTACTACTTCACTTTTTACATACACGGGGGTGGGTGGGGTGTTCCAGCACACCATATGATATGCTTAATATTGATGGATCTCTAACTACAGGCCAATGTAAATATATTCTTAAATTGTGATACATCGCCTCGATTTGTGCCATACAATCTCATCATCATCATCTTGTACAGTTTCCAGCCCCAGGCTGGTCTGTTTGGAACATAAGCCTCGCCACTTAGTCCTTTCTTCCCACCACCTCTCCGCTGTCACTCTGGTCCAGTCCTCGCCTCTCTTCTTGACACATTCCTCCACTCCTTTCAGCCATCTATCGCTTGGTCTTCCCCTTGGTCGTTTCTTCTGCATCTGCATCTCATGTATGCTCTTGGGAATCTTCTTCTCTTCCATTCTCTTTAAGTGTCCATACCACCTCAGTCTTGATGTCTCAATCCTATCTATCCTCTTTCACTATTTCCCTGACCTTTTCATTCCTCATCCTGTCTTCTTATTACTCCGATCCTACTTGGCAGGAACTTCATTTCACTTGCCTGTATTCTGCTTATGTCTCTTTTCTTCATTATCCAAGTTTCTGAAGCATAGGTCAGTATTGGGATATAGTAGCTTCTGTATAACACTTCCTTGCTTTTTTGTGGGACATCTTTATTCCACACTAAGCTCCTAATGCTTCTCAGAAATGCTTCTGCCTGTCTGCCACGTTCCATAATCTCTCTTGTCATTTCTCCCATTTTCCTCCACTATACTTCCCAAGTACTTGAGACTTTCCACCTTCTTCAGCTGTCCACCTCCAACTATTATCCCACTCATTGGTCTGTCCTCTTTCTTGGTCGTTAACAGGATCTCACATTTACTGATGTTGAACTTCCATCCGTACTCTCCTACTGTTTCTTCCCAAGTCTTCAGTTGCTCCTGAATTTCCTCCTCCTTGTTTCCCCAGACCATGAGATCATCTGCAAACACCATTGCTTTCACCTTATCTTCTCCTATCTTTCCTGCTACCCGTATCATTACCTCGTCCATAACCACAATAAAGAGAAGGGGTGACAGTGCACTACCCTGTTTCAGGCCACTCATTTGTCTGAACCAGTCTGTTCTTTCCCCTCCAACTTTCACACAACTTACACTTCCACAATACATCTCCTTCACTCTGCCTACAGTCCCTTTTTCCACTCCCATACAATCTAAATTGCCTGATCCTTGAGTGGAACATAAGCCACAATGACATAAATACACTGAATCACAAGAAGATCCGGTAGAAATTTTGGTAACACTTACTTGGGCTGCTGCAGGATGTCTGGATCTGATGATGACGACCTATCTTACCATTTACAGTTGTAATTTACAAGTCGTGAGTATGTGTTAGTTGTTGTTTTAAGGGGCGGAACTATGGACTCGATTCCGTAGTACTCGGCACGCTTAAGAATGTTATCTGTTGGAACGGGGTGTATAGCGGTGCGGGGAGCGCGATGAAGACTTTCCTACTGAGAACATTGACGCGCGTAACAGTAGTTTCTCACAATCAGACACACTCAGCTTGGCAAATGTTCTGGTAAGTGTACATTTCATCTCTTTAACTTCTCTGATAAGGTTGCATTAAAGAAAGCATTTGGCGGTAAAAACCACCCTCCACATAGAAAACTCGTTTTATTTTATAGGCTACTTACCTAATTGAAGCGAGAATAATACTGGGTAAAATCACAGGTATGGTATGCATTGAAAGATCTAAATAGTATGCAGTGCAAAAGTCACCTCAGTTGGTTAAGACAAATTTGTGTGTAATCATAGGAGTATACTCCCAACCAGAATGCAAAGAGGAAGAAATAATCAAAGAATATCGCACAGTAATGAGACGGTGATACTAGTTGGAGACCTAAACTGTCAAGTGGATCATACCAACAAGAAAACGGGGTGTGTACTCAGTTATATGCAAAGGGAAGGACTGTTCCTCATAAGTGAACCCCTCTGCAAGGCGTGTACTGTATGTGCAGCAATGGGAGTAGCACTATAGACCTCGTTTTTACAAACATGAAAAGGTGCACGATAACAGGTGGCAGAGTAAGGGATGACATGGTTGTCATAAAACATGCCTGTGGAAATCATACTTAGTAAACATGGAATGTCACCTAAGAAGACAGATTAGAAATCCATGCTCCAGGAATCTAAATCAAAAGCTTCTCTCAAAGGCACTAATCCTACAGATGGATGAGATCTGAATCAGATCCTGGATCAATTGGAGAGCATTACTATTATACTATTCATATTATGTAGTCCTATTAATAGAAGAGCCACAGAATGGTTAACTCCAGACTTGCCAAGCCATGGTTTACCTCGTTATGTTACACAGCCTGAAAGGAAGCACTAAGAGCACTGCACTTATTCAGAATGCCCCAGTCTCAGTTAGACCAGCAGGAATAAAAATAAGGGCTATAAGAGCATGTTGAGAGCTACAAGGAAATACTTTTTGCCGTCTGAAGCAAAGATGCTAGTAGAAGCAACTAAGGAACATCTGAATTTAAAGCTCTGAAAGCAAAGCAGCCTCGATTCTCCCAGGATATACCCGTCCAGGTTTGGGAAGTGTTACAGAAGAAAGAAACAAGACCGGCAGCAGTTGAAGGTCACACAAATTGTTTAAATGTGGATCTGTTTACTGCAAGTGAAGTAGAAGCCACATTAAAACAATTGAATCTCTCATTGTTGAAAGGTACAAAGTCCACATATTTGACAAATCCTTTATGCTGCGATTTTGCGTCCTAGGAAGCAAGATGCATGTTTTGGTGTTGAATGGAACCATGTCCTGGCAGCGCTTGTGCTATTACCACAGTCGTCAAGTAAGTTATTTCGTGTTGAAAGGAACTTAGTCCAGCAGTTAGTGCATTTCAACATGAAGAAAATAACAGTTATTACATTTTTTCAGGCTTCTGAATACAGTAGAACGTCATTTATCCGGAAGTCAAACAACCAGAACGTCAATTATCCGGACGAGCGAAAAAGAAAAAAAAGAAAGCTTAAGCGAATGTACAAGAAGGAAGTTTTACGTCGTTTACTGTTGGCAGAAGATGACGAGAGTGCGATATCTTTTTCAAAAAAGCTCTCACTTAAGGACTGCTGTTACATGATAACTGATAGGTGGAACACTTCAACATCACAGAATCTTCGAAATGCATGGAATAAATTGGTAGGAGAAGAAGAGACCGTTAAGACCACAGACACTGTTGATGAAGATTTGGATGAAGTGACAAATGAGTTATTCCCCCAAGTTGCTGGATTTTCCGACTGTGATAGAGAAGACGCACACGCTTGGTTGGAAAGTGACAGTGACGCAGGTTTTCAAATCTTAGATGGTGATGATGATGGAATTGCTTCTCTGGTGCAAGAAGTAAGTGGGGATAACGAAAAGGATGAAAGCCTAGATGAGGAAGATGAAGAAGGACCAAGTCATGGAGAAGCTTTTACTGCATTAGAAACTGCGCTATTGTGGTATGGTTGTACTATGAAATAAACACATGTTCAATTATCCGGAAAAATCGTTATCCAGAACACTTTCAGTCCCAATTAGTCCGGATAAACGACGTTTTACTGTACATATGTTCATTTAGAAATAAAGGAAATAAACTAAGAATGTGAATGGTATTCCTCGCTCACAGGTTCTGCTCGTTCCATGTTGAAATGAACGAAGACCAGTTACGTATTTTGTCAATAAAATTAGTGACATGCGGAACAATGCTATTTTGGTTTTATTATATCGGTTTTTGTGTGCACTTTCCACATACAAAACATTAAGTCTCATATTTCAGTACAAGAGTGAAAAAACAGTTTTTTGTGTTTATCTCAAAACTAAAAAAATTGGACTTAGTGCCTTTCAACAACTAGCGATTCAATTGGAGAATAAAAAAGCCTGCTGTTCGGACCAGAGTTTCAACAAACACTTAAAAGTCAGTGCAAATGTACTGACATAAGACTACTCAGTAACTGCTTACTACAGTGCAACTTGCCAGACAAGTAGGGATGTTCAACACTATAAGGCATCCAACGTTTAGAATGAAGCATTGGTCTTATGGCGCGTTACGACAGGGTTGCCACTCCATGAGAGGAGGCAGTACAAAACGCTTCGCGTACACTTTCCGCACATTCAGCGATTGTGCAGTGACGAAGACTTGAATTAAGTACTGTATAATAATACTAATAGTAGGCTAACATAACACATACAACGAAATTAAATTAACTATAACGTCATTATAAAGTCATTATATTTTACATTCCTGCTACTCTTGCGAAGTGTATTACTTAGCCTCTTTTTGGGTGGTGACAGTACTGGACCCTGTCTACTCTCGCTACGTATTTTAAAAACCGTAGTCTTTGATATTCCTGTGGCCAGAGCAGTTTCATTGACTAAATTATTATACTTTCGTTAGGTTTAAGATTCTTCAAATAACTGAACACATTAATTACGACCTGTTTTTCCCTTCTTCTGAGCACTTGACCACGCTTCCTTTTCACAAAACTATCCATTGTTGTACGTGAAATACGTAAAATACAACACGTTAAATCTAACAGAACTGCTGCACACACACTCAAAAAAGAGACTGCTGAACAACTGAAATGCAAGCTCGAAGGGCACAGTAATAAAGCTGTGAATAGCAAGCTGCACCCCGCTGTCCTTCGAAACTTCATTCATATAATCCGCGGTCAATGGACAGCCCGGCCTGTGTAAACAGTTAAACCTACACTCTGGGTAAGCAGGTAGAAAACTTCTTCCAACATTCCTCTACAACTCTCAAACTGACATGACATGGTTATCTTTAAAAATAGAAAAATTGGCAGCATACGAACTTTTTCAATGCTGCTATGCGGTTATGAGAGAATATTCAGAAGTTTTACCTACATGAAAATTGTAATATTGCCAGTATAAAATATTTCAATATTCCATCATCAAGACGGCACATTTAGCTACACGTGTGTGAAAAATAGGCATCACAAAGTCAATGCAACATGATATAAGATCGATTTTACTAAAAAGGGGACACAGTTTATCGTTTAAAAAAAAATATGGATATCTAATTTTTCTAGCATTTCTATCAAGTTTACGTGGTTCTAATATAGGACAAAAAAGATCGGCAAAACATAGTTCTACCCGAATATCCTGTTTTTTCGACAAAGAAAGATATTCGACTGATATGGCAACAGTGGATTGCTAGAAAATGACAGCGTCATACAAGACTCGCGTGCAACAGAAAGAGAGAAGAATATCCCTATCTAACCAGTGCTTCATTCTAAACGTTGGATGCCTTATAAAAGTATTTGGGCAAAGGCAACACAGGTGACCCTAATTCTTATAGGGGCATTACTTTGGAATGTGCAGGCTTTAAATTACTGATGAGTAGGGACCGGAAAAATTAGCATCTATTTGTTTCAAAATTAGCATCGATTTTCTTCAAAATTAGCATCTATTTACAAAGTTAAAAATCATCATATTGTAATATTATTTTAACGACTCCAAGTTTATGAAGTGCAGTTATAGTCCTCAAACGAAAGCATTGTCAGTAGTTCAGCATTGCTTTCTTTCAAATTGCACCGTCTGTCTGTAACCACTGTGTTGTAATGGGACAACACATGCTCGCTATCTACATTGTTCGTTGGGGTCCACAACAATTCAAAACAGTATTTAGCAAATATGTTGAACTCTATCTGAACTGCAGTTAATGCAAGCATGATATCACATTTTTTTAACTTTCTTTCATCTGGGTTTGAATTGCATTTTTCAGAGAACAGCAACCAGACCAGATTTCGTTTTGTGAGAGCATTCCAAACAATTTCTCAAGCTCAGCTAATTTATCAATGTTATTCAAAATTATATTTTTTGGATACAGAGTGTGAGAAATTGACACAATGCTTATGGTTGGGGTCTTTAGCTTTCAATGTGGCTAGCTTGCACTTTGAAGAATGAGCAGCTTTGACAAATGTGTCCCTACATGCAGCCTGCTCTAGAGGAGTGAGCTTAATCAAAGCACTTTTAGCTGCTGCAGAAAAATTCCCTGCACAAATTAAGGTAAGACTGGTGTCAAGGTTATGCAATTTGGGGTAAAGGAGATGAGAGGTAGGATACAGAGACCCTTCAAGTTCAGTAAGGAGGTCAACCAATCCAGCTGCATGATCTGTGACAAAAACCATGTGGGAGTGAAGTCTATTCACTTCTCGGTCAGTCAGATCGGTCAGGTACTTAATACCACAGTTGTTGATGTATTTCATGTCAGTCATCTTGATAAATGTAACAACGTCTGTAAAGTAAGCACTTAAATAGAAGACAGCCTGAAACCAGCTATTCCATCGGGTTATGACAGGTGCAGGAAAAAGCTTTGCTTCCTTTGAAGCCCCATACAGTAGAACGTCGTTTATCCGGACTAATTGGGACCGAAAGTGTTCCGGATAACGATTTTTCCGGATAATCAAATATGAGTTTATTTCATAGGAAAAACATGCACAGTTCATTATGGTGATAACCACCAAGCTTCTCATTTAGCTGCAACGCTTTCTCACATAACACAGGTCCAGAAATGGGATCTCCCTTACTTCTTGTCTGAATAAACCACATGTACGCCACTTCTTCCAAATTTTCACTCGTGATTATTCTCTTTTTAGACCCTTCTTCACTATCTAACTTCGATGCATAATTCAGAATTTCACCTTTTCGGTTCTTCAAATCATAAATTGTGGGTTTTCCAACACTGTAAGTTTCCTTTAGACACTGCACACTCTCACCTTTATCCAGTTTATTAATGATCTCCACCTTCTTCTCAATCGATAAAACATTGCGATTTCGTTTTTCCTTATTGCCACTCGTAGAAGCCATCCTTACAATGTAATACAGTACACTCACACATTGTTAGCTTTTCCAGAGCTATATTTGCTTTGGCAAATACTTCAACTGTGCGTTTCGAGAAGTTATCTCTGGAAATTTTTCGTCGTTGACAACTAGCCAACTGTGTAAGCACAGAAGTTTGCATTCCTTGAGACGTACTAGCAGCAAGGGTTGAACTTTTGTTATCGCATCGCTTACCCACATGTTTTTCCTACTTAATATGTTTCGCAATGCTATCCTTTTTTTCCACGCAACTCGGCAATTAAAATATTTACAAAACACTGTCACTGAATCTGTGGCATATAAACCATCCTTTCCATACTGCTGAGCCCTTTTACGCGCAGTTATCGTCGTGCGCCCCATAACCTTAGCAATCGCTTGATTTTCTTTTCTCCGCTATTCACACGCTCCTTACACAAAAACAGTTTCAACTTTGAACGAAGAGTGTGAACAACAGGAAAGCAACGCTGCATCTATTTCGTTATTTCCCTGGCACTCGATTTACTTTAGGAGAATAATCGATACATCCTATTTATTCCCATTGTAAATATCGATTTAAGTCAGCAAGCAGTGATTGATCGACTACTTTACTATATATATCGATCAGAGCAGTCGAAAGATTTATGCGTCATATTTGCAGTATTTCTCATGATTTCGCTGTAATATGTGGTTTTTGCCAGTAAAATAATACATTTTCGCAGAATTCGCACCAAAATCGCATATGAAATGAAAATCCACAGCCTGCTTCCAGTCTTGCATTTTGAATTTAGGTACCACAGCGCTTCAGAACACCTTAAAACTATTTAAAAAAATGGTTTTAACACATATTACAAAAATTCGCATTTATCGCAAATGCGAATATTTCCGGTCCCTATATAGTTATTGTTGTTTTAAGGGGCGGAACTACGAGGTCATCTACTGATGAGACTGTTGATGGGGAGACTATCTGGCCTAGTGGACGGAAGAATCCCTGATGAACAACTTGGCTTCCGGAGAGGCCGCTGAACAATTGATGGTATAAGATGTTTGCAACATGTCGAGCAAGAAGAGACTCAAAGGTGACAAACTGCATGCCATATTTATCGATTACAGCAAGGCTTTCAACCTTGTGAGCAGAAAGCTAATAGTGGAAAACTGGAATCCCTAATTGGACCTCAACATCACATCACAATGTTTACATGGAATATTCTATCAACAACATAGTCCAGATAGACAACTTATCAGTATCCTCCACACTAGAACAAACCAATGGCTCTCAGGGGGTACTGCCCCTCCGGGCTGTACAATATGCCATTGGTTTGCACAGAGTAGAACAGGGTGACCCTGGTGTTTGTAACATGGCTGTTCTGAATATGGTTCAAGCAGTTAGCACAAACATCTCTATCTACTGTATATGCATGCAGGTATCATGGTCCTGATTTCGGAGTCTAGAGCATTTACAAACAGCTTTCAGAAAATTACTAGAATAGACTGAAGACAATGGGCTAACAATGAATAAAGTTAAAATAGTAATGATGACCTTCAGAAATGGAGGATGACTAGCTGAACACCAAGTAATTCCATTAGAAGGGATAAACTTGAAAGTAGAGAACAACTTCAAGTATCTTGGGCTGACTTTCCAATCTCACGGTGATGTCTTCATCATCCATGTGAAGAAGGTAGCATCTGCAGTGGCCTCGATGAGTGAAAAAAGGAAGCTTGTAGTTTAACGTGACCGTTAATCTCGAGATCATGAGCCACGGGACCTCCTTTTTACGTGGAATCTGAACCACAGGCCATGACATTTCACATCGAAAATCTCACATGCATTGGCCGGGAATCGAACCCGGACTGCCTTGGTGAGAGGCATACAGCTAGACCGCTGAGCCACCACGCCCCCCCTCGATGAGTGAATTAAAGCATATTGGTAAACTGTAACTAAAAAAAACTGTGGACATTTTCAAATTGAAAGTTACACCAATATTGACATTTATGCATATGGGAGCATTTGAAGAAGAAATTATTAGAAAGTGTCAAAGCAAGATATTTGAAAAAAAAAAAGCCTTTAAATCTCTCGAAAAACACCCCTTTATGCCTGGTGTATGTTTTAGCCAGACAGGAATACTACATTGGAGCACTCCGCTTGTAGTTGCTCTTGCCATCTACCGAGGCCCACCAGCAATTATTGCACGAGATGCAAGGGGAAAGGAAAGAAATATGGGATGACTTTGATATTACCGATGCCATGATGTCATCTGATTGGATGGACTCGAACTATGAGCTGCAACATGTGGCAACCCATTTTGCGGTTCACAAGCTTCATCTTCAAGTGTCTAAGGTGAAGAAATTCCTCGTACCAGATCAAAATGCTAGTGTGAGCGGTGTGATCAACCGTGTGACACATCACTTACTATGGTGTAATACCAACGCTTATTTATGGATGTGAATGCTGGACTCCCTACATAAGGCACATAAAATGCTTAGGGAAGTACCAACAACGTTGTCCTTAAAATCAGCTGGCAAGATCGACGAACAAACACCAGTGTCCTGGAAGATGCTAGCACTACCAGCGTGGAGGCTATGATCTTGAAACTTCAACGGAGGTGGACTGGTCATGTCCTTCGCATGCCAGATACTCGCCTTCCTAAACGAATTATGTATGCTTAACTAACAACTGGCAAGCGGCATCAGGGAGGACAGAGGAAGAGATTCAAGGATGCTTTAAAGTCAAACGTGAAGAAATGCTCGATTAACATCCCAAATTGGGAAACTACAGCAGCTGACCCTCTGGCATGGCGTCGACTTGTCCACAATGGCCCTCTACGTTTCGAGCAGAACCGCCGGAGTTCTGAGGCTCTGAAGTGAATCGCTCGTAAAGAACGGGAGTCTATGAGAAGATACAACCCTCAGCACCTAGGTGATGATAAAACTTGCCACCAGTGTGGAAGAGTTTGTGGCTCGAGGATTGGTCTCTACAGTCACCTGAGAACCTACCAATGAATAATTTGGAAGACAATTTTTTACTTGTTCGCGAGTGATAGCCAATGATGATGACTATGGTGTAGCCGATGCGGTTCCTCTCTAAGGAAGTTCTGTGAAAATTAGACAATCATTCACATTGTGCAAAATACTATTATACACTGAAGAAAATGGAAATTGCAGCACCCAGAAGGAGTGGTGCTACATTGCTGCAATTGAACATGCAGGACGAGTGTTCGGTTGTGATTCGATGATTACACTTTCAGGTCCCTCTGACCGCAAGTTTGGACAACAATCAATACAGGATGTGCCCACCACGAGCTGCAGTACATTGATGAATTCGGCGAGGCATGGAGTCAATAAGGCCCTGGATCGCTTCCTGAGGAATTGTGGCCCATGCTTGCTGCACTGCACGGGTCAGTTGTTCCAGAGTTGTGGGTGGCTGAGGACGGTTGGCCAGTTGTCGACCCATCATGTCCTACACATGCTCAATAGGACTGAGGTCCGGGGATCTGGCGGGCCATTCTAAGGTTGTGATGTCGTGTAGAGCTTCTCTGGAGATGCGTGCAGTGTGAACCCGGGCATTGTCCTGCTGAAACATCCCATTAGCAATGTTCGCCATCATAGGGACAACCACTGGATTGAGTATCCCATCAACGTACTGTCGAGCAGTCATAGTGCCCTCATCAAGCACTAATTGTGATTTCACATTAAAGCCAATAGCTCCCCAGACCATAATGCATGGTGTTGGCCCTGTGTGCCTCTCGACAATAAGGTCTGAGCGGCCCCTCTCCCCGGTACGTCGGCGCACCCGATTCCGGCGATCACTGCGGTCAAGACAGAAGCGCAATTCATCACTAAAGACGACCCTATGCCATTCGTCGACCCACGTCGATCATTCTCGACACCAGGCCAGCCTTGCACGTCGCTGTTGTGGGGTCAATGGAACACCTTCTGCAGGGACACGGGATCGTAAGGCAGCTGCATGCAGGCGATTACCAACTGTTTGTTGTGTTACGTGGGGTGCCACAGCTGATCGATTTTGCACTGCTGTTGCTTGGGGTTCCATCCGGGCCATCCGAATGATGCGGCGATCCTCTCTCACAGTTGTCGGTCGCGCTGGGCCTGTGCCAGGTCTACGAGTGTGGGTAACTTCATTTGACCACTGCTGCCATACACGATGTACCGTAGATGCCTGTCGGCCAACACGTGCAGTGACAGTCCTTAGCGATAATCCAGCCTCACACAGCCCAATTATCCGAGCCCTCTCAAACGGCGACAGTTGTTGATAGCGTGCTCTTCTCTGTCGTCGAGGCATGTTTGACGGGGGAACACTTCACTGCACAGACTGCAAGTCAACTACGCTACACCAGAGTCCATATACTGGAGTTGATTCCTCCGCTACCAATCACGTGGGGAGACCTGTAGCATCAATCCAATGGGTTTGAAACTTCGATCGTTTACATACCTACATGGCATCGTTCCATATCTTGAAAATCAACACAAACGACCAATGCCTTCATGGTGTTGCAATTTCCATTTTCTTCAGTGTATTAATAAGCATGGATAAAGGTCTACATTTGAAATAAGGTGGAATTTGAACTTTATCTGTGCAAAATTGCAATCCCAAGTAAGGGTGATAGAAACTAGGAGGGTCTCTAGGATCAAGACTGACGAGCTTATACAGTTGGTTTCTCTCACGACTCGGCCGGCTGGCGCGCTCAGCATATCCGTCTCCCGTTGACTCATCACTCCCCGCTCGGCATAACTTTATCCGTACCTGACATGAGATAACAATTAAAATTAAGAAAATAACAATTAATTAGATAAGCTCATACTTTATGACAGGAGATGTTCTCCTCATACATCCACACATTTCCGGCATCGTCTTCGGAAACTCCGATTCACACGCATAAGTTCGTCTTCCGTAATTGAGGCTTTATATCTCTCGGGATATGTTCTTTCAATTCGCCCAACGTGTGAGGATTTCTTGCATGCACTTTATTCTTTAAGCACCCATAAAAGTAAAAGTCACAAACAGTTAAATATTGAGACCGTGACAGACATAAGTCCGTACTAAAAACACTGTATTCAAAAATGTCCTCAATTAAGTTTAATGGGTCATGAGCTGTATGTGCGGTGAGAGTCTTGCTGAATATATCCATTTCGTGTTATGCCGGAACATTAAGCACTATTTGTGTTTAAATATATTATGGCTCAACGGACAATGCATATTTTCTTATGAAAATTGTATATTCAATGCCAAGGTAAGGTTATAATTGCTTTGGAATGGAGTTTCGACTCCCATAGTGCACTGGCTTGCTCGTGACGCGGATACACATGTATCAAATACGTCTTGCAATGGCCTTCCCAGTGTGCACTAGACAGTGTCTTGGTGAGGTGTGCTTTAACCAACTGAAGAGCCCAATAGCACACCGGGGTGAAACACTGTCATCTTGTTGAGTTATGCCGGAACATTTAGCACTATTTGTGTTTAAATATATTATGGCTCAACGGACAATGCATATTTTCTTATGAAATTTGTATATATTTATGCTAGTCAGGATTTTCAACGTCGAGTGTCATAAAAACAAAGCAGCGCTGTCGGCTTGTTGTTGCAAGTGATGTCCGCTGTGCTCTGTCAAATATCAAACCAAACATACCGAATATTACTAAGAGAAAACAGTGTCAACCCTCTCACTGGCAGTTGTTGACTAATTGGAGGATTTATTGTAAAAATGTGTTCTTTGTATTGTGCTACCCCCCAGGGGCTCACATCTAGTGGGACGCGGGTTGGCGACCACGGGACCCCAGCTGAGTCCGGCATTGCTTCCACTTAACTTGCGCCGGGCTCCTCTGCGTCTTCTTTCCTGTCGACCTCCCTTGGTCAACTCTTGTTCTTTTCCGACCCGACGGTATTAGGATATCCAAGGCCTAGGGAGTCTTTCACTTTCCCGCCTTAATTCGCCCTTGTCTCATCTTTCCTGATCCCTAATTCTTCGAGGGGTCAGACTTCTTGTTTTCTTTTCATTATATTTCCTTTTCTCTTTAAGATTCCCGCACTGTTTTTGTTAATTGGCTCCCCGTATATCCAAATTACCTTAAGCAAATTTTTTGAATCTACACTACATTTTGTAGGTATTTTCAATCTAAATTGCATTTTGTAAGTCTTTTCGAACTAAATTGCTTTTGCGAGTATTTTCAACCTAAATTGCATTTTGTAAGTATTGTCACTCCAACTAAGTAGTTTTTGAATCTACCATACATTTAGTAAGCATTTTCAATTTCAATTACATTTTGTAAGTATTTTGAATTTCAATTGCACTTTGTGAGTATTTTGAATCTGAAATGGGCTTTTTCAATCTAAATTGCACTGTGTATTTTCAATTTCAATTGCCTTTTTTTTTAAAGTATTTTGAACCTAAATTGCATTTTGTACGTATTTTCAATCTCATTTGCATTTTGCAAGTATTTTGAATATTAAGTTAATTGCATTTTGTAAGTATTTCAACTCTAAATTTAATTTTGTACGAGTTCCATTTTCTACGTATTTTCAGTCTCAATTTTTGTTATGGTTTTCATTTCATTGTCATTTTTGCTATCACCCAGACCATTAGGGGCCGATAACCTAGATGTTAGGTCCCTAAAAACCACAATTATCATCATCATCATGTATTGTGCTAAAATGAAGTTAGTATGTGATAGATATAAATTGTGTACTTCATATTATTTTTTCAGAAATAATTATTCCATTGTGTAGTGTTATTAGGTTAGATCTATATCCTCCCCGTCAGTTTATCAAAGAGGTTATAGAAGCGACGAGTGGAGGGGTAGGAGGCGCTATGACCGCCCATATCTAAAAGTGGGGGGGGCGTCAGCGGGCAAAGGTTGGGAACCACTGTCTTCGAGACTCTATGCCGACTCAAAGGAATAATGTCAACTGGTTTTGAGCATATTCTGCGAAACTCTTATTAGAAATTTTTACTGTTTGTATTGTTAGTATTCTTTTGGAGTTTTTGAAATATTTTTAGACTCATCATCATCATCATCTTGCACAGTTTCCAGCCACTGGCCGGGTCTGTTTGGAACACAAGCCTTTCCAACGTCTTCTGTCTTCCCACCATCTCTCGGCCTCCACCCTTGTCCAGTCTTCTCTCTTCTTCACGCTTTCTTCCACCCCCTTCAGCCACCTGTCTCTCGGTCTTCCTCTCGGTCTCTTTCTTTCCCGCTTCGTCTCGTGTACTCACCTGGGTATCCTCTTCTCCTCCATTCGTTTTACATGTCCATACCATCTAAGTCTAATTTCTCTATACCATCCTGTAATGGTTCCTCCTTCATTAATTCTCTGGTCCTCTCATTTCTTATTCTGTCCATCTTGGTAGCTCCAATACTGCTTCTCAAGAACCTCATCTCACTGGCCTGTATTTTGCTCTTCTCTCTTCCTTTCATAACCCAGGTCTCAGAGGCATACGTCAGGATAGGGACATAGTACGTCCGATATATGATCTTTTTGCTGTTCTGAAGGACATCCTTGCTCCATAACATGCTTCTCACACTCCTCCGAAATGCTTCTGCCTGCCTCCCCCACTCATTTATTTCTCTATCGTTTCTTCCATTATCTTGTATCAGGCTTCCCAGATACTTGAAACTCTCCACTTTCTTCCGCTGTTCCCCACCAATTGTTATTCCTGTTGTGGTTCTTTCCTTCTTCCTTGTTGTGATCACCATCTCACTCTTACTTATGCTAAATATCACCCATATCCTTGTATTATTCCTTCCCACACGTCCAACTGTTCCTGTACCTCCTCCTCCTTGTTTCCCCAAATCATCAAATCATCTGCAAACACCATTGCTTTCATCTTTCCTTCCCCAATTACTTGTGCCACTCGGGTCATTATGTCATCCATCACCACAATGAAAAGTAATGGTGACAGTGCACTTCCTTGTTTCAGGCCGTTTCTCTGTTGCAACCAGTCTGATCTCTCTCCTCCCTCTTTCACACAGCTCACGCTTCCCTTGTACATCTCCTTTATCCTCTTTATAGTCCATTTCTCTACTCCTCTATCCTCCAGGGCTTCCATACTTTGTTTCTGCATACACTGTCATATGCTTTCTCAATGTCCAGGAAGGCCATCAGTAGATCTGTTCCATACTCATAGTGCTGTTCTTGTAACTGCCTTACAGCAAAATCAAATCCACTGTGGACCTTCCTGCTCTGAAGCCATGTTGTTCTTCCCTCATCCCTCCTTCTATCCTTGTCCTAATTCTCTTTTCCAAAACTTTCTCGAAGATCTTTGCACAATGACTCATCAGTGTTATTCCCCGATAGTTTCTGCAATCTGTTCTATCACCTTTCTTGAAGATCGGGAAAATTATTCCTTTTTTCCAGTCCTTTGGGGTCTTCCTTTCCTTCCATGCTGTCCTCATCACTCGGTACAACCACTGTATCCCCACCTCTCCTGCTGCTCTCACGATCTCCACACTCAACTCCACCACACCCGGTGCCTTCCCTCCTTTCATCTTGTTCACTGCATCTTCCACTTCTTTCCATGTTAAGTCCTTTTCTGTTTGCAGTTCATCTTCCTCTTCCCCGATTTCTTCCTCCTCACCATCTTTTCCATTTGGGTTCAGTAGTTCTTCAAAATATTCTTTCCACATTTTCTTCAGTTCTTCCCTATTTTCTATCTCTTGTCCCCTTTTGTTCACCATTCTAACATAATCCGTAGGATCCTTCCGCCTCTTATTTTTTACCATCCCATACAGGACCTTTTTTGTACCTTCACTATCCTCCTTCATCATCTTTGTCCACTCTTCCATCCACTTTCTTCTCTCCTCAGCCACTACTCTCTTCGCCTCCTTCTTTCTTTCCTGGTACTCTTCCCTTGTCTCTACCGTCCTATTTTGATACCACCTCCTAAAGGCTCTATTCTTTTCCCTTACTATATCTTTTGTCTTCTCATTCCACCTTGGTGTTTCCTTCCACCTCTTCTTACTACTTGTCCTCCCACATACTGTTTCTGCTGCACCTACTAGTGTCTTCTTAAATCTAGCCCATTCCTCTTCCACCCCTCTTTCTTCATCTGTTGGAATTCCTTCCTTTACCATTTTGAGGTACTCGACCCTTCTATCCCCTTCTTTCAGTTTCCATATCCTTATACGTCTTTCCTGGTTCTCAGTCCCTTTCTTCTCCTTACTCCCTCTCAGGTTCATTACCAGCAATCGATGGTCGCTATCCAGGTTCTCCGATGGTATAACCTTGATGTCCGTGATGTTGTTATTTAGTTCTTTCTCATACAGTATATAGTCGACCAACGACTTCCTGGTCAAGTCATCACTATACCATGTGATTGTGTGGCTCTCTCTTTTCTTAAACCAGGAGTTCCCAACTAGCAGGCTGTTCCTCTGGCAGAAGTCCAACAGTCTCTTTCCTTCCTCATTTCTTCCGCCCCAACCCTCTGGTCCTAGAACACTCTCATAACCTTGTCTTTCTCTTCCTACATGGGCATTCAGATCCCCCATAACAATCATATTTCTTCCTACCAGCTGCTTCTGCAATTCCTCTTCAAACTCCTCCTTCTCTTCAGAGGCGCAGCCTACTTGTGGAGCATACACTTGCACTATTTCTATGGTCTCTCCCCTCAGTGCTACTTTCACTTTCATCATCCTATCACTTATTCTCCTCACTTCTTCTTTTAAACCATCTCGTACTACTACTCCCACTCCATTCCTTCGTTCCCACTCCAGTACAGTCTATAGCCTTTTCTCAGTTCTTTCCTTCCTTCCCCTTTCCACTTTGTTTCTGCCAATCCCAATAAATCCAACTTCCTTCTTTCCATCATATCCACTATCTCCTCCACCTTCCCCGTCAGCGTTCTTAGGTTTAAAGTTCCAAATCTTAGTCCGTGTGTACAGCCGTGTCGTCGTCTATTAAATCCATCATGTCCGAGGTTCGTTCCATTTTTGAAAGCATTTGGTTTCATCCACTACTGGCTTGCTGGGCCTATCGTAGCTTCACCAGAGCCCTGTTAGCCGTCACTTTTCAGGGTTCCTGTAGGACCTTCACAGCTACCGTAACGGTCCCGGGGCACACAAAGTCCCCACTGTACTTCGCCCCTACAGGCGATCCCCTACTTTGTGCCGTTGCCCGTCTCCCACGACGTGGACGAGGGGTTGGACTTATGGGAGACTCAAGTTCAAAATTTGTTTCCAAAGGTTGGTTACTTTTACAACGAGTATTAATTGTTTTGTATTTCTTTGTCCCTGGTTAGCCTCTAGGCCGAGAAAGATATTAAAATTAAAATAAAAGAAACTAGCCTACAGTTTAGAGATCCTTATTTCACTGTAGTGTTAACATCAAGTTCTGTTGATAAGATTGTATTTTATTCGTGGGTATGTTTCAAATAACGCTGTGCAGACATTTTCATAACTAACTTGTAGAAATGGCTGTTTGGGTGCAACAGTTTGATTTGTGGACTCGTCTCCTAGGCTATATGGTTTGCTTTAGAATGTCTGTGCATTTCATTTGTACATTTGTGGCTGTTTAATATTTTATTTTAATGGTTTAATTTTGACTAACATTACCAAAAGCCATTATTATTTTGTATTGTGTTGTTCCTGGTATATGTGATGTGTTTGATATCTGCACATCATGAATGGAGGCCAACTTGGATTTTGGTTCGAAGCCTGGTAGTTATAGAAGGTGCCCAAATTTGTCCAATTTTCATGGTGGCTTGCCCCGTATACAACATGAGTTTCTAATGTTGTTTGTGGTCAGATAATTTGGACATCATTTTGTGATTCAATTTAATAGATGAGTTTGTGTTGGAATTTAACAATATATTTTCTGTTGTAGGTATGAACAACAGTCTGATAGTTTACGACAGCAGGCATTCAACATGGAGCAGGCTAATTATGCTTGTCAGACACTGAAAGACACTCACGCTACTGTTGCAGCAATGAAAACAGGAGTAAAGCAAATGCAGAAGGAATTTAAGAAAATAAATATTGATGATATTGAGGTTAGTATTAGTACCATCAACTAGAGCAGTTGCCAACCGCAGGTTGGGCCTGTTTAGTATTAGTATACAAAATATCAAATTGAGAAGTATAGAAAAGATACATTTTAGATAAATTCCAATTTATTAATGTGTTTTCCATGTTGGATATAATAATTATATTTTGCCTGTTTGTTCTTACAGTAGAAGCCCGATATAACTCGTCAGGGGACATGCTTTACCCCCGCGTTATAGCGTACCCGGGGTATATCGAGAGTGAGCCGTGTAATGCCGAGTTACGCATGGGAAGTTAGGAAGAACACACAATGCAATGCAGTATTATACATATTGTACTATATACTGTACTGTATTTAAATTTTAAGGACATTAGAAGTACATACTGTAAAACATTTCAGAAACTTACCAAATAGGGTACCGTACAACAATTAGACAAACTTAACTCAAACGTCGTCCAAACAATAACCTCGCGTAATAAACTTGCTTTCGTTTCGCCATTCTTCACACGATCAATAATTTTTATTTTGTCACTTACAGAATACGCTTTCCATTTCTGTTACATTGCAACAAGCACACGGAAATCTAGATAATGAATTAATAATTTATGATCCACATGATGGTTGTGCTCATTTCGATTGCCAAGCTCTGGTGCATAGTCACTTCGTTGACTGCATCACAATGTTAACCGTGAGATGTGTATTCAAAGTTTCTGTCTAGCAACAATCTTGATGCAGTATGTATGTTGATAAGACAAACCAAAGGTAGAGTTTAATTACGCCCATCTCTTTTGGTTATTGTATACAGAGCATTAAGTTTGCAGCAGTAAATTATACTGTAGAAACGCTATATGCAGACTGTATTAAGTTTTTTTAAGTTTATAAAATACCACTGAGAGTGCAAAACTCATTCATAAATGATACGGTATTTTATTTTGGGAGACATAGTTCATCTGCATTATATCCGAATCCGCGGTATGTTGGACCACGGTGTATCAGGCTTCTACTGTATTTTAATTAAATTACTGGGAGTAAATGATTTCTCCTCTAAGAAGATAGCAAGGGTGGTGGAATAATAATTAAGGATATTTTAGCGAGTCATCTAGCTGTTAGGGATGATGAAAATTATACTTTAAAGGAAACGAGGATTATATCGTCTTACATGGCCGTTAATCTCGCGATCATGAACCAAGGAACTTCCTTCTTGTGTGGTATCCGAACCACTTTGAAAATATCACATGCATTGATCGGGAATCGAACTTGGTCTACCTTGGTAAGAGGCAAACAAAAATTATCGCCTCTAACGGTTAAGATATTGATAATATAAGCCAACTAATGGCTACACTGCAATCTGCTGCATGGCTGAAAGCAACGGGAAACTACAGCCGTAATGCTCTTCCCGAGGATATGCACCTCTCTATGCATAATTACATGTGATGATGGCCTCCTCCCTTGTAAAATTCCAATCCTGAGGTAAACTAGTCCCCTGTTCGGATCTCCGGGTGGGGACTACTCGAAAGGGGGTTAACATCACCGAAGTGACAAAGAGGAAATCTGACATTCTACGGATCGGAGCGTGGAATGTTAGAAGTCTGCTGGGAAGTGGAAGGTTAGAAAACTTAGAAAGGAAATGGATAGGTTGGATTTGATTGAGATTAGTGAAATGTGCTGGCAGGAAGAACAGGACTTTTGGTCAGGTGACTATAGGGTCATTAGCACTAAATCCAACAATGGGCGAGCAGGGGTTGGTCTCATATTGAGTAGGAAACTTGGACAACGGGTGGAATGTTATGAGCAATATAGTGAACGGATTATTGTAGCAAAAATCAATACAAAACCTACGTTCACCACAGTGGTACTAGTCTATATGCCTACCAGTCAAGCTGATGAAGATGTTGAAAAGGTCTACGAAGAAATAGATTAAATTCTGAGGTACATCAAGGGTGATGAAAATGTTATAGTAATGGGAGATTGGAATGCTGTGGTAGGAAAAGGAAGAGAAGGGAAGATTAATAGGAGATTTTGGATTAGGTGAAAGGAATGATCGAGGAAGCAGGCTGATGGTATTCTGCACCGAGCATGAGTTGGTGATAACTAACACCTTATTCAATAACCACAATAGAAGAATATACACATGGATAAGACCAGGAGATACAGGGCATTGCCAAATCGACTTCATTATGGTCAAGCAGAGGTTTCGAAACCAGATTTTGGTTTGTGAAACATATCCCGGTGCTGACATAAACTCTGACCGCAATCTGGTTGTTATGAAATGCAGATTAAAGTTGAAGAAACTGAAGAAAAGTCAAAAGCCAAAAAGGTGGGCAATAGACAGACTGAAAGAGAAGAATGTAAACCACGGCGTTCTTAAGTTACAGGAGGGATCGGTATCCCCACTCTGCCACCGGCGAGTGACGTCAGAGGTCTCAGCTGGCCGGCGGACAGCACGCTAGTCATACTGCAGAGAGATGCATTCATGTAATTAAATCGGTTTTATTTACAGAAGAAATTGGGATGGACTTATGAATTTCACCACAGTCCTTCCTTAGCGATCGATGAATTGTGTGAGACGTTTTCCGCTTTCACTACGGGCGATTAAAGCAAATGACTGTCATATAAGTCAGCCCAGAGCGGTATACAAAAAGAGCATGCTGGAAACTAATGTTTGATTGTACTACAAGTAGGCGGTTCTTGTATCTTCTACAGAACACAATACAGTAGTTGAATATATTTAAGTGAGAATATCATATATGTTTATGTACTTTAACAAACAAGCAGCAAATCCAGTTATGTTTCCCGACCTGTAGGAAATTTCTTCTTTAACATATATTTCATCATGTTGCAAAATTACCGACTTATCATCACACTTTTCAGCGGCTTTTTTTCAAGAAATGAACGTTTTCGTTAAAATTACCCGGAGCTACATTAAGGGAAGAAGTCAATCTTTGTAAATGTTTAGAATGAGGAAGGGATAGAAATTTGTTCTGCCTGATAGTATCATAACACTTCGCGGATTGCATGTACAATATATAAGAGCAAAGTATGTTGGGAGAATACCTTATTTTGTTCTTAAATATAGGAGAGAATTGCTCGGATAAAAAATTAACTTGCTGAGAAATTCCCTCTTCTCCACTATCCAATAAAGTTTCTTGAATGACATCCAGCAATTTTAAGACATTGGCACGTAATTTTCCAAGCTGGTTTGGAATCTCTTCTCACAAGGGAACTGTCCATTAGGGCATATGGAAACTCAAAATGAAATTTCGTAGAGATGATGAGGAAACCATAAATTGGCGATGTACAAAAAATTAGCTGCCATTGCGAACTGGAAGGTCCTGAAATCGGCACGGAGATTCCTAATAGGATTACACGCGCTAGCATATAGCTCGACATGGACAGCCCTGGTGACCAGCTGAAGCGTGCGCGTAACCTTGAGCGTTCTGTGCTAGGCAGTTAACACATGTTCCTTTGAGAGAGCAGTCATGAATCCGGCTAATGTTCTAGACATCTGGAGTATGCATTACGTTATTTCCGTGAGAAAGATGCTTGATGAAATTTAATTCCTTTTACAGAAACAATTAAAATTAAAACGTAAAAAATAAAATTTGATGAAAAAAAATAAAAATTGAAAATAAATATGCTTCCAAAAATTAAATTAATAATCTTATCAAATTACAATCAAAATTAAATAAGCTTTTACAGTTAAAATAAATATGCTCACAAAATTAGAATTATGCATAAGAATTATGAAGCCTCCGTGGCTTAGGCGGCAGCACGCCGGCCTCTCACCACTGGGTCCGTGGTTCAAATCCCGGTCACTCCATGTGAGATCTGTGCTGGACAAAACGGAGGCAGACAGGTTTTTCTCCGGGTACTCCGGTTTTCCGTGTCAAAATTTCATTCCAGCAACACTCTCCACTATCATTTCATTTCATCTGTCATTCATTTAATCATTGCCCCAGAGGAGTGCGTCAGGCTTTGGCAGCCGGCACAGTTCATATCCTCACCGCTAGATGGGGGCTTCATTCATTCCATTCCTGACCCGGTCGGAGACTGGAAGCAGGCTGTGGATTTTCATTTTCAAAATATATTAATAATAGTTCTGCCCTATAAAGGGTTAATACAGTACATGCTATTTAGATAGCTCAATGGTAGTTATGTGATAGTGCATGGTGACAATGAGGGAGAAAGTATGTTGTTGTTGTTGTTGCTGCTTTATTTTAGGTGCTGCGACATCGTGGTCATATATATATCCCGTACGTATCTGTAAGAAGAAGACGAAAAAGATCAAGTCACAAAGAAATTTGTAGAAGTAGCTACAGAGCGAGTTTTAAACTACACCCCTTCTTCAATATACAACACAGATCAGAGTGGTTTCGTGCGCGAAATGAAAGCGAAAAGGACTCGATTGTTTGTTGGAGAGAAACATACAGAAACAGTTGCTCAATCAGTTCCTCCACTCACCCATTCGTTCACAATTATGCCTACAATTAGTATGCCCGGTACACTTTTCCCAAAATTATTCACTGTACTACAGGAGGCAACTGGAACTTTCGGTCCGAGAGTTTCCAAAGAAAGGTTTCATGCCAGAAATATAATTGTAACTGCCACAAAATCAGGAAAAATGGGGATAAAAGAATTAAAATATTGGTTTAAAAAATCTTTCTTCCCATTTGCGGAAGAAAAGTGTTTACTACTGTTAGATTCCTGGACTACTTATAGTGATAAAAAAATGTCTTGAGGACATTCCTCCAGGCAACCGTATAGAAATTCTCCAGATTCCTCCCAGCACTACAGGGAAAATACAACCCTTGGATAAGTTTTTCTCCCGGCAATGGAAAGCTTTGTATCGCCGTTTAACAGACATTGTGTCGGCTTGTGAAGACGTTCAGTTTGTTGTATATCAGAGAAACAGCGTACTGAAAATGCAATCCTTCATTCATTTTCAATTTTCTTCCCCACGGTTCAAGGACATGGTTAAATATTCGTGGTTCGCAAACAATTACTGAACGGGAGAGACCTTCCGAGTTCGAAGTGCCTGCGAAATTTTTCTTCAAATAAGTAAGGAAAACTGAGAAGAACAATGTAGCCTCAAAGTGCATATTCGTTGTGCATGGTGCCAATAATATTTCTGTTTTTATCATGCGATTAACGAAGCTCATTTATGTTTCACATTCGTTCCCTAACAATGAAGTGTCCTTGGCGCGTGGTAGCCTGCCAGTTCGTTCTCTCTCTCTCTCTCCCCCAGGGGCTCACATCTAGTGGGAAGTGGGTTGGCGACCACGGGGCCCCCAGCTGAGTCCGGCATTGCTTCCACTTACTTGTGCCGGGCTCCTCTCTGTCTTCTTTCCTGACGACCTCCCTTGGTCAACTCTTGTTCTCTTCCGACCCCGACGGTATTAGTGTATCCAAGGCCTAGGGAGTCTCCTCCTTTCCCGCCTTAATTGGCCCTTGTCTCATCTTTTCTGATTCCCTCCTTCTGCGAGGGGTCAGCTTTCTTTTTCTTTTCATGTTCTCTCCTGCCTTCTGCTCAAGGCCCTCAAGGAGGCCGGGTGTAGCCCCACCCCTTCTGGTGCACCCTAGATAATGCTACATCCTCAGGGGCTCACGGCTGGTGAGTTCGGGAGTTGGCGACCCCGAGGGATTCCTGAGCTGGGTCCGTTTTCCCCTTTTGTCCCTTACCTTTGGGCCGGACCTTCTCCTCTCTCCCCTTTCCTCTCCTCTCCACTCCTCTCCTCTTTTCATTATATTTACTTTTCACTTTAAAATTCACGCACTGTTGCTGTTACTTGGTTCACCGTGTATCTAAATTCCCTTTTAGCGATTTTTTTAAAGGTATTTTTACTCTACGTTGCATTTTGTAAGTTTTTTTCGATCTAAATTACATCTTGCGATTGTTTTCAACTTCAATTGCATTTTGTAACGATTGACAATCTGAATTGCTTTTTGGTAAGTCTTTCGATGCAGGTAGCCGGGCCTTTTAGTGAGAATTTTGAATTTCAATTGCATTTTGTAAGTATTTTCAACCAAAACGTATTTCGCACGAATTTTGAATCTAAATTGCATTGTGTTTGGTGGGCATTTTGCACATATTTTGATTCTTAATTGCATTTTGTGGGTATTTTGAATCTAAATTACATTTTGTCAAGTATTTTCAATCTAAATTGCATTTTGTAAGTATTGTTAATCCACATGAGTCGTTTGAATCTACCGTACATTTTCTAAGCATTTTCAACTTCAATTGCATTTTGTAAGTATTTTGAATTTCAATTGCACTTTGTGACTAATTTGGATTGGAACTGGGATATTTCAATCTGAATTGCATCGTGTATTTTCAATTTCAATTGCATTTTGTAAGTATTTTGAATCTCATTTGCATTTTGTACGTAATTTCGATCTCATTTGCATTTTGTAAGTATTTTGAATTTCAGTTGCATTTTGTAAGTATTTTGAATTTCAGTTGCATTTTGTAAGTATTTCGACGCTACATTGCATTTTGTACGTATTTTGAACCTAGTTTTCATTTTGTGGGTATTTTTCTATCTATTCCTTTTGGGAATCTTTTCGTTCTAAATTCCCTTTTGTAAGAACATTTTGTGAGTTGTTTCAATCTGAGTTCCTTTTTGTAAGTATTTTCCGTCTCACTTAATTTTCGTTCTGGTTTCAGTTTCATTATCATTTTCGCTATCACCCAGATCATTAGGGGCCGATAACCTCGATGTTAGGCCCCTTAAAACAACAATTATCATCATCATCATCATCTCTCTCTCTCCAGCACAACTGCAACTCCCCTCCGCTGTGCGCCGCACGAGCCAGCAAGATGCAAGTGTTGTCCAGTATTTGCGTTGTCACACGGATTTTGTATCAAGATTTCGATACCTTCCAGTTCGCAATGGCAGCTAATTTTTTGTATATCGCCAATTTATGGTTTCCTCATCATCTCGACGAAATTTCATTGTGGGTTTTGATATGCCCTTATGGACAGTTCCCTTGTCAGTAAGATACTGTAACAAACTGAACAGTGTTCTCCAACTCTTCACAGCTGTTTCACTTCCCAACACTGAAGAAAGTTCTGTAGAAGACAATTGCAAATTGTTATAGAGAGCCGAAACAAGTAAATGATTATCTTCATTAATATAAAAATCAAAAGTCATAGACTCAAAATTGGTTCTATATATAACCACTCTATCGTCAAAAATATTGAAATTAATAGCCGAGTTCCCTTTCACTTTAGTGCTATTATCTGCTAATCGTTTCTCCAGAGAATTGCATAAACTCTCGAAACTGATTATAACATCGTCCCATTCTGCAGCACAACAGCACTTTCTTGAGCATGTTTCTTCCTCACTTTGATTTCTCTTCTCCTCTCTTCTGGATGTTTCCGCTTAATTTCACTTTCATTTGTCAAGTATTTTGGCAAACCCTCAAAAATAGTTGGACAAGAACCTTTAACTAGCTTAGGATGATCGTATTTATACACTTGTTTCTGTCCATTAGAATCACAGTATTCATTCTGTAAAATAATGCAGTCCAGTTGAAAATGTTTAATACAGACAACTCTGTTCTCCGAAGGTGTCCAGTCCTTCCTCGGGATGCTTCTCAGCCATCTATTTCTAAAGATCATTTCCTTGGGAAAAGAGAAACAGTTCACGTAGGCGGTTTCAACTCCACGAACCTGAAAATTACTCCTACATCGTGGTACACAGCACCTTCGTGGCATTGTATATGCATTTAAAATATACCACGTGAGGCATGGGTAAATTTAACCCTTGTCACTGGACAACAGGAAAAGCAATATATTGTGAAATGTCATTCTGAAAACATGGAAACAATGACCACATCACAGAGTGCCAACAAGACTGAGCATCTGTTTGCTGTCTGGAGTAAGACCCATGGCGTCGCAGCCCCGCCGGCAGTGTTCCCGCCTGTTAACTTAAGAACGCTGTGTGTAAACGAAAGATTCAAGAAGAGTATAAAGGAAGGACTAATGAAAAACCCTAAACAAACTTCAATAGCAGACGAATGGGCACTCTTGAAGAATGAAATAACAAAATCCGCAGATGAAAACATTGGTAGGAAAGAAAGAATAGGTAGAAAACCGTGGATCACTCAGGATATACTAGAATTGATGGATGAAAGGCGGAAACGCAAGAATGTAAGAGATGAAAAGGGGAAAGCAGAATACAGACGTCTTAGAAATGAGGTTAACAAGAAGTGCAAGGAAGCGAAAGAAAAATGGTTGAAAGTGAAATGTGCAGGTATAGAAAATCGTCTGAAATAAGGAAAGTAGACACACTTTACCGGAGGATTAAGAATACTTTTGGGGAAAAGAAGACTTAGTGCTGTAATATTAACGATACAAATGGAAAGCCTCTACCAGATAAGGAAGAAAAGGTTGGGAGATGGAAAGCTTACATAGTGTATAAGGGAAAGGAGATTGAGAATCACGTAATGGAAAGGGAGGTGGAAATTGACGAGGATGCAAAAGGAGATTTAATATTGAGGCATAGATGATATACCGATTGAGTTGCTACGCTGCATAGGAGATGAAGGTCTGATCAGGTTATTTCACTTGGTGTGTACGATTTATGAGACAGGTGAGGTACCCTCTGATTTCGAGAAGAATGTTATCAATCCTATACCGAAGAAAGTTGGATCTGACAGATGTTAAGATTACCGTACAATCAGCTTGATTACTCATGCTTCAAAGATCTTGTCAAGAATAATTTACAAGAGGATGGAAAGCCAGATAGAAACTGAGTTGGGTGAAGACCAGTTTGGTTTCAGGAGTAATTTAGGAACAAGGGAGTCTTAGGCTGATTTTGGAAGGTAGAGCAAGGAAAGATAAGAGAACATTCATGGCATTTGTAGACTTAGAAAAGGCTTTTGATAACGTTGATTGGACTACATTTTTTGACATTTCGAAAACGATTGGGATAAAGTACAGGGATAGGAGGGTGATCTACAATCTATACAGAAACCAGACAGCAGTCATTCGAGCTGAAGGACATGAGAGAGAAGCTGGTATTCAGAAAGGTGTAAGGCAAGGCTGTAACTTATCACCCATACTTTTCAATCTTTCCATTGAACAAGCAATGAAGGAAATTGGAGAAAAGTTTAAAGTGGGAGTGAAGATTCAAGGATAAATAATTTCAACTCTGAGATTTGCCGATGACATAGTCATCTTGGCCGACACGCCTGAGGATTTGAATGAGTTTTTGAATAGTATGGACTTCGCCTTGAGGAAAGAATTCATGATGCAAATTAATAAATTTAAAACAAAAATATTGGAATGCAGCCGAAATAAATCTGAATCCTCTATGGACATCAAATTGGCAGGTGAAAAACTAAAGGAGGAGACTTCTGTTACTTAGGATGCAAAATAACCAGTGATGGACGAAGCAAAGGGGATATAAAAAGTAGGTTCGCTCAGGCAAGGAAAGCATTTCTACAGAAAAGGAATCTGTTGACATCGAATATAGATTTAGGTGTTAGGAAGTCATATTTGAAGGCCTTCGTCTGGAGTGTGGCGCTCTATGGAAGTGAAACTTGGACTTTTGGTGCAGCAGAAAAGAGGAGAATTGAAGCGTTTGAAATGTGGTGTTACAGGAGAATGATGAAGATCAGACGGGTAGATAGGGTTACAAACGAAGAGGTATTAAGACTAGTGGGAGAGGAGAGATGTTTCTGCGCGACTGCTAATGAAGAGAAGAGATAGGTTGTTAGGACACATACTAAGACACCCAGGAATAGCAAGCTTAGTTATGGAAGGAAGGGTCGAGGACACGAACTGTAGGGGTAGACCAAGGTTAGAATATGTTAAACAGATTGCTTCGGACGTAGGGTGTGGTAGTTATGTAGAGATGAAATGATTAGCTCTGGACAGGGTGGCATGGAGATCTGCATAAAACTAGTCAAAAGACCGAAGACTTCAAACAACATTTTAGGTTCATATTTTGTCGACAATGCAATAATGGTTGATAGAGCGGGGAGAAATATCATTGAAGCAGATGATTTTACGAGGGCGGATTGAAAAGTCTTTGCCCCTATTTTTTTTAGCCCACATTCAGGTAATTCAACATAATATTTTTACTGTTCTATGTATCTTACACTAGTTTTCCACATAGTCTCCACAGTCGTTCAGACATTTGTCCCATTGCAGCACTAAATTTGAGATGCCCCCGTGGTAGAATTCAGCCAGCTGACTGTGGAACCATCGTTGGACTGCTGTCTTGGCATCATCGTTGCACGTGAATCGCTGTCCTGCCAGGATATTTTTCAGCGGACCACATGTGGCAACCAGAACCACCAACCAGCTCCGGTCATTTCACTGGGAGAGTCTGGACCACCCACCAACAGTCCGGACCTCGCTCCTAGGGATTTCCACGTTTTTGGTCTGACGACGCCAAGACAGCAGTCCGGCGATAGTTCCACAGTCAGCTGGCTGAATTCTACCACTGGGGCATCTCAAATTTAGTGCTGCGATGGGACAAATGTCTGAACAAATGGGGAGACTATGTGGAAAAATAGTGTAAGGTACGGAGAACAGTACGTATACAGTGAAACCTCTCTAGGGAACATGTCTGTGAACGACCATAATTTTAACTACAAATTACACGCAAGATATCACAACAAGTATGGTTCATATACACATGAAATTCACTGTACAACTGGAAATAACCTCTTAGAACAATAATATAGCAAATAAAATTTAGTGTGTCAAGTATTTTGAAAATTAGCCTGTTTTCTCCGTCATAAGTAATTAACTTTCTGGGAGTGTAGACAATTTTTTAGGTACCCATATCTTCGAAACTTATCAATAAAATCCACCAATTTTTTTTACTGAATAGAGAGAATGTGTGTGTGCACAAAGTAGACTACTATGGAGAACATTCAGAAAAAAATGAATTAATAGCATTAATTAAAACTTGGTGGATAAAAATACAGCAATTTTTGTTGGGTGTAGCTGATGTCAAGTCCTTATTTTTTTAGGTAGGTCCATGATTGTAGTCTACTTTTCTTCAATTATCATACTGATTCTATGTACAAAGTTTCAGCCCTCTAGCTTTAATAGTTTTTGGTCTATTAAATTAATTAAATATATCAGAAAAAACAACTTTCGGGAAACTGGACTTAAAGTTTAACATAGGTTTTAATGTAAGTTGTGGCCTAACCTGTTGTGTTTAATGCATTCCAGCCCCATAATCATCTTGGTTCTGATGTTCTGCTCACTGTATTCAGTTCAATAATCAAAGAACCAGAATTAATGTTTGGAACCTTTTCTTTACTAAAGTTACTGCTACTCGAATCATCCAAATATTTCAGTTTCCTTTTTGAAGCACTTGATCGCACCTTAACCTCAATCTCACCTATCTCACCAGAACCATTACTGGTATTTATCTGTGTATCTTGCTCCTTTGGTGAAAATCTATTTCCGTAGAACTTCCGCCTTCCAGTACCAAATTTTCTAATCCTGGACTTATCCATGGAAACGCTTACTATTTATTTCTTATGAAAAACAATTGTAATCAATACTGTTGTTTATTTCTTACTGATTTGAAGAAAGATGAACATCGTGCAGGTTAGCCAACTTCGAGAGTTAAATTTACCATACTTAAATGAAAATTACATTTGTTGTTCCAAAGTGACTTGCTTAGCATGTAATATGAAGTTAAAATATATTTGACAGGCAAAGGGGCGTGGCAGAGTTATGCAGATGTTCAAGATTATGGCTCTTAAAGGTCCAAAAACATTAATAATATGCACTTATTGTATATGGTTGGATTTGGGAAAGACTGGGAAATATTATAAGAGCAAAAATTTTTTTTTGTTTTGTTTTTTCAAAATTCGCGTACATGTTCCCTTAATGGACACTCCTCTAAGGCGGACACCCCTTCATAACGGACGATTTTCTAGGTACGTGACCGAACCCCTATTAAGTGTATTAGTAATTGATCTCTCTTATGCGGACACTCGCTATTACGGACACGGACACCCTGGCCGCATTAAAAAAAAATCAACCAACCTCTCTTAGCAGACACTTGTATTGAAAAGAAATCGCATCTTTGTAGGTCTATTAGTCTCGTATGAATACACTGTTGTGTTAATGTACTTTTGACACATCCTGTGCTTCCTGGAAGCCAGTTAGCACTGACCTTCCCATCCCTATCTTCTGCACTGCTCCAAAAACAAACCTAGGCCTAACGGTATCGCTTTTATTGTTCTCTTGAACTTGAAATGGACGGGATAAGGGAATTCATACTTTCGCTATCTGGTCAGTTTTACCGTGAAACTTCTTAAATCTATTGTACGACCTGTGCGTTATAGTAGCAAGTGAGTGCATTTGAAATGGCTCCTCGTAAAAGTTTAAGAGAAAGTAGACATCGTAGATTATCACAAACTTGAGAAATGTGGTGTCCAGAAACCATGAGAAGTGTTTAAGATTGGAAAGTCACAGGCAGCAGAAATTGTGAAAAAACAAGAAGAGATAAGGTATGTCGCCTTAGTGGTAATGAACTGCAAATTAGACAGTTTCAAAGTAGTAATGGTGCTGTTATTGATAAGTCAGTGATAGGGTGGTTCAGCAAAATAAGAAGTCCCTGTCCCTGTGTCCAGACCAATGATACAAGCCAAAGCATTGGATTTTGCGGCAGAATTAGGTATCGGAGATTTCAAAGCCTCAATTGGCTCGAGAATTTCAGAAAGCGCCACATATAAAATTTAGAGCAATTTGCGGAGAATCCTCCACTGTTGATATGGATAATGTTTCAAGCTGGGAAGAAAAATTGCCTTCCATCACTGACGGTTATTCGACAGAAAACAGATTAAATGCGGACGAAACTGGACTATTTTACCGCACGTTACCTACGTTTTCATATAAGTACATGTGCCTAATTACAATAATTTTCTCTGACCCTCTCTATAGTGGACACCCCTCTTTAGCGGACAGTATTTACGGTCCCAAGGGTGACCGTTAGGAGAGGTTTCACTGTATTTGTAATTACAGTGGAACTTGGATAATTCGAACCTCAGAGGACCAGTAAAAAAATTCGAATTGTTCAAAAATTCCAGTTTAAAAAGTGGTTTGAAAAGGTTAGAGAAAATATATTGTATTACGTTTATATAATGATTTACGTTCAACAAAGCAGATTAACAGACAACGGTTCTGTATAATGACTGTATCGCGAATAACCACAAAAGTTTCAAATTTTAAAATAAACAAATTTAAGGAACGGAAATCAGAATCACTTACCTCATTTCTACTTAAAAAAAAGCAAAACTCCTAAGTTCTGTGATGTGGTTTGTCGTTTGGGCTGCACTCGGAACAGTTTTTTCGGGAACTTCCTCCACGAGTTCATCGACAGATGCATCGTCACCATCACGTAGGTAAAACAATCGAGTAGAGGCCTCGTGCCAATGATACATCGTTTTCCGGGAATTCTTGACCCAACTATTTGGCTTTTTACACTTAAAAACTTCGAATTATCCAAAATATAATTCGAATCAACCACGATTTCTTAGCATTGATTGTATATAAAAATGCTGGGGACCAAGAGAAAGGTTCGAATCAAAGAAGATTTCAAATTATAGAAGTTCCGATTAGCCACGTTCCACTGTACCTGTATGTATTTTTGATTGGCTAAAAAGATTAGGGGCAAAGATTTTTCGATCCACCCTCGTAATATGTGATAAGTAGACTGTGAAATAAGGGCAGATTCTCATGATCATTATCAATTCCTGGCAAATAATGTAGTATGGGAGGGAGGCTTTGCTCAAGTTGGTAAGGAAAGCCCAAGGCAGAATAACTTGTTGGATGTGTATTTGGGTTAGTCATTTTGGTGGAGATTGTAGGTACAAAAGGATTACTCTGGGAGAGAGTAAAGAGTGATTTTTATTGGGGAAAGCACATAGGGGAGATAGTTAAGACAGCATACAAGTCACTGCATACGATCATGAGGGTGTTTAAAGGTGCTGTTAAGAAGATAAGGCAGAGGGCTTTTCTTCCTAGTAAGACCTCAGCAGATGTGTAGGATCTGTATTAATCATACTTGATGAAGGGGTGCAAAGGAAGGCCACCAGATGTATCATGGAGGACCTCAGGTGCACAAACAGTGTGAGTGAAATCATTCAGAATATGGATTGGGAGAGGTTGGCGGTAGACATTCTAGAGCAAGATTAGGAGGTATGTCTTTAGGTTACACGGGAGAGAATTTACGCTAAAATATTCGTCGGAGACTTGGATTGGTGAGAGTATATAGGGTGTAACTAAATATGTGGGAAAGCTCTGTGGATTTGATAGAGAACCTGACAACAAGCAAAACATGTCCTGTAAACATATGGTGTATTTGCTTTCATTTCTGTGTTACAAACATTGTTTGTGGTGTACATAACACAGACCGCTTCACTATGCAGGATGGTCATTTGTGTTGATGAAGTGCATGTTAGTACTTACCGTTCTCTACAGAAGGTGCTGAAAATGGCTACCACGAGTTGTAATGCAGTCGTCTATGCGCCGCATTATTGACTATCTCACACGCTTCCATATTCCCGGCATGTGTCGTATCTGCCGACATTCTTGCTCTATTCGCTGACACAGCATGTCCATGTTATGAACAGGTGTGGCATACACAATGGCCTTTAAATGACCCCATAAGTAGAAGTCTAATGGGTTGAGATCGGAAGAACGAACGGGCCATGGTGTCAGTCCTTGACGCCCTATCCATTTGTTTGGGAATCGCTGATGTAAAATTGTTCTAGCAGCAAGAGCAAAATGAGGCGGTGCTCCATCATGCATGAACCACATGCGCTGATTTAAATTCGTGTTTGCTAAGCACTTGGCATCACGTGGCTTTGAATGCAAAACAAATGCACACAGACTTGAATAGCGACGAAACGCACAAGTGGCCTGTGTGCCCTCCACAAATGATCAACTAGCATCGTGCTGCCGTCTGTGTTATTTACACCACAAACAATGCTTGTAACACGGTAACGAACGCACATACACCATATGTTTACAGGACATGTTTTGCTTCTTGTCAGGTCCTCGATCGAATCCCCGAAGCTTTCCTAATATTTAGTCACATCCTGTATAGGGGCTGGTATGGTCATTCTTCACAAACATCCCTAATAGGAACTGGGCCTAGTTTTCCTTTGAGGAGAGAGGGGAAATAAAATGAACTCTCCGAATGATGGAAACCTCGTGAAACTGTTGGTGGTTAAATCAATAATAAGTGGAAATTGTTACGAGCAGAACAATTTTTGAAGAGAGCAAAGTTGGCTACAAGTTCCACACCAAAATAGTAAACAGTCTCAAGATTATTACCCACATGTATATCACCATATTATTAGATAAGTTGTCCATGTGTTTTTAAATTTAGCCTTTGGGTAAATGTGAATATGGTTAGTGAATGTGAAGTGTAATCAAACATATGATTGGATACATATTCTTTAAATGCACAATTATGTTCTCTTACGTTTAAATATAGGCCCTATGTAATACTTTACTATAATTGATAAGTTATATAGCAGTGTTTACATTTTTGTGAATTTGATGCTGAATTCATACCCTAACAACAGATATAGTCCAGGACACCTTAAATAAGTTACTAGAAAACCAACATGGCCGCCACATTTGGTGTTGCCAACTTACATCATTTAACACCAAAAAGTCAGCACACACACCCATGTAACACGTATCGCAAATGATCCAAACTAAGTAAAGGCTCTTTTACGAAAATACGTTTTACATGAAGTTGTGGAGCAGTCCTTGCTCAAGTTAGGGACATCTTGGTCATCAGTCCTCGACAGTAACTCTTAAGCAGTATTATGGTAGTGAAGTTAACTTAAATCATCTCTTCTAGATTGATTTTTAAAGCATCTTATAAAATGCATAAGAACAGAAACATTAATACTTACTCAATTATTTTCGCCAGGGAGCTAAAGATGAGCATGTTCATTTCTTCTTATAGGCTATATTTTTATAATTAGTCCAAAAATGCAGACCATTCTGTTTTAAGATGAGTGTTCAGAGAAGGATTTAGGAGTAGGAGAGAAATATAATAATAGGGTACATATTAGCTTATTATTTCTTTATTTTTGATAAGTACCGTACTCATTTCTTGCATGTATTGGCAACTCAAACTAACACTTGGGGCGCTGCGGTCGGTCTGGATAAGTAGGGTAAAAATGCTCAATAACACGCGTTTGATATGGAACACTTTTTATTTTTCGGTTATAATCAGTAAATGTGGTCCCTAAAATAATGACAGTGTTGTTTTTGATTGTATATTGTATAACTGTGCGATACACGTGATCTAATTTGTGTGTTCCACTGGATTTTATGTGTCAATTGCATATTATCAAGCATCGGTTGTCTGCTGGTATATGTTTTTGAGCAGTTCGAGTCATGGCGCTGTTACTTTAAAAATTATATTTGAGTTTGCTCACTGTACCATAGACTGTAGAAATTATTTGCTGCTTGGTAGGGCGAAGGGATGAGTTTAACTTGTATTAAAGCTCGGGGGACACAGGAATTGCTTGATTTAGATGGTTAGCTGGTGGGTTTGGTGTAGAATATCGGACTGGTAGCAGGTTCTTGCAGAGTAGATATTTATCCTGCGAAGTCAAATTAGGCCTATATGACTCGTAGTGGAATGGCTCGGATATCGCAGAGCGAGGTGATGGCGGTTGGTAGGGTAATTGGAAATGAACTAGGGAGGGGGAAGGATACCTGACTGATGAAACTTGGCTGTAGTCGGCTGGTGTAGGCCTAGCTGTTTTGGTACGGCTTGGCTCGGTGTAAACAGTGAACAACCCGTCCTGTCGTCAGTGAGTGTAGTGGTGAGTGGTCCAACCCGCTCCTGTTGCCCGTATTTATTTGGTATCGTCACCTTTTGGCTATTGCTATTTACATCTTTTGGAAAGTGATGAAAACTTATATCCGCAGCCCTCTTTTATGCATCGACTTACAGCCGTAAACTGAGCAATATACGTTGCTTTTACTCATTTTACACTCCATCAACGAGTAAAACGTATTACTTATGTATAAAGACACGAAGAAATTACCTCGATCTGCTTACGAATACAAGAAACCATATACAAACAGTCACCACGTGACAAATGTACCCTACTTGGTAAGTTTCTAATTTTTACCGCTAGATTTCATATCAGATAGCTGGAGTTGCCAATAGGCCTACATATATGAAGGCAGAATTGAGACAAGCTGTTGAAAGCCTGTTGGCAAATCCCTATTGAGATGCAAGAAGATGGTTGATCCAATGCTTAGGCCTAAAACCATTCGAACTAGTCGTGGATTTTAGGGGCATTAGACTAATGGCAACTCGAAGATTTCGTCTTGGAATGGTAGAAAGCAGCAGTTGGTTGATTTTGGGGCTTTGTGACATCATGGTCATATAGATCTGTGTACTTGGGCATGTGGAATTTGTCTGATAACCTGTGTTATTGTGATGGCTGGATTAGTGTGTGCATTTATTATTCAGATGAGGATTGGGAACGAGGTGGCCATGGCCTTAATTTAGGAACCATCCCGGCATTTGCCAGGAGTAGAAGCGGGGAAACCACTTCCAAGATGGCTAAGATAGGAATCAAACCCTCCTTTTCTCAGTTTTGCCTCATGAGGCTGAGTGTGCCTTGTTCCATCCCTCAGACCAAAATTAAAATTTCTTGGCAGAGCTGGAAATTGAACCTGGACCAACTGCCAAAAAATGCTAGCCGCACAACGCGAGATGGTTGGTAGAATAGTCTCCTGACCTCTCATCAACCGGCACATTAAAAGCCACTTGTAGAAAATTCAATTAATTCACTGAGAAATTGACGAGTTAAGTACAAGCGTTGAAAGGCAAGCTTTATCGACGGAGTAATATCTTGAAAATTATAATTATAAGATACCAACACAAAACGATTTTCTGTGGAGAGCTGAGATATTTAAATTGCGAGAGCGGAATATATGAGAGGGAATTGAACTGACGCAGCGTTGTCGCGAATGGGTACGTCCTCTACACTTCCACTCATTTCTACATGATCATAATAATAGCATTATCATGACGAATACAATACATAGTGTTATCACTGACCGAGTTCAAGTGTGCCCCGCTGTTGGCCAGCGCTAGTGGTGCAGACCCCCAACACTACAGTCAACCGCAGTCAGCTGTTCAAAAATGGGATACGCGCTGGCCTGCGTAAACCTCTTTACAAAGGCTGCGGTTACGCTGATTACATCAAATTTTCAGTGCGTATTCTAAAATAAAATAATAGCCTGCCTTCAACCAAAAATGTTCAAGGCAAAACGACATACGTAATAGAGGTAACACTTCAGGAGTGATGAACCAAGTAGAATACTTAAATTAGCCTAAATACCTTGTGTAATGATGAATAATAATTATGGAAGTGATGTCCTAATAGATTTTTTCTCCTTCACTGTATGTAACCCACCCGCTATGCCCTTTTATAAAACGACATATACTGTAGTGAAATTTCAGATTAATTCTGTACCATGTATCACTCTTTTTTCTTTTCGCTTTCACTTTGATAATATATCATTTTCATACCTTATTTCATCTTTTGGCGGGAGGGGGGGACATTATCAATTGTAACTACTAACCTTGATCACTTCTGCACCGGATATATGTGCTAAATCACTTAAACATGTGTTTTTATTTATTGTATATTTAACAACCGCAGCCATGTTCGACAGCATATTTGGAATGTGAAACTGCCGCAATGAGCGATCACATTGACGTCATTAGTTACCAACATATCCGATACTAAATAGGCCTACATTAGACGACACATGTAATGTTGTAATTATGTGAGAAAAAGAAATAAACGAGCTCTTCTTGGTTAGATGACTGACTGGACGAAACCATTGGTCGCTACTTGGTTAGACGACTGTCTGGACGAAAATTACCGATTGCACTACAAGCAAGGAGGTCTGGGCATAAGCCCCAGGTTAGGTTTGTTTTGTATGTAGAACAGTATTTACCACTGTAATGAACGCTGATCGCAAGAATTTCATGTTTCGAACTAATCGTCAAAACCAGCGCCTCACTGCCTAAAAGTTATTGGTCTAGGCACAAACCATGGGTTTGGATGAAAATTATTGATGCGTGTCTACCCCCACTGTGCGTGACAAAATCCAGGGGTGTTTGTATGGCCTAATGAATTAACAATTATTGGTCTAGACAAAAACAGCTTGCACAATCCATTGCAAACTGGTTCAAACTTGGCGCTATTTTGTTTCATGGTACCGCGCTTATACAAAGTGTGGGATTGGCAATTCTGTACTTGTGCATAATTAACAGCGGAAACGGCAGACTCAGCTGGAATTCCATCTATATAAGTCTTGATCCTATTTGGGACATCCTGAGATATGAAAAATGTACACTTTGTCACAAACCTGGAAGTAAAATGGATAAGAGGCACCTGCCACATTGCAACAAACTTGATGTGACTGCTAGAACTTCAGGAAACCTCACACAACTCTATTGGAATGCAAGAAAGCTGATGGATTGGAATCTGGGCTAGCCATAAGAAACAACAATGCTTTAATATGAAAAATTGAGGTAACGCGGGCCGGGCCGCGTTAGCTAATATATAACACCCCCGGTTTTTGTTATGCACAGTGGGGGTAGTCAAGCATCAATAATCTTTATCCAGACCAATGGTTTTGCCTTTTATTTCATTATTCACGTGTCGTGAATTTTAAGAATGTCCAAGCTGTGTAGTATAGGCCTACGAGATCTATGAAATTTTTAGTTTTCTATTACCGTATAATGTATAGCCTACAAATATCGTTACCTGTGTGCTACTAATTCTAGCGCAGCCATCACAGCATACAGTCACAATCATGTCCGATGCAGGTGTATAAGCCACTTTCTACTTTCATTCAGAATTAATAATACAAGTAGGCTATAGCTGCGACCAATATTTATAACTTATTGCAACCAGTGGCTTCGCCCAAACCGTGTCATCTAACCAAGTAGCGAACAATGACTTTGTCTCACCCAACATTAGTACATCAGTAATTTTCACCCAGATATTCAGTGGCGCAGTAACTTATGTCGAGAACTAAAAGAGAGCTATGAGTTATTGTTGGTATTCTCTGAAAATTTGCATATGTGACTCCTGCGCAGTGCATATACCATGCACATGTGAGTATATGGCTCTTCAGAATGATGATTGATTCATGTTGCACAACCCTTGAAGTTCGTTGAAGGGCATCACACTACTCTGTCGCAACCATGACTGAAACAAATAAAAATAGGCCTAATATAAATATTTTATCTGCCTACTACTAAGTAGGCTATAGGTCAGTAGCCAAGTACACACATCAAAAAAAGTTTTGCATCACCTCGGTTCCAAGAGTTCCGGAACCGTTAAATACAAAGGGAATAGAGATCAACACAAACAACATTTCAGCTCGTTTTATTGCTCATGAGACCCACACATTGCATGTTGTACCATCATACAGCTAGACTTTCAGCATTTGTGGTCCAGATTGCAGTACACACCACTACCTCTAATACCCAGTAGCACGTCCTCTTGCATTGATGCATGCCTGTATTCGCCGTGGCATACTATCCACAAGTTCATCAAGACACTGTTGGTCCAAATTGTCCCACTCCTCAACGACAATTCGGCGTAAATCTCTCAGAGTGGTTGGTGGGTCAAGACGTCCATAAACAGCCCTTTTCAACATATCCCAGGCATGTTCGATAGGGTTCATGTCTGGCGAACATGCTGGCCACTGTAGTCGAGCGATGTCGTTATCTTGAAGGAACGCATTCACAAGATGTGCACGATGAGGTCGAGAATTGTCGTCCATGAAGACAAATGCCTCTCCAATATTCTGCCGATATGGTTGCACTATGGGTCGGAGGATGTCATTCAGGTATCGTAAAGCCGTTTCGGAGCCTTCCATGACCACCAGTGGCGTACGTCGGCCCCACATAATGCCACCCCAAAACATCAGGGAACCACCACCTTGCTGCACTCGCTGGACAGTGTGTCTAAGACGTTCAGCCTGACCAGGGTGCCTCCAAACACGTCTCCGACGATTGTCTGGTTGAAGGCATATGCGACACTCATCGGTGAAGAGAACGTGATGCCAATTCCGTGGGGTCCATTCAGCATGTTGTTGGGCCCATCTGTACCGCGCTGCATGGTGTCGGGGTTGCAAAGCTGGACCTCGACATGGACGTCGGGAGTGAAGTTGCGCATCATGCAGCCTATTGCGCACAGTTTGAGTTGAAACACGACGTCCTGTGGCTGAACGAAACGCATTATTCAACATGGTGGCATTGCTGTCAGGGTTCCTCCGAGCGGCAATCCGTAAGTAGCGGTCATCCACTACAGTAGTAGCCCTTGGGCGGCCTGAGCGAGGCCTGTCATCGACAGTTCCTGTATCTCTGTACCTCCTCCATGTCCGAACAACATCGCTTTGGTTCACTCTGAGACGCCTGGAAACTTCCCTTGTTGAGAGCCCTTCTTGACACAAAGTAACAATGCGGACGCGATCGAACTGCGGTATTGACCTTCTAGGCATGGTAGAACTACAGACAACATGAGCAGCGTACCTTCGTCCTGGTGGAATGACTGGAACTGATCGGCTGTCGTACCCCCTCCGTCTAATAGGCCCTGCTCATGCATGGTTGTTTACATCTTTGAGCAGTTTTAGTGACATCTATGAACAGTCAAAGGGACTGTATCTTGGATACAATATACACAGTCAACGTCTATATGCCGGAGATCTGGGAACCGAGGTGATGCAAAACTTTTTTTGATGTGTGTATATAAGTTATAAGCTTCATAAATAATCACCAATACATTCACTACCACCAACCGAGTGTGAATCATAGACTAGGCCTACTTCCAAGCTTATGAGTTACATGTGCAATGTATTATAATATTATGGCTGACGTCATTTGGAAGTCGAGAATAATATACATTACTATATCAGAAGGCGAATTGAACCTAAGAATACATTCCCGAGAGAGAACTTACATAGGCTATATTTTAGGTTATGTTTGAATTAGGCCTATACTGAAAATGCAGTCGGAAGACTATTTCAAAATTTCCAAAGACCGTTAAGGTTTTTTATTACGTTATTTGTGCTCTGACTGAATATAAAAATAAATAAAACAACGATTAAATAACTCTGTACTTTAAATTGTGTAGGTCTAGGCTAGGCCTACTTACTTAAACTGTAGTGATCTTTGTAGAGTTACTCCAATCCATCTCCAATCTTGTTCTAGTATTTTTTAGGTGTCATGATGAAATCTAAATAAGAATTTATCCAAAAATTAATTAAATAAAAGCTTCGAAACATCTCAGACAAGTGGATTTGACACACACACATCAAGAGTCTATAATAACTGTATAAACTGTTTTAATCGATGTATATTACTAGTACTTACCTTGTACAACTTGTTACAACTTCATTAGACTTGAATTTCCAAAGAAAACTGTGAAATTATTTAAATAATAAGTCATTAGTTACAGTCGTAATTATAATGTTGGCTGACTTTCTGAAAAATGCATTGTGGGAGTTATTGCCAGAAACATGTCGGCAACTGTGACGTACAGAATTTTACTGGTATTATGGTCTTTGGAGATGGCGGGAGTTTAAGCAGGGTTGGCGACAATGTGCTCGCACCTGAAAACAACTTACCTTCAAGAAATGCAACCATAAACCAACATTTACGTCGGCATAGGGGACGGCTGTTAATGTTGCCTACCCTGTCTTGATCTAGTAACTCATTTAAGCTGTCCCGGACTATATATACAGGCATTTTGCTTACTCCTATTTGCTTGCACCATGGTACTCTGTGCATGATGAAATCTTATCATTTCAACTCTTCCTATTTTTGATTTCTGGAAGTTGGCAGGTATGCGAAGTGTTCCATTCAATGTGGAAAATACTGGTATTTGCTCTGCGTTAAAATCAGAAATCCATGTTCTTGTCTCCGACGTATAATAAATCTGCCGCGGTGATAGCCAAGTGTGCTAGCCACTACGCAATGAGGCGGACATTTTGAATAGAAATCAGGCAGATTTTTCACAGAGTTGAAAATATCCTTAAGTCGGGTGCTACATTGCAAATGGCTTGACGAACAAATAAAAAGCAGATCATCATCATCATCATCATCATCATGCACAGTTTCCAGCCACTGGCCGGGTCTGTTTGGAACACAAGCCTCTCCAACGTCTTCTGTCTTCCCACCATCTCTCAGCCTCCACCCTTGTCCAGTCTTCTCCTCTCTTCTTCACGCTTTCTTCCACCCCCTTCAGCCACCTGTCTCTCGGTCTTCCTCTCGGTCTCTTTCCTTCCCACTTCGTCTCTTGTACTCTCCTGGTATCCTCTTCTCCTCCATTTGTTTTACATGTCCTTACCATCTAAGTCTAGATTTCTCTATATCATCCTGTAATGGTTCCTCCTTCATTAATTCTCTGGTCCTCTCATTTCTAATTCTGCCCATCTTTGTTGCTCCAATACTGCTTCTCAAGAACCTCACCTCACTGGCCTGTATTTTGCTCTTCTCCCTTCCTTTCATAACCCAGGTCTCAGAGGCATACGTCATGATAGGGACATAGTACGTCCGATATATGATCTTTTTGCTGTTCTGAAGGACATCCTTGCTCCATAACATGCTTCTCACACTCCTCCGAAATGCTTCTGCCTGCCTCCCCCGCTCATTTATTTCTCTATCGTTTCTTCCATTATCTTGTATCAGGCTTCCCAGATACTTGAAACTCTCCACTTTCTTCAGCTGTTCCCCACCAATTGTTATTCCCGTTGTGGTTCTTTCCTTCTTCCTTGTTGTGATCACCACCTCACTCTTATTTATGCTAAATTTCATCCCATATCCTTGTATTATTCCTTCCCACACGTCAAACTGTTCCTGAACCACCTCCTCCTTGTTTCCCCAAATCATCAAATCATCTGCAAACACCATTGCTTTCATCTTTCCTTCCCCAATTACTTGTGCCACTCGGGTCATTATGTCATCCATCACCACAATGAAAAGTAACAGTGACAGTGCACTTCCTTGTTTCAGGCCGTTTCTCTGTTCCAACCAGTCCGATCTCTCTCCTCCCACTTTCACACAGCTCACGCTTCCCTTGTACATCTCCTTTATCCTTTTTATAGTCCATTTCTCTACTCCTCTATCCTCCAGGGACTTCCATACTTAGTTTCTGCATACACTGTCATATGCTTTCTCAATGTCCAGGAAGGCCATCAGTAGATCAGTTCCATACTCATAATGCTGTTCTTGTAACTGCCTTACAGCAAAAATCAAATCCACTGTGGACCTTCCTGCTCTGAAGCCATGTTGTTCTTCCCTCATCCCTCCTTCTATCCTTGTCCTAATTCTCCTTTCCAAAACTTTCTCGAAGATCTTTGCACAATGACTCATCAGTGTTATTCCCCGATAGTTTCTGCAATCTGTTCTACTAACTTTCTTGAAGATCGGGACAATTATTTCTTTTTTCCAGTCCTCTGGGGTCTTCCTTTCCTTCCATGCTGTCCTCATCACTCGGTACAACCATTGTATCCCCACCTCTCCTGCTGCTCTCGCCATCTCCACACTCAACTGATCCACACCCGGTGCCTTCCCTCCTTCCCTCCTTTCATCTTTTTCACTGCATCTTCCACTTCTTTCCATGTTAAGTCCTTTTCTGTTTGCAGTTCATCTTCCTCTTCCCCGATTTCTTCCTCCTCACCATCGTTTCCATTTGGGTTCAGAAGTTCTTCAAAATATTCTTTCCACATTTTCTTCAGTTCTTCCCTATTTTCTATCTCTTGTCCCCTTTTGTTCACCATTCTAACATAATCCGTAGGATCCTTCCGCCTCTTATTTTTTACCATCCCATACAGGACCTTTTTTGTACCTTCACTATCCTCCATCATCATCTTTGTCCACTCTTCCATCCACTTTCTTCTCTCCTCAGCCACTACTCTCTTCGCCTCCTTCTTTCTTTCCTGGTACTCTTCCCTTGTCTCTACCGTCCTATTATGATACCACCTCCTAAAGGCTCTATTCTTTTCCCTTACTATATCTTTTGTCTTCTCATTCCACCATGGTGTTTCCTTCCACCTCTTCTTACTACTTGTCCTCCCACATACTGCTTCTGCTGCACCTACTAGTGTCTTCTTAAATCTAGCCCATTCCTCTTCCACCCCTCTTTCTTCATCTGTTGGAATTCCTTCCTTTACCATTTTGAGGTACTCGACCCTTCTATCCCCTTCTTTCAGTTTCCATATCCTTATACGTCTTTCCTGGTTCTCTGTCCCTTTCTTCTCCTTACTTCCTCTCAGGTTCATTTCCAACAATCGATGGTCGCTATCCAGGTTCTCCGATGGTATAACCTTGATGTCCGTGATGTTCTTATTTAGTTCTTTCTCATACAGTATATAGTCGACCACCGACTTCCTGGTCAAGTCATCACTGTACCATGTGATTGTGTGGCTCTCTCTTTTCTTAAACCAGGAGTTCCCAACTAGCAGGCTGTTCCTTTGGCAGAAGTCCAACAGTCTCTTTCCTTCCTCATTTCTTCCGCCCCAACCCTCTGGTCCTAGAACACTCTCATAACCTGTAGGTTAGAAAAGGAAACCAACAAACGTTAGGTAGTCAGCCCGAAGGCTGGTTGGATCCTCAAAAAGCACCGCCGTTACATTATGCGAGTAGATACCCACAAAAACCCAAGGCAGTGCTATTTTGAGGCGTTCTAGGCAAGAAGAGGAGTGAGGTAGTTTGTCATTGCTTTCCTCACTGAGTCAGAACAGTAGTCCTAACCCTATGAGTAGAACCTTTCACAGCATTCACAGGCACTGACTGTGCCCCGAATGCCATTACTCAGCACCACCCATACCTCAGTAGCTTCCATATAATCACAGCCATGAGTGAGACTGAGACATAGGTGAAAAGCCACCTTTTACTCTAGCCTGTGCCAACTGACAAATGCAAATGTACTGTATTCATCAAGAGATGGCAAACAGGCCTACCAACAAACAGCCATACTCAAATGTTACGCTACATATCGCCGCGATCAAATAATGTCAAGTGATACTACAGCTAGCAAAATAAGGGACACTGGTGTGAGACAGTTTGACGTTGGACACAGTGAAGGGCTGAAGGCAGTACAAGAGAGAGAGTGAGAGGGGAAAGTGAGCAAGAGAGACGGACATGTAGTCTTTCTCCATTATCGCTGCAAGTCCGTACATGCCAGAAACATGCCGGCGTGGTGCCAGTGTGCCCGGCATGCTGTTTGGCCACCTCTGCATTATATAGCACATTGGCAAATTAATTTTGAATTAACATAGAGTACACAGCTTTGGCTTTTAATTCAATATGAATTCACTTCAGTATGAAATCATATTAGTCATGGACAGAGTTAATTGAAATATTGTGCCATTCCTTATGCAAAAGTTCACAAAGTTCCTTTAGAAGTGTTAGAGGAAGTCACTTCCGTAGTAGTTGTTTTCTTAGTGTTTATTCACCTTGCTTTTCCTACCAGAATTGTATGCTATGTTGTGAAGTTTTGATCCCTAACAATTTGCACGGTCATGAGTAAGGCTACCTTACAACTTACCTTGCGTAAAATGATAGGATTCTATACATGAGCAAGAAAGACTGGCAAATTTACAGTCTCGGAAAACAGCAAACATGTGAAAGAAGTGGGTTAAAATAGCTAATTGAGAATGCCAACAAAATTGGTATGTTGTGGATGTGTTGAGAAGAATGCGAGTTAAAGGTAGGATTTTAGAAAGAATGGGTTAATTTCAGTTAATTTCAGTCATCGGTCACCTCGAGTACCAAAAACTTGTGTGCCTCTTACACCTAAACATACTACCTAGGTACAATAAGCCTTTTAAACGAAGGTATTTTCATACTCGAAGGTACCTAGGCATCTGTAATGAAATGGAGTCTATACAACCAAATTCAATGTTATCCATCCTCGAATGATTCTTGTATGACAGCATTGCTTCTTCTGCCAATTAGCTAAGTAGATTAAAGAGTAGTTTAAATCTAAATATATTTTAGTATGATCTTATTATATAATACGCTAAGACTAAGGTGTATGTATCACAAAACTCAAGCTCCTAAACCAGAGGTAGTTAGAAGGTGTGGTTTGTACCAAAATCTTCCAAATCGTCTAAATAGTAGCCTACAGGAAAAATCTTGCGTTTCTTGAAAAGTCAACGGAAATAATTTATTTGTTTATAACGTGCTTTTAAACAAATAAACAAGACGATAGCCCCTGCGAGAAATCTGTCGCCTACAGCCCGCAGAGCACTAAACCGAGCGGGTAGTCTGTACACATGGGGACGCACCCAATCCATGATGCGAGAGTTCTCGCACAGATCCGCTAGTTTACTCTAATTAGAGTAGGCCTATTTCTTTTAATCATACACTGTTGTTCTTGTAAATGTGTTTACATCTACACCCCTGTGCTCAGTTTGTGGAAGATTTGTGCTGGTGTCTGTTATATTATTAACATGTCCTCGTGTTTATGATCAGGATAGCCAGTGTATTTTATAAATGCGTAATGATCCAATTTATGGTTTCCAGGATGTACAAGATGACTTGGCTGATATGTTAGAACAAGCTGATGAGGTACAGGAAGCATTGGGACGGTCTTATGGTATGCCTGAAATCGATGATGATGAGCTTGAGGCTGAGTTAGATGCCCTTGGTGATGAAATTGCCTTGGATGATGACACTTCCTACTTGGACGATGCTGTCAGGGCTCCAAGTGCTCCAGATAAAGAACCAGGTGCTGACAGTATTAGGAACAAGGTAGGAATATATTATTTCCATTGATGCTTCCTTTAGATTTTTCTTCTTATGGTATTCATCCAGCTAAAGGTGAAATGACAGATGAATTATATCACAGCTAAAGCCATCATCGAGGGAACATTGCAGGTGGGAAATTATTGAGACTTGGCAAGTTTGTGGATGCCATTGTCAGAATGTGAAAAATGTAAACAGCTGATTTGAAATAAAGGTGCTAAAAATGCAGGTCCCACTGGAATTCAAACCGGGATTCCCAGTTTCTTAGGACCTGTTACGTTACATTTTTGCCACAGAGGTTGTACATGGTGATTCAATTTTTACAGCACTTGTTTGTTTGTTGTTGTTGTTGTTGTTTGAATCTTCAGTCTTTTGACTGGTTTGATGCGGCTCTCCATGCCTTCCTGTCCTGAGCTAATGGTTTCATCTCTACATAGCTACCACACCCTTCATCCGAGGCAATCTGTTTAACATATTCTCACCTTGGTCTACTTCTACTGTTCTTGTCCTCAACCCTTCCTTCCATAACTAAGCTTGCTATTCCTGGGTGTCTTAGTAAGTGTCCTACCAACCTACCTCTTCTCTTCATTAGCAGCTCGCCAGAAACATCTCTCCTCTCCCACTCTACTTAATACCTCTTCATTTGTAACCCTATCTACCCATCTAATCTTCATCATTCTCCTGTAACACCACTTTTCAAGCACTTCAATTCTCCTCTTTTTCTGCTGCACCAATAGTCCAAGTTTCACTTCCATAGAGAGCCACGCTCCAGACAAAGGCTCTCAAAAATGACTTCCTAATACCTAAATCTATATTCGATGTCAACAGATTCCTTTTTTGTAGTAATGCTTTTCTTGTCTGAGCCAAACTACTTTTTATATCCTCCTTGCTTCGTCTATCACTGGTTATTTTGCTTAAGTAACATAAGTCCCCTACTTCCTATAGCTTTTGACCTGCCAAATTGATGTCCATAGAGGTTTCTGATTTATTTCGGCTGCATTCCAATATTTTTGTTTTACATTTATTAATTTTGATCATGAATTTTTTCCTCAAGACCGAGTCCATACCATTCAAAAAGTTATTCAAATCCTCTGGCGTGTTGGCCAAGATGATTATGTCATCAGCAAATCTCGGAGTTCAAATTATTTCTCCTTGAATCTTCACTCCCACTTCAATTTTTTCTCCAATTTCCTTCATTGCTTGTTCAATGTGATGATCGAAAAGTATGGGTGATGAGTTGCAGCCTTGCCTTACACCTTTCTGACTACCAGCTTCTCTCTAGTGTCCTTCAGCTCGAATGACTGCTGTCTGGTTTCTGTATAGATTGTAGATCACCCTCCTATCCCTGTACTTTATTCCAATCGTTTTCGAAATGTCAAAAAATGTAGTCCAATCAACGTTATCAAAAGCCTTTTCTAAGTCTACAAATGCCATGAACGTTCTCTTATCTTTCCTTGCTCTACCTTCCAAAATCAGCCTAAGACTTCCCTTGTTCCTACATTACTCCTGAAACCAAACTGGTCTTCACCCATCTCTGTTTCTATCTGGCTTTCCATCCTCTTGTAAATTATTCTAGACCGGATCTTTGAAGCATGAGTAATCAATCTGATTGTATGGTAATCTTCACATCTGTCAGCTCCTACTTTTTCGGTATTGGGATGATAACATTCTTCTTGAAATCAGAGGGTACCTCACCTGTCTCATAAAATCGTACACACCATGTGAAATAACCTGATCAGATCATCACCACCGACGCAGCATAGGAACTCAATTGGTATATCATCTATGCCTGGTGCTTTGTTCCTGCTTAAGTGTTCCAATGCTCTGTCAAATTCTGATCGTAATATTAAATCTCCTTTTGCATCCTCATCAATTTCCTATTCCCTTTCCATTACATGATTCTCAATCTACTTTTCCTTATACAAACACACTATGTAAGCTTTCAATCTCTCAACCTTTTCTTCCCTGTTAGAATAATAATGTTATTGGTTTTACGTCCCTTTTAACTACACTGGCTTTTAGAGACGCCGGGGTGCCGGAATTTTGCCCCGAAGGGGATCTTTAACGTGCCAGTAAATCTACGGACACGGCTCCCTCACATTTGCGCACCCTCAAATGCCAGCTGACTGCGCCAGGATACGAACCTGCAACCTTGGGCCCAGTAAGCGAGAACGTCCCTGTTAGAGGCTTTCCATCTGTGTCCTTAATATTACAGTACTTTCCCCCAAAAGTATTCTTAATCCTTCGATAAGCTGTGTCTACTTTTCCTAATTTCAGACAATTTTTTATACCTGCTCCTTTCTCTTTCAACCATTCTTCTTTTGCTTCCTTACACTTCTTGTTAACCTCATTTCTCAGACGTCTGTATTCTGCTTTCCCCTTTTCATCTCTTACATTCTTGTGTTTCTGCCTTTCATCCATTAATTCTAGTATATCCTGAGTGATCTACGGTTTTCTATCTACTCTTTCCTTCCTACCAATGTTTTCTTCTGCGGATTTTGTTATTTTATTCTTCAAAAGTGCCCATTCGTCTGCAATTATTGAAGTTGACATAATTCTCTTTCAGTCTGTCTATTGCCCACCTTTTTGGCTTTTGACTTTTCTTCTTTTTCTTCAATTTTAATTTGTATTTCATAACTACCAGATTGTGGGCAGAGTTTGTCAGCACCGGGATATGTTTTACAATCCAAAATCTGGTTCATAATCACTGCTTGACCATAATGAAGTCGATTTGGTAACACCCTGTATCTCCTGGTCCTATCCATGTGTATATTCTTCTATTGCGTTTGTTGAATAACGCTTTAGCTATGAATGACTCATGCTCGATGCAGAATTCCATCAGCCAGCTTCCTCGATCATTCCTTTCACCTAATCCGAAATCTCCTATCTTCCCCTCTCTTGATTTTCCTACCACAGCATTCCAATCTCCCATTACTATAACATTTTCATCACCCTTGACATACCTCAGAATTTCATCTATTTCTTCGTAGACCTTTTCAACATCTTCATCATTTGGCTGGTAGGCATATAGACTTGTACCATTGTGGTGCATGTAAGTTTTGTATTGATTTTAGTTACAATGATCCGTTCACTATATTGCCCATAATATTCCATCCGCTGTCCAAGTTCTACTTAATATGAGACCTACCCCCGCATAGCCGTTGTGTGATTTAGTGCTAATGACCCTATAGTCTCCTGACCAAAAGTCCTGTTCTTCCTGCCAGCGCATTTTACTAATCCCAACTAAATCCAACCTCAACCTATCCATTTCCCTTTCTAAGTTTTCTAATCTTCCACTGCCTAGCAGACTTCTAACATTCCTTGCTCTGATCCGTAGAATGTCAGATTTCCTCTTTGTCACTTCTGTGATATTTGTATGGCCTCAGTATCCAGCAATTTCAAATAATTATGATTTTAGGACATTTGCTCCTGTATTTTTTATATCAGATATACCGGTATTAATCAGCATTTTCTTCAAGAAATATAGCAATGCATACAAAGAATTGATGAACTCCCTTAGATATCAATGTTGGGAATACAAGACCCTGTAAGCCACAACGCTGTGCCTTTCCACTCTCTGCTTTATAGCTGGTCACAACGCCTGGGTGTTTGCGTTTATACAGTACATTACATATTTAAAGTTGAGTTTCCTCTGACCAAGTGCAGAGGACATTGGACCTTAAATGTAAAATTGGATGAGACTGTAAAAATGCACATAAATTAAATACAGTGAATAAAAAATAACAATACACTTCCAATTTTTTTTAAACATTTGGGAAAGTTAATATTGCTCTTCACTTCTCTCTTTTTTGTTCTTATCCTTCCGAAGGTCTATATTTTCTGTTATGCAAGAATGAGTAACTTGATCAGTCATTGCTATGTTATGTTGTCAGATGGAATCATTAATGTTATCTAGGAGTGCCAAGTTGAAATATTTGGGATGAGAAGAGTTTAAAAAAATAAGGAATCATCCTGACATTCGCCTGGAAGTACTGTGTGTATGCTCTTGCGCTTCATTGTGCCCACAGATGAAGCATCTGGGGAAAAATTTATGCAACTGACTGGTATATAGTGGACTGTATTTAATATGTACACTCTAAGAAATACTGTTTACCAAGAATGTAATTGAGCTAATGCTCCGATTATATGAATGACGATCAGCCATGTTGGCTCGCTAACATACAATAATGAAGGCTGTTGCTGCCAATCCAAAGATGAATGTACCTTGGAGTAAACAAAGAATACACATAGAGATTAAACAAAGAATAAACATAACCTTGGAGAGTAAACAAAGAATAAACATAACCTTGGAGAGTAAACAAAGAATAAACACTGTGGAAAAACGAGTTTCAGGATGGCCACTGTTAGCACCGGATTCGAACCACGGACTTGCTGCATCATAAAATTTTGACAAATGAGTACAATTGGCCAAGATGTCCCAAGGCCCTAGAATGAAATAACAACAAAACATCAGAGCTGTGTGTACAGTATGAACCGACTTATCTGGTTGGCAATGTGATGTGAATGAACAGTAGGTGATTTCCTAGGAAACTGAAGGACTCGCCTGGAGAGGGTGAGAAAGGCTGGGGGACACTCCGAAGATTGTAGTTTGATTTGCTGCTTATATCAGGTTTTATAATAATACCGTAACTAATCTTCATCATTGTCATATGGCCTCAGCTACCATGGTGTGGATCTTTTGAGTTGGAGCCATTGTGGCGATCGATGTTAGTGTTATGTATAGCGCTGTCATATGGCATTGTAAACCAGATCTATACAGGATGACCTGTGTGGTTGAGATTTATTTTGTCTCGTAATCATCAAATGTGACACGAGAGATCTTTTATGAGCCAACAGTGTACAACTCTTAAGGGCCGTAGTTTTTTGCCACCCTACTGGTGTAAAGTTAACACCACTGGATCAACCAATTAAAGGTCTCCATTATCTGAGCGAATTCTGAGTGTGTTCAGAATTAATAAAGTTTGAGCGTTAAAGTATGTAGGGTGGAACATGATAAGAGCAAACTCAAAAAACCAAAGAAAAAGATAGAGAGCAAGTAACTTTAACATAAACATGTATTTTCAATCAATAAGTTTACAATCGTAGTTACAGAGATAAACAAGGTTAGTTTCTTAAAAATAAATAAATCAAAGTTACAAATCTTGGGCATATGTAAATGCTGGAAAGCAAGAATAGAGTTGCTTTTGACTGGCTGACAGGGAGCAACCGACAGTAGTGGCTCAGCTGGCTCAAGCGCAGCGTTAGGTCATGGGACCTAGCTCTCTGCTGACTCGGTAGACGTGTGGGTTCGAGCCCCACCGTCGGCCGTCCTTGAAATGGTTTTCCGTGGTTTCCCCATTTTCAACACCAGGCAAATGCTGGGACGGTACCTTCTGATAGGCCACGGCCGATTCCTTCCACATCCTTGCCCACTTTCATTCATCTTCATCCATTCCATCTCTCATCCCGACGCGCAGGTCGCCCACGGGTGTCGAATAGGAAGACCTGCACTCGGCCTCTGAGGAGACCACACGACAAAAAAAAAAACAGGGAGTAAATCCTGTCAAGCCGAAAGAAAAGAAAAGGGAAAACAATAGAAGTTAACAAAATACATGACCTATGAAGGGGGCCAGTAACTGACAGGGGTCCAGTCCTGCAGCACCCTATAAGAAAGGTAATATGTAAGCAGTTGCCAAGATGCAACAAAAGCAATAATGTAATGGCAGAAACCAAATATGTGAGCTGCATACAAAATTTACTGAAACTGTGAAATGGCAGAAGCAGTTGGGCAAGTAGCCTTTTACCTGAACGTAAACCATGAAAGATATGGTGCACAGACAAAGTGCAAAGAAAGTAACAGATATGCATAAATAATGCTGAGATGGTTCTCACAAAAACCATAAAAATAGCTAAAGCAAGCTGGTATGTAATTCCGCCTAGTGGGGAATTGAGAGAAGATCACACAGGCATTAAGATTGAGGAATCTTCTAAACCATGCTTGTTTAAGGTTAACAGAAAGAACATTGGTAGTGCACAAAGACAGTGCAATGGCAGAATCAGGTCTGCAGTAGAATACACATGAAAAAGCATTAAATACCTTATACATTTGGGTACTTAACTTGTTGCTGTATTGCTGGTGATAATCCAGTTTTGTGTAGAACAAGAGAGACATAGGTTAAGTCCAGTTTGAAATTGCTTAGCACAAAGTATTTCACTTGAGAGAGTGTGGTACCAAATTCCACACGTGTGCGTAGAACACAAGTTGAGGTTACTTTCACAAAGTATGTGACGGAGCTGAAGCACTCGTAGAATAGTAAGGTAGTCCTTAGCTATTATAAAGACGAAGTGACGATGTTCACTTAAGTCTAAGTAGATTTTCTTGGTACATAAAGATGTACACTTGAATTTGTGTTGCAGGAACACTTTAAAGTTAAATCCAGGTTTGATTAGTTGAAACATGTCTAGACGACATGGTGAAGGTTGAAGTAACACTTCTTGATTCAGAATTGCGATGCGAAGTTTGCAATGATGAAGTTTTTCATCTGGTGTCCAAGACGGGTGGTTGGTGCCATACCAACGGATAAATCACACGGAATATGTGTCGGTCTGCATGTTAAATAGTAGACAGCACTGAAGTCTGGAATTTTCCATGTCCGGCCATTGGCGAGCTCCAAACATGTGGCGGGAAGAAGCGTGCTGAATGGCTGGAGAGAAGTGACATCATAGAGACGGCCAATGAGCGCGTAGCAAACTGAGACCCGGTAGACGAACCAAAAATGCCACGAGGAAAAGCGGTGACCTAATTAACACTTAGAGAAATGTCTTAGAGGCGAGATAGCTAATATAATGTAACAGGTGAGTACAAAATAACTTTAAATATAACTGAATTAAACAATAAAGTGAAACAAAGATGATTTGTCACAAACACGTGGTGACGAAAAAATGAGGTTATAAGTCAAATACTCGTCTGACTTTTGCCGTGACAAAAACCTACAAAATTTAACCAATTAAATATTCGCCAATGTGAACACCTACAAATACTGACTTCCTTGGCTGGGATTTGAACCCGCGATCTTGGGGTCATAGGGCAAATGCTCTACAAAGGAATAGGCATAGATAAAGAACTGTAGGGGAATGTGCGAGAGCTCAGCTAATCAGAGGGATTTGTAGACTGAATGTTGGAAGTCACAATAGTCTGTAATGAAAATTTGTTATGCAAGCTGTGCATATTGGAAAGCACAATAATCTAATGAAAAAATATTCAGCGAGTTGTGCACTTCCATCTCATTTCCTGAACTATTGGATTCTAGCTTACTATTTGCTGTTTACAATTTCATCATGTAGCTACTGTATGTCCATTATTATGTCCTAGAAGTCACTTAGCATTTAGTAACTACCCATTCTATTGATCAGATAGTTTTTAATAAGTATCCAGTTGATAGTTGTATTCACAATTTATATGCAGTGCATTTCCCGATATTCCGAGGATGATTCATTTTTCTTGGAGTTAATTCATGGGTCTGCTAGAGAGCATTTGTTGAAGTTGAAATTTCAACTCTTTACTATTTGTCGAACTATATTGTATGCTTAAAGCATTCTTTTGTATCATTTAGACCAAACAATGGTATAATTTCCCTGGATCAACTGAGTGAGAATAGCCAAGGATCATGGAATATTACAACACCAAGAACAGCAAAAGTAAAAGTACCTAATTGATTGTTTTGAAAATTACACTGGGAAATAAGTAGTTCAGAGCGAACAATTGTTCAATAGTTCAAGTTGATATCTAGAGAGTGGAGGTAATATGATGTGCAGCTCAGTGAGTTGGTAGAAAATAAGGAGGTATTTTAATTGCAGTCACAGGATTGAATTCGTCTCTCAAATTATGATTGACAAAAATAACATAAAAATCTAATTAAATACTGTATTATTGTTAAAGCTTCAAATACTTAGGGAGTGTGACAATGTAGGGATAAGTGAGGAAATTGGTAAGAGGATCCAACAAGCAAATGGGTTTTACCAGAGTGTGAGGGGTCTGATGTGGAACCAGGAAGTTCCCGAGAAATGTAAAAAACCTTTTATTCAACATATTACACATCTATTTGGCCGTGTGCAGCAGGCACAACAACTAAACGGGATGAAAGTAGAATCCAGGCAGGAGAGATGAAGTTCCTTAGAGGTATAATTGGATAGACTCACAGAGAAAATATCAGAAACAAGGAAATTAGGGAAAGAACAAGATTCCTGAAGGTACAAGACAAGATTAAGATCATTAAACTTAAATGGTATAGACATATGATGCAAATGGGAGAAGACAGAGTCCCGAAGAGATAATTTACTGAGCAAGTCACAGGAAGGCCTCAAAGGGGAAGGCCAAGGAAGAGGTGGATGGATATAGTGAGGGAGATCATTGAGAAAAGAGGAGTGAAAGTGGAAGATATATTGGAAGAAGGACGAGAGTGGTGGAGAGACAGAAGAGTATGGAGGTCCTTGATTCACACCCCGACCCAGATCACTGGAACCGGGAAATGAAGAAGAAGATTATTGTATTGTTGATTGTTTTATTTTAATAATCAGGGATTCTTTGAATTAGGCAGGTTTTTAATTATTTGATTTTGAATAATTGAAGTTCTAACACATTTTAACCTAATTGCACCTGATAATATAGTGCATAATGTAGTGTCTTTCACCCAAGGACATCAACTCGAAAGACCTTCACCAGACCTCTCCGGAGGCTACACACTATTATATATTACAGTATATTAGGAGTGCACTTCATCACTGCAAAATCACTTCAAAAGAAGTAGATCAGGCCACTAACTTGGTATTACTAGAATGCGTGGTGGTGTTTAGCATTATTGCATTAGTGACAGTTGTTAAATTTGTCCAAAACTTATACATCATGTGAAGTATCTTCCTGAGGAATTTAGCAATAAAATTTTAAAACCACTTAAAATGTAAAATTATTATTTTTCTGCAAAATAAATGAAATATATTGGTTGTCTGCTTAGTACATTACTTTTCAGCGAGTGTGTATTCCATCATAAATACGAGTAGAAAAAAGTGTAAAATACCCTTTTTAATCACTAAATTTTATATTTAACTACATTGTAAATTTGCATCTATGTGTGTTTTTTGCCCTAGTAGGCTAAATTGTTACAATCTTTATCTTCATCTGTAAAGTCATATCAGTTAAGACGGACATACATCCAATAACATTAATTAACTATCTTTATCTTCATATTCTATAGTATTTTAGTAAATTATGCAACCCATACAGTTACACAAAAATCCTTGCTGTCAATAGTTTGCTCGAAAATATTAAATCTTAAAGCTCAGATGTTACAAAATGCTCCATTTGCATTTAAAATGCTAAATTTTGGATTTTAAAATGTTACTAGTATTAACCTCAACCTTTCAATAAAACAATTAGCTAGGCACTACATTATCTGCTGCTATTAGGTTAAATTGCATTCAGTAGAACCTCAATTATTCAAAACCAAATAATTAAAATTCTGCCTAATTTGAAGACTTCCCCAATACTTAAAAATAAATCACTTTTGACTGGGAGCACCCTCTGATGGCTCTGTGTTTTTCTTTGCCATCTGCTTGGCTTGCTCTGATTGGTGACAGATCAGTAATGTTTCACAACTCTCCTAACACATTATAGCTATCACTCTGATCTGGACAGCTAACCCATTCACACATTACATAGGAACTGTGAGCCAGCTAGCGAGCAGTTAAGTTGGAAAGCCATGAGCTAGGAGATATATCAGTTGAAGATTAATAATAGGATAATTGACATTCACATAAACAGAAAAAGAAATAAAAAAGGATTTGCAGCAGAGTAGTTTGTTTCCTCTTTCCAGCCTGGTGTACAGTTACCAGGTGTTTGATGCTGCTGGTGAGACCTTGATACGCATTGAAAGAGGAGAAGTGTCCTATCTGCATCCAGCCCCTCCACTGCTACAGCAAAAGTTGGTACCATTTGCTCCTCTTCCTCATCCTCTTCTTCCTCAGCATATCCCTTTTGTATTTTTCCATAGGAAATACGGTAACATTCCACGTGGTAGTCATTTCACCGTATCCTTAACTTGTGAATATGTGAAATCAAGTATAATATTAAATGTTCCTGTTTTTAGACATTGAAGGGCAGTCTGAAAAGTTAGATGTAAATCATTTTTCTTGCTAAAATTTTATTTCTTTTTTGATATAATAGTCTGGATCACATCCAGAGTTTTAACTCGGGACCTAGTGTCTCACCGGTGTTACCGTGACAGTCTACCCTGGAAAAAGTCATTCAAGGAATATTCCACCGGCTGAACCTAGAGTTCACAGAAAGCAGCATTCGGATCCTGTGGGCTACAACCTACGAGATACCGTGATGTCGGAGGCACGGAAACATCCCAGTACAACGAGACGCAAACTAAGCATCTACACAAAAACTTCAAAGATTTAAAGCTCCTTTTTCTCGAGACACAATGTTAACTCTTTGTGCCAAATTGGAAGATTAAAGATTGTCACTGACATAATGGACAAAGATAAAATTCTAATAATGGCCCTTCAAGAAATAAGGAATAGTGATCAGGACTCAATAGAATCACAAGGATACCGACTGTATGAAGGAATCCCTGGAAAACGAGTGATGAAAAATTGTCCGCAGTTAGGTAATGGATTTCTAATAAATCTCAAAATCATCGATTCAGTCATGGAATTTAAATCTCAATCCCTCAGACGTGCAACACTAACTTTGAAATCTGCAAATAAAATCTACACAATTATCAATGTTCATGCTCCCACTAATCAGAAAAATAACACCCTAAAACGATAAAGAAGAAACACAAAAATTCTGGGATCTCTTGGATCAAACTTTAATCAACATACCTCCATCACACGTTAAAATTCTCCTTGGCGATTTCAACACACAACTGGGACAAGAAAGAAGGTACCGAGATATCATTGGAAAATGGCCTGCCCATAAGAGGACAAATGAAACCGTCAAAGATTGGTTGAATTATGCAGAAATCACAATCTTATCTCAAAATAAACATACTTTAAGAGGAAACCTCACAAATTAACAAGAAGTTCCGTGAAGAACTATACAGCCTACTTTTCATGCCAATGATTATTCTACAGAATATGAACCTATCTAGAATAATGACGAAATTAAGTTGCTAATATCGAAATTTCCAATTAGTTAAAAAATACTGTATACCTGGCATAATGTATCCTAATAGAGCACTACAGTTGGCAGCCCTGATGACTGAATATATTCTTAGTTCCGTCTCTTAAGGTACAAAATACAAAATTTGGTTGAAGTCCAATGAATAGCATGGACGTTACATGCAGTTAAACATTGGATCTAACAGCGCGCGTAAAATCATGTTGGCAACAATGTCATGCATGTATTGGTCAGAAATAATCTGAAATAATATGATCTATTGTTGTGCCAATGAATGAAATCCATTAGTTAGTATAGAAGTTACATGCATTTTAAAATTGGACCTATCAGCAGGCTTAGAATCATGTTGGCAGCACTGACGTATATTAGTTACTCCAAATTCGTCTAGAATGCCAGGTACTATACGTGTGCAAAGTTTAGAGCAATTGGCTTGCATACTTTCTGATATATTGATATTAGGGTAACAAAAATAGGGACAGCACATATTAACAGTTGGCAGCACTGGTTGCTCCTTAGAATACGCATAGGCATATCTGTTATGGTACACATAGCACATACGAAATTTGGTTGAAATCCAAATGATAGTATGGAAGTTACATGTATTTAAAGTTGGACCTGTCAGCAGGCTTAGAATCATGTTGGTAGCACTGACGTATATAAGTTACTCCAAATTAATATAGAATGTCAGGTAATATACGTGTGCATAGTTTAAAGCTGTAGGCTTGCATACTTTCTGATATATTGGTATTTGGAAAAAAAAATTAGGAGCATTTATTAACAGTTGGCAGCCCTGGTAGGTCTTAAGAATACGCTCAGTCATATCTGGTTATGTACACATACAACATACGAAATTTGGTTGAATTCCAATTGATAGTATAGAAGTTATATGCATTTAAAAATTGGACCTATCAGGAGGCTTATAATCATTTTGGCAACACTGCCATGTTTAGCCTCCTGGAAATTAAACTGAAATATTATGATCTGTACGTGTGCCAATTTTGAAATCGCTCCCATTCATACTTTCCAAGATATCCAACATGGAGCTCAAATTTCAATTGCGATTTTTTAGCAGTTGGTAGCACTGACATCATTTTCAAATATGGCCGTGAGATATTCAGGTATAGATCTTTACTCCTACCAAATTTTGTTTCGATTGCTAAAGCCGTTTAGGAGTTGATAGGGGGGGACACACACACAGTCAGACAGACAGACAGACAGACAGACACACACACACACATTTGCCCGATCTCATAAGTCTACTTTTTCCTCATTTTTGCAAAATGTGAAAAGTAGGCTAAAAACTTGGAAACTTCCTGAATCCGAAAAGGTGAATGGCAACTTGACCTCGTTTGCATGAATAATTTTCAACATCATGAAATCTATAATGTCAAAGTCCTAAGGGGGGAAGACTCAGGGTCAGATCACTACGTTGTTAAGATCAAAATAAAATTAACTCCTAAGGTTAAGAAATGATCTTCAAATAAGAATAGACAAAAATTCGACCCTACCACCTTAATAAATAACAGGGAGTACTATAGGAAAACAGGAGAAGGATCGGTCAACACTAATACATTAGAAGTTGACCATCAAACTAAAATCTATGGCAGAAGAGTTAGCTCCAACAAATCCTAGGAAGAAACATGAATGAAGAATGTGACCAGGCAATTGAGAAAAGACACCAAGCTTGGATAAATCATCAAGCCCAAAAATCCGACAAATCAAATTTAGAATTATTAAAACAAAGAAAGTCTACCCATAAAATCATCAGACAAACCAAACGAAAAAATCTTAAAAATACCTTACAAAAGATAGAAGAGAGTTTCAACAAAAAACAATCACGAGATTATCATAGGCTAAAACCTTTGGCAAATACCTTAAAAAATATGAGCCCCCTACATTAATGCTGTGGGATAAATGTGGAAGGTTGGCTCATAGTAATCAAGAAAATGCAGAGATCCTTGCAGAGCCATTCAACAAACTTTTAAATTGCGATGACCCATTGGAGACGTTGGAAGTAAATACTGACACACCCATTTTAAACACCCCAAATCTAATTGATCTGCCTAATATCAATGAGGTAGAACTAGCAATTAAGGAACAAAAAAATTATAAGGCATGGGGTGAAGACTTAGTCTTTGCAGAAATCTGGAAAAATGCTGGGAAACCGGCAATCATAAATCAGCATCTAGTCAAAATGTAGATTACAGAGAAAATCCCAGAATATTGGACCTCTGGTGTAATCCATCCATTATTCAAAAAAGGAGATAAAACTAATCCAAACAATTACAGAGGAATAACCCTTCTGGACTGCACTTACAACATTTTCTCCGGCATAATTTACAAAAGGATAAAAAACATTCTGGAACCACAACTTGGAGAATACCTACGAGGATTTCGCCCAGACCAAATTCTCAGCCTGAAACTAATAATGGAATATTACAGATACAGAAATAAACAACTGTTTATTTCATTCATAGATTTCAAAAAGGCTTATGATAGTATACACAGACCTACTCATTTAAAAATTCTCAGATCATCCTAAATTAACAAAAATTATTGAACTAACTTTAACCAACACAAATTCAAAGGGGAGAAATGTCAAGTGCTTTTCCAATAAAAACAGGCCTTAGACAAGGTGACTGATTATCCCCTCTACTTTTCAATGTGGCTCTCGATTACATCATAAAAATTTGGCAAAAAGAAAACCCACCTAAAAATCAAAATTGGAGCAAACCCCTCAATAAGAACAAACTGCCTAGGGTTTGCAGATGATTTAGCTCTCTTAGCCCTTGACATGGAAGAAGTTAGTGCTCAGATCACCAGTCTCCAGAAAGCTGAATTAAAAATAGGATTGCAAATATCCTCTGAGAAAACTGAGATCATGCCAATGAAACCTCTTGACACAAAATAAGTCATCATATACACACATCAAAAAAAGTTTTGCATCACCTCGGTTCCCAGATCTCCGGCATATAGACGTTGACTGTGTATATTGTATCAAAGATACAGTCCCTTTGACTGTTCATAGATGTCACGAAAACTGCTCAAAGATGTAAACAACCATGCATGAGCAGGGCCTATTAGACGGAGGGGGTACGACAGCCGATCAGTTCCAGTCATTCCACCAGGACGAAGGTACGCTGCTCATGTTGTCTGTAGTTCTACCATGCCTAGAAGGTCAATACCGCAGTTCGATCGCGTCCGCATTGTTACTTTGTGTCAAGAAGGGCTCTCAACAAGGGAAGTTTCCAGGCGTCTCAGAGTGAACCAAAGCGATGTTGTTCGGACATGGAGGAGGTACAGAGATACAGGAACTGTCGATGACAGGCCTCGCTCAGGCCGTCCAAGGGCTACTACTGTAGTGGATGACCGCTACTTACGGATTGCCGCTCGGAGGAACCCTGATAGCAATGCCACCATGTTGAATAATGCGTTTCGTTCAGCCACAGGACGTCGTGTTTCAACTCAAACTGTGCGCAATAGGCTGCATGATGCGCAACTTCACTCCCGATGTCCATGGCGAGGTCCAGCTTTGCAACCCCGACACCATGCAGCGCGGTACAGATGGGCCCAACAACATGCTGAATGGACCCCACAGAATTGGCATCACGTTCTCTTCACCGATGAGTGTCGCATATGCCTTCAACCAGACAATCGTCGGAGACGTGTTTGGAGGCACCCTGGTCAGGCTGAACGTCTTAGACACACTGTCCAGCGAGTGCAGCAAGGTGGTGGTTCCCTGATGTTTTGGGGTGGCATTATGTGGGGCCGACGTACGCCACTGGTGGTCATGGAAGGCTCCGAAACGGCTTTACGATACCTGAATGACATCCTCCGACCCATAGTGCAACCATATCGGCAGAATATTGGAGAGGCATTTGTCTTCATGGACGACAATTCTCGACCTCATCGTGCACATCTTGTGAATGCGTTCCTTCAAGATAACGACATCGCTCGACTACAGTGGCCAGCATGTTCGCCAGACATGAACCCTATCGAACATGCCTGGGATATGTTGAAAAGGGCTGTTTATGGACGTCTTGACCCACCAACCACTCTGAGAGATTTACGCCGAATTGTCGTTGAGGAGTGGGACAATTTGGACCAACAGTGTCTTGATGAACTTGTGGATAGCATGCCACGACAAATACAGGCATGCATCAATGCAAGAGGACGTGCTACTGGGTATTAGAGGTAGTGGTGTGTACTGCAATCTGGACCACAAATGCTGAAAGTCTAGCTGTATGATGGTACAACATGCAATGTGTGGGTCTCATGAGCAATAAAACGAGCTGAAATGTTGTTTGTGTTGATCTCTATTCCCTTTGTATTTAAAGGTTCCGGAACTCTTGGAACCGAGGTGATGCAAAACTTTTTTTGATGTGTGTATGATCAAAAAATTAACATAGTTCTACAATTTAAATACCTTGGAGAAATCATTATGCATAACTAAAGTGAAAAAACAACATGGATAAATAGAACCAACAAAATGAAAGAAAGCACAATTTCTAACCTGGTCAACTTATGTAACAAAGAATGCTTGTCAATAAGCAACAAGATCCAACACTACAAAACTGGAACTTTGCCCGAAGCCACTTATGCTTGCGAAACCTTCCAAATTAAAAATGAAAGAAGAACAGATCAGCTTCTCAAAACTGAAAGAAGAATATTGTCAGAACCTGCATTAATAAAAAGTACCAGGTTGAAGGAGTCTGGAGAATCCTCTCCAATGAAAGTCTATCGAGAGATTGACCCAGTTATCGGCACGATGAAGAAGAAAAGAATCCCTTATTTCTTTCACATCCTACGATTACCAGAAAACAGGATTTTACGACAACTAGTGATGAGAAATCTGGGAAAGAAGACTGGAGGGCATTGGATCAAAGAAATTCAAGAGGATCTCAAAACAGTTGGACTTGAAATTACAGATGCAGAGAACAAGAATAAAATTACCTCCCTTCTTAAGAATCACAAATTTTCAGCAGAAATGATGCACAGACGGCCTGTAGAGATTTCAGACGAATTAAGAACACTGCGATCAGAACGAATGAAGAAGTACTGGGCGGAGAAGAAGAATCAAACAATACAACCTTCAAGAAAAAGTGTACATGGAAGACTCGAGTGGTCCAATGTGGCCAGTAAAGTTAATAATACTGTAATAGTCGCATTTGAGCTTGATTCACTTTATCAAACATTTTTCTTACGTCTTTATTATCATATTTCTTTTGGAAAACATTTTTAAAACGCACTGTATGTTAGAGTTAGCATTTGATTATTCACTAATGTGTCATTCAATATTATCAAACATTTCCGTGTTTCTAAAATGTATGTTATGTGAAGAAGGTGGTGAGGCGGATTGTCATTGATTTTGAGTCGTGAAATAATATTGTTGATTTTCTTTTCTTTTCAGGATGGTGTCTTGGTGGATGAGTTTGGTCTGCCGCAGATTCCTGCTTCATAAAAATAATTCTTTCACTGCCTAGTGCACAAGTTTCAATTTTGTGTTGCCATCTTGACAGGCACAACAGAAGATAAAGGCACAGCTTTGTGATATATTTCATCGAATAAATGTGATCAAACTCATGTGGTGTTAGTTGCCTTCTGTAGCAATTTTATTAACAACGTAACTCATCATTTTGCTGCGGTCATCTGATTGGATTCCTGAGGATGCAAAGATCAATGCATGATTATTGGGCTGATAATGTTAAGTACTGTATGTAATGAAAGAGAGAAATTATCTTTTAGTTATTAGATAATTATGAATAAATTGAAGTTCACATGCTTGTATCAAGCCTTGCTAAGCAAATCTGAGGAAGAAATAGTGTTATTGGCAGTTATTAGATTACCAGCAATTATTAAAGAGATCAGTAGCAAGTGAAATGCAATCCCTGAAAAGTGTGTTGTTGTGGTTGCAGCCAGACCTGGGCATTTTTTTTTTTTTTACCTGTTAGATGTGCCCACGTGCACTCTCAAGCTGCTGGATAAGAAATATGCCATAGCAGGCTTGCTTGAAGTCATAGCGAATTAAATTGGAAGTGCATCTGGACGGTGTTGTGCAAAAATGGGTCAACCCACCTACCTTTAGTTTGGAGTAGATTGAGTTCAAAGTTGAACGCTTTCTCACAAATCAGAAACATATGGCTGTACATTTTCAAATACAGTATACCTTACTATCTCAAAGTGCTTGCCACGGTAGGTGAGTGCTTATCGTGTCAGACTACCAACCCCAAGCTTGCAGGTTTACTCTTGGCTGTGGTAAGATGATTTTTGAAAGGCGACAAAAATCACGGTAACACATGTCATACGTTGTTGGCATGTTAAAGGACCCTCTTGAATTCAGTAGGCCGTGTTCATAATGGCAAAATTAATCGTGGGACTTTTCACCAACACAAAAGAGTTCCTCCTTTCTCTACTAGAAAGCGCTATAGCGTCAAGAAGCTTATATATCTAACCTCCTTGACTTTCATAGCGCTCCAAAGAGTGATAAAATTCGACATGCAAGCTGCCCTCAGTGTGTCAATTAACAAAGCTTGCACCCGGCACCCGAGGCCATACAATATTATTATCTCAAAGTATGAAATAAAGACAACATGTTATACTGTATGTGTTCTCAATGTAATTGTCATTATTTCACATGAGCAGGGGTTATAAAATGAGGGTTGACTGGTTTTTGCATAACATCATTTTATTGATCATGAATTAAGGATGTATGTTAATCCACTACTACACATGTTATTATTTTGTGATGTATTTGATGTATTTTTCAGCTTAAATATAATACACTAGCATGGCATAACAAAATAAGTAAATGACAATAATATATAGTATCTGTATTACATCCTGTAATAATGGTGCAAAATTCCAAACACAAATATTCACAAAGGAAACTGAACTGCTGAAGAATTTGAAATCTCCTTAACAAAACGGGAAAATACTCTAGATGTCACATGTTTTTTTTTTTTTTTTTTTTTTTTGCCGCCGAACATGTCGCTTGCATTAGTGCGAATCTATGGGTTACACACAATGTCTGGTGTTGTGACAGTGGGTTGACAGTTTGGCTGCTAGATGGCATAGTAATACAGAAAGTTCGTTACATCATTTTTGCTTAATATAGAGTGTCATTTTATCTACCTAGGTATGTCAATTACTCTTTTTTTTTGTGTGTTAACCTATTTTTGCATAACACTGTCCATCTGTCAACAACTTTGTCTTGTGACACACCCATGTCCCAAGGAAGTCATGTTTTCCATTGCAAAGGCAGCATGGCCAAAATATCTCTAGCCTTAAAACTTGGTTCACATTGGGCAGCTTAAATTCAGCCTTGCTAGGCCTTGGTCTGGCAAAAAACAAAAAAAGAGGAATGTTAATTTTGAAGGGGTTTTGCTTTAAGTGGTATGGGGGAAAATATGAAAATGATTGATGGATGCAGATACCTAATTTTATGTTGATCCACCTAGCCATTCCCAAGTTACAACCATACAGACAAAATTTCTATTTTTGTGAGCTCTTTTTGGTGAAACATGTAAATAACACAAAACTTCTGGAAAATTCACAAAACCTAAACAAACTTTGATTCTTCCATATACAGAGATTCTTATGCAGTTACAACAGTTCAAGACCCTACTGTACTTGGTGAACTAAAGTCAAATACTTTCTTTTATAACTCTAAATGTAAATTACACCATTTTATTGGGTCATAAGATCGGTGTGTGGATATTCTTTGCTAAACTAACTGCATGACAGACATTTGAGGTTAACCTTGGTTGTTAAATCATCGTTATTACTAAAATATGCCTGAAACTTGGTCCTTCCACAAAAATGTTCTAATATTCTAAAATATTAATTTTACTATTATATTTCTATATTTTTTAGGGTTATTTGCACTCTTGAATTCCACCCAATTGCAATACAATTGATCATAGACTACTGTTGTTTACTTCCCAATATTAAGAGCAACCTTCAGATGATTTAGGTAGCTTGTTCACGTGTAGTCTTTTCCCTAAAGTGAGTGCAGTTTTGTTTCACTTATAAAATTACTCCTTAAGAACCAATTTGAAGAAGGAAGGAGAAAGTACTAAACAGTAATTGGTTGAGTGAATTATGAAATGTTGTGAATTATCAACCAAATATTGATGCCATTTGAGAAGTGCATAGCCCAGTTGGTAGGGGTATTGAGCTTCTAACTGAAAGGAAATGGATTTGTTTCCTGCCCAGGTGATGAATTTGAGAAACAAAACTACCACTTTCAGAAGTGCAAATGAGCCCGGTGCTCACTCAGCTTATAACAGAAATGAGACCAGGGTAATTCCTGGGAACAAAGGCAGCCGACAACTCCATCTCATTTAGTGTCGATGCCACGCATTGTGGAAGCTTCTATTTTCCAATGCTTCAAGGGCCTCCATGGCCTGTAAGGAGTTGGCTTTGCTTTTTCTCTCATGTTTCATACTTTTAGCAGTTTAACACTGTTACTTTCTTAAAAAGGCTGCCATAGAGGACAAAGCTAACAATGCATTCGTTGTCTTTGAGTGTGTAGTCCTTAGACTGATTTGAAGCAGCTCTCCATATTCCCCTACCCTGAGATAATCATTTCAACAGTACATAGCTACCACACCCTACCTTTGTTGCAATCTGTTTAACTTATTCTAATCTTGGCATACCCCAACAGTTCTTGTTCTCTGGCCTTCCATCTATAACCCAAATACCACCCGCACATTTCGAAGACTTCGCTTTTCGGGCCGCGACCCGCAGGAACCCCTTTTGTGGTCCGCGGGGTTCCCCATGTGAGCCCATGTCTCATGTCTCGATAGCCGGCCGCTGTTGGGTGACAGCTGCAGGAGGAACCAATTGCTCAATAACATCCGCTCACATTTGCTGGCTCTTGCTGCCACTGTGCTCACTGTCTCCGATTGCAGGCACTCGTAAACCTCGGTACTCCATCACAAAGATTTTAAAAGGACTCCTTGTACCATGATATCCTAACCTAAATCAAGGAAAATTTTCAGCTATTATACCCTCCCCTGTTTTTGAAGCTGAAAATTCGGAAAAAGAAGGTGTTATGTTTCATTTAATGATATGTAGTACTTTATTAACGGGATACATTTGTTTAAAATAAAGTGACAAAATTTTAAAAACAAGTTAAAAAAGTTTCCATACAAGAATGAGGTGCGGGGATTATTTGGGGGCGGGTAATATTCGGGTGTATACGGTAAGTTTGCAATTCCTGGGTGCCTTAGTATATGCTCTGCCAACATATATCTTCACTTTATTAGCACTTGCCAGAAAAATAAATATTTTATCACCCTAGCCTGAAAGAAATATTACATGAATTATGCGGATATTGTGAGAAATGTCTTGGACAGTACCTTTCCCGTCTTAATACGTCTTCATTTGTTAATCTGTCTACCCAGCTAATCTTCATTCTGTTGTAACACTACATTTCAATGCTTTAATTCTCCTCTTTTCTGCTGTCCAAGTTCCACCTACTTTTTATAGGTATCCTCATTGCTTTATACATCACTGCTTATTTTGCTTCCCGAGTAGCAGAAGCCTCCTACTTCAGCTTTTCACCTGCCAATTTGATGTCAATAGAGGCTTCAGATTTCATGCAGCTGCATTTTGTTTTACATGTATTGATTTTCATCAAGAATTCTTTCTTCATGACTTGAGTCCATACTGTTTGAAAACTTATTTGGTGACTCAGCTCTTGGCTAAGATGACAATGCCATCAGTAAATCTCAGAGTTGTAATAATTGCTTTCACCAATGCCTGCAGTAAATTTATTTTTAACTTCCTTCATTGCCTGTTCAATATAGAAATTGAAAAGTATGATGGATAAGGTGCAGCCATGCCCTGCACCTTTCTGTTACTTTATTAAACCATTTTCAAAATGCAATAAATTCAACAACAACAAAAATTCATATACTGTGTGCCTGGCTTGTATGGATAATAAAACAAAAATCAATACCTTGAAAACTGATACATTTAATTAGTGGCAGTTTGTTTCTACAAGAAGAAAAACTCAAAATGCTTATTACATACCTAACAGCTTGGTCACAAAACTGAAACCTGATGACAAAAAAAATGAGGCGTTCCTATATATGCTCTGCTTTTTCTGACGAGGCTTCATTCCACATTTCCCGGAGGGCGAACAGATACAACTGCCACATATGCGGAATGGAAAACTCCCACGCTGTGGTAGAGCACAAGCATGACTCTCCAAAAATGAATGTTTGGTGTGCATTGTTGGACAGGGTCATAAGACCATTCTTTTTCGTGGAGAGTACCATTAAATCACGTAGGTGTAGGCATGTTTGAGTTGTACGCTTTGCCACAATATCCACATGGTTTAATCTTCCAAGAAGATGGTGCGCCATGTCATTATGTGGATATTGTGAGAAATGTCTTGGACAGTACCTTTCCAGGGCACTGGATTGGAAGAGATTGTCATCCGATATCTTTTCCCCTCTTGAAGCCCAGGCCTTATGCCAATTGAATATTTCCTGTGGGGTTTCGTCAAGAACCAAGTGTCCCTAATACTAGATCATGATCTACCAGTTCTACGCCATCGCAGTCGAGCAGCTATCACAAATGTCGCACCTACAATGCTATAAAACACATGGAGGGAGATAGGTGGATTACAGATTCGACATCTGCCTCACCACTAATCGTGTCCATATCGAACTGCATTGTATTCGGTATGTCAAAATCATTTTTTTGAGTTTCTCTACTTGTAGAAACAAATGGCAAATAATTCTCTATTACTTTTCAAGATATTAGTTTCTGTTTTCGTATACTTCCAAGCTGGAAATGCTGTATTCTTAAAACAGTGGTAACAATTGATTTACTCAAAATGTGGGCTAAGTGTTTACAACAGAGAAATAAAAGCAATAAGCTTGATGCCACCATAAGACTACTGACTAGTCATCATCATCATCTTGAGCAGTTTCCAACCGCTGGTCGGGTCTGCTTTACTGACTAGTAACAACCTTCAATTCAGTCATTTTAAGTAAAGATTGTATTTTTCCTCAAAGAAATGTTTTATCGTTGTCAACTTCAGTGGGTTCAATTGCAGATTGATTGATTGGTTTATTTAAGGATTACATACAAAGGACTATAAAGTCTCATTGGATGCATATAATCTGCTCTCATACATAAAAATACAGCATGATCAACAATCAATAAGTTTAACAAACTATAATCTACACTAAAATTGTCTATGTAAGACCATGATGTACTTGCCACGATCTCGTAATCCTCTATAAGTGTCACTTATAGGCCAACATTAATGCAAACTATAAACTACACTAAAATTGTCTATGTAAGACCATGATGTACTTGCCACGATCTCGTAATCCTCTATAAGTGTCACTTATAGGCCGACATTAATGCAATGGTGAAGTGTTTCCCGACTACTGATCGATGAGAATTCTCATAGATATACAACTTGTACAGTTTATAAATGTGTGATGCGGTACAAATGAATGTTTTATTGAATTTGGCCGTACGATGGTGAGGTATCTGCATCGTGACTACTGAATCTATTACATCGACCATGAACATCCTTCATACGGGAAAAATGATTAAAGAGAAATGGTGGGGACTTGTGTTTAAGTATATTGAGAGTAAACATTGCTATAGCCTGTAATCTTAAGATCATTTAATTTACGCTACTTAAGTTGAATGAAGTGGTGTGATATGCTCATATCTGCGTACATCAAGGACGAATAAAACAAAGGCGTTCTGTGTTCGTTGAATTTTGATAAGTGTTTCTGAAATATCATAAACCACTGAGCAATACTCCAACACAGATAGTTGTGTCTAAAATGTACTGTAACCTCCTTTTGATCCTGCTTTTATGGATGCTATGTGGGTGCATCTTATGCTCATTTCTGTTATGTCAGAGATTTCCTCCCGTGTGATGTATCTAGCACTTATAAACTTACAAAAGAGCATCTCTGTTCTTTGCATTGCATTATTGAATTCTTCCAGCAAATATTATGATGTATTGTGTGTAAATAAATATGTAAATAACCATTATAGATTTATTTTGTTTTCCAGTTTAAATTTTAAACATTTTAGATAATCTAATTAGCTATTTTTGTCTCCTCTGTATACCATCATCCTACTTTCCAAATATCGGGAGATGGTGCTTTTTTAATTTTTGAAATAGTTCTTTATTGAGTTAAAAGTTCCAGTTTTTTTTTAGAGATTTTGTTCATCTTTTGATTCCAATGAAGTTTTTAGGACTTGTGAAGGATAAATTGCATGCTGCTCGTGAAAGATCACTAGTTAATATTGTCAACAATTGTCAATAGTTTACAACCTGCTACTATATAATCCTTATCAGTTTTTTATACAGTATATTGTTAGGATTGTTAATTTGTCCACTTTTTGTTCTTCAAAGGAGACTGGTTTTATGCAGAGCTGTATTTTGTTATTCATATTAAATGAAATGTATTTCCCAGTCTTGTGTATTAAAAGCATAGAAATGCTGTAGTAATATCTCCCTACCTTTCTAATTATATCCTCCACTCGTGTTAAGCACTAGTATACTGTAGTATTTCTATGTCAATATTTTTACTCTCTATTTTCCTATCAATTTATACATTTCAGTCGGTCAGTATGCTTTGTCCAATTAGCTTATGTGGGGAACTATATACATAACGAACACACTTCCCTGAAAAATATTAATATTCACTGTAAAGGGGGAATTTTAGGTTCTCGGTGAATAATATTAATACATGTAATACATTTCAGGGAAGTGTGTTAGTTATTAAAACAGAAAATGTTTATACAAGTTTTAATCTACTGGTATGTAATTTAAATGGGTGGTTTTCATAAATTCAAGTTGTTGGCTGTGTGAAATTTTAAAGTAAGTTTTTAATTCTTGTGTCCTAATGCGATCGAGGTGAACTCTTGTATAATCTACTGGTATATGACTCCATGGCCTACATATAGAACAATCCATCATAGCGATCATATAAAATATTTCACAAGTTTTCAATGTATACGAACTTATTACTTAAATCAAACTGGCTTTTTGTATGCTAATAGAGGCCATTAAAATAAGTTCATATGGCATTATTAGGAAGTGTTTGATGTGATTAACAACCGGAGACTGACTACAAAGCCCGTCCCGGTTAATTTTCCGAGACTAGTATTAAATTGCTTCCTTTCAGAAACTTCCCTATTTCATTATTCCTCAGTTTAAAACAATCGATTATTATCTGCGTACTCGACAATATGCATACCTTAAGGAACATAATTGGCAATAGCCTATACATCCCCTGCCATCAGGTATGTGTTCACGTTGAAAATAGCATTTTTGTGAATTTTTTTTTTCATTTTCATTTTATGGAAGCCTGGTCTTTCTACTTTAAGAATATATGTAATTTATATACATTAAACAAAAGCAAATGACCTTCAGAGAGGTTTAAAACCATATATGCATTGTCTCTGAACTGAGAGTGGTGGCATGTTGGCAGGTAACATTTTAATTCAATTTCTTGTGGACAGTCGGCTTGAATTGAGCGTCCATAGTATGTTAGTTGCCTGAATTGAAAGTAGTTCAAGTTTTTATCCCCGGATGATGTCCATGTAGCATTCCCTCCAAAAGGAACTGAGAAAACTGGTCCAAGATAAGAAATTAGGTAGGAAGGAAAACTTGATTGGAAACTTGTGGGTAAAATGCAGAACTATGTTGGGATAGCACAATGTTAAAATTCCAGCTGTATTGATGCCATGAGAAATGCTATTTGGGCTACTCTCTACCACTTGACTGAGACTCGAGATCGTCCCACGCATCACGGGTGTCCTGTTGGTAGTGACAGCTGGTGTGCATACCAGCGGGCAAAGGCCAAAACAAACTGGAAGGATATAAGCATAAGCCAGGCATTTCTCTAGAGATTCTACATGCTGTAAAACCATTATATGAGAGACTGTGCGACCCATCTATATAGTGTCCAAGTGTCTATATGGCCTAACACAGAACAGCAATGAGTGTTTTAATGGAATGGTGTGGCGGCGGTGTCCTAAAGGAACTTTTGTGGGGCTGAACACCCTCAGATTGGGAGAGATGCATGCTGTAGTGTGCCATTTCAACTGTGGAAATACTGCAGGCATAGAGATTTTGAATATAATGGACATACTGAGCCCGCTTGAGCTCGTGGCTCGGTGATATTTATGATAATGTCGATGAACATGCCATGCCCTGATGCAGCGCGTGGCATGCAGTAAGAAATGGATGATATCTTGACTCTGGACATTCACCCTAATAATTTTTTCTGAGCACCCACTATCACATTTATTGCTGTCAAAAGTCTCAGAACATTCCACGAGGTAAGTCTGCATAAAAGAAACATTATGATGTTTCTAAATTCCATTTTTTCGGTAAAAGGTATTTACACCGCAGATTGGCGGGAGGAAGTTGGACCGTCAACGACTCAAGTGACCGTCCAGACACTGTAAGTGAACTCCATGCTCGGAGACTACCTGTTTAGAAGCCGTCGAAGTAAGACGTGCTGACACCGTCCGTCTTGAAGACGAAGAAAGTTTAAGTCCACCCACGGGGTGAAGGTATTTGCCTAATCCGACGAACGTCGAGGTGAACTGTGAAAGTATATTTTTGCATCACAGCGTGCATTGCTTCGAAGTGAAAATTGTTATGGTCCGTATGAGACAGAATTATTTCCATCTGTAAGACGATGACCATTCTATTCCGTCCACGAGGCGGTAGGAAAATCTATAATTATCAACTGTAAGTTGCAAGTGAATCATAATTGTGAATGATAAATCAACTGTGTGATAATTCAACTAGTGCGCAAGTGAAAAGTACTGAACTTATGTTACAGTTTGATGGATATTTTTGGACATCAGTAACACCACATTTCTACACGTGGGCCATAAAATCAAGGTCCACGAGGGACCGGAATTACTGCAAAGTTCTAACAATTCACAAACTACCACGTGCGAACAGGCACCACATATTATGTTCAACGATGCACTCTGTAAAGTGATATTTGTGCCTTATTATTGTGATTTCCTTCGATCTCAATTACACTAAAATCTGTGATTTTCGACACCACGTGTCGTGTAAAATCAGTGGAGCAGACAGTGAAGGCCATTTTTGTAACAAGTCTGCAAGTAAAGCCAGTGAGCCAATTTTATACTGTGCTAAATCAAATGGACTCAGTGAAGCACGTGTGCAATCTATCACAATGCGCTATCATAACGCCAACCACGTGTACATAATTATCCAAGTGCTATCCAGTGTTATGGAGTAGACCCCCATCTATGTGAGAGGGATATCCAAGAAGAGACAACTTCGTCATGGCAGGAGAACCGACCAACAACTTTGATGGACATGAAGCCCAGGAGTCCATCAACCCACCAGCTGCCATAAGTAGAAAATCTTGTTCGTAAGACCAACTGGTAGACGCAAGAGACTGGAACGAGGCAGACTCGATGCCAGGAGTCTGATCTGGAAACCCATTACAACCGTCCAGGTTTCGGAAGTACCTCTATTGCCATGGAATTACCATGAGGTGACTCCTATGTGAATCTACAACATCTCTTCTTAGTATGGGCTTAGCTGTGGTAGATTATAATGTAGAAATTAATCGGACTTGTGATGGACCAGCTAGGTAGGGTTTTTCTAGTTCGATTTGTTATTTCTTCACAGTGAGGGTTAGACACCAGGCTTTCTTGGTGCATTCTGGATGTATCTGCAGGATGTAAAGTCCTAGTATTTTCTGATAGACATGACCACAAACCATTTGGAATTAGGTTTGGTCGACCCTTCATATGGACCTGAGTATTTTGAAGGATGGACAACCATTCTTTGTCATTTTTATTGTGACCCCCTTTCCGCGACACTTCCATCGATGCCACTTTTTTGCCTTGTATGGGCGTATCAGTTAATGACCGACCGTTGTCCTTACCCTTTTTAATGTCATTAAGTTATTTATTGTTTATGTGAGCTCTGAAGCCACATCAGTTCGAGCTAGAACAAGAGGGGAATTGTATTAAATATGCTGCCTGAGCATTGAACCCCGGATACCTTTCGTATCATTTCAGACATCTTAGCAGCTTGTAAGATTGTCAAATTTCATTATACTTTTGTTTTGTGTCGAGTCATGGACACGTAAAAGTTTTGAGATGGAAGAATGTACATTAGTGGAGCGACATCTCTTCGTCGACTCCAAAGAACTCCACAAGCAGTCGAATATCTTTGAAAAGCTGTTATTTGGAAGTTTGTAACATAATCTATTACTGTACTCCGTATTTTTACGTGGTACAGATGCCACAGATATTTTACAGTTATTTATAATGATGTTTGAGCCAGCGTAATTCACAATTGAACTGTTTTTGAGTGAATTAATGCCTGTTGAATGTAATGTGTCGCCAGACGCGACTGTATGATAAGTGTGTTTGTTCACACCAGTGAGAACGAGTTTTCAAGCCCACGGTCCGTCACTCTCTTTGCGAGACACTGCTGTACTGTTAGACTGAATGCGCATGCGTTCATATTTTACCGTTTGGAAGTATGGCCATTTTCTGGGTCAAGGCCTGGAGTGTTATTGTGTGATCGGATGTTTTTGCTTACGTCATGGGACGGGCATGTAACTGGTCTTGTTAACGCTTCAGAAAGCGAACCTTGTTTGAGCACTGTTTGAGAGTGTATGATTTCGGTAAGAAGCCCTGTCGTCTATTATTTAGAGGTGATTATGACACCCTGTTCGAGGCTTTCTATGTGTTATATTTGAGTGCCCGTGATGCACTGTGGTACAGGGAGAGCCCTGCGACCACTTTATTCCAGGATTAGCCTGATGACTGTATAGGAGAGCTGTGTGCCCCTACAGTATTGTTGCAACCGAGTCTTGCTAACTCTTGTTATTGTGTTTCCGGCCGTCGAGCCGAGGTTGTTAGTGATCTTTCATTACACTTCACACCGTTTAAGCCGAGGGTTCCATTAGAATCACCAGCATTCGAAAGAGAGTTTAGATAATGTTGAAAGGAGAATCAGAGGGTGAATATTGTAGATTTACAGCGAAAATTGAATGAGGCGAAGCAGGATCGAGAGCAGCTGAAAAGAGATCGCCAGGCAGATCTCGACACTGTAATTGTTAAGGTTGGTCGTGTCAAGGGAGATATCCAGGGTATTCAAACTTATTTACAGGGTTTGCAGACCAGCTCCACAGAATTGAAAGATGATGTCAAGAGTGTTCATTCTGATGTTGCTCTTGTTAAAAATGATGTTGCCAGTGTTTGGTCTGAGGTATCCAGTGTACAGACCAAAGTTGAGAGTGTACAATCTAATGTTGCCAATGCCCAATCTGAGGCTGCCAATGTACGGTCTGATGTGTCCAGTGTTCAGATGAATGTTTCAACTGTCCAAACCAAAGTAGACAAGGTACAGGAAGATGTAAGTAACATGCAGATTGATGTTAACTATGTCCAAACTGATATAACTAGCGTTCAGAGTGATATTAGCAAGGTTCAATCTGAAGAGAATTCTATGTTTATCGATGTTAATAAGATCCAAGGGGACATAAACAAAATTAGAAGGGAAGTAGAGGAATCTAAGAGACAATATTCCGAAGGTATAAGTGCTTTAAGAACTCACTTTGTAGATGATACCCTGAAAACTATTGTTTCATTAGCTGAGTTGAAAACTAACGTTGATACTCGGCGTAATCAGGTGATAGATCATAATAAGATCCTAAAGGATGACATAGAACTTGACATAGCTGAAATTTTAAAAGGCGAATGTCGTAATCTGGAAGGATGAATGGGATAAGTCTAGTACGGAACACATTAAATTGATTCAAGGTAAAATTGAACGCAAACTAGCCAGTACACAATTACAGATAAACCGTGATGTTATGAGTGTCAGGTCAGATCTGGGACAGCGTATTGATCAATTGTTGCAAAGACAGGTTGACGATAAAAATCAATCGACCGAGGCTAATAAAACTTTAACCGAATCCTTAGAAACTCGTAGTAAATGATTAGATGAGCGGATAGATACAGTAGTCACAGTCGTAAATGAGATTAAGGAGGGAAGATCTACCAGTATCGAAGATTATATCAGCAGGAGATTGCAAAGTCTTAGCTTAGGAGAAGTTGCAGACCTCGAAGTCTATAAGGATGAAGGAAGTAGAGAAGCAAGTGAAAGAAATTATTACGGAAATAGAAGATAAGGAGAAGATAGAAGTCGAAGACTATGAAAGTCGTCATAGAAGACCCAGTATGGAGACAGGAGATAGAGAGGTTAGGCCAGAAGAGAGATTGTTTGGATACACTGAGGGACTCGAAGATAGAAGTAGAGAGCCCGAAAGAGACAGGAGAGAATATCGCCCCAGTTTCCGTAACTTTGAGGACACGCCTCGTAAGTTTAATAACCTCGATTCTTACACCCCAATAGAGTATATCCGGAACATCCGTGATTACTTTAGTGAAGCGCACATTCCTCGTGAACGTGAAATGACGATAGTGGAACGCTATCTGGGGGAGGGACCCCTTGAGTGGTTCAGAGCCTTCTGGTACACATTCGTGGACTTTGAAGAGTTCGCAGAAGCTCCAATAAGGCGCTATTGGTCAATTGAAGCACAGAACAGTCTGCGCGCGGAAGTATATTCCAGGAAGTATTCGGGTACTTAACCGACGCGCTACGCTGACTTCTTTACGACACAGCTCGCCCGCCTACGTTTCCTTCAACCCCCACTATCCACGGCACAATTGTTAGATGCTATCGCCAGAATGCTGCCAGTTGAGGTGAGAAGACTGATAATTTCGTCAGGAATAAGTGACATAGCCGGCATGGACGAACGTCTCAGGAAATTGGATTATACAAGTCCAACGCCCAATGTCGTAGCTAGAAACCAACGTCAAGACTTTAAAGTCAAAGGGAAGGGAAACTTAGGTCCCGAAAGAAACACGTATTTTAGAGATAGGAGATGGGAACCTAGGTATAGGAGATTCCGTGGTGGCTGTCCCTATCAACAACAACAACAAGGACGTGGAAACAATCAGAACAATCGTAGAAGTGGTTTCTTCCATAATAACAACAATTATAGATATAACAATAATTATAACGGTAGAAACAACCGAAATAATCAGGGCCATAATCAAGATAGACCCCAGAGAAACGAAGTATTAACTAAAGAGAATTATGACGAACGTCATCAGGATGAAAAACAATTCTTGAAGGAACTAAGGGAAATGGAAGGTGGAAATGGAAGTAGTAGGGCTTGGGCGTGGATCCTAAACCCGCTACTGACCAGCAAGGAATCCGTGAGAATGACGCTCAGGAACAACTAAAAAAAAAACTTCATTTTCCAAACGGAATTAGAAGAAAGGGGAAATACTACTGCACTGCACCAGATATTGATTATTGAAGTATACGAAGTAACAGACGAGGATCTGTTGTTAGAGGATGAGATTGTAAGAGAGGAATGGCCGTTTGAATTACCAATTATTTGTGTAAATGTCGATGATCAGACATGCAAGTCTCTGATGGACACTGGAGCTATCATGTCCATAATGTCTCACGAGTGTTACCAGAGATTGTTGGGAAGTGACAAGATGACTGCTTTGCCCGCATCTGCTGTGAAAGTGCGTGGCATCTTTCAAGATAAAGCTGTGAAGTGTAAAATTCAAGTTTTGTTAAACTTTGAAATAAATATACGTGCTTACGAACATATTCTCATCGTGGTGGATAAGATAAATGTTGACATCGTGCTCGGTATCGACTTTATCAAGAAGGTGGGAGCTATTATTGATATGAAGAACAGGATTATTAAATTTAGCGAAGGGGTGATTAACACAGATGAGTTAGAAAAACAGGAACTGAATAACAGTCCAGATATGGATTATAGGGAAGATATTTTAACTAACGACATTGAAGAGGTAGATAACGCTAGGGAAAGGCCTATCCTCAAAGCTGAAGGATTTGAAGAGATTGAAGAAGAATTTTAAGAATTGATTGTGGAATTTAAAGACGTTTTCGACGACAAGCCTGGGTTAATCAAAGATTATAAGTATAAGATAAGATTGACCGATGAAACCCCCTATCAGAAGAGGATATACCCCATTCAAGAGAAATACTATGAAGTACGAGGGATAATCAAAATGATGGAAGCGGATGGTATTATAAGGAAACAGGCGTCTTCATATATCAACCCCATTACTTTATTGAAGAAGAATAACGGACAGCTACGCCTATGTTTCGATGCTCGTTCAATTAACTTGAAAATTCTTCCCGAGGCAGACCGACCCCCGAAAATTCGTGATCTCCTGAGAAAATTCAAAGGAAAGGCATGTTTCTGCGTATTAGATCTCACGGCGTCCTTCTATCAAATTGAGCTTGAAGAGGAGAGTAAACAGTACACCGGTTTTCTCTTTGACCAGACTTCATGGGTTTTTCAGAGGCTACCTTTTGGTATAGTAAATAGCGGACCAGTGCTAATCCGAGCCCTTGACGGTAAGCTCACTGACGAGGTCAAGAAGAACGTGATATGCTACATCGATTTGATCATATCATCTCCTAATGTAAAGGAACACTTGGTGCATTTACGTAAACTTTTCGAGAACTTTATGCACGAGGAAATCAATTTCCTTGGTCACACCATCGATCAGGAAGGTTACCACCCAAACCTTGAGAAAGTAGAGGCTGTTACTAGATTCCCTAAGCCCACCAAGGTCAAGCAAGTCCGCGAGTTCGTGGGAGCTTGCCAATTTATAAGCAGTCACTGTCCAAAATACTCTGCGATCATGGCACCTCTTTATGAGTTACTAAAGAAAAACAATCGTTGGAAGTGGACGAGTGCCACCAACGAGGCCTTTGAAAACGCGAAGGAGATGTAGAGGCAGAATGTCAAGCTGGAATATCCGGATTTTGATCGTATATTTTATATCGAATCCGATGCCTCCCGCGTAGGTATAAGTGCTGTCCTGTATCAAAAGGACGAGGACAGAGGAAAGCACTATATCGCTTTCACTGGTAGAAAGTTGAAACGACACGAGAATTACTTTACAACGGAACTGGAGGCGTTAGCCTTTGCCACAGCTCTTGAGGCATGGAAGAAGATCTTGATCGGTCATCAGAATATTATCGTGACTGACCACAAGGCATTACAGTTTATGCTTCAAACTGATATGTCAAGTGAAAGGTTAACACGATGGGCCCTATTCACTCAACAATTCAACGCAACTATTTTCCACCAGCCAAGGAAAGATAACTTACTGGCTGATACATTATCAAGAAACCCAATCAAAAGTGTGCAGATTAACCATGTAGAATTGGAGGAAGAAGATCTGGAAACCGTTAGGAGATAAGCCCGAATCGGTGTATCACAGAAGAGATACGCTCCAATAAGGAAAATGTACAGGTTCTTAAAAGGTTTCATGGACATAGCAGAAGATGATTATGTAGCAACCCAAAGACAGTCACGCCACTTCGTATTGAGCGGTGATCTGGTATGCAAATACATTGACGCCAAGCATACAAAATTCCGCATAGTTGTGCCCCCTAATTTTGTCAAGAAGTTAGTGTGGTTAGCACTCCACTCCATAGGACATGGCGGTCTAGATAAGACTCTCAGTACACCCAAAGAGAGATATACCTGGACCAACATGAGATCTACTATTGCGAAGATAATAAGATCTTGCGATGAATGTCAAAGAGGATAATTCACATCTGAGTTGTTGAAAGGTAAACCAAAGCCCATGATACCTTCTAAACCGCATAAGTTGATGGCGGCGGATTTTTTTGGCCCCTGGCCAAAGGGCTACCAAGGGAACCAGTTCTTGTTAGTAACAGTGGACGTCTTCTCCAAATTTGTCACGATGGATTCAATGCAGAAAGCAAACACAAGAAATGTAGTGAGCAGGTTGGAAAATGCTGTTTTTCCAAAGGCTGGAAAACCAGAGTACTTGTTATCAGACCACGGAGGCCAGTTCACTTCAGCAGAATATGAAGCAGATATGGAAAGACTAGGGATAAGACACATTTTTTTCCAGCGTGCGTTACCCTGAATCAAATTCTAGCGAGAGATATATGGCTGAATTTAGCAATTTCTGTCGAATTTTCTGCCCAAATGATCACCCCAGTTGGGTTAAGTATGTGCCTATCATTGAAGAATGTTTGAACTCCACAGTTCAAGAGAGCACGACAGAAGTTCCAATGGTCTTACATTTAGGAAGGAAGCCAGAAAGACCATGGGACAACACATTTAATTTCATTCCTAGAGATCCTGATGTAGGAAGACAGGAAAGGATAGATAGAGCAAAAGAAAAGCTCCAGAAAGCGGCTGATAAACGCATGAAAAGAGTTGAAGGGAAGAGGTTTAGCAAGCCTTTAGAAGTAGGAGACTTGGTCTTATTGCGACGACCAGTCCAAGTGGACGTAGGCAAGAAGATAGACCCGAAGTTCGGAGCTATCTTCATTGGCCCGTTCCGCACCGAAACTGTCTATGGAAATAACTGTTACGAGCCGTATAATGAAGAGAACAATGCCATTTTGGGAAAGTACAATGCTAAGAACTTTAAAAGAATATTTAAAGAAAGTAGGCTGAAATATAATTCACTTTTCGAGTTCAGTGATATGTCTAAGATCCTGATTCGAAGCGATTAAAAACAATTTTGCAACTGTTTTTAATTTGAGATGGGGGAAGAATGCCCCCGTAAAATGAATTATTTGGGATGAAAATGGGAATATTTTTGGAGCCCCATGATAAAATATAACCAAGCAATATCGAGGCTGGAACTTGGCACAAACCAGTCGTGTGGCTACTTTGAGCAGGAGGGAGACTCCGATACGTGATTCTATTGCACAATCGAAGATTCTGGAAACTTAGAATCGGCCTAGCAACAGCGAATAATCCCAGGAATTGTCTAAATATTGTTATAAATTATACGATTGGATATGAGCCCACAGCCAATAAGGAGAACTCTTAGAGGAGACGGGAGTTCCAGCAACTAAATTGTATGGAAAATTATCACATTTAAGTCCCAAGGGAGTGAATTTATGATTTGGAAAAGTGAAGAAAATTATAATAAAATATTGGAGATATTTTATAAGTCGACAGGAGGTCGAAATACGTCAGGTTAAGCAATTTTCTAGTGCCCGCTAAAATTTTCGAGGGAACGAAAAATGTCGGCTAGATCTGGTGTCTTGGAGGGGAGACTCAAGGCATCGAGGCTTTTATTCCTCAGAAGTTTGAAGCGGTCAGACGTGTTTTGCCGGGAGAGTTATAGTCCCGAGTGTATCAGCCGAGTCCGTGAAGATTGACTCGTGGAGACACGGTATAGCGAGGCTAGATGGTGGAGATCGCCGCGCTTGTAAAATGAGTGAAGTTGCGAGGAGTGCAAATGCCGCAATAACTTCTAACTAATCGACAATAGGAACATTATTTCTACTACAGTCTATCGTGTAGACCACATAGATGTGTATTATAAACTTTCACCGAATTTGAGGGAAGATTTTAGGAAATACAGGCATTTATGTAATGCGATAGAAAAGTGTCAGAATCCAGCGCTGAAAAGCATTTTTGTTCGAGACCGACTACAGCGAATGCACAGATTCACGTGAGTAACAGTGATTGATAGCATTACTATTGAGGAACTTTATTATAACACCAGTATGATGACGGTGTATTTTCAACGGATGAACATTATTAAGAATTGTAATATGATTTCAATTATGGACTAAATAAGTATGTGCCTCAGCAATACAAGCAGAACGGAGTAGTATATTCAACGATGGAGCTTCGTTAAGGAGATTGTTCATGACTGTCTACTTTACGAGCAAACATGAGACGTTATGTACAACCACATTCTAGTGCATTATCGTCAGACATGAGCTCGAACTTAACACCAGCGACTACATAATACTATTCATAGTCCATCTCAATGAATATTCCGTATACGAGTAAGGTAGAAGATTTTCAAGATGTCCAGGGTTTTCCCGGTAACAATGAAGAGGAAGGATGGGAGTCCGTAGTTCGATCTCGGTTGGAGCTTGATATTTTCCGGAAGAGGGATTCGTTCCTCGCCTGAGGTCGTGAGTTCTTGGAGGCAAACTAGGACCCAGCCTAGGTCCTTGAAAGATGTAACATCTGAGTATTGTCCAATACTCAACTTGAACTTCCAGCGCTCCAGACAAGGTAGCTGTGTTCATTAAATAGTAGTTAGAGCATTATTAGTGACATTCTAGAGCAATTCCTTTATCCATTTTTCGACACAACTATTATGTATTCCATGTATAGACATTTTATTTTTCGAGCTCATTTGTAGGGATCGTGTGTCGACGTTTTTAGTATTGTTTGTCTGCAATCCAGTTTCTAAACTGAGATACTTACCTTGTTTAAGGAATTAGTATTCCTGTAATTTCCATTAAGGAACAGTAAATTTATTTTCGACTTTTAAGAATTCATTTTGAATTCAGGTGATAGACATTTTCGTCTGTTACCAATTAAATTATTTTATTAGTTTAATTTGGGCTTCTTATCCGTCGAGAAGCAACATCAAGAAAGAAGAAAGAAATGGTGATATATTGTGAAATATCACAGCATTGTTAAGAACTTAGCATCGTATTGGAAAGAAACATTTAAGTTGGAAACGATGAAAGTCATTAGAACTCATAGACATTCGTTTAGAATGGAGATAATACGAATCTGACTAACTGTATATTTTATTGGAGAAAGCTATGATCTTTCTGTCAGATTTGAGAATATAATCTTCTTGGAAGATTATTATCATTTGACGTTAGGGAAGTCCTAGCTAGATTACCTCGTCGAGATTGGTATTTATCGGACCTACAGAAATAACACTTGTTGTTATTTATTCACGATGGGTAATATAATGTCATATTGTAGACATCTGTGAAAGTGAAACCAGAAGCATAGAGAGATAGTACAGTATTTTTTATTAAATGTATACGCAACAGTTTGGAGATATCCCAGTAGCCTACCGTTTTTAAAGTAATTGCAAGGAGGTCTTTCACGCTTTGTCCAAATGTCGTTGGCATGTATACATATAGTGGATTAACAACTGATGTTATTGTTTGTTATACCAGCGGTTGGTTTGGCAACGCTGAGGATTATGTCCTCTTTAATGTATGCCAGTTTTATGGAAGAGAAGATGATAACCTTTAATCTTGTTAAAATGTTTGTAATTCCGTATGCAGTTGGCAAACGAGGAGTCGTTTAGCGAAGGAGTTTCCGCATTATAATAAAGCTGTTGCATTGGCAAGACTATTTGGCATGGCATAGGATGTGAGTTGGTAGAACTCCGTTTACTTCATACACGATTTTGGATAAGTGAGGATGGTAGGGTTGTAGCCGAAATTTAAACGAGAAGTCGGATATTGAAGTCTGTTATGTATTACTTTTATTAACCTTTATTAAACCCAAGTATGTAAATGCGTATGTTTTGCCTTAGATGGTTGAACTTATCCGACTTATTTTGACTACAAACCAGAATTGATATTTTGCGGTAGTGTTTCTGAAGTGATGGAAGATGGCGAGGATCCCATTAAATTGCGATTGGCATTAATGTGAGATCAGAGCAGACGCTCTTTTGTAAATAGAGATAACTGTGATGTTTGAAGTCCTTGGTCTTTGAGTTTTGATGTCTTTGGTCTTTGACATTCAGATGTTTTCTTTGTGTACCTTGTTTTTGGTGAATAAAAAATATGCCCTACTTTCTAATAGCCCCTTTTGATTTTGACCTATGATACAGTTGGAAACCCTCAAGAACATTTGGCGCCCAACGTGGGGATATTTGTTTAATGTTTCATGAGTGTGTTACTTCAGTTTATCAGTTATGGAGAAGATTAACAAGTCTAGAGCAGTTTTAAGACGCGTGTTCACTACGCAGTACGTAACATTGGGGAAGCTTTTCGATGGCGAACACGTGGACAGCCAGCAAGTTCGTAGTCAATCCGGGGTCTTTGAAGACAGTATGCTTACAATAAACCAAAAGGACGAAGAAATATTCGAACGTCTGCTAGAGAACGACGCGACGGAAGGCGAGTTAGAGACCCATTTGAATGAGGTGAGCCAGTACAAATTAAAGTTTGAAACTATAAAGGTCAAGATCAGTGACCTCAAAACTCCGTTATTAAAAGTGGTTACCAGTAACGCAAGTGAAATATCGCATACTAATGTTAGGAAATTCAAACTCCCGGTCATCGAGTTTCGGAAGTATGGTGGCGATGTGCGGGATTGGATTCCTTTCTGGAGCCAGTTTAGGAAAGTGCATGAAGACTCAAATATACCACCAGAGGACAGATAGATAGATAGATAGATTTATTTACCATCAACAGGATAGGCACCCAATTACAGATGATATAATATACATAATAAACATTAAATTTACTTGAAAGCAACTATTTAACTAACCTAGAAACAAACATTGATTCAAGCTTATAAACTAAGTTCTCTATACACTTAAATTAAAATAACAATTATTACACACTATATATACAACAAACACCTACGATCTTGTGTTCAACAATGATCTACGAATTTCCGTAGGCTTCGAGTAAAATATATCTATAGCGCTATCAAGATGGTTTAGAGAGCGCAACGCCATCAATAACCAGGAATTGGCATGGGCTACAGTTCTACACTTCTGGATCCGGAAAGTGAGTCTTTGCCTTGTATTGCGGCCTGGAACATGAAGCGGAATCAAACACAAGAGGGGCGCACAGTCGATTCTATTGGTCAGACACTTATATAGAAACATGGCGTTGGCACACATGCGGCGAGACCTCAAAGACCGCATACCCATGGTTCCACAGAAGGTCTCATAATCCAATGTAGAGAGTCGAATGCCCATATACCTACAGCTGATCCACTTCATGAATCTCACCTGCACTCTCTCTAACCGCTGAATAGCATATTGCTGAGAAGGCAGCCATACCTCACAACAGTATTCAACAGACGACCTTACATATGCTAAAAATAAAATTTTGAGAGAACCTATATTGGCGAATTCACTACAATTTCTCTTCAGAAAACCTAGTAATCTGAACCCCTTACTTGTCACCTTATCTACATGTTTTAGAAATGACAGCCCGTCAACGTTGGTAATTGTTATACCTAGGTCGTTTACTTCATTCACACGCACTAATACAGAGTTACTTATACTATAATTCCTCATGACAGGCGCCAACTTCCTAGAAAATGTTATCACATTGCATTTTGATATATTAAGGTCAAGTAACCACTTAGTACACCAACCTGTTAGTAGATGTAGGTCTAATTGAAGCAAGTCACAGTCTGACTCGTGGTCTATTACTCGAAACAGTTTCAAATCATCAGCGTATAGAAGGCAGTTACTATTCTTGAAGACCCCAGTTAAATCATTAATAAAGATTACAAATAAAAGTGGCCCCAAGATGGAACCCTGAGGAACACCAGAAGTTGGAAAGTATGGATTTGAAGTTTGACCATCGGATTTAACAAAGCAAATTCTTTCAGTGAGATAGCTTCTAATCCACTCTAAAACGCTGCCGCCTATTCCATACGCCGACAATTTGATTAACAATGCCTCATGTTGTACGGAATCAAAGGCTTTGGAAAAATCTGTGTATATGGCATCTACTTGTTGACTCCTGTCCAAGGCATTCGATATGAAGTTGACGTACACTGCCAGGTTCGAAGCAGTCGAGCGCTTCTGCACGAATCCATGCTGAGCAACATTAATGTACTGGCCGACTGACCTGTATATTCTATTGTACACAATCTTCTCCGCCACCTTTGATAGGAGGGATAGCAGGACGACTGGCCTATAGTTGTCAAATACCCTTTTGTCACCCTTTTTGAATACTGGAATTACGTATCCCTTCTTCCACTCACACGGAAAGCATCCAGATTTAAAAGATATATTTAAAATTGCACTGAGAGGTATCGCCAACTGAGGAGCACATTCTCTAAGTACAAGACCTGGTATCTCATCAGCCCCAAACGATTTTGCAGTATCCAATGATGACAGAATCTCACAAACTTCAAAGGGCGTAGTCCGGATCGACATCAATCCCTGATTACACACGATTGGGACAGACGAGTGACACGGCCTCGCAGGAGAGTGATACTTCTTGAAGCCCTCTGCAAATTTATTAAGAATAGTTTTCTTGTCCTGGATTTCGATTCCATTCTGAAACATAGTGGATGGTAAACGTGAAGATTTTCTTTTATTGTTTACAAAATTCCAAAAATGCTTTGGATTGGTGGTTAATTTCGATTCAACTGAGATCACATAGTCTTTGTATTTTCTGTTCTGGAGTCTCTTATATTCCCCCCGTATCACCGAAAATTGAACATAGTCACACCAAAAGCCCGATTTCTTGAACCTTTTTCTGACTCTCTCTTTTTCTTTCAACTTGTTGATTACCTCTGTATCGTACCAAACTGGATACTTCCGAGTATTGATTGTGCGAGTGGGCACTGAATCCTTGATTACTGCTTTGAGGAGGTCGTAAAACAGACTTAAAGCCTCATCAACAGAGGGAGAATTATCCATCAAATACCATGGACACATCGATAGAAGGTCTCTCATGAGTGGAAAATCAGCTTTAGTCCAAGTATATATTACTTTTCTTAGTGATTGTGGACGGATAATTCGCGGCAAGGATAGTGAGAATTCCACAGCATCGTGGTCTGACTTAACTACCTTCTCAGCCTGAATACATTGCGTATGTGCGGAGAGTTGTTCAGAGACTAGCACCAAATCCAGGAAATTGTTATTGCGTGTAGGGAAATGACACATTTGCTGTAGATTAAACTCACTGATAATCTCTAGAAACGATAGGACTTCCTCACATCTTTGCTTTATAAAAGGTTCAGGGGTCCAGGCTAATTCACTGATGTTAAAATCCCCACACACTACGACTATGTCTTGGGGGTTTAAAACAGCTGTGACATTGCCCAGCGTCTGACGCAAATCACTCAGCCTAACCTTCACCTCGTCCGGTGGTAGATAGCAGCACACGATGAATACCGCCCGTCCAGGTTTAGGCCTGACCTTGACCACAAGGCACTCCCAACACCCTGCCAACTCCGGCCTTGATACCGGATTCAGGATGTTTTTCACGGCCACAAGTACGCCTCCACCCTTAGTTTTGGTGTCATGAACGAGTTGTCTGTCTTGTCGAAATATACTGTAATCACTGGACAGTATCTCGTTCTCGTCCACTGCATCATTCAACCATGATTCTACGATACAAATACAATCAATTTCAGCATCACTAAAAGCTAGGTTGAATTCCGATAATGAAGTACACATACTCGCTACATTTTGATAGAAGAAAGTCATATCATTACACTGACCAGGTCCCGGGTTCAATTGCACATCGCCTGACATTGCCAATAGGAGCATGGCTATCACATTGCCGGACATTTTCAAATACGTGGACCTTTGACAACCACTTGGTTGCTTCAACGCCAGGTACTGTGTTCCATTCAAGCTAAGCACATGGCATGATATTTTAAGTTCATTGTTCACAAGGAAGTCTTCCCAGCATTCCACGAACTCGAAATGGTAGTCACGGTAGCCACGAACACAAACGTTAACCGATATTAAGCACCATTTAAAAGCCACGAATACGCAAAAGAGACGGAGCGCAGCCGACACCATCCTGTTCGCTGGGTAAACAGTGGGTGAAGTGAAGATGAGGGAATTAGATTGTTCTTCCCTAGTTCAAGAGTCTTAGGACTACGATTATCTTAAATTAAGGTACTGATTTAGGACTTATATTGGCTTCTATAACAAGTGCTACTCATTATTATGAATGTGCTGTTGGATTCATCAAAAATGTTTCTCCCCAATAAACGCAGCTCTCCTGAACACAACCAGGCTGACTTAAAATGCCTTCTTACTAATGACACAGGTACATGCCCACAGTCCCAAGAGAGAAAACTATTATTTTCGACTGTGGACAGCACAGAAGCGAATGTCAATCCCTTTGCACATGTCGCGCGTGAGAGCTTTCCAACTCCCAAGTGACTATTTCTTCACTGGCTGCTTCCAGCGCGCAGCCATAAACTTCGATGTTGAACTGAGCGTGCTGCAATTTATGCTTTACCCTTCCTACTAACCACAAAGTTATATCAATTCACTTTTCGGACTTTATACGCTCACCTACAATTTCTTATATTCACAAACACTCCAACATTTGTTTTCACCTCCGCTGAAACTTCTCTTAAGATGCTTACCGTAAATACGCACATATACAAATCAATTCACCAATTTGTACATCCCGACCAGCATCTTGTACTTTTAGGCTACTCGAGAACCATTGGCATGATATTCAGTAATTTTATGGGCATCTAGCAGTCTAAGTTATATATTGAATAGTCCTGTGTAACTTATTGCACCCGTAGAGACATGTTTAAGTCGTTCCACTTGAATATTCACCAGAAATAACACGATTTATATGGAGCACAAATTGACCCGATACAAGTTTTTGTATCTCATGCAGGCAATGATTCCCGGTTCACGTGCTAATGACATTGTAATTAGCTATCCACCTTCTGCAGAGAACTATCATTTAGCTATAGAAGCTTTGAAGAAAAGGTTTGGCCAAGAGGATATCCTGATAGAAGTGTACATTAGAGAGTTACTTGGCCTAGTATTACAGAAATATAAGAGCAATAGGCTACCGCTTGGAAAATTATATGACACATTGGAGAGCCATAAGAGGTCTTTGGAAGCATTAGGAGTAACTAGTGGAAAATGTGCATCTATTTTTTGCTCACTGATGGAATCCTGTATGCCCAAGGACTTTTTAAGGGCATGGCAGAGAAGTCAAGCATGTAGTGAGGTGACTCAGGCAGAATGTAGGCTATCAAATTTGATGACATTTATTAAACTTGAAGTGCAAAATGATGAACGTATTTCTCTTGCTTTATCAGGATTTGAGGTTAAGCCTGCACATGTCAGAGCACACGAAAAGAAGGAGCCATGGAATTCTGTGATAGAAAAACCTCCATACACCGCTGTAGGACTCCTCACAAAGCCAGAGAGTAAGACTACATATTTCACTTGTATATTTTGCGAGTCAAATAATCATGTTAGCGTGGATTGCTACAGGGCCAGGGATATGTCAATAGATGAAAAAATGAGCATAATAAAAGATAAGAAGTGCTGTTTTGTGTGCCTAGAACCGAATCACATTTCAACCAAATGCAAATCAAAACCTAAATATGCAGCGTGTGAGAGGAAACATGTGATTCTGTTATGCCCTGATTTGCCACGGAATGTAAATGCCAAGTCTGCTTCAGCATCTGATAAGTCAAGTCCTGCCCAGACGGATCAAGTACTTGCTAGTTTATCATGTGATTTAGGCGTTGTGCTACCAACACTCAAGGTCATCATTCGTGGAGAAAGCCACCAGCGAGAAGTGAGAGCAATTGTGGACACGGGATCGCAGAGATCTTATGTTTTGAAAAGCACTGGCAAAGAGATGAAATACAAACCTGTTGGTGAGGAGCAAATCGTTCATTCACCCTTTGGAGGTCAAAGAAGTGATAAATGTTTCCACACCAGGTACAGAATATATTTATGTAGTCTTGATGGCCAATACAAGTGCAATCTTGAAGCTTTAGATCAGTTTAACATCTGTGACAATTTGCCTTGCCTCAATGGTGAAACCTTAGAGAAATTGAAAAACACAGGTATCACATTATCTGATAGGACTACTAGTAGGCATCCAAGTCCCATTGAGCTGTTGATAGGGGCTGATGTAGCAGGCAAGCTGTTCACGGGAAAAGTCAAAGATCTTACCCCTGAACTTGTTGCTGTACACACCCGTCTTGGATGGACGGTATTTGGTAAGGTATCTGAAAGACCGGAAAGAACTGATTCCGCTCTCATGGTGATATCTATGCTAGCATTCTTACAAATAAGTCTGAATCCTTCTGATCGTGATTTTCTTAGAGTTTTGTGGCGAGACAAAGATGGCAATCTTGTAATATTTAGACACAAAAGGGTTGTGTTTGGAGTAACGCCAAGTCCCTTTCTACTTGGGGTGGTAATACGCAATCACTTGTTAACGGAACTTACAAGGTGTGAACAGGGAGGATCACAATACTCACAAACTACAATTCAGTCATTACTTGATGGCTTTTATGTGGACAACCTTCTTACTTCAGTGGATGATGAGATGGAACTAAAAAGACTTGTCAATGAGGCTTCGTCCCTAATGAGTGAGTGTAAATTTGATCTTAGGGGATGGGAATTTTCTGATCCTTTCCGTGCTCCAGAAACAAAACTTTCTAATGTCCTTGGCCTCATATGGGACAGAAGAAATGAATCGTTGAGTATTAGCTCTGGTAGCTTAAACGTTTGTGTTACTAAGGTGACTAAGCGGATTGTCCTGTCGTTCGCACACAAGGTCTTTGATCCAATTGGCTTTAACTGCCCAGCTACATTGTTTCCGAAAATTTTACTGAGGACAGTGTGGGAACTTAAACCGAGCTGAGATGAAGAGGTACCTAGCCAAATCCAAACAAAGTTCTTACGATGGCTGGAAGAATTGCCTAGTATTTTGCAAATCAAGATTCCATGGTGGTTACCAGGATCAAGCAATGTTCACAAATGGCCTTTGCACACATTCTGCGATGCAAGTGAGGTAGCACATGCTGCTGTTGTGTTTCTTCGAGTAGAGACGGAATTTGGTGTGGACGTCCATTTGATCGAGGCAAAAGTTCGATTGGCACCTACAAAAAGGATGACTATACCACGATTAGAGTTACTAGCGGTTACTATTGGTGCTAGAATTCACCACTCTGTGAGGGAAAGCCTTCCGGAGGATTGTCAATCTGTTTTCTGGAGTGACTCGTCGACAACCTTAGCCTGGATACGAAGAGAAGACCAGTGGGCTCCTTTTGTTTGGAATCGCACCATGGAAATAAGAAAACTGACAAAAGTCGAAGAATGGCGTTTTGTACCTGGCACCTTAAACCCAGCAGACTTACCTTCAAGAGGGTGTTCAGGGAACAAGCTCTTACAGTCTTCTTGGTGGGAGGGTCCAAAATGGCTTCGCGGATCACCTGATCGTTGGTTGTTGTCCCTGGATGTAAATTATGATGAAGAAATTATTTCTAATGAAAGAAGAAAAATGGTGGTTTTCATGTCTAATGTCTCTGAGAATCTTAGTTCAGACTGGTATTTTAAGTACTTTTCACAATTCGAAAAATTGGTTCGAATGAACGCATGGATGTATGGGTTCATTCACAATCGCAAAGCTTTTCAGTCGCAACATTTTGTCAGGAAACAAGGTTCCCTATCTGTGGATGAAATAATGCAAGCTGAAGTCAGAATTTGGAAATATGTTCAACGTGAGTGTTTCTCAAGTGTTGCGGATAAGTGCATCTCGGCTTTACAACCTTTTGAGGATCTAAATGGGCTTTTACGCTTGAAGACTTAAGTATCCTATCGCCCTGATTCAATGGACTTCCGTTTTCCTGTGATTTTACCCAAAAGTCATCCTGTTGTACAACGTCTGATTCGACATATTCATGAGAAACAATGTCACGTGGGAGTCCAAGGTCTACTTGCAATTCTCAGGGAGAAATATTGGGTAATGGGAGGGAGAAAGACTATTCGTTCCATTGTGTCTAAGTCCATCGTTTGTAGGTGGCAAAACTCCAAAAGGCTGGATGCACCGGCACCCCTTTACCTGTTGACAGAGTACGAGAAGCAGCAGCTTTTGAAATTACAGGCGTAGATATGGCAGGACCTATTTATCTCAAGAACAATCAAAAAACTTGGGTATGTCTCTTTACTTGTGGTGTAGTAAGGACAGTCCATTTAGAACTCGTTTTGTCCTTATCAACTGACAGTTTTCTGCAAGATTTAAGACGATTTGTTGCCCGGAGAGGTCGACCTGTTAGAATTTTTGGTGACAACGGGACTAATTTCACAGGTGCCAAAAATGCGTTTTGGAAAATTGATTGGGACAAAGTGTTGGAGTATTGTTCAGTGGAAAGAACAGACTGGAAATTTAATTCTCCTACAGCTGCCTGGTGGGGTGGTTGGTGGGAGATAATAATTGGCTTAACTAAACAGTTGCTGAGGAAGGTGCTCCGTCGATCATCTCTGTCTTATCCAGAGATGGAAACTGTGCTGTGTGATTGTGAGTGTGTCCTGAACTCTCGTCCACTCACCTACCAATCGGATTCAGATGGCCTACAACCCACACCCATTACTCCAGCAATGTTCATTCAAGACATCAGGCAAGCAGGAATGCCCGAGTGTGATGTGATTGAGTCGACTAATCTGGAACAAAGACTGAAGTATCGTGCCAAAATTAAGGAAGATTTGCGGAGACGTTTCCGTAATGAGTACCTTGGTCAGCTCGTACAGAGAAGCAAAGGTAAAGAGTTTCCTAATGTTAATATTGGTGACGTGGTTCTTGTTGGGAATGACAGTGATAAACGGTTAGACTGGCCTCTGGCTACTGTGAGTGACTTGTTACCAGATCAAGAGGGCACAGTTCGACTTGTCAAATTGAAAACAGCCTCTGGAGAGCTACTTCGACCCATTCAGAGGATCTACCCCATACTTGAGGCTAAAAAGTGAAAGTGTCATGCCTATTGAGGAACTGCTACAATTGAAAGTGAAGACACCACCAACTTCCATAAAGGATGGTGCCAATATAACTGTGACACGAAGTGGAAGAACAGTTGTGTTACCTAAAAGATACTTGGGCTGAGATCTTGAAGTTTGTGTTTGCTTTACTGCAGTGTGTACAGTTGTTATTTGATTCTTGTTTAAAATGTCTTAATTTCCATGTGTTTCTAGTTGCTTGGGTAAGTTAATTGTTTCTGTTTTTGTGCATATTGTAAGCTAACTTCATACCATTTCAGTTAGCTTAGGTGGGAGGATGTGATGTTTGAAGTCTTTGGTCTTTGAGTTTTGATGTCTTTGGTCTTTGACTTCCAGATGTTTTCTTTGTGTACCTTGTTTTTTGTGAATAAAAATATGTCCTACTTTCTAATAGCCCCTTTTGATTTTGACCTATGATAAAGTTGGAAACCCTCAAGAACAATAACATTTTAATCTGATAACTAGTTGAAACCCGTCAAAACATGACGGTCAATAGAAAAATATTTACTGAAGAATTTTCTTATATAGGCCTACTGTACATTCTTTGTACGATTATTTTTTGACTCTATTGAAACTATGAGGGCGTCAAAAGATTGCACTCTCAACATTGCAAAATACTGCTGGCCATGACTGAAAAATTGTTGGGGCAAATTGAGGCCTATACGTTCCATAGTTTCCCCTTGAGCTTTATTGATTGTGATAAAGTATGCCAAATGAATTGGAAAATATTGCCTCTTAAAAGAAAATGATAATGTTTTATCGGATGGTGTTAAATCAAGTCGAAGGATTAGACATCTCTGCCTAATTTTAACTGCACCTATTATTTCCAAATCCAAGCAATATGGTTGCATTTAGGAGTCCTTGGGAACCGTTCAGATTTCTAAGCAGCATAACGGGCCAAGCGTTTGGAGTATGTGGCGGCCAGTCGTTTAGTTCCAAGGAATTCAAGAACTCTGATGAGTCTAATACAACTGGCCGCAAACCATCGCTTATATTTTTGGAATATAACGAAGAAATGCGATGATGTGCAATTCCACACATTTTAAAACAATGTGGACCGTGTGCGTGTGGCACAGTAACATTGGCACCAAATGAAACGAAGGATGGAAGGAAGCTTGCAGTTTAACGTGACCGTTAATCTCGCGATCATAAGCCACGGGACCTCCGTTTAACGTGGAATCCGAACCACAGGACATGGCCTTTCACATCAAAAATCTCACATGCATTGACCGGGAATCGAACCCGATCCGCCTTGGTGAGAGGCATACAGCTTGACCGCTGCGCCATGAAACGAAGGACATAGCATTGTACTGCCGATTAGCCCCTCTGGAATTCCTTGAGATATCATCTCCAGTGAAAAATAATTGTTAAAGCCTGTCTAATATTTTATATTTATTCAGATTAATTTTACCATTACAACAGCAAAGGTCAAAGTAATCAAGTGTAGATTTCTCGCAAGAGAAATACAGTGCAGAACAATGTTTACATTTGTTCGTCAAGGACCCTAAACTGTAACGGCATAGTATCTGGAATTGTTTCTGAAATGCCATATTTATATTGGATTTTAAAAGTGGCTTCGTATTTTTCTCCGATTTCCCACTTTTTTGCGGCTAATGTTCTATTTCGTCAAATGGGTTTATTTATAGCAGCATTTCTGCCCAAATTAACGTCATTTTATATAACACTATAGTGGCCTGCATCAACGTAGCCGCCAAATATTAAATGGCAAATAATAACTTACTTCCATTGCCAAAATCAACTGCGTGGTTAGACCCATTGTTATGCACTCTAAACAAATAATCAATAAACAATAATATTCACATATACAATGAATACTTCCATTCTCAAGTTGGTTGCTGATGAGAATGCGATGAGATTGATCGCCAATAATAAAATCCTTGCAATTTTTGCAATTTGCTTGCAAACGCAACTCAGGATGACGATCTTCATTTTGAAATAAACAGAATGAAATTGCTGTAAATAATGAATTTCCATCACCTGTTGAAGGTACAATACTTTGTATTTCCATGACAGTAAATTATGCAAGGGAGCATAGAATCACTTCGCCACTACTGGAATGAGCATAGACTCACTTCGCCAGCCACAGTAATGGAGGGAGTTTTAGAATTATATGTTCAGTGCTTGTCAAAGATCGTATTAACACAGGGAAGCCCATTCTTAAGGCTACATTCTGAGCTATTGCCCCGGATTCCAGGTTCGATCCCCGCTCTGCCAAGAAATTTAATTCTGGTCTGAGGACTGGAACGGGGCGCACTCGTGAGGCAAAACTAAGAAGAGCAAAGTTAGATTCCCATCTCAACAATCTTGGATTTGGTTTTCCGTGGTTTCCCACTTCCACTCCAGGCAAATACCGGGATAGTTCCTAACTTAAAGCCTCGGTCATTAACTCCCCATTCCCCACATTAATTACAAATGCACACATCAACACAGCCATCACATTAACACAGGTTATCAGAGAAAAGTTTACACTCACACACCAAAATAGACGGGGCTGAGTGACGACGATGTCTAAGTCCATCAAATGAATTATGTTCGCCAATATGTTAACGCTGATGTATGTGTTTGAACTACTGGATATAAGTTCAATGACTTTAAAATTAATATCATTGCATTGTTGCAGCTTGGCAAATATTTTATATTTCAGCAGATCAATTTTACCATCACAACAGTAAAGGCCAAAGTAACCGCGCGTAGATTTTACGCAAGAGAAATACAATGTAGAACAATGTTTACATTTGATCGTCAAAGACCTTTCACTGTACTGCATAACATCTGGAATTGTTTCTGAAATGGCCTATTTATATTGGATTTTAAATGTGGCTTCGTATTATTCGATAACACTATAGTGACCTGCAATATCGGAGCCGCTAAATATTAAATGGCAAAAAATACTTCCATTGCCGAAATCAACTGCGTAGTTAGATTCAGTACTCTAAACAAATAATCATTAAACAACTGTCTTATACAATGAAGTTCAACATGACCGTCCAGAGACTCTCATACTCAAGTTGGTTGGTGAGGAGAATGCGATGAGACTGATCGCTTACAATAAATTCCTTATAATTGTTCCTGCCAGCGAAATGTTTGGCAATGGCTTGAAAACGCAGCGCAGAATGACGTTCTTCATTTTGATATAAACAGTACAAAACTGCTCTAAATAAGCTATTTCCATCACCTGTTATAGTTTATGGCAGTATATTTTGCAGGGGAACATAGAATAACTTCGCCAACTACTGGAATGAGCTTAGGCATATACTCAATACTCACTTCGGCAGTCACCCTAATGGAGGCTGTTTTAGAATTCTATGTCCCGTGCATGTCAAAAATCGTATTAACACATGGAAGCCCACCCATTCTTGGCTATCGCCTCGGAGACCCGGGTTACATTTCCTGCTCTGCCAAGAAATTTAATTCTGGTCTGAGGGCAAAAACGGGGCACATTCATTCTCTAGAGGTATAACTAAGAAGAGGAAGGTTTGATTCCCACCTCGACAATCTTAGATGTGGTTTTCCGTGGTTTCCCACTTCCACTCAAGGCAAATACCGGGATGGTTCCTAACTTAAGGCCTCGGCCGTCACCTTGCCATTTCCCACCTTAATTACAAATACACAAAGTAATGCAGCTATCACAATAATACGGGTTATCAGAGAAAATTTTACACTTACACACCAAAGTACATGGGGCTGAGTGACAACGATGTCGGAGCCCTTCAAACGAATTATGTTTGCCAAGTGTCTCTCATGGCGAAAGCAATTGTGGACACGCGCCAGGGCCTGGAAAACTACCTTTTCACTAATAATTTAAGAGTATATCGACGATGCATAATTTATAACTTTTAGTCTAGGATGCTACCAACTTGACCACCGAAGCATTGGGAAGAAATTGCAATATTAAAGTACATAAACAACATAGCCTACACACTCAACTGTCAGTTAATGTTCTTCAACGTTTCCCTTCTTAAAAATTCCCCTCTATAACTCTCCATCACTTGAAAACGCGCCATGTTTTGTGTTTTAAATATATCGATGCAATGGTGCTGCCATCTGTTGTTAGTTACTGAAACTATATGGGCGAGGTACTGCCATCTGTTGTCAGTTACTGCAATTGATGGCAGATATTAGCTCTTTTGACCACATGCTGTAATGCAATGGTAAAACGGAAATAAAACTTATTGAGAGGGAATGTAGGAATCTTTAACTGACATAAAACGTTACTAATAATCCTTGATAAAACAATATTTAACTATCACGCGAAAACTCGCCATCAAGGCCATGCCTTGTGTTTTAAATATATCGACGCAATGTGCTCTCAGTTACTGGAACTATATTGGCGAGGTACTGCCATCTGTTGTCAGTCACTGGAACTGATTGCAGATATTCAAACGACGTATTCAGGACGTATTGAGGACATGCTGTAATGCAATGGTAAAACGGAAATAAAACGTGTTGAGAAAATGTGTAGAAATATGTATCTTTAACTGACATAAAACCTTACTAATACTCCTTGATAAAACAATATTTCAGTGGCAAAAAAAAAAAAAATATTGGCGAGAGTTGGGATCGAACCTGCGATCCTTGGATCCATAGTCAATCGCCTTAACCAAATAGCTACTCGCGCACTCACATTTAGATGCAGACGCAACCATTTACTATCTTCAAAAGCCGCTATCTGAAGAAAATAATCCAATTCATTATCAATAAAATCAATATACATTCGTATATGTTCATACTGTTATTATATTGTATTGTCAGAACTTGGTTAATGTATGTTTTCAATTACGTGGAAGCTTATTAAATAACTTACATTTTAATGGACTTCTCACCGCCATTTTGTCATGAGCCCAGGCGGATTGTGCGCATGCGCGAGGGGCTGGAATTCTGCTATTTTCTATATTTATTTAAAAATATACCGTAAAATATTTGTTTATTTTAGAGACACTCTGCAAATCTACAGGCCAAGAGCTTTCGTTAGAGTGCTCTACGAAGTAAATTGGTTCTGTCGTTCTCTCTATCTCGTGATAACAAAAATCACCTTACTGTTTTAAATATATAGATAGCTCATGCTATTAAGTGTAATTTCAATTCAGTTTGTTATAAACATTCATTATTAATATTCCATCAAGGGAATAACGTGTTAGTATTAGGAAGTTATTCAATGTTTTTGCAAAGTGTTTGAGTATGAAAGTCAATGTGTTTTGAATGCGGTTTACTTATTGTTCAGTGTGTATAGTAACAACTCCGTTGGGATATCACGACGCGAGAGAATGAAATGAATGGTGTGTAGAAGTTTCAATTATTTCAAACGAAGGGTGTATGAATGATTTGCGTTTTTGTTAAGAGTAAATGAGAATTTTGTAATGTTGTCTGATAGGCAACAGAAGTGTGTATTTTATTGACAAGTGCTGTCGAGCGAGGTTCTATTTGAGAACTCGTTTCCGTTAAGGGCCGAGGCATGGCCACAAATGTAAAAACTTGTTGTCACCAGCATTGTATCAATGAATGAATCAGCCGGTAGGGCAGAGATGTAACGGGTCTGGTTATATAACCTATCACGTGACTCAGACACGCGCTGCAGGGTGCAGGTGCACACCGTTAGCGTGGCAAGGGAATGAGAAGCACGCCAGTCTCTGTTAATTGTTTTAGTTTGTTGTAAAGGCTTCGGCCAACCCCAAAATTTTACCCCGGTGTTCGAGGACACGGTTTTTCAGTGGCGTAGATGTGAAGACGTAAGAATGAGTGTGTGTATTTTATTAATTGTATGAATGTTTAGTTATAGTTTACTCTTGTTATTAAATTGTTTAATTCTTTGTTAGACGCCGCGTCGGTTGGATTTATTTTAGATATAGAGAGATGACACAGTGGAATCTCCTTTATAGGTCTAGAAGCTGACCACGAGAACCACGAGAAGACAAGGTAGGTGCTCTACTTTGAGCTAAGTATATATATGTGTTTCACAGTTTCATCGTATCTGCCGCTGCGTATATTCTTGAGGGTCATGTTGGAGTGGATTCTTGACTATTATTTAGCCAGAGCAGTCAGTTTCTACAAATCCAGCTTTGCTTCGGATATCTGACAGACCGCCTCTCGAATATACGGGTACAGTACCTACTGTAAGGCCACGGCTGCCTCCTTCCCTCTTCCTTGCATATCCCTCCTAATCTTCCCCTCCCTTTCCTCATGAGGCCCCTGTTCGCTTTGCAGGTTAGGCCGCCTGGGCGAGGTGCTGGTCACACCTCCCCAGTTGTATCCACTCCGATCAGATGTTCCCAGCTCTAGGACACTGCCCGTAGAGGCGGTAGAGGCGAGTGTACTCGCTGAGTCCGTGGGAGCCACCAACCTGGAGGGTAAATTCGACAAAAATATAAATAAATTCAGACTACAGTATGGTTGGGCTCAATTATTCCTGTCCCACATGGCTCGTATGGAAAATGGATATCGTTTAATTTTTCACTAACTACGGAACTACTTGTATTAAAACTTAGCTGTCAATATTTCTTCCAGATTATTGGTGTGTCTTTTGTAGAGTTTCGTCTAGGTGCACCATGCCAGAACCCCTCGATAAGCCCAGCTGTAACCTTCGTGGCACGAAGCAAAATATACTTCGTAATGAATGTGCTATGGCCATTGATCAGTGTTTTATGTTATAGTTTGTCTAGAAAATATAAGCTAATGCTCTGAAATAGTCGACGCAAAATTTGGCAGTGTCTGCAGCCCATTTAGTGCACGTGGAAATACTGAAGACATCTGTTGTCCAAGGAAAGGGAGCCGGCACTGAACCCTCATAATTAGTTGGGTGGGTCTGAGCGGCAAGTCTTGTGGAGATGAAAAGCTCTCAAGTGGGTATCGGTTGGGTGACTGTACTAGACAGAGTCACCAACGATGGTGTACTACCCACCGCACTCCTGCTGATGGCAGAGTGTCACCAGTTCCTTTCCGCCACAGTGATACAGCGGAAACCGGTAGCAGATTGCAAATTATGATCGTAGATGTTCGTACTGTACACGTAAATTCGGGAAATTGCCTGTCGGAAATCCATAGCAAAGCTGGATTGCTAATTTCTAAAAAGGCTCCGTCTAAAATTCCATTAGAAATCGCTCCAACAAAGTCTTCGGGAATTTACACAGTATTCTAAAATGATATTATGGATATACAAGAAAATACACTGGGGCTCAGATGAACACATACCTTTTATTCTCGGGGTCTTTTAAAGGGACTTAGCTCCATCCTGAAAAGGGGTCCACAATATCATTGTTCCTTTTATATCTAAAATAAATCACTCGAAAAGATATAGAAAACGAACTAAGTAAATTTATTAACAATTGTAAGCTATATCTAAAATTTAAACAAATAATAACAATTCCTAAATTTATAAATTAATTAATACATTCACACTCTCCTCTCTAACAATACACACACTACTGAAGTTACTATACTATACATTTTGAACGGCCTAAACCTACTACAAGTAATAAAACGTTTAACAAAAATTCCGGCGTGGTTGGAGTTCCTACGGAGCTATTAAAAATGGCACGCTCCACGCACTGCACATATGGCTAGCCAACCCATTCATGGATTGACACACATTCAATCAGCCGGTAACCTGTTTCCATTCATCAAGCTGTAGCTTGCCAACAAGTCTTTCCATTTTATGTAATATACTGGCCTTGAAGTATAACGGGGCACTTCCCTCTTCATTCGTTGCGAGCACGCTATTTGCGCGGACAGAAGCCTTGTCTCAGAATTAAATTTTCTCTTTACAAAACTGACTATGACTCTCACAATTCTCTATCAAATACACTCAAATTTTAACACAACCATCCATGCAATCCATCGCATTGTTCTAGACCAACGGAGTTGTCCTCATACACTCTTAACCATTCAAAACACTCGTTTCAAAAACATTCATTCTAAAATACATTATATTTCAAAAACATATGATCGAATAATTATTATAAAATTATTATCTTAATTAAATAATTGTGAAAAGTATTTACAAACACTGTATACGTTATGTTTAACGTTTTATAACGGTATCCATACGTTATATATTAGAGTCATAGCTCTCTTTTAAAATATACCTTTCTATCAAGTATATAAAATGTGATCGTCACATATAATTTCTTTATCACTCACCAATGTTAATATACTGCAACACTCTTTCATAATTGGGTTTATAGTCAAAATCAGTCCAATGCTTTCAACCAACAAAGATCAAATGTACGTAGATACTCAAATCCGTGTTTTAATAAAATATTTAATAGACGTATTAGTTAACATAAGTAGACAACATTATTTCCCAAATTATTTCCCGCTCTACCACTCTCGCCATCACTTCTAAGTCGTAAATTCACATATATCGGAGTTCTTAACAACAACGACTCCACTGCTATGATGCCATGTTTTTACCAAAAGTACTATACTTTTGTAACTTACCTCAAATGCGGAACAACCTCGCATGAGCACAAACATTTCTCCACGTAGCCTCATATACACCCCGTATATGGTATTAAAACTCAGCATATCCCTCAGCATTGTAACACTCAACTGCTGGTATACTGAGCACTTCCTTCTGTTCTTAAAAAACTTCAATTTATAAAAGACGACCTTAGACGTATCGTGTATGACCTCCATGAGTTTACTTTATAAAATGTTACTTAATTGTCCACTAAACTGTTACATATACATTTAATAGAAATACTGTTATGTTCAACCACTCTTATCTAGTTTTAAAATTACACGTCTTTGCAATATCATGTCCACTATATGACGTGACACCACATATAGTGTATAAATAACCACACATGTTATTTATATGTCCAATAGAATTCAATCTTGACCAGAATAAACTAGCTTTGAATTCCCTGTCGTATGATCAAAATTATCTTCTATGAAGATTTATCTCCTAATACAATTAAATGACTAAACTCTTAGCTTTCTCAAATAAAGTAAGGCTTGTCAATTCCGAAATGTGTTTCCATTCTATGCAAAGAATGTCTATGAGTATATGACTTCTATCATATCGTGACGAATATTTCTTGTCAGATCGACGTAAAGCTCATAGTAATTATGATTGTGCCGTTTGTTTTAGGCATACTGTACTCAGTATTCTACAAAGTATACATATTGCCTCGAGTGATGACAGTTGGAGTTGAAGTTGCGTCGATACTCACTAGGTGGCAGCTCCCTTCAGTGAGAAAAGATGTATTTGTACGAATGCTCACCAGAGTGTAGCATAGTTCAGAGTGAGAATGAAATATTGTGATCGTCTGGTTCTCTTCGCGCTGCGTTCCTCAACTGTCTTTGTGTAGAGTTGTGTCTCCGAATCGTGATTGCCAACTGTAAGGAAACATTTGTGCGGACGATATTATGTATTGCACTGAGATGTAGCAAATGTTAGAACGTATTAGTGTTCTATTTCGTTCTCCTTACTTCTTGTCAGCATTTACGTAAGGTAATTTCGTTACGTTAGCATTTTAAATTGGGATTCAACTTAATATTATTTTATTATTTGTGTTTGGCATCAGTGATCTTTAGTAAGTAAAACGAGATATTCTGATTGGTCGCGGATCAAACTTGGATTCCCTGTAGGATAAACAAGCCGAGAATTACTATTTATTTAATTATTTTCTTGTTATGTCGCTCATGTAAGTATTTTGTTGGTTCGATGCCATGAGGGTAAGTTGGTATTTTCTGCTGGTTTGTTCAGGGGAATTTGTGGAATGATTGGTACCTGCTTTGGAGCATCTCGGCTGACTGTAGTTTCTTTGTCATCTTTGTTTACATGTCGACTCGTGAATGTACTTCACTGAGGTTAGACATCTCAAGTTGTAATACGCAGTTTAAAGTTTTATTTATTTAATTTAATTGCAATTTGCCCCCCCCCCCTTTAACTGCGCTGTAGTGTGTCTTCTGGACCTGTTTTTTCTTTTCATGTTATTACCTCTCTGGTTGGCTTGGAAACGACGTATGAGATGTTCATTTTCTGTTAGTCTAATATCACGAGAGCGATGATTAATTATTGTCCAACTATGAATGTGAATCAGATGTTTTAATTTGAGGATATTTTGAGGAGCCATTACGATGAATAGACGTCTTTCTGGAGTGGTCCGTATTTTGATGATAGTCGACGTGATGTATTTAATTATGGAATTTGTTTTGATGTTGACGAAGTTGTATGACGTGGTTAGAATTCTTATTGTCGATTACTTGATATTTTGAAATATATATATACGGACCGAAACTCTTATTTATTGCACGAGAGAATTGTCTTCATTATGAAAATGGACCGCTGATATTCATTAAGTTTGGATGCATGATTATTGGATGATCTTGTGGATATTAATGGGCATGTTTGAAAAAGTACTTGGTCTATTTCCTACCAAGGCTCATGAGGACTGACGTTAAGAAGACGTGGATTATATAGATATTCTATTTGGAATTGCATGAGGAATTGAGCATTCTTGAGTATTCTGCACGTTGGATTCTTCGCACGGTTGAGCATGAATGATGACTTCTTACTTATTAATGAGGATGATTTGTTAGGATTTACGACGAGGAATTATACTCCATGTTTGATGTAATTTTGAGTTTCACATCTTTTTATTTATGTGCATGTCAAGTATGTTAGCTATGTATTACAATTATTGTAATTGTGTGTGTGTCAGAATAGACGATGTTATTAACTAGTATAATTGTATCATTTCTGAATACTAGCTATCAATGGCATTTTCAATGGTAGTTCCTCGGGATGGTTTGCAAAAAGCCCAGTACCTTCCGTGGGGGCAGGTTTCAATGATAATATAACAATACATCATTCGTAGTTTCTTCTGTTCTTGAGGCTTTTCCTTACAATAAGGTGCCCAAATTAAATGTACTAAAAGGAATTTAATTGGCATCCACGACTAAATGTCTGTATCCTCAATTCAAAATAAAATTGGAAAACGTCGAAAGTTAAAATGACTGGTCTTAAATAAGGAATACTGATTCCTTAAACAAATAAACATGTCAGTTCAGAAACTGCATCGTAGAATGTAAATGTGAAAATGATGAAAGATGATCATCTCAAATGATCTTGTAGAATACAATCTTGTTGCACACATGAAGTATAAATATGTATCGAAACATGGAAATACAGAAAATATGGAGTAAAACGCTTGCTCTGAATGTCCTTAAAAAGCTCTAACTACATAGTAAAATAAATTTTCGACCTTATCAGACGATGTCTAGATGATCTGGTTAAGTATTTGGAAAATACTTAGATGTTTCCTCAATCCAAGATGCTGAGTTGGACCCTTGTCCGCTTCCTCAAACCAGCGACCATCGGATAAGGAAGGAATTTAATCTCCGGTAATCACCAATCTCCATCTGGAATCGAACAGCAACCTCCCGTTCATCGGTCTTCCTTGTTGCCGGGTCCTCCCTGGCATATTGACAAATCTTCTTATGATGAATCTTCATTCTCCGTCGTAGATATAGTTTACTGTCACTGTCAAGTAATAATGTAGAAATATTCATATAGATGGTTTATGAAGTATTTCTATAGCTCGTAGATGTTATATTTAAGTTCGTGAAATTACGTTAATGCACGAGATATAATTGTACAGAACGTCTATATTCAGAAGTATTCTGGTTAACAAAGCTCCATGTTGCATCTATATCTCTTCTTCAAATATGTCCCTGGCGCATAAAGTATTTAGTTCATCATCTCAAATATGTGACAAATATCGAATAACAATTCTCGATGAACATTAGCAGTCATAATGAAATACTGTTAGTATGCTGCTCCAATGTTAAAGTCAATCACTGTTACTCACTTGGACTTTGTTCGCTGCAATCTCGTTCCAACTAATAATGCTTTACAGCTCTGCGTCCGTCACTTTTGTTATACACTCCCAAAAAGTTAATATCTTCGAAAGTATTATATATGTGACTTTTAAATTTCGTAGAATAATAGTATACGTTCTGTACTATATATATATTCAAATAGCTGAAGTATAATCTCCACTAACAATGAGAAAACGCAATATCAAGTCTCTTGCGAACTTCGCCTAGTTTGTATGCACGGGGATCTCCAATATTTACCCTGCAATCGCGCTATCTCCACGAGTAGTCGAACACCGTACTCGGCTAAAGCCTTCGGGACCTCGGTTACCCCGGAATACACCTCTACACTCTTCAAATTTGTAGGAATAAGAACTCGGATGCTTGGCGTTCCCTCTCCAAGTGGAAAATCTGGCCGTCATTTCTGCCTCCCTCCAGAAATATAGCGCGCACTTTAAAAATGCTTATTACTGAGTAATTCGTCGTTTCGGTGACTTTCAAAGAATCTGTATTATTTTCCTTGAATTTTCTTCTCATTACCAATGAATAAAATATCCTTCTTGGGGCCTGCATGTAAAAATTCTCCATATAATATAGTCTTCAATAAGACCTCTCCTCATTGGCTGGGGGCTTATGTCCAATGACATAAATTATAACAATATTTATAATATTCCATAGCTAATTCACTGTTGCTATGTCGATTTCAAGCTTCTAGAATCTTCTATTGCGCAACAAATCACGTGATTGGAGTCTCCCTGCCTGCTCGAGACACTAACACGACTGGTTTTCGTCAAGTTCTGGATTTATATTGCCATGTTAAATTATATCATGGGCTTGAAAAACATTCTCATTTCAATCCCAAATAATTCATTTTTTGGGGGCAGTACCTCAGTACCGACACAGTATTTCTTCGAAGTCGCAGGCACACAAAGCACGGTTATGAGTGTACCGGCTAAACAGCCAAACTCATACATGTAGCCATTCCACAGATAACAGTTCTGAATAGTTATGTACTCTTGTCTAACAGCCATACCGGTACTTACACGAAGGACTTTTAATTACAGAAAATAGTTCTGAGAAATTAAGTTACGGCTAGACAGCCATACTCAGACGAAGAACTCAGTCACCCAGTAATTCAGTCCTCCGGTCCACCAGCTACTGTACTTGCAACACTTCCATCAACAGAAAACAATTCAGAAAATAAGTCGTACAGCCTAACAGCCATACAAACACGAAGCACATCCTAGCAAGGATCATGTAATCATCCAAGTTCACAGTAATCAAGCCTGAAACCATCATACAATATATAGTCGAAGAACTATTTCTTTCCGCTACAGTCCAAAACATAGTTCCTGCACGGAAGCCAACCAATCGGTACTTAGTTGAAGACAGTGTTGCCGTATCTATAGAGCGATGTGTCACCGACGTACTTCTATCGTTAAAATAATAGCCGTTGTGACAACCGGGAGTACAAATGAATACACTCAATCAACATACGAGTTTTTTATATTTCTTTCTGCACATCAATTACAATTACACTTTTTTTACGATCTACCCCTCATAGTTCATGTTGTCACCACAACCAAGGAGTATATTATAAGCAAACACAACATCCTCCCACCTAATTTAACTGATAAAATTAAATCAAACAAAAAATATACACAAAATTGAAGCCAAGATAAAAATGTTCAATCTAAATATTTCCTGGGTAATTTGATGACTCTCCCTCCTTTTGTCACAATCGTTTCACTTCTTGAGACATTCTCTGAACTTTCTTGAGGAACATCATTGGGTCGTCTCACCTCAGCAGCACCTTCTTTCACCTTAGCTCGCTCCATCAGCATCTCCCTTATACCGGTACCAGTTGAACTATTGGCTTCTTCTTGAGCCTCAAGTAAAGGGTACAGTCTCTGCACTGGGCGCAAGAACTCTCCTGATGAAGTCCGAAGTCGTACAAGTCTTACAACACCATCCTTTCCGGGCAGTAACTCTGTTACTTTTCCTAAAGGCCAGTCCAACCTTTTATCTCTGTCATTGCCAACCAAGACTACATCTCCAATTTGTATTCTTGAGCAATCCTTTTCTCCAGTTTGTTGTTTCAGTTGTCCCAGATACTCGGCTCTAAAACGCTTCCTCAAATCTTCCCTTAATTTTACTCTGTATTTCACCCTTCTGTTCAAGCCAGTTGCCTCGATTACATCACATTCAGGAATTCCTCCTTCCCTGACATCTTGAATAAACATTGCAGGTGTTATAGGAGTAGGCTCCAGAGTATTATCTGACATAAAAGTTAGTGGACGAGAATTTAGAATGCTTTCGCAGTCACAGAGGAGAGTTTCCATCTCAACATAGTTGAGTGAAGATCTTCCAAGCACCTTCCTCAACAATTTCTTCATCATACCCACAATCCTCTCCCACCATCCACCCCACCACGCAGCGGTAGGAGGGATGAATTTCCATGTGATCCTTCGAACTGTACTATATTCTACAACCTTTCGCCACTCCAACTTGCTAAAGGCATTATCAGCTCCTATGAAATTAGTTCCATTATCACTAAATATCATAAAGGGTCGGCCTCGTCTTGCCACAAAACGCTGTAAAGCCTGTAGAAAATCATCTGTGGATAAGGAAAGAACTAATTCAAGATGAACTGCATGGATCACGCCACATGTGAAGATACAGATCCAGGCTTTCTTGTGATCCTTAAGAAAAAGTGGTCCAGCTAGATCAACTCCTGTGATCTCGAACGCAGCCGCATCTCTCACTCGTTCCACTGGTAGAGGAATAGTAGGTGCTTCTAGTCTCTTTACTTCCTGCCTCTTGCAAACTACACACTGAGATGTTACAGATCGAATAGTTGGTCTCCCTCCCATAATCCAAAAATGTTCACGCAAGATGGCGAGAAGTCCCTGAACTCCCACATGGCATTGTTCCTCATGAACGCTTCTAATGAGAAGAAGCACTACAGGATGATCCTTTGGCAACAGAACAGGAAATCGAAAATCCACACTATCAGGCCTATTGGATATCTTTGTCTTCAGGTGGATGATTCCACTGTGGTTTTCAAAGGGTTGCAAGCTTGAAACATTCTTATCTGAGACTCCTGTAAAGGACTCCTGTTGGACATACTTCAAAACTCGAAATTCAGCCTCTTTCACCTCGTCAGCAGATAAAGGACCCCTTTTCTTTGCACTGGATTTCACGTTGGATGCTCTACCATTATGGACAAATCTGTACATCCAGCCAATCATTCTAATGATTTTGTTGTACTTGGAGAAATACTTGTAATACCAATCCTTTGGGAAAGATGCATCTTTTACAGCGATCATGGAAGAAAAGACTGTCTTTCTCCTTTCCTTACTTATGTCTCCTTCATCATAATTTGAGTCTGCAGAAGGCCAGTTATCCTGAGGTCCATACAACCACTCAGGTCCCTCCCACCATTTTGACAGAAGTAGTTGCCGCCCAGAACAGCCTCTAGATGGAAGATCGGCGGGATTTTAAACTCCAGGTACAAAATACCACTGCTCAATCTTGGTCAATTTTCTTATCTCTTCCACTCTATTCCAGACAAATATGCCCCATTGATCTTCCCTACGTATCCATACTAACACCGTACAAGAGTCAGTCCAGAAATATGCTTTACCCAGGAAGTTGAAGGACTCAATAACAGATGCGTACAGTCTAGAACCAATAGTTGCCGCCAACAACTCGAGTCGAGGTATTGTCATTTTCTTGACAGGAGCAACCCTTGTTTTCGCCTGAATCAGTTGAACCGTTACACTGTTCTCCCTTTCCACCCTTAGGTAAACAACAGCAGCACATGCCGACTCACTAGCATCACAGAAGGTATGAATACTCCACTTATCATTAGGATCAGCTGATCTAGGCAACCATCTGGGGACTTGGACGTCCAAAAGGTAAAACAATTCCTCAGTCCACAGTATGAATTTTGATCGAATGTTTTCACCTACTTCTTCATCCCATCACACTTTCGACTCCCAGGCTGTTCGCAAGAGAAGCTTTGGCAGTAGGGTAACAGGACATGAAAACCCTATGGGATCAAAAACTTTATGCACATATGAAAGGATGATCCTTTTAGTGACTTTCTCATCACAACATTTTATACAATTAGGATTTAGTTGAAGAGTATCATGCTTTCTATTCCAAACTAAACCAAGCACCTTGGTCTCGGTACTTTCCATTTCAGGATCAGTTTTCTCCCAACCTCGCAAGTCAAATTTGCAAAGATTCATCAGGTCACTGGATTCTTGAATGAACTTCACAACTTCGCCACTGTTGTTCAAACTTGTAATGCAGTTGTCTACATAGAAACTGTCCATGAGAATTTCTATAGTTGACAAGGAAAACCTGGTATCACCCTGTATACATCTTTCTCGCAATTGGAAGTGATGGTAATGTATCACTGCTCCTAGTAGAAAGGGACTGCAAACAACTCCAAAAACAACTCTTTGATGGTGAAAAACAACCAAATTATTGTCCTTATCTCTCCACAGAAATCGTAAGAAATCTCTGTCACTTGGGTTCAAACTTATCTTTAGAAATGCTCTTCTGATGTCGGAGACAATTCCAACTCCTTTTAGACGAAATTGCAACAAAAGTCTAGGAATTGATTCTATTAAATTCGGCCCTTTATGTAAACAATCATTAAGTGATGGTGCATGCTTCTCATGAGCCGACGCATCAAAGACCGGTTTGATTTTAGTAGTACTGTCTTCTTTCAGAATATGTCGATGAGGCAAGTAGTGTCTTCCCTTATCAAGCTCAGATTCTAGTACCTTTTCGATCACTCCTTCATCAAGCCACTCATCAAACACATTTTGGTACTGATCATAACAATTATCAGCGTTCAACCGTTTGATGGTTGAATCCAACCTTTTCACAGCTAAATTAAAATTACTTGGTAGTGGTGGATGTCCTTCCAACCAAAGCATATTAACTTCATACCTGCCATCAAGATTAATTTCTACAGTTTCTACAAAGTGCTTTTGTACTTCAGCTTGCAATTCCAGTTTGGTTTTCTTTTCTGAAGGATCTGTAATACCGATCAGGTCCAATTTCCATAGATCAGCTACATTCATATAGTTCACCAGCATAGTTGTTACCAACATAGCTGCATTAGTGTTGGTAGTAGGGAAAGGCACTTTACCCAATAGAGTCCATCCTAATCTAGTCTCTACAGCCACTAGCCCACAGGAAGGATGCTTTACATTACCGGTGTTGAGCTTGCCTGCCACATCTACACCAATAAGAATCTATGGAGCCCGCATATTGATTAACATCAGACAGTTTTACATCAGTGCCCTTGAGTTCTGCCATCCAAGGTCCCTTTTGAATACAAGGTAAATTCCCACATATGTTATCTTGATCCAGGGCCTCAAAATTACAAAGGTATTCCTTATTACAACTTGCCAGATGAATTCTGAAGATATTGAGAGTACAGTTACCGGATTATTGTCCACCGAAAAGGGAGTGCACAATTACTTCCTCTTTGGATGGTTGATATCTCATCTCAAGAGCAGTCTGTTTTAAGATATAGGATCTTTGTGACCCTGTGTCAATGATGGCCCGTGCTTCACGCTGAACGCCATCACCCCTCACCTGGACCATCAGGGTAGGAAGCAATACTCCCGTGTCACATGTGAGATTAGCAAATGCATTGTTCTGTACAACTGATTCAGATTTAGAAGTGTCTTTAACAGATAAACTCTTCCTATTCTTTTCAAGATCTGGACACATAAGAACTACATGTTTTTTAAAATCACAAATCACACACGATACCCTATTTTTACACTTTTTGGAGATATGGTTTGGTTTGAGGCACTTAAAACAGCACTTCCTGTCTTTAATGATGTGCATCTTTTGTTCTAACATCATGCCCCATGCCTTATAACAGTCTAGACTACTATGGCTAGAGGAATCACAAAATATGCAATCAGTAGATCTGCCATGCTTGTGTTCTCGAGTGGTTAGGAGTCCCATAGCAGTATATGATGTTTCTTGGTCATAAGATTGTGAGTCGCTTCTTTGGTTTGTTTTAACATTATTATCCCTATGATGTGACAGTCCAAAAACTGACATGGCAAGTGATATGTGCTCCTCATTTTGTACTTCTGCCTTCATAAATGTCATTAATCTACTTAGACGAATTTCAGCAGTTGTCACACCAGTTTCACTCGCACTTCTCTGCCAGACTCTAAGAAAATCCTCTGGCATACAAGACTCTAAAAGTGGACATAATACTGAGGCACATTTTTCTTTTGTTACACCTTAAGTCTCCAAAGAATTTAAATAGCCTTCTAGTTTATCCTATAGCTTGGCTAGGGGTAGTATAGTGCTTGAATTTTCATTTTGAAGGATTAAACTCAGCAGTTCTCTTATATATACTTCAATCAACAAATCATCCCTGCCAAACCTAGCTTTTAGGGCTTCCATTACTTGGCTGTAATTATCTCCAGAAGGAGGATAACTTTCCACTACATCCCTGGCTCTAGAACCTTCCACTGTGGCCAGTAACAAGTACTGGAATTTATCTTCATTTGGCAGACACTCATCACTATGCACCTTCTTGAACTGGCTCCAAAAGGGTATCCATTCCTTAACATCACCATTGAATTTTCGTAACTCGAAGGGAGGGAGTTTGAACTTTCTGTGATTAGATATGTTAGGCCTACTTACTGAATTAGATGCTTCTTCAACTTTTGTCCTGGCATCGATAGTTTCTAAGTCTTGAACTTGAACCTTCACAGTTTCATACCTACATCTGTATTCATCTGTTGACGATGACTCCGCTTCGAGTTCCGTATCGCTGGAATCATCCTCGAGAAGAAAATCCATAATCTTCTCATCCATGTTGCGTAGTTTTTCCCAGTCGGTATGCAAAACATTGAGGTTAGCACGTACCTTTTGTAGATTGACATTATCGGACTGAATTTCCGTGATCAAAGCGTTGTAATATCTTGCAAATGAGCTTCGATTTACTCCTCTGAGTATTAAGGCTTTATCCATATTAGCATAAGAAGTAACACAATCGATGTAAATAAATTCTGCCGCAACGTTGGACACCAAATATCACCGACTTACTTCTATCGTTAAAATAATAGCCGTTGTGACAACCGGGAGTACAAATTAATACACTCATTCATCATACAACGAGTTTTTTATATTTCTTTCTGCACATCAATTACAATTACACTTCTTTTTTTACGATCTACCCCTCATAGTTCATGTTGTCACCACAACCAAGGAGTATAATAAGCAAACACAACGCGATGAGTCATGGGCGTCATTTAGAATAACCCAAGCTCTGAATTTCCCATCCAAGAATAACAGTCTTGATATAGTTAAATCCTGCCAGGCTCAATACAGAAATCAATATATTCGAAATATGTACAAATTGAATATAAAATCTTATATATAAAAGTGAAAGTCTGTATGTGGGTGGGTCTGTTCCGTATACAAATCTACACCGTTCCACCAATCTCAACCAAATTTTGCATACACATAGTTTAGGACCCAGAAGGAACCGCTGGCTACATGAATTTTCGATAGTCTTTCTCATTCTTCTGATTTCGGCCCTTTTGCACTCAAGCACAGGCTAATCAAGTCATAAAATATACTCATGAAGGAATGGCAAGGCAGATCATTTCCATGGCAACATAGCTCAAGTCGAGACACGGCCGACTGGATGCAAGTTGCGCTCTGCACTACCGGTATAGAAAATGAGGATCTTTACTTGAAATCCCGTTAGTTACTCAACTATATAATAATAATAATAATAATAATAATAATAATAATAATAATATCGTATGGCCTCGGGTGCCGAGTACAAGCTTTGTAATTTGACACCCAGATGGTAGCTTACATGTCGAATTTCGTTGTTCCTTGAATCACAATGAAAGTCAAGGAGGTTAGATAATAGACATCTAAACTCCTTGAACACTACAGCGCTTTCTAGTAGAGAAATGAGGAACTTTGTGTTGGTGGAAACTCCCGAGATTAATTTTGCCATTATGAACACGGCCTACTGAATTCAAATGGGTTCTTTGACATGCCAACGTCGTATGACATGCGTGTCGTATTTTTGCCGCCTTTCAAAAAGAAACAACACACTTACCACGGCCAGGAGCGAACCTGCAATCTTGGGGTTAGTAGACCGACACGCTATCCACTCAACTGCTCACACAGCACAGTCAACCGATTTTAGCATAACAAAGACTTGACACTATCTACTATATATTTGTCAAATACCACTCACTCACTCATTCATTCATCACGAAATCTCAGAAACCACCGAACGGATTGGAATGAAATTTGGTATGCAGCTTCCTCAAGGGCCGCAAATGCCCACTAAGAGAGGATTTTTTAGATATTCAGGTTCTGAAGGGGGTGTTAAGGGGGTAGACCTGCATTTCATTGAATAGCAATATCTCCCGATTGGTTTCATTGGGGGATGTGATACTCGGCACATAAACTCACCATTAAAAAAAAAAAAAAAATAAGAAGACATGTGTCTGAGGGTTTTTCGATGTGGTGTATATTATGAGGTGAAAGGGGTGAAAAGTGGGGATTGAAAGATTCCTAACGGAGCGTGTATCTCTTAAACGACATAGGCGAGGAGTTTGAAACTCTGCGAAAAAAAATAGCATAAAAAAGAAGTAAATATGTGTTTGACCGTTTTTTCATAAATCCAATTTAAGGGGCCCATGGGGAGGGGTGAAATTCTGGGGGGGGAAGCAGGAAAGAAAGTGTCCTAACTGATTGACTGACTCACTCACTCATCAAAGTCAGGGGAAAAACTGCTTTAAAGTAAGTAAATAGCGGTTCGACAGTTTTTTCATAAATCAAATTTAAGGGGTTCATGGGGAGGGGTGAAATTCTGAAAAAAGAAAATTGAAAGAAAATGTCCTGACTGACTCACTCACTCACTCATCATCGCCCAGCCAAAATTATTGAAGTTAGAAACATGACAGTTTGGGGATATGTTCATTGTGTGTCAAAACCGTCTACTAAGGGAGGATTTTCGGATATTCAGGTTCTAAAGGGGTCTTAAGGGGGTTAAACCTGCATTTCATTGAATAACAATATCTCCCGATTGGTTTCATTGGGGGATGTGATACACAGCATATAAACTCATCATTAAAAAGTAAGAAGACACGTGTCTGAGGGTCTTTCAATGTGGTGTATATTATGAGATGAAAGGGGTGATAATTGGGGATTGAAAGATTCCTAACGGCGCGTGTATCTCTTAAACGACATAGGCGAGGAGTTTGAAACTCAGCGGAAAAAATCAGCATAAAACATAAGTAAATATATGTTTGACCGTTATTTCATAAATCCAATTTAAGGGGTCCATGGGGAGGGGTGAAATTCGGGGGGGGGGGGGACAGGAAAGAAAGTGTCCTAACTGATTGACTGACTGACTCACTCATCAAACTCAGGGGGGGGGGGGGGAACTGCTTTAAAGTAATTAAATAGCTTTTCGACAGTTTTTTTGATCAATCAAATTGAAGGGGTTCATGGGGAGGGGTGAAATTCTGAAGAAAAAAAATTGAAAGAAAATGTCCTGACTCAATCACCCACTCATCATCGCCCAGCCAAAAATATTGAAGTTAGAAACATGGCATTTTGGGGATATGTTCGTTGTATGTCAAAACCGTACACTAAGGGAGGATTTTTGGATAATCAGGTTCTAAAGGGGTCTTAAGGAGATTAAACCTGCATTTCATTGAATAACAATATCTCACGAGTGGTTTCATTTGTGGATGTGATACTCGGCATATAAACTAATCATTACAAATAAGCAGACATGTGTCTAAGGGCTTTTCGATGTGGTGTATTATTATGAGGTGAAAGGAGTGAAAAGTGGGAGTTGAAGGATTCCTAACGGAGCGTGTAGGCCTATCTCTTAAACGACATAGGCGAGAAATTTGAAATTCAGCGAAAGAAAAAATCAGCTTACAAAGTAAGTAAATCGGTGTTCGACCGTTTTTTCATAAATTAATTTAAGGGCCAATGGGGTGGGGTGAAATTCTGGGGGAAAAAGGAGAGAAAGTGTCCTAACTGACTGACTAACTCACTCACTCACTCATCAAACTCAGGGGAAAAAGACAGCTTAAAAATAAGTTAATAGGTGTTCAAGCGTTTTTTCATCGATCCAATTTAAGGGGCCCAATGGGGAGGGGTGAAATTCTGGTGAAAATAATTGAAAGAAAATGTCCTGTCTGACTCACTCACTCATCACGCCCAGGAAAACTATTAAAGTTGGAAATATGAAATTTTGGGAATATGTTCGCTGTATGTCGAAAACGTCAACTAAGGAAAGAGTTATTGATATTCAGGTTCTAAAGAGGTTAAGGGGGTAAAGGTGCATTTCATTGAATAACAATATCTCACGAGTGGTTTCATTTGGGGATATGATACTTGGCATATATACTAATCATTAAAAATAAGCTGACACATGTCTAATGGTATTTCGATGTAGTGTATATTATGAGGTGAAAGGGATGAAAAGTGGGGGTTGAAAGATTCCTAACGGAGCGTGTATCTTTTAAACGACATAGGCGAGGAGTTTGAAACTCGGAGGAAATCAATCAGCTTATAAATAAATAAATAAATAAATAAATAAATAAATAAATAAATAAATAAATAAATAAATAAATAAATAAATAAATAAATAAATAAATAAATAAATAAATAAATAAATAAATAAATAAATAAATAAAATAAATTGGTGTTCGACCGTTTTTTCATAAATCCAATTTAAGGGGCCTATGGGGAGGGGAGAAATTCTGGAAGAAAAACGACCACTAAGAAAGGATTTTGGGATGTTCACTCTCATCGACCAACCCAAGCTATTAAAGTTAGAAAAATGATATTTTGGGGATATGTTTGTTGTGTGTCGAAAACGTCTACTAAGGAGGTATTTTTGGATATTCAGGTTCTAAAGGGGTGTTAACGGGGTTAAACCTGCATTTCAATGAATAACAATATGACACGACTATGACGCGAGCGAAGCGAGGCTGAAAATGAGATGGTGTGTGTCTGTGTATTACTCAATCACGCAAGTACCACTGGTCCGATTTACATGAATTTTACATGGAAGTAGCTGATTTACCTGATTAACATATAGGTTACTTTTGAATTCAATACTTTGCACTATTTAAAGATGGCGACCATTTTAGTGACGTCACTACACCCTTTGGTTTCAAACTTTCATATTTCAATTTCAAATAAAAAGAGAACGCTAAGAAATAGCAAACTTTTGATGGTATATACGAGGTTTAAAATTACATTTTCTATCCGAAAGGTATCTCCAACGGTTAGCGAGTAAAACCTAAATGTGTGCTATAAAACACGGTCAACGCCGAGCGGTGTAGTTGGACAAAATGTTCCATCCTTAATCTCCCTCTGCGCAGCACCTCGCCTATCCCCGGTTTTAACTGTCACCTTCATCTTCACATTTTAATTTATTTATGACGCGTAGCGAAGCACGGGTACTTCAGCAAGTATACTATACAATACAGAATCAAACTAAGCTTCAGAGTCTCGTCAAAAAGAACCATGCATTACCCCGGATTAATATACAACCTTAAATAAATCAATATAATAATAATAATAATAATAATAATAATAATAATAATAATAATAATAAATTCCACATTTATTAACTGGGAATCGAACACAGTCCACCTTCGTGGCAGCAAGCAGACCACGGTGCCTTCACGCCACACTCATATATATATACAGGGTTATTCAGCTAAGTGGGCCACCTCAAATATCTACGGAACTGTTTAAGATATCGCCATTCAGTTCTCCAACCCTTAAATCGTATTAAGGGGCTCATACAACACGGTCCATTTCGTCCCCAGCACATACGTATTTACCGAGATTCTGGCAGTAACATAGGTTTTTAAAATGGGATTATACTAATTTCACCGTCTAAAACAAGTAAAAAACAAGTAGTTCCGTGAAGAACTAAAGCCTATTGTCATATATCCTACTTATATTAAGGTCTCTATCAACATACAAAATTTCAGTTTGATTGCTGTAATAGATTCGTAGATATTGAGAACCGTCTAATATTTCGGACTGTCGCCATGTTGGATTTTTATATATGTACTGTAGCTCTTAGAGTTATTATTATTATTATTATTGCCTTTATTGGTGGCGCAGTTAGGGCTCTTGGCCCTCTCTTACACTTATCCACATTAAAACAATACAATAAACATATTATGGCGACAAAATTAAACAATAATAATTGACATTGATCATGACTTTCACACTCTCATTCCCTCATCCAGTCACACTTGTTGTCGGTCAGCAATGTTCAGCAGGCTGCCCCAGCAGGTGGTCTTGAATTTAGATAGTGAGGTGATACCCCTGACACTGGCTGGAAGGGTATTCCACAGCCTAGACCCCACCACATGAAAAGAGTTGTTGTATATAGAGGAGCGATGAATAGGAATGGAGAGGGAAGAACCAGAGCGTGTATTATTACCATGGAAAGAAGACAAGTACTTGAATTTATTTGATAAGTATAGTGGTCTGTCGTCAGACAATAATCGGAAAATCTGGACAAGAATGTGATATGATCGACGTAGTTCAGGTTTCAGCCAGGAAAGAGCGCAATAATAGGGAGTGATATGTTTATCATAGCTCAGATCGTAGATAAATCGTATGCAAGAGTTCAGAGCGCGTTGAAGTTTCAAAGTTAATGTTTTGGTTGCGTCTACAAGAATAACGTCACAGTAGTCAAGAATAGGAAGTATTAGTGTCTGTATGAGTAGGATTCTTACTTTAAATGGTAAAATATCTTTTTTTCTTTTGAGGGAGTGGAGCGTTGCGAAAATCTTCTTGCATACATTCTGTACATGTTCAGACCAGTTAAGAGTCTGATTTATTATCACACCTAGATTTTTCACTGTAGGACAGTATGGAATTTCATTGTCGTTCAGTACAATTGGGGGAATAATTTGATCTCGGAGTGACGTCAATAGTTTTAGAGAGCCAATTATGATAACTTGTGTTTTGGATGGATTCAGAAGAAGGGAATTTTCCTGAGAATATTTTCCAAGCCGTTGAAGGTCAGCGTTGATAGTTTCAATTGCCAATGGAATGTCATTTGTCTTGCAGTGGGAGTATATTTGCAAATCATCTGCATATAGGTGATATTTGCAATTTTTCAAATTAGATGACATGTCGATATATAGTACAAAAAGCAAGGGTCCTAGTACACTACCCTGTGGGGCGCCTGACTTTCTGCTTAGCCACTGAGAAGTTTTATCCTGGGTTACAACACGTTGCTGGCGATTATTCAGGTATGATGCGAAAAAGTAAATTGTCTGCTGGTCGAAGTAATAAAATTCCATCTTTTTCAATAGTGTCTGAGTATTTATGGTGTCAAAAGCACTGCTGAAGTCGAGAAGGGTGAGGATTGTCACCAGTTTTTGGTCCATTGCGTGTCTAATGTCGTCAGTCACTTTGAGTAATGCTGTTGCAGTGCTACGTCCCTTCTTGAAACCTGATTGCAGAGGGTCTAAAAGAGAACGGCTATTCAAATATTCAAGTACTTGCTCATGAACCAGACGTTCGAGGGCTTTTGAAAGTGCAGGTAGAATGGATATTGGCCGATAGTCAGATGGAAATAAAGGTTCGGTTTTCTTAGGAATAGGGATGACATTGGCTTGTTTCCATAGGGAGGGAAAGGTGTTAGTTGTAAGACTATAGTTGAATATGTGAGTAATAATTGGTAGAACGGCACCGATGATATTATGTATGAAGAATATGGGAATATCATCAACTCCTCTCGCTTTTGATTTTATGGAATATAGTACCTTTTTTACTTTGTCTGCCGTAACCGGATGGAAAGTAAAGAGCGGGTGGTCAGGTAGTGGGTGAAAAGGATCATGGGGTGTTGAATTAGTTGGTACTCTCTCTTCAGTGAAATATTCATTTAACTCATCAAGCGGTATGTCTGGTACATGTGTCTGTTGCTGCTGTTTGCCTATACCTAGAGAACGCATATTATTCCAGGCATTCCTTGTATTCATCTTCTTTGTCACGTTTTGTATGTAGGAGAATTTGGCGTTTCTTACGAGCTGCTTAATACGATTTCTGAGCACACGATAATTTTCAAAATCAGTTTCGTCATGGGTACGTTCAAAACGCCGGAACAGTGCATCACGCTGTGCCATCATACTTTTAATGTTTTCATTTAACCATGGGCAAGCTGGGCGAGTAACTTTGATCGAATGTTTAGGGGCATGTTCGTCATACAGACTAATAATAAGAGAATTTAACTTGTTTACTTTTGTGTCAATGTTATCTAAGAGTAATATGTCATTCCAGGGAAGGTTGTATGCGTCATGTTTTAAGTCATCCATATTAATATTTTTCATGTTTCTAGTGATAATATATTTAGGTGTGTACTTAGGCACACGAAGGGAGTACGATAGGTAAATTAGGTCATGGGTGGAGATAGATGGTACGGGTATTTGCCCGAAGGTTTCAACTCTGTCGGGATTGCTTGTCACAAGATGGTCAATGAGTGTATGTGATTCGTATTTATCAGAGTAAATGTGGTTTGTAGGTTCTAGGGGAAGAATCGGCATGTCGCAGGAAGAGAACAGGTTTTGTAATTGCTTGGTCTCGTACGTCTGTGTCAGTAAATTGGTATTGTAGTCACCCACGGCTATTACGTGTTCGTAGCTTGGAAGTAAGTCGAGCAAGCGGTTTTCAAATTCACTCATGTTTGTTATTCTTGGCGGCTTATATACAACAGCTACCAGTCTTTTGTTGCCCAACAATTACTTCAACAAACATGAATTCCGGTCCTGGTTGTGTGCTAAGTGTTGATACACATATTACCCGTCTTTTTTAAGTCGCTTCTACAGTACATGGCAACCCCGCCTGCTCGCCTCCCATCATTTCTGTCATGACGTTCCAGCGAGTACCGATTTAGTTCTACCATGCAAGACGGGATGTCAGGTTTTAATCAACTTTCACTTATGCAGAGGATATGGATATTGTTTTCGTTTATTATTGTCTGTATTTCGTCGTGATGCGCAACCAGTGACAGAGCATTAATATGGCAACATTGTAATGAATGCTTGGACGAGGAAAGTGCCTGTTTTAGAAGAAAGCCAGTGGTGTAAGGGGAGGGAGGGGGTTGGTGTGGGCTAGGCTGGCCAAGGTCAGTTAGCTCATTCATGCAATAGCTCAGCTGGGTAACGGGAGATATATCTTAAAATAGAAGAAACCTACCTGGACCTCCCACTGCACACTGCCGACCGCAACCAACGCACACACACATACACACACACACACACACACATACTTATTACTAAACTTGTCTATTATAAACATTACGCACATGTTCATTTCACTTCACTCTAAGGTCCCGCATTTGCTGCACGTTTTCCAGCTCCCTAAATGTGGTGACGGTCTTCTTAGTTCCATCAGGGAGGTGTATTAAAACGTGGCCGTCCTGGGTCCAGACTCGGGTGGGTCCGAAGTGGTCTCTCGCTGCATTTAGGATAGTTTTCCGGGTTTTTGTGAGGGATTCAGTAATAAGAATCTTGGTTCCTTTTAGGAGGCGCTTGGACTTCCAGATGCGATCTCGCTCGTGGTAGCGGAGGAATTTTACAATAATAGGGCGTTTCCCAGTGGCTACCACTTCAGCTGCTGTTCACTGCGGCCACCCAATCCTGTGACATCTATCCAGGCTCTCCATAGGGAGGTCCACGTTCAACTTCGTCTTGATTGTGTCCCTCACCTTCTCGTACACATCTTCCTCAGGGTCCTCAACGATCCCGTGGATGAGAAGGCAGTTTCTCCGGCTGTATTGCTCTCCTTCGTCCAGCAGCTCCTCGTGGTGGTCAAGTCTCCACTCCAGCTTGCTCAGTTCTTCTTTAAGCACAGCCAGTTCGGAGGTGACAGTGCTTCGGAACTCACGAAAATCACGAGCAAGCGACTCTAGGGAGTCTTGACCCGGGTTGGCAGCACTGTTCAACAACTGAAGGCGTGCTTCAAAGTCTGTCATCGTTGCCTCAACAACATTTACACGTTTGTTCACCTTTTGGATTGACATAATGATGTAGAAAATGTTCAGGCACGTACTTCACACACTAAGTTACTTTGTCACTCACTTTCGGGCCGGAAATTGCGGTTAAAAACTGCGGTTTGCGCGGGATAAAGCGGAGCACTCCTACAGGCTTCCTATGCCAGCCGCCATCTTGAACTATACTACATGAAGATTATTGTGTACGTGTCTTATTCAAACTTCAATCGCATGATTAGGACAAAAGACTAAAAACGAGATTTTAAAATTTCGCACAGCTGCCATCTTGTGGTTATGAAAACAATTGAAATAGAGTAGATGCCAGTGGATTAACATAATTGTATAAGCATTTACCGTACCAAGTTCCACTGCACTCGGATGGTTAAATCGCGAGAAACGTCCTTTTAAATATTTATGCTTCGCGTCGCCGCCATGTTCGATTTGTGCTCACCAGGTTATTGAAAGTCCTATTGGAGAACTTATGTTCATAGCCTTTATGAACATTAAAAAAATCAGTTTGATTGCTGTAAAGATTCGTAGATATTGAGAACCGTCTAAATATTTCGGATGATCACCATGTTGGATTGTTGTATGTATAGGCCATAGAATTAGGTACCATTAAAGGAAAATTATTGCGTAGGTTCATTATTCAAACTTTCACTTCGATCGCATGATTACGACACAAGAAATAAAAACTTAATTTTAAAATTTCACACAGCCGCCAACTTGAGGTTATGTAAACAATTGAACTAAATTACATGTCAGTGCATTACAATATGTACAAACATTTACTGTACCATATTTCACTGCGCTCAGATGGTTAAATCGCGAGAAAAGTCTATTAAAATGTTTCACCTTCGCTTGGCCGCCATGTTCGTTTTGTACATTACAGGTTTTTGCAAGTTACATAGATAAACTTGCAGTAGTGCCCTTTATCACCGTTCAAATTTTCAGGGTGATATCAGTAATAGTTTCGGAGATATAGAATGCCGGTGAAATATTTCGCACAGCCGCCATCTTGAGGTTATGTAAACTATTGAACGACATTAGATGCCAGTGCATTACAATGTGTATGGACGTTTGCTGTACCAAGTTTCATTGTGTTTTGATTGTTAAATCGCGAGAAAAGTCTATTTAAAAATCTCAACTTCGCTTGGCCGCCATGTTGGTTTTGTAGTTACCAGGTTTTCGAAAGTATCTTCGGTGAACTTCTAGTAGTGCCCATTATCACCGCACAAACGTCCAGGGTGATATCAGTAATAGTTCGGAGATATTGAGTGATGGTGAAATATTTCGCACATCGGCCATGTTGGATTGGTGAGACGTAATGAAATTTGAAGGGTATGGTCGGGGTCGGCCAAAATTGTGCTAGACCTTACCGAGTTGCATTGAAATAGCTCAAGCCGTTTAGAAGCTATTAGAGGGGAACACACGCACACACACACACGCACACACAGACACGCGCGCGGACAAAAGGTGATCTCATAAGCCTTTTTTTTCATAAAATGAAAATAGGCTAATAAGCAAAATAAGTACATTTTGAATACAATGGAAATGAAGATGCTCCGATGGTCGATGGGGCTGACCCGATTTGACCACGCAAGGAACACAGAAGTCCGGCGAAGATTTGGTGTTGCACCAATTGTCGAGAAGGTGAGGGAGGATCGTCTACGCTGGTACGGTCACGTCATGAGAAGACAGAACAACTCAGTTGCCAAAACAGCACTCCACATCAACCCAGGTGGAACAAGACCACGTGGAAGACCTGCAAAGCGGTGGACTGACAACATCAGGGCTGACATGCACGCCGTTGGTCTAACAGCAGAAGATGTCAACGACCGAAAGAAGTGGAGGAGATGTAGCAAAGTAGCGGACCCCGTAAGGGATTAATGTTAAGTAGTAGAAGAAGAAGAAGAAGCAAAATAAGTACATCACTGAACTTGTCACTTGATTCTTAGTTGTTTTAGTGGGTGAAATCAGTTTAGTCCCATTAAAAAGTTGCTACCGGTTTCTCGGTAAAAGCGCGTGTGCTGGAAACGAAATGGACCGTGTTGTATGAGCCCCTCAATACGATTTGAGAATTTGAAAACAGAAAGTCGATATCATTAACGGTTCCGTAGATATGTGAGGTGGCCCTCTTAATAGCTGAATAACTCGGTACCGTATATACCAGGTGAATCAGCTGCCCCTGCTTGCCACGGTGGGTGAGTGGTTATAGTGTCGGACTACCAACCCCAAGATTGCAGGTTCGATCCTGGCCATGGTAAGTGATTTTTGAAAGGCGACAAAAATCACGACACTCATGTCACACGTTGTTGGCATATTAAAGAACCCATTTGAATTCAGTAGGCCGTGTTCAATGGCAAAATTAATCTCGGGATTTTCCGCCAACACAAAGTTCCTCCATTCTCTACTTGAAAGCGCTGTAGTGTCAAGGAGTTTAGATATCTAACCTCCTTGACTTTCATAGCGTTCAAAGGAACGACGAAATTCGACATGCAAGCTACCCTCGGGGTGTCAAATAACAAAGCTTGCACCAGGCACCCGAGGCCATACGATATTATTATTAGCTGCCCCTATTAATATTGTTTTATGCAGCCCAACTAGCGTTGTTATCAGGAGGGTGTCTGATTGCATCCCGTATGGTACTAATGCACTGCAAGTATATCCTGCAAACGATACTGAACTCTATTAATTTTTCCATCGATAAGACTACAGACTAATACGAGGGAAAAAGAATTGTGTTCAGTATCGTTTGCGGGATATGCTTGCAGTGCATTAGTATCGTTCGGGATGCAATTATATTTAATATCGACCTTCCTGACAACACGCGTTATTTGGGCTGCATGAAACAATATTATCAGGAGAAACTGATTCCACCGGTGTAAACAGTTCAGGTTTAATGGGTAAGAAAAAGAGACTGATATATAATTATATTTATTTCTTTAAATAACAGCATGAAATGAAGCACTTCGAAATTAACTGACAGAAATGTAATAACTGACAGAAATGTTGGTCTGTATGGGGTCAGACACATTTCCTTCATATTGGCGGTTCGGGCTCCATTAATATCCGACTACTTATGCGTGGAGGCAGGCACATCTGTGGTAAAGGATGGAAAAATATTTTTGTATTGCCATTTAAAGACTCGTCAAATGTTTTTGACCACTTGATCGAAGAATTCGATGAGGTTTTTCATGTCTTGTTTTGGCATTTTTCCTTGGAAGTTATGGCTTAGTATTGCTGGGAGCGGGTCAGACATATTCTGAAACATAAGATAGAAAATAACACAGTAAGGCCTTATTGATTGAAAACTCCAAACATGAAACAAATTATTGGGTCCAATATCATTGTTGGCGAAGTCCAGAGGCAATACTTCATTGAGGGCTAAATACATAGTGGTACAACAGTACTACAAATCGACATGTATTATGCCCGATTGACGAGGATTCCGGGGAGCCATCGACCTTAAATGACCCTTCCGAAACCCCCATCTCCCAGGAAGACATATAGGCCGGGAAGGAATGCATTCTTGGACTAGGAAAGCACTCAAGAAACTGTACTCGGGGGGTGTCGTGTGTAATGAGAGGAAAAACCACCAGTCCAGAGGAATACAAACTCAACAATTACAATAAAGAGGCAAGGCTTACTATTATCGCACTCAGTTTATTAAAAAAAAGTGGCAGACCCCTAACCACTTCCGAGAGGTGAAAACGGCTAGTCCGCGCTAACAATGTTCATAATAATTAATTCGTCTCCGTGCGACAATCCTAACAAATTAAGCCTCTCGAAGTCCTACGCAAAAGTGGAAAACAAAGAATGCAATCTAAGAGAATGACACGTAGATCTTCCCTATCCAATTACTTCGGAGATTCAATAATAGTAATAGTACAATAATGATTCTACAGCAAGGTGAGTTATTTACTTGTTTACAATGCAAGATATTAGTTACATTTAAAGCATAATAAGTTTAAAGCTACGCTATAATGGTGTCATCTCCAATATTTAACGTTATAATCATTTAATCTAATGCCTATCGTACGTTAATCATAATGGCAACGATGTAAACGAGAAGCGTTTCATCCAAAATTTATTTCCAAGCTAAAGCTATGCACATTCTGAACCTAACAGAAAGTATGAAAATCTATCCTAGTTACAACACAAATGAATAACATGTAAACACTCTTAAATTAGATGCGCAATGGGCGCCACTACAGTTACCTTCCTACATCGCAAATTCGCTCTTTGCGAACTTGGGTCATGTTTGTGTTGGGAGAGAAACGTTATGTTGGCGATAGCATGAATTAATACATGTCTAACATCGCATCATCAATTTAGCTACCGCGTTTAAACACGTAACTATCTGACTGTCGTCGCTCATTAGGGGAAAGCTATATCTGTATTTAAAATGAGACGAAGAAACAAGTCTAAGTTATGGTCATCAAGGTTCATTTAAGTTTATGGTTTTATTTAGATTTCATTAGAGTTACTAGCTTTTGGTTTATATTCAGTTTTAGTTGAAAAACCCATATATTTGATTATTACCTTCTTATTTATCAGATTAGTTTATTCCTATAAGTTTCATTGTATTTTTTAATGACCATGTTAAATTCGTATAGTGAATACAATTGGTGTCCCAAGCATCCAATACAAACACTTCATTGGAAGAATAATCAATTCCAATACCATAAATAGCACCTCAGTGTGCTGATCAATACCACTGATCCATTGATCATCTGCTGTAGTAACGTGACGCGTCACCAGCCTATAAAGTACGAAAACTTGTATTAGCATCAAAGGGTAATCATATCCTACTGCTGTAGAGCGTTTTTACATTACATAGTTCCTTTTAAATCTATACAATCCAAGCTTGAGGATAAGGTTTAAATATTGCTGGCATAACAGCTGTATACTCTGAAGTTACAGAAATGTGTCTCATTTACTCATATATCAGACCTGATCGTCTGGAAATCTAGCATTTATAAACTTGGGTCTTTTGCTTACAGTCCTATAAAATGACCCGTTCTCTCGAACCAAGAATAGCCTGCTTAGCTCATCTTATAATGTTACAATTCATAGCTTGTTTGGCAGTCGTCTGCGTGTCAAAAAAAAGTTTTTGTTTCACTTCTCCACACTACATAAACTGGTTTTCAGGTAACAAGAATGTTTGTTATTCACTGGGCCCACTGCCTTCTATATAACTTACTGAAGAAAAGAGCGCGCTATCGTCGCGTTTGCAAGGTCAAAATAAACCAAATAAAGTGTGACATTGGCTCCTTTTGACGGCCAACAGCTGGTCGTTGAGTTTTACTTGTTAAAATAAAACACTGTTCTTTCAGACAAGGTTATGATACAAATCCTACATGTAAAAGAGTGTTGGTTCGATGCTCTGTCGAAGTTACATAAAAAATGTTATGTACAATAATGGGTGGCAAATGCTATTATCCTCAACAAGTGCAAATGATACGTTATATTTGTGGTTTCTCCACCACCTAGGAGTGCATGTTAAGTGTAAATCCTACCTAAGAATGTGCGGCGTAAGGTCATAATAACTAATCTAGTCCACACAGCAGGACCGTACATAAAAATAGGTTTTGGCCGTCAGCCTGACTCACGTGTGTTCTTCATAGTTATGCATGGTTTAGGTTGCAAATTAGGCGCATGGATGGAATGCCTGCGATCCACGTGCTTGCTTTTTAGTACAAACTCAGCCATTACTAAACCATTTGACGTGCGATCCCACCATCGCTAGACCATCTGGAGTGTGGTCCGACCGTCGCTAAAACCCGCTATGGTATGGGTCTACTCCATTTCAAAGCTCATGACTAGTTGAATAATAATTGGCGTTTATTCATAATAGTTATGTTTCAATAAAGCCATGGTGGTTACACTGAATTTATCGCTCTAGTTGCAATTTCACAGAATTTACACTGGTAGCGGTTAGCAAGATAGAATGGCCATGTGGTTTTTCCGCTCACAGAAGCTAACTTATGGCTTGTGCCAAAGTACACACTCAGAACTGATTGATTAAGTTCACTCGTGAATCGTTCATTACTTGTTTAACACTGATGATGATAATCTCGCTGCAAATGTAAGAGAAAAAAAAACGTGGCTTAGCAGCGTGCTTTGTGCCTATGTTAAATTGTTAGTGAAGGATCACAAATATTCCGAATTGGCGATTACTGATTATCATAAACTCACTCGGCAGTCATACTGCACATAATCACGTATGTTTCTTCACCAGATTAAATAGAATCACACAGATACTCCTCGATTTATCGAGCACGTTTCGACGTCAAGGCAGGACAATGCCTGTCAAAAATAGCACGTCACGCTGCAATCATGCTTGCGATAAGAGTCGCCTCATCAAGATGCCGGATGGACTCTCTAGTGACTAGTCAAGTCTGTGACTGTAAAAATATCTGCGGCATTCACTAGGGATTCTTTATATTCATGCCTCCTATTTATCATAAATCATATTTCTCTTCTGAGCATCCAAAATATTTACAACAGTGGTTAATAACCATGGGGTTCACAAAATATTTACAACATAATATACTCTCGGCGCGGCAACTCATATTAGTCAAACGAGCGCTCTCTTGGCCTGCTACATGGATGATGAATTCTTCATGAGCCAAAGAGGTCACATGGCAAAAGTGACATCGGGTTCTATGCCCTTTCGTTAGCGAAATAAAATTGATGAAAGGCATTTTTAGCCTACTTTCGATTTTTGCAAAAAATGAAAGTAGACTTATGATATCACTACAGGGCCAAAAATTGTGTGTCTGTCTGTGTGTGTGTATGTGTGTGTGTGTGAGTGTGTACTCTGAATGTCTGTCCCCCTATCAATTCGAACAAGGTGAAACCGAATTGAACGAAATTTGGTACAGAGGTAGCACTGGCAAAGGGCACCTCAGTGTCATGTTTTATATTGCCGCCATCTTTACCAAAACTTAATGGCGGCCACTCAAATGGTCAAAACGTAATAATGCATTACAACCAAACTAATAATCGGATCTTTACCAAATTTAGTAACAACGTTCCTTCATATGAGGCGCGTCTTGTGCCCAAACTACGATGTCATCAACCGTACCATTTAAGAATGACGGCCGTGTGAATTATGCAAACTTTATAATCCATAACATGGGACCCACCAGTTCCGACTATCGAACCAAGAATCGTTTAATCTGTTTGAAACGACGTGGCCCGTTTGAAATTAAAAGTTTATATTTTAATATTATAGTCTAGAAGTGATTTTAAAAAGCTGAGTCGTCTCAGTTATTTGACAAGATGGCAGCTGATCTCTCGTTCTGACCTTTATTTTATTAATTTCAGTATGCTGCATGCAATATAGGCTAGAGGTAACAAATATATGAACTTTCTATGAAATGAACTCGGTTTAAAATATACTCCAGTAAAGAAAACGTTTAGTCCAAGTCATGATTTGCTATAACGTGGTATATGTATTGGTTCCTAACTATTTATTAGAGTGTGTACGATTGGCTGAGTGGTCAGCGCGTTAGTCTTTCATCAGGTTGGCCGGGGTTCAAATCCTATCAGAGTCAGACTTTTTTTCTTGATTTTTTTATATTTATTATTTCTTGAGTACTGAGACGTTATAAAATAAAGCATTATATGGAGAATTTTGAAATGGAAAATATTTATTTAATTAAAACAACATTCACTACAGGAGTGACATCTAAGAGTAATTACTTGAACTATGTTATTGGTAACCACAGCTTTCTATATGCGAGCTATGCTCTCTACCGGCCAGTTAGTGAACCCATGTCTACAGTATAATTGCGAAGGTTGTTATTTTTGCCGATAGAGGGTACACATCCCCAAGATAAGGCGCGATTATCACGGCCAACGAGAATGACTGGCTCTGGTGATTTTTCGTGACGTCAGCAATGTAGTTCTGTTGCACCACTGCCTGGTCTTCGTTTTACTGCCGGTGTGGTACCTAGTCATCTTGTCTACATTGAACCTGTACAAACGTTGGTATTCATTTATCACTTGTCTTCATAGAAGGTATTGATACAAGTCGTTAGTCGGTGGGTAGTGTATTCCGCAGATCTCTTCTATAAACGAATTAATTTATGTTCCGCCCCTTGAAACAACAATAAGTTAATGATATCTATACTGTGCTGCAAGATTCTTTGATCTAATTATACTAATGTGCACATAATTTAACTCACAACGAAGGTCACAGAATCTACAACTCGACTTAATGTAGCCTGTTCGTTGCAGCTATTAAAGACACAACGAACCCTTGAATCCTAGTTCGCGTGGATTTTTGTAAGGAGTAACTTCAATAGGCGTAGTTTTGCAAACCTATACAGTATACTTTATCGTGTTTGAAAACACACGGAACATCTAAACTGCGTCCATTTTATGAAGATTGATATAAAATATTGCATTTCTGCTGCTTATGAATTGCTCTCGACTTAAACGTACAAGCATCATCAAGCAGTACCGGTACATTGCCTACGTCACAGAAGGGTTTGGTTTACGCGCCATGGCCTGTCTTTCTCGTTAGCCGTGCGCGATTACAAATTAGCTGTGTAATAGTTATATTAAATATTTTTCTCCCAGTGATACGTTTAGAGCAACGAAGTTTAAATTATTGTAAGTAGTCGGTGTTAATAAACTGAATACCTACGTTGTTTGGAGTGTTTACTGATGGAATTGCAAAATGCTGGGGTAAATTATTTGAACGCCACTCCTCAAATCCAGTGTGCCAATTCGCACTTCGAATTGGAAGAAATTAGGAGATGATAAAGACAAAGAGTTATAACTATACCCATACATTTAGGAGAAAGTAGGCTATATGTTCTTTCCTGAACATCTTGTTATTTATCTCACACTCTCAATTGGCGAAATATCGTCGCAGGATGGCTGCATTATAAATTCCAATGCGCTCATTAGTATCCCTGTCACTGACAGCGTAACTATTGTTACCAAAAGCATGTGTGACTCGGTGAGGACCGTAAAACATGGGTTGAAATTTGTGGTACACCCTCTTAGTTGGATCTGAGATTCCAGGTTTCCTAATCAGGACTAAGTCATTCAAATTGAGGGCTCCTCTAAAGCGTTGGTTCCTGACTCTTCATAATCGTTTCTCAGCTTGTCTCTCCATCATTTCACGTGCTGCTGTGATCTTGCTGGCTTGTGAGGGTTGAATAGATGGTGGAACACTCACAATGTGTTGCCAAGCTCTCGTAGGCTTCCGATTAAGATGCAATTCGGCTGGTATTTGGCCAGTACTCTCATGGCGTGTGTAGTTAATACAATTGGCCATTACGACCAGGATTTCGGTCCATCTCCAGAGTTGGTTTCCACAGAATAAGCGGCAGTATTTTCCATAACATTAGAAATGTGTAACTCATCCAATATCTTGGTCATCAAATTTAAGTGTGCCACATCTCCCTGCATCGTGTTTTCAAGATGTACTGGTAGAGATTCGAGGAATTGTACCGTATTAGTACCCATGATGATAACTCCCTCATATCTGCGTATAAAATCAACTCCGTGTATAGTTGGTTGTTTAAGGTTATTCACCACAATGAAATCATGAGTATAAGTATGCCCGCCGATTATAACAAAACATAAAACTTGCACTTTACACCTAATAGTGCGATCTGGTATGATGCCTCGAAATTTAATATTGGAAACAGGTAATTCTCTAAGGGCATCTCGCAATTTAAGCTGACTGTACAAGTCGCCTGAAATCACGCTAATCATAGCGCCAGTATCGATCAAAATATTTACAATAATATTGTTGATGCTCGCGGCAATGACTGGTAACTGTGTCAATTGCACGCGGTCAGTAGTTCGTGGTTCGTCGAGTAGATCTCCTGGCGTTGGTTGCCAAAGTAATACATTCGCTATTACTACTGGAGAATCAATCATGTCAGGATTTATTGCGAATTTGTGTTTTTTTTGGCCTGAGCGACCAGTGGATGTCCCTGCTTCATCATAATTCTCAGGTACTTCTTCCCTGTTGTCGTACTCCCGCGACGTTTGAGGTGGATTTTGGTCATCTCTTCTTCCTCGAAGTTCGCGTAAATACCGCTGACTCTCCTCTGCTCTTCCTTGCCAATCTCTATCAGCTCTGTCGCCTCTACGATTGTTGTCGTTAGTGTTCTGATACCTGGGGTCCCTATCTCTGCGATATCCTCCGCTGTATCTATAATCTCTCCTGGGATTATTGTTATCGTTTCTATGATCATACCGGTTGTCATTGTTGTTGTTGTTGTTGTACCGTTGGTTTCGGTCACGATTCCAACGTGGTCTGTCATTTCTCAGAGCTTGGTATCTCCTCTGTTGATACGCTTCCACTTCTCTGTTCCTATCGTACGGTGTTCCGTCTCTCCTCTGATCGTTAGTATTCCGGTTGCGAGCTCCTCTATTCTGCTATCTGTCATTTCTGTTCGTTGTCTGTACCATCCGGTCTACGGATGTTAAGTATACCTGACGAGTTTCATGACGATGTCTTGTCGGCGCAAATTGTTCATTGCTACAGTCTAATCTGCGCAGAATTTCATTGCATTTGGCGAACGTATTTGCTCCTGAAGCGATTAACGACTTCTGAACATCTCCTGGATACTGTCGGATGATAGTTTGGACTAGTTCTTGTTCAGATACAGGTGGACGTAGACAGAGGAGTTTTGAAAGTTGTTGAGCGAAGTATGAGGAATATTTCGTGGGCAGGTTACTAGAGAAACGTTCGCTGTACATTTCAGCTCGGATCCCCTGTTGTATCTCCACAGACCAAAATGTTTTTAATAGCGCTTCTTTGAAGTCTTGATAGCTCCGAAAAGAATAGCTAAATGCTTTGAACCAGATTAGAGCAGTGCCGTCTAGCAATCTCTCTACTACTCTCAGTTCTCTATCGGGTGTGACCATTGTTTCACGCATGTAGTTTTCCAGATTATGGAGAAATTCTACAGGTGTCTGGGCTCCGGTTCCTGTGTATTTGTGAGGGCGTTCATCTTGGCTTTTCAAGAATACAACATTCGAGTGAGGTGTCTGAATCATACTCGGAGTCCTGCTGATTGTCGGAATGTCAAATCTGACAGGTGTTTCGCCAGTATTTGGTAGTACTTCCCTCCGTGATGCTGGTGTAGTATCAGCATTCTCCTGCTCAAAATACCTTTTCCAAACCTCGATAGGATTCGGCTGTGTTTCCTCCCTCGGTGTTTTGGTTGTGTCAGCTCCTATCTGTTCGAAGTAACGCTTGAGGATTGGTTTCTCCGGCTCTGAAGTTACTCGAGTTGATTTCTGTTTATTTTCCTCACGCAAGGCGTTCATCTGGATCTCTAACCGTTCTATTTTTCCTCTGACGATGCCATCTAAGTCATGGTATTTTTCGTCAATTTCTCCTCCTAACTCATCGATAGCTTTGCCTACATATTCACGGATTTTATCGTTCGAATCTCTGGTTTCAATGGAAAGGTTACCCATCTTCTTTTCTAAGTTGGTAATATTCATTTTGTTTTCGTTTAGGTCGCCCTTGAGTATGTCAAAATCGACCCTAAATTCCACTGCGTTAACCCGTATCTCTTCCAGTTTCCTCATGTTGTCTATCTGGTTAGTGAGGATTTCTGTCTTAACAGCTTCCAGTACGACCTCTGAGTTACGACGATCTGTTTCGATTTCAAACCTGACGTCATCCATTGCTTTTGTGATGTTAGTCTTAATTTCTTTCGTGAAATCAGCCCTGAGAGTAATCGAAGTAGCTTGAATGTCGCCCCTGACTCTATTTAAATCTGCCTGCATATCATTAATGTCTGTTCGCAGATTTTCAACATCATCCCTGACCTCTGTGCGTAAATTGTTTATATTAGTGTTCATGTTGTCACAATTGACCTGTATCTCGGCTCCTAGTTCGGCCCTAACATTGTTTAGCCTATGCTTTCGTTTACAGTGTCTGTGTTAGTTTGCATATCAGCCCTAACATTGTCTGTATTAGCCTGCATTTCGGCTCGAAGGTTTGCTCCCATGTCATTCAAGTTAGTTTGCATACTAGATTGGTTCACCTGAACTTGATTAATTGACATGCGCAGGGTCCTCAGCAACTCTGGCAAAGTTGCGATAATGTCCATCTCTGCTTCACTTGCCATCACAAGAAATTCGATTTGAGAATTAGGCGGGGAATAGTTTGGTTGAAACTTACACACTATGGTACACCTTAAGATCAAGCTCTGGGGAAAGTCTGCACTCTTCATAAACTAAGGGATCATTGCTGTGCCTCTGTCCTAACAAAAGTTAAACACACAAACTAACAATTACATTTACTTAAGATCAGCTTTGGCTACAAGTGAAAATGTCTCTACTTATTAACAGTAATTAATACCAACTGACCTCATGGTCCTATCTCAATATGAGTGCCATGCCGTTACTGTCCAGCCGTGCGAATACCGATTCGTTACTGACCTGGCAGATGCTATCACACTCTAAAATCAAACATGAGCTCTCGACCTCTCAAATTTGAGTTTTCATATTCGTATGCCACCAACTAGACCTCTCAAAATCGAGCTGATCATGTTGTGGAACCAATTAAAGAATCAGTACACCAGCGAACTTGACCTCTCAAATTCGAGTTTTCACGTTGAGGCGCCAATTAAAATAAAGTCTATATGTGCCCGATTGACGAGGATTCCGGGGAGCCATCGACCTTAAATGGCCCATCCGAAACCCCCATCTCCCAGGAAGACATATAGGCCGGGAAGGAATGCATTCTTGGACTGGGAAAGCACTCAGGAAACTGTACTCGGGGGGTGTCGGGTGTAATGAGAGGAAAAACCACCAGTCCAGAGGAATACAAACTCAACAAATACAATAAAGAGGCAAGGCTTACTATTATCGCACTCAGTTTATTAAAAGAAAGTGGCAGACCCCTAACCACTTCCGAGAGGTGAAAACGGCTAGCCCGCGCTAACAATGTTCATAATAATTAATTCGTCTCCGTGCGACAATCCTAACAAATTAAGCCTCTCGAAGTCCTACGCAAAAGTGGAAAAACAAAGAATGCAATTTAAGAGAATGACACGTAGATCTTCCCTATCCAATTACTTCGGAGATTCAATAATAGTAATAGTACAAGAATGATTCTACAGCAAGGTGAGTTATTTACTTGTTTACAATGCAAGATATTAGTTACATTTAAAGCATAATAAGTTTAAAGCTACGCTATGATGGTGTCATCTCCAACATTTAACGTTATAATCATTTAATCTAATGCCTATCGTACGTTAATCATAATGGCAACGATGTAAACGAGTAGTGTTTCATCCAAAATTTATTTCCAAGCTAAAGCTATGCACATTCTGAACCTAACAGAAAGTATGAAATTCTATCCTAGTTACAACACAAATGAATAACATGTAAACACTCTTAAATTAGATGCCCAATGGGCGCCACTACAGTTACCTTCCTACATCGCAAATTCGCTCTTTGCGAACTTGGGTCATGTTTGTGTTGAGAGAGAAACGTTATGTTGGCGATAGCATGACTTAATACATGTCTAACATCGCATCATCAGCTTAGCTACCGCGTTTAAACACGTAACTATCTGACTGTCGTCGCTCATTAGGGGAAAGCTATATCTGTATTTAAAATGAGACGAAGAAACAAGTCTAAGTTATGGTCATCAAGGTTCATTTAAGTTTATGGTTTTATTTAGATTTCATTAGAGTTACTAGCTTTTGGTTTATATTCAGTTTTAGTTGAAAAACCCATATATTTGATTATTACCTTCTTATTTATCAGATTAGTTTATTCCTATCAGTTTCATTGTATTTTTTTAATGACCAGGTTAAATTCGTATAGTGTAAACAATTGGTGTCCCAAGCATCCAATACAAACACTTCATTGGAAGAAAAATCAATTCCAATACCATAAATAGCACCTCAGTGTGCTGATCAATACCACTGATCCATTGATCATCAGCTGTAGTAACGTGACAAAAACCGTACGCGTCACCAGCCTATAAAGTAAGAAAACTTGTACTAGCATCTAAGGGTAATCATATCCTACCGCTGTAGAACGTTTTTACATTACATAGTTCCTTTTAAATCTATACAATCCAAGCTTGAGGATAAGGTTTAAATATTGCCGGCATAACAGCTTGTGACTGTTCCGGTCACAATGTTCCCAAACCCTTATTTGGTTGACTGCAAGAGAAGTCAGGTTAGGGTAATTTGTTCATACCATTTCTTTTCTTGTTCATCATCATCATTTAGGTTGTAGAATTTCATTTTATTTAGTGTATATATATCTTGTGTATCTCGGGGACTCAGTCAGGAATATTTCATTTAATTTGTATGGGAGATGTCAGTATACAAGACAGCGGATTGTGTAGGTAAGCTACAAGATGTTGCAACAGCAGGAAACTCTAGGCCAAATTTAGATTGGGCCGAGAATAACTTCCCTTGTCTTGAAGAAAGCTTTGTGTAAATTGTGTAAGGTTCTGACGTCAGAGAAGAGTTTCGCGCCACGAGTTGTAAGAAATATACATGGGTTCGAGATTATTGGTGTATTTTGTATGGGTTGGAGGGTATCATGACCCTGGCGGAGAAAGACGAAAACATGTGTTTACAAGATGAGAGGTGGGATTTTCGTGTATAGCGGGGCTTCACTTCTATTGTAGCGTCTGATTGGAAAGGTCGCGTTCTCGTAATTTGGCGTAGGCCTATTTGGAGAAACAGTTTTGTTGAAAGCATGGCTTGTGAATGTACTCGAAACGGCTACATATCACAACGATGTTATCTCTGTTAGCACAATTCAAGTTGGGTACGGAAGCACATTCATTTCTCTCGCAGAGATGTGGCTATGTAAACCAGTAAACATCTCTAACCTCAAACCACGTGTGGAAAATCTTAGAAATGCTGGGGAGAACTGATCTATCGAGCATGTCTCGTAGATTATCTGCTAGATCGTCGATGAGTGAGTAACAAACATCTTTATATTCCAACATTCATTTTGGGTCACATGTTTTCGTCATTGCCGAGGAGAGAAGATAGTAAACCATAGTCTGTTCGACGAGAGTCCCCGCCATATGTTTAAAGTTGATATTAATACACATATTTTGAAGGTTATAATTAGTTTTCTTTATAGGGAATTACACCTAATAGTTGAACGCCCAAATGATACCAGTTAGGTTGACCAAATGTGCGTCCAACACTCCACGACCCTGCCATTTCAATTGTGTGGTATATGATGAAGTACTTCCGATCAAAAATAGGAGGATGATTTTGGGAAGTTTTAAATCAGTCGCCCAAGAAGGGCTGGTAAAAAGTTACAACATAGCACCTCAACGTGGGGCAAGAGTAGGGAAACCTAGCAGGTATCATTAGGGCACATATGCACACAGCCGATAGACACCTTAGGAGTATTAGGGTTCACAGTAATTTGTTTTGTTTTAAGGGGTATGTCCACATCAGACAATTTAGAATTAAGGTCAAGGGTTGTGTGTAAATCAAACAGTAAAATGTCAGGTAATCAGGAAACTGGGGGAAGTGGCAGTGAGGAAGATGTGGAAAAGACAGTGGGAACATATGTTACCATTGTTACTACTGAGTCGCAGCTGATCGCTGAAGGTAGTAACTTAAATGTAAATGGGGGGGGGTTATGAACGATAGTTTGATCCAAATGCTACTGAGTGAAATAAAAGAGATTAAGAAGCAAGGAGAATCTATGAGTAAGGAAATTAAGGAGCAGGTAGGCTCTGTAAATGAGAAGGTAGAGTCAGTGACCAAACAGATAGTAGAAGTGAAGGAATTTGTAAGTAAGGAAATTCAGGAGAGCAACAGGGCCACGAACACAAGGATAGAGAGTCTCAGCAAAGAAATACGGGACCATAAGTCTGTCCTTAATAGTAGAATGGAGAGTATGAACCTGGAATTAAGTGGGAAAATTAGCAAACAGGGAGAGGAAATCAGGGCAGAAATGCAGGGGAATCAGGCTGGGATCACAAGTAGGCTAGAAGGAATGGAAGGCCATCAGAACCAGCAAGATGTGGAAATAACGAAAATTAAGTCAGAGATAGCTAGTTCAAGGGCAGAAGTACAGAATGTAACGGGAAAGTGTGATGAGATATGCAACACTGTAAGTGGGAATAAGAGGGAATATTTAGATAGAGTAGGTGCCGTTGAAAATAAGTTGGGAGAGATTGAGGGTCTGAGAGGGAAGCAGGTGGCATTGACCGAGAAAAACGAAAAGCTGCAGGAAGAGCTGATAAAGGTCAGGAGAGAGTTGAAAGAGCGACCGATGAGTCAAAGGGTTGTGATGCCATCTAGTTTGCTACTCAGGGACCCTGGTCTGCCACAATTTAACTCAAGGCAGTTCAACCCTATGGAGTTTTTAAAAACCATTGAGAAGAAATTCAGCAAGGATCTAGAAGACGGGGTTGTCGAATGGGAAACAGTGTTGGAGATCTTGTCTAACTCATTTCAAGGGGATGTGAAAGCATGGTTCCAAATATACAGGCCTAACATGAATAGTTTAAGGGAATTCAGGGATAAATTCAAAGCTAAGTTCTGGGGGGAGGGGGTACAGTCCAGGGAAAGGGAAAAATTAACTTTTGGGAAATATAAGGAGAGAGAAGGGGTATCCCTGACAGAATATTTTTTGGCACATGTACTTATTTGGAAGAATTTGGATGGGCTGACCTCTGACAGTGATGTGGTTAGGGTCATGTTGAAGCACTTCCCACCTAGAATTCAGGAGGCAGCTTGTATGCAGAAGGTAAGGACGGTAGAAGAGTTGGAAGAGCTTCTTACGAGCTTTGACGTTTTAGGCAAGCAGCACATGGAGAGGCCAGAGGTCAAACAGGAATTTAGGGGCAATAGGGGGAATAATCAGGAGTTTAATAGGGGTAGATTTAATCAGGAGCAAAGAGATTATCAGCAGAGGCAGGAAAACTATCAGAGAGGTGGGGGGCGTCAGGATAATTCACAGCGACAGGAAGGTAACTATCAGAGAGGTGGGGGGCGTCAGGAAGGTGGTAACGAAAGAGTACAGGTGAACCAGAGGAGACAAGAACAAGGTGGTCAAGGAGCTTTAAACTCCGAACGGGCTGTGCAGGGAGGTCAGTCAGGCAGTCCGTAAGAAATGAAGTCAAGCAGTGTGTTATTGTGGGTGAGGAGGATTTTATGCCTATGAGTCGGGAGGATCTGCTAGCTGACCAGCAGGAGTTCTCATGTATCGGGGAGAAGGAGGCTTTTATGTCAACTGTTGAGTTGAGCATACTAGGTAAGAGAGTGCAGGCATTGGTGGATTCGGGGAGTGAGAGAAGTGTCATCAGTAAGGGATTTTATGATACTTTAATCAAGGACGGTGGTAAGTTGGAAGAAATTCCAGTTAAGTCGACATATGTGGTAACTGCTGTTGGTAATAAATCCCAAAGAGTGGGAAAGCAGGTATTGTTGCCCATGAGGTTTGGTAATGAAGTTGACCACAAGACTTGCTTGGTAATTCCTAACCTAATTTATGAAATGATTTTGGGGATAGACTGGCTTAACGAGCATAGTGCTGTTATTGATTTTGACCGGGGTGTCATCAACTTTGTGAGGGGGAATATAAGCCAGGAGATGAGAATGAAATGCAAGAGTGTAGATAAGACAGTAAAGGCATGTGTTACTGAGGTCACTGTAGGGGATATGGCAGAAGGTAAGGCTGACGATGAGGAGGAAGTTGTGGATTTATGTCACATTGCTGTGGAGGGTGATAAGTGTGATCAACTCCAGCAGGCTGTGGATAAGAGTGGTTTAAGTGTTGAGGAGAGGGATAAGTTGTTAGAGGTTTTAGAGCTAAACCAAGAAGTTTTCAGTGACAAGCCAGGGCTAACACATGTCTATACGCATCAGTTCGAAATTGTAGATCATTCTCCATTTTCAGGACCCAAGTACCCGATACCTCACAAATTTGCTGATGCTGTGGAGAAAGAAATAGGCATTATGCTGAATCAGGGTATTATTGAGCCTTCAACTAGTGCATATCTGAATCCCTTAGTTGTGGTTGGGAAGAGTGATGGCTCGGTCAGGTTGTGTATTGATGCCAGGCAGCTCAATTGTAGGATATCTGGGGACCAACAGAGGCCAGAATGTGTTGAGGAACTGGTTCAGAAATTCAATGGTAAGCAATGGTTTTCCACTATGGATCTGAGTGCATCATTTTGGCAGGTACCGTTGAGAGAACAGGACAGGAAGTTGACTGCGTTTAGCTTTAAGAGTGGTTTGTACCAATTCAGGGTCGTTCCTTTCGGAACAAAGACCAGCAGTTCAGCGTTGATTAGGGCCTTAAATCTAGTGTTAGGGAGGGACACACACGAGTTTGTGACAATGTACATAGATGATTTAATTGTTGCATCTTACACATTAAAGGAACACCTGGATCACTTAGACATTGTTTTGGGGAAATTAAGGGACGGGGGATTTACAATTAAACTTAAGAAGTCTCTGTTTTGCACAACATCAATCACATTTTTAGGGCATACTATCACAACACAAGGGGTGTCTCCCGAACAGTCACGATTAGACAAGATTCACAACACTGCTACACCACGTAACGCCAAACAATTGAGGTCAATATTAGGGGTTTTCAATTATTTTCGTAGATTCGTAGTTAAATATTCCTGTCTTGTAGAACCGTTTAGGGAATTGCTGAAGCAGGGTACTAAGTGGGTATGGACCCAGGTGCACGATGAGGCTTTTAAGGAGTTGAAGAGAGGCTTTGTAGAGACTGTCATGCTTAGGTATCCTCGTCTGGATTGTCCCTACATTTTGATGACTGATGCGAGCATGCAAGGCATCTCAGGCATTTTGTGTCAGGAGGATAGTGAGGGCAATCTAGGGATTGTCTCATTAGCAAGCAGAGGGCTAAGCATGGCGGAGAAGAGAAATACAATTACTGAAATAGAGATGTTAGCAATCGTATACTCTCTAGGGAAGTTTAGGAGTTATGTGTTGGGCAGTAAGTTGCAGATACTGACTGACCATCATGCATTACTTTTTATTGGATCCTGCAAGCTCACTTCGAACAGGATGTCAAGGTGGATATTGGCTATAAGTGAATATAACTTTGAGGTAAGGCATATTAAGGGTACTGAGAACATTGTGGCTGACTTCATGAGTAGAAACATTGGGGGTGATGAGGGTCATCAGGTACTGGAGGTACAGGAAGGTGTTGTTATCTGCGTAACCAAGGTAAGCGAGTGTGATTATGAGATACGCTGCTTAAGGAATCTGCTTGTAGAGCAGGAGAAGGATGAGGTCTTAGGTGATATCTTGACTCAGTTGAGAGGTATGGATGTGGATAGTAGAATTAAGGTTGGAAAGTATTGGTACAAGTTGGAGTGTGGTTTCTTGGCTAGGCTGTGCCATGAAGGTGCCTGGAGAGTGTGTGTGCCAAGCTCATTGCAGGTAACGATGATTTGGTATCATCACAAGGCTTTAGGGCATTTTGGATCAAGCAAGGTTCTTTTTGCTGTTCAGCAGCATTTCATTTGGAAGAACATGGGAAGGCAGATTAGGAAAGTTCTGGCAAGTTGTGACTCGTGTCAACGGTGTAAATGCCCAACGAGGTTTCTTGAGGGACCTCGGCAAATGGTGATCACAGAAAAACCAAGGGATTTACTCTGTGTCGATCTGTATGGTCCATTGGTTAAAGCTCAGTTTGGATATCAGTATATCTTCGTGGTTGTTGACGCATTCAGTAAACTCGTCAAACTGTATCCCCTGAGAAAAGCGACCGGGAAGGGTTGTGTCCTACAGATCACTGATAAAGTATGTACCTGAGTTTGGGGTGCCTCTCAGGATACTATCAGACCACGGTAGTCAATTCACCTCAAAGATCTGGAAAACCAAGTTGAGTGAATTGGGTATCAAGCACATATTCTCATCTATTCGATATCCTCAAGGGAATTTGTCCGAACGAGTTATGAGAGAATTAGGGAGAGTATTTCGCACCTATGTGAGCAATCGCCACAATGCGTGGTTCTCCAAGTTAGGAGATATTGAACGATGGTTCAATAGTACGTTCCATGAGAGTGTAAAATGCACTCCCTATGAAATTCAGTATGGTAGGAAGCCTACCAATGAGCTTGCTAGAATGCTAGGTTTGGTCACGGGAGAGGAGATTGGGAAGGATGTTTGTATCCAGCTGGCTAGGGACAACTTAATCAAGGCAGGGAATAAGCGTAGGCGCCAGCAGAAGCGGGTAAAGTTTGATTCTTTTGAAGTAGGCGATCAGGTGCTTCTGAGGGTTCCATATCCGTCTTCAGCTGTAGATAAGGAGATAGGGAAGTTTTTTCATCTATTTCAGGGGCCTTTTAAGGTGGTTAAACGTATTGGTGAGTGTGCCTATAGTTTAACGGACCAGGATGGTAAGTCTGTCAGTACACATAATATTAGGAATCTCCGTAGATATCACTCTGTAAAATAATATGGCATGGACTCTTAGAGAATCAGTCAACATAACGTGATGGCATGACAAAACTCAAGAGATGTGACGAAGAATGCTAACCAGCAAAGTGGCATCGAGTGTTAGATGGATAGATGGTATGATAAGGCCTGTGCAGGCAAATACCATGGCTTGTGAAGCGATAAGGTCTCATGATGAGACGAAGAAAATGAAGTGGTAGACCTAAGACACTTGAGAGAAATCAGTGAGGCTAGGAAATGGACACAATAAGACATTCGAGAGAGTGAGAATGTGTGAAAATTTGACAAGTGTGTATGTATATATGTCTTCCAGGGTTTATTTATGTAATAGTGTAATTCTTTGTATTTTCAGTGCGTTGCTTGTTTGAGTGTTTGTGATCCACACTTGTTTCACCCGTGTGAATCACATGGGGGCGTATTGTGACTGTTCCGGTCACAATGTTCCCAAACCCTTATTTGGTTGACTGCAAGAGAAGTCAGGTTAGGGTAATTTGTTCATACCATTTCTTTTCTTGTTCATCATCATCATTTAGGTTGTAGAATTTCATTTTATTTAGTGTATATATATCTTGTGTATCTCGGGGACTCAGTCAGGAATATTTCATTTAATTTGTATGGGAGATGTCAGTATACAAGACAGCGGATTGTGTAGGTAAGCTACAAGATGTTGCAACAGCAGGAAACTCTAGGCCAAATTTAGATTGGGCCGAGAATAACTTCCCTTGTCTTGAAGAAAGCTTTGTGTAAATTGTGTAAGGTTCTGACGTCAGAGAAGAGTTTCGCGCCACGAGTTGTAAGAAATATACATGGGTTCGAGATTATTGGTGTATTTTGTATGGGTTGGAGGGTATCATGACCCTGGCGGAGAAAGACGAAAACATGTGTTTACAAGATGAGAGGTGGGATTTTCGTGTATAGCGGGGCTTCACTTCTATTGTAGCGTCTGATTGGAAAGGTCGCGTTCTCGTAATTTGGCGTAGGCCTATTTGGAGAAACAGTTTTGTTGAAAGCATGGCTTGTGAATGTACTCGAAACGGCTACATATCACAACGATGTTATCTCTGTTAGCACAATTCAAGTTGGGTACGGAAGCACATTCATTTCTCTCGCAGAGATGTGGCTATGTAAACCAGTAAACATCTCTAACCTCAAACCACGTGTGGAAAATCTTAGAAATGCTGGGGAGAACTGATCTATCGAGCATGTCTCGTAGATTATCTGCTAGATCGTCGATGAGTGAGTAACAAACATCTTTATATTCCAACATTCATTTTGGGTCACATGTTTTCGTCATTGCCGAGGAGAGAAGATAGTAAACCATAGTCTGTTCGACGAGAGTCCCCGCCATATGTTTAAAGTTGATATTAATACACATATTTTGAAGGTTATAATTAGTTTTCTTTATAGGGAATTACACCTAATAGTTGAACGCCCAAATGATACCAGTTAGGTTGACCAAATGTGTGTCCAACACTCCACGACCCTGCCATTTCAATTGTGTGGTATATGATGAAGTACTTCCGATCAAAAATAGGAGGATGATTTTGGGAAGTTTTAAATCAGTCGCCCAAGAAGGGCTGGTAAAAAGTTACAAGCTGTATACTCTGAAGTTACAGAAATGTGTCTCATTTACTCATATATCAGACCTATGCGTCTGGAAATCTAGCATTTATAAACTTGGGTCTTTTGCTTACAGTCCTATAAAATGACCTGTTCTCTCGAACCAAGAATAGCCTGCTTAGCTCATCTTATAATGTTACAATTCATAGCTTGTTTGGCAGTCGTCTTCATGTCAAAAAATGTATTTGTTTCACTTCTCCACACTACATAAACTGGTTTTCAGGTAACAAGAATGTTTGTTATTCACTGGGCCCACTGCCTTCTATATAACTTACTGAAGAAAAGAGCGCGCTGTCGTCGCGTTTGCAAGGTCAAAATAAACCAAATAAAGAGTGACATTGGCTCCTTTTGACGGCCAACAGCTGGTCGTTGAGTTTCACTTGTTAAAATAAAACACTGTTCTTTCAGACAAGGTTATGATACAAATCCTACACGTAAAAGAGTATTGGTTCGATGCTCTGTCGAAGTTATATAAAAATGTTATGTACAATAATGGGTGGCAAATGCTTTTATCCTCAACAAGTGCAAATGATACGTTATATTTGTGGTTTCTCCACCACCTAGGAGTGCATGTTAAGTGTAAATCCCACCTAAGAATGTGCGGCGTAAGGCCATAATAACTAATCTAGTCCCCACAGCAGGACCTTACATAAAAATAGGTTTTGGCCGTCAGCCTGACTCACGTGTGTTCTTCATAGTTATGCATGGTTTAGGTTGCAAATTAGGCGTATGGATGGAATGCCTCCAATCCACGTGCTTGCTTTTTAGTACAAACTCAGCCATAACTAAACCATTTGACGTGCGATCCCACCATCGCTAGACCATCTGGAGTGCGGTCCGACCGTCGCTAAAACCCGCTATGGTATGGGTCTACTCCATTTCAAAGCTCATGACTAGTTGAATAATAATTGGCGTTTATTCATAATAGTTATGTTTCAATAAAGCCATGGTGGTTACACTGAATTTATCGCTCTAGTTGCAATTTCACAGAATTTACACTGGTAGCGGTTAGCAAGATAGAATGGCCATGTGGTTTTTCCGCTCACAGAAGCTAACTTATGGCTTGTGCCAAAGTACACACTCAGAACTGATTGATTAAGTTCACTCGTGAATCGTTCATTACTTGTTTAACACTGATGATGATAATCTCGCTGCAAATGTAAGAGAAAAAAAACGTGGCTTAGCAGCGTGCTTTGTGCCTATGTTAAATTGTTAGTGAAGGATCACAAATATTCCGAATTGGCGATTACTGATTATCATAAACTCACTCGGCAGTCATACTGCACATAATCACGTATGTTTCTTCACCAGATTAAATAGAATCACACAGATACTCCTCGATTTATCGAGCACGTTTCGACGTCAAGGCAGGACAATGCCTGTCAAAAATAGTACGTCACGCTGCAATCATGCTTGCGATAAGAGTCGCCTCATCAAAATGCCGGATGGACTCTCTAGTGACTAGTCAAGTCTGTGACTGTAAACATATCTGCGGCATTCACTAGGGATTTTTTTATATTCATGCCTCCTATTTATCATAAATCATATTTCTCTTCTGAGCATCCAAAATATTTACAACAGTGGTTAATAATCATGGGGTTCACAAAATATTTACAACATAATATACTCTCGGCGCGGCAACTCATATTAGTCAAACGAGTGCTCTCTTGGTCTGCTACATGGATGATGAATTCTTCATGAGCCAAAGAGGTCACATGGCAAATGTGACATCGGATTCAGTGTCCACCCATAATTTTTTGAAACATGTCGTTCCTAAAGCTTAAACCTGAACTTAGACAGTTATTTAAATTGATTTGAAAAGCTTCATTCAGGAGTTATTCTTCTTTTATACAAATTTTAAGTGGAATTTAGTTTAGTTATTCCTGAGTGGAATTTACTTTAAATTTATAATAAGAAAGCAATAGTTATTCATTTAAGATGATGTAACTTACATGTAGACCTGAATTTCAATTGTAGAAACAATATGAATTAATACTCTCATTCGGTGAATTAATAGAATTCTTTCTTCTGGAAGCACAGGTTTCTCAAACTTATATTTTACTTCAGTGTTCTCATCTGTGAATAAAGTACGTCTGATAATAACTAACACACTTCTTTCATACCTGGTAGAAGATGGTTTTGCACCTCAGGATACTCCCATAATCTGAAATTAATGCGCTTCAGTTTGTTACTTGAAAATTCTATGGCAAATTGTTGCTCCGCTTCCTTAGTAGCCGGCCGACATTCGGCTCCATACAGAGCGACTAGCCGGATGGTATATAGGCATATCCCACATTAATTATAAGGTCAGAACAAATTCTGCCAAGCAGCCGCAGTGAGTGGCTATCGTTCTCAAACGACGTGCTGCTATTGTTGGCATATTCAGTGATAACAATTCTATGAAACTGAGGGAAATGTTGTATTTTTATGAACAATATAAGGTGCCAAGGAATGTCGGCCTACACAGGCCGGCTATTTAAGTTTGATACTGTTCTCAAGGTCTGCTTCCAGCGCCCATCTCTAAGTAGGCCTAAATGAAATTCTATGCGTTCGAACAGTTGTCAACGATGTTGTCTCTGCTGCCACGCATGTAAACCGTAATTCCGTTTCGGGTCGAATATATCCTCATTGATCCACGATGAGAAAGAAATATTGCTGTCTATTCTCTGTGGAGAGCAGTGCTAACCCACACGACTTTGAGTTCACGTGTGCTTTACGGAACTTCTTTTTCTCACTTTTGATCAAGTCTTTCGAGTTGAATATTATCGTTCAGCATGAAATAGTCTCTAGATGCGTGTGTGTGTCTTTCGTGAGCGTTCTGTAGTGGATCTTTCATTGTAGAGCTCAGCAACTTGAAGTGTGACCCTGCGTTAGCGCTAACTCCGTCAGCCAGAGTGACAGAGAGTATAGCGGGCTTGTAGTTCGCATTTTTTCCGGGGTTTCCGTTGGAGTTGCTGAGCTCTACGCTTGAGTATGTCATCATTGTTTATGTTTCAGTAACACTTGCGAAACTGAGAGGAGGTGGGTTCAATTCACTCATTCACTCAGCTATACTAGAAGTGAATTTCCGTTGTTTTGCACTTCAAATTCAGGCAAATGTCGGGGTGTTTCCAAGCATACGGCCAATTCACCTCGCTCCCAAGTCTCAACACAATTACAAATTCATACACTGCTACAGACACCACAATAACAAAGGGTATCTGACATTTTTAATATTTATATATATGTATATTGAGGCCGGTGTCTCATTATCATGTCTTTTATTGTTTACTAGCTGTACCCGGCATGCGTTGAAATGCCAATCATAGAAAGTGTTGGCGTTGTAACTTTGCTTGTTTAAGTGCTTTTGGATTCCCAATATTTTTTTCTTTTTCCGTTAACCACTTCTAAACTATTCCAAAATTGATTTACTATCTCAAAAAAATCATGGGAGGGTGCTCAACAACTCAACAACGTTTCATCGCAATGAAATGAATGGTATATGAACGCATACGGGACTTTGTTGAAATGATTCGAGCTCCGTCACCCTTTTGTTGAATATACTCGTACTCTACTTATTGTAAAATGGATTTACTAATTCGAAAAACTTCCCTGGCGTGTACACAACGACTCATCAAAGTTTCATCGCAATCGGATGAATGGCATATGAACGCATACGGGATTTTGTTTAAACGATTCTCGCGCCGTCACTCATTTGTTGAATCTACTTGTGCGCCACCCATTGAAAAACGGATTTAGTAATTCATACACTTTCGCAGGATTGTACTCAACTCACTAAAGTTTTATCACTATCGGATGAATGGTATATGGACGCATACGGGATTTGGTAGAAACGAGTCACGCGCTGTCGCTCATTAGTTGAATCTACTCGTGCGCTACCAATTGTAAAAGGATTTTCTAAATCAGAAATCTTCGCGGGAGTGGAAAAAACATTTCACCAAATTTCATTAAAATCGCATGTATGGTATATGAACGCATACGGAGTTTTTTTAAACGATACGCGCGCCGTTACTCATTTGTTGAATCTACTCGTGCGCTACCTATTATAAAAAGGATTTTCTAAGTCAGAAACCTTTCCTGAAGTGTGCACATCAATTCACCAAAGTTTCATAGCAATCGGATGAATGGTATACGGACGCATACCGGACTTTTTAAACGATTCGCGTGCCGTCGCTCATTTGTTGAATCTACTGGTGCGATACCTATTGTAAAGTAGATTTACTAAGCCAGAAACCTTCCCTGAAGTGTACACAATATCTCATCCAAGTTTCATCGCTATCAGACGAATAGTATATGAACGCATACGGGGCTTAGTTGAAACGCTTCGCGCGTCGTTGCTCATTTGTTGAATCTACTCGTGCGATACCCATTATAGCATGGATTTACTAAGCCAGAAACCTTGCCTGTAGTGTACACAACCTCTCACCCAAGTTTCATCGCTATCGGACGAATAGTATGTGAACGCATACAGGACTTTGTTGGAACGCTACGCCCGTCGTCACTCATTTGTTGAATCTACTTGTGCGATACCTATTGTAAAGTGGTTTTACTAAGCCAGAAACCTTCCCTGTAGTGTACACAATACTCACCCAAGTTTCATCGTTATCAGACGAATAGTATATGAACGCATACGGGACTTTGTTGAAACGCTTCGCGCGTCGTCGCTCATTTGTTGATCCTTCTTGTGCGCTACCTATTGCAAAATGGATTTATTAAGCCTGAAACGTTCCCAGGAGTGTACACAACAACTCAGCTAAGTTTAGTCGCTATCGCACGAATGGTATATGAACGCATACGGGACTATATTGAAACACTTGGTGCGTCGTCGCTCATTTGTTTAATCTACTTGTGCTATACCTATTGTACAGTGGATTTACTAAGCCAGAAACCTTCCCAGAAGTGTACATAGTATCTCACCCAAGTTTCATCGCTATCAGACGAATAGTATATGAACGCAAACGGGACTTTTCGAAACGCTTCGCGCGTCGTCGCTCATTTGTTGAATCTACTTGTGCGCTACCTATTGAAAAATTGTTTTACTAAGCCTGAAACGTTCCCTGGAGTGTACACAACAACTCAGCCAAGTTTAGTCGCTATCGCACGAATGATATATGATCGCATACGGGACTATGTTAAAACACTTTGCGCGTCGTCGCTCATTTGTTTAATCTACTTGTGCTATAACTATTGTAAAGTGGATTTAGTAAGCCAGAAACCTTCCCAGAAGTGTACACAATATCTCACCCAAGTTTTATCGCTATCAGACGAATAGTATATGAACGCATACGGGACTTTGTTGAAACGCTTCGCGCGTCGTCGCTCATTTGTTGAATCTACTTGTGCGCTACCTATCGTAAAATGGATTTACTAAGCCTGAAACGTTCCCTGGAGTGTATACAACAACTCAGCCAAGTTTAGTCGCTATCGGACGAATGGTATGTGAACGCATACGGGACTATGTTTAAACACTTTGCGCGTCGTCGCTCATTTGTTTAATCTACTTCTGCTATACCTATTGTAAAGTGGATTTACTAAGCCAGAAACCATCCCTGAAGTGTACACTATATCTCACCCAAGTTTCATCGCTATCAGACGAATAGTATATGAACGCATACGGGACTTTTAGAAAAGCTTCGCGCGTCGTTTCTCATTTGTTGAATCTACTCGTGCGCTACCCATTAAAGCATGGATTTACTAAGCCAGAAACATTGCCTGTAGTGTACACAACCTCTCACCCAAGTTTCATCGTTATCGGACGAATAGTATGTGAACGCATACAGGACTTAAGCTTCGCCCGTCGTCGCTCATTTGTTGAATTTACTTGTGCGATACTTATTGTAAAGTGGATTTACTAAGCCAGAAACCTTACCTGTAGTGTACACAATATCTCACCCAAGTTTCATCGCTATCAGACGAATAGTATATGAACGCATACGGGACTTTTTAGAAAAGCTTCGCGCGTCGTTTCTCATTTGTTGAATCTACTCGTGCGCTACCCATTAAAGCATGGATTTACTAAGCCAGAAACATTGCCTGTAGTGTACACAACCTCTCACCCAAGTTTCATCGCTATCGGACGAATGGTATGTGAACGCATACAGAACTTTGTTGAAACGCTTCAACCGTCGTCGCTCATTTGTTGAATTTACTTGTGCGATACTTATTGTAAAGTGGATTTACTAAGCCAGAAACCTTACCTGTAGTGTACACAATATCTCACCCAAGTTTCATCGCTATCAGACGAATAGTATATGAACGCATACGGGACTTTGTTGAAACACTTCGCGCGTCGTCGCTCATTTATTGAATCTACTCGTGCACTACCTATTATAACATAGATTTACTAAGCTAGAAACCTTGCCCATAGTGTACAAAACCTCTCACCCAAGTTTCATCGCTATCGGACGAATGGTATGTGAACGCATACAGACTTTGTTGAAACGCTTCACCCGTCGCCGCTCATTTGTTGAATCTACTCGTGCGCTTCCTATTGTTAAGTGGATTCATTAAGCCAGAAACCTTACCTGAAGTGTACAGAACGTCTCACCCAAGTTTCATGGCAATGGGATGAATGGTATATGAACTCATGTGGGACTTTCTTGAAAGAAACGCACGCCATTCTGTTGAAGCTACTTGCGCGCCATCTATTGTAAATTGGATTTACTACGCCTATAACTTTTCCGGGACTGTGCACAACAACGCACCAAAATTTGATCGCAATCGGACGAATTGTATATGAACGCATCGCCATTACGCATTTATTTAAACTACTCGCGCGCTATCTATTGTGAAATGGATTAACTATGCCTATGACCATCCCGGAAGTGTTTACAACAACTCACCAAAATTTGATCGCAATCGGATGAATGGTTTATGAACGCATAAAAGACGAACAAACGAACATTCATTTATATATACTAGCTGTACCCGGCATGCGTTGCAATGCCAATCACAGAAGGTGTTGGCGTTGTAAATTTGTTTGTTTAAGTGCTTTTGGATTCCCAATATTTTTTTTCCGTTAACCACCTCTAAACGATTGTAAAATTGATTTACTACCGGTATCTAAAAAAAAAAAAAAAAAAAAAAATAAAAAAAAATAAAAAAAAAAATCATGTGAGCGAGCTCAACAACTCAACAAAGTTTCATCGCAATGAAATGAATGGTATATGAACGCATACGGGACTTTGTTGAGACGATTCGAACGCCGTCACCCATTTGTTGAATATACTCGTACGCTACCTATTGTAAAATGGATTCACTAATTCGAAAACCTTCCCTGGCGTGTACACAACAACTCATCAACGTTTCATCGCAATCGGATGAATGGCATATGAACGCATACGGAATTTTGTTTAAACGATTCGCGCGCCGTCAATATTTGTTGAATCTACTTGTGCGCCACAGATTGAAAAACGGATTTACTAATTCATACACCTTCGCAGGACTGTACTCAACTTACTAAAGTTTTATCACAATCGGATGAATGGTATATGAACGCATACGGGACGTGGTTGAAACGATTCACGCGCTGTCGCTCATTAGATGAATCTACTCGTGCGCTACCAATTGTAAAATTGGTTTACTAAATCAGATTTCTTCTCGGGAGTGGAAGCAATATTTCACAAAATTTCATTGCAATCGCATGAATGGTGTATGAACGCATACGGACTTTTTTTTTAAGGATACGCGCGCCTTTACTCATTTGTTGACTCTACTCGTGCGCTAACTATTGTAAAAAGGATTTACTAAGTCAGAAACCTTTCCTGGAGTGTGCACAACAATTCACCAAAGTTTCATAGCAATCGGATGAATGGTATATGAACGCATACGGGACTTTGTTTAAACGATTCGCGTGCCGTCGCTCATTTGTTGAATCTACTTGTGCGATACCTATTGTAAAGTGGATTTACTAAGCCAGAAACCTTCCCGGAAGTGTACACAACATCTCACCCAAGTTTCTTCGCTATCGGACGAATGGTATATGGACGCATACGGGACTTAGTTGTAACGTTTCGCTCTTCTTCCCCCATTTGTTGAATCTACTTGTGCGCTACCTATTGTAAAATGGATTTACTAAGCCTGGAACTTTCCCTGGAGTGTACACAACAACTCACCCAAGTTTAGTCGCTATCGGACGAATGGCATATGAACGCATACGGGGCTATGTTGAAACACTTTGCGCGTCGTCGCTCATTTGTTTAATCTACTTGTGAGATACCTATTGTAAAGTGGATTTACTAAGCCAGAAACCTTCCCTGAAGTGTACACAACATCTCACCCAATTTTCATCGCTATCAGACGAATAGTATATGAACCCCTACGGGACTTATTGAAACCCTTTGCGCGTCGTTGCTCATTTGTTGAAACTACTCATGCGCTACCTATTATAACATGGATTTACTAAGCCAGAAACCTTGTCTGTAGTGTACACAACCTCTCACCCAAGTTTCATCGCTATCGGACGAATGGTATGTGAACGCATACAGAACTTTGTTGAAACGCTTCACCCGTCGTCGCTCATTTGTTGAATCTACTCGCGCGCTACTTATTGTTAAGTGGATTTACTAAGCCAGAAACCTTCCCTGAAGTGTACACAACATCTCACCGAAGTTTCATCGTTATCAGACGAATAGTATATGAACGCATACGGGACTTTGTTGAAACACTTCGCGCGTTGTCACACATTTGTTGAATCTACTCGTGCGCTACCTATTATAACATCGATTTACAAAACCAGAAACCTTGCCTGTAGTGTACACAACCTCTCACCCAAGTTTCATCGCTATCGGACGAATGACATGTGAACGCATACAGGACTTTGTTGAAACGCTTCGCCCGTCGTCGCTCATTTGTTGAATCTACTCGTGCGCTACCAATTGTTAAGTGGATTTACTAAGCCAAAAACCTTACCTGAAGTGTACAGAACTTCTCACCCAAGTTTCATCGCAATGGGATGAATGGTATATGGACACATGTGGGACTTTCTTGAAACAAACGCACGCCATTTTGTTGAAGCTACTCGCGCGCCATGTATTGTAAATTGGATTTACTACCCCTATAACTTTTCCGGGACTGTGCACAATAACTCACCAAAATTTGATCGCAATCGGATGAATTGAATATGCACGCATCGCTATTACGCATTTGTTTAAACTACTCGTGCGCTATCTATTGTGAAATGGATTAACTATGCCTATGAACATCCTGAAAGTGTGTACAACAACTCACCAAAATTTGATTGAAATCGGATGAATGGTTTATGAACGCATAAAAGACGAACAGGCAGACATTCCTTTTTATATAGATATAAGATAAGATATAAGATAAGATATAAGATAAGATAAGATTTGATGTTGGAAATTGTACTAAACCATCAAGGAAGCGCTGGAAACTCGCACATGCTACCTCAAGTTGATTTATTTAGCCAGGAGGCTTTCGAGAACGTATTTAGGAGGCCGTGGATGCCGTGATTTTCATGGATGTCATAAATTACAGTAAATTAAACGTCACAATTGTGAAATAACTACTTAAGAATTCAAGTTTTATTTGATAAGGACGGAAGAGTGAATGTTTTTAACTCCAGAAATAGAGCAAACTAATTTCTGAAATTTCTTTTGACTTCATCGCAAATCGAGAAGACGGAAGTTGGATTAAGACCACTAGCACACTTCGTGTTTTCGGCTAATGCCGTGTTGAGAAAATTCATATGGCAAATTATTGTGGTTAATAACACCCATCTGTGCTGAATTGTGTGCGAATGAACAGCACAATGCATCGTAATAACAGTGCAGCGATTATTGGGAAGATATTGTGGAAATGGGTATTTTCCTGAATTTTAGGTAGATTTCTTTAGAAAGCTAACTATTGCAATGGGTCCCATGTTTCGACTTCCGGAAAATATCGACATATCTTCGCGTTTCACATCCCCCAGACCCCAAAACCACCGTCAGTTCAAAAGTTTATATATAATTTATGTATATATGTATATATATATATATATATATATATATATATATATATATATATATATATATATATATCAGTTTCTTGTGGACACGATAACTGCCGTAATTTTGTACCAATCACTTTGAATTTTTTACATAATATGTATCCCTATAAAATCTCGGTCGAGTTCGTTAATGGGCAAAATCGGTCAAAGGGGGTAAAAATGGGGGAATTTTTTCGAAAAAGTGAAATATCACTATAACTCTCTTAATACATGAAATATCGAATCCCTTCAAAGTTCATAATATGTGTCGGATAAGTGCCAAAAATTTATGTCAAATAAGTTTTTTGATAGCACCAACCATTGACCAAAGGGGTGGGAAAAAGTGGGTTTTTCGGGAAACATTAATCATATCTCTGTTAATAGGCACAATATCAAAACCGCACAAAATGGACAATATTCCTCTAATAATTACCTAAAACTTTTATCTGAAATAATTTTTGATATGACCCACCATTACGCCTAGGGTTGAACAAAATGATTTAAATTATAAGAAAATGCCAAGTGCCAAGAGAGGTTGCCATGACAACTTTACTTTTAATTGATAAGGGATGACCATCAGCAGTTGCTATGACAACGCCACTGCACGAGATCACATTCAGTTTTCATATGTCAGTGGGAAGCGACTTCGGTATCGGAACTGGTAGCATGCTGAACTCCTATGCCCAAGGTCGCGGGTTCAAAGCCGGCCAAAGTCGTCAGATTTTCTAAGAGCGCTAAAATCCCTCAGTATGCTTTCCTTTGGAGGGGAAGTTCCAACGTTCGTTGCGAGTTGCTGATTGCGGTGGCATCTAGTACCCAAGTTCACAGCTAGGTGTCGTTGACGGTAGTATCTGGTAGCAACATTAGGAACTACTGCTTGAAATTGAGCGTCTGCATTCCTTACCTGAATTACAGACTAATACAGCTATCACAATTCACACCGTTTATCAGACAGATTCTACACTCACCCAAAGTACACGGGGTTACATGACCACGTTGTCGCAGCCCCTAAACTGAGGAACCAACCAACATCTCTGCGGGAGATATAATTTTGCGTGAAGAAGTAACAGACCGTTACATAGTTACACATCAGTGTCGAAACTTTGCATAAGGACAGTGTGACCACAAGTATAAAAACGGACTCCAAATGACAAGAAGGTTACCGTCATCATAAGACAATAGAATGTTTAAAATATGCATAAAATGACGAAAAACAAAGTTAATTAATCTCCAATTATAAAATACTTTCACGCAATAAATGTGGTCTGATCCTTCTACGAAAACCTGCATATTCTGCCTATTTTCGACTATCCCCAAGTTTGTCCGGTGAAATCTACCTCCGCCTTCCGGCGTGCCGAGATGAGTTTTTTTAAGATAAAACTGCGACCGCATGGTCTGAATACAGCAGAACTGTGAACATTTCTTGTGAACATTGTATAAATTGAAAACTGTAAATATTGTTCATATAATACCGTAGCATTAGCAAATTTTGTGTGACGAGTGATATTGAATTTTCTAAAGTAGCCTAGCATGCACAAATTGTAACGATTGCTTGGATAGAGAGCGATTATTTTTTGCAAGCACAAGGTTGCTATAACAGTTTTGTTAATGCAGATGCATTTGTAACTTCAGTGATCAAGACAGAGAATTATATGGCATTTTTGCATTAAGCTTCCCAATAGTGTAGAATCAGTGAACCGAAAATTTATTAAAAATAAATTCAGTGCAGCACAACATGGAATCGATACAAGTACTGTTGTTACCTAACCACATGGCAGACCAAATAGATGTTCCACATTCAACAAAATTGACCATGGAAGGCTAATTTAACCTAGATGGAGAGGTCCTAGGATCGGTGAAGAATGGTTACGTGAAATGCCTCAGGTGAAGGACAAGGAGTCGGGGAAACCTGTCGAACCCTGGTCTTCTTCAATCAAAATGTGAGTTTTTGCCATCCGCGTTCACATGATTTTTTTTGTTCACTCAAATACACTTGGATTAGGTTAAGGAACCAGAAATCAATGACATCTACAGGCTAGTCTTATTTTGAATTGTATCATTTTAACACTGTATGGAGAAAAACATGTTTTTCTTTTGTACGCGAGGAAGCGATGTTTTAACCAGCGATGCTGAATATTTTGTTATGTTAGGAGGACGAGGTTCAAGCTATAGCATGCTTGTTGTAAGTTACGAAGGCTGTGAGATCACAGGTAATAACCGGTTGGACCGGCAAGTTTTTTATGCATAGGACACACTTATATGGCATGCATATTAAACTGGAAATAGCGCTTATATAAACGAATTACTTTGATAAGAGAAAAAATCCTTTAATGTGGAGTTTTGAAGGGACATGTGTTCGATGTTCAAGGCACATGCTGTTGATATTAGAATACACCATTATTGTAAATGCTAGGGAGAGCATTCAGCTTCAATTAAGTAGAGATGTTAACAATATTTCAGGTGAATGAACAGTACAAATGAAAGCTTTGTTACAGATCATGGAGTGATAGAACCATTTCTGATCTTCAGTCGATGAGACTATGGATTGATAGTAGCAGATTTTTTGAGGTCTTTTGAGACACGACTGCGGTCGTAAATGATGTATTATAATGCTTTAGAGGCGATATTCGGATTGTACCATATCGGCCATGAATTTAAGCCCGTAAGCGGAGTCATATTGTTAAGTATGCCACATCAATTAAGGGGATGTGTGAGTTGAGGTTGACTAAGGCCAGAATATTTTTGTGATGAATTGTTATGGTACTTGCTACACTAGATGAGTTAATAATCAATGCTAATTTATTAAGAATGAATACACTAGGGATAAAATTCATCTTTGAACATGATCCTAATAATCAGAAAAATACTAGGTTTTTCCAAAATTGATTCCAAACGACCTTGAAGCCTCCTAAATAATTAAAAGCTGAATACTTTAACTTAATTTATACTAAAACAATAGGTATGTTAGCCTTGTCGTCGATTTCTCCACTATTTATAGCTACAGTAGAATGACTTGATTTACCCCGTTTTTTGAGACGAACACATGACGTAAGATTATGATAGAGCATAACGGTTAAGGTGTATCATTGGCGTGAGACGGTGCTGTCACCGCAGCTATCGATCAGGATTCAAGAAAGAAGACCAACAAATACCAATTAATGAACTAAAGGATGATCAGGCAACCAAAATAATGATGCGATAATTTTAATAATTGGTTTGGTGGAAGATGTGTTTTACCCGACATCCAGGGCTGCACACATTCACGAGATGCATAGTTCACATTGGAATCGTCATGTTGTGATAGTGGTGCAATGCAGATGATCACACTTCTGCAAGAAATGTGCTTGTACAAGAATACTGACGAAATGCAGTATCTATGAGAAACTATGTTGAGAAAGATCAATCCAAGTTTGAACGTTTGAAAACTGCAGGATTTCCATTTACTGAAAAACACATAGCTGCATTTGTGCTTGCTGGTTTACCTAAAGGGACTGAAATTTCAAATGTTTTCAAGTACCTTGAAGATGATGACCAACAGATGATAATGAAAACGGTCCGATCCAAACTGTTGGTCGAGAAAAGGAAAGGCAAGGTTGACGTCCTGAGGACGAAAAAGGAACGAGAAAATCAAACACGAGGAGGAAGCCGAGAGTGGAATCCAAAGCGGAGCGAGTGCCTATGCTGTCAAGCAACGAGGTTCAGGTTCAGGTCCAGGACGGAGCACATGTGCAGGTCCAGGTCCAGAATACAAACCCCAAGAGCAAAAGGTTCTTAGAAGACAGTGTTTTTGTGTCATAAGTAGAACGAGATTTTGAGATCTAGTGCAAGAAGCAAAGCGTAAAAATACAGTGTTGTGCTACAATTGTGCTGAAATAGGGCATTTGTCAAAATTTTGTCCTAAGAAGGGTGAAAGGGGATCTGTGCAAAATAATGCAGCTAAATCCAACGCAGCACAATCTTCTGTTGTAAATGAAGCATGTGACCAGGGGTTTGTTAATGTAAGAGCTTATTTTGTAAACAATGTTCCCAAGATGGCATGACTCGGATATTGGACTCGGGGTCAACAGAACACATGACCTATTGTAAGAGAATTCTGAATAATATTTCACAAAACATTACTGGTCAAGTAGATACTGTCCATGGTGGGGTTGCAAAGATAGTAGGAGTAGGTAGTGTTAAAATGATGTTGATCAACTACTGTGGTGGATCATTCATTGAATTGAAATGACCTACTCTATGCACCAGATCGTAAAGAAAACTTATTGTCAGTTTCCTAATTTGATAGCAAAGGAGCTAAACTAATTGTTGAAATTGGTAAAGGAACATTAATAGATGCAGGTGGTGTGTTCTTGATTGCTGACCGGGTCAAAAACATGTATGAGTTGAAATGTGAGTGGTATGATTGTAAAGGGTTAAATGAGAACAACTATGTTAACGAGGAAGTGCATGCAAAGTCAAACAAAGCAGTAACAAAGAATGTTTGGCACGAAAGATTTGGACATGCTCTGAAGTTAGTTACAGTAGTTAGTTAGTTAGTTAGTTATAGTTGTTTTAAGGGGCGGAACTACGAGGTCATCTGCCCCTCTTAACACAGATTAAAGTATACACATTTGGAATGAAATTTAAAATATAAACACCTAAATTGGAAAAGACCGAAATATAATAAAACAAAAAATTAAATAAAACTAATAATTATAATATAAACAAAAATTACGAAAAAAATAATTCAGCATTCAAAAAACGAACAAGTCGTTGAGTCAATGTACACTGGAAAATTTAGATTGCTGGCCCTATCCCACTCTCACTTGTAAAGTGGATAACGCGATCAGCAGCCACCGCGTCGTCGGCTAATATAAGTTTGAGTGTCAGCTACAAACCAAGGTTTCTTCGTAAGCCAGCAAGATCCACACACTCGGTTAAAATGTGGGCCACGGTGAAAACGGCTCCACTGGTACAAAGTGGGGGTCTTTCCTTCTCATTAGGTACGAGTGGGTGGATCTTGTATGACCTATCATTAGCCTACACAAAATGACATACTCCCTCCGTGACCGGAGAGAGCCCCGCCACACGCGAGTAGTTCCCTTGATCGCTCTCAGTTTACTGGGCATTGGGTCATCTAGCCATTGACTCTCCCAAAATGCCAGCACTTGTCGGCGTAACTGAGAGCGAATATCTCTAGCGGGTACCTCCATTGGTCGAGGTGGTAGTGATACCGCCTCTTTTGCAGCTTGATCCGCTAACTCATTTCCCGCAATTCCCATGTTGCTTGGAAGCCACAGAGAGATGATTCGAGTGTCAGCGCGGCACAACCCGGCTAGTAGGTCGTGGATTCGCTGAACTAGGGGGCGTTGCGGGGAACGTGTAGCAATTGACTGCAACGAACTCTAAAGAGTCGGTATACACGAGAAAGTGGATTCGTGCATCCTGTAGTGCAAACTGTACAGCTTCATAGATGGACACGAGCTCCGCAGTAAACACACTACAGACCTCAGGCAAAAAAATCTTGGTATTTGCACTATCAATAACGTAAGCACAACCCACCTTCTCGTCCACCTTCGAACCATCCGTGTAGAGAATACCAGCGTCCGGAAATTGGTGAACTATGCTGTGGAACTGCCTCCGATAAACGGAGGCATCCGTGTTCACCTTAGGACTCGGTGTAGATCTAACCGAATTTCCGGACGCGGGACTTGCCGCGGAGTCACCTCGCTACGTGCCCGGATCATACAGGGACCTACAGCCACTCCTATTTCAGTACACGAGCTATCGAGCCTAATACCTCTGGTGTTATTGGGTACTGAAGAGAGCTTGATAGCTCGGATGTTGCGGCATTTGACGCACATTGGCATCATATGCTAAAAGCATATGTTGGCGTCTATAATTTAGAGGTGGAACACCCGATTCGGCGAGTAGGCTGTGTATCGGGCTGGTCCGGAAGGCACCGGTAGTCAGCCCAACGCCACTATTGTGGATACTGTCCAGCATTTTCAAGATTGCCGGCCTTGCTGAACCGTATGCCGCAGAACCATAGTCTAGCTGGGACAGGACGAGGGCTTGGTAGAACCGTAGCAGCACCGCACGGTCAGCCCCCCACGTAGTGCCACTAAGAAACTTGAGCATGTCCAGTTTTCTGAGACACGCCGTTTTTAGTTGCCGTATATGGTGTTGCTACGTTAATTTCCTGTCTAAATGGAGCCCCAGGAAGCGATAAGCATCAACCAACGGCAACGCAGCATTAGTTAGTTAGTTAGTTATTTTTGTTTTAAGGGGCGGAACTACGAGGTCATCTGCCCCTCTTAACACGTATCAAAGGATACAAAATGGAGAGCGGTAATACTTACAAAATTTAGAACGAAAATACTCACATAAGGAATAGATTTAAAAATACGCACAAAATGTAGTTTAGGTTCAAAATACGTACAAAATGCAACGTGGTGTCGAAATACTTACAAAATGCAAATGAGATGGGAAATACGTACAAAATGCAATTGAGGTTCAAAATACTTACAAAATGAAATTGAAAATGAAAATACACAAAGCAATTCAGATTGAAAAAAACTCACTTTTCTGATCGAAAATACTCACAAAGTGCAATTGAAATTCAAAATGCTTACAAAATGCAGTTGAGATTGAAAATGCTTACAAAATGTACGGTTGATTCAAACTACTCATTTGGATGGACAATACTTACAAAATGCAATTTAGATTGAAATTACTTACAAAATGCACAATGCCCACCATACAAAATGCAATGTAGTTCAGGGTATAAATGTAGCCTCCGGATCCGACACAAATGGACGACGAAAATCCCGGTCATGAGCCCACCTGTCGACCCGGTTAATAGCTAGCTGCAATTGCCGTTCCACGATTGCGATACTTCCAGAGCTGTAACGCAGAGCTAAATCGTCTACATACAGCGATGGAACTACCGTGGGCCCGGCGGCGGCAACAATGCCGTTTATGGCAACCGCGAACAAGGTGACACTCAGCACAGAATCATGAGGAACTCCATTTTCTTAGGTATAATATTGCGATAATGTCCTACCGACCCTTACAGAGTCGGACGGACATGAAATTCGCAATGAAAGTCGGAAGATTACCACGGAGTCCCCACTCATGAAGGGTGGATAGGATCCCGTAACGCCATGTGGTGTCGTAGGCTTTCTCGAGGTTAAAGAAAACCGTAACTACTGTCGACCAAAATATTATGTGCACTCGAGTTTTAAGGTTGTTTGTGAAATAACTAATAAGCCTACATAAAATACAATACCATCAACATTTTCGTCATTCTTTTTTACGTTAGTTCAAGTAGGTTTGGCATTTAAAATTTATAATTTAATATTTTTTAAATCATAGTTGGAACACAAAACGAGCCCGTTTCTGAGTGTGTTTCAACCATGCGTCAACTTTAAGAGTCAGTTTCTCAAAAACCCGTCATCAGATTGAATCCAAATTTTAACACAGTGTTCATTAGAATGTTTTATAACTATTTTATAAATTTCAAAATGTTGTGTGTCCAATAAACAAAGTTGTTATCATTTTTGTAAGATAACTTTTTCTCGGCTCGTGGTGGTTGGAAAATTGCGTTCTGAGTCGCGATGTAATCTTTATATAACAAAGGGTAATGCTATATGACTGTGAAATACGCAAATTAATTCACTAATTTTATATCGGTTTGTATTTGTGCGTGATAAAATTACATGGCTCTGCTGCTAGCCGATGCGATGAAAGTTGTACAGCGTTGCCGTGAAGGCTCACACCCGCGTTGCATGCCGCGCCTCGCTTGAAATTGCATGGGCAGATTCCTTCACTATTTACGATTAAATTTTCATTATCTTCATTAATTCAAGCAAAATATATTAAGAGGTCATGAAAGACTGGTCCTGGTGCAGTGGCTAATGGGCCAGATGGCCGCCGCGCGCAACTATCCTATATTATTCTTATGGAGGGAGAGTCATAGCTGGCGCTAGTGGGCAAGATGGCCGCCATGCCCTAGGACCGTGGATGACGTCACAGGGAGAGATCAGCCGTGTAACGTTGCTAAATGGAATAATAATAATAATTATTATTATTATTTTAAATGTAATTACTAGGGACCTGAAAATTTAGCATCTATTTTCCTTTAAATTAGCATTTATTTTTTCCCTTTTTAGCATCTAATTTTTGGAAAATTAGTTTTTTTCTGGGTTCTTACGGACTATATGACTATATTGGCGACACATTTGTTTTGACATACATTTTAGGCCTACAGAAAATTGAAAGTATTGTAAATAAGTCTGACTTGCACTCTTTCAAGTTACATCTACTGTCTGCAACGACTGTATGGTAGTGCAATAAAACACTCACTGTCTACATTGTTTCTTACATTAAACTAAGTAGAGCACGTTGCGATAGCTGACTGTGGCCTAGATGCTACAAGCAGGCTGAATGCTAGCACTGTGTGGCTGTAAGGGGAGTTACTAGGGCGGACAGAGTACTGTTGCAGAGTCGGAACAATAAAATCCATGATTAGCGTACTGCTGTGCTCTTTCATGAGCAGTTACAGCAGTACGTCGCATTTCTAGGAAAAAAAAAAAAACACGTTGAACCTTGAAGTGCTTGAAGGTTATAAAGAAATAAGGTTACTACTCAAGCGGTAAGCCGAAACATTTTCCGATTAGCGAAGTCCACGTGTTCGACAAACCACCAGTCGCCACGATGCGCCAAGTACACAAACGAGTTTCGTTCGTCAGTTATAGATAGTCGAAAGTTCGTATCGATACAGAAATCGATTGTTATATCGACCAATATGCGTAGCACACTGCGAGTCCGAGATGAGGTATCACTAGCGAGCGATTAGGCCACCTAATAAACATTTTCTTTTGTTTAATAAACAAATTTGCAAATAAATTAGCAGATTTAAAGTAATTTCGCTATAAAATCGCACTTATTCGGTATTTTCGCATTTTGGGTCACAATTCGCATTTTGTCGCACTTAGATTTACGCTTAAAAATGTTTTTTTTTAACATTAAAATTAACGTAGGCTTGGATTCTGTACGAAATTTAAAAATTCGCATTTATCGCAAATGTGATTTTTTCAGGTCCCTAGTAATTACTATTATTATTAGGTAATTATTGATTGATCTGTATATAGATAGGTAGCTAGTCCAAGAGGGTAGTCTAAGTGTGAGAAGGACAATATATTTACTAGGTAAATTTAGAATGATTGCCCGCTAATTATTATTATTATTATTATTAATATTATTATTATTATCTGGTAATTATTGATTGATAAAGATAGGTAGCTAGTCCAAGAGGGTAGTTTAAGTGGGAGAAGGACATATTTTAATAGCTAAATTTAGAATCATTACACGCTAATTATTATTATTATTATTATTATTATTATTATTATTAGGTAATTGTTGTTTGATCTGTATATAGATAGGTAGCTAGTCTAAGAGGGTAGCCAGAGTGGGAGAAGGGGAATAATTTTAATAGCTAGATTTAGAATGATTACCCGCTAATGATTATTATTATGATGATTATTATTATTAATAATATTATTATTATTAGGACGGCATAACAGAGTAGTTAGGCCTAAGCAGTGTATAGGCGTTTTTTGTGAACGGTATGTGTTTTTTTTATTTTTTTTAGCGTATGGCTTTTAGTGCCGGGAGTGTCCTAGGACATGTTCGGCTCGCCAGTTTTGTAGCTGCTTCGAGACGGACACCCAATGGGTGAGCTACAAGTACCGTTGGGGAGGAATATTGGATGGGAGGGTCGAGGAGTTGGAAAGTATCGGCTGTGGCCTATAGTTAGGGACCAACCCCGGCATTTGCCTGGAAGGAAGATGGGAAACCACAGAAGACCATCTTCAAGGTTGCCGGCGGGGGGATTCGAACCTCCTCGCCTCCCGGATGTGAGCGACTGCCAACAGTCATGCCGCAACGACCTCGGCTAACTCACCCGGTGGTATGTGATTAACGGGTACATCTATTTAGGATGGCCACTTGGTAATTATTATTATTATTATTATTATTATTATTATTATTATTATTATTATTATTAGGACGGCATAACAGAGTAGTTAGCCCTAAGCGGTATAGAGGCTTTTTTGTGAACGGCATGTGAATAAAGGGTGCTTTTATTTAGGATGGTCGCATGGTAATTATTATTATTATTATTAGGACGGCATAGTAGAGTAGTTAGCCCTAAACGGTGTAGAGGTGTTTTGTTTGGTAAACGGTATGAGATAGACGGGTGCATGTAATTAGGATGGCCGCTTGGTAATTATTATTAATATTATTATTTATTTATGTTCGACCCTCACTATTATGTGTTTGAAAACTGTATCATAATGATGGTCATTATAACACCGTTTTTCATTACGATACAGTTTCTCCAGCCAATCAGAGCTCGTTCATTGACCAATTAGGTAACGATAATTTCGCGCATGCGCTCAAAATCCAACATGTCGGACATAAACACAACATCGAACTATAATAAATTACCGACATGGAATACCCACCGTCCATAAGTTCGCGTAAATAAACTGGCGAATATGAGACAAGAAATAGCACAGTACCTTAAAATCACTAACACTAATTTCTACACAGCGCATTGTCTTCAAATGACTGCGGTGACAATATTACTGAGGGACGGCTGATGTAAACATATGGCTGCATATGGCAGAGCGCATGCGTCGGCCGTTCAAAGCTCTTGAAAGACGAAGCTATAACACCCAACGCTCGCTCTGCGATCACAAAATTCCAGTAGCTGACTCTCAACAGATATTTATGAATATTTATGTTAAAACATATAATAAAGTTATAATTATCGTCGAACATAAACAGTCGTATGCAACTCGCCTATAATGGTAATTAAGACACTCGTATGGAAATTATAAAACTCGCATACGCTCGTTTTATAAAAAATACTCGTGTCTTAATTATAGCCATTATAGGCTCGTTGCATAATGTACTATTAACTATTTAATATTTATTAGTATTTATTATTTTAACTTGGACTGTTGAAGCAGCAGAAAAGAGGACAATTGAAGCGTTTGAAATGTGGTGTTGCAGGAGAATGATGAAGATCAGATGGGTAGATAGGGTAACAAATGAAGACGAGTGGGAGAGGAGAGATATTTCTGGCGATATATAGATAGGTTGGTAAGGCACATACTAAGACACCCAGGAATAGCAAGCTTAGTTATGGAAGGAATGGTTGGCGACAAGAACTGTAGGAGTAGACCTAGGATAGAATATGTTAAACAGATTGCATTGGATATAGGTTGTGGTAACTAGGTAGAGATGGAACGATTAGCTCAGGACAGGAATGCATGGAGAGCTGCATCAAACCAGTCAAAGACTGAAGACTCAAACATCCATTATATTTTGTTAACCAATAACACTACGGACTTTTGTATGGGCTCAAACAAAGGCATGTTATGTCCCCCACCCCCTTTTTGCTGAGGACCTTGGATTTAGCTAAAATGTTATGTCAAAGGGCTTAACTACACGAGGGACCCATTTTATTTATACGCGAGTGTACCTGGCTTTGAGAGGTAAGACTTGAGCGGCTTTTTGATAGATCATACGCCAATGATTTTAAAAAAGTATTGTAACATAGCATTACCGTTCGTTAACTATAATAGTGCGTATCGTTACACCGTATTGGGTCGGAAAGTTCTGTGTTTAAAATGAATGTTATACAGCCAGGTATGCAACCCCTTTCAGTCCGGAGTGTTAATTGTGCTTAATGACATAATTTGAATGAGAATAGCGTAAATCATCTGGTCGTTTAAAAAAAACATAACGGAAAAATATGGTATGTCTTAGTAATAATAATCAACAAGTTCGGATTGTATTAAAAAAATTATCCGCAAATTTATTTCAAACATTATCCGCAGCTTATCCGCTATCCGCACAGCCATGCAAACTATATCCGCACGTTGAAAAATTTTGCGGATATCCGCGGGTTTATCCGCGAATATCCGCATCCACGCAGGGCTTTACCTATAAGACATAGACCTACTCGCAATATAAAAGCCACTGTAGCATGATGGTTTAATTCCTCAACTCTCTGTAACTTTCTTTGACCACAATAGAGAGCTGGTGCTATGTTGTTTAACATTTAAATTTAGAGAATAGATTATTTAAATACGCTGACAACATAACTTAAGCCCACGGCCACCTCTTTCTAAATTCTACCCCTAATTGACAATTACACACGCAACTACAGACACTACAATAAGACAGGGTATCACAGCTATTCCAAATTTAAACGATTTAATCCCACATACTTGTACTGAACGTTTTCTGTTATCTTTACTGGACCTCTCTTGGCCAACGCTTGTTTTCTAGCGTTCATAAAGGAAGTGAAGCAGAACAAATGCTTTAAGATCCATATTGGTGTTCTGCTTCACTTCCTTTATGATTTCATCCATGATGGTGATGAATAGTAATGGTGAAAGGGCACTGCCTTGTTGCACTCCTCTAGATGACTGGAACTAATCTGAATAACCATTTCCTACTTGAACACAGCTGTAGAGTCATCGTAAAACATTTTTACTCTCTGAATGAGTTCCATAGACACATTCTTCCTTTTTAGACACTTCCGAGCGAGGTACGTCATGACGCGTGATGGGCTCCAACTCGGTAACGTTGTACAGCTTTCTCTGTATCGGCTAGCTGCTACACTATGTGCTATTTTCCCTTACAAATACAACCCGATATAAAATAAGTGAATTAATTTACGTATTTCACAGTCATACAGCATAACATTTGGATGTATGAGGATTACAACGCAACCAAGAACTGCATTTTCCAACCAGCCAGAGCCGAGAAAAAGTTACATTACAAAAATTATAACAACTTTGTTTCTTGGACACACATAATTTTGAAATTAATAAAGCATTTATACAACATTCCAATGTATATTGTGTTAAAATTTGGATTCGATCTGATGACGGGTTTTTGAGATAATAATTCTTAAATGTGACGCATGGTTGAAACACGCTTAAAAACGGGCGCTTTTTGTGTTCCAACTGCGATAAAAAATATTAAAATATAAATTAAAAATTCCAAACCTACATGAACTAACGTAAAATAGAACGACGAAAATGATGATGTTATTGGATTTAATATAGGCCTAGGCCTATTGGTTACTTCACAAAAAATCCTTCAAACTTGAGTGCACATAATATTTTGGTCGACAGTGGTCGTTTGTCTACAATTTAAAATGAAAGTTGGTCTAGTAATAAAGGGGTTGCGCTTTTTCATTTAAGCTTTTGTATAAAATTATCAAATTATCGGTTTCAGAAATCTCAAGTCAATAACCTGAAAGTTAATTCACAGGTACAGTCATGTTTAAACAAAATTTATTTGTTTAAATTCTTACAGCGCGGTTTACCAAGAAAATATATAGGCTAGCTTCGGGTACTCTAACGGCTCGTCCGGTGTTTGTGATAAATAGTATCCAATTATTTGTTCACGACATTTTGGACCAGGAAAAGAAAAGTAAATATATTACAAGCATTAATTTAAATCCTAAATCAAGTTTTTACGATTATGAATTCGAGAAATCTCTAATCAATGACGTTACGCTTTTTCATTCAAGCTGTTGTATAACAATATCAAATTATCGGTTTCAGAAATCTCAAGTCAGTAACCTAAAAGTTAATTCAAAGGTATAGCCATGTTCAAACAAAATGTGCTTGTTTAAATTCTTACAGCGCGGTTTACCAAAAAATTATATAGTCTAGCTTCGGGTACTCGAACTGCTAGTCCGGTGTTTGTGATACATACAATTCAATTATTTGCTCGCGTAATCTTGGATCAGCAAAATCTAAAAATAAAATATATTACATGCATTAATTTAATCCTAAATCAAGTTCTTGCGATTATAATGAAAATCCACAGCCTGTTTCCAGTCTCCGACCGGGTCAGGAATAGAATGAATGAAGCCCCCATCTAGCGGCGAGGATATGAAGTGTGCCGGCTGCCGAAGCCTGTCGCACTCCTCTGGGGCAATGATTAAATGAATGACAGATGAAATGAAATGATAGTGGAGAGTGTTGCTGAAATGAAATTGTGACAGGGAAAACCGGAGTACCCGGAGAAAAACCTGTCTGCCTCCGTTTTGTCCAGCACAGATCTCACATGGAGTGACCGGGATTTGAACCACGGACCCAGCGGTGAGAGGTCGGCGTGCTGCCGCCTAAGCCACGGAGGCTTTTCTTGTGATTATGAATTCGAGAAATATCTAATCAATGACCTAGTAGTTTTGGATTTATTGGGGAAATCAAGAGTATTCCATAAATAATAATTGAGAAAGCTCGCCATCTTACAAGAGCCGCGAGTGTGCATGCATACAGAAAAATCAATATTTCATCTTCGGATAAGGGTAATTTTTATCTTGAGGTGGAAATAAGTAGTCCATAGGAAAGGGGGCTTCATAGCGAGTAATTTGACACCTCATACGACCATATCCGATCATTGGTTCGCAAGATATCGGAAATATTACATACGTGAGGTGATGTACAGTCGGGTACAAATAAAAATGGGTTCCTCTCATGTCGTTAAGCCCTTTGGGCAAATTTAAACAATCCACGGTAAAGAGGGCTTCATGCAGAGTAAAAATTAGCTATGGCACACCTTTCTAACATTACGGATTCCAAAAATGTCGAAAAAAAAAACCGTCTATAACCTGGTAGTTAGGTTTTTTAAATATAAATCCGGAAAATTAAGTGGTCCACGGTAAATATGAGCAAAACGTCCATTTAAACGACCCGTCACACAAGTCTGTACGTTTACGTGTTCGCGAAATATCAGGTTGCCTACCACCAGGGGCCCACCACTAGTCACGTGCGCGCGGTGGCCATGACACAAAGCAGGATTACTACACTACTGTTGGGTAATTATCTCTAATCCAGCCAAAGTCTTTGACTTTAGTTGAAGATCGAAAAAATATATTTGGAACTAATTTTAATTCAACTCCTACAACGTCAGCCTGCATTCACGGAATCTACATTGTCGTACAATATTCTAACATTGAAATATTAAGGTACATCATACTGTGCATTACAAACTTTTTTGAATCTTGAAACGTTTTTTAAAATCGCTTATCCTCACGGCTTGACTTCACCCACGGACTCTGAAGGGGATCGCTCCTCTCCCGTCACAAGGACGGTGTCTGAGAACTGAACACACTTTTTTGGCAGATACAAATGGTTATGTTGACGGGCCAATCACCCAGGCGACCACTAACCTGGGTATAAGTAAGGGAGTACCAGGGTAGGGATTTCGGGAGAAAGTCGGCCGTGGACCTGTTGAAAGGGACCGTACCTGCATTTACCTGGTGGTGAACATGGCAAGCCACGAAATTAATTTTCAGGACGGCCGAAGTGGGATTCAAACGCGCGCTCTCTCGGTGCCAACGTGGCGCGAGTTAGCCTAGTGCTCTTGGCGGTGTCCGGTTGCAAAGCTTACCAAAGTATTTTCCAAGTGAGTTCATTAAAATAATATTTTTTATTATAATGTGGCTAGGAATTCATTTCCAGAATCATTATTATACGAGACATCTCGAGTAAAATGAACAATATTTGGCACATCAAAGGGACTCCTATTTTGCAAAGTAATTTTTCCAAGCCCCCTCACCAATGGATAAGAACTTACAAATCATTCAACGAATCACGTATTGTTATCTATTACTCGTATTGTTTCAGGAACTTTTCATGAAAATCACAGAACTTTCCCAGCATTTCCTTCAATTTATTTGGCTGAGGTAGTATAGTAGTTCGAAAATGAAACGTGCCTTCTTTCTGACCAAATCCACTTCCAGGAACTACACAAATTCCCGCGTTTTCTAACAGCTGGAAAGCATAGAAGACATCTGGGGCTTGACCTTTCTCTGCTGCCGTCTCAATTGCTTTCTCAGGCAACTTGATCTGAGGAAAAGCGTACATTGCCCCTTGAACAGGATTGCACGACACACCTCTAATACTGTTGAACGTATCAGCTACAATTTTAGCTCGCTCAGCTAACGATCTCAATATTCCATTCTTCTCCTTCATAAATAACTCATATGACGGTTCACCTGGTTTAGGTGTAGTCACCATTATGTCAACTGCAGTCTGACCTAAAGTAGCAGGGCATAAATGTGCTGATATGTTTTTTAGCAGCATAGCCTTCACTTCAGGGTCAAGATTCACTACTTCAGTACACCCTCCACGTAGACCACATTCTCCCAGATAACCTTTTGATGCGGACATGAAAGATGCCAATTCCAAATTCCTAAGTTGAAGTTCCATCTCGGACATGACTTTCTTGAATGAGTGGAAAGCACAGTCTTCTGCGTACACATTATACTGATAAACCTCATCAGCGAATATGAACAGTTTTTCTTCGAATGCGAATCTGATTATTTGCTCAATATTGTTTCTAGTAAGAACTTGACCAGTAGGATTCCCAGGATTGATGACAACAATTGCGCGGGGATGGCACACTGTCCGTGCTTCATCTACAGCTCGTTTCAGCTCCATAATATCAAGACCCCAGTTCCTTTCCTCATCCAGGTAATAACAAATTTGATGCATGCCAAACTCTGCCAGAGTTGCAGAGTAGAGAGGATATTGAGGAATTGGCACCATTACTCCAGGCTTCTTATCGTTAACATTTGCAACTAACAACCTCAGTATGTTCCTTATGCCCTGTGATGCTCCTGTTGAAAGGATAATATCTTCATAATTACTGGAAATACCATCCCTCTTTTCGATGTATGCTGCTATATGACGCCTGATAATTTCCATCCCAGCGGATTCCGTGTATGCCCCTACACTATATCCTTTACAGTTTTGCAGGATGACTATGGCTCGTTCTTTTGCATCATCTGGAAAATCTGGGCTATTCAATAGTTGTGGGTAGGATACTAACGCCAGGACTTGTCTCACAAATGTGATTGGCTCTTGGCCCATTGCATGGCAGTCTCCAATGTTAGCTCTAATAACTTCATTGAACGGTTTCTTTACTCCCTTTTCAAGTTCCTTCGCTAGTTGTAAAGCTCGAGTAACAAGCGGGCCTCTAACCGCGTATTGCATGATTATAATGTTTGGATTTAATGTGTCCAATGTCAGACATTTTTCATCCGGGTTATTCATTACTGGTACGACACTAGTAGCTACAGAATCTGCAAATTGATACTGATAACCTTCTCGGTAATTACCTTTACACGTGTGGGGATCAAGTCAGGCGAAAGGACTGCATCATAAACGAAAATATGTCTAAAGAATTGATTTTCCACACAGGGGGGTGAACCAATCGGTACATTACAATGATCAGTCACTACAATTGGTTAATTCCTTCAAACGCTTAGGAATCACGTGGCAAACAACGAACCCATCTTACTGAATTTGTGAGAAAGATCACACAACGGTTGCCATTAAGCAAATTATTGGCATAACATTAAATAATTATCAGTAGAGACAGCAATGAAACTATTCAACGCCAAGATTATCCCAATACATACTGTACAAATATAGAGCTAATATGGGAAAAACTAACCGGGCAAATCGTTGCATCAGAAGAAACGGTAAAAGTCAGATAACTTACGCAAAAGTAGCACTCGTACCTCTCATCAACTGCGCATCAAGGCACAGTATAGTAACCATATACAGTATGGACACATCAGGCCTTTACCATGTAATTTTTTCGTCATGGTTTTGAAACGGCCGTCACCGGAAGCACCGCACGCACGCACGCATGGCGGCGACGGTTCACTATGTATCCGCGAGAGAGCAGCGTACCCATATTCTTTGAGTACGGCCTGTCGATTTTGTCTGAAGATAATATTGCGAAAAATTATTAAACACAATACAGTGTTTTAATTTTGGAATCAACAGCAGAAATGCCCAACGTCTGTGCGGTAAAATTTTGCCGCAGCTCTTACCTCACCGGACACAACAGCTTATTCCGGTTGCCTCGGCGAATGGAGCGGTAAGTACAAACACCAAACATTACAATTGAATGATTTTGGTTCTAATAAACATGAAATACCAGTCCCACAGTTACCTATCCACTAATTCACAAATTCCTATTCCAGATGCAATGACTGGGTAAAGGTCTGTAATCGGGATGATTTGCTGGAATACGGGCTAAATCTACACAAGTCAATGTATAGGGCGTGTAGCCTTCATTTCTCACAGGAAAAGTTTTACCCCACAATGTTCTAGTCTGAGAATACGCCCTAATGCCCTACCAATATTAAATATCGACGCTAGAGAAGGTATGGTTTCCTTTAAAGTGTCAATTTTCTAACCTCTCTTAAGGTAACTGTACCGGTTTTCGTCACTGAGCCAATAGTCGTCACTCACGTATAAAAGTACAAATAGTAAGCTTGTCAACGGGTCTTTCTCAACGCACAAAGTCTTACGAGATTCGACATACCTTCGTTGCCGATAAGGAGCAACTTTGCGAAATCATGCGTGCGATGCAATAGGTGATTCCCATCGTCAAACATCTCCTGTGAGTTGAGCTATCTTGACGCGGCTGCGGCGTATTGCTTATCGCATGTGCTAAGCAGCCACGCGAGTTAATTATGTGCATACGTGTTATGTTCCGACGTTTTAAAATGTTACAAGTGTGTGATATAGTTGGTAATTGTTTCTGTAACACATGCGATTTGCTATTTCGTGCTCACGTTCCTAGTTTGCTTAGAAATGCTGGTGACGAACACTGGATTAAAAAAAAACGCACTTCACGAATGCTCGTCATTTGTGACGAAAACTGGCACATTGACATTTCTCCTTGTAAGACCTAACTGACAGCGGAAATATACTTATAATGTAGTTCTGAAGCATCCTGCATTAATTAAATTGTCGTTTGATCATCTTGTCCAATAGTCGTCATAGCTGACGATCTTCAGAGCACATGGGTGACGAACACTAGTGCACGATAATGTTAAAGTTTGCGTTAACGTTTCAGAACCAATAAACATTTACAGTGTGCTGTTATTATGTAGATCTGTCTTTTTGACGGCCGTAGGTCTAGGCTGGCTGCGTGGCTCAGCGGTAACGTTCTCGCTTGCTGTTGCAGGATCGAATCCTGGCGCAGTCATCTGCAATTTATTCAATTTCAAATAAGTCAGATCTATATTGCTCAAGTGACAAGAGGCTACCTCAAGCTATAAAGCCTACCCTAAGTGAAGAAAAAACATCCCTACGATTGGTGCTGAAAGTACAGAAGTATTCAGGTATTCTGTTAATGGGTGTCCAAAAGATAATATATGGGCCTTTTGTAAGTGTCTTCAATACAAGCCTACTGCCTATCCAATATTTTACATAAATTTTGGTTTCAAATAGTATTTTAAATCTCAAAAGAATGGTCTTGAAATGTTCAGTTGCCTTACAAGTCAAAGCAACAGGTTTCAATTCTTGCATTAAGCCACATGTTGTCGAAACTTGTTCAGGAGTATCCAAAATTCCTCCGATAATGATGGTCAAGCTGCAAGAGCCCACTCACATCCTATTCTATTGCTAGGCAAGGACTTAACCATCTTAATGTGTTCAATTCTAGCTGGGCACATGGTCAAGGTTTCATTTGATTCGAGCAAAAGGTGAAGAAGCGGGTATAAATGTGTCCAGTTAGCCGTTTAAGATGCGAGTGCCATCTGCACATAAATTTAAGCAGTATTGCACATGATACTTGTGTTAGATGGAGATTTTTATGTCAATTGTGAAAGAGGAAAAAAAAAAAGCAAAAATGGGCGTATTAAGAATGGTGTGTTTCTATTTGTTTTGCAACAGCACAGCTTATCATAACAGGAGCACATGTCATAATGGAGAGTGACTGAGGCTACTGGAGTTGAGTCCTGTCCTACCTGCATGACTGTACCTGTCAACCAAGCATGTTGATGGTATGACACAAGTAAACAAAGAATAGTTCCCACCTCAGCAACTGGCACTCTTATGGTATATTAAAGTTTCAGAATGACTGCTGCTTGTGTATCAAGATATGTGTGTATTTCTATTCACAATTTTTCCCATTACCATGAGGTTGAGAGTGTCAATGTGCAGCATGCTTTTACTGCTGGATGCTCCACCTGACATCAACCTCATCAGAGAACTGGGTATGGATTGTGAAGTGATGCTATGAAAATCTTTCTCCTTTTTTTTTGTTAACATGTGTTAGGGACTAAGTGGCTAATGACATACTAAAACTGTAACAGCTGATGGAAGGATCCAAAACATGTCCCACTACTAGCACGTACATCAGTTATTCATTTAAGTGTTGATTAGCTGGAAATATTTATACGATAACTTAAAATCCAAAGGTTGATCTTCACTCACCAAAGGAGTTAGAGATGAATAATGAAACTGGGCAATGGACTGGAAGTGGCCGTGGCCTATTAGAAGGAAAAGTCCTAGCAGTTGTCTGGAGTTGGAACAGAAAAATCATTTAGAGGATGACTGACAGTGGACTTTGAATCAGATCTGGTCCAACTCTTGGTGTAGCAGCTAGCTATATTGGCTGTCACCGTGAGGTTCCATGGTCGATACCCAGCTCTGTCAAGAAATGTAATTCTGGTCTGAGGGCTGGAACAGGCTACACTCAGCCTCGTGAGGCAAAACTGAGAAGAGGTAGGTTCGATTCCCACCTCAGCTATCCTTAAAGTGATTTTCTGTGGTTCCCCACTTCTATTCTGTGCAAAGGCTCATTCGCTTCTTTCCCAATCCTCACCTCAATTTCAAATGCATGCACTACTACAGACACCACAATACGTTTGATTATCAGACAAATTCCACACTCAAGTACACAGGGCTAAATGATCACAATATCCAAGCCCTGCAAATGAAACAACAACTTGATAAGACCTCTATAATTCTAGATTAAATAAATTCAGTGAATTGCTAACAAAATCCTTGGTAATAATCAGTCACTCCTGATAAAGGATACTAGGGTATGCATCCTCCTACGCTGCCAGTAGGTGCTATATCGACTAAATGATGGTTGAAAGCAGATATTTTATACAGTCACTGTTTACCCTCCCTGGTCGGGTGAAAATATAAAGTGTGAAGATCAAACTTCTGCTTCAACCTTGCATTTTTCAGCGGTGGTAAGCCCTAAAATATTACAGTATCAACAAATAGTACATATCAGTATACCATAATTTTCTCATTGTGTTCTTAAACGATGAGTTTACATTTTCCCCCTATATAGATCAACCAACTACATCTGGTATAGGACACTATATTCCTCCTCAAGTAACTTCACAGACCTTGCTATGTGAGAATTCAAAGTGTGAAGATCAAACTTCTGCTCCCAATCCCACATTTTTCAGTGATGGTAAGCTTTCATTCCTTCAGAATATTTCAGTAGTACTTACCTACTTCCAACCTTCAAATTTGCCTGAGTAAAAGTGGGGAAGTATGGAAAAAAGTGTGGAAAACACACTTTTTGGATGACCAAGCTGAAAATCAAACCTGCTTTACAAGGGCGAGTGTATCCTGTTCCAACTCTTAGACAAAAAATAATAATTTGTTGGCAGAGAATCAAAATCAAACCTCAGGGGGTGAAGATCAAGAAAGCTAGCCACTACACCATGAAGGGTGTCAGACCGCTGTATTGTAGATGATAGGCCTATAATAAATGCATGCAATTGCACACAAGACTCCTACAAATCCTCCCTCTTCTCCACTCCGCATCTCACCCTGCTAAGGGACAGGCCACCAAGTGATACAGCCACTATTGGTCAGACAGCTACTCAATTATTCTCATGAGGCTGTGTGCACGCCGTTCCAGCCCTCACGTCAGTTTCTAAAAATTCTGATTGAGCTGGGGCCGGCACGATTTAACAGTTGGAAACAATGACTTAAAAGGTAAGACCATCTTAGAAACTAAAAAAATATGTTACAAGATTCCAGAATTTTTGATTTTAGATACCCTACATCAGACTCCCTCATGGCAAGAGAAGTACTAGTAGTTTATAATTTTGATGATGAGACAGTCATTGAGAAATTCTTGTCCTCTTCTCAAATGGTGAAAGTTGAAATTCTGGAATTTTGTAACTATTTTTGTGTATGTTTCCATAGTGGTCTTACTTGATAAGTCACTTTGTTTTATAGAGATACAAGCAGTATCAATAATGTGAACTACAAAAATGAAACAACTGCTTTTAGAGATCTTATTAAAACTGTACCCTGCATTTTTCAACATCTTACTATGTATTAAAATTGAGGCAACATCAGTGTGTATATTTCAATTAAGTGTCATAAGTCAATGGAAATCATGAATTACTATTTCGCTTCTTTGAACCAACAAGTTGAAACAGAAATGAAGTTCTTCTGAAAGTTGAACCATGTCTGTGTAGTAGGCCAAGTTAGTTATTGTTGCTTTAAGGGGTGGAACAGCGAGGTCATCTGCCCCTTCTGTGTAGTTGTCTGTGATTAATTTATGTGCATAACATACCGGTACTGTACAAGAGAAGAGTGTAATCTTCCTGCCGACATGCCAAGCATTTCACATAGAACCACAAAAAAGTGAATTGGAAAACAACTGTAGCTGGGGAGCTGCAAGTTCAGAGATCAGAGATTTGACAGATTCCCTTGAAAGTGACCATACTGGCTGCAGTTTTCCTCATTCACTCCAGGCAAATCCTTCTATGGTACAGTTTACTCTACGGATTTCTAATTTTCAAATACCATGTTCACTAGTACACGGGCTGATGACCAATGAAGTCCTAAGCCCTTAATTGAAACTACAACAATAATAATCTGTACAGTATGGTATGTCAAAAAATATGGTCATAGAAGTAACTTCAGATTATAGCTTTCCATGAGGCATACACCGTACTTTGAAATTGTGTGTTGAAAATAAGACTGCTGCTGTGACTTGAAACTGAACCCAACTATGGGCAGTGTATGAACTTATTATTATTATTATTTATTAAATCGTTACAAATACACACATTTTACAAAATTCATAATATCTGTACACATTTTATGAATTTCCTTACACTTCCTACTCATTGTTTAACCTGTAAATTTACAATTATTAAATTAACTTATATTGTTACAATATGATAAAGACAGGTCGAAATAGGATATAAAATTCATACAGAGCAGGAAGAGATGTCACATATGCCACTAAAAGGTGCTACCTTGTGTGTGGCATGCATATCATTGATTACTATAGCCCCTTATATGGAATACCTTAGGCCTAGTATTAATTCAACTATGATGTGCAGGTCACCAACAGGTGCCAACTAGAAAGACCTGCGCCAGGCCTCTCCAAAAGCCACACATCATTATTAATACTTTTCTCATCCAGATGTACAAACCATACATCACACGAAAACTCATCTTATGTCATTCCCAATCCTGCAGAGTGGGAAGAATAAGGAGTAGACGTAGGCCTACCACTGACCAGTAAAAGGTGCGGTACAGTTAGACAGCAACTTATTGGTCGTGACAACGTTAAAGTTAGGAATAATAATAATATCGTATGGCCTCGGGTGTCGGGCGCAAGCTTTGTTATTTGACACCCAGAGGGTAGCTTGTATGTCGAATTTCGTTGTTCCTTGAAGCACTATGAAAGTCAAGGAGGTTAGATATCTAAGCTCCTTGAACACTATAGCTCTTTCTAGTAGAGAAATGAGGAACTTTGTGTTGGCGGAAACTCACGAGATTAATTTTGCCATTATGAACACGGCCTACCGGTACTGAATTCAAATGGGTTCTTTGACACGCCAACATCGTATGACATGGTGTCGTAATTTTCGCCGCCTTTCAAAAATCACTTACCACGGCCAGGAGCGAACCTGAAAGCTAGGTGTTAGTAGACCGACACGTTGACCACTCTCCCACAGTGGTAAGCAAAGTTAGGTCTGATTGGTGTTAAGTAATGGTTAGTGAGATTTTAGGTGTGTGTGTTTTACTCGATTGATTGGCGACACCATTGTGCATAGTGTTATTCACCAGTTACCGTATATCACATTCACTAGCAGAGTAAACTTGTAGCTTCATGTGGCTCTCGTGATCATAAACCCCAGAACCTTCCTTTTCTTTTTACTTTGAAATTGGACCACTCGATGCGACTCTGAAATTCTAACATGCATATTTAACCAAGAATCAAACCCAGTCCAAAAATACACAATGACTTTAGGTTCTCCTAATGTTGGAGATTATTTGGGTGTGGTCTTGGCTTCTAGGATAAAAGAAGCGGGCCTCTGTAGGAAAGGTACTTGGCAAATAATGTTCATTCAAAGGAAGTTTATAGTTTTAAGTGACCGCTGATCTTGAGATCATGAGCCACGGTGCCTCCTTTTTATGTTGAATCTGAACCACAGGACATTACATTTCACTTTGAAAATCTCACATGCATTAACCGGGAATCTAACCTGGTTTGCCGTGGTGAGAGGCCAACAGCCCCCTATGTTCATTCAGGGAGATGCACTAATTAATTATTAATATAAAATAAAATTGTATACTTGTTGCTGCTATAATAGCCATACAAAGATGTAACACTAATGAAGGTGAAGAATAGAAATAGCACATACTGTAAGTTGATTTTATCATGAAACTTGAAAAGAACATTGCATAGATCCCCTCACATCAATATTACTTTTTATTGACTAAAGAATTGTCCGGGTATTTACGATAGGGAGTTGAGAATATTACAAATTAACACTCAACTTGAAAATATATATATTTCCACAAGGACATCCGCCTGGCATTCCGGGAGACCATGAGATCCAGAATAATAAGGTACATTGTTTGCTCTACAGTACATACAGTAGACATCACGATACACCATAAAAATAGTTATGCAGTATGTGGATTGAAGCTCTCAATATGCCAAAGCAGGCCTTCTCAAGATTATCCTCGACGATCCCCAGCTCTTTCAGGATGTTCCCCGAGCTCCGAAGAGGAGGCCGTTCTCTTTCCATGCATTTTTAGTTACTGTAGAAAACTTGAATTGCATTAGCTCTGACAGCAAAAGTTTACGAAACAAAAACCACATCTCCCCCTCACTTATATTGTGTGTTAATTTAATAATTTAAAATATTCCATAACCTTTCATCGTTACTATGAAATCACAATGCGACACCACAGGAGTGAAGGAATGTGGTGTTAAACATTAAATTACACACTTCTTACAATTAAAACTCAGTAATATTAACACTTTCTATTTTCTAGTTATTTATTTTCTTAAAATATCTGATTATAAAGAGAGCTAGTGTGTTGAAATCGAGTTAAATAAATTTCATAAAATATACATTCATCAATCAGCTGTTTATCATGTGTTTGCCCATAAGTGGTGCTACCTAGCGGATTACAGGTGTATTGGTGCTCCCCCTTATCAATTGTTTTTTTGAAAATCCGTTCTTCCGGTTTTGCCGAAGTGTCCATACTGTATTGATATCTATACTGTGTCTGTACTGACTAGTGTACTGATATTTATGCGCATTATTCGCTTTCCTCCTATTAATTACACTGCTTGTACGTGACATTAATGTGGCCATTGGCTGCAATAAAAGTTTTTGCAGGTGTAGTAATTTCTGAATTAACGAGGAATCAGTGTACGTGTTTTCGATTATCAGCATTATCTGGCTTATCGTACTTCTTTTAAGGTAAAACATAATATTTTAATTAAAATTATACAGAAAGTAGCCAAATTGAAATCACGGCTTATTGGACGGTATAAGTGAAATAAAATATAGTCATTTCCATATTGTCACGGCTCAACAGATACGATGCCTGACGCTAGCACAACTTGCAACTCGGAAGAGAATCCACTCCAAAGCGCCGACCTCTGCCCCATCTGTGAGCGAAAAGTAGGAGATGAGATGGCAGTTGTATGTGACGGTACATGCAAGAGATGGCACCACATTTGTTGCGCAGAGCTACTGTCTGTTTAAAAGGTATCTTAAATAGGTAGTCAGTCCGAAGGCTGGTTGGATCCTCAAAAAGTGCCACTATCGGTTATGTGGGCTGAGACCTACAAAAACCAAAGGGAGCACTATAATGAGGCGTACTAAGCAAGGTGAGGAGTGAAGTACTGTAGTTTGCCATTGCTTTCCTCACTGAGTCGGTACAGCAGTACCAACCCTACGAGTAGAACCTTTCACAACATCCACAGGCACTAGCTGTGCCCCGAATGCCACTACTCAGCACCACTCATACCTCAGTAGCTTCCATATAATCACCGCCATGAATGAGACTGAGACATCGGTGAAAAGCCACATTTTACTCTAGCCTGTGCCAACAGACAAATGCAAAAATACTGCATCCATCAAGAGCTGGTAAACAGGCGGACGCATAGCTACAACAGGGTCAATTTAATGCGTTAAAAGCGTCCAACAAACATAAATCGAAACTTCTATGGCTATGTAATAACTGCGAACAGGATTTTGCATTTAAAGCAAACAAAAACATGCAGAAAGAAATTAAAAGTTAGATGTTTTATCAGATGCGCTAAATAAAATACAGAGATATAATGGCAGAAAGGAATCAGAAGGAAACAGTCATCCAAAGTGTTCAGCATCCAACTTTTCAACAACCAACTAGAAGCACAGAGAAATCAGAAGAGGAATTAAGAGCAAATACGCTGATTCTTTAGAACCTGGAAGAAGAAGGACAAGAAAAAGAAGAAGAAGAAGAAGGGCCTACAAATAGTCATATACCCTTAATTTATTATGACGCGCTCGAAAGAGCATTAAACCAACATCTAATACATTGCCATTTAGTTTACACGATATTCTCTGATGGTCTTTGTTCTCTTACCACACAGTATTAGGTGGTAACGGTCGCAGTTCCTGTTGCACAATGAACATTATACAGTCTTCACCCGGTTGGTGAAACCTTTGTGTTCGCCAGATTTTATGGTGGAAGCCAAGGGTGGCAAGTCTGGTTACCACATTCCTTTGATCCTGCCCAGACTCTGTCTATTGTCGGTCCATCATTGCGCTTGTGGCATAGAAATCGGGATAGATATCCATCCTCTTCATCCATCGCGATTCGAGTAGCGCTTTGAATGTGCCTGTATATGGTAGAATGAACTGAAGTCTTAAGTCCTCCACGAAGAAACTTTCCCTTGCTAATTCATATACTATCCTTGAGGGTGCATATATACCGACTCCGTGAACTCGCTTCACGTATCTTGCTTTCACACTATCCAATCTTGTGAGATCGCTGTTTGTTAAGGGCACGCATATTAAATCTATTGGCGAAACGACTGCCTTAAATAAGGTCATTGCAGTGGACAATGAAAGTTTGCTGATGTTCTGTATTCTGTGAATGGCTTTTAGAGCTTCTGAGGCTCTCTCTTGAATGTGGACCCTGTAGGATGACAGGGTTGTTTGTAAATACACTCATTAGTATTGGAATTTGTTCACTGTTGTTAGCGCAACATCTTGCAGGGTTAAATGGTCATCTGTTGCCAGGGATATCAAGGACAACGCCGATCCAAAATCATAACAGGAACGGGAAATTTAAATGACAGCATTATTAAAGAAGCTGGCGAAAGAAGATCATGGCTATAGGACGGCTTTCTCCCAATACAACCAGCGAGAAAATGAGTACCGGTAATTTCCTAGGTAGTAAGGGCATTGATCAACAAAAGATTTTTTTTGTGAAGAACTCAAAACCCAGGGAACAAATAAAGCGTTTAAAGTAGCAATTCCTCTAAATAATTTGGAAAGTACAGGAAACCGTAATTTTTGGCCTACTGTAGTTTTGATAAGGCTTTTTCGTCACCCATATAGAAGACGAACTCGAGATTCCAGGGAGTGGACTTGGAATAGCATTTCAATCCTGTTCTGGATGTTATGTTTGCTTCAATCCGATACGTTTTTTCACGACAGATATTGTAATCTTAACAGAAACTTTCATAGCACAGGATATAAATGTAGAAGGATATTACAATAGTCACATGCTTGCTGTGAAGGGGGACCGAGGCCGCCCTAGCAGAGGTATGTCTTGCTTATTAAAACCGTGATTAACTCCACATAAAATTACTTACAAATCCACAAATGTTTTAGCAATTGCTGCAAAGCATCTGAACATTATAGGCGCTTATTTCCAGCCATTTCACACAGCACAGGACATAATTGCAAACATGACAGATATTCTGAATAACATCAAACAGGATATAGTTACCATTATAGCAGGAGATTTCAATTGCTACATAGATAATGAAGATTACAAAAGCAGAACAGTTATCGACGAATGGAATGAAAAGGATTCATCTTACACAATGAACCAAAGGAATATACAGTGAAACCCCTCAAATCCGAACTCCAGAAATCCGAAATTCCGGGAAATCCGAACGAGCTTTTTCGACAATTTTAAGTTTAAAAAAATACACACAAAAAAGAGAAACTTATTTATTTAGTGATATGACAATTATGCATTCTACATTTTAAATTTATTTTACATATTTAGTTGAAAAATTAACAAAGACGTACAGTTATCATATCTAACATAGTGTAAATGTGCCTACATACGTATCTCATCCAGGATTGAAAAACGGAAAAGTTGGTTATTGTAATTCCTTACGTTAATCACTTTCCAAAAACAATGAAATGATAATAAAAACACACAAAATATCACGTAATCTTTCACTTGAAATTAGTTATCTTCAATTGTCAAAGTGGCGAAAACCTTCCCGCGGAGGCAATTGCACACCATCGTCGCATGAACATGACATCGTTTAGCGTGGCTGCTGCTTGTTGTTCTACGAAGCGCAGTATAAGTCATAGGCCTATTATCGAAGTTTCGTCTTCCTCACTGTCACAAGCCTGCCTTGCTCAATGATCAGTCATATACCGTAACGGGGGCTGGTTATTATGTTAGGCTATGAATATTTTTCGGCTAATCTGAACATATTGAAATCCGAACAGGCTACAGCCCCAATTAGTTCGGATTTGAGGGGTTTCACTGTACATATATACCGGTATATGTCATAATGGGGCGAGTACGATTGGCCTAATATTCACAAGTACTGCTGTCAGGGTTTCGGAAACAAAGGTAGGTACTTACCAGCTCTGACGTCGCCCCTCTAAGGAAGCACCTACCAGTTATGGCTAAGTTCTCATTAAATCCTGGAAGCTAACTCAAGAACAAAGAAAAAATATATACAAATATTTATAAATATATAAAGAAACGACATCCAGCAGTTCGTAAAAACCCAAAATCTGATTTTAGATGGGATACAAGGAAGAAACATTGAAGCAGTAGCTCTAAAAGTAGAGAACGCCCTCAGGGGAGCTCGAAAGATATCAACTTGGAATGAAAGAAAATCCCAGCTTTGGCTTGACGCTGAATGTTATAAAATAAGATTTCAAGTTCTTGAACTTCATCAAAAAGAACACGGAGATGGTTGAACTTCTGATGTCATACAATCGACAAAGAAGTAGTTATAAGAAGCTGTTAAAAGATAAACGAAAATTGTGGGTGGAAGAGGAGAGTAAGGACCTAGTGGAAAAAAATATCAGAGAAACATTCCGCAGCATTGGAGATAGGACAGCCAAAATTCGCACAATAGATTGGGATGGCAACTTGGGAAATTCACTTCCAGAGACTTCTAAATGACGGAACCATGCCCCTGGCAAAGAACGCACAAGGAATAGACGATTTATTGAGAATTACAGTGGAGGAGGTAAGATAAACTGTTAAGAGCCTGAAGAATCATAAAGCGTCAGGTCCAGACGAAATATTTAATGAACATTTAAAAGAAGCTTTACCTTACCTGGAAGGAATATGGACGGCGCACTTCAACAAATGCTTAGAAACAGCTACAGTACCGTCCAACTGGAAGACTTCTACGCTGAAACTATTATACAAAGGCAAAGGATCCCCTGACTCTCCAGACTCCTACACGGGAATTGCGTTGGAATATACAATTTTTAAAGTATTCTGCACACGTTTATCCAACAGATTAGCAAAAGAGACGGTAAACTTCATACCGGATCATCAATTTGGCTTTAGAAAAGGCAGATCTACCCTTCAAGCAATCATAAAATTGATGGATGACATAAACGAAACATTTAGACATCAAGGGAGAAAATTCCTCACCATATTTATATACTTCAGGAAGGTCTTCGACCTTCTAGACCGCCAAATTATCACAAGCAAACTCCAGCACTTACTTGGAAACGACAGCTACCTGGTACAGATATTTTCTGGAATTTTACAACATAATACTGCGATTATCAGAGACAACCTGCAGTCATCATCTCCCATAGTGAAAACTAAGGGAGTCTTTACAGGGTGACCCATATAGTCCGTTACTATTTAACCTGATTACTGCTGACGTGGTGGGAATTATTGAAGGTTGTGAGGAACGAGTTTCCTTCAACGCTTATGCAGATGACATGTTGGTAGGGTCTTCAAATTTGGAAGTTCTACAGGAGTGTTGGCATAATCTGGTAGTATGAGCAGAAAAGAACAATCTACAGTTAAATAGGGACAAAACAGTCCACATGGTCTTTAGAATGGGTGGTAGAGTTGCAGCCTGAGACAAAATATATCATGACGAAGTCCCGTTGAAAATAGTTAACCCTTTTAACTATTTAGGAATTACATTACAGACGTCTGGGAACACATTTACAAAACACATTGAAAATCGAACTTCGGCAGCTATAAAAGCAATGAATGATGTCAACTTTCTCAGAAGGATGTCCTTAGAAACGCCATGAAGGTATTCTCTAGCAAGATAATACCCATCGTGACCTACGGAACTGAGTTATTTTGGGATCTCATGAATAAAAACAACCTCAAGAAAATTGAGAAAGTTAAATCGACTTTTCTCAAGAAAATTCTTCGTGTATCTAGATACACACCATCCAGGCTGACTTATGAGCTTACTAGCGAACCTTTTCTAATAGAACAGCTCCGGATAAAGATGTTACTACCGTGTGCGCAATAAAATTATTATTATTTAAAAGTTTATAATGAGCTGACGCGAGAGACCTTTCTGCCAATGGACCTGAGACTGCTACTGTCATTGCCATCTACTGAGAACTGGAAGAGACAGATTCGTGTTAGGGAAGCAAAGAAGAGAGACATCTGGCGGGAATTCTAGGTAACCGATGCCATGATTAACACACAAACCCAGTGTAACTTGTATGCGCATCGAGTGTGAAAAACCTTGCTTATGACTAAATTGACTATTACGTGACTCGCTGCTGAAAGGACCAATGTCAGAAACTGTAGTGTATTTTGAATGTACCGTAACTTGAAAATAAAACAAATTTACAATATCGGTCGTCATTTGTTTTATTCGATGTTCGCACACGTCCAACGATTCGCCCGGTGATAATAGCGGTAGCCAAACCGTAGCTTTTGTAACTCAACTAACACAGAGATCTCCGTGTATGATCAACACAGTCAAGGAATCAAGCATGGAACAAAAACGCTATTCAGCTTCGACCTTTTTGATGGTTTATTGGCTTTCACGGCCACCGAATTAAAACTCAGCAATTCTTATAGGTTTGTGCCGTGTCTTGTGTGGGGTTTCGCCTAGGACACCAAGCTGGCTCATCAGTGGGCTCTTGGTGTCCCCGCCCGGACCCCCACAGGAGTAGCGAACTGTGCGCTACCTCCTTCTTCTAAAGCGCACCTGCGCCTCTTTACTGCGAGAACTAAACGCTCAAGCAGCTATAACCTCCCTATGAAGGTATATTGTGGGGGTCAAGGCGGGGATACCAAGAGCCCACTGATGAGCCAGCTTGGTGTCCTAGGCAAACCCCACACAAGACACGGCACAAACCTGGAAGAATTGCTGAGTTTCGACCTATTTTGCTTTTTTGTATAGATGGCAACACATGCGTTCGACCGAGGCGGTGTCTAAAGAGTGGAACACTGCTATGTTCTGTTAGCAGTTAAACACCGATTAATTCATGTCATTGCCACAGACAGATGTAGAGTGTCACAAATATTCTACTGTTGTAAATACAGAAAGATATGATGATTTAACGTAACAATGAGATGCTATTAAATTACAAATAAAATATTGTTAAACTTGTGCGGGGAGATTTAGGTCAGAATTTGCAAATTTTACGAATATTTTTTTCTATGCTAATTAAAATCAGCAAGGTTTAAATAACATGCTACAGAAATTTCATTTGAAAATTCCACGGAGAAATACGTTAAAACATATTTTCCAAATGTTTGCACGTGCCACGCCCACACGTCGACCTTAAGGGTATTATTAAAGAAAATTTCATTATTCTGAGAAAAGGTCTTCTCCAAATAAATGAGGATAGCTTTAAGGATGCTAAATCCGAAATAATGGAAGGTCTTGCCATTAAGCTTTCTACAGTTAATAAGGAAATAATAGATGTAAGGACTGATTTAAACAAAAGGTTGGATGTAATTCAAGATACGCAGGTCGATAATGTTACCGGTCTAGAGAAACGAATTAAAGCCGTAGACGTCAAGATTGATCAGGGTCAAGTTGAATTAAATGAAGTTAGGGAGAAGAAAACTTCCGAAATCAACGAGATCCGGAAAGGTCTTGAGAGTTTTAATCTTGGGGGGCATATCGATTTAGATATACTGAAGGACATTATTGTGATTGCTTCTAAATACAGATTTTAGGGTCATCGTGGATGAACCTGACAATACAGTACAGGATAGGAGGGACCTAATGTGCAGGAATCTCTTAACACTGAAGCATCCGTTCAACATAGTCCGATGGAACAGTCGAATAAGGTTCAACCAATCAGGCAAGAATTTCAACCTCATAGGGAAGAATTTAATTCTCTGAACCCCAACGTCGGTGTAAATGGTTACATTACGAGATCGACAGACAGGACGTAGAATGTAACCATAATTAGGAACTTTGAGGACAAGCCTAGGAAGTTCAACAACTTAGACGGAACCACACCTATAGAGTTCATTAGAGGACTGCAGGATTATTTCGTGGAATCTCACGTACCACGTGAACGAGAACTAAGCGCCGTAGAGAGGTTTCTATCTGATGCACCTTTGCAGTGGTTCCGCGCATTCAGATACACTTTTGAGGACTTTGAGAAGTTTCCAGAAGCATTCATTCAGCGATTTTGGTCAATAGAAGTCCAACAGAATATTAGAGCCGAGATCTATTCGAGGAAATATTCGAATACGGGACCGACCAGCTACGCTGAATATTTTGCTTGTCAGTTGGCAAAACTGCGCTTCGTTCATCCACCGTTATCACAGGCTGAATTGGTAGAATCAATATCACGTCAACTGCCCGCCGAAGTGAGAAGATCACTCATTACCTCTGGAATCTCGACTTTAGCGTCGATGGATGATCTCTTACGTCGTTTAGACCATATGAGTGTAATGGCGCAACCGACGGTTACCAAGAATCCTAGACAGGAATCTAAGACCATTAATACGGTTATGATGAACCGCACTCAACAAACCGACCGTCCTAAACAAAGAAATGACAATAGATCAGGTCCGATCCGGAACAACTACCAGAATGATAGGCGATGAGATGACCAACGTCGCGCAAACCACTACCTGTATCATTCGGTCAGGAAACGATTCCTTTAGCATGGAATTCGTTAGTGGTTGTTCACGAGTGTTTTTACAAGCTGTAACATTCTGACAGGTTTTATCTGGGACAAGCGCGTTCTTGCGGGTGCGTGCGAACGGTGTTCACTAGGCCGAGAGGGAACGCGAGTCCAGCCCGGCAGCTGATCGAGCATGGCGTGTTCCTGGGTTCGAGGTGACAGTAGTTGCCCCATTCAATTTAGCCTGCCATAATAGCAGCTATTAAATTCATATTAAAGTTCCCCTCCGACGTCTCATTCAAAAATACGTCATTCATAGTGGCATAATCCACTAGGGATATAGTCCTAACACTGACATGTGTTCTGACAACGAATGCACGCTGCCGTATCTTGAAAAAGTTACAGAATATTGCACACAATGGCCGCATGAACACAGGACACCACTCGGATATGAATATGTATCAATCCGCGTGAAGAAGAATACTTTGTCTTGTTTTAGCATGGAGGCTAACATGACAAGTATGTATCCTTTTTATGTTGCTCCAAGATTCAACGCAAGGTACTGGAAAGTCAGCTTTTTACGATAGCTTAATGAATTATTTGTAAGCAATCACAATTGCCATAGTTTTCTTTTGTAGTGTAAATGGACGTACACGGGTCCAGGTTCAATGTTTCTTTCGAAACTGACCTGTCATATCTCCGGGATTTTGGTTCAATTGAATGAATTGTGTAATTCTAAATTTGATGATTAACTTTTGGTAAATTCACAGTAATAATTTAAATAGATATGCATATTTTCATTGTTGAGAAGACCACCTAGGGGAAGATTTCCAGAATTTTATATAAAAATATTATTAATTGCGATATCTTTAAACAGTGTCGAGAACACTGATTGTCATTTTCTTGAGGCAATTACGTACTTGTATGTGCATTTTCGTTTATTGCATCGTGTTTTGGATGAGGAACTTAGCTTTACCTCACATCAACTTGATATTAGGAAGTTTTCGAAGCTTGACAGTTCTGATTCTCTTTTCTCAATTATTTTGTGGGAGCACTTAGCTTTTGTGTACAAGGATTTGTCGGTGGATTTCTCTAATGGATGATCAGTTGTTCAGCCTTAGATGTTGACCTGCATTCATGGTGTAGGTGTGGTCTATTAGTATTTCCGAGTTCACTGAAGTCAGAGGCAATCTCAGTCTTGGGAAGGATCAATCTTAAATTTCTATTTGGCATCATTTTGAGTGGAATTTGGTATTGTGATATCATGCTGAGACATGAATATTTAAGTAACATAAAGTAAATGATTGCTTTTAATGCAATAGTATGTGGAATTACCGCAGCATATTTAAGAATACCATCCAAGTTTTTGAATAAATTAATCCCAGGGAGGAATGACTATAAGTCAATGCATTAATCATATCACATGATGTAAGATTTATTATAAGGTGAGATTTGTGGGCTATTGGAATATTTTTGATTCCATATTGATCAACAACGTGCTACAGTCTCGTTATTTATTTTCAAGCACGAATATAGGGTTTTTGTGAAAGCAACTTGTTTTATAAACAAGCAATATAAAGGTTAATAATAACCGATTAAAGGTGTACTGTTTATGGTGTAATGCAGATCATTACGTGATTTTTTGGTCACCTAAGGTGTAATGCAGATCATTACTTGATTATGTGGTCACCTATTCAATGCGCACAGTTGTGTATATCAGGCATATTTTTAGATAATGCTGTTTTTTTGGTGTAATGCTTGGTGAAGCATTTTTAGCCTACTTTCGATTTTTGCAAAAAATGAAAGTAGACTTATGAGATCAACACAGGGCGAAAAAAGTGTGTCTGTCTGTGTGTGTGTATGTGTGTGTGTGAGTCTGTGTGTGTGTATGTGTGTGTGTGAGTCTGTGTGTGTGTGTGAGAGTGTGTGTACTCTGAATGTCTGTCCCCCCCTATCAATTCGAACACGGTGAATGCGAATTGAACGAAATTTGGTACAAAGGTAGCACTAGCAAAGGACACCTCAGTGTCATGTTTTATATCGCCGCCATCTTTACTAAAACTGAATGGCGGCCACTCAAACGTTCAAAACGTAAAATCAAATAACGACTAACCAAATCATCCAATCTCTACCAAATTTGGTAACAACATACCTTCGTATAGGATGCGTCTTGTGACCAAACTACAAGGTCGTCCGCCATACCATTTCAGGATGGCGGCCGTGCGAATTATGCAAACTTTATAATCCATATCATGGGACCCACCAGTTCCGATTATCGAGCCGAGAATCGTTTTAACTGTTCTAAAGGAAGAGGCACGTACGAAATTAAAAGTTTATTTTGTAATACTATAGTGCAGACGTGATTTTAAAAAGCTCAGCTGATTCATTAATAAGACAAGATGGCAGCGGATATCTTGTGCCTGACTTATATTTCACTAATTTGAGTATTGAATGCAATATAGCGTACTGATAAAAAATAAATAAACTTTGTATGAAATGCTTTATATATAAATAATATACTCCAGTGATGAAATCGTTTAGTATAAATCATTATTTGCTAACAAGTTCTATGTAAGTCATTTTAAATAGAACGATATTCGTTGACACAATTAGCTCAGTGGTAGAGCGATAGCCTGTCGCTCAGATTCCTATGGTTCAAACCCGATCAGACCTAGTTTTTTTGCTTGAAATGTTATATGTTTATTGTTTTGTAATGACTCAGATGTTTTAAAATTAAGCGTTATATTGTGCAAATTATGGTGTAAAATATATATTTAATTAAAACATAATTCGCCAGCAGATTTACTCGAGACATCTAGCTGCCAAAAAGGTAACTTCCAGATTTTATTGAAAAGTTTCTTCTTCTGGCCGCTAGAATGCACTCGCTCTGTTAGGATTATATTGTTCGATATTTCACCACTAGATGTCCCGACTAGTCTACGTGGGGATCCATTGATTACTATACCATTATCATTCTATGCGCATCGAATTTGAAGAATGACAAGTTGATACTACGATACATTTTAACTTTTTATTTTAAAGGGTTTGTAACAGCCTATTTTGCGTTACTTGAAAATGTTATTAAGCGTTATATTGTCCACATTATGGTGTAAAATATATATTTAATTAAAACATAATTCGCCAGCAGATTTACTCGAGACATCTAGCTGCCAAAAAGGTAACTTCCAGATTTTATTGAAAAGTTTCTTATTCTGGCCGCTAGAATGCACTCGCTCTGTTAGGATTATATTATCGAAAATATCCACATAGTTTGTATACACACGTCTCTGTAGGGTCATGGAAAGATTTGTTAATTCAATTAGGGTTGTGAAAGCCATGCACAACCAGACGTGTAAAGACATGCCTCAACTCAAAGTTGGATGTTGCCCACGGCAGGTCGTAATAATAATAATAATAATGTTATTGGTTTTACATCCCTTTTAACTACTGCTGCTTTTAGAGACACCGGGGTGCCGGAATTTTGGCCCGAAGGGGATCTTTAACGTGCCAGTAAATGTACTGACACGGCTCCCTCGCATTTGTGCACCCTCAAATGCCAGCTGACTGCGCCAGGATACGAACCTGCAACCTAGGGCCCAGCAAGCGAGAACGTTACCGCTGAGCCACGCCGCCAGTCCGGTCGATTATGTCTCCAGATCCATAACATTCTTGATATACTTCTTATCTTTCTTTCTTTCTTTCTTTCTTTCTTTCTTTCTTTCTTTCTTTCTTTCTTCAATGATGGTAGCAGTTTTTATCTAGGTCGTGGCGTTTGGTAGAGGTAAATCGTTTCTAAGGTCTTCAACAAAGAATAGTTCTATTATACTCTTTGATAATAACAACGAGTTATAACTATACTCATACATTTAGGAGAAAGTAGGCTATATGTTCTTTACTGAACATCTTGTTGTATTGAAGATTGAGCCAGTGAGTGCCTTTGAGCCAGTGTGTGCCAATCATTATTAGACGTTGTGTAGTCTTAAACCTGATGGTTGGTGTATTTTAAAACCAATGGTGGTTTTGGTATTAGATGTCCCTTGAGGCATAGTCAGCTGTTTATTATTGCTAAATCAGACCTATGTGATGAAACTAACTCATTCTGAGCAATGTTTGGATACGTTGTATTGAGCCCGCTGAGCTATGCTCAGTAATATTTTTCTTTGGAACGCATTTGCAAATGTCATGCATTGTCTTAGAACGCACCCGGAGACCAGAACATGGCCGGATATATGAAGGAAGTGATCTTGACTTCGAAGAAATCTCCGAATTATTTATCTGAGTACTTATTAATATGTTTCTACTCTTCACAAGGCTCAGATTATATCATCAAGTAATTCTGCATTTTTTCTTAACATTCTGGTGAATGTATTTCATATTAAGGCAAAAGTATTTAACGTCGCAGATGTGCGAAGCGGAAGGAGTTAGTTGCTCAACGACTGAAATATGTACTGCTACTCAGCAGGCAAGAGCAACTCACACACACCCGAGTTTGGATCCGTCCACACTGGACGCGTGTTACAGACCGTTTTGAAAGACGAGGAATAGTCCGCCCACGAGAAGAGGAAGTATACTTATCAGTGTGCATCGCCATTTATTTGAGCACCTAGTTCAGTGCAACTATTGCATATTTAACTCCAGTGATGACGTTGCAGACATCATTGTGAAAATTGTGAAAATTGTATATCAATTTACCATACTTTTCGACGTCGTGGAACACCACATTTCAGACCACGAGGCCGACAAAATCTATGTCCGCAAGTGACGAAAAAATATCCGAAGTTTGTGAACCGAAATCATTTTCTGTGGTTCATTTCAATGCCACTAATTCAGAAAACATTATCGCTTGTAGCGCGAATATTTTCCGACCATGGATTACCAAGATTCCATGTGATTTGTACAGTTATAAATTCTGTGAGATTACGCCAAGTAGGCGCTTTAGAAGCTGTGAAAAGCAGACAGTTAATGACAAATTTGATATAGAGTCTGAACCATTTTGTAACTTCAGTGAATCATTCAATATCCACTATTTGTGCAATCTTAAAAGCTGTGATTTCCACGTGTGTAACATGCAAATTTCAACTGACCACGTGAGTAAAATAGTTCAACGCTTATCTACCATGGGAGATATGGAGTAGACCCCAATAATGTGAAGGAGCCGTTCAGAGGAGGAATTACAGCATGACGGATGAACCAGCCGACCACGGGGAGAGGATGAACGTGTTCGTGCCTGGATAAGAGCCGCTACCATGGAGAAGAAGACATCTTTAAGTCGACCACGAGGACGCATCAAGTACCTGGTAATGGATAAGGCTGGGATTGGAAACCTAGTTTGGATAACCCATACCTCAAATCCAGAGGATATTTTACCCCTCAGTTCCAGAGCGAATGAGGTGAAGATGATGTAGTCTGTGAGCCTGCTCCTTCTCGCATGTACGGGTCTTATTGTGGTAGAGTAGTTAGTTAAATCAACGGAACTCATCTTGACAGCCAAATAGGTAGGGATTTTGTAGTTTAGCACTCATGCTTTGTCATTAATTTCAGTGATAGTTAGCCACTCTTTTGATTGGGCATGGTTCAATCGGTGCATTCTTTTGAACGTCCTGAAAGTGTAAATATTACTGTAAATATATCTGTCAAGCCAAAGCACTCCAAGGGAGTGACATCTCTTTCTTTTACTACTGTTTGTTATTGAAGACATGAGGTCTCTTTGTACTGCGTATTTCTACGTAGTAAATGTGTTGTTATTTACTGTTATATTGGCACAAGCCACAGGCCAGTTCATATTAGGACTTTCTTTTGAGAGAACTGCTGCCTACAATGATCAAGTTTAGTGTGTGTTATAAATTGCCAGACGCAATGAATGTAGTGTGCGCGAGCTCAGTGACAGTACAGGTGTGAGCTTACCCAGAAGCCACCAGCGCATGGAATTGAGACAGACTGTAGACCCTTGACTGATGCTTCAGCATCGAGTTACTGTTATGATTTGCTTTCCATTACTTGGGTTAAGGTTGGAAGCCATTTTGTTAAATCAGATGTCTATGCTCTTGTAATGGATGACCACCAGAGTCATATGTTTTGATCGCTCTACATAGCGACTATGTTTGACACTGTTTTGAAAGTGTTTTAAATTTATATGAGGTTTATTTTCTGTTATTGACTAGTGTAGGACACCCTGTTTGGAGGCTATATTTACGGTATTTTGTGCTAGTAGAGCACTGATGTCCAGACTCAGTTCTGAGACCTTGTTGTTGCCGGGAGGTAACTGATGTGTTTCCCATGCCTACCCGAAGGTTGTTTAGATGTGCCGAGCGCCACTAACAACGTGCGTTATTGTATTGTCCGAGCATTAGGAGCATGTAAATGATCTCGCAGGAGACGATACTGCTTAGCCCAGGTGTCTAGGATCGTCAGCACTATCGTCATAAACCTACAATAAAACTTAAACCTACGATTTAATAATCACAAGAGTAATTATTCTAAATGGATCTGATAATTAATTTAATTGTTTTCTATAATCTTGGATTTACATTTTGAGCTTGCTGACCGACGCCGTTGATGTGAATCATTTTCTGGCGGGAGTGACATAGGACAAAACACAATAATCTTGAGACGACGGAGTGCGCTTAACCATTAGTTCGTACTAGGTGGAGCAGGACACTCAAGTAATTTAAGACGTGGTTATAACTACTCAATTACCAACCTAACAAACATGCACGTAGATGACTTTGGGTACTAACAGTATTCTAAATCGTGTAGGCAGGGTTTAATAATATGAAACTGTGGTCTAGTGTCTTATTTATTTCTCATGTGCGTAATCCCTTGTGTATCTTTCTCTGTGTTGATGAACACATAGTTGTAAGAGTGTCATTAATGTTTTTTTTCTTGGCTGTCATGTAGACTTGACTGTAAAGTTTTTGCTTACGGACGTCACCGCCGTAAATTGTGTATTCACTGTTAGGACTTAGCTAAATTGACTAACGTTAAATGTAGATAAAGAAATGGTACTGACACTGGGTATGGCCAGGGTGGATGGGCCTACTTACCTGTCTTCAGAGGTCCGCATCGCTTCCACAGCAAAATCACCTCCAGATGACATGCCCCAACAGAAGAACACCAAAAGGGGTGGAAGGGAGGTGGAGAAGGGGAAGGCACAGGCTCATCTACAGACACCCTCCGATAACCAATAGAACTGCTGCCGACGAAATAATGCCACAACAGTTGCTTAAAAATTTAATTGTTAAAATTTAAAAGAACACCTCCACCAGAAAACAGAACATGCATCAGCCAGCATTAAATTACAAACATAGGCAAGAGACGGCTTAACATGCTTGCTTGCAAAGCAAAAAAAGAAAAGAATTAAATTAAAATTAAAATGTTAAAAGCCGAAAAAATTAAAAAAAGATACAGGCATTATTAAATGAGAAAGGGCTTGATAATTTACTAAGGAACGCAATACCGATCCGACATGCAGAGATCCAGGCCACGACGCAAAACGAAAAAATTTAAAATTAAATTAATAAAATAAAATATGATCAACTAAGAAATCCCCGAAATTCGTGACGGAGAAAAGCACAGGAACATTCACCAAAAACACAAGGTTAAACCAACAAGGTTAATAAAAATCAAATTAAGCTAACACTACAACACGTTTGAGTTTCCCGGTCGACGCCAAGAGACTACACTCTCAAGACCAGAATGCACTCGAGCCAAACAAAAAAACAAACATGGCCACAAATAGATGACCGCATGTCCGATCGAATTACGGCAAACAATTAGCATAATTTAATTTTAAAATCACCAGAGAGAAATAAAAAGGAGGAAGGAATTACGCCTTAACGCTATTGACATGAGCCATATTAGCCTGCACGGATCGTAAAATAAATTAATAATAGGGCAATTCCAAGGACTGCCAAAAACTAAATAAATAAATATTTACAACGTAAAATAAACTAGAAGCGTGTCTCCAGAAGGTATAGAAAAACAATTTTTTTTCATATCAGGTAACGTTGACAAACAGAAAAATTAGGCCTATAAAACAAAATAAGGTACAGAATTAAAACATTACTATAAGACGATATCGGAGCCCCATAACAATTATAAACATAAATGTATAATGCAACGTACCTTACATCCTTCCTAAGTGGAGACACAATAATAATAAAATAATTAACACACAATTTTTAAAATATTATACGGCACTAAATGTGCCTCAAAAAAGGCTAATCCGGCACATGCGTCGTTTAGATGACAAGCACTCGTTCGCATCCAGTTGCGATTCTACATAACTTTCATCTTCCAGGCGAAAGGAAGAAATTAAATTCTTATGTAGCACAGGCGTTTCCTTTTCGTGAATATGTATTCATATTTCGTAAAAGCTAGGGGCCAAAGCCCCCAGCACACGGAGAGATACCCTTTGACACCAGCTGGCTTGTTGTTTTCTTGACGACAGACAATGAAGATCACAAGATGGCGGAGAGTCCCAAAATCAAATACCGCACTGCATTCATGTTAATTGTTTTTGTCCAATCAAGGCTTGACACATCATGTAACAATGTGCACATAATGTAATTATTTTGGCGGTATTATGTATATACAGTCTTTTGTTCAATGACGTAGAATACAACATCCTTCAAACATGACTCGAATAGGATGAAACCAGAAGACACCACAAACACACTCTATCGGTGGAAGATACAAGCTCGGCTAGAAGCGCCGAAGTCCGACAGGTACTGACATCTCGTGTCCATAATCGGAACCAAGCCATCAGGCGGGCGCTTAAAATGGCAAGGAACACAAGTATACAGGGAAGATGGATTTTAAAAACATTGGGACGGGCATTTGCACGTAACAGGTACCATCCTAACTTAGTTTCGCTTTGCTACCCTGTTAAATGTAAATTCTGTTATTAACTTGTTCTTTTGTAACTTGAGTAGGGTTTCTTTACGTGCCATTTTCCTAGCTTTGTTGTTGTTGCTTAACCTTTTATATTTATATCTTTCGTGAGGGTTTAACTTAGTTTACAGTTAGGGCCTGGATCTTTTATTCTTTTTTTATTAGTTTGCGGATTAGCCGATACAAACCCTCCGAGCTAGGATAGGGGTTTGTCTATTTTAAAATAAAATTGTTCACCAGTTTTACTTAAGTCTGGATGTTCTCATTTATTAGTTTTGTTGTTTGGGGATGTACTTCTTGGGACGTCTATGACTTTAGCCACCATGTTACCCCAGATCTCCAGGATCATATGTTCTCCTGGCGCTCTGGCCTATAAGAAGTACATCCGATCCTCTCGGTACATGTATCCGGCAGGTGAGGTGTCTGGGATGTCACTTCGGTTGTTGGCAACCCTGACAGCTCCTCTGACGGGCTCATAACGGATAATCAAACTATGTTACTACAGCTTAATAACGATGCCTATACAATTTAATGAGATCATGATATTTTTAATAAATATGGATTTTGACCAGATATTTTACTAAGCTTGATCGCTTGGTAGACTCAATCCAGTATTGAGATACATTTACCACGAATTAATAAATTCTACAGATGCGAATGCTATGATCGAAGTCAGTATTTGGACCAACTTAGATTGTCCTAGATATAATTATGTATAACATTTTGTAAGCTATTGTAAATAACATTTAAATAATGCCACAGCATTTAATAATCGCCACGAGTGATATTTATGAAATAATTGACATTCTACTTCAAGTTATCATGTGAGTGATCACATATTTGTCAGGTGTAAAGTCCGATATATATATACGGTAGTCTATATATTTCTTTTTATTCTTCTGAGGTCATTGTTAAGTAATTGTGGTTTTTGTATTGGAACTCATTTCCAATTATGGATACCAAACTTTAGTGGTGAACTAATTGATTCACTCATGGATTTTCTTTCTCATGGAATTTCATGAATGAAATTTTGGTCGTGATGACGACAGTGTCTATTGATTTTGTGTCATGTTTATTTAATGAATAAATTTTGTTTTTCCATTTAAAATCTTATTGTGTGATATTTTATCGATGTGACGGGAGGTCGTGTTAAGAATGCCATCGCTGGGTATTTTCAGGGTATACTACCCTTCGATATAGTCTTCCTTTGGAGGAGTCGTGTGATCATAGAGTTAGTGGTTTTCTGAAGCTATGGTCATGCTTAATACAACCTGTTAGGATAGCTGATTTCCCTATTACTCCTTTACCTGGTGGTAGAACTTGGGGGGTTTTCTATCCGGGGATTTTCAGGTTCTACGATCCAGCTGTCATCGAGGGTTTCATCAGGTATTGGTAGGTAATTACGGGTACAGTATGAAACAATATTGTTAGGGGCATGAGGAGTCACTTGAATATTAATGGTGTGCGGCCTCCGTTGAGGCGTGGTGTAGGTTCTTCAAGATGACGGCTCTAGGCAACCTTCGCGTCAGGATGAGGGTAAAATGAATTATTAAGACGCCACAAATATCCTATTGTGTTTGTTTTAAAGAATTGACATTTCTGTAGGCCGGTGAGAACAAAAGAAGGCCATTATAAGAAAAGTTAGTTAGTTAGTCATCTGCCCCTCTTAATCCAGATGAAAGAATACAAATTTGGAACTGAATTAAAAATTTTGAGGTGGACACCCAAATATAAAAGACCAAAAACTAATAAAACAAAAACAAAAATTAAATAAAAATAAAGATTATAAAAATAAACGAAAATTACGAAAAAACAAAAAATTATCATTCAAAAACGAACAAGTCGCTGAGTCAATGTTCACTGGAAAATTTAGATTGCTGGCCCTAATTCACTCTCACTTATAAAGCGGATAACGCGATCAACAGCCACCGCGCCATGGGCTAATATGAGTTTGAGTGTCATCTGCAAACCGAGGTTTCTTCGTAAGTCAGCAAGATCCACACACTCGGTTAAAATGTGGGCCTCGGTGAAAACGGCTCCACAGGTAAAATGTGGGGGGATCTTCCCTTCTCATTAGGTACGAGTGGGTGGATCTTGTATGACCTATCCTTAGCCCACACAAAATGACGGACTCTCTCCATGATCGGAAAGAGTTCCGCCACACGCTCGCTCTCAGTTTACTGGGCAGTGGGTCAGCTAGCCACTGACTCTCCAAAATGGCAGAACTTGTAGGCGTAACTGAGAGCTAACATCTCTATCGGGTACCTCCATTGGTCGAGGTGGTAGTGATACCGCCTCTTTTGCAGCTTGATCCGCCGTCTTATTTCCAGCAATTTCCATGTGGCTTGGAAGCCACAGAAAGGTGATTCGAGTGTCAGCGAAGCATAACCCGGCTAGTAGGTCGTGAATTCGCTGCAATAGGGGGGTGTTGCGGGAATCATGTAGCAATTGATTGCAACGAACTCAAAGAGTCGGTACACACGAGAAAATGGATTCGTGCATCATGTAGTGCAAACTACAGAGCTTCGTAGATGGCGACGAGCTCCGCTGTGAACACACTACAGGCCTCAGGCAGAGAGATCTTGGTATTTGCACCATCAATAACGTAAGCACAACCCACCTTCTCGTCCACCTTCGAACCATGCGTGTTGAGAATGCCAGCGTCTGGAAATTGGTGAACTATGCTGTGGAACTGCCTGCGATAAACGGAGGCAACAGTGTTCACCTTAGGACCTCGGTGCAGATCTAACCGAATTTCCGGACGCGGGACTTGCCACGGAGGCTCCTCGCTAGTTGTCCGGATCATACAGGGACTTACAGCCACTCCTATTTCAGTACACGGGCTATCAAGTCTAATACCGTACCCCAGGTGGTTTTGGGTACCGACGAGAGCTTGATAGTTCGGGTGTTGCGGCATTTGACGCACATTGGCAGCATATGATAAAAGCATTTGTTGGCGTCTATAATTTAAAGGTGGAACACCCGATTCGGCGAGTAGGCTCGGTATCGGGCTGGTCGGGAAGGCACCGGTAGCCAGCCTAACGCCACTATGGTGGATACTGTCCAGCCGTTTCAAGGTTGCCGGCCTTGCTGAACCGTATGCCGCAGAACCATAGTCTAGCCGGGACAGAACGAGGGCTTGGTAGAACCGTAGCAGCACCGCACGGTCAGTCCCCCACTTAGTGCCACTAAGAAACTTGAGCATGTTCAGTTTCCTGAGACACGTCATTTTCAATTGCCGTATATGGTGCTGCCACGTTAATTTGCTGTCAAAATGGAGCCCCAGGAAGCGGTAAGTGTCAACCAACGGCAACGCAGCATCCCTGAGATGTAGTTCAGGGTGTAAATGTAGCTTCCGGAGCCGACAAAAATGGACGACGGAGGTTTTTGCTGATGAAAAATGAAAACCCCGGTTGTGAGCCCACCTGTCGGCCCGGTTGATAGCTAGCTGTAATTGCCGTTCCACGACTGCCATACTTCCAGAGCTGTAATGCAGAGCTAAATCGTCTACATACAGCGATGGAACTACCGCGGACCCGGCGGCGGCAACAATGCCATTTATGGCAATCGCGAACAAGGTGACACCCAGCACAGAACCCTGAGGAACTCCATTTTCTTGAGTATAATATTGCCATAATGTCCCACCGACCCTTACACGGAAGATTCGGACGGACATGAAATTCGCAATGAAAGTCGGTAGATTACCACGGAGTCCCCACTTGTGACGGGTGGAAAGGATCCCGTAGCGCCATGTGGTGTCGTAGGCTTTCTAGAGTTCAAAGAAAACCGTGACCAGGTGGTGCTCTCGGAAAAATGCCTCCTGTATGGCGCTCTGAAGTCGCACCAGATGGTCAGTGGTGGACCTATGAGAGCGAAATCCACACTGGTACTCAGACAGGAGACCCTTCTTCTCCAAGAACCACACCAGTCGACGGTTCACCATCTTTTCGAGCAGCTTACATAGGCCAATTGTCAGACAAATGGGCATATAGTTGTTTACAAGCTTGGGATCCTTCCCAGCCTTGGGAATCGGTATCACGATCCCCTCTCGCCTTTTAGATGGAAACTCCCCTTCAATCCATATACGATTGAAGAGGATCAACAGTTGTTTTATACTGGATGCGCACAGATGTTTTAACAATTGATTACGGTATGTATGTTACCCGGTCCAGGAGGCGTATCCCTGCACAGTGCAAGCGCACTGCGCAGTTCCCATTCCGAGAATGGTACATTATAGGACTCCGAAGCAGCAGTGGCAAAGGACAAGGGGTGAGTCTTTGCCTCCCGCTTCAGAGTCAGAAATGTCGGATCGTAACTCCCAGAGCAAGATACATCACTGAAGTGCGATCCAATACTGTTGGCAATGGCGAGATGGTCCGTGATGATGTCTCCGTTGATGGATATTCCTGGTATCGACAATGATGTCTGGAGTCCAGAGATCCGACGAAGCTTAGTCCACACTTGAGATGAAGGAGTATGTGCAGTCATTGACGACACATACTTTTCCCACGTCGTTTTCTTACTCTCCCGTATCAGATATCGGGCTCTAGCACGCATCCTTTTGAAGGTGATAAGGTTGGCAATAGTGTTTTGCCTCCGATAGCATTTGAAAGCACGTCGACGATCTTTAATGGCTGCTGCAATCTCAGCTGTCCACCAAGGGACAAGCTTCCGGCGTGAGTTACCGGATGAAGAAGGTACTGTTTCCTCAGCAGCAGCCATCATACCATTCGTTATGCGAATGGTATGATCGTCGACACTCTCAAAGGTATCTTCGGCAAACACCGCACGTGCCGTGAAAGTTGGCCAATCAGCCCGACGGAGAAGCCATCGACTTGGTAACTCGATGGCTCTCTGGTTCGGAAGATTAAGGATGATCGGAAAATGGTCACTATTAAAAAGGTCATCGTGTACACCCGACTGTAGCAGGGGAACCAGCGCACGACTGCACAAGGTAATATCGACACTTGAATAAGTGCCGTGTGCAATAGAGAAGTGCGTATGTTCCCCTGTGTTCAACAAACACAGGTCCAACCGCCTGATCAGCTTCCCAAAATCTCTCCCTTTACCGCTAGTGGTAGCAGAGCCCCAGACGGTGTTGTGGGCATTAACATCTCCCAAAAGGAGAAAAGGAGGGGGGAGCTGAGAGTCTAGATCCACCAGCTGGTTGTAATCCAGTTGAGAATCAGGCGGGATGTACACGTTACATGCTGTTGCCATTACTGGCAACGAAGTACGAACTGCAACTGCTTCTAGCTGAGTACGCAACGCACCTCTTCACTAAAGAGGCTAGAGTGGACGAGAGTGCAGACGCCACCGGCGGCCACAGCTCCGTCCACCCGGTCTTTAGAGAAGAGTTTGAAGTGACGCATTGTTGTCTCATGTCCAGGGCGAAACCTGGATTCCTGAAGACAGACAATGCTTGACGTAAACTGAGAAATTAGTTGGCGTACTTCAGCGAGGTGTCGAAAAAAGCTATTAGAGTTCCATTGTAATAGTGCCATAGTGTGGACTTAAGTAGAGGATAGTCGTCTACTTATGCTTAACCGTTTGCCAACCATCCCTAACCTCAGAAGGAGGTGATAGGGTAGGAGAGCACTCCTCAATCTCCACATCTACGTCGGAGGACGAAGAAAGTGGAGCGGGCGCTATTTTGGTCGGACCTAGACTGTCTCGCTCTTAGGGAAGAGCGAGAGCGGTGACGAGGGACCTTCTCTCGGTCTGAAGACTGGGAGTCCGTCCCCGGCACGTCCCGACTATTTTCCTTCTTTAACCGGCGTTGACGTCTGTTTGGGGAAATAGGTGGTCCCTTCCCCCTTGACGTCTCCTCCTTGCAAAACAATGCAGCACTTGCTGGCACCGCTCCACTGATAGTGTTGGAAGAGTGGAGGCCAGTGTGTTTCAGTGCCACCTTGTTTGCAGGAGGGCAGGAGATACGGCGTTTAACCTTGTCTCTCCTCTCCGCCGGCTTTGCTTTCGTTTTAGAAGGGCTGGTAGATGCTCCGTCAGTTCTGGTAGCTACCAGATAACGAGGAGCATTGTCAACCGGGAATCTTTTCAAAAATGCTTCATCCCTTGGGATGGTTTCCAACTTCAAGAGACGGCTTTTTGAGGGGGCCATCCTGTACAGTTGTCTGTGAGCGCTTAGTAGGCATCCCGGACGAAATCCTCCCCGAATACTGCCCACTCCGAACGGGGGCCATCACTGTGGGCGCCACCCAGCCAAGGCAATACCTACCTGGCATAGCAGGTATTGCCCGGGGCCCCAGTGCCTCGAATAGGCACTTCCCCCTCGGTATGCACAGTGATTTATACAGCTCTCAGTATTCGGCCATGCAGGGACCTTCGTTGTAAGGCGGATACTACCGAAAGGGTACATGGCGCACCCACCTGACGGGATGGGGCATACCGTCTAGGCTTTTTGGCCAGATGGCCAAATTAGCATTTAGCCATAGAAGACCGACGGTGATGTACCCAGTTACAGAGTGAGGGAGTAAATCAACCGAAGTTAAAATCCCACGACCAGGCCGGGTTTCGATATTATTAGGGGCCATTGGGCCAAATGATAGCGTCCTACCCATCTAGCCATGAAGCCAGACCGAAATAGAATAAACAATTGCACTAGGAATAAGTAACCTATACATAAACAAAATACATCAACCCACGTAACAGCAAACCCTTTTTTCCAATATTTTCAAAATATTCTACTAAAGTACGGCACTGGAGCCACCAGTGTTTGATTTTAACCTGCTTAATAATATATGAATGATTGATAATTTTTGTCCTGGAATAACAGGAAATATCATAAAGCTTGCCAAAGTCTAGGAATTTAGTTGAAGTTTGAAAAACCTATTTCTGAGGCTAATTATTCATCTCCTACTACATCTGCCTAATTTTACGGAATCCAAATTCTATTATAAAATATAAAATATTCTGACAATGAACTCTGTGCCTTATGATACATCCTACTGAGCATTTCAAACGTCTGTTTGAAACTCCTAACTTACTAAATTGCGGAATTTAATATAAAAGTGTGCATTAGAATACAATTTTTATTACACTGTGGCAAGTGATTAATTTCCAGGATAATTATTATGTATAAATCTCGAGTAAAATGAACAATATTTGGCACATGAAAAGGACTCCTACTTAATGAAGTTTGTTACTTAATGAAGTTTGTTGTTACAAGAACTTCACCAACGAACAGGAACTTACAAATCTATCAACGAACCACGTACCGGTATTGTTAAATCTAATACTCGTATTGTTTCAGGAACTTTTCATGATAAACAGCGAACTTTCCCAACATATCCTTCAATTTATTTGGCTGAGGTAGTATAGTAGTTCGAAAATGAAACGTGCCTTCTTTCTGACCAAATCCACTTCCAGGAACTATACAAATTCCCGCGTTTTCTAACAGCTGGAAAGCATAGAAGACATCTGGAGCTTGACCTTTCTCTGCTGCCTTCTCAATTGCTTTCTCCGGCAATTTGATCTGAGGAAAAGCGTACATTGCCCCTTGAACAGGATTGCACGACATACCTCTAATACTGTTGAACGTATCAGCTACAATTTTAGCTCGCTCAGCTAACGATCTCAATATTCCATTCTTCTCCTCCGCAAATAACTCATATGAGGGTTCACCTGGTTTAGGTGTATTCACCATTACGTCAACTGCAATCTGGCCCAAAACAGTAGGGCATAACATTGCTGATATGGACTTAAGAAGCATAGCTTTCACATCGGGGTCAAGATTCACTACTTCAGTATAACCACCACGTAGACCACATTCTCCCAGATAACCTTTTGATACGGACATGAAAGATGCCAATTCCAAATTCCGAAGTTGAGGTTCCATCTCGAACATGACTTTCTTAAATGAGTGGAAAGTACAGTCTTCTGCGTACACATTGTACTGATAAACCTCATCAGCGAATATGAACAGTTTTTCCTCGAATGCGAATCTGATTATTTGCTCAATATTGTTTCTAGTAAGAACTTGACCAGTAGGATTCCCAGGATTGATGACAACAATTGCGCGGGGATGGCACACTGTCCGTGCTTCATCTACAGCTCGTTTCAGCTCCATAATATCAAGACCCCAGCTAGTTTCCTCATCCAGGTAATAACCAATTTGATGCATGCCAAACTCTGCCAGAGTTGCAGAGTAGAGAGGATATTGAGGAATTGGCACCATTACTCCAGGCTTCTTGTTATTAACACATGCAACTAACAACTTCAGAATATTCTTTATGCCCTCTGATGCTCCTGACGAAAGGATAATATCTTCATAATTACTGGAAATACAATCCCTCTCTTCGATGTAAGCTGATATATGACGCCTTATAATTTCTATCCCAGGGGATTCCGTGTATGCCCCTACACTATATCCTTTACAGTTTTTCAGGATGATTGTGGCTCTTTCCTTTGCATCTGATGGGAAATCTGGGCTATTCAATAGTTGTGGGTAGGACACTAACGCCAGGACTTGTCGGACAAATGTGAGGGGCAATTGGCCCATTGCATGGCAGTCTCCAATGTTAGCTCTAATAACTTCATTGAACGGTTTCTTTACTCCCTTTTCAAGTTCCTTCGCTAGTTGTAAAGCTCGAGTAACAAGCGGGCCTCTAACCGCGTATTCCATGACTTTAATGTTTGGATTTAATGTGTCCAATGTGACACATTTTTCACTCGGGGTCTTGTTTATTACACTAGTAGCCACAGCACGTGAAAATTGATACTGATAATCTTCTCGGTACCCTAAGGAATTCTCTCTTCTGTTTGAACAACCAGCTGGCGTTACATCTCGGATGATAACTTCATTTATACTGCCATAATTTCTTAACTTACCACTGTTTCTAACACTGTTGGCCATGGCCAAATACATATTTTGGAATCTTATTTCTTTACTACTGACTGAATGTTAGCTCGTTTCAATCCATACATTGGTTTGGAGTAGCTTGACTTTTATGGATTGTGCTCTACCACCAATATTACAGTACGTAGTTTTAGCCACCAGAGCCACCAGATTGCTGTACATTATTAGGTAGTATATATGCAGTAATTATAATACAATGTTCAATTGCCAATAAAATAGCGGTAGATTATAACATTTCAATTTTAGTGACAACTAATGACAACTATTATAATATATATCCACTGGTCAAAGATAACAGTAACAAGAATACACACCAGAACAAATGACAGTCCTTTCAATGAATGTTTGTGCTAGTCACATTACAGTGGCTCTATTAAGACAGTGACACAGTAAAGATATCATTACAGTATGGACACTTAGGCAAAACCGGAAGAACGGATTTTCAAAAAAGATACGAACCTTACAGTAGTCGCATAGAATGTGTAACATCTGACATATTATCCTACTCGTATACTACACAGCTTGGACATTCTTAAAATGTTAATTTACACTCCATTTTCATACTGGAACTATGATAAATGTATAGATTGAATTGGAGATATGCTACTGTCACATTTGTGGCGCAGCGGTCAAGCTGTTAGACTCTCACCATGGTAGAACGGGTTTGATTCCCGGTCAATACATGTGAGATTTTCGAATTGAAATGCCATGTCCTGTGGTTCGCATTCCACGTAAAAGGGAGGTACCGTGGATCATGATCGTGAGATTAACGGACACGCAAAACTACAAGCTTCCTTCCTTTTAGATTAATAATTCATAGTAACAAAGAATGATGAAGATCAGATGGGTAGATAGGGTTACAAACAAAGAGGTATTAAAACGAGTGGGAGAGGAGAGATGTTTCTGGCGACTGTTAATGAAGAGAAGAGATAGGTTGGTAGGACACATACTAAGACACCCAGGAATAGCAAGCTTAGTTATGGAAGGAAGGGTCGAGGACAAAAACTGTAGGGGTAGACCAAGGTTAGAATATGTTAAACAGATTGCCTCGGATGTAGGGTGTCGGAGCTATGTAGAGATGAAACGATTAACTCAGGACAGGGAGGCATGGAGGGCTGCATCAAACCAGTCAAAAGACTGAAGACTCAAACAACAATAACAAAGTGACACACAACGTCGACAGTACTCTCAAATACTGTGAGCACATTCCTCAGTAACTATAACATTCATTATTCTCAAGGCTCTCATACAGTTCGTCGTAAACAATCAAAACATGGCTTCCTACAATCATGAAATGACCTAGTCTCACATATGATGAAAATACAGCTTTTATTCCACTCATATAACAACATTCTGTTATGCATTTAATATTTGACTACTCACCCACGGCTTACAATAATGCCGCTTACTTAAATGTAATTTGTCGTCTTTGCCCTACCCCATGTGATATTCAACCTTGAACGTGAAGATTCATAAACTGCTCAATGACAAATGAAAGACGGTGAAACATTTGCCACTGTGCTCGTCAAACCAGTGCCTGCTAAATGCACTGCCTACTGTATTGTCATAACATTCTCGCGCTACAGAGCACACACTGCCTTGTTTCCAATACACACATTTTCAATTGTACATCCAGCTGGCAGTGCGTCTTCACTTCCATCCGATCCACTTCCGTTCGATCCAGTTCCACCCGATTCACTTCCGTCCCATTTTCTGGAAGTGCGTCTTCACTTCCGTTCGATCCACTTCCGCCCGATTCACTTCCGTCCCCAATTTTCAAAATCACTCCCACAAAACTATCCAGCAACCGAGCGGAAAGATGTTACACATCAAAAACACAATATAATTAATAAGGGGCTGCACCAATTCATCTGTAAGCCGCTTGGTAGCACCACTTATGAATAAACACATGATAAACAGCTGGATGCTGAATGTATATTGTATGTCGTTTATTTAACTCGATTTCATCACACTAGCTCTCTTTGTAAGTTATTCAGATATTTTAAGAAAATATAGGCTCTCGTGTAGTGTCCGTTGCCAGTTTCAAAAGTGCGCTATTTTTGTTAGTAGCGCCCTGAAAATGGTTTGTACTTACTGTGCCACGTTATTAAAGCCAACTGCCATTAACAAACACCACGTTCACACTTTCAAAATAAGTAAATTGTCAACATTAACTTTCAAGTAATAAAGTTATCAAAAAACACGTCACCATGTTTGCTGCCAACTTCACTTCCCCGGCGACGAAATTATTGGTGAAAATGCTGATTGTACACCATTGTCAGTGTGCGTGACAAAAAAACAAGGCTGTTTATATTAGCTAATATTGGTCTAGGCGAAAACCTTTGGTCTGGATGAAAATATTGGTCTAGAAACAATAATGTTGGCACTCTGAAAAAATGCAATAACACCCTCTAGCGATATAATATTCCACTCCTGTATATTAGTAACATTGGGAATTTCCACTGCCATCGTAATGTACAGGCTCCTACAGTGACGTTACGATTGCAGTTGCATTTCTATAGAAACATTTTCGGATTTTAATGGCGGCGGGCAACGGACACTACACGAGTTCCAAAATAAACAACAAGAAAATAGAAAGTGTTAATATTACTGAGTTTTAATTGTAAGAAGTATGTAATTGAATGTTTAACACCACATTCCTCCAGTCCTGTGGTGTCGCATTGTGATTTCATAGTAACGATGAAAGGTTATGATATGTTTTAAATGATTAAATTAACACACGATATATTGAAAAGTGTGGGGGAAATGTGGTTTTTGTGTCTTAAACTTTTGTGGTCAGAGATAATGCAATTCAAGTTTTCTACAGTAACTATAAATAAGTGTAAATTTTTAATGTTCTCAACTTCCTAACGTAAATACCCGGGTATTTATATAGTCAATAAAAACGTCGTGTTGATGTGTGAGGACAGCCTTATGTAGTGTTATTTTCACATTCCATGATATGCCTACTTCTTACTAATTTCTTAGCCTACTCACACTTCCGTTCATTATCTTGTGTTCCAAGAAGATTTCAATTCTGTATGTGCTACGGTATCTCTTATCTTTATATTTATTAATTCCACGTCTTTGTGTGGATATTATGATATTATAGCAGCAACACGTAGCCTTCTGATTCAACAAATAGACTATACATTTACTGATAGATTGTTTTGTTTACAGATAGCCTAAAAATAAGTAAAGTAAGCTCAGGGCTTAAGTAAACTGGCCAACCACCCTTCCTACAGAGGCCTGCTTCTTTAATCCTAGAAGCCAAGGTCACACCCAAATAATCTCCTCCATTGGGAGAGCCTAAAGACATATATTTTTGGATTGGGTTTTGATTCTTGTTTAATGCAAGTTAGAATTTCAGAGTCGCATCCAGGGGTTCAAATTCCAAGAATAAAAAAGAAAGGTTTTGTGGCGTATGATGAGAGCCACGTGAAGCTACAAGTTTGCTTTGCTTTCAGTCTCTAGTGAATGTAATTGTTAGAAAATATAAATTATAGTGTATTATCTTTCAGGTTACCTCTTTGGACTTTAAGTTACTGACTTTAAGTGACATCTCTACAGGAGCTAAGCTTTGACTTGGCGTTTTGTTGTCGTCATGAACAGACTTTTGTTTACTGAGCTTCTATGCCCAAGATAGCGGGTTCAAACCCAGCCGAAGCCGTCGGATTTTTTAAGAGCGTTAAAAATCCCTCAGTATGCCTTCCTCCGGAGGGGAAGTAAAGCCGGCGGTCCCATGTCATATTTATGGCATGTTAAAGAACCTTCCACTAATTACACCGGTGTGAAGCTAAATTGTATAGGTTAAGAATGTAAACAACGCTCTTAGGATCCTACGTTCGTTGCCAAGAGCCGACTGCGGTGGCGTCTAGTAGCTAAGTTCTGAACTACCTAGTAGTCGTTGACGGTGGCGGTTGGCGGCAAAAGTAGGAACTATTTTAAAAATTCAAAGTTGCAGTCCTTACTTGAATTAAAAAAACAGATACACACACTAATACAGCCATCACAATTAACACCGGTTATCTGACACATTCTACACACACCCAAAGTACACGGGGCTACATGACCACGTTGTCGCTGCCCCTATACTGAGCAACCAACCAACCAACCAACCAACCAACCAACCAACCAACCAACCAACCAGAAGACTTTTGTTACAGTAAAAAAGGAAAATAGATTGGAGTCAGATAGAATATGTAAACCTGTGTTTTAATTATATTTTTAACATTTGGTGGACCCCGAAGTGATTGGAGACGTAGATAAATTACTGCCAATAATTATTCCTATCCAAGAAGATAAGGAATAACATGGAACGGCTAAAGAAAGGTAGGGCTCCTATGAGACAAAGTGTAACACAGAAATTTCAATGCATTAAAAAGTGACTAGCTACAGAAATTACCTCGCAGAATAGTGACTTGTTGAAATCAAATTTTAATCGTTTGGAAAGTTTATAGGAGGAACTTCATGAAATTGACGTGAAAATAATGGATCATTTATTAGACAATGATGCGGAGGACAATGTTATTTTAGCTGAAAGATAAAGTACTGAGAAATACATTGACGAATTTGAGGTTATTACGGTACAAGTAAACAATATAAATTTGTTCCCCGTGATTAGTTCAGCACCTAGCGAGAGGTTCGGAAATGAAGGATATAATCATATCAATAAACGATGCTCCTTTAAGTTACCCAAAATTGAGCTAAAGACATTTAATGGAGATCTAAAGGAATGGTTAGGTTTTTGGTCTCAGTTCAGAAAGGTACACGAAGATGATACTTTGCACGACAGTGACAAGTTTCAGCATTTATTACAGGCAATGGAACCTGACACAGAGCCACAGGCAATTGTTCCTAGTTACTCTCAAACAGCAGAAAATTATCCAAAAGTCATTGAAGCATTAAAAGAACGATTCGGCAGGGTTGATCTTCTGATGCAAGTCTATGTAAGAGAACTGTTGAAACTAGTAATTTCAAATGCTACTCAAAAGGATTTAAATTAGAATCGCATTTACGGTCACTCAGTATCTTATACTTGACAGACACAGATCCAGGCAGATGGTTATTTCCCCTAGTTGAGTCGAGTCTGCCAGAAGAAACGTTATGGGCATGGCAGAGGAGTCAATTTTCGAAACAAAGTGTTAGTGAATTTGAACTTCGGATGTCTAGACTTGATTGTTTAATGGAGTTTATCAAGACTGAAGTTCTAAATGAGCAACACAACTTGTTAGCACAGTCAGGTTTCGGTAGCACAGAAGCGAAAGAAAAGACTGAAAGGGAGGGATGTTTTTCAAAAGTAGATAGGAAGCATATTAAAGATGCGATGAGTACACCTACAGTGGCAGCACTTAACAATACTTCAGAGGACTTATGTATCTTTTGCGAAAAGGCCCATGACAGCGAGGAGTGTTTCAAAACAACATACATGACAGTTGAGGAAAGAAGATCGATGGTTAGAGAAAAGAAGCGTTGTTTCATATGCTTGCGATCTAATCATTTGTCAAAGTACTGTAAATTAAACATACGGTGCTTGGTTTGTTGTAAGAAGCATGCCACGGTTAAGTGTCCTGATCTTTTGCAGAAAGATAAGAATGAATCGAATAAAGAAGAAGAAGTCAGTCAGCGTCACACAACTTCTAATATGGCTTGTCACACATCTGTCCGTCAAGTAATATTACAAACACTGATGTTTACTGTCCACGGCAAACAGTGAGAGCTTTCTTGGATTGTGGCTCTCAGCGATTCTATCTTTTGAAGAAAACAGCTGAAGAACTCGGATTGATAGCATGTGCTTAAGAATTGGTTTCCCAAGTTTTGTTCGGTGGAAGGAAAACCTCGGAAATAAATCACAAGAAGTACACAATTAAGCTACAGAAACCAGGCGGTAACGTTGCTTTTGAGATCGAAGTCAGGGAACAGTCACGTATTTGCCAGTCAATCCCACGAGTTTCAGCATGTTTTACCATGTTTCGTGAACTTAGAACGAAAGAAAATATGGATTAGCGATGTGGGTGATAACTGTCCAGAAATTCAGCTCCTTATTGGAATGGATATCTATGCTAAAATTCTAACTGGAAATGTTGTTCGGCTTAAGAGTGGTCTTACAGCCATAGAAACAAAGATAGGATGGACTTTGTGTGGAGAACAAACTGACAGCTCTCCTGAAGTGAACATGGCCAATACAACAATCACGATTGCTTACAACGATGGCTCAATCACAGACTTGTGGAATCTTGAAACAATTGTTATTCAGGATCCAGTAGAAATCAAGTCAGCTGAAGAACAAGATCAAGAAGCGAAGCAACATCTACTCAATACTTTAACCCAGAAAGAAGATGGACGTTATGTAGTTGGTCTTCCTTGGAAGGAGGGACATCGAGAAATTCTGTCCAATAAGCAAATAGCAGAAAGAAGACTTCAGTCGACTACGCAGAAGTTGGAAAAGACAGGTCTCTTCTCACACTATGGCAAGATATTTGAAGACTGGACAGCAGAAGGCTTTATTGAAGAAGTGCCACAGGAAGAGGTTGAGAAATCTTGTCATTATCTTCCACACCCACCTGTAATCAAACCTGAAAGTCGGACTACTCCAGTTCGACCAGTTTTTGATGCTTCATGCAAAACAGACAAAGGGCTTTCACAGAACGATTGTCTAATGAGAGGTCCTAACTACGTTCAAATTATTCCTGAAATTATTTTAAGGTTTCGAGAGAAAGAGCTGGGTGTTACTGCAGACATAAGGAAAGCATTCCAAATGATTGAGGTACGAGTTGAAGATCGTGATTATCTCCGATTTTTATGGTGGGAGGATTTCAGAACTATGAAATTGAAGATTTATAGACATTCAAGAGTTCTTTTTGGAGCCACATGTAGTCCATTTATATTGGGTACTGTATTGGATCATCATCTTTCGATTGTTAGTAATAAGGATGAACTGATAGCACGGAAACTGATGAAATCTATGTACGTAGATAACTGTGTAACATCAGTTGATTCTGTAGAAGAATACAATATGTTTCGTTCTGAAAGCACACGGATTCTAGCTGAAGCCAATATGGAGGTGAGATGCTGGGAATCTACAATAATAAATTGTGAACTTTCGAAGATCGAAAGCAACAATGAAGATATTGAAAGCAATGGATGTGCCGCAAAGGTATTAGGCATGAGGTGAAACAAGAGACTGGATACAATGGCGGTCTGTATTGTTGCTCAATTTCCATTGTACCAAGATATACTTACCAAGAGGGATCTACTTTCAGTAATAATGACAATTTATGACGTCGTTGGATTTCTAGCCCCTGCGATTCTCCCGTTCAAATTATTGCTACAGGAATCGTGGAAAATAGAAGCTACAGAGAACTTGAGTAAAAAGGGTTAAATCAAATTGGGACTCCCCTCTGCCTGACGTAATTTCGAAGGAGTTCAAACAGCGTTACCAGGAAATTGGCCACTTACAAGAGATAGAGGTTAAAAGACTGGTAACTGGAGGAAAAACAGACAGACAGTCTTGGTCATTGCATACTTTTGTTGATGCCAGTCAACATGCCTACGGAGCAGTAGTGTATCTCAGAACTGAGGATGAGCAGGGTGTATCAGTTCATTTAGTACTAGCTAAAGCTCGAATAGCACCTCTCAAAAGGGTCACTATTCCTCGACTAGAATTGTTAGGTTGCCTTATAGGAGGTCGTCTTGCTTCATTAGTCAAATCATCACTTTCGTTAGAAAATGTGAAAAGTTATTTTTGGAGTGATACCACGACCGCGCTTGCATGGATTAGAAGAAATGAACCATGGTATACCTTTGTTGGCAACCGAGTCATGGAAATAAGACAGCTGACTGACCAACAACACTGGAGGCATGTACCTGGAGTTTATAATCCTGCCGACTTACTATCAAGAGGGTGCTATCCATCGGAATTTGCCAATTCCAACTGGTGCGAGGGACCCCGCTGGTTGAGAGGTCGTGAAGAGGAGTGGCCTGTTTATTACACCAATGAAGGCACATATGACGAGGATCTCATTGTTTCAGAAAAAAAAGACAAACACAGACGAGCATGTAACAATGATGGGCATTGATCTGAAAAGAGATCTCACCTATTCTCAAAGAGTAAGAATTATGGGATGGGTATTTAGATTCTACAACAACGCTCGAAGTAGTAGAGAGAGGCTAAATGGTCCACTAACTTTTTCAGAATTAAGGGAAGCAGAATTACTTATTATAAAGTGTGTACAAGGGGAGTCATTTCCTCGAAATGGTGACACAATCTGCGGATTGAAAGTAATTCCAGACAGAAAAGGACCAGTTCGAGTGAAGACAAAGATTACATTGAGGAATGACCTTTCAAATTTCCGATTTCCCTTGTTATTGCCCAGGAATCATGATGTAGTTGATGCATTGATCAAGGAACAACATAAAGGTCACTGTCATGCTGGCATACAATTTCTTTTTGTACAGCTGAGAAAAAAGTTTTGGATCATTTAGAGTAGAAGAGCCATTAGAAATGTGATTTCCAAGTGCATGCAGTGCAAACGACACATATCTCAGCATGCAGAATCAGAGACTACTCCACTACCACAAGATCGAATCAAGGATGCTGCAATATTTGAAGTTACTGGAATTGATCTAGCTGGACCATTGATTTTAAAGAAGGGTTCGAAGGTGTGGATTACATTGTATACGTGTGCAATTTACAGGGCTGTTCACTTAAAAGTCGTATCTTCACTCAGCACAGAAGCATTCCTTCTATCATTAAGAAGATTCATTGCGACAACGGAACTAATTTTGTTGGAGCTGCAAATATGCTAAAAGAAATGTCCGTCCAGAAAATCCTGAATGAATCTCAAATACAAGAAATTGAGTGGAAGTTCAATCCTCCCACAGCTTGTTGGTAGGGAGGTTGGAGGGAGCGCCTGGTTCGTTCTGCCAAGGAGTTACTGAAGAGGATGCTCGGGAAGTCTGTTCTGACTTATGAAGAACTGTCAACTTCACTATGTGATGTGGAATCGGTTATTAATGGCCATCCGCTGAGATACGCATGAGAGGATCCAGAGGACTTAACTCCATTAACTCCAAGCATGTTTCTACATGAGATCATTGCTACCCATGTGTCAGATCTAAATAAATTAGAGGAAGAAAACTTCCGTTCTCGCTTACGTTTCAGACAGTACTTAATTCAAGAACTGAAGCAGCGCTTCAGGAAGGAATACCTCTCGCAGTTGGTCCAACGTCCCAAAGGAAAGAAGGCGTCATCTCTGAAGGAAGGTGACATGGTATTACTTGGTTCTGAGAAACTGAAAAGGGTGGAATGGTCTTTGGCGAGAAATTTAACGCTCTTCCCTGGTCGCGATGGTGCAGTGCGTGTAGTTAAAGTGAAAACGAAAGAAGGGGTTCTGATTCGCCCAATTGAAAGACTTGGCCCTTTGGAGATAGACAGTGACAAACAATTTTTTGATAGAAAATCGAACTTGCAAACATCAAGGCAGAGTTCGTATGTGACAAAAAGTGGTCGTGAAGTAATACCTGACAGCAAGTACTCTGACCGAGCTGGGGTAGGTTGGAAGACCACATAGAAAAGTATACTTTTGAAATTGTTCCAAGGTGGGTGGATGCTAATTTCAGTACCGGTGCATTACTTTACAAAATTTTATCGTACGATTAGCTCTTATTCAGCGTTACTTTCCACTTCAGTATTTTATGAAGATGAACAAAGCGTTGCTTTTTAACAACTATGCATTACATTTGCTACAACGGAAAACATTAAAGCAATGAACTGTTTCTTTTTAAATTCCAATTTCCACGAATCATAGAAACCTTCGCAGTAATAATTCAGAACTTTGAAATCCTACGAATTGACTAATTTAGGGCTGCAATGTATCCTAGAAGGATCTGAAAATTTCCTCAACCAAACGCACTGTCCATACGTTTAATAAGATGACAAATATTACCTCAGCTTATTTATTATCGAAGACTACATCGTCACATCAGTAGCATAACCCGCAATTTGACACTGAACATGATTGAAAAGGAAGGATATTTGATGTTGTGATTGTCCTAATTTTGCTTCATAGGCCTGTTCAGTGGAGTAAGGGATGGAGTAAATTTTAATAGTTTGTAATCAATTTACAGATTAAATTATTTTTCTTTCATGTCTCGGAGTTAAGAGGATACGTAAACAAATGCAAGTAGTGAAGTCAAGAATTTTAGGGTTATTTTACAATGAATTAATTTAGGACTACCTATGGAAAGAAATGCCCGATCTTTTCCTAAAAGTCTCCTTACATCCATACGCTACACAGTAATACACCCTTCTGGCTTAGTACGGTAATGAATAGAACAGAATAGCCCAATTATATCGTCACGTGTAATATTTCAGTGCTCCAAACTATCCGCAGTTCCCGGCAGTTCCCTTTAGTCAGCTGATTGAGATGTTGGTTTCACAAATGTGACGTCATCAGCCATCTATTGTATTTATGATCTAAGGGTGGATGTTAGAAAATATAAATTATCTTTCAGGTTACCTCTTTGGACTTTAAGTTACTGACTGGAAGTGACATCTGTACAGGAGCTAAGCTTTGACTTGGCGTTTTGTTGTCGTCATGAACAGACTTTTGTTACAGTAAAAAAAGGAAAATATATAGATTGGAGTCAGATAGAATATGTAAACCTGTGTTTTAATTATATTTTTAACAGTGATAATGTAATACAGGTAATAGTGAATAACACTATGTACAATGGTGTCGCCAATCAATCAAGTAAAACAACCACTCCTAAACTTGCTCTAACCATTAGCTTAACACCAATCCGACCTAACTTTAACCTTGGTTGGTTGGTTCCTCAGTTTAGGGGCTGCGACAACGCGGTCATGTAGCCCCGTGTACTTTGGGTGTGTGAAGAATCTGTCTGATAACCGGTGTTAATTAACTTTAACCTTGTCACGACTAATTAGTTGTTAACTAACTGCACCGCACATTTTACGCGTACTTGTCAGTGGTATGTCTACTCCTTATTCTTCCCATTCTGCAGGATTGGAGATGATGTAAGATGAGTTTTCCAAGCGATGGATGGTTTTTACACCTGGATGAGAGAAGTGTTAGGCTAATAATGCTGTGTGGCTTTTGGAGAGGCCTGGTGCAGGTTTTTCCAGTTGGCACCTGTAGGCGACATGCACATCATAGTAGAATTAATACTGGTCATTAGGGGGTAGAATGGTATTCCATAGCTTCAGTTACTAGGCCTACGTCAAGAGTTAACGAAGGGCTATCGTGGTGTAATCAGTTCACACACTGTGCAGAGTGCTGGGATTCAGTTTCAAGTCACAAGAGCAGTCTTATGTTAAACACTTACGTTTCAAAGTATGTATGGCTCTTGGAAAGCTATAATCTGGAGTCATTCATGACCATATTTTTTGATATACTGTATATACAGTATTATCATAGTTCCAATTAGGACTTATTTGGTCTATGACCCATGTACTTGTGTGTGCATGGTATTTAATAATCAGTGTTGTGGTGACTAACAGCGTTTGTAACTTGAGCAGTACTCAAAAAAGGTGCGATTTAGTGTTTTGCTATGTGTACGTAATGACATTACACACAATATAGGGTACATACAAAGAAAAACAACACACAATATGCTGTGCAAAAGAGACAAACACTAAAAGAATAACAAAAGTGACAATCTTTTTTATGTTGGGGCATATCAATACCATGTATGGCCATCACGAGCCCTAAGGCATGCGTGCCGACAACGAGGCATACTATCCTGAGAACCAACGAATCCAACCTGGTTTGGGGCAGATTATCCCACTCTTGGACAGCAGCTTCAATGAGTTGCTGAATGTTTGATTGTTAGATGATAGGGACAGTGCGAAACTGTCCTCGTAATCTCTTTCCATGCATGTTCGATACAGTTCATGTCCGCAGAATATGCAAGCCACTCCATTTTCCGTATGCCTTGCATCTGAAAGAACTGATGACCACCCTAGCTCGATGGGCATTATCGTCCACCAGTGTAAAGCCCTCACCCATTGTGGCAGCGAATCGTGTAACGACAGGTTTGAGGATGTTGTCTCTCTATACCACACCAGTCATGTTACCGTGGATAGGAATTAGAGGCGTACATCGACCAAACATGATCCCACTACAAAACATGACTGAATCTCCTTGCTGTTGGTTGTGTTCATGGATGAAGAGCTTGTGAAATATCTCACCCACCTGTTGCCACACTCTAAATCTCCTGTTGTATGTGTTTCTTCTTACACCCAAGTACACAGTGCTGATGACCATGATGCTCCTACATGAAACAACAAGCATTAGTATTCCAGGATGGCCACCTGGCTATGGCTTCATGAGACAGTGACGGCAAAGAATCCCAATCTTCGTGCTCCAATAGAGGAACAGTTTGACTATGGTATGATAATTCACCGGATGTTACAGCCATTCATAGCCACCTATAAGGAAGGCCTTGCCCATAGCAGAGCGGCAACACCGCGCACTCGTCTACTGTATGTGAGGCCAGTGGTAAGCATGGTGATGAATGGTGCTGAACGTACGACTCCGTACTAAATTGCATATATTCTTTTAACACTCGCACGTTGTACAATAGTGTTTAAAGTAGACCCAAGAAGGAAGGCTAATCATCTGGTAGTAGTAGTAGTAGTAAGCTCTCGAATCTTATTACACTTGATTGCTCTTCTGTGTTGTTTATTGTAACTTAACCCTGTAACAACAATCGTACGTTGATACTAGTGGTGTCTGATAATCAGTGGCGTAACTACGGGGGTGATCAGGGGGATCAATCCCTCCCCCAGAGCCAATTAATATAACTATTAAATTTGTTGAAGTTTTTAATTTTGAATAAAACCAATCTTCGGATTGATGACTTATGATTGGAAGATGCAAGTTAGTGCTTACAAATTTGAATGCATTTTCCCCCCACTCGTTTGATATATTCAGCGCTTCCCTAACTTAACACTTACTGAATGAGCAAAACAGTCAGCTGTTTAGTTAGCCAGAGAGGAATCAGTATTTCTCCTCATCCCTTGCCAAAAATACACCACTTGTCAGTGGCCTTCCTGTTAATATCCGAGTGTGAGTGTCATTTTGGAAAGTGAATACCGGTATTATTGTGTTAAACTTTAGTAGGAAACATTAGCTTATCAATGTGGGGAAATATGGCCAGATTATTACCGGAAGAAAACTGGTCATTATAATTTAATACCATCAAAACTGTTAATTTTCGATCATTTGTACATTGATAATTAACAGTAGTTCTGTAAAGAACTATACAGCCTATTTTCATATATTCTACTAATGTTAATTGCCTCTATCAACAAACACAATTTCAGTTTGGTTGTTGTAATAGATTCGTAGAAATTGAGAACCGTCTAAATATTTCGGATGGTCGCCATGTTGGATTTTTATATATGCAGGTCTTAGAGTTATGTACTATTACATGAAGATTATTGTGCAGGTGTAGTATTCATTCTTCAATCGCATGATTAGGACACAAGAAATAAAAACGAGATTTTAAAATTTCACACAGCTGCCAACTTGTGGTTATGAAATCAATTGATATAAATTAGATACCAGTGGATTAAAATTTGTATAAGCATTTACAGTACCAAGTTTCACTGCGCTCGGATGGTTAAACCGCGAGAAACGTCTATTAAAATGTTTCAACTTCGCTTGGCCGCCATGTTCGTTATGTAGTTTACAGGATTTTGAAAGTTAAATAAATAAAATTCTAGTAGTATCCTTTATCGCCGTAAAATATTTCGGGGTGATATCAGTAAGAGTTTCGGAGATATAGCGTGCCCTTCTGACAAAGAAATGTGCCAATCACAGTCAGCCAGCTCTAATCGGGATATCGGGGTAATGGTATGTTCTCCCTCTCTGTGATTTACACACACTGGATCTAGCATACAGTAGGATACACTCCAAAAATAAAAATCAAAATCCTACTACAACACTATTTCATAATTCAATTTCTGGCGCTACAAATAACATAAAAACTGAAAATAACTCTTCACACTTGTTATCAACAGAATAAGGAATCATCAAAACACTTATCATACAAAAACACTAATTTGTGGTTCCCAATGAACCAGACAAAAATGTCATCTTAGTTTCACTTCCAAATAGGAAAATTCTAAATTCCTTAAGCGAGCTTACAGATGGCTAGGGGTTTAGTTCTATACATTATTTAAATGACAAAACACACTATTTACTCCTTGAATGAGTATTTCTTATACTTGAGTTATAACTACAATGTTACTGATAATTACCATTTACTTGGGGCTCACAAGATATTCAATTGTTACCATCTCTCTCTTCAATACTACCAAATCCCTACTGTGCTGGGAAAGTTCACGTATCTCGAGTTATTGAAAATTACTGACTAAGTCAAATCAAGATAAACTCCCAATTATCTCAAGTTTCTCATTATAACTCGTGAACAATTATATGGTCATGTAACAAAAACAAAACTAGGTATTTTTTATTATATTGTCTCCAAAGACAATTAAATCATAATGAAGCAACGATCTGAATTCTGCAAGCAAATATAATTACCATGAATGGACCTCAGTTCAAACTACTGGGTCATTTAAAACATTCTTAATTACTTCGGTCTACCCCGAACCCTACAGTTCGTACCTGACCTTTCTCAACGAGAGGGTCTCTTAAAGTGTCACAACAATCGGCTAAAATTTATGGCTTGTGGAGGGGGAGCTCACGGCTTCTTCCCTTCGAGACGGAACACGTCTGTGGTCGGCAGCTCTGCTAAGATTCTTTGGAAAGGCAAGGTGTGTTCATTCAATACAACAATTAATACATATGAGGTTCTAAAGACCTATTCTTCTGGCTTTGGCAAGATATAATTATGAAGTTTTCTCATTGGTGGGTAAGATATTCAATAAACCAACAAAATAAAAGGGGCTCTCCTCGTAGAGGAGTATGGGATCATTCCTAGGTCTGCCTCATGGAACAACATCCAACATGGAGGACTTAGGACAACAATAACATGGATCGATGGTCTCAAGCCAATCGTCCGAACACTGGCGTCTTGGGGTGATAGTCATATTCATCCCTGCGCTCAAAAATTCAATAAAAATTGCGCCCTTTTCCAACATTGCATACAGCAATTACACACATATAATCAATTACCACGATCAACAAACCCTCATAATTAATTTTCCGAGCATATTTCAACGCGTTCTTAGCGTGACAAATTACAACAAATGCGCCACACGGCGCTCATCACTTCAACATAGCCAAGTTGCATTCCAAATCAAAAGATATTACATCACATCAATAAATTGATCTTCGTCTCATGAAAATTATAGCGTTAGCCTTTAACAACAATTCTGACATTGTACTTCAAGAACTCTATTGGTTCATTAACTTATTAACAATTCTTACAAGGAGCTCTACAGCTTCCACTTTTACATACACAAATTAATTACCAAATTAATTTATTCAATTATTATTATTATTATTATTGTGCTTGCATTATTTTATTACCTTATTTATTATTTACTGGTATTCCACTGAACACTTTCCACTGGGGATTAATTAACACTTCTAATTAATTACATTTCTATCAAATTATTCGTTCAGATCGCGCAACCTATCGTTTTATACAGTTTTATATATCCCTATTTCAACTCTGAGAATTATCTTTTCATCATTGTTACGCGAACCTTCCCAAAACACATCATATAATGAAAGTTGGTACTTACATACCTGCTTCAATCAGCGATCTGGTTTTCCAGCGATGAACCATTTCGTCCACTCACTATATTTCTACACCATAATTATGATCATATTCACACTGGTTAATACTTCTTCTGGATTACACATAACATATACACTGATCATATTAATTACACAAAATACACTAATGGTATTCATTACCACTTTGAAAAATTCACTGTTAAAAATATTTATACACTCAAAATGTTCACAAAAATTAAATTACACATACACTTTTTACTTTCGGCAATTATCTTTGCCTATACACACGTATTTTTCTTTTCTTCCCGTTTCCAAGAGGTGCAATTGATTGGCGTCGGCTTCCTACTCCTATTGGGATGATTGAAAGTCTCTACCCTTTACTGGAACGGCAATTACTCCTACTCAAAATGTTTTGACTATCGGCTCAATGATAACGGACTGCACGATGTCGTTTCTCACTCCCTGTGCAAAATGTTCGTCTAGCAAAAATGTTTTTGACTGACGTTCACTCCTAGATGCGCTTTAATTATTATTACTGCGACCTAGTAATTTGCTTCACTTGTTTTCCACGTTCGGATCTTTACTTCTGACGCTAACAGTTCTCAGCTTGTGGAATTATTCCAATGTCTTACTGCGCGTTTACTTTGGGCATAAATACCGCCTGGAATATCAATTCCTAAATTCTATCGTCACACAGCTCTAGTCTCCTCAGATCAGGAAAACTAGGCGTTACTTCTACGTTTACCCTGACGTGGTTATTTAACGTTTGGATAGAATTCTTAGAGTTCACTACTCTGGCGTCTCTTACGTACTTTAAAATACAACGATGCTGACTTTTCACTGAAATTTAGAAGGTTCAGGTACCTTTCGCCGGTAAAAAAATACTTAAGTCCTAAGTATACTACTTTGACTGTATCGGTAAAATAGTCTATACAGTTCGAAGCCTGACGGTACTATTCCTATGACAAGGAATACTATGCTTCTCTGCACGGCGATAATATTGATAATTACTGGACGGCAACTCTCCTCTGCGACACAGCGTAACGTGACCCTTCACGGTCTGATGATGACTGCATATACTGTTGGTGATACAGTGTCGCGCCCTACTGGACTGACTAAAACTGCATATACGGTGATGTAGCACCTCCGTCCAAGCGGACTGAAAGACTGCATACGATGTGATGCAGTACCTCCTCTCGGGAGTACTGTAGACTGCATAAACTTCCTGGCGCATCCAGGGTTTATATTCAAATCTACTACAAAAAGATTAGTTTCGTTTCTCCTCCACACCTAACTTCTAAAATAATCGTCGTACGATTTTGAAAAAATTACCTCTTTAAATGTCAAGAAGATATCCGTAATTCCAAAAATCAATCTTAGATTCTAATGATATTAATTAAATTTGGCTCCTGGATCGAGTGGGTGTTGATTTCTTGTTTTCCCTCTCTACCAACTCCTGGCGTGGAGAATACCCAACGACGTCATGCTGATTTGACACTTCTTTCCTGTGCAATTATTATTAACTTCATCCACTCTCATAATTCTCTCTCCCAGGATAAATAACATTGACGGGGTAATTTCTTTAGTTTAATGCCCGTAACTGGCTAATTTTAATTATTTTTCTAATTTCTTGGCTCCTCCTTCACTGCGGCGTTGTCATTTTACTGTCGACTAAGGGTTTTATCGGAAAACCTCTTATCTCTCTAATGAATGGAAAGTTACTGGTTCTATTTCGATCTGATGCGTAACTCGGTTTCCGCTGAGCTGGACATGACATCATCTTGCAGCTGTGAGCTCTGTTCCTTGAGTTGCACCACTTATCTATGCGTCACGCAACAACGATTCTGTATTAACCCTTCAATAACTTTAGAAATCTGTTCTAAAATCTGCATCAATTCTTTCTTTTTCTGACATAAAAGGATATGGGTTCGATACTGTGCCTCTCCCAAGGGAACAATAGAATGCCGGTGAATTATTTGGATTGGTGAGACGTAATAAAATTTGAAGGGTACGGTCAGGGTCAGCCGAAATGGTGCTATGACCTCACCGAGTTTCATTGAAATCGCTCCAGCCGTTTAGATTTTATTACGGACACACACACACACACACATGGACAAAAGGTGATCTCATAAGCCTACTTTTTCATATGTGAAAATAGGCTAAAATACAACGTATCAAATGCTCATGAAATAAAACAGTTAAAAGTGTAGGTACGAGGTTTTGAAACTTCAGGATCATATACTATACTTGATTTCATTATGTCAGAGTCCCCCCCCCCTCAATGTAACTTTGACTAAGCTCATCCCCCTCCAGAAGCAAACACTAGTTACGCCACTGCTGACAATCCTCGTCAATATTTAATAATTTCGATCGATCCTGACCTACGATAGATATTTTTCTCATGTCTACGTTGGCATTTAAGCAGTGTAGTAAAACAGATAAACATAAATCATTGATATGGGCGTACTAGTTAGTCAGTAATGATAGATAGCGATTTATTGCATGAGGAAGTATTTTCTTGACACAATTTATTTCGTCACGTCGTTGAAGATACGTGTATCTCTGGCAATAATTACAGTTGGATTAAACATTCTTCTCAGCAATTACTCTAAAATGATGACGACCCATTGAATACTTCAAATTAAACGTAAACTGTTAACACTTGTACGATGTATATATTTGTTTCTTGCCCTGTTCTTGTATTGTTAAATAACTTTCATCAAAATCTCCATTTGTCACCTATACGTAACTACCCCCGTCCATACATATTAGTGAACTTCTTTTCAATAATCCGATATCAAATTAGAATATTAAGAGACAGCCTAGGCGCTCGGTCGGACGTATGAAGCCTGCGAGACGGTGTTGCAATTCGGTCTGGCCACGGCCTGGTTATAACTTATAGGTGGCTATGAGCCATTCCAATTAACCAAGAGGCACTAAGGAGCAATCTGGCCACCATATCAGACAACTTCTGTACATCGACTGCAATCTGTTGTTTCATTTGAGGGGCCTGCACATCGTGGTCATTTAGTCCCGTGTACTTGGGCTAGTGTGGAGTTTTGACTGATAACCTGCGTTATTGTGAAGCCTGTCTTAGTATGTGTATTTGCAATTCAGGTGAGGATTGGGAAGGAGGCGGCCTTAGCTTTAAGTTAGGAACCATCACAGCATTTGCCTGCAGTAGGAGTGGGAAACCTCGGAAGACCACTTCCAAGATGGCTGAGGTGGGAATCAAACCCTCCTCTTCTCAGTTGTGCCTCACGAGGCTGAGTGTTCCCTGTTCCAGCCCTCAGACAAGAATTACACTTTCTGGTAGAGCCGGTAATCAAACCCAGACCTCTGGGGCGACAGCCAAGAATGCTAGTCACTACGCCACAAGGTGGTCCATGAATGCAATCTGGATCCTCTGTAAATATTCTCTGAATTGCCCATTAACATCACACATAGTATGGATAGTTATTGTTGTTTAATGAGCGGAACAGAAAGGTCATCTGTCCCTCTTAACACAGAATAATACAAATTTAGTCGAGTTAAAATGTATAGATGGATGCCTAATATTCATAAAACAAACAAAATAAAATATACCGGTATATGGAATAAAGATTCAGAAAAGAACAAGTTATTTGAGCAAATACACATACAGTATTTTTCTCACCAAGATACGATAAACTATATTATTAGTAGGGCCATGATTCTTATGCAAGATATGTTTACGTAATATTAATAATGTGTGTATCCTCCAGAGAGACTCGTTCAGGTATTTTTAAAGTTATCACCCATATGCAAACTACACATCGTGATGAAGACTATTGAAACTGTGGTCTCCGAGCTACCATTAAAACAAAACAAACCCTGTGGCGCTACAGCCCATGAAGGGCCTAGGCCTACCAAGCGATCGCCACCCAGCCATTTGGCCTGCAGATTATGGGTTGACGCATGGTTAGCGCGTCGGGTCCCCTAGGTCGTTAATCTTGGTCTCTGTGACTGGGGCCCTGCCTCACTGGTCAGACAGCTATTGAATTGTCCTCACGAGGCTGTGTACACCCCGTTTGCCCTCACGCCAGTTTCTAAAATCCCTGACGGAGCTTGGAATCGAACCCGAGGCCCCCTGGTGCGAGGCAGGCGCGCATGCAAAATAATTTGGAGATGGAATGTTTGGTGCATGGAGCATAAAGCAGGCTTTGCCTGGTTGGGGGGAAGGGGAATAAGAAACCATAGAAATTCACTTCTATTATGACCAAGAGCTGGAATAAAATCCATCCCTCTTTTCACTTAGATCACCTCGTGTTGTAGAAACTAGCATGCTTGGTTGTTGCCAAGAAATTTAATTCTGGTCTGAGGGCTGCAACGGGGTACACTCAGCTTTGTGAGGCAAAACTGAGAAGAGGTGATTTCGATTCCCTTCTCGGCCATCTTGTAAGTGGTTTTCTATGGTTTCCCACTTCTACTGCAGGCAAATGTCAGGATGGTACCTAACTGAAGGCCATAGTTGTCTCCTTCCCAATCCTCACCTAAAATTACAAATGCACACACTAATACAGCCATTATAATAAGGCAGATTATGAGACAAATTATACACACACCCTACAAGAGACTACATGCCACAATTTAAATTCTCCTTGGCAAAGACAGGATTCAAAACTGGACCAACCAGTTATAAACCAGCTCTGCTTACAGACCATGGCAGTAGCTGTGGAAACAATGGGCTTATATGTTTGGCAATTTTTATTTCTTAGATATGAATATTTCTTTTAGCCCCTTACCTCACTCCCAAACTCCTTATCATCCTAATTGACATGGAGCCTTTGATTCTAGAGGAAAGGATCATCCAAGCAGCCTCAAAGTAAATGGAAAGTAGAAGAGGCGAGGGGCAATCATAAACCATTCCAATCACACCACCTATGCCCAAGTTCACTTCAGTTTAACACGCCCAAACATGCACCACAAAATGCTACACGAACATACGCAAACAGTCCCTGACACTGCCGAGACCCGAGAGGTGGTCGCAAACATCTCTAGCACACATCCAACCTAAGTTCAAACATAAAAACACACAAATTACCAGCCCAATAAATCTTACTATCACTAACACTCCAACAGTCTCCATGCAAATTACTCTGCCAACCGAACAAGAACATGAAGGCTCCCAAACAACCCAGAACTCTTCTCCCTCACAAGCAGTCGCTTCTTCCTCAGAGGGCGACGCTACACCTGATCCCCAGCCCCTCTCTCCCCAATCTACACCTGCAAAAACATTGGCGTCGCGACGCACACCTCCAAGACCAGATCCAACACTCATTATCCAATGCTTCAATTGCCAACCCTTGCACCATACAGCAGGAGACTGCAAGAAGGAAGCCAGATGCAATCGGTGTGGCGGTCCACGCACAGGGGAACCCAAATTACACCAAACTTCACTGGAACCATAGCGAACTCGAACCCAGTACCCAGCAGGATGACCGGTCGAGCGCGGCCAGCCTCTGATGACTGACCTGCGTTTCTGCCGGTATATAGACCAACAATTACACTCCACTCGCACCAAAAAACCAGTGAAATGCATCTAAACCAGACCCAATTATCAATAATCTTATATATATATAAAAAGGATGTTCGTTTGTTCGTCTTTTATGCGTTCATAAACCATTCATCCGATTGCAATCAAATTTTGGTGAGTTATTGTGAACACTTCCGAGATTGTTATAGGCGTAGTAAATCCAATTTACAATAGATAGCGCGCGAGTAGTTTAAACAAATGAGTGTTGGCGATGCGTTCATATACAGTTCATCCGGTTGCGACCAAATTTTGGTGGGTTGTTGTGCACACTCCCGGGAATGTCTTAATTAGTTCGAAATACTGTATACTAGGCATAATGCAGCCTGACACATAATGTTTACATATCGACATCGTCGAATATAAAGTGACATTTCTTGACCAGTACCATTGGGGTGGTCAAATAACTATAATATTGTCTGCGCGCCAGCAGAAGTCAGTTCAACACGCTGAGACGGGGAGCGGGAGTTTGGCTGTACGCATGCGTGGTCCGTCTATTTCTGACCTAAATAAATTGACAGACAGTGCTACCTCCCGCATTTGTGCTCAGTGACTTTAATCCCAGGAGCAGTGTGAGCCGTATGTTAAAGAAACTTGGGTGGGAATCACTGGAGGCTAGGAGGATGAAATCTAGACTCTGCGCTATGTACAACACGTATACAAATCAACCAGCATGGGGTGAGCTTAGCAAACGATTGGGAAAGCCCACTTACATGGGTAGGAGCGATCATCCTTTCAAAGTTAAGGGCCGACCACAGCGAACAAATTATGGTAAATATTCTTTTGTAAACCGTGCCATTGATAACTGGAACTCTCTACCTGCCGCAGTCTTAGAGCCTTTTCCCAAACATATAGGTGTGTTTAAGAAAAGACTGACTATTTGTGTAAATACTCCAGTTTAATTGTTGCATAATTGTTATTGAATTGTTATGTATAATTATTTATTTGTTATGTATATACAATTTGCCACCGGGGGACACACCCCCCATTGCAAATAAATGAATGAATATGAATATGAATATGAAAACCGTATCATATTGAGGCTCATTATAACACTATTTTTCATTATGAAACAGTTTCTCCCACCAATCAGAGATCAAGAAACAGTTGTGTGACCAATTAGGTAGGGATAACTTCGCGCATGCGCTCAAAATCCAACATATTTCTGTGTTGACAAGCGAAGTGAATGGTCTCTGCTTTTGGAGTGCCTTGACCCACGCATGCGCTCGGTTTAGTCAGCAAAGCCAGCGCGCCCTGTTCACTAACTGAATTAACTGAATCCCACAGATATTTATGAATATTTATGTTAAAACATATAATAAAGTTATAATTATCGTCGAACATAAACAGTCGTATGCAACTCGCCTATAATGGTAATTAAGACACTCGTATGGGAATTATAAAACTCGCTTAGGCTCGTATTTATAAACATACTCGTGTCTTAATTATTGCCATTATAGGCTCGTTGCATAATGTACTACTTAAATTTATTTCTTTATAGAATAAACTTTTCTCTTTAATATGTTGAAGGAATTTCGTAAATATCTCTTATGGTAAAGCAACCGGGTGAGTTAGCCGTGGTGGTTACGGCATGACTGATGGCAGTCGCTCACATCCGGGAGGCGAGGAGGTTCGAATCCCCCCGCCGGCAACCTTGAAGATGGTCTTCTGTGGTTTCCCATCTTCCTTCCAGGCAAATGCCGGGGTTGGTCCCTAACTATAGGCCACAGCCGCTACCTTCCAACTCCTCGTCCTTACATTCCAACTTCCCTCCTTCCCTCCCCAACGGTACCCATTGGGTGTCCGTCTCGAAGCAGCTACAAAACTGGCGAGCCGAACATGTCCTCGGACACTCCCGGCACTAAAAGCCATACGCTAAAGAAAAATAAAAAAATAAAAAAATGGTAAAGCACAATAAGAAGACGAGATACAAATGAGTTCATGCATTTAAAGTGTAGATTATGGTGTTTGAGGCCATTTTCAGTGTTGCCTTAGTAAACGAAGTTTAATGCTTTTCAGTCGGTGAACATGATTGTACCCTATTGCGATTTTTTTCATGATTAGGAAATAACCAATCACAATTGGGTGCAATCATGATGACCGACTGAAAAACATTAAACTTAGTTATAAGTGTCGACTATTTTTTCTTTGCCGAACACCTTGCTTGAACATATGAATCCCTTGACTACTCCCACCCTTGTGTTGATATGTTTTAGGTTTGCTGTAGGATGTACGTACCTTCAACGTCTCTTTGGGAATGCCAAAACTAGTATACAATTTTAATACAATGGCAAGCATATTTCCCTGAGCATTATTGTCCATATCTTTGAGGAATCTTGATAGCGTCCACAACATGTTCGGAATTAGTACTGAGTAGATTTCAGCATCCATAATTACATCTGCCAATTCAGTGTTCATATCGATGAACTTGTTGAGGACATATGGACGTTCTCTTACAGATCTGGAAACAAATAGATGATAAACAAGAAGTTCCGTGAAGAACTAAAGTACTGTAGTTTATTTTCATACATTCCACAGATCTAGCACACCACAAAACTCGTTTGTCAGTTGAATAGATTTTCAAAATGGTTTCGAAGTGGTTCAAGACCTACATTGTGATAAAATTTAGAGTAAGAATTTAAAACTACCAGAGTACCGGTATTTAGTTCGCCATTCTGGAATATTTTATGAACTTTACCAGTGGCCTGTTCAATAGATAATGAATAAAAGATGAATCCAATTTCAGAAGTTTACAGTCGTGTCATCCATAACTGATTACTAGAAAAAAGAATCCTCTCGGCACGCCGGAAGGCGGAGGTAGATTTCACCGGGCAAACTTGGGGATAGGCTGTAATAGGCAAAATATGCAGGTTTTCGTAGGTGGATCAGACCTCATTTATTGCGAGAAAGTATTTTACAATTGGAAGTTAATTAACTTTTTTTCGTCTTTCTATGCATACTTTTTTAAATTTTATTGTCTTATGGGGATGGTAACCTTCTTGTCATTTGGGGTTCATTTTTTATACTCGTGATCACACTGTCCTTATGCAAGGTTTGGAACTGATGTGTAACTATCTAACAGTCTGTTACTTCTTCACGCAAAATTTTATCTCCCGCAGAGATGTTGGTTGGTTCCTCAGTTTAGGGGCTGCGACAAGGTGGTCATGTAACCCCGTGTACATTGGGTGTGTGTAGAATCTGTCTGAAAAACGGTGTTCATTGTGATGACTGTATTAGTCTGTAATTCAGGTAAGGTTTGCAGAAGGTCAATTTTATGTAGTAGTACCTAATTTTGTACCAAATACTACCGTCAACGACACCTAGCTGTGAACTTGGCTGCTAGATGCCACCACAACCAGCAACTTGCAACGAACGTTGGAACTTCCCTTCCGAAGGAAAGCATGCTGAGGGATTTTTAGCGCTCTTAGAAAATCCGACGACTTTGGCCGGTTTTGAACCAGCGATCTTGGGCATAGAAGTTCATCATGCTACCAGTTAGCCGCTTCCCACATAGTCAGATGGAACAAGAAGTTCCGTGACGAACTAAAGAGCCTACTTATCTTAAACTTAAGATTCATGCCAATGATTAATCTACAGTATAATGACGAAATTAAGTTGGTAATATGCAGCCTAAAAGAGCAATACAGTTGGCAGCCCTGGTGACTGAATATGTTCTTAATTCCATCTCTTAAGGTACAGAATACAAAATGTGGTTGAAGTCCAAAGGTCGTTACATGGAGTTAGACATTGGATCTATTAGCACACGTAAAAGCACGTTGGCAACAAATTCATGCGTGTGCTGGTCAGAAATAATCGGAAATATTGTGATATCTTTTTGTGCCAATTTTGGATGAAATCCATTTGTTAGTATAGAAGTTACATGTATTTTAAAATTGGAGCTATCATCAGGCATAGAATCATGTTGGCATCACTGACTGCATTAATTACTCCAAATTAATCTAAAATGTCAGGTGCTATACGTATGCAAAGTATAGACCTGTTGGCTTGCATACTTTCTGATATATTGATATTAGGGCAAAAAAAATATAGACACCATTTATTAACGGTGCCAGCCCTAATTGCTCTTAAGAATACTTATAGTCATATCTGTTATGTTACACATAGCACATACGAAATTTGGTTGAAATCCAACAGACAGCATAGAAGTTACATGTATTTAAAAATTGGTCCTATCAGCAGGCTTAGAGTCATGTTGGTAGAACTGACGTATATAAGATACTCCTATTTAATGTAAAATGTCAGGTACTATACGTGTGCATAGTTTAAAGCTGTCGGCTTGCATACTTTCTGATATATTGGTATTTGGATAAAAAAATGAGAGAGCAATTATTAACAGTTGGCAGCCATGGTGGCTCTTAAGAATACGCTCAGTCATACCTGCTTACGTGCACATATTACATACAAAATTTGGTTGAAATCCAATTGATAGTGTAGAAGTTATATGTATTTAAAAATTGGACCTATCAGAAGGCTTAAAATTATTTTGGCAACACTCTCATGTATGGCCTCCTGGAAATTAAACTGAAATAGTATTATCTACATGACGTGCCAATTTTGGAATAGCTCCCATGTATACCTTCCACGATATCCAACACGGAGCTCAAATTTCTAGTGCGTTTTTTAGCAGTTGGTAGCACTGACCTCTTTTTCAAATATGGGCTTGAGATATTCCGGTATACATCTTTACTCATACTAAATTTGGTTTCGATTGCTGCAGCGGTTTATGAATTGATACGACACACACACACACACAGCCAGACAGACAGAAGGACAGACAGACACACAGACAAACAGAAGGACAGACAGACAGACACATTTCCCCGGATCGATCTCATAAGTCTACTTTTTCCTCATTTTTGCAAAGTGTGAAAAGTAGGCTAAAAATGAATGTGATCTCGTCAATGGCGTTGTCTTGGCAACCTCTGATAGCTCATCCCTCATCAATTTAGAAGCGTTGTCATGGTAACCTCTGATGGCACTTGGCATTTTCTTTGATTCCGAAATCATTTTTCTCATCCCTTGGCGTAATGGTGGGTCATATCAAGAAATTCTTTCAGACAAAAGTTTTAGGTAATTATTAGTGGAATATTTTCCATTTTGTACGGTTTTGATATTGTGTCTATTAAGAGAGATATGATTATTGTTTCCCGAAAAACCCACTTTTTTCCACCCCTTTGGTCAATGGTTGGTGCTATCAAAAACCTTATTTGACATAAAGTTTTGGCACTTACCCGACACATAGTATGAACTTTGAATGGATTCGATATTTCACGTATTAAGAGAGTTATAGCGAAATTTCACTTTTTCGAAAAAAGACCCCCATTTTCGTCCCCTTCCACCGATTTTTCCCAATAACGAACTCGACCGAGATTTTAATGGGATACTTATTATGTAAAAAAATCAAAGTGATTGGGGCAAAATTACGGCTGTTATCGTGTCCACAAGAAACTGATATATATATAGTCTATATATATATATACATATATACATAAATTATATATAAACTTTTGAACTGATGGTGGTTTTGGGGTCTGGAGGATGTGAAACTGAAGATATGTCGAAATTTTCCGGAAGTCCAAACATGGTACCCATTGCAATAGTTAGCTTTCTAATGAAATCTACCTAAAATGGGTCAGATGAGCTTGATGTTTCGTTTCTTAAAACAAAAATCATCACTACCACTATACCGGGTGAGTTAGCTGTTGTCGTTACAGTGTGGCTGCAGGCAGTCGCTCACATCCGGGAGGCGAGGAGGTTCGAATCCCCCCGCCGGCAACCTTGAAGATGGTCTTCTGTGGTTTCCCATCTTCCTTCCAGGCAAATGCCGTGGTTGGTCCCTAACTATAGGCCACAGGCACTACCTTCCAATTCCTCGTCCTTACATTCACACTTTCCTCCCCAGACAACACTACACACGCGACGGTACTTGTAGCTCACTCCATGGGTGTCCGTATAGAAGTAGCTACAAACTCTGGCGAACCGAACATGTCCTCGGACACTCCCGGCACTAAAAGCCATACGCTAAAGAAAAAAACTATCACCTAATTGGGAAACATACGCACCAGAGTATTTAACTTTTATTTTCGGCGACTGGCTGCGTGGTGCAGCGGTAACTTTCTGGCCTGCTGTTCCCAAGGTTACAGGATCGAATCCTGGCACAGTCAGTTGGTATTTGAGGGTATGCGAGAGAGACGTGTCAGTAGATTTGTGGGCACATTATAAATATCATTCTGGGCAAAATTCTGGAACCCTGGCGTCTGTAAAGACCGCAGTAGTTAAATGGGACGTAAAATCCATTATTATTATTATCTTATTATTGGTTAATTTTGACAATTCTCATAGAAATCGCATCTTCCTGTGACGAGTTTGATAGGGATAGGATCATTCCTTGACGAGTCACAGGGGTTCATTTCAGTGGCGGTTCGTATTCTTAAACAAGAGTGAGGGCACAGCACATTTAGAGAGAACATACGCCCATAATGGTACATGTTGCCCATGCCATGAGTGGACAAGGAAACAGTTCTTAGTCAATTGGTTTAATTGTGGCGGCCATCTAAATCATCGTTTCTCTGCGGTTTTACCAGGCTGTGATGGTGCAGTGGTCAAACTGCTTGCCTCACACCAAGGCTGGTTGAGTTTGATTCCAGATTAATGCTGATGGGATTTCCGAAGTGAAATGTCACATTTGGTGACACAGATTCAACGTAAAAAGGAAGTCCCGTGGTTTATAATCGTGAAATTAATGGTCACGTAATCGTACAAGCACTCTTTCTATTCCTTCCGATATTACTAAAGTGGATCATTTTACGGTTTCATTAAAGACATTAACATGAAAACTTCAAATTCCTGAAAATCCAGTGAATATTATTAAGGCATTAATCGCAGCATTCGACTCCTGTCTAATAACACTGATATATATCGATAATTAAAAAATAAGTTTACCATTGCCCAAGGGTGACTTGTATGAGATAGCGTATATTATTATTATTATTTAAATTATGGTAAATAAAAAAGCCATTGACTTTACACCCCTCTGCCCCTAAACTTAAACACCCCCACCGCTCCTCTTTCACTGCGATTGGTCACGGCCGTCTCACAGACGCAGTTTTGTTGTGACCGAAGGCTCAGGAATTTCCCGTAACCCGCCTGCTTCTCACATGACTGTTTGTTTTTCAAAATTAGTAGGGATTTGAAAATTAGTTTAGCCTTAATTTAACTTAGAACACTCAGGAGGCCGCCATATTGTTTTCGTTAACATGGTGGCTATATAAAACGTTACACTGAGGTGTTCTTTACCAGTGCTACCTCTGAATAAAATTTGGCTAAGTTCATTTCGTCGCAAAGATGGTTGGTTGGTTCCTCAGTTTAGGGGCTGCGAAACTGCGGTCATGTAGCCCCGTGTACTTTGGGTGTGTGTAGAATCTGTCTGAAAACTGGTGTTAATTGTGTTGGCTGTATTAGTGTGTGTTATCTGTAATTCGAGTAAGGACTGCAGACGACCAATTTCAAGCAGTTCCTACTTTTGCTACCAAATGCTACCGTCAACGACACCTAGCTGCGAACTTGGCTATTAGATGCCACCGCAACCAGCACCTGTCGACGAACGTTGGAACTTAATAGAGCGTTAATCAAATCAAACCTACAAATTTAGCTGCACACAATTGAAGTTAGTGGAAGATTCTTTTATATGCCATAATTCTATGACAAGGGCCCGACAGCTTTACTTTCCCTCCAAAAGAGGGCATACTGAGATATTTTGAACGCTCTTAAAAATCCGACGCCTTCGGCCGGGTTTGAATCCGCGATCATGTGCATACAAGCTCAGCATGCTACCAACTACGCCACCGAAGCCACCTCGTCGCAAAGAAAATAATGAATTAATAATGTTAGTGCTAAAATTTGGTATTTATTGCTCTTTGAAATACCGTATTTATGCAGGTTGATTAATTGAGGGGTTTTGAGACTTCATGGTCCCGTGTACTTGGGTGTGTGTGGAGTTTGATGATGATGATGATAATTGTTGTTGTAAGGGGACTAACATCTAGATTATCGGCCCCTAATGGTTTGGGTGATCGTGAAGATGATAATGAAATGGAAACTATAAATAAAACTAACTACTAACTTATATACTAGAAGAAGAAATGGAAAACAAAAGGAGAATAAGGCAAATAAAGGTCAGGTGGAAAATAAATACTCTCAACCCTCGAAGATTGCGAATTGAGGAACTTGCAAGGAAGGTGAGCCATGAATGGCAGATAGGAAAGTGAAAGAGGAGAGGGTCGGCCCCACAGGTAATGGACAAAAGTGGGAAACCGGACCCAGCTCAGGAATCCCTCGGGGTCGCCAACTCCCGAACTCACCAGCCGTGAGCCCTTGAAGGTGTAGCAATATCCAGGGTGCACCAGAAGTGGTGGAGTTACATACACCCTGCCTCCTTGAGGGCCTTGAGCAGAAGGCAGGAGAGAACATGAAAAGAAAAAGTAGGCTGACCCCTTGCAGAAGGAGGGTATCAGAAAAGATGAGACAAGGGCCAATTACGGCGGGAAAGGAAGGTACTCCCTAGGCCTCGGATACCCTAATACCGTCGGGGTCGGAAGAGAGCAAGAGTTGACCAAGTGAGGTCGACCGGGAAGAAGATGGAGAGGAGCCCGGCACAGTAAGTGGAAGCAATGCCGGACTCAGCTGGGGCCCCGTGGTCGCCAACCGACGTCCCACTAAATGTCAGCCCCTGGGCGGGTGGGATGGAGTTTGTCTGACAACCAGTTTTATTGTGATGGCTGTGTTAGTGTGTATAGGCCTATTTGTAATTCTAATGAGGATTGGGGAGGAGGCGGGCATGGCCTTAATTTAGGAACCATCCCGACCACTTCTAGGATGGCTGAGGAGGGAATCAAATCCGCCTCTTCTCAGTATTTTGGTAATATTTTGAGGTATTACATGCATAATTATGTAATTATATGGGCTAAATAGCACCGCCCCTGCTGATATGCAAGAGAGCGGGATTGGCCGATAACGTTCACTTGTTTAAAAACAAACTAGTGGGACGTGGGTTGGTGACCACGGGACCTTAGGTGAGTCCGACAATGCTTCCACTTATATGTGCCGGGCTCCTCTGTTATGCTTCCTATCGACCTCCCTTGTCAAATTTGTTCTCTTCCGACCACGACGGTATTAGGGTATCCGAGGCATAAGGAGTCTTTTCTCTTTCCCGCATCAATTAGCCCTTGTCTCATCTTTTCTGATACCATAATTCTTTGAGGGATCAGACCTCTTATTTTCTTTTCAGGGTATATCCTGCCTTCTGAAAAAGCTTCTAAAGGAGGCAGGGTGTCTGTTGCCCCACCACTTATGGTGCACTCTGGATAGTACTACACCCTCATGGGCTCACGGCTGGTGAGCTCGGGAGTTGGCGACCCCGAGGGATTCCTGCGCTGGTTTCTTTTTTCCCTTTTCCCATTGCCTTTGGGGAGGACCCTCTCCTCTTTCTCTTCCCTATATGCCTTTCATGGCCCTATTTCTTTCCATGTCTCCATTCTTCGAGGATTGAGAGTTGAGAGCATTTCTTTTCCCTCTATTTATTTCGTCAATTTGTAATTTATTTTCACCTCTTCTTCTTTGAGTACCGTACGTAAGAAGTGTCAGTACTTATAGTCGCAAGTTTCATGTTGAGACCTTAATGCTTAAGTATATTAATTGCAGTCTCAAATAATGATATCTCAAGCCAAGTTCTGAGCAGATGTTAGCAAGGAAGCAGTGGCTACATGCCGGCAATAGTTTTATTGGTGGACAAATGGAAGCGTGAGGCGAACAGTGTACAGCGGATGAGTAAAGCCATAAATGCACTTAGTGAAAACCTTGTGAGGGTGGAGAAAGTCGCCTGCGTGAGGAAGAATGAGGGAGCGGTCGCCCGTTCGTTGAACCCCAAGAAGAAGCTGAGAGAGAAAGGTAAATTTGGCAAAGGACAGCGAATAATTTTGTTAACGCCCAGAAGTGACCCACTTGGCAATTAAAGGTCGGAGCGCATTGAAAGTTATATTTTTGGAACCTAGAGATTCTCAACCTTTCAGTAGTATGTTTTTGTGTGGAAAAAGTGAAAGGCTAAATTAATTCATTCAAAAACGAAGTGAAGGAGGCGTGTTTTGAACAGCCAATCAGAAGGCAGGCTTCACCAAGCTGGAATTTCGCGCCAAGACCAGGAACAATAAGGGTAGATTACGGAGCTAAATTATAATTAATCCTACGATCGATTTGTGATATTGACGTGATATTTGATACATTGAGAACGTCACGAGTCCAGTAATGCAAGTTATTTTCCTCTGAGATAATTATTTTGGAAGTTAAGTTTCAAATCCCCCTTCCTACAACCCCTGCAGCTGCCAACATTTAAATAGCACTCCCGGAGGGAGACAAATCACTCAAGTTTTGGGTGCAACTGCAGCGCAAGCCTGCGCCATTCCGCGAGCCGAATTAAGCGAAATTTTACAAGTATTACAAACTGAGTATTTTGGACGCAACTGCAGCGCAAGCCTGCGCCACTCCGCGAGCTGAATCAGTGAACATTTTATAAGTCCGCGAGGTGACAATTCCGCGAGTGTAAAAGTACGCCAGTAGCAGGGCTAGTCATAGTGCTAGGAGTAATTAGAGTTGCGATATTAGGAGCTACATTCGAACTTCTGGACGAATTGAGTAATCCAGCCAGTAGCTAATTAGGCAGGTTATTATCGGATTGGTGTATAAATGTGGTCCTTTGGTTGAACTCAGTGAATTAACATTGTAACTTTTCTGTCCACCCATATTACGAGGTATTCGGAAGAAAGAAGACATCGGTCATTAGTAGCTGGAAGATGGAGAAGACATCGCCGATTACGTCAGTCAAGGGGCTGATCATGGAGTAGACCATCACGGCGGGGTCGCGGCGATGACGAGGGTAACTTGGCATCCGGGAGAACAGATGAGTACGGCAAATTATCTTGCATAATTTAGTTAGGGCTGCGCCAGTCAGCATGGATACAATTTCACTGTACATATTTTCTTGTCTTATTTTTGTTGATTTAGTTTGTCTTGATAGCAACGTGAATGTAAATTCGCAATGCGAGGTCATGGGTGTCAGTGTAAGGGTGGAGAGTGTATCACTGCGAGGGATTGCTCACCAGCCCTTGTTATTTATGTAAGTATTCAAGTAGAAGGAGATAACAAGTGTTGTCAATGTTTATGCAAACCAGAACAAGTTGAGTAAATTATTGTATTGTGAATGGGGTCAGTGGACCGCCTGAGGTAGAGTAAAATTCAAGTTAGATTTGTGTTGAATTTATTTTGTTGACGGGCAAGGTGAGGTGACATGCGGATATTTTTTGAGTATTTGTTACGGGAGACTGACTAGGTGTGCAAGTGTATACGGTGGATGTGTTAATGCCCACTTTGAGATGGTAAGTCAGTGGATGAGATAATGCCCACTTTGATAAGGTAAGTCTGTGGATGGTATTATTCCCGCGACGTGATCATGGACCGTGATGCTGTGTTTTAGTCGGTAGACGCCCGCAGGCAGCGTGTCGCATGCTATTTCTTCGGTGCTTGAGATTAATTGAGCCATGTGAGCGCACCGTGTTGTCAGTCCCGTCACAGCTGAGTGTTATTGTTTGAGCAGGTAGTTGTGCAGCACAGGGGGTCACTAGCCTCGGCCTTGAAACTGCCACTTGTCATATTTAGAATGTTGTGTGTTGTAATGGCTGGTTTCAGTAAACGTTTTGTGTTAATTTATATTCAGGGATTTGTTTTTTTGCTTTTTTGTTTGTTGATACTACTCGATTTATGTTATGACCCGAGTTGCTAGTGCAGTTTTGATTTTGTGACCTGATGAGGTTTTCGCCCGGCGGATGTCATTGTGTTTGTGTTTGTTTGATTGTAAATGTTTCATTGCGGAAACAGCTGTGAATAGTAGATTAAGTTAGGCATGTTGCTGTAATATTGTGTTTATTCTGGTCGTATCCAATGTTGATTGTGCAGGACCCCAACACGGATCGTAACCGTCGGATTGTCCCAAAGGAAACGATTCGGTCTGTACGATTCTGGACCCTCCCATATTAAAGCGTTAAACTGAGACTCCATTGCAAGTAAATTTGAATAATTCATTTGAAGTAATTTTGAATTCAGTGGCAAGTAATTTAAAGTTACTGACTTGATTTCCAGTTTGTTGAGCACACGTGAGGTGAGTTTGTTGTCGCCACAGTAACTGTTTGAGTTTTGCTTCGATTTCAGTAAATTTGGGAGTTTATTTTGTGTGTGATTTAGTAATTCCATGATTCCGTCACTTCGAGTTGAATGAAGGGAAGCTGAGGCTTGACCCATGTATCAGTGAGTTAAGGTACCATGCCGAGTACCGTCTCTGTGGACACTATGACAGAGGAGTGTTAGTTGATTGACGCAGTTTTATTTTAGTATTTTTCAGATTTGTTGTTTGTGTTTTGTGTGTTTTTGGGATGTAACTTTGGGAGTTTTTTTGTGTGTATTTTCTTGAATAAATTCTGTTTTATTGTTCCCCTGGCATATGATTTCTAGATCAAGTTCCCATGATCCAAGCTGCGAATTTCCTAGGATGTAAATAGTGTTAAGCCACCCGAACCGAGCACCCCCTGAGATGAGAGTCAACATCCTAGAACACCATGGTAAAGGGTACAATGTCATCATCTTCCATTTTCACAACAGTGAAAAATGGCTTCCAAATCGATAATATTATATACTATTTCAGTCTTTTCACCGACATTTAATTACATACTGTACTTATTATTTGACTTTACAGTTCTTATGAGCAAAGACTGGGTTTGACGGCAGATACTCATGAAATTCAGAACCTTTCAATGGCAGGAAATTGACTACAGTCAATTTAACAACATCTACAGAAAATTATGGATTACCAGTTCATCTTCCATTACTGAAAATACTCGTTCCCTACATACATTTCTTACATAACAATTATTAACATACTAGGCTGTGAGAGAGCAGATACAGACAAACTAATTTGTTATAGTCAGTTACCCTTATATGCACTTGACAGTGTTGACAAATCGTGTGAATGGAGGTCAAGTAATAAAGAACATAATTATGACAATAGAGAAAATATAAAAATACAGGAGCAAATTCCCGGACATGTTACGCCCGAGTCCAAACTTTGAACAAATTTCTGTATTCCCAGACTGTCCATGGAGTAATCCCCGACGAGTGGTAGCCCTGCTTCACTTGACCTAGCCTCAAGGCTATTAGACCGGGTATTACGCCCAAGCGCCATATTAACTATGTAAAACATTAAACTCGATAGCTCGCGAATATTGTAGGCAAAGTATCTTGGAAATAATAGGGTTATTATCAGCCATACAAACGGTTACTAATAATAAGAGGCTATCAATCGTTTTCGAGTAAGATTGTCAGTAGTGGTTTTGTGGGGGTTCTAATGCCACCTCCACCTCCCCACCTCACTACATGGCGGCGGCCCGATATCTCTCGAACGCATGGTCGGATTTTGACGAATGAGGTGTCATTGAACTCGGGCTGACACCCTCTTTCCAATGAACAACATATTTCCACCCCAAAAGAAACCCTACCCCTACTAGGGGTGAAATTGTATTTTTTAGAGAATCAATCTTTCCAATTGCAATATGTGAGAGTTTGAATGCCAATATGGAATGAAACGTTGTTCTACACAAGAGACATGTATACGGTGGATAGCCACTATGAATTAACATGCTTGTTTTCGTTTTTTACGCATGCCCACTCATGGCTTTTGTAAGAGGGTGGGGGAGCGGATCCCTGTGGATGGGTTATTGTTGACGGGTCATTGTTGGCGGGTTCATTGTTGACGGGTCCTTGTGGACGAGTCCTTGTGGACGAGTCCTTGTTGACGAGTCATTGTTGACGGGTCCTTGTGGACGGCTCCCTGTGGACGGGTCCTGTTGACAGGTCCTCGTGGACGAGTCCTTGTTGATGAGACCCTTTGGACTGATCCCTTTGGACCGGCCCCTTTGGACTGGCCCATGAATTCATCCAAATTATGTCAAAGGGCTTAACTAACGGACTAATAAGGCTAGGAACTTGTATGAGGTATTGTAGGACTTGGGATGAAGCCCCCTTTTAGAATGTATTTTTAAAATTTTGACAAAGGGCCTAACCACGCTTTTGTTAATATCTCGCGAACCTATCATGCTAGTGACTTGTATGAGGGGTCCTAGCAAATGGGGCGATGTTCCCCTATGGGGGTGAAACTATCCCCCACTCCCTAATTGAAAAATCGATATCTTGGAAACTAAGAATCCTAAAATTATGTGTGATAGCTTTAAAAATAGGTCATACGATACGATTTTACCACGATAGGTCATTTCACCCCTAAAATAGTAAATAGTAATGTTACAGGAAAAAAAAAAGCGGTAAACACTTAAAAATGATAAATGAACCTAAGATCATTTGTTTTTTGATGAAAAAAATAGTAAGAGGGTTAAAACTACCCCCCAAAATTTAAAAATCGTTATCTTGGAAATTAAGAGCCTTAAAATTAAGTGTGATAGCTTTAAAAATAGGTCATGACATACGCTTATACCACGATAGGTCATTTCACCCCTAAAACAGCGAATAGTGATTTCACAGGGAAAAAGGTGTTAAACGCCTAAAAATGATAAGTGAACCTAAGATCTTTTGTTTTTGATGAAAAATAGTAAGGGGTGAAAACTACCCCAATATTGAAAATTCAATATCTTGGAAACTAAGAAACCTAAAATTAGGTGTGATAGCTCAAAAAAAATTGGACATTTAATACTCTTTTACCACGATTGGTCATTTTACCCCTAAAACAATACATGTAGATTTTACAGGAAAAAAGGGGAACCAATAATCAGATTTGGACACATGAGGTGTTATAAGACTCTGAGCGACAATCTCTTCTTGAATTTATTATTTATTTTTTGAAATTTTGACAAAGGGCCTAACCACACATTTTGAAAATTTAGATTTTTTAAATTTTTGAATTAATTTTAATATTTTTATTTTTATTTTTTATTTATTTTTTGGTAGAGAGAGACAGTACCGGTTGTGTTTAAACGAACATGCCGCCGATCACTGTGGCCATGTTCAATTGATGAATCGATATTTTGTGAAGCATTGATTGAAGAGGGTCATGCGACGACTTGTTTTAAGAATATTTTTATGATTTTTCCTATGATGCATGCATTTATTTAAATATCCCAAAACGGCAAGATTACTGATTTGAGTTTTATAAACTAATAATGGGATTTGGACTCATAAGGTGTCCTATAACTTGACATGACGCTTTCTTTATATGGCTTATGAATTTTCCCAAAAAGATTGAAAACAACAAGGTCATGGACTTTTGTTTCTCTTAATATATTGCAAACCCATAAGGTTAGATGTTTATGGTGAGTGATGAAACATAGCTATGTAGAGAAAGAATTATTGTAGGCTTCACGTATGGTGACTGACAAGTCTTTGACCATTGAAACTTGTTTTCAAACCTGACAGCAGTACATAGGGAGTATAGGTTTCAGGCATGACATGACAAACGGTGCGTACAAAATCCAATTTATCGATTCAAGAATTAAGAGTAGACTATCTTTAATTGATTAGTTAAAGAGGGTAGCTAAGAAAACAAGATGGTGATTACACTGAACCAAACCGAACCAATACAATCCTTTTTGAATGTATAATGTTACTTGCTAACCATTTTGTGCTGCAGTGGCAAGCACGTTTGGCTCTTGCACTAGAGGCCTTAACTCGATTTAACTTTAAGGCTTAGAACGAACCAAACTAAGAAAGATCGTTATAGTGGTGCAGTGGTTAAGCTGTTATCCTTTGACTAAGGTAGACCAGGGATTGATTTTAGATTAATACGCATGTCAAAAACATATAAAAAAGCAGGGATAATGTTTTAAGACTGATTACACTTGTATATTTTTTCAAATTATTACTTGGATTACAAATACAAAGGAGGACTGGGTTCAATATACAGTTAATGCAAGTAAGATTTTGTATTTGTTTTTTATTTTAGACTTAAGATTTTAGAATTTACATTTTACATTTTAGATTGTACAAAAAGACCAAACCATAATGTCATGACTTTAAATTTTCGGTAACTAATTATAAAAGAAAAAACATATAAGGATTTGTATTACTTGGAATTATGTTTTCTATACTATATTTTATTTTGGTTTTAGATTTTAGAAATTTGATATTGGATTTTAGATTTTAGGTAAAGACCAAACTAATATTGACTATTCATTAGACACTGGTATGTAGATAGAAAGATGATTAGACTATATGTTAAGATGAATTTTTATGTGTTGACTGGCCTTGCAATAAGAATTGACTAACCAGACATGAGTTAACTACCAACGAAACACTTTGGCGACTATGCTTGTTATTGACCAGTGAGTAGGGTTTTTGAAAAACTGTGTGCTATTTTGGGTTATATACAACAAATGCGTAGACCTACTGAGTGACTATGTTTGCTAAACGAGACATTATACCAGAGATGATTAGGATTCTTATGTAGCTCAGGCAAGGAAAGCATTTCTACAGAATTTGTTGACATTGAATATAGATTTAGGTATTAGGATATCATTTTTAAAAACCTTTGTCTGGAGTGTGACGCTCTATGAAAGGGAAACTTGGACTATTGGTGTAGCAGAAAAGTGGAGATTTGAAGTGTTTGAAATGTGGTGTTACAGGAGAATGATGAAGATTAGATGGGTAAATAGGGTTACAAACAAAGAGGTATTAAGACAAGTGGGAGAGGAGAGATGTTTTTGGCGACAGCTAATGAAGTAAATCGATAGGTTGGTAGGACACATACACCCAGGAATAGCAAGCTTAGTTAAGGAGGAACGGGTTGAGGACAAGAACTGTAGGCGTAGACCAAGGATAGAATATATTAAACAGATAGCCTTGGATGTAGAGTGTGGTAGCTATATAGAGATGAAACGATCAGCTCAGGACAGGGAGTCATGGAGAGCTGTATTAAACCAGTCAAAAGGCTGAAGACTCAAACAACATGTAGAGCTTACCAAAATAATGTTGTGTAATGGTAAATACTAGTCAACAAACATTAATGCATTACTAAAACCCATGACACGATACCTGAGAGCTTTTCTAAAATTATTTTAAGATGCCTTTAACCCTATATTAAACACCTAGTTCTCAAGACTCATAACTACAATGTAATGAAAAAAAACAACAACAACAACAACAAAAAAATATTTAAAAACGAGCAAGTGGTTGAGTCAATGTACATTGGAAAATTTTGTAAACACTCAAGTGCACAAAACAAATTACATTATTAACTGTCAGGTTGACCGAGTGGTTAAGGCGTTTGACTTATGCTCACATTTTCAATACAAGAAAGCAAGGATTTGAACCCCTTACCTGACATAACTATTGCTTTAACATAGCTTAGCGATACTGTATTATTATGATACTCGATACACAAACCATAGATAGAGTGTATTGTTTAAGTCCACTCTCTCTTTCTAAACATAGCTAGAGACTGTCAATGGTTAACAATTGCATTAATAGTGGGAGGATGTAGTGATAGTAATTAAGAAAAAGCAGACAATAACCATAAAAAAATTATTAAATTAATTTTATAATAGATACACACTGAATACAACTCTCTCTATTTACCATTGTTTGATATAGATTTTTTAAACACAACGCTTGTTGTAGATCCTTTTATAACTTTCTCCAGGTACTCTTGTTCATAAGAACCGGGGAAGTCGCAGTGGTTTTATAGACATAAAACCCTCATTCTTTTCTTTTTCATCATCATCATCATCATCATCATCTTCATTATGAATATTATCATCAAAATTATGATAGTCATTGTCACCATCATTATCATCATCATCATCATCATCACCATCCTCAACATCACTAGAACAATCCAATTCCTCTTGTTCCTTTTCCACAGGGACCTCTTTTAGTTGCTTTTGATAGTGTTAAGGGTTTCTTAGACGTTGACAACTGTCCTAACATGACTTTTTGAGGACATGATAAGTGATTTTGAACAAACACTGTACTATCTTGAGCAGCAATATTTTTTTCTTGGAGTTGCTTTTTTACTTTGGTTAGAGTATTTTGTCCATTTAAATGTGTATTAATTTGAGATTCACAATGATGCTCGATTGAAGTAAGTACGTTGGAGTCTTTTGTTTTAATCATTCCTCGACACTTTTTAGATCGTTGTTTTGAACATCGCCAAATAACAGTTCCATTTTTATTGGTTGTTTTTACAATATATGTATATCCTTTATAGTAGGCACATGGCTTACCATGGCTGGTTGTTAAGACTTCCATATTAACTAATACACATTAATTTAATTTTAGTAAAGTCACTTTAGTAATAATAACAGTAAAATAAATGAAGTGGATTGATATTTTTTAAAGGTGGAATTTTCAAAGTACTGTCAAGAATAATAATCACATGAACAAATTTTAGACTACAAGTGATTTACACACACATTGCTCAATGTCAAGATTTATACTGAACACAATTTTTAGTGATTATGATTTTATTGACTGTAATTGATAGTAGCCATGGTTAGTAGAGGCGATGTATACTGGGTGCGTTTTATAGCACGCTCAATTTATAGTAGGTACGATTAGTAGACGCGTTTGATACTGGGCGCGTTTTGTACTGATTATGATTTATACTGAGCGCGATTTTTACTAGAAGCGATTTTTACCAGCTGTAATTGATAGCAGTTCATACTCAACGCAATTGATAGTAGGTGTAATTGATAGTAGGTGCAATTGGTAGTTGGCGCAATTGATAGTAGGCACAATTACTAGTAGGCGCGATTGGTAGTAGGCGCGATTGACAGTAGGCGCGATTGGTAGTTGGCTTAATTGCTAGTAAGCGCTATTGATAGTAGGTGCAATTGACAGTAGGCGCAATTAGTAGTAGGCGTGATTGGTAGTAGGTGCAATTGATAGTAGGTGCAATTAATAGGCGCAATTTATAGTAGGCGCGATTGATAGTATGCGCAATTGATAGCAGGCGCTATTAGTAGACGTGATTGATAGTAGGCGCGATTGGTAGTGGACGTAATTGATAGTAGGCGCTATTGATAGTAGGTTCAATTGACAGTAGGCGCGATTGATAGTAGGCGCGATTAGTAGTAGGCGCGATTGGTAGTATGCGCAATTGGTAGTAGACGCAATTACTAGTAGGCGCGATTGGTAATAGGCGCAATTGTTATAAGGCGCAATTCACAGTAGGCGCGATTGGTAGTGGGTGTAATTGCTAGTAGACGCTATTGATAGTAGGTGCAATTGACAGTAGGCGCAATTAGTAGTAGGCGTGATTGGTAGTAGGTGCAATTGATAGTAGGTGCAATTAATAGGCGCAATTGATAGTAGGCGCGATCGATAGTAGGCGCTATTGATAGCAGGCGCAATTGATAGCAGGCGCTATTAGTAGACGCGATTGATAATAGGCGCGATTGGTAGCGGACGTAATTGATAGTAGGCGCTATTGATAGTAGGTGCGATTGATAGTAGGCGCGATTGATAGTAGGCCTGATTGATAGCAGGCGCTATTAGTAGACGCGATTGATAATAGGCGCGATTGGTAGAGGACGTAATTGATAGTAGGCGCTATTGATAGTAGCTGCGATTGATGGCGCGATTGATAGTAGACGCGATTGGTAGTAGGCGCGATTGATATTAGGCGCAATAAATAGTAGGCGCGATTAGTAAGGGCGATTGATAGTAGGCGTAATTGATAGTAGGCGCAATTGAAAGCAGGCGCTATTAGTAGACGTGATTGATAGTAGGCGCGATTGGTAGTGGACGTGATTGATAGTAGGCCCTATTGATAGTAGGTTCAATTGACAGTAGGCGCGATTGATAGTAGGCGCGATTGGTAGTAGGCGCGATTGGTAGTGGGCGTAATTGCTAGTAGGCGCTATTGATAGTAGGTGCAATTGACAGTAGGCGCAATTAGTAGTAGGCGTGATTGGTAGTAGGTGCAATTGATAGTAGGTGCAATTAATAGGCGCAATTGATAGTAGGCGCGATTGATAGTAGGCGCAATTGATTGCAGGCGCTATTAGTAGACGTGATTGATCGCGCCTACTAGTAATTGCGTCTACTACCAATTGCGCCTACTACCAATCGCGCCTACTACTAATCGCGCCGACTATCAATCGCGCCTACGGTCACGTAAAACTACAATCTTCCGTTTTTTATTGATAGTAGGTGCAATTGACAGTAGCCGCAATTAGTAGTAGGCGTGATTGGTAGTAGGTGCAATTGATAGTAGATGCAATTAATAGGCGCAATTGATAGTAGGCGCGATTGGTAGACCTTGAGGTGTTAACCCCTCTTGATTGATCCCTGTTGATTTGTCCCTTTCGACTGGTCCCTGTTAACTAGCCCCCGTTGACCAGCCCCTTGGTAGTGGACGTAATTGATAGTAGGCGCTATTGATAGTAGGTTCAATAGACCGTGAATCTTGTGATTATGAGCCACGGGACCTCCTTTTTACGTGGAATCCGAACCACAGGACATGGCATTTCACTTCGAAAATCTCACATGCATTGACCGGGAATTGAACCCGGACCGCCTTGGTGAGAGGCATACAGCTAGACCGCTGAGCCACCACGCCCCCTACTATCAATAGCGCCTACTAGCAATTACGCCCACTACCAATCGCGCCTACTACCAATCGCGCCTACTAGTAATTGTGCCTGCTATCAATTGCGCCAACTACCAATTGCACCTACTATCAATTACGCCTACTATCAATTGCGTTGAGTATGAACTGCTATCAATTACAGCTGGTAAAAATCGCTTCTAGTAAAAATCGCGCTCAGTATAAATCATAATCAGTACAAAACGCGCCCAGTATCAAACGCGTCTACTAATCGTACCTACTATAAATTGAGCGTGCTATAAAACGCACCCAGTATACATCGCCTCTACTAACCATGGCTACTATCAATTACATTCAATAAAAATCATAATCACTATAAATTGTGTTCAGTATAAATCTTGACATTGAGCAATGTGTGTGTAAATCACTTGTAGTCTAAAATTTGTTCATGTGATTATTATTCTTGGCAGTACTTTGAAAATTCCACCTTTAAAAAATATCAATCCACTTCATTTATTTTACTGTTATTATTACTAAAGTGACTTTACTAAAATTAAATTAATGTGTATTAGTTAATATGGAAGTCTCAACAACCAGACATGGTAAGCCATGTGCCTACTATAAAGGATATACATATATTGTAAAAACAACCAATAAAAATGGAATGATTAAAACAAAAGACTCCAACGTACTTACTTCAAACGAGAATCATTGTGAATCTCAAATTAATACACATTTAAATGGACAAAATACTCTAACCAAGGTAAAAAAAAAAAGCAACTCCAAGAAAAAAATATTGCTGCTCAAGATAGTGCAGTGTTTGTTCAAAATCACTTATCATGTCCTCAAAAAGTCATGTTAGGACAGTTGTCAACGTCCAAGAAACCCTTAACACTATCAAAAGCAACTAAAAGAGGTCCCTGTGGAAAAGGAACAAGAGGAATTGGATTGTTCTAGTGATGTTGAGGATGGTGATGATGATGATGATGATAATGATGGTGACAATGACTATCATAATTTTGATGATAATATTCATAATGAAGATGATGATGATGATGATGATGATGATGAAAAAGAAAAGAATGAGGGTTTTATGTCTATAAAACCACTGCGACTTCCCCGGTTCTTATGAACAAGAGTACCTGGAGAAAGTTATAAAAGGATCTACAACAAGCGTTGTGTTTAAAAAATCTATATCAAACAATGGTAAATAGAGAGAGTTGTATTCAGTGTGTATCTATTATAAAATTAATTTAATAATTTTTTTATGGTTATTGTCTGCTTTTTCTTAATTACTATCACTACATCCTCCCACTATTAATGCAATTGTTAACCATTGACAGTCTCTAGCTATGTTTAGAAAGAGAGAGTGGACTTAAACAATACACTCTATCTATGGTTTGTGTATCGAGTATCATAATAATACAGTATCGCTAAGCTATGTTAAAGCAATAGTTATGTCAGGTAAGGGGTTCAAATCCTTGCTTTCTTGTATTGAAAATGTGAGCATAAGTCAAACGCCTTAACCACTCGGTCAACCTGACAGTTAATAATGTAATTTGTTTTGTGCACTTGAGTGTTTACAAAATTTTCCAATGTACATTGACTCAACCACTTGCTCGTTTTTAAATGTTTTTGTTGTTGTTGTTGTTGTTGTTGTTGTTTTTTTTCATTACATTGTAGTTATGAGTCTTGAGAACTAGGTGTTTAATATAGGGTTAAAGGCATCTTAAAATAATTTTAGAAAAGCTCTCAGGTATCGTGTCATGGGTTTTAGTAATGCATTAATGTTTGTTGACTAGTATTTACCATTACACAACATTATTTTGGTAAGCTCTACATGTTGTTTGAGTCTTCAGCCTTTTGACTGGTTTAATACAGCTCTCCATGACTCCTTGTCCTGAGCTGATCGTTTCATCTCTATATAGCTACCACACTCTACATCCAAGGCTATCTGTTTAATATATTCTATCCTTGGTCTACCCCTACAGTTCTTGTCCTCAACCCGTTCTTCCATAACTAAGCTTGCTATTCCTGGGTGTATGTGTCCTACCAACCTATCGATTTACTTCATTAGCTGTCGCCAAAAACATCTCTCCTCTCCCACTTGTCTTAATACCTCTTTGTTTGTAACCCTATTTACCCATCTAATCTTCATCATTCTCCTGTAACACCACATTTCAAACACTTCAACTCTCCACTTTTCTGCTACACCAATAGTCCAAGTTTCCCTTTCATAGAGCGTCACACTCCAGACAAAGGTCTTTAAAAATGATATCCTAATACCTAAATCTATATTCAATGTCAAAAAATTCTGTAGAAATGCTTTCCTTGCCTGAGCTACATAAGAATCCTAATCATCTCTGGTATAATGTCTTGTTTAGCAAACATCGTCGCTCAGTAGGTCTACGCATTTGTTGTATATAACCCAAAATAGCACACAGTTTTTCTAAAACCCTACTCACTGGTCAATAACAAGCATAGTCGCCAAAGTGTTTCGTTGGTAGTTAACTCATGTCTGGTTAGTCAATTCTTATTGCAAGGCCAGTCAACACATAAAAATTCATCTTAACATATAGTCTAATCATCTTTCTATCTACATACCAGTGTCTAATGAATAGTCAATATTAGTTTGGTCTTTACCTAAAATCTGAAATCCAATATCAAATTTCTAAAATCTAAAACCAAAATAAAATATAGTATAGAAAACATAATTCCAAGTAATACAAATCCTTATATGTTTTTTCTTTTATAATTAGTTACCGAAAATTTAAAGTCATGACATTATGGTTTGGTCTTTTTGTACAATCTAAAATGTAAAATGTAAATTCTAAAATCTTAAGTCTAAAATAAAAAACAAATACAAAATCTTACTTGCATTAACTGTATATTGAACCCAGTCCTCCTTTGTATTTGTAATCCAAGTTATAATTTGAAAAAATATACAAGTGTAATCAGTCTTAAAACATTATCCCTGCTTTTTTATATGTTTTTGACATGCGTATTAATCTAAAATCAATCCCTGGTCTTCCTTAGTCAAAGGATAACAGCTTAACCACTGCACCACTATAACGATCTTTCTTAGTTTGGTTCGTTCTAAGCCTTAAAGTTAAATCGAGTTAAGGCCTCTAGTGCAAGAGCCAAACGTGCTTGCCACTGCAGCACAAAATGGTTAGCAAGTAACATTATACATTCAAAAAGGATTGTATTGGTTCGGTTTGGTTCAGTGTAATCACCATCTTGTTTTCTTAGCTACCCTCTTTAACTAATCAATTAAAGATAGTCTACTCTTAATTCTTGAATCGATAAATTGGATTTTGTACACACCGTTTGTCATGTCATGCCTGAAACCTATACTCCCTATGTACTGCGGTCAGGTTTAAAAACAAGTTTCAATGGTCAAAGACTTGTCAGTCACCATACGTGAAGCCTACAATAATTCTTTCTCTACATAGCTATGTTTCATCTCTCACCATAAACATCTAACGTTATGGGTTTGCAATAAATTAAGAGAAACAAAAGTCCATGACCTTGTTGTTTTCATTCTTTTTGGGAAAATTCATAAGCCATATAAAGAAAGCGTCATGCCAAGTTATAGGACACCTTATGAGGCCAAATCCCATTATTAGTTTATAAAACTCAAATCAGCAAACTTGCCGTTTTGGGATATTTAAATAAATGCATGCATCAAAGGAAAAATCATAAAAATATTCTTAAAACAAATCGTCGCATGACCCTCTTCAATCAATGGTTCACAAAATATCGATTCATCCATTGAACATGGCCACAGTGATCGGCGACATGTTCGTTTAAACACAACCGGTACTGCCTCTCTCTAACAAAAAATAAAAATAAAAAATAAAAATAAAAATATTAAAATTAATTCAAAAATTTAAAAAATCTAAATTTTCAAAATGTGTGGTTAGGCCCTTTGACAAAATTTCAAAAAATAAATAATAAATTCAAGAAGAGATTGTCGCCCAGGGTCTTATAACACCTCATGTGTCCAAATCTGATTATTGGTTTCCCTTTTTCCTGTAAAATCTACATGCATTGTTTTAGGGGTAAAATGACCAATCGTGGTAAAAGAGTATTAAATGTCCAATTTTTTTGAGCTATCACACCTAATTTTAGGTTTCTTAGTTTCCAAGATATCGAATTTTCAATTTTGGGGTAGTTTTCACCCCCTTACTATTTTTCATCAAAAACAAAAGATCTTAGGTTCATTTATCATTTTTAGGCGTTTAACACCTTTCCCCCTGTAAAATCACTATTCACTGTTTTAGGGGTGAAATGACCTATCGTGGTATAAGCGTATGTCATGACCTATTTTTAAAGCTATCACACTTAATTTTAAGGCTCTTAATTTCCAAGATAACGGTTTTTAAATTTTGGGGGGTAGTTTTAACCCTCTTACTATTTTTTTCATCAACAAACAAATGATCTTAGGTTCATTTATCATTTTTAAGTGTTTAACCGCTTTTTTTCCCTGTAACATTACTATTTACTATTTTAGGGGTTAAATGACCTATCGTGGTAAAATCGTATCTTATGACCTATTTTTAAGCTATCACACATAATTTTAGGGTTCTTAGTTTCCAAGATATCGATTTTTGAATTTGGGAGTGGGGGGATAGTTTCACCCCCAAAGGGGAACATCGCCCCATTTGCTAGGACCCCTCATACAAGTCACTAGCATGATAGGTTCGCGAGATATTAACAAAAGTGTGGTTAGGCCCTTTGTCAAAATTTTAAAAATACATTCTAAAAGGGGGCTTCATCCCAAGTCCTACAATACCTCATACAAGTTCCTAGCCTTATTAGTCCGTTAGTTAAGCCCTTTGACATAATTTGGATGAATTCATGGGCCAGTCCAAAGGGGCCAGTCCAAAGGGATCAGTCCAAAGGGACTCATCAACAAGGACTCGTCCACAAGGACCTGTCAACAAGGACCCGTCCACAGGGAGCCGTCCACAAGGTCCTGTCCACAAGGACTCGTCCACAGGCACTCGTCAATAAGGACTCGTCCACAAGGACTCGTCCACAAGGACCTGTCAACAATGACCCCGCCAAAAATGACCCGTCAACAATAACCCATTCTCAGGGATCCGCTCCCGCACCCTCTTACAAAAGCCATGAGTGGGCATGCGTAAAAAACAAAAAACAAAAACAAGCATGTTAATTCATAGTGGCTCTTCACCGTATACATGTCTCTTGTGTAGAACAACGTTTCATTCCATATTGGCATTCTAACTCTCACATGTTGTAATTAGAAAGAGAGATTCTCTAAAAAATACAATTTCACCCCCTAGTAGGGGAGGGTTCATTTTGGGTGGAAATATGTTGTCCAATGGAAAGGGGGTATCAGCCCGAGTTCAATGACACCTCATTCGTCAAAATCCGACCATGCGTTCGAGAGATATCGGACCACCGCCATCTTGTGTGGAGGGTGTGGAGGTGGAGGCTGTAGAACCGATTCATTTCCACTACTATTGTCTTCTAAAGGTGAGTTCGTAGATTACTATATAGCCCAATCCTGGAAACACAAACTCTCCCACAGTAGCGACACACGTTGTTCGGAGCAGCCACTGGCTCTTGTGGGTTGATCCTCCTATAAACCTCACGCCCTTGCCTCGCATCGTACTTCTCAGTTTCACGGCTTCGCCGATGTTGTTCGAATCATAGTGGACCTTGGTGGACGATGCGACGCCATACCTGACGATTTGATGCTGTAGTCTCCCATTTATCCGTGTCGATTTGACATTAGTAAGTCTTTGAAGCGTTTCCGTTGTCCTCCTTGCTTTCTCTGTCCAATCTGCAACTGGCAGTACTATCCGACCAGCGAATTGTTACCGGTGGCGGAAATCGGAACTAATGCGCTCCGCCCAGCCACACGCCTGCGATGGACGTTATTTGTGTGCCTGATTCATGCTGGGCCGTGCGCTGTGCGGTGTGTTCTCATTGCATCCTATGACTGTACATGAGTCCTCCCCCCCTACCCCCTTGCCACGCAAGCCGCTCGCTGCAGCCATAACGAGGCGAGATTACGTAATGTATACAGAACAGCTGCGCTCTCTTTCTAGCGGTAACAATTATATTCCATGGTAGGGTAGTACATGATTTGTTTTGGAAGATGTCTGCATTCATCACACCGGTACCTGGAGCATAACACAGCCGCAGTCAGCGACTATGCCATTTTCAAAGTACCCTCGACCAAAGGGGTCTGCATTAACCTGCAGACGTCTGCAGTGTGTTTGCTTATATCTGGTCCATTTTCGCTTGTAGGAATTGTGTGCTGAAGATTTATCTGTTCTATATCTCCCTCTAAATTGTCACTCTGAAGCGAGGATAGATTGATCAGGATGGGAAGTAGCGGCAGTTTAACTCACCATGGAGTGACTGCGTCATTGGCATGGTCTCATCCAACGCCGTGAAAGATTAATTATTATAACAGAAGAGATTAAAGTCTCAAGCTGCGACGAATTATTGCCCTCCAAGGGAAGTAATAACAGAATACTTATTCATCTGCAGAGCAGCGTCATTGGCGTTACAGAAAGAGCAGCGCGTCCGTCAACAGCAATGTCTTCTTGAAAAGTGGAACTCAAAAATAATGAGAATAATCCTGGCTTTTCAAGCGTGCGAGTACCTTGTGCTGTGGCGGCTAACATTCTTGGCTGTCACCCCGGAGGTCCGGGTTCGATTCCCTGTTCTGCCATAAATTTAATTCTGGTTTGAGGGCTGGAACGGGCTATACTCTACTCGGCTTCGAGAGACGGGTTTGATTCCCAGCTCGGGCATCCTAGAAGTGGTTTTCCGTGGTTTCCCATTTCTTCCTAACTTAATGCCAAGGCCACCCCCATCCCAAACCTCACCTCAATTACATATACAATTCTAATATAGACACCACAATAACACAGGTTATCAGAAAGTTATACACTCACCCTGATATGTGAAATTGAAATAAACACGATGTTCAAGCCCCTAAATGAAACAAAAACAACGTGGGATCCTATGCTCAGTTTAAATAAAACGTCAATTTTAATCGAGATGTATCAAAAACCGCATTTTATTAATATCTTCCTCCACCTAGAGGCAGCCCCAAGATAAAGAATATATAAGGAATATTTGTTGAGAAAGGCTTGAAAATATGAATGCAGTTGGATTCGAACCCCAATCTCCTGCTTTTCCGGGCAGGTGTATTCAGCCATTTACATTAATACTGCCTCGCCTCGTCTGTGTTTTATATTTTCAAGTCTTAGATGAAAAAATGACGTGGAGATATCTTTGATCGTCTAGATGACACACAGAGGATGTGTTCTTATCCTCGAAGTATGAAGTTGACTTTAGATTTTTGAAACATAGATTACTTTAGGATTTAGGACATAGCTCTCTTTGGAACAATCATATCCGTTGAGTAAGACTTGATTGCAGTCGGGATTCGAATCCAAAAATCGGTTAAGAGGAAGAACAATTCGAATATAACTCACTGAAAATTCTATGTTTTCAGAGGAAACCAGATTTTCTGCACACCGATTGAGAATTTTGATATTGCAACTTTTCAGTCGGTCGTCCTTGTTGTTTTTGTTTGAGTCGTCAGTCTTTTGACTGGTTTGATGTACCTCTCCATGTCTCACTGTCGTTTCATGTTTACTTATCTACCACACCTTAGATTCGAGGCAATCTGTTTAAACATATTTTAACTTTGGTCTACCCTATAGTTCTTATCCTCGACCCTTCTTTCCATAACTAAGTTTGCTATTCTTGGGTGTCTCTCCTCTCCCACTCGTCATAATACATCTTCATCTGTTACCCTATCTACCCATCTGATCTCCATCTTTCTGCTGTAACACCACATTTCATATGCTACTGTTCTCCTCTTTTCTGCTGCGCCAACCGTCCAAGTTTCACTTCGATAGAGTGCAACGCTCCCGACAAAGGCTTTCTAAAATGACTTTCTAAAACAGTACGGTACCTAAATATATATCATCATCTTGCACAGTTTCCAGCCACTGGCCGGGTCTGTTTGGAACACAAGCCTCTCCAACGTCTTCTGTCTTCCCACCATCTCCCAGCCTCCAGCCTCCCTTGTCCAGTCTTCTCCTCTCTTCTTCACGCTTTCTTCCACCCCCTTCAGCCACCTGTATCTCGGTCTGCCACTTGGTCTCTTTCCTTCCCACTTCGTGTACCCTCCTGGGTATCCTCTTCTCCTCGATTCGTTTTACATGTCCATACCATCTAAGTCTAGATTTCTCTATATCATCCTGTAATGGTTCCTCCTTCATTAATTCTCTGGTCCTCTCATTTGTTATTCTGTCCATCTTTGTAGCTCCAATACTGCTTCTCAAGAACCTCATCTCACTGAGTAGTGTGTTTTGGACAGTTCTAGCACCTCCACCTCCACATTCCTCCACACAAGATGGCGGCGACGCGATATCTCTCGAACTCCTGGTTAGATTTTAACAAATGAGGTGTCGTTGAACTCGGGCTGACACCCCCTTTCCAATGGACAACATATTTCAACCCCAAAATAAAACCTACCCCTACTAGGGGGTGAAATTGAATTTTTTAGAGAATCTCGCTTTCAAAGTGCAACATGTGAGAGTTTGAATGCCAATATGGAATGTAACGTTGTTCTGCAAACCAATAATCAAAGAGGGGCATGTTAGGCCTTGAGGTGAGAGCCGCTGTTATTGTTGATGAGCCCCTGTGGTCGGGCCCCTGTTGATGGGTTATTGTTGACAGGTCCTTGTGGACAGGTCCTTGTGGACGAGTCCTTGTTGACAGGTCCTTGTGGACAAGTCCTTGTGGACGAGTCCTTGTTGATGAGTCCTTATTGACAAGTCTTTGTGGACGAGTCATTGTTGATGAGTCCCTTTGGACTGATCCCTTTGGACCGGCCCCTTTGGACTAGTCCCTATGGACTGGCTCACGATTTTATTTAAATTATATCAAAGGGCCTAACTGACGTTGTTCACCACTACTATAATGTGATAACGATATGAAAGGAAAGTGACGAAATACATGTGAACATACAAGGGATCTAACTTGGTGGATGGATGTGTTCTAACGAGTCATTTGTAGTTGAAAGAGAATAATACATGTTCTTAAGATGTTAAACCTGAGGAGATGGCACGTGCAGTAAGACGTCTTGTTATATTTCCTGTGTCATATTACAGACATGACAGAGAGCGCGCAGATCTGTTGCTATGACTAACGATGCACTAATTTGAAACCGCAAGGGTTCATTAAGACAATGGATGATGATCATGCAAAGTTAGCAGTTATTGGTTATTACACAGGTGTTCCTTCCGGTGTCATGTTGCTGACATGGCAGGGAGCGCACACTGCTGTTGCTATGACTACGCTGCAGTAATTTGAAACCCTACGTGTTCATTAAGCCAATGGGTGATGATTATACAAAGTTAGCAGTCATTGGATATTACACAGGAGTTCCTAGTGTACTTTAGACTCTCAGCTGTATTGGGAAAGGAATTGCAATGATCTGAAAAAAACTGCTGACACGGGCGATGAGAGTTTATATAAGATAGGTGTCCTATATTTCCCTACTGTCAGTCTTTATTACTCGCTTTGAGTGAACAGTGCTCTATTACTGCTCAAGAGTTGTAAAAGAAAAAAACACCTTTTTTTGGTAGAAAATCATTAAATTATTTTGCAAGGTAAGTACATATTAATGGATTGTAGTCTTTTATTGCTAATTGATGTTGAAGTTATTGATTGGATTGTATTTAATTGATTTGATTGATTGATTTGTTTACAGATAATTGGGTACCTGTAGGTTATCAGATTCCTACAATCTGTTCATTCAGTGACAGCAGTTGATAAATTATAAAAAGGTAAGTGCCCCTCTAAGAACTTTTAAACAGTTAGAGTGATATTTTCCAATGTTCACTACTAGATGTCTGTAAAAATGGTATATTTGGTAGTGAAAGTTGGAACTACTTGACAATGGTGTGTAAAGCTAATTTTGTAGGTTAGATTTTGATTACCGCTGTATTAAGTCCGAATGTTTGTTGCTAGGTGTCAGTGACATAGGGAATATTTAAAGTCTTAACCTCAGTTCACCTAACATAACCTAACTTTACCTAACTTAACCTTATCACTTGACATATTTTACAAGTTTAGACTTGCTTTGTAACTGACTATGACGTCACACTTAGCTCACTTAACTGGTGGCTGCTGGTTTCTATCACGTGATATGTTCTACAAGTTTAGACTTGCTTTATGACTGACTATGACGTCACACTTAGCTCACTTAACGGGCGATCACTGGTTTCTATCACGTGATATGTTCTACAAGTTTAGACTTGTTTTAAGACTGACTATGACGTTACACTTAGCTCACTTAACTGGCGATCGCTGGTTTCTATCACGTGACATGTTCTACAAGTTTAGACTTGTTTTAAGACTGGCTATGACGTCACACTTAGCTCACTTAACTGGCGATCGCTGGTTTCTATCACGTGACATGTTCTACAAGTTTAGACTTGCTTAAAGACTGGCTATGACGTCACACCTAGCTCACTTAACTGGCGACCACTGGTTTCTACCACTCTATCAATTTCCAATGTTCACCGCTAAGTGTCAGTGACAGTGGTATATAGTAACCCTCAGTTAGAACTACATGAAGTTAGACTTGCTAAGAGTTCACAGATGATCGATTTAAATACCCTGCTATAAACATAAACTGGAATGTAATTAAACTATTTATATTGTACTTTGAAAGCCTCCGTGGCTTAGGCGGCAGCACGCTGGCCTCTCACCGCTGGGTCCGTGGTTCAAATCCCGGTCACTCCATGTGAGATCTGTGCTGGACAAAACGGAGGCAGACAGGTTTTTCTCCGGGTACTCCGGTTTTCCCTGTCACAATTTCATTCCAGCAACACTCTCCCTTATCATTTCATTTCATCTGTCATTCATTTAATCATTGCCCCAGAGGAGTGCGTCAGGCCTCGGCAGCCGGCACAGTTCATATCCTCGCCGCTAGATATGGGCTTCATTCATTCCATTCCTGACCCGGTCGGAGACTGGAAGCAGGCAGTGGATTTTCATTCATATTGTACTTTGTTTTATCATTTATTAACATTTGTGATTTCTTTCTTTTATAGGTAATTTCGAAAGTGATCATCATGTTCAAGTGTGGTGACTGTAAGAAACAGTTCTGAAGACCTGACAACCTTCAACGACACGCAAATGCTAAACATGACATTAAAATGTTTGTGTGCAGTCATTGTACTATGACATTTAACCGACAGGATAGTCTTAGACGGCATGTAAATTTAAAGCATGTCAGTACAGCACTTTTTTCATGTTCAGTTTGTGATCTTGGTTTTTCTGCTGTAAAGCGATATCAATCCCACATGGATGAAGTGCATGTGGAACAACAGGAATTAAAAACTGTAAAACCATCAACTAGCACGTAACCTTTAAACGAATGTGATGCTCAAAAGCGTAAACGTACTCAAGATTGTGAAAATAGTTGTGTAACAAAAAGAAAGAAGAATGGTGAAGCTTTGATAACACATTGTGATGTATGTAATATTGATATACCTTCTTCAATCATTCATGGACATTTACGCAGTATTCATCATAAAAATAACGCTTGCCATGAAAGAAATTCTGAAAATATTCAACAAATTGGTAGTTCATTTAAAAGTCGAATTGCTAGTTATGGACTTCATAGTGAAGAAAAAACTCAATGTATTGAATCATTTTTAAAAAATGTTCAACCTACTGTGTTTGACTTGGTAGGTAATGTTTTATTAGAGCATAAAACATTTAAAATGAATTTTGAACTTTTTGGCCTCTATGTAAAAACTGGGAGCGAAGGTGAAATTACAGATATCAAATCTTTTAATACAAAAACCATATTTGTTAGCGAATCAACTAATATTAGTGATATATGTCAAAATATTTCAAGTGCTATCATCGTGAAGAGTGAAGAGTTCCAGGAAAGGGAGTCGGGCTGGGCATTGGTTGAAGTACTTTATTTAGAAACCAACATGAATAAATATAATCCCCTTCGAGCATCATCATATATTGATTTACCTGCATGGATTAAACGGAAGAAAGCTGTTGTGAACGTTATGAATTGTGACCATGCATGTTTTGCATGGGCTGTAACCTCAGCTCTCCATCCAGCTGAAAAGGCTGTGGAGAGAACATCATCTTATCCTCACTATTCTTCAGTGTTGGATTTACAAGAAATAGAATTTCCTATGGCGATAAAAGACATTCAACGTTTTGAAAAGCTGAACAATGTAAGTATTAATGTTTATGGAATTGAAAATAAGAGTATAGTAGGCCCTCTATATTATACTCAGGAAAAAAATGCTCATGAAAATTTACTATACATAACTAAAGCTGAAAACGCCCACTTTTGTTGGATAAAACATTTAAGTAGACTTGTCAGTAGTCAGATAACAAAACGCGATGGTAAAAAGTGGTTGTGTGATGGTTGTTTGCTACATTTCAGAAAAGAGGATCAACTAACTCAACATCAAAATGGGGGTGTAATCATGTGTGTACGGTATTACCGACTCCTAAAAATAACATTCTAAAATTTAAGGATTATGAGAAACAGCTTCGAGTACCATTTTTTATATATGCTGACTTCGAGGCTTTGCTAAAACCATTTAATACATGTTCATCGAATCCAGCCCAACCTTTCACCAACACTACTCACATTCATGAACCTTTTAGCTTTGCATATTATATTAAATGTAGTTATGATGACTCTAAAGTGTTTATGGAAAGACTTGAGAAAGATGCCGTCCGTATATCCTCAATTTTAAATACGATCATTCCAATGGAGCCACTAACTTCATTAGAGCAAATGAATTTTGAAACTGAAACTAATTGTTTTATATGTGGTGAATGTTTATATACAGACAGGCTTCGCGATCATGACCATTTAACAGGAAAATATCGTGGTGCTGCTCACCAAGAATGTAATTTAAATTATAGAGTAAGAATATTCATTCCGGTCATTCTACACAACTGTAGCAAATACGATAACCACTTTATCGTTAAAGAATTTGGAGCTTCAGATGTGAAAATTGATGTTATTGCAAATAATAAGGAACAATAAATATCGTTCACAAAATACATCAAAACTAGCAATAAAAAAACATTTAACTGCGATTTTTAGATTAATTCCGCTTTATGTCGAGTGGTCTTGATAAGCTGGCTAGTAATTTAAAATCAGATCAGTTTCATGAAATTCAACGTGTCTTTCCTAAAGAAGATGATTTTAATTTGATTCGTCAAAAGGGCATATTCCCTTATGAATATATTAACTGTGTGGAACGTCTTGAGGAGTGTTCTTTACCACCGAAAGATGCATTTTTAAAATGTCAGTTTAAAGTTTTTCAATTTCATGATATTGAAACATGGATTTTCCAATTTGTAGTTTTCACATTTGTCAATTTACCAAATTCACATTTACAGTTTTTTTAATTTCAGTTTAATGTTTTTTGTTCTATTTTTTAATATGAAAACATGGATTTTTTACAATTTGTGTTTTTTACATGTCATGCAACTATCCTTATGCTAGTCTTATAAGTTACTGTACAACATGATCACTACCCCACTGTTTTTTTTTTCATTTTGTTGTTTACACATATGCCAATTTTCCAATTCCCCATTTTCAGTTTTTTTAAATATCAGTTTAAAGTTTTTCAATTTCATAATATGGAAACATGGATTTTGCATTTTGTTGTTTACACATTTATCAATTTCACAATTTCCCATTTACAGTTCTTAAAATGTCAGTTTAAAGTTTTTCAATTTCAAGATATAGAAACATGGATTTTCCAATTTGTTGTTTTTTTCATTTATCAATTTACCAAATTCCCATTTACAGTTTTTAAAATTTCAGTTTAATGTTGTTGTTTTTTCTATTTGTCAATATGGAAACATGGATTTTTCCAATTTGTGTTTTACATGTTCATTTTGCATTAGGAGTGGAGAGAGGTGGGTAGTAATTAAAAATGTGCCAGCAGTGTCCATTGTTGACAGGTCATTGTTGACGAGTCCTTTTCATACAACAGACAAGTGAGTTCATGTTTCGCATGCATTACCTAAAATGTAATACCATGCAAGTGTTTAACATTTTACAAATTAGCTTATGTATTAGTTTATGAGTGGGGGTCTTATGTTGGCATTTTGTGTTGGCTTATTCTCTATATCGTTTTTTATGTTGGCTTTTAGGTTGGCTTTTTGTGTGTTGGCTTTAGTGTTGGTTTATATTTTAGCTTTTGTGTTGGCTTATTTGACAAGTTATTTTGTCAATGCATTTAGTGGATTTTTCTCTTGGTCTTGGAAAATACATTACTTTATTTTATCACAACATAATGCTTACTGCCATGTTTGTAAGCAACAACAACAACACACTAAACTTTCAAAAATCTAAAGTACTCTAAGGTACTCTCAACTCATACTCTTACCTCTATCCCATTCCTAGTCAAGAACATTATTTATTTTTCCAAAAAAAAAGGTGAATAGGGAAAGTAGACTATATGTTTAAACTAAAAAATCATATGAAGTCATATGTTAACTCTATCACCTACGTTTATCCCATTCTTAGTCGAAAAATATTACATTTTTTTAAATTTTTCTAAAAATGTTTGGAAAGTAGGCTATATTTTGAAAACTAATTATCCTATAAAGTCATATATAGACTCAAACCAATGGCTTTTATGTCCTTAATCGTTAGAACAAAATATGGAATTTTTGACATTTTTTCCAAAAATGTTCATTTTTTTGAATGGACTATATTTTGGAAACTAGGAATTTAAAAAAAAAGTGTGTTTGATATAAATGACAGGTATTTACCCCCTCTACCCACAAACCAAGGCCCAGATCTCTGGGACAAAATCCAAAAATGTTTAATTGTGAAAGTAGGCGATATTTTGAAAACGTATCATTCTAAAAAGTCATATATAGACTCAAACAAATTTCTTTAAGTTATTCAACGTAGAAACAAAACTTCATTTTTCCGAAAAAAGTCCAATATTCAAAATTGTCTATATTTTGGAAACTAAGAATTTTACAAAAAAGTTTTTTTAAATGTAAATGAAAGATCTATACCCCCTCTACCCCAGAAATAAATTTCAGGACCCTAGGACAAAAACTGTGCAGTAGTGTATTTTGGATGGTTCAGATGCCACCGTCACCGCTCCACCGCCAAGATGGCGGCCGTAGCTTAACTTAACCTAGCCTAACCTAACAAGATGGCGGCCGTAGCTTAACTTAACCTAGCCTAACCTAACAGGATGGCGGCCGTAGCCTAATCTAACCTAACCTAACCTACGAGGTGTGATCAAAAAGTTCCAAAAATGTGGCTGCGACTTAACCAAACCTAGCCTAGCCTAACCTAACCTACAAGATGTGGTCAAAAAGTTTCAAAATGGCGGCCGTAGCTTTACTTAACCTAACCTAACCTAACTTAACCTAAACCTACGAGGTGCGATCAAAAAATTTTCAAAATAGTGGTCATAGCTTAACTGAACCTAACCTAAACCTAACCTAACCTAAACCTACGAGGTGTGATCATAAAGTCCCAAGATGGCGGTCGTAGCTTAACTCGACCTAACCTAACCCTACGAAGTGTGATCAAAAAGTTCCATAATGGCTGCCATAGCTTAACTTTACCTTTGTCTGATCCCTGTTGATTGACCCCTTTTGATTGATCTCTGTTGATGTATCCCTTTAGACTGGTCCCTGTTGACTAGCCCCCTTTGGACGGGTCCTTTTTGAAGGGGGGTCATTTTTTTTACGGGTCCCGGAGGACGGGTCTTTGTTGACGGGTCCCTGTGGGCGGGAAACTTTGACATAATTTGGATAAAATGCATGGGCCAGTCCATAGGGATCAGTCCAAAGGACCCGCTACAGGGACCCGTCAACAAGGACCCGTCCTCCGGGACCCGTAAAAAAAATGACCCCCTTCAAAAAGGACCCGTCCAAAGGGGGCTAGTCAACAGGGACCAGTCTAAAGGGATACATCAACAGAGATCAATCAAAAGGGGTCAATCAACAGGGATCAGTCAAAGGTAAAGTTAAGCTATGGCAGCCATTTTGGAACTTTTTGATCACACTTCGTAGGGTTACGTTAGGTCGAGTTAAGCTACGACCGCCATCTTGGGACTTTATGATCACACCTCGTAGGTTTAGGTTAGGTTAGGTTTAGGTTAGGTTCAGTTAAGCTATGACCACTATTTTGAAAATTTTTTGATCGCACCTCGTAGGTTTAGGTTAAGTTAGGTTAGGTTAGGTTAGGTTAAGTAAAGCTACGGCCGCCATTTTGAAACTTTTTGACCACATCTTGTAGGTTAGGTTAGGCTAGGCTAGGTTTGGTTAAGTCGCAGCCACATTTTTGGAACTATTTGATCACACCTCGTAGGTTAGGTTAGGTTAGATTAGGCTACGGCCGCCATCTTGTTAGGTTAGGCTAGGTTAAGTTAAGCTACAGCCGCCATCTTGTTAGGTTAGGCTAGGTTAAGTTAAGCTACGGCCGCCATCTTGGCGGTGGAGCGGTGGCGGTGGCATCTGAAACATCCAAAACACACTACTGCACAGTTTTTGTCCTATGGTCCTGAAATTCATTTCTGGGGTAGAGGGGGTATAGGCCTTTCATTTACGTTAAACAAACATTTTTGTAAAATTCTTAGTTTCCAAAATATAGACAATTTTGAATATTGGACTTTTTTCGGAAAAATGAAGTTTTGTTTCAACGTTAAATAACTTAAAGAAATTTGTTTGAGTCTATATATGACTTTTTAGAATGATACGTTTTCAAAATATCGCCTACTTTCACAATTAAACATTTTTGGATTTTGTCCCAGAGATCTGGGCCCTGGTTTGTGGGAAGAGGGGGTAAATACCTGTCATTTATATCAAACACACTTTTTTGTAAAATTCCTAGTTTCCAAAATATAGTCCATTTAAAAAAATGAACATTTTTGGAAAAAATGTCAAAAATTCCATATTTTGTTATAACGATTAAGGATATAAAAGCCATTGGTTTGAGTCTATATATGACTTTATAGGATGATTAGTTTTCAAAATATAGCCTACTTTCCAAACATTTTTAGAAAAATTTAAAAAAATGTAATATTTTTCGACTAAGAATGGGATAAACGTAGGTGATAGAGTTAACATATGACTTTATATGATTTTTTTAGTTTAAACATATAGTGTACTTTCCCCATTCACCTTTTTTTGGAAAAATAAATAATGTTCTTGACTAGGCATGGGATAGAGGTAAGAGTATGAGTTGAGAGTACCTTAGAGTACTTTAGATTTTTGAAAGTTTAGTGTGTTGTTGTTCTTGCTTACAAACATGGCAGTAAGCATTATGTTGTGATAAAATAGAGTAATGTACTTTCCAAGACCAAGAGAAAAATCCACTAAATGCATTGACAAAATAACTTGTCAAATAAGCCAACACAAAAGCTAAAATATAAACCAACACTAAAGCCAACACACATAAAGCCAACCTAAAAGCCAACATGAAAACGATATACAGAATAAGCCAACACAAAATGCCAACATAAGACCCCCACTCATAAACTAATACATAAGCTAATTTGTAAAATGTTAAACACTTGCATGGTATTACATTTTAGGTAATGCATGTGAAACATGAACTCACTTGTCTGTTGTATGAGAAGGACTCGTTAACAATGACCTGTCAGCAATGGACACTGCTTGCACATTTTTAATTACTACACACCTCTCTCCACTCCTAATGCAAAATGAACATGTAAAACACAAATTGGAAAGATCCATGTTTCCATATTGACAAATAGAAAAATAAAACATTAAACTGAAATTTTAAAAACTGTTAATGGGGATTTGGTAAATTGACAAATGTGAAAACAACAAATTGGAAAATCCATGTTTCTATATCATGAAATTGAAAACCTTTAAACTGACATTTTAGGAACTGTAAATGGGAAATTGTGAAATTGATAATTGTGTAAACTGGTCATACTAAATATGAGAAAAGAACTATTGGATATAGAAAATGAGTTTTGTCATGCTAAAATTATTTTGTAATGAATCCATGTAACCGCTTAAACTATTTCTTAACAATACATGTAATATTTTCTACCACTTTGCTACCACTTTGCTACCACTTTTCTAGTTTGCTACCAATTTTCTACCACTTTTCTACCACTTTGCTACCACTTTTCTACTTCTTTTCTGCCACTTTTCTACCACTTTTCTACCACTTTGCTACCACTTTGCTACCACTTTTCTACCACTTTGTTACCAATAGTCTACCACTTGTCTACCACTTTGCTACCACATTTCTACCACTTTTCTATCACTTTAAACTGTACATATCTTATATATAAAAGTGAAAGTCTGTATGTATGTATGTGGGTGGGTTGGTTCCGTATGCAAATCTACACCGTTTCACCAATCTCAACCAAATTTTGCATACACATAGTTCAGGACCCAGAAGGAACCGCTGGCTACATGAATTTTTGATAGTCTTTCTCATTCTTCTGATTTCGGCCCTTTTGCACTCAAGCACAGGCTAATCAAATCATAAAATATACTCATGAAGGAATGGCAAGGCAGATAGTTTCCATGGCAACATAGCTCAAGTCGAGACACGGCCGACTGGATTCGAGTTGTGCTCTGCACTACCGGTATAGAAAATGAGGATCTTTACTTGAAATCCCGTTAGTTACTCGACTGCTCACACAGCACTGTCAAGCGAGTATAGCATAACAAAGACTTGACACTATCTACTAGATATTTGTCAAATACCACTCAATCACTCACTCACTCACACATACATCACGAAATCTGAGAAACCACCCAACGTATTGGAATGAAATTTGGTTTGCAGCTTTCTCAAGGGCCGCAAACGCCCACTAAGAAAGGATTTTTGGATATTCAGGTTCTAAAGGGGTGTTAAGGGGGTAGACCTGCATTTCATTGAATAGCAATATTTCCCGATTGGTTTCATTGGGGGATGTGACACTCGGCATATAAGCTCATCATTAAAAATAAGAAGACACCTGTCTGAGGGTTTTTCGATGTGGTGTATATTATGAGGTGAAAGGGGTGAAAAGTGGGGGTTGAAAGATTCCTAACGGAGCCTGTATCTCTTAAACGACATAGGCGAGAAGTTTGAAACTCAGCGGGAAAAAATCAGCATAAAAATAAATAAATAGGTGTTTGACCGTTTGTTTTTCATAAATCCAATTTAAGGAGCCCATGGGGAGGGTTGAAATTCTGGGTAAAAATCAGGAAAGAAAGTGCCCTAACCGATTGACTCACTCGCTCTTCAAACTCAGGGGGAAAAACTGCTTAAAAATAAGTATAACTTATATGTGTTCGACAGTTTTTTTTGATAAACCAAATTTAAGGGGTTCATCGGGAGGGGTGAAATTCTGAAGAAGAAAAAATTGAAAGAAAATGTCCTGACACACTCACTCACTCATCATCGCCCAGCCAAAAATATTGAAGTTGGAAACATGGCATTTTCGGGATATGTTCGTTTTATGTCAACACCATACACTAAGGGAGGATTTTGAATATTCAGGTTCTAAAGGGGTCTTAAGGGGGTTAAACCTGAATTTCATTGAATAACAATATCTCACGAGTGGTTTCATTTGTGGATGTGATACTCGGCATATAAACTAATCATTAAATATAAGCAGAAATGTGTCTAAGGGTTTTTCGATGTGGTGTATTATTATGAGGTGAAAGGGGTGAAAATTAGGGGTTGAAGGATTCCTAACGAAGCGTGTAGGCCTATCTCCTAAACGACATAGGCGAGAAAGTTGAAATTCAGCGAAAAAAAATCAGCTTAAAAAATAAGTAAATCGGTGTTCCACCGTTTTTTCATAAATTAATTTAAGGAGCCAATGGGGTGGGGTGAAATTCTGGGGGGAAGAAGGAGAGATAGTGTCTTAACTGACCGACTAACTCACTCACTCATCAAACTCAGGGGAAAAAGACAGGTTAAAAAATAAGTTAATAAGTGTTCAAGCGTTTTTTCATCAATCCAATTTAAGGGGCCCATGGGGAGGGGTGAGATTCTGGTAAAAATAATTGAAAGAAAATGTCCTGTCTGACTCACTCACTCATCACGCCCAGCTGAAACTATTAAAGTTAGAAACATGAAATGTTGGGAATATGTTCGCTGTATGTCGAAAACGTCAACTAATGAATGATTTTTGTTATTCGGGTTTTAAAGAGGTGTTAAGGGGGTAAACGTGCATTTCATTGAATAACGATACCTCATGAGTTGTTTCTTTGGGGATGTGATATTCGGTATATAAGCTAATCGTTAAAGTAATCAGACATATGTCTAAGGGTTTATCGATGTGGTGTATATTATGAGGTGAAAGGGGTGAAAATTGGGGGTTGAGGGATTCTTAACGAAGCGTGTAGGCTATCTGTTAAACGACATAGGCGAGAAGTTTGAAATTCGGCGGGAAGAAACAGCATAAAATATAAGTAAATAGGTGATCGACCGTTTTTTCATAAATCCAATTTAAGGGGCTCTTGGAGAGGGGTGAAATTCTGGGGAAAAAATCAGGAAAGAAAGTGTCCAAACTCACTCACTCATCAAACTCAGGGGGGAAAACAGCTCAAAAATAAGTAAATAGGTATTCGACCATTCTTTTCATAAATCCAATTTAAGGGGTTCATGAGAGGGATGAAATTCTGAAAAATAATTGAAAAAAAAAATGTCCTGACTTACTCACTCATCATCCCCCAGCCAAAATTATTGAAGTTAGAAACATGACATTAATGGGCTATGTTCGTTGTATGTCGAAATCGTCCACTAAGGAAGGAATTTTGGATATTCAGCTTCTAAAGGGGTGTTAAGGGGGTAGACTTGCATTTAATTGAATAACAATATCTCCCGTTTGGTTTCCTTTGGGATGGGATACTAGGCATATAAACTCATCATTAAGAATAAGAAGACACATGTCTGAGGGTTTTTCGATGTGGTGTATATTATGAAGTGTATGTGTGAAAAGTGAGTGTTGAAGGATTCTTAACGGAGCAAGTATCTCTTAAAAGACAGAGGCAAAAGTAAAAATCTCAGGGAGAAAAATCAGATTGAAAAAGTAGTAAATCGGTGTTCGATCGTTTTTTTCATAAATCCAATTTAAGGGGCTCATGGGGAGGGATGAAATTCTGGGGAAAGAAGTCCACTAAGGAAGGATTTTTGGATATTCACTCATCATCCCCCAGCAAACCTATTGCAGTTAGAAACTTGAAATTTTGGGGATAAGTTCGTCGTATGTCGAAAAAGTCCACTAAGGATGGATTTTTGTATATTCATGTTCTGAAGGGGTGTTAAGGGGGTTAAACTTGCATTTCATTGAATAACAATATCTCACGTGTTGTTTCATTTGGGGATGTGATATTCGGCATATAAACTAAGCATTCAAAATAAGCAGACATATGGCTAAGGGTTTATCGGTATGGTGTATATTATGAGGTGAAAGGGGAGAAAATTGTGGGATGAAGGATTCTTAACGGAGCGTGTACTGTATCTCTTATTCAACATAGGCGATAAGTTTGAAATTCAGCGGAAAAAGCAGCTTAAAAACAAGTAAATAGGTGTTCGACCATTTCTTCATAAATCCAATTTAAGGGGCCCATGGGTAGGAGTGAAATTCGTGGGAAAAACAGGAAAGAAAGTGTCCTAACTGATTGAATCACTTACTCACTCATCAAACTCAGGGGGAAAACAGCTTTAAATAAGTAAATAGGTGTTCGACCGTTTTTTTCCATAAATCCAATTTAAGGGGTTCATGGGGAGGGGTGAAATTCTCAAAACTAAATGAAAGAAAATGTCCTGACTGACTCACTCACTCATCATCGCCCATCCAAAATTATTTGAGTTAGAAACATGAAATTTTGGTGATAAGTTAGTAGTATGTCGAAAACGTCCACTAAGGAAAGAGTTTTGGATTTTCAGGTTCTAAAGAGGTGTTAAGGGGGTAAACGTGCATTTCATTGAATAAAAATATCTCATGAGTGGTTTCATTTGGGGATGTGATACTTGGCATATATACTAATCATTTAAAATAAGCAGACACATGTCTAATGGTTTTTCGATGTGGTGTATATTATGAGGTGAAAGGGATGAAAAGTGGGGGTTGAAAGATTCCTAACGGAGCGTGTATCTCTTAAACGACATAGGCGAGGAGTTTGATTTTCTCCGAGTTTCAATCAGCTTAGAAATAAATAAATGAATAAATAATAAAAATAAGTAGGTGCTCGACTGGTTTTTTCCCCATAAATCTAATTTAAAGGGCCTATGGGGAGGGGTGAAATTCTGGAAGAAAAACGTCCACTAAGGAAGGATTTTTGGATGTTCACTCTCATCGACCAATCAAAACTATTAAAGTTAGAAGAAGGGGATATGTTTGTTGTGTGTCGAAAAAGTCTACTAAGGAGGGATTTTTGGATATTCAGGTACTAAAGTGGTGTTAACGGGGTTAAACCTGCATTTCATTGAATAACAATTTGACACGACTATGACGCGAAAGAAGCGAGGCTAAAAATGAGATGGTGTGTGTCTGTGTATTACTCAATCACGCAAGAACCACTGGTCCGACTTACATGAATTTTACATGGAAGTAGCTGATTTACCTGGTTAACATATAGGCTACTTTTCATTTCAATACTTTGTACCATTTAAAGATGGCGACCATTTTAGTGACGTCACTACACCCTTTGGTTTCAAACTTTCATATTTCCATTTGAAATAAAAAGTCAACGCTAAGAAACAGCAAATTTTTGATGGCATATACGAGGTTTAAAATTAAATTTTCTATCCGAAAGGTATCTCCAACGGTTAGCGAGTAAAACCTAAATTTGTGCTATAAAACACGGTCAACGCCGAGCGGTGTAGTTGGACAAAATGTTCCATCCTTAATCTCCCTCTGCGCAGCACCTCGCCTATCCCCTGATTTAACTGTCACCATCACATTATAATTTATTTATGACGCGTAGCGAAGCACGGGTACTTCAGCTAGTTAAATATAAAAGCCAACGCTAAATAATTCTATTACCAGAACAGATATAACCTTTGTAGTGTGCAAATCATACTAACAGGTTAGTTGTAAAATGTTAAACACTTGCATGGTATTACATTTTAGGTAATGCATGCGAAACATGAACTCACTTGTCTGTTGTATGAAAAGGACTCGTCAACAATGACCTGTCAACAATGGACACTGCTTGCACATTTTTAATTACTACCCACCTCTCTCCACTCCTAATGTAAAATGAACATGTAAAACACAAATTGGAAAAATCCATGTTTCCATATTGACAAATAGAAAAAACAACAACTTTAAACTGAAATTTTAAAAACTGTAAATGGGAATTTGGTAAATTGATAAATGAAAAAAAAAAACAACCATTTGGAAAATCCATGTTTCTATATCTTGAAATTGAAAAACTTTAAACTGACATTTTAAGAACTGTAAATGGGAAATTGTGAAATGGATAAATGTGTAAACAACAAAATGCAAAATCCATGTTTCCATATTATGAAATTGAAAAACTTTAAACTGATATTTAAAAAAACTGAAAATGGGGAATTGGAAAATTGGCATATGTGTAAACAACAAAATGAAAAAAAAAATCCAGTGGGGTAGTGATCATGTTGTACAGTAACCTATAAGACTAGCATAAGGATAGTTGCATGACATGTAAAAAACACAAATTGTAAAAAAATCCATGTTTCCATATTAACAAATAGAACAAAAAACATTGAACTGAAATTTAAAAAAACTGTAAATGTGAATTTGGTAAATTGACAAATGTGAAAACAACAAATTTGAAAATCCATGTTTCAATATCATGAAATTGAAAAACTTTAAACTGACATTTTAAAAATGCATCTTTCGGTGGTAAAGAACACTCCTCAAGACGTTCCACACAGTTAATATATTCATAAGGGAATATGCCCTTTTGACGAATCAAATTAAAATCATCTTCTTTAGGAAAGACACGTTGAATTTCATGAAACTGATCTGATTTTAAATTACTAGCCAGCTTATCAAGACTACTCGACATAAAGCGGAATTAATCTAAAAATCGCAGTTAAATGTTTTTTTATTGCTAGTTTTGATGTATTTTGTGAACGATATTTATTGTTCCTTATTATTTGCAATAACATCAATTTTCACATCTGAAGCTCCAAATTCTTTAACGATAAAGTGGTTATCGTATTTGCTACAGTTGTGTAGAATGACCGGAATGAATATTCTTACTCTATAATTTAAATTACATTCTTGGTGAGCAGCACCACGATATTTTCCTGTTAAATGGTCATGATCGCGAAGCCTGTCTGTATATAAACATTCACCACATATAAAACAATTAGTTTCAGTTTCAAAATTCATTTGCTCTAATGAAGTTAGTGGCTCCATTGGAATGATCGTATTTAAAATTGAGGATATACGGACGGCATCTTTCTCAAGTCTTTCCATAAACACTTTAGAGTCATCATAACTACATTTAATATAATATGCAAAGCTAAAAGGTTCATGAATGTGAGTAGTGTTGGTGAAAGGTTGGGCTGGATTCGATGAACATGTATTAAATGGTTTTAGCAAAGCCTCGAAGTCAGCATATATAAAAAATGGTACTCGAAGCTGTTTCTCATAATCCTTAAATTTTAGAATGTTATTTTTAGGAGTCGGTAATACCGTACACACATGATTACACCCCCATTTTGATGTTGAGTTAGTTGATCCTCTTTTCTGAAATGTAGCAAACAACCATCACACAACCACTTTTTACCATCGCGTTTTGTTATCTGACTACTGACAAGTCTACTTAAATGTTTTATCCAACAATAGTGGGCGTTTTCTGCTTTAGTTATGTATAGTAAATTTACATGAGCATTTTTTTCCTGAGTATAATATAAAGGGCCTACTATACTCTTATTTTCAATTCCATAAACATTAATACTTACATTGTTCAGCTTTTCAAAACGTTGAATGTCTTTTATCGCCATAGGAAATTCTATTTCTTGTAAATCCAACACTGAAGAATAGTGAGGATAAGATGATGTTCTCTCCACAGCCTTTTCAGCTGGATGGAGAGCTGAGGTTACAGCCCATGAAAAACATGCATGGTCACTATTCATAACGTTCACAACAGCTTTCTTCCGTTTAATCCATGCAGGTAAATCAATGTATGATGATGCTCGAAGGGGATTATATTTATTCATGTTGGTTTCTAAATAAAGTACTTCAACCAATGCCCAGCCCGACTCCCTTTCCTGGAACTCTTCACTCTTCACGATGATAGCACTTGAAATATTTTGATATATATCACTAATATTAGTTGATTCGCTAACAATTATGTTTTTTGTATTAAATGATTTGATATCTGTAATTTCACCTTCGCTCCCAGTTTTTACATAGAGGCCAAAAAGTTCAAAATTCATTTTAAATGTTTTATGCTCTAATAAAACATTACCTACCAAGTCCAACACAGTAGGTTGATCATTTTTTAAAAACGATTCAATACTTTTGAGTTTTTTCTTCACTATGAATTCTATAACTAGCAATTCGACTTTTAAATGAACTACCAATTTGTTGAATATTTTCAGAATTTCTTTCACGGCAAGCGTTATTTTTATGATGAATACTGCGTAAATGTCCATGAATGATTGAAGAAGGTATATCAATATTACATACATCACAATGTGTTATCAAAGCTTCACCATTCTTCTTTCTTTTTGTTACACAACTATTTTCACAATCTTGAGAACGTTTACGCTTTTGAGCATCACATTCGTTTAAAGGTTCCGTGCTAGTTGATGGTTTTACAGTTTTTAATTCCTGTTGTTCCCCATGCACTTCATCCATGTGGGATTGATATCGCTTTACAGCAGAAAAACCAAGATCACAAACTGAACATGAAAAAAGTGCTGTACTGACATGCTATAAATTTACATGCCGTCTAAGACTATCCTGTCGGTTAAATGTCTTAGCACAATGACTGCACACAAACATTTTAATGTCATGTTTAGCATTTGCGTGTCGTTGAAGGTTGTCAGGTCTTGAGAACTGTTTCTTACAGTCTCCACACTTGAACATGATGATCACTTTCGAAATTACCTATAAAAGAAAGAAATCATAAATGTTAATAAATGATAAAACAAAGTACAATATAAATGGTTTAACTACATTCCAGTTAATGGTTATAGCAGGGTATTTAAATCGATCATCTGTGAACTCTTAGCAAGTCTAACTTCATGTAGTTCTAACTGAGGGTTACTACATACCACTGTCACTGACACTTAGCGGTGAATATTGGAACTTGATAGAGTGGTAGAAACCAGCGGTCGCCAGTTAAGTGAGCTAGGTGTTACGTCATAGCCAGCCTTAAAGCAAGTCTAAACTTGTAGAACATGTCACGTGATAGAAACCAGCGATCGCCAGTTAAGTGAGCTAAGTGTGACGTCATAGCCAGTCTTAAAACAAGTCTAAACTTGTAGAACATGTCACGTGATAGAAACCAGCGATCGCCAGTTAAGTGAGCTAAGTGTAACGTCATAGTCAGTCTTAAAACAAGTCTAAACTTGTAGAACATATCACGTGATAGAAATCAGCGATCGCCCGTTAAGTGAGCTAAGTGTGACGTCATAGTCAGTCATAAAGCAAGTCTAAACTTGTAGAACATATCACGTGATAGAAACCAGCAGCCACCAGTTAGGTGAGCTAAGTGTGACGTCATAGTCAGTTACAAAGCAAGTCTTAACTTGTAAAATATGTCAAGTGATAAGGTTAAGTTAGGTAAAGTTAGGTTATGTTAGGTGAACTGAGGTTAAGACTTTAAATATTCCCTATGTCACTGACGCCTAGCAACAAACATTCGGACTTAATAGAGCGGTAATCAAAATCTAACCTACAAAATTAGCTTTACACACCATGGTCAAGCAGTTCCAACTTTCACTACCAAATATGCCATTTTTACAGACATCTAGTAGTGAACATTGGAAAATATCACTTTAACTGTTTAAAAGTTCTTAGAGGGGCACTTACCTTTTTATAATTTATCAACTGCTGTCACTGAATGAACAGATTGTAGGAATCTGGTAACCTACAGGTACCCAATTATCTGTAAACAAATCAATCAATCAATCAATCAATCAATCAATCAATCAATCAATCAATCAATCAATCAATCAATCAATCAATCAATCAATCAATAAATACATTTCAATCAATAACTTCAACGTCAATTAGTAATAAAAGACTACAATCCATTAATATGTACTTACCTTGCAAAATAATTTAATGATTTTCTATCAAAAGAAAAAAAGTTTTTTTTTTACAACTCTTGAGCAGTAATAGAGCACTGTTCACTCAAAGCGAGTAATAAAGACTGACAGTAGGGAAATATAGGACACCTCTCTTATATAAACTCTCATCGCCCCTGTCAGCAGTTTTTTGCAGATCATTGCAATTCCTTTCCCAATACAGCTGAGAGTCTAAAGTACACTAGGAACACCTGTGTAATATCCAATGACTGCTAACTTTGTATAATCATCACCCATTGTCTTAATGAACACGTAGGGTTTCAAATTACTGCAGCGTAGTCATAGCAACAGCAGTGTGCGCTCCCTGCCATGTCAGCAACATGACACCGGAAGGAACACCTGTGTAATATCCAATAACTGCTAACTTTGCATGATCATCATCCATTGTCTTCATGAACACTTGCGGTTTCAAATTACTGCGTCGTTAGTCATAGCAACATATCTGCGCACTCTCTGTCATGTCTGTAATATGACACAGGAAATATAACAATACGTCTTACTGCACGTGCCATCTCCTCAGTTTTAACATCTTAAGAACATGTATTATTCTCTTTCAACTACAAATGACTCGTTAGAACACATCCATCCACCAAGTTAGATCCCTTGTATGTTCACATGTATTTCGTCACTTTCCTTTCATATCGTTATCACATTATAGTAGTGGTGAACAACGTCAGTTCAACACACACAAATGTAGTTAGGCCCTTTGATATAATTTAAATAAAATCGTGTGCCAGTCCATAGGGACTAGTCCAAAGTGGCCGGTCCATAGGGATCAGTCCAAAGGGACTCATCAACAATGACTCGTCCACAAAGACTTGTCAACAAGGACTCATCAACAAGGACTCGTCCACAAGGACTTGTCCACAAGGACCTGTCAACAAGGACTCGTCCACAAGGACCTGTCCACAAGGACTCGTCCACAAGGACCTGTCAACAATAACCCATCAACAGGGGCCCGACCACAGGGGCTCATCAACAATAACAGGGGCTCTCACCTCCAGGCCTAACATGCCCCTCTTTGATTATTGGTTTGCAGAACTACGCTACATTCCATATTGGCATTCAAACTCTCACATGTTGCACTTTGAAAGCGAGATTCTCTAAAAAATTCAATTTCACCCCTAGTAGGGGTAGGTTTTATTTTGGGGTTGAAATATGTTGTCCATTGGAAAGGGGGTGTCAGCCCGAGTTCAACGACACCTCATTTGTTAAAATCTAACCAGGGGTTCGAGAGATATCGCGTCGCCACCATCTTGTGTGGAGGAATGTGGAGGTGGAGGTGCTAGAACTGTCCAAAACACACTACTTCACTGGCCTGTATTTTGCTCTTCTCCCTTCCTTTCATAACCCAGGTCTCCGAGGCATACGTCAGGATAGGGACATAGTACGTCCGATATATGATCTTTTTGCTGTTCTGAGGGACATCCTTGCTCCATAACATGCTTCACACACTCCCCCGGAATGCTTCTGCCTGTCTCCCCCGCTCATTTATTTCTCTATAGTTTCTTCCATTATCTTGTATCAGGCTTCCCAGACACTTGAAACTCTCCACTTTCTTCAGCTGTGCCCCACCAATTGTTATTCCCGTTGTGGTTCTTTCCTTCTTCCTTGTTGTGATCACCATCTCACTCTTATTTATGCTAAATTTCATCCCATATCCTTGTATTATTCCTTCCCACACGTCCAACTGTTCCTGTACCTCCTCCTCCTTGTTTCCCCAAATCATCAAATCATCTGCAAACACCATTGCTTTCATCTTTCCTTCCCCAATTACGTGTGCCACTCGGGACATTATGTCATCCATCACCACAATGAATAGTAACGGTGACAGTGCACTTCCTTGTTTCAGGCCGTTTCTCTGTTCCAACCAGTCCGATCTCTCTCCTCCCACTTTCACACAGCTCACACTTCCCTTGTACATCTCCTTTATCCTCTTTATAGTCCATTTCTCTACTCCTCTATCCTCCAGGGACTTCCATACTTTGTTTCTGCATACACTGTCATATGCTTTCTCAATATCCAGGAAGGCCATCAGTAGATCTGTCCCATACTCATATTGCTGTTCTTGTAAATATATATATATTATTAATTTAATTAATTAATTAATTATTATTTTTATTAATATTTATTTATTGGTTATTGAAGATGAATTATTTATTATTTATTTATTAATTAATTATTTAATATTATTATTGCTATCTATGTATTTATTTAATTTCTTTATTTAATTATTTAATTTATTATTTATATATAAATATTATTTTTTCATTTTTAGATTTATGACAAAAGGGCACAAGTATACATTTTCAAACTTTCAGTTTTATAGTTTCTAATTTTTTTAAATTTAATATTTAATTTATTATTTATAGCACAGGGCTACTACGCAAGATGGCTACCGTGCGCAACCACTTACATAAATAGTGTGCTAACCTAGTCTACCTAACCTAACCTAACCTAAGCTAACCTAAGTTTAAGCTAACCTCTAAAGCTGAGCCAGGGGCTAATGCGCACACCCAAAGTACTGCTCGAGTCCAAGCTCTATGAACTTGCGGGGTGAGGAGAAGGAGTCGGGAAGAGTCGGGCGTGAAGAGAAGGATCTGTCAACAGCCCACCGTGATATATGGTATTCCTTTCTATTCCAATACTGCTAACATTCGGCCGTTGCTCAAACCACTGTTGTGTTAGGAATGACTGAGTGGGTCACCGACCAATGAATTTGGTTCTGTACTACGCACGGACCGAGAAACCTCGTCACTCGTCAACACCACTACTCATAGTCCGCGATGCACATTCCTCTCAGGTTCACGCAGCTTAGACTCGAGCAGTACATGGGGCACACACAACTATTCCCCATGCTAGTCTTATAGAGGGTGAGGTAAAGCTATCGCCGTGGTTACTAAGCAAGATGACCGCCACGCACAACGAGCTCAAGATTACAGACTCTAGTAAGTTAGCTATAAATTCTATACGTAAACTCTTATCGCAGGTGTGTCAACAAGCTTTAAAAACTTGGATAACAAATACACCTCCAAGGTCTACTCTTCCTTTGTAAAGGGTACCGTGCATTATAGTTAAGTAAAAAAAAATAATTAAAAGCTTTTGTGCCTCTCTTCCTTTACGTGGGCTTGAGACCGGCACTAGGGCATAACCCTAGAGGCGGAGTTAACACATACACAGCCTTACGGAGAAATTGATCTCGCACCAGAGGCCTTTTCATTCACACACAGGCTTACAGAGAAATTAATCTCGCCAGAGGTCTTTTTATTCACACAAAGGCTTACGGAGAAATTAATCTTGCGCCATACGCCTTTTCATTCACACACAGACTTACGGAGAAATTAATCTCACGCCAAAGGTCTTTCAATTATAAATACAAGGCCCGAGTTTACTTTCAGTAGGGTGACCACTTCCTTACCGCTGCTCATCCCACCACAACATCTGCCAGGTCCCATTGAACACAACAAAGTTGTGAGACACTGTACCAGTCCATACCATTGCTTTTAATGCTTGACAGAGCCGGAATCAAATCATGAACCTCAGGGGTAAAAACTAACAACTCACTACACCTTAAGGTGCTCCCGATGATACGTAGTTTCTACATATTACTTTATTAACATGTCAATAATAATAATATTAATAATAATAATAATAATAATAATATTCTTAACTTGATATACATAACTTAGCCAATTAAATACGGTCAACGGTAGTGTAATGACCATAAGCATGTGTCGCTATACCATCAGAATTAATTACTCTTTTATCATCACGAGGACACAAAGCAATTTTGTTTAGTTTCATAAATGATATGTTATGTTGTTTAGAAGCGATAATGTTCATCAGTATTCATTTTACCTCGTTCTTTATGAAACAATCTTTATAATCTTCAAAACGCATACAATTTTTAACAACGCCTCTGCTAATACGTTTAATCTTTTTTTATTTCTATTCCATCTATGTCTTGAACCCTGAATGATTGGCATAATTGAGGATTTAAATTGTATTAAATGATGTATTTCGGCATGGTACTGATGAAGTTGGTGTGCGAACATTTTTCACACAAAGGGAGACATAGGCGGCAGATTGTAGACCGGCCTAACCCCCGTAAGTGAGGTTGGACAATGCTGCGCCAGATGTTATGATTTTATGGCAGACCCAGGAATAGAGCCAATATACCAACGGTTCAGCGATATGGCGTGAGAAGTCGAGAGAAACTGGTGTCGGGAAGGCTTATGTGCATAGAATAACGACGAAGACAAGACGAGTAGTCCAGAGAGACAGAGATAGTGAAGACTCGCCTTATGGGAGGTTCCCGATGTAGAATTAGATGGACAGGGAAGTTATCTGCATAAAATTTGGCCAATCAATGACGATGACGCGTTTTGAGGCGCGAACTCCACGTGCCCTTGATATTGGCGGGAACGGCATAATTAATTATTCAACGATCGAATATCGATCAAATCCTCAGGATCATGACCTGCGTGATCTGTGTGTCATTTTGTAATATGTCTCAAGCTTGTAGGGCGATTTTCATAGGAGTTAGCGATGGCTTACCTCTACTCTAACCACGTTGTGTCCTCATGATATAAATAATAGATGTGTGAGAAAATCAGGGAGTTGTCGTTCAGTTCATTATACGCAGACACGTTGTCGTTCAGTTCCGTTGAGTTCCTTTTAGACATTCTAAGAGTGCATTTTCACACAGTGATGGTTACGCAGTTGAACAGTTCAATTTCAAAGATTCAACGAACAGTTTTATTTCACGAAGTCAATGTTAACAGTCGATGGACAGTTGAAAGTGTGTTTTTAGTGAATTTACGAGGTAGTCAAATTCAAGGTCTCAGAGTGAGAGTTTTTACACTCAGACATATTTTCACGCGAGTTTAAAATTGTACACGTGCGTTCAGATGTGTTAGGCCAGATAGCTACCCAGCTATATCATAGGAAAAGTTAAGAGCTACTCGAACTGTTGGGTGAATCTAGTAACTCAGCGTGGCTCATTAGCTAGGCAAAATAATACGTGGTTCCATATCCCGCGGTGTCAGTTATACGTGTTATCGTAAGAATAACTGCCATTTTAGTCCACACACAGGGAGGACGGGCTCGAGGATCTTGGTATCTTCATTGAAGACATCATGATGCAGCTGTGCGAGTGTGCACTGGAGGTCACTATGGAGTGGTGAGGAGGGCAATGTCAGATGACGTTTTCCTAGCGCGGCGGATGAAGGATGAGTACAAAATTTGAATCTTATTCATTTTGGAGGGAATCGATTTGGCAGCGAGTAGATTTGTGTTTATGTAAAATATATATTTTTAAATCCTGTGGGATGTTGTCATTTAATGTTAGTGTGAGCACTGACGTGATTTAACGTGCTGGCGGTGCACGCGATCATCGGATGTAATAATTCATGTTAGTTTACGATTTAGTGTTGTTTGAGGCAGTGTCCGGGACGTGTGGTCATCGGCGTTGATATTAATGTAGAGCCATGGTAGGATTTGGGGGAGATGATGTTGCTCGGACCATATTTCAATAAATCAGGAAAGTTTATTTTACATGCTATTTGAGGCATTTATTTGCAGATGGGAAACCATTAGCTTCGCCAGTCATTTTAAAGTTGAATCAGTTCACTCTTTACCTCTGTTTTGAGAGAGTTATGTTGAGTGCTGACAGTGATCTCACGCGGGATGAGCATAGGTGATCACTGGTCACGATGTGTGTGTACCCTGATGTATATGTTGAAGGAGTGCCCACGAGTTTGCGGTTTTTATGTTTGTCAGATGGAAGAGTTATGCCCAATGAATTTCAGGTGAATGGTTCACCAGCTGGGGATCCGACCAAGGTCGAACCCTGGATGCTACGAATCTGTCATGGGGAAGCTTATAGAGCCCCTGTGATTATGTATGCGACGTTCCGCCAGGAAGCTAGTAGCTTCGGGCGAAGTATTTGCTTATGGGGCACACGGTTGCTGACCAGTTCAATTGTTGCTATTAAAGGGTTCATGTTATGGGGTTTGAAGCCATTTTTCAGTGTTGCCTTAGTAAACAAAAGTTTGGTGAATTTCAGTCGGTCAACATGAATGTACCCAAAAGAGTTGGGTTGTATCCTAATCCAGAAAAAAATTACATGCGATTAATAAATACACTAGGATGACCAGTTTTGATCATCAAGCGATCATCATCAGATCCATTACACTTAGGCTATACAATCTATGTCTAAAATACGGGTAAAATATTTACAATATGTACACTTATTTAGTTGCAGTATTGGTAATGCAACTCGTCAATATTTGTTAGTTGTAATCTATATGATGTTTTAGTGAGATATTAAAAGTGGCGACAGAACTGCGGAATTTGTTTGTTTGGAGTGACTATGTGGTTGTTGTGAATCGTCAATACTGATTATACTGTATTGCTCAGGCTACTTATCAGCAGCGAGCAGTTCACTAGGACACTGGTAAAACGCGACTGACTGGTATGCTATGTCGCTGGGCTGCTTCCCCTCTCCCCCCACCCCGCATTCCTAAGTGATGTGTTTACCAAGTGCAGCTGTACTTGTGGTTGATTGCCAAGTCTGGACATGATGTATGTTACTGTATTCAGGACGGTCTTCAACTATTAAATACCGTGGAATCAATTCTCGCCACGCATAAACTAGTAGCCATATAAGCGCTGCCGGTCTCTGAGAATGTTCCGCCACCTTTAATACTGCCGTGAATACCGGCCTAGGTTTATTGAAGAAAAGGTACATCGTACATCCTGATCCAAATAACATTTTCCTATTATAATCCCCCTATTTCCCCCCCCCCCTTTTATCTAGCTTGGCTGTATCGCTATGTTGTGTCTCGTTTCCGACAGGGTGTGTTTTTTAGTAGAGTGAAGAGGGGTGAGCTCTCCATGAAAGTGTGTTCATTTCAATTATTGGGGTTGTTTCATTTGGCTAGGTGTATCTCGATTGCTTCCTTTATGTCAAGAGCTCTGCTTTTCGGTTCGCCCCTAACTGGTCATCCTAGTGTATTTATTAATCGCACGTAATTTTTTTCAGGATTAGGGTATAACCAAATCTTTTGGGTACTTTCATGTTGACCGACTGAAAAGCACCAAGGGTGTATGCGTTGCGTGTGGGGATCACTTGTCTCAGCCATTATTCGTCACTAGGGTGACTTGATGTAGACCATTAGCGTTATTTGAATGTGGTGATGCCTGAATTATCAAAGAATGGTTGGTTATGATTAATTCACGGTTTGAACATGCCTTGATAACATGTCTTAAGTACGCGGAGACAAATATATTTTCATTTTTCATGCTTCGCGAGAGCATGATGTGTGTTATTTTGCATGTGGTTCAATACATACTGTTTGTTTATGTGCCGTGTTAATGGAGTCAGCGTGTGGCTGACCTAGTTGTTTATTGTATAGGAGTGATGATCGCGTGACCGCACTTTGATAAATTACCATATCGACCCTCGATTCGGGTGTGTATAGTAGTGAAGTACGCGTGTACTTTGGCGAACTTCTGCGAAAGTAATATTATTTTATGTGTGTTAACGTTAGGGTAGGCACGTCATGTATTGGTTGTATTACGGTATGTTATTTATACTTCTTGATGACAATCGATTCCACGGAGAATCGTGACCTAACGAATGTTCGGAGGGAAACAATTTCACGCTAATGTGTTCTACCTTTAAGCCAACGCCTGATCATCGAATACTAGCGCGATGCCGGCAGATGAGACTGCATTTGAACTCTATCCATTTGTTATGTTAATTTCTGTATTGTTATTTTGTGCTTGGACATGCACTTTGCATATTTTGCTGGTTTTTCGCCACATATGAGGTGGTGGTTTTGTGGAGACACCTGGTGGTGTCGTGTTTATTTCAAGGGATTCATTAGATTCAGTACATTTACAGTAATACCAGTAAAGGTGGGAGATTGTCTAGTTTAAATCCAGTGTTGCTGTAACGTTAACTCAGTTAATACATTTTCATTTTTTGGGTATACTGGCACGTGACTTATAGGTTAAGACACCGTGATTCCTACTCAAAGGCCCTAGGATTTAAGTTATGATAAGCTGAAGAACTGAACGCAACCCTGAAGACAAGAGTCATCATCCTAGGAGCATCAAGATTGAAGGGTTTAATCTAAAACATACATTTTAGCTCTAAATCCAACAATTGTTTTAATAACACGTCCACAAGCTTCGGCTTTAAATTTTATCAAAGATTTCTTGTTTGATGTTGAGTAACATAATGTGATTAGTAGGATAATCAGATGTGTCCAGGTTTTCACAAGAAAATTCAACTTGTCTTGATAAACATCTTTGGTGTTAATCAAATAAATAAACGAGTCCGTGTCCATATACATTAGTTTAAGATTTTCGATACCATAACGGCGTAGCATGACACCATAGTGGTGAGAATACATGAGAGTTTTTGAAATATCTATTATACCCATTCCAATATAGGCTTATTGATTACAATGCTACGTTTAGCCATGTGGAAAGCAGCTAGGTTAGGACCGTAAATTGTTCTGCCTATGGATGTTGGTTAAGCTATTAATTTCTCAGACATTTTCTATCAGTTACAAGACGTATATCTATTCTTTTACGAATATTTTCCATTGTTTTCCAAAAATTGCATTGTTAAATTATACAGATCTGTCTCAACATTTTTTGGCCTGTTTTCGAAGGTTGGTATTAACATCAACGTATGACTTTATAGACACGGTCTCTGTTGAAACTTTGACACACGATGCATTTTTATCAATTTTAGTCCATGATCTAGAGCCTGTTAAAGAGCCATGTAATGAGCAACTTATCGCCTTCGATTTCCAAGTTGAGGGATTAGTTTTTGAGAGGCGAATCCTTAGGTTGTTTACACTCTGGTAGGAATGGTAAATCGTTGTGAAGATCATGAAGGTCAGATGGATAATCAACATCAACGTTTAGAATATATCCGAGAGGGTCGTCTTTCTTTAGCGTTTCCAGATCATCGGTGTCTGGAAAGACCCCCTGAAATACTCCGAAAGGAAGGAAGTGGCACATAGCCCACCCGTATTGGTTGTTAGTATCATCATAGGTTACAAACTGTGATGCTTTCTCCGAATCAAATGTTTCCATGTATTTATTATTAGCTTCAGCTTACCGATGAGAATCCTGACATAATCCTCCTCGTATTCCTGAATATATTAAAAGAATCTGATTGTAATCCTGTATCAATTCGAGTTCAATTCCAAAGAAGCATTGCCTCGAAACTTAAGCCTGGTGAAGAAAGGAAGTGTGCAGCATCCACTCTATATGTTTCTACTGTTTTGTTTCTAAAAGTTTCAAAGCTGTCTGCAAGAAGGAGTATATGTGAAGTTAGGTAAAGGTCACTATAATCCCCTAGAGTTTTGATTTTGAATTGATTCCATACTTTTTTGCATGTTCATAGTCTACATTACTGACATCTTCTTGACTTAATTTGTTGATGAATGCCTCTTTTGGAGGTAAACACTTTTCACTTAATTTTCCCCATGAATTAATGTAATCATAAGGAAATACACCTTTTCGAGTTATGAGCGTTGCAAAGTACTTGACTGTTTCAGGGTATGATGTTAAGTTTGTAACTAAGTTTCCAAATTACTCGGCATCAACCGAAACGTATCCACAAGTCGAAGCTTAATATTTCGTACATATTTGGTAAAAGAGATGTAATTTCCTTTAGACTTAGCTGTAACGTCCACACTCTCAGTAGAACACCCTAACTGCTTTACAATGAAATTTGGATCGTATCCACTCATATTATATAGAAATATAGGAACGGGGTTGCGTGTTTTGTACCTCAAATTACAATTATTATGAGCGCTTCCACGTTATTCACCTGTAAAATGACAATGATCTCTAACTTTCCAGTCCTCTTCAGTAAATCGTTTATGACACAAATAACAGTTTTCAGAAGATTGGAAACCTGCTTTTTGATCGTCAGTTAAAGCCTTTGGAACATTTAAGCTGTAAAGGCGGGCGATTTTTTTAGCTCTTGATATAAAACAGTCCATAAACTTTTCTGCGGCATCAGGACCGCGATATATAAGAGGTTTGCTCGGAAGGTTTGTCTTTATGTGTTCTACAGCTGCTGAATGTTTAACATAAAATACACCAAAGCTTCAAACTAGGCTAATAAATGCCACAGCAACCAGAACATAACGGTGAACGTTGGAACTTAATAGCGTTAATCAAATTTAATCTAAAAATTTTACCTTCACACGACTGTAGTTAGTGGAAGGTTCTTTTACATCACATAAATCTATGACATGGGTCCACCGACTTTACTTCCCCTCCGAAGGAAGCCATACTGTGGGCTTTTTAACGCTCTGTAAAAATCCGATGACTTCGGCCGGGTTTGAACCCGCGACCTTGGGCACAGAAGCTCAGCATGCTACCAAATACGCCACCAAAGCCGCCCAATATGAGATAATAGGCATGTAAATACAACAATACTATTCTCTAATATGCAGCTATAGTAGCCAACACACTGACGTATGTACATGAATAAGCCATTTCTCCTTAATCACTCCATTTGTGCGGGGTTAAAAATCGTACGTATATTTGACTCCAGAATGATGACTTTATATTCCAAACATTGAATAATTTAAGCATTGTTTCTTTTCAAAAAGGCAGATGCAACAATTTCAAAATGAAAAAGAACTATGTGAACAAGACGTCTAAATTACACCCACTACATCAAAAATAAAGACTATCAGGAATGTACTGTAATTTTGAGACTAGGTCCTTGAGAAATTGTGCATATACAGCCATTTTTGTTATTGTTGCAATCTCTACTACGTTATTGAACTCCACAATACCTTTCGACTCGGTTTAAAGTGAGTTAATATTGCACATGATTAATTTCAGAGCCCAGGAGAACTATGTTTTAAACTCACAGAAGGGCAAAGTGAATATACTTTGCGAAATATATTGGCACGTATCATTCTATAACATGCAAATACACCTCCCGGGTAACGTCGGTTAAAATAGCTAGTCATCTATAAAACTAAATAAAATTGCTTTGTGCCCTCGTGATGATGAAAGAGCTACATATGATTATGGTCATTAGACAACCATTGACCGTGCTTAAATGGTTGGTTGATTGGTTCCTCAGTTTAGGGGCTGCGACAACGCGGTCATGTAGCCCCGTGTACGTTGGGTGTGTGTAGAATCTGTCTGATAACTGGTGTTAATTGTGATGGCTGTATTAATGTGTGTTATTTGTTTTTAATTATTCAAGTAAGGACTGCCTACATTCGATTTTTCAAGTAGTTCCAACTTTTGCTACCAATCGCTACCGTCAACGACAAAATAATTCTGAACTTTGTTACTAGATGCCACCGCAGTCGGCTCCTGGTGACGAACGTTGGAACCTAAGAGCGTTAGTCAAAGATAACTTATAATTTAACTTCACACAGATGTAGTTAGTGGAAGGTTCTTTATCATGCCATAAATCTGTGACATGGGACCGCCGACTTTACTTCCCCTCCAAAGGAAGGCATACTGAGGGATTTTTCCGTATTTAAATGGCTAAGTTATGTATAACATGCTATAATTATAATTATTATTATTATTATTATTTCCAAGTGAATAAAGTATTACATAGAAACTACTTATGGTGTAGTGAATTGCGTTGTTAGTTTTAACCCGTGAGGTTCATTGTTTGATTCCAGCTCTGTCAAGCATTAAAAGCAATGGTATGGCCTGGTACGGTGTCACACAGCTTTGTTGTGTTCAATGGGACCTGGCGGATGTTGTGGTGGGATGAGGAGAGGAAAGGAAGTGGTCACCCTACCGCACGTTAACTCAGGCCTTGTATTTATAATTGAAAGACCTCTGGCGTGAGATTAATTTTTTCCTTAAGAATGTGTGTGAATGAAAAGGCGTATGCTGTGAGATTAATTTCTCCGTAAGCCTGTGTGTGAATGAAAAGGCCTCTGGCACGAGATTAATTTCTCTGTACGCCTGTGTGTGAATGAAACGGCCTCTGGTGCGAGATTAATTTCTGCGTAAGCCTGTGTGTGTGTTAACTCCACCTCTAGGTTTATGCCCTAGTGCAGGTCTTAAGCCCGGTACCCTTTACAAAAGAAGAGTAGACCTTGGAGGTGTATTTGTTACCCAAGTTTGTAAAGCTTGTTGATACACCTGCGATAAGAGTTTACGTATGGCATTTATAGTTAACTTACTTGAGTTTGTAATCCTGAGCTCGTTGTGCGTGGCGGTCATCTTGCTTAGTAACCACGACGCTAGCTTCACCTCACCCTCAATAAGACTAGCATGGGGGATAGTTGTGTGTGCCCCATGTACTTTGGGTGAGTGCATTAGTCCCTGGCTCATCTTTAGAGGTTAGCTTAGGTTAGGTAGACAAGGTTAGCACACCATTTATGTATGTGGTTTCGCGCAGTAGCCATCTTGTGTAGTAGCCCTGTGCTAAAATTATTACATTAAATATTAAATAAATAAACATACTATAAAACTGAAAGTTTGAAAATGTATACTTGTGCCCTTTTGCCATAAATCTAAAAATAAAAGTATAAACATTATATATAAATTATAAATTAAATTATTAAATAAGGAAATTAATATACACATAAAGCAATAATAATAATAAAAATAATATACAATTATAATAATTATTAAATGATAAATAATAAATAAATAATAAATCATTTATAGTCAATGACCAATAAATAAATAAATATTATTACAATACTAATAATACTAATAATAATAATAATAATAATAATAAATGAATCAGAAAATAATTAATAAATTAAAAGAGAGAACACAAACTGACCATGGGAGGTCAACAGAAATTACCCTGGCACGAGTAAGTGTAAACAATAGGGAACTTTGGGGATTTGTTTGGGTAAATATGGAGAATGTCTGGGATATTTAGTGGTGTAGTGGGGGATGGTTAGAGGTTGGAAACCCAAATTTGTGTTTTGCAATTAGACCCTAAACTCAAAATTAAGCAAGTAGTTCCACGAAGTACTATACAGCCTATTTTCATAATCCTACTCATGTTAATTGCCTCTATCAACATACAAAATTTCAGTTTGATTGTTGTAATAGACTCGTAGATATTGAGAACCGTCTAAATATTTCAGATGGTCGCCATGTTGGATTTTTATTTATGTACTTTTACATGAATATTATTGTGTACGTGTGGTATTCAAACTTCAATCGTATGATTAGGACACAAGAAGTAAAAACGAGATTTTAAAATTTCGCACAGCTGCCATTTTTTGGTCATGAAAACAATTGAAATAAATTAGATTTCAGTGGATTACCATTTGTATAAGCATTTAACGTACAAAGTTTCACTGCACTCGGATGGTTAAATCGCGAGAAACGTCCATTTAAGTATTTATAATTCGTGTCGCCGCCATGATGAATTTGTGCTCACCATGTTACTGAAAGTCCTATAGGTGAACTTATGTTTATAGCCTCTATGAGCATGAAAAAAATCAGTTTCAATGGTGTAAAAGATTCGTAGATATTGAGAACCGTCTAAATATTTCGGATCGTCGCCATTTTGGATTTTTATATGTATAGGTCATAGAGTTATGTACCATTAAAGGAAAATTATTGCGTAGCTTCATTATTCAAACTTTCACTTCGATCGCCTGATTTCGACAGAGGAAAAGAAAACTTAATTTTAAAATTTCGCACAGCCGCCATCTTAAGGTTATGTAAACAATTGAACTAAATTAGATGCCAGTGCATTACAATATGTATAATTATTTACTGTACCATATTTCACTGCGCTCAGATGGTTAAATCGCGAGAAAAGTCTATTAAAATGTTTCAAATTCGCTTGGCCGCCATGTTCGTTTTGTACTCTACAGGTTTTTGAAAGTTACATAGATAAATTTGTAGCAATGTCCTACATCACCGTACAAAATTTCAGGTTGATATGAGTAATAGTATCGGAGATATAGAATGCCAGTGATATATTTCGCACAGCCGCCATTTTGAGGTGATGTAATCAATTGACCTAAATTAGACGCCAGTGCATTGCTCTGTGTATGAACATTTGCTGTACCAAGTTTCATTACGTTTGGATGGTTAAATTGCGAGAAAAGTATATTTAAACTCTCAACTTCGCTTGGCCGCCATGTTGGTTTCTTAGTTACCAGGTTTTTGAATGTCTCATTGGTGAACTTCTAGTACTGCCCTTTATCACTGTATAAACTTTCAGGGTGATATTGCTGATAGTTTCGGAGATATTGAATGCTGGTGAAATATTTCGCACAGCCGCCATGGCGGATTGGTGAGACGTAATTAGATTTGAAGGGAACGGTCGGGGTCGACCGAAATAGTGCTATGATCTTACCGAGTTTCATTGAAATCGCTCCAGCCGTTTAGATATTAAGAGGGGAACACACACACACGAATCACACACGCACACACAGACACACGGACAAAAGGTGATTTCATAAGCCAATTTTTAGCCTACTTTCGATTTTTGCAAAAAATGAAAGTAGACTTATGAGATCAACACAGGGCGAAAAAAGTGTGTCTGTCTGTGTGTGTGTATGTGTGTGTGTGAGTCTGTGTGTGTGTGTGTGTCTGTGTGTCTGTGTGTGTGTGTGTGTGTGAGTGTGTGTACTCTGAATGTCTGTCCCCCCATATCAATTCGAACACGGTGAATGCGAATTGATCGAAATTTGGTACAAAGGTAGCACTAGCAAAGGACACCTCAGTGTCATGTTTTATATCGCCGCCATCTTGACGGAAACGTAATGGCGGCCACACAAATGTTCAAAGCTTAAATCAAATTACGACTAACCTAATCATCCGATCTCTACCAAATTTTGCAACGACATACCTTTATGGGGGGAGCATCCTTTGACCAAACCAATAGGTCATCAGCGTAATAGTTTGCGGATGGCGGCCATCTTTGTGTGAAAATCGATTCCCCCTATTAATTCGAACACGGTGCAACCGAATGGAACGAAATTTGGTACAGAGGTAGTACTAACAAAAGGCACCTCAGTGTCATGTTTTATATCGCCGCCATCTTGACGGAAACGTAATGGCGGCCACACAAATGTTCAATGCTTAAATCAAATTACGATTAACCTAATCATCCGATCTTTACCAAATTTTGCAACAACATACCTTTATGGGGGGAGCATCCTTTGACCAAACCAATAGGTCATCAGCGTAATAGTTTGCGGATGGCGGCCATCTTTGTGTGAAAATCGATTCCCCCTATTAATTCGAACACGGTGCAACCGAATGGAACGAAATTTGGTACAGAGGTAGTACTAACAAAAGGCACCTCAGTGTCATGTTTTATATCGCCGCCATCTTGACGGAAACGTAATGGCGGCCACACAAATGTTCAAAGCTTAAATCAAATTACGATTAACCTAATCATCCGATCTCTACCAAATTTTGCAACTACATACCTTTATGGAGGGAGCATCCTTTGACCAATCTAGTAGGTCATTCACCTGATAGTTTGCGGATGGCGGCCATCTTTATGTCAAAATTGATTCCCCCTATTAATTCGAACACGGTGGAACCGAATGGAACGAAATTTGGTACAGAGGTAGCACTAGCAAAGGGCACCTCAGTGTCATGTTTTATATCGCCGCCATCTTGACTGAAACGTAATGGCGGCCACACGAATGTTCAAAGCTTAAATCAAATTACGATTAACCTAATCATCCGATCTCTACCAAATTTTGCAACTACATACCTTTATGGAGGGAGCATCCTTTGACCAATCTAATAGGTCATTCACCTAATAGTTTGCGGATGGAGGCCATCTTTATGTCAAAATTGATTCCCCCTATTAATTCGAACACGGTGGAACCGAATGGAACGAAATTTGGTACAGAGGTAGTACTAGCAAAGGGCACCTCAGTGTCATGTTTTATATCGCCGCCATCTTGACTGAAACGTAATGGCGGCCACACGAATGTTCAAAGCTTAAATCAAATTACGATTAACCTAATCATCCGATCTCTACCAAATTTTGCAACTACATACCTTTATGGAGGGAGCATCCTTTGACCAATCTAATAGGTCATTCGCCTAATAGTTTGCGGATGGTGGCCATCTTTGTGTCAGAATCGATTCCCCCTATTAATTCAAACACGCTGAAACCAAATGGAACGAAATTTGGTATAGAGGTAGCACTAGCAAAGGGCACCTCAGTGTCATGTTTTATATCACCGCTATCTTGATGGAAACGTAATCGCGGCCACCCAAATGTTAAAAGCTAAAATGTAATTACGACCAACCTAATAATCTAGTCTCTACCTAATTTTGCAACACCATATCTTTATGTGGGAAACATATTCTGACCAAACTGCAAGAACATCAGCCCAATAGTTTGCAGAAGGTGGCCAAGTATGTGTGCAAATCGATTCCCCCTAACAATTCAAACACGGTGAAACCGAATTGAACGAATTTTGGTACAGAAGTAGCACTAGCAAAGGGCACCTCATATTCATGTTTAATATCCCTATAGCACGTTGTATTTCAACAAGCTCCTACAACCAACATTCAATCACACTCCTTGAAAAGGACAAAGAGTTATAACAATACCCATGCATTTAGGAGAAAGTAGGCTATATGTTCTTTACTGAACATCTTGTTTTAGCCTACTTTCGATTTTTGCAAAAAATGAAAGTAGACTTATGAGATCAACACAGGGCGAAAAAAGTGTGTCTGTCTGTGTGTGTGTATGTGTGTGTGTGAGTCTGTGTGTGTGTGTCTGTGTGTGTGTGAGTGTGTGTACTCTGAATGTCTGTCCCCCCCCCTATCAATTCGAACACGGTGAATGCGAATTGAACGAAATTTGGTACAAAGGTAGCACTAGCAAAGGACACCTCAGTGTCATGTTTTATATCGCCGCCATCTTTACTAAAACTGAATGGCGGCCACTCAAACGTTCAAAACGTAAAATCAAATAACGACTAACCAAATCATCCGATATCTACCAAATTTGGTAACAACATACCTTCGTATAGGATGCGTCTTGTGACCAAACTACAAGGTCGTCCGCCATACCATTTCAGGATGGCGGCCGTGCGAATTATGCAAACTTTATAATCCATATCATGGGACCCACCAGTTCCGATTATCGAGCCGAGAATCGTTTTAACTGTTCTAAAGGAAGAGGCACGTTCGAAATTAAAAGTTTATTTTGTAATACTATAGTGCAGACGTGATTTTAAAAAGCTGAGCTGATTCAGTAATAAGACAAGATGGCAGCGGATATCTTGTGCCTGACTTATATTTCACTAATTTGAGTATTGCATGCAATATAGCGTACTGATACAAAATAAATAAACTTTGTATGAAATGCTTTATATATAAATAATATACTCCAGTGATGAAATCGTTTAGTATAAATCATTATTTGCTAACAAGTTCTATGTAAGTCATTTTATATAGAACGATATTCGTTGACACAATTAGCTCAGTGGTAGAGCGTTAGCCTATAGCTCAAATGCCTATGGTTCAAACCCGATCAGAGCTAGATTTTTGCTTGAAATGTTATATGTTTATTGTTTTGTAATGACTCAGATGTTTTAAAATTAAGCGTTATATTGTGCATATTATGGTGTAAAATATATATTTAATTAAAACATAATTCGCCAGCAGATTTACTCGAGACATCTAGCTGCCAAAAAGGTAACTGCACGCCGACATACTTATTAACTTCCAGATTTTATTGAAAAGTTTCTTCTTCTGGCCGCTAGAATGCACTCGCTCTGTTAGGATTATATTGTTCGATATTTCACCACTAGATGTCACGACTAGTCTACGTGGGGCTCCATTGATTACTATGCCATTGGCATTCTATGCGCATCGAATTTGAAGAATGACAAGATGATACTACGATACATTTTTACTTTTTATTTTAAAGGGTTTGTAACAGCCTATTTTGCGTTACTTGAAAATGTTATTTGAAGTAAAGAACAAAACGATTTCACATAGTAACTGAGTTCAAGCCGTTGGTGTTAGTTCAGGTATTAATTACTACTTTTATTTCAGGCAAATAGCAATCGAAAATATCCACATAGTTTGTATACACACGTCTCTGTAGGGTCATGGAAATATTTGTTAATTCAATTAGGGTTTTCGATTCCCGGTCAATGCATGTGAGATTTTCGAAGAGAAATGCCATGTCCTGTGGTTCGGATTCCACGTAAAAAGGAGGTCCCGTGGCTCATAATCACAAGATTCACGGCCACGTAAAACTACAATCTTCCTTCCTTTTTTTTCAATTAGGGTTGTGAAAGCCCTGCACAACCAGACGTGTAAGGACATGCCTCAACTCAAAGTTGGATGTTGCCCACGGCAGGTCGTATATGTAATAATAATAATAATAATAATAATATATATATATATATATATATATATATTTTTTAGGGGAAGAAATGCATTTACGCACAGAGTGTCGGGCTCCTGGTACTGAGTAGCAGACTACCGACTAAGACTCCCCCTTTACTTCTGAACACTAGCCTGGAACCGTTTAGCACATTAATAATAATAATAATAATAATAATAATAATGTTATTGGTTTTACATCCCTTTTAACTACTGCTGCTTTTAGAGACACCGGGGTGCCGGAATTTTGGCCCGAAGGGGATCTTTAACGTGCCAGTAAATGTACTGACACGGCTCCCTCGCATTTGTGCACCCTCAAATGCCAGCTGACTGCGCCAGGATACGAACCTGCAACCTAGGGCCCAGCAAGCGAGAACGTTACCGCTGAGCCACGCAGCCAGTCCGGTCGATTATGTCTCCAGATCCATAACATTCTTGATATACTTCTTATCTTTCTTTCTTTCTTTCTTTCTTTCTTTCTTTCTTCAATGATGGTAGCAGTTTTTATCTAGATTGTGGCGTTTGGTAGAGGTAAATCGTTTCTATGGCCTTCAACAAAGGATAGTTCTATTATACTCTTTGATAATAACAACGAGTTATAACTATACTCATACATTTAGGAGAAAGTAGGCTATATGTTCTTTACTGAACATCTTGTTCATAAATGAAAATAGACTAAACATGACTTGTGCTCGGGTTGTGCGTGGTGGCCTTCTTGCGCGGTAGCCCCTGTGCCGGCTATGACTCTCTCTCTATACGACCAGCGTGAGGTTGGACTCGCGCGGCGGCAATCTTGCGCATTAGCCCCTGTGTCAGGACCGGTCTTTTATCTCTCCTTATTATTAAATAAATTGTAAAAGCAAATTTCAGCATGTTGATAAAAATACTAATATTATTAATACAAGTACAATAATGATATGATTACTTGAACTACTATCAATTCCACGGAAGTTGAATCTTGGATACTGAAAATATTATAAAACAATCTGTGTGGCACGGATATATTTTCAAAAATCCCATATGAACTACTTATATTTTTGATTGTAAGTACATTCGTGGTTTACGAATTCAACGTCTGAGGTTTTTCGTTCTCCTTCGGGAATCTTGACAGTATATATTTCTTGAGTTGTGTAGTGGTAACCGAGTTCGTAAATGAGTGAAGGTGGAATATATTAAAGAGCTGTGAGAGGCTGTGCAAAGGAATGATTTATTGTATTTAGTCGTACGGTGGACAGGATCTGTATAGTAGAATCAGTAAATTTACGTATTTTCTGTGTTGTGAACGGAGTTTATTGGTTTAAAGACATTATAGGGTTAACCAGGGATTTTTGTACCCAATAATTTTTGTGTTAGGATTACAATTCACAGCTGCCTACGTTCACGAAGTTTCAATCACTGCATTTGCACACGTGGTTGCTTCAAGACAGGTTAGTTTTACTTACAATATCATCGCATCCTCAATGGCACGCATCGTACATCTGAAGGTATAAATGGCCGTCAGAATGAGCTTGCTCTCTTCATCCGAAAGTTGAACAGCCTCACCATCCTTCAGCAAGAGCTGTAAAACCATACAGATTAGAGATGGTTAGAATATGCAGTCTAGGTAGGATGCTGCTGCTGATAGGTAATACTCAAGCAACAATCAAATGATATGGCAACTTTCTAGTTGGTCAACAAATGTAATCCTGAGACATTGCGACAAAATAACCTGAAAAATTGTTGTTGTTGCTTATTTTAGGGGCTGCGACATCGTGGTCATATATGCCCGTGTATTTTTGGGTGTGTTGATTTTGTGTCATAACCCGTGTTATTGTGATGGCGGTAATAGTGTGTGTACAATATTTGTAAATTGGGTATATGATTGGGAAGGGGGCGGACGTGGCTTTACGTTAGGAACCATTCCAGTATTTGCCTGGAGTAGAAGTGGGAAACCACGGAGAACTCCTTCCAGGATGTCTCACGGGGCTGAATGTACCCCGTTCTGGCCCTCATACCAGAATTAAAATTCTTGGCAGAGCTGGGAATTGAATCCAGACCTCCGGGACGATAGCCAAGATTACTAGCCACTACACCACGAGGTTGTCTAAAATAAATTACATGTGTTAAAAAATACATATACTCATATTTTTTATGGACTACAGAAGAGGGAGGTTTTACGTCCCTTTTAACTACTCTGGCTTTTAGAGACACCGGGGTGCCGGAATTTTGCGCTGAAGGGGATCATTAACGTGCCGGTAATCTATTGATGGCTCCCTCGCATTTGCCCACCCTCAAATGCCAGCTGACTGCGCCAGGATACGAACCTGCAACCTTGGGCCCAGCAAGCAAGAACGTTACCGCTGAGCCACGCAGCCAGCCTGAAGAAGAGGGAGAAAACTAAGGGATGACATGTTCCACTTGTCAAGCGAGCATCATCAGATTCAAATATACAAACATTCCATCCCTTAACTTCCTTCCTCTTCTGTAATCCATTATAAATATATTTATTTTTAATCATAGGCCTATGCCATTTTTTTCAGGTAATTCTTTCGCATGTCCCAGTATTTGGGATTATATTCCGTTGACCGACTGAAACGTTGCAAGTAGGTGCAATAGGCCGGAGCTGGCACAGGGGCTAATGGGCAAGATGGCCGCTATACATGGTCTCTTATGGAACTAACTCTTGGGAGCTGGCACATGGGCTAGTGGGCAAGATGGCCACTGCACGCAACTCTAGAGGACTTGAGATGACTGGTACAGAGGCTATTGCGCAAGATGGCTGACAGGTGAAACTCCCTTATGTTGGAGAACTTGACGAGGCTGGCTGGATGCCCTTCACTACCTATGTTCTTTCCAATCGCCTACTTTCATGAAACTGGGGCAGTGTTTTATAGACAACTCCCTTATGTTAGAGGACTTGAGCAGGCTGGCCGGATGCCCTTAACCTCCTATGCTCTCCCCAATTTCCTACTTTAATAGGCAAATCCTCCTACCATTATGCTAGCGGTTATGTTGGTTAACACTGTACGTGAGAGTACATACTTCAAGCCGACCAGGACGTTAGAAGGTAGAAACCGCCATTAACATCACAGCAAGGGTTGGAGCCTTGTCTTATGGAGATGTAGCCAGTACTCTACTACCCTCTGTGAGGGCTCTAACATCAAACCAGTCAAAGCTTGGGGTATGCCCTTGAAGTCAAACTCCTGTAAAGTTAACTACAAATGCTATACGTAAACTCTTATCACAGGTGTATCAACAAGCTTTGCAAACTTGGATGACGAATACACCTCAAAGGTCTACTCTCCCTTCGTAAAGGGCACCGCGCATTATAGTTAAGTATACAGAAGCTAAATCTTTACAAAAAAAAAAAAAAAAACACGAAAACTCCAGTAAGTTAACTAAAAATGCTATACGTAAACTCTCATCATTGACATATCAACGAGGTTTGCAAGCTCGAATGATGAATATGTCTCAGAAGCATTTTTAGTTAACTTACTGGAGTTTTCGTGTTTTTTTTTTGGTAAAGATTTAGCTTCTGTATACTTAACTATAATGCGCGGTGCCCTTTACGAAGGGAGAGTAGACCTTTGAGGTGTATTCGTCATCCAAGTTTGCAAAGCTTGTTGATACACCTGTGATAAGAGTTTACGTATAGCATTTGTAGTTAACTTTACAGGAGTTTGACTTCAAGGGCATACCCCAAGCTTTGACTGGTTTGATGTTAGAGCCCTCACAGAGGGTAGTAGAGTACTGGCTACATCTCCATAAGACAAGGCTCCAACCCTTGCTGTGATGTTAATGGCGGTTTCTACCTTCTAACGTCCTGGTCGGCTTGAAGTATGTACTCTCACGTACAGTGTTAACCAACATAACCGCTAGCATAATGGTAGGAGGATTTGCCTATTAAAGTAGGAAATTGGGGAGAGCATAGGAGGTTAAGGGCATCCGGCCAGCCTGCTCAAGTCCTCTAACATAAGGGAGTTGTCTATAAAACACTGCCCCAGTTTCATGAAAGTAGGCGATTGGAAAGAACATAGGTAGTGAAGGGCATCCAGCCAGCCTCGTCGAGTTCTCCAACATAAGGGAGTTTCACCTGGCAGCCATCTTGCGCAATAGCCTCTGTACCAGTCATCTCAAGTCCTCTAGAGTTGCGTGCAGTGGCCATCTTGCCCACTAGCCCATGTGCCAGCTCCCAAGAGTTAGTTCCATAAGAGACCATGTATAGCGGCCATCTTGCCCATTAGCCCCTGTGCCAGCTCCGGCCTATTGCACCTACTGTTGCAATATCAATTGTCAATTGGGCAACACTGCAATATGGCTTCAAAGCAAAAACTCGTATCTATATCTTAAATAATTCCATTTCAAAAATGAAAAGGCCCTTCTAAAGATTTTACTTACTGACACTTGGTAATTCTTCAAGGATTAGGCTTGTGTTTTCACGCCTTAAAAACTTATATTTTTTCCAAAATCCCTTAGTAAAGTCTGCTGTTGTTTTATTTGAGGGGCTAGGACGTCGTGGTCATTTAGCCCCGTGTACTAGGGTGTGTGAGAGAGCATGGTTTATTTATTGATTTTATTTCCACGGCTTCACTTAGAGCCTAAGAGCTCCTTTAGAGTAGCGCCCTAAATACAATAGGATTAGGGCTTATAAACATAGTACATTTCGTTAAAATTAAAATCATATAATCTATTGTATCATATCAAAAGCAACAAGTTGAATTTGTACAATATAATAGAATACGTTTTATGCAACAACAGTAACAACTAGCTGAAGTACCCGTGCTTCGCTACGCGTCATAAATAAATTAAAATGTAAAAGTGACAGTTAAAACAGGGGATAGGCGAGGTGCTGCGCAGAGGGAGATTAAGGATGGAACATTTTGTCCAACTACACCGTTCGGCGTTGACCGTGTTTTATAGCACAAATTTAGGTTTTACTCGCTAACCGTTGGAGATACCTTTCGGATAGAAAATGTAATTTTCAACCTAGTACAAGCCATCAAAAGTTTGCTATTTCTTAGCGTTCACTTTTTATTTGAAATGGAAATATGAAAGTTTGAAACCAAACGGTGTAGTGAGTCATTAAAATGGTCGCCATAGTGCAAAGTATTGAAATCAAAAGTAGCCTATATGTTAACCAGGTAAATCAGCTACTTCCATGTGAAATCCATGTAAGTCGGACCAGTGGTTCTTGCGTGATTGAGTAATACACAGACACACACCATCTCATTTTTAGCCTCGCTTCGCTCGCGTCATAGTCGTGTCATATTGTTATTCAATGACATTCAGGTTTAACCCCGTTAACACCCCTTTAGAACCTGAATATCCAAAAATCCCTCCTTAGTAGACTTTTTCGACACACAACAAACATATCCCCTTCTTCTAGCTTCAATAGTTTTGATTGGTCGATGAGAGTGAACTTCCAAAAATCCTTCCTTAGTGGGCGTTTTTCTTCCAGAATTTCACCCCTCCCCATATGCCCCTTAAATTGGATTTATGAAAAAAAAAAAACGGTCGAAGACCTACTTATTTTAATTATTTATTCATTCATTTATTTTTAAGCTGATTGGAACTCGGAGAAAATCAAACTCCTCATCTATGTCGTTTATGAGATACACGCTCCGTTAGGAACCTTTCAACCCCCACTTTTCATCCCTTTCACCTCATAATATACACCACATCGAAAAACCATTAGACATGTGTCAGCTTATTTTAAATGATTAGTATATATGCCAAGTATCACATCCCCAAATGAAACCACTCATGAGATATTGTTATTCAATGAAATGCACGTTTACCCCCTTAACACCTCATTAGAACCTGAATATCCAAAACTCTTTGCTTAGTGGACGTTTTCGACATACTGTACAACGAGCTTATCCCCAACATTTCATGTTTCTAACTTCAATAATTTTGGCTGGGCGATGATGAGTGTGTGAGTCAGTCAGGACATTTTCTTTCATTAATTTTTGAGAATTTCACCCCTCACCAAGAACCCCTTAAATTGGATTAATGAAAAAAATGGTCGAACACCTATTTACTTATTTTAAGCTGTTTTCCCCTGAGTTTGATGAGTGAGTACGTAAGTCAATCAGTTAGGACACTTTCTTTCCTGTTTTTTCCCCCCGAATTTCACTCCTCCCCATGGGCCCCTTAAATTGGATTTGTGAAGAAATGGTCGAACACCTATTTACTTATTTTTAAGCTGCCTTTTCCGCTGAATTTCAAACTTATCGCCTATGTTGAATAAGAGATACAGTACACGCTCCGTTAAGAATCCTTCAACCCCCAATTTTCTCCCCTTTCACCTCATAATATACACCATATCGATAAACCCTTAGACATATGTCTGCTTATTTTGAATGCCTAGTTTGTATGCCGAATATCACATCCCCAAATGGAACTACTCGAGAGATATTGTTATTCAATGAAATGCAAGTTTAACCCCCTTAACACCCCTTCAGAACATGAATATCCAAAAATCCATCCTTAGTGGACGTTTTCGACATACAACGAACATATCCCCAAAATATCAAGTTTCTAACTGCAATATGTTTGAGTGAATATCCAAAAATCCTTCCTTAGTGGACTTCTTTCCCCAGAATTTCATCCCTCCCCATGAGCCCCTTAAATTGGATTATGAAAAGAAACGATCGAACACCTATTTACTACTTTTTCAATCTGATTTTTCTCCTGAGATTCTTACTTGTTGCCTCTGTCTTTTAAGAGATACTTGCTCCGTTAAGAATCCTTCAACATTCACTTTTCACACATACACCTCATAATATACACCACATCGAAAAACCCTCAGACATGTGTCTTCTTATTCTTAATGATGAGTTTATATGCCTAGTATCCCATCCCAAAGGAAACCAATCGGGAGATATTGTTATTCAATTAAATGCAAGTCTACCCCCTTAACACCCCTTTAGAACCTGAATATCCAAAATTCCTTCCTTAGTGGACGTTTTCGACATACAACGAACATAGCCCCTTAATGTCATGTTTCTAACTTCAATAATTTTGGCTGGGGGATGATGAGTGAGTGAGTAAGTCAGGACATTTTCTTTCAATTATTTTTCAGAATTTCACCCCTCTCATGAACCCCTTAAATTGGATTTATGAAAATAAAAACGATCGAACACCTATTTACTTATATTTTAAGCTGTTTTTTCCTCCGAATTTCAAACTTCTCGCCTATGTCGTTTAAGAGATACACGCTCCGTTAGGAATCCCTAAACCCCCAATTTTCACCCCTTTCACCTCGTAATATACACCACATCGATAAACCCTTAGACGTATGTCTGATTCTTTTAATGATTAGTTTATATACCGAATATCACATCCCCAAAGAAACAACTCATGAGATATCGTTATTCAATGAAATGCACGTTTACCCCCTTAACACCTCTTTAAAACCCGAATAACAAAAATCATTCATTAGTTGACGTTTTCGATATACAGCTAATATATTCCCAAAATTTCATGTTTCTAACTTTAATAGTTTTCGCTGGGCTTGATGAGAGAGTGAGTCAGACAGGACATTTTCTTTCAATTATTTTTACCAGAATCTCACCCCTCCCCATGGGCTCCATAATTGGATTGATGAAAAAACGCTTGAACACCTATTAACTTATTTTTTAAGCTGTCTTTTTCCCCTGAGTTTGATGAGTGAGTGAGTTATTCAGTCATTTAGGACACTTTCTCTCCTTTTTCCCCCCAGAATTTCACCCCACCCCATTGGCTCCTTAAATAAATTTATGGAAAAACGGTGGAACACCGATTTACTTATTTTTTAAGCTGATTTTTTTTCGCTGAGTTTCAAATTTCTCACCTATGTCGTTTAGGAGATGGGCCTACACGCTTCGTTAGGAATCCTTCAACCCCCAATTTTCACCCCTTTCACCTCATAATAATACACCACATCGAAAAACCCTTAGACACATGTCTGCTTATTTTTAGTGATTGGTTTATATGCCGAGTATCACATCCACAAATGAAACCACTCGTGAGATATTGTTATTCAATAAAATGCAGGTTTAACCCCCGTAAGAATCCTTTAGAACCTGAATATTCAAAAATCCTCCCTTAGTGTATGGTTTTGACATACAACGAACATATCCCGAAAATGCCATGTTTCCAACTTCAATATTTTTGGCTGGGCGATGATGAGTGGGTGAGTGAGTCAGGACATTTTCTTTCAATTTTTTTCTTCAGAATTTCCCCCTCCCGATGAACCCCTTAAATTTGGTTTATCAAAAAAAAACTGTCGAACACATATGTTATACTTATTTTTAAGCAGTTTTTCCCCCTGAGTTTGAAGAGCGAGTGAGTCAATCGGTTAGGACACTTTCTTTCCTTTTTTACCCAGAATTTCACCCCTCCCCATAGGCCCCTTAAATTGGATTTATGAAAAAACGGCCAAACACCTATTTGCTTATTTTTTATGGTGATTTTTTCCCCGCTGAGTTTCAATCTCCTCGCCTCTGTCGTTTATGAGATACAGGCTCTGTTAGGAATCTTTCAACCCCCACTTTTCACCCCTTTCACCTCATAATATACACCACATCGAAAAAACCTCAGACACATGTCTTCTTATTTTTAATGATGAGTATATATGCCGAGTATCACATCCCCCAATGAAACCAATCGGGAGATATTGCTATTCAATGAAATGCAGGTCTACCCCCTTAACACCCCTTTAGAACCTGAATATCCCCAAAAATCCTTTCTTATTTGGCGTTTGCGGCCCTTGAGTAAGCTGCATACCAAATTTCATTCCAATCCGTTGGATGGGTTCTGAGATTTCGTGATGAATGTGTGAGTGAGTGAGTGGTATTTGACAAATATCTAGTAGATAGTGTCAAGTCTTTGGTATGCTATACTCGGTTGACAGTGCTGTGTGAGCAGTTGAGTAACTAACGTGATTTCAAGTAAAGATCCTCATTTTCTATACCGGTAGTGCAGAGCGCAACTCGAATCCAGTCGGCCGTGTCTCGACTTGAGCTATGTTGCCATGGAAACTATCTGCCTTGCCATTCCTTCATGAGTATATTTTATGATTTAATTAGCCTGTGCTTGGGTGCAAAAGGGCCGAAATCAGAAGAATGAGAAAGACTATCGAAAATTCATGTAGCCAGCGGTTCCTTCTGGGTCCTAAACTATGTGTATGCAACATTTGGTTGAGATTGGTGAAACGGTGTAGATTTGTATACGGAACCAACCCACCCCCCCACCCACCCACTCACCCACATACATACAGACTTTCACTTTTCCTATATAAGATAAATCGGTAATAAAATAATAATAATAATAATAATAATAATAATAATAATAATAATAATAATAATAATAATAATATTAATAATAATAATAATAATAATAATAATAATAATAATAATAATAGTACGCGTAGCTACTGCGATTGGTATAATAATATTATTAATAATGATAATAATATTGTAATTCCTCTTCCTCTTTTGCGTGTGCCCCTCATTTTAGCTATAGGGTCCGCTACATGCGTACGTTGTCTCAATTCGCTACTGTCTTGGGCCGCGTCTATGTCGGCCCACCGTTCCTTCGGCCATCCCTTTGGTCTCTTTCCGTCGACTAGCAGATTGTAGCCAGTTTTCGCAATTCTATCTTCTCCCACTAGCAGCTCATGTCCAAACCAACGCAAACGGCACTCGCGTATCTTGTCAAGGATAGGCAGGACAACAAACTGATGTTATGATTGGAAACATGATCCAATTTGATGACACTTGCCGTCCACATCAACATCTAGGTCTCCATAACGCCTATGCGACGCTCTGTTGTCGGACGAACATTCGCAATTATACAATGCGACAGGGCGAATGACAGTGCGATAGATTTTTGACTCAAGATGATGATCAAAGGTGAGACCAGTAGTTGTTCGCCACTTCATCTACGCTGTGTCGATTCTCGCAATAACCTCTTCAACAAGGCGCCCTTCATTACTGATGGTGGACACAATATATTTAAATTTTTCCACCCGTGGAAAGTCTTTTCTCATTTACTTGAATGCTTATGTTTCTTGAGTATCTGTTGTCATGTACAGGTACACTGGTTCCGTTTGTTCATGCGAGTCCATATAGTGCAAGTCTATCACTCCAAGCTTGGGTCTGGATCTGCAAATATTGTTTGGTTTCTTCATCGTAGAGCATTGTGGCGGTCTTTGCAGATCGGATGCTACAGTGAGCATCACTAGGATGAACAGGAGTGGTGACAAGGCACAACCTTGATCGACACCAACAGTGATGAAAATATCTTTGGAAGCTCCTGCGGAGACTTGGACGTAGCTACAGTGCATGGTTCCCTGCAAAGAAGCTACACTCATTTTACGAGGTACTCTGGCACACCATCGTTTTGGAGCGCTAGCCAGAATAGACTGTGAGGTACCTGCTCAAAGGCCTTCTCGAGATTCAAGAATGTGACATGGACTTGCTGTTTTTTTTCCACGTTTTTTCTGTACGAATAGTCATGCAGTGTGAGTTGCATCAGTTGTACCTCAGCTTGATTTTTTGTAAGATCGGTGATCTCCCTAATCCTCTTACACAGAACACGCTCAAAGTCCTCTATAGCGTGACACATAAGCCGAATTGGGCGATAATTACCACACTCCACCGGCTTCCTTTGTATTTAAATATGGGAACGGTGATAATCAGTTGCCAATCAGACGGCGTTCATCTCTCTTTGATAATCTGGTTAAAGAGTTGTGTTAACCATTCTATTGTATCTCAGAACATAAAATGAAGGGCCATAACTCGGCAGGAAGATCATCTGGGCTGGTGGCAATTCCTGGCTTCATATGTTGTAGGGCAGCTTTTACCTCTGCAACTACAATTTCTCTTTCGGGCACTTCAACTGCAGTTGTGTTTACTATTGGTGGATGGGGGAATTCTTCAGTTGAGATCTTCTTTAAGTAGGAGCTCCTTCATTCTTTTGATTTCTTCCCGTCAGTAAGCAGGTTGTCCTTTTCATCATTTACACCATAAAAGCGACGAATATCTTCAGATTTTTGATGCCTGGATTTGGAGAATTGGTAGATAACTCCCTCTCCTTCACGTGTGTCGAGTTTGGCACACAGCTCTTCAAAACATGCCGATTTTGTTGCTGCTATGGTCTTCTTAGCATTGCTACGGGCTGTTTTGTAAACATTCGCCGATGAGAGACTCGTGATATAGGCGTTTCTTCTTACGTGCCGCCTCTTTTACATCCTTATTCCAGAGTCAAGTGTCTTTCTCAATTTAAAATAATAATTATAAATAGAGGGCGTGCGCTAGCACACTCACATAATATGTATAAACCTCCCGCCCGGCTTTGCTGTTATGCGGGCTCGAGACGAGACAGTTCTGGCAGGGGCTATCATGTTGTTTATTTGTTTAAACGAACGTTTTAAACAAATTGTCGATATTTATGAACTCAGAGTGCAATTCGTTACTACTGCAGGTATAGTAATTCTTTCTTCTGAATGCTCATTTGTTATGATCGGTTACTTCTGTCTATATACCACCCGCTCGGTTTTACTGTTATGCGGACTCCAGATGACACATTTCTGGCGGGGGCTATCGTCTTGTTTATTTGTTTAATTGCACTTTGGAAACAAATACATATATTTCTGTTGACTTTTCTAGAAATGCAAGATTTTTCCTGTACTATTGAGATGGTTTGGAAGATTTTGGTACAAACCGCACCTTCTAACTCCCTCTGGTTTAAGAGGTTGGGTTTTGTGAAACATTCACCTTAGCGTTTTTTATATATGATAACTAGCAGGTACCCGCGGCTTCGCCCGCGATCAAGACAATGGGGACGATGCATTATTGCTGATAATTGGTCTATTCTATTACAGCAATCGCGGCTATGAATGGTCAATTCGAATTCTGAATATTCTGATACATACAGTATATTGATATGAGCAGCAAAGTGGGAATATTATAGAGTTGTGAAAGTCTTCAGGGTTCGATGTTACATTATGTTAACACATTTTAAAATTACGTTTTTGGTTTTGCCATCTTCTGCTGAGACATAACGATTTTGTTGTCCGGATGCTCGCGAGCACGACACATACTGTTGCCCATGGGAAAAAATGGTTTTGTCTAAATGTACACGTGCTACGGTTAAGTGTGTGTCATTTCGCTTTGTTAAAGAAATTGCGATTATTGTTTGAAGAGGGAACTGCACTCTTGCACATTGGAATGCCAAATCTATCGGAATATGGGGAGTTAAAAGTATTCTTACTCAAGCTATTCTGGATGTAATTTGGCCATACTTATTGATGATTTGAACGTCAACATATCGCTATTAATAGACCTATAGTTCAATATCTCTCACCTTGGCCGCTGATGTACATTATACAGTCTCTTCAAGTGTTACATCCCAGGGATTGAAATTCTCCAACAACCCTTTTGTCTCACATGCCTCTCTAAGTAATTAAAATTCCTGATTGTTAATGTTTGAGTCTTCAGTTTTTTAACAGGTTCGATGCAGCCCTCCATGTCTCCCTCTCCTGAGCTAATCGTTTCATCTCTACATAGCTACCACACCCTACATCGGAGGCAAATTGTTTAACCCCGGTTTACCCCTACAGTTCTGGTCCTCGTCCCTCCCATTCATAACTAAGCTTGTTATTCCTGGCTGTCTTAATATGTGTCGTACCATCCTATCTCTCCTCTTCATTAGCTGTCGCCAGAAACATATATCCTCTCCCACTGGTCTTAATACCTCTTCATTTGTTACCCTATCTACCCATCTGATCATCATTCTCCTGTATCACCATATTTCAAAATCTTCAATTCTCCTCTTATCTGCTGCACCATTAGTCCATTAGTCCAACTCAGCAACTTTTCTAGGTTCAAGCCGTGCCTTGTGTGGGGATTCAATGGCCGTGAAAGACAAAATACCAACTTTATTGAAATAAGTTTGCCCAATTCCTCAGTGAGAGTAATTAAGAAAAATAATAATTTAACGTGACAACCGGTAGAATACGACACATTCGTCTGTGAATATGGGTTGCTGATCATGGTAAAAAACGAAAAAGAGCAGATCAATTTGGCAAACAGAAATATTCAGTTAACAAAAAACAAATAGATAAAGAAAATGAAAGCATACCGTGAAAAATATAAAGCATCCTAACACTGTAAAATTAAAGAATTAGAGTAAAGATCTGAAAGCTCGCTTGCAATAACCAGCTCAAAGAGTATAAAATTAGACTCTAAATCACACTCAAAATCACGATCGTATCCGACCCCCAAAACCACCTCTATAAATAAAATATATCTCATTTTGCGGGTATCAATGCGAGGAGCAATGTTCGTGGTGGGAACCGAATCCGGCGTTTTAAGGCCATAAAACGAACGGTTTTCGAGATATTGCCAGAAAACTATCCCCAGTCAACGAAAAATTAAGCGGTTGCCATAGTAACGTTGATCTGTTTCTCAGAGGGAACACAGTTATTTCGGAATATCTCCGAAACCGTTCATTTTAGGAACTTAAGAGGTGTGTTTCGGGGTCCCTACAGGACCTCCGAGTATTGTTTCTCGTATCTGGCGGCTTAAAATGAGCTAAATCAGACCTTTGTACCGACTGTCCTTGCTCAGTGCCAAAGGGCCGAAAAAGGTCACTTACAAATTGAATTTTCAAAAACCGTTTCTTAGTGAGCCTCTACATACTCGGATCAACCAACATGCAAAATTTCAGCTTTCTAGGTCTAGTAGTTTGAGCCCTGCGGTGATGAGTCAATTTTGGATTATATACAAGAGATGAGACTTTTCAAGTTGATTTGCTCGTAGAAATATGGATTATAGCTCATTTTGTGCGTATCAATGCGAGGAGCAATGTTCGTGGTTGGGAACCGAACCCCGCGTTTTAAGGCCCTAAACGAACGGTTTTCGAGGTATTGCCAGAAAACTATCTCCAGTCTGCGAAAATTCAGCGGTTGGCATAGTAACGTTGATCTGCTTCTCAGAGGGAACACAGTTATTTGGGAATATCTCTGAAACCGTTCATATTAGGAACTTAAAGGTGTGTTTCGGGGTCCCTACAGGACCTCCGAGTATTGTTTCTCGTCTCTGGCGGCTTAAAATTAGCTAAATCAGACCTTTGTACCGACTGTCCTTGCTCAGTGCCAAAGGGCCGAAATAAGTCACTTACAGATTGAATTTTCAAAAACCGTTTATTAGTGAGCCTCTACATACTCGGATCAACCAACGTGAAAAATTTCAGCTTTCTAGATCTAGTGGTTTGAGCCCTGCGTCGATGAGTCAATTTTGGATTTTCAATGCCCAAGGGAATAAAAAAGTCACTTACAAATTGAAATTTCAAAAACCGTTTCTTAGTGAGCCTCTACATACTCGGATCAACCAACATGCAAAATTTCAGCTTTCTAGGTCTAGTGGTTTGAGCCCTGTGGTGATGAGTCAATTTTGGATTATATATAAGAGATGAGACTTTCCAAGTCGATTTGCTCGCAGAAATATGGATTATAGCTCATTTTGCGCGTATCAATGCGAGGAGCAATGTTCGTGGTTGGGAACCGAACCCCGCGTTTTAAGGCCCTAAAACGAACGGTTTTCGAGATATTGCCAGAAAACTATCCCCAGTCTGCGAAATTTCAGCGGTTGGCATAGTAACGTTGATCTGCTTCTCATAGGGAACACAGTTATTTGGGAATATCTCTGAAACCGTTCATTTTAGGAACTTAAAAGGTGTGTTTCGGGGTCCCTACAGGACCTCCAAGTATTGTTTCTCGTATCTGGCGGCTTAAAATTAGCTAAATCAGATCTTTGTACCGACTGTCCTTGCTCAGTGTCAAAGGGCCGAAAAAAGCCACTTACAAATTTAATTTTCAAAAACCGTTTATTAGTGAGCCTCTACATACTCGGATCAACCAACATGCAAAATTTCAGCTTTCTAGGTCTAGTGGTTTGAGCCCTGCGTCGATGAGTCAATTTTGGATTTTCAAAGCCCAAGGGAATAAAAAAGTCACTTACAAATTGAATTTCCAAAAACTATTTCTTAGTGAGCCTCTACATACTCGGATCAATCAACATGCAAAATTTCAGCTTTCTAGGTCTTGTTGTTTGAGTCTTGCGGTGATGAGTCAATTTTGGATTATATATAAGAGACGAGACTTTCCAAGTTGATTTGCTCGTAGAAATATGGATTATAGCTCATTTTGTGCGTATCAATGCGAGGAGCAATGTTCGTGGTTGGGAACCGAACCCCGCGTTTTAAGGCCCTAAAACGAACGGTTTTCGAGATATTGCCAGAAAACTATCCCCAGTCTGCGAAATTTCAGCGGTTGGCATAGTAACGTTGATCTGCTTCTCAGAGGGAACACAGTTATTTGGGAATATCTCTGAAACCGTTCATTTTAGGAACTTAAAAGGTGTGTTTCGGGGTCCCTACAGGACGTCCGAGTATTGTTTCTGGTATCTGGCGGCTTAAAATTAGCTAAATCTGTTCTTTGTACCGACTGTCCTTGCTCAGTGCCAAAGGGCCGAAAAAAGTCACTTACAATTTTAATTTTCAAAAACCGTATCTTAGTGACCCTCTACATACTTGGATCAACCAACATGCAAAATTTCAGCTTTCTAGGTCTAGTGGTTTGAGCCCTGCCGTGATGAGTCAATTTTGGATTATATATAAGAGATGAGACTTTCCAAGTTGATGTTCGTGGTTGGGAAACGAACCCCGCGTTTTAAGGCCCTAAAACGAACGGTTATCGAGATATTGCTAGAAAACTATCCCCAGTCTGCGAAATTTCAGCGGTTGGCATAGTAACGTTGATCTCTTTCTCAGAGGGAACACAGTTATTTGGGAATATCTCCGAAACCGTTCATTTTAGGAACTTAAAAGTTGTGTTTCGGGGTCCCTACAGGACCTCCGAGTATTGTTTCTCGTATCTGGCGGCTTAAAATTAGCTAAATCCGATATTTGTACCGACTGTCCTTGCTGAGTGCCAAAGGGCCGAAATAGGTCTCTTACAAATTGAATTTTCAAAAACCGTTTCTTAGTGAGCCTCTACATACGCGGATCAACCAACATGCAACATTTCAGCTTTCTAGGTCTAGTTGTTTGAGCCCTGCGTCGATGAGTCTATTTTGGACTTTCAATGCCAAAGGGCCGAAAAAAGTCACTTACAAATTGAATTTTCAAAAACCGTTTCTTAGTGAGCCTCTACATACTCGGATCAACCAACATGCAAAATTTCAGCTTTCTAGGTCTAGTGGTTTGAGCTCTGCGGTGATGAGTCACTTTTGGATTATATATAAGAGATGAGGCTTTCCAAGTCGATTTGCTCGTAGAAATATGGATTATAGCTCATTTTGTGCGTATCAATGCGAGGAGCAATGTTCGTGGTTTTCACTTCAATGAAGTAGGAACCGAACCCCGCGTTTTAAGGCCCTAAAACGAACGGTTTTCGAGATTTTGCCAGAAAACTATCCCCAGTCTGCGAAATTTCAGTGGTTGCAATAGTAACGTTGATCTGTTTTTCAGAGGGATCACAGTTATTTGGGAATATCTCCGAAACCGTTCATTTTAGGAACTTAAAAGGTGTGTTTCGGGGTCCCTACAGGACCTCCGAGTATTGTTTCTCGTATCTGGCAGCTGAAAATTAGCTAAATCAGATCTTTGTACCGACTGTCCTTGCTCAGTGCCAAAGGGCCGAAATAAGTCACTTACAAATTGAATTTTCAAAAACCGTTTATTAGTGAGCCTCTACATACTCGGATCAACCAACATGCAAAATTTCATCTTTCTAGGTCTAGTGGTTTGAGCCCTGCGGTGATGAGTCAATTTTTGATTATATATAAGAGATAAATAATGTTCAAAACCTCTCACGGGGTCCCGTAGCTCATCCCGGTCACCCCCCTGATTTTTAACATAAGTGAGAATATCGAAATAACTTTAAAGGTTCATTTTACCTGGGTGAGGAGGACGAGACCAATGCACAGCTTCATGGTGATATGCCTTGGCGTGAAGGAAGCTCTGTATTTTATATGAGGATACAACCGACTTGTAATGTTTGACATCCGGCTAAAACAATGTAATCATATGATATGCTGTACGTGTATAAGTGAATAGAGACTCAAAGAATTACATTCTTTATGACAAATGTTAACCATTGAACAATATGTGGGACAACCTACACTCTGTAATGAATTGTTGCGTTTAGATAGAACGTTTTCTCCGGGTCCTCGCGGCGTAGCCATGCTCGCACACCGCAACTAAAAGCGATAAAGGAAGTTCGGAGATCAATGGTTCGAATACCGGCACTCACAGCACTGATACTGAGTATGATTTACCATACTTCCTCCAGTCAAATGTCGGAAAAGTATCTTACTTCAAGTCCCGGCGCACCTCCATGAAACCTAGAAACTAATATTAAATTACAGGCACCATTATCTGACAAATCCAGTCCTACGCGGCGCTAATGACTCAGATATTCAAAAATCTAAAATTAACTAACACAACAACAACATGGTGTCCAGGTTGACTGCCAGCAGCGAAGTAGCTCTCATTCAGGGCTGCCAAATAGGTCACTAGACATACACTTATTAGACTATTTGCCTACTTTCAATTTTTGCAAAAAATGTAATAGACTTATGAGATCTATACGGGCCAAAAGTTGTCAGTCTGTTTGTGTGCGTGAGTGTGTATGTCTGTCTCCCCTATCAATTCAAACACGACGAAACCGAATTGAACCAAACTTGGTACAGAGGTTTATTAGCAAAGGACACCTCAGTGTCATGTTTTAAATCGCTACCTTCTTAACCAAAACGAAATGTTGGCCATCCAAATTCTCAAATCTTAGATCAAATTACATCTAAACTAATCATCTGATCTCTACCAAATATTGCAACTACAGTATATTCCTTAATATGGGAAGCGTCTGTCGCCCAAACTACAAGGTCATCAGCCAAATATTTTCAAGATGGCAGCCGTGTGATTTATACAACATTATAGGCTTATCGGTAACTTAGGCTCTTACAAGGTCCAGTTTCACCAGTTCAGCTAATTGTACAGAGGGTCAATTAAACTGTCCTCAAGGAGGTGACCCGTTTGATATTATAATTTTATATTATAATATTATATCATGACGAATAGACGAGCCTCAGTGGCTTAGGCGGCAGCACGCCGGTCTCTCACCACTGGGTCCGTGGTTCAAATCCCGGTCACTCCATGTGAGATCTGTGCTGGACAAAACGGAGGCAGACAGGTTTTTCTCCGGGTACTCCGGTTTTCCCTGTCAAAATTTCATTCCAGCAACACTCTCCACTATCATTTCATTTCATCTGTCATTCATTTAATCATTGCCTCAGAGGGGTGCGACAGGCTTCGGCAGCCGGCACAGTTCATATCCTCGCCGCTAGATGGGGGTTCATTCATTCCATCCCTGACCCGGTCGATTGACTGGAAGCAGGCTGTGGATTTTCTTTTCATCATGACGAATAGAAGGACCTAGTGTGAGGACTCCGACATTTTAGCACGGTAGTTTCTGGTCCCGCCGCTACAAGCACTGCAAGTGATTATGTCCAACAACGTGTTCTGTTGTTCCGTCGAGCCGGGTCATAGAAAGTGCGCGAGAAGTTACTGTGTGAGATATTTGTGTGAATTAAATTAAATTTTCTTTGCTTTCAGTTCTTAAATTCAGTTCATTGTGTCTTGTGTACATCAGCGTTTTGTGTTTTGTGTACTTCAAACATATTTCTTATGTGGCTTTGTTAATTTAATAGTTCAACATTCCGTACTGTTTCGTGCCTGGCTGTAAGTCAGGGTATGGTAGAGTAGTTGACGATATACGATTTTTTTTCACCACCGAAGGATACAAATCAATTTGAAAAATGGGCCAGAGCTATTCCACGTCCCCCCCCCCCAGGGGCTCACATCTAGTGGGACGTGGGTTTGTGACCATGGGGCCCCAGCTGAGTCTGGCATTGCTTCCACTTACTTGTGCCGGGCTCCTCTCCGTCTTTTTTTCCTGCCGACCTCACTTGGTCAACTCTTGTTCTCTTCCGACCCCGACGGTATTAGGGTATCCGAGGCCTAGGGAGTCTCTTCCTTTCTCACCTTAATTCGCCCTTGTCTCATATTTTCTGATACCTTCCTTCTGCAAGGGGTTAGTCTTCTTTGTCTTTTCATGATATCTCCTGCCTTCTGCTCAAGGCCCTCAAGGAGGCAGGGTGTATGTAGCCCCACCGCTTATGGTGCACCCTGGATATTGCTACACCCTCAGGGGCTCACGGCTGGTGAGTTAGGGAGTTGGCGACCTCAAGGGATTCCTGAGCTGGGTCCGGTTTTCCCCCTTTTATCCATTACCTCTGGGGCGGACCCTCTCCTCTTTCACTTTCCTATCTGCCTTTCATGGCTCTCCTTCCTTCCAAGTCCCTCAATGCGCATTCTTCGAGGGTTGAGGGCATTTCTTTTCCTCCTGTCCTTGATTTGCCTTATTCTCCTTTTGTTTTCCATTTTTTCTTCTAGAAGCCTATATAAGTTTGTAGTTAGTTTTAGTTTATAGTTTACATTTCATTGTGGTGTTTGAAGCCATATTTTCAGTGTTGCCTTAGTAAACAAGAGTTTAGAGCTTTTCAGTCGGTCAACACGAATGTACCCAAAAGAGATGGGTTATGCCCTAATCCTGAAATAAATTACATGAGATTAATAAAACACTAGGATGACCAGTTTCGATCGTCAAGCGATCATCATCAGATCCATTACACTTAGGCTACAGAATCTATGTTTGAAATACAGGTGAAAATATTTACAATATGTACAATTATTTAGTTGCAGTATTGGTACTGCAACTGTCAGTGTATGCTAAATGCAGTATATATGTTAGGTGAAATGCTAAATGGTGATAGCTATCCGTAGATTGTACTTTAGAGAGATTATATGGTTGTAAACTATGGTTAAACTATAAAATTTTAGGCTAACTCTTTATCTGATTGTCTTCCGTACAACAGCTACTCGCAGTTTTCGTGCTCACTGGAACTCACTGTGCGGTAGACTGCGGTGGTTATCTTAACGACTGGTTTTTCCCTGCTTTCTCCCCCCTGCTCCTACGTGCTGTGGGGAGTGATAGCGATGTGTTTATGTGAGGTGTTGCCAACCTAGATAAGATGTATGTTATTGAATGAGGTGGGTCTACAATTATTAAAGACCGTGGATTAGCCCTCGCCACGCGTGGAGCATAACCCATTCGAACTAAGCGTTGACGGTCTTATGAGGACGTCCCGGCACCTTTAATACTGCCGCGAATATGGGCCTTGGTTTATTGCAGAAGAAAAGTACATCGTACACCTGATCCAGATAACATTTACCGATTAATAACCCCCTAATTTCCCCCCTTTTTTATCTAGCTTGGCTGTGTCGCTAAATTGTGTTTTGTTTCCGACAGGGTGTGTTTTTTAGTAGCGTGAAGAGGGGTGAGCTCTCCATGAACGTGTGTTCATTTAGATTGTTGGGATTGTTTCGTTTGGCTAGGTGTATCTCGATTGCTTCCTTTATGTCAAGAGCTCTGCCTTTCGATTCGTGATGGATTATTTTAAGGTCCGACTCTATGTTGGTAAAGCTGTGCCCTGCGTCACACATATGTTCGCACACGGCTGAATGTGTTCCGTATCTTATCGCATTCCTATGTTCATTATAACGTGTGTCTACTCGCCTTCCACTCTGCCCGATGTAATTAGCTTGACAATCGGTGTCTTGGCACGTTATAGAATATACCCCTGACTTTGAATACGGGTCACGTTTATTTAGATTACTATTTAGGAGGTGCCTAGCGGTTGTGTTTTTCGTCGTGAAAGCTATCTTTATGCCTTGCTTTTTGAATAGGTTAGTGATTTTATATGTATTCGCATTCACATAGTTGAAACGCGCAATTTTTTTCTCATTACTGTCCGGTTTGGGAATCGTTTTATCTTTATTTTTATGTTTGGCTATAATTTGATTTATTTTGCTTGGCAAGAAGTTGTTTTCCTTTGCTATTTGCATAATAGTTCTTATTTCCTTATTATAGTTGTCTTTTGACATGGGTATGTTTAAAGCTATGTGCACCATTGAATTGAAACCCGCTAGTTTGTGCGTACTGGGGTGATTAGACTGATTGTGGATTGCATGCGAGGTTTGTGTTGCTTTCCGGAATATGGAATATGAAAGGTCGTTGTCTTTACGTTCAATAGTTATATCTAGATAATTTATTTTCCGGTCTATTTCGGATTCCTTAGTGAATTTGATAGAGTGGTGAAGGCTATTAATGGATTGGAGAATTGTTTCTTCGCTTGTTAGTTCAGTATCGTAGATGCAAATTACATCATCTACGTATCTTTTCCATATTACTATTCCCTTTGTTGAAGTCTTTTCTAAGAACGCATTTTCTAGTGCATTGATGAAGATGTCAGCGATTAACCCACTTAGTGGCGATCCCATTGCTAGGCCTTCTCTCTGTGTGTATATTTTATTGTTGAATTGAAACACGTTTTGGGTGAGAACGACCCTCAGTAATCTCACAATCTCTTCAATTTCTTTTACCGAATTGTTGGATTTTAAGTTGTTTTCGATAGTGTTGATTGCTTCAATAATCGGAATATTGGTGTACATGTTAGTTACGTCGAAGGATACTAGCCTGAAGCTAGGTTTCATTTGTAGGGTGTTCAATGCTGTTACTAGTTCTGTTGTGTTCTTTACAGAGTTGTTTTTGTCGTTGGAAAGACGGCATTTTAAGATTTTTAGTAACTCTTTGCTGATTTTGTAATTAGGGGCATTCCTACAATTGACTATTGGTCTCATTGGGCATTCCTTTTTGTGTATTTTTGGTTGTCCCCTCAATGACAGTATTTTCGGGTTCATGTTTATTAGTTTTGATTTTTCGGCTTTGATCAGTATGTATTCTGTTTCTTTTAGCGCACTTTTTATTTGTTTTTGGAATTTGTTGGTGGGGTCTTTTGTTATCGCCCTGAAATTGTGTACGGTGATAAAGGACACTACTAGAAGTTCACCTATGAGACTTTCAAAAACCTGGTGACTATAAAACCAACATGGCGGTCAAGCGAATTTGAGACTTGACTCGCGATTTAACTATCCAAACCTAATGAAACTTGGTACAGCAAATGTTTATAAACATTGTAATGCACTGGAGTCTAATTTAGTTCAATTGTTTACCAGCTGACCCCGGCAATGTGGAACTTACCCCCTCTAGCGCTGCCTGGCGGGGCGCGTTTGAACTTGGGGAGTCTTCTCACTTCTCTTTCATTCGTCATGATTGTATTACACTGTAGTAATAACGACTGATGATCAGCTGGCAGTGGCGTTAATCGGCGTGTCAATTCCTTGATTTCGTTGTTGTTTAGGAAATCGACTGTTTTTTCAATGTATTCTGTTTTGTTCAAAATTACTGTAGTGTTTCCCTTATCTGCTTTTGTGATGATTAAGTCATGTTCTTTTATTTTTTGTTTCAACGACTTTATTTCTTTGAGTTGTTTGTTGTTTTGAATGTTATTGCTATCGCCCTCTCGTTTGAGGATTTTTTTGGCTTCGTTAGTGGCGAGATTTTTGGTTAATTCCCTGTCTTCTGCTGGGAGCTTGTGACTGGCTATCTCAATATCTGTGATTAACTGTTTTATATTGTGGTTCGTGTGTGCGTCTGTGCAGTTGTATTTCAAACCTTTGTCTAACATATTCATTTCACCTCGAGAAAAGGTTACGTTCGTTCTGTTGTTTACTCTGCTGTGGAAATTGAATTCATTGTTATTCGTGTGTTGTTCGTTAGATTGATGGTTCTGTGTTTCTCCTAGTTTTCTTAATTTATTTTCTAGCGTTTCATGCTTCCTCGTTGCTCTGATTTTGATGGTGTCATGTAGGTGCTCGGTGAAGCTGTCCCATTGGGCTGCGTGCCAGAAATTACTTAGTTGCAATTGAATGTCGTACAATTGTTGGTTAATTTTTTGCTTTCTTATGTTTGCAAATCTTAATTCGTTTTTTATCCAAAACGCTTTGGCTTGTTTGGTTGAAATGATCGAGGCTGGTGTGTTCGGTACGGTTTTAATTGGTACGTATTTAGGGGTGAGGTTTAGTTCTATACATTTTTTGTTGAACCAAATAGACTTTTCTCGCATACGGGACTTTGTTGAAACGATTCACGTTGAATCTACTCGTCTGTCTGTCCTTCTGTCTGTCTGTCTGTCTGTCTGGCTGTGTGTGTGTGCCCCCCCCCCTATCAATTCCTAAACGGCTGCAGCAATCAAAACCAAATTTAGTATGAGTAAAGATGAGCAACAGAATATCTCACGTCCATATTTGAAAATGATGTCAGTGCTACCAACTGCTGAAAAAACGCACTAGATATTTGAGCTCCATGTTGGATATCTTGCAAGGTATCATGGGAGCTATTCCAAAATTGGCACACTTGTAGATAAGACTATTTCAGTTTAATTGCCAGGAGGCCAACCATGAAAGTGTTGCCAAAATAATTTTATGCCTTCTGATAAGTCCAATGTTTAAATGCATATAACTTCTACACTATCAATTGGATTTCTACCAAAGTTTGTATGTAATATCTGTACATAAACAGATATGACTGAGCGTATTCTTAAGAGCCACCAGGGCTGCCAACTGTTAATAATTGCTCTCTTTTTTTATCCAAATACCAATATATCAGAAGTATGCAAGTCAAAAGGTTTAAACTATGCACACGTATATTCTGACATTTTAGATTAATTTGGAGTGACTTATATACGTCAGTTCTACCAACATGATTATAAGCCTGCTGATAGTACCAATTTTTAAATACATGTAACTTCTATACTATCAGTTGGATTTCAACCAAATTTCGTATGTGCTATGTGTACCATAACAGATATGACTATAAGTATTGTTAAGAGCAATCAGGGCTGCCAACTGTTAATAAATGCTGTCTATATTTTTTACCCTAATATCTATATATCAGAAAGTATGCAAGCCAACAGCTCTATACTTTGCACACGTATAGCACCCGACACTCTGGATTAATTTGGAGTAATTAATACAAGGCAGCGCTGCCAACATGATTCTATGCCTGCTGATAGGTCCAATTTTAAAATACAAGTAACTTCTATACTAACAAATGGATTTCATCCAAAATTGGCACAACAAGATATCATAATATTTCAGATCATTTCTGACCAGCACACGCATGACATTGTTGGCAACATGCTTTTACGCGTGCTGATAGATCCAGTGTCTAACTGCATGTAACGTCCATTGGACTTCAATCAAATTTTGTATTCTGTACCTTAAGAGATGGAACTAAGATTATATTCAGTCACCAGGGCTGCCAACTGTAGTGCTCTATAAGGCTACATTATACCAGGTATATTTTGAACTAATTAAATATTTCGATATTACCAACTTAATTTCGTCATTATACTAGATAGGTTCATATTCTGTAGAATAATCATTGGCATGAAATGTAGGCTGTATAGTTCTTCACGGAACTTCTTCTTATAAATTGGTATGATAATTTTTCGACAAGTGTGTATGTCACTGAACTCCTCCTAAATGGCTGGACCGATTTTGATAACATTCTTTATGTATATTGGAGTGGGTTCCTGTATGGCTGAGATTCACAATTGACCCGGTAGGTGGAATGAACACAATTTTAGAACCACAATATACGGTCAAAAACAGTCGTCGTGGAAACCGCTAGCTTTATTGAAAGCTGACGTCTTTAGACAATTTGTCTCTGCACGTTAGAGCTACCTGGTTGCAACATGTGCAACTACTGCCATACCTTACACTCCGCCCGTGGCGGAAAGTTATGTTTTGTACTATATATGGCGGAGATGTGGAATTCTTTGTTAGTCTCTGCACGTTAGAGCCACCTGGTAGCCTATATCTCTATCTCTCTATATATAAGAATGAAAGTTTGTCAGGTTTCTCTGAATTTCTACGGAAATTTGCGTTATTTACGCGTTTCAGACTGTTTTATGACGGATGTGCGCGAAAATATTTTTTTTGTCTGTCTGTCTGTGGACTGTTCTGTTCTCTTATAACTCGAGAACGGCTGGGTGGAATATCGTCAAATTTGGTGCAGATATCCTTCAGAGGCACGACACTAATCATTGATGTAACTCTTCTCTGTACCTCTCATAAAAGGGGGCCTACCCCCTTAAAATACTTGCTGAAATAGGCGTAGAACGGCGAGACAAAGCTCATTTTCAGCCTCTCAATGTGAGAAACGAAACTCGAGGGCCCCCGAAAACTACATTTTAAGGCCTTAAAACCAACAGATTTTGAGATATTCCCAGAAAATTAATTTCATTTAATACAATAATGAAAGAAAGCAAGCCGGTAACCAAGGCAATAGAAACTTACAGGTCCATCTATTGCTCCAAGAGGCAATACAATTCCATTTATTACATTACTGAGATAGTTTGCAAACGGCTATAAGGTTAAAACGGAACTAAATTAATTTACGCGATTTAAACCTGCTGGAGTGGTACGGAAGGTCTATTATATCCCTATCCCTATATTTTTATGTTATTATTATAATTATTATTATTTGACTACGCCTACAACGACGAGACAAAGCTTATTTTCAGCCCCTTGGTGTCAGAAACAAAAATCGGGGCCCATAAACAGCGGTAAAGGGTCCCCGAAAACTACATTTTGAGGCTCGAAAACCAAGAGTTTCTGTGATATTCCCAGGAAACTAATTTAATTTAATAAACTAATGCAGGAATGTAAGCCAGTAACCATGACAACAGTGTCTCAAAATGTTACATCCAACTTTCCATCTATTTCTGCAAGACGTAATGCCACTCCATTTATTAAATTACTGTGAAAGTTTGCAAATGGCTATAAGGTTATCACGGAACTAACAAAAACTGTAAAATTCATCAATGCGCTTAAGGGGGTCAATGGGTACCCTACATTTTCACAAGACTTAAACGTGCGTTATGTCGTACAGAAGGTCTATTATATCTTCAAACAGCAAAATTATTTTCAAAAATTTCTGAATTGAAAAAGTTTATTTTTTATCTATTTTTTTTTTGCTTTTAGGAATTTGGGCCATTGGAGGCTAAAAAACCTGAATTTTCATGCACGACAATCCTTAATAATTTATTAAAGGGGTCTTCCTCTGGATGTGGACTTGACACAACAGTGAAGGTCAGTTTTTATGTGACGTTTAGTGCGTTTCGTCTACGAGGTTTTCAATTTTATTTTCACGTCAGGAAGTACACATTAGGTAAATTAGTTTCAGAGCATATTTCAACTAATCATTTATCTTTGTCGACAAACAGGTTCCAAGCCCCTAACCATTGCAACAGTAGTTCAATTGATTACGTCTGGTTATTAATACCGAAGGTCGTTCGAAGAATGGGTACTTCTGCTAGTATACTGTATATGAAATAAATGTTTGTATTTTCGTCTTTTAAGCGATCATAAACCATTCATCCGATTGCGATCAAATTTAGGTGAGTTGTTGCACACACTGCCGGGATGGTTATATGCATAGTTAATCCAATTTACAATAGATGGTGCGCGAGTAGCTTAAACACATGAGTGATGGCGATGCATTCATATACAATTCATCCGATTGAGATCAAATTTTTGTGAGTTGTTTTGCACACTCCCGGGAAGGTTATAGGCATAGTAAATGCAATTTACAATAGATGGCGCGCGAGTAGCTTCAACAAAATGGCGTACGATTGTTTCAACAAAGCCACTCATGCGTTCATATACCATTCATCCTATTGCAATGAAACTTGGGTGAGATGTTGGGTACAATTCAGGAAAGGTTTCTGGCGTAGTAAATCCACTTAAGAATAGGTAGTGCACGAGTAGATTCAACAAATGAGCGACGACGCGCTAAGCGTTTCTACAAAGTCCCGTATTCGGTCATATACCATTCGTCCGATAGCGATGAAACTTGGGGGAGAGGTTGTGTACACTCCAGAGAAGGTTTCAGCCTTAGTAAATCCATGTTGCAATAGGTAGCGCACGAGTAGATTCAACAAATGAGCGAGTACGCACGAAGCGTTTCAACAAAGTCCCGTATGCGTTCATATACTATTCGTCCGATAGTGACGAAACTTGGGTGAGATGTTGTGTACACTTCAGGTAATGTTTATGGCTTAGTAAATCCACTTTTCAAGAGATATCGCACAAGACGATTAAACAAATGAGCGACGACGAGCGAAGTATTTCAACAAAGTCCCGTATGCGTTCATATACCATTCGTCCGATAGCGATGAAACTTGGGTGAGTTGTTGTGTACACTCCAAGGAAGGTTTCAGGCTTAGTTTAATCCATTTTACAATAGGTAGCGCACGAGTAGATTCAACAAATGAGCGAAGACGCGCGAAGCGTTTCAATGAAGTCCCGTATGCGTTCAAATACCAATCATCCGATAGCGATGAAACTTGGGTGGAATGTTTTGTACACATCCGGGAAGGTTTCTGGCTTAGTAAATCCACTTTACAATATGTAGCACACGAATAGACTCAACAAATGAGCGACGGCATGCGAATCGTTTCAACAAAGTCCAGTATGCGCCTACCAGTCATCCGATTGCGATGAAACTTTCGTGAATTGTTGTGTACACTCCAGGAAAGGTTTCTGACTTAGTAAATCCATTTTAAAATTAGTGCACGAGTAGATTCAACGTGAATCGTTTCAACAAAGTCCCGTATGCGTTCATATACCATTCATCTGATTGTGATAAAACTTTGGTGAGTTGAGTACAGTACTGCGAAGGTTTATGAATTAGTAAATGCGTTTTCCAATGGGTGGCGCACAAGTAGATTCAACAAATGAGTGATGGCGCGCGAAGCGTTTAAACAATATCACGTATGCGTTCATATGCCATTCATCTGATTGCTGTGAAATTTTTATGAGTCGTTGTGTACACGCCTGGGAAGTTTTTTGACTTAGTAAATCCATTTTACATTAAGTAGCGTAGGAGTATATTCAACAAATGGGTGACGGCGCTCGAATCGTTTCAACAAAGAACCGTATGCGTTCATATACCATTCATTTCATTGCGATGAAACTTTGGTGAGTTGTTGAGCATGCTCTCATGAATGTTTCTGAGATAGTAAATCTATTTTATAATAGTTTAGAGGTGGTTAAAGTAAATAGAAAAAAATATTGGGAATCCAAAAGCAGTTCAACAAACAGTCATATCGCCAACACTTTCTTTGATTGGCATTGCAACGCATGCCGGGTACAGCTAGTTCTAAATACATTCTAAAATTCTAAAAATTTTCGTCTAGTTGTTAATTTCTATCTCTCCTGAAATCCTGCCATTTGAGTAAATTCTCGAAAGAGTGTTCTGTTTTCTATATTGTCTGTGTTAATTACAGCATTTTTAATATCTTTTTCAATTTCGACGAACCATACGGGTTTGGATTTGTAACTGTTCTGTAAGTAGAAAATGTTTTTTGTTAGTCTATTGTTTTCCATTCTGTAAATGCGCCCAAAAACTGTTGTCTTCTCGACTGTTTTCATATACACAACCTAAAGTTAACGTTTTCCAGGTATTTGTATTGTAGCATCCCTGGTTTGGGAGACGGAACCATGGCAACGCCATCTCTGAGGTTTAATAACATGACCGTGAAGGCCAATATATCGTATTTTGGTACCTCTATAGGAAGTAGAAAAGGTGAGGGAGTTCTTGGGTCTCGTATCAAAGTAGCACAACGATGTGCTACAAGTATTGGATTTAGTACAAGATGAGCATTTGGTCCGAAAAGACGGTGACACTGTCTATTGGGGAGGGTCCTTCCTATACTGTCACAAGGACGGTGTCTGGGAGCTGATCACACTCTTTCACCAGATACAACTGGGGATGGTGACAGGTCGATCGCCCAGGCGACCACTAACTAATTAGGGAAAGATCAGGGAACAGATTTTGGGAGGAAATTGGCCGTGGACGTGTTGAAAAGAACCGTCCCGGCATTTGCCTAGTGGTGAAAATGAGAAACCACAAAAACATTTTCAGGACGGCCAAGGTGGGATTCGAACCCATGCTCTTCCGATGACAGTGAGCCACGAGTTACTGTGGGAGTGCTTCGGACCACCGTGGCTGGTGAGGAAAAACATGATGCATATAAATAAATGATTTATTTTTTTATTTTACAAAAATATTGATTCAATGTTTCATATATAATACATTATTCTTGATCTTCTTTGTCGATGAATAATGTGAGAAGATCGTAATCAGCTGTCTTAAGGAAACAAAATGTTTTTCATTATACGGAATCTACCATCTTTTGGAGGAATAATTCTAACTTCATCACATCAAGTTTTGGTATTTTTCCTTTGAAATTTTCGACGACGTCCATCATGGGTATTACGAGATTCTGCAACAGTTAAAACAGCGATACCAATATAATATATATAAATCACCAACATATTAACAATAATTTTTAAGGAAATTCCATAGTAATTTTAATAATAATAATAAAAATAATAATTCAAAGTAATAATATAATACAGTATAATAGTTTGGGCAGATTCTGAAAACTTGCCTTAACAGTGTTAGGACCCTGTAGGGCACCTAACTCCCTTAAAGAGGGACACACACATATACCTATGAATCCGCAGCTGCAGACATACACAACTACTCCCTTAACACCTACATCAATTAAAACCATCTGTCCCACACCATACACGATTTCACCCTCCTAGACACCCCCAAGTTGGAAGAAACAGCTACAACAACACATGTCTTTCAACACCAAGTCGGCACAGCTAACCACAGCTGTTGGCCAAGAGCTTGCAACACTTCGTAAACATACACATAGGAACTGGCTGTAATGCAGCAACGTGCGATATCACAACAGTCAGCATTCCAAAAACCCTTAAAAGGACCACTAATCAGAGGGAGGCTATCTGTAACCGTTGGAGACTCTGCTCGACCACATCGTGACATCATACCTCCGGTAAGTGTATCTCAGAAATCCACACACGAGTTATACATCCTTCCTCTCACCACACCCATTTTATTGTAAATCTACACTGTACTACATCAACCCTGAATCCAGGGAACACCATACTACATTTGGACTAGTAAGTAAGTAATCTTTACCACTACAGCCCATTTGTGATTATTGTTTATCATTACCTTTTTTACAGCCCACTTCCCCCCTTACACCTTGACCTGTCATCGCATTGTTTCCAAACTGCTGTGCAAGCGCTAGTGCCTTATTCACAACCAGCGGCCTTGCTTTCTTAGTTCGCACGCACACAGACCGCATTGGTGTACCGTCAGCAACTACTTAGATTGTTCATCGCAGCACTCACTCCGTAAGCTGCTAGCTTTCGCCTTGAAGCGCACCCCATCGATTTACAACACTCGTCGCGTAGAGCTCCATTCGCTCTTCTACAACACCTTCCAGCACACGTCCGGAGTTTCCACACCTCCACTAAAATCTCCCCAGCTGAACACCACCCTCTTCACACACTCATCCCCTTGTTCAGCCACCCCACGCAAAGGGACTGAACAACAGTAAACGTTTGGTCAAAGCTGTTAATACTCATTTGGTATCATAAAGTGGAGCAAAACTGACACCGAGGGTCTTGCACAGAAACTGAGAACGATATTGACGTAAACGCTTAACCATTACCCCAAGCCATCGCTAGAGAGTATGACACTGTCAAGATAACCAGGCGGTCGTGGTTCCCTTGATATCGGGAATCTATTGACAGGTCAGGTTAACAGTCTGAGAGAGTATTTTCGTCGAAGTAATTCTAACATTCACAAAGCCGACTATGATGCTGATGATTTCACGCCAGTGGTCTTGAGTGAACAACAAATTGTAATCATATAACCAATAATGCGTGGATGGTAAAACAGCTGCACGGGATGAATCTGCACGAAGTCAAGCCCATGTCGACATGGTTGCGTCGAACCTTTGGCTGACGGCAGGGCAGATGTTACCCGAAACTGGAAGATTTATGGTAGCAATACAAGACCAGGTAATTACAACACGTAATTATTTGAAGTTCATTGTTAAAGATGGAACTCTTCAAGAAGATAGGTGTCGCTATGGGTGCCCTGTGTCGGAAACTATCCACTATATTACTTCTGGATGTACAATGTTATCGGGTACAGAATACAGACGAAGGCATGACGCAGTGGCACCAAGAACTGGCTGACAAATTTCAGCTTCTGGGACGTCATAAAGTTCCATACTATCAGTACCTCCCCGAGTTTATCACGGACAATGAAATCTCATCCAGATTAACAAAACAGGGAACAGTAATGGCGGGGAGGGAATAGACGGTCAATCGCCATCTCTCTTGCCCTCCAGTTGAAAAGGCAGCTCCAACATCTGGTGGCCATTCCGCTCCAACGACCATCAGTGGAGTAGTGCTAGATAGAGCTGCCATTTTATGCAAGGACACGATGTATGGAGGGAAAGGGCCACGTACCTCCCCGAACAGACGTCAACGCCGTTTCAAAAGGAAATCGATTCTGGGTGTGTCAGTACTGAACTTCCAGTCTATGGAGAAGGTACACCGACACCGTTCTCGCTCTCTTCCTAGAGCAAGAGAGGAAACCTCTGACGAAGCTACAAAGAAATCCGAGAGGGAAATTCCTCCAGAATCTTTGCCTTTGGATGGAGAGATGGAGATTGAGGTCTGCTCACCAGTCCCAAATGCGGACGGATGGCAGTCGGTTAAGAGGAAGTACTATGTACATCACCCTCTACTTAACTCCAAAATATGACAGTATTACCGTAGCTATATTCGTCATCTCGCTGAGTTACGGCAATTGATTTCATCCTTCGCGGCAACCATTGTATGTCTTCAAGAATCCAGATTTTGTCCTGAACATGAGACAGCCTTACGGAACTTCAAACTTTTATCTAAAGACCGGGTGGATGGAGCTGTGGCCGCTGGTGACGTCTGCACTCTTGTCCACTCTCGTCTCTTTAGTGAGGAAGTACCACTGCGTATTCAGCTAGAAGTCGTTGCAGTTCGTACTTCGTTTGCCAGTAATGGCAACAGTAATGTGTACATCTCAACGGATCATCAACTGGAGTACAACCAGTTGGTGGATCTTGTCTTCCCCCTCCTTTTCTTCTTCTGAGAGATGTTAATGCCACAACACCATCTGGGGCTCCGCTAACACTAGCGAAAGAGAGATATATTTTGAGAGCCTGACCAGGCAGCTGGACCTGTGCTTGTTGAACACAAGGGAACCTACGCTCTTCTCTGTAGCATATGGCACGTACTTAAGTATCGACATCACCTTATCCTTACTCTTCTGAGCCAGAGAACCATCGAGTAACGCGGTCGATGGCTACTCTGACGGGCTGATTGGCCAGAATTAACGGCACGTGTGGTTTTTGATGGTAGTTTTGAGACTGTCGATTATCATGTCATTGATACGTATAACGAATGGAGGAAACTATACCTTCCTCATCCGGCACCTCCCGCCGGAAGGTTGTCCTTTGTTGGACAGCTGAGATCCTTAAAGATAGTCAACGAACTGTGAAACGCTTTCGCCTTAAAGTACATCGTTCTTCAAAAATATTGGCGATCAGTAACACGATCTGGTGTTTGTCCATAGCTTTTTTAAACAGAGACACTATGTTCAGCCCAAACCACTGGCTTAAGTTCTTTAGTCAGGATATTCTTCTACGTCCTGGGCCCTTAATGTCATTAATATTCCCTTGAATTATTAAATGCTACAGGTTTCATTAGTTATTGCGTATTAACTGACCAAAATATTCTAGTTTTCTTCTATTGGAGGAAAAATACCTTGGCCAACCTTACCACCTTCAAAAGGATGCGTGCTAGAGCCCGATATCTGATTCGGGAGAGTATGAAAACGGCGTGGGAAAAGTACGTGACGTTTATTACGGTACCTACTCCTTCATTTCAAGTGTGGACTAAGCTTCGTCAAAACTCCGGACTCCCGACATCGTTGACGATACCCGGAGTCTCCATCAACGGGGTCATTATTACGGACCATCTTGTCATTGCCAACGGAATTGGATTGCGCTTCTCTGATATTATGATCCAACATTTATGACGCTCAAGCGGGATATTACTTAATTTAACGCCCGACGCAGTGGCTAATTGGTCAGCGCACTAGGTTTGAAGCAAAGGGTTCCGGATTCGATTCCCGGCTGGGACGTCGGGGATTTTAATCTCTAGGCGTTAAGTCCCATGGACTGGGGACTGGGTGTACGCGATTCTCATTAGGCTAAGTCGTGCAGGGTGCCAGAGGTCATCAACTAGAAAGACCTGAACTCCGTCTCTCAGGAAAGCACACACCGTTATTATTATTATTATTTAATTAAACAGGTCAAAGAGTGCTAAGGCGAACTAGAATTCATTTCATTTTCCAGAATAACCTAATATATAACAGAATCGTTTTTTTTTTGGAATGAGGAAACCGCAGTAGATTGATTCCCGTATAAACAGATGAGCCTGCGAGAAAGTTATAAAAAATAATTCTTTCTTTGCGAGACTGAGCATATGTTTCTCATCATTTGGTTCATGGCTGTTAGAAGTAAATTAAGTAAAAAGTAAATAAATAAATAAATAAATAAATAAATAAAAATATAAATAAATAAAAATATACGAGCCTTACATCTAACACAAAAATAATCATTAGGCCTACTGTACATACAAGAAAAAACTTCCATGTGAATCCATAAACATGTACGCTGATGACACTGTACCAAGTGCACTCGATACAAAATATACTAATACCAGTAGACAACGAAGACTTATTTGATATGTAGTTTTGTTCTTTTCCTAGGTACAGTTACACCTGAGCCATCTGCACAATAATAACAAAAAAAAGATAAGAGCCTTACAGTAGTCGCATATGATATGTAACATCTGGCATGCTATCCTACTCGTATACCTACACAGCTTGGACATTCTTAAAATGTTAATTTACACTCCATTTTCATACTGGTACTATGATGAATGTATAGATTGAATTGGAGATATGGTACTGTCACATTTGTGGTGCAGCGGTCAAGCTGTTAGTCTCTCACCAAGGTAGACCGGGTTTGATTCCCGGTCAATACATGTGAGATTTTCGAATTGAAATGCCATGTCTTGTGGTTCGCATTCCACGTAAAAGGGAGGTACCTTGGATCATGATCGTGAGATTAACGGACACGCAAAACTACAAGCTTCCTTCCTTCCTTTTACATTAATAATTCATTAAAACAAAGTGACACACAACGTCGACAGTACTCTCAAATACTGTGAGCACATTCCTCAGTAACTATAACATTCATTATTCTCAAGGCTCTCATACAGTTCGTCGTAAACAATCAAAACATGGCTTCCTACAATCATGAAATGACCTAGTCTCACATATGATGAAAATACAGCTTTTATTCCACTCATATAACAACATTCTGCTTTGCATTTAATATTTGACTACTCACCCACAGCTTGACAATAATGCCGCTTACTTAAATGTCATTTGTCGTCTTTGTCCTACCCCATGTGATATTCAACCTTGAACGTGAAGCTTCATAAACTGCTCAATGACAAATGAAAATCGGTGAAACATTTGCCACTGTGCTCGTCAAACCAGTGCCTGCTAAATGCACTGCCTACTGTATTGCCATAACATTCTCGCGCTACAGAGCACACACTGCCTTGTTTCCAATACACACATTTTCAATTGTGCATCCAGCTGGCAGTCCGTCTTCACTTGCGTCCGATCCACTTCCATTCGATACACTTCCACCCGATTCACTTCCGTCCCATTTTTCTGGCAGTGCGTCTTCACTTCCGTCCGATCCACTTCCGCCCGATTCACTTCCGTCCCCAATTTTCAAAATCACTCCCACAAAACTATCCAGCAACCGAGCGGAAAGATGTTACCCATCAATAAATAAATAAATAAATAAATAAATAAGTTTGCAAGAATATGTACAAATCCAAATCCCTCTCAATGAATCTCAAACTCAGACATTACAGTACAGTATAGTACTATATGCCTCAGAATGCCTAAATATGGTCAGAAAAGGACAACTCCGGAAATTGGAGCTGAAGGACCGGAAGATTCTGCGAAAAATCATGGGCCCTATTAGAGAGGAAGGCACGAATAGAATCAGACATGACAATCAACTGTATGAACAAGTGGAGAACATTTCATCAGCTATGAGAAAGAGGAGGTTGATCTTCTATGGTCATATTGTGAGAATGGATAATCAGAGGCTCACCTCCAGAAGTTCCAACACCGTCTCTAGAGAGTAAGCAACTAACGCCAAGTGGACGAAACTAGTCAGGAAAGAGCTTGAACAATTGGATATTGACCCCAGTAACATTTACGACAGGAATAAATACAGAACTTTGTTCAGAACATCAGGCACTCTCCAGTCACTAACAGCAAAAGAAGTGCGCCCAGGAGTAGGTGTGAAATGGACTCAGGAGCGGAAGGACATTCACAGTGCCAGAATGAAGGAATACTGGGCTAGGAGGAAAGCGGCCAGAGATAAGAACCACGTGGTCCATAGCCGGCCCAAACGGAACTAACTAAATAAATAAACAAATAAATAATCTTTGGTGAAAATACAGTTGTGAAATGTTGTATGATGCTTTGATACAAACCTTCACAGTCTTCTTAGATATACCGAAGCTGTCATACATCTTTACAACAGTGTCCAGTGTTCTCTCCACCTCATTTTCCTTCATATCCTTCATGAATCTTGACAGCATCCACACGAGTCTGGGAATTAGGAGACTACTGACTTCCTCATCGATGATCGTGGATGTTATATTATCTTTCAGGTCCAGAAATAAGTTTATGATCTGTGGTCGGTCTCTGAAAGACCTGAAATCAAACATTGACATAGTTTTAATTCTTCTCATTTTACTGAATGGGATAAATGTCACTTTTCCCAAATTTTTCAGATCTTTCTACTTGTACACATTGGTTCTATATTACAATATGTATTCATATGTTTATTATAATACATGTACGAAGGTCTATAGAAGAGATAAGAATTAACGATAAACGGATCCGAGAAGCGGCCGCATTAATCTGCCGAATGCCTTATGAGGACAGTGCACTCCCAGTCGTATAGTGTTGACAGAGGAACTATCACAAAAATATAGCTAGCTAGTTTAGAGAGAGAGAGAGGCATTTAAGCAACATGATAAATTTTACTAATCTTTTTGAATGTTATTTAAACATTTTTTTGGTTACTGGAAACAAATCATGCAATTTATTAGATATTCACTAAACATGAAACTCGAAGCTCATGAAATATTAATATTTCCAGACTACCTTTTAATGACAAGTAGGATCCATTTGCATATTAATTTACTTTTATGCTCTTGAAGAACATCTAAGAACCGCTGGTCCAAGAAGCCTCTTTACCAGTAAAACAATTCAAAATTCTCTCATAGATTTCTGTGGTGAGGAGATTTTGAAAACAATGGTGGCTCATGTAAACAAAGCCAAGGAATTCAGCTAATGCTTGATGAAACAGTGGTTGTGTCCCATATTTCTCAAATATCCCTTATTCTGAGATACGTTTGCACTGAAGCAAGCAACATCAAGGTTAGAGAAAATGTTGTGGGATTCCTCGACATTAGAAAAGCTGTTTTGGACCTTGAAAAAGATTCATCATCTGGCACAGAGATGGCAATCATGAAAACCATTCGAGCAATTAAACTGAACCGACGGTGACAGGTTTGAGGCGGTGAGGTAGTGATAAGTGTGTTAAGGGTTCTTGGTTTGAACCATAATAACTGTGATGGCATAGGAACCGATGGAGTTTCTATGAATCCGAAACTGTTGGAGCAGTACAAGAGATTCAGAAAGTTGCTGTTAAAGCAGTAAGATGTCCTTGCTACAACCACCAACTAAACTTGGCTATAACCAAAACAGCAAAGGTCCAGTCTGTAAGAAATACATTCGGTATTTTGACAGAAATTGTATTATTCTTCAATGCTTCTTCAAAACGAAAATAATATGGTTATGAAAAATATTCTTCATGGCCAACTGATTGGCCTTTGTGAGACACGATGGGTGGAACGGCACGACACTATTTTGACATTTTTAGCCATCATTAAAACAGTCAGTGCTGCACTCGAAATGTCTCCAGTTGGTCAGACGTTCACAGGGATGCGTCACCACCAATGGTACAATGTTTGTTGTCCAGCATAACCGATGAGGAATTTATTGCATCTTTGTGCTGTCTTAACGAAGTTCTAGCCATAACTCATTAACTTACTTGAGCGTACTTTCAAACTGAAACCTAGATGTTAAGTCAGCATCTGATGCTGTATTCAGCGTGATATCCATCTTTGCCAGGAAAAGGAATAATATAGAAGAAGACTTCATCTGTGAGTATGAAAAGTGTAATATAATTGCAAGTGTGTTGGCTGTAGAGATAACGCTTCCGAGAATCGTAGAGAGACAAAGAAACCGACAAAATGCACCATTCACTACTGCTGAAGATTATTTTAGGGGGAATATCTATATCCCCTTGCTGGACTGGATGATCAACGATCTAAAGACACGATTTTCTGATGAAGTACTTGACATCTACAAGTTAAATATGTTTCTACCTCAAAATGTTGTTAAAACTGTATTACTAATCTTGATACTCCAGACCAAAATGAAGCCTAGAAGACGGTGACTGAGAAATATGCCACTTTGTATCAAATACAAGAACAAGTGTTGTATACAAAACTAAAAGCTGAATATCTCCATTGGTCAATAAACTGGAGTATGGAAATGGACAATGGGGGCATCATCCCCTCAACTGTAGCTAGTGGGTTCGAGGCTTGCCACCCAGTTTTATTTCCATTGGTGAAGACGATGCTCAAATTAATACTGACACATCCTGTAAGCATCGCAAGTGCGGAACGGTATTTTCGATTCTGCGTCTCCTGAATACATACTTGAGATCGAGGACTGCAGAAATCAGACTCAACAGATTGGCTCTAATGTGCATCCATAGAGACATTCCTATTGATCGCAATAAAATCATTGAGAGATTTGGACAAAAGAGCCAAAAACGTTCCACAAGCTTATTGTAAGATGAACTTAAATAAGTGAGTAGTCTTTATTTATGTTAAACATAAATATAATGATTTTGATTAAATGATGTATGTCAAGAAAATTTGTGTTTTTGTTGTTGTTGTAAATCCTCAGATTTCAAAACATCAAAGCTATAAACTTTTAAATAATTTGATTCATCTTGCTGTTATACAATAAAACTTACTTAAGTTCCTGAGGAAAACATTAGCTTCACACAATATCTTTCACATATAAATACTGTATAATACCAAAATGTAAAGTTTACAATAGCCTAATATTTCGAACATTGTGTTTGAATGAATACTACAAATTTTAAAACCTCTCTAAAAATACTGTAGTTTCAAACCATTCGTATTAGAGCTATGACAGTAAATAGAAGGACTTACAAAACTGAGATAATTTAGAATACAATAAATATTTCACTTAAAATGGCTAATATCACGCAAATATTTCCAAATTCACAAAACAGTTTCATATAATTTTTGATTGTTTCTTTATTTTAAATTGTTACCATTTATTTGTACCCCAAAATATCACAAAAAGAATAACTAATTTGAGCCTAAATGTTGCAAACTTTTCTGGGGGAGTTTCCTCGCACCCCCTATGAGCTGAGGGAGGGGGATTCCAGACCCCCGGTGTGTCCGCCCCCCACCACACCCATAATCTTGCCTTAAATCCGCCACTGGATCCTATGTGTTTATTTACAGTACATTATTACGTGAAGCCATGTGTAGTGGTAGGTCAACGAAGATTTATTGTGTTGGACAAATGCAGAGTGTTCATTTCTTTATATAGTTGTACCGATGGCATGCTGGTGACGAACTATCGACAGATACATTCTGTCATGAGGGTATTTTTCTTTTTTAATTAAATCTACTTGATTTTATTAACACATGATTTATGTCAGACTCCTCATGGGTATTGAAAATGGTCTATAGGAATATTGATACGATTTATATAGCAAGAATATAATAATTTAACTCATTAGCTTGACACACTTAGGAGTTAGAGTAGACCAGCTGATAGGAGTGCATTTATATATGGTGTTTGTTTTTGTTAAGAATAAATAAATAACATCGGGTGTTGAGATGCCAATTAAAAGGTCTGGCGTCGTTTCTTTAGTAGTTAGATTTCTTTTGGTTGAATGTGTTGGAGATTATGCTTTACTGCGTTTAGTTTGTTGGAAACCCACCCACCAGCAATTCCGTATACGCCCTGAGATTAAAGGAGTCTCGTCCCTACCGTGCTAATCGAGTGAAATGATACCAAACTAAATTCCTACGGACGCTTAAATATGGCTGTTAGTTTACGCGGGGTGGGTAGGAGATTGGTCTATAATAATTGAAGAGATCCAGAATACAGTAATACGCATCATTTTAGGAAGATTCTAGACCTGACCGAAAACAGAAACATGCCACAAACAAGACGAACATAGTCAAGCAGGAATGCGAGGCAAGATAAAATAATGGGAAGGGGAGAGATAACGGGTGGGACAGGCTTGCACAAGGAAATTTACTCCAGTTCACTGTGGATAGTGTTAGTGACAACAGATGCACAAGAATGGATGCTACATCGCTCTAACAATCAGCTAAGTAAGTTCTTTAATCCATTCAAAGTTATAAACACCAAACACTATTTACTAAGTTTTACAGATTATCACACTAAACAAGCAAATCTACAGTTCAATAGCCACCAATCGGCTTCGGCGGCGTAGTCGATAGCATGCTGAAATGCTATGCCCAAGATTGTGGGCTCAAACCCGGCCGAAGTTGTCGGATTTTTAAGAGCGTTAAAATCCTTCAGTATGCCTTCCTTCGGAGACGAAGTAAAGCCGGCGGGCCCATGTCATAGATTTATGTTATGTAAAAGAACCTATCACTACAATTGGTAGTGCGTAGCCAAAATTTGTTGGTTATTTGGTTAGAAACGCTCTATCAAGTTCCAACGTTCGTCCCTGGGTGTCAGTGACAGTGGCGTCTGGTAGCCAATGTTGGAACTGCTTGAAATTGAACATGTTGGGGAGCCTACGGGCGTTCAATTGAAATGCTCTACTATGGCCATTGGCTGCAATTCAAATGTAATGCGTAGCCACCAAAATCATAACAAAAACCACACATAACTGACAATCTTCTGTAACTTATAATGTGTACATATTGTAAATATGTTAACCCACATATATTTAATAGCCTGAAAGTAAGGGATCTGACGATGATCACTTGACGGGCGAAACTGGTCATCCAAGTGAATTTATTAATCTCAAGTTATTCATTTTCAGTTTTAGGGCATAACACACAATGCTATTGGGTACAATCGAATTGACCGACTGAAAAGCATAAATTTAGTTTCGAATAATAGTAATAATAATGTAGAAATACAATTAATTAAATACATTATTTACGGAATAAAGGATTACATAATACCATAACATGTCGTACAAATGGTTGGGCATACTGCATGATGAGAATAGACTATTTTAAGGCAGCTGATCTATTGTAAGAATGTATTGGAATAGGGATGATGGATAGCTCATTAGTGAACACGAGTGAAGAGTATTTTTATCTTAAAAATGTAACCCTGACTTGTCATTGTAGATCGTGCTTAAATCTATACTTTCGGCTGTTTTATATTAGCCTATCAATTTATTAAGATGAACTACTCATTTCGACTAAATCATTCTGTATGATAAAGGGGAGTGACGCGGGCTGTTGAACATGATATGATTTACAATGAGAGTGGATCATGATAATGTACAGATTATATTTGAGACTCTTGATTTTTGATGGATTTGGTTATCGGATTGAGAGTTTATTTTACGACTTTTTGCAATATAATTGCTGTTGAATTTGATTCTGAGTGTAGCGCAACGACACATTAGAGAACGTATGGAATTAATTTTCAGATGTTGTTGTAAATATTGGAATATTACACTGTAAGTACAATTTACGGTATATTGGTCATCGGGTGTTTAATTTCTATTTACTTCTTAGTGCTATTGAAGACTCCTCGTTTCCTGTTCAAATTTCAAGGAGGTTGAAAGTACGTAGCTGTAAATGTGGAGATTGTTAAAAATTAAAATGTTTTGTATTTTGCCCCTCACGAAGTACTTCGGTATAAGACGAGTTTAAAATCTTTTCATCATTTCCTATTTTGAGATACAGACTTATAAGCTAAGAATCTGTGAGTAGTGTATGTTAGCTGGAGTAATAATAACAGTCATTATTCCTGCACGATTAGGGTAGGTGTTTTCATAGAGTAAAAAATGGGCGATTTTATCTTAAAAATTGACTCTGTTTTGTCATTGTACTTAAGTCATGTTTAAGTGACATACATAATAACATACATACTTTTAAGGAAATTACACTCTTAATTTCGATGGACTGAGAAGAATTCAACAGTAGGTTATATAGTGTACAGTAAGGAGGAGAACTAATCTTACATGATCATCATGTCCTCAATGGCACGTGATATGGTTTTGAAGTAGTAGATGGCTGCTATCACATTCTTGCTCTCTTCTGAGGTCAGATTCAGACCGTCACCACCCTCTGCAAGAAACTGAAACATGAATTTTGATAAGTTCTCGTATATAAAGTGAATGGAATATCAACTACCATACAGCAGTGGCGGCTGGTAATAAATATCTTGGTGGTGCCAGCAAATTCAAAATTTGCAATCAAATCATTCAAACGTTACAAGTTGAATATTTTATGCTATAGGCCTAAGTTTCAGAATCACAGTATTTAAGTGCGTAATTGTACAAGGTCCACAATACAACTTTTACACAATTTCAGCTGCCACCCTTAGCGGATTCAGTGGCGTAGTTGGTAGCATGCTGAGCTTCTATGCCCAAGATCGCGGGTTCAAACCCGGCAGAAGTCGTCGGATTTTTTAAGAGCGTTAAAAATCCCTCAGTATGCCTTGCTTCGGAGGGTAAGTAAAGCCGGTGGTCCCATGTTATAGAATAGATGTATGGCATGTTAAAGAACCTTCCACCAATTACACCTGTGTAAAGCTAAATTATAGGTTAAACATTTGACTAACGCTCTTAGATTCCTACGTTCATTGTCACTTCAAGCAATTCTGGCTTGCGCTTGCAGGCTGCACTCTGGTGAATGCGCCACGCGGCTGTTGGCTCTACCTAGGTTAATCTGTGGCCCAACACAACACAACACAACACATGCAAAGCCAAGCCAAACTAGCCTTTATTGGTGCTGAGTCTTATTTTCGGAGGTGGAGCCCGTGTGGCCTTCCCTATATCTCTATCTCTATAAATAAAAAAATGAAAGTTTGTCTGTTTTTTCTGAATTTCCACGGAAATTTGCGATATTTGCGCGTTTCAGACTGTTTTATGACGGATGCGCGCAAAAATATTTTTTTTGTCTGTCTGTCTGTCTGTCTGTCTGTCTGTATGCCTGTTTGTTTGTCTGTGGACAATTTTTTGTGTCCTTATAACTCGAGAACGGCTGAGTGGATGAACGTAAAATTTGATACAGATATCCTTCAGAGGCACGACACTAATTATTGATGTAACTCTTCTCCGTACCTCTCATAAAAGGGGCCCTTCCCCCTTAAAATACATGGTGAAATAGGCGTAGAAGGGTGAAACAAAGCTCATTTTCAGCCCCTAAATGTGAGAAACGGGGCCCCCGAAAAACACATTTCAAGGCCCTAAAACCAAGAGTTTTTGAGATATTCCCAGAAAACTAATTTCAATTAATAAATTAATGAAAGAATGCATGCCGGTAACCATGGCAACTGAATCTCAGAGGTCCACCTATTTCTGTAAGAGGCAATGCAATTCCATTATTTTATTACATTACTGTGAAGGTTTGCAAACGGCTATAAGGTTATAACGGATCCAAATTAAGCTGAAATATTCATCAATACATACAATGCGCTTAAGGGGTCAAGCGGTACTCTAGATTTTTTTCACGCGATTTACACGTGCATGTGTGGTACGGAAGGTCTATTATATCCCTTCTCTATTATATAAAAATGAGTGATTGTTTTTTTCTGCATTTCCACGGAAATTTAACATATTTGCCCATTTCAGACTGTTTTGTGACGGATGCACGCATTTTTTTGTCTGTCTGTCCGTGGACAATTTTTTGTGTCCTTATAACTCAAGAACGGCTGGGTGGATTAACGTAAAATTTGATACAGATATCCATCAGAGGCACGACACTAATCAATGATGTAACTCTTCTCCGTACCTCTCATAACAGGGGGCCAACCCCCTTAAAATACATGCTGAAATAAGAGTAGAAGGGTGAGACAAATCTCATTTTCAGCCCCTCAATGTGAGAAACGAACTCGGGGGCCATAAAAGGACCCCGAAAACCACATTTTAAGGCCCTAAAACCAGTTTTTGAGATATTCCCAAAAAACGAATTTCACTTAATAAATTAATGAAGGAATGCATGCCGGTAACAATGGCAACACAATTTCGGAGGTCCATGTATTTCTGTAAGACGCAATGCAATTCCATTTATTACATTACTGTGAAGGTTTGCAAACGGCAATAAGGTTATAACGGATGCGAATTAAGCTGAAACATTCGTCAATACATATAATGCGCTTAAGGGGTCAAGGGGTACTCTAGAATTTTTTAACGCTATTTACACGTGCGGGTATGGTACGGAAGGTCTATAATATCCCTATCCCTATATTGTTATATTATTATTCTTTTAATTATTATCATTATTATGGCGTACAACGACGAGACAATGCTCATTTTCAAACCCTTGGTGTCAGAAACAAAACTCGGGGCCCCTCAAGAGCCGTAAAGGGTCCCCGAAAACTATATTTTAAGGCTCTAAACCCAACAGTTTCTTAGATATTCCCAGAAAACTAATTTCATTTAATAAACTAAAGAAGGAATGCAAGCCACTAACCATGACAACAGTACCTCAAGAGGTGGCACCCAACTTTCCATCTATTTCTGGAATAAGTAATGCCACTCCATTTATTACATTTCGGTGAAAGGTTGCAAATGGCTATAAGGTTTTCACGGAACCAACTAAAACTGTATAATTCCTCAATGCGCCTAAGGTGTTCAAGGAGTACCCTAGATGTTTTTCACATGACTTACACGTGCGATATGTCGTACAGAAGGTCTATTATATCTCCAAACAGCTACATTATTTTCAAAAATTTTGATTTGAAATAGTAGACTGTTTTTTGCTGATTTTAGGAATTTGGGCCATTGGAGGCAAAAAAAAAAAATGAATTTTCATGCACCAGAAGCCTTTATAAAAAGGGGACTTCCTGTAGTTGGGCACGTGCCACAACGGTTAGGGTCAGTTCGTATGTGACGTGTATTGCGATTCGTCTACGAGGTTTTCAATTTTATTTTCACGCCAGGAAGAACACATTAGGTAAATTTAGTTTGAGAGCACATTTTAACTAATCATTTTTCTTTGCCAACAAACAGGTTCCAAGCCCCTAAACATTGCAACAGTAGCTCAATTGATAACATCTGGTTGTTAATACCGAAGACCGTTCGAAGAATGGGTACTTCTGCTAGTTATATTATAATTGTGAAAATCCGTGTGTGTTTCTGTCTGTGTGTGTGTTAGTTTGTTATCTCTTGACACTAAAACGGCTGGACGGATTTGGATGAAATTTGAAATGGAGACAGCTTATACCATGGGATAACATATAGGCTGCCTTTCATCCGGAAATAAATTATTGTTCCCGTGGAACGGGCAACATAACTGAAAAGTCACCAAAAATACTCAACCGGGACAAAATATCGAAGTTGTCGCATAAAGAACGGACATAGTTCATTTTACGCTCCTCGATGAAAGAAACACATTTTAAGACCCTAAAACCAACAGTGTCAAAGATATTCACAGAAAACTATCTTCACTCTGATAAACTGATGAACTAATGGCAAGTCCGTTTCCATGGCAACTGAATCTCAAGGTATGACATCCGATTTTCTATATATCCCTGTAGGAGGCAATGCCAATCCATTTATTTATTATCTTTTTCAAAATATATAAACACATTAAGAACAGGGTAACGCGCCTGCCTCCCATCCGGAGGCCCCGGGTTCAATTCCCGGCTCCGTTAGAAATTTTAGACACTGACGTGAGGACTGCAACGGAGTGCACTCAGCTTCGTGAGGACAATTGAGTACCTGTCTGATAGAGAGGCAGCGCCCCGGTCACGAAGAACAAGATAAACGGCCGAGCGAACACGATGCACTGACCACGCGTCACCACAATATCTGCAGGCCAACTGGCTGGGAAGCGGTCGCATGATAGGCCTAGGCCCTTCGTGGTCTGTAGTGCCAGGGGTAAAGAAATTAGGGATAGCGCCTTCTAATACCATTTTTAAATTTTAAACACTTCACTAGCGGCTACTCAATAAAGGTAGCGATATACCTACGTTCAATTTCATAAACACTGGACTTACAAATCCCGGATAGTTAAGTACAAATATCAGTCTGGTCGTTATATCAGTAGTAACGAAGCTCTGTGGCGGCTATTGCCGTTTTCGTAACACTTAAGGCATCCCGCCGTCACATACCTCAAAGTGCACTTACAAAATTGTGAACCAGTCTATTTTACTGAAAAGAATTTCTACGAGCGAGTATCCACTCTGGCAAAAACCACACTCACCACCTTTTCCAAAACGTACACGAGACATGATTTTTAAAGCACTCTTCTGTATGTTGAGGTACAGAGATATACCACATGGAAAGATACAATAAAATGTTGGCAAATCTGAGTTCAAGGAACTGCTGTCCAGAATAGGCTTTCGGTACAGGTTATGCGGCCCATGTTCGTAACATGGAATGTTATCCTTTGACAATGCATCTACACCATGTGCGAGGACAACGCATTTCAAAGATCTCTAAAACCATAATAATCAGGAAATTGGAGAAAAATTTAAAGTGGGAGCGAAGATTCAAAGAGAAATAATTTCATCTCTGATATTTGCTAATGGCATCGTCATCTTGGCCGATACGCCAGAGAATTTGAACGAGTTTTTGAATGGTATGGACTCCGTCTTGAGGAAAGAATTCATTATGAAAATCAATAAATGTAAAACAAAATTATTGGAATGCAGCCGAAATAAATCAGAAACCTCTATGGACATCAAATTGGCAGGTGAAACGCTACGGGAAGTAGGAGACTTCTGTTACTTAGGAAGCAAAATAGCCAGTGATGGACGAAGCAAAGAGGATATAAAAGGTAGGTTGGCTCAGGCAAGGAAAGCATTTCTACAGAAAAGGAATCTGTTGACATCGAATATACATTTAGGTATTCGGAAGTCATTTTTGAAATCTTCTGTCTGGAGCATGAAACTTGGACTAATGATGCAGCAGAAAAGAGGAGAATTGAAACGTTTGAAATGTGGTGTTACAGGAGAATGATGAAGATCAGATGGGTAGATAGGGTAACAAATGAAGAGGTATTAAGACGAGTGGGAGAGGAGAGATGTTTCTGGCGACTGCTAATGAAGAGAAGAGATAGGTTGGTAGGAGACATATTAAGACACCCAGGAATAGCAAGCTGAGTTATCGATGGGAGGGTCGAGGACAAGAACTGTAGGGGTAGACCAGGGTTAAACAGATTGCCTCGGATGTAGGGTGTGGTAGCTATGTAGATGTGATACGATTAGCTCAGGAGAGGGAGGCATGGAGGGCTGCATCAAACCAGTCAAAACACTGAAGACTCAATTAACAACAATCAGGAATTTTTATTACTTAGAGAGACATGTGAGGCAAAAGGGTTGTTGGAGAATTTCAATCCCTGGGATTCAACACTGGAAGAGACTGCATAATGTACATCAGCGGCCAATGTGAGAGATTTTACTACAGGTCTGTTAATATCGACATGTTGACGTTCAAATCATCAATAAGCGTGGCAAAATTACACCCAGAATAGCTTAAGGAAAAATACTTTCTATTCCCCATATTCCGATAGATTTTCCATTCCAGTGTGCAAGATTGCCGTTCCCTCTTCAAACAATATTGGCAATTTCTATTAACAAAGCGCAATGACACACACTTAACAGCAGTAAGTGTACATTTAGACAAAAACATTTTTTCCCATGGGCAACTGTATGTGGCGTGCTCACGAGTTTCCGGACAACAACATCGTTATGTCTCAGCAGGAGGTGGCAAAACCAAAAACGTAATTTTCAAATGTGTTCACATAATGTAACATCGTACCCTGCAGACTTTCACAACTCTATAAAATTCCCACTTTGCTGGTCATATCAATATACAGTATGTATCAGAATATTCAGAATTAGAATGGACCCATCTGTAGCCGCGATTGCTGTAATAGAATAGACCAATAATTATCAGCAATAATGCATCGTCCCCATTGTCTTGATCGCGAGAAAAGCCGCTGGTACCTGCTAGTTTAATATAAACTGTTATTGACAGAGCATATTGGTGGTGCCATGGAACACCGGCACTACCTCACGAGCCGCCCCTGCCATACAGTATGCCTCGTGGCATGGTGGACAAATTAGTTGGCTACATCCCTGGCGAATCAGGATACATTTACGGCTCTGCTGAGAAATTTAAGGTGGCGCTCACTTAGGTTCCGTTTGAAAAATTCAATTTTCTCTTTTCTCATGTTTTGGGGTTTTCAGCATACGGTACTGAAATATCATAGGAAGTTAGCGTGGAGCTAAATTGTTAATCTGTTTATGCATTGCTTCAAAACGTTTTAAACTTATAAAAAAAACAAGATGTTCAGCAAAGAACATATAGCCTACTTTCTCCTAAATGTATGGGTATCTTTATGACTCTTTGTCCTCATCCCTAAAACAATCACCCCAACCACAATGTATTGTTTGTTTTCTTTTATATTGATAATAAGCCAGTAAGTGTCAAGATCAATATTATATACTTTATGATGATTGAATAACAAAACTACTAACTTATTGTAATGCATTCACGTCCGTTAATCTCTATATTAAGCCAGCCTGCAAAATTAAGAATCTTCCGCCCCAATCATCTTCCGCCCCAATCACAGTAGGTGGTGCTGCGACCTATCAGTGAATTAATCTTTATCTTGTACGCCTATGCACTGCCATCGTAATGTACTACGATGGCAGTGTTCTATGGGTGTTGAATGAGTAGGCAGTTTAAAGTAGCCAAGAGGGAGGCGATCCAGCTGGCAGTGTTTAAAGGTATTCGGAGCGCGATCGTGGCTAATAGTTGAACTACCAGTATTACAAAATTGCCATGCTTCAGGAGGCCAGCTCAGGCATTTACACAGCGTTATGTTTGGAACAATATTACCCACAAAACCCACAAGAGGACAGCACCGTACAGAGGCATTAAGAAGGCTGTGGTTAATGACAACGTGTATCTAGTTCTTCTATTCTCCTTTTTCTAATGTCTTCTGTTTATGTGCGATGCTGGGACTGTGATTTTATTAATATACGAGTGTATACTTTATCCTCTCCTTTGAGCTAAATGACATTTTATTCAGTATCTGTGGGAAAAGCTCGTGCACATCATTTGTAAAAGAATTCAAGAAAAAAAAACCTAACCGTAGCAGTACTCGATCCCCAGTCAACTGCGTGTCAGACTAACATGCTAGCCCAGAGCTAACCGTATACATGACGTCAGGTGTTCTTAACTGACATATTAGATACAAACTGTTGGCAAATAATGACTTTAAATAAACGATTTCTTCACTGCAGTACATCTTCATTAAAGATCATTTCATACAAAGTTTATATTATTGTATCAGTACGGTATATCACATACAACATACTAAAACTACTGAAATATAAGACAGGCACATGAGGACAGCTGCCATCTTGTCGTGTGACACAAACGGCTCAGCTCTTTTAAGCCACTCATACTGTATAATATTATAATATTAAATTATAATAAATAACGGATCACGACCTTCAGGATAGCTTAAACCCCCCTAGGCTCGATAATCGGAATTGGTGGGTCTTAAGCTATTTATTAAAATGGTTGCATAATTCACACGGCCGCCATCCTGAAATGGCATGGCCGATGACCTTGAATTTTGGGTGAAAGACGCGTCCTATATAAAGGTATGTTATCACCAAATTTGGTAGAGATCGGATGATTAGTTTAGCCGTAATTTGATTTTACGTTTTGAACATTTGAGTGGCCGCCATTCTGTTTTGGTAAAGATGGCGGCGATATAAAGTATGACACTGAGGTGTCCTTTACTAGTGCTACCTCTGTACCAAATTTCGTTCAATTCGGTTTCACCGTGTTCGAATTGATAGGGGGGGACAGACATTCAGAGTACACACACTCACACACACACAGACACACACACACACACACACAGACTCACACACACACATACACACACACACACACACAGACTCACACACACACATACACACACACAGACAGACACACTTTTTTCGCCCTGTGTTGATCTCATAAGTCTACTTTCATTTTTTGCAAAAATCGAAAGTAGGCTAATGAAATAAAATACAACGTATGAAGCACTAGATTCATGATTCTAATTTGGATTGCAAGCCATGAAATCTCCTTCAATTATTGTACAGTAGGGCGTCAATAATCCGAACGTCAAAAATCCGAAAGCCCGCTTTAAACATGTGAACTGTATTTTGCACGTCGCTGTGAGAGAACAATGACCTTGAGAGTGTTTGTTTTGAACTATCCACTCCCCTACCCCCAGCGGGCCAGTTCAGTTGCTCACTTGTTCAGTAGTGTTGTTGTAGTTGCATGTTGTGGTTTGTGGTGCGTACATAATTTGTATTTTAATTACAGTACTGTGTGTGTGCCTTGTACAGTGTCGTATTATGGCGTCATCAGGGACACTGAAGAGGAAATATATATTCCTAACTATAGTAACCAAACTCGAAATATTAAGTAGACTTGAAAGAGGTGAATGTGGCTCGTCTTTGCCAAAACATTATGGAGTGGGTAAAGATACCGTCTCGGACATTAAAAAGATAAATGGTAGCATTCTGACTTTTGCTTCTAAGTTAGATTTAGATGATGGGTCTAAAGTGTGTTAATACAAACGTACAGTACATACATACGTAAATTTGTAAATATGTAGTGAATTGCTTTTGTAAAATGAGTGCATTTTTCTGGATTCAAAGATACAAATAAATCAAAGTACAATATGTATGTAAGTACATAAAGTGTTTATTAGCCTAGTTTCAATTTTGAAAAAATAGGCTTATGAGATCACCTTTTGTCCGCGTGTGTGTGAGGTGTGTGTGGGTGTGTCCCCTAATAAATTCTAAACGGCTGGAGCGATTTCAATGAAACTCGGTAAGTTCATAGCACTATTCCGGGCGACCCCGACCGTGCCCTTCAAATTTTGTTACGTCTCACCAATCCAACATGGCGGCTGTGCGAAATATTTCACCAGCATTCAATATCACCGAAACTATTCTCGATATCACCCTGGAATTTTTTACGGTAATAAATGGAACTACTAGAAGTTCACCTATGTGACTCTTGAAAAGCTGGTAACTACAAAACCAACATGGCGGCCATGCGAAATTGCGACTTTTAAATAGACGTTTCTCGCGATTTAACCAACCAAACGCAATAAAATTTGGTACAGTGTATGTTTATACACTTTGTAATGCACCGACATCTAACTTCGTTCAATTGTTTACATAACCCCAAGATGGCGGCTGTGCGAAATATTTCACCGGCATTCTATATCTCTGATACTATTAGCGGTATCACCCTGAAATTTTGTACGGAGATAAAGAGCACTGCTGGAAGTCCACCTATAAGATTTTCAAAAACCGGTTAACTACAAAACGAACATGGCGGCCAAGCGAATTTGAAAATTTAAATAGACCTTTCTCACGATTCAATGTTCCGAACGCATTGAAATTTGGTACAGGAAATGTTTATATACGTTGTAATGCACTGGTATCTAATTTAGTTCAATTGTTTACATAACCTCAAGATGGCGGCTGTGCGAATTTTAAAATTAAGTTTTTATTTCTTGTGTCGTAATTATGCGATCGAAGTGGAAGTTTGAATAATGAACCTACGCAATAATTTTCCTTTAATGGTACATGTCTCTATGGCCTATACATTTAACAATCCAACATGGCGACCATCCGAAATATTTAGACGGCCATGAATATCTACAGCGGCTTCGGTGGCGTAGTCGGTAGCATGCTGAGCTTCTATGCCCAAGATAGCGGGTTCAAACCCGGCCGAAGCCGTCGGATTTTTTAAGAGCGTTACAAATCCCTCAGTATGCCTTCCTTCGGAGGGGAAGTAAAGCCGGCTGTCCCATGTCATAGATTTATGGCATGTTAAAGAACCTTCCACTAATTGCACCTGTGTGAAGCTAAATTGGATAGGTTAAGAATGTAAAAGGAAGGAAGGAAGCTTGTAGTTTAACGTGACCGTTAATCTCGAGATCATGAGCCACGGGACCTCCTTTTTACGTGGAATCCGAACCACAGGACATGGCATTTCACATCGAAAATCTCACATGCATTGACCGGGAATCGAACCCGGACCGCCTTGGTGAGAGGCATTCAGCTAGACCGCTGAGCCACCACGCCCCCGGTTAAGAATGTAAACAACGCTCTTAGGTTTCTACGTTCGTTGCCAAGAGCCGACTGCGGTGGCGTCTAGTAGCTAAGTTCTGAACTTGGCCTAGTAGTCGTTGGCGGTGGTGTTTGGCGGCAAAAGTAGGAACTATTTGAAAAATTCTAAGTTGCAGTACTTAAATTAAAAATAAAACAGATAACACACACTATTACAGTCATGACAATTAACACCGGTTATCAGACAGATTCTACACACACACCCAAAGTACACGGGGCTACATGAGCGCGTTGTCGCAGCCCCTAAACTTAAGAACCAACCAGAAACAACCATGAATATCTACGAATCTATTACAGCAATCAAACTGAATATTTTTATGTTCATAGGGGCTATGAACATAAGTTTACCTATAGGACTTTCAATAACCTGGTGATCACAAATCCAACATGGCGGCGACGCGAACTATAAATATTCACATTGACGTTTCTCGCAATTTAACAATCCGAGTGCAGTGAAACGTGGTACAGTAAATCCTTATATGAATGTTAATCCACTGGCATCTAATTTATTTCAATTGTTTCCATAACCACAAGATGGCAGCTGTGCGAAATTTTAAAATCCAGTTTCTACTTCTTGTGTCCTAATCAAGCGATTGAAATTCGAATGCTACACGTACACAATAATCTTCATGTAACAGTACATAAATCTAGGACCTACATAAATAAAGTCCAACATGGCGACCATCCGAATTATTTAGTCGGTTATCAATATCTACGAATCTATTACAGCAATCAAACTGAAATTTTGTATGTTGATAGTGGCAATTAACATAAGTAGGATATATGAAAATAGGCTCTATAGTTCTTCACGGAACTACTTGTTTTTATTTATCTTAGCATTTTAGTGTAACTAGGAATTTCTAGGTTATGTTCAAAAATCCAAACAAATCGGAAATCTGCTCCCCCCCCCAGTCCCAATTAGTTGGGATTTTCAACGCTCTACTGTATTAAGTTCCAACCCTTTAACATCGAAAGTTATGTCATAAATGTACAGTTTGATTAATATTTTGTTTTCAAAAATCATTAGGATAATTGTAATGTTGGTACTGTGCCCGAATTTACCTACCATCACCTGTTGAATCACATGAAGACAGCCGGGTCGTAGAACCTGAAAATCCCCGGCTAGAAAAACCCTCAAGTCCTACTCACATGTGAATGGGATGAAAAGAACACAATTATATCTAACAAGATGGCATTAGGAAAGACCATGGCCAAAATCGCATAATAGCTCTGAGAACAAGAGATTTCCGCAAATGAAGCATCTCGGGAGAGTGGACTATTTTAAAATTTTAAAATGAAATTCAATTTATTCAGAAAAAGCATGACATCTGGACAAATGCCTATCATTCTTACTAAAAGGAAAGAATTACCCCACAAAACTCGGGTAAAAATACTGAATGCCAGTAACAAAATACTGGTAATGCCTACAACTATGGCAAGAAATCAGGTGTCCATCTCGACACACACATATGCAAACAAAAAAAACTATACAAGAGTGTTTAATTGTAATTGGTCGTCGACGATGTAATGACTAAATCGATGTAATTTTCCCAGTCATTAAATTATCATGTTTCAGCAATTCTTCTAGGTTTGTGCCGTGTCTTGTGTGGGGTTTCGCCTAGGACACCAAGCTGGCTCATCAGCGGGCTCTTGGTGTCCCCGCCCGGACCCCCACAGGAGTAACGAACTGCGCCCTACCTCCCTTTATATAGAGTGCAACTGCAATACTTTACTGCGAGAACTGAAAGTTCAAGCAGCGTTAACCTCCCTATGAAGGCTTCCAACAAGATGGTATATTGGCTTTCACGGCCCGTGAATTAAAACTCAGCGCAGTTCGTTACTCCTTTGGGGGTCTGGGCGGGGACACCAAGAGCCCGCCGATGAGCCAGCTTGGTGTCCTAGGCGGAATCCCACACAAGACACGGCACAATCCTAGAAGAATTGCTGAGTTTTAATTCACCGGCCGTGAAAGCCACTATACCATCTTTTTGGAAGTCTTCATAGGGAGGTTAAGGCTGCTTGAACTTTCAGTTCTCGCAGTAAAGTAGTGCAGTTGCACTCTATATAAACGGGAGGTAGCGCGCAGTTCGTTACTCCTCTGGGGGACCGGGCGGGGACACCATGAGCCCGCCGATGAGCCAGCTTGGTGTCCTAGGCGAAACCCCACACAAGACACGGCACAAACCTAGAAGAATTGCTGAGTTTTAATTCACCGGCCGTGAAAGCCAATATACCAATAAAGTAAATATTTACATTTTATACAGAACGTTCAGTTACACCTAATGTGTACTCTCATTTAAATTTTTACAAGACTGGATTCGACCTTCCACCCCAAGATTTATTTGTCATTGTCGGTTGCACTATTCCTAATTTGTGATATAATCTAACAAACAACTAAGTTAATTAGAAGTGTGGATTTGTCTATCCAGGTAAAAAAAAATCAATATGAATTGCATTATGAATCTCTTGACCATTGTTAATTACTTTCTTGGGTTAATTCCAACTATATAATCCTATTTATGACACATTGTTTTCTCAGTTTATTTATCAGGGTGCTTATTATAGACAGGTGCTATACTCAAACATTTGGTCCCAAAATTCCATGTAAGGATTGACCTTAATTAAGCTCGATGTGGGTTATCACACAATCTTCAATATGTGCTCTCACTAGCACGATTCCATAACATTTATAACACTCAACAGTGTATCCATAAATAACTATCACAGCATTTTTCAAAATATGCTCGACGATGAGTACACCTCCTTACTGGTGACCCTATACCAAATAGGTCCTACAATGATCTTTATTGCACCTCAGTGCTGCACAAAATTATTCACATACATCGTGAATATAACGATTGAAGTAAATTACACTTGTGTCGAAAATAGAAAATGTCCAAGAAAATGATCCTATTAAGCGTTTAATCTTTGCCTCACGATATTCATTACAATTATTCTTAATATTAACTGAGACTGTCTTGAAGTCTGAACTAGGATTTATTAATAACTGAGCGTTGACGCTTGCCAATAAGCTCTTTAAAATATCGCAGAATCATAAGTATTAACTGCATATGAAATGCCTCAAACTATCAAAAGTCACAAGAAATATGTGATCTGGATTAAAGTGAAAATTGATCAAATTTAACTAATTATGAAGACTCCCTCCCAATCAGGCGAACTCGAGAATGATTTAGCAATACTACCTACACCATGAACCTAGTAAAACAGAAGTATGTTTTTGAAAGAACTATTGATTCATTATAGTAAAGCCATCATTACTTCCGACTTGACGTTGGTGTATTCTTTGGAATACACGGTTAGACAGAGTAAGCTTTTGCTTCTCTTTGCTTTAGTTCATCCCTTCCTTTTTTCGCAAACACCAACAGTGATCTCCTGATTTCTCTTTTTTGGTATATGTTTCTTACACTACCTGTAAGTCTATTCTAGATATCTATCTTCCATGACCCACCTAGCGTCATCTAGCAGCGAATCTCTGAAGTTCCTCAATTCTTCCCTGTACAAGTGGACTTCCTTACCAATCTAGCCACCAGATCTCGTCGCTATCGCCAGCTATCATCTCCGTGATCAAGAGAACTTCGTCTACTTTTTCACCCACCAAGCTGCGCTAGTGACGCCTGCTATCAACTCTTTGAAGACCATTTCATCAATAATTTTTTTTCTGTTATGTAGGCTATTCTTATATGTATTTCTTTTGTCTCCTACCCCCACCTTTTTCCCTTCCCTGGTCTCTGCGCGCTCCGTTGAGCTGGCCTCACTTGTGCGTCTGAAGTCAAACTAGTCAGTCGGAGATTTACTAAAGCTCATCTCCTCACCTCGAGAGACAAACTTTCAAATCTTCGCCATGTTGTGAATTCCTGACTAACGGTCACCTAAGGATTCGCCGTTCATCAGAAATGAGCTAAGTACTACTTCAACGTTCTTCAACTTATTTTAATTGATTTTAAATAGCTACATGCTTTTTAATGATCATTTAATAGGCAGTGTGAGATTTCTTATGTGGGGCAATAATCATCCTTCGCGGGATTTTCTATGTTGGGCTTTTGTCTATCTAAGCCAATCTTAACATGAAGCAGCATTTCTTATGCTTATTAAATGAGAGATTTTCTCACAACGTGGGACACCATTAAATTACCCACTGTCTATAAAGTACTTAGCTCGTTCCACCGCTGGACTAACTTTTGCCCTATTCTTCAGTCATGATTGTTCTGGAATTTTCCATGCCGAACAATTTATCTACGAGTCAAACCTTCTATTACTTTCCACTCACATATGGGAATACTTTTTCAAACTAAGGAATCTTCTTTATGAACTACTAATCAATATCTAACTTTTCTTCCTCCGTTGGCATTTTTCTGGTGCATTCAACTATAATTACAAGTTTTTCAAGCAATAGACTCTCGCAAATCTAGTGTAACTAGTTATTTTCAACCATTGCAATAACTTTCTTTGCCATCAACTATTTGTGCTACTACAGTGAACTTTTCAACTATGCTGCTCAAAAAAATTAAAGCACCACATTTTTCAAAGGCTACAAAATTTTGAAAAGTTGACCGCATAAGCTCGAAATCTCAGTATGACATTTGTCCTGGCGCCTACCAAGCATATTATTCAGCACAACTCCCCAACTTGAGTAGTTTCGGGGTAGCGGCCAGAAAACCAGCCCATTTTTGAAAACCGCAAATTGAAGTTTGCGTAAAACGCTGTAGGACTTGTCGCAGGTTGCCAATGCAGTCGAAAATGAATGAGACTTGCTCTTAAAGGTTCCAAAAACACGTTGAAATCGTTACATTTGACGTTTGAGTATTTTCAACCCCCTTCATCATCCCCTAAACATGGACTACCATTGGGGGCGTCTGAGAAGGTACCGGGTGTGTTTCTCCACCTGAAAACCTGAACACCGTCCTCAGTTGCTGATTTCAGTAAGTTCTTAAGGCCTCTGGCAATGTTCAACCTCCCCTATCACCCTCAACTTGCATGGGACCAAACCACCCCCTCTAGATTCACCCCTAAGGAAGGTTTTAATCGAGATGTTTATCAGTGCTGTAAATAGGGGGGTCTCCCCCTAACGTTTCAAAAAAGGAGCTGTGCCTGTGTCAACATCCCTTCCCCTGCTACCCCCGTTTTTATTATTTTTCGAATCAGGCCCTTTTTAAGGGATGAAACGAGGTCTTAATCGATGAAAGGGCTGTAAAGGTCCTTAGCGAAATCTACCCCTTCCGATCGTTGATTGACATTCCATCCCCCAAACTTGAAATTGTTGCACCCTCAACCCTCCCTGTCTGGACGCGTAACGCGTCATGGCAGAGTTTTCAGAGTTGGATGGAAGTGAAGCTTATGGCCTGCAATCGAGCCCAAAACAGCAAGTAGGATGGGAATTCATCGATAAGGTGGCAAACGAGACCAAAAAGTTTTCAAAAAAGTTAACAGCCCCTAGTATGTACGCCCATGCATAGGCAACCCACATCACGTCCGTGCATGCGGGTTGCCTACGATCGGCAATGGGTTACTTCAATCGATAGCTGGCTAAGCAACAAAATGGCATTCATTGCCTTTGCAATGATGTGGGTTGCCTATGCATGGGCGTACTTACTAAGGGCCGTTAACTTTTTTGAAAACTTTTTGGTCTCGTTTGCCACCATACCGATAAATTCCCATCCAACTTGCTGTTCTGGGCTCGATTGCAGGCCATAAGCTTCATTTTCATCCAACTCTGAAAAGTCTGCCATGACGCGTTACGCGTCCAGACAGGGAGGGTTGAGGGTGTAAAAATTTCAAGTTTCGGGGATAGAATGTCAATCAACGATCGGAAGGGGTTGATTTCGTGTCACCACTACTTCTAAGGACCTTTACAGCCCTTTCAGCGATAAAGACCTCGTTTCAGCCCTTAAAAAGGGCCTGATTCGAAAAATCATACAATTAGGGGTAGCAGGGGACGGGGTGGTGACACAGGTACAGCTCCGTTTTTGAAACGTTAGGGGAAGACCTCCCTATTCACAGCACAAATAAACATCTCGATTAAAACCTTCCTTAGGGGTGAATCGAGAGGGGGTGGTTTGGTCCCATGCCAGTTGAGGGTGTTAGGAGGGGTGAACATTGCCGGAGGCCTTAACAACTTACTGCAATCAGAAACTGAGGACGGTGTGCAGGTTTTAAGGTGGTTAAACACACCCGGTAACTTCTCAGACGCCCCCAATGGTAGTCCATGTTTAGGAGATGATGAAGGGGGTTGAAAAAGCCCAAACGTCAAATGTAACGATTTCAACGTGTTTGTGGAACCTTTAAGAGCAAGACTGATTCATTTTCGACTGCTTTGGCACCTTGCGACAAGTCCTACAGCGTTTTTCGCAAACTTCAATTTGCGGTTTTCGAAAATGGGCTGGTTTCCGGGGCGCTACCCCGAAACTACTCTAGTTGGGGAGTTGTGCTGAAGCATATGCTTGGTAGGCGTCAGGACAAACGTCATACTGAGATTTCGAGCTTGTGCGGTCAACTTTTCAAAATTTTGTGGCCTTTGAAAAAAGTGGTGCTTTAATTTTTTGAGCAGTTTATATCAACAGACTATAGTGAAGACAGTGCCTGTTCAACTTTTCATCCGCGTCGCGCTCGTCCGAGTACAATAAATACGGCCATGAACACTCTTCCACAATCCCATTTGATCTTTCCCAAACCCTTTACTAACAAACTAAAATAATAAAATTGTTACTTTAGGTCTTTTTTCAATGAGGTGTCACTCTCAATAAGTGCCCTCCCTTACTTGCTCCACGTATAACGAATTAATGTCTGTAAAACTTCGTGTCTAGTACACGCCTTAAATTATATTGTTTTTCCCTTCTAATGAGGGAATCCAATTCTTTCTACTTAAAAGTGAGTTATCTCTAGGTTTCACGAAAGGGAAATTTGCCTCATTTTTCTTGTGATCCCTGCTTAAACATAGGAGTTCTAGAAACTTTCTTTCAATTTTTCTCTTCAGGTTTCACAATAAGTGACCTGCCCTATTTGTATAATCGCCAAATATAGCTCTGTATTAATACAAGAAGTTATAGAAACTTCTATTTCATTTATTCCTGTTTTTTGTTGTTACTTTCGAAGTTGTTATTTGTTCATATTTCTAAGATACCTATCTAGAAATCCTTAAAGTACACATCTTGTACTTGATTTATTGTTTAACGTTAATTACGTCAATTATCTTTAAATTTCCCATTTGTTAATCTTAACAACATTTCAAAATCTTACGAAGATTTTAAAGCATATAAAAGGTTTAAAACCAAAAGAATTGTCAATTGCCTGGCGCAAGCTTTAGATGTTTTCGGAGGTCTGCGACCCCAATTGTTTACAAAATCAAAATTATATATTTGTTACATAAACTACTTCTTTTTACATTGTTATATAAATTAAGATTTGTTCTTTAGATTTATCATTTCTCAAACATAACGGTTAGGCAAGATCCTGTCTTCCTTGACTCTTCCTAGGTTTATGCCCTCTTTAATAAAAATAAACCTATTGATAGGGTTTTCACCACTTGTTGCATTTGAGCAAGAACTCTTAGTTACTAACTTAGTAAAGTCTCTCTTAGCTTTAATAGCTAATTCTAACTGGCCAGTAAGGCAAGCATAGCTCGCTACGCCAGCTTCCTGCTTGTGGAGATTCTCTCTACCACTTATGGTTGGTTTTTCAAAATTTAAGTTTTTCTCATTGTCTAAACTTTTAGTCGGCGCCTTGCTGGGTAAAAGCTTAGTCATTTCTAAATGCAACTATTGGTACACTTACCAAAATTATTCCCAAGGGTATAATTGTTTTATCCCTATCCTTCTTGGAAGCATTCGGTCGCTCTTTAGAAATTCTACAATTTCAAGAACTAAAATATCAAGCCTGGTTCAAATTATTTGTACTCTTCAAAATACTTGTTTAGAAACAAACTCCTTTGAACAGACACACAATAAATATGTTACTCTTTGTCTTGCCAGACCACTACCCTTCCCCATAGTAGGTATATTTATGCTTGAGAGGGAATACACTATAGCAGCTTTCTTGCGAATATCCCAAGTTCCAGCTGCGTTTCCTGTTAGCTTCGCCCAGGTCCCTACCCACTTTAGGTACCGGAAAGCGGATTTGCAGTGGCAGCTGCCTTTGAGTGTACTTAAAGTTAAAATTATAATTTCTGTTGGTCTCTCGTCCTATTTCTCCATCCTTTTTCTCCAGTCCGAAACCCACTTCTTTTTCTTCATCATCTTTCCTTGGGGGTTAGCTTATTCCCAAGCTAATAATCTACCCAGACGTTTCAGTGTTACCCTAGAGTTATCTAGCGGTCAGAAGGAAAATCACTTTAACTAGCCAATCGCAGGCAGCCATTCAAATCGATATAACACGACAAATCGAGTTTTGATCGCAATGTCGCGATTTAGCGAACGAAACTGCAGCCTAGTACTGAAACGTCAAGTCGGAAGTAATGATGGCTTTACTATAGGCAGTATCGGTAATATCTCTCGCTCTATAGAGAAGTATGAAGTCTTCTAGAAAAATAACTAATCATAGTTATCCACTAATCCATTCTCAGAAAAACTTCCATGTCCAAATGATATTTAATAAAAAAAAACATTTCTAAGTAATTTCTTCAAACAGAAAATGAATTTCATCAACGTAGCTCATGTCTCAGTGTATCAAAGACACTTTCATAATCCTATCAAAATATCAAAGTGCTCAAGTGCACTAAAATCAGAATGCATTAAACACAAAATAGTTCCTATCTCTATCGAAAATATAGATCTCCTGTGATGAGTCTTCGCGACAATGAATATATGCATTAATTAAATAAAAATTTACTTGAATCAAACATAGTTACCAAAACTACACAATATTGGATGCATTTGGTTAACCCAAATCAAAATTCAGGCTGGCCAAGAAGTCAGAGACGACAGAGCATCGAACCTTAACTTCTGTCCATCCATGCTACAATTTTAAGGAACTATGGCAACTATGGTTACTTTCAAATACCCCGCTAGCCACTACTAATAAAGTTGTAAGTCTTCTACCTTCTGCCAGTCTTCGTAGCGATGATCAAAAAAGGATATTATCATCTCATGGTAATCCACTATGCACCTCACCAGGACATAATACCCCTCCATGAGCATTCAGGATGTCGAACCTACGATCTCCTTTCTCCGACCAGGCTCCAAGCTCAATCCCCACGGTCGCTTAACGCACGAAATGGTGTCACGATCAGAGTCCACGCACTCGTGCCTCCCGACAGAAAATAACAGTATGTGGCAACTGAGAGACATTCGATAGCAACCATATGTTAGGCCGATCTCGATTGGAGATATTGAACACATGTTCTCAAAAGATTGCTTCATCTTATGTAAGAGTAGTGTGTTTTTAAAACACATGCTAAATGTTGCTGTCATTGGTAATCTCTACCATGCTCTGAATGTAGTGCCTATGCCATAATTTAGCCTTGCATGTCTTTTATCACAGCTTACTGTTCATCCTTTTCCCCTGATGCCTGCATGTTAAGGCTGTGCGGTCAAAAATTAAAATTTTGTTTTTATTTTTATTTTTATTCTTAATCTCTAATGTAGGTCTTTGTGAGACATTATATGCATTTTGCAGAAAATAACGACGGCTCGTTTGCTGAGGACATGGCTTCAAAGTGGCTATTTTGAGCGTTAAAGGTACGATCACCACGACGAAACTAATAATCGGAAGACACCGAAATTTCTCTACAACAACCCCTGTAGTAGTACCTGCAATAGGAACAATTCTTATTTCGAAATTCAAATTTTGTATTAACCTCTTCAGACTTGAATACCATTTTTAGTGAGAAAAAATTGTTATATTAACTTCTAAGTTATATTAATTTGAAGTGGATCTTATTCTGAGCAGTAGAAAAGTTTGATAAGGAAAATTGGTTCAGCGATATACCCGTGGTGCATGCTCCTTTCAGACTCTAAGAAACGCTGGCTGAATCAGTCACACACACATACACACACGCCCGCACACACACAGCGGTAAGACAAGGTCTTGGGCAAGAGCGCGCTCGGGCACCTGCCTTCCCCTCTCCATCAACACTTTTGCTATCGCAGCTTCCGCCCCCCCTCCCACCCTGACTCATCCTGCCAGGCTACACGACCACAGTCTAGAGGAAATCGTAGAAGTGTTATTATCTCACCCATTACTCCATACAGAATGTTAAAAATTATTTATCAGTTACTTTATAAAATTCTGTAAGTTATATTAGCAGAATAAAACATGTTTATGAACAATAGAACTTTATGTGAGTTGTAATCTTCAAAATTACGGGGCTACATGACCGCGTTGTTGCAGCCCCTAAACTTAACAACCAACCAACCAATCTTCAAAATATATCAAAATAATATATATACTAATATAATAAAGCTGAAGAGTTTGTGTGTTTGTTTGTGTGTTTGTTTGTGTGTTTAAACGCGCTAATCTCTGGAACTACCAGTCGGATTCGAATTTTTTTTATATGATAGCCAGATTCAAGAGGAATAGTTTAGGCTATGTTAAATTGCGGACAGACCACTCCGTTCCCTGCATTTAGGCCCTTTGGCACAAATCTACACCGTTTCACCGATCAGAACCAAAATTTGTATACATATCCTTTGGAACCTTGCGAGTAACACTGTCTGCATGAAATTTATGACAGACCGGTCTATTCCCTGCATTTAGGCCCTTTGGCACAAATCTACACAGTTTCACCGATCAGAACCAAAATTTGTATACATATCCTTTGGAACCTTGCGAGTAACACTGTCTGCATGAAATTTATGACAGACCGGTCTATTCCCTGCATTTAGGCCCTTTGGCACAAATCTACACCTTTTCACCGATCTGAACCAAAATGTGTATACATAGCCTTTGGAAACCTACGAGTAACCTGTTTACATGAAATTTCAGACAGACCACTCCATTCCCTGCATTTATGCCCTTTGGCACAAATCTATACCGTTTCACCGATCTGAACCAAAATTTGAATATTACCCTTTGGAACCCTGCGAGTGACATAGTGTACATGAAATTTCAGACAGACCATCCATTCCCTGCATTTAGGCCCTTTGGCACAAATCTACAACATTTCACCGATCCGAACCAACATTTGTATACACACCCTTTGGAACACTGCGGGTAACACTGTCCACTTTAAATTTCGGACAGACCAATTAATTCCCTGCATTTAGGCCCTTTGACACAAATCTACACCGTTTCACCGATCTGAACCAAAATGTGTATACCTACCCTTTGGAACCCTGCGAGTAACACTGTTTACATGAAATTCCGGACAGACCACTCCATTCCCTGCACTTATGCCCTTCGGCACAAATCTACACCGTTTCACCAAGATGAACCAAAATGTGTATACTTACCCTTTGGAACCCTACGAGGAACACTGTCTGCATGAAATTTCGGACAGACCACTCCATTCCCTGCATTTAGGCCCTTTGGCACAAATCTACACCGTTTCACCGATCTGGACCAAAATTTGTATACTTACCCTTTGGAACGCTGCGAGTAACACTGTCAGCATGAAATTTCGGACAGACCACTCCATTTCCCTGCATTTAGGCCATTTGGCACAAATCTACACCGTTTCACCGATCTGAACGAAATGTCACATACTTAGTCTACACTTTGGAACCCGACGAGTAACACCGTCTGCTTGAAATTTCGGACAGACCACTCCATTCCCTGCATTAGGTCCATTGGCATAAATCTACACCGTTTCACCGATCTGAATCACATTTTGTACACTTACCCTTTGGAACCCTGCGGGTGACACTGTCCACTTTAAATTTCGGACAGACCACTCCATTTCCTGCACTTAGGCCCTTTATCACATATCTACACTGTTCCTCCTAATTGCACCAATTTATACATACACTTTGAAACCCTGCTGGTAACACTGTCCACTTGATATTTTGGACAACGCTCTCCATTCCCTACATTTAGAATAACAAACAAACTTAACTTGAAAACCCTGTATTAAGGCCCTAGAATCATTCATGTCCGTAGTAGTGTAAATGCAAGAGTATTTTAATAAGTCTATTGTTGACTGGCAATTAGGGCTGCATCACGTCGCCCCTACCAGTGTTCTGGTGCAGAATTGCGAAAATAGTTGAATCTTGCGCTGCTTATAAATTGTAGTCAAGGGGAGTAATTAGTGCAAAAAGACTTCTTTTGCCCCTTAAAACAGTTATCATCATGAACATATTATGCATCTGTAGTCTATAAGTGCAATGGTGTTGGTGCAATACATTGAGGTTATCAGCTGCAATAAGCGTTGGTGCTTTCAAATTTACCGTAATTTATTCCGAAAATTATCGTTGAGCGCTATGTGGCCATAAATGATATTGCTACCTCAGGAGCTCGGGACAGCCGAAGTTTTCCAAAGTGTTCTGATTCTTTTCCTACGGCGCTATGCGACAAAAGACGACACTATTGGTCTCTACATCTCTAACAGACAATGAGATATAGGCCCTAGGCAGTGTTAGGTAGATTTCTTTAGAAAGCTAACTATTGCAATGGGTCCCATGTTTCGACTTCCAGAAAATTTCGACATATCTTCGCGTTTCACATCCCCCAGACCCCAAAACCACCGTCAGTTCAAAAGTTTATATATAATTTATGTATGTATATATATATATATATATATATGTATATATGTATATCAGTTTCTTGTGGACACGATAACTGCCGTAATTTTGCACCAATCACTTTGAATTTTTTACATAATATGTATCCCTATAAAATCTCGGTCGAGTTCGTTAATGGGAAAAAACGGTCGAAGGGGGTGAAAATGGGGGTCTTTTTTCGAACAATTGAAATTTCGCTATAACTCTCTTAATACGCGAAATATCGATTCCATTTAAAGTTCAAAATATGTGTCGGATAAGTGCCAACAATTTATTTCAAATAAGTTTTTTGATAGCACCAACCATTGACCAAAGGGGTGGAAAAAAAGTGTTTTTTTCGGGAAACATTAATCATATCTCTCTTAATAGGCACAATATCAAAACCGTACAAAATGGACAATATTCCCCTAATAATTACCTAAAACTTTTGTCTGAAAGAATTTTTGATATGACCCACCATTACGCCAAGGGATGAGAAAAATGATTTCGGAATTATAAGAAAATGCCAAGAGCTATCAGAGGTTGCCATGGCAACACTACTAAATTGATGAGGGATGAGCCGTTGCCATGACAACGCACTTGCACGAGATCAGATTCAGTATTTCCATCTGACTAAGCCGGCCCCGTGGTGTTGGGGTAGCGCGCCTGCCTCTCACCCGGAGTCCCCGGGTTCGATCCCCGGCTCCGTCAGGGATTTTAATAATTCCTCTCGGCACGCCGGATGGCGGAGGTAGATTTCACCGGGCAAACTAGGGGATAGGCTATAATAGGCAAAATATGCAGGTTTTCGTAGGAGGATGAGACCTCATTTATTGCGAGAAAGTATTTTACAATTGGAGGTTAGTTAACATTTTGTCGTCTTTCTATGCATATTTTTAACATTTTACTGTCTTATGGGGATGGTGGTAACCTTCTTGTCATTTGGGGTTCATTTTTTATACTTGTGATTACACTGTCCTTATGCAAGGTTTGGAACTAATGTGTAACTAACAGTCTGTTACTTCTTCACGCAAAATTTTATCTCCCGCAGAGATGTTGGTTAGTTCCTCAGTTTAGGGACTGCGACAAGGTGGTCATGCAACCCCGTGTACATTGGGTGTGTGTAGAATCTGTCTGATAAACGGTGTTATTTGTGATGACTGTATTATTCTGTAATTCAGGTAAGGTCTGCAGACGGTCAATTTTAAGTAGTAGTACCTAATTTTGTACCAAATACTAACGTCAACGACACCTAGCTGTGAACTTGGCTGCTAGATGCCACCGCAACCAGCAACTTGCAACGAACGTTGTAACTTCCCCTCCGAAGGAAAGCATGCTGACGGATTTTTAGCGCTCTTAGAAAATCCGGCGACTTTGGCCGGCTTTGAACCAGCGACCTTAGGCATAGAAGTTCAGCATGCTACCAGTTAGCCGCTTCCCTAATAGTCAGATGGAACAAGAAGTTCCGTGACGAACTAAAGAGCCTACTTTTCTTAAAATTAAGATTCATGCCATAGATTAATCTACAGTATATGAACCTATCTAGAATAATAACGAAATTAAGTGGGTAATATCGAAATGTCTTAATTAGTTCGAAATAAGGTATACTAGGCATAATGTAGCCTAATAGAGCAATACAGTTGGCAGCTCTGGTGACTGAATATATTCTTACTTCCATCTCCTAAGGTACAGAATACAAAATGTGGTTGAAGTTCAAAGGACGTTACATGGATTTAGACATTGGATCTATTAGTACACATAAAAGCATGTTGGCAACAATGTCATGCAAGTGCTGGTCAGAAATAATCTGAAATATTATATCTTTTTGTACCAATTTTGGATGAAATCCATTTGTTGGTATAGAAGTTACATGTGTTTAAAAATTGGTCCTATCAGCAGGCTTAGAATCATGTTGGTAGAACTGACGTATACAAGTTACTCCAAATTAATGTAAAATGTCAGGTAATTTACGTGTGCATAGTTTAAACCTGTCGGCTTGCATACTTTCAGATATATTGGTATTTGGATAAAATAATAGAGAAAACATTTATTGACAGTTGGCAGCCCTGGTGGCTCTTAAGAATACACTCAGTCATACCTGACCTGTTTATGTACACATATTACATACAAAATTTGGTTGAAATCCAATTGATAGTGTAGAAGTTATATGCATTTAAATATTGGACTTATCAGAAGGCTTAACAATATTTTGGCAATGCTGTCATGTATGGCCAACTGGAAATTAAACTGAAATAGTATTATCTACATGTGGGCCAATTTTATAATAGCTCCCATGTATACCTTCCAAGATATCCAACATGGAGCTCAAATTTCTAGTGCGTTTTTTTTAGCAGTTGGTAGCACTGTCATCTTTTTCAAATATGGGCCTGAGATATTCCGGTATACAACTTTACTCATACTAAATTTGGTTTCGATTGCTGCTGCCGTTTAGGAGTTGATAGGGGGGGGGGGGGGGCACACACACACACACAGCCAGACATACAGAAGGACTGACAGACAGACAGAAGGACAGACACATTTTCCCGGATCGATCTCATAAGTCTACTTTTTCCTCATTTTTGAAAAGTGTGAAAAGTAGGCTAAAGATGAATGTGATCTCGTCAATGGCGTTGTCTTGGCAACCTCTGATAGATCATCCCTTATCAATTTAAAAGCGTTGTTATGGTAACCTCTGATGGCACTTGGCATTTTTTAAAATTCCGAAATCATTTTTCTCATCCCTTGGCGTAATGGTGGGTCATATCAAAAATTCTTTCAGACAAAAGTTTTAGGTAATTATTAGGGGAATATTTTCCATTTTGTACGGTTTTGATATTGTGCCTATTGAGAGAGATATGATTAATGTTTCCCGAAAAACCCACTTTTTGTCCACCCCTTTGGTCAATGGTTGGTGCTATCAAAAAACTTATTTGACATAAATTTTTGGCACTTATCCGACACATATTATGGACTTTGAATGGATTCGATATTTCACGTATTAAGAGAGTTATAGCAAAATTTCTTTTTTTCGAAAAAAGCCCCCCATTTTCACCCCCTTCGACCGATTTTGCCCATTAACGAACTCGACCGAGATTTTAAGGGGATACATATTACGGTATGTAAAATATTCAAAGTGATTGGTGCAAAATTACGGCAGTTATCGTGTCAACAAGAAACTGATATATTATATGCATATATATACACACACACATATATATAAACTTTATAACTGACGGTGGTTTGGGGGTCTGGGGGATGTGAAACGCGAAGATATGTCGAAATTTTCCGGAAGTCGAAACATGGTACCCATTGCAATAGTTAGCTTTCTAATGAAATCTACCTAAAACTGACGTGAGGGTTGGAACGGAGTGCACTCAGCCTCGTGAGGACAATTGAGTAGCTGTCTGACAGTGAGACAGCACCCCGATCACGAATACCAATATTAACGGCCGAGGGGACCCGACACGCTGATCTCGCGTCACCCCAATATCTGCAGGCCAAATGGCTGGGCAGCGGTCGCTTGGTCGGCCTTAGCCCGTCATGGGCTGGTTGGTGCCAGGGGTTGACTTTGACATCTGACTAAGTGGGAAGCGGGTTCGGTGACGTAACTGGTAGCATGCAGAATGTCTATGCCCAAGGTCGCGGTTTCAAAGCCGGCCGAAGTCGTCGGATTTTCTAAGAGCGCTAAAAATCCCTCAGTATGCTTTCCTTTGGAGGGGAAGTTCCAACGTTCGTTACGAGTTGCTGGTTGGGGTGGCATCTAGTAGCCAAGTTCACAGCTAGGTGTCATTGACGGTAGTACCTGGTAGCAACATTAGGAACTACTGCTTGAAATTGACCGTCTGCAGTCCTTACCTGAATTACAGACTAATACATCCATTACAATTCACACCGTTTATCAGACAGATTCTACGCTCACCCAAAGTACACGGGGTTAGATGACCACGTTGTCGCAGCCCCTAAACTGAGGAACCAACCAGAGGTAGATTTCATTAGAAAGCTAACTATTGCAATGGGTAGGCTACCATGTTTCGACTTCCGGAAAATTTGGACATATCTTCGCGTTTCACATCCCCCCAGACCCCAAAACCACCGTCAGTTCAAAAGTATATATATATCAGTTTCTTGTGGACACGATAACTGCCGTAATTTTTCACCAATCACTTTTTACCGAATATGTCTGTCTGTTAGGTAGTCAGCCCGAAGGCTGGTTGGATCCTCAAATAGTACCGCCAATAGGTTATGTGGGTAGATACCCACAAAAACCCCAGGCAGCGCTATATTGAGGCGTACTAGGCAAGATGAGGAGTGAGGTAGTTTGCCATTGCTTTCCTCACTGAGTCAGAACAGCGGTACTAACCCTATGAGTAGAACCTTTCACAGCATCCACAGGCACTGACTGTGCCCTGAATGTCATTACTAAGCACCACCCATACCTCAGTAGCTTCCATATAATCACAGCCATGAGTGAGACTGAGACATCGGTGAAAAGCCACATTTTACTCTAGCCTGTGCCAACAGACAAATGCAAATGTACTGCATTCATCAAGAGATGGCAAACAGGCCTGAGGTATACCTATAAAATCTCGGTCGAGTTCGTTACTGGGCTAAACCGGTAGAAGGGGGTGAAAATGGGGGGCTTTTTTCGAAAAAGTGAAATATTGCTATAACTCTCTTAATATATGAAATATCGAATCCGTTCAACGTTCATACTGTGTGTCGGATAAATCCCAAAAATTTATGTTTGAAGAGTTTTTTTTATATCACCAACCATTGACCAAAGGGGTGGGAAAAGTGGGATTTTCGGGAAACATTAATCATATCTCTCTTAATAGGCACAATATCAAAACCGTACGAAATGGACAATATTCCCCTAATAATCACCTAAAACTTTTGTCTGAAAGAATTTTTGATATGACCCACCATTATGCCAAGGGATGAGAAAAATGATTTCGGAATTATAAGAAAATGCCAAGAGCTATCAGAGGTTGCCATGGCAACACTATTAAATTGATGAGGGATGAGCCATCAGACGTTTGCATGACAACGCACTTGCACGAGATCAGATTCAGTATTTTCATCTAAGTGGGAAGCGGCTTCGGTGACGTAACTAGTAGCATGCAGAATGTCTATGCCCAAGGTCGCGGTTTCAAAGCCGGCCAAAGTCTTCGGATTTTCTAAGAGAGCTAAAATCCCTCAGTATGTTTTCCTTTGGAGGGGAAGTTCCAACGTTCGTTGCGAGTTGCTGGTTAGGGTGGCATCTAGTAGCCAAGTTCACAGCTAGGTGTCGTTGACGGTAGTACCTGGTAGCAACATTAGGAACTACTGCTTGAAATTGACCGTCTGCAGTCCTTACCTGAATTAAGACTACTACAGCCATTACAATTCACACCGTTTATCAGACAGATTCTACACTCACCCAAAGTACACGGTGTTAGATGACCGCGTTGTCGCAGCCCCTAAACTGAGGAACCAACCAGAGGTAGATTTCATTAGAAAGCTAACTATTGCAATGGGTACCATGTTTCGACTTCCGGAAAATTTCGACATATCTTCGCGTTTCACATCCCCCAGACCCCAAAACCACCGTCAGTTCAAAAGTTTATATATAATTTATGTATGTATATGTGTATATATAAATATATGCATATCAGTTTCTTGTGGACACGATAACTGCCGTAATTTTGCACCAATCACTTTGAATATTTTACCGAATATGTATACCTATAAAATCTCGGTCGAGTTCGTTAATGGGCTAAGTCGGTCGAAGGGGGTGAAAATGGGGGGCTTTTTTCGAAAAAGTGAAATATTGCTATAACTCTCTTAATATGTGAAATATCGAATCCGTTCAACGTTCATACTATGTGTCGGATAAAGCCCAAAAATTTATGTTTGAAGAGCTTTTTTTATAGCACCAACCATTGACCAAAGGGGTGGGAAAAAGTGGGTTTTTCGGGAAACATTAATCATATCTCTCTTAATAGGCACAATCTCAAAACCGTACAAAATGGACAATATTCCCCTAATAATTACCTAAAATTTTGTCTGAAAGAATTTTTGATATGACCCACCATTATGCCAAGGGATGAGAAAAATGATTTCGGAATTATAAGAAAATGCCAAGAGCGATCAGTGCTTGCCATGGCAACTCTACTAAATTGATGAGGGATGAGCCATCAGACGTTGCCAAGATAACGCACTTGCACGAGAACATATTCAGAATTCCATCTGACTAAGTGTGAAGCGGCTTCGGTGACGTAACTGGTAGCAAGCATGCTGAATGTCTATGCCCAAGGTCGCGAGTTCAAAGCCGGCCGAAGTCGTCGGATTTTCTAAGAGCGCTAAAAATCCCTCAGTATGCTTTCCTTTGGAGGGGAAATTCCAACGTTCGTTGCGAGTTGCTGGCTGCGGTGGCATCTAGTAGCCAAGTTCACAGGTAGGTGTCGTTGACGGTAGTACCTGGTAGCAACATTAGGAACTACTGCTTGAAATTGACCGTCTGCAGTCCTTACCTGAATTACAGACTAATACAGCCATCCCTAAGTACACGGGGTCACATGACCGCGTTGTCGCAGCCCCTAAACTGAGGAACCAACCAAAATCTCTGCGGGAGATATAATTTTGCGTGAAGAAGTAACAGACCGTTACATAGTTACACATCAGTGTCGAAACCTAGCATAAGGACAGTGTGACCACAAGTATAAAAATGGACCCCAAATGACAAGAAGGTTACCGTTCCCATAAGACAATAAAATGTTTAAAATAAGCATAAAATGACGAAAAACAAAGTTAATTAAGCTCCAATTATAAAATACCTTCTCGCAATAAATTAGGTCTGATCCTTCTAAGAAAACCTGCATATTCTGCCTATTTTCGCCTATCCCCAAGTTTGTCCGGTGAAATCTACCTCCGCCTTCCGGCGTGCCGAGAGGACTTTTTTTATTTCGCTTATTACTCTTTCTAATCATTTTTAGAAATGTGTTTGTAAATTACATGTGTCAGTGCTGTAGTTAGTAAATAGCCGTTTCCCTATTCATTATTATCATTATTATCATTAGGGGAAAATGATCTAAATGTTACGTCCATTATACTGTACTGCTTATCACCCTCACTACATCCACCACCACCTCCACCGCAAAAAGTTGTATTTTTTTTCTTTCGGGTAGCTTAAGTATCATATGCCAGTTCTGTAAAAGTATTCATTATCATCCATAAAACAAATAAATCCACCGGGCGAAGCCGGGCACTGCTACTAGTTTATATATATATTACAATTTGCCTTACGTGGGAAGGAAGCGGCTGTGGCCTTAATTAAGGTACAGCGCCCATTTGCCTGGTGTGAAAATGAGAAAGCAGGGAAAACCATCTCCAGGGCTACCGACAGGGGGGTGGGGGGTTCGGACCCACTATTTCCGGAATGAAGGCTCACAGCTCCACAACCCTAACCGCACGGCCAGCTCTCTCCGTCAATCATAACATACTATATCATAATATAATCTTTTTTATTGGGCTGGACGGAGGGAGGGTGCCTAGTCCTCAAATTGGTAATACGCAAGGCCGTCGCGAGACGTGTGGTCTCGCGCTCAGAAAGGCCCCGCGCTTCAGGCCATTTTTTTTTCATAAATGTAAATAAATAAATAAATAAATAAATAAATAAAGATAGTGTGTTTGATTCAGTCCAGCCCAAATTAAAATTTGTCCTCCTCTATGTTGATATGATAGCAGAAACTCCAAGGATCGTCGAATCGTTCATCGAGTTTTTGGAGGTACACGACTCTACGGGAATGGGGTTAGCTGAGGTTTCAGAAGGAGTATTGGAGGATAATGATCTTGATATCATGGACTGTTGGGGACAAGGGTATGACAAGGGTGCTAATATGAAGGCTAAGTATAAGGGAGTGCAGCTGCGAGTAAAAATACTAATAAACGAACAATGTTCATGGCATGTGTTGCACATAATCTTAACTTACTTTTGGGTGACATGGTTAATGCAATAAGAACGCTATGGCATTTTTTGGTATAGTTCAGCGCCTGAACACATTGTTTGTAGCTTCCACGGAAAGGTGGGACATTTTGTGCGAACTATGTCCTGGCCTCCTCACACTAAAATCGTTAGCTAGCACGAGATGGGAATGTTGAATTGGCAGTGCCAAGCCCATCAGGTACCAGTTAGGCAAAGTAAACGAAGCTCTAGAAGAATTGGCAGAAACTACCAAAGATCCTGTTACCCGGTCAGAGGCCCAATCTTTGTTGCTTCATACAAGTTCGTATGAATTTGTTTTAAGCCTCGTTATCTGGTACGATATTTAATTTTCTGTAAACTCAACAAGTAAAACTCTCCAATCTGAGAAGACTTCGTTAGATACGGCTTTAACCGAACTTCATGGCCTAAAGTCATTTTTCAAAATTATCGCAACACTGGCTTTGACACTTTTCTATTCGCCATCAAGGCAATCGCAAAAGGTTCCTTGATGAAATAAAACAGCAAAATGATCAGCAAGTGGAAAAAACTGAAGAGGAACTTTAAAAAGAAGCTGAAAATAAATTTCGGGTAAATTACTTTTTGTCTGTCGTAGATACTGCACTGAGCTGCGTAGAAAATAGATTTAACGAAGTTAATTTTTTTCGGAATACTTTGGATTTCTCTTCGATCCTTCCAAGCTTTCCAATTTGGAGGGAAGTCAATTGAAATACCATTGTCAAACACTCTCTAATTTTTTTAAAGACGGGGAGCTTGACGATTTGGATGCAGAGGATCTTTTTCTGGAGCAAGAATTATTTAGGTACGCTGTTCCGCAATATGTAAAAAGTGCTTGCGGTGCACTAGAGTACTTAGCCCCGATAAAGGAGTCCTATCCTAATTTAACGACGGCATATCGAATTATGCTTACAATTCCTATAACGGTTGCGTCGGGGGAAAGGAGTTTTTCCATTTTGAAACTAATCAAAACAAGTAGTTCCCTGAAGAACTAAAGCCTATTTTCATATATCCTACTTATGTTAATTGCCACTATCAACATACAAAATTTCAGTTTGATTGCTGTAATAGATTCGTAGATATTGAGAACCGACTAAATATTTCGGATGGCCGCCATGTTGGATTTTTATATATGTAGGTCATAGAGTTATGTACTGTTACATGAAGATTATTGTGTACGTGTAGCATTCAAACATCAATCGCATGATTAGGACACAAGAAGTAAAAACGAGATTTTAAAATTTCACACATCCGCCATCTTGTGGTGATGGAAATATTTGAATAATGATTTACTGTACCAAGTTTCACTGCACTCGGATGGTTATATTGTGAGAAATGTCCATGTGAATATTTTTATTTCGCGTCACCGCCATGTTGGATTTGTGATCGCCAGGTTATTGAAAGTCCTTTACGTGAACTTATGTTCATAGCCCCTATGAACATTAAAAAATCAGTTTGATTTTTATAATAGATTCGTAGATATTGAGAATCGTCTAAATATTTCGGAAGGTCACCATGTTGGATTGTTATATGTATAGGCCATAGTCATGTACCATTAAAGGAAAATTATTGCGTAGGTTCATTATTCGAACTTTCACTTCGATCGCATGATTACGACATAAGAAATAAAAACTTAATTTTAAAATTAGCACAGCCGCCATCTTGAGGTTATGTAAACAATTGAACTGAATTAAATACCAGTAAATTACAATGTGTATAAACATTTGCTGTGCCAAGTTTCATTGCGTTTGGATCATTACATCGCGAGAAAAGTCTATTTAAAACTTTCAAATTCGCGTGGCCGCCATGTTCGTTTTGTAGTTAACCGATTTTTGAAAGTCTCATAAATGAACTTCCAGTAGTGCTCTTTATCTCCGTACAAAATTTTAGGGTGATAACGGTAATAGTTTCAGAGATATAGAATGCCGGTGAAATATTTCGCACAGCCGCCATATTGCGATTATGTAAAAAATTGAACGAAGTTAAATGTCAGTACATTACAATGTGTATAAACATATACTGTACCAAGTTTCATTGCGTTTGGTTGGTTAAATCGCGAGAAACGTCTATTTAAAAGTCGCAATTTCGCTTGGCCGCCATGTTGGTTTTGTAGTTACCAGGTTTACAAAAGTCATATAGGTGAACTTCTAGTAGTTCCCTTTATCACCGTACAAAATTCCAGGGTATTCTCGGCAATAGTTTCGGAGATATTGATTGCTGATGAAATATTTCGCACAGCCGCCATGTTGGATTGGTGAGACGTAACAAAATTCGAAGGGCACGGTCGGGGTCGTCCAGAATGGTGCTATGAACTTACCGAGTTTCATTGAAATCGCTCCAGCCGTTAAGATTATATTAGGGACACACACGCACACACAGACAGACACACGGACAAAAGGTGATCTCATAAATGCCTATTTTTCCATAAATGAAAATAGGCTAAGAAACTATTTGCGATCAATGATGGCGCAGGAGCGTCTGAATGGTTTGGCTACTCTGTCAATTGAATGTGAAACGGCCAAAAAATTAGAAATGAACGCTTTAATGAGCACTTTTACCCTAGCAAAGGCCCGCAAAGCGCCTTTTACATAAATAAAAAGCTCTAAATACTTAACATAAAACAGATTTTTTAAAATAAAAAATAAAATCCTGCCTTGTAAACCATGTTATTTTTCGAACAAAAAGGCCGTTCAGCTGATATTTATCGGTGGAAGTAGACTTATAGCACTTTAGTAGTTTAGTTTATGAATAACTGTATAGCGGAAGAAATGTTGAAATATGTAAACGTGATTGCGTATTATTATTAATGATGTGCGTTTGGGTAAGAAATTACATCAAGCACATGCTTCGTTTTCCATAATACAGTATATTATTTATGCCAAAAAAATCACCTGTGTTAGCTCATTATATCAGGTTTTCATTGATATAGCTTGTTGCTTTTATCTGATCAGGTGCTTCCTGTATCCAATTTTATGCTTAGGCCTATCCTATTTGTTGAGTTTAGTTTAGAAACTAGAAATGTAATAAAATGAGTTTTAACTAGCCTAAAATTGTAATTTCTTTTAAAACATCACTCTCCGTACAACACATCCACATCCACTTACAGTCTAACGCTATCAGTGAGAGAGAGAAGACATTGAGTGACGAGGAGAGGTAGGGGAGGAAGTAGGTGGTAAGTGACGGGTAGACAGATCACGAACACAAATGCAGTGGCTGTCCAACGGTGATAGTGCTGCCATCTCTTGCCATGCGATTGACGGCGGTGGTGATCGCACAGCCTTAAACATGGCACTTGAGAAAGGTATTGTTCCTATACACATACAGTGTATATTTTATAAACTGTCCGTAGCTTCAAAACTCAGCAATAGTTGAATATAATCCTGTTTCACACAAGCTGTCCTTAATGGCGTCTCTCGCTTTGTGTTCGCATATTACTCCGCACTGGCACTGCAATAGCAATAGACCTCGCTCAAACGCCTAAAAGTCGAACATGACTTTATGGTATTATAACATAGTCCGTTACTCCACGAATTTCACTACTCGACTAATTATTCATGGAATGTAAGAACTCTGGCAACACCAGGAAAATTGGATTTAGTTACCAAGGAACTAGAAAAGTATAACATAGATCTAGTTGGTCTGCAAGAGACAAGATGGCCATTAAATGGCCAAATTAACTCCAATAGCTATACCCTGTACTATAGTGGCTGTGATAATGGAAGTTACCATGTGGGTGTAGGAATTGCCATAGCCAAGAAATTTATAACACCTTAATTACGTTTGACCCAGTCAATGATAGAATGTGCTACATGCGATTAAAAGGAAAGTTTCATAATATTTCTATAGTATGTTTTTATGCACCCACTGAGGATGCAGAGGATGATGTTAAAGACTCTTTCTATGATAGTTTAGACCAACTGATGACCACCCTACCCAGCTATGACATAAAATTGTTTTTGGGAGATGCAAAAGTTGGTAATGAAGAAATATGGAAACAGTACACAGGAGGCAACAGCCTTCATAATATTTCCAATGATAATGGACAAAGGCTAATCAGCTTTGCTATCGCCAAAAACCTTAAAATTATGTCCATTCACTTCCCTCGAAACGATATTCATAAAGCAACATGGGTATCTCCTAATGGCATAACAAAAAATCAAATTGACCATGTTTTAGTGGAAAGTAGACACAAAAGTAGCATCGTAGATGTAAGAAGCAGGAGAGGTACAGAATGTGGAACAGATCACACCTAGTCATTTTCAAACTTAAACAAAAACTATGTATAGTCAAAAGAGTGAAACAAACTACAGCTCCAAAAATTAATATCAAAAGGCTTACTGATCAAACCATAAAAAATGATTTTAAACTGAAGCTAACCAACAGATTCCAAATCTTAGTTCAACAAGAATCAGAACAAACGGTAGAGGGAAAATGGCAAAAAATAAAGGATTCTATCACAACAATCACCGAAGAAGTTGTAGGCTATCGAGAGAGTACAAAGGGGATAAAACCTTGGTTTAATGAGGATTGCCAAAGATTAATAGACGATAGATTAAGAGCAAATAAGTTGATGCTTACCAAACAAACTCTAACCAACAAACAAAATTACAAACAGATAAATAGGGAGACTAACAAAACATTACGAGCAGCTAAACGGAACTTTGTGAAAGATCAGCTAAGAAAAGCAGAAGAAGATAGCAACAAAAATAATACAAGAGAATTTTTTCGCTTTGTCAGATATTTTAAACAAGGGTACAAGGCAAGATCAGTAGGGGTAAAAGATAGGAATGGCAATGTTGTTTGCAACCAAACAGAAGTGCTAGCAACTTGGAAAACTACTTTGAAGACCTCTTAAATTGTGAAGAAGTGGCAACAAACATTGAAGAGGAATTATACCTAAATGTCCAGCCAAAGATTAACCCTCCTACCTATGAAGAAGTTGAAAAGGTAGTTAAAAGTTTAAAAAACAATAAAGCCCCGTGAGAGGATAACATAATAGCAGAACTTCTTAAAGCAGGTGGAAGCCCTTTGCTAAAAAGGTTACATAACTTAATTGTAGAAATCTGGGAGAAGGAAGAAATCCCAGTAGAATGGAAGATGGCTGTAGTAGTTCCGATTCACAAAAAGGGAGATAAATTCGAGTGCAATAATTACCGAGGGATATCATTAATAAGCAGCGCATATAAAGTATTCTCAAGAATAATCTACAACAGACTAGCATGTTATGCAGAAGAAATTCTTGGAGATCACCAAGCAGAATTTAGAAGCCAAAGATCTACAACAGACCAAATTTTTGTCTTAAAGCAAGTAATATCCAAATATTGGGAGTTTAACAAAACAGCCCATCTTCTTTTTGTAGATTTCAACAAGGCATACGATAGTGTCAATAGGAAACAAATGTGGAAATACATGCAGCGGAATGGAATACCAGAAAAACTTATCACTATGGCAAAACTGTGCACAGAAGGGTCCAAAGCAAAATTAGAATCAATAATGAATATACCGAAGAATTTAATGTCAACACTGGAGTAAGACAGGGAGATGGACTCTCGCCTTTATTATTCAATTTAGCTTTAGAAGAAACATTGAAACGAGTAAACCAGCTCCACCCAGGCCTTGAAGTGGGAAACAAGATAAACATATTAGCTTATGCTGATGACATAACACTCATGGCAGAAAGCGAATACGATCTAAAAATACTCACAGAAACCCTTATTGAAGAAGCCAAGGAGGTAGGTCTAATGATAAATGAACAAAAACAAAATATCTAGTTGTAGGAAGGAATGCAGCACAAGTACAAAACCCCTTAACAGTTGCTTCATACGCTTTTCACAGATGTACTGAGTTCAGATATCTGGGGATTATCATAGACCAGAATAATACGGAAGGAACAGAAATAAAATCAAGAATTCTCAGTGGCAACAAAAGCTACTGGTCTCTGCAAAATCTCTTAAAGAGTAAAATTATATCTAGAAAAACTAAAGTGAGAATTTATAAAAGCATTATACTTCCTGTTGTCACGTATGGCTCAGAAACCTGGGTATTGTCCAAGCAAACTGAATGGAAATTAGTAACTTTTGAAAATAGAATACTATGACGCATTTTCGGACCGATAGTAGAAAATGGCCAGTGGAGAATTAGATCAAATAAGGAATTGCGGGATCTCTACAAAGAACCGGATATCGTGGCCCGTGCCAAAAGCCAAAGACTGCACTGGGCCGGTCATGTACATAGAAGAAGTAGAGAATTGAATTTAAGGGCAGTTTTGGAAGGTGTACCCAGAGGAAGGCGACCATTGGGACGACCGAGACTTTGCTGGTGGGACCAACTTCAAAAAGATATGAGAAAAATCGGAGTCACGGAGGACATAATGGATGATCGAGAAAGATGGCGCTGTGCTGTTGGCGAGGCCAAAAACCTGCTTAGGTTTGAGTGGCCATCTGGTTAGGTAAGGTAAGGTAGGTACTCGACTAATGACAAGCACTCCCGTGAAAAGATTTCCAGTACCGAAACATATTGCGTTCTGATTTCTGGTGGTGAGTCGCTCTCTCACGAGGGCTCCTTCCCCCACTCTAAGATATCCTAGTTCGAACACCGTAGCTAGGACTGTCATATATATACACCTTTTATCATTTTACACCTTCTCATTATGTTTTGAATACTTGCATACACATTCTAGTATTTTGGCAAGTTGTTTAATATCTTTTTCAGTGCGTAAATCGCTCTAGTTTACTTGAAAACATTATAATATTTCCTCAGGTCTTGTGTCGTCATTGATAATGTGAACCAATAATATGATTTCTTCTTCATTACCTAACCCAGCGTTCGTAGACATCGGCTGCTCTCGGGTGACCCACATCTGAGGTGTAATGGCCGCCCGTCATATGGTCTCTCGCGGAGTACCGTATGAGGTTCTCAGCTTGTGGCGCACGGGCCATGAATTAATGGTACAGTACCAGTGAATGATAATGCTATTTCAGTAGCTTAACTATTTTATCTTATGAGGGAAAATGTTGATAAATTTTCATTATATTGATTCAGTAGTATAAGTGGTAGAAGCATATTAAGCAACTGAAATGTTTTGTTCAACTATTCAGTTAGCCCCAACTTAATTCTGATTTGAAGTACTGGAACAGTATCCTGGTCATGCAAGTCACCTGAGCGCAGCGGTGTGAATATCGAAATTTTTCTCGAGGCCAATGGGTTATGAGAGCTTACATTTAAACAAAGGTTTATTTCAGGCCACATATACAGTACATTATATTTAAACTAGTGGATCCATGCTAGAACTCCAGTAAGTGTATAGACCACCCACTCTGCCGGGCTCGACGCGACACAGTTCTGACAGAGGCTATCATCTTGTTTAATTGTTCAATAGCACTTTTTAAACAAATTGTCGATATCTATATAATCAGTGTACAATTCGTCAGGACTGGAACAGGGTATACTCAGCCTCGTGAGGCAAAATTGAGAAGAGGTGGGTTCGATTCCTTCCTCCGCTATCCCAGAGGTGGATTTCCGTGGTTTCCCACTACTGCATACCTACCACTTATTAATCCCGTTTTCAACGAGGTTGGGGATGATATGCGATGAAATGCTATGTGGCGGATGGGTTTTACGGCTGGATGCCCTTCCAGACGCCAACCTCATGAGAGGAGTTAATGAGAGATGAAGTGAATGAAGATGAATGAAACTGGGCAAGTTCAATTTCAAGTAGGTCCAAAAATTGCTTAGGCGGCTTCGGGGGCGTAGTCGGTAGCATGCTGAGCTTCTATGCCCAAGATCGCGGGTTTAACCCGGCCGATGTCATCCGATTTTTTAAGAGCGTTAAAAATCCCTCAGTATCCCTTCCTTCGGAGGGGACGTAAAGCCTGTGGTCCCATTTCATGGATTTATGACACGTAAAAGAACCTTTTCACTAACTTCACATGTGCGAAGCTAAATTTGCAGGTTAGAATTGATAACGCTCTATTAGTTCCAACGTTCGCCACCAGGTGATGCCTGCAATGCCATCTGGCAAGTCCGCAAGCTAGGTGTCGTGGACGGTAGCATTTGGTAGCAAAAGTAGGAACTACTTGAAACTACTGTCTGTAGTCCTTACTTGAATTAAAAACAGATAACACACACTAATACAGTCATCACAATTAACACCGGTTATCAGACAGATTCTACACACACCCAAAGTACACGGGGCTACATGACCGCGTTGTCGCAGCCCCTAAACTGAGGAACCAACCAACCAACCAACCAACTTAGGGTACCAGACGCCACTGTCACTGATGCTGTCACCCAGCGGTGAACGTTGACACTAACTAAATAACTTACAAATTTAGCTACACACTACCAATTGCAGTGGTAGGTTCTTTTACATGCTATAAATCTATGACATGAGGGGCAGATGACCTTCCTGTGCCACCCCTTAAAACAACAATAACTAACTAATCTACGACATGGGCCCGCCGGCTTTACTTTTCCTCCGAAGGAAGGCATACTGAAGTATTTTAACTCTCTAAAAAACCATCGATTTTGGCGGTGTTTGAACCCGTGATCTTAGGCATAGCAGTTCAGTCTGCTACCGACTACGCCACAGAAGCCAGACAAATGCCGGGATGGTACATAACTTACGGCCACGACCGCTTCCTACCCAAATGCTACCTCGATTATCAGATTAGTACACACACCAGTACAGACCTCACAGGCTATCAAACAACTTCTACATGCACCCAACTGCACGTGGCTACATGACCGCGATGTCACAAAGCCCCTAAAGAATCAACAATAACAACAACAGTTCTGGTTCGTACGCTCACGCCCAGGTTTCGTCAACATTGCAATAATGTGATTGAATACGACGTTCCGTTTGCAATGATACAGTATACAGAACGTATACGACAGGTCAACTTGCTAACCCCAATATGTTTCTGAGCTGGTCCGTTTAGTTTTCTTGCAGTAACTGTGGAAAGGACTGTCTAATCCTTCTATACACAGCAGCTTAGCTGTGCGCCTTAAATCACACACAAAGACTGCATAGGGGAGCTGCAGTTCGCAGATCTGAAGTAAGAATCTCATTAGGGGCAGATGACCTCGTTGTTCCGCCTCTCAAAGCAACAATAGTTAACATATCTTAAAAGAATGCCAAGCTTATTCACGGCAAATGCCGGAATGGTAAGTTATATTAAGTACAATTACACTACCACAGTAATCACAATAAAGATCACTTTGAATGTAGTGGCTAGCATTCTTGACTGCCGCCCCGGAGGTCATATTCCGAATCTTGGCACTGACATGAAAAGTAATTTTGGTTAGAGGGCTGGAACGGTGAGTAAACGTGAGTTCGATTCCCATCTCAACCATGCTAGAAGTGATTTTCCGTGGTTTCCCCGTTTCTACTCCATGCAAATTAAGGGATGGCTCCTAACTTAAGGCCACGGCAACCTCCATCTCAATCCTTGCCTCAATTATAAATTAAAGTACTAATACCACCACCAAAAAAACATAGGTCATCAGCAGGGCCACCGAGAGGATTTAAGGGCCCCTATGCAATTTTCTTCTCGGGCCCCTCTTGAAATACTTTTAATTACTACTCGCTATTCTGGAAATACAATATCATTTTGAGAAAAGCATCTGATGTCGGCTACAATCAGAATTTATAAAAAACTTACAAGTCTTATTTCATAGAAAACGTTTTAGTATTTATTTTATGAAATACTAGCTATTTTACCCGACGTTGCCCGGGAGGTGTATTTACATGTAATAGAAAGATACATGCCAATATATTTCGCAATGTATATTCACTTTGCCCCTAAGTGAGTAAAAATCATAGTTCTCCTGGGCTCTGAAGTTAATCAAGTGCAATATTAACTCACTGTAAATCTAGGCGAAAGGTACTGTGGAGTACAATAACGCAGTAGAGAATGCATCAATAACAAAAAGGGCTGCATATGCACATTTCTCAAGGACCTAGTCTCACAATTACAGTACTTTCCTGATAGTCTTTAATTTTGTTGTAATGGAGGTAATTTAGACGTCTTGTTCACATAGTTCCATATAATTTTTATTAAATTGCTGCATCTACCTTTTTGAAAGGAAACAACATTTAAATTATTCAATGTTTGGAATATAAAGTCTACATTCTGGAGTCAAATATACTTACGATTCGTGACCCCACACAAATGATGTGATTAATGAGAAATGGCTCTTTCATGTACATAGGTCAGTGTGTAGGCTACTATAGCTGCATATTAGGGAATAGTATTGCTGTATTTAAATGCCTATTATCTCATATTGGGCGGCTTTGGTGGCGTATTTGATAGCATGCTGAGCTTCTATGCCCAAGGTCGCGGATTCAAACCCGGCCGAAGTCATTGCATTTTTGAAGAGCGTTAAAAATCCCTCAGTATGCCTTCCTTCGGAGGGGAAGTAAAGCCGGTGGGCCCATTTCATAGATTTATGTGATGTAAAAGTACCTTCCACTAACTACACTCGTGTGAAGGTAAAATTTGTAGGTTAAATTTGATTGACGCTATTAAGTCCCAACGTTCTCCGTCAGGTTCTGGTTGCGGTGGCATCTATTAGCCAGGTTTGCAACTAGGTGTCGTTGATGGTAGAATTTGGTAGTAAAAGTAGGAACTACTTAAAACTGCCTGTCTGCAGTCCTTACCTGAATTACAGATAACACACAATTAACACCGGTTATCAGGCAGATTCAACACACATCCAAAGTACACGGGGCTGCATGACCGCGTTATCGCAGCTCCTAAACAGAAGAACCAACCAACCTATCTCACCTAGTTAAAGTAAATGCAGCAACGTATAATCCCAGTATAATGTCAAATAAAATGCATTGATTGAGAACACATTGGGCTTCTTTAGCCCCTAAAGTATTTCGTAAGATAAGAAATATATTCTCTAAACCCATACCGAAATGATCTCTAAAATGCTATAGCGGAGTTCAGAGTGTTTAGGATTCGTGATAACTACACCATTATACAATATCATTCGTCAGTAAGCACTGAAATGGCTAATACATGTACAAAGAACAGGACTCGTTTGTCAATAACCAAACTGTAGTCATGGCTACCACTATCCTTAGTCAACACTTAATTTATATCATCTTTGGTCAACACTAATATCTTTGGATTGTCTCTGACCGGTGCGGTACCTGGTGTCATTCTGTGTTACTACCACCACAGCTGTCCAGGTGGCAAACTGTGTTACTACCGCCGCATTTACTGTTTGGTCCTTATCATCCGAAATTTAATCACAAAGAAAATAATGCTACTTTAAGAACAATCTCCAATAGTATGTAGAATGCAGGGTTTGCCAATGTATTTCCTTTTTAATTTCATTTCCCTATTACGACCACTGTTAATAAAAGAGATACGGTTTCAGATTTTTATTGCGTTCAGATTTCTAATGTTTTTATCGTGCTTTAGATAATACATGGTATGACCACTGCCCGCTGGATCGCATTCCTCCTGGCTGCTTTAAACTGCCTGCCCATTAAACGATTACAGTATTGGTTTATGCGTACAACCTCGTTTGCAAATATAGACGCTAAGAGCAGCACCAACCCACTGTGATCGCTGCCTTTTCAAGTCACTGTTACAGACATTTGTTTTGTATTGATCTCTCTCTCTGTGGTTAACAGCCGTGAGGCTGGTTGGCAGCAGCTCAGCTCACCATTCTTCCCGTCTCTCCGTCTTCCTCTTTATTTCACAGTATGAGCCACAATCCATATCTTCTAGTATTTGTCTCATGTACTCCGGTCTGTGTCTTCCTCTATAATCCTTGCCGTTTACTGTTCCCTGTTTTGTGTTTTAATGGCGTACTGCTGTGTGTGCTTTTGTAAATCAGAACAGAGCAAGTTTGAATGCCGAAGAATCTCATTTCATGAGTTAGCATCGGACAATTCACTTGACTTATAAATACACGCACTAATACAGCCATCACAATAAGACGGGTTATCAGACAAATTCAACACACAGCCAAGTACACAGGTCTACATGAGCACGATGTTGCAAAGCCCTTAAATTAATCAACATCCCATTTTTCGGCGACCGGAGGCATTTCATTTCCCTGTCCTTTATTGCCCTTATTCTTTTCTTTTCATCTCGTCTACTATGTAAGTTAGATTTAAATTAGTCGGAAGTAGTTGTATTTTTATTAGGCCTATCATCCGTACCGTATAATTACGGGCAAATGAGCTAGACATTTCGCCCCTCGAAACCAATCACCTCCACCACCATGTATGTTTAGCTTCCCTATAAATTGAAAATTTGCCCGTAAGTACGTGTCTGAATTAATATCATATTCTTTATGCTGATTGAATAACAAAATAACTTAACTTAGTGCCATGTTTTAGCGTTTTTTCAATCTCGATAGTAAGCCCCAAAGTTAAAAACTCTTCGTTTCAGGTATCGTCCCCTTAAAAAGCCGCGGTAGGTTGGCGCTGCAACCTAACGGTGAATTAATATACAGTATATCATTTACGCGTCTGAGTGTTGAATGAGCAGGCAGTTTAAAGCAGCCAGGAGGGATGTGATCCAGCTGGCAGTGAAAATGCTGCGCCGATCACAGTGGGTAGGTGCTGCAACCTATCTTGTGTTGAATGGACAGGCAGTTTAAAGCAGCTTGGAGGGATGCGATCTAGCTGGCAGTGGGTGTAGCATGGCCTCTTACCGATATAGATGGAAACTTGATGGTCCCGTCTTGAGCTACTGTTGCCAAGGAGATTCCCGGCCTTGCCATTACTTCATCAATTTATTTTTGGACTTTATTAGCCTTTGTTCGAGTGCAAAAGGCGGAAATCAGAAGCATGAGAAGGACTATCGAAATTTCATGTAGCCAGCGGTTTATTCTGGGTCCCAAACTATGTGTATGCAAAATTTGGTTGAGATTGGTGAAACGGGGTAGATTTGTATGCGGAACAAATATACCCACCCACAACCCACCCACATACCCACCCACATACCCACCCACGTACCCACATACAGACTTTCACCTTTATATATAAGATATTTTTCAAAGTGCACAAAACAATTTGTTGTGAGTTATAGACAACATTTTACATAATACAGTAAACTGAAACTAAAGTGCACCACTAACGGGCCCTCATTTCTTACGGGCCCCTATGCAATTGCCCCCCTTGCCCCTCCCTCTCGGCGGCCCTGGTTATCAGACAAATTCTACACACACCCAAGTACACGGTGATGAAATGACCACGATGCCCAAGCTCCTAAATGAAACAACAACAACAATAACTGATAACAATAACGCAGATATCAGAAGAATTCCTCTATGCTAGCTTATCTAGCCTACCTGAAGGCTGATTGAATCTTCAAAAGGTACCGTCGTCGGTTATAGGTTATGTGCCCCCCCCCCCTCTCTCTCTACTAAAAATAGAATCTCAAAACAATGTAGGAGCATTGGTCCTAAGTGTAGCATCTTTCGCAGCATCCGCAGACACTGGTTGTGTCCTGAATACCATTTTAACGCACCGGCCTTACCTCAGCTTGTGCCAACAAACAAATTCAAAAACACTGCATTCATCTAGAGATGAAAAAAGAACTACACTCAATGTACAGAGACGTGATGAACAAAGATGTTCAAAGCTCCAAGTGCATCATCAACAAAACTCTTATGAATCAACATTCGTATTAATAATAAAGAACGTTATTATTTTTAAAGTTCAAACTAAACGATGAGGTGGTACCTGTACCAGTAAAGTTATTGAAAGACACAGTTTCATCATGGTGCTTGATCTTGACCTCTGCAGATGTTTGATTGTGGACTGCAAATGTTATAAACGCCACGTGTTGAACTAGGAAATTACCTTCAACACCCACGTAGTTAAATGAAACACAGAACATAATACTGCTTTGTGCTATATCATTCCGATAAGGCCGGCTAATTTGCATTTCGTGCAAAAGGAGTTGTTTGTTCCTGCGATTGTGATATTATAAGAACACGTTGGCAACATTTCTCTTGATTTGGTAGGGTTTGGCCAAACGCTTGGATAAGGCAACACACGTTGATATAAGGGATGGCTCAGGAGGGGACATTAAAATACACTACGATAAAATTATAAAGCAGCGTATATTCTTGTCAATTATCACTCACTAGGTCTACCATCTACTAAATAATACCTCGGCATCATTCGCAAATATATTATATACACTCCGTTTATAATAACACGTTGTTTGTCGTATTGTTGTATTCTGCTTAATCTATCACCTGTCTATCATCATTGTACAGTTCCAGTTTCCCGGGTACTGTTTATGAGCCTCTTCCACTTCAACCTGTCCATATACAACTTGTCATGGAGAACATCATCCACTGTCCATCCTCAGGTCGCTAGATCAACCTTGATCATGTCCATCCGTCGGTTTCTAGGTCTTCCTACAGGTCTTCTTCAATCCACCTGTCTATCCAAATTTATTCTGGCTGATCTTGTAGGCTTCATCCTCATCACATGCCCGTACCACCGTAGTATAGATGTACTGATTCGGTCTAATAGGGATGTCTTTATTCCAGCTTGTTTCCTCGCCTCCTCGTTCTTTAACTTGTCCATCTTGGTCTTCTGGATGGTGGATGGTGGATGGTGATGGATCTAAGAAATTTCATCCCCGATGCTCGCAGTCTTGATGCATCTCCCTTTGTAAGGATGTATGTTTCAATACCATAGGTCAATATTGGTATAAAAAATCACCAGTTTAGCCGGTTTTGGAACCATGTCATCCCATAGAAGTGTTCTTACTTGTTGGTAGAATTCTGATCCCTTTTGCACTCTGTTGGTAATTTCTTTACTGACCAAATTATCACTGGAGATTACACTTCCAAGGTAAGGCAAACTGCCCACACACTCCAACTGGTGTTTTTTTTAGTTTAACACTAGCTGGACACCCATCTCTGTTGACTGCCATCACCACTGACTTGGTCTCACTGATGTTGAGATTATATTCCTGGAACTGGGATTTCCACACATTGAGTCTGGTCTGTTCTTCTTCTTCTTCTTCTTCTTCTTCTTCTGTTTCACCCCAAATCATGATGTCATCAGCAAAGGCAAATGCATGCAATTCACCTAACGTTTCCTTGACCTTCTTCATTGTATTATCCATAATAGTGATGAGCAGTAGTGGGGACATTGCACTGCCTGCTGAACTCCAATCTTGGTCTCAAACCATAAAGATCGCCCTTCTCCAATGTGTACACAGCTACTACAGTCTTTGTACAGCATCTGTACTTTCCTTACTATAGCCCAGTCAAATGGTAGTTTTTACAAAAAAAATCAGGGTAGAAGGTTTCTCGACGGATTCTTATGTTTATCGGTGTGCTGAATCCGAATCTGAAGTTTGCCAACAAAAAAAATGACGGCTTCACAGTGAAAATAGCAAAACAAACTAAAAATTCGGACTATTTTCACAAAATTACTGATAAGTTGAAAAGTATGCATCCTAGTGAATTTCTCACTATTTACAAAATTGTTAGGGCACTTTCTATGTCCTTGGAAGGGGAAACCGTTCCTAAAGGCAGAAGATCCTACAGAAGGACAATGGCATAGAACCTGGACCCCAGGTTGGGGTAAGTGTAGATGGGGCACTTTAAGCTGCAGTGAAAGCAACCTGTCTAGAAGAAGGCACTTTGATAACAAACCCGGTGGTCCAGAAACCGTAGGTGGCAACCCCACCACTGGACTCGAGCTCATCAGGCTGATATCCTGATAGTTTTAAATTACACTTATCAAAGAAAGAAATAAAGGAAAATACAGGAATGATCTCAAGGTTGACGACAAAGGCTTTATTAAAGGACTGATTGGTTTTCGAATTGGTACATGGAATGTTAGGTCAATCATGACAGGAGGAATGAAGCAGCTGGAATCAGTGCTGGGTAATTACGGGTGTATACTAACAGCAGTCCAAGAGACAAGACTACCGAAAGGGATCATGAATGTTGGAAATCAATATATGATGTTTAATAGTAACGAAGATCGACCTGAATGGACTTCGGGAGTTGGAATTGTTGTACATAATAAGATATCTTCTGCTGTAAGTAAGTGGTTGCCCATAAATGATCGAATTTGTGCACTGATCTTGAAAGCATCCCCATATAATATATGTGTTGTAAATTGTCATGCACCATCAGAAGATGCGGAGGAGGAGGTGAAAAACAACTTTTATGCAGAATTGGAATCTACTGTAGATCATTTACCAAAACATGCTATTCGTCTCATACTGGGTGACTTTAATGCACAAGTTGGACGTGAAGACGAATATCGTCCAACCATCGGACCAGATAGTCTCCATGTCAATAGCAATGAAAATGGTATCAAAATGATCACATTTGCATATGACAGAAGAATGGTCATCAGCAGCACATATTTTACACGTAAAGAAATACATAAAGTAACATGGATATCACCAGGTGGAGATACGAGGAATCAGATTGATCACATAATAGTAGATGGTACACATCGTGGGTGTGTTGAACAAGTACGAACATTCCGTGGAGCGGATATGAATTCAGATCATCTTCTAGTAGTAATGAAATTGCGCCTCAAGCTGTCTACCAAATGGCGAAAGCGAAAGCAAGAAATGGTCATCCCGGACAAAGATAAATTGGCCCTTACGTCTGTGAGGGAAGAATATCAAGATAGAATCAAGGAGTGTCTATCTACATCAAATACATTAGAAGATGTGGAAGGGCAGTGGTATGTTTTGCGGAGAGCAGTTCTACAAAGTGCAAATGAAGTTTTGGGACAGCGACCAAAAACCAAAAACAAACCCTGGTTTGATAATGAGTGTCAAGTCGCAGTGAAAAACAGAACAATAAAAAGATTGCAATGGGTGAAATATCCATCGGAAGATAATAATGCAGCGTATATGGAAGTGAGACGTATGACATATCGACTCATCCGACAGAAAAAACGGGATCATGCTAAGGCACTACTGACAGCAATATAGGAATCCAAGAAAGCATCGAGATCCTTCTTTAGAATGGTTAACCCTGCGAGGGGAATCTACAAGCAACATACACTAATACTAAAGGACGAAGATGGAGAAATTGTACCTCCTGAAGAACAGGCAGATCTATTTGGAAAACATTTTGATCAGTTACTAAATGTTCATGTTGAGATGGATGCTATAAATGCACAGGTGCCAATGATGACGGCGGAAATGCAAGTACCTGAGCCAACTATTGATGATATAAGACATATTGTTGAATCTCTAAAGCACAACAAAGCTCCGGGAGGAAGTGGAATTACTGCCGAGTTGATTAGGTATGGTGGAGCAGTGTTAAGGAAAAATCTGCAACAATTAATTGTTAATATTTGGAGGAAAGAAGTTATTCCAAGTGAGTGGAAGAGAGCCGTGATATGCCCCATTTTTAAGAAAGGTGATGCCACACAACCTTCTAACTACCGAGGGATTGCCTTACTCGAGATAGGATATAAAAAATTTACCTCACTGCTTATGAATCGACTTACTGTAGGCCATTTTTGGGAGACATTATAGGCTCATATCAATGTGGTTTTGTATCTGGTCGGTCTACTATCGACCACATCTTTACATTGAGGCAACTCATGGAGAAATTCTACGAATTTGACAAGGAATTGCATTTAATCTTTATTGATTTTCGTCAGGCCTATGACAGTATAAACCGTATAGTATTATGGACGGCTATGCACGAGATGGGCATTCCAATGAAGTACATAAGGTTGATCAAGACCTGTTACTCTGACTCTAGATGCCACGTGCGGTTTGCAAATCAAGAATCAGAATCCTTTAGCGTTCAAAGTGGACTAAGACAAGGAGATCCTCTAGCCCCAGTCCTTTTCAATATAGCATTGGAAAAGATTAAACGTGGAACTGGTTGGAATAGAGAAATGGAGATGGTCGGATCCGACATAATTCTTGCATTTGCTGATGATGTGGTGATCATGGGGAACACTTTGGATCAGGTAACGACTGATACATATAGATTCCTACTGGAAGCAAAGAAAATGGGGTTGGTGGTTAATGAATCGAAAACAAAATACATGATTATATCACGTCGACAGAATATTCCGATCGCTATCGACGTTGGAATGCACAAATTTGAGACAGTTGAGTCATTCAAATATTTAGGATCAATATTGTCAAATAAAAGTGAAATAGAAAAGGAAATAAGACAAAGAATCACCAACGCTACTCATGTTTCCTATAGCATGAATCGAATTTTCACTTCACGTCTAATATCTCAGGAAAACAAGATCCACCTATACATGACCCTAGTACGACCTGTTTTAATGTATGGTTGTGAAACGTGGGCGACTCCAAGAACTTTTGAAGAACGTATATGTGCATTTGAAAGAAAAATGCTGCGGAAAATCTATGGCCCAAAATACTGCCCAGAAACTGACAGTTGGGAAAGACGGAGTAAAGAGGAGTTATATCGACGTTATAAAAAGGCAGACATCAGTAGAGAGATAGAGAGAAGACGATTACAATGGTTAGGACACATTATCAGAGCAGAAGGTACTCTCCCGAACCGTGTGTTAAATTTTCAGCCAACGGGAAAACGTCCAAGAGGTCGACCAAGAACGAGATGGAAAGATCGAGTTATGTTGGCACTGAACCAGGTAGATCCAGATGCAAGTATGGAAGATGCCAGGGATAGAAATCGTTGGTCTAATATATGCCACCATTATTTGAGAAGCTGAAATCATTCTTCCTGTTATGAAGTACAATGTTATAGCCTATATTATGTTATGCTTGCTATTTATATTGTAATCAAGAATATACCCTTGTTTTTCTGCTATGGGTCTTAATGGCCTGTCACATGCAATACATGATGATGATGATGATGATGATTTACAAAATTGAAGTAGTTAAAATTGCCTTCAAAATTCACTGGTCACTTTTAATTTTTGAGTGCAGGGCACCGCCGCTAGAGCACGCTGAAAAAGAGTAACATTTTGGCACTAAGCAAAAACGAGAGAAACTCAACCCTCACTAGCCCCAGACGCTTTCTTTCGTATTTCCTCCATGAATACTTGTTTTATTCATATTCTATGGTGATTACAATATTACAGAGCCCTTGAAAAACATTGCCCACGGAGTGGTACGATTTCATAAAGGACCGATCAAGCCGTTTTATTATTTATTTCAAAAATTAAATGAAATGTATATAAGGAAAAGGAATGTAATAGCAATTAACTATTAATACATTACAATTAATTTCAATTCTTTAATTGAGCTTCCTCCTTTTTGTCCTCGATGGAGCAGCCTCCGGTTGCCGATCAGAAGGCCCCGGTTGATCGCTATCGGTCGGTAACTCCACTGGAAAAGGAATTGTACATATTATTGTACACAATACTTTCAGGTGTCTAGTTGGAAAACTGTTCGAAACCCAGCGAAATAGGGTGTATTACAAACATGCAGTTTACCTTCTGCTGAAGTCTCCGCTATAGTCGTTGGTGATTCGACCGGGATGGAATAGTCAGGATTCTCGGACACCTCTAAAAAAGAAATCGTACGAATACATTAGAGGGTGAAGTAAGCAAACCCCTTTGGAATAAGGTGGTGTACAAACATGCTATTTACCTTGTGCTGATGTCTCCAGGATTGTAGGTGGTGACTCAACCGGAGGAGGGTCATCAGGGTCACCTTCATTATCGATGTCGCATGAGTTGTCAACGTTCAGACAGTTTCCCTTGCAGATGGTACAAAGCCTAGAGCAATATAGACCCACACGTCGACAACCACAGCTTCCTCGACAGTCGCCTTTGCATTTGCAAGAGACCTTGCGGAGAAGCTTGTCAGGAGCTGGGGCCTTAGCTGTTCTCGTGAGGATGAGGCCGTTCGTCGACGACTTCCACCCCCACTGTTCTGGGTTGAGCTGATTGTCGATCCACTGCTGGATCTGGTGGTAAACTCGCAGAAAGTGCTCATGGGCTGCAGCTTCAGTGGGAAGGATCAAGGCCATGTTTCCGGTGACTTCATATGCTGTACTGAGCGTTTAGACGAGTGGTATGGTGATCACCATCATATGAGGCCACTAGAAATGTTTCGCCAGCATTCACTAGCTCCTCGACTTGTGCTGTGGGGTCCATGTAATGCTCAAAGTAGTTTACAAGATCTTCTTGAGGGTCTTCAAGAATTTCGTCTTACCCTGGTTGAACATGGCGGATGTGGAGTCACAACCACTGACAGCGTGAAGGAATAAAATATGGTGACTCAGAGGCTCCTCTAGCGAGCTGCCAGGGCTATATAGCGTCAGTGGTACTTTTCCTTTTCCTGGTTTCAGGAAGAACACGTTAGGAGAAATGCGGATGCCTATCTTCTCCCACCACTGCAACTGTGCCATGCGTGGAAGCTATGGATTGAGCCGTTCGTTTGATGAGGGCATCAGCATCCTCAATGGCTTGGCGTGATTCAATTCCTGCCTCACTCAGTCTACGCCTAAGGAGCTCTATGAATCTACTCTTGTTCTTGTCGTTTGAAAGAAAGTTTTCCTGGGACTTTGTCGGCGCCATAGTTGGTGAAAACTGAACTTCCACTGAGTGCTCCACTTTCGACCTTCTTAACCGCTCCATTGATTTAGTGCCGTCCGGGTCTTCTGGGTACCCGTCGAAAACAACTACACAGCCTCCACCGTACTTGGTCTGAACAAAGCGGATGTAGGCATTGCAGATGACTGTGAATGATTGCCCCTTTGTCCAGACAACCCGATGCAGCAGAAACCCACCATCTATAACGAATCTCGTATTTTTGAGTGCAGAGCACCGCCGCTAGAGCGCACTGAAAAAGAGCAACTTTTTGGCTCTTTAGGAGTGTGTGAGATATGTGTGACATGGTGAGATGTTGAGTGAAAAATCACAAAAACTGTTTTACATTACTCACCTCATCACTTTCACACTTCAACATTAGGTGGATAAGTACAGATGGACATACTCCACCTTAAGTTGAATATATTAATTTTTCAATTTTTTTTCCAACGAACTTTCAATCAGGTTACCACCATAGAACATCAATAATACACGTATTCATGGAGGAAACACGATTAGAAAGTGTCTGGGGCTAGTTAGGGCTGAGTTTCTCTCGTTTTTGCCCAAGTGCCAAAACGTCGCTCTTTTCCAGCGCGCTCTAGCGGCGGTACCCTGCACTCAAAAGCTCAAAGTGCCCAGTGCATTTTTAAAGATATCTTGTCTACTTTAATTTTGTAAATAATGAGAAATTCACTAGGTTGCATATTTTTAGCCTATTTTCAATTTTGAAAAAATAGGCTTAAGAGATCACCTTTTGCCCGTGTGTGTGTGCGTGTGTGTGTGAGGTATGCGTGTGTCCACCCCTAATGAATTCTAAACGGCTGGAGCGATTTCAATGAAACGCGGTAAGTTCATAGCACTATTCCGGGAGACCCCGACCGTGTCCTTCAAATTTTTTTACGTCTCACCAATCCAACATGGCGGCTGTGTGAAATATTTCACCAGTATTCAATATCTCCGAAACTATTCCCGATATCAACCTGGAATTTTTACGGTGATAAAGGGAAATACTAGAAGTTCACCTATGTGACTTTTGAAAAACTGGTAACTACAAAACGAACATGGCGGCCAAGTGAATTTGAAAAATTTACATAGACCTTTCTCGCGATTTAATGTTCCAAACGCAATGAAATCTGGTACAGGAAATGTTTATATACATTGTAATGCACCAACATCTAAATTGGTTCAATTGTTTACATAACCACAAGATGGCGGCTCTGCGAAATATTTCACCGGCATTCTATATCTCTGAAACTATTAGCGGTATCACCCTGAAATTTTGCACGGAGATAAAGAGCACTACTGGAAGTTCATCTATAAGACTTTTAAAAACCGGTTAACTACAAAACGAACATGGCGGCCAAGTGAATTTGAAAAATTTAAATGGACCTTTCTCGCGATTTAATGTTCCAAACGCAATGAAATCTGGTACAGGAAATGTTTATACACATTATAATACACTGGTATCCAATTTAGTTGAATTGTTTACATAACCTCAAGATGGCGGCTTTGCGTATTTTAAAATGAAGTTTTTATTTCTTGTGTCGTAATCATGCGATCGAAGTGAAAGTTTGAATAGTGAACATACGAAATAATTTTCCTTTAATGGTACATGACTCTATGGCCTATACATTTAACAATCCAACATGGCGACCATCCGAAATATTTAGACGGCTCTGAATATCTACGAATCCATTATAGCAATCAAACTGGATTTTTTTATTTTCATAGCGGCTATAAACTTAAATTTACCTATATGACTTTAAATAACCTGGTGATCACATATCCATGATAGCGGCGACGCGAAGTATAAATATTCACATGGACGTTTCTCGCAATTTAACCATCCGAGTACAGTGAAACTTGGTACAGTAAATCCTTATACGAATGTTAATTCACTGGCATCTAATTTATTTCAATTGTTTCCATAACCACAAGATGGCAGCTGTGCGAATTTTTAAAATCTCCTTGTTACTTCTTGGGTCCTATCATGCGATTGAAGTTTGAATGCTACACGTACACAATAATCTTCATGTAACAGTACATACCTCTAGGACCTACATATATAAAATCCAACATGGCGACCATCCGAAATATTTAGTCGGTTCTCAATATCTACGAATCTATTACAGCAATCATACTGAAATTTTGTATGTAGATAGAGGCAATTAACATAAGTAGGATATATGAAAATAGGCTGCATAGCTCTTCACGGAACTACTTGTTCAACTTATAAGCGATTTTGTGAAAAAAGTCCGAATTTTTTGTTTGTTTTGTTGCAATTTTCACTGTGAAGCCATCATTTTTTTATTGGCAAACTTCAGATTCGGATTTAGCACACCGAAAAACATAAGAATCCGTCGAGAAACCTTCTACCCTTAAAAAAAAAACAAAAAAAACAGGCACTTCTGAGCACCAAATGACTGGGCTATAGTCTCTCAAGCACATTTATTTCCTCAGGCACTCCCAGATCTTATCTCTTATAACACTATCATAGGCCTTCTCTATATCCAGAAGTATAATGAGCAGGTCCTTGCCTTTCTCCCAATATTTTTCCATCAGCATGCGGGTGGTAAAAATTAGATCCATTGTCGATCTGTTACTTCTGAAACCATATTACTCCTCCTCCAACTGTGGTTATATGATGGTTTTTAATCTTCTTTCTACAATCTTCTCTAGAATTTTCAGCCCATGAGACAGCAGGGTTATTCCTATATAGTTGGTGGGTTTCCTTCTGCTGCCTTTCTTAAACAGGGGAATTGTAACACCCTTGCTCCAATCTACAGATATTTTGTATTATGTCCATATGGCATTGAGTACTCTGTGCAGCCATTGTATGCCCTGGATGCCTGGTGCCTTTATCATGTCTGCATTCACTTCATCTGCACTTGAAGATTTTCCTTTAGGCATAGATTTTAAGGCTGTTTCAGGTTCTGTCCAAGTGATGGGAGGTTTTTCATTTTTAGGCATGGATTTCCGGTTCTATAGTTTGTTCATGAACTGGTCAATTCAGTAGGTGGTCAAAATGGTTCTTCAGGACTCCACTCATGTCCCTATCTCTCCTAACCAGATTTCCATTTTCATCTTCAAGGGCCTTTATGGTATTCATTGGTTTCCTTTTACCTCTGATAGCACTATACAGTAGTTTCCTATGGCCTCTGCTGTCCTCCTCCAGTTTCTGAGTGAATATGGTCCATGCCTTGGTATTTTCTTCTGCAACTGTTCTTTTGACGTCCCGTTTCTTGTTTCGGTATATTTGTTCGAGGTTTCTGGTCTCTGTCTCGTCTCTAGTAAGTTCTGGTTTTCTCCTGATCCCTTTCTTTCCGCACTAGATTTCTTTCCCTAATTGCTGCTCTCACTCTTTCGTTCCACCAAGGTGTTTCCGTCTCCCTTGTTTTCATACTTGACTTTCCACAAACTTCAGTTGCTTCCTTTACCAATGAGTCCTTTAGTCTGGTACATTCTGCCTCTCCACTTTTCCTTTCATCTCTTGGTAACAGGGTTTTTATCCGGTTCTGATACTTAGTTCTCTTATCTGTTTTCTGGAGTTCCCACACTTTGATTTTTGTCATTTTCCTGTTCTGTTCTTTTGGTATATGGAAGTTTTTCAGGTCTTCTACTAATAGACGGTGGTCGCTGTCAAGGCTCTCACTGGGTATTACTCTGACATCTGTTACCATTCTACTCCTTTCTTCATCTGTGATGACATAATCAATTACACTCTTTTTGTAGTCCATCCCAACTGTATCACGTTATCTTATGGCTCTCTCTTTTCTTGAACCAGCTGGTTTTCACCACCAACACATTCCTCATACAGAAGCCAAGGAGATGTTCTCCTTCTACTTTTCTTCCACCATATCCATGAGGTCCCATTACGTTCTCATATACTGTTCTATCTGTCCCAATCTGTGCCTATAATGATTACTCTCTCTTTACTAATGACTGTTTCCAAAGCATCAAGAAATTGGTTCTTGTCCTCTTGACAACATACAGTTTGAGGAGCATAATCCTGTACCAAGGTTAGTTTTCTTTCCCTAAATATGCAGTCTCCATTATTATTCTCTCTCTAACATACTGAAGATCAGCAACTCCTTCTACACATGATGAATCCAACACCATTCTTCATCTCTTTGTCATTACCCTGCCAATACAGTGTATACTGTTTCCTTATTTTTCTTCATTCTTTTGCCTTTCCATTTGGTTTCACTCAGCCCCATAATCATTAATTTCCTCTTTTCAATGAGGCCCACTAGCTCTTCACATCTTCCTGTGAGACTGAGTAAGTTGATGGTTCCAATCCGTGTTAGTCTCCTCCGGGAGTTTTGCATTTTTACAAGCCCTTGTCTATCATCAGGCCATAAGCCATCATCCCTGACAGAAGTCTGCTCATGATGGCGTCTTAATCGAGTTGATTGCGTTCCGAGGCTCTTGTATGCTTTGAAAGCAACTACAAATAGACTCTTTTACTGACTTGCTAGGCCTAATGTAATTGAAGATTTTCTATCAGGGGTTGTCTCCCTTAGCCTTTGGAAGTCCCCTGCCTCACTGCAAGGCAGCAGCTGATGTATGTGTCATTTCCTACACAAAGGTCTCATCGTACCTTCTAAGGGAAAACTCCTCCACCCATAGCAGTTGGTCTTCCCCTAGTTTGTCGGGTTTGGTATCGGCCACCCAACCCTCAGCCAGACAGTCGCAGGTAGTGCCGTCTACTGTCGCATACGGTAGAAGGATCTCTTCTGACCTAATCTTTACTATATTTACACAGGTTTCTCCCTTATTCTATTACTAGAATACATTATATTGATGCTCATCTATTTGTTGCAATGGTAGTTATGGAAGAATTCACCCCGACATGTATAACGGGCGAATTTCATCCTTCAAGTTTCTCTTTCAAACCTCGGACTTCCTTCGGGTTGGCTGACGTGATTGACGTTCCTCGATGACTTCCACTGAATAGTTCGTACGCAACCCATTGTGTCATTCTAGAACTACAAATAAAAATAGTGTACTTGAGTGAACTGTCAATTACACTTGATTTCCTTTGCGCAGTCTAACTCCTGTTTCTTCGCTGCCCATTTACTCTCGTGTTGAATTGAATCCGGACCAATCACGGTGTATGCGGGGATCTCCTGTACAAGTGGAGCAAAAATCTTCATCATGTTGCGCGTGCAATGCTGAACGACAGACTGTTCGGCACCTAGTTCAACAATGCCCACAAACAACTTACAGTGGTGAATTCAGCCACTTCTTCCTAGGGACACCACAGGCATTTCATTATGTTACTAACCTTGATGTCAAATTATAAATAATATTCATGTATGCCATACGATAAATAAATAAATATTCTCGTGTTAATTGACTATCAGTTCGTAACAGTTTGTTAACATTATCTGTCCCCGTTTGTCTGTACCGCCTGAACTGGGAACTCTAAATGATAAATTGACACTATACTTGAATGTACGAGTATAATAATGATAATAATAATAATAATAATAATAATAATAATAATAATAAGTGCGCAATGGTTTCATGGAGCACTGCCCTCCAACTTACAGTGGGTGGCACTCGTTTAACATCTTCATTAATACCGATTCGCCGAGGAATTTTCCAAGGAGACTCGCTAAGCCCACTCTGGTTTTGTCTGGCATTGAATCCTCTCTCGCAAATCCTGAACAGTAGCAACTACGGATTTAGTATTAAGGGTAATCATGGTGAAGCGTACAGGATGAACCATCTTCTTTACATGGATGACATTAAACTGTATGCATCAACTAAAGTGCACCTACAATATCTTATCTCTATCACTCAGAGCTTTTCTTCAGATATCCATATGCAGTTTGGTTTTGATAAGTGCAGAACACAGAATGTTATTAGAGGCTCGCACTCTGCACAAGGAATACCTGTTGGAGAGGGACAAAGAAGTATTCAGCCGTTGGAGGAAGGCGCATTGTACAAATATCTTGGGTTCGCCCAGAGTACCCGTCTCAGACACGGTGATATCAAGAAGAACATAACTGAGCAGTATACTTCACGGCTTCGCAGTATTCTCTCTTCAAAACTTAGCGCTAAACATATCATTAAGGCAGTTAACACATTTGCAATGCCCGTAGTTACATACTCCTTTGGTATAATCAGGTGGACTCAAACTGAACTGCACGATCTGCAACGAAAAACATCGGTGCTTTTATCACGCCATCGTATGCACCATCCGAAATCAGCAACAGCGCGCCTGACTCTACCTCGGTCTGAAGGTGGTAGAGGACTGATAGACATCATGAACCTTCATACAAAACAAGTGACAACTCTGCGTGCATTTTTCCACAACAAAGGAGAAACATCCCCTCTCCATCACACTGTATCTTCAGCTGATGATAATTACACACCGCTCCATCTGTCATCTTTAGATCCACCAGTAAAAGAAATGAAAACTACTGAACACAAGATCGGGAATTGGAAACAGAAGGCGCTTCATGGGAAGTTTCCACATGAGTTGGACCAGCCTCACATCGACAAGTTAGCGTCGCACGCATGGCTGACCCACTCGGTCTTCTTTCCGGAAACAGAGGGATTTGTTGTAGCTATCCAAGACCAAGTTGTTGCTACTCGAAGCTATCGGAAATTTATCATAAAAGATCCAGCAACAGATAGTGAGAAATGTCGCCGCTGTGGCAAATGTAGTGAAACCATTCAACACGTCATATCAGGTTGTTCCCACCTTGCCAACACTGACTACAAACATCGACACGACCAAGTTGCCAACATTATCCACCAGAAACTGGCATTGAAGTACAAACTTCTTCAAAGCTCCGTCCCCTATTGGAAATACATACCATCTGCAGTACTCGAAAATGCCACACACAAGCTCTATTGGGACAGAGGAGTTGTGACAGATGTCGCAGTCAGTAACAACCGGCCAGATATCATAGTCATCAATAAAGTACACAAAGAGGCATTACTGATAGATATCGCATGTCCCAACACTCAAAACATCCAAACAACAGCTGCTACTAAAATATCGAAGTACACAGAGCTGGCAATTGAGGTAAAGCAGATGTGGAAACTTGATTCGGTGACTACCATCCCAATAATTGTATCGTGTACTGGTGTTATACCGAAAACTCTCCATAGTAGTCTATCAATATTGAATCTGCACCCGCAGATATATATTGAACTTCAGAAGGCAGTTCTGTTAAACACATGCCAAATTGTTAGGAAGTTCCTTGGTGACAATACACTGGCCGAATACTCAGCAAGGCTTGATGATCCAGATGGGAATTTAGCTCATCCTACAAATGAAGGAGACTCGTGAAGACTGCGGGCACGACCTGGATGTGAAATCTCTGAACAGTATAATAGAAATTATCTCAGTACAGATGGTTCCTTGCTAAGGCCGAACCAGGCTGTAACAGAAAATGTAGCCGGTATTTGCCGTGATAATGTTGTTAAACAATAAACTATAATAATAATAATAATAATAATAATAATAATAATAATAATAATAAATAGCCTTACAAATCCCATAAGGGCTATGGCCTCCTGCAATTTGCAGGGAATTGCTCAGTTTTAACTCATCAGGTGAGTAAATCCTGAGGAGCATTCGGGGTCATTCTTTCTGATTGGGTCTACTATATAGATGTGTTGCTGATTAAAAATGAAGTAAATTTTATTGCGCTGGTATAACATTCACTACAACAATCTGTTATATAGAAACATATTCGTTCATTGAGTCTGGTGATATCGTTCCATGAGCTCTGTTCGCCGTGAAAATGACTTCCCACAAGTGCTACGAGAATATTGGTTCGTAATTTTATCTTTAAATGGTACGCCTAACTCGACTGTTCTGCCTCACTGTGTATTATTATTATTATTATTATTATTATTATTATTATTATTATTATTACACCCGGAAGAGAGAAAGGAAAATGCTCCGAAAAATCCTAGCCGCAAATACCAAGGATGGAGAGAGGAGACTCAAACCTAACAAAGAACTATACCTGAAGACAGAAGGAGTCGTAGCCCTAATGAGAAAAAGAAGAATACAGTTTTATGGACACTTGGTGAGGATGAACAGTGCCAAATTGACGAAGAGGATTTTTAGCCTATTTTCAATTTTGAAAAAATAGGCTTATGAGATCACCTTTTGTCCGTGTGTGTGTGCGCGCGTGTGTGTGTGATTCGTGTGTGTGTCCCCCCCTAATAAAATCTAAACGGCAGGAGCGATTTCAATGAAACTCAGAAAGTTCATAGCACTATTCCCGGCGACCTCGACCGTGCCCTTCAAATTTTGTTACAACTCACCAATCCAACATGGCGGCTGTGCGAAATATTTCACCAGCATTCAATATCTCCGAAACTATTACCGATATTACCCTGACATTTTCTATGGTGATAGAGGGAACTACTATAAGTTCACGTATGTGACTTTTGAAAACCTGGTAACTACAAAACGAACATGGCGGCCAAGCGAATTTGCGACTTTTAAATAGACGTTTCTCGCGATTTGACCAACCAAACGCAATGATACTTGGTACAGTATATGTTTTATATACATTGTAATGTACCGACATCTAACTTCGTTCAATTGTTTACATAATCACAAGATGGCGGATGTGCGAAATATTTCACCGGCATTCTATATCTCTGAAACTATTAGCGGTATCTCCCTAAAATTTTGTACTGAGATAAAGGGCACTACTAGAAGTCCATCTATAAGATTTTCAAAAACCGGTTAACTACAAAACGAACATGGCGGCCAAGCGAATTTGAACATTTTAAATAGACCTTTCTCGCGATTTAATGTTCCAAGCGCACTGAAACCTGGTACAGGAAATATTTATACACATTGTAATCCACTGGTATCTAATTTAGTTCAATTGTTTACATAACCTCAAGATGGCGGCAGTGCGAATTTTAAAATTAAGTTTTTATTTCTTGTGATGTAGTCATGCGATCGAAGTGAAAGTTTGAATAATGAACCTACGCAATAATTTTCCTTTAATGGTACATGACTCTATGGCCTATACATTTAACAATCCAACATGGCGACCATCCGAAATATTTAGACGATACTGAATATCTACGAATCTATTTTAGCAATCAAGCTGCATTTTTTAATGTTCATAGGGGCTATGAACTTAAGTTCACCTATAGGACTTTACATAACCTGGTGATCACAAATCCAACATGGCGGTGACGCGAATTATAAATATTCACATGGATGTTTCTCGCAATTTAACCATCCGCGTGCAGTGAAACTTGGTACAGTAAATCTTTATCCGAATGTTAATCCACTGGCATCTAATTTATTTCAATTGTATCCATAACCTCAAGATGGCAGCTGTGAAATTTTTTTAAATCTCCTTGTTTTTTCTTGTGTCCTAATTATGCGATTGAAGTTTGTATACTACACGTTCACAATAATCTGCTTGTAGCAGTACATAACTCTAGGACCTACATATATAAAATCCAACATGGCGACCATCCGAAATATTTAGTCGGTTCTTAATATCTACGAATCTATTACAGCAATCAAACTGAAATTGTGTATGTTAAATAGTGGCAATTAACATAAGTAGGATATATGAAAATAGGCTGTATAGTTCTTCACGGAACTACTTGTTGAATTCTTCAGGAAGAGGAAGCCGGAGCCGAAATGGTTTCTGGAAGTGAGATTGGACTTGGATCGGATGGGGGTGAAAAAAGAAGACATAATGGGCAGAGAGCGATTTAAACGGCTGGTAAAGGAGTTTAGAGGTTACCAGGAGACAGGGGAGTTGCCAGTGAGGAATGGAAGATCTTATACGCAGAAACAGAAGAAGGAAGTGGGAGAGAGGATGAAGAGATATTGGCAGAGAGAGAAGACAAAAGAATAATATAAAAACTGTCAAACGTGGTCCATAGTAGGCCGTAACGAATAAATAAAATGTATTACACACACACACACACACACACACACACTGAACAAGAAAAAAATACTCTCTTTACTGACCTATCAATATACTCGTATTCACAGTACGTGCTTTCACAATACCTGTTTTACATATCGGACTGACTGTAATATTTAAATATAGCTTTGAAGCTATTTCTCAGTGTTGCTGTGTTAACAATTAATATCGTATTGGCTTTCACGCCCAGCGAATTAAAACTCAGCAATTTTTCTAGGTTTGTGCCGTGTTGTGTGGGGTTTCGCCTAAGAACACCAAGCTGGCTCATCAGTGGGCTCTTGGTGACCACGCCCGGACCTCCACTGGAGTAGGGAACTGCCCGCTACTGTCCGGGCACGGACACAAAGAGCCCACTGATGAGCCAGCTTGGAGTTCCTAGGCGACACCCCACACAACACGGCATAAACCTAGAAAAATTGCTGAATTAATATCGTAGTACTTGTAGTTCATTCCCGCATAATAGTTTACAATTCTACTGCAGTTCAGGGTTTGTGTATCACAGCAATAGTAGCTACACCTTTATACATTAGTTTGGGGGAGGAAGACTGTTTTTAGCCTGCTTTCATTTATGAAAACAAGTAGTTCCATGAAGAACTAAAGCCTATTTTCATATATCCTACTTGTGTTAATTGCCACTATCAACATACAAAATTTCAGTTTCATTGATGCAATAGATTCGTAGATATTGAGAAACGACTAAATATTTCGGATGGTCGCCATGTTGGATTTTTATATATGTAGGTCTTAGAGTTATGCACGGTTAGATGAAGATAATTGTGTACGTATAGTATTCAAACTTCAATCGCATGATTAAGACACAAGAAGTAAAAACGAAATTTTAAAATTTCGCACAGCTGCCATCTTGTGGTATGGAAACAATTGAAATAAATTAGATGCCAGTGGATTAACATTTGTATAAGGATTTACTGTACCACGTTTCACTGCTCTCGGATGGTTACATTGCGAGAAACGTCCATGTGAATATTTATACTTCGCGACGCCGCCATGCTGGATTTGTGATCACCAGGTTATTGAATGTCATATAGGTGAACTTATGTTCGTAGCCCCTATAAACATAATACTAATGACATGTCACGTTATCTGATTTGAGCGCGCCCCTCTTGTATGAGTATTCGCTGTCTCAATTATCTCTCTCAGTCGCTCAAGCCAGGTGCACGTTCCCCTCTGGAAACGCTAACATATCTCACTCATCCCCTGGATGGCAAGAAAACACAAATATATACCACAAGTCCAGCCTCGCGAGGTCATGAACTGGGCTAATGTAGAGCAAGTCAGAATAATCACCATGATATATTCTCGCTAGCACATCATAAAAATCACACAACGCACCAAAGCTTGGACTGACTCTCATAAACATATCACTGGGTCGGCTCAAAACAGATCAACAATATTGCGTCCATTGACACATTAAAAAAAATACACAACAAAAACTCGGGTGCAAAGTGCCATCCCGTTCTGCTCTGCTGAAAAAGCAACTATCAAAATAATCCTGATCCGTCATAAAATTCTACTCACAAATAATCTTTACCCCTCCAAATTCTATTTTTAATTTCAAAATTAATTCAGTTCCATTTCTGTTATAAGGCATACCTCCGAATAATCATGCTTGACCGCGATTCACGCAAACGAACGCGAGCCCGAGCTGCGCGTCGCCCCGTAAAGTTGAACAAAACACATATCACAATATTTACAAATTACACAACGCTCGGCTTGTCCCATATTTAACGTGTCAGTAAAACAAGAACTAATAATCTACATTACCAAACAGGCAAACAAATATCTACAAAATATGTCCCATAATACCATAGCTGATTTAATAAATAAATAAATTCATTTGTACTCAATCCTTTTCAAACAGTATCAGGAAAACGTCTGCAGCCATCTCCTTTAAGATGTTTATCTCGTCATCGACATCTTCTGGCAAATGTCCTGCTGGTTCCAAGATCCGGTCTCGTTCTTAGACGTCATCTCGTGCTGAATTAAATAAAGTTTTGTCAGATACACACACGATATAATTCCTACTACATTCACCTATCAAGTACTAAATTCCTTGACAGTCTATTTGGTGAATTATTTCGATGAACTGGTCCTACTGATAGTGCTGGGACTACAAATAAATCACTGAAGTTACACTTATAACTTAACGAAACTGTTCCATGTTCAAATAAAAAAATCAACGTCACGTCCTCAGACGCACGAAAATAAGTGAGTGACCGTTACGTCCTCAGACGCACGAAAATAAGTGTTCTCTCGAAGCATCCTGGATCCTTATAAATGAAACTGACTAGGGTAGGTGTGGAAGGGGATTTATGAGAAAATATTCCATAATAATTATCAGACTAGCGTGCGATCGGTATCATTGAGTTCGTAGCAGTGTGGGGGTTACGATTATGCTGTAGCTGGCCCGAATCGATCGTGGAATTAATCTGTAGATAACTCCCGCGTTAATTTACCAGGGTGCGTCACCAAGCCGAGTTGCCGCTAAAACAAGGCGTCTTGATATTATTGGCCCAGACTCTTGTATGTCTTTGCGCGCTTTTACATGTATTTCTGCAGTAGGGAGTGGTTAACATGATGATTGACCAATTGCCTCGTAGCATTCGATTTTCTTCTTGGCGCCAACCTTCATAGCAACAGGCCATAATGTGCGTGCCCAAGCCGTCTCCGCGCTAAAAGTTGCACCTGTCCTATGTGTCAAGAATATTTATGCTTCTTCCTAAAATACCACAGGAGCTTAAACCATTGTGTCCTCTCGGCCACTGATTTCTCAATATTTCCCAACATCGTCTGGCTCTCATATCTGCTGTCTGTAGAAATGTATCAAAAGATGATGAATAATTAATAGAATCCTTTATACAGCCTGTGGATAAAGGGTTCACAATCCTCCTGCATGGAAAAAATCGAACATAGCATATAGTCGATTAAAAAAAAAACATAACATCTGTAATCCATTTCTGCCAATCCTAGAGAAATCTCCCTCTCATCAGTCTAGTCTAGCCGCCACTGTCGGTGCAGTGTCAACACGCACACGTGTTTACTTCCAGGTTCCTCATTCATTCAGACATTCCCAAGCCTGCCTGCTTGTCTGATCGCCTAAGGCTAGTACCATCCCTTTCCAGTACCTTTATCTCTCTCGCTCGTTCTCTCGCTGTGTCGTCATCGTCAGAGCTCATTAGTGTTTGACCACAGCAGGCTGCTCCCTACTTCCTCGTTCAACTAACGTACTCACTGACCCACGTATAGTTGGATGTGCAAAAGTACTTCCATATATTTAATTTGCAGCATTATTTCTGCGTTCCCAAGGTTCACTAGTAAAATACAATTTTAAATTCGCCGCATTGTAGACAGACATTGTACCTGTACTCAAGTCTTTTACTCTGTATGCGTCGTTACCAACATTACGTACAATACAGAAGGGTCCGATAAATTTTGGACTGAACTTGTTAAATACCTTCTTCTCTGGATCGGATATCGCTGGCTTCCGTACTAATACAAGCTCGTTGACTAATAGTTCTCTGTGATACCTCTTATTTCTGACACGACGTAATCTGCGATCCGCCTGGTTTCTCATATGGACTCTCGTTCTCTCAATTCTCAACTCATGACCAACCATGGGATCTTGTGGGCAATTGATGATGTTGCTCCACGATCTTACTGGATATTCGTTCATGTGCAAGACCATGGGAATCTGGCCTATCGACTCATGTCTAGTTGTATTCATACAGGTCTCTACGTCTTTGATCCTGTCTACCCACTTGTGATGTTCATTGGGAATGAAGATCCTTAAGTATTTAGTAAGACATTTTATTGCGCGTTCGCTAGGATTAGCTTGAGGTTGGCGAATGCTACTAAACATGTGTTTTACATCCAAGTCCTCCATACCTTTCTTGAATTCGGCGCTCGTAAAATAGCTTCCATGGTCCGACAATATAAACTCTGGTTTTCCAAGGATTGGAATAACTCTATTTCGAATACGACTGAGTACTTGTTTCGATGTAGTTTTCTGAATGGGGCACAATACAACAAACTTAGAAAACACATCAATACACATTAGCAAGTGACGGCAACCTCGCCTACCTTTCGGGATTGGACCGAAACAGTCCAGGGCCACAAGCTCGCAGGGTTTCTGAGGTAGCAATGGTCTAGGATACTGCCTCATTAAGTAATTATTCGGCTTCGTCCTCTGACAAGGATCGCAAGTCTTTATTACGTCACAAATGGTAGTCCTCATTCGCGGCCATGTAAACGTTTCTCCTATGGTCGCCTGTGCCTTGTCTAATCCCACGTGACCGAAGCTTTCATGTATGTGCCAAGTAAGTCCTCTTTGTAATGATGCAGGTACCATGATACGTAATTTGGTGTGTTCTTCATCTATCCATTTATGCAGTAAATTGTTGAGGTAGACATATCTTCCTTCTCAGGCTTTTGCTTCTCTGTAGGCTGGGGTTCTTGCTGGTAATTCCTTCTTAAAATACTGGATCATTTGGTACATCCACGGTTCTGCTTCCTGCTCTCGTCGTATCTCACGTAATTCCTCCAAGAATGCATGGTCGTTTGCTGATAACTCAATATGCTGTACTATCGCTGTTTCTTCGGTATCAGGCTCGGGGTTCCTGCTTAATACACCCGGAATTACATTCATTTTTCCTGGGCAGTGTTCAATTTCAATGTTTAATTGTTGTATGTATATGGACCAACGTGTCACACACTCGCTAGCCATATACGTCTTGAACAAGAACGTTAGTGCTTTGTGGTCTGTTCTACTAACAATGGGGTAACCATATACAATTCGTTTCCATTGTTGGAAAGCATGAAGTATTGCCAACAATTCGAGTTCCGTGACCGTATAGTTGCGCTCGTGTTTACGCAATCTGCGGCTCACAAATGCTAAATAATCACGATGTTGAAGGTTAGCTGGATCTTCTTGGTATAACATCGCTCCTATACCAACCATGGAAGCATCCGCTTGGATAATAAATTTCCGTTGAAAGTCTGGATAACCTAGTTTGATACAATTTTCCAGCTATAATTTAATCTCTTGAAATGATTTCTCACACTCAGCGTTCCAAAGCCATTTGTTGTTCTACTTCAGCATCTCCTGCATAGGTGCTACGGTTTCAGTATATCCTGGGCAGTTTTCCTTAAAGAAGCCCGTCACGCCAAGGAAAGCTCTGATATGTTTCACTCTCGTTGGAGTAGGGAAATTCTTTATCGCCTCTATCTTCGCAGGGTTTGGTCTCACTCCCTCCTGGTCAATGATGTGTCCCAAGTATAAGGTCTCCTTCTTGAAGAAATGGGATTTCTTCAAGTTGACTTTAAAATTTGCAGTTCTAAGGTTGTCCAAAAGCTTATCCAAATTTTCCATATGTGTCTCGATGTTATCTGAAGCCAAGAGTATATCATCAATATATCGTACCGTCATTTCCTTCACTTCTTCAGTCAGGTTCCGATCCAAGGCTCGAATTAATGCGCATCCAGCAGTTTTAACGCCGAAGGGCATGCGGACGAAGCAATATGTCTGATTATCGAACAAGAAGCCAGTAAGAAGCTGTGACTTCTCATCCAGTTCGATATGGTGAAACGAACTCGTCAGATCTACAGATCTTGTTCTTAAATCCTTTTAAAACGTCTCTGATGATTGGCGCTCTGTCATACTCGGGAAAAGTAAGGCGCATGTTTAGATTTCTGGCGTCTAGACAACGTCTAATGGATCCATTTGGTTTTGTGACTGCCAAAATCGCATTTAAATAAGGTGTAGGAGCCTTCTTAATCACTCCAGCTTGCAACATATCATCTATAATCCTTTTGACCTGCTCCCGATATTTTTCTGGTATAGGGTACAATTTGCTTCGAAATGGGGACCAATCCTCAACCTGCATAGAATACTGAAAGTTTATTATCTTCTCTGGTACTGTGTCAAACACTGCCTTGTGTCTTCTTAAGATCTCCTCAAGTTTCTTCCTATGTTCAACCCCTAGTTGGATGTCACTGAGCCGCTCCTGTAATAGTTCTTCAAACTGAGAATCGCTGTCGTCTCCTTCTGCTAATAAAGCCCATACCTCCTGAGAGTCACTCTCTTCATTTAATTCCACAACAGCCACATCTATAAGGTCATATTCCGCCTTTCGTATCTCCTCTTCTGTCTCCTCTGCTATTGCCTCCAATGCCCATGAACTCACGTCTTTCCCGGTAGTGATTTCATCCATGTGTAAGCCCACGTCCTTCAGTTTATCAAACTCCTTAAAACTGACTGTATTATTTTGCAAATCTATGACTGCCTGGTTGTCACAAATGAAATTTGCACCCAGAATAATGTTAAAATTCATTTTAGCCATTATGATAAAAGTCTGTCCAAATATATGGTCTAATATATCCAATTCTATAAATGCCTGACGTTTGCAAGTGACAGTGCGTTCGGGAATAACGCCCCTCACCTTGAGTTGCGGTACAGGAATCACAGGAATATTCTGACTCCGTCCCAACTCTGAGAACCAAAGCCCTCGATACAAGACTGATTTGTGACCCCGTGTCAACTAAGCATCTCACGTTAATTCCACCAATCTTGGCATAAATAATAGGTAGTTGTTTGATATCATCGTTCCGTGGTTTTACAATCTCCTCCAGGAAATCTTCTGGCAAAGCTATCCACTCTTGTATGTGTGCCACGACCCATCCTTCTTCACAATCCGGCTGTTGCTCTCTCACGGTGAGTCCTTTTTCAATTATTGGGATTTCTTTTACAACCCCCGCGACTACCATCATCCTTCTGTCGCGTATTTCACTGACGTTCTTCCTGCTTCAATAAACTCTCGGCCCCCTCAATGTGAGTGTCTGGATTTGACCTCCTATTAATTGCATGTTCCCAATGTTTTTGTTCGTCCCCTCCATTAGCGTGTAATTCTTCCAGGTAACGCTGCGATTCGGCGTGCCTGTCGTTCCATTCATTCCTATAATTATGATAGTCCCCCTGGTTCTGATATCTTCTTTCACGCCACTGTCGATTCTCATTATTGTTATTTTCGTAACGTCTGTAGGGTCCCTCATTTCTCCTATTATTTCTCCATTGTTGGTATCCTCGCTGCTGATACCTATTGTTGCCCTGGGTCTGTCTATCATTATTATTTTCATGACGCTGGTGTGACCTATTTTCGTCGCCCTCCTGACCTCGTCTCGGTGTTGTTGACGGACTTGTATTTGTGGCCTGCGACCTGGTGTGTACTTGAGCGGGTTTAACCACCTCCGTTGTGTTTACAAGTTCCAGCTGTCGTCCCCCTCTCTGCTGCAAGTGAGATGTTGTCTCGTCAATCTGACGTAAAATTTGTTCGGCTCTAACCGCTGTGTCCACGTTTGCTGCTACTAACACCTGCTGAACATTGACTGGCAACTGCCGTGCAATCGTCATAACCAGGTCCGATTCTTCTAAAGGGTGATCAAGATCCCGGAATTTCAACAATTGTAGCGAAAATAAATCTGAGTATTTCGTCTGCTGAGTCGACTGATATTTTCCCGAATAAAGTTCCATTCTAAAGCTTTGTTGTAGAGAAGCCGACCAATACTTTTTAAGGAACGCGTTCTTGAACTCGTCCATCCCTCCGAAAGTATACTTGAAGCTCAAGAACCACGTAAGTACATTTCCCGAAATAAATCGTTCCAGCAGTCTTAAACGACGCGCGGGCAGTATATTATTATCATTAAAATAGTGATCCATCTCTTTAAGATACGCCTTCGGTGTGACACCAGAATTTTCTGTGAATTTATTAGGTTTAAATTCATTTGATCGAATTACTTGTACGACTTGAGGGTGCTGATAGCCATGTTGAGGAGTAGAGGTTCCACCAACGTTGTTGTGAAATCCTTCTGTGTTAGTCGTTAATGGGCTGCCTGTCGGTCCGTGGCTACTCTCCACGCTAATTGCCCCTTGGCTTGTTGAGTCAACTTCCTTATCTTTAGCGTGCTCTGTCTGAAATAACGTGTTCTGTCCTAGTGAACGCAACTCTGCTTTTATGATTCTGTCCGACTGTTCTTTCATTTTACTCTTGATTTCTTCCTCAAGTGCTTTAATGCGCGTATGATTATCACCTACGGTCTTTATGATTGTTAACCTTCTTCTTTAGAGTCGCTGCTCATCTTACGCCAATCTTTTCTGATGCTATCTTTAATCGCTCCCAGTTTTTCTTCCATCTGCTGTTTCGTGTCGTCCTGATTCGATTCTATCTTCTCAAACCTGTCTTCTAGACGTATATTATTTTCATCTATCGTACTCTTTAAATTATCCCGGTCCGATTCTATGTTTCGCCATCGCTCTGCTGATTGTATTTCTAACTTATCCATGTCTTTTATCAGGCCCGTAATACTTTCATTTACTGCTGACAATTGTCCCTGGATAAACGTAGAATCCTCCTCCATTTTATCAAATCGCTTTTCAAGACCATCCTGTGCCGTTTTAACCTCACTGTTATTTACCGTGCATGCTAATTCTATCTGAGCTAGTTTTGCTAATACAATTTCGTCCAAATCATTTAATTTACGGTTGAAGATGTCCTCTAATTTTTGTATCTGACCTAGCTGTTTGTCGTTATTCTTACTTATATCAACCGCGAATTGAATCATCTGCTGTGTAGTGTACTCCTTCATCTCTGCAGATAATGTGACTAACTGACTCAAATTTCTACTTTCTTGCGCTTCTAATTGTTTGTTTATATTTTCATTTGCTTGCGCTTGTAATGAATTACCCTGTTCAATTAATTTAATTTCTAATGACTCACTCTGTTCAGATAATTGTGCCTTCTGTTCATATAATTGTGTTTTTAGAGTGTCATTCATTTGAGTCTGGAATGACTCATTCTGTTCCGCTAATTGTGTTTTTATAGTGTCATTCATTTGAGTCTGGAATGACTCATTTTGTTCCGCTAATTGTGTTTTTATAGTGTTATTCATTCGGGTCTGGAATGACTCATTTTGTTCGGATAATTGTGCATTCTGTTCAGATAATTTAATGTAATTTTTTCACTCTGTTCCTTTAATAGTTTCTGGGTTTGTGCCGTGGCACTTTCAATGATCGCCTGGATTTCCGCTACTGTTGCCATTATCACACACAAAAATATATATCACTGAGAAAACAGCAGGATGGCATGCAAATGTCTCCCTGACACACACACATATAATTCTTGACATACATTTACTTCATTTGACCACTTTCAGTTCATTTAAACTTATTCCCTTTACTCCCGCAAATCAATCTGCATCACTGAATGGTTCTAATTTTTACTTAATACATTTTTAACCCCGCACATATTCAGTCATAAAATTACTATCCAGATCTGATGTTAACACTGACTAACTAACAAAGTATTAATTGTCATTCAAGGCTACCAGCCTCCTAACATATTCATGAGTTTGACTTTCTAAACAAATCTAATTTTACATTTAATCAATGGGCGCCCGATTTCACGTACATTACCTTACTAATTACATCAATAAACAAAACGTGAATCGTATTTTAACTTGCAAACTCGTGATTCTACTGTATATTCCATTTTCTTGGCGGTATTTCTCTTCGCCGTAATTACGTTAACAAAATATCACTTCCGGTGATTTCAAACAGTCAAAAACAGCGAAATACTACATGTAGGGTAACAGCTTGTTTATGATCCGCTAGAAAAGCCCAAAACAGCGAAAAGCCCCACGATGGCTGCGCCAGCTTGTCTATGCACCCTTCAATATAACATGGTTTTCTCAAGATTCATCTACGGGGTCGTGTTCAGTCCTGACTGCCTTTTACAGCAAAGTTCGCATAAAAACAACATGCTCTAATGAATAGAAAGGTCCATGACAGAGGCTATACTAGAAATAAAAGGAATAACAAGTAGAATAAAAGAAATTTAATGACTGACAATTATGTGCACAATAATAATAATAATAATAATAAATATCCTCCCTGACTTTACCCCCTTAATAAATAATATTACTGAGGGGTAGGAACTCGCTTGTCACAACAAAACAATGTGAATACAGCTTCACTCAAAATGATAAATCATATCATAAACTTTGAGCTGTAAGAACTCACTCGTCGCAACATATGGATACAAGTCCATTTTTTCTGGTCAAGAAGTTATATAATGTGTGGTGTACTGCTCGTTAATAAGAAACTGAGTACTGATGCGAGTCCGTTTACAACTGAAACAGTCATGTTACTCACGGAGTTGCATCTTTTAAATCACACTATGGCTATGGGACCCACCCTTAATTAACACACTCTAATTACTACTGACACATGCAAGATCTAATAATATAAAAAGAATGAAGAATCTCCCTGAGATCCTAGCTGGTGCCAGAGCACATAAATGAACAAAAAGAGCATGCCAGAATAGGCCAAAATGCTCTCATAACAACCTGGGAACATAGCCTCGCGCACCCTAAGTTGACACGGGTCATTGATCGCGTAAAATAAACACACCAAGAATTGAACCTACAACAACAAAATACAAGCCTAACGGCTGAAAAACTATGTTTACATTTATATAAAACGCCAGACAAACAGGAGTTTCGGGAGCTACCTTACAACTATGGACAGCACCCATTTAATCAATCAATACTCATTATAACCGATCAGGTTTTGTGAATTTAAACAACGTCTTAAATTGAAGAACAGGATCCAGGCCTGTTACTAATGACAAGTCACGTTATCTGATTTGAGCGCGCCCCTCTTGTATGAGTCATCGCTGTCTCAATTATCTCTCTCAGTCGCTCAAGCCAGGTGCACGTTCCCCTCTGGAAACGCTATCATATCTCACTCATCCCCTGGATGGCAAGAAAACACAAATATATACCACAAGTCCAGCCTCGCGAGGTCATGAACTGGGCTAATGTGGAGCAAGTCAGAATAATCACCATGATATATTCTCGCTAGCACATCATAAAAATCACACAACGCACCAAAGCTTGGACTGACTCTCATAAACATATCACTGGGTCGGCTCAAAACAGATAAACAATATTGCGTCCATTGACACATTTAAAAAAATACGCAACAAAAACTCGGGTGCAAAGTGCCATCCCGTTCAGCTCTGCTGAAAAAGCAACTATCAAAATAATCCTGATCCGTCATAAAATTCTACTCACAAATAATCTTTACCCCTCCAAATTCTATTTTTAATCTCAAAATTAATTCAGTTCCATTTCTGTTATAAGGCATACCTCCGAATAATCATGCTTGACCGCGATTTACGCAAACGAAAGCGAGCCCGAGCTGCGCGTCGCCCCGTAAAGTTGAACAAAACACATATCACAATATTTACAAATTACACAACGCTCGGCTTGTCCCATATTTAACGTGTCAGTAAAACAAGAACTAATAATCTACATTACCAAACAGGCAAACAAATATCTACAAAATATGTCCCATAATACCATAGCTGATGTAATAAATAAATAAATTCATTTGTACTCAATCCTTTTAAAACAGCATCAGGAAAACGTCTGCAGCCATCTCCTTTAAGATGTTTATCTCGTCATCGACATCTTCTGGCAAATGTCCTGCTGGTTCCAAGATCCGGTCTCGTTCTTAGACGTCATCTCGTGCTGAATTAAATAAAGTTTTTTCAGATACACACACGATATAATTCCTACTACATTCACCTATCAAGTACTAAATTCCTTGACAGTCTATTTGGTGAATTATTTCGATGAACTGGTCCTACTGATAGTGCTGGGACTACAAATAAATCACTGAAGTTACACTCATAACTTGACGAAACTGTTCCATGTTCAAATAAAAAAATCAACGTCACGTCCTCAGACGCACGAAAATAAGTGAGTGACCGTTACGTCCTCAGACGCACGAAAATAAGTGTTCTCTCGAAGCATCCTGGATCCTTATAAATGAAACTGACTAGGGTAGGTGTGGAAGGGGATTTATGAGAAAATATTCCATAATAATTATCAGACTAGCGTGCGATCGGTATCATTGAGTTCGTAGCAGTGTGGAGGTTACGATTATGCTGTAGCTGGCTCGAATCGATCGTGGAATTAATCTGTAGATAACTCCCGCGTTAATTTACCAGGGTGCGTCACCAAGCCGAGTTGCCGCTAAAACAAGGCGTCTTGATATTATTGGCCCAGACTCTTGTATGTCTTTGCGCGCTTTTACATGTATTTCTGCAGTAGGGAGTGGTTAACATGATGATTGACCAATTGCCTCGTAGCATTCGATTTTCTTCTTGGCGCCAACCTTTATAGCAACAGGCCATCTCCGCGCTAAAAGTTGCACCTGTCCTATGTGTCAAGAATATTTATGCTTCTTCCTATAATACCACAGGAGCTTAAACCATTGTGTCCTCTCGGCCACTGATTTCTCAATATTTCCCAACACCGTCTGGCTCTCATATCTGCTGTCTGTAGAAATGTATCAAAAGATGATGAATAATTATTAGAATCCTTTATACAGCCTGTGGATAAAGGGTTCAATTTCTTGTGTCCTAACCATGTGATCAAAGTCAACGTTTGAATAATGAACGTACGCAATAATCGTCATCTAATAGTACATATCTCTATGGCCTACATATATATAAATCCAACATGACAACCATCCGAAATATTTAGACGGTTCTCAATATCTATTAATCTATGACAGCAAACTGACATTTTGTATGTTGATAGAGGCTATTGACATAAGTTCACCTATCGATCATTCAATAACCTGGTGAGCACAAAACCAACATAGCGGCGACGCGAAATGTAAATAATTAAATGGATTTTTCTCGCGACTTTTGTATTAAGAGCCTCGTCGAGTACGTTACTCCTGCAGTTCACAAATTCAAATGTTCTCCACGTCGCTATATCGTAGTTTTAAGAGTTAATTCCATGTTTTGCGAACCCAACCATTTGGCATGACATTGACTTTGAGGATATTATGTTACACTACAATAATTGACTGCTGGTACATCATATTATTCGAACGGTGTGTAGTCACATCGGGTGGGGGAATAATAGTGTTCATTTTCGGTTGCGGGATATGCTTACAGTGCGTTAATACCATACGGGATGCAAGCAGAAAAATAATATCGACCTTCATGATAATACACGTTAGTTGGGCTGCATAAAACAATATTATTAGGGTCAGCTGACTCACCTGGTATACTCACCTGGTATATACAGCCTCTGCCTGAAAAGTTCGGTGATGGGTCTATATTACGAACGGATTGTTGACTTACCTGAAACAGCCGTTACAATCCTTCGAAGTAATCCCCGTGGATGGCTATGCACTTCTTAGAACGGCTGTACAAGTCCTCGCATAGTCTTCCTGAGGGATAGCCTTCAGTTGGGTCGTCACATTACGTAGGATGTCCGAAATGTCCTAAAATCTGTGACCCTGCAGGGCTTTTCGGCGATCCTGGATCCCGATACTCCATAGTTTGACGCTTGCCTTCGAGGTCGTACCTCAGGCACCAGGTCTCGTCGCCCGTGACGATGGTTTTCAGGACCATTCCATTCCACGGAACATTCACCCTTCTCACTGCCACCCGTCGAACAGGTGTGCAAGGCAGGTTGCATCAATTGCTTCCAATTTAGAGTTTTGACGACCGAAACTATGCCAGGAGTTTCCAGGACTCGTTCAGTCGTTCCCAGAAGTGCATAACCATCCACGGGGATTACGTAGAAGGACAGTAGCGGCAGTTTCAGGTAAGCCAACAATCCGTTCGTAATATAGACCCATTCACCGAACTTTTTAGACAGAGGGTGTATATATTTATGGAGGAGGAGAAATGCATTTACGCACATAGTGTCGGACTCCTGAGTGGTAGACTACTAACTAAAACTCCCCCGTGACTTCTGAAACCTAGCCTGGAACGATTTAACACAATACTTCAGGCTAGGACCATACTAGGACACTTGTCCACAACTATTTTTCATTCGTGACTGTCCAAATCTTCCATATTCGTTCGAAGAATTTCTTTTAGTGTAATGAGCTACATTGTTCCAGTGTAACTTATCTTCAAGCATCATTTCCCCGATGTTGTCTGGGAAGATCTCTTTTTGAAGTAATTCCCTCAGGAGGAAAAGGTAGTTGGGCATTATCAATAGCTTCAGAGGAATAGATGCATTGTTGGGAATATCCCATCCCCACCTTCTTGAGGTAAGACCGAATATACCCACGTCCAGCCAGAAGTTGGATCAGATAATATTTCATCTCTCCATGCTTCCTCTCTGTCCAGCGTTGTGCCTGAGGGATCAGTCTTCTAGTCCAACGGTCCCATTCTCCTACTTCCCAGCTGTTCTGCCATATTAAAAACGTCTAAACTCTTACCTCCAGGTGAGCAGTTTCCATAATAGTAGTAATAATAATAATAATAATAATAATAATAATAATAATAATAATAATAATAAGCTGTAGAGCCCTTGACTTTGAGCTCCTCGCATTTCCGCTTTTTATATAAGTTTTACACGGTTATATGGTTAGTTTATGATTTCTATGGTGACTTTTAAGGATTCTTGTCGAAAACTAGTGTGTGCTATAGTGCCTGTGGATATATCAACGACATAATCATCAAAATAAAACTGCAATATATTTGTTTACATTCATGCCGTGGTTGCTACATCGTTAGTTACAGTGCCTTATAACCCCAAATGCCTTCTCAAAATGGGTTATGTACGGTGTTTTGTGTGCAATTGGGATGTTTCAAGGCCATCTTATATATAAAAGTGAAAGTCTGTATGTGGGAATGTGGGTATGTGGGTGGGTGGGTCTGTTCCGTATACAAATCTACACCGTTCCACCAATCTCAACCAAATTTTGCATACACATAGTTGAGGACCCAGAAGGAACCACTGGCTACATGAATTTTCGATAGTCTTTCTCATTCTTCTGATTTCGGCCCTTTTGCACTCAAGCACAGGCTAATCAAATCATAAAATATACTCATGAAGGAATGGCAAGGCAGATAGTTTCCATGGCAACATAGCTCAAGTCGAGACACGGCCGACTGGATGCCAGTTGCGCTCTGCGCTACCGGTATAGAAAATGAGGATCTTTACTTCAAATACCGTTAGTTACTCAACTGCTCACACAGCACTGTCAACCGAGTTTAGCATAACAAAGACTTGACACAATCCACTATATATTTGTCAAATACCACTCACTCACTCACTCACTCACTCATTCATTCATCACGAAATCTCAGGAACCACAGAACGGATAGGAATGAAATTTGGTATGCAGCTTCCTCAAGGGCCGCAAATGCCAACTAAGAAAGGATATCCAGGTTCTAAAGGGGGTGTTAAGGGGGTAGACCTGCATTTCATTGAATAGCAATATCTCCCGATTGGTTTCATTGGAGGATGTGATACTCGGCATATAATACAACGTGCTATAGGGATATTAAACATGAATATGAGGTACCCTTTGCTAGTGCTACTTCTGTACCAAATTTCGTTCAATTCGGTTTCACCGTGTCTGAATTGATAGGGGGAATCGATTTGCACACATACTTGGCCACCATCTGCAAACTTTTGGGCTGATGTTCTTGCAGTTTGGTCAGAATATGTTTCCCACATAAAGATATGGTGTTGCAAAATTTGGTAGAGACTAGATTATTAGGTTGGTCGTAATTACATTTTAGCTTTTAACATTTGGGTGGCCGCGATTACGTTTCCGTCAAGATAGCGGTGATATAAAACATGACACTGAGGTGCCCTTTGCTAGTGCTACCTCTGTACCAAATTTCGTTCATTCGGTTCCACCGTGTTCGAATTAATAGGGGGAATCAATTTTGACATAAAGATCGCCGCCATCCGCAAACTATTAGGCTAATGACCTATTAGATTGGTCAAAGGATGCTCCCTCCATAAAGGTATGTTGTTGCAAAGTTTGGTAGAGATGGGATGGTTATGTTAGTCGTAATTTGATTTAAGCTTTAAACATTTGTGTGGCCGCCATTACGTTTCTGTCAATATATCGGCGATATTAATCATGACACCGAGATGCCCTTTGCTAGTGCTATCTCTGTACCAAATTTCGTTCCATTCGGTTTCACCGTGTTGGAATTAATAGGGGGAATCGATTCTGACACAACGATGGCCGCCATCCGCAAACTATAAGGCGAATGACCTATTAGATTGGTCAAAGGATGTTCCCTCCATAAAGGTATGTAGTTGCAAAATTTGGTAGAGATCGGATGATTAGGTTAATCGTCTTTTGATTTAAGCTTTGAACATTCGTGTGGCCGCCATTACGTTTCAGTCAAGATGGCGGCGATATAAAACACGACACTGAGGTGCCCTTTGCTAGTGCTACCTCTGTACCAAATTTCGTTCCATTCGGTTCCACCGTGTTCGAATTAATATGGGGAATCAATTTTGACATAAAGATGGCCACCATTCGCAAACTATTAGGCTAATAACCTATTAGATTGGTCAAAGGATGCTCCCTCCATAAAGGTATGTTGTTACAAAGTTTGGTAGAGATCGAATGGTTATGTTAGTCGTAATTTAACTTAAGCTTTGAATATTTGTGTGACCGCCATTACGTTTCTGTCAATATGGCGGCGATATAAAACATGACACTGAGATGCCCTTCGCTAGTGCTACCTCTGTACCAAATTTCGTTCCATTCGGTTTCACCGTGTTTGAATTAATAGGGGGAATTTATTTTCACACAAAGATGGCCGCCATCCGCAAACTATTAGGCTAATGACCTATTCATTTGGTCAAAGTATGCTTCCGCTATAAGGGTATGTTGTTGCAAAATTTGGTAGAGATCGGATGATTAGGTTAATCGTAATTTTATTTAAGCTTTGAACATTTGTGTGGCCGCCATTACGTTTCCTTCAAGATGGCGGCGCTATAAAACATGACACTGAGGTGCCTTTTGTTAGTACTGTACCCGTTCGTCCTGGAGATGCGATGACCCATCTGCTATAACATCGCATTCCTGGAGTTCCAGGACAGAGCGGAGTTAAATGAACCTCTAGTCAAATAAGGAATGTGTCGGAAATTCAGCTGAGTTATCGAATAAGCAGTGGGTATCACGAGACAAAGTATCTCTAGGGTCGTTACGGGCTTAAGTTAATAAAAATAATGCAAATATAAATGGGCGCCATCAACTGAATTCCTAGCAAACCACTTCCTTTCCGGATAAGCCTTACTCAAGACAAGGAAAGAAAAAGGAACATCACACCATCATCAGATCACAACTAAGATAAAAACAAATTTATTTTACTTTGATAGTCAGACAGACATTTTAAATATAACTCCTACCTAAGAGTAAGGTCGAATGCCAAAGTTAAATTGTCATTGTCCAAAAATCGAACCATCTCTTTTCTAATCCAAAATTATTTTTATCCACATAACAAGAAAATTTTATAAAGTTCTCTTGGGTTCTCAGGATCACTGTAGCACTATGTCTTTCGTCACTGACATTTGTGAAACCTGAGACCTAATTTCTCTTTAATTTAACATCAATGTGGATTTAAAAAAGATTTTAATCTGTCTAAACATACACATATAATAATCACACATATCAAATATTACGTAAATTTATGGTTTGCATGGCATAATTTGAATGTTGAACATGTTAATCAAATGCTCCTAAACATTGAATAATTAATTTACACTATTTACATCGTCATTAACAATCAATCACTTATCTGTGAATTACAGAAAATTCAAATTCTCGTTTGGTCATCATTATCGTCATCATCAAAATCAAATATTTCTCACATTAATTCTCACTTCAAAATCCTACATCTTCCTGTCAGAATCCTTAATTCATCACCATTACATCATTTAAATTCTCAACTCAAGTTGTAATTCCTTCCAATTATTCCTCAATTAAATTTATTTAATTCCATGTAAATTCATTAATCATCAGCTTCTTTAATTAATTATCACCTTCTAATTCAGTTATTCATCATCATTACAATCGTCTATTAATTCATTTCAATCAGTTTAATTATCCAATCTTTAATTCATCCATTTATTTAATTCATTGATTTATTCCAAAATTTAATTTATCAACTTATTTAAATTTCAATCATCTTTTTATTTAGATTTTATTATTTTATCTAGTCATTCTGATTTTTATTTCATTAGGTCAGATCGTTAATATGCTTAAATCTCAGATTATTATTTCATTAATTATTAATTTCAGAAAATCTTGTATTATCAACTTCATTTATTTGTTTAATTTCCTAACAAATTGTTTAATATGGTTTATAGAACGTTGTCTTACAGTTTTATCACTTCCAAGTTATATCTCGTATTTAATTATCATGCCAAAAAATATTATTGTCTCCACGACATCACGTTGGATCTAACTATCCACAACGACATTACATTTCTTCAATACTTCAAATATCACATTTGAATACAAGAATTATTCCACAAAAACTCCATAAATATTCAGCACATACAGCATGAATCTCAACAATTACGCTAGACTGGGTACGACGACCTCATGTCTGCTTCAAAATACATTAGCAACATTGCTACTATCACTTGGCAACTTCCACAAAATGCCTACCACAAACTCCACTTAACCATGTTGCATGATCTACAAAAAATATATAACTGGCTTCAAATTATCAACGCACACAATCTCCAATAACTGTAATTAATCTGATCACATCTAGACAACTTCTTAAACAATTGGAAAAATATTTTACCTCAGTAATTTAAGATCTGCTTTCAAATAGCATAAATTCTCTTACAATTCTTAACTCACATCACAGAAAAACACCAATGTGCTATAATCTCTCATATCAAAATCTGCAATACTGATCTGCCTTAAAATAATTCTGACCATTAATGATTAATCTTATAAGATTCAATTACTTTAAATCCTTCTCAAAGGTATCAAACACAATTATAAAAATCATCAAAAGCATCAGCTAAAACAACTGTTAAACTGAAATTACTCTCAAAAGAGTATAGCAACAAAATATTGGATTGGCAAACAAGAATTACTAAATGCAATCTTGTTGCCATTTATCGTTACTTTATTTAACAACATTTCGACTGATATGTGACTAGTAGTTCCTTGTTTGATTCACTTACATCTCGTGTACACTCGGATGATAAAAATGAGTCCCTCAATGGCGAGTAAGATGAGTAACCACCGTACAGTCGTATAAATACGAAAGACCTCGCCCCGTCGACTTGGATGATAGTTCCCTGAACGATGGGTAAGATGAGTAGCCACCATACAATCGTATAAATACGAAAGACCCCACCTCGTAGACTATATGAGTGAATGTACCAGATAGGAATCAACAAGTTTCTAGTTGTCATATAAAAGCGATGTTCATTCACTAAAGTGAATAACTTCTTAATATCTCCAAACAATCCAATGGAAAAAATCCCTACTGATGAATAATACACACTCGCTAGTATGCAATGAACTGACGAAGTAATTTTAGATAATCAATTGCAGATCACGAGTTCGAAATACTCGTTACACAAAAAAATCCTAGCTGGAAAAATATCTAAAAGACCAAACATCTGCTTAATAAAGCCAAACAAAGGTGATAATATCGAATAATGATGCCTGCCATATCATATGGTCACTCCATATTCTAGCAAATTCGAAGTATATAAATGCAAACCATGTCTTAATAATCAAATCACTCCTATTAGAAAAATATACATGTGTGCCCAGTATTCATGAAAATAATCGTATCAGGTAGACATAACTCTAACAGTACCTTTCATTATCAGCTGTAATTTAATTTCCAAGATCGTCGATTTTCCCTACATAAAGAATTTCTCGAAAGATCGGCGTGAATATCATTTCATCCATGAAATGACGATTGCATTCGAAATCCCAAGTGAATCAGCTGGTGGACTCCTCTCGTCAGGAATCGAATCCATCGCTCTGCGGTGCCATCTTGTCTCTATTTGCGTCTACTCGGACATGTTAAACTTCGGATTACCCATAGCGGATATTGTCCAACTCCTTCTCGAAAAAGTTCATGGAAACAGCGAACCCCCTACTCCTCTTCTAAGATACGCCACTGTTCCGTTAAATGTTCAGTTTGAGTATTGCAAGTTCAATCTCAAATGATTGCTATGTTCCACTTCCGAAAAATAAAATTTTACTTGAGAGTGTTCAAGATTACGAAACACCCTGTAGTTATCTGTATTAGGTAATTCGTGAAAACGGCATAAGATATAAATCTTATTAATGCACGATCTAATGTTCATCAGTGCCTATGCTAACAACATTCCGTATAATTGAAATAGTTAAAATCGCTTTGAATGTGTTATAGAACAGCATAGTCAAAGTTATTCATATAAAAGCAATGTTCAAACTGTGTTGAAATGAAGCTTATAATAAAGTCTTCAACTGCTTGCAATGCGGTTCTGACATATCCCGGCCGTCTGTAATTGCTTCCTCGGCCAGCCCGCCTGGATCAGTGACCCGCTCGGCCTTCGCTGCTCGGTGATGCAGGCACTGTCACCTACACTCTGCCACTGACAGTTTCTGTATGTTACGTGACCTTCACTGTGCGTCTCGCTGCGCTATAGAGCTTGCTCCTACCTGCTCGTCTGACTGAGCTCGACTGGATGTGCTGACACTGTCTTCACTCACTTATCTGCTTGGGGCGGACACGTGGTATAGTCCCCCACCACTGTGCTCTCACGTCACGGTCATAGTCTCGAACCCAGATCATCTCGGCTATTCCGTTATAAAATAACTTAATTCCATAAAATTATTTCCACATATAATGCATGTTATATATCCTCTTCTAAGATGTTTAATTATTATAATTCCATAAATATCTCAATAAAGCTTCACATCTCTATCCATAATTCCATCTTCTTACAGATATCAATGCCTCCTTGATTCTAGACCTCCTACGTCATCTTGACATTCTTCTTGACGCGATCGGTGCGCTATCTTTTAAGAGCTCTTCTCAAAACCTCAACTACAGCTTAATGTCTGCTGGCGTAGCCGATAGCCTAAACTAGGTATCGGGTACATCTCTCCCGTACATCTCCTTTTTTTTTATCAGGATTGAGAAAAAAAATACACTCTCAGGCATTCTATATATAATACATGTACACGATAGCTCTACAATTTCCTTACTCAGCATGATGGTTCTTTCTGACTCTCAATAATGATGACTTCCAATGATTAGCATCTTGATTCCGTGTTATTCTGACGTTTATTTCTTCTTTCTTCGCCACTCGTGCTCGCTCGATTGATATCTCTCACTGTCTCTTCGAGTGGTGCACTAGGCTGTCTATCCTCTTGTCTCGACCTCTCATGTCCATGATTATCCCGTCTGTCGTTAGGATCGTTTCTTCGGCCATCCTGCCTGTCGTTCCTATTATACTGTTGACCTTGGCTCCAGTTATTTCTGCCCCGATATCTATTGTTATATCGATTCCTGTCCTGATATCTGGAATTCTGGTTGTAATTCCTATATCGGCTATCTCTCGCTTCTTGATCGTATGGCCTCTCATATGGTCCTCTATATCGATCATTTCCTCGAGCGTTACGGATGTTTCCTCGATTCCCTTCGTTCCGTCGGTTTTCCCAGGAATCCCTTCTGTCCGTTTGAGCTGCATTGTCTACGACTACCGCATTCACTTCTTGCGTGTTTCTGTTGTCGTTTCTGGTACTCCTAGGCGTAACTTGTGCGCTTGTATAGTCCAATCGCCGCAAAATGTCGTCATAATGCTCCAGAGTATTGGCTCCCGACGCTATCAGTGATCGCTGTACCTCAATTGGTAGCTGTCTCGCTATAGCTTGCAAAAGCTCTTCTTCTGGCAATGGAGGAATAAGGAACTGTAATTTAGCCAGCTGTGACGTGAAATAGTTGGCATAATGCGTCGGATGTGACGTAGAATAGCGTTTTGAGTACATCTCCGCTCTTACGTTAAGTTGATCCTCGGCACTCCAAAATCTCCTCAAGAAAGCCATGGCAAATTGCTCCATGTTCGCAAAATTGCTTCTGAACGCTCTAAACCACGTAAGTGCAGATCCATCTAAGGCGCGTTCGACTATCCTTAGCTCTCTTTCTTTGGCTACCCTGTGTTCCGCCATATAGTCTCGAATATCTCGCAGAAATTCGACTGGTGTGACACCTGTATTTCCCGAAAACTTTCTCGGCTTGTCATCCAGATTCCTAATAATGGTGACTGGACCTGAGTATCGTTCGCTTGGACCCAACGTACTCCTATTCGAACTTGGATTATCCTGAGGGGTTGAACTAGCCCTTTCGAATGTCACATTCGGTTGCATTTGACGGTCGTCTCCCATGCTCGCTTCTTGATTCGTCATACTGCGGTCTATCGCTGTTTGATTTATCAATGTTTCCCCTGATGTGATATTCTGATTGGTGAAACTGTTAAACATGGATTCTAATTTAGTCATCCTGTCTTCTGCTAATTTCTTGACCTGCGTCTTCAATTCATCTAACGATGTAACATCCTGCGTTTTGTTACTCTCGTCTAAGTCGTTTCTTAACTTGTCAATTTTTCCTTCGCACGTGTTCTTTACTGACGCGACTTGTTCTTTTAACAGATCAACATCTGTTCTAAATAGAGTTGAATCTATCTTCATCGCTTCCTTGTTTTCCGTAAACCTCGCTTCTAAGTTTGCCATACCTGCGATTAATTTTTCATCTAACCCTTCACGTTTCTCTTTTGCTTCGGCATCGACCTCACTATACCGTTCTTCCACGATTGCACCGACTCTATTTTTGAACAAAGCTAAGTTTTCATTAACCTTTTGCTCTATATCGTCGTCTATCTTCCTAATATCTTTCTGCAATTGATTTTCTAATGATTTTAAATTAGAATTGACCTCTCCCAAGACTTCCTCTTTAATGGTCCCAATTACTGTCTTTAAATCTTTAATCTCGTTACCTAGATTCGTTTCTAGACCTTTAATCTTAGTCTCGAAAGATACTTCGGTAGACCACTCTTGAATTTTGCCTACATCTGCCACTAAACCATCGATGTCGAATCTCAACTTCGATACATCTGATTTAATGTCTTTCTGTATGGACATAACGTCTGTTCTTAAAGTAAAAATATTTTCTTCTCTTCTACTTTCTAAGTCAATAATATTTTTTCTTAATATTTGAACATTTTCCTCTCCTTTCATGTTTACTGCAATTATGTCTAACTGTAAAGTCTTCAGCATCTCATTATTCTTTAAAGTTAAGCTATTCTCTAATCTAGTTAACTTGTTTTCTAATTCAGTGTTAGTTTCTTCACTACGAGACTGTAATTTCTCTTCCAATGACTTAAAGTTAGCTTCACTAGCTTTTAAATGACTTTCAGTACTAGTCTGTAATCTAGTTTCTAATGACTTCAACTCATCTTTATTATTTGACTGTAATAATTTTAAATTTTCTTCAGTACTAGTCTGTAGCCTTTCCTCTAATGACTTTAAATTATCTTCACTAGTTAACTGTAATCTAGTCTCTAATGATTTTAAACTGTCGTTCAGATTGCCTTCGCTATTAGCCTGTAATGCTTGTACATTCTCTTTACATTTTGCTTCTAACCTAGCTTCTGAATTATTAATTTGTTCTTTAACTTCTGTTTCCATCTTAGAAATAGTTTCTGCAATACCAGACATACCCGTCTGTAACTCTCCTAACACCTTAGCTAAATCTTCCGGCAACATAATTATATTTTCAATATAGGTTTATATAGAGACGTTAGACAACAACACATCACAATGTCTCAATTCCTGCATTCACTTGGGTATAGGAAAAATGTCTTATAACTAACATGATATTATACTAATACGATTAACATGAACACTGGATTGGGCACACAAGTACATTGTCTGACTAAGTTTAATAAATTTTGTAACACACTTAAATGAACTTGAGATCAATCTCTCAGTAATCTAAATCTGATGTGATTCCATAGAATAAACAAAATCGAAAAGCCCCACTAGTTGGATAAAGCCAATTCTCCCTCTCTCTCTGTACCCGTTCGTCCTGGGGATGCGATGACCCATCTGCTATAACATCGCATTCCTGGAGTTCCAGGACAGAGCGGAGTTAAATGAACCTCTAGTCAAATAAGGAATGTGTCGGAAATTCAGCTGATTTATCGAAAAAGCAGTGGGTATCACGAGACAAAGTATCTCTAGGGTCGTTACGGGCTTAAGTTAATAAAAATAATGCAAATATAAATGGGCGCCATCAACTGAATTCCTAGCAAACCACTTCCTTTCCGGATAAGCCTTACTCAAGACAAGGAAAGAAAAAGGAACATCACACCATCATCAGATCACAACTAAGATAAAAACTAATTTATTTTACTTTGATAGTCAGACAGACATTTTAAATATAACTCCTACCTAAGAGTATGGTCGAATGCCAAAGTTAAATTGTCATTGTCCAAAAATCGAACCATCTCTTTTCTAATCCAAAATTATTTTTATCCACATAACAAGAAAATTTTATAAAGTTCTCTTGGGTTCTCAGGATCACTGTAGCACTATGTCTTTCGTCACTGACATTTGTGAAACCTGAGACCTAATTTCTCTTTAATTTAACATCAATGTGGATTTAAAAAAGATTTTAATCTGTCTAAACATACACATATAATAATCACACATATCAAATATTACGTAAATTTATGGTTTGCATGGCATAATTTGAATGTTGAACATGTTAATCAAATGCTCCTAAACATTGAATAATTAATTTACACTATTTACATCGTCATTAACAATCAATCACTTATCTGTGAATTACAGAAAATTCAAATTCTCGTTTGGTCATCATTATCGTCATCATCAAAATCAAATATTTCTCACATTAATTCTCACTTCAAAATCCTACATCTTCCTGTCAGAATCCTTAATTCATCACCATTACATCATTTAAATTCTCAACTCAAGTTGTAATTCCTTCCAATTATTCCTCAATTAAATTTATTTAATTCCATGTAAATTCATTAATCATCAGCTTCTTTAATTAATTATCACCTTCTAATTCAGTTATTCATCATCATTACAATCGTCTATTAATTCATTTCAATCAGTTTAATTATCCAATCTTTAATTCATCCATTTATTTAATTCATTGATTTATTCCAAAATTTAATTTATCAACTTATTTAAATTTCAATCATCTTTTTATTTAGATTTTATTATTTTATCTAGTCATTCTGATTTTTATTTCATTAGGTCAGATCGTTAATATGCTTAAATCTCAGATTATTATTTCATTAATTATTAATTTCAGAAAATCTTGTATTATCAACTTCATTTATTTGTTTAATTTCCTAACAAATTGTTTAATATGGTTTATAGAACGTTGTCTTACAGTTTTATCACTTCCAAGTTATATCTCGTATTTAATTATCATGCCAAAAAATATTATTGTCTCCACGACATCACGTTGGATCTAACTATCCACAACGACATTACATTTCTTCAATACTTCAAATATCACATTTGAATACAAGAATTATTCCACAAAAACTCCATAAATATTCAGCACATACAGCATGAATCTCAACAATTACGCTAGACTGGGTACGACGACCGCATGTCTGCTTCAAAATACATTAGCAACATTGCTACTATCACTTGGCAACTTCCACAAAATGCCTACCACAAACTCCACTTAACCATGTTGCATGATCTACAAAAAATATATAACTGGCTTCAAATTATCAACGCACACAATCTCCAATAACTGTAATTAATCTGATCACATCTAGACAACTTCTTAAACAATTGGAAAATATTTTACCTCAGTAATTTAAGATCTGCTTTCAAATAGCATAAATTCTCTTACAATTCTTAACTCACATCACAGAAAAACACCAATGTGCTATAATCTCTCATATCAAAATCTGCAATACTGATCTGCCTTAAAATAATTCTGACCATTAATGATTAATCTTATAAGATTCAATTACTTTAAATCCTTCTCAAAGGTATCAAACACAATTATAAAAATCATCAAAAGCATCAGCTAAAACAACTGTTAAACTGAAATTACTCTCAAAAGAGTATAGCAACAAAATATTGGATTGGCAAACAAGAATTACTAAATGCAATCTTGTTGCCATTTATCGTTACTTTATTTAACAACATTTCGACTGATATGTGACTAGTAGTTCCTTGTTTGATTCACTTACATCTCGTGTACACTCGGATGATAAAAATGAGTCCCTCAATGGCGAGTAAGATGAGTAACCACCGTACAGTCGTATAAATACGAAAGACCTCGCCCCGTCGACTTGGATGATAGTTCCCTGAACGATGGGTAAGATGAGTAGCCACCATACAATCGTATAAATACGAAAGACCCCACCTCGTAGACTATATGAGTGAATGTACCAGATAGGAATCAACAAGTTTCTAGTTGTCATATAAAAGCGATGTTCATTCACTAAAGTGAATAACTTCTTAATATCTCCAAACAATCCAATGGAAAAAATCCCTACTGATGAATAATACACACTCGCTAGTATGCAATGAACTGACGAAGTAATTTTAGATAATCAATTGCAGATCACGAGTTCGAAATACTCGTTACACAAAAAAAAAAACTATTCATGAAAAATATCCTAGCTGGAAAAATATCTAAAAGACCAAACATCTGCTTAATAAAGCCAAACAATGGTGAGAATATCGAATAATGATGCCTGCCATATCATATGGTCACTCCATATTCTAGCAAATTCGAAGTATATAAATGCAAACCATGTCTTAATAATCAAATCACTCCTATTAGAAAAATATACATGTGTGCCCAGTATTCATGAAAATAATCGTATCAGGTAGACATAACTCTAACAGTACCTTTCATTATCAGCTGTAATTTAATTTCCAAGATCGTCGATTTTCCCTACATAAAGAATTTCTCGAAAGATCGGCGTGAATATCATTTCATCCATGAAATGACGATTGCATTCGAAATCCCAAGTGAATCAGCTGGTGGACTCCTCTAGTCAGGAATCGAATCCATCGCTCTGCGGTGCCATCTTGTCTCTATTTGCGTCTACTCGGACATGTTAAACTTCGGATTACCCATAGCGGATATTGTCCAACTCCTTCTCGAAAAAGTTCATGGAAACAGCGAACCCCCTACTCCTCTTCTAAGATACGCCACTGTTCCGTTAAATGTTCAGTTTGAGTATTGCAAGTTCAATCTCAAATGATTGCTATGTTCCATTTCCGAAAAATAAAATTTTACTTGAGAGTGTTCAAGATTACGAAACACCCTGTAGTTATCTGTATTAGGTAATTCGTGAAAACGGCATAAGATATAAATCTTATTAATGCACGATCTAATGTTCATCAGTGCCTATGCTAACAACATTCCGTATAATTGAAATAGTTAAAATCGCTTTGAATGTGTTATAGAACAGCATAGTCAAAGTTATTCATATAAAAGCAATGTTCAAACTGTGTTGAAATGAAGCTTATAATAAAGTCTTCAACTGCTTGCAATGCGGTTCTGACATATCCCGGCCGTCTGTAATTGCTTCCTCGGCCAGCCCGCCTGGATCAGTGACCCGCTCGGCCTTCGCTGCTCGGTGATGCAGGCACTGTCACCTACACTCTGCCACTGACAGTTTCTGTATGTTACGTGACCTTCACTGTGCGTCTCGCTGCGCTATAGAGCTTGCTCCTACCTGCTCGTCTGACTGAGCTCGACTGGATGTGCTGACACTGTCTTCACTCACTTATCTGCTTGGGGCGGACACGTGGTATAGTCCCCCACCACTGTGCTCTCACGTCACGGTCATAGTCTCGAACCCAGATCATCTCGGCTATTCCGTTATAAAATAACTTAATTCCATAAAATTATTTCCACATATAATGCATGTTATATATCCTCTTCTAAGATGTTTAATTATTATAATTCCATAAATAACTCAATAAAGCTTCACATCTCTATCCATAATTCCATCTTCTTACAGATATCAATGCCTCCTTGATTCTAGACCTCCTACGTCATCTTGACATTCTTCTTGACGCGATCGGTGCGCTATCTTTTAAGAGCTCTTCTCAAAACCTCAACTACTGCTTAATGTCTGCTGGCGTAGCCGATAGCCTAAACTAGGTATCGGGTACAGTACTATCTCTGTACCAAATTTCGTTCCATTCGGTTGCACCGTGTTCGAATTAATAGGGGAAATAGATTTTCACACAAAGATGGCCGCCAATCGCAAACTATTACGCTGATGACCTATTAGATTGGTCAATGGATGCTCCCTCCATAAAGGTATGTAGTTGCAAAACTTGGTAGAGATCGGATGATAAGGTTAATCGTAATTTGATTTAAGCTTTGAACATTCGTGTGGGCGCCATTACGTTTCAGTCAAGATGGCGGCGATGTAAAAATGACACTGGGGTGCCCTTTGCTAGTGCTACCTCTGTACCAATTTTCGTTCCATTCGGTTCCACCGTGTTCGAATTAATATGGGGAATCAATTTTGACATAAAGATGGCCGCCATCCGCAAACTATTAGGCTAATAACCTATTAGATTGGTCAAAGGATGCTCCCTCCATAACGGTATGTTGTTGCAAAGTTTGGTAGAGATCGGATGGTTAAGTTAGTCGTAATTTAACTTAAGCTTTGAACATTTGTGTGGCCGCCATTACGTTTCTGTCAATATGGCGGCGATATAAAACATGACACTGAGATGCCCTTTGCTAGTGCTACCTCTGTACCAAATTTCGTTCCATTCGGTTTCACCGTGTTTGAATTAATAGGGGGAATTGATTTTCACACAAATATGGCCGCCATCCGCAAACTATTAGGCTAATGACCTATTCGTTTGGTCAAAGGATGCTTCCTCTATAAGGGTATGTTGTTGCAAAATTTGGTAGAGATCGGATGATTAGGTTAATCGTAATTTGATTTAAGCTTTGAACATTTGTGTGGCCGCCATTACGTTTCCGTCAAGATGGCGGCGATATAAATCATGACACTGAGGTGCCTTTTGATATTACTACCTCTGTACCAAATTTCTTTCCATTCGGTTGCACCGTGTTCGAATTAATAGGGGGAATCGATTTTCACACAAAGATAGCCGCCATCCGCAAACTGTTACGCTGACGACCTATTAATTTGTTCAAAGGATGCTCCCCCCATAAAGGTATGTTGTTGCAAAATTTGGTAGAGATCGGAGGATTAGGTTAGTCGTAATTTGATTTAAGCTTTGAACATTTGTGTGGCCGCCATTACGTTTCCGTCAAGATGGCGGCGATATAAAACATGACACTGAGGTGCCTTTTGTTAGTACTACCTCTGTACCAAATTTCGTTCCATTCGGTTGCACCGTGTTCGAATTAATAGGGGGAATCGATTTTCACACAAAGATGGCCGCCATCCGCAAACTATTACGCTGGTGACCTATTGGTTTCGTCAAAGAATGCTCCCCCCATAAAGGTATGATGTTGAAAAATTTGGAAGAGATCGGATGATTAGGTTAGTCGTAATTAGATTTAAGCTTTGAACATTTGTTCGGCCGCCATTACGTTTCCGTCAAGATGGCGGCGATATAAAACATGACACTGAGGTGTCCTTTGCTAGTGCTACCTTTGTACCAAATTTCGTTCAATTCGCATTCACCGTGTTCGAATTGATAGGGGGGACAGACATTCAGAGTACACACACTCACACACACACAGACACACACACACACACACACACACAGACTCACACACACACATACACACACACACACACACAGACTCACACACTCACACACAGACAGACACACTTTTTTCGCCCTGTGTTGATCTCATAAGTCTACTTTCATTTTTTCAAAAATCGAAAGTAGGCTAATAAGAAGACACGTGTCTGAGGGTTTTTCGATGTGGTGTATATTATGAGGTGAAAGGGGTGAAAAGTGGGGATTGAAAGATTCCTAACGGAGCGTGTATCTCTTAAACGACATAGGCGAGGAGTTTGAAACCCAGCGAACAAAATTCAATATAAAAAAGAAGTAAATATGTGTTTGACCGTTTTTTCATAAATCCAATTTAAGGGGCCCATGGGGAGCGGTGAAATTCTGGGGGGGGGGGGGGGACAGGAAAGAAAGTGTCCTAACTGATTGACTGACTGACTCACTCATCAAACTCAGGGGAGAACAAACTGCTTTAAAGTAAGTAAATAGATGTTCGACAGTTTTTTTCATAAATCAAATTTAAGGGGTTCATCGGGAGGGGTGATATTCTGAAAAAAGAAAATTGAAAGAAAATGTCCTGACTCACTCACTCACTCACTCATCATCGCCCAGCCAAAATTATTGAAGTTAGAAACATGACAGTTTGGGGATATGTTCATTGTATGTCAAAACCGTCTACTAAGGGAGGATTTCCGGATATTCAGGTTCTAAACGGGTCTTAAGGTGGTTAAACCTGCATTTCATTGAATAACAATATCTCCCGATTGGTTTCATTGGGGGATGTGATACACGGCATATAAACTCATCATTAAAAAGTAAGAAGACACGTGTCTGAGGGTTTTTCGATGTGGTGTATATTATGAGGTGAAATGCGTGAAAAGTGGGGATTGAAAGATTCCTAACGGAGCGTGTATCTCTTAAACGACATAGGCGAGGAGTTTGAAACTCAGCGGAAAAAATCACATGCAAAATAAGTAAATATGTGTTTGACGTTTTTTCATAAATCCAATTCAAGGGGCCCATGGGGAGGGGTGAAAATCTGGGGGGCAGGGGAGGGGGAACAGGAAAGAAAGTGTCCTTACTGATTGACTGACTGACTCACTCATCAAACTCACGGGGAAAAACTGCTTTAAAGTAAGTAAATAGATGTTCGACAGTTTTTTTTCATAAATCAAATTTAAGGGGTTCATCGGGAGGGGTGATATTCTGAAAAAAGAAAATTGAAAGAAAATGTCCTGACTCACTCACTCACTCACTCATCATCGCCCAGCCAAAATTATTGAAGTTAGAAACATGACAGTTTGGGGATATGTTCATTGTATGTCAAAACCGTCTACTAAGGGAGGATTTCCGGATATTCAGGTTCTAAACGGGTCTTAAGGTGGTTAAACCTGCATTTCATTGAATAACAATATCTCCCGATTGGTTTCATTGGGGGATGTGATACACGGCATATAAACTCATCATTAAAAAGTAAGAAGACACGTGTCTGAGGGTTTTTCGATGTGGTGTATATTATGAGGTGAAATGCGTGAAAAGTGGGGATTGAAAGATTCCTAACGGAGCGTGTATCTCTTAAACGACATAGGCGAGGAGTTTGAAACTCAGGGAAAAAATCACATACAAAATAAGTAAATATGTGTTTGAAGTTTTTTCATAAATCCAATTCAAGGGGCCCATGGGGAGGGGTGAAAATCTGGGGGGCAGGGGAGGGGGAACAGGAAAGAAAGTGTCCTTACTGACTGACTGACTGACTCACTCATCAAACTCAGGGGGAAAAACTGCTTTAAAGTAAGTAAATAGATGTTCGACAGTTTTTTTCATAAATCAAATTTAAGGGGTTCATCGGGAGGGGTGATATTCTGAAAAGAGAAAATTGAAAGAAAATGTCCTGACTCACTCACTCACTCACTCATCATCGCCCAGCCAAAATTATTGAAGTTAGAAACATTACAGTTTGGGGATATGTTCATTGTATGTCAAAACCGTCTACTATGGGAGAATTTCCGGATATTCAGGTTCTAAACGGGTCTTAAGGTGGTTAAACCTGCATTTCATTGAATAACAATATCTCCCGATTGGTTTCATTGGGGGATGTGATACTCGGATTATAAACTCATCATCAAAATGTAAGAAGACACGTGTCTGAGGGTTTTTCGATGTGGTGTATATTATGAGGTTATAGGGGTGAAAATTGGATATTGAAAGATTCCTAACGGAGCGTGTATCTCTTAAACGACATAGGCGAGGAGTTTGAAACTCAGCGGAAAAAATCACATACAAAAGAAGTAAATATGTGTTTGACGTTTTTTCATAAATCCAATTCAAGGGGCCCATGGGGAGGGGTGAAAATCTGGGGGGCAGGGGAGGGGGAACAGGAAAGAAAGTGTCCTTACTGATTGACTGACTGACTCACTCATCAAACTCAGGGGGAAAAACTGCTTTAAAGTAAGTAAATAGATGTTCGACAGTTTTTTTTCATAAATCAAATTTAAGGGGTTCATCGGGAGGGGTGATATTCTGAAAAAAGAAAATTGAAAGAAAATGTCCTGACTCACTCACTCACTCACTCATCATCGCCCAGCCAAAATTATTGAAGTTAGAAACATGACAGTTTGGGGATATGTTCATTGTATGTCAAAACCGTCTACTAAGGGAGGATTTCCGGATATTCAGGTTCTAAACGGGTCTTAAGGTGGTTAAACCTGCATTTCATTGAATAACAATATCTCCCGATTGGTTTCATTGGGGGATGTGATACACGGCATATAAACTCATCATTAAAAAGTAAGAAGACACGTGTCTGAGGGTTTTTCGATGTGGTGTATATTATGAGGTGAAATGCGTGAAAAGTGGGGATTGAAAGATTCCTAACGGAGCGTGTATCTCTTAAACGACATAGGCGAGGAGTTTGAAACTCAGGGAAAAAATCACATACAAAATAAGTAAATATGTGTTTGAAGTTTTTTCATAAATCCAATTCAAGGGGCCCATGGGGAGGGGTGAAAATCTGGGGGGCAGGGGAGGGGGAACAGGAAAGAAAGTGTCCTTACTGACTGACTGACTGACTCACTCATCAAACTCAGGGGGAAAAACTGCTTTAAAGTAAGTAAATAGATGTTCGACAGTTTTTTTCATAAATCAAATTTAAGGGGTTCATCGGGAGGGGTGATATTCTGAAAAGAGAAAATTGAAAGAAAATGTCCTGACTCACTCACTCACTCACTCATCATCGCCCAGCCAAAATTATTGAAGTTAGAAACATTACAGTTTGGGGATATGTTCATTGTATGTCAAAACCGTCTACTAAGGGAGAATTTCCGGATATTCAGATTCTAAACGGGTCTTAAGGTGGTTAAACCTGCATTTCATTGAATAACAATATCTCCCGATTGGTTTCATTGGGGGATGTGATACTCGGATTATAAACTCATCATCAAAATGTAAGAAGACACGTGTCTGAGGGTTTTTCGATGTGGTGTATATTATGAGGTGAAAGGGGTGAAAATTGGATATTGAAAGATTCCTAATGGAGCGTGTATCTCTTAAACGACATATGCGAGGAGTTTGAAACTCAGCGGAAAAAATCAGCATACAAAATAAGTAAATATGTGTTTGACCGTTTTTTTTTTCATAAATCCAATTTAAGGGGCCCATGGGGAGGGGTGAAAATCTGGGGGGCGGTGGGGAACAGGAAAGAAAGTGTCCTTACTGATTGACTGACTGACTCACTCATCAAACTAAGGGAAAAGACTGCTTTAAAGTAAGTAAATAGCTTTTCGACAGTTTTTTTGATCAATGAAGTTGAAGGGGTTCATGGGGACGGGTGAAATTCTGAAGAAAAAAAAATTGAAGGAAAATGCCCTGACTCATTCATTCACTCATCATCGCCCAGCCAAACATATTGAAGTTAGAAACATGGCATTTCAGGGATATGTTCGTTGTATGTCAAACCCGTACACTAAGGGAGGATTTTTGGATATTCAGGTTCTAATGGGGTCTTAAGGGGGTTAAACCTGCAATTCATTGAATAACAATATCTCACGAGTGGTTCATTTGTGGATATGATACTCGGCATATAAACTAATCATTAAAAATAAGCAGACATGAGTCTAAGGGTTTTTCGATGTGGTGTATTATTATGAGGTGAAAGGGGGTGAAAAGTGGGGGTTGAAGGATTCCTAACGGAGCGTGTAGGCCTATCTCTTAAACGACATAGGCGAGAAATTTGAAACTCAGCGAAAAATAAATCAGCTTAAAAAAGTAAGTAAATCGGTGTTCGACCGTTTCTTTTTTCATAAATTAATTTAAGGGGCCAATGGGCTGGGGTGAAATTCTGGGAAAAAACAGGAAAGAAAGTGTCCTAACTGATTGACTCACTTACTCACTCATCAAACTCAGGGGGAAAACAGATTTAAATAAGTAAATAGGTGGTCGACCGTTTGTTTCATAAATTGAATTTAAGGGGTTCATGGGGAGGGGTGAAATTATCAAAAATAAATGAAAGAAAATGTCCTGACTGACTCACTCACTCATCATCGCCCAGCCAAAATTATTGAAGTTAGAAACTTGAAATGTTGGGGATATGTTCGTTGTATGTCGAAAACGTCCACTAAGGAAAGAGTTTTGAATATTCAGGTTCTAAAGAGGTGTTAAGGGGGTAAACGTGCGTTTCATTGAATAACAATATCTCACGAGTGGTTTCATTTGGGGATGTAATAGTCGGCATATAAATTAATCATTAAAAACAAGTAGTTCCGTGAAGAACTAGACAGCCTATTTTCATATATCCTGCTCATGTTAATTGTCTCTATCAACTTACAAAATTTCATTTTAATTGCTGTAACAGATTCGTAGATATTGAGAACCGTCTGAATATTGGGTGACGAACTGCGCGCCACCTCCTGTGGGGGACCGGGCGGGGACACCAAGAGCCCGCCGATGAGCCTAGCTTGGTGTCCTAGGCGAAACCCCACACAAGACACGGCACAAACCTAGAAGAATTGCTGAGTTTTAATTCACCGGCCGTGAAAGCCAATATACCATCTTTTTGGAAGCCTTCATAGGGAGGTTAAGGCTGCTTGAGCTTTTAGTTCTCGTAGTCAAGTGGTGCAGTTGCACCTTATATAAAGGGAGGTGGCGCGCAGTTCGTCACTCCTGTGGGGGTCCGGGCGGGGACACCAAGAGCCCGCCGATGAGCCTAGCTTGGTGTCCTAGGCGAAACCCCACACAAGACACGGCACAAACCTAGAAGAATTGCTGAGTTTTAATTCACCGGCCGTGAAAGCCAATATACCATCTTTTTGGAAGCCTTCATAGGGAGGTTAAGGCTGCTTGAGCTTTTAGTTCTCGTAGTCAAGTGGTGCAGTTGCACCTTATATAAAAGGAGGTGGCGCGCAGTTCGTCACTCCTGTGGGGGTCCGGGCGGGGACACCAAGAGCCCGCCGATGAGCCTGACTTGGTGTCCTAGGCGAAACCCCACACAAGACACGGCACAAACCTAGAAGAATTGCTGAGTTTTAATTCACCGGCCGTGAAAGCCAATATACCATCTTTTTGGAAGCCTTCATAGGGAGGTTAAGGCTGCTTGAGCTTTTAGTTCTCGTAGTCAAGTGGTGCAGTTGCACCTTATATAAAGGGAGGTGGCGCGCAGTTCGTCACTCCTGTGGGGGTCCGGGCGGGGACACCAAGAGCCCGCCGATGAGCCTAGCTTGGTGTCCTAGGCGAAACACAAGACACGGCACAAACCTAGAAGAATTGCTGAGTTTTAATTCACCGGCCGTGAAAGCCAATATACCATCTTTTTGTAATGAAAACACTATTATTCCAGTTTGTGCAACAGGATTTGAATTGAAGATTGGGTTTCTGTGCAGCTTGTGCTCGCGAACACTTTTTGACTTGTCTTTTTTTTAGCGTATGGCTTTTAGTTCCGGGAGTGTCCAAGGACATGTTCGGCTCGCCAGTTTGTAGCTGCTTCTAGGCAGACACCCAATGGGTGAGCTACAAGTACCGTCGTGTGTGGAGTGTTGTCTGAGGAGGAAAGTTAGAATGTAAGGACGAGGAGTTGGAAGGTAGCGGCTGTGGCCTATAGTTAGGGACCAACCCCGGCATTTGCCTGGAAGGAAGATGTGAAACCACAGAAGACCATCTTCAAGGTTGCCGGTGGGGGGATTCGAACCTCCTCGCCTCCCGGATGTGATCGACTGCCAGCAGCCATGCCGTAACGACCACGGCTAACTCACCCGGTACATGTACAGTATGATGAGAGCACCAAATAACATTTAAAGAGTACCATGGTGCTTGCGAGCACCAGGTTGCGAACGCCTGTCATAAAGTATATGAGTCGTCTAGTTTCAAAAGCAGATAAGTCACAAATACAAAATCTTTCAGGAGTCATAGAAAACACTGTAACTCCTCTGCATGAAAGAAGTAAACCTTGAATCACTGGCAATGTTTTTGCACGAGATAGTTTCAAACACACCTCAGATATAAACGAGCATTAGTTTATAGTTTTGCAAATAATTGGAAATTTATTTTGGATGTATCTGGTTTAGAAGCTTGGTGCACGGATATATCCCGTTTTGCAACAATATAAACAATTCTTAATAATTACCATTATCAAAACGTGAACATAACATGAACATTTAGGTAGGAATGTAAAATGTAAGCTGCAGAACAGTCAAGCTGAAAGTTTTAAGCATGGATATGCTATGTTTGACCTCATTTCTTGGCCACTCACTAGCCTACACAACCAAATCAGTAACTTCACATGCATTTGTACACTCTTGCTGAGTAGCATGTTCATCAGTTTCAATATCAGTTTTCTGGACTATGGTCTTGTAGTACGTCAAAGATTCCAGTGACAACCAATCAGGACCAAAATGTTTTTCGAGCAATGCTGAAACATCACGGACCTTCAGGGGACACACCTCAACACATGTTGGAATCAGAATAGGAGGTGGCACATCTTTGATGGTTTCGTTCGTTTTGCAGACAGTCCTGTAGCATCCTAAGTTAACCCTGTAATGGACTTCTCCCTTAATGAGGACATCATTTCCAACGCTGTTTCTTTTAAAGAAAAATCTTTTGCAGGGATTAAATTGAAAGTGCCACTGAGCAGGTGCGCGGACAGTATTAGTAATCACTCTTTTCCAGTCGAAGACCTTGCCTGCGAGAGGAATTACGGTTCCATATTGGGAAAAAATATTGGTATAACCTTCTGGATTGAGTATAGTATCACTCCTCTTGATTTCCTTTTCAATTCGTGCAAAAACACGGTCGGATGGAAGGAAAGAATGCCCCACGACTGGGAACACAAATTCTATTTTCCTGACAGTCTGGGGAGCGTAGTTTAAAAACCATACACCTACCATGCCCATCATGAAAATGTTCTTGTTCTGTCCCCCGCATCCATCTGATGCGAGGCGAACTATTTTGACACTCTCCGGAATGTTAAGGTTTGACAGACAGTGAAATACAGCTGAAGCTACTTCATTAGAGCTTTTACTGTGCTCGCTCTCATCCCAATGGTAAATAACTACGTTCTCTTTCGTTTGTTTGCATTTTGAATCACCGACCACTATGGTTAGATTATATTTATATAGTTGACGTGATTAATACGCACTTTGATCAGTTACACGAGGCAAAACTTGTTTTTTTTTTGGCAATCAAAACATACGGTCAAGAGGCCGTCCCGCCTTTCTTTCAAAAGTGAGTAAAAAGCTTGCGCTTTTAGCTTATGGCATCTCTCCTCACACATCAAAGACTGTCTTTTCTCTGTCTTTCTTGTATTTTTCATTCTTTCATCAAGGGAGATGCAAGTGGAACATTCATCCGTTCTAGGACTGCCAAACCCAATATTGAAAACAGTCCGGAACAAGTGACGAAAGTAAGATAATTTTTCTTTTTTCCTAGCGTCGGATGCCGCGGCATCATACAACCGCCACATTTTTGTAATGTTTAGATCGGAACGTAAGTACATTCGACAGATAGTTTTGCTCCTGCAATAATAATTTTTTTTCTATCACATTGAATTTCTTAATAAATTCTACCACAGAATTCCGCTTCTCCTCATACATTTTGAGCTTGCGATCACCACCCCTCTTTTCTACTGGCATTTCCCCTGACCTATAATGTCGTGAAACAACGTCATTCACACGGTTCATTGACAATCGCAAAGTGTCTAGGAATGCCTTTTGGCAAACTGGCAAACGCTCCCTTGTGGATATTTTATACATCGTGTACTTCACCGTGATATGTTTGTTCCCTTTTTTGTTGTTGTTTACAGGCCTCGATTTCTTAGGAGTGAATGAATCCGTATATTTTAAAATGTACGCGTCTTGCTTCATTTTCAATTGTGATACATTTCCAGTAGTAATGTAGAACCTCCTATGAAATGCATACTGATCAGCTCGTGATACTTCTCTGCAACGGTAAGCTGCTGACTTTTTCACATGGTTACATGTAAGCAGCTTTGGTGGACCGGGTGGGCCATATCTGCAAAATGAGAATAAAACTCATTCGCTACGAGCTAGGATGAAATAACACAAACTGTTTGTAAACTTGTCGCGGGAATGCTACTCAAACATAACTCAAATGGTGTGAGGTTTTGTATGATAGGCCTACTCTTATAAATACAGAGATTAATGATAACGATACCTTTGCATCTTCAGTCCGGCTCTACTCCAGGTTTCTTCATTACGTGGTCTCTTCCTTGGTTTAATAGTTTCAGCTTAATGGCACTCCATGTCACACACGAAACATAATAGTACTTTATACCACACAACAATGAACACTAACAATCCGCGATCGGCGGTCAGACTGAACAGCTCACGATGGGCGGGAAAAGTGCATGCGCAGTGCCTTCTCTCTGATGTATCTGGTTTTGAAAGTGAAAAAGTAACTTGGCTGGTTTTGAAACTAACCCCCAACTTCACCCGCTTGTAATAGCGAGATGTATCTGAATATGAACTGTTCTGCACTTACAGGCTTGTTGAGGACTATATAAACAACGAAAAAACTCAATTTCACAAAAAAGTGATGTAGCTGCTTTTGCAACTAAACGACTCATATATAAATACATGTTATACTCATCACAAAAAGGAAAAGAAGCACGAGGCAGATAAATAAATCATATATTTTAATATTCTATAGGTAGTTTTATTCAATACTTCAATAATATTCGTAATCGTCTTCATCAATCAATAAGGCGAGAAGATCGTAATCGATAGCAATACTTTCCATTATACGGAATTGGCAATCTTACTGAAGAAATATTCTAAATTCGTTGCTTCCTTTTTTGGTATCTTTCCATCGAGATTGTTATGGACGATATCCATCATGGGCTGAAAAATATTCTGCAACAGTTTAAACATAACAATTTTGATAAATTGGATAACATATCAACAACGATTTTAAGAAAATTCCACACTCATAATGATACTATTCCTGGTGCTGTTCGGAAGAATGATACACACAAGCTACTCTGGGATAGGTCAGTGATCACAGATAGACCTATATCAACAAACAGGCCAGACATTATTCTTATGGATAAAATGCAAAATAAAACTCTTCTAAATAGACCTCGCAGTACCTAATTCGCATTATATATCCAGCACAGTTATGCTGAGAAAGTGACGAAATACATGCCTCTGGCTGAAAAGATCCGACAGATGTGGGGACAGGAATTTGTCAGGTATAGAAAACTCCACTCCAGTTTGCAACAAATGCCGATGGTGATCAGGAGCTTAACAGGCGGGGCCCTGTTCGGAACGACCTTGAATATATGATATATGAATTGCAGCCAATGGCCATAGATAGGTATTTTCGATTGAACGCCCGAGGACTCCCATCAAGTTCAATTTCAAGTAGTTCCAACTTTGGCTACCAGATGCTGCTGTCACTAACACCTAGCGGTGAACGTGGGAACTTGATAGAGCATTTCTAACCAAATAACCTACATATTTGGTTACACGCTACCAATTGCAGTGGTAGGTTCTTTTACGTGCTATAAATCTATGTCATGAGCCCACTGGCTTTACTTCCCCTCCGAAGGAAGGCATACTGAAGGATTTTAACGCTCTTAAAAATCCGACGACTTTGGCCGGGTTTGAACCCGTGATCTTGGGCATGCTACCGATTACCCCACCGAATATATGCATGCCGATTAAGATAGTAGCAACTTGAGAGCACCCAACGCTACACCTGCTCCTAGTGTTTCTTCTGAGACTTAGGAGACCACAAGATCATGGAAACCGAGCAAGAACATGAAATGAACAAATGAAATGAATAATGTACTGTATATCACGCGTTCATACAGTATTATCGCATAACGAATATGGAAACTGACACTGCTGTATATAGACAGAAGTTCTACGCTGCATTCTGTCAGATTTATTCATCGTATGACTTTTAGTGCCGGGAGTGTCCGAGGACATGTTTGGCTCGCCTGAGTCTGTAGCTGCTTCCAGCGGACACCCTTAGGGTGAGCTACAAGGTCGTTCAATTTTAAGTTGTTCCAACTTTCACTACCAGATATCAATGACACCTAGTGGTGAACGTTGGAATTTGATAGAGCGTTCCGACGAAATCTAACCTAACAATTTAGCTTCACACAAGTTTAGTCTGAGGAAGGATCTTTTACATGCCATAAATCTATGACATGGGACCGCCGGCTTTATTATACTGAAGGATTTTTAACGCTCTTAAAAATCCGACGACTTAGGCCGGGTTTGAACCCGCTATCTTGGGCACAGCAGTTCAGCATGCTACCAACTACGCCACCGAAGCTGCTATTTTGTCAGAAATTTCCTTTTATTAACGTCACAGAGCAGAGATTGGTAGATCAGCACCGTGCTATAGTTTTGAAGGAAAATATCCCAGAATATCACCTTAAGATGCTAATGGTCGAGGTAGCTGCCGACAATACTCATAACTCTGCAGAGGAATCCAAAGATCACGAGAGTACAAGTCTGGTTAGTAAACAAAGGTACACCGATCTTCCTCCAGATGACAAAGATGTTAGTATATCTCCGGAAGCTCTCGGAGAACCAGTGCGACAACGACTTGAAGATTAATTTGGGACGAATCTCATAGAATCCAATAGAGCGTCCCATAATCACGAACCAACATTGCTCTAAGAAGCTTGCTGTTGCTGTTGTAACAATGAACGGCATTCTCCCTTAGCATATGTCCTAGAAATCATATTATTTCAACCATGTTCAGACTGAAATTTATGATGGAGCGATAGCTGTGAAACGAGTGTCAGGAGAAAGACCATGGCAACCTAAATATAACTCAGGTCAACAGAAGAAGATGCCAGTTTGGGATATACGTTTATAAAACTCTGATGATGAACTCAGAACCAATATTGGAAGAATGCATCAGTATGTAGCAGGCAATAGAAGTAATGTGTTTGAATGCTGAGCCATACGTAGAGTAAACATGCAAGGTACAATCAGCCAAACCGTAGCCCACTTGAGATCCTACATACATAAAAACCGCAACTTGAGGTAAAGGCACAGATATTACATCGATATAAAGAGTCGAACGAACGGAGGCAAGCTATTTGTTACCAATGAGAAATAGTTATATAGAAATATTGACGATCCTGGAACAAAAATGGGCATTTTAACGCAAAAAGAAGAGGTCTTCCCTATGGTCGAATGCTAGAGATTATAACAGCAGCGCTAAATGAATTGCTGAGGAGGAGGAAGTAATATCAGAAATTGACTCGGCGAGTGACTCTTCTGTATCAAATAAAGAAGACTCAAAATTGGAAAGACCAGACAACATCCACAACTTTTGGATCAAGCGTTTCACTTGCACTCACGAGCATCATGTCCGCTGCTACACATATTTCATCCGAAATCTACAGCTTATCCTCTCTTACTTGATGTGAGAGAAAACATATATTCTGCCAAAATGCGAGAGAACCTTCCAAATATCGTCCTATCACTTGTTTGTGCACCTTGTATACGATATTTACATCTTGCATAGCACGGGAAGATTTATGAACACATAGATCTTCATAATACAGTACCCTGGATGAGAAGCAGAAGTGGAGCATGAAAAAGTTCCAATGCTGCAAAAAGTAACTTGTACTATGGAAACAGCAGGAAACATGATGCGAAACCTCTACATGACCTTTATAAATTACAAGAAATCTTTTTATTCAGTGCATCATTCCTGGTTAATCCAAACCCTGAAGATACTCGTATACAAAGTAGATCCTGCCATCTATCTATATATGTCTACATATATGTCCCATTAGGGGACCAATTTATTTATGTCTCAAGGAGACATAATGGAATCAGGATTTATTCAAATCAAAAGAGGTATCTTTCAGTCCTTTATGGTTCTGTTTGGCGGAAGAACATAGGAAGTCAGGAAGGAAGGACTACATTGGAGCAGGTGGGCCATTTTAAGTATTTGAGATGCGTGTTCTCTCAAGACGGTAGAATAGGGAAAGAGAAGAGTCTAGATGCAAGAAAGCTAATGTATTGAGTTCTCAGTTGCGATGTACAGTATTCTGCAAGAAAGAAGTTACTGTAGCGATGAAACTCTCAGTATTTAGACCGACCTTGCTGTATGGAAGTGAGAGCTGGGTAGTTTCAGGATATCTGATACACATAAGCTAGAGGTAACTGATATGATCGCTGGAACAAATAGATGGGAGCAATGGCAGGAAGGTACTCGTAATGAAGATATAAAGGCTAAGTTAGAAAGATACATGATAGATGAAACCGTTCGTATGAGTCGACTCAGAAGGTGGGGTCATTTGTTAGCCTACTTTCGATTTTTGCAAAAAATGAAAGTAGACTTATGAGATCAACACAGGGCCGAAAATTGTGTGTCTGTCTGTGTGTGTGTGTATATGTGTGTATGAGTCTGTGTGTGTGTGTACTCTGAATGTCTGTCCCCCATATCAATTCGAACACGGTGAAACCGAATTGAACGAAATTTGGTACAGAGGTAGCACTGGTAAAGGGAACCTCAGTGTCATGTTTTATATTGCCGCCATCTTTACCAAAACGTAATGGCGGCCACTCAAATGGTCAAAACTTAATAATGCATTACGACCAAACTAATCATCGGATCTTTACCAAATTTGGTACCTACATACCTTCATATGGGACGCGGCTTGTGCCCAAACTACAAGGTCATCAAATGTACCATTTCAGGATGGCGGCCGTGTGAATTATGCAAACTTTATAAACCATAACATGGGACCCACCAGTTCCGATTATCAAACCAAGAATCGTTTAATCTGTTCTAAACGACGTGGTTCGTTCGAAATTAAAAGTTTATATTGTAATGTTATAGCCTAGAAGTGACTTTAAAAATCTGAGTCGTCTCGGTTATTTGACAAGATGGCAGCTGATCTCTCGTTCTGACCTATATTTTACTAGTTTCAGTATGTCGCATGCAATATAACCTACTGATAAAAATTATATGAACTTAATATGAAATGAACACTGTTTGAAATATACTCCAGTGATGAAATCATTCAGTCCAAGTGATTATTAGCTAATACGATGTATGTATTAGATTGATAACGCCCAAAATTGTGAGTGTACGATTGGCCGAGTGGTCATAGTTTTGATCTTTCACCTGGCTGGCCGGGGTTCAAATCCTATCAGAGTGGAATATTTTTGCTTGAATATTTTTATATTTATTGTTTTTTGAGTATTGAGACGTTATAAAATAAAGCGTTATATGTTTTTTTTTGCAATGGAAAACATATATTTAATTAAAACAACATTCTTCATCGGAGTGACATCTACCGGCCTTCAGTTGTACTATGCAGGAGCCTTGGAGCTAACCACAGCCATCTAGATGCGAGGTGCGCTCTATACCGGCCAGTTAGTGAACCCAGTCTTAATGAATGCTAGGAGTAATAATACAATGGCATTCGTTTATTCCTTGTGCACCGAGGCGTTGTTGATAACCTCAAAACTTGCAGTATGGATGATTTGGAGATGGATTAATTTGTTATACCGTGTATTTAAGATTATAAATTTACGCGTTGCGAAGTTACATCACATAGGCCTATATCCTCTTTGTACACGACACAGAACAACAACGTGACGTCAGTTTCTGATCTGCTCTGATTGGCTATTACATTGCTGCAGTCGGGTAGTTGGCAGTCGAGGATAAAGTTTTCGACTGCCGACTACCGTCTACCGACTGTCAGCTACCAGCTACCGACTGCAACTGTATGTTGTGTATGGTGCCTATAGTATACACGGGGACGACCGAGACTGCCGACTAAGAACTAACAAACAACGGACTGCCGACTGCGCATTGTGGATGAGCATTATTAGAGCAAATAAGTTTCAATTATTGTAAGTAGTCGGTGTTAATAAAATGAATACCTACGTTGTTTGGAGTGTTTGCTGATGAAATTGCAAAATGCTGGGTAAATTATAAACTATGGTTTGAACGCCCTGCTCAAATCCTGTGTGCCAATTTGCTCTTCGAATAGGAAGAGATTAGGAGGTGATAAGAACAGAGAGTTATAACTATACCCATACATTTAGGAGAAAGTAGGCTATATGTTCTTTCCTGAACATTTTGTTGATAACGGAGAATGAGAAATTGCATAGGACATTAATGAATTCGGCTATAGAGGGTAAGAAAACCAGGGACAGACCTAGAAGATATGGCTGGATTCTGTGTTCAACAATATCAAGGTAACCGGGAATGGTGAAGCACTACCTCGGGACGGTGGGTTCGAATCCCAGGGTTGTTTTTTTTCTTTTTCGTGTAGCCTCCTGAGAGGCCGAGTGCAGGTATTTCTGGTCGACGCCCGTGGGCGACCTGCGCGTCGGAATGAGAGATGAGATGAATGGATGAAAGTGGGCAAGGATGTGGAAGGAAGCGGCCGTGGCCTGTCAGAAGGTACTGTCCCAGCATTTGCCTGGTGTTGAAAATGGGAAACCATGGAAAACCATTTCAAGGACAGCCGACGGTGGGGCTCGAACCCACGCGTCTACCGAGTCAGCAGAGAGCTTGGCCCCATGACCTAACGCCGCGCTCTAGCCAGCGTAGCCACTACTGTCGGTGAATCCCAGGTAAGGGGTATAGAGGTAGGGGAGGCCGCAGTGCTAACTACTAATAGGGGTTTGCGGAGGTGACCTGTTCGCAAACAGAGACTTGCAGACAAGACTGGACGATTAAAGGCTAAATAGTCTGAAATGAAGACGATTGAATGAAGGATTAAATACAGTACATGTTGCTGGTTAAACTAGGGTTATTACAGTATGTTGTATGACACTTCCAATCGTACCTTTATATTGTCCTTCGGTATTCCCACGCTGATATACAACTGTACGATGGCGGATATTGTGTTGTCCATATCTTCTTTGCTCATATTCTGCAAGAATCTTGAAAGCATCCACACGAGTCTGGGTTTAATGACATTGGCAATTTCTTCATCGATGACCAAGCTTCTTACCTCATCTCTCACGTTCAGAAACGAGTTTATAAGTTGTGGTTGGTCCTTGAAAGACCTAAAATCAAATGTTAATGCTAAAGTTAACACTTTACATATTGGATTTAGTGGGATAGAAGTTACTTTGCCCAAACTTTTGTTCTGAGTTATTCTTCTTGTTCATTCATAAGCACATACGTATTTCTTATAAGGTGAACAAACAAGTGCCCCATGTTGGAAACCAAGTTGTTTGTGTTTCGTACAGTACGGTATACTCTCTTTCAAATGAAGGTCAAGAACTGCTTCCTGAAGAAATGGGCTACAACTCAGACCAAATACGACTCTGCAATGGCGAAAAACCTTTATTTCACTGTTCTTTAAATCCTTCCGCTACAAGAAGCGCAAGTAATCACTATCAGTTTCCCGAACAGATATCTGCAGAAAAGCCTTACTAATATCGGAAATCAATCCTATCTTATTTTTCCGAAACATCAATAGAAGCGTGTGGATTCGCTGTAGTAAATTAGGATCATTATCGAAACACTCATTTAAAGAAGGAGTATCCTTAGATTTAATGGATCCATCAACACGGGTCTCACCTTGGAGGTAGAGTTTTCTTTGAAGATTCCCCGACGTGGGGGAACCTCTTCAATTATACCCTCATGTATCCATTCCTGAAACACGTTTCCATATTCCTCAAACTTTCCTTGGTGAGTCTATTCGAAACGGAGAACAATCTTTCTCTGCTGTCCCTTTGTGGTATCGTAAATACTGACGGCTCTCCAACCAAAGTAACCCAACTTCATACCAGCATGCCACATTAAACTTTACCGTCCCTTGGAAGTAATGACGTGTAGCTTCTTCCATCTCTTCTCTCGACTTGCTTTCTATGAGGACTGATATGCCTATAGTATCCAAATTCCAATGGTCAGTTATAAATGCAGATTGAATGAACAGGGCGGTTGAATACAGAGCCAGGGAACCACCCTTCCGTCTTTCAGTTAACCAGTCATGGTCCTGCCAAGTATTGTCCTCACTCTACAAATCCTACAAATTCATTTCATTTATCAGAAGATTCCTTGGAACATCAGCTCCTAGCAAGACTTCCACGTTGGATGGATTAATTTCCGCATCGGACAGCCGTATAGTTTTCGCTTTCATATTGTTCATCCACGACCCTAACTTCAACATTGGAATATTCCCACAGATTACCTATAGGCTATATCGAGTTTGCTATATGTACCACAGACGCCAGAAATTTTACAGAAAGGGTAGAAGTGTTATTTGTCAAATATGTTATGTGCAAAATGTTTGGTGAATTTACGTTCCTGTGCTCCAGACGTCGCTCCACCGCCTCACATGCTAACAAAAAAATAAACAAAAATAAATCAACCCCTGACACTATACAGCCCATGACGGGCTAAGGCCGACCAAGCGACCCCTGCCCAGCCATTTGACCTGCAGATAGTGGGGTGACGCGTGATCAGCGCGTCGGGTCTCCACGGCCGTTAATCTTGGTTTTCGTAAACGAGGCGCTGTCTCACTGTCGGCAGTTACTCAATTGTCCTCATGAGGCTGAGTGCACCCCATTCCAACCCACACGTCAGTTTTAAAATCCCTGACGGAGCCGGGGAACGAACCCGGGGCCTCCGGGTGAGAGGCCGGCGCGCTACCCCAACGTGGATGAAATATTATACAGGGTGTTTCTAAATTCCCATTACATACTTTGAGGGCTGCTAGTGGAGACCAAGACGGTAAAGTTTAGCATAGGAACTTGTGTTCGGAAACATACCGCCTTCCCGATACTCACAAGAAACCACTACATTACACGTTCAAATCTCCCGCATTTTCGGCGCCACTACTAGAGTACGTACAGTACATTATTGAACGATCACCTGATGTCCAATATCCCCTTGAGGTTTGTTGACATTCCATACCTTCTCCTACGAAATCTCACGGGTACCGCATACTTCGTATTCCTTGAAGACGTCCTGCATTAGTTCTTAGACGATATTCCACTGCATGTGATTCAAAACATGTGGCGCACCACCTCATTTTTGATGTGTAACATCTTTCCATTCGGTAGCTGGATATTTTATGTGGGAGTGATTTTGGGAAAAGGACGGAAACAATGAGCACGCGTGGTGGCGGAGATTGGTACCACGACGAACTGTCGGCTATGTGGAATGTATATCGCATACGGTTAACTTCAAGGTTTGGAGGCCCCATTAAAGATATTACTACAATAAATCATCTTGAAGTTGTCGTTCTTTGGTGTGAAAATATTCATTAAATCATATTTGCTGAAAACAATTATGATTTATTAAATCTTCCTACGTTTGCTGTATTCTTATTTAATGTAAGCACTCGAGGTACTGTCGGCCAACTCACAGCCATATGTGGAATATATATCGCATATGGTTTACTTCAAGTTTTGGAGGCCCCATTAAAGATATTCCTACAATAAAACATCTTCAAGTTGTCGTTCTTTGGTTTGAAAATATTCAGAGCCTTACAGTAGTCGCATATGATATGTAACATGTGACATGTTATCCTACTATGTGTCTGCCAGGAGTGCAAATCCCTTGTTAACAGTGAACTCTTTTGGTCATTGAAATAACTACTTGTAAAACTTCAGTGCCAAATCATGACCGGTTCGCGCATGTCGGTCATGTGGCTATGTGGAATGTATATCGCATACGGTTTAGAGGCCCCATTAAAGATATTCCTACAATAAATCATCTTCAAGTTGTCATTCTTTGGTGTGAAATTATTCATTATATCATATTTGCTGAACACAATTATGATTTATTAAATCTTCTCACTTTTGCTGTACTCTTATTTAGTGTAAGCATTCGAGGTACTGTCGGCCAACGTACAGTCCTATGTGGAATGTATATGGCATACGGTTTACTTCAAGGTTCGGAGGCCCCATTAAAGATATTCCTACAGTAATTAATTGGCAATGGAGTTTAACAAGTAGTTATTTCAATGACCAACAGAGTTCAGTGTTACCAAGGGATTTGCGCTCCCGGCAGACACATAGTAGGATAACATGTCACATGTTACATATCACATGCGACTACTGTAAGGCTCGTAACTTTTTATTCACTTGCGGTGTTTGATTATCTGCACCACAGATTTGGGCACCAGTGGATAGGTCGTGGTGGTCCGATTGTTTGACTTGACACCTGTATACTACTACCTGTGGGGTCACATGTAAACCTTGATTTACGAGACCCCTGTGGAGTCCGAGGAAGACCTACTGGTGCGGGTTATGGCTGCGTCGGATGTTGGAGGACCAGGGACTGGTGATCGTGTGTACCAGAACATGGTACGGAGGTACCGTGTCTGTGTTGACGTAATTGGATCCAGACGAAGTCGGATAGAGCGCCGAAAATGCTGGAGCATTGAACGTGTGCTGTAGTGGTATTTTGCGGGTAGCGGAAAGGCGGCACGTTTCCGGACTCAAGTTCCTTTGCTAAACTTAACCGTCTCGGTTCCCACTACCAGCCTTGAAATTTTGTAATGGAAATTTAGGAACACCCTGTATAAGTGGTTCAATTAGCGTCGAAATATAATTTTGTTATTGGTCAGAGGTGGTCACGTGGCCAGCACGTTGAAGATGAAACTTCACACACGCTTCTCAAATATTCCTCTCACTGCGAAATGATTTACTTTTTCCTTTAGATGGAAAACTCCTTTTTGCTTTCACTTTAATTTGACGCGTGGCACTGTTTCTGGCTTGCTTCTTCGTACAAAATATTACAATAAAATAAACTTGTCTTTTCGAGCTGTCAATCATTCTCTCTTGCCTGAGATAACAAGTTTCGACAAAGAAGCTCCCCTTCGCTGCCCTGTGTCTGCAAACCACAAAGATAAATACAGTATTATAATTTCTTCTAACTTAGCCGTCGAAATTAAGGTGTCAAATCATACATACAGTACATACATACGTACATACATACTTTTCTTTGAGAATTATCGGCTCGTGGTGTAGCGAAATAGTACATTATGCAACGAGCTCACAATGGCAATAATTAAGGGACGAGCATTTCCATACGAGTGTCTTAATTACCATTCTAGGCGAATTACTGTGCCCTTTCAGCAAGAAATATGCAAATCACAGTATGCCAGCATTGCTCAATTCGGGATTTTCGGGGCTGCGGTAAGTTCTCCCACTCTGTGACTTACATATTTTGGATTAACTAGAGGATACACTTGCAAAAATAACAACAAAATCAACTCCCATTTTAACACATTTAATTAATCAAAATTATGGCGCTACAAACAATAAAACAAATAAACTACTGACCAATATCTTTCTACTTGTTCAAAGTGAACAAGGAATAGCATAAGAATAAAACAAATATTCTCTTTAAACACATGGTTTTCTTTAAAATCAACAATTCATGATTATTTTCACTTCCATAAAGTACCTATCTTAAAGTTCCATATAACTACGAACTTATTTGGCTCGATACTTTCCCATAATAATGGTGTCATACTTTTGTACACCTCAAGAATTTATTCTTATCTTTTCTTATCATCAAAACAAATATATAATTACATTTAAAATTACATGTTAATTATTCACTTCAATATTTGGGCATTTCACATATTCTCAGTATTTACCACCTCTCTCAAGTTTTGCAAATTCACTACGGTGATCGGGAAACTACTTGTGTACTCCAGAGTTATAAAGATTACTTGACAAAGTCAAAAACTATGATTACTCCCGAAATCTAGTTATCTTCACAAACCCGTGGATTCCTATTTTCCATACAACATTACAATAGGGATTTTTATTTAATTCATTTGTCTTATAAGACCATTATCACATAAGAAAACTACGATCTGAACTGGCAAGCGATAATATCAATCTACAAGGACCTCGGTTCAACGCCCGGGTCATTAATAACTTTAAACACTCACGGTGTATTTAACACTTCTTACATGACGGTCTTTACCCACCCTCGTACTATGAGGGTCCGGCCATTATACTCGAGCGTGATTTATGACAGAGAGAGCGGCTCCCTGCCTAGCCTACGGTTGGAGCTCTCTTCAATGCTTTTAAAACAAACCTTCATTTTCATTCTCAGTTCTTTGGGGAGACATGGCATTCTACTCATCGTTTTACTTTCAACAATATTCTTTGGCTCATAAACCACTCTCGTAATCTTGGCATTTATTAATTATGAAGGGTCCTCGTTGATTGGGAAGAGTAATACACATTCTACGACGAATAATAAGGGGCTTTAACAACAAGAGGATTCTAGGTTCGAATCTCTTAACATGCCTCGGGAACCATTTCCACATTGGAGGACTTATACAAGACGCGATTTAAAGTCGGCCGTGGCCTACATGACATACGCTCAATAATACCATACATTTGCTCCCTTTTATATAACACACACATGGCCTCGTGATCTACGTCACAATTAGAGGACTTACAACATATCTCAATTCAATACAATCAACTACCCCTCATAAGTAATTTACCAAGTACATTTAAATTCTACGCATTCCTAGCGTGACTTTTTATTTAATTGCGTTCCATTGCGCTACACATTACTTTACGGCCTAATGTCTTCCAAAGAACTGATAAATTTCATAGTAACAATTGATACATATCTCAATTCTTATATTAATCTTTTCCGTTGACAATAAATCGCTCCATTTTTAAGAACATGCATTCACATCATGTCTTATACATTTGTTAAGGCTCCAACGCTCTATATTTTTATATCATTCAATTTAATCTTTATTTAGATTTCTTTACCTTGTTATTCACATCATGTCTTCATTCCTTACAAAAGCTCAAAAGCTATTTCTTTCATATAATTCAAATTTACCTTTATGTAAATATCTTTGTTATAATTATTATTATTACGCTTGTTTTTATAACATTCATTAAATACACTGACATTTTATTCCAGGCATTTCCTCTACAGGATTTATTCTTTCACATAATTATTTCTTAAAACTTTATTTTTGTTCAGATCGCGTTCTTATTTAGTTATTATTTATTTAAAAACATCCCTTTTACTCAAAACTCCGGTGGAATTGTACACAAAATTTTCCCGACACCCAAAACATAATGAAAATCTTTACTCACATGTCTAAGGTCGTTTTCTGACCTTTATTCTCGTTCGATGTGACATTTTGGGCCCACCTTCTTGACTTACTCCATATTGTACAAACTCATCTCATGTACAGACATTTCTTGACACATATTCAATACATTTAACACTGACAACATTTTTAATACACTGGTGTATCCGTTTAGAATACACAATAAAACACTAAAAAATATATTACTTTTAACACACACTCTTGATATATTTACACTTCACAACTTTTGATCACTAGGCCGTCTTTTTAGCCTATCACACGTGACCTCTTAATCTCCCGTCTCCAAGGGTGAAATTTATTCAATGTCGGCTTCCTATCCTGCAGAATACGAAAGTATCGAATCATCTACTTTTCCCTGGAATAACAATTCTTCGAATCCTGTTCCTGATGATCGGCTATTTCTCTAGCTTGAACGGCTCCCCTTTTAGATCTGATTTATCGATCCTAGCGAAAGTCTGTTCTGATCGAGGTCCCCTCGATAACCTATCGGTGTCCTATGGATTTTTTAGCCACTAATACTTCTCGAGTCTTAGTGCTTTAGAATAGTTCGTCTGCTTTCTTGAGACAATGTCTATAGTTTCCGTTCTTCTTTGTTTATTCGGTTCTCGTACTTCTAAATTTCTGGAATACGTTGCGAACCTTACTCTGTTTTTCCCTGTTCGGGTTCTTTAAAATTGATAAACTGTTTATCTCGCTGTTCCGGTACTTCCGTACGTTATGATACTTTTGGTCGTTTACTGAAAGACCTATCGCCTTAATCCTCAGTTCGCAGCCTGCTTTAACTGTATTTTAGGAACTTTTACGGTCAACTTTGCCCTGTCGGACCTAAATCCTGTAACTAGGATTTTCCTAATTTTTCAACACGGCGATACTTTAATATTTCTTCTTTGCAACTCCTTCCGGAGGCACGCAAGTTACTGATACTTCGACGCCCGTGGCTGTCGGATATTAATTCTGCGGTGTAATACAGCGTTTCTCCCCTCAAGGAGTACTGGTAAACTGCCTTCGATGTCTGATACAGCGTAGCGTCCCCCTCACGGGCTCTTGGATACTGCATGAACTGATACAGCGTAACGCCTCCCTGGGCTATCGTAGACTGCATGTACTGATACAGCGTGACGTTCCCCTCACGGGCTCTTGAATACTGCATGAACTGATACAGCGTAACGCCTCCCTGGGCTATCGTAGACTGCATGTACTGATACAGCGTGACGTTCCCCTCACGGGCTCTTGAGTAGTGTATTTGTGGGGGTTCAGATCCCTCCTCCTCCTCACCCTCCTCACAAGATGGCGGCAGCCCGATATCTCTCGAACGCATGGTCGGATTTTGACAAATGAGGTGTCATTGAACTCGGGCTGACACCCCCTTTCCAATGGACAACATATTTCAACCCAAAAAATAAAACCTACCCCTACTAGAGGGTGAAATTGAATTTTTTAGAGAATCTCTGTTACCAATTGCAACATGTGAGAGTTTGAATGCCGATAAGGATTTAAACGTTGTTCCACATAAAGTGCATGTGTACGTTGGATAGCCACTATGAATTAACATGCTCGTTTTTTGTTTTTTACGCATGCCCAATCATGGCTTTTGTATGAGGGTGGGGGAGTGGTTCCCTGTGGACGGGTTATTGTTGACAGGTCCTTGTTGACAAGTCATTGTTGACGGGTCCCTGTGGACTGGTCATTGTTGACGAGTCCTTGTGGACGAGTCCTTGTCCCTTTGGACTGATCCCTTTGGACCGGTCCCTTTGACCTGGCCCCTATGGACTGGCTCATGAATTTATTTAAATTATGTTAAAGGGTCTAACGACATTTGTGTGTGTTTAACTGACGTTGTTCACCACTACTATAATGGGATAACGATATGAAAGGAAAGTGACGAAATACATGTGAACATACAAGGGATCTAACTTGGTGGATGGATGTGTTCTAACGAGTCATTTGTAGTTGAAAGAGAATAATACATGTTCTTAAAATGTTAAAACTGAGGAGATGGTACGTGCAGTAAGACGTCTTGTTACTTCCTGTGTCATATTACAGACATGACAGAGAGCACGCAGATCTGTTGCTATGACTAACACTGCAGTAATTTGAAACCGCAAGTGTTCATTAAGACAATGGATGATGATCATGCAAAGTTAGCAGTTATTGGATATTACACAGGTGTTCCTTCCGGTGTCATGTTGCTGACATACCAGAGAGCGCACACTGCTGTTGCTATGACTGATGCTGCAGTAATTTGAAACCCCATATGTTGATTAAGACAATGGGTGATGATCATGCAAAGTCAGCAGTCATTGGATACCACACAGGTGTTCCTAGTGTACTTTAGACTCTCAACTGAATTGGGAAAGAAATTGCAGTGATCTGCAAAAAACTGCTGACACGAGCGATGAGAGTTTATATAAGAGGGGTGTCATATATCTCCCTACTGTCAGTCTTTATTACTCGCTTTGAGTGAACAGTGCTCTATTACTGCTCAAGAGTAGTAAAAAAAGCCGTTTTGGTAGAAAATCATTAAATTATTTTGCAAGGTAAGTACTTATTATTAATGGATTGTAGTCTTTTATTACTAATTGATGTTGAAGTTTTTGATTGGAATGCATTTATTGATTGATTGATTGATTTTGTTTACAGATAATTGGGTACCTGTAGGTTACCAGATTCCTACAATCTGTTCATTCAGTGGCAGCAGTTGATCAATTATAAAAAGGTAAGTGCCCCTCTAATAACTTTTAAACAGCTAGAGTATTATTTTCCAATGTTCACCACTACATGTCAGTGAAAATGGTAAGTTATATTTGGCAGTTAAAAGTTGGATCTACTTGACCATGGTGTGTAAAGCTAATTTTGTAGGTTAGATTTTGATTAGCACTCTATTAAGTCTGAATGTTTATTGCTAGGTGTCAGTGACAGAGGGAATATTTAAAGACTTAACCTCAGTTCACCTAACATAACCTAACTTTACCTAACTTAACCTTGACACGTGACATGTTTTACAAGTTTAAACTTGTTTTAAGACTGGCTATGACGTCACACTTAGCTCACTTAACTGGCGATCGCTGGTTTCTATCACGTGACATGTTCTACAAGTTTAGACTTGTTTTAAGACTGGCTATGACGTCACACTTAGCTCACTTAACTGGTGATCGCTGGTTTCTATCACGTGACATGTTCTACAAGTTTAGACTTGTTTTAAGACTGGCTATGACGTTACACTTAGCTCACTTAACTGGTGAACGCTGGTTTCTATCACGTGATATGTTCTAAAAGTTTAGACTTGTTTTAAGACTGGCTATGACGTCATACTTAGCTCACTTAAATGGCGACTGCTGGTTTCTACCACTCTATCAAGTTCCAATGTTCATCGCTAGGTGTCAGTGACAGTGGTATATAGTAACCCCAGTTAGAACTACATGAAGTTAGACTTGCTAGGAGTTCAAAGATCGATTTGAATACCCTGCTATAACCATTGACTGGAATATAATTAAACTATCTATATTGTACTTTTGTTTTTATTATTTATTAACATTTATGATTTCTTTCTTTTATAGGTAATTTCGAAAGTGATCATCATGTTCAAGTGTGGTGACTGTAAGAAACAGTTCTCAAGACCTGACAACCTTCAACGACACGCAAATGCTAAACATGACATTAAAATGTTTGTGTGCAGTCATTGTGCTACCACATTTAACAGACAAGATAATCTTGCACGTCATGTAAATTTAATGCATGTCTGTTCAACACCTTTTTCATGTTCAGTTTGTGAACTTGGTTTTTCTGTTGTAAAGCGATATCAATCCCACATGGTTGAAGTGCATGGGGAACAACAGGAATTAAAAACTGTAAAACCATCAACTAGCACGGAACCTTTAAATGAATGTAATGCTCAAAAGCGTAAACGTTCTCAAGATTGTGAAAATAGTAGTGCATCAAAAAGAAAGAAGAATGGTGAACCTTCAATAACCCATTGTGATGTTTGTAATATTGATATACCTTCTTCAATCATTAATGGACATTTACGCAGTATTCAACATAAAAATAACACTTGCCATGAAAGAAATTCTGGAAATGTTCAACAAATTGGTAGTGCATTTAAAAGTCGAATTGATAGTTATAGACTTCATAGTGAAGAAAAAACTCAAAGTATTGTATCATTTTTAAAAAATGTTCAACCTACTGTGTTTGGCTTGGTAGGTAATGTTTTATTAGAGCATAAAACAATTAAAATGAATTTTGAACTTTTTGGACTCTATGTAAAAACTGGGAGCGAAGGTGAAATTACAGATATCAAATCTTTCAATACAAAAACATAATTGTTAGCGAATCAACTAATATTAGTGATATATACCAAAATATTTCAAGTGCTATCATCGTGAAGAGTGAAGAGTTCCAGGAAAGGGAGTCGGGCTGGGCGTTAGTTGAAGTACTTTATTTAGAAACCAACATGAATAAATATAATCCCCTTCGAGCATCATCATCATACGTTGATTTGCCAGGATGGATCAAACGTAAGCATGCTTGTGTAAACGTTATGAATAATGATGACGCATGCTTTGCATGGGCTGTAACCTCAGCTCTCCATCCAGCAGTGGGACATGTGGAGAGAACATCATCATATCCTCACTATTCTTCAGTGTTAGATTTAAAAGAAATGGAATTTCCTATGGCGATAAAAGACATTCAACGTTTTGAAGAGCTGAACAATGTAAGTATTAATGTTTATGGAATTGAAAATAAGAGTATAGTTGGTCCTCTATATTATACTCAGGAAAAAAAGGATGCTCATGTAAATTTACTATACATAACTAAAGGTGAAAACGCCCACTATTGTTGGATAAAACATTTAAGTAGACTTGTCAGTAGTCAAGTATCAAAACATAAATCTAAGAAGTGGTTGTGTGATGGCTGTTTGCTACATTTCCAGAAAGAGGACCAACTAACTCAACATCAAAAATGGGGGTGTAATCATGTATGTACGGTATTACCGACTCCTAAAAATAACATTCTAAAATTTAAGGATTATGAGAAACAGCTTCGAGTACCATTTGTTATATATGCTGACTTCGAGGCTTTGCTAAAACCATTTAATACATGTTCATCAAATCCAGCCCAACCTTTCACCAACACTACTCACATTCATGAACCTTTTAGCTTTGCATATTATATTAAATGTAGTTATGATGACTCTTTAAATAAGTTTGAGCTCTATAGAGGACCTGATGCACCTAAAGTTTTTATGGAAAGGCTTGAGAAAGATGCCATTCGTATATCCTCTATTTTAAATACGATCATTCCAATGGAACCACTAACTTCATCAGAGCAAATGAATTTTAAAACTGAAACTAATTGTTTTATATGTGGTGAATGTTTATATTCAGACAGGGTTCGCGATCATGACCATTTAACAGGAAAATATCGTGGTGCTGCTCACCAAGAATGTAATTTAAATTATAGAGTAAGTAAATTCATTCCGGTCATTCTACACAACGGTAGCAAATACGATAACCACTTTATCGTTAAAGAATTTGGAGCTTCAGATGTGAAAATTGATGTTATTGCAAATAATAAGGAACAATACATATCGTTCACAAAATACATCAAAACTAGCAATAAAAAAACCATTAAACTGCGATTTTTAGATTCATTCCGCTTTATGTCGAGTAGTCTTGATAAGCTGACTAGTAATTTAAAATCAGATCAGTTTCATGAAATTCAACGTGTCTTTCCTAAAGAAGATGATTTTAATTTAATTCGTCAAAAGGGTATATTCCCTTATGAATATATTAACTGTGTGGTACGTCTTGAGGAGTGTTCTTTACCACCGAAAGACGCATTTTACAGTTCCTTAAACACAAGTCATATCAGTGATCAGGAATATTTACATGCACAACGTGTATGGGCACAGTTTGACATTCAAACTTTAGGAGAATTTTCAGACATATATTTGAAGACAGATGTGTTATTATTAGCAGATGTTTTTGAAAATTTTCGGAATGTTTGTATGAAAACTTATGACCTTGATCCTTGTCAGTATTTCACAGCTCCTGGGTTAAGTTTCAGTTCAATGTTGAAAAAAACGAAAGTAAATTTAGAATTAATGACTGATATAGACATGATCAATTTTATAAAATCATCAATTCGAGGTGGATTAAGCCAATGTAGTGGACGGTACTCTAAAGCGAATAATAAATACATGCCTAGCTACAACCCTTGTGAAGAGTCAAAGTATATTGTCTACCTCGATGCAAATAACCAATATGGTTGGGCTATGAGTCAATATCTACCACTGAAAGATTTTCGCTGGCTGACACAACCTGAAATTGATGTCTTACATGTTGACACTCTTAATGATAACGATGATAAAGGATATATTTTAGAGGTAAATCTTGAGTACCCTAAAGAGTTACATGATGATCATAATGATTTACCATTTTGTCCTGAGAATATGAAATCTCCATACATCACATCACGAACAAAAATGTTAATTGCTATTGTAAATGATAAATGTAAATATGTAATACATTATCAAAACTTGAAACAGTGTCTACAGCATGGATTGAAATTAACTAAAATTCATCGCGTATTGCAATTTCATCAGTCAGCATGGCTCAAACCGTATATTGATCTAAACAATAATTTAAGAACACAGTCAACAAACGCGTTTGAATTTTTTTTTATAAACTCATGAATAATAGTGTTTTTGGAAAGACTATGGAGAATGTTGATAAACGAGTTGATGTAAAGCTGATAACAAAGTGGGAGAATGATGGTAAAAGGTATGGTGCGAGCAACTTAATAAGCAAGCCTAACTTTCATAGCTGTTCAATTATTCATGAGGATTTAGTTGTAATACAAATGAATCGTCTTAAAGTAACTTACAACAAACCCATATATGTGGGTTACACCATTCTGGAATTATCAAAAACACTTATGTATGAATTTCACTATGATTATGTAAAGAAAAACTATCTTGATAATGCTAAATTACTCTACACAGACACAGATTCTTTTATTTATGAGTTTAAAACTGATGATTTTTACGAGGATATCAAAACTGAGCTAAATAGGTTTGATACAAGTGACTACCCCAAGGATAATATTTACCATTTACCTCTAGTAAACAAAAAGGTTCTTGGGAAATTTAAGGATGAATGTGCTGGTGTTATTATAGACACCTTTGTAGGCACAAAATCTAAATCATACAGCTATATGACAATTGATGATGTAGCAGTAAAAAAATTAAAAGGAGTGAAAAAGAATGTTGTTAGTAAAGAGTTAGATATAAGTGATTATAAAAACTGTATAGTTAGTAACCCACCTGTATTATATAAGAAAATGTGTGTATTTAGAAGTAAAAATCATCAGCTACATACCAATTTGTTGAACAAAGTTGCTTTAAGTAATGAAGACAACAAACGATTCATTATACCCAACACATTTAATACTCTTGCTTGGGGAAACAGTCGTATTGACGACTATTACTTTACTTAAGTCTAATGATCACTATATTGTAATATTTGTAGTGTGTTTTATATTGTAATATATTTTGTAAAAACTGTAAGTAGAATGTATAATGTTAGGCTACAGTAGTTTAGTAAAAATAAGATAAGTAATACATTTTAGTGTAAAATGTTTGCTTTTGTATATTACGAAAAAGATTTTAAAAAATTTACTGAATGTGTGAACTAAACAAGGGGAATGTAAAAATGTAAAGTGGAAATTGTAAATATCCATGTGTGAAAAAGTGAAATGGCTATCACCATTTTAAAATTAAAAAGACATTGTAATCTGGTAAACCTCGTTTTTTTTCACAACAACAAAAATGTACAGAATGTGTAAACTAAACAAGGGAATGTAAAAAATGAAAAGTGGAAATTGTAAATATTCATGTGTGAAAAAAATGAAATGGCTATCACCATTTAAAAAAAATAAAAGATATAGTGATTTAGTGAACCTTATTTATATTTCACAAAAAAATGTACAGAATGTGTGAACTAAACAAGGGGAATGTAAAAATGTAAAGTGGAAATTGTAAATATTCATGTGTGATAAAATGAAAATGAAGAAATGACTATCACCATTTTTAGAATTAAAAGACATTGTGATCTGGTAAACCTTGTTTTTATTTCACAACAACAAAAAATGTACAGAATGTTTAAACTAAACAAGGGGAATGTAAAAAAATGTAAAGTGGAAATTGTAAATATTCATGTGTGAAAAAATGAAATGGCTATCACCATTTTTTTAAATAAAAGACATTGCGATCTTGTAAACCTTGTTTTTATTTCACAACAAATAGAGCTTTACAAAAATAGAATACAAAGAAATACCAATTCCTCAATCCTTTTCATTGTCCATGTCCACTCATTATTAACTTTCCTTTTATAACACTAATCACAATGACGACTGCCAACCTCTCTCCCACTGAGACATCACAGAATGTCAAAAGTTGTTTAGCTTTTCAACGATACTTTATCCGCTACACGTCTTAATGCAGAATGACTGCGGTGATAGAAAGGTGCATGCTTGATCCAAAGGATTAATAGGTATATCACTATGCTGCAAAGGTTCTTCAAGACAAGTTCCAGGACTACACAAATAATAACCAGGTAGGTAGATTTCAAAAGTCAAGTATTGAATTACTTTGTTAATGACGCCATTGCCAGTACAGGTCTGGCATATCCTTTTCCATCGATGGTAGAAAGGTTTGATCTTCCTCCTCCTCCTCTGTGGATGATGTTTGTTGTTGTTGCTTTTTTTCTTCATTACTCCCGTGGTATGAGGAAACAAAGTCTTTACACTGACTTTTATGACCATGATACAGTTTGACTAGCTGACAAGTAGCACACTGTCGCATAGAGGGTATTTTTGCCATAGCCACTTGCTTATGGTGATCATAATCCGTACATGGTTGCAATTCACTTAACATAGGATCTTGAGTCCATGATTTTGGTACATGTTGCCAGATTTCTTTCACTGCATTTGCTGCGACATAATAAATGAATGATTTTGGAAGAGCCAATAATTCTTCTTTAGTAAAACTGTCTAGTTTCTTTTTACACACAAAGAACTTTCCAATCGCTTTATCGGTAGCATCCCCTTTCTCCATGGTATTACGTTGATGTTTACACGTCGCTTGTAGAAATCTCACTGGTGTCATTCACAGGTAAAACCTTTAGTTTTAATTTTATTTAACAACTCCCAGCAGGCATTGGTGGATAGCCAATGAAACAATTGCCACACCTGTGCCAAGGCTTTATGGGTAATATTGACACAGGGGCAGCGATCCATGAGTGTTTGCAGCGATGGACAGCCCATGTCCATTAAATCGATACATTGACAGTAAGACGCTAAAAATGGTTGTAGCCATTGACGTTTTTCACTACCTTTCACAAATATTACATGGGCAGAAGACAAGTGGGCTTTCATGACCATGTCCAGGTGCTTATATGAAATGGTTCCCTGCTTCCAGTCTAGTTGCATATGAGTTTCAATCCACTGGGTTTGTTTACGGTCTTTATCACACAACAAATCAAACGCATAAGGTGGTTTAAACACCAAATGAGTAGCTTGTGATATCCAAAAAGTGGAACAATCGATGATGGCCACTTCTTTAAATATAAATTTGTTATCTCCAATTTTAAACCCTTGACAGTCGACAATCAGTGTACGCAACATGTTCACTCTTGTCTGGATCAAGTCCAACTGACCACAGACTGACAATTGTTCAGTAAGGTGTACCCATGTCATTTACTTACATTCCATTCTAGTAAAAGAAAAGAAAAAACATCGAGTAGTCACTATAGAGGTTAGGATATGACAGGGGGGCATAAGAAATAATATAACAACAACAACCAATTTTTTATTTCATTATTTTATTAGCATAACAAGTTTTACATTCTTTTTTTCATTCTAGGATAGAGGCGGTACCATCTCATACAACAAAAAAGTCTTTTGTGTTTATAGTGTCCATAACACCGATGATATCCCAATGTCTCTAAACTGGATGTTTTTGACTGTGAGCTGCTCACTGAAGCACTGCCGGCACCATAAAGTCCACACGTATCATAACTTTTTTCATCACTCAGAGGCATGAGTGAGGGGTAAGTTGAATGACAGGGTATATTACCCACCTCCATTCTGCACAGGTAGGGACAGGCAGGTGACCAGCGCTGATGTTCCTGCATGGGTTCATCGCTCTCTTGCCATTGGTCTAAGATGATGGGACAAAACACACATTTCACTTCATCTCTTGTTTTTAAATAGTAGAATCCAGCGGCTGCTAAGGCTTGAGGGTTTATAAAAGGCACCGGCCACGTCGCAAAGGTCTTGAAACGTTGTTCCTCAGATTTTAAATTCATGGATGTAACTTCTCTTGAGGCTTGAAAGCAAGACATGACTGAGCGGTTTGATGTGTGTTGACCTGCTATTTATACACTTGTCACTTGGTTCGACAGTGGATAATAGTTGACTTGTTTGTGATGAATAATCAAACAGTAGGCCGTGGTATTGGCTGGAACATTGTCATGCGTTTCAAAATCTAGTCGAATGTCAATATTGGATGGTTTGACAGACTCTTCCAAGTAGGAACAGTCAAAGACAATCAGTGGCGCCCTTGTCTTAAAAGCTTGGGGTGATAACATTGGACAATTCTATTTTTGATAATACGACCATCTAAATTTAGAAAACAAGTCGTACAGGGGGGCAAACTTATTTTTTGAAAAATCTAAATCCAGTCCTTCATAGGGAAACACAGCACCGTTGAGGAAAAGACGTGCATTTCTCAATTGCAGGTGATCAAATTGCGTGACATCTTTGGTTTGTTGATACTTGCGATTCGTTTGAAAACCCACAATCATGTAGAGAGGTCTCTCTGTATAGCGGGCTGTTTTTATAGACCAACTGTGTGTGTTGGTGGTGGGCAATAACGGGTACTCATGGAGTGCCCAGCTTCTAAATTCCATGGGTAGAGGTATATCTCTCTTTACCATTTTGAGTATGTCCAGTTTTTTGCTATCGTTAAGGGTCACATGAGGCACTTTCCATAGCAAGCGTTGTAGTTGAATTTTTGAATCAATGGGGGCATTGTCGACTCCCTTGAGTGCATTATTATCACTCCTGTCTCTCACCAGATAAAGCACTTGCCTTGCGTTGACCACAATGCGCTGGTGATCTTCAGCAAAGCCTAAAATCAGTTTAAGAGGTAAATATCCAGTGAAGGTGCCATCGGTGTGTACCATCCAGTCATTGGTCGAGTCAGGGCACCAACCCGCCATGCAAAGTGTTTTAGCTTCTTCCTCACTATAAGAGGGATATAGTTTCATGACACTGGAAATACCCACATTTCGAGTGCTATCCACCACGATATCGTTAATGACATAACGTACTTCAGAAAACAGGAAGGCGAAAGCATGGTTGGCTAACTTGGATGTAGTGGGTGTAGAACCATCGGCTTTGGTGAGCCGACCTTCAATCTGAATAACACTTTCATGTGGTAGAGTGTAAATATCTTGGTTGTTGATAACAAATTGAATTTCATCATTGTTATTGAGTCCAGGTGTTTGAGCTTGATAAGAATGCAGATCAATTCTTACCACTCCTAGTTGCTCCTCGATGTGGTTCGCTACCTCTAGAATAGAATTCATCGCGGGGGTTAATGTGGTAACCCAAATGCTGTAAAATCTGCTTGTTCTGAGATGTTAACGTGTATTCACGTGGTAAACAACTAACACCATTCCTAGACGGTGCTGTTGCTTTATATACAAACTTCATAGTGGTTTTAGCACCAACTTGTAAGTCACTGGTGTGGTAGAATCTAGATCAATGAGTTGTTGCTCTCTATTGATCAGTCTTAATGTTATATTACTAATACCATCGACAGCCACAGAATGAAAAAGCACCACTGGAGGGTTTTCACGAATAATATAGCCATTGGGCGATGTTACAATAAAGTCATAAAGCGAATGCGACGGTTCTTGATTGGTGTACACTTGACTAATAATATTACACGTCACCGACACATGATGGTCCTCAATGAATTTCACTTCATGGTCTGATTCATGTTTTTTGTTGGGCTCTAACACACGTGGTTTAAATCCTAGTAATGGACCAATGGAATCGGAGTGAGTTTTAAAGTCAATTTTGAATGTAGAAAAAATACTGCAGCGATGAGTGTTGGTATTTCCTTCAAGTTCAAACTTGCGCGTTCCATCGAGAAATGACTTTAAACCATATTCATTGATCAACACCACATAAATGTGTTCATAAATGTCATCTATCGTGTATCCACCAGAGTTCAGGGTGAGCACAGAATCATCATAGTAAAACTTGTTGTTCACATTTTCACGTATGTTGTATATTCGATTGTACGTTTCAAGAGAAACAAGTCCTAAACCATAAGGTTTTTCACTCAATTCGATAGGTGGGTAAAAGTCTAGACTCACTTCAGGTCCACGTCCATGCAGTGTAAACGTCTTACTTTCCACCGACATACTGTTGACGTTTTTGCTTATGTTGCGTCTTATATAAAAAAATTAAACATAAACGTCCACACTGTTGGCTGTTAAACGTTTGCTCACGTTTCACATTATAATATATCTTGATCCTGTTTCCAAAATAGGCCACTAGTTCCATGGGCGGGGGTAAATTCCCAAAACTGTCAAAGTACCATACAGTAAATCCCTCTTTGACATAAGCTACATAATGTGTTCCAGGTCCTCGGTGATCATCCAAATTGACAACAGCACATTCATGTTTCCAGGGTCGTGAGGGTAATTGGTTTCGCATAAACACACCTCGAAAATGAGAAAGCTTTAGTTGTTTAGCATAGCTTTCCACTTGCTGATGCGTCAGGGCATATCTTGCTATGGTTGAGGTTAAAGATGTTTTATTTTATTTCGAAAAGGTGAAATTCCAAATCCTTGTTGATAAAAGGCTGGCTTCAAATTGACATTTCTAGCCCCCATAGCAATGGCCTCCATTGTTTCATTGTGTCGCTGACTTTCTTTGAGTTGTTGCTTGCCCTGTTGCGCGGCTTTAATAGTTTTTGCCACTGCACTGGCACCGCCTAAAAGTGAACCCAGAGCAGCCAGACCAGCGAATAATGCAGGTAAAAATCCCGCTCGTTTAGGGACGGGGATCACTCGCCCTTGTTTTGAACCCTGTCACTGACGTTTTGGAATAACATGTCTCTGTGCTACTCGAAGAGCTTTCCTTATGGTCAACACATTATTTTTTCTTTTTTTCTTTCGTAAGGGCTTGTCCACGAATGTCATAAGCCCAGGCTTTGCCAAGGACAGGCTTTTTGTCTTTCTCACCACATATCTTTGTTTCACCATGATGATGATGACCAACAACCTTTCACAAGAAAGTTTAAGTCACAACTAACATTAGATTGTTATTTCATGGCTGTATATTCCAATTCTACATAAAGTGGGAAATCATTTATGGTTTTTCCAGCTTGCTTTTCATTCCATGTCAACAGGAGATGAAAGGATAATTCGTCTCCTGCATTGACCATTTCATGGTTATGGACCAACATCCTATGACCATTTATCTCCATTTGTAAATGGTTCTCATCAGGTATGGCATATTTGATGTGAATGGTTCCATTATAGTGTAGTCGATAGTGGCTTAAACCCGAAGCAAGCACATAGGTCAAGTGCTGGTCATGAACTAGCGGTATATGGTTTCTCTCATTCACAGGTTTTACATTTGTCAGATGCACTAAAAATACAGATGGGATAAATTTATAAAGCCTTTTCATTTCATAGGTCACGTATCGCTTGGTACAGACATCATCATCTTCTTGTGGGTCTTCCACGTGAATAATGCGGTGATGATTAGCGCTATAGCCATCCACCGTAAGCTGAGGCACTTTATCATAAAACTCATACACCTTGTTATCCACATACTTTTTTGTAGTAACGTCTGTAGACACTTGAGGATGTTTTACATGAGTTAACCGCTTTCCTTTAAAGTCATAATCTCCATGTTTTGTGCGTGGCACTACTGACCTATCCACATAGTGTTTATTAGCGGGATCTGTTTCTTGTTTAGGATCATGTATGGGAACAGACCTAGCTTTGACCATCAACGCACGTCCAAAGACATCCATCGTCAACCTGTAATACGAGTCTACTGTTTCTATGACGAGGCTCGGTGCAATGTATATAGACAGCCTGCTAGCCTCTCTAAGCCTTAGTTGAAATGAAGCTAATTAAGCAGCAAGAGTCATTCCCTGTGAGGGACATGGTTTCCCATCTCTGCCCCACATCACGTGAACAACGCCATGGTTCACTGTTTCCATCTTCCATTCGCTGCATCATTGTGGGACCTTCCGGCTGTGGAAAGACCAATCTTTTGCTGACACTTATTACAGCGCCCAATGGTCTGTGTTTTCAAAATATTTATATTTTCGCAAAATCTCTCTACCAACTCCTCTACGTGTTTCTGGATCAAGTCATGTCTGGATTAAAAAATGAGAATATGGGGGTATTTTACATTTTCCACGCATGAAAATGTTATTTCACCGGATGAGGTAAAGCCTGATTCACTCATGATTTTCGATGATGTATCCACTGAACGACAAGGTATCATTCAAAGCTATTTCAGCATGGGTCGACACAAACATATCGATTGCTTCTATCTTGGACAAACGTATTCTAAAATGTCCAAACAGTTGATTCGTGACAATGCCAATGTCATTGTTTTATTTCGCCAGGACGAGAGGAACAGTCGTTACATTTATAATGAACATGTGGATCCGGATATGACCTTTCAAATGTTTACAGAATTGTGTGGCAAGTGCTGGAACACACAACGTCATGCCTGTTTAGTGATTGACAAACAAAGTGAACTCAACCAAGGGCGGTATCGCTTAGGGTTTGATCATTTTATTGCTATTTAAGGCACTGTATCATTCCCTCTCAAGTCATTTGTCGCGACATCATGGCGTTAGCAGAGAGTCAATTGAAAAAGCATATTATTAGAGCAAAAAATACTATTCGCCAAAAGTTTCGTCAATTGAAACGATCGCGTGCGGATCATGCTTTGTTTATTCAACAACATTTAGCACCTCCGCTAAAAGCTATGTTGAAACCCTCTATCAAGCCATTTGAAACGCTACCTACCGTTTCATAAGCCAGTCAGACGCACCACGAGGACTCTGAGGAAGAGAAAGGGGAAGATGAAGAGGAACAGGAAGATTTAACTAGTGTTAGCGAAGTTGAGGATAATGAGGAACAAGTGTTTACGCCTCAAAAAAGGCATCACCCCTTGCAGAGTTTTTAAGAAAAAGGAAATCCTTGGCCATGGTCGAAACCCCTTGCCCTTCCAGATCGTCTCCATTTTCACAACTCTTAGCCACTCCTCAACATAAAGCTCAACTGAAAAACATTTTAATAAAATATTATGGATCAACATTGGAACCCTATTTCACCAATCTATTTGTTGGAAACACAGATACCACATATGGCGTTCGCTATGAGAATGATAGTTTTAAAATTGGTGATTCATCGATTAAATTTAGTCGTACTAAAGCTGTCATTAAAAAGATCAACTATAAATTAACACCAGGACTGTTAAAGCTACTATTCTCTAGGACTCCCTCATCTCAAGATTATACGTCAGAGGACCTTAGTAAATATAAATCCATTTTATTGGATACCCATGCTCACAAAAGACAGTATGATCCCACTCAACAAGTGAATGCTAATATATCCCAAAAATATAAAACCATCATTGCAAAAATGTTCCCCACTAGTCAAAGTGGTCGTCGTAAAGTGTCCGCTTCAGGAGTGACATTTAAACCATTAAAACCCCTTGTGGATGTTACCTACTGGCACAATCCAAATAAACTCGTCCAGCGACTACAGCTGTTGCATGCTTCACGTCAAGCCGGCCATACTGGTCACGATTGGGAAATTCAAGAAATTGAGGAAGAACTTCGAAATGCCAAAATTATTGTTTAAGCCCTCACCCATTAAAATGGGTATTGCTCACGAGTTGCATCGTCCAGCTAGACGTCACTATCAGCGACTCAAGGTGATTTCACAGGGTGTGGATGAACTTTGGCAAGCAGACTTGGTTGAAATGATTCCCTATGCTAACGTTAACGATGGTGTACGCTATATGTTGACGGTCATTGATGTTTATTCCAAAATGGCGTTTGTTGAACCTGTGCGTCGCAAGTCTAGTCCACTAGTCACCAAAGCCTTTCAACATATTATTCAACAATCTAAACGTCAACCTCAGCTGCTACAAACCGACCAGGGAAAGGAATTTTTCAACAAGGAATTCTCCAGTTTTCTCAAATCTAAGGATATTCACCATTACACCACGTACAGCAATCTCAAAGCCAGCGTGGTCGAGCGGTTCAACCGAACATTGAAAACCCATATGTGGAAAGCGTTTACCGCTCAGGGCACTTATCGCTGGTTGGACTTATTACCTGAGTTAGTGTCACGTTACAACGACACCAAACACAGAACCATTGGGACCAAGCCACGACTTGTAACTAAAAATATTCCACAACTGGATAAACTGTTTAACCCCATAAAAAAAGCAGACCCTAAACGTCATCTCCTTAACATTGGGGACCATGTTCGTGTGAGCAAATTCAAGTCCGTCTTCGACAAGGGCTACACATCAAATTGGGGGACAGAACTATTTCGAATTCGTCAAGTCAACCTGAACAGTCCAGTCACCTATTTACTCGAGGACCTCAACCATCAACCCATAAAAGGCAGGTTTTATCTTCAAGAACTTCAAAAGACAGCGTTTCCTAAACATTACCTTGTGGAAAAAGTGTTGAAACAAAAAGGAAATAAACTATATGTAAAATGGTTGGGATTTAGCTCAGCCTTTAATTCTTGGATTAATAAATAACATGTTGTGTGAACCTGTGTGTCTTGTATTTATTTATTTACTCATGTTGTACTTAACCTACAGTCCTATGTACAGTCCTCAGCTATACATATATTATGAGCAAATACATATTTCTTTCTCTCTTCACCGGTGTTCTCTCTTACACTAACTCTCCCCCCTTCACCTCTCACCACTGTCAAAACAGGTTGTGACTTGTTAGCTCTTATCGTGCACGTGTACAGGTGAACACCTGTGTGTTAGATCATATTACACATGAACTTGCATTTTCTCACGTATGAAGCAAAACAGGATGTGACTTGTTTCACAAGGAGGACGGTAATAAGGTCATCTCACACGTGTTCACATGTATTTCGCTACTTTCCTTTCATATCGTTATCCCATTATAATAGTGGTGAACAACGTCAGTTCAACACACACAAATGTAGTTAGACCCTTTAACATAATTTAAATAAATTCATGAGCCAGTCCATAGGGGCCAGGTCAAAGGGACCGGTCCAAAGGGATCAGTCCAAAGGGACAAGGACTCGTCCACAAGGACTCGTCAACAATGACCAGTCCACAGGGACCCGTCAACAATGACTTGTCAACAAGGACCTGTCAACAATAACCCGTCCACAGGGAACCACTCCCCCACCCTCTTACAAAAGCCATGAGTGGGCATGCGTAAAAAACAAAAAACGAGCATGTTAATTCATAGGGGCTATCCACCGTACACATGCACTTTATGTGGAACAACGTTTAAATCCTTATCGGCATTCAAACTCTCACATGTTGCAATTGGTAATAGAGATTCTCTAAAAAATTCAATTTCACCCTCTAGTAGGGGTAGGTTTTATTTTATGGGTTGAAATACGTTGTCCATTGGAAAGGGGGTGTCAGCCCGAGTTCAATGACACCTCATTTGACAAAATCCGACCATGCGTTCGAGAGATATCGGGCTGCCGCCATCTTGTGAGGAGGGTGAGGAGGAGGAGGGATCTGAACCCCCACAAATACACTACTCTCTTGAATACTGCATGAACTGATACAGCGTAACGCCTCCCTGGGCTATCGTAGACTGCATGATTGGCTTGGTAAGGCCAGGAGTTTTATACCTTTTAGTCACAAAAAGATAAAATCCTAGTCCTTTTCGTGACCAACTTTTGAACTAATTGTCGCATAATTATAAAAATTATATCTCCAGAAAGCTCGTCTTCCAAACGTAAAATAATCTTCCTGTGCATGGAAATCGATCGTGCATTTCCGAGATATTAATTAATTCTTCGTCCTCAACTGTGTGGGTGGTGCTGTTCATTTTTAATTCTCCCACTCCTTGGGTCCCGGTGAATTCCCAATGACGTATGCTGCATTTGCACTTTTCTCCTGGACTATTATTAAAGGGTTTTTCTTTACACAAAAATCTTTAATCCTAAATGATTCACCGTACTGTATCTGTTTACTTATTTTTATACTCGTAAACGGGTTAAATTTAATTATTCTTGTTCTGACTCAGCAGCGAGGTTGCCGTTTTCCTGCAACGTAAGAGCAATTTCCGAGTCAAGCTTCTTCGTCTTACAGTCCAAACTTTCCACTCGTTCTAATAATATCCATGACTGGCTCCTTATAAATGTCAAGAGGCATGAGCTCATCTTAGGAACACCTGGTCCCAGCGCTTGCACAACGTTAGGCTAGAATCCCGTCTTGAAATCTCTCTCCGTTCCCTTAGAAACTGTATGATTCTTTCATTCCTTTCTCAAAATACATGGATTCGACCCCCTTTGAGGCCATGGTACATGGGTTCATCTCACCCCTCCTTAGGTTAATAAATTTTCGAAAAATTTTGAGGAAATTTATTTCAATTATTTATAAAAATCTTATTTTTCCTTTAATAGTCGAAGCCATCATAACGTTCTCCGTACTTTTTGTTTCTTTATTCCTTTAAAGTTCCCTTCCTCTCTGGTTTGTATTTGTATTGGGTCTTTCTAAAGGTCCCATTCATTCATTCATTCCCCTAGTGGTCGACTACACTTCAGGGTCATAAATTTCTTGTCACGTTCGGGTGTTTTGTTAGTCTTCCTCTAGTCTGGTGTGCACCCTCCAGGCTTGAGTCAAACAGTTTGTTTCTTTTCTTCTTTTATTAGACGGACTTCCTGCCGGTCTATTTCTCTTTCCATTACATATTGTCAACTTAATGACCTTCTTTTAATGCATTACGGGTGCAACTGGCTTTACCCGTAACTTCATCATTATTATTGTCAGACTCCTCAAGTCTGTAAAATTTCATTTAATTCTTAAGAGCTCGGTCTAACCTCACCTGACTCTTTTCGGTTTTCTACCACCTTCCTCATCTCCTTCTGAGATGGTATTTCCAACAAAATTATTTTTATTCCTCTTATTCTTTAACGGTTGCATAGGGCTTTACCCGTTGGTTCCAATGGAATAATTCTTTTCTTATCCTTTGTGCCTCCACCTTACGTCTCCAACTGTTATTACTCCTCCTTGTTCTTCTTCCTCATTCTCTTCTTCTTCTTCTTCAGAGTCTTCCTCATTGTCTTCCTCGAGCATATCTCCCATTTCCATAACTTCTTCTCCTCCTGCTCTTAAATCTTCTATCATTTCATTTTCCCCGTTTTATAAGCAACTCTTGAGCTCGTATATTCACATCCCCTCCTTGTTCGTGAATACTTTCAACTGTCTCTACAACATTTGTTTCTATTAACTGTCGAACAGTTATGGGTAAATGTTTTAACATGCTTAGGCAATATAAAAAAAACATTTTCATTCCCCATACACCTTTCAATGGCTTTCTGATAATAAATGATGGTATTTGTCAATTCCATACTTTCATATCCTACCATCTCTTGTTCTTCGTCTTCTTCGTCTTCTTCATCTTCTTCTTCATTCTCATTTTCTTCTGTTTCCATCTCATCACTTTCTTTCTCTTCACCTTCGAATTCTTCTTCCTCACTTTCATTATCTTCTATTTCCATAGTATCTCTTTCTGATTCTTCGCTTTCGCACTCTTCTTCATCACTTTGGTTTTCCATTACCATTTCCTTCCAAAGTTTTATCAAGGCTCGGGATACATCTCCTACCAAACCGTTTCTTTTTCTCAGGCCATTTACAACCTTGCCAATTCCTGTTTTCTCCAGATGCTGAACATTTATCGGTAAGTTATATAACTGTTTTAGACAATGCATCGTTCTTTCTTCATTTCCTTCACATCTTTCTATGGCTCTGATATAATGCTCTACTTTCTTTATGATCTCAGCATCTTCCTTAGTCTCTTCATCCCTTACTCTTTCTCCCTCTTCTCTCATTTCCTTACATTCCCTATTCTCTCGTTTTCTTATTTCTATATAAGTTTTATTCCTTCTTTTCCACCCTCTGTATCTCTTTTGCTTTATGAACCATCTCCGTCTTCCTTTCATCCTTGTCCATAAACGTGCTCTTCTTCTATCTCCCTTCTTCCATTTTTCCTTTCTTTCATTCCTTTTCTTTTTACGGAGCTTCAAGCTGAAATATGCCTGGGCATCCTCTTTCTCTAAGTCATCATACCTTGTATCTCCTCCTTTCTTACATTCCATGGGGTATCTATTTCCTGGTAAACCGACTACCAATGGCGGTTTTCCTCTTTCCTGTTTTTCTTCAAAGGCATCTCCTTCCTTCTTTTCATTATCTCCAACAATCTCATCTTTTCCTTTGAGGTTTTCTTGGCTCGTGTTTGGACCTCTTTCCATTTCTCTTTCCTTTAGTTGATATTCTTGATATTTCCTCATTAGCTCAAGAATCTGTGCTTTCAACTGTTCCTTTTCTTTGTTGATTCGTATCTTATTTTCCTTATCCTCAGGACTTTCTTCTAGTAGTATCTCATCTTTCTTCACCTCCTGAAATTCTTCGGAGTTTTCTTCTTCAATTTCTGTGACATCTTGAACCTCTGTTTCTATCGGTATTTCGACGATAGTTTCTATTATCATTTCTTGCTCTTCCAGCTCAACCTTTTCATCAAAACGATTTTCTTCACTTCGCAGCTCGTTTTCATTTTGGCTATCCTCCTGGTCTGGAATTACTATTTCATCTTGAGTCTCCATATCTTCTTCAGGAAGGATCTCAAGGTTGTTCTCAGTTTCCACTGGAGTCATTACGATTTCTACTTCTTGTTTTTCTTCTCTAATATCAATTTCGGGCTCCTCTGGCACCGTTACTTCTTTTTCTTCTTCAATTTCTACTTGTTTCTCAGCTTGGGCAGCGGCTTCATCTGACTGACGGTTCTGCTCCAAAATGTATTCCTCGTGTTTCTTTTGAACGGCCTCTAATATTTCTTGATATTCTGGAATCTTGACTTTCCTCAATTCAGCTAACTCCTGAATGCTTATTATTCCAGATTCATCATATATGCTCATCCTGACGCAATGCATTTCATCCCTTTTTTCCTTTATATACTCCATCTGTTCCTTAAGGTATTTCTTCCTATCGTGATCCTTGTAATAGGTATTCCACAAGATCTTATCCCATTTTCTTTCGCTCTCCCGTAATGAGTTCCATATTTCCCTTACGTCCTCAGCCAATGTATCTATCTGTTTCCACGTAGCTAATTCTATTTTTCCTTCTTTCACCATGCGTTTCGCAAATTTCCTCTTCGTTTCTATTAAGGACCTTTGAACATTAGGGATTTCTTTATTTAATTCTTCTAATTCCAGTTTGGGTATTGTAAAGTTATTTTTACCTGCCCCATCACGGAGTTCCAATATCTTCTTTACTTCCTCAGAAATACTTTCTCTTAGTTCCTTAATTTCCTCTTTCGTCTTTGAGTCCACATCTCTAAATCCCCAAAGTTCAATTTTCATTTCATGATACTCATTTCGCATTTCTTTAATTATTTCCAAGAATTCTTTTACTTCATCCCAAGTCGTCATTTCTACTTTTTCCTGATCCTGAATGTCAGTACTATCGTTCCTTTCCACTTTGTTTTCCGAGCCTACTTGAACCTGCATTTCTACGTGAGACTTTGAATTTTCTTTACTATTGTTATCCTCTGTACTAATTATATTCTCCCTTGGAATCGGTTTACATTTTTCCTTTTCCATTTGGAGCTCTAAAAGCTCATTTGTTGCCCTGTTTTCTGCAGACATGTTACCTTCTCTTCGTGTAACTATGCCTCCAGGTGCACGCATGCTTTCTACAGAAACCTTTACAATTTCCTTATTTGGGTACTCTTTATCATCTATTTGGAGGTTCTCTTGACTATCTCTAGCTTTACTTTCTGCCTTCTTGGCCTCCCATACTTCATTATTTATCTTTATCATTTCCTCCATCTCTTTATTAAAATGCTCCCTCAGGCACTTCTTAACATCTGTAGTTTTACCTTTATCTTTACTCTTTACCCTTACATTCTCTGAGAGCCTCCGCCTCTCTTCACTTAATGACATCTTATTAGAATATAGTGGGCCACTAATGCCACATCGCTAAAACATGCTTGAGAGATGGTAATCTGAACCTTTGTGTCCCAATTTCTTTAAATATTTACTTTGGCACGGGTTTTTACTACACCGTACCCTTTTGATATTCTTATTCAAACTCAAAGACCTTTATGGAAGTATTTAAAATTCAAAATTTCGAAAAACCATTTTTTTTAAAGAAAATTTTGATTTTTCGAGAAAACTCGGGTTTTCCCTAGGAAAACTCAGCCCTGCGTACTGGGCGCCAAAATCGAAGATTTGCTGGGGGGTCGTTTAATCAAGGGCTGCTCGGTGTGAGTTTCCAGGGACCCCTGCGGTCAGTTAACATTATACGTTGTAGCTACTCCTATCATTACTTTACTTTTACATGAATTGACCGTCTTTAGTGTTCCTCTAACTATTAATCCAAGCACAGTACTTCTATTCACCCCCCTGTGCCCTTTCAGCAAGAAATATGCAAATCACAGTATGCCAGCATTGCTCAATTCGGGATTTTCGGGGCTGCGGTAAGTTCTCCCACTCTGTGACTTACATATTTTGGATTAACTAGAGGATACACTTGCAAAAATAACAACAAAATCAACTCCCATTTTAACACATTTAATTAATCAAAATTATGGCGCTACAAACAATAAAACAAATAAACTACTGACCAATATCTTTCTACTTGTTCAAAGTGAACAAGGAATAGCATAAGAATAAAACAAATATTCTCTTTAAACACATGGTTTTCTTTAAAATCAACAATTCATGATTATTTTCACTTCCATAAAGTACCTATCTTAAAGTTCCATATAACTACGAACTTATTTGGCTCGATACTTTCCCATAATAATGGTGTCATTCTTTTGTACACCTCAAGAATTTATTCTTATCTTTTCTTATCATCAAAACAAATATATAATTACATTTAAAATTACATGTTAATTATTCACTTCAATATTTGGGCATTTCACATATTCTCAGTATTTACCACCTCTCTCAAGTTTTGCAAATTCACTACGGTGATCGGGAAACTACTTGTGTGCTCCAGAGTTATAAAGATTACTTGACAAAGTCAAAAACTATGATTACTCCCGAAATCTAGTTATCTTCACAAACCCGTGGATTCCTATTTTCCATACAACATTACAATAGGGATTTTTATTTAATTCATTTGTCTTATAAGACCATTATCACATAAGAAAACTACGATCTGAACTGGCAAGCGATAATATCAATCTACAAGGACCTCGGTTCAACGCCCGGGTCATTAATAACTTTAAACACTCACGGTGTATTTAATACTTCTTACAAGACGGTCTTTACCCACCCTCGTACTATGAGGGTCCGGCCATTATACTCGAGCGTGATTTATGACAGAGAGAGCGGCTCCCTGCCTAGCCTACGGTTGGAGCTCTCTTCAATGCTTTTAAAACAAACCTTCATTTTCATTCTCAGTTCTTTGGGGAGACATGGCATTCTACTCATCGTTTTACTTTCAACAATATTCTTTGGCTCATAAACCACTCTCGTAATCTTGGCATTTATTAATTATGAAGGGTCCTCGTTGATTGGGAAGAGTAATACACATTCTACGACGAATAATAAGGGGCTTTAACAACAAGAGGATTCTAGGTTCGAATCTCTTAACATGCCTCGGGAACCATTTCCACATTGGAGGACTTATACAAGACGCGATTTAAAGTCGGCCGTGGCCTACATGACATACGCTCAATAATACCATACATTTGCTCCCTTTTATATAACACACACATGGCCTCGTGATCTACGTCACAATTAGAGGACTTACAACATATCTCAATTCAATACAATCAACTACCCCTCATAAGTAATTTACCAAGTACATTTAAATTCTACGCATTCCTAGCGTGACTTTTTATTTAATTGCGTTCCATTGCGCTACACATTACTTTACGGCCTAATGTCTTCCAAAGAACTGATAAATTTCATAGTAACAATTGATACATATCTCAATTCTTATATTAATCTTTTCCGTTGACAATAAATCGCTCCATTTTTAAGAACATGCATTCACATCATGTCTTATACATTTGTTAAGGCTCCAACGCTCTATATTTTTATATCATTCAATTTAATCTTTATTTAGATTTCTTTACCTTGTTATTCACATCATGTCTTCATTCCTTACAAAAGCTCAAAAGCTATTTCTTTCATATAATTCAAATTTACCTTTATGTAAATATCTTTGTTATAATTATTATTATTACGCTTGTTTTTATAACATTCATTAAATACACTGACATTTTATTCCAGGCATTTCCTCTACAGGATTTATTCTTTCACATAATTATTTCTTAAAACTTTATTTTTGTTCAGATCGCGTTCTTATTTAGTTATTATTTATTTAAAAACATCCCTTTTACTCAAAACTCCGGTGGAATTGTACACAAAATTTTCCCGACACCCAAAACATAATGAAAATCTTTACTCACATGTCTAAGGTCGTTTTCTGACCTTTATTCTCGTTCGATGTGACATTTTGGGCCTACCTTCTTGACTTACTCCATATTGTACAAACTCATCTCATGTACAGACATTTCTTGACACATATTCAATACATTTAACACTGACAACATTTTTAATACACTGGTGTATCCGTTTAGAATACACAATAAAACACTAAAAAATATATTACTTTTAACACACACTCTTGATATATTTACACTTCACAACTTTTGATCACTAGGCCGTCTTTTTAGCCTATCACACGTGACCTCTTAATCTCCCGTCTCCAAGGGTGAAATTTATTCAATGTCGGCTTCCTATCCTGCAGAATACGAAAGTCTCGAATCATCTACTTTTCCCTGGAATAACAATTCTTCGAATCCTGTTCCTGATGATCGGCTATTTCTCTAGCTTGAACGGCTCCCCTTTTAGATCTGATTTATCGATCCTAGCGAAAGTCTGTTCTGATCGAGGTCCCCTCGATAACCTATCGGTGTCCTATGGATTTTTTAGCCACTAATACTTCTCGAGTCTTAGTGCTTTAGAATAGTTCGTCTGCTTTCTTGAGACAATGTCTATAGTTTCCGTTCTTCTTTGTTTATTCGGTTCTCGTACTTCTAAATTTCTGGAATACGTTGCGAACCTTACTCTGTTTTTCCCTGTTCGGGTTCTTTAAAATTGATAAACTGTTTATCTCGCTGTTCCGGTACTTCCGTACGTTATGATACTTTTGGTCGTTTACTGAAAGACCTATCGCCTTAATCCTCAGTTCGCAGCCTGCTTTAACTGTATTTTAGGAACTTTTACGGTCAACTTTGCCCTGTCGGACCTAAATCCTGTAACTAGGATTTTCCTAATTTTTCAACACGGCGATACTTTAATATTTCTTCTTTGCAACTCCTTCCGGAGGCACGCAAGTTACTGATACTTCGACGCCCGTGGCTGTCGGATATTAATTCTGCGGTGTAATACAGCGTTTCTCCCCTCAAGGAGTACTGGTAAACTGCCTTCGATGTCTGATACAGCGTAGCGTCCCCCTCACGGGCTCTTGGATACTGCATGAACTGATACAGCGTAACGCCTCCCTGGGCTATCGTAGACTGCATGTACTGATACAGCGTGACGTTCCCCTCACGGGCTCTTGAATACTGCATGAACTGATACAGCGTAACGCCTCCCTGGGCTATCGTAGACTGCATGTACTGATACAGCGTGACGTTCCCCTCACGGGCTCTTGAATACTGCATGAACTGATACAGCGTAACGCCTCCCTGGGCTATCGTAGACTGCATGATTGGCTTGGTAAGGCCAGGAGTTTTATACCTTTTAGTCACAAAAAGATAAAATCCTAGTCCTTTTCGTGACCAACTTTTGAACTAATTGTCGCATAATTATAAAAATTATATCTCCAGAAAGCTCGTCTTCCAAACGTAAAATAATCTTCCAGTGCATGGAAATCGATCGTGCATTTCCGAGATATTAATTAATTCTTCGTCCTCAACTGTGTGGGTGGTGCTGTTCATTTTTAATTCTCCCACTCCTTGGGTCCCGGTGAATTCCCAATGACGTATGCTGCATTTGCACTTTTCTCCTGGACTATTATTAAAGGGTTTTTCTTTACACAAAAATCTTTAATCCTAAATGATTCACCGTACTGTATCTGTTTACTTATTTTTATACTCGTAAACGGGTTAAATTTAATTATTCTTGTTCTGACTCAGCAGCGAGGTTGCCGTTTTCCTGAAACGTAAGAGCAATTTCCGAGTCAAGCTTCTTCGTCTTACAGTCCAAACTTTCCACTCGTTCTAATAATATCCATGACTGGCTCCTTATAAATGTCAAGAGGCATGAGCTCATCTTAGGAACACCTGGTCCCAGCGCTTGCACAACGTTAGGCTAGAATCCCGGCTTGAAATCTCTCTCCGTTCCCTTAGAAACTGTATGATTCTTTCATTCCTTTCTCAAAATACATGGATTCGACCCCCTTCGAGGCCATGGTACATGGGTTCATTACATACGACTGTTTATGTTCGACGATAATTGTAACTATTTTGTGTTCGAACATAAATATTCATAAATATCTGTCGAGATTTCGCAAGTTTTATGTACTGAACAGAGCGCATGGGACGCAGAGAATACCATGGCCTCCTGTAATACCCCACTATGACACTAGAAGCCACGCAGTGAAATTTAAAATAGAAGGCCGTGGAAGTCAGCGCAGGTGCGATGCTGGCCTTACCTAATTGGTCACACAACTGTTTCTTGAGCTCTGATTGGTGGGAGAAACTTTTTCATAATGAAAAATGGTGTTATAATGACCCTCATTATGATACAATTTTCTGACATATAATATTTACATTTCGACATCGTCGAACATAAAGAAATTTAATTCCGGCTAGAGGGATGGAGCGGAGTTAACTCAGCCTCGGGAGGCAGAACTGAGAACAGATGGATTTGATTCTCACCTCAGCAATTTTAGAAGTGTGTTTCCTTGGTTCCCCACTTCTACTCCAGGTAAATGCCGAGATATTTCCTAACATAAGATGTCGGCCTTCCCAATGCTTGTCTCAATTACATAAAATAACATTACTGAATACACCACAAGAACGCATATATATATCTCTCTCACACACACGACCTGTTACACCGGACTAAATGACCACGATGTTACAAGCTACTAAATGGAACAACATCTTTTGAGAATTATACATTTCTGTACACTCAGATGGACTGAGAAACATTGAATGAATGGAGAACTGATCTTACATGATCATCAAGTCTTCAATGGCACGAATTATGGTTTTGAAGTAGTAGACACCTGCCATCACATTCGTGCTCTCTGATTCGCTCAGTAGCAGACCTTCTCCACCCCTTGCAAGAAACTGAAACACGTACAGTTATAAGTAAATCATTATGACCTCTGTTAATTTATATGAAACGTATGGCACCATGTCGTCAACAATCTCCATTTCTAGCCACATATACAGTACAAGGTGAATACAAGATGTCCTCTTCTCTTCGAAGGCCATGTCAACACATGCTGTAAGAAGCTATGAATTAATACTCAAGCGTGCAGCATATTCCTACCTCCAACGGGCATTAATTCCCGTGAGTACCATTTCTTGATATTGTAATTTTTTAGTCGGTCGACTAGATTATTGGAAAATGTGAAACAATCAGAGAAAAATTACATGTGATTGAAAGTTATTTCCATGGATTACAAGAGGGAAGAAATACAGCATGACAGGTTATGTTCGTCAAGCGAGCATCTAAGATACAAATGATCCTAAAGTTTAGATTATCTATTTGAGAATTCAAAATCATGCCGGTCTGTGCTCCTGTAACTAGGCACTCCTCACCTATCAGTAGTAATCATAATCATAGTAGAAAATAGTGTGTATTTTATAATATACTTTATATATTATCGTCCATGCAAATTTCAGATATACCGCCGGCCCAAAAGTTTAAGTTACTCCACTACACTAAGAAACATAGAACCATGGATATGTTATTATTATTATTATATTATTATACGTCTTACAAAATACATATTTTTTCAATCATAGCTCAGGAATGAGAACATTTATGTTAATATTTGAATTAACACAAAATGTGATAAAAATGTCCGGCATAACTCAACAAATTGCTAGCGTTTCGCCCCAGTGTACCAATTGGGCTCAACAGTTGGTAAAGGTACACCTACCAAAATGCGTAGCTGGCACACACTGAGAAGGCCATTGCAAGACGTTTCGATTCATTTATATGAAAACGTCACGAGCAAGCCAGTGCACCACGGGAGTCAAAACTCCACTCTAGCAATAAAATCCTTACCTTGGCATTGAATATAAAATAAAAATGTTCTTGAAAGAAAACGTGTATTGTCCGTTGAGCCATTATATATTAACACAAAATGTGATAAAAATGTCCGGCATAACTCAACAAATTTCTAGCGTTTCGCCCCAGTGTACCAATTGGGCTCTCCAGTTGGTAAATGTACACCTTTTTTGAGTTATGCCGGACATTTTTATACACGTTTTCTTTCGAGAACATTTTGATTTTATATTCAATGCCAAGGTAAGGATTGTATTGCTTTGGAGTGGAGTTTTAACTCCCGTGGTGCACTGGCTTGCTCGTGACGTAGTTACATATGTAGCGAAACGTCTTGCAATGGCCTTCTCATTTTGTGCCAGCTACGCGTCTTGGTAGGTATACATTTACCAACTGAAGAGCACAATTGGTACACTGGGGCGAAACCCTAGCAATTTGTTGAGTCATGCCGGACATTTTTATCACATGTTGTGTTAATATATAATGGCTCAACGGACAATACACGTTCCCTTTCGAGAACATTTTGATTTTAATATTTGAATTGGTAAGTATTCCATGTTTGGTCAACAATGTTAAAATTGTCCTACATACAGTACCTCTTCCATATCAGATGGGGGGCATTTAATTATTCCAAATGAATATATTATTATTATTATTATTATTATTATTATTATTATTATTATTATTATTATTATTATAAGACAACATTCGACGTAATTCATTGCAATGCCCCGTTTTGAGAGCCTTGTTGTCTTGGTAACCATTAGGTCTAGATCACTCACACACTTAAGGGGAGATTCCACTGAAAAAATTAACTTCTCTCCTACTGCATCGATTTCAAATTAATTTTATAATCATAGGTATACCACGTAACGATGTAGCAATGTCTAAGGTTTGAAAGCCGTAACTTGAATGATATTTGAACTATTAATTTTTAATTTTGTTTTAATGGCATTTTTGAAAGCCAACTTTTGGTACTGAGATATCAATTTTTTCATTTCAATATCTTCAGACACAGTAACAAGACATAGTTTAAGATTTCTGTGCATTCATTTTATGAGAATGTTTGTTTATTTACCCTTAGTTGATTTTTCAAATTTCAAATTAATTCTTTTTCAAATAATTTGTACATAAATGTCATAAAAATCATTGAAACTGCATATCATTTAAAATTAATGCACAGAAGTATGCAAATACCTCATGACTACGTCGTTAAAGAATTCACTGAGATTGGTTAATATTTAGGATAAAAAAGTTCGAATTGAAGTTAGAAATCAAATTTATAAAAATTTACCTCACAACAAAGTGTTTGTTGAAATCACTAGTTCAGCTCTTTATCGCCAGGAATCGCTACATTTGAAGGAAAAGCAAAGAGCCAACTTTGGAACAAAGATTATCTGCTTGGTGAGAAGATGGTCGTGTTTGATGGTGATAACATCAAATACCATCATTGACAACTGTCAGTGAGCCACGCCCCCCTCATGCAGTCCATATATCAACTATTATTTAGACTTAATTATAATTCGAATAGAATCAAATCTTTCAGGGATCTAAAAGAAAACACTCCAAGGGTATGAAATAGCCAATAAAAATTCTTTGAAAAAATTGAAGTTTTGCGGTGAAGTCTTTATAAGAATATTTTTGTTAACACTGAAATTTTATGTTGGTTGCACTGATTTTAAAAATTTAAAATGACACTTGGAGACTCTAGAAAAATAAAAACGAAAATTTGAATGCCTTTTGGTAACTTTAGTGACTTTTAGTCCCATACTACGAGTTCGTAAACTACTGTCTCGTGACCGATAGGCGTACTTCCTTTCAGTAATCGTAACTAAGATGTTCTTATATCAGTACTGAACTGAGTGCATAGGCCTAGATGACAAACACATGTTGCCATGGTAACCACCAGGTATCCATGCTAATCGCAGATAGGCCCACAGACCTATAACAAACCCATGTTAATAATGACAAACAATATCATAGCTTATTTTATGAGGTGGTACCTGTACCAGTAAAGCTATTGCTAGACACAGCTTCATCTTGACCTCTGCTGTTGTGCACTGCGAATGTTAAGAGGTTATGGACGTCACGTGTTGAACATATCACAGTAAATTACCTTCAGTGCTCACACACACACATCATAATACTGATTTTGCTGTTTCACTCCGATAAGGTCAGCTAATTGTGTTGCGTGCAAACAGGGTTGTTTGTATTTGTGACTTGTGATTTGTAAGAACATTTCGGTAAGGATTTCTATAGTCCACATGACCTTAAATCATTATAACAATAATGCAACATTATAAATTGTCTCCCATCACTACAAAGATGGTGATTTTTATTAGTCGTGTTTGAATAGATAGGGGGTGTGGGTGGCAGACACACACACACACACACACACACACACACACACACGAACACTTGCCCCATGTAGATATCATAAGTCTTTAAGGCAAAAATCCAAAGTGGGCTACAAATCATGAAATTAAATCAGCCATTCGCATGTGTTTCGCGTTCATACACACAGACATACATAAGGGAAGACATTGAGCCAATGCTAGTTAATTTTGGTTTGACATTAAACGCATAGGAAACAAAAAAAAAACTTCATTCTGAATTATGTACAGACAAAACTTTAATTTTATTGATAAGGAATCTTTTCAGAATAATTATTACTCATTTATCATTTTGCTTAGTCAAGCATGACTCTTTGCCAGCTTTCTCCTGAGTCATACTTTGATGCCCAGTTTAGTGTGTTAGTAAGGTGGGCGGATGTTCCGCGCTGTTTCTGAGTGTGTCAACAAGTGCGTCATGCTGGGTGAGCATAGAATTACAGGTATTATGAATGCGGTGAGGTATTATTATTATTATTATTATTTGCTATAGAGAACGTGAGTGTAGTACGGCTCATTGTACTGGAGTTGCGACTCGCACGTTCCACAGTGAGTCAGACTTCTACTCCTACAGAAAGTTGTATCTTGGCGCAAATAAATAAATAAATAAATAAATAACTAAATAAATAAATAAATAAATAAATAAATAAATACATAAATACATAAATAAATCAATAAATCGATAAATCAACAAATACAAAATCAATAACTCAATTAATCAATAAATCAATAAATAAATAAATAAACAAACAAGTAAAGAAACAAATAAATAAATAAATACATACATAAATAAATAAAGCTCTGGAGTAACTCAGAAATATACTCCCATAGTGAAGAAATCTCTAGTGTAATCCGGAAACGGAGAATAACATTCTGTGCTCACCTCCTCAGAATGCCAGTCAGTAGATTCTCCAACCGTCTATTATCATACTTCCGAGGTTTAAAGGTGATACCTCTTTGGTTGGTGGAAGTGGATAAGGACTTGTTAAAGTTTGAAATTTCTGAATCAAACATATTGTTCAGAATCCCATTGAAACAAAACCTCCGTCAGGTTCATCAAGAGGAAGTAAAACCCAGCAAGAGATTTATCTTCACTTGGATGAATGGAACAAATCCCATACCGAAAGGATGAAGGCGTGGTGGGTTAACAAGAAGTAAAAGAGTTGAGATATGGCGGTCCCTAGTGGCCATAACGATAAACGTAAAGTAAGTAAATATATAAATAAATACAATTAATGAATGAAGGAAGGAAGGGAGGAAGGAAGGAAGGAAAGAAGGGAGGAAGGAAGGTAGGAAGGAAGGAAGGTAGGAAGGAGGGAAGGAAAGAAAGGAGGAAGGGAGGAGGGAAGGAAGGAAGGAAGGAAGGAAGGTAGGCAGGAGGGAAGGAAAGAAGGGAGGAAGGGAGGAAGGAAGGTAGGAAGGAAGGTAGGAAGGAAAGAAGGGAGGAAGGGACGAAGGAAGGAAGGTAGGAAGGAAAGAAGAGAGGAAGGGACGAAGGAAGGAAGGAAAAAAGAGAGGAAGGGACGAAGGAAGGAAGGAAGGTAGGAATGTAGGAAGGAAAGAAGGGAGGAAGGGAGGAAGGAAGGAAGGAAGGAAGGTAGGAAGGAGGGAAGGAAAGAAGGGAGGAAGGGAGGAAGGAAGGTAGGAAGGAAGGTAGGAAGGAAAGAAGGGAGGAAGGAAGGTAGGAAGGAAAGAAGAGAGGAAGGGACGAATGAAGGAAGGAAGGTAGGAAGGAAGGAAGGAAAGAAGGGAGGAAGGGAGGGAGGAAGGAAGGAAGGTAGGAAGGAGGGAAGGAAAGAAGGGAGGAAGGGAGGAAGGAAGGTAGGAAGGAAGGTAGGAAATAAAGAAGGGAGGAAGGGACGAAGGAAGGAAGGAAGGTAGGAAGGAAAGAAGAGAGGAAGGGACGAAGGAAGGAAGGAAGGTAGGAAGCAAGGAAGGAAAGAAGGGAGGAAGGGAGGAAGGATGGAAAGAAGGGAGGAAGGGAGGAAGGAAAGAAGGGAGGAAGGAAAGAAGGGAGGAAGGGACGAATGAGGGAAGGTAGGAAGGAAGGAAGGAAAGAAGGTAGGAAGGGAGGAAGGAAAGAAGGGAGGAAGAGAGGAAGGGAGGAAGGAAGGAAGGTAGGAAGGAAGGAAAGAAGGGAGGAAGGGAGGAAGGAAGGAAAGAAGGGAGGAAGGGAGGAAGGAAGGAAAGAAGGGAGGAAGGAAGGAAGGTAGGTAGGAAGTTAGGGAGGAAGGTAGGAAGGAAGGTAGGTAGGAAGGAAGGAAGGAAAGAAGGGCGGAAGGGAGGAAGGGAGGAAGGAAGGTAGGAAGGAAGGTAGGAAGGAAAGAACGGAGGAAGGAAGGAAGAAAGGAAGGAAGGAAGGAAGGGAGGAAGGGAGGAAGGAAGGAAGGAAGGAAGGAAGGTAGGAAGGAAGGGAGGAAGGGAGGAAGGAAGGAAAGGTCTCTCCGCTATATTGGAAGACTTACTAAAAAGCAATTTAGATTGTCAATCTTTACAAAATGCAATTGAGGTTGAAAACAATCGCGAGATGTAATTTAGATCGAAAAAAACGTACAAAAAAAACATAGATTAAAAATGCCTTAAAAATCGCTAGAAGGGAATTTACATACACGGTGAACCAAGTAACAACAAGTAGTTCCGTGAAGAACTATACAGCCTATTTTCATATATCCTACTAATGTTAATTGCCTCTATCAACATACTAAATTTCAGTTTGATTGCTGTAATAGATTCGTAGATATTGAGAACCGTCTAAATATTTCGGATGGTCGCCATATTGGACTTTTATATATGTAGAGCTTAGAGTTATGTACTGTTACATGAAGATTATTGTGTACATATAGTACTCAAACTTCAATCACATGATTAGGACACAAGTAGTAAAAATGAGATTTTAAAATTTCGCACAGCTGCCATCTTGTGGTTATGGAAACAATTGAAATAAATTAGATGCCAGTGGATTACCATTTGTATAAGGATTTACTGTACCAACTTTCACTGCACTTGGATTGTTAAATTGCGAGAAACGACCATGTGAATATGTATACTTCGCGTCGCCACCACGTTGGATTTGTGATCACTAGGTTATTGAAAGTCATATAGGTGAACTTATGTTCATATCCCCTATGAACATAAAAAACAGTTTGATTGCTGTAGTAGATTCGTAGATATTGAGAACCGTCTAAATATTCCGGATGCTCGCCATGATGGATTGTTATATGTATAGGCCATAGAGTCATGTAGCTTTAAAGGAAAATTATTGCGTAGGTTCGTTATTCAAACTTTCACTTCGATCGCATGATTACGACACAAGAAAAAAAACTTAATTTAAAAAATTCACACAGCCGCCATCTTGAGGTTATGTAAACAATTGAACTAAATTAGATACCAGTGCTTTACAATGTGTATAAACATTTGCTGTACCAAGTTTCATTCCGTTTGGATCATTAAATCGCGAGAAAAGTCTATTTAAATCATTCAACTTCGCTTGGCTGCCATGTTAGTTTTGTAGTTAACCGGTTTTCTAAGGTCTCATAGATGAACTTTCAGTAGTGCCCTTTATCTTCGTGCAAAATTTCAGAGTGATACCGGTAATAGTTTCAGAGATATAGAATGCCGGTGAAATATTTCACACAGCAGCCATATTGAGGTTATGTAAACAATTGAACGAAGTTAGATGTCGGTGCATTACAATGTTTATAAACATATACTGTTCCAAGTTTCATTGCGTTTGGTCGGTTAAATCGCGAGAAACGTCTATTTAAAAGTCGCAAATTCGCTTGGCCGCCATGTTGGTTTTGTAGTTACCAGGTTTTCAAAGGTCACAAAATTTGGAGGACACAGTCGGGGTCGCTCGGAATAATGATTTGAACTCTCCAAGTTTCATTGAAATCGCTCTAGCCGTTTATATTTTATTAGGGGACACACACACACACGAATCACACACACACGCACACACAGACACACGGACAAAAGGTGATATCATAAGCCTATTTTTTACATAAATGAAAATAGGCTAAAAGCAGTGCGGGAATCTTAAATAGAAAAGTAAATATAGTGAAAAGAGGTGAGGAGAGGAGAGGAGAGGGGAGAGAGTAGAAGGTCCGCCCCAAAGGTAAGGGACAAAAGGGGAAAACGGACCCAGCTCAGGAATCCCTCAGGGTCGCCAACTCCCGAACTCACCAGCCGCGAGCCCCTGAGGGTGTAGCATTATCTACGGTGCACCAGAAGTGGTGGGGCTACATACACCCTGCCTCCTTAAGGGCCTTGAGCACAAGGCAGGAGGTAAAAGAAAAAGAACAAGTAGTTCCGTGAAGAACTATACAGCCTATTTTCATATATCCTACTTATGTTAATTGCCACTATCAACATACAAAATTTCAGTTTGATTGCTGTAATAGATTCCTAGATATTGAGAACCGACTAAATATTTCGGATGGTCGCCATGTTGGGCTTTATATATGTACTGTAGGTCATAGAGTTATGTACTGTTACATGAAGATTATTGTGTACGTGTAGCATTCAAACTTCAATTGAATGATTAGGACACAAGAAGTAACAAGACGATTTTAAAATTTAGCACAGCTGCCATCTTGTGATTATGGAAACAATTGAAAAAAATTAGAGGCCAGTGGATTAACATTCGTATAAGGACTTACTGTACCAAGTTTCACTGCACTCGGATGGTTAAATTGCGAGAAACGTCCATGAGAATATTTATACTTCGCGTCGCCGCCATGTTGGATTTGTGATCACCAGGTTATTGAATCTCCTATAGGTGAACTTATGTTCATAGCCCCTATGAACATAAAAATATTCAGTTTGATTGCTATAATAGATTCGTAGATATTCAGAGCCGTCTAAATAGTTCGGATGGTCGACATGTTGGATTGTTAAATGTATTGGCCATAGAGTCATGTACCATTAAAGGAACATTATTGCGTAGGTTCATTATTCAAATTTTCACTTCGATCGCATGATTACGACACAAGAAATAAAACCTTAATTTTAAAATTCGCCCAGCCGCCATCTTGAGGTTATGTAAACAATCGAAATAAATTAGATACCAGTGCATTACAATGTGTATAAACATTTCCAGTACCAAGTTTCATTGCGTTTGGAACATTAAATCGCGAGAAAGGTCTATTTTAATTTTCAAATTCGCTTGGCCACCATGTTCGTTTTGTATTTAACCGGTTTTTGAATATCTTATAGATGAACTTCCAATAGGGCCCTTTATCTCCGTACAAAATTTCAGGGTGATACCGCTAATAGTTTCAGAGATATAGAATGCCGGTGAAATATTTCGCATAGCCGCCATCTTGTGGCTGTGTAAACAATTGAACGAAGTTAGATGTCGGTGCATTATAATGTGTATAAACATATACTGTACCATGTTTTATTGTGTTTGGTTGGTTAAATCGCGAGAAACGTCTATGTAAACGTCGCAACTTCGCTTGGCCGTCATGTTGGTTTTGTAGTTACCAGTTTTTCAAGAGTCACATAGGTGACCTTCTAGTAGTTTTCTTTATCACAGCAAAATATTCCAGGGTGATATCAGTAATAGTTTCGGAGATATTGAATGCAGGTGTAATATTTTGCACAGCCGCCTTGTTGGATTGGTGAGACGTAACAAAATTTGAAGGGCACGGTCGGGTTCGCCCGGAATAGTGCTATGAACTTACCGAGTTTCATTGAAATCGCTCCAGTCGTTTAGAATTTATTAGGGGGGGGGGGGGACACACACACACACCTCACACACACACACACACACACACACACACACGGACAAAAGGTGATCTCATAAGCCTATTGTTTCAAAATTGAAAAAAGGCTAAAAAGAAGGCTGACCCCTCACAGAAGGAGGGTATCAGGAAAGATGAGACAAGGGCCAATTAAGGCGGGAAAGTGAAAGACTCCCTAGGCCTCGGATAACCTAATACCGTCGGGGTCGGAAGAGAACAAGAGTTGACCAAGGGAGGTCGACAGGAAAGAAGACGGAGAAGAGCCCGGCACAAGTAAGTGGAAGCAATGCCGGACTCAGCTGGGGTCCCGTGGTCGCCAACCCACGCCCCACAAATGTGAGCCCCTGGGGGGGAAGGAAGGTAGGAAGGAAAGAAGGGAGGAAGGGAGGAAGGGAGGAAGGAAGGAAGGAAAGAAGGGAGGAAGGGAGGAAGGAAGGAACGAACGAACGAATGAAAGAAAGAATGAATGAATGAATAAATACATACTGTAATTAGATACATGTAATTTATTTAAAATAAATTAAAGTCAAACCAAATGTTAAATTTCAAATTTCAATTTAAAATGTCAAATTTGAATGTTGAATTTAAGATTTCAAATTTTAAATAACATATTTATTTACATTATTATTATTATTTTCAACATAGTAAATAAATAAATAAATAAATAAGTAAATAAATAAATAAATAAATAAATAAATAAATAAATAAATAAATAAGTAAATAAATAATAACAAGATAGGGTTCATAATGTTTCGTTTCTCGTTCTGCCACTAATTTTGATTTGATGAGTATGTTTTTAGTTGCTACTTAGTTACACTCTTTACCACAACTACAACAACACCAACATATTTTGTAATAATTCTGATATGTAGCACCAAATTCATCCGTGCTATTGCTTTGCTTTGAGAAGTGCTTCCTTCTGGTATTACTCCACAGACAAATTCAGTGCTTTAATGGGTGATATTTATTCACGGATGGATTGAGGAAGCTTTGAGACCGGTTGATTTAATTGCAAACTGGATATGAGTTTAACGTTAGCAACTCTGCGTGACCTTGACTAGATAATATGATGATGATAATTGTTGTTTTAAGGGGCCTAACATCTAGGTTATCGGCCCCTAATGGTGTGGGTGATCGTGAAAATGATAATGAAATGTAAACTATAACTAAAACTATGTACTAACTTATAAACTAGAAGAAGAAATGGAAAACAAAAGGAGAATACGGCAAATAAAGGGCAGGGGGAAAAGAAATGCCCTCAACCCTCGAAGGATGTGGATTGAGGGACTTGGAAGGAAGGAGAGCCATGAGATTCAGATAGGAAAGTGATAGAGGAGAGGGTCCGCCCCCAGAGGTAATGGATAAAAGGGGGGAAAACAGGACCCAGCTCAGGAATCCCTCGGGGTCGCCAACTCCCTAACTCACCAGCCGTGAGCCCCTGAGGGTGTAGCAATATCCTAGGTGCACCAGAAGTGGTGGGGCTACATACACCCTGCCTCCTTGAGGTCCCTGAGCAGAAGGCAGGAGATTAACATGAAAAGGAAAAGAAGACTGACCCCTCACAGAAGTAGGGTATCAGAAAATATGAAACAAGGGCCAATTAAGGCGGGAACGGAAGAGACTCCCTAGGCCTCGGATACCCTAATACCGTCGGGGTCGGAAGAGAACAAGAGTTGACCAAAGAGTTGACCAAGTGAGGTCGACAGGAAAGAAGACGGAGAGGAGCCCGGCACAAGTAAGTGGAAGCAATGCCGGACTCAGCTGGGGTCCCGTGGTCACCAACCCACGTCCTAATAGATGTGAGCCCCTGGGGATGGGACTAGATAATAAAGACAACCCTGTCTTGGAGAGGATAATATAAGCAGTGAGGGCCCTCCCTATAGAACAGTGCTTTCAAAAGGCCGTGCTGCGGTCAGGTCGCAATGGCTCAACGTCAGATTTATAGCGTGTACCGATTACAACAACGGGCCGTGAAGTCCAGGGTGCTGTCAAAGCATATCATCATATATATTATTTCAGTAGTATAGATCCCCCCTGCGACGCTCACAAGCGACCGATCGTGACAAATTAGCTTTCAATTAAAAGAGAATAGACATCAGCAGTGACGAATTGCACTATAATTTCATCAATATCTATAATTTCTTTAAGAAATGACTTTAAAATGTATGAAGTGTGCGATTTGCAAATACTATTGCTGTAGGAAACTACGCTCCATAATTGCTGTACACTTCACATTTTGGCCGCTGTGATGCCTGTTTCATGTCATTTCAACATTCTTTCCTTTATCATTTTGCATGGATTTTGCATCAAACGAATGAGTACTCAAATCGTATAATTTCATAAATATCGAATAACCGGTGAGTGTTACGGCTAAGCTGTCAATCAATGGACACAGCACACAAATTACATTAGCAGTGATTAATTGCATTCTAATTTCATAAATATAAATTTTTGTAAGAAGTGTGCGATTTGCAAATACTGTTGCTGTTCATTTTGCATTTTGGCCGTAGGGACGCCTGTTTCATGTCCAAACTATTAAACGTTCATTCATTTACAGGTTCGCTGCCAAACAATGGACTTAGCACCCAAATGACATTAGCAATGATGAATTGCATTCTAATTTCATAAATATCGATATTTGTAAGAAGTTTGCGATCTGGAAATACTGATGCTCAAACCTATGGGGGAAAGTGTGGTTAATGAACATGCAAGATATCTCGCTCGGGTCCGCTAGTCTATACACATATAATTAAGGTGAAGAGTTTGTTTGTGTGTTTATACGCACTAATCTCCGGGACGACCAGTCGGAAACTACAAATTCTTTTTGTTTATGATAGCTAGATTCAAGAGTAATAGTTTAGGCTATATAGCATTAGGCTACACCTCTCAGGTAACCTTAAAGATTGATTTTTGTTCAATAAGTCGGAAGGGCAAGCGCTCCTGTACAGCTTCAATAATACATAAGTCTATTATTGCCAGGCAATGCGGGCTGCAACACGTCACCCCTACCAGCGGTCTGGTGCTGAATTGCAAGCTGCTTATAAGTTACCTATAAATTGCAGTCACGGGGAGTAATTAGTGCAAAAAGATTTTTCTTAGGCCCCTTAAAACAGTTATCATCATGACAATAGTATGCCTCTGTATAAGGGCGATGGTGTTGGTGCAGTATACTGAGGTTATTAGCTGCAATAAGCGTTGGTGCTTTCCGATCCTTATCCTTCAGCGCTACAGTTCTGTAATAGTATTCATTATCATCCATAAAACAAATAAATACACCGGGCGAAGCCGGGAACTACTGCTAGTATTATATACGCAGATGAAAAGGTACTTTAGTTGAGATATGTAAGCCTTGCTGTGCAGTACTGTAACCTGGCTCGTATCCTGTGAAGAAGGTTAGGTATAGACGAAAACATTGAGGTATCCTAGTGGAAGCTTATCTTCTCAAACAGAAATTTGCAGTAAATTTGTTCGTAGAGTCAGCGCCATGCGGCTTCGGTGGCGTAGTTGGTAGCATGCTGAACTGCTGTGCCCAAGATAGTGGGTTCAAACCCGGCTGAAGTCGTCGGATTTTTTAAGAGCGTTAAAATCCTTCAGTATGCCTTCCTTCGGAGCGGAAGTGAAGCCGGCGGTCCCATGTCATAGATTTATGGCATGTAAAAGAACCTTCCACAGACTAAACTTGTGTGAAGCTAAATTTCTAGGTTAGATTTCGTTGGAACGCTCTATCAAAGTTCCAACGTTCACCATTAGGTATCATTGACATCTGGTAGTCCTCTTGAAGCAGCTACAGCCTCTGGCGATCCGATCATGTCCTCGGACACTCCCGGTACCAAAAGCCATACGATAAATAAATAAATAAATAAGCGCCATGCGATTTTTACTTGTGGGGGAACCTCAAACCAAAGGTATATATAAATAATCCGCGTACTCTACACCGATACGAAGTACCGTATCAGTGAGGATGAATTACAGCGAGTGTACCAAACATTCCTACTTCGGTGCAACGCGTGTTTAGAACACACTTACAGCAACTACTCTGAAATTCATGCAAGTAATGATGATGATTAAATAACCTACTTTAAAAAGTGTAAATGTGTTGAACAATAGTAGTTGGTCGCTACGCTGCTGCTATCCACAGTGCCCAGGCCGCCACGCGAGTCTCCCTTCTATAGGGAGGGTCCTAACCGGATGAGTTAGCCGTGGTCGTTACGGCGTGGCTGCAGACAGTCGCTCACATCCGGGAGGCGAGGAGGTTCGAATCCACCCGCCGGCAACCTTGAAGATGGTCTTCTGTGGATTTTCATATTCCTTCCGGGCAAATGCCGGAGTTGGTCCCTAATTATAGGCCACAGCCGGTACCTTCCAATTCCTAGTCGTTACATTCACACTTTGCTCCCCAGACAACACTCCACACGAGACGGTACTTGTAGCTCACCGCATGGGTGTCCGCATAGAAGAAGAAGCTACAAACTCGGGCGAGCCGAGCATGTCCTCGGATACTCCCAGCACTAAAAGCCATACGCTAAAAAAAAAAAAAAAAAAAAAAGGGAGGGTCCTCACTGGTTAAGCAAGAGACTATATACCCATTCTGTATATTTCAACACATTTTGTCTTGGAACATTAAAATAAAACGACCGTCTTCGGTGGCGTAGTTGGTAGCATGCTGAGCTTCTATGCTCAAGATCGCGGGTTCAAACCCAGCCAAAGTCATTGGATTTTTAAGAGCGTTAAAAATCTCTCAGTGTGCCTTTCTTCGGAGGGGAAGTAAAGCCGGCGATCCCATGTCATAGATATATGGCATGTTAAAGAACCTTCCACTAATTACACCTGTGTGAAGCTAAATTATATAGGTTAAACATTTGACAAACGCTCTTAGGTTCCGATGTTCGTCACCAGGAGCCGACTGCGGTGGCATATGGTAACCAAGTTCTGACCTAGTAGTCGTTGTTGGTGGCGTTTGGCGGCAAAAGTAGGAACTACTTGAAAAAAATTCAATGTCTGCAGTCCTCACTTGAATTGAAAACAGATAACGCACACTAATACAGTCATCACAATTAACACCGGTTATCAGACAGATTCTACACACACCCAAAGTACACGGGCCTAGATGACCGCGTTGTCGCAGCCCCTAAACTGAGGAACTAACCAACGAACCAACCAAAATAAAACGATTGTCAAACAATTGGAAGTAGCGTTAGACGCATCGTAATTAAATATCAGGCTAGGAAGATGAATAAAGAGTATTATTTAATGTTATTTAGATAGCAGCACCATATGGGCAGGGAAACAGACAAGTGAGATGCATTGAATGGAACAGTGCACATGTGGTTGTTGGCTGTCAAAACTGAGTTACTCTTGCGTGATATAGCGGTCAGTCTATTATAACATACACTGCAAAATGGGATAGTAGAATGGTATGCGAAAGTGGGATTTATTGAAATATGAAAATATGAAAGGTGCATGGGTCACCGATTCGAACGATCTATAGTACACGTGTAGGACATGGCCAGGCGTATATCATGTGCACGTAGTAAGGTTCGCTTCTCAGCCGTTTTCGAGAAATTAATTAATTGCAATTACAGTCCGGCGTCAATGTGCGTTGTACACTAGCAAGAACCCTGCTTCGTAGGCGCGAGATCACTGGATCGAATCCCACCGGTGAGTCTTGCAGTGTGTTGTGTGTTTTTTTTGTTGTTGTTGTAACTATAGGCTTTTTCCAACCTCTACCCATAGCATGAGTCACTGCTTGCGGGGTACGGGGTGGTCTGATGGTTGACAGACGTGCAATGAACGTAACAGACTGGGCCTTCAATGTATAAATGTATAAATATATACATATACCTTGTTTAACAGACTAGACGAATTAGGAGTTGACAGGAAGACCAGGGCCATCATCCAGGAAACACTATTGGGAACTACCTCAAAAGTGAAATTCATGGGAGAAATCTCTAACTCTTTTGCAATTCATACTGGAGTTCCACAAGGGGATGGTTTATCACCACTCTTGTTCAACATCGTACTGGACAAAATCATCACAGAATGGGAAAAGCATGTGAAAGGTATCCAAATTGGAAAGGAGAAAGGGAAAAGAGTCACTGTGAAATGCTTGGCCTTTGCAGATGGCCAAAACAACAAGGATGAAGCCATATTAGCGCTAGAGAAACTACATGAAATCTCCAGTAAAACGGTACTTGATATTTCCTATGAATAAAACACAGTATATGGATACCAAATCAACAGGAAACATCACCTTGCGAACGCAATATGTAAAAATCTCGCAGGTCACTTACTTCAAATATTTAGGAGACATTGAACTGGATTGAACACAATTTCTAATGCAGATAGAATAGTAAAATTGCAAAAGGCGTACAAGCTGACATGGAATCATTATAACAAAAGAGCAGTATCTCGCAATGCAGAATTGCGCCATTATAACACAGTTGTCTTGCCTGAAGCCTTGTACGTGGCAGAAACCACCGTCATTAGAGGAATGACAAGAATTCATGATATTGGGAAACAGGAACGAAAAATTCTTAGGAAAATCCATGGCGCTGTTTTCCGTAAAGGAATTTGGGTCAGGAGACCAACAAAGGAACTTTATGATAATACAGACACCATTATAGATAAATTTAGGAAGAGACGTCTTTAGTTCTATGGACACATATATAGGATGGATGAGAACAGACTCACTAAGAAGATTTTCAATATTGTGAATGCAAGTAAATTAAAGACCAGTTGGATAAAAGAAGTACATGAAGACATGGAATTACTTGAAATCTCTGAAGACGACATTAAGGACAGAGAACAATTTAGAAATAAAATCAGAAACACGAAAATTGTACAAGTTTCAAGGAAAGAGACATCAGGGAAAAAATGGACAGAGGAAAGGAAGAAAAAGCACAGTGAACTAATGAAGAGGTTTTGGGAAGAAAATAAGAGAGGAAAAGGAAGTGAAGCTATGATTGGCTCAAGTTCTCACGCTATCCTGAAGGGGAATAATCGGAAATAATAATAATAACATATACTAGAATACACCTGACCGTGTATAATATGAATGTATTTGCAATGCCAATACTATACATTATGTAATGTCACAAACATTGAGCCGGATACGATGAGTTCAGAATCCCTTTTCCGGCTCACATAGCACTTTATTACAATTGACTGCAAAATAAACAGTATTCACGACACCTACAGTTGTACGGATTGCCATGTAAATAAAATATCAACCACACACTCAACGGAAATGCTCAGCAGTGGGATTCGATCCAACAATCCCGCGCTTACGAAGCAGGACTCTTACCCCTGCACCACTCGTTCATTGGATTGTTGCTAGCGTACAACGCGCAGACAGTAGACGCTGCACTGCATTTATTGCAAATAATTAATTTCTCGGAAACGGCTGAGAAGCACACTTACTACTTACACCTGATATACGACTGGTCATGTCCTACACGTGTACTAAAGATGGTTCGAATCGGTGACCCATGCATCGTATCCTCCCCTTGTAAGTGCATAAATGTGTATTTTGGGAAAATGAGTAACATTATTTTATAATCGGTTGGTTGGTTCCTTAGTTTAAGGGATGCGACAACGCGGTCCAGTAGCCCCGTGTACTTTGGGTGTGTGTAGACTTTGTCTGATAACCGGTGTTAATTGTGTTGGCTATATTAGTGTGTGCTATCTGTGATTCAGCTTGCCACGGTGGGTGATTAACGAGTGGGACTACCAATCCCAAGCTTGCAGGTTCGCCCCTGGCCGTGGTAGCCTAAGTGATTTTTGAAAAGGCGATAAAAATCACGACATGCATGTTATACGTTCTTGGCAAGTTAATGAACCCTTTTGAATTCAGTAGGCCGTGTTCATAATGGCAAAATTAATCTCGGGATTTTCCGTCAACACAAAGTTCCTCCATTCTCTACTAGAAAGCGCTGTAGTGTCAAGGAGCTTAGATATTATCTAACCACCTTGACTTTCAGAACGTTCCAAGGAACGACGAAATTCGACATGCAAGCTGCCCTCTGTGTGGCGAATAACAAAGATTGCACCTGGCACCCGAGGCCATACGATATTATTATTATTATTATTATTATTATTATCTGTAATTCAGGTAGAAGGACTGCAGAAGATTAATTTTTTCAAGTAGTTCCTACATTTGCTACCAAATCCAAATGCTACCATCAACGACACCTAGCTGTGGACGTGGCTACTAAATGCCATCACAGTCAGCACCTGGCGGCAAACGTTGGAACTAATATAGCGTTAACAAACTAACCTACAAATGGTGGCTTCCACAAGTGTAGTTAGTGGAAGGTTCTTTTTCATGCCATAAATCTATGATAATGGGACCACCGGCTTTACTTCCCCTCCGAAGGAAGGCTTACTGACTGATTTTAACGCTCTTAAAAATCCGACGAATTCGGCCGGGTATGAACCCGCGAACTTGGGCATAATTTTATAATCCGACAGTATATATTAGAGAGGAAGAAGAGTCCATTGGACACACCCCGTGGCGTAGCCGAATGCGTTCAATAGTTCACCATGACTGCAGCAAAGGTTCGAAGCGCGGAGCTGACAGTGGCTATCCAGAGTATCGTATTTCACCGGAGTTTCACCTCCCACACCTCCACCAGGAAAATGCTGTGGTAGTAACGTATTTCATGAATCATGAGGCTGAATGCACTCCGTTCCAACCCTGAGAAAAAAAAACGATCTTACGGGTTACAGCGAAAATTGCTAGCTAGTGCATCACGGGGCTGAGTGCACTCTGCTACAACCCTCAGAACAAAACCCCGATCTTACGGGTTACAGCCACTGCATCATGAGGCTGAGTGCACTCCGTTCCAACCCTCAGACCAAAACCCTGATCTAACGGGTTACAGCCAAGATTGCTAGCCTCAGCATCACGAGGCTCAGTGCACTCCGTTCCAATCCTCAAACAAAAACCTCGATCTTACGGGTTACAGCGAAGATTGCTAGCCACTGCATCATGGGGCTGAGTGCACTCCGTTCCAGCCCTCAAACCAAAACCCCGATTTTACAGGTGACAGCCAAGATTGCTAGCCACAACATAACGGGGCTGAGTGCACCCCATTCCAATTCTCAGACCAAAACCCCGATCTTACGGGTTACAGCCAAGAATGCTAGCCACTGCATCACGGAGCTGAGTGCACCACGTTCCAACTCTCATGCCAAAACCCCGGTCTTACAGGTGACAACCAAGATTGCAAGCCTCTGCATCATGGGGCTGATTGCACTCCATCCCAACCCACAGACCAAAACCCCGTTCTTACGGGTTGCAGCCAAGATTGCTAGCCACTGCATCACGGGGCTGAGTGGACTCCGTTCCAACTCTCAGACCAAAACCCCGATCTTACGGGTTACATCCAAGATTGCTAGCCACTGCATCACGGGGCTGACTGCACTCCGTTCCAACTCTGAGACCAAAACCCCGATCCTACGGGTTATAGCCAAGATTGCTAGCCACTGCATCACGGGGCTGAGTGCACTCCTCTCCAACTCTCAGACCAAAACCCCGATCTTACGGGTTACAGCCAAGATTGCTAGCCACTTTAACACGAGGCCGAGTGCACACCGTTCCAACCCTCAGACCAAAAGCCTGATCTTGTGGGTTACAGCCTAGGTTGCTAGCCAGTGCATCACGATGTTGAGTGCACTCCGATCCAACCCTCAGAACAAAACCCTGATCTTACGGGTTTCAGCGAAGATTGATAGCCGCTGCATCACGAGGCTGAGTGCATTCCGTTCCAACCCTCAGACCAAAACCCCAATCTTACGGGTTACAGCCAAGATTGCTAGCCACTGCATCACGAAGCTGAGTGTACTCCGTTCCAACCCTCAGACCAAAACCCCGATTTTGCAGGTGACAACCAAGATTGCTAGCCACTGCATCACGAGACTGAGTGCACTCCGTTCCAACCCTCAGATCAAAAGCCTGATCTTACGGGTTACCGCCAAGATTGCTAGCCATTGCATCACGAGGCTGAGTGCACTTCGTTCCAACGCTTAGACCAAAACCCCAATCTTAAGGTGACACCCAGGATTTCTAGGTGCTGCATCCTGAGGTTGTGTGCACTCCGTTCCAACCCTCAGACCAAAACCCCGATCTTACGGGTTACAGCCAAGATTGCTAGCCACTGCATCATGGGACTAAGTGCACTCCGTTACAAGCCTCAAACCAAAACCCCGATCTTACAGGTGACAGCCAAGATTTCTAGCCACTGCATAACGAAGCTGAGTGCACTCCGTTCCAACTCTCAGACCAAAACCCCGATCTTATGGGTTACAGCCAAGATTGCTAGCCACTGCATCACGGGGCTGAGTGCTCTCCGTTCCAACTCTCAGACCAAAACCCCGATAATACAGTTGACAACCAAGGTTGCTAGCCACTGCATCACGGGGCTGATTGCACTCCATCGCAACCCTCAGACCAAAACCCCACACTTACGGTTTACAGCCAAGATTGCTAGCCACTGCATCACGGGGATGAGTGTACTCCGTTCCAACTCTCAGACCAAAACCGTGATCTTACGGGTTACAGCCAAAATTGCTAGACACTACATCACGGGGCTGAGTGCAGTCCGTTCCAACCCTCATACCAAAACCCCGATCTTACATGTGACAACCAAGATTGCTAGCCACTGCATCACGGGGCTGAGTGCACTCCTCTCCAACTCTCAGACCAAAACCCCGATCTTACGGGTTACAGCCAAGATTGCTAGCCAGTGCATCACGAGGCTGAGTGCACTCCGTTCCAACCTTCAGAACAAAACCCCGATCTTACAGGTAACAGCGAAGACTGCTAGCCACTGCATCACGGGGCTGAGGGTACTCTGTTCCAACGCTCAGAACAACACCCCGATCTTACAGGTTACAGCCAAGATTGATAGCCACTGCATCATGAGGCTGAGCGCACTCCCTTCCAACCCTCAGAACAAAACCCCGATCTTATGGGTTTCAGCGAAGATTACTAGCCACTGCCTCACGGGGCTGAGTGCACTCCGTTCCAACCCTCAGGACAAAATCCCTATCTTACGTTTTACAGCGAAGAATGATAGCCACTGCATCATGAGGCTGAGTGCACTCCGTTCCAAACTTCAGACCAAAACCTTGATCTTACGGGTTAAAGCCAAGATTGCTAGCCACTGCAACACGAGGCTGAATGCACTCCGTTCCAATCCTCAAACCAAACCCCGATCTTACAGGTGACGGCCAAGATTGCAAGCCACTGCATCACGAGGCCGAATGCACTCCGTTCCAACCCACAAACCAAAACCTCGATCTTACAGGTGACATCCAAGATTGATAGCCCTGCATCATGAGGCTGAGTGCACTAGTTCCAACCCTCAGACCATAAACCCGATCTTACGGGTTACATCTAAGATTGCTAACCACAGCATCACGAGGCTTAGTGCACTCCTTTCCAACCCTCAGACCAAAACCCCCAGCTTACGGATTACATCCAAGATTGAGGGCCACTGCATCTCGAGGTCATCATGTTTTACAACTGAGACAGTTTACGATACATTTGAATTAATTAGATTGAGACACAATTAGGGTAATCTAACTTGAAAAGAAGGGTCGTTCCAGTCGGTCGCCCTTTTTACCCATGATATTGTCAGGGATAGCAATTTGAACTATTTATACGTTTTTGATTTTTCCATTGTAATGTAACAAAAATTTAAAAGAGTTAGGCCTATTTCTACAGCCACCATCAACCAATGACCTTACTACCTTTCTGGGGCAGGCGACCTCGAAGTTCCGATCCTTATAACATAACACTAGTGCCATCTTCAATGAGCTTTAACAACTACTACAATATGAGCAGAATTTAGCACCTTTACTGGGAAATTGCTCTGTTATATAGGTGCAAATTAAACTTTCTAGTGAGGAGTTATAATTGTTGTAACGTTTTCCTGGGGGTATAGTTCTATTGTCAGAACTATTATTATTATAATTATTATTATTGTTATTATTTGCGGCAAGCTAGCTACTCAATAAATGTGCTTAAATTGTGACTTAACTGTGTGTAATCACATCAAGCAATGGTCAGTACTCATGTTGTTTCTAGAGAGGCTGGGAGTCTGGGTTTCAGGACCGGTCCCTTGTACATTTTCAACTTGAATCTCTGATGGAACTGGGAATTGATCTCTTGTTCTCCTAGATCAAGAGCATAATAATACTAATAATGGTAACAGTAATATTCGACAAGGAACCACACAAGGCTACCATCGTCGATGTTGCTGTTCCACTCGATGCAAACGTACAGAATACGGTTGCTGAGAAAAGGCGCTGAGAAAGGCCGCTGAGCTCAGCCACATATATGGTCTAAAGGAAGATTTCGTCATCCCAGTTGTTGTCTCTGTGATTGATTTAGTAACGAAGGACTGGGATAATGCAAAGGAGAGCATTGGCTTAAAGAGGAACCATATGCAGTTAATGCAAAAAGATGCCCTCATTGGTACTCCAAGAATAGTACGAAAGGTTTTATCTCTTCAGTGACTCTGAACATCTTGAGGTCCAGTGCTATCATCAGTGTCTTTGGCACGCAAGGAGTCCGACTGTGACAATACGCAAACCGGTGGCAGTGGGTTGACAAGCTGCTGTCCCCCCACCAGTAAATCCGTAGAAGCTCCAGCAGCTGAAGACGATATTGGCGGTACACAAAATCTCGAGTTTCACACAGCACCTGACGGCAGTGCCTTTGTAATAAATACATCCACTCTCGCAGGTAACACCAGTAAACGCATGAAATGGGAAGCCCATATGAATGAATCTATCATGCGGGCATAATATCAAATAATTCGTCTTGAAACAGATATGACAAACTACCGCCAAGTACTGCATGCGGCTTTCAGGCAGCAGTATCCTCTGTTTAACATCACTGAGCAACGAGTCGCTGATCAAAGAAGAGCAATTGTAAAGAATCATTTCATTCCCGACCCTGTTCTGGATCGCATCAGACAGGAGACATCTCATGAACTATATCCCTCAGCTGCAAGCGCTGAAACTAACCAAATAAGTACTGATAATGAGGTCACCATAAATGAATCGACTCACGTAAATTAACTTCAGAATGGGGAATCAAGCCATCAATCCAAGATACAAGACGAATTTAATTCAGCTCTGCTTGAATATGCACCCTCCCCAACGTCCAGTACTTCCGAGGCAGAAGTCTTCCCGCAAGTTGGCCATGGTGTTGAAAGAACTGAACGAAACCGTACTTCCTAACTATTTAGAAGGGCAGCAATCTTTCATGGAGGTTCATACTGCTATCTATTGTGCAGCACTAGCTGCAGTACGATTAATGGGGGTAGGCCACGCCCTCCAAACCAACAGTCTGCTGCAAGGAAACCCAGCGATCCACCATGGGCAAAACGTTTGAAACAACGCATTAAACAACTACGCCAGAATGTGAACAGATTGAAAGAGTATAAGAATGGAGTGAGAATAGACGTCTGAACAACCGCATACGAAGAATCATGAAGGATTCCTCACAACAATAATTTCATGTCCCCAGGGACGCTGTGATAACAGAAGTACTTGATACTTAAAAACGCCATTCTTGCAGAGGAACTAAAGGGTTGCAGAAGGAATTCTCAAGGATGTAAGGAACAGCTCACTATTGATGTCGTGGCATTAGAGCAGGTCTGTCGTAGATCACGAAACCTGAATGCCTGCTTTATTGTTTACCAAAAAGCTTTCGATTCCGTGCCTCATACATGGCTTATACAGAGCTTGGAGCTTTACAAGGTCAAACCTATTATAGTGAACTTCCTGAGGAGCGTAATGGTTTCATGGAGCACTGCCCTCCAACTTACAGTGGGTGGCACAAGTTTAACATTTCCATTAATACCGATTCGCCGAGGAATTTTCCAAGGAGATTCACTAAGCCCACTCTGGTTTTGTCTGGCTTTGAATCCTCTCTCGCAAATCCTGAACAGCTAAGGATTTAGTATTAAGGATAATCATGGTGAAGCGTACAAGATAAACCATCTTCTTTACATGGATGACATTAAATTGTATGCATCAACTAAAGTGCACCTACAATACCTCATCTCTATCACTCAGAGCTTTTCCTCAGATATTCATATGCAGTTTGGTTTTGATAAGTGCAGAACACAGACTGTTATTAGAGGCTCGCACTCTGCACAAGGAATACCTGCTGGAAAGAGACAGAGAAGTAGTCAGCCGTTGGAGGAAGGCGAATTGTACACATATCTTGGGTTCTCCCAGAGTACCCGTCTCAGACGTGGTGATATCAAGAAGAACATCACTGAGCAGTATACTTCATGACTTCGCAGTGTTCTCTCTTCAAAACTTAGCGCTAAACATATCATTAAGGCAGTTAACACATTTGCAATGCCCATAGTTACATACTCCTTTGGTATTGTACAGCCTCCCAGGGGTAGGCACCCCTTGGAGTCCATCCCCCCGGCATCTGGCCAAATCCCCTAAAATGGCAACCCTTGGAAAGCCGGGGCAACATCCATTAATACTGTAAGGACAGCTTGCTACTCCATAAAGCAGCTCAAGCCTTACGTAATCATTACACTCAGCGACATAGTACTAACTGGGGCGGCATGCCAACACAATGCTGACAGCAGGACGTCAGAAGGTATAAGAAGGCATCCTAATGGGGTCAAAGGATCTCTCCATTGTCAGTGCTTCATCGAGACGGCCCGAGGCTACGCTGGTGTCAACCGAGGTGAGTCAGTCAATCGTGTTCAGAGTTCCTACTTATGTAACCTGCAACCCACAACTTGTATTACATTATAAACATAATTTCATTCCCTACAAGGGACTCACAATCAGAATCACAGACCAATAAAACACTTGGTCCACACTCTACACTAGCATTACTGTTATACGCCTCTTTACATCCCAACGCCCTTCCTTACTCCCGTCGCGTAAAGACGTGACAGACGGTAAGCCATTAGCGCTAACTCAGGTACCTTTGTGTCTCTCGAGCCGGCTCGGCTGCCAGCAAGCAGCGCGTGCCACTCGGCTGATACGGACAGAGTCAGTTACATAACAAGCAGTCAGCTGAGCTGAGCGACCAGCACAACGACCCTTTGCAGCGGGTCCCATCCCTCAAAACACTATTACATTATTCATAGGAACGCCCCCTAGTTCCTAGCACACCACAACACTCTACACTGGTCAGCTTACCCTGACAAGGGAAGCTACCCTTTTAGGCACCACCTTATAAATTAGTACAATAACTCTCCCTTTTAGATCCACCCCCAAATAAGGGATCTAAAACACTGGTGGAGGCGCGGTCCTACGCACAGTAGAACGGGACTCAACCAACGAGCCCTCGTAGGAGAAACGACCCCTTCCGTACCGCAAAAAGCCAAGCGAATAGTGAAAATTTTTTCCCCCAGACAGAAAGTAGTTTTTTTTTTGCTTCAAACCAGCTACACAGGAGAAAGTCTTAGTAAAACAACCCCAGTCAAAGTCATTTTTTTTCCTTTTCTCAACACATATAGGACGATGTATGCGCCCGCACGAAAGGCCATGCTGAGGAACATCCATTGGGAGCGTTCAGAGGAAAAACTCAAGAACCACTCAAACGACATCTCTGTAGACGCATTAGCGCAGCAATTTGCGAAAACGTCTCTCTCAGCACGTACCGCAACACAAGGGCGGGAGGATACCATGGCCACAGGGCGAAAGACAAATAGACCACCCTCCAGTACAATGCGGGGACACACACACACATGCCACCAATTCCCGGAACCGGCCCGGAAGCCTGACGAAACAGCGAATTGGCGAAGCCGGGGACATGTCCCTCCCACACCAATACAGAGAAAAACGGGATTACCCACCCCGACACCACGTCCAACAACAGACAAACAAACACCCGGGGGGGACAAGGGAAGACACAGGGGGGGAAGAGCGAGCGAGAGCCTACAGACAAACACATTACCGGGATTATAGAGACCCAACTAGACCGACAGAAGGAGCACATGCTCCGGTAAGGGATGAAACCCGCAATCGTCGGCAAAACGAACATAACATTTGGACATCCACGCTACAACATCACGATAGGGCATATAGGTACACTAGGCACACGGACCTGACTAGGCATGCAATGGCTAATTCAGCGCCAGGACCACGAGTGCAAGTGCAGACGTGGACTCATACCGAGACTCACACCCGGTACACGTACAGAACCACATACAGTTGGTAGGGCCATCAGCCCACCCGAGAGAGGACATAAGCGTGGATACGCTGACTCGACAATTTGCGAGGATGTCCCTCTCGCCACGTACTGCCACACGATGGAAGGAGTTCGCCGTGGCCACAGTCAAGAAGACGGCCAGGTTAGGCTCCAACTTCCTACAAAATAAACCTAACACAAACACACGTCCTTCAGCTCCGGATCGGAAGGCAATTTTGCCAAACCGAGGGGCAGAGCCTAGAACAATCCCCTCGGAACAGAGGGATGAGAGGGAGTTGAAGCCAGGGCCATTAAACACACATGATATGACAGGGAAACAAAGGGACATAACCACGTCATGGGCTGACGACATAGAGCCCGCCCTACAGTACATAAAGCCTACATACACGTACACAGATAGGCTAACACATTGGCAGGAGTCGGCCGTGGCCACAGGCCGAAAAGCGGTCAGGCTACAAGCCACCACATTGCTAGGCCGGACACAAGCCATTAAGCGACCTTTACCGCCAGTTCAAAGGGCAAATTTGCCAGAACAAAGGCGAACGCCGGTATTAGTCCCTCAGGATGCACGATATACGCACGAACATTTTGACCGGGCATTACCACACAGTACACGGGGATTAGGAAAGGTGTTCTCACCTACCCCACAAAACCACGCAGTCAAATATATCCACACTCCCGTAAAATCTACTAGGGCAGCGCCAAGCGCAATTAGGCCCTCGAATACAGGTACATTTAAACCTATAGACACGCGCCACGGTGGAAGTAGGCCAAAGCTTGCTTTGCTAGAAATTCCGCCGGAAGGTAGCAAAGGAACACCCCAGTGGATTCCAGAGGCCTATCATCTATTAACAGGGCAAAACCCTTCACCTTTCTGAGCACTGAAGCTCGAAAGAGGATAACGACTTCCACCAGGGCCACAGAAATAAACTAACATCGCTAACACCAACATTATAGGCCACATAAATTCTTTCACACGGGGGCGATAAGAAAATGGTCCAACAAGTACATAATAAACATAAAATTGCATATTTTTCGTTCTTATTTTATGTATATACAGTGCAACATAGCCAAATTAGAAGGAACAATTCTAAATCCTTCCTGTTTTTTTTTCGGAACCATGGCATTTTTCTCTCAGGCCATCAATGGTTATTGGGCGAAGTGGTGAATGCCATAACGTAAAGTCTCTAAATATGCTAAGCCAAGTGGAAGCCAAGCAGGCTTCAGGCTGAAAGAGAGATATTTTGAACACAGCTTAAGCATAAAATCACAGCATAAAGCTTAAGTGAGTCTTTCTAAGTAGAAAATGACTAAACGTTCTATGTTAGGGTTCCACAGTTTGATAGATCCTCCTGTTGCGGGCGAAAGCCGTAAGTGTGCCAGGAATTAAGACTCTCAAACTAACTTCAAAAAATTTGGTGAGGTGTGCTTTAGCCAACTGAAAAGCCCAATTGCACACCGGGACGAGACACTGTCATTGTGGTGAGTTACAATTACTTTGAAGGGCAGGTTTGACTCCCAAAGTGCACTGGCTTTGCTCCTGACGTGGATACAAGTGTGTCAATTACGTCTTGCAATGGCCTTCCTAATGTGTACTAGACAGTGTCGGTAGATTCCCCTGAGACGTAACCAGTTTACGGTAGTACTCACGTTACCAAAATGGTAAATACTACACTCAGGTCCCAAGCACATTTTTTTTAACATTTTTTATAGTGTTCACGACATAATTTTTAGAGACTATCGCCACCTGCTATTATTTTCTTTCAAAGTGCTCTCTTAATCCAGAGCGGGGCATAGCTCATTTTTTTTCTATTATGACGCAGGCATTAGGCCCGATGAAAGAAAGGTGGCCAAGTTAAACAAATATACATATTTAATACATAGGTACACGTAAAGGCGGAAATACTGCCAAAAGGAAAGGAAGTAATCCCACGGGCAGGCGTGAAAAGAGGGCCAAGAAAGAGCCCACTGACCGAACCGGGATACGATCCTAACACTCACCAGAACTGTCCCGGAGACACAACCTTCATGGTGCCGGAAACAATTACTCTGGGTAAAAGACGGTCTCCAAACCCGCAACCTTCTGAATACCAGGAATATAAGGTTGAGTAGATATCCAGTTCTAGAATAGAATAATGGGAAAGCTAAGACAAATTGGGACAGTCCCACTAACAGCGGGTCATAAACGAAAACCAATACAATCGCCTCTGGCATCTGGTCACCAAACACGCGACTAGCGGACCAGACACACTCGCGTACAACGACATTTTCTCCAGTGATAAAGAACATACTTGAACAACGATACAGTTAACACAAAATCTGGGGACACACATGTAGTCAATGGAAGGTTCTTCTATAGTACGGCCAACGCATATGGGATTTCCGAAGTGAAATGCCATGGCCTGTGGTTTGGATTCCAGGTAAAACGGAAATCCCGGGGCTCATGATCTCCAGATACGGTCACGTTAAACCACAAATTCCCCTCTTTTCTGTCACAATGCGAAAAGCACTCATCACAGTCACAGAAAGTAAGCGATTAAAAACACATGTGACGGACATACAGCGTTATCAAGACAAGTAACGAGCGTGCGCGCAGGACATTGCAATCCGATACCGCCATACTCAGCAAGAACGCAGGCCTCAGTGATAACCTGTACGCTTACAGACAACAGCTCTCAGAGCAGAGCGCACGGCATCATTCACGCCCGATTTAGAGACCCTATATCTTCCAAAATTACACTACGAGGGGAAATCAAAAACGTACAAACTCTACACAGGTATGCATGCTTTCATTTGCGCACTGCACATCAACGGAAACGTGCCATTTTAAATGCGGCACGAAAATGATCACACCAAGTCTTTACAGACAATCGGATTCGAACCCATGACCACACACCACACGCGTACCAAAAACTAACTATCCAATGGTATTTTTGGTACGCGGAACACAAGCAAAAACCACACTGGGAAAGCCCCAAGCCCTGGAACACAACGCAAACATAAAACACAGAGAATGACATAAGGTCACGGGTCTGAGTTCCAGTGAAAATTTAGACGCAAAGGAGAACAGCTATTCAGGCGTCCAACCATACTGAAATTGGCCCATACAAGTGCATAAACAGGGAGTACTACATTTCCTCCCACCAAAAGCCAGACATAAAATTTCGAATTACACCAGACATAGGGAATCCGTTTCACGAACACAGGTAGGAAAATTTCGCAAGACACAGGTCTTAGAGAACAATGGCCACACGACGTCATTACCTAACTAGGGCGAATTGCTACATTAGGCTAGGAATCCAAAACAATGACCACACTTGCATACTTGCAGAATTGCACATACTAACTGCTGACAGCAGACTAGTTACACTGCAATACGGCGGTGACGAGACACTATTGCGTATCGCCCGTGACCGTGAAATTACACACACATAACTATTATAACACCATACATTTTTTTTCCACACTGCAAAAACATTTGGCAATGGACAAGACGTGACACAGCGGAACTTATCTTGGGCCTATAGGGCACGGTCGCAGGGACGGTGGCAAGCCACGGGCGCCTTTTGCCCACACAGGCGATACATATTACGACTTGGCCTGCAACAGACCAACCGTCCGCGTGGTGTAGCGGAACATAGGCACACACACGCACACGCACTCAACAATTAGGAGCAAACACAGACAAGATCTCCCCCCTAATAACTTCTCTTCTCGCTCGCAAGGCATAAGAGTCATTACAGATAATTAGCACATGACCAGTCGCATTACGACCACTGGCCACATCTACACTGCACATGGCCGACCAGATTAGGTCATGCAGCTCTACTATCCCAAGGCGCGGATAGAAAGCCAACATGGACCAAGGGAGGACGACAGGAGAACAGGCTACCAGCGTACCACCTTACTCCCTTCCCATAACCTTCTCACGCCCCACATAAACAACGCAGACACATCTACACGACCAAAAACAGCTACACTACATTACAAAATACACACAAGGGGTTGATGGACTTCATGCGTCTAAAGAGCAGGCATGCTACGCCTTGAGCCCCGTTGCACCGCCTGAGTATTAGGGGTGGCTCAGCAAACATTAAAGAAGCATAATGCGCCTCTCCAAATGAGAGAAGAGGCCATAGATACATATTAACCATGCTTTAGTACTTAAGCTCTCCCGCATGAAAGGAACATATGGTATTATGCCCCATCCTACACCTATCCGTACATGAAGGCAGAAACTTCATATCCAGACACATGCATGAGTATCCCATCCAATTACCAGGGATTTTAATATCAAACCTGCATGAATTTTCGTATTTTTGCAATCCCGGGAATTACCTCCCCACTCCACTCACTATAGAAGCATCCCAGTGGCATCACCGGTTTCAGGCCACCACTAACGTGGAACCCAAAGGTGCGCAAACCCTTCCCACCATACTTTAAGCCCACTCAACAAATAACTACCCCCAAATCCTAATAACAGGGTACCTGACATTACAGACCCTACTAACACCTCCATTAAGGTAAAGAAGGCATTATTGCTGGAAAGCTGAGGTAGCGATGGTAGGCCAGAAGTAGCCTATGTACTTAGAAGATCTACAACCCCGCTACACTGGAAATATTTTACATTTTACACAGAGATTGAACCATTTACACAGGTTACGACACATTTTTTTTTCTCTTACAAAGGAATCTGATACGAACTGATTGTTGACAACGGTGTAAGCCGAAGGTCGGGAGAACCACACTTTGAGAGCTGGGGAAGGCGATGTGGACCCTTCCCCAGTTGGCTCGACAGCGCAGCGACCTCACTTAACTGACGACTAGACCAAACAGACGAACTACGTAAGGTCAAAGCATTCGCGGCCTGGTCGGGCAAGCTCTGGAATCCTAGGTGCGCATAAACCGCCCCTGGGAGGAAGGGATGCTACACCCACTTTGTGCCACGGTCGTCGAGGCCAAGACCTGCAGGGAGACTTTCTGAGAATGGCGGGAGAAATAGCTCACTCACCGCCGGCCTCGGGAACTATCCCTAGAGACGACCCCATTATGACTAGACTTCTAGTTAAGTTTAAATTTAAGTAGGCACGGCTTCCATAGCGGGAAGCCAAACTCCTATGCGTTGGAGTGGCAGATAACTGCGAAATACATATTACTGCGGCCCATAGCGGCAAAATCATATATCAATGCGAAAAGCATACTACGGCGGCCCTTAGAGGCAAATATTACTGCGAAAAGCAGATTGCGACGGCCGATTAAGGCGAAGACAATATTATGCCATTGGACCACAACGTCCAATGCCCACATAAATGGCGACGCAACGGGCAACCAGAGGGCATTAAGAGAGGGGCAGTGCGCGCACCTCACAGGAGCCAAGTGGGCGGCTCACCTACGTTAAATCGGAACAGCAAACGGTCATGAACACGGAAGTTACAGCGGGCGAAACGGTTAGCTTAGTGGCACCGTAAGCCGCCTGCGAATAGATTAGTACTAGTAATAGACGTCGACACCTAGAGTTAAGGGGACGGAATCTAGCGACCCTGGCGACAACCGGTGTTTCTGGGGCTCGTGCGGGTGGTGATCTGGGGATTTAATTGCCCCAGGCGATCGTCCTAGGCCAAATTTAGTTGTAAGGCGGTTGCATTTGACACGCAACCTAGGATTAAGCAAATTTATTCACCGCTGTTGCCAGGTATGGCGCAGCACATTTCGGCAATAGATTAAGGCAACCCTCTCGGCTTAGTAATAGGTTTTTTTTTTATTAGACCATAATTAAGATAGATAGTATTAAGTAACGCCGGTCGGCTCCTGATGACCGCCAAACCCGGTATCAGGGTAAGTCCGACAATACACTAGAATATAGGATAAGATATAATATAGTACAATAGGGATAATCAAAGTGGAATATAGCGGCACCCGGTAACCACAATTCCGCTACCGGGGTAAGACCAACTACATATTATTTACGGCATTACGGCACCGTATAGGGTAAGCCCGGTCTTGCAGCTAATTAACGTTAATCATGCTATTTTTTTTTTCAGTGAAAGAAGAGCTTCAACCAATACTAATATGTTTTTTTTCTAAACCTCGCCATTTTTTTCACAGGCATCGTCACCAGATACAGGAAACTGGTGACGGGAATTTCACTGCCATATAGCAGTGGCATATTATTTACGGCATGCCATGATTATGTACTATTTTTTTTTTATATTTTATATACGTCAACTTGCACTAATCCCGACACACTCGCAAACACTCACCACATTTTTCTTTTTCAGCTACACACTCCAAAATCAATCTGCACAGCAGGACTGGTGCCTGTGGGGTACCAGGCTTACTGGCAGATCAACTAAATTAAAACACATAAAGCGTCAAAATGCGACGCAGATTACGACAATGAGGGCGCAACCGATTTGTGGCAGTGACTCTCATTGTCAAGTGTGAAAGCATTCACCCACAGAGGATGCTTCACAGATTAGGTATTAAGAATACGTGCAAGCGGTACGACCACTATACCGTACCAAGAAGTGGCCGTACAGGATCAGCCGTGAGACGGCAAGCGTACGTACAGACGGGTAGCGTGCACGCGAGGTACCTCACAAAAACTATAATTATAAGAGATTAGCGCGATTAAGTAGACATAGGGTCATTGTAATTTATAACTTTTAAGGATGAACTTTATACAATTATTCCACTAGACATAAGGTCATTGTAATTTATAATTTTAAGGACAAACTTCATAAACATAGTACATTAAACGCTATATATTTTTGTTTGTTTATCAAGATGCCAATGTCCATCAGGTGTATGATTTGTTTTCTTTCATTTTTCCTTCTTCTAACTTCCCCATTTGTCAGGGTGTTCCGTTTTTTCCCAAACAAATAAATACTTTTGAATATTTCCCTTAAATTATACCCTGGAACACCCATTTTTCTATTTTCTTCTACCTTTCTTATTGCAGGGAGCATTTTTTCCCTAAGATGGGGCGGACGACGCAATCATCCGTTCGGCCCTGGGTTTTTCCTCCCTGCACAAATATGTAACACATCACCATCAGAAACCATGTTTTTTTTTTTAAACTAGCAATATGCCAGCAAATGCAAGGGCAATTTTTTTTACATGTCGAATTTATTTTAATGTTAACTTTTTCTCAAATGTCAATTTTTTTCCCAATGTTAATCAAATCTTTCGCAATGTCAATTTTTTTTGTTTGTTTTTTCACAATGTCAATGTATACATATATCTGTAAATCCCATAAACCTCCCCTCAGAACACGGGCTGACCTCACACCCACACTTCGATACGACGCCACCAGGAGATACGAGGGGGTTTCAAGGACCACTACGTCAACATCCCAACTTCCAGTTCCGTTCCCGTTCGCGAGGACGCGAACAAATGAAGGAAGACTCTTGTACAGCCTCCCAGGGGTAGGCACCCCTTGGAGTCCATCCCCCCGGCATCTGGCCAAATCCCCTAAAATGGCAACCCTTGGAAAGCCGGGGCAACATCCATTAATACTGTAAGGACAGCTTGCTACTCCATAAAGCAGCTCAAGCCTTACGTAATCATTACACTCAGCGACATAGTACTAACTGGGGCGGCATGCCAACACAATGCTGACAGCAGGACGTCAGAAGGTATAAGAATGCATCCTAATGGGGTCAAAGGATCTCTCCATTGTCAGTGCTTCATCGAGACGGCCCGAGGCTACGCTGGTGTCAACCGAGGTGAGTCAGTCAATCGTGTTCAGAGTTCCTACTTATGTAACCTGCAACCCACAACTTGTATTACATTATAAACATAATTTCATTCCCTACAAGGGACTCACAATCAGAATCACAGACCAATAAAACACTTGGTCCACACTCTACACTAGCATTACTGTTATACGCCTCTTTACATCCCAACGCCCTTCCTTACTCCCGTCGCGTAAAGACGTGACAGACGGTAAGCCATTAGCGCTAACTCAGGTACCTTTGTGTCTCTCGAGCCGGCTCGGCTGCCAGCAAGCAGCGCGTGCCACTCGGCTGATACGGACAGAGTCAGTTACATAACAAGCAGTCAGCTGAGCTGAGCGACCAGCACAACGACCCTTTGCAGCGGGTCCCATCCCTCAAAACACTATTACATTATTCATAGGAACGCCCCCTAGTTCCTAGCACACCACAACACTCTACACTGGTCAGCTTACCCTGACAAGGGAAGCTACCCTTTTAGGCACCACCTTATAAATTAGTACAATAACTCTCCCTTTTAGATCCACCCCCAAATAAGGGATCTAAAACAGTATCATCAGGTTGACTCAAACTGAGATGCACTATCTGCAAAGAAAAACATCGGTGCTTTTATCACGCCATCGTATGCACCATCCGAAATCAGCAACAGCGCACATTACTCTACCTCTGTCTGAAGGTGGTAGAGGACTGATAGACATCATGAACCTTCATACAAAACAAGTGATAAATCTGCGTGCATTGTTCCACAACAAAGGAGAAACATCCCCTCTCCATCGCACTGTATCTTCAGCTGAAAATTACACACCGCTCCATCTGTCACCTTTAGATTCACCATTAAACGAAATGAAAACTACTGAATACAAGATCGGGAATTGGAAACAGAAGGCCCTTCATGGGAAGTTTCCACATGAGTTGGACCAGTCTCACATCGACAAGTTTGCGTCGCACGCATGGCTGACCCACTCGGTCCTCTTTCCGGAAACAGGGGGATTTGTTGTAGCTATCCAAGACCAAGTTGTTGCTACTCGAAGCTATCGGCAATTTATCATAAAAGATCCAAAACAGAGAAGTGTCTCAGCTGTGGCAAATGTAGTGAGACCATTCGACACATTATATCATGTTGTTCCCACCTTACCAACACTGACTACAAACATCGACACGATCAAGTTGCCAACATTATCCACCAGATACTGGCCTTGAAGTTTAATCTTCTTTAAAGCTCCGTCCCCTATTGGAAATACACACCATCCTCAGTACTCGAAAATGCCACACACAAGCTCTACTGGGACAAAGGAGTTGTGACAGATGTTGCAGTCAGTAACAGCCGGCCAGATATCAGTGTCATCAATAAAGAACACAGAGAGGCTTTACTGATAGATATCGCATGCCCCGACGCTCAAAACATCCAAATAACGGCTGCTACTAAAATATCTAAGTACACAGATCTGGCAATTGAGGTAAAGCAGATGAGGAAACTTGTGTCTGTGACTACAATCCCAATAATTGTATCGTGTACTGGTATATCCAAAACTCTCCACAGAAGTCTATCAATATTGAATCTGCATCCGCAGATTGAACTACAGAAGGAAGTTCTGTTAAACACCTGCCATATTGTTAGGAAGTTCCATGGTGACAATGCCCTCGTCGAACACTCAGCAAGGCTCAATGATTCAGATGGAAATTGAGCTCATCCTATAAATGAAAGAGACTCGTGAAGACTGCGGGCACGACATGGATGTACAGTAATGTGAAGTCTATGAACAGTGTATACGAAATTGTCCCAATACAGATGGATAATAATAATAATAATAATAATAATAATAATAATAATAATAATATTAATAATAATAATAATAATAATAATAATAATAATACAGTTATTATAAAAAAGATACGAGCCTTACAGTAGTCGCATATGATGTGTAACATCTGACATGTTATCCTACTCGTATACTACACAGCTTGGACATTCTTAAAATGTTAATTTACGCTCCGTTTTCATACTGTATTATGATGAATGTATAGATTGAATTGGAGATATGCTATTGTCACACTTGTTTGAACAACCATCACATATTATATTGTAAATTAAGAGGAAAAATGAAACCATTGTCTCTAGCCTATCTATAGACTACTAGAAATAATGTCCAATACAATCAAATTTCCCAACTCCTGCTTGGTGCAAACTATTGTAATTAAAATTAGATAAATCGTAATTTCATGTAGATTCTGATAAAATGACGTATAATGTAATGTTAGATATCGTTTAAATCGATTTATTTAATCGTATGGTGAATTACATAAAAACAAATCACAAATCAAAGTTCAAGTTTTGGAGCCATTCCACAGTACATTCTCGAAGATGAAACAGATCACTAGGGCTCCCGGAGTAGGCGTGTAGAGGGCAGCGCTGGATGATATGGTCCATGGTCTGTTCCTCCTCATTGCATTGACACAATGGGGAATCTATCCAATCCCACTTATGGCATAGGTAATTGCATCGGCCGTGCCTGGTTCTCAGTCTATTGAGGCGACACCATAATTTTCTAGGAAGGTCAAATCCTTGTATTTTCACCGTTGGGTTGATCTCCTGGGCACTAGTTCCAGACGTTGAGTTTGACCATTCGTCCTGCCAGCATTGGTTTAGGTTGAATCGATTTGCCAGAAGTTGGTCGGCCAATACACTGGTTGGTCTCCTCGAATGAAGTCGCTTCGGTGGTGGGTGGCAGAATTCCTGGTGTATTGGTAATGAGGGTGAAGCATAGATCTTCTTTGCTTCTCTGATCAGAGCTTCCTTCCTCCTCAGGTGAGGTGGTGGAATGTGGCTGAGTACTGGTAGCCAGTGGCGAGGGGTTGATTTTATGGTGCCGGTTATGCAACGCATAGTGTCATTCAGCTTGGTATCCACTTTATGCACATGTGCACTTTCCAACCATACTGGAGCACAGTATTCCGCTGCAGAATAGACTAGACTGATACCCGTTAATCTTAAGCAGTCCGCCGTGGCTCCCCATGAACTACCGCAAAGCTTGTGCAGGATGTTATTTCTGGTGGAAATTTTGTGAGAGAGCTTGGTGAGGTGTTCTTTGTAGCTAAGAGTTCGGTCCAGCTTGACACCTAGGTATTTCGGGAATGGGTTGTATTTCAGTTTTTCACCACGAAATACAACATTTGGCTTCTTTCCAACGGGAAATGACCTTATGACTTTATACACTACTAGCAGGTACCCGCGGCGTCACTCGCGTCATAGTCGTGTCATATTGTTATTCAATGAAATGCAGGTTTAACCCCGTTAACACCCCTTTAGAACCTGAATATTCAAAAATCCCTCCTTAGTAGACGTTCTCGACACACAACAAACATATCCCCAAAATATCATTCTTACAACATTAATAGTTTTGGTTGGTCGATGAGAGTGAATATCCAAAAATTCTTCCTTAGTGGACGTTTTTCTACCAGAATTTCACCACCAATTTACTTATTTTTCAAGCTGATTTCCCCCCCCCTGAGTTTCATAATGTATGCCTCTGTCTTTTAGAGATACTTGCTCCGTTAGGAATCCTTCAACCCCCACTTTTCACACATACACCTAATAATATACACTACATCGAAAAACCCTCAGATATGTGTCTTCTTATTCATAATGATGAGTTAATATGCCGAGTATCGCATCCCCCCAAGGAAACCAATCGGGAGATATTGTTATTCAATTAAATGCAAGTCTACCCCCTTAACACACCTTTAGAACCTGAATATCCAAAAATCCTTCCTTAGTGGACGTTTTAGACATACAACGAACATAACCCCAAAATTTCATGTTTCTAACTTCAATAATTTCGGCTGGGCGATGCTGAGTGAGTGAGTAAGTCAGGACATTTTCTTTCATTTATTTTTCAGAATTTCACCCCTCTCATGATCCCCTTAAATTGGATTTATGAAAAAAAAACGGTCGAACACCTATTTACTTATATTTTAAGCTTTTTTTTCCCTCTGAATTTCAAACTTCTCGCCTATCTCGTTTAAGAGATACATGCTCCGTTAAGAATCCTTCAACCCCCAATTTTCACCCCTTTCACCTCATAATATACACATCACCGATAAACCATTAGACATATATCTGCTTATTTTTAATGTTTAGTTTTTATGCCGAATATCACATCCCCAAAGAAACAACTCATGAGGTATTGTTAATCAATGAAATTGCACGTTTATCCCCTTAACACCTCTTAAGAACCCGAATAAACAAAAATCCTTCATTAGTTGGATTTTGCGACATAGAGCGAAAATATTCCCAAAATTTAATGTTTCCTACTTCAACAGTTTTCGCTGGGCGATGATGAGTGAGTGAGTCAGTCAGGTCATTTTCTTTCAATTATTTTTACCAGAATTTTACGCCCTCCACATGCGCCCCTCAAATTGGATTTATGAAGAAACGCTCGAACACCTATTAACTTATATTTTAAGCTGTCTTTTACCCATGAGTTTGATGAGTGAGTGAGTTAGTCAGTCAGGACACTTTCTCTCCTTTTTTTCCCTAAAATTTCACCCCACCCCATTGGCCCCTTAAATTGAATTTATGAAAAAACGGTCGAACCCCGATGTACTTATTTTTAAGCTGTTTTTTTCCGCTGAGTTTCAAACTTCTCGCGTATGTCGTTTAGGAGATACACGCTCCGTTAGGAATCCTTCAACCCCCACTTTTCACCCCTTTCACCTTATAATATACACCACATCGAAAAACCCTTAGACACATGTCTGCTTATTTTTAATGATTAGTTTATATGCCGAGTATCACATCCACAAATGAAACCACTCGTGAGATATTGTTATTCAATAAAATGCAGGTTTAACCCCCTTAAGACACATTTAGAACCTGAATATCCAAAAATCCTCCCTTAGTGTACGGTTTTGACATACAACGAACATATCCCAAAAATGTCATGTTTCTAACTTCAATAATTTTGGCTGGACGATGATGAGTGAGTGAGTGAGTCAGGACATTTTCTTTCATTTTTTTCAGAATTTGACCCCTCGCCATGAACCCCTTAAATTTGATTTACGAAAAATAAACTGTCGAACCCTTATTTATTTATTTTTAAGCATTTTCTCTCCCTGAGTTTGAAGAGCGAGTGAGTCAGTCAATCAGTTAGGACACTTTCTTGCCGCCCCCCCCACCCCAGAATTTCACCCCTCCCCATGGGCCCCTTAAATTGAATTTATGAAAAAAAACACATCGAACATCTATTTACTTATCTTTTAAGCTGATTTTTTTCCGCTGAGTTTCAAACTCCTCGCCCATGTCGTTTAAGAGATACACGCTCCGTTAGGAATCCTTCAACCCCCACTTTTCACCCCTTTCACCTTATAATATACACCACATCGAAAAACCCTCAGACACATGTCTTCTTATTATCCTATTTTCAATTTTGAAAAAATAGGCTTATGAGATCACCTTTTGTCCGTGTGTGTGTGCGTGTGTGTGTGAGGTGTGTGTGTGTTTGTGTCCTAATAAAATCTAAACGGCTGGAGCGATTTCAATGGAACTCGGTAAGTTCATGGCGCTATTCCCGGCGATCTCGACCGTGCCCTTCAAATTTTGTTACGTCTCACCAATCCAACATGGCGGCTGTGCGAAATATTTCACTAGCATTCAATATCTCCGAAACTATTACCGATATCGCCCTGAAATTGTGTACTGTGTTAAAGGGCACTACTAGAAGTTCAGCTATGAGACGTTCAAAACCCTGGTGACTACAAAACCAACATGGCGGCCAAGCAAATTTGAGAATTTTAAATAGACTTTTCTCGCGAATTAACTATCCAAACGTAATGAAACTTGGTACAGCAATTGTTTATACATATTGTAATGCACTGGAGTTTAATTTAGTTCAATTGTTTACATAACCTCAAAATGGCGGCTGTGCGAAATATTTCACTGACATTCTATATCTCCGAAACTATTACAGATATCACCTTGCAATTTTGTACGGTGATAAAGGGTACTGATACAAGTTTACCTATGTATATTTCATAAACATGTAAAGTACAAAACGAACATGCCGACCAAGTGATTTGAAATATTTTAATAGACTTTTCTCGTGATTTTACTCTCTGAGCGCCGTGAAATGTGGTACAGTAAATGATTTTGCAGTTTGTAATGCACTGCCATCTAATTTAATTCAATTGTTTACATAACCTCAAGATGGCGGCCGTGCGAAATTTTAAAATTAAGTTTTTATTTCTTGTGTCGTAATCATGCGATCGAAGTGAAAGTTTGTATAATGAACCTAGGCAATAATTGTCCTTGAATGGTACATAACTCTATGGCCTATACATATAACAATCCTAAATGGCGAGCTTCCGAAATATTTAGACGGTTCTCAATATCTATGAATCTTTTACAGCAACCAAACTGAATTTTTTAATGTTCATAGAGACTATGAACATATGTTCACCTATAGGACTTTCAGTAACCTGGTGAGTACAAATGCAACATGGCGGTGACGCGAAGTATAAATATTTAAATGGACGTTTCTCGCGAATTAACTATCCGAGTGCCGTGAAACGTTGCACGTTAAATGCATACAAATGTTGATCCACTGGCATCTAATTTATTTCAATTGTTTGCATAATCACAAGATGGCTGCTGTGCGTAATTTTAAAATCCCGTTTTTACTTCTTGTGTTCTGATCATGCGATTGAAGTTTGTATACCACCCATACATAATAATCTTAATGTAATAGTACTAAAATAAAAATCCAACCTGGCGACCATCTGAAATATTTAGACGGTTCTCAATATCTACGAATCTGTTTCAGCAATTAAATTGAAATTTTGTATGTAGATAGAGGCAATTAACATGAGTAGGATATATGAAAATAGGCTGTATAGTTCTTCACGGAACTACTTGTTTTTAATGATGTGTTTATATGCCGAGTATCACATCCCCCAATGAAACCAATCGGGAGTTATTGTTATTCAATGAAATGCAGGTTTAACCCCCTTAAGACCCCCTGAATATCCGAAAATCCTCCCTTAGTGGACGGTTTTGACATACAATGATCCTATTCCCCAAAATGCCATGTGTCTAACTTCAATAATTTTGGCTGGGCGATGGTGAGTGAGTCAGGACTTTTTCTCTCAATTTCCTTATTTCAGTATTTAACTCCTTCCCATGTACCCCTTAAGTTGGGTTTATGAATAAAACTTTCGAATACCTATTTACTTATTTTTAAGCAGATTTTTCCCCCCTGAGTTTGATGAGTGAGTCTGTCAGTCAGTCAGTCAGTTAGTACACTTTCTTTCATGTTTTTTCCCCCAGAATTTCACCCCTCCGTATGGGCCCCTTAAATTGGATTTATGAAAAAACGGTCAAACACCTATTTACTTATTTTTTAAGCTGATTTTTTTCCACTTAGTTTCAAACTCCTCGCCTATGTCGTTTAAGAGATACACGCTCCATTAGGAATCCTTCAACCTCCACTTTTCACCCCTTTCACCTCATAATATACGCCACATCGAAAAACCCTCAGACACGTGTCTTCTTATTTTTAATGATGAGTGTATATGCCGAGTATCACATCTCCCAATGAAACCAATCGGGAGATATTGTTATTCAATGAAATGCCCCTTTTGAACCTGAATATCCAGAATTCCTTCCTTAGTGCGCGTTTTCGACTTACCACGAACATATCACCAACATTTCATGTTTCTAACTTTAATAGTTTTGGCTGGGCGATGATGAGTCAGTGAGTCAGTGAATTAGTCAGTCAGTCAGGACACTTGTTTTTATATAAGAGATTCTTGAGACGACGGAGCTGTGTACGAACCATTAGTTCTCAACTGGTGGCGCACGATGCTCATGCGACCTAAGTCGCCACCGTAACTACATGATTAGATGACCCTTGAATACAAACAGTATTCTAGCGTGTAGGCAGGCTTAATAAGAAACTTTGTGAGTGCTGTGTTCATTTATTTATTTGAAGTGTTATATTGTATGATAACCTGTTGTACCCTTAGCATGCAAGGAGTGTATTTAGTTTTTTTGTGACTGGTTATCATATAGATTTTGTTGTAAATGTTTGTTTATTACGGTAGTCATTCGCCGTAAATTCTTGTTGTAACGTTAGGAATTAGCTAGATTCATTAAATAATTAAATGTAAATTTGGGAGTGGTACCATCATAAATTCTTTTGCTTGCTTATTGTTAATTTAACTTCTCATTTTCTATAGTTACCCATTTCGTCCGTGTAGGGTATACTTTTCCTGCCACTACCCTAGCTTTGCTGCTGTTGTTTTCTTGTATTATAGATCTTTCGCGAGGGTTTTAAATTTCAATCAGTGTAGGATTCTTAACCCTTTATTTTCTTTTTTTATTAGCTTGCGGGAAGCCTCCGTGGCTTAGGCGGCAGCACGCCGGCCTCTTACCGCTGGGTCCGTGGTTCAAATCCCGGTCACTCCATGTGAGATCTGTGCTGGACAAAACGGAGACAGACAGGTTTTTCTCCGGGTACTCCGGTTTTCCCTGTTAATATTTCATTCGAGCAACACTCTCCACTATCATTTCATTTCATCTGTCATTCATTTAATCATTGCCCCAGAGGAGTGCGTCAGGCCTCGGCAGCCGGCACAGTTCATATCCTCGCCGCTAGATGGGGGCTTCATTCATTCCATTCCTGACCCAGTCGGAGACTGGAAGCAGGCTGTGGATTTTCATTTCATTAGCTTGCGGGACTAGCCCGAAACAAACCCTCCGAACTAGGCTAGGTGTTTGTTATTTTTTAATACATTTTACCCGAGTTTACATAAGTCTGGATGTTACCATTTTGTAGTTTAAGTGTTTCTGCGGTGTGCTTCTTGGGTTATTCTTGACATTTACCTTGTCTGCCCAGATCGCCCCGTGATCTTGCGTCTCGTGCGCACTGACCTATAGGAAGTACATCCAAACCTCTTCGGCATATGTGTTCGGACGATGAGTTGTCCGGGAAGTCATTGCGGTTAGTGACGACCCTCACAGCTCGTTTGACGGGCTCACTATGTTGTAATGCACCAGCAATGTGTTATATGTACTATATAAACCAATAATAATAATAATAATAATAATAATAATAATAGTAATAATAACAATAATAATATAAATAATTCATGCTTTTGGGCTAATGCCGGGTGTATTTTTAATTTGAACCATACGTTTCGGAGAAACCGGATGCAATGTTTATTTCCATTGAAAAAGGAGGCAAGGTTTCTCCGAAACGTATGGTTCAAATTAAAAATACACACGGCATTAGCCCAAAAGCATGAATTATTTATATAATAATCCGGGCCGTGAAAGCCTTAATATGCAAACAATAATAATAATTCATACAGCTTGAGTGGGCCAAGCTTACTTAATGATCCTTCAATTTGGTTCACGTTACAAAAGGATTGTACGAACTCCTGATATGTCACGCAGGGAATAAGAATTGTTACTGATTAATTAAGCCCTTTGCAACATCATGATCATGCAATCCAGTGTACTTGGGTGTTTGCGTGGAATTCGTTTGATAACCCGTGTCATTGTGATGGTTGTATTACTATGTGTAACTGGGGCTTTAATTTAGATTTCTTCCCGGCATTCACCTGGATTAGAAGATGGAAACCACGGAAAATTATTTGTAGAATGGCTGAAGTAGAAATCAAATCCACCTCTGCAGTTGTGGCAGGGAGTACCGTACTGTAAGAGAAAGTGGATTTTCTCATTTCCTGAAAATAATTTATTTGTTATTATTCAAACTATTTCATACACTATTAATGAGTTGAAGCTTTCCAGCATTACTTAGCATTATACACGTAGCAGAGCACATTTTTAAAAAGCTTGGAGAGAGCATCTTTAGTTTCTTGTGCCAATTTAGTCGGCCAAGCGTAGTCTATCTCCTCAGCCAGCTGGTCGGGTATTTTCTGAAACAAGACAAGAGATACCTCTTTATAATAAACAACACATCAATAAGTAGGTGCCAAACAGAATTCCCGAGGCTCAACTCCTCACTGTCAAATGTGATTCAAAAGGCAAAACTAAACTGTTAGGTAGAGAAGGTGGGATAACAATATAATCGATCTGCCTCCAGTGTTTCTACATCAAAGTCAGTAACTTGCGATTAAAATGCTGAATAAAATATCGCAAACTTGACTATCAAAATAAAACATTAGAGGGCCGGTTCGAGAAATCTCGCATTTGCTAAACCACCCACCTGGCTTTATTGTTACGCGGGCCGGACGCGACACAGTTCTCGCAGAGGCCAACGTCTTGTTTATTTGCTTAAACGCACATTATAAACAAGTAAGTATATTTCCGTTGATTTTTCAATAAATAAAAGCATTTCCCTGTACTATTGAGATGATTTGGAAGATTTCGGCACAAACCGCACCTTCTTACTCCCTCTGGTTTAAGAGCTTGAGTTTTGTGAAATATACACCTTAGCTGATATATTGGCTTTCACGGCCGGTGAATTAAAACTCAACAATTTTTCTAGGTTTTAATTCACTGACCGTGAAAGCCAATATACCGCCTTTTTGGAAGCCTTCATAGGGAGGTTATGGCTGCTTGAGTTTTAGTTCTCGCAGTAAAGTGGCACAGGTGCGCTTTATAAAAAGCGAGGTAGCGCGCAGTTCGCTACTCCTGTGGGGGTCCGGGTGGGGACACCATGAGCCCGCTGATGAACCAGCTTGGTGTCCTAGGCGAACCCCCACACAAGACACGGCACGAACCTAGAAAAATTGCTGAGTTTTAACACACCTTGGCGTTTCATATACCGGGTGATTCAGCATCCCCTTCCAATATAGTTTGCTGCAACACAACTAACGAGTTTGGCAGGGAGGTCGATAATTTTCTGCTTGCATAACGCATGGTACTAACGCACTGCAAGCATATCCTGCAAATGATACTGACCCCATTATCTTTCCCTCGATGTGACTAGTACGAGGGGGAGTTAATAGTAGTTCGTGGAACATGTTTTGCTATGTCAATGTCTGGTGCTCGTAGTTTCACTGTTTCACCAAGTTAAACTGAAGGAAATTAAAGATTTGTAACATTCAACATTGTCTTTGCTGTGATTCTAAACCTCTTTGGCACTCATATTGTTTTTTCTTACTTGTTCTTGGCTGCTTAAAAATCGGTCTGCATCAAAGGGACCGTGGCATCATCCTCATTCTGTGTTTCAATACTCACTTCAGGCGGAGGATCAATTTGCGGTAGATCATTCTTGTCCCCGTCAGAACCACTTTCTATTTCACTATTAGTGTTTTCGGAAGCGTCTTGATTAAAGCCTGAAGCTCTTCTTCAGTTCTAAGATGCTTGATAGAGTCGCTCGGGAAGGAAGACGTTGCAATACCTACTTTATAGCCGTCCGAAACATTGCTTCATAAGGAGTACACGTAATGCCTTCATATGCCGAACTGCTGTGCCCAAGATAGCGGGTTCAAACCTGGCTGAAGTCGTCGGATTTTTTAAGAGCGTTAAAACTACTTCAGTTTGCCTTCCTTCGGAGGGGAAGTAAAGCCGGCGGTCCCGTGACATAGATTTTTGGCATGTAAAAGATCCTTCCACAGACTAAACTTGTGTGGAGCTAAATTTGTAGGTTGGATTTCATTGGAACGCTCTATCAAAGGTCCAACGTTCATCACTAGGTATCATTGAAATCTGGTAGCGAAAGTTGGAACTACTTGAAATTGAACGGAACGTGTATCTCACCCTCTGGGTGTCCGCTGGAAGCAGCTACAGACTCAGGCGAACCGAACATGTCCTCGGACACTCCCGGCAATAAAAGCCACACGATAAATAAATAATGCCTTCATGAAATGCTGTATTTTTCATAAGTTGCACAAAGCGTAACCCATCAGTGTGTGTGTTTGAGTCTTCAGTCGTTTGACAGGTTTGATGCAGCGCCCCATGCCTCACTCTCCTGAGCTAATCGGTTCATCTCTACATAGCTACCACACCCTACATCCAAGGCAATCTGTTTAACATATTCTAACCTATTTAAGTTTGCTATTCCCGGGTGTCTTAGTATGTCTCCTACCAACCTATTTCTGCTCTTAATTAGCAGTCTGGCTGCGTGGTTCAGCGGTAACGTTCTCGCCTGGCATTCCCAAAGTTGCAGGATCGAATCCCGGCGCAGCCAGTAGGCATTTGAGGGGTGCGCAAATGCGATGGGTCCATGCCAGAAAATTTACTGGTACATTAAAGATACCTTTCGGGACAAAATTCCGGCACTCCAGCGTCTCTAAAAGCCACAGTAGTTAAACAATTATTATTATTAATTAACAGCCGCGAGAAACATCTCTCCTGACGCACTCGTATTAATACCGCTTTATTTGTTAGTCTATATACCCATCGGATCTTCATCATCTCCTGTAACACCACATTTCAAATGCTTCTCTTCTCCATTTTTCTGCTGTGCCAACAGTCCAAGATTCACTTCCATAGAGTGCCACGCTCCAGACAAAGGCTTTCAAAAAAAAACTTCCAAATACCTAAATCAATATTCGATGTCAACAGATTCCTTTTCTGCAGAAATGCTTTCCTTGCCTGGGCCAACCTACTTGTTATATCCTCTTTGCTTCGTCTATCACCGGTTATTTGGCTTCGTAAGTAACAGAAGTCTCCTACTTCCTTTAGATTTTCACCTGCCAATTTGACGTCCATAGGGGTTCTGATTTCTTTCGACTGCATTCCATAATTTGTGCGTTACATTTGTTGATTTTCATGAAACCATTTACTAGTTTGGATAATTTGAAACCAAGAACTTAGCATAGTTTTAGCCTGCTTTCGATTTTTGCAAAAAATGAAAGTAGACTTATGAGATCAACACGGGGCGAACAAGATGTTCAGTAAATAATATATAGCCTACTTTCTCCTAAATGCATGGGTATTGTTATAACTCTTTGTCCTTTTCAAGGAGTATAATTGAATCGGTGAATTGAAAATGGTACACGTTCCAAAATCCTAACTTTTCAGGAGAAAGGAAGAACTGTTTTGTAGCTAAACGAAAGGTTTAATCAAAACATTTACTATTAGGTATTTGTACATCATATATCTGCATATTCAACTACAAAGTATGGAAATCATATTGCAACGGTTTTCAAGTTATACGATGTTTTATGTAAAGGAATATGTCCCTTTTTACACTTAAATTTGGGCGCTTCAGTGGCGTAGTTGGTAGCCTGCTGAGGTCCTATGCCCAAGGTCGCGGGTTCAAAACCGGCCGAAGTCGTCGGAATTTTTAAGAGCGTACAAAATCCCTCAGTATGCCTTCCTTCGGAGGGGAAGTAAAGCCGGCATGAAAAAGAACGTTCCACTAAATACACTTCTGTGATGCCAACAGTTGAAGGTTAGGTTTGATTAATGCTCTTAAGTTCCAACGTTCGTCACCGGGTGCTGGATGCGATGGCATCTAGTAGTGGCGAAGTTCACAGCTAGGTATCATGGACGTAAGCATATGGTAGAGAAGGTAGGAACTATTGAAATTATCGTCTGCAGTCCTTACTTGAATTAAAAACAGATAACACACATTAATACAGTCATCACAATTAACACAGGTTATCAGACAGATTCTACACACACCCAAAAGTACACGGGGCTACATGACCGCGTTGTCGCAGCCCCTAAACTAAGGAAGCAAGCAAGCAAGCAACCAACCAACCAACCAACACTCAAATTTGAGAAAAATCTTTGTAGAGGCAGATAATGTATAATACACTCGCAATTCAAATGTATATTAAGCAGTAACATATTATTACACAACAATACGCCCACCATCATTTGTTTTATAGTTATTCATTGTCCTAGTCAGCAGCTCCTGCCGTTGGCCAAGTGTGGTGCTCCACCATGAAATGTATATAGACCGTACTTGTCTGGGATAGACTATGCACTTGGCAAGCTTTAAAAGATCACTTATCTTTCTGGCCTTAACAGGCACCTGAAATGAATAATAATAATATTTATTACTAGAAACTACAAAAGAGCCAAAAAGCAAGGTGCTACATACTTACCTTTCCATCACAAGCCTCGCTTGAAGGAAGCATTATGTTGCTGGTCTTTTTGAGCATGAAGGTTAGTTGGACTACATCATCGATGAACTCAGAGGTTGCCACGTATCCACGCAGCGTTTGGTTGAAAAGGGGAATTATTCCAGGAATATGTCCCTTCTTCCACTCAATGAATATTCTCGGTCACTGAAATCACTGTCCACTGCATTGCAATGTGTAACTTTTTCAACGCAATAGATAGGGCATGCCATCAGGTAAAAATGGCTATCTCAGTTACATTTTCGATTCTTGTGGGATATGTTCCTTTTTGCACTCACCAATTCAATTGAACGTTGGTTGTAGTAGGTTGTTGAAATACAACGTGTTATACGGATATTAAACATGAACATGAGGTGCCCTTTGCAGTGCTACCTCTGTAAAAAAATTCATTCAATTCGGTTTCACCGTGGTTGAATTGATATGGTGAATCGATTTGCACACATATATGGCCACTATCTGTAAACTATTGGGCTGATGGCCTTGTAGTTCAGTCAAAAGATGCTTTCCACAAAAAGGTATTTTGTCGCAAAATTTGGTAGAGATCAAATGATTAGGTTGGTCATCATTTTATTTAAGCTTTTAACATTTGGGTGACCGCCATTCCGTTTCCGTAAAGATGGCGGCGATATAAAACATGACACTGAGGTGCCCTTTGCTAGTGCTACCTCTGTACCAAATTTCGTTCAATTCGGTTTTACCGTGTTTGAATTGATAGGGGGTATCGATTTGCACACATACATGGCCACCATATGCAAACTATCGGACTGATGACCTTGTAGCATGGTCAAAGAAGGCTTCTTACATAAAGGTATGATGTTGCAAAATTTGATAGAGATCAGATGATTAGGTTGGTCGTAATTTGATTTAAGCTTTAACATTTGGATGGCCGCCATTGCGTTTCCGTCAAGATGGCGGCGAAATCAAACATGACACTGAGTTGCCTTTTGCGAGTGCTACCTCTGTACAAAATGTCATTTTATTCGAGTTCACCGTGTTTGAATTGATAGGGGGAATCGATTTGCACACATACATGGCCGGTATTTGCAAACTATTGGACTGATGACCTTGTAGTTTGGTCAAAAGATGCTTACCACATAATGGTATGTTGTTGCAAAATTCAGTAGAGATCAGATAATTAGGTTGGTCGTAATTTGATTTAAGCTTTTAACATTTGGGTAGCCGCCATTACGTTTCCGTCAAGATGGCTGCGATATAAAACATGGCACCGAGGTGCACTTGGCTAGTATTACCTCTGTACCAAATTTCGTTCAATTCGGTTTGGCCGTGTTTGAATAGAAAGGGGGAATCTATTTGCACACATACAAGGCCGCCATCCGCAAATTATTAGGCTGATGACCTTGTAGTTAGATCAAACGATTCTTCATGCATAAAGGTATAATGTTGCAAAATTTTGTAGAGATCAGATGATTAGGTTGGTCGTAATGTGATTTTAGCTTTTAACATTTGGGTGGCCATTACGTTTTCGTCATGATGGTGGCGATATAAAACATGACACTGAGGTGCTCTTTGCTAGTGCTACCTCTGTACCAAATTTCATTCAATTTGGTTTGACCGTGTTCGAATTGATATTGGGGAGGGGGGTACGGACAGACATTCAGAGTACACACACTCACACACACAGACAGACACACAATTTTTGGCCCTGTGTTGATCTCATAAGTTTACTTTCATTTTTTGCAAAAATCTAAAGTAGGCTAAAAATTGTGTGAGTGTGTGTGTGTGTGAGAGAGAGGCTGTGTGTATATGTGTGTGTGTGAGTGTGTGTACTCGGAATGTCTGTCTCTCGTATCAATTCGAACACGGTGAAACCGAATTGAACGAAAATTGGTTCAGAGCTAGCACTATCAAAGGGCACCTCAGTGTCATGTTTTATATCGCCGCCATCTTGACGAAAACCTAATGGCGCCCACCCAAATGTTAAAAGCTTAAATCAAATTACGACCACCCTAATCATCTGATCTCTACCAGTTTTTGCAACATGATACCTTTATATATGAAGAGTCTTTTGAAGAAACTACAAGGTCATCAGCCCAATAATTTGCGGATGGCGGCCATGTATGTGTGCAAGTCGGTTCCCCCTATCTATTTAAGCACGGTGAAACCGAATTTAACGAAATGTGGTACAGAGGTAGCACTAGAAAAGGGCTCGCCAGTGTCATGTTTCATATCGCCGCCATCTTGACGAAAACGTAATGGCGGCCACCCAAATGTTAAAAGCTAAAACCAAATTATGACCAACCCAATCATCTTTTCTCTACCAAATTTTGCAACGTTATACTTTTATGTACGAAGAATCCTTTGACTGAACTATAAGGTCATCAGTCCAATAATTTGCGGATGGCGGCCATGTATGTGTGCAAATCGATTCCCCCTAGCTATTCAAACACGGTGAAACCGAATTGAATGAATGTTGGTACAGAGGTAGCACTAGCAAAGGGCACCTCAGTGTCATGTTTTATATTGCCGCCATCTTGACGGAAACGTAATGGCGGCCACCCAAATGTTAACAGCTTTAATCAAATTAGGACCAACTTCATCTGATCTCAACCAAATTTTGTAACAACATACTTTTATGTGGGAAGCATCCTTTGACCAAACGACATGCTCATTATACCAAGAGTTTGCAGATAGCGGCCATCTATGTGGGCAAATCGATTCCCGCTATCAATTCAGACACGGTGAAACCGAATTGAACGAAATTTGGTACAGAGGTAGCACTTGCAAAAGGCAACTCAGTGTCATGATTTACATCGTCGCCATTTTGACGGAAAGGTAATGGCGGCCACCCAAATTTTAAAAGCTTAAATCAAATTACGACCTATCTTATAATTTGATCTCTACCAAATTTTAGTGGGAAGCATATTTTGACTGAATTACAAGGTCATCAGCCCAATAGTTTGCAGATAGTGGCCATGTATGTGTGCAAATATATTCACCATATCGATTCAAACACGGTGAAACTGAATTGAATGACATTTTTTTTTACCGAGGTAGCACCAGCAAAGGGCACGCCATATTCATGTTTAATATCCGTATAACACGTTGTATTTCAATATGCTACTAAAACCAACATTCAATATACTCCTTGAAAATGATAAAGAGTTATAACAATACCCATGAATTTAGGAGAATGTAGGCTATATGTTTTTTACTGAACATCTTGTTTATATCCTGGTTTACACGCACGCCCGAACCTTGAGTCTGGCTGTGGCTAGATTTTCTGTGCCAAGCAGCTGCGCAAACTGGACGAATTTTGGCAAAGTTGTGAACTTTTGTCACATTCGCCATTACGAGTTGTGAATTATATAAAGTTACCGAATAATGTGATAATAATTTAATTCAATAATTCAAAAATTTATCATATTTACCAAATTTAGTGATGTTTATGAGGGAGTTCCGAAAAGAAGTTTCGTCAAATTTTCCCAGGGACCCTATATTGCCAAACAGACGGACACCATCATGAACTATGCACCTTACGTATATATTTGACATAGTCGCCACTGACATTGAGGCACTTGTAGCGTGCAATCAGTTTGAAGAAACTACTCTGTAAAAACTCGGTGCCCTGCAATGCAAGGAATTGTCGCACAGACTGCTCCGGTGTCAGATTTCTCGGTAACTGTCTTGTGGACACTTTTCGGTAAACCAACACATCATGGAGCATGTGATTGGCCCGGGCATGGCCAATACGCAGCGTGGACACCACGCCTGCCACCGTTATGCGCCTGTCCGCTAACACCATGTCCTGTACAAGAGCAATGTTGGTTTCATTCGTGGATGTGGAGGGTCGTCCACTTCGATCATCATCCTCCACACTCTTCAGTTCTTCACTGAACACGCAACACCAGCAACCGACCGTTTGACGAGACATGGCCGCTTCTTCATACACGGTCTGTAGGCGTTCATGGATGACTGACACACTAGTCCCAAGTGCCCATTCATATCGGATAACAGCACGAACTTCCATTGGACATCACGTTGTCAGTATATGATTAGCTGTCATCGTGAGTTGAATTCGAATGATATCGAGCATGCCAGTCTGCTGCTCCTCTCACTTCGTTGCTGCTCTGCGCATGCGTCATTTCTGTTCCTCTGTCGCTCCTTCCGTCGTTGAACCAGCCACGGGTGTGTATTCTTATGGCGATTGTTTTTGTCACCTGGTGTACTATCTGCTCATGCAACAAAGTGACGAAACTTACTTTCTTAATTTCCCTCGCATTTATACATGGCCACCGGATTAATGGCAATTACCTTAACATAAACAAAGGAATGGAAGGTAAGGATGTTAGTATTATTGGGAGCCTAGTAACAGGAATAATTGACTGTTTAGCAATACTTAGGCTACGCTTCACCGGATAACCCTTCTCTTGTTTGGAAATTGTATAGCTTTCCTTGGACAAGGACCATTCAATATCCGTGAGAAAGCCCACTTCACTTGGAGTTTAAATTCCGAGGATGGTTTCAATTTCAGTCCTTACTCTTCATAGGCTACTCTTAATTTAACCTCCACTAAATATTCATTTCAATGCATCTTTAGCAGTAAACTTCCCCATTAGGCTTATGTAAGGGATAATTCAGGACTATTTACCTGGTGGGGTATTGTACTGACCTCTAACGATTCCAATTCTATATCGTGACAATTAAGGAATTTTACTATTTTAACTCCTATAACATTAAGGGTTTCCTTATCATCCACATCCTTGAAGATCTGTGAGCACATCAACATGGCATTATTGCGGATTTTCTTGTACAGGTTGTCCTTTATCATGAGGTCCGATGACAGGTCAGACAGATTTGAGAATACGTTGAATATGTCAGGATGCTTCATGATTATCCTGGAAAAAATACAGGAGTTATCTTTTTTGTTATAATAATATCAATAATAATAATAATTATAATAATAGTAATAGTTTAGAAGGCAGTGACTTGACCTTGAGATCCTCGTATTTATGCATTTATATCAGTTTCATAATTTCATATGTTTAGTTTCTGATTTGTGTGGTGATATTCTAAGTGCTTGAATTGAAAACAAGTGTTTTTGTAGTGTCTGTGGAAGTATCATCGCCATCACAGTGAAAATGACATTTCGAAGTGTTTGTTACATTCATGCAATTGTTACTAGATACGTAATAATTACAACAACGTGTAACCCCAATATCTGTCCTTGCATGTAGCTTTTGCTTTGTTTGTTGTGTCTACTGCCATTTAATGTCCATTCAACACTGATTCATTCATATTTCTGAAACAGGATGTGCATCAGTTTTGATTCTGAGTAAGGTTAAGTTTTCTTCAACTTAACCCAGAAAATTCCATGGGTACAGATTTGTACATATTCGGATCGGCCCAATTTACTCGATACCGGGTTTGCACTCAGATATTGTCCACTACTGCATTGCAATTACAATTAATAATATCTCTGCAAGAAAATTATACTGTACACTGGGAGATGGTCCATGCTTAACTGACAGATAATAACGATAATAACACCCATAAAAGAGCACATACAAAAGACAATATTAAAAATTAGATACAGGAAACGGAACTGTCTGGGATACGGCAGGTTATTTCATGAACCACCGCTAGAGGTGACAATATGCAGGCCGGTGGCAGTGGGATGCCAAGCTGCTGTCCCCTGGTCCCCTTAAGAAGCTCCAGCAGCTCAATCTGATATTGGTGGTACAGAAAATCTCGAGTCTCGCACCGCACCTGGTGGCATTGCCTTTGTAATAAGTATAACCATTCTCGCAGGTAAGCCCAGCAAACGCATGAAAAGGGAATTCCATATGAATGAATTTATCATATGGGCATATTATTGACTAATTCGTCTTGAAACAGATATGGCAAACTACTGCCATGAACTTCAACAGTTCCCTCTGTTTGACATCACTGAGCAATGAGTCGCCTATCAAAGAAGAGCAATTGTAACGAATCATTTAGTTCCCGACCTTGTTCTGGATCGAATCAGACAGGAGATATCTCATGAGCTCTATTCCTCAGCAGCGAGTGGTGAAACTAAACAAATCACTACTGATAATGAGGTCATCATGTATAAATCGAATCACGAAAATGGACCTCTGAATGGGCAAACAATCCGTCATTCCAAGATCCAAGACGAATTCTTCGAACTGTAGCAGTTTTGCTAGCCCACACGTTGGGAGACAATTGTAGCAGTTTTGCTTGCCCACACCTTGGGCGACAATTGTAACGTTTTCACTTTGCTCCACGTTGAGCGTACAAGTGTAATGTTAATTAATGTCCCATGTTGGTAGCAACAAGTGTAACGGTTTGGCTGCCCCAAACTGTTGGGTGATAAATGTAACTGTTTACCTTTGCCTAAGCTATGTTGTTTTAATGGGCGCCAAGACCTCCACGCAATGTTGAAATCTAAATTTGTATTTAACAACGTCTAGCTCTGGCAGAACACCTTCAAGACTCTATTCACTCAGATCGTGGTATGATTTGATCATTAACCCAACTAACAATTGTATCAGGAGGAGGAATTGGTCTGTATCTAATGCTACCTACTGAAAGCAAAGATTGCATTGTAAAAGAAATGAATTTATTATATAAAACAAGTATTGCAAAATTAATAATAATAATAAGTATAAAATTTAAATTGGAGCGTTGTGATTTGAATATTACCGATAGAAAATTACGTGAAAACAGAGTCTGACAAATTATTGATTTTACTCTTATTCCCAAGCTATGAAGTTACTGAAATATGAAATATAAAACAAAGAAAAATGAGAGATTGCGTATTTCTGCGTCATTCGCGCTTACCACTGGAAATGGCCGAAGCCTTTCCCTCGTACTGGATGATGCTGTGAACTTCCCACAGTCTCCTGGACGTCTCCATCTCCGTCGATATATGATGATATTCTGGTAGATTAGATAATTCTATGGTCCGTACATCGGACAAAAACACCCGTACAACCACACTGGTTAAGTTTTACAAAAGTTAGTCCTCCAATCCACGGAACATCGGAGCGACTCCCGCGTGCAACCGTACTCGTTAAGTTCTACACAGACAGTCCTAGTTCCACGGAACATCGGAGCGACTCCCGCGTGCAAACATACTCGGCAAGTTCTACACAGATTCTCCTCGTTCCACCGCGCGCTGAACGATATATCCACACGTCGGCTCCCCACTCTTCATCCGACTTCTAGCTTTCGTGGTCTCCACTGATTGGCTGCACCCCACGCGCTATACTCCCCTCCTCTGGCTCATTACACTCGGCGGGAGGGTTCCGTTCTAACTATCCGCCTCTTCTTGACGCTGCAACCCCGCTTGCGTAATACTTCCCGACAAGATTAAGCGTGTACTTGAATTTCCAGTGAGTCACGTCTCTCGATATACCCTAACTGACGAAACTCCGTTAAATTCCGTAATCACATAACTTTCTATGATATTGTCGTTCGTAATAATTTGCTTGATAGCGTTTTCTAAGACATAGAAAACCTATCTGTATGCTTATAATTTTTATAAAATGCTCCGAAAATATCTTAATAATAATTATAATAAATTAATAATAATAATAAATTAACATGAAAATTCTCTTGGCTGAACAATTCGCCGCGTAAATAAATATAGAATGGCTTCCTACTGACTTATGCCAGTTGCATAAAAACCCCTCGAAAAACACGTTACAGAACCCTACCCAACGTCCAATACTTCCGAGGCAGCAGTCTTCCCGCTAGTTTGCCATGGTGTTGAGTGAACTGAATGAAACCGTACTTCCTTACTACTGTAACGTGTTTTTCGAGGGGTTTTTATGCCACTGGCATAAGTCAGTAGGAAGCCATTCTATATTTATTTACGCGGCAAATTGTTCTGCCAAGTGAATTTTTCATGTTAATTTATTATTATTATTATTAATTTATTATAATTATTATTTAGATATTTTGGAGCATTTTATAAAACGTATAAGCATACAGATAGGTTTTCTATGTCTTAGAAAACACTATCAAGCAAATTATTACGAACGACGATATCATAGAAAATTATCTGATTACGGAATTTTACGGAGTTTTGTCAGTTAGGGTATTTGAGAGACGTGACTCACTGGGAATTCAAATACAAGCTTAATCCTGTCGAGAAGCATGACGCAATCTTGGGTCGCATCGTCAAGGAAAGGCGAATTGTTGAAACGGAACCCTCCCGCCGAGTGTAATGACCCAGAGAAGGGGAAGATCGCGTGGTGGGTCAGCCAATCCGTAGAGGACCACGCAAGCTAAAGCCGGCTGAAGAGTGGGGGAGCCGACAGGTGCATATATCGTTCGACGCGCCGTCGAACGAGGACAATCTATGAAATACTTGAGGAGTACGGGTGCGCGTGCGAGTGGCTCCGATGTTCGGTGGAGTTAGCGACAATCTGAATAGAATTTAACGAGTACGGTTGTACGCGGGAATCGCTCCGATGTTCCGTGGATTGGAGGACTAACTTTTGTAAAACTTAACCAGTGCGGTTGTACGAGTGTTTGGGTCCGAGGTACGGACCATAGAATTATCTAATCTACCAGAATCTCATCAAACATCGACGAAGATGACGACATCCAGGAGACTGTGGGAAGCTCACAGCATCATCATGTACGAGGGAAATGCTTTGGCAATTTCCAGTGGTAAGCGCAAATGACGCAGAAATACGCAATCTCTCATTTTCTTTGTTTTACATTTCATGTTTCAGTAACTTCATAGCTTGGAAATAAGAGTAAAATCAATTTATCAGACTCCGTTTTCACGTAATTTTCTATCGGTAATATTCAAATCACAACGCTCCAATTTAAATTTTATACTTATTATTATTATTAATTTTGCTATTCTTGTTTTATATAATAAATTCATTTCTTTTACAATGCAATCTTTGCTTTCAGTAGGTAGCATTAGATATAGACCAATTCCTTCTCCTGATACAATTGTTTGTTGGGTTAATGATCAAATCATACCACGATCTGAGTGAATAGATTCTTGAAGGTGTTCTCCCAGAGCTAGACGTTGTTAAATACAAATTTAGATTTCAACATTGGGTTGAGGTCTTGGCGCCCATTAAAACAACATAGCTTAGGCAAAGGTAAACAGTTACATTTATCTCCCAACAGTGTGGGCTAGCCAAACTGCCACATTTGTACGCTCAACGTGGAGGAAAGTAAATACCGTTTCACTTGTCATCCCAGCCTAAGCAAGACTGCCACACTACTTAGAAAAACCCCAATCTTTCTTGGAAGTTTATACTGATATATACTGTGCAGCACTAGCTGCAGTGCGAACAACAGTCTGCCACAAGGAAACCCAACGATCTGACGTTCAAGCATTAAACAACTGAGCCAGATTGTGAACAGTCTGCAAAAGTACAAGAATGGAGTGAGAAGCAGACAACCGCATCCGAAGAATCATAAAGAACTCATCACAAAAAGATTTTCAAGTCTCCAGGCATGCTATGGCAGCAGACGTACTTGATACTTGTAAACAAGAAATTGCAGCTCCTTCTAAGAGTCTTAAGAGATACCAGAACACTACCGTAAGGAAAAAAACCAACAGAACAATGACTTCAAGAGGAATGAGAGAAAGCTCTATGACGTCCTGCAAAATACACTGCAAGTTCAGAATAATTCTCCAGAAGAACCCAGTGTGGAAGGTGTTACCCACTACTGGTCATCAATGTGGTCGAGGCCGGAAATAGATAATAGGTAAAGCCACCAGATGCATAAAACAAATGGCACATAAAGACGTCGAAGTTGAAGAACTGCGTCAAGTCATCAACAGCCTACAGAATTGGAAAGCACCTGGCATTGACCGGATCCTTACCTACTGCTATAAAAGGCTCATGTGTGCCCACCGTTACTAGCTATCCACATACAATACTTTCAGAAAATCATGCTGCATCCATTATTCCTAAACACATGGTTAACGTATCTTAAGCCAAAGGACTTTAATATCACAAACCCATCTAAATATTGCCCATCACTTGCTTGCCAACTCTGTATAAGATCATTACTTCAATCATAACAAAAGGAATTCGTGCACATTGCTATGAATACGTCATTCTTGCAGAGGAACAAAAGGGCTGCAGAAGGAATTCTCAAGTATACAAGGAACAGCTCACTACTGATGCCGTGGCATTAGCGCAGGCCTGCCATAGATGGGCCTGCTTCATTGATTACCAAAAAGCCTTGGATTCTGTGGCTCATATATGGCTTATACAGAGCATGGAGCTTTACAAAGTCAGCAATATTAGAGTGAACTCCCTGAAGAGCGTATTGTTTCATGGGTCACTTCCCTCCAACTTACAATGGGTGGCATTCATATACTATCTCCGTTGATACCGATTACCCGAAGAATTTTCCAAGGAGACTCGCCAAGTGAACTCTGGTTCTGTTTAGCTTTGAAACCTCTCCTGCAACTCCTGAACAGTAACAGCTACAGATTTAGTATTAAGAATAATCATGATGGAGCATAAAAGATGAACCATCTTCTTTACATGTATGATATCAAAATGCATGCATCAACTAAAGTGCGCCACCAATACCTCATCTAAGAGCTTTGCCTCAGATATCCATATGCACTTTGGTTTTGATAAGTGCAGAACGCAAACTCTTATTAGTGGCTCGTACTGTGCACAGGAAATACATGATGGAGAAGGAAATAGAAGTATTACGCCATTGCAGGGAGGTGCATTGTACAAATTACCTTGGGTTCTCCCGCAGTACATGTCTCGCATGATATGAAGAAGAACAACACTGAGCTGTATGTTTCACGATTCCACAGTCTCTCTTCAAAACTGATTGCTAAATATCTCATTAGGGCCGTTAACATCTTTGCAATGCCCGTAGTCATCATATTGACTCAAACTGAGCTACAAGATCTGCAAAGAAAAATATCGGTGCTTTTATCACGCCGTCTTATACACCATCTGAAATCAGCAACAGAGGCCGAGTAAACACTGTACGTTGAGACGAATGTCAAATATGCATCCCTTCCACTCTCTTCTCTGGTTTGTCATACATCAGCCTATTACAGTACATACATTCAAAATAATTTGTTTGCACCATTTACTTAATGACTACCCGCTTTAATTAATTTTAAATTATTTTACTGGTTATTCAAGCTTCACAGCTGCAATTTGAACACTTTATTTAGTTGTAGAAGCCATTTTATACTTTCTGCCAACTTTGGAGCCTGCTTTATATTACATTGAATTACTCGGTTGCTATTATGTAGCAATAAGATGAGCTAAAACAAGGTTTAAACCGAACGAAATGTAATATAATATCAAATTCGAACTGAATTTCACTGCCTACTGCTTCTGGTACCACAAAATTCTATAATTACACACACAAAAATCACATGGAAAGCAAAGTTGGTAAAGCTCTCAATTAAAGAAGATTTTTGATTGGCTTATTCAAATAAAATTCTGAAAAGTAGGCAGTTTATGGAAACTTATCAGTAGGCCTATGCGCTGGAAAATCTTGCACTCCAACAAGAAAGTGGGAACTATTTCCTAGTGCGTTAGCCTCTTCACAGACCAGAACATCAAAGAAAACGCTTAGACCTTGAGGTGACTACTACCAGTATAGTGCACAAGTGGGATGGTTGAACACCTGCGCCTGAGTGATTATGCTAGACAACGCTCCGAATTTGTGTTCAAACTGGGTGGGTCTTTACTAACTTTAATTGTCACTCATAACCTTCAGGGTCTTCTGTACTCAGCTATAAAGTACTCTCTTTAGTAGATACTCAATGGTTCTTTCATGCATAACGTAAGATATCCCCTTCTAATCAAAACGTTCTCACTTGCACTCCATCATCGCACGGGCATTAGTCGTGCATTTTAAAACGTTACTTGTGGTACGATTCATTCATCGTAAAACTAATCTGAGTTTGTAAATTTGGCTTGTGGTAAGCGGAGCATATTTGCCCCGGAGAGTGGTGTTAATGTTGTGTATTTCATTCCTTGCATTGTGTTTATATGTGCATGTGTTTAAAGCTGCGTAAAACTCAGTCCATACAAAGTTGTAAATGAATGGGCTGAGGATTATTCCTACAGAATGTGGCGTGAAGCCTCATATAAATCCTGCCAGAGTGTGCTGAAACTAGTGCAAAACGGAACAGGGGTGGAAGTTAGGGGATTTAGAGGGAAATATGTGCACTATTAATTCATTAATAATATACCATGTCCCAACATCGCGGCGACCAACTGCTAAATTGTTACGAGCATATGGGTGTAAAAATATTACTGTATTCAATTTCCGGGCCCTTAGCAATACACTCGTTGTCATATACGTATAGGGTGATCAGAAACAATGGTTGTAAGGCCAATATGCCTGGAGTTTCGTCTGTTATAGAAAAAATAATAGTGTGTGGTAATTGGAATACATACGGTTAGTAACTGTGCTCAGTTTCAGCCACTCGCCAACCACAGCGCTAGTTGTAAGTAAACAACTAATGGTGACTCGTTTGGAAAACTGGTCTTGCTAAGAGATCCTCTCAGTTACTCGATTTCTGTGGGTGAGACATGTAACTGCGGCCAGGACTTCACACCGAGGGCGCCATCTTACAGCATGTGAACGCGCGACCTCATACAACCTAGATGACCACCACGCTGTTGAAGCGGTTTCACTGGCGCATCATTGACGACCCTCCCTACAACCCGGATCTCGCTCCAAGTGACTTTCACTTGTTTCCTCACTTGAAGGAGCACCTTGGAGGTCGACCATTCACTTCAGACGAGGAGGAGAAACACTTGGTGATAACGTGGCTGAACACACAAGGGCAGGATTGTTACCATGAGGGAATATTCAATCTCATCCCACTAAGCGACAAGTGCCTAAGTCGATATGGAGACTATGTCGAAATAGTACACTACGCAACGAGCCTACAATGGAAATAATTAAGACACGAGTATGTTTATAAAACGAGTGAATGCGAGTTTTATAATTTCCATACGAGTGTCTTAATTACCATTATAGGTGAGTTGCATACGACTGTTTATGTTCGACGATAATTATTATAACTATTTTATGTTCGAACATAAATATTCATAAATATCTGACGAGATTTCGCCAGTTTTATGTACCGAACAGAGCGCATGAGACGCAGAGAATGCCTTGTATTTGACCATGGCCTCCTCGATTACCCTACTATGACACTAGGCCAGGCAGTGAAATTTAATTTGAAGGCCGTGGAACTCAGCGCATCTAATTATATAATTGGTCAAACAACTGTTTCTTGAGCTTTGATTGGTGGGAGAAACTGTTTCATAATGAAAAACAAGATGTTCAGTAAAGAACATATAGCCTACTTTCTCCTAAATGTATGAGTATAGTTATAACTCGTTGTTATTATCAAAGAGTATAATAGAATCATTTCTTGGTTGAAGACCTTAGAAACTATTTACCTCTACCAAACGCCACAACCTAGAAAAAAACTACTACCATCATTGAAGAAAGATAGATAAGAAGTATCTCAAGAATGTTATGGATCTGGAGACATAATCGACCGGACTGGCTGCGTGGCTCTGCGGTAACGTTCTCGCTTGCTGGGCCCTAGGTTGCAGGTTCGTATCCTGGCGCAGCCAGCTGGCATTTGAGGGTGCACAAATGCGAGGGAGCCGTGTCAGTAGATTTACTGGCACGTTAAAGATCCCCTTCGGGCCAAAATTCCGGCACCCCGGCGTATCTAAAAGCAGCAGTAGTTAAAAGGTCGTAAAACAAGTAACATTATTATTATTATTGTTATTATTACATAATTGACCTGCCGTGGGCAACATCCAACTTTGAGTTGAGGCATGTCTTTACACGTCTGGTTGTGCATGGCTTTCACAACCCTAATTGAATTAACAAATCTTTCCGTGTCCCTACAGAGACGTGTGTATACAAACTATGTGGATATTTTCGATTGCTATTTGCCTGAAATAAAAGTATTAATAACCTGAACTAGTACCAGCGGCTAGAATTCAGTTACTATGTGAAATCGTTTTGTTCTTTACTTCAAATAACATTTTCAAATAACGCCCAATAGGCTGTTACAAACCCTTTAAAATAAGAAGTAAAAATGTATCATAGTATCATCCTGTCATTCTTCAAATTCGATGCGCATAGAATGCCAATGGTATACTATCAATGGAGTCCCATGTAGACCAGTCGTGAAATCTAGTGGAGAAATATCGAACAATATAATGCTAACAGGGCGAGTGCATTCTAGCGGCCATAAGAAGAAACTTTTCAATAAAATCTGGAAGTTAATAAGTAGGCCGGCGTGCAGTTATCTTTTTGGCTGCTAGATGTCTCGAGCAAATCTGCTGGCGAATTATGTTTTAATTAAATATATGTTTTGCACCGTAATATGCACAATATAAGGCTTAATTTTAAAATGTCTGAGTCATTACAAAGCAACAAATATGTAAAATTTCAAGCAAAAAACCAAACTCTGATGGGGTTTGAACCATAGGCATATGAATGACAGACTAACGCTTTACCACGGAGCCATTTGTGCCAACGAACATTGATCTATATAAAATGACTTACATAGAACTTGTTAGCAAATAATGATTTAGTCCTAACGATTTCATCAGTGGAGTATATTATTTATGTATAAAGCATTTCATACTAAGTTTATTTATTTTGTATCAGTACGCTATATTGCATGCAATACTCAAATTAGTGAAATATAAGTCAGGCACAAGATATCCGCTGCCATCTTGTCTTCTTACCGAGACGGCTCAGCTTTTTAAAATCACTTCTGCACTATAGTATTACAAAATAAACTTTTAATTTCGAACGTGCCTCTTCCTTTAGAACAGTTAAATCGATTCTCGGCTCGATAATCGGAACTGGTGGGTCCCATGATATGGATTATAAAGTTTGCATAATTCGCACGGCCGCCATCCTGAAATGGTACGGCGGATTACCTTGTAGTTTGGTCACAAGACGCGTCCTATATGAAGGTATGTTGTTACCAAATTTGGTAGAGATCGGATAATTTGGTTAGTCGCTATTTGATTTTACGTTTTGAACGTTTGAGTGGCCGCCATTCAGATTTGGTAAATATGGCGGCGATATAAAACATGACACTGAGTTTCCCTTTGCTTGTTCTACCTCTGCACCAAATTTCGTTCAATTCGGTTTCACCGTGTTCGAATTGATAGGGGGAGACAGACATTCAGAGTACACACACTCTCTCTCTCTCTCTCTCTCTCACACACACACACACAGACTAACACACACACATACACACACACAGACAGACACACAATTTTTGGCCCTGTAGTGATCTCATAAGTCTACTTTCATTTTTTGCAAAAATCGAAAGTAGGCTAATAGTGTTATAATGAGCCTCATTATAGTACAGTTTTCTGACATATAATAGTCAGGGTCGAACAAAAAATAACCTAATGTATGTACTATCAGTTGGTTGTTTTGGTTGTGTTACATAAAATCTGCACGTTTCACTGCAGGTTTTGTAACCTTAGTATCTGATCCCCCTCGTAGTATTCGTAAGGTGAAAACGGCTCGAGATAATTTAGACCTACCATCTGAAATAACTAATAATGGTATGAACGTCAATTTTAACTGATGAGTCTTTAAGGTGATCTGGGTTCTGGAACTTTGCCCTTGAAGTGCCACGGTGGGTGAGTGGTTAACGTGTCGGTCTACTAACCCCAAGCTTGCAGGTTCTGTCTGGTAAGTGATTTTTGAAAGGCGGCAAAAATTGCGACACCATGTCATACGATGTTGGCATGTCAAAGAACCCATTTGAGTTCAGTAGGCCGGGTTCATAATGGCAAAATTAATCTCGGGAGTTTCCGCCAACACAAAGTTCCTCATTTCTCTACTATAAAGCGCTATAGTGTCCAAGGAGGTTAGATATATCTAAACTTCTTAACTTTCATAGTGCTTCAAGGAATAACGAAATTCGACATGCAAGCTACCCTTTGGGTGTCAAATAACAAAGCTTGCACCCGGCATCCGAGGCCTTACGATATTATTATTATTATTACAACGGCAAAATTAATTTCGGGAGTTTCCGCCAACATAAAGTTCCTCATTTCTCTCCTGGAAAGCACTATAGTGTTCAAGGAGCTTAGATATCTATCCTCCTTGACTTTCATAGTGCTTCAAGGAACAACAAAATTCGACATGCAAGCTACCCTCTGGGTGTCAAATTAGAAAGTTTGCACCCGGCACTGAGGCCATACGATATTATTATTATTATTAACATTCCAGTTAATCCATAACACGAGGTTGATGTATTAAACGAACCTTTCAATGTCATCGGACTCAGCTAGGAATTTAATGTCCAACGCTTAACGACGAAGCAACTAAGTCTGCCATCTGAATAATAATAATAATAATAATAATAATAATAATAATAATAATAAATAATAATAACAATGAACTCAACCTGCACATTGAGAGGATAACAGACGAAATTCGGATAAGGAGGATTCAATTTTATGGCCACATAACACGCATGAGCTCGCGGAGACAGACCAACAAGATCTTTTCCTACTTTGTTAACAAGAAAACCAAGGGACCCTATTTCATTGGAGTTTAAAAAGTTCTTCGAGAAGTAAGAATCACACTTGAATATATCCAAGAACGAGCACCTCTCTAGAGAAGACTTCGAGCATACAGGAGCTTCCAAGAAAAGCCTAACTTGAAAACCGGCAAGGAGTGGACTGATGAAAGAAAGGAGGGTCACAGAACGCGAATATGAGAATATTGGGGAAGAGTTAAAGCTATAGGGTGCAAACGGTTGAAGTAACGTGGTCCACAGCAGTTCGAAGAAAGAAGGAAAGAAGGAAATAATAATAATAATAATAATAATAATAATAATAATAATAATAATATCGTATGGCCTCGGAAGCCGGGTGCAAGCGTTGTTATTTGACACCCAAAGGGTAGCTTGCATGTCGAATTTCGTTATTCCTTGAAGCACTATGAAAGTCAAGGAGGTTAGATATATAAGCTTTCTAGTAGAGAAATGAGGAACTTTTGTGTTGGCGGAAACTCCCGAGATTAATTTTGCCATTATGAACTCGGCCTACTGAATTCAAATGGGTTCTTTGACATGTTAACATCGTATGACGTGGTGTCGCAATATAATAATAAGTAAAGAAGAGGTAAAGGCTAAGTTAGAAATGAACACTTTTTTTTTTGCTGTGTGGCCTCCTGAGAGGCCGAGTGCAGGTCTTTCTAGTCGACGCCCATGAGCGACATGCGCGTCGGGATGTGAGATGGAATGAATGCAGAAGAATGAAATTGGCAAGGATGTGGAAGGAAGCGGCCGTGGCCTGTCAGAAGGTACCATCCCAGCATTTGAAAATGGGGAATCCACCGAAAACCACTTCAAGGATGGCCGACGGTGGAGCTCGAATCCACGCGTCTACCGAGTCAGCAGAGAGCTTGGCTCCATGACCTAACGCTGCGCTTTAGCCACTGCTGTTGGTAACACGTTAAATGAAGCTGCTCTTATGAGCAGACTCAGATGGTGGGGTCATGTGTTCAAAATGGAGCTGGAGAGATTGCATAGGAGGTTAATGAACTCGGCAGTAGAAGGTAAGAGAAGCAGATGCAAATATAGGAGGCGATGGTCGGACTCAGTGTTGAACTATTTCAAAGTGACAAGTGTATAAGCAGGGAAAGCCATAGTACCAACTGCTAATAGGGGATCGTGGAGACGTTTCGTTAGCAAACAGAGGCTTGCAGACTAGACTGGACACAGAAAGGCAAACAAACTGAAATGAATGAATGAATGATTGAAGTATTATCGTTGTTGTTATTATTACTTCCTTCGTTACTATACGATCTATATTCAAGATGTAGCTTCGCCAACAAGCTCTGCAAGGGCCTCACAAATCCTACCACCGCCTGTGGTTACGTCATTGAGGATTATTCCTTTTCTAAGAGACGGCTTTGTCACGATGTAATCTCTGGTGACGACCATGATCTCTTCAGCGAGCTGCTGTAGCGAGTGACCGAGGTTTATCGACCAGTGGTTTCATGTTCACGCCGTGGTTGCAGCCTTTGATGTCGTGGAGCATGAGGGCCTCCTTTGACGGCTTACTTACTATGGTTTCTCATATTATCTGACAAAAATGTAGCTTAGTAAGGCTCCGGTAAAGCTTAAAATCCCCGACTAGTTCTTTTATCTTGCCTGATGATAACAGTACATGTAATTTCATTAGAGACAAGCGAGAGGCAGATACTGAGATCTACTGTAGGGTCATCTCAGAGGGGAAGAGTCTGTATGCAGCCCCCTCAGATTGTTCATAAAAATGATAATAATAATAATAATACTAATAATAAACGATTCCACTTTGGCTGGTGAAATCGATAGGGACCTTTTAAAGTATGGAATTTCAGAAACAGACATTCAACTCAGAACACCACTCAAACACGAACTTAAACAGGCTCATCAGGAAGTCACAACTTGACCGAAGCATGGGATGCATGGGAGAAAGCACACTCCAAATGGATGAACTACGGGTGAGCCCGCAAGAAAGCAAACAGTTGAGATCTCGTGGTCCGTTGTAGACCTAACGATGAAGAAAAGAGAATAGAATAATAATAATCTTGAAAAAATGATTGAGGTTCTATGGCCAAATTTTCTGAATCAACAATGACGGGCTCAAAAAAAGAATCTCAATCTTGCTCTCACAATGAAAGTCGAGAACAAGTGACTTAGTGAAATAGAAAACTACCTTCAAGAAATTGGTATCACCGAGGAAGATTGACTCCAGTTCAAAACAGTGATCATCTACCAAGAGTTTGCCGAGAAAATTACTACCAAAATCAAGAAATCATGGACTGAAGAACGGACGATGATTTTCGGTGTCCAGATGAAGACTTTGGGAAAAGAAACCCATCAACATCATTAGCTAAATCATTTCTATCGCGCTCCTCAGATGGCTATAACGATGTAACCTCGGACAACCACGACGGTAACGGCGTTACAGATGGTGGACGAAGGACCGTGACAATGCGCTGGATCTACGTGCCGCAGTATGGTTGAAGTGGAACACGTCTTAAAGACAGGAAGACTGGGAAGATTTCACGTTGGTACGAAAACAATCGAGCAAGCCCATGATGCGTGTGAAGAGATCTTATGACCGGACAAGATTAGAACAGTTGGATAAAGAATTCAGTCTGTACAGCACTAGAAACTTGTATCGGTCATTCAAAGAGGAACTCTCTGGGTATAATATGCAATGCCTTCAATTCAAGAACACAGATGGTAAATTGGTCACCTGCGACCGTGAAAATGTGACACTCTTGGCAAACTATTTTGAACAGCTGCTTAACTGTAAAGAACCCAAGGAGCAGTAGCGGCTATTCAGGTGAAGGGAGTGAAGAGCCTCTTCACTAGCCATCTCGTAAGATAAACATTACATTTTCTTATTTAAATGAAAATGTTGCAGTTGTCTTGCGCTATTTTATCGTGTATTTTTTATAGTGTACTGTTATTTCTACAGTCCGTTGCTAGAAGGTACGCAAGCGAGGCTCACAGATTACCTACTGGCGAGGCTCTATGACGGCCTTGTGTCAGTTGAACTCCCTGTCGCTAGATTCCGCTGTCGTAACTTGGAGGAGAATCTGCAGGAGACGAAGTAACGTGTACGTCAGCCACTTCGTCTCGTTGCCATGGCAACCTGACATCGGGTGTGACGTCATTACCTGCCGTTAGACAGTCGAGTGAAGACTTTGCTGTGTCTCCAAGCCAATACGTCAAGTCCAGTTGTTGAAAGTTGGCGTTACGTCAGGCTTCCTTTCATTTATGCTGAAGCTTGTATTTATTTTCCCAATAAATAATATTTATTTATTACGTTACTTACCCTGTTGTTGATGAAAGTTGATGGCTTTTAGTGTAATAATACGAGGCACGTCCAGAAAGTAAGCTCCGTTTGGTAATAAAATTAAATTGTGTACAGATACAGGAAAAATATTTATTGCACAACATTCTACACCTCTTCAACTACTTTTCCACATAACTGCCAAACTTTTGCAGGCATTTGTCATAGCGTGGCACAAGTTTTTGGATACCTTCTTCATAGAAGTTTGCCGCCGACCCGTAAACGAGAGTGAAGACGCCCCTGTAGGATATCCCACCATTCGGCCACCACTGTTAGGCAAATTGTGTATGTGGTCAGGAGAACTCCTAAACATACGCAGTTCTCCTGGTAAGCACGCAATTTGCCTAACAGTAGTAGCCGAACGGTAGGATATCTTACAGGGGAGTCTTCACTCTCGTTTACGGGTCGGCGGCAAACTCCTATGAAGAAGGTATCCAAAAACTTGTGCCACGCTATGAAAAATACCTGCAAAGTTTGGCAGTTGTGTGGAAAAGTAGTTGAAGAGGTGTAGAATGTTGTGCAATAAATATTTTTCCTGTATCTGTACACAATTTAATTTTATTACCAAACGGAGCTTACTTTCTGGACGTGCTTCGTATTTCCAGTGAAAGACACGGTATTACTTTTATTAGAAATTCCCTTCAGTAGGTGGAAAGACGAAGACAAAGGGGAGTTATTAAATTGTGGACGGCCAAATTAATTAATAGAACTGTGTACTAAAAAGATATTAAGAAACCCGGCAAATGTTATAGCTCATTGCAAGGGATCTTGGTTCGAGCAGTTCACATGCTTGTGCAGTAGTTGTATTCTTAAAAACAACCTGTTCTGTTAGCCTTGCTTACTTTTTAGTAACAAATGTGGTGTGTGGAATCAACAAGTTTCGGTGATTTCCAAAACATTAGACCTACGCGCGGGTTGAACAAACACAAAGACAGAGAGGAAGATTTGAAGTGCCAGTTACAGATTAGAACACTCAAAAGAAACACTACCACGTTATCTGACGCCTTGAGGGAAAATGCAAGACTACAGTTCTTGCAGAAAGTTTAGGGACATGTCTAAATTTCGTTTGATGCACATTTGTCCCTAAAGTAACACCATTTCAGTCATTGTTTTACTTGATATTATTAGTCATCTATATGAGGGGTTCGTTTACAATTTCGCTGCTCTAGATCTAGGACTTTTGGAGGCGGAATGTTTTTTTGTAAACAAGGCTAAAAAGACTGGTTTTCTTACTAAAATGTTTTCTTTCTCAAAAACTGCTAGTCCTACTGCTATGAAATTTGTACTGCTGTTTTTCTACTATATAGCAATAATAAAAATAACAACCTTGGAAAATATACTACGTATTTGGTCGCCTCTCAAACAAACTTTCTTCCCCAGTACGATAATTTTGGCGGCAAAATTGGTCAATTTCGTTTCGCGATAACTTCCGATTGGAAACACTTCGAGCTATTCTGACTACGCAGTTGTTTTCTCCGTGTCTTGTTTGTGATGGATCGGCTGTGGGTACTTTCTCGAAATGTTGCCAATCGGAAGTTATCATGGAACGAAATTGACCAATTTTGCCGCCAAAATTACCGGGGAAGAAAGTTTATTTGAGGGGCCATCAAATGAGTAGTAATTTCTTTACCTAGGTTGTATTTTTATGTTTATGATTGATATATTGTAGTAAAACAGCAGTAAAGATTTCATAGTTGTAGGATTAGCAGTTTTTGAGAACGAAAACATTTCATTAGTAGGAAAAATAGTTTTTTTTGCCCTATTTACAAAAAGGTAAAACATTCCATCTCCAAAAGTATTAGAGCTAGAGCAGCGAACTTTTTAATGAAAACCCCTCATATAGATGTCTAATAACATAATGTAAAACAATAACTGAAATGCTGTTACTTTTGGGAGAAATGTGCATCAAACGAAATTTAGGCCTGTCCCTATACTTTCTGCTAGCACTGTATGTGGAGTTAGATATAATGAGAATGTGACTTTAAATAGGCTTGTAATTGGAGTTGTTCTATACTTGAGGTCTCACTCTCGTCATAACCTCTGGAAGAGAGTTCCTATGAACTTTAAACTTTACTGTAACTCGTGGGAACTTTAAGGAATTATATTAATTCTATTAATGCAGGCAATGGCCATGCATTTTCTCTGCAGGGCGGGTCAGGGAAGGGATTTTGGAAGGAAATCGGCCGTGGACCTATTGAAAGGAACCATCCCAGCATATGCCTGGTGGTGAAAATGAGAAGTCACAAAAATCATTTTCAGGACGACCGAGTAGATATTTTAGCTTTAAAATACGAAAAAAAAATCAATATTCACAAAAGCAATCAAGCACTGCTGAAATTAGAGTTTCGCTCTTCACCTGATTTTTCATCTACGAGCCGCCACTGCCAAGGAGAGACTACCGGTTGAAGATCCAACGGGGGTACATCTCCCATCTGCACCACCGACTGTGTAGCAGGTTGCTAATGCCATCCATCACCTGAAAAACTTCAAAGCACCCGGAGAAGATAGTATAATCGCGGAAGCCTTGAAAGCAGGTGGAAATGAAATAACGTATGCCCTTCACCAGATCCTCGTTACCTGCTGGAAGATGGGCAAGGTCCCTGATTACTGGAAGTCAGCCCTTATACACCCTTTGCACAAGAAAGGGAACCTCCATGATATAAACAATTACCGGGGAATATATTTGTTGTCAGTAGCCTACAAAGCTCCCTCCAGGATTCTACTGGACAATGTTGAATGTCAATGTGATCAGACAATTGGTGGATATCAAGGAGGATTTCGGCGAAGACGTTCTTGTATTGAGCAGATCTTCAATCTGAAGACTATTCTCCAACTAAAATAAGTGAGGAGTGTGAACATCACAGTGGTCTTTGTCGACTTTCACAAGGCTTACGATTCAATCGACCGCCGGATGCTTTACTCTGCACTGCAAGAACGAGGTGTAGATTACAACAACCGCACCCTCATTGAACAGACTCTAACAGACACCATCTCTAAGGTGGAGAAGAGGAGAAATCTCTAGGAATTTCGAGACCAAAACCGGAGTACTGCAGGGGGATGGCCTTTCCCCTATAGCTATATTCATCTTATTTCACAGGCGAGATGTGTTACAAAACCATAGAACACATCGCCTTGACAATGGACAGTCTTTTCTGAATTCTGACGGGCAGACCGAGAGTGGAGGAGCACTGGTGCATGCACCGAGGGCCAATAAGAGAGAGAAGCAGCACACCGATGTGCCCTAGTTCATTCGAGTGCAAACCAGCGTGGCAGAAAAGCGTGTGCTGGAAACTTGGTCCCGAATGGAAGATGTGTTCTGTTGTGCGCTATAAATGAGTGCATCGGACCAGTGTTTTAGAGATTCAATGTTACTAACAGAGTGCCTATGGATGCGACGTAATGCTCCATCAAATGGTTGGTCACTTGTGTTCAATGTTTTGCGAAGGAAGGCAGTATGAGGAAGGTGCAGATTGATTTATGCGTCCCTCCATGTTCACGACCTTCTAAATGTTCAGTGCAGGAAGTTACGAGAATAGTTGCTCGCAACCGGACCACAAACCAGTCAAGTAGCTAACCTGGCCATGTAACAGCAATCACATAATCACATTAAGCAAGCAAATTAGAAGGTCAATCACCTCTTCAGTATCTTAACAAATATTACATAACTAACAAATATTGACTAGTTGTGTTACATTAACTACTACTACAACTAAATAAGTGAATACCAGGTCACCCATACTTGTAGACATATATTTAATAGTCTACTGTCGACCAAAGTATTATGTGCACTCGAGTTTGAAGGTTGTTTGTGAAGTAACCAATAGACCTACATAAAATCCAATAACATCATCATTTCCGTCGTTCTATTTTACGTTAGGTCATTTAGGTTTGGAATTTTTATTTTATATTTTAATTTTTCTTATCGCAGTTGGAACACAAAAAGGGCCCGTTTTTAAGCGTGGTTCAGCCATGCGTCACATTTAAGAATTATTATCACAAACACCCGTCATCAGATCGAATACCAATTTTAACACAATATACATTGAAATGTTGTAAAACAGGTTTATTAATTTCAAAACTTTGTGTGTCCAAGAAACAAAGTTGTTATCATTTTTGTAAGGTAACATTTTCTCGGTCCGGGGTGGTCGGAAAGTGTAGTTCTTGGTCGCGTTGTAATCCTTATACATCAAAAAATTATGCTGTGTGACTGTGAAATACGTAAATTAATTCACTTATTTTATATCGGTTTGTATTTGTACGGGGAAATAGGACATGGTTCACCAGCTAGCCGTTCCGGGGAAATCTGTACAGCGTTGCCGAGATGGAGCCCATCACGCGTCATGGCGCCTCGCACGGAAGTGATGGGCTCCATCTCAGCAACGCTGTAAAGCTTTCCTCGGACGGCTAGCTGGTGAAACATGTCTCATTTCCCCCTACAAATACCAACTGATATAAAATAAGTGAATTAATTTACGTATTTCACAGTCATAATGCATACCTTTTTGATGTATAAGGATTCCAACGCGATCAAGAACTACATTTTCCAACCACCCCGGGCCGATAAAATTTACCTTACAACAATGATAACAACTTTGTTTCTTGGACACACAAAGTTTTGAAATTAATAAACCAGTTATACAACATTCCAGTGTATATTATGTTAAAATTTGGATTCGATTTGATGACGAGTTTTTGACATAATAATTCTTAAATGTGACGCATGGTTAAAACACGCTTAAAACGGGCCCTTTTTGTGTTCCAACTGCGATAAGAAATATTAAAATATAAAATAAAAATTCAAAACCTACATGAACTAACGTAAAATAGAACGACGAAAATGATGATGTTATTGGATTTTATGTAGATCTATTGGTTACATCACAAACAACCTTCAAACTCGAGTGCACATAATACTTTGGTCGACAGTAAGTGTAGTGGAACTGATGATGATAGCTTGAGGATCGAAACTGGTCATCCAAATGTATTTATTGATCTCATGCAATTTTTTTTCTGGATAAGTGAAACACCCAATACAATTGGGTACAATCGTCTTGACCGACTGATAAACATTAAATTTCGTAGTACAGCCAGCACAATAACAAATCACAAATATTCCACTCGCATTGGGCTATATGACCACGAATTCGCAGTGCCTAAAATGATAACAAGCAAGCAAAAACGTTTTAAAACAGACCAGTAGATTCAAGGAAGTTATTTCTAAAGGAATAGTTCCCCTTGGATAGCATTATATCTATGCGTTAAAAAAACATAAATCAGGTTCAAACTTTGTTACAACGATGACTCTGGTATCACCTGTGACATAGCAGACATGTCCATCTAAGACTAGCAAATGATTTCTTGCCGTGGGGCGCGACGTGGTGATGTAAGTGGCTAAGCGACCATCCGAAACACCAGCAGATTTAGATTAAAAAACTAACTGCGGTCCCATTTTCTTGACTTACTCAACCGACATCACACAAGGTACAAACACATGCCATGACCAGTGGGGCAAAATATTCGACTATTCCACTGTCACTCGAACGTAAATTAATATTTAAAACATAATAGTCAAATGTTCTTCCTTACGTTGTGAGCACATCGTCGAAAATTTCCTGAGTGGTTGTCACATTCTGCCAGACATCTTTTAATGCTTTCTTCTCTTCAGCATTCAGAACCAGTTTGCAGGTAACAATCTGAAACTGAAAGCACATATTTAGCGATCATCACTGCATTACTGTTGATGTTGCTTCATTTAGGGGCTTAAGATTGTTTTCATCAGGTCCACAGTGGAATGGTCAACGTTGTTGGATGCCATTCCTGAGGCCCGGGTTTGATTCCCGACTCTTCCAAGTAATTTAATTATAGAATACGGGCTGGCACGGTCCATGAAGCCTCATGAGGATAACTGAGATGAGTGCAGAGCTGGGCGCTAGCGCGACCAAGCCACGTGGGTTTCATGCAGGCAAGGGTGCGACAGAGATAGATAGCGAGTTTTCGGCTGGTCCACGAATATTTTCGGAGAACTTCAGCCGAGTGGCAGCTGTACGCCACGCGGCTCTGTGACTTCGACCACGACGTGCTTCCTTGGTGCTTGGTGCTTGGCCCTTGGAGGACGAACGACAAGAAGTAAGTTTTAGTCTCGGTTTTAGTTCTGTGAAATCCGTTAAAACCATACGAGGTGGCACCTCGTATCATTTTTAAAGGTTCACAATGAAGTTTAAAACTAAGTTCTGTATAAGAAGTGGAAGCGAAAGAAGTGGATGGCGCAGAACTCGCCGCAAAACGTCCCCATTATGACTGCTACGATAAATGGGATGACTTTAACAAAGAAGAAGAAGAGAAGAAGAAGAAGAAAAAAAGAAGGCGAAATAGCTTCGTATCTACGAGACAGCCCTGGAAAAGTCAATGGTGTACTGATGTGGTGGCAATCTAAGGTCAAATTCCCAAGGGCTACTTACGAAAATAATTGTATTTGGTACAAAGTACCCTCTTATTAACTCAATATTCGTCTTTGTGTGTAGAAAACTCGGTACTCAAAACTGGCGAAGGTCACTAAAGTGATTCTGCATATACCCGATACAGGTGCGTCATATGAAGAGTTTGGAGAACTTCGGGGGTATCTTACTTACGAAAGGAGAACAGCATTATCGACGGAAAATGTAAACGATATTGTGTTTCTAAATAGTTACCAAAATAGAGTTAACAAGGGCGGGCCTATTGTAGGTTATAAATGAATCGCATGTTAGATGCTCTAGGGTTAATGTCACCTATTTGAAGCCAAAACTGACTTCCGATTGTAAACAATCTATACTGATATTTGTACTGTATTTGGGTTAGTTTCAAATGTTACATGTTATCATAAAAGCTTTTTGTTACAAAAATGAAACGTTTATATGATTAAAGTACAATTTTATACAGCCAAATTCGTTAAAAAAAACTTTGTCCGTATTTTGTGGATATGCTTATTTTTATATTTATTACATGTATATGTGAATATTCGTATTTACTTATTTGCGACGGCGAAGAAGGTTAGATTTCAAATGTCTTGGCTTATATAACTATAGATGGCACTCAAAGATTGTGACCACCATGTTGGTTTTGTGTTTATTAGGTTATTCAATGTCACACAGGTGACTTATTTTAATAGCCTCTATGAATATACGAAATTTCAGTAAATTGTTGTAATACGTTAATATAGGCTATATTGAAAACTGGTGAAGATCGCTTGGGCAATATGTTGGATTATTTTTTACGTATACCAGATAGTTAAGTATGAATGGATGACGATTATTGAGTTCTTTCTTTATACAAACTTTCATTTCAATCGCTTAATTAGGACAGAAGATATCAAAATATTCAAACAGCCGCCATATTGAGCTAGTCAAAAGAATTCAATTAAATTATATGCCAACAAAAATCCTTGTATAAATATTTGCCTTGGTAAGTTTCACTGCACTTGAATGAAATCGAGAGAAACGTGAATTTAAATATTTGAACTTTGCTTGGCCACCATGTTGGTTTTGTGCTCAGGAGGTGTATGAAGGTAACTTACTACAGTATCGTCTACCATTAAGGTTAATAGCAGTAATAGGTTCGATAGTTTCGGAGATACTGAAATTTATCGTGCAGCCGCCATGCTAAATTGGTGAAACTTATTAAAATTTGAAAGGCACGGCCAAGTTTAGACGAGGCAGCAGTAAGTCAATATCAAGTTTCATTTAAATCTCTGAAGCCGTTTTGATTTGATTATGGAGACACACACACAGACAAAAGGTGATCTTATAGGCCTATATTTCATATGATGAAAATGGGCTACCAAAAAGAAATTACGGCCAGAAATCATTATTCCCACGATAATGAAAACCCATGTTACTGCAATCACTTTGAGGAGACCGTATTCCGTAATCACCCTGGCAACAACGCTAGAATGCCACGTGCGTGATGGGAAGGAGGGTTGTATGTGGTTTGACGGGTTCTTTCTCTCTCCGCAAGATTGGCCTAATTGTGCCCTGCCTGCATGACTTTCTCATGGACACCAGCGGGATATACGCCAGATACGTGTTATTCACTTTTTTCAGATCTGTTGATGTTTAGATATATTTTGTTGTTGTTGTTGTAAAGTATCCTTTTCTGGCTCCCATGGTTGCCGAGTGCGGTGAACCTTTCTCCTTATTTTCTGCTAAATCACGCCCTTTTCACTTATCTTTTAAGTCATTGGGTGCTATCTGATATGGAGAACTATAAATTCCCGGATGCCTAGTAATACCCCAATTTACCTACCATGCATAAGTGCAAATCAGTTTAATTTTTGATTAATAGTTCGTGAATATCGGTGTGAAAGTAACAGTCACTGATTAAGGTAGGTAAATAGCACGATTGAAAATACCCATAACTAGGTAAATTGTTTTTATTTCCACCTAGTAAATACTCAAATTAAAACGAAATGATAATGATATAACCAGTTTCGATTAACTTGTAGTCATATTCAGGTTGATATTTAAATTGATGTTATGGCGACGTAAAAGTGCTCCGTAGAATACCTGCCGAAACCGCAACATAACTCACAAATAGAGTCTGCTAGGGTGTGTATTATTAACTATATAAAACTTAGTGAATATTCAGTCAACAGTCATGACCCTAAAAGCCGTCAATCAAAGAATTTCAGCGTTTGAAGAAAAGCTCAAAGTATTTCAAACTCGCCTAGAGGGAGCCACCACAGCTGGAACGAGCACTTCTACCAACCTCAACTCCGTGAAAGTGGAAACCCTAGCTTCGGAGTTCGAGACTTTTCGCCTCGAAGTCATAACGGAGCTAAGTGACTTAAAAAAGGATTTGAATGACCAGATTGTGAAGCAAGAACTTCGAATTGATGAGGCAGAACAATACAGCCGCCGGAACTGCCTACTGCTACATGGGGTAAGTGAAACTCCCAACGAAGACGTGTACGCTAGAGTAACGGAGGTACTTAAGGACAAGCTTAATATAGAACTGACTATGATGAGCATCGATCGGTGTCATCGATTGGGAAAACCAAAGAGATCGTCTGCGGATGTGGTGGTTACCGGTAAAAGACCAATAATTGTTAAGTTCACCCGCTACCACGAGAGGGAACGTGTCTGGCGCGCCAATAGGCTTCTCAAAGGGACTTCGATCCTCATAACTGAGTCTCTCACAGCATCACGCAAGGACATGCTCAACAAGGCCAGGGATCACTTTGGAGCAAGGAACACCTTCACTCTGGATGGGCGGATAGTGATCGTGGATTCTGACGGTAAAAAACATTATGTTAACACTCCAGCAGAACTTGCCTGCTTAATGAAAGGGCAGGTATCGGAAGTTAAGTGAACAGGTTAATGTGTGTAATTGTGAGTGTGTGTTTAATATATTATTTTAATTTTAGTGTAAGTGATAGGGGGTTTAATTTTAAATTCAGTGAGAGTGGTTGTTTAATTGCTTCTAGTGGCTTGTGCATACATGAGGAAACAATGGTAAGTTGCATGCTCTCTTCTGTTTTATGGCCAGTGTAGTTGGTACCGTTACATTCAGTCCCGACAGAGATAATGACCTTCACCTTGACAATGAGCCTCCCAGCCCTCCCCAACCCCTGTCTCCGTCTCCCCCCACCCGCAATCATCTGGAAAGGGAATTTTCCGCCTTTCCCCGTTCACTGATGTGTGCACATGTCAATGCCCAGTCCTTAATAGCGCATCACGCTGAGCTCCAAGCTATTTTTGAAGGAAGCATGGTAAACGTTCTAGCAATTAGTGAAAGCTGGTTGAAAGACTCTGTCCCTTTAAACATGATAAGTCTAGTAGGGTACAATTCGCTCTTTCACAACAGACTGAAGCGTCGAGGAGGAGGAGTAGCTTTATTCTATAAAAACAATTTGACGGCAAAGATTATAAAAACATCGAACCTATCTACTGACCCCTTGACCGAATATATGTTTGTTGAGCTCACTGTTGACGTGACTAAAGTGCTTATTGGTGTAGTATATAAACCAACTAAAGAAGGGAACTTCATGGATTTTGAAGAAACTCTACTGAGACTGTTACCTACCTACGAACACGTACTTATATTAGGTGACTTTAACACAAACATATTAATAGACTCCACTGACGCAAATCGTTTGCGGAATATGTTTACCTCTTGTAACATGACAATATTACCACTCGGTCCTACTCACCACGTGCACATCCCCCACGGGTCTTCACGCACTCTAATTGATTTAATTATCACAAATAACCCACAGAAAATACTAAAACACGGACAGATTTCAGTACCTGGCATATCTTTACACGACCTGATTTATTTAGCTTATTCTTTAAAAACTCCAAAATCTGCACCTAAATACATAACATATAGAGACATGAAAAGATTGAACCTTCAAGAACTAACACAAGACGCAATTCTCTGTCCATGGAACGATATACTATTAACTCAATACTGCTGGAACTATATGACAAACATGCACCTAAACGAACAGCTAAAATCACTCGTAAAGCTTCCCCCTGGCTATCAAGTGACATTAAATCCGCAATGGCCGAACGTGACGCACTTCACAGACGTTATAAGCAGACCTTATCAAGTGACGATTTTGAAAAATATCGTATGCTTAGAAATCGAGTTAAACAAATGATTCGAAATAAAAAGTATGCCTACTTCCAACAGCTAGCCGGCAACTTGAATGCTAGGAGCACCTGGCAGCAACTCAGGTCGGTAGGTATTGGGAGACGCACTAAAAACACAAATAAGAAGGATATTAATCCCAATGAATTAAATGCTCACTTTGCTCGAGAAATAATTAGTACTGATCCCCAAATAATACAAACAACAATAAATTCACTGCAATGTGTCCCACTACCTCACCGACCGTTATTCAAGTTTCGTAAAATAGATGATACTGTCGTAAGAAAAAAAATAATATCTATCAAATCACAAGCAGTCGGAATAGATGACATCCCAATTTCCTTTATCGATAACCTGATAGAAGTATTACTGCCAATCATTACGCACATTTGTAACACATGTCTTTTAGAAGGTTTCTTCCCAACAATATGGAAAGATGCTTTAGTTATTCCAGTTCCGAAAAATTCTCTTGCAAATTCTCCATCTGACTATCGACCTGTAAGCATACTTTCCTCAATTTCCAAAATACTAGAAAAACTTATGCATGAACAACTTCTTCAGTACTTGACGCAATACTCACTACTTGATCCGTTACAATCTGGATTTAAGAAAGGACACAGCACATCTACTGCACTCATTAAGATCACTGATGACGTAAGACGAGCAATGGATGAGCGTAAAGTGACTATACTCATTCTTCTAGACTTCAGCAGTGCATTCGACACCATTAACACGGACATACTTATGGCTAAATTGCAATCCTTCCATCTTAGCCCCGTTGCTCTCAAATTATTCGCCTCCTATCTTCATAACCGAAGACAACGTGTACTCCCTAATGAAAACAGAACTGAGTGGAAGTTCAAAATAAATGGAGTACCTCAGGGTTCAATTCTCGGCCCCCTTATATTCATTCTATATCTGAACGACATCTCTTCGAAACTGGAAAACTGCAACTACCATCTATATGCTGATGACCTTCAGATATATTGCCACACAAAAGTAAACGACATAGATGCGGCAATTGAAAATATGAATCTAAATCTAAAGAGGATCAGCCGCTATGCAACTGAAAATTCTCTTGCCATCAACCCAATTAAAACACAAGCTATCATAATAGGGCAGACTAAATTGCTTTTTCCATTTACACAGTAGACCGCTATCTTTAATTCAACTTAATGGTGTTGCTATCCCGTACTCTAAATCGGTAAAAAGTCTTGGAGTCACACTGAATGAAACTTTGAATTGGGATGGACACGTTACTAATACATGCAGGAAAGTTCACTCGTCACTTCATCCACTTAAGATTCACCAGTCCGTTCTACCCCGTAACTTGAAAATAAAACTCGTCCATACCTTGATACTCCCTATATTTAACTACTGTGATGTTGTATTAGTAGATGCTACCGGTGAACAAAACAAGAAACTTCAGAGAGCTTTAAATTCCTGCATTAGGTTTATTTCCTCCTTGAAATTTTCCTCACACGTGTCTCCATTTTATGATCTACTTTCCTGGCTAAAAGTAGAACAACTAAGAAACCTGCACATATGTACCCTCATCTATCGACTTCTCAATGAAAGTACTCTTCACTATCTCTCTTGTAATTTTCGTTTTCTTTCTTCCATTCATGATCGTCACACGCGATCTGGATCTATAATTGCAATTCCTCTACATCATTCAACTGCCTTCAGTAACTCTTTCCTCGTGTCGGGAACTAGAATTTGGAATAACTGTCCTCGTGACGTCAGAAATTGTACATCCCTAACAACTTTCAAACGTGCATGTAAAGATTTCCTCTTGAATTCGTAGGCCAACTAGAACAATTTGTGTATGAATGTGTGAGTGAATGACCATAGTATAATTTTTGTAAGAATTGAGGCTTTCACGGCCGGCGTTACAAAGTTCATCGATGTATTCCGGGCATAAGGGCCGTGTTCCAGGGGCAAGCCCCTGGAACACGGCCCTTATGCCCGGAATACATCGATGAACATAGTATAATTTTGTTAAAAATGTATGTCATTTAAATTATATAGCTTAGTTAATATCACGCAGTCGCCAATTTAATTTAATTTAATTTAATTTAATTTTTATTCTATTCTATTTTATTTTATTTTATTTTATTCTAGTATTTAAGATTTTCCTAGTATTTAAGTTTGGTAGGTTAAGAATAACATATGTGAGTATTCATGTAAGTTGCACTGTGTGTGGTTAAGTGTAAGAGAGGGCCTAGAGCCCTAACTTCGCCACAATAAAGGCACCAATAAATAATAAATAAATAAATAATGAGCATCAATTATCTAAGTTAATAGATCTATAAATAAAATTCTGCACAAAGTATTATTAAAACTTTTCATTATAAAATTGAATAAACTCAATAACCGTCTAAAATCTCTATATATATAAAAATGAAAGTTTGTCTGTTTTTTATCTGAATTTCCACGGAAATTTGCGATATTTGCGCGTTTCAGACTGTTTTATGATGGATGCGCGCAAAAATATTTTTTTTGTCTGTCTGTCTGTCTGTCTGTCTGTCTATTTGTTTGTTTGTTTGTCTGTGGACAATTTTTTGTGTCCTTATAACTCGAGAATGGCTGAGTGGATCAACGTAAAATTTGATACAGTTATCCTTCAGAGGCACGACACCAATCATTGATGTAACTCTTCTCCGTACCTCTCATAAAAGGGGCCCTACCCCCTTAAAATACATGCTGAAATAGGCGTAGAAGGGTGAAACTAAGCTCATTTTCAGCCCCTCAATGTGAGAAACGAAACTCGGGGGCCCTAAAAGAACACCGAAAACCACATTTTAAGGCCCTAAAACCAACATTTTTCGAGATATTCCCAAAAAACTAATTTCACTTAATAAATAAATGAAGGAATGCATGCCGGTAACAATGGCAACAGAATATCAGAGGTCCATCTATTTCTGTAAGACGCTATGCAATTCCATTTATTATATTACTGTGAAGGTTTTCAAACGACAATAAGGTTATAACGGATCCAAATAAGCTGAAATATTCATCAATACATACAATGCGCTTAAGGGGTCAAGGGGTACTCTAGAATTTTATAACGCGATTTACACGTGCGGGTATGGTACGAAAGGTCTATTATATCCCTATCCCTATATTGTTATATTATTATTATTACTATTATTTTAATTATTATCATTATTATGGCGTACAACGACGAGACAATCTCATTTTCAAACCATTGGTGTCAGAAACAAAACTCGGGGCCCCTCAAGAGCCGTAAAGGGTCCCCGAAAACTATATTTTAAGGCTCTAAACCCAACAGTTTCTTAGATATTCCCAGAAAACTAATTTCATTTAATAAACTAAAGAAGGAATGCCAGCCACTAACCATGACAAAAGTATCTCAAGAGGTGGCATCCAACTTTCCCTCTATTTCTGGAATAAGTAATGCCACTCCATTTATTACATTTCTGTGAAAGGTTGCAAATAGCTATAAGGTTATCACGGAACCAACTAAAACTGTAAAATTCATCAATGCGCTTAAGGGGTTCAAGGAGTACCCTAGATTTTTTTCACACGACTTACACGTGCGATATGTCGTACAGAAGGTCTATTATATCTCCAAACAGCAACATTATATCCAAAAATTCCTGATTTGAAATAGTAGACTGTTTTTTGCTGATTTTAGGAATTTGGGCCATTGTAGGCTAAAGAAAACTGAATTTTCATGCACCACAAGCCTTTATAATTTATAAAAGGGGTCTTCCTGTAGTTGGGCACTTGACACAACGATTAGGGTCAGTTCGTATGCGACGTGTATTGCGATTCGTCTACGAGGTTTTCAATTTTATTTTCACGCCAGGAAGAACACGTTAGGTAAATTTAGTTTGAGAGCACATTTTAGCTAATCATTTTTCTTTGCCAACAAACAGGTTCCAAGCCCCTAAACACTGCAACAGAAGATCAGTTGGTAACATCTGGTTATTAATACCGAAGACCGTTCGAAGAATGGGTACTTCTGCTAGTCTCTCTATATAAAAGAGAGTCGTGTTATTTACACTATTTATAACTCAAGAACGGCTGAACCGATTTGGCTGAAAATTGGTGTGGAGGTAGCTTAGAACCAGGAGAAGGACATAGGATTCTTTTTTTTTTATCCCGTGACGTGACATAAAACGTCAAAGGGAATATAAGTCAGTATAAAACGTAGCGCAAATGACAGCTAAAATAAACTCATGAAGGATTGGCAAGGCAAGTCGTTTCCAGGCAACAGTAGCTCTTGACGAGACACGGCCGACTGGATGCGATTAGTGCTCTCCACTACCGGTATAGAGAATGAGGCTCTTAACATGAAATCCCGTTAGTTACTCAACGTAATTTGTATTCTCTTTGAACCATCATTAACAATAACGCGACAAAGACGATCGAATCTTTCCCGACAAAGCCATAATGCAAGAAGGATACGAAACATTGCGAATGAAAGGACTGAAGAACAAGAAATTGCCCGTGAAAAGCACTGCGTTAGTATGGCTCGACTTCGTGCTTCTCAATCACAAGAGCAAAGTGAGGCAGCCCGTGAAACGGCTCGGTTGGCAATGCGAAATTGTCAAGCGAACAACAGAGATCAAGAAGTAGATAATTTTCGACGCAGGTTTAATCCGACATTCAAGGTATTTATTTATTTATTTATTTATTTATTTATTTATTTTTGTACTTACACACAATATAGTAGAAGAATAACTTACTATACTTATTTTCTAATTCAAAAAAAAAGTGTTTATAAATCAGTAATACTGTCTTTGCTTTTTATTTTGTTTCTGCCTGCGACGTACATAGGTAGTCCACGTCATATGCATGAATATGCGCAAGATGCAATGACATATGTTCGTCATTACGGTCGGCCATATCTCTTTATTACTTTTAACTGTAATCCAAAATGGATAGAAATTGTTCAATTGCTGCTTCCCGGACAAACATCAAGTGATCGACACGACATCACAGCACGTGTATTCAGGCAAAAAATGCGGTCCCTGATGAACTACATTGTTAAACAACGCGTCTTTGGAGATACTCGATGCTGGATGTATTCAACCGAATGGCAAAAACAAGGCCTGCCGCACGCACACATTCTTATTTGGTTAGTGGAAAGAATTCAACAGGACCAAATAGATGATATCATATGTGCAAAGATTCCCGATCACGAAGCCGATCCAGACCTACATGATGTTGTAATTACAAATATGATTTATGGACCGTGTGGCGCCATCAATCCCCAATCACCTTGCATGTTCGACGGAAAGTGTTCCAAACGATATCCACGGAAATTAACGGCGGAGACCGTCACTGGCAACGATGGTTATCCACTGTATCGGCGTCGATCACCCGATGATGACGGTCGAACTATCACAACAAAAGTGAAAAGAATGGATTTCGTTGTCGACAACAGTTGGATTGTTCCATATTCGCTACTTATTTCCAAAACGTTCAAGACACATTGCAACGTTGAGTATTGCAATTCAGTTAAGTCCATAAAATACATTTGCAAATATGTCACGAAAGGCAGCGATATGGTGGGTTTTGGCATCCAATCTTCCAATACCAACGATGAAATTGCGCGCTATCATGTTGGTCGTTATGTGAACTGTAATGAAGCGATTTGGCGTATATTTGCATTTCCTATTCACGAAAGTCATCCTACTGTTGTGCATTTGGCGGTGCATCTGGAGAATGGTCAATGAGTATATCTCACGGCTTCGAATGCTGTTCAACGTTCTGAAACACCTCCAGCGACAGCATTGACCAGTTTCTTTGCGATCTGCCAAAGCGATCCGTTTGCACGAACTTTGCTTTACTCGGTGATGCCACGTTATTACACTTGGAATACTTCATCGAAGAATTTTCAACGACGGAAGCAAGGCGATGCGGTTCCTGGTTATCCGGATGTGCGTTCTACTGATGCTCTTGGTCGTATGTATACAGTTCGTCCAAAGCATGAATGATGCTTCTATTTGCGGTTGTTGCTGGTAAATGTGCGTGGGTCAACGTCATTTGAGACACTACGGACTGTTAATGGTATAATATTCCCAACATATCGTGCTGCATGTGAAGAACTCAATTTACTAGAAAACGATACCCATTGGGATACGACAATCGTTGAAGCCATCATCTCTGCATCTCCAAGTCAGATACGCACATTATTTGCTATAATCATTTCGACATGCTTTCCATCGAACCCATCTAACCTGTGGCACAGATACAAGGATAATATATCAGAATATATTTTACATCAAATTCGTGTCAGTTCCAGAAATCACGATCTTGAGATGAATGAGGAGATACATAATCGGGCTTTGCTCTTGATCGAAGACATGTGTTACCTCATGTGCGGTAGTTTATTAGTCACGTTAGGAATGCCAGCGCAAAATCGTGAAATGAATGACGCATTTAATGAAGAATTGGAACGGGAACGTGAATATGATCACCAGGAATTAGATTTAGTTTCTCTGAGCAATTGCTGAATATCGGTAATGGTCGAGTACCTGTCGACGAATCGAGCGGATTGATTTCATTTCCTCATAATTTCTGTAACTTTGTCTCATCGAAAGACGAACTTATCAACAAAGTATTCCCAAACATCATTACTGATTACAAAAATAATGAATGGTTGAGTGAGCGTGCAATTATAGCGGCTAAGAATGAAGATGTAGATGACCTAAACTACATAATTCAGAATGAGATCATTGTAACAATGCATTCATTCAAATCTATTGACTGTGTAACAAATGAAGATGAAGCCACCAACTATCCAATTGATTTTTTAAACTCCTTGGATGTGCCTGGCTTACCACCGCACAATTTATGCCTAAAGGTTGGCTCCGTAGTAACCATGCTTCGAAACATAAACCAACCAAAACTGTGCAACGGTACGCGTTTGGTGGTAAGTAAATTGATGAACAATGTGATTTACGCGACGATACTCATAGGAAAATTCGAAGGTGGGAAAGTTTTCATTCCGAGGATCCCGATGATCCCAACCGATATGCCGTTTGAGTTTAAAAGACTTCAATTTCCGATCCGTCTTGCATTCGCCATGACCATTTACAAATCACAAGGCCAATCCTTGAAAGTTTGGGGTTTGAATCCGGAATATCCATGTTTTTCCCATGGTCAATTACATGTGGCATGTTCACGGGTCTGAAGACCATCTGCGTTGTTTGTTCTTGCGCCTGATAATAAAACAAAAAATGTCGTGTATCACAAGGTACTTATCTGAAGAGTGCAACCTATGCACCAAAATACATGAACAATAAAGAATCATTAACATACTTATTTATTGAAGTGTAACATCTTTCCGCTCGGTTGCTGGATAGTTTTGTGGGAGTGATTTTGAAAATTGAGGACGGAAGTGGATCGGAACGATCGAGCTGGCAGTGGTGGATCAAACGGAAGTATGCACTGCCCGCTCGATCGATCAAACGGATGTGTACTAGCTGGCAGTGGTGGACAACGGAAGTATGCACTGCCCGTTCGATCGATCAAACGGAAGTGTACTAGCTGGTAGTGATGGACAACGGAAGTATGCACTGCCCGCTCGATCGATCGATTGAATGGAAATGTGCCCTAGCTGTCAGTGGTGGATCGAACGGAAGTATAAGACGCACTGCCAACTCGATCGATCGATCCAGCTGGCACTGGTAAGAGAAACAATCAGCGCGCGGTGTCGAAAATTGATACTATGACGCACTCTCGACCATGTGGAATGTATATGACATACTGAACGGAAAGCGCTCATGCGAACTCGGGTGTCAAGTGATTTAAACAAATGACATGGTACATGTTCGAAGTCTTCGTATCAGTATTTAAATGGTAAAATGCCTTAATATCAAACATTGTAAGTATTCGGCATTGCATTGGCATAGGGCATTTTAAACACAATGTCACTCAGGAACATTATCGAAACAAGCAAAATATAAATGAAACTTAATTCCGTAATGCAGTATTATTGGAACGTGGAAATAATCACCATCTTGTGCATAATATTTGCGTAGTCGAAATAGCTGTCGGGTTATTGTGTATGACTGTGAATCTAGAGATCTTGGGTTCGAATCCTGGGCGGGGTAGATATTTTTGCTACCAGATTATCATTTTAAACGATATTTATCATATCAATATGACTCATTTTAACAGAATCCATATGAAATTACGTGTTGGTCTGTGAATGAAGATCACCTAGTTTATAAGGAATTTAAGGTTATGAGCGGTGTCGCGTCTATTAATCTAGTTGATCCATATCGTATTCTTTATTTAGGCTAGTGCTGGTGGAAGCTACAAATCATGTAATAAAATGAGTTCCGTATTATAAACTACAATATCCGTAAAACACTCCCTTTTACAATAGATTAATATTTGTGCCAATAATAGTATAAAATACCGGTGTATCAACAATTTCACGTGAGGTTTCTTCTATGTCAGATGTTTCACATCATATGCGACTACTGTAAGGCTCGTAATTTTTTTATTTGTATTTCCTAATAAAAAATTGAACTTAATAAAATCGAAATCTGCTTATTTATTGCCTCTAAGGCGGAACAGAGTTCGCCGGGTCACCTAGTATAAAATAAAACTTGGCTTAAACTTTGAACCTCAACAGTTCTAATTATCAATATACCCATATTATTACATACGTTTTCTAGTATCATTCAATATTCATTTGTAAGAGATTTGGCTTAGACAAATAAAAGAATGTTTACAACTTCTTGATGAAGCAATCAAACATTCTAAAAAACTAACTAACCCCGTGGCACTACAGCCCTTGAAGGGCCTAGGCCTACTAAGTGACCGCTGCCCAGCCAATTGGCCTGCAGATTTTGGGGTGACGCGAGGTCAGCGCGTCGGGTCCCCTCGGCTGTTAATCTTGGTTTTCGTGACCGGGGCACTGTCTCACTGTCAGACAGTTACTCAATTGTCCTCACGAGGCTGAGTGCACCCCGTTCCAACCCTCACGTCAGTTTTAAAATCCGTGACGGAGCCGGGGATCGAACCCGGGGCCTCCGGGTGAGAGGCAGGCGCGCTACCCCAACACCACGGGGCCGGCAATCAAACATTCTACATTATTCAAAATAGATGATTTCTTTGTTTATAGTTTTAACATTAGTTTAAGTCAGTTTTTATTTTACATTTTAGAAGGTTATTAAGCAGAGTTTAAAAATGTATACTGCGAATTTTAATTTCAGAATTGCCTAGGTAGGAAGAGAAATATTTTACCTAGTTACAGATTTATTAATTTATACGCCTATACAGATAATTTTCTCTTAGATATGATGAATTTCATATTCATGAGTGTGAAATAACACCATGGCTCAGCGGTAACGTTCTCGACTGCTGTTCCCAAGTTTGCAGGATCGAATCCTGGTGCAGCCAGTTGGCATTTGAGGGAGCGCAAATGCGAGGAAGTTGTGTCAGTAGATTTACTGGCTCGATTAAGATCCCCTTCGGGGCAAAATCGCGGCACCCCGGTGTCTCTAAAAGCCGCAGTTGTTAAAAGAGGCACAAAACCAATAACATTATTATTATTGGACTATTATTATTATTGTTGTTGAAATAATACCAAGTTACACACGTCTGTAGTTAGCTCCCAGATAAAATAATGCGGTGTTTTATATGAGTGTACTGAAATCTCCACACCCTCTATGTTCTCTCTACGTATTCCTGGGCTAAAACTTGCGGAAGAATCGGCAGATAGAACCTTTAGAAGAGAAAAAATGTGATACATTTCGTTATGTAAGAAAATCAATGGCATTTGAAGGGAACTTTATTAATATTTTGAAACAGAAAGGCTGAGGAATTGGCAAGCTTGGTGAATTCACATCCTTATACTTTCAAATATTGTCCCCACTGTGTCTTAAACACAGTGCAATTGTGTTCAACATTTGACAAGATGTCAGACAATAGGAGCACACACACACAAGAGGATGGAATGATGACTATATTATCTCTGGGTATTAAAATAGCAGTATCTCAGGAAACATACCTGAAAGCAGATGAGAATGTAGAAGGCAAGTTTCCACATTGTTGAAATTGTGTGATTATATAAATTTTGGTAGTTAATATATAAATCAATGAAAAGTATGTTCGTGAAAGAAACCTATGCTGTATAATGGCAAGTCATGCCTTCTTTTATTAAAGCCACGTTTCTTTCTTTATTGTCTTTTGTTAGCTGAATAGACTGCATTAAAAATGTATATATTTAATGGCCGTTTGTTCTAATGTGCCCACTCATAGTCACCTGATTGAACGATAAGAATATTGCAAGGATCATCTAGCAAATGCTTGATGCATGCTAGGCGCAATTCCTTGATTGTGGAGCATTAACTTTATCCCATTATCACTGATTTAGGGCTCTAGGACAGTCGACTCAAGTTGGCTCAGAAATTTTATATACCTAGGTTACATGACCGCTTGTTATATCAATAATAACTAGCTCATCAGTTACGTACACATTTCTTGCCTTTCACAACTATATTTCAGCACGCATTTGGCGAGTGAGGGACGTGCGATAATCCTGGTCTAGGTGGCTTTGGGCGATCCTCCTCATCGTTATTTTTAGCCTACTTTCGATTTTTGCAAAAAATGAAAGTAGACTTATGAGATCAACACAGGGCGAAAAAAAGTGTGTCTGTCTGTGTGTGTGTATGTGTGTGTGTGAGTCTGTGTGTGTGTGTGTGTGTGTCTGTGTGTGTGTGTGTGTGAGTGTGTGTACTCTGAATGTCTGTCCCCCCCTATCAATTCGAACACGGTGAATGCGAATTGAACGAAATTTGGTACACAGGTAGCACTAGCAAAGGACACCTCAGTGTCATGTTTTATATCGCCACCATCTTGACGGAAACGTAATGGCGGCCACACAAATGTTCAAAGCTTAAATCAAATTACGACTAACCTAATCATCCGATCTCTACCAAATTTTGCAATGACATACCTTTATGGAGGAAGCATCCTTTGACAAATCTAATAGGTCATTAGCCTAATAATTTGCGGATGGCGGCCATCTTTGTGTCAAAATCGATTACCCCTATTAATTCGAACACGGTGAAACCGAATGGAACTAAATTTGGTACAGAGGTAGTACTAACAAAAGGCACCTCAGTGTCATGTTTTATATCGCCGCCATCTTGACGGAAACGTAATGGCGGCCACACAAATGTTCAAAGCTTAAATCAAATTACGATTAACCTAATCATCCGATCTCTACCAAATTTTGCAACAACATACCTTTATGGGGGGAGCATCCTTTGACCAAACCAATAGGTCATCAGCTTAATAGTTTGCGGATGGCGGCCATCTTTGTGTGAAAATCGATTCCCCCTATTAATTCGAACACGGTGCAACCGAATGGAACGAAATTTGGTACAGAGGTAGTACTAACAAAAGGCACCTCAGTGTCATGTTTTATATCGCCGCCATCTTGACGGAAACGTAATGGCGGCCACACAAATGTTCAAAGCTTAAATCAAATTACGATTAACCTAATCATCCGATCGCTACCAAATTTTGCAACTACATACCTTTATGGAGGGAGCATCCTTTGACCAATCTAATAGGTCATTCACCTGATAGTTTGCGGATGGCGGCCATCTTTATGTCAAAATTGATTCCCCCTATTAATTCGATCACGGTGGAACCGAATGGAACGAAATTTGGTACAGAGGTAGCACTAGCAAAGGGCACCTCAGTGTCATGTTTTATATCGCCGCCATCTTGACTGAAACGTAATGGCGGCCACACGAATGTTCAAAGCTTAAATCAAATTACGATTAACCTAATCATCCGATCTCTACCAAATTTTGCAACTACATACCTTTATGGAGGGAGCATCCTTTGACCAATCTAATAGGTCATTCACCTAATAGTTTGCGGATGGAGGCCATCTTTATGTCAAAATTGATTCCCCCTATTCATTCGAACACGGTGGAACCGAATGGAACGAAATTTGGTACAGAGGTAGTACTAGCAAAGGGCACCTCAGTGTCATGTTTTATATCGCCGCCATCTTGACTGAAACGTAATGGCGGCCACACGAATGTTCAAAGCTTAAATCAAATTACGATTAACCTAATCATCCGATCTCTACCAAATTTTGCAACTACATACCTTTATGGAGGGAGCATCCTTTGACCAATCTAATAGGTCATTCGCCTAATAGTTTGCGGATGGCGGCCATCTTTGTGTCAGAATCGATTCCCCCTATTAATTCAAACACGCTGAAACCAAATGGAACGAAATTTGGTATAGAGGTAGCACTAGCAAAGGGCACCTCAGTGTCATGTTTTATATCACCGCTATCTTGATGGAAACGTAATCGCGGCCACCCAAATGTTAAAAGCTAAAATGTAATTACGACCAACCTAATAATCTAGTCTCTACCTAATTTTGCAACACCATATCTTTATGTGGGAAACGTTTTCTGACCAAACTGCAAGAACATCAGTCCAATAGTTTGCAGATGGTGGCCAAGTATGTGTGCAAATCGATTCCCCCTATCAATTCAAACACGGTGAAACCGAATTGAACGAAATTTGGTACAGAGGTAGCACTAGCAAAGGGCACCTCATATTCATGTTTAATATGCCTATAGCACGTTGTATTTCAAGAAGCTCCTACAACCAACATTCAATCATACTCCTTGAAAAGGACAAAGAGTTATAACAATACCCATGCATTTAGGAGAAAGTAGGCTATATGTTCTATACTGAACATCTTGTTTTTTTCTGAAATAAATTATGGTTTTCTTCCTTCTCCAGAAAATATCTTTTAAATCTCATTTAGTAATTAATGATTTGTTTTCTCCAGCTGTCGTGATTTTACTATCGTTCAACAACCGTGTGTGCACCACCAAACCTCGAAGATAAATTCAGCGATGAGACTGTCTAAACCGCGGCAAGCCTGAAACCAAGACAGCCGCCGCACGAATTCTCAAAAGGTATTTCCCCTGTCTTGGGACCTAGTCTAGTTATAAGTCTGACGTTGTATACCATGACAGAGGACTATAAAACACGTTTCTATATGAAGATTTTAGTTTTACGTGACCGTGAATCTTGTGATTATGAGCCACGGATCTCCTTTTTACGTGGAATCCGAACCTAAGGACATGGCATTTCACTTCGAAAATCTCACATGCACTGACCGGGAATCGAGCCCAGTCCACCTTGGTGAGAGGCCGACAGCTTAACCACTGCGCTACCACGCCCCCCCCCCCACCGTTTCTATATGACTTCCGAAACAGGGATATGAAATAAACAAGGCGGTAGCCTTGTGAATTTTTATAATAAAAATCCACTTATTTTTTTGGAAAAACTATTACTGCAGCCATTGGCTAGAAAGTTTGTAGTGTTGCAGTGTTTTGTAGAGCTATTTGTCTTGCATATTTCGAACTGATGATGCTCGCTTGATGAGCGAAACATGACATCCGTTAGTTTTCTTCTTCGTCCATAGTCCGTAACAATATATATAAATATTAATCACATGTAATATATTTCAAGTTATTTTTCAACTACTCCAGTAATTGGAATTATTTTGTATCGACCGTGGAATGCTACAATAATAATAATTGTCAATTAATTAATTAATTACCGACAGTATTGGCTACGCTGGCTATAGCGCAGAGTTAGGTCATGGGGCCACGCTCTCTGCTGACTCGGTAGAGGCGTGGGTTCGAGCCCCGCCGACGGCCGTACTTGAAATGGTTTTCCGTGGTTTCACATTTTTCAACACCAGGCAAATGCTGGGACGGTACCTTCTGATAGGCCACGGCCACTTCCTTCCACATCCTTGCCCAATTTCATTCATCTTCATCCGTTCCATCCTTCATCCCGACGCGCAGGTCGCCCACGGGCGTCAACTAGAAAGACCTGCACTCGGCCTCTCAGGAGGCCACACGACAAAAAAAAAATAAAAAAATTGAGGGTCACTACGGGCTGTGCAATCTCTACTATTTACCCGTCAATGCATGTGAGATTTTCGAAGTGAAATGCCATGTCCTGTGGTTCGGATTCCACGTAAAAAGGAGGTCCCGTGGCTCATAATCACAAGATTCACGGTCACGTTAAACTACAATCTTCCTTTTTCAACTATTTACCTTCTGATGGACCCACCTAGCTTTCATCCATTTGGAATGAACTTTCTTCCATTCATCCCAGTGATCAATCTTCGGTAGAAGTTCTAACTTCTTCATGAAGAGCTTTTTAAACTTTTTGTTTCAGTGGTGTTCGGAGTCCAATACCTAGAATTCCATACATCGAAAGATCCTTATCGTCTTCCAACAGCCAAGAAGTGATCCTTGTGAGGCTTCTGAGTTAGGAATTCATACAACGTCCGTTCAAAAATTTCCGCAGTAACTACGGTGGCAGCCTGACCTCACAACTGTAAACAACAGACGTGCATCAAAAGTGAAGACAATGCTAATCACCGTTTTTGAAGCGCATGACATTATCCACAGGGAATTTGTTCCCACCGGCACCACTGTAAATTGCCAGTGTTATCATAGTCATGGCTCAGTTGTGCAAGAGCATTAAGGGAGTTCGTCCACAACAGTGGAAAAGGAGAAATTTCTTCTTGCTGCACGACAATGTGCCCGCTCACGCGGCTGGAGTTGTGCATCTTCTAGCGAAAAAACAAGTGCCAGTTCTCAACCATTCTCCGTATTCACCCGATTTGGTGCCTAGTGACTTTCTTTTATTCTCCAAATTAATGCTTCACATGAAGGGTCACCGCTTTGACGACATAACTGGCATTCAAGCCAGTGTGACACGCGAGTTGAAAAATATCCCAAACTAGAATTTCGCTGACTGTTACACATTGTTATATAACCGTTCTGTGTGTTGCACTCATGGGGGGAGACTATGTAGAACACTTGAAGCATTAAAACCGTCATCATAAGTTTTCTCAATTTTTTATTAATCCAGTCTCGAAACCTTTCGGACGGACGGTGTATGTTTAGGAATGCTTTCGGCTGACATTCCAAAATGGCAAGCGTAAGCTTCGTTTTCGGATTATGCTCGAGATATTTACGGTGCGGGTGTAGATTTCGGAGTTGCTCCGAGGTTTATAAATACCTTCTTTTTGGTTAGGTTCAAGAAATTTTCGGGTTATTCTTCTTCTGTTGATTGTCAGTTGTTATGCGGACTAGAAATGGAATTTTTGTTGTATACCCTACGTGTTGAGTGCGTCTAAAGTCTTTTTCATTTATTTACGCTATTTCAGTATACAGTGTACTGTACTTGGTAGGAGTGATTCAGTGTATTGTACACGCGGCTACACTTCTAGTTACCGCATGAATAAGAAAGAGACCATTTCAACACACGTATTTATTTTCTCGTGATTTAGAGGAGGAACGAGAAATACGTTAGGTTGGTTATGATGAAAACACATCTGCGGCATGTCTGGGGCTTAATGTCTAGTCCGCCATTTCACGAATGGAATGGCCTGCGGTGTCGCCGGACATGACCTGTATCGAACATGGCTGGGATATGCTGAAGCGTGCTATTGCTCAGCGTCCACGGTCTCCCATAACCCGCCAAAAGTTGATGGAGGCCGTCGTCGAAGAGTGGGATCGCCTGCCTCAAGAGGACCTGGACGACTTGATCTGTGGTATACCACGGAGAGTAAGAGCCCTGCTGGACGCCCGTGGTGGCCATGTTGATGATTGAAATGTCACAGGATGGCAAGATTACAACACATATCAGTCCCTGTTTAACAGGCCAAATATCTTCTTGTTTGTAATTTTCTTTGCACACATGAATAATGTCTGCGGGATTTGTCAGAACGCCGTCTCTTTTGTAATAGCCTTGCCAACAATCCCACGTATTATGTTCTGTATCATGGCAAACAAGTGTTCTGCAAAACTTCTTTTGATGTGTATACGGTATTTTATGTGAAGTTAAAGTTAGCAAGTTACATTCGTGACTGTTTGATAAGAGGACTATTTTGATACCGTTGAGCTTCCTAAGAATGCATTGTACACATGGCTATTAATCAGTTGTATTTTACATGTCAATCGTGCAATCCATATGTCAAAAATTCCATTAGCAGGCAAAAGTACATTTGGTTCTAGTTATCTTCCAGAAGCTTCTTTTCAGTGGGGATATTACGTATCGTATTTTCTTAGACATTAACCATCCCTGATTATTTTATTTTTATTATATATGAATTGCAGCCAATGACCATAGCAGAGTATTTTACTGTAATTGATCGCCCCAGGACTCCCAGCAAGTTCAATTTCAAGTTGGCTATCAGATGCCACTGACACTGCCACCTAGCGGCAAACGTTGGAACTTGATGGAGCGTTTCTAACCAACCAAAATAACCTACAAATTTAGCTACACCCTAAAAAAGGAAGGAAGCTTTTAGTTTTACGTGACCGTTAATCATGCGATCATGAGCCACGGGACCTTCTTTTTACGTGGAATCCGAACCACAAGACGTGGCATTTCACTTCGAAAATCTCACATGCACTGACCGGGAATCGAGCCCAGTCCACCTTGGTGAGAGGCCAACAGCTTAACCACTGCGCTACCCCCCCCCCCCCAACCATTTCTATATGACTTCCGAAACTGGGATATGAAATAAACAAGGTGGTAGCCTTGTAAATTTTAATAATAAAAATCCAGTTATTTTTTTGGAAAAACTATTACTGCAGCCATTGGCTGGAAAGTTTGTAGTGTTGCAGTGTTTTGTAGAGCTATTTGTCTTGCATATTTCGAACTGATGATGCTCGCTTGATGAGCAAAACATGACATCCGTTAGTTTTCTTCTTCGTCCATAGTCCGTAACAATATATATAAATATTAATCACATGTAACACAAATTAATTGAATTGGAACATTGTTTTACCCCAAAATACCTAGGGGTAACTTTAGATCGCACCCTATCTTACAAGAAACATTGTATGAATGTTAAACAAAAAGTATCTACACGAAATAATATACTTCGTAAGTTGATAGGGGCCGACTGGGGCGCCCATGCTGAAACACTACGTATGTCTGCATTAGCTCTGTGTTATTCAGCTGCTGAGTATGCTAGCCCTGTATGGTATCACTCAGCTCATGTAAAACAGGTTGATGTTGCCCTCAACGAGTCCTGCAGAATAATTACTGGTTGCCTGAAACCTACACCTGTCCACAAACTACATTCCTTGGCAGGAATAGCCCCTCCTGAGGTACGCCGTGAGGTCATAGCACAAGCGGAACGAAGAAAGGCCGCAGAGGACCATGCTCACCCTCTTTTTTTGGTCACCAGCCTCCAAGAAGGCGGCTAAAATCAAGGAAAAGCTTCCTGCAAACTACATCGACGCCTACTACAAAACCCGAAGTAGCCAGGATACAGCTATGGCAATCCACCATACCACCAGATTGGATGAAGGCCATGGAAAGGCTTCCAGCTGGCCACAACAACAACTGGGAAACTTGGCGGTCACTCAACAGACTTCGGACTGGTGTTGGGAGATGCAAAGTTAATCTCCACAAATGGGGATACCTACAGGAATCAGAACTCTGTGAGTGTGGGGAGAGAAAGACCATGATACACCTGTGTTCCTGTAAACTGTGCCCGTGCTCTTGCACAACGCACGAGTTAATGGAAGGTCATGAAAAGGGTGCGACAGTGGCCCGTTTCTGGGCAAAGACAATCTAACTCGAGACATTGTTGTATGTATTATTTCTTTTTAATATTGTGTATCATCCCTCTGTGTATGTTGTAATGTTTTGACTCGAATATATAAATAATCACATGTAATATATTTCAAGTTATTTTTCAACTACTCCAGTAATTGGAATTATTTTGTATCGACCGTGGAATGCTACAATAATAATAATTGTCAATTAATTAATTAATTACCGACAGTATTGGCTACGCTGGCTAAAGCGCAGTGTTAGGTCATGGGGCCACGCTCTCTGCTGACTCGGTAGACGCGTGGGTTCGAGCCCCGCCGTCGGCCGTCCTTGAAATGGTTTTCCGTGGTTTCACATTTTCAACACCAGGCAAATGCTGGGACGGTACCTTCTGATAGGCCACGGCCACTTCCTTCCACATCCTTGCCCAATTTCATTCATCTTCATCCGTTCCATCCTTCATCCCGACGCGCAGGACGCCCACGGGCGTCAACTAGAAAGACCTGCACTCGGCCTCTCAGGAGGCCACACGACAAAAAAAATAAAATATTGAGGGTCACTACGGGCTGTGCAATCTCTACTATTTACCGGTCAATGCATTGAAGATTTTCGAAGTGAAATGCCATATCCTGTGGTTCGGATTCCACGTAAAAAGGAGGTCCCGTGGCTCATAATCACAAGATTCACGGTCACGTTAAACTACAATCTTCCTTTTTCAACTATTTACCTTCTGATGGACCCACCTAGCTTTCATCCATTTGGAATGAACTTTCTTCCATTCATCCCAGTGATCAATCTTCGGTAGAAGTTCTAACTTCTTCATGAAGAGCTTTTTAAACTTTTTGTTTCAGTGGTGTTCGGAGTCCAATACCTAGAATTCCATACATCGAAAGATCCTTATCGTCTTCCAACAGCCAAGAAGTGATCCTTGTGAGGCTTCTGAGTTAGGAATTCATACAACGTCCGTTCAAAAATTTCCGCAGTAACTACGGTGGCAGCCTGACCTCACAACTGTAAACAACAGACGTGCATCAAAAGTGAAGACAATGCTAATCGCCGTTTTTGAAGCGCATGGCATTATCCACAGGGAATTTGTTCCCACCGGCACCACTGGAAATTGCCAGTGTTATCATAGTCATGGCTCAGTTGTGCAAGAGGATTAAGGGAGTTCGTCCACAACAGTGGAAAAGGAGAAATTTCTTCTTGCTGCACGACAATGTGCCCGCTCACGCGGCTGGAGTTGTGCATCTTCTAGCGAAAAAACAAGTGCCAGTTCTCAACCATTCTCCGTATTCACCCGATTTGGTGCCTAGTGACTTTCTTTTATTCTCCAAATTAATACTTCACATGAAGGGTCACCGCTTTGACGACATAACTGGCATTCAAGCCAGTGTGACACGCGAGTTGAAAAATATCCCAAACTAGAATTTCGCTGACTGTTACACATTGTTATATAACCGTTCTGTGTGTTGCACTCATGGGGGGAGACTATGTAGAACACTTGAAGCATTAAAACCGTCATCATAAGTTTTCTCAATTTTTTATTAATCCAGTCTCGAAACCTTTCGGACGGACGGTGTATGTTTAGGAATGCTTTCGGCTGACATTCCAAAATGGCAAGCGTAAGCTTCGTTTTCGGATTATGCTCGAGATATTTACGGTGTGGGTGTAGATTTCGGAGTTGCTCCGAGGTTTATAAATACCTTCTTTTTGGTTAGGTTCAAGAAATTTTCGGGTTATTCTTCTTCTGTTGATTGTCAGTTGTTATGCGGGCTAGAAATGGAATTTTTGTTGTATACCCTACGTGTTGAGTGCGTCTAAAGTCTTTTTCATTTATTTACGCTATTTCAGTATACAGTGTACTGTACTTGGTAGAAGTGATTCAGTGTATTGTACACGCGGCTACACTTCTAGTTACCGCATGAATAAGAAAGAGACCATTTCAACACACGTATTTATTTTCTCGTGATTTAGAGGAGGAACGAGAAATACGTTAGGTTGGTTATGATGAAAACACATCTGCGGCATGTCTGGGGCTTAATGTCTAGTCCGCCATTTCACGAATGGAATGGCCTGCGGTGTCGCCGGACATGACCTGTATCGAACATGGCTGGGATATGCTGAAGCGTGCTATTGCTCAGCGTCCACGGTCTCCCATAACCCGCCAAAAGTTGATGGAGGCCGTCGTCGAAGAGTGGGATCGCCTGCCTCAAGAGGACCTGGACGACTTGATCTGTGGTATACCACGGAGAGTAAGAGCCCTGCTGGACGCCCGTGGTGGCCATGTTGATGATTGAAATGTCACAGGATGGCAAGATTACAACACATATCAGTCCCTGTTTAACAGGCCAAATATCTTCTTGTTTGTAATTTTCTTTGCACACATGAATAATGTCTGCGGGATTTGTCAGAACGCCGTCTCTTTTGTAATAGCCTTGCCAACAATCCCACGTATTATGTTCTGTATCATGGCAAACAAGTGTTCTGCAAAACTTCTTTTGATGTGTATACGGTATTTTATGTGAAGTTAAAGTTAGCAAGTTACATTCGTGACTGTTTGATAAGAGGACTATTTTGATACCGTTGAGCTTCCTAAGAATGCATTGTACACATGGCTATTAATCAGTTGTATTTTACATGTCAATCGTGCAATCCATATGTCAAAAATTCCATTAGCAGGCAAAAGTACATTTGGTTCTAGTTATCTTCCAGAAGCTTCTTTTCAGTGGGGATATTACGTATCGTATTTTCTTAGACATTAACCATCCCTGATTATTTTATTTTTATTATATATGAATTGCAGCCAATGACCATAGCAGAGTATTTTACTGTAATTGATCGCCCCAGGACTCCCAGCAAGTTCAATTTCAAGTTGGCTATCAGATGCCACTGACACTGCCACCTAGCGGCAAACGTTGGAACTTGATGGAGCGTTTCTAACCAACCAAAATAACCTACAAATTTAGCTACACCCTAAAAAAGGAAGGAAGCTTTTAGTTTTACGTGACCGTTAATCATGCGATCATGAGCCACGGGACCTTCTTTTTACGTGGAATCCGAACCACAAGACGTGGCATTTCACTTCGAAAATCTCACATGCACTGACCGGGAATCGAGCCCAGTCCACCTCGGTGAGAGGCCAACAGCTTAACCACTGCGCTACCCCCCCCCCCACCATTTCTATATGACTTCCGAAACTGGGATATGAAATAAACAAGGTGGTAGCCTTGTAAATTTTAATAATAAAAATCCAGTTCTTTTTTTGGAAAAACTATTACTGCAGCCATTGGCTGGAAAGTTTGTAGGGTTGCAGTGTTTTGTAGAGCTATTTGTCTTGCATATTTCGAACTGATGATGCTCGCTTGATGAGCAAAACATGACATCCGTTAGTTTTCTTCTTCGTCCATAGTCCGTAACAATATATATAAATATTAATCACATGTAACACAAATTAATTGAATTGGAACATTGTTTTACCCCAAAATACCTAGGGGTAACTTTAGATCGCACCCTATCTTACAAGAAACATTGTATGAATGTTAAACAAAAAGTATCTACACGAAATAATATACTTCGTAAGTTGATAGGGGCCGACTGGGGCGCCCATGCTGAAACACTACGTATGTCTGCATTAGCTCTGTGTTATTCAGCTGCTGAGTATGCTAGCCCTGTATGGTATCACTCAGCTCATGTAAAACAGGTTGATGTTGCCCTCAACGAGTCCTGCAGAATAATTACTGGTTGCCTGAAACCTACACCTGTCCACAAACTACATTCCTTGGCAGGAATAGCCCCTCCTGAGGTACGCCGTGAGGTCATAGCACAAGCGGAACGAAGAAAGGCCGCAGAGGACCATGCTCACCCTCTTTTTTTGGTCACCAGCCTCCAAGAAGGCGGCTAAAATCAAGGAAAAGCTTCCTGCAAACTACATCGACGCCTACTACAAAACCCGAAGTAGCCAGGATACAGCTATGGCAATCCACCATACCACCAGATTGGATGAAGGCCATGGAAAGGCTTCCAGCTGGCCACAACAACAACTGGGAAACTTGGCGGTCACTCAACAGACTTCGGACTGGTGTTGGGAGATGCAATGTTAATCTCCACAAATGGGGATACCTACAGGAATCAGAACTCTGTGAGTGTGGGGAGAGAAAGACCATGATACACCTGTGTTCCTGTAAACTGTGCCCGTGCTCTTGAACAACGCACGAGTTAATGGAAGGTCATGAAAAGGGTGCGACAGTGGCCCGTTTCTGGGCAAAGACAATCTAACTCGAGACATTGTTGTATGTATTATTTCTTTTTAATATTGTGTTTCATCCCTCTGTGTATGTTGTAATGTTTTGACTCGAATATATAAATAATCACATGTAATATATTTCAAGTTATTTTTCAACTACTCCAGTAATTGGAATTATTTTGTATCGACCGTGGAATGCTACAATAATAATAATTGTCAATTAATTAATTAATTACCGACAGTATTGGCTACGCTGGCTAAAGCGCAGTGTTAGGTCATGGGGCCACGCTCTCTGTTGACTCGGTAGACGCGTGGGTTCGAGCCCCGCCGTCGGCCGTCCTTGAAATGGTTTTCCGTGGTTTCACATTTTCAACACCAGGCAAATGCTGGGACGGTACCTTCTGATAGGCCACGGCCACTTCCTTCCACATCCTTGCCCAATTTCATTCATCTTCATCCGTTCCATCCTTCATCCCGACGCGCAGGTCGCCCACGGGCGTCAACTAGAAAGACCTGCACTCGGCCTCTCAGGAGGCCACACGACAAAAAAAATAAAATATTGAGGGTCACTACGGGCTGTGCAATCTCTACTATTTACCGGTCAATGCATTGAAGATTTTCGAAGTGAAATGCCATATCCTGTGGTTCGGATTCCACGTAAAAAGGAGGTTCCGTGGCTCATAATCACAAGATTCACGGTCACGTTAAACTACAATCTTCCTTTTTCAACTATTTACCTTCTGATGGACCCACCTAGCTTTCATCCATTTGGAATGAACTTTCTTCCATTCATCCCAGTGATCAATCTTCGGTAGAAGTTCTAACTTCTTCATGAAGAGCTTTTTAAACTTTTTGTTTCAGTGGTGTTCGGAGTCCAATACCTAGAATTCCATACATCGAAAGATCCTTATCGTCTTCCAACAGCCAAGAAGTGATCCTTGTGAGGCTTCTGAGTTAGGAATTCATACAACGTCCGTTCAAAAATTTCCGCAGTAACTACGGTGGCAGCCTGACCTCACAACTGTAAACAACAGACGTGCATCAAAAGTGAAGACAATGCTAATCGCCGTTTTTGAAGCGCATGGCATTATCCACAGGGAATTTGTTCCCACCGGCACCACTGGAAATTGCCAGTGTTATCATAGTCATGGCTCAGTTGTGCAAGAGGATTAAGGGAGTTCGTCCACAACAGTGGAAAAGGAGAAATTTCTTCTTGCTGCACGACAATGTGCCCGCTCACGCGGCTGGAGTTGTGCATCTTCTAGCGAAAAAACAAGTGCCAGTTCTCAACCATTCTCCGTATTCACCCGATTTGGTGCCTAGTGACTTTCTTTTATTCTCCAAATTAATACTTCACATGAAGGGTCACCGCTTTGACGACATAACTGGCATTCAAGCCAGTGTGACACGCGAGTTGAAAAATATCCCAAACTAGAATTTCGCTGACTGTTACACATTGTTATATAACCGTTCTGTGTGTTGCACTCATGGGGGGAGACTATGTAGAACACTTGAAGCATTAAAACCGTCATCATAAGTTTTCTCAATTTTTTATTAATCCAGTCTCGAAACCTTTCGGACGGACGGTGTATGTTTAGGAATGCTTTCGGCTGACATTCCAAAATGGCAAGCGTAAGCTTCGTTTTCGGATTATGCTCGAGATATTTACGGTGTGGGTGTAGATTTCGGAGTTGCTCCGAGGTTTATAAATACCTTCTTTTTGGTTAGGTTCAAGAAATTTTCGGGTTATTCTTCTTCTGTTGATTGTCAGTTGTTATGCGGGCTAGAAATGGAATTTTTGTTGTATACCCTACGTGTTGAGTGCGTCTAAAGTCTTTTTCATTTATTTACGCTATTTCAGTATACAGTGTACTGTACTTGGTAGAAGTGATTCAGTGTATTGTACACGCGGCTACACTTCTAGTTACCGCATGAATAAGAAAGAGACCATTTCAACACACGTATTTATTTTCTCGTGATTTAGAGGAGGAACGAGAAATACGTTAGGTTGGTTATGATGAAAACACATCTGCGGCATGTCTGGGGCTTAATGTCTAGTCTGCCATTTCACGAATGGAATGGCCTGCGGTGTCGCCGGACATGACCTGTATCGAACATGGCTGGGATATGCTGAAGCGTGCTATTGCTCAGCGTCCACGGTCTCCCATAACCCGCCAAAAGTTGATGGAGGCCGTCGTCGAAGAGTGGGATCGCCTGCCTCAAGAGGACCTGGACGACTTGATCTGTGGTATACCACGGAGAGTAAGAGCCCTGCTGGACGCCCGTGGTGGCCATGTTGATGATTGAAATGTCACAGGATGGCAAGATTACAACACATATCAGTCCCTGTTTAACAGGCCAAATATCTTCTTGTTTGTAATTTTCTTTGCACACATGAATAATGTCTGCGGGATTTGTCAGAACGCCGTCTCTTTTGTAATAGCCTTGCCAACAATCCCACGTATTATGTTCTGTATCATGGCAAACAAGTGTTCTGCAAAACTTCTTTTGATGTGTATACGGTATTTTATGTGAAGTTAAAGTTAGCAAGTTACATTCGTGACTGTTTGATAAGAGGACTATTTTGATACCGTTGAGCTTCCTAAGAATGCATTGTACACATGGCTATTAATCAGTTGTATTTTACATGTCAATCGTGCAATCCATATGTCAAAAATTCCATTAGCAGGCAAAAGTACATTTGGTTCTAGTTATCTTCCAGAAGCTTCTTTTCAGTGGGGATATTACGTATCGTATTTTCTTAGACATTAACCATCCCTGATTATTTTATTTTTATTATATATGAATTGCAGCCAATGACCATAGCAGAGTATTTTACTGTAATTGATCGCCCCAGGACTCCCAGCAAGTTCAATTTCAAGTTGGCTATCAGATGCCACTGACACTGCCACCTAGCGGCAAACGTTGGAACTTGATGGAGCGTTTCTAACCAACCAAAATAACCTACAAATTTAGCTACACCCTAAAAAAGGAAGGAAGCTTTTAGTTTTACGTGACCGTTAATCATGCGATCATGAGCCACGGGACCTTCTTTTTACGTGGAATCCGAACCACAAGACGTGGCATTTCACTTCGAAAATCTCACATGCACTGACCGGGAATCGAGCCCAGTCCACCTCGGTGAGAGGCCAACAGCTTAACCACTGCGCTACCCCCCCCCCCACCATTTCTATATGACTTCCGAAACTGGGATATGAAATAAACAAGGTGGTAGCCTTGTAAATTTTAATAATAAAAATCCAGTTATTTTTTTGGAAAAACTATTACTGCAGCCATTGGCTGGAAAGTTTGTAGTGTTGCAGTGTTTTGTAGAGCTATTTGTCTTGCATATTTCGAACTGATGATGCTCGCTTGATGAGCAAAACATGACATCCGTTAGTTTTCTTCTTCGTCCATAGTCCGTAACAATATATATAAATATTAATCACATGTAACACAAATTAATTGAATTGGAACATTGTTTTACCCCAAAATACCTAGGGGTAACTTTAGATCGCACCCTATCTTACAAGAAACATTGTATGAATGTTAAACAAAAAGTATCTACACGAAATAATATACTTCGTAAGTTGATAGGGGCCGACTGGGGCGCCCATGCTGAAACACTACGTATGTCTGCATTAGCTCTGTGTTATTCAGCTGCTGAGTATGCTAGCCCTGTATGGTATCACTCAGCTCATGTAAAACAGGTTGATGTTGCCCTCAACGAGTCCTGCAGAATAATTACTGGTTGCCTGAAACCTACACCTGTCCACAAACTACATTCCTTGGCAGGAATAGCCCCTCCTGAGGTACGCCGTGAGGTCATAGCACAAGCGGAACGAAGAAAGGCCGCAGAGGACCATGCTCACCCTCTTTTTTTGGTCACCAGCCTCCAAGAAGGCGGCTAAAATCAAGGAAAAGCTTCCTGCAAACTACATCGACGCCTACTACAAAACCCGAAGTAGCCAGGATACAGCTATGGCAATCCACCATACCACCAGATTGGATGAAGGCCATGGAAAGGCTTCCAGCTGGCCACAACAACAACTGGGAAACTTGGCGGTCACTCAACAGACTTCGGACTGGTGTTGGGAGATGCAAAGTTAATCTCCACAAATGGGGATACCTACAGGAATCAGAACTCTGTGAGTGTGGGGAGAGAAAGACCATGATACACCTGTGTTCCTGTAAACTGTGCCCGTGCTCTTGCACAACGCACGAGTTAATGGAAGGTCATGAAAAGGGTGCGACAGTGGCCCGTTTCTGGGCAAAGACAATCTAACTCGAGACATTGTTGTATGTATTATTTCTTTTTAATATTGTGTATCATCCCTCTGTGTATGTTGTAATGTTTTGACTCGAATATATAAATAATCACATGTAATATATTTCAAGTTATTTTTCAACTACTCCAGTAATTGGAATTATTTTGTATCGACCGTGGAATGCTACAATAATAATAATTGTCAATTAATTAATTAATTACCGACAGTATTGGCTACGCTGGCTAAAGCGCAGTGTTAGGTCATGGGGCCACGCTCTCTGCTGACTCGGTAGACGCGTGGGTTCGAGCCCCGCCGTCGGCCGTCCTTGAAATGGTTTTCCGTGGTTTCACATTTTCAACACCAGGCAAATGCTGGGACGGTACCTTCTGATAGGCCACGGCCACTTCCTTCCACATCCTTGCCCAATTTCATTCATCTTCATCCGTTCCATCCTTCATCCCGACGCGCAGGACGCCCACGGGCGTCAACTAGAAAGACCTGCACTCGGCCTCTCAGGAGGCCACACGACAAAAAAAATAAAAAATTGAGGGTCACTACGGGCTGTGCAATCTCTACTATTTACCGGTCAATGCATTGAAGATTTTCGAAGTGAAATGCCATGTCCTGTGGTTCGGATTCCACGTAAAAAGGAGGTCCCGTGGCTCATAATCACAAGATTCACGGTCACGTTAAACTACAATCTTCCTTTTTCAACTATTTACCTTCTGATGGACCCACCTAGCTTTCATCCATTTGGAATGAACTTTCTTCCATTCATCCCAGTGATCAATCTTCGGTAGAAGTTCTAACTTCTTCATGAAGAGCTTTTTAAACTTTTTGTTTCAGTGGTGTTCGGAGTCCAATACCTAGAATTCCATACATCGAAAGATCCTTATCGTCTTCCAACAGCCAAGAAGTGATCCTTGTGAGGCTTCTGAGTTAGGAATTCATACAACGTCCGTTCAAAAATTTCCGCAGTAACTACGGTGGCAGCCTGACCTCACAACTGTAAACAACAGACGTGCATCAAAAGTGAAGACAATGCTAATCGCCGTTTTTGAAGCGCATGGCATTATCCACAGGGAATTTGTTCCCACCGGCACCACTGGAAATTGCCAGTGTTATCATAGTCATGGCTCAGTTGTGCAAGAGGATTAAGGGAGTTCGTCCACAACAGTGGAAAAGGAGAAATTTCTTCTTGCTGCACGACAATGTGCCCGCTCACGCGGCTGGAGTTGTGCATCTTCTAGCGAAAAAACAAGTGCCAGTTCTCAACCATTCTCCGTATTCACCCGATTTGGTGCCTAGTGACTTTCTTTTATTCTCCAAATTAATACTTCACATGAAGGGTCACCGCTTTGACGACATAACTGGCATTCAAGCCAGTGTGACACGCGAGTTGAAAAATATCCCAAACTAGAATTTCGCTGACTGTTACACATTGTTATATAACCGTTCTGTGTGTTGCACTCATGGGGGGAGACTATGTAGAACACTTGAAGCATTAAAACCGTCATCATAAGTTTTCTCAATTTTTTATTAATCCAGTCTCGAAACCTTTCGGACGGACGGTGTATGTTTAGGAATGCTTTCGGCTGACATTCCAAAATGGCAAGCGTAAGCTTCGTTTTCGGATTAGGCTCGAGATATTTACGGTGTGGGAGTAGATTTCGGAGTTGCTCCGAGGTTTATTAATACCTTCTTTTTGGTTAGGTTCGAGAAATTTTCGGGTTATTCTTCTTCTGTTGATTGTCAGTTGTTTTGCGGGCTAGAAATGGAATTTTTGTTGTATACCGTACGTGTTGAGTGCGTCTAAAGTCTTTTTCATTTATTTACGCTATTTCAGTATACAGTGTACTGTACTTGGTAGAAGTGATTCAGTGTATTGTACACGCGGCTACACTTCTAGTTACCGCATGAATAAGAAAGAGACCATTTCAACACACGTATTTATTTTCTCGTGGTTTAGAGGAGGAACGAGAAATACGTTAGGTTGGTTATGATGAAAACACATCTGCGGCTTGTCTGGGGCTTAATGTCTAGTCCGCCATTTCACGAATGGAATGGCCTGCGGTGTCGCCGGACATGACCTGTATCGAACATGGCTGGGATATGCTGAAGCGTGCTATTGCTCAGCGTCCACGGTCTCCCATAACCCGCCAAAAGTTGATGGAGGCCGTCGTCGAAGAGTGGGATCGCCTGCCTCAAGAGGACCTGGACGACTTGATCTGTGGTATACCACGGAGAGTAAGAGCCCTGCTGGACGCCCGTGGTGGCCATGTTGATGATTGAAATGTCACAGGATGGCAAGATTACAACACATATCAGTCCCTGTTTAACAGGCCAAATATCTTCTTGTTTGTAATTTTCTTTGCACACATGAATAATGTCTGCGGGATTTGTCAGAACGCCGTCTCTTTTGTAATAGCCTTGCCAACAATCCCACGTATTATGTTCTGTATCATGGCAAACAAGTGTTCTGCAAAACTTCTTTTGATGTGTATACGGTATTTTATGTGAAGTTAAAGTTAGCAAGTTACATTCGTGACTGTTTGATAAGAGGACTATTTTGATACCGTTGAGCTTCCTAAGAATGCATTGTACACATGGCTATTAATCAGTTGTATTTTACATGTCAATCGTGCAATCCATATGTCAAAAATTCCATTAGCAGGCAAAAGTACATTTGGTTCTAGTTATCTTCCAGAAGCTTCTTTTCAGTGGGGATATTACGTATCGTATTTTCTTAGACATTAACCATCCCTGATTATTTTATTTTTATTATATATGAATTGCAGCCTATGACCATAGCAGAGTATTTTAGTGTAATTGAACGCCCCAGGACTCCCATCAAGTTCAATTTCAAGTTGGCTATCATATGCCACTGACACTGCCACCTAGCGGCAAACGTTGGAACTTGATGGAGCATTTCTAACCAACCAAAATAACCTTCAAATTTAGCTACACCCTAAAAAAGGAAGGACGCTTTTAGTTTTACGTGACCGTTAATCATGCGATCATGAGTCACGGGACCTCCTTTTTACGTGGAATCTGAACCACAAGACGTGGCATTTCACTTCGAAAATCTCACACTCATTGACCGGGAATCGAAGCCAGTCCATCTTGGGAGAGGCCAACAGCTTAACCACTGCGCCACCACGACCACTTAGCAACACACTACCAATTGTAGTGGTATGTTCTTTTACATGCCACAAATCTATGACATGGGTCTGCCTGCTTTTCTTCCCCTCATTCAGAATGTGAAGGATTTTAACGCTCTTAAAAATCCGACGACTATTATTTTCCCTGATTATTTTAATATCGTGTTCGATTAATGTGCCCCTTCATTCCTAAAAGGTTGTTGTTGTTGTTTAATTGAGGGACTTTGCAACATAGTGGTCATGTAGCCCTGTGTACTTGGGTGGGTGTGAAATCTTTCTGATAACCTGTGTCATTGTGATAATGATTGGGAATGAGTCGGCCGGCCGTAATTTGGGAATAATCCTGGTATTCGTCTGGAGTAGAAGTGGGAAACCTCGGAAAACAACTTCCAGGATGGCTGAGGTAGGAATCGAACCCCTATTCTCAGTTTTGCCTCGTGAAGCTGAGTGTACCCCATTCCAACCCACAGACCAGATTTAGATATTTCGGCAGAGACTGGAATCGAACTCGGACCTCCGCGGTGACAGCCAAGACTGCTAGCCACTATGCAATGAGGCGGACATTCATAAAAGGACACGAAATATGTTTACATTAAGGGAATCCACAATGTCCTATACTTTCCATGTTAATTTTCAGCTTTTAATTTACCTTTTCCTCAGAAGCTATTTACGGGAACTAATAATTGTGGGATGATCCTTGAAGCTCTCTCCTTACTTTAGAACAAGTTCCAAGAAAAATATTTTTTAAATTTTTCAATAATATTTTTAAAATGCCGTAATTGTAATGGCACTTTCTTGAACATCCGTCAAAATTAAACTTAAGTAAATTTAGATAATTGATGAGTTAAAATATAACACTTATACGAAGAAATGTTTACCTAGGTGTCACACTAGACTGCGCTCTAACGTACAGACAGCAATGTCTGAACATGAACAGAAGGTCAGTGCTCGCAATGGCATAATCAAGAAGCTGATCGGCAGTACCTGGGGAGCCAGTCCGCTTATCCTGAGGACTTCCGGACTTGCACTGTGAGTGTCAGCCAACTGAGTATGCCGCTCCTGTGTGGAATGCTTCAGCACATGCTAAGAAGGTTGATACTGCGGTTAACGACACTGCAAGTATTGTACCCTTCAGATCCTCAAGGATGCAGACTCTTATCTCAGGGGGTGCTCTGTTCGCGTGGCTTTAATCTACACTCAACATCCTGGGATTTTATATTAAGGATCACGGGAGTCTTACAGTAAAATAATATGCCAGAGGTATCTTAAAACAACACTATTTATTCAAGAAACATCCTAATTAAGTTAAATCCCCCTTAACAAAAACAACCAAGTCCCCTTACATTACTGAAAAAGGAAAAAAAAAAAAACTAAACACAAAAAAACAAACAAACACTGACCTCCTCAAAATGAGCGACACAAATGTCACATGATCAATTGCCCATGACCGTTCCAAAGGAACAACAAAACTGCAATGATTCCAATTCAAATGACTTCAAAGTGATGTCCTAAATGATCAATTTACATAGCGCACTCTCATTTGCAATTTTGGTTTACAGGAGTGTGGGACAGGTTATCTTTCTCGATCATTTCCTTCATGTCAAGAATCCAGTTATGACCGTCGCAGAGCGATTTCCGGTTACAGGTCGTGTGTGCATAACTTACAACAACATTATCTTACATAAACCAAAGGCTATAGTTATGGTCCAAGCCATTCCAAGCTTAACGGATCAATGACACAAACAAATCGATAAAAGATCTGCCCTAATCTTTCCCATAACGGGAGAACGCGAAGTAGGCTTAAGCCTGACCAAAATAGCTACTGTGAAACAGAAATAGACTGAAGCGGTGCGGACATTGGGCATAAAGGTGCATCACCAGAAAGCCAAAATTTAAATAACAGGGTATAAATATGCTTATTAAGATAACAAGATTTAAATGTTAACAACAAAAAATGTACATTTAATGCACACAAAGGTAAGCAGAAATGGGTAATTGTAAACCTGAAAAATTGGAAGGGTCTTTCAACAGCACCCGAGAAAGTGAACCCAAAGATGAGGCTTGCCTTAATTTCAGTCTAATAAGATTGAAGTATAAAATAGCATGATAAAAGAATTATAAATAATTTAGCTTCTAAATACAATTTTAACTTATCTTTTAAAAATCACTTCTGACCAAATGTTGATTAAGAAGTCCTTTTCCATTTCTTCAGCGGGAGACATTCGTGACCTCGATATGAGAGTTCCTTCTTCTTGTCTTGAAGGAGAAGACACCAGCAATGTCTAGGCGATGACTCATTCCAATAATGGACTTGTTGACAGCCACGAAACTGCTGTGGCCGTGAATACCGTCTGAGGTGTGACTGCTGGAGTACTGCGGGTTGCTAACATTTCAGTAGTCTAGAGAGATGTGTTCAGCGTGGCACCTCGTAAGATCGTAGCGAAGTGACGAACGCCATGAGGTGTGACTGCTGGAGTACTGCGGGTTGCCAACATTTTAGTAGTCTAGAGAGATGTGTTCAGCGTGGCACCTCGTAAGATCGTAGCGAAGTGACGAACGCCATGAGGTGTGACTGCTGGAATACTGCGGGTTGCCAACATTTCAGTAGTCTAGAGAGATGTGTTCAGCGTGGCACCTCGTAAGATCGTAGCGAAGTGACGAACGCCATGAGGTGTGGCGGCATGCGAAGGGATCCGAAGCAAATGCAGCGTGGTTCAGAATGAGGATCTGATCCAAATCAGTGATCAGAATGCTGGGATCAGAATGCCAATCTGATCTGGATGAGTGAGGTGATCAGAGTGATGAGGTGCGCCAGCAAGATGCGTCTTATATACGGGAGCGGTAGAAGGCTCTCGGACCAGTAGCCTACGTGACCACCGAGTCTTGCCATTGGCTGAGGGAAGGTCGAGCTGACCTCATACCAACACTGACATGCCGGAAGCCCACAGCACACTAGTAGACGCTGTGAGTGCCAAGAGTGTGGATGGCTGAGAATATGCATGCTGGAACACTTAGGTAAGATCTTAGAAAACGAAGCTAATTAAATATAAACTAGATGAAACCCGTCAAAACATGACGGACAATGGAAAACAAATTTACTGAAGAAGCTTCTTATATAAGTTACATTCTTTGTACGATTACTTTTTAGCACTATTGCAACTTTAAGGGCGTCAAAAGATAGCACTCTCAGCATTGCAACATATTGCTGGTCATGACTGAAAACGTGATGAGTTCATCATCTTGCACAGTTTCCAGCCACTGGCCTGGTCTGTTTGGAACACAAGCCTCTCCAACGTCTTCTGTCTTCCCACCATCTCTCAGCCTCCACCCTTGTCCAGTCTTCTCCTCTCTTCTTCAGGCTTTCTTCCACCCCCTTCAGCCACCTGTCTCTCGGTCTCCCTCTTGGTCTCTTTCCTTCCCACTTCGTCTCGTGTATCCTCCTGGGTATCCTCTTCTCCTCCATTCGTTTTACATGTCAATACCATCTAAGTCTAGATTTCTCTATACCATCCTGTAATGGTTCCTCCTTCATTAATTCTCTGGTCCTCTCATTTCTTATTCTGTCCCTCTTGGTAGCTCCAATACTGCTTCTCAAGAACCTCATCTCACTGGCCTGTATTTTGCTCTTATCCCTTCCTTTCATAACCCAGGTCTCCGAGGCATACGTCAGGATAGGGACATAGTACGTCCGATATATGATCTTTTTGCTGTTCTGAGGGGCATCCTTGCTCCATAACATGCTTCTCACACTCCTCCGGAATGCTTCTGCCTGTCTCTCCCGCTCATTTATGTCTCTATGGTTTCTTCCATTCTCTTGTATCAGGCTTCCCAGATACTTGAAACTCTCCACTTTCTTCAGCTGTTTCCCACCAATTGTTATTCCTGTTGTGGTTCTTTCCTTCTTCCTTGTTGTGATCACCATCTCACTCTTATTTATGCTAAATTTCACCCATAACCTTGTATTATTCCTTCCCACACGTCCAATTGTTCCTGTACCTCCTCCTCCTTGTTTCCCCAAATCATCAAATCATCTGCAAGCACCATTGCTTTCATCTTTCCTTCCCCAATTACTTGTGCCACTCGGGTCATTATGTCATCCATCACCACAATGAAAAGTAACGGTGACAGTGCACTTCCTTGTTTCATGCCGTTTCTCTGTTCCAACCAGTCCGATCTCTCTCCTCCCACTTTCACACAGCTCACGCTTCCCTTGTACATCACTTTTATCCTCCTTATAGTCCATTTTTCTACTCCTCTATCCTCCAGGGACTTCCATACTTTGTTTCTGCATACACTGTCATATGCTTTCTTAATGTCCAGGAAGGCCATCAGTAGATCTGTTCCATACTCATAGTGCTGTTCTTGTAACTGACTTACAGCAAAAATCAAATCCACTGTGGACCTTCCTGCTCTGAAGCCATGTTGTTCTTCCCTCATCCCTCCTTCTATCCTTGTCCTAATTCTCCTTTCTAAAACTTTATCAAATATCTTTGCACAATGACTCATCAGTGTTATTCCCCGATAGTTTTTGCATTCTGTTCTACTACCTTTCTTGAAGATCGGGACAATTATTCCCTTTTTCTAGTCTTCTGGGGTCTTCCTTTCCTTCCATGCTGCCTTCATCACTCGGTACAACCATTGTATCCCCACCTCTCCTGCTGCTCTCACCATCTCCACACTCAATTCATCCACACCCGGTGCCTTCCCTCCTTACATCTTCCTCACTGCATCTTCCACTTCTTTCCATGTTAAGTCCTTTTCTGTTTGCAGTTCATCTACTGTACCTCTTCCCCGATTTCTTCTTCCTCGCCGTGGTTTCCATTTGGGTTCAGGAGTTCTTCAAAATATTCTTTCCACATTTTCTTCAGTTCTTCCCTATTTTCTATCCCTTGTCCCCTTTTGTTCACCATTCAGACATAATCCGAAGGATCCTTCCGCCTCTTATTCTTTACCATCCCATACAGGACCTTTTTTGTACCTTCACTATCCTGCTGGTCATGACTTAAAACGTGATGAGGTAAATAGCCCAATACGTTCAAGAGTTTCTCCTTGAGCTTGATTGATTGTGATAAAGTAGGCCGAGCGAATAGGACATTGTTGCCTATTAAAAAAAATGTACTGTACCTGCAAGTGTTTTATCGGAAGGTGTTAAATCAAGTCGTAGGATTTGAGCTCTCTGCCTAATATTACTGCACCTATTATATCCGAATCCAAGCAATTTCTTACATATTTCTTACAATTAATATATTACCATATATGAGTCCTTGGGAAACGTTCAGATTTCTAAGGAGCATAACTATGGCTCAAACATTCGGAGTATGTGGAGGCGAATAACGTAATTCCAAGGAATTGAAAAAATCAATAATAGGGAAATGAAGTAGCTGGCTTTCATCTTCAGTATCTAATCTGTTAACGCTGATGTATGTGTTTGAACTACTGGATATAAGTTCAATGACTTTTAAATTAATATCATTACATTGTTGCAGCTTGGCAAATATTTTATATTCTAGCAGATCAATTTTACCCTCACAACAGTAAAGACCCAAGTAACCACGCATAGATTTTACGCAAGAGAAGTACAATGTAGAACAATGTTTACATTTGATCGTCAAAGACCTTACAGTACACTGTACTGCATAATATCTGGAATTGTTTCTGAAATGGCCTATTTATATTGGATTTTAAATGTGGCTTCGTATTATTCGATAACACTATAGTGTCCTGCAATAACGGAGCCGCTAAATATTACATGGCAAATAATACTTCCATTGCCGAAATCAACTGCGTAGTTAGACTCAGTACTCTAAACAAATAATCATTAAACAATTGTCTTATACAATGAAGTTCAACATGACCGTCCAGAGACTTTCATACTCAAGTTGGTTGGTGAGGAGAATGCGATGAGACTGATCGCTTAAAATAAATTCCTTATAATTGTTCCTGCCAGCGAAATTTTTTGCGATAGCTTGAAAACGCAGCTCAGAATGACGTTCTTCATTTTGTTATAAACAGTACGAAACTGCTCTAAATAAGCAATTTCCATCACCTGTTATAGGTTATGACAGTACATTTTGCAGGGGAAGATAGAATCACTTCGCCAACTACTGGAACGACAATAGGCCTATACTCAATACTCACTTCGGCAGTCACCCTAATGGAGGCAGTTTTTGAATTATATGTCCCGTGCATGTCAAAAATCGTATTAACACATGGAGGGCCCACCTATTCTTGTCTATCGCCCCGGAGACCCGGGTTACATTTCCTGCTCTGCCAAGAAATTGAATTCTGGTCTGAGGGCAAAAACGGGGCACATTCAGTCTCTTGAGGTATAACTAAGAAGAGGAAGGTTTAATTCCCACCTCGACAATCTTGGATGTGGTTTTCCGTGGTTTCCCACTTCCACTTAAGGCAAATACCGGGATGGTTCCTAACTTAAGGCCTTGGCCGTCTCCTTGCCATTTACCACCTTAATTACAAATACACACAGTAATGCAGCCATCACAATAACACAGGTTATGAGAGAAAATTTCACACATACACACCCAAGTACACGGGGCTGAGTGACCACGATGTCGGAGCCTTTCAAACGAATTATGTTTGCCAAGTGTCTCTTATGGCGAAAGCAATTGTGGACACGCGCGAGTGCCTGGAAAACAACTTTTTTCTTTAATAATTTAAGAGTATATCGACGATACATAATTATAACTTTTAGTCTAGGACGCTAATAACTTGACCACCGAAGCATTGGGAAGAAATTGCAATATTAAGGTACATAAACAACATAGCCTACACATTCAACTGTCGGTTAATGTTCCTCAAAATTTCCCTTCTTAAATATTCCCCTCCTTTATAATTCTCCATCACGTGAAAACGTGCCATGTCTTGGGTTTTAAATATATCGATGCAATGGTGCTGCCATCTGCTGTCAGTTACTGGAACTATATGGGCGATGTATCTGTTGTCAGTTATAGGAACTGATTGCAGATATTTAAACGGCGTACTGAGGACAACAGTTTGCTCTTTCGATCACATGCTGTAATGCAATGGTAAAACGGCAACAAAACGTATTGAGAGGGAATGTAGGAATATGTATCTTTTACAGACATAAAACCTTACTAATACTCCTTGATTAAACAATATTTCAATGGTAAAAAAAAAACATATATAAGCGAGGGCTGGGATCGAACCGGCGAACATAGGAACCATAGTCTGTCGCCTTAACCACATAGCTACTCGCGCAATCTTGTTCAGCAGCAGACGCAGCCATTCATTATCTTTAAAAGCTGCTGTCTGAAGGAAATAATCCATTTCATTATCCAAATAAATCAATGTTGCACATTCGTATACGTTCATACTGTTATTATATTTTATTGCCAGAACTTGGTTAATGTATGTTTTCAATTACATGGAAGCTTATTAAATAACTTACATTTTAGTGGAATTCTCACCGCCATTTTGTCATGACCTCAGACGGATTGTGCGCATGCGTGAGGAGCAAGAATTCTGCTATTTTCTATATTAATTTAAAAATATACCGAGAGGGAATGTAGAAATATGTATCTTTAACAGACATAAAACCTTACTAATACTCCTTGATTAAACAATATTTCAGTGGTAAAAAAAAAAACAAATATCGGCGAGGGCTGGGATCGAACCGGTGAACCTTGGAACCACAGTCTGTCGCCTTAACCACATAGCTACGCGCGCAATCTTGGTCAGCAGCAGACGCAGCCGTTGTTTATCATTAAAAGCCGCTGTCTGAAGGAAATAATCCATTTCATTATCCAAATAAATCAATGTTGCACATTCGTATACGTTCATACTGTTATTATATTTTATTGTCAGAACTTGGTTAATGTATGTTTACAATTACATGCAAGCTTATTAAATAACTTACATTTTAATGGACTTCTCACCGCCATTTTGTCATGACCCCAGGCGGATTGTGCGCATGCGTGAGCGGCAAGAATTCTGCTATTTTCTATATTAATTCAAAAATATACCGTAATATATTTGTTTATTTTATAGACACTCTGCAAATCTAGAGGCCAAGAGCTTTCGTTAGAGTGCTCTACGAAGTAAATCGGTTCTGTCGTTCTCTCAATCTCGTGGTAACAAAAATCACCTTACTGTTTTAAATATATAGATTAATACATTAATAATAGCCTACAATAAAATGTTCATCATATTAATTTGTTTGGAAGTTTTCGGGAAGAGAAAAGGCGAATAGTCAAACAGGGCTGTCGCGATGAACGAATACAAACATTATACTGTCACGAAAGTGACCAACCTCCTACAACAATGGTGGCCTATGCCCCCATAATGACTTCACACAATTATTTATTTACATGGATGCACGGAAAACTTCGCTTCCTGAAGCGAGACGAATCAAAATTAAATCAAAAATCCCCACATGAATATAAATGGTCAAGTGCCTGTGGCTGATTGCCACGATATAACAAGCCATTTCGTTTCCTCAACATAAAGAGACTCTCAGGACCTGCCTTGGTTGATGACCTCACTCGAACAATAGACTGCCGGCCTGCATAGCGGTACCAGGCCTACCTGGTCTCCCCTAGGGATTCCCTTGATAAGAGCCCAGCTGAATGCAATACTTTCTCCGTGCGGTAAAGGGGCCCTTCCAGCACCTCCCTCTCAATCACAAGGAGTATCATTACTTCCCATTATCATCTCATCAATTAATTCGCGGGCATTATCCCTCCGCTTACGACTTACCATTATAAAACCACGGGCATGTTCCTCCGTTTCTTAACTTTCTTTGCATTCTCTGCTCAGTTCGCTCTACCTCTTACCCATATTCACTTACCAAATGTGGCTGCAGTCTCACTTACCAGTCTTGGGTTGTCTCTTACCTCGACAACGGTCATCAGCCCTTATCTCTTTTAGCTCAGGCTCAAAATATCATTATTAGAATTGGCCTGTTATATCCCGGAATGGTTCCCTCCAAACTCATACTTTACGTTTACTTAATGCACTTGCAACCCATTATCGTGCATCCCATGGACAAACAAAATAACCCTTACGTTATATCAAAAACAACAAAGATGATCACGCAACAAATGAATAAAACACACACTAAGCTCTAACAAATATGAAATTGTATACAAGTTGCACCTCTCCAACCTGTCATTCCGGTAACCTCTGCTAATTATAATGGCTTATAATTGGATAACCTACCCCACCCCTGTTGTAACCAACATCATGCCATGCATACCCCAGATTTTAGGTCACTTAGCTCATGATGACGCTTCGGCTAATCCTTATGAGTGACGGTCCTTCTGCTGGTTCCTGACGATACATGTTCTCTTGCTGGGGGGGACACCTTTTAAGCACAATTTACAGTTTTATGCAAAAGTGAAGGATCACCATGAAACTTTTCACACACTCTATGCACTGTTTTGTCTAGCGGAGCGCCTCCTATAATCTACAGCTAGGCATGACCTACTCAATTCGGCCAATAGTCAATCTAGCTCTTACGCCACTGAATTTGCCTATAGCACGGATGGCTATCTTCTAAAGTACGGACTCCACTCGCACTGGTTCATCCCGAACAATTTGCATGTCGCTACTGTTATCAGAATACATGTCGCTGTTCATTACTTATCAATCATTCATTTATCGCGCTGAATTCGCGGTACTGACCAACGTGAACTATCGCTTATCAAGCGATCAAGAATCAACTGATTTTATACTTACAAAATGTTTGCAATAATATGGGCTACGGTCCGGCAAAGGCTCTCGCCGCTCGGCGTTGGAGAAATCGACTAACTTTTCTTGCACTGGGCAGGCTATTTAAAGGTCTGGCTCTGAAATCCTCAGGAGTGGGAGGTTTTCAAAATTTAAATCTGGAGCAACACTCGTATGACGATGAAACTAGGTTCATTCGATTGCTCTTGTTTCCAATGTCCCAAACTCGGTTTTATTTCGAAATCGGATAGTACGTTCGGCCGCTAATTAGCTCCGTAGTATGTTTCATTGTCCAAGATTTTCGCGGTCTTTTGAAGCGTCTATCCACCCGCAATTCTGATTGGTTCGTTCAAATTTTCCTTCCTCCAGTTCTTTAGGCCGAATTAATTCCAATACTGCTGTTTTCGTTACTTTTAAAATGAGATTCTTGAGGCTAAAATCGCCCTCTTTCCAATGCTGCAACTCATAATTTTGTGCGTTAATTATTTCTCTAATTTCCTCAAAATAGGAGGTGCTTATTTTTCAGTTTGGCGAGTGATCAGTTACCACCCCGACTTATGGTTGAGCGACCTCGATCCTTGGTTCAATCACATCTGCTATCCATGTGTTGCGGCTGTGAGCTTCGTTTCATTGTTCGCTCTCAGGGAAAGTTGCGGTATGTCACGTTCCGTGCGCTCCCTTGCATCTCCTTGTTTCTCGTTGGCCGCACCTATTTCCTTCTCAAATATGAGCACATTTGATAAATCTAAATTGGAACATTTATGCCGTATCTTAAAGGTTACAGTATAACCTTGGGTTGCCTGAAACCAACACTAGTGCACAAACTATACCATATTGTTGGAATAACAGCTAGGTCTCGCCTCAGATCCCGCAAGAGTTTCCTTGCTAGGAAACAACTCGTCTTAACAAATGGAGGAGCTCACTGCCCACATACATGTCACCAAAGGAAGAACTGGCTCCTGGCGTCGACCTACCTTATCCTGTGTGGAGGTCCTTCAACCGCTTATGAGTGGGTTTTCTTCGATGCATGACCCACCTGCAAAAGTGGGGGATCCTTCCAGCAGCCGCAGGCACCTCTTGTAAATGTGGAGCTGAACAAGACCCAAGCCACCTACTTATCTGCCCCCTCCTGGCCGACCCATGCACAATAGAAGATGTTTTAGAGGAAGCAGCAAGGCCATCGCAGCTGCAGTTTTTTGGAAAGCTGACCGGACACGGAAATGAATGAAAGATATGAAATGTCCTCTAATAATTTCTGCCTTGTATTTTGAAAAGTTTGGGAATAAATGTAATTAGCCTACTTTCGATTTTTGCAAATACTGTACATCAAAGTAGACTTATGAGATCTACACGGACCAAATGTTGTCTGTGTGTGTATGTGTGTATGTCCTTCCGATCAATTCAAACGCGACGGAAGCAAATTGAACGAATTTGGTACATAGGTAGCACTAACAAAGGCCACCTTAGTGTCATGTTTTATTTCGCAGCCATATTAACCAATACTAAATGGCGATCTCCAAAATGTTCAAAACTTAAAATCGAATTACGACTAAACTAAACATCGGATCTGTACCAAATTTGGTAGAAACACACCTTCGCAATGGGACGCGTCTTGCGCTCAAACTACAAGGTCTTCAGCCCTACTTTTTGAGTAAGGTGGCCGTGTGAATTATGCAAGCATTATAATCCATAACGTAGGATCCACCAGATCCGATTTACAAACCGAGAGTGGTTGAAACCGTCCTTAGTAAATCCATTTTACAATAGGTGGTGCACGAATAGTTTCAAGAAATGTGCGATGGCGCCTGAATTGTTTCAACAGAGTACCGTTTGCGTTCATATACCATTCAACCGATTGCGATGAAACTTGGGTGAGTGGTTTTGCGCATGTTTCTGACACAGTAAATCCATTTTAAAATAAGTAGCGTGACGAGTAGTTTGAGTAAATGAGTATTGGTTCATGAATGGTTTCAACAAAGTACGTTTTGTGTTCATATACCATTCATCCGATTGCGATGGAGGTCTCGCAAATGTTTCTGAATTGGTAAATCCATTGTACAATAAGTGGCGCACGAGTCGTTTCAACAAATGCACTTTCTTTAGTTGTCGTGTCCACGCCCGTGAAAGTTTCTTAATAAGTAAATCCATTTCACAATAGGTGGCGCGCGAGTGTTATCAACAAAGTGTAGAAGTAGCAAGAAACAGAAGATTGGACCCTTTTGTCATTTCAAGTTATTTTGAACTCCTGAAAGAAGTCGTCGATGGAGTTCGTCCATCACATATATACAACACAGATCGTATCAACACATGAACTTTCGTTAGGAGTTGTGCGCACGCCCACCATGGTGTCTGAATTGGAATATCAATTTCACAATAAATGGCGCGTGAGTCGTTTCAACAAAGGACCTTTGGCCGGCTGTTGTGCAAGCTAGTGAAAGTTTCTGAATTAGTTAATCCATTTTACGATATGTGGCTCATAAGACGTTACAAAATAAGAATGTATTTCACATATAGTGGCGGTTTTTAGTGTTTCCAAACGTTTGCAGTTTCCGGTGAGACTCGCATTTGCGATGACGATCAATAAAGCATAGGGGCAATCCCTACAAGTGTATGGACTAAATTTGGAAAATTTATGCTTCTCACATTGCCTGTAGCCTGCTTACGCATTGGAAAGCCTTCTGATTCATTTATGTACGCAACAGACGGAAAAACAAAGAGTATTTTGTATCCAAAAACATTTCAGTAAACAAAGTTACAACAAAAACACTTTCTTTCTTTGATTGGCATTGCAACGCACGCCATATACAGCTAGTATATTATAATTTTATATAATAATATTATATAATATTATATTGTAGTAGTATAAAGCCTCCGTGGCTTAGGCGGTAGCACGCCGGCCTCTCACCGCTGGGTCCGTGGTTCAAATCCCGGTCATTCCATGTGAGATTTGTGCTGGACAAAACGGAGGCAGACAGGTTTTTCTCCGGGTACTCCGGTTTTCCCTGTCAAAATTTCATTCCAGCAACACTCTCCACTATCATTTCATTTCATCTGTCATTCATTTAATCATTGCCCCAGAGGAGTGCGTCAGGCCTCGGCAGCCGGCACAGTTCATATCCTCGCCGCTCGATGGAGGCTTCATTCATTCCATTCCTGACCCGGTCGGAGACTGGAAGCAGGCTGTGGATTTTCATTTTCATATTGTAGTAGTGACTTAAAAACTCCGAGCTGTCTCGGTCACACGACATAGATGGCGCCTGATATCTCGTGCTTGACTTATATTTCACTAGTCTGAGTATGTTTCATGCAATATAACCTGCTGATAGAAATAATACTAACATTGTATGAAATGGTTTATAATGAAAAAAAAATACACTGCACTGAAGAAATCTTTTATTCCAAGTCATTATTTACTGAAACGTTGTAATATGTAAGTCGAATGATAACGCTAAGATCTATGGGCATCTTTAGCTCAGTGCTAGAGCGTAGGTCTGCCACCCGGTCGGCGTGAGTTGAAACCTATTAGAGTAGTTTTTCTTTTTGCTTGAATTCTTTTATATTTATTGATTTATAATCACAAGCGTTATATTGTGCATTTTGGAATGGAAAATATATATTTGATTAAAAGACTGGGCTGTTGAAACCGGATTTTAATGGTAGCTAACAACGTACTCCCTCTTGTATATTCCGCTCTCGCAACATACCTATCTCAGTTGAGTGTTCTGTGTTTTGTTTTGTGTTGGTATCATCTTCTCATCCTATCTGCTAGGGCATGTGTATTGTTAAATACTCGTACCTTATGTCGATCCAAATTTACGCACTCGCGGCTTGTGTATGTCATGACAGAGGAACTACCATTTATGGAACAACTCAGATTGTAGACGCTCCTGCTATACACACCGGGATATGGGGATTTCTTACGTGTCATGACCGCAAAGAGGAATGACATTTGGGATGAGTTTTACACGATGGATGCTATGAGCCCATGGCTTCACAGGACCGGATGCTTGAATCCTATGAGCTAAGACATATCTTGACGCTCTTTGCGGTCCATGGTTTTCACCACCGGATCTGCAGGAGAGACATCTACCATCAACCAGATGAACTAAGCGTGTGCAAACCACCGTCGGTGCAAACTTTGAGGTGGCCCATGTGACAGGTACCACGTATGGACCTGCAAACGCAGATACATATCTCTGACGCAATTATGTGAATGTGAGACCTAAACTCTGTATTTTGCTTATGCACATTGTACGCAAATTAAATTCATTATTGTTAAAGCTACGGACTTGTCTAAATCCAGGCGCCCCTTCAGAGAAACTATTTTTCGAAGTTGTTGTAATAGGTGGTAAATATCTTGAATGATTCTGTTTAGTACATGTGCAGGGCGGGAAACGTGCTTTAAATAAAGTTGAAAACATGCCAGACACTGAATGAATGAAATTCCAATCGGTATATAGGACATATAACCGAAATCATTGAATATTTAGCCAAGCGCGTTGAGATGTGCAACAATGTCCCATATTGCCCAAGCTGATTTCCAATTTCTATTTACCCTTTTCTCAGAAGCTATCAAGAGGAACTAATGATTTTTTCCGTTATGTTTTTAAAGACTCTCATCTTACTTTGAGTCAAACTGTTTGAAAATAGTTGTATTTTAAAATTTTCATGTACCTTTTTAAGATTGTAAAATGTTAACAGCATATTCATGAACATTTTCATCTAGTAAAATTAATGGCATGTTCGAAACACTGGAAACATCTTTGATTCCAATTTCTGTCCAAACTATTGTTCTAGATGTAAAATTTCCCTTTTATTTTCGGAAGTTTTCAACATTCAAAGCTGAAATTTTTAGATGTAACTCCTCCTTATATGTGTTGTATTTTAACACGTCCTTTTTTTTTTCAAAATTTACTTTAGTTTAACGATGTTTTGTGTGAAAATGTTCAAGAGGATGGTATTGATCTGTGAATATTAGATGATTCACACACTACTCTTTATCCACTTTTTAATAACTTGTTCCAGATTATCACTTGTACATAGCAAATGTTTCTGCTCAAAAAATATTTCTTTTGGTTATTGGTATTGCAATATGCAAGCAAAAGTAACTATTTCAGTATTAAATAAACTTTATAATAATGTCAATATTTTATGATTCTTCCTAGTGACCTTCCACAGCTGTTTGTTCCAAAACTTCCCTACGACACAAAAGTGCTCCAATAGAAACCTTAAACATTTTTAAAATGAATATTGTATAAAAAGTACTCAAAATCAATTATTTAAATTACTGTATATCCATCATTTTTGAAAATGGATAACCTGTTTAAATATATTGATATTTCTATTAATGAATAATATTCAAACATAGAAAGAGTTTCTCTCAAATATTCAAAATTCCGTAGTATGGAGAAGACCCCTTTTGGAACTATATGACTCATAGGATTCCTCTTCTCTTTGAAACACTAGCATCCATTTTGCTGTTATTCCATGTCCCTTTACCCTTGATTCTAGTGCAGCCTCTTTCATAATTCGTTTTGTATCTCCCGTCTATTTGAAATAAAAATAAAAATGTACTTTGGTGAATTTACTATTAGGATGCATGATTGTGGGAAAGTGTAAGGAAAGTAGCCTTAGGAATGAGGTTTGAAAAAATATAAATATAATAATTAATAGTCTGTAGATTAATATGGTGCAAAAACAAAATTCCGGAGCCCATTAAAAGAAGTCTCCACCAACAAACTCGTCCTCGCATGTACCGCGAGAACGTTTATTTCATCTGAAGGGAATACGAGGTTGTGGTTTTATTTGTTTTTGATCCATAATCCAATTGTAATCAGTGATAAAGAATACAAAATATTCTGCAGGCTACTCATAAATGTCGACGCTGCAGCACAGTTCTTTAAAGAGCTTACGAAGGGCTTCTTTAGCTACTGGTGTCAAGCCATCTGGCAAAGAATTTCCTATGACCTCAACCAGCTCATCGGGCATTTTCTGAAACAAGAAAGACAAATCACGTAAGCAGGAGTCTACAAAGTCCACAAAAATATATAAATACTTGAATAGTATAGACATCGCTGTTAGAATCAAGTAAGGCTGTAAGGAAAGTAGCGGCAACACATGCTTGTTTCTAAATGAATACCAGTTGGCATTTAATAAATTTATTTCCACCTTAATCAATAATAATTAGCCTATATTACCGGGTGAGTTAGCCGTGGTCGTTACGGCATGACTGCTGAGAGTCGCTCACATCCGGGAGGCGAGGAGGTTCGAATCCCCCCGCCGGCAACCTTGAAGATGGTCCTCTGTGGTTTCGCATCTTCTTTCCAGGCAAATGCCGGGGTTGGTCCCTAGCTATAGGCCACAGCCGATACTTTCCAACTCCTCGACCTTCCATTCGAACTTTCCTCCCCAACGATACTTGTAGCTCACCCTTTGGGTGTCCGTCTTGAAGCAGCTACAAAAAAAACTGGCGAGCCGAACATGTCCTCGTACACTCCCGGCACTAAAAGCCATACGCTAAAAAAGGCTATATTAATATAGACTAATTTATTATGAAAACGTACCAGTTTCGGCCATCTTCAGCGATGTTGTTTAAAAAGAAGTAAGATAATTGTGAGCAAACCTTTGTTAATATATCAAATGAGTTTTTGAATCAAAACCAGGAAATAATTAATTCTAATTAATAGTACAATATAATAAAATAAAATTAATACAAATATTATGCTACAAAATAGAATTTTCAATGAAAATAGTTCATACGAAAAAAAGAAAAAGAAAATCAACAGCAGATGAGATAGAATGGCCACAGCGTTTTGTAGAACACACAACTTATACAAGAGAAAAACATTCTCAATGCAAGCTAAACTCAGACACTAAAATACGGTGATTAAAGCCGAGTGTCTCAATGGAAGTGAATGCCTTCGAATTACTGGAAAAGCTGGTCTGAGAGAAGCAGAGAAGTTTGAGAGAAAGATTCTTATGAAGATAATGGGCCCGAATATCGTTGTTCGACAATACAGGTTGCGAGGAAACACACAATTGTATCGAAGTAACGAACGACTCTTGGAATCCATAAAGAAGAGAAGACTAAAATTCAATGGTCACCTATTTAAAATGAACGAAAGGAGATTGACTAGCAGAATTTTCACCACACTTGATGTCGGACCTAAAACTTCTGACAAGTGGTTCAGGCAGGTCAGGAAGGATCTGGAGAAAATGGATATGAAAATAATGTTTTCAGGTCCATTGCATTGTACCATACACATGTCTTTTCAATTGCTTGGTCGTGAAAGAATGGCCTCCAGAGTACAAACCAGGGGTGGCTCCTGACTAAAATTTTAGGGTGGTCCAGATGCTATTAATGTTGTTTCATATTAAAAGGATGCTTGTAGTTTTACGTGACCGCTAATAGTGCGATCATGAGCCACGGCACCTCCTTGGCCACTGCGCCACCACGCCCCCAGTTTCATGTTAAACATTGTTTTATATTTGACAATGTTGCCAACATTACCATCATCATCATTGCACTTAACACAATTTGAATTAAATTTTAATAAATAGTTCATGCACTAAAGACAGTACTCACATGGCTCGTTATTTCAAAATACATTCTCCACTCCTGTGCTTGGATGAAGCAAACTTATCTATCACCTTCGTTGATGAGGTCCTGTTATTTTATTTCTAACTTTGTGTTCAGAGGTATAGAAGAAAATGGATTTGTTAATAAAAATAAAATGAATCCACTTCATTAATTTTTCTATGTCGCACACAGTCAGCATATTAAATAAGTGCGAATCATAAACGTTAAAAACATATTAATTTATAGAAGTTAACTTCAATCACACTTGTACTGAACTTGGAACACCAGACAACTCGAATTGTATAAATATAATTTTGTGTAAAATTTTAACTTGAGCGAACTGCTAACAATGGCTAAGCACCTGTTTTAAGGGCGTGGGGTGGACCCATCTTCTGTAATCCATTTTGACCTTCAAATAGAGACAGAAGCAAGAAGTGAAATGGAGAGATCTTCTATTTCACGTCAACGCACCACTATGTGCCCTTGAAGAGAAAGAGAAAGGGACATCTTTTCATTGCACAGAAAAATTCGCGTGTAAGACAGTTCTATGCCCACTGTTTTCTGAACTGGCCCTTCACTCCATATACCTTACATGGAAGGTTCTATAGAGCAGCCCTCGCTATTACAATACACCGTTTGAGACTGGCATGAACTTATGTTAGGGATGCGTTATGTACACTGAATTCTTTTCAGAGATTCTAGAAGGGAAATCATACTTATTTTAAGTAGAACCTCTGTAATTTAAAGTAGTTTTAAAATACATTAATTAAACAAATTTTGTGCAATATGGCAAACGGCCCTGAGTGGACGTGGTCCTTTTGGCCCTTAATGATGCCACAGACCATAGTGAGGCTAGTTGAATTGCAGTCAGCGCAGTGCACTGTTTCCCGTAAAACATGCCTGGACGACAGAGAAGAGCACGCTATTGTCACAGTTTGAGAAACCACGGGTCATTGGTCAGTTTGTGAGTAGGTTATCTCTACGACATGTAGCTGCACGAGATGGCCGACAAGCATCTACGGTACAATGGATATGGCAGAATTGGCCGGTTCACGAGCCCATTTTAAGGCAAGAGTGGATCGCCGCATCATTTAGAAGTCCCGGATGAACCCCCGTGCAACAACAGCGTTAATTAGAGCAACAGTGACACTCTACGTTACACGGCAAATAGTTGGGAATTGTTTATGTCTTACCCTCGACCCTTCCTTCCATAATTTACTTTGCTATTCCTGGGTGTCTTAGTAAAGGAAGGACGCTTTTAGTTTTACGTGACCGTTAATCATGCGATCATGAGCCACGGGACCTCATTTTTACGTGGAATGCGAACCACAGGACATGGAATTTCACTTTGAAAATTTCACATGCAATAACCGGGAATCGAACACGGTCCACCTTGGTGAGAGGACAACAGCTTGACCGCTGCGCAACCACGCCCCCTCTGGGTGTTTTAGAATGTATCTTACTAACCTATCTCTTCTCTTCATTAGCAGTCGTCAGAAACATCTCTCCTCTTCCACTCGTTTTAATACCTCTTCACGCGTTGCTTTATTTACCCATCTGATTTTCATCATTCTCCTGTAACACCACATTTCAAACGCTTCTATTCTCCTCTTTTCTTCTGCACCAACAGTTCAAGTTTCACTTCCATAGAGTGCCACGTTTCAGACAAAGGCATACAAAAATTACTTTCTAATACTTAAATCTATATTTAATATCAACAGACTCTTTTTTCTAAAGAAATGCTTTCCTTGCCTGAGCTAACCTACTTTTTATATCCTCTTTGTTTGTCCATCTCTAGTTATTTTGCTTCCTAAGTAACAGATATCTTCTACTTCCTTTAACTTTTCAACTACTAATTTGACATCAATAGGAGTTTCTGGTTTCATTTAGCTTCATTCCATTATTTTTAGCCTATTTTCAATTTTGAAAAAATAGGCTTATGAGATCACCTTTTGTCCGTGTGTGTGTGCGTGTGTGTGTGTGTGTGTGTGATTCGTGTGTGTGTCCCCCCCTAATAAAATCTAAACGGCTGGAGCGATTTCAATGAAACTCGGTATGTTCATAGCACTATTCCCGGCGACCTCGACCGTGCCCTTCAAATTTTGTTACGTCTCACCAATGCAAAATGGCGGCTGTGCGACATATTTCACTAGCATTCAAAATCTCCGAAACTATTACCGATATCGCCCTGAAATTGTGTACGGTGATAAAGGGTACTACTAGAAGTTCACCTATGAGAGTTTCAAAAACCTGGTGACTACAAAACCAACATGGCGGTCAAGCGAAGTTGAGACTTTTAAATAGACTTTTCTCGCGATTTAACTATCCACACGTAATGAAACTTGGTACAGCAAATGTTTATGCACATTGTAATGCACTGGAGTCTAATTTAGTTCAATTGTTTACATAACTTCAAAATGGCGGCTGTGCGAAATATTTCACTGACATTCTATATCTCCGAAACTATTACAGATATCACCCTGAAATTTAGTACGGTGATAAAGGGTACTGATACAAGTTTATCTATGTATATTTCATAAACTTGTAGAGTAGAAAACGAACATGGCGACCAAGCGAAATTGAGACTTTTAAATAGACTTTTCTCACGATTTAACCATCCAAACGTAATGAAACTAGGCACAGCAAGTGTTTATACACATAGTAATGCACTGGAGTCTAATTTAGTTCAATTGTTTACATAAACTCAAAATGGCGGCTGTGCGAAATATTTCACTGACATTCTATATCTCCGAAACTATTACAGATATTACCCTGCAATTTTGTACGGTGATAAAGGGTACTGGTACAAGTTTATCTATGTATACTTCATAAACTTGTAAAGTAAAAAACGAACATGGCGACCAAGCGAATTTGAAATATTTTAATAGACTTTTCTCGTGATTTAACTCTCTGAGCGCAGTGAAATGTGGTACAGTAAATGATTTTGCAGATTGTAATGCACTGCCATCTAATTTAAATCAATTGTTTACATAACCTCAATATGGCGGCTGTGCGAAATTTTAAATTAAGTTTTTATTACTTGTGTCGTAATCATGCGATCGAAGTGAAAGTTTGAATAATGAACCTAGGCAATAATTGTCCTTGAATGGTACATAATTCTATGGCCTATACATATATCAATCCTAAATGGCGAGCTTCCGAAATATTTAGACGGTTCTCAATATCTATGAATCTTTTACAGCAACCAAACTGAATTTTTTTATGTTCATAGAGACTATGAACATATGTTCACCTATAGGACTTTCATTAACCTGGTGAGCACAAATCCAACATGGCGGCGACGCGAAGTATAAATATTTAAATGGACGATCCTCGCGAATTAACTATCCGAGTGCTGTGAAACGTTGCACGTTAAATGCTTATACAAATGTTGATCCACTGGCATCTAATTTATTTCAATTGTTTGCATAATCACAAGATGGCTGCTGTGCGTAATTTTAAAACCTCGTTTTTACTTCTTGTGTTCTAATCATGCGATTGAAGTTTGAATACCACACGTACACAATAATCTTAATGTAATAGTACAAAAATACAAATCCAACCTGGCGACAATCTGAAATATTTAGACGGTTCTCAATATCTACGAATCTGTTACAGCAATTAAACTGAAATTTTGTATGTTGTTAGAAGAAATTAACATGAACAGGATATATGAAAATAGGCTGTATAGTTCTTTACGGAACTACTTGTTGAAAAGTGTGAAAAGTAGGCTAAAAATGAATGTGATCTGGTCAATGGCGTTGTCTTGGCAACCTCTGATAGACCATCCCTTATCAATTTAAAAGCGTTGTTATGGTAACCTCTGATGGCACTTGGCATTTTTAGCCTATTTTCAATTTTGAAAAAATAGGCTTATGAGATCACCTTTTGTCCGTGTGTGTGTGCGTGTGTGTGTGTGTGTGTGTGTGATTCGTGTGTGTGTCCCCCCCTAATAAAATCTAAACGGCAGGAGCGATTTTAATGAAACTCGGAAAGTTCATAGCACTATTCCCGGCGACCTCGACCGTGCCCTTCAAATTTTGTTACGACTCACCAATCCAACATGGCGGCTGTGCGAAATATTTCACCAGCATTCAATATCTCCGAAACTATTACCGATATTACCCTGAGATTTTCTATGGTGATAGAGGGAACTACTATAAGTTCATTTATGTGACTTTTGAAAACCTGGTAACTACAAAACCAACATGGAGGCCAAGCGAATTTGCGACTTTTAAATAGACGTTTCTCGTGATTTGACCAACCAAACGCAATGAAACTTTGTACAGTATATGTTTATATACATTGTAATGCACCGACATCTAACTTCGTTCAATTATTTACATAATCACAAGATGGCGGATGTGCGAAATATTTCACCGGCATTCTATATCTCTGAAACTATTAGCGGTATCTCCCTAAAGGTTTGTACGGAGATAAAGGGCACTACTGGAAGTCCATCTATAAGACTTTCAAAAACCGGTTAACTACAAAACGAACATGGCGGCCAAGCGAATTTGAAAATTTTAAATAGACCTTTCTCGCGATTTAATGTTCCAAGCGCACTGAAACCTGGTACAGGAAATATTTATACACATTGTAATCCACTGGTATCTAATTTAGTTCAATTGTTTACATAACCTCAAGATGGCGGCAGTGCGAATTTTAAAATTAAGTTTTTATTTCTTGTGATGTAGTCATGCGATCGAAGAGAAAGTTTGAATAATGAACCTACGCAATAATTTTCCTTTAATGGTACATGACTCTATGGCCTATACATTTAACAATCCAACATGGCGACCATCCGAAATATTTAGACGATACTGAATATCTACGAATCTATTTTAGCAATCAAACTGCATTTTTTAATGTTCATAGGGGCTATGAACTTACGTTCACCTATAAGACTTTAAATAACCTGGTGATCACAAATCCAACATGGCGGTGACGCGAATTATAAATATTCACATGGACATTTCTCGCAATTTAACCATCTGAGTGCAGTGAAACTTGGTACAGTAAATCCTTATACGAATGTTAATCCACTGGCATCTAATTTATTTCAATTGTTTCCATAACCTCAAGATGGCAGCTGTGAAAAATTTTAAAATCTCCTTGTTTTTTCTTGTGTCCTAATTATGCGATTGAAGTTTGAATACTACACGTTCACAATAATCTGCATGTAACATTACATAACTCTAGGACCTACATATATAAAATCCAACATGGCGACCATCCGAAATATTTAGTCGGTTCTTAATATCTACGAATCTATTACAGCAATCAAACAGAAATTGTGTATGTTGATAGTGGCAATTGAGATAAGTAGGATATATGAAAATAGGCTGTATAGTTCTTCACGGAACTACTTGTTATATTTATTGATTTTCATCATGAATTCATTAATTTTCTCGCCTTCATTTTTATCTACCGTATTTCTATTTTCATGAGCGTTTTATATTGTACACTGCCCGGTTTCCCGTACTTTGCACGGGTAAAAATATGCACATAGTTATAGCCTACTTGTGTGTGTATTTTATACTTCAACCACTTTGCTTCCAACCATCGTAAAACTAATATTTGATTAAATTATTTTGTAACAGAAATAATTACGATAGCATTGAAATATAAGTGCATCCCAAAATACAAAGTTATATTCATAGAATTTTAAGGACAATCCTTACATACAAATCTTCCACTCTTTTGATATTATCAAGTTTATCTTCAGACATGGATCAAATTTGATGCTGACCAACATGAAATGAAAATCCACAGCCTGCTTCCAGTCTCCGACCGGGTCAGGAATGGAATGAATGAAGCCCCCATCTAGCGTCGAGGATATGAACTGTGCCGGCTGCCGAAGCCTGACGAACTCCTCTGACCAACATAATTATTGTTATTATTTGTTTATTTACGACCACATTGGAGCACTAAAATCAAACCTTATACAACAAAGTCTTCAGAAAAGAAATAAATTCAACTTTTATCACTTGATAACTTCTTTCTTTCCCAAAACGTCTTCATCCCGGATGATCGTGCGACCCGTTCGTCTGCAGATATAACATAATTGCTTTCGCTGTGAAATTTTGAGTTTCAGTCTTGTGTATTAGTTAATCAGAATTCGCTTGTCTTCTCTACTGTATGTTCAATTTGATGCTTAGTAATTTTCAATTCATCTGAATTCATATGTATTTCTTTAAACCATTTGTTTTTTGTTTAACTGTTCCAAGAGAAATCAACAAGTTGTTTCAGGAGTTTAGTATTCGGTAAACGGGAATTGTGGCCAAAAATACAATCCTTCCCTTTCGCATCATATCAATGATCGATTCACTTTCCTTGTAAAGTACTGAATTAGGCTAAAGCCTCCACCGACCATCGATTTGGTGCTTTTATTAATTATTGTCCGATGATTTCTTCTATCATCCTTCTGTAGTTTATCAGTTGTTGATTGGGTGTTAAGTTTAAATAGGAAAATGTTTCACTTGCATAGGTTGCTTCTGGCTTAATGATGGAATAATAATGTCGAAATTTAATATTAATCCAGAGAGACTTCTTTTGTAAGTAGAGCACGTAATCTGTTGTGCTCGCTGCAATTTCGTGTTCTACTGTCTATTGAAGCTCTTTCATTGGCATTCCAAGTTATAATCTCACCAAGATATTTGAATTTTTATACAACCTTTATTTTTGATCACTAGTTTTAGAATGTGATGTGACGTGTTCACTAGAAAATATGGCATCATTTCTATTTTCTCAAAATAAATTTTCAACCCAAACTTTGCTGCTAATCTTCCCAATTCCTCTACCTGAAATTTAGCTTCTTCGATACTATTTACAAATAATGCTAAATCATCTGCAAATGCGAGACAATTTATCCGAATATATCTTCCAATCTTATTAGCCGGTGGACATAATTGATTCCATTTACGCATAATTTTCTCCAGCACACAATCAAATACCAATGGAGATAATCCATCTCCTTGCCTAAGACCAGTATGAATTTCAAATGCCTCAGAGATTTCACTTCTGAATCTTACTCTAGATTTAGTATTTCGAAGAGTGCTCACAATAAGGTTAACAAGTTTTCGATGTATACCAAATTCAATAAGAATATTCGAAAAGATTTGCGGTGGACACTATCGTAAGCTTTCTGGAAGTCAACGAAAGTGATCACTAAATTCTTGTTTCTACTCCTTTGATGTTTTATAATCCATTTGAGACTGACAGTTTGATCTGGACAGCTTCGTTCTGGACGAAAACCACCTTGATATTCACCAAATTCACTATTCAGCAGCTTTTGAATTCTGGAATATAAAATCTTTTGAAAAAATCTTATACATGATATCTTCTCTTCTTCTTCTTCAATTCCCTTGTGCCTTCAAGCGTCGGGGTATCCTCGTTTGAGCCATTTCGCTCTATTTCTGCACATTCTCTTCATTTCCACAACATTTTTGCCCCTTTTCTGTGCCAATCTCTCAATCCTATTCTCCCATATAATGCGGGGTCTACCTCGCCCAGCTCCTCTCTCGACTCGCATTGCATGTATTTGTTTTACTTTTATTTCTTCTTCCAGTCTCGTATCAATTCCATTTCTTAACCAACGATTGTCTTAATATTCCATGTTCCGAATCTCGTGTTCCATTTCCACTCCGGTCGTCGTCCAATCCGAGGCTACTCGTGGTTCTCTGAATCACTTTACCTCCACATGGGTGATTAGCCCAACGTAGAGTGCTTTTTGGGTTACCTTCCCATCCTTCATATTTATCCCCTGGAGACAGGCTGCCCCAGATGGTCAGGGTTTGGACAGGCATTTCCTCCTTACCCACTAAGTTATGGTTTTCCCGCCAATACTCGGTGGCTGATTGCAATAATTTCCTACTGGGTGATGGGGCCGCCAAATCCCTACGCCACAATACATGATATCCAGCAAAGATATTCCTCGATAATTACTAATATCTGATCGATCTCCTTTTCTGTGTCGTGGGTGTGTAATAGCAACATTCCAATCTTCAGGCAATTTTTCTGTATTCCAAATGTCAATAAGATATTTATGTAGATTCTGAATAGTCTGTATATTTGCATACTTCCAAAGTTCCGCCACTAGTTGATTCTCACCTGCCACTTTAAAATTCTTAAGTGAATCAATCGCTGCACGTACCTTCTCATAAACCGGTGGTATGATCTTTTCTAACAAGATAATAATACAATAGATGCAGAATCCCATTGAACTAGTGCATAAGTATATATACTTTGGCACTACCATAAATGACCAATGGGATACTTGTGATGAGGTGAGGTCCAGAATTGGAAAAGCCAGGGCCATATTCAATATGATCCGTTATTTGTTCAAACATTATGGGATAACAATGACTACGAAAATCAGGCTTTTGCGTTGTTATGTGTTCTCTACTCTCTATTACGCTGATGAGGCATGGACCCTGACAGAGATTTTTAAAGTAAACAGTTAGAGGCCTTTGAAATGTGGCTGTACAGAAGGGTATTGTGGATACCATGGATAGACCATGTCACAAATGTTGAGGTTCTGCAAAATATGAGAAAAACCAAGGGCGTATTAATCACTGTGAAAATAAGGAAAATGTGTACTATTCGTACTGTGTATCCTCCTAATCACATGTGAGATTTTCGAAGTGAATTGCCGTGTCCTGTGGTTCGGATTCCACGTAAAAAGGAGGTTCCATGGCTCATAATCTCAAGATTCACGTAAAACTACAAGCTTCCTTCCTTGCGTTATTATCAGCATGTAAAGTGTTGTCGTGTGACCCGTTGCTATCGTATTTTCTTGAGTTCCCTTATACAATTACGTTTACGAAACAACCTATTTATTCTATATGCCCTTATTTATACTAAAAGTGAAGACTATCACGGGAAGCATTTGTTGGGGGTAAGTAAATATACTCGCCTTGTCATTGCTCTTCTCTAAATAGGCCATGAAGATCAATTTGCATTTACTGCTACTAACCTTTAAATACTCTGGATCAACATTGAACTTTGAATGAATTTCTGCTATTTTCATTGATAGATCTTGAAACTCTTGATGGCTATGCAAAACCCGGAAGATACGTGAAATCAATGTCATCATTTTATAACGGATCAGCAAGTAAGTGTCTTCTTTTATCAAGTGCTCTGATGACTTGCCAGACAGTTCAGGAAACCTGTCAAAGATTTCTGGATGATTCTTGATGAACCTGGGAAGAAGAGACAAATGTAAAAATATTGTACTGATCATACAACAAGAAAACGTTCAGAAATGTGGATGCAAACAAGAAGAATTTTCGTTAGTGAGGTTGAGGCTTAATGAAATGGAAAAGTAATGAAGTCACCCCAATATGCAAAATATCCTTCCCGTTGCATATTAGTATTATTATTATTATTATTATTACTTAATAATACAGGGTGTCTATAAAAGAACTCCGGGGTTTTAAAAATTCATATCTTAATAACTGTAGAAAAGAGAAAAATGTAGTTAATTTCCCTGAAACGAGTTGCTCATCAAGTTTTACTCATACCAATTGGGAATGTTTTCATCAACAGTTGGCAGCGCTGCGGAGCGTTGACCTTGAAACAACGTAGCGGCAGTCAGTGCTGTCTGGATTGCCGTGCTATGGCGACGCCACAACAAAAGGCTCAATGCGTTATTTGGCTAATAGAAACTAATTCTGCTGTTACGGTACAAAGAAACTTTCGACGAAATTATGGTGTTGACTCGCCTACGGATAAAACCATTCGCCAATGGTTAAGTGCTTTCAAACAAACAGGAAGTGTTTTAACAGAAAAGTCGCAGGGTAGGCCGCGTGTGTCACAAGATAATGTGGACAGAATCCGAGCGTCATGCCTTCGAAGCCCTGAGAAATCACTCACAAGACGCAGTCTGGAGTTGGGGTTACCAAGATCAATAGTTCATAAGGAAGTTCATAAAAGACTTCGTTAAACTGCTTACAAAATTCAACTGTTACACCACATTAAACCTTCCTTATTTGGTCATATTTTAATTCCGTTGTTGTGATTGGATGAAGTCAGGAACACCGGTGAGTTGTGGAAGGGATGATGACTGTTACTTAGATCTGTGGGAGCAAGTGGGAGACACTCAATTTTCAGATTCCGTGTGGGACGGAACTCAACTTAGGACTCTGGGAGAGGAGTGGACTTATTCTGTGGACCGCGGTGCGGTGAGGTACTCTATCTTCGGTACTCCACGAGGGAGTCGGTTTTGTCTTTTGGTATTGTGTGTTTTTGGTGGTCGAGGAGATAGTATTACGGAATAACACTAGTTGTGGGTAGGATACAATTACTGAAGTTGCTGGCTATAAGTTCCCTAGTGAATGATGAGTCTAGTTTTAAGTATACCGCCAAGGTTGCTTATCTTGAATTGCACAAAGTATTGTGATCTAATATCTGTACATCAGTATTCCGAAACTATAGCGGCAAATTATTCTTCAACGAATGCTAGGAAAGTATGCTAGGCATTTTTAAATTTAACAGCGAACTTATTGCTACGGTCCAACACACGGATTCAAAGCATCTATATAGTGGCCGACAAGATTAAGAGATTAGAATTTTCTGTTTCTATGCTAAACGAAATCGATGAAAATAACGATTTTTTAAATGTTACTTTTAGTGATGAAGCGACTTTTCATGTGAACGGGTCTGTAAACAGACATAATTGCAGCATTTGGGGATGAGAGCCGCCCCATGAGTTCATAGGGTATGAACGTGACACGCCAAAAGTGAATGTTTGGTGTGGTCCTATGCATGATAGAGTAATAGGTCTCTTCATTTGGGTTGAAAGAAATATCAATGGTGATGTCTATTGTGACATGTTAGAGGAATATTATTTTCTTCAGTTAGATGACATTGAGGCGGAGAAGGGTTTAGTCCACTTCCAACAAGATGCGGCACCGCCACACTTCAGTTTGCGTGTGCGTGAGGCACTTGACGCTCGACTCGGCAACAGATGGATTGGAAGGGAAGGACCTATTACATGGCCTCCAAGGAGCCCTGATATGACTGGGTTGGACTTTTTCTTCTGGGGACATATCAAAAATCTTGTGTATGCGGAGAAAATTCATGATGTTTGCCATCCCAGGGAACGAATAATCAATTGTGTGGCAACCGTCCCCCCCATTCAAGCTGGCTAGGACATGGGAAGAGGTGGAATACCGTTAGGATGTGTGCCGTGTCACTAACGGGGCTAATTTTGAACTTTATTAAATTGTTAAAATAACTTGAAAATACAACCTTTCCAATCATGTATTGAACATTAATATAAGTTTTTTACTTCATTACAATATTTTGCCTCAAAACCCCGGAGTTCTTTTATAGACACCCTGTATTACCGACAGTAGTGGCTACGCTGGCTAAAGCGCAGCATTAGGTCATGGGGCCAAGCTCTCTGCTGACTCGGTAGACGCGTGGGTTCGAGCCCCACCGTCGGCCGTCCTTGAAATGGTTTTCCATGGTTTCCCCATTTTCAACACCAGGCAAATGCTGGGACGGTACCTTCTGACAGGCCACGGCCGATTCCTTCCACATCCTTGCCCAGTTTCATTCACCATCATTCATTTCATCTTTCACTAACTCCTCTAATGAGGTTGGCGTCAGGAAGGGCATCCGGCCGTAAAAACCATCGCCACAAAGACTTCCATCGCATCTCATCCCCGACCCCGTTGGAAAAACGGGAATAATAAGGGGTAGACATACATACATTACTTAATACTATTATTATTTAATAATAATACATAATAATAAGGTGTAGGAAAGCCAATGCAGTAAGTTCTCAGTTGCGATCTACAGTATTCTACAAGAAAGAAGTCAGTGTAGCAACGAAACTTTCCCTACATCGCTCAGTATTAGACCGACCTAACTGTATGAAAGTGACAGTTGGGTAGACAGTGAATGGACGGTCTACCTTGCCTCGCATGTCCAGGAACTGAGGAGCAAAGCCACGGCGAAGAATCCAAGAGAGATAATCTAATTTCATTACTAAAATTAAAATCAAGCAAAATTAAACACAATCATACTTTGCACCCGATGCTGACATATATCAGTAAGGCGCAAAAAATATCAAATCAAAAACGCTCTACAAAAGAAATCAAAATTTAAAAAAATCGATTAATGAAGGAACATTGGGAGCACATTAAGAGCACAAGGTTCCCGCATTTTTCAAAGGCATACTTTATATGTCTACAAGCTTGATTATCTGCACGATATCTGTTACATAAGCTAGAAGTAACTGATATGAGGGTTACTCGAATGATTGCTGGGACAAATAGATGGGAGCAATGGCAGGAGGGTGGTCATAATGAAGAAATAAAGAAATAAACACGCTAGATGAAGCTGTTCGTATGAGCCGCCCTCAGATCGTGGGGTCATGTAAAGAGCAATGGTGAGGAAAAGAAGATTGTAGTTTTACGTGACCGTGAATCTTGTGATTATGAGCCACGGGACCTCCTTTTTACGAGGAATCCGAACCACAGGACATGGCACTTCACTTCGAAAATCTCACATGCATTGACCGGGAATCGAACCCGGACTGCCTTGGTGAGAGGCATTCAGCTAGACCGCTTTTTTTTTTTTTTATTAGCTCTTTACAGAATTACAGAATTTTCAGATATGATAAATACCAGACTAATACATCACAAGAAATCCAGATAGTGTCCATATTTATCGTACAATTGTCCACCTTCACTAAGCTTCCAACGCTCTTTTTGCAGGTGATACCTGAGATCCAGGAAAGAGAAATGTTGATCATTGTCCATCACGAAGTGTACATATTGGCCCATTATCCACACAATGGCAGTCTGTTTAATTTGGGGGAAGGCGGTCACCGACAAACGAACCAACTTCCTGTCATCAAGGTCATCCGAGGGCACATTTAATAGTTGACATACTTTTCCCTTACACCACAGCCACGTGGAGGCAACTCGCGTGCATGATGTGAAGCGGTGTAGTGCCGTATCAGTTTGACCACATATAGTACACCATGGGTAAGCTTCAAGATGGATGGTATATCGCCGTAGAGCGGTTGGGATGAGATCGTTGAGGAAGATAAAAACTTGGGAGTGTACAGCAGAAGAAATGGACATAGCCCCAAAATTTTTCCAAACAGTGGGCCAATGGACATAGAGGGTGGTGGCCTCTATTCGCGGTTTGGAGTGTACCACTTGCCGCAACATGTTATAGATACTTTTCGTCGTTGGAACAATCCCTGATGGCATTTGGCGAACAGTTTCCAGAAGGTGCTGTTGATGGTCCCTAAATATCTTCGGCAAAGCTCTATCACAACCACGGGCTGTGTTTCGAATATCTTTGTATAGCGCTTTCGTAAAAGTGTCATGTTGGGAAAGAATGGTGATATCGTTCTTGCAGAGGAGTGCACGGCATTTCATGCCATGAGCTGTTAGCCCTAGCCCGCCTTGCCGGGATGGGAGATACAACTGTTCCCGTTGTACTCGGAACAAAAATCCTTGCCATATAAACCAACCTGTATATTTTGCCAATTGGCTCTCAAACATTTTGGGAAGTGGGAAAAGTTGTGCGACATACCATATTTTAGAGAGCGCAAACACGTTGAGGACCATGACCCGTTGCACTATATTGAGGTTTCTTTGACCAAATTGGATCAGGACTCCCCTAACTTTGGCAATGACCTTAGTCCAGTTAACTTGCACTGTGTCCAGAAGCGATTGCTTCCAGGTAATGCCAAGAATTTTCACCTCATTTACTATCCGGAACCAGGGCTGTGGGGTAATCACTGAGTTAGTATTGAGCGGAAGCAAAGCAGTTTTCTGGGGGTTCGATTGTGCTCCAGAGGCGATATGGTAGAGCTGAAGGACGCTATCGATGTGGGAGATGTCTTCTTCATTGCGGATCAATATTGATACGTCATCAGCATAGGCGCACATTCCAAAGACATGTGTGGACAGTTTGTAACCCTGTAGCTTCACCTGGGTAGTCCGAATGAACGGTTCAAGGCCAATGACAAAAAGTAGCATAGAAAGGGGACATCCTTGCCTAACTGATCGTTGTATTGGAATCAGAGGGGAAAGAAAACCGTTGACGAGCACTCGAGACGTAGCATTACAATTTATCATACGAATGTAGTCAATAAGGATTTCAGGAAAGTCGAAGTGTTGCAAGACCATGTACAAGTATTCATGACTGATGCGGTCGAAAGCTTTATCAAGATCTAAGGTGAGAAAACTCATTGGCTCAGTGGGGAGCATTTCGGCTTTTAGGTGTAGGTCCCGTAGTATCGCTAAGTTTGTTAACAGAGTTCTTCCAGGAATACTGCAACATTGTTCATCACCAATGATATCAGGTAGAACAGTCTTCAATCGGCATGCAAGTACTTTGGTAAGGACTTTATAGTCACTGCAGAGCAGAGTAACTGGTCGGAAGTCACCAACTGCCATGGGAGAGGATGTTTTTGGTATGAGGACTATGGTACCCTCGTGATGTGATTGACAAAGAGCACGACGTTGGAGAATGGTACGCAGGACCTGACAAAATTCTTTGCCAATGAGAGGCCAGAAGTGTTTATACATTTCATATGGCAGTCCATCAATGCCAGGTGAGCGGTTGTTTGGGAGTCGTTTAACCACAGAGTGAATCTCTTCATCCGTAATATCCGCGCTGAGCAGAGTTTTGTTGTCCGGAGATAGTTTGGTACTGCAAGATGACAGCAATAGGGTCACCTGCTGTGGATCAATGGGAGCCTTAGCGTAGAACCGTTGATAAAATAATGATATTTCACTACGTATAGCGTCAGGGGAGGTGACGACACTTCCAGTACTGGTGCGGAGGCGGTGGATATATTTACGTTGCCGCTCACGTTGTCCTTTGGCGATATGGTATACACTTGCACTTTCGTCCGGGAGCACTGTACGATCTTTTAAAGCCACGTTGATATGAGCGAGCGTTCGTTGCTGTAGAGACAGGAGCTTGGTTTTAACTTCCCGGATCTGGTCATATATACGCTCCCCAGCATCAGATCTTTGCTGGAGCTGGCGAAGAACTCGATAGTAAAATTCAACTGTATCCCGTCTTTCCCGACCTCGTTGGTAAGATATGTTCTTAAAGACGCGGCGGATCCCTGGTTTAACTAAAATATCCCACCAGTCTGTGCAGTCGCGAAATTTGCATTTTTGTTGGACCCATCGAATCCAGTGTTGTCTGAAAATATCTTGGCATTCCTCCTCCAGTAACAGCGCGCAATTCAGCTTCCAATAACCTCTTCCTATGTGAAATATGGGATGGGGGTAAGAGATTGTACATACGACAGCATGATGGTTAGTGAAACTGGCAGGAATCACTTCATATCGTCTAGGCTGGATAAGTTCCTGTGAAAAGTAGATGCGGTCAAGTCGTGATGAGGAGTTGTGACTTATACAGGTGTAATGGGGCAGGGGCACCCTTAAACTATCCACAGCATCAATGAGGTGTAGGGAGGTAAGAAGGGTCCTGAGAGCCGGGTTGACACCTCTGTATGGACTAGTGGAATCCTCTGGGCGTTGAATACAATTGAAATCCCCTGCAAGAATAAGTTTTTCCTTAACGTCGTGCAGATGAGGCAGTATACTCTGTTGAAAGAACATTTTCCGTTCCACACGTTTATTAGACCCGGATGGGGCATATACATTTATCAGGGTGGTATTGTTTATGTGTCCAGATATTATGCGTCCTGATGGATGACATAGCACACCTGCGAGTGGGATATCATGTCTTATGAGGAATCCGGTCCCTCTATTCATATTACCGGTATTGATGTATTGTTTGTAGAAGGCAGATATGGGTAAACACGGAATAGCAACTTCTTGAATGAAAGCAATGTCAATGTCAGGATCTCGAAGGAATCTCTCCAACAGTTGAAATTTCAGAGGGCATTCTATTACATTGATATTCACAGTGGCCACAGTGAGAAATTGCGCCATTAAGAGAAGTATAAAAGCTGTGCTAGACATACTGGAAGGTGGACTCGAAAGAAGACACAGGTGAGAATTATCCTGGTGCACTATGTCAAATTAGGTTGAGATAGTTCCTTTTGACTGCCATTCATAGGCCGGCTGTCAGCGGTTGAGAGCGTTCGTGGGTCCCTAGATGACGTAGAAAGAAGATTTTGTTTCTTTTTCACAGCTGCGGAAACGTTTGTGGAGCCAGTTTTATTCTTCGGGGCTGGTACGGCAATCGAGGCATTTGTTTTAATCTTCTTAGAGACGTTCTCGGCTCCCCGATCAACATTCTTTAGTGAGTCGGTAGGGACCAGCGAAGTCGGGGGCAGTGAAGACAATATTTCTGTGGCAGCCTGTAGTAACGGCAGAGTTGGTTCTAAGGCTGCGATACAGGTTGCCGAGAGCACAGGGGCACTCTGTGTCTCGCAGCACTGCTCAGGGCAAGGTACCAGTTCTGCGTCAGATGTATCCGAGGTCACTCCTGGTGTTGTCTCAGCTGACTGATCAATGAGCATGTTTTCATATGACGGTTGCTGCGTCACAACTTCCGAGTATTGTACACGTCGTTGTTGTGTAGGAGTTATACCGAGGGGAATCATTTTCTTTGGGCAGTTAATACGCAGATGTGTGGTAGCATTGCAAATTAAACAGGTCTGTTTCTGTCCATTATACGTTATATAGCCAGAATGGCCACCAAAAGCCTCAGTGGAGGGGATATCTTGCTTGATTTCCATAGTTACGGCACGTATTCCATTATACACCGGGAACTGATAAGCAGAAGACCATTGTTCTTTCCTGACGTCACTCACAGTGCCATATTTCGACAGGACGGATTTGAAAATTTCAGGGGGTACTTCGAGTGGGACATTAAATATACGCACTGTGGTAAAATTGGAATCCGCTGTGGAGAGCTTAACATTGGTCATTTCGCCTGAATCATACTGAAATTTAATAGGATCTGCAAAAGTATTTAACAATTTCTGATAAATAGATATGGTGATTACCTTGATGTACATGGTTTTTTCGTGCGCATTTAACTGGATGGCTTCTACTTGGTCGACAGTCAACCGGAGGGTATCGCCAATCCAGCGGTGAATTTCTCCTGGTGAGGGGCGAGAACTCTGCCTGTCCCATTGGCAGCGTACGGTGTTTTTTCTCGGGTATCCGGACATGATTTTCAACGGGGTTTTCTAGGTTTCTGGTTTTGTTGTCCTATCTGGAACACTACTTAAAAAAGTATTGTCCGAATGACACACGGAAGGTCAGTACACACGTGGAACTAAGGAAGCACCGGTATTAGGAACCGTAAACTCTTCCAATGCGGTCACACAGCGCGCACACACGTACCGCACTCGGCCACGACCAGTGACCAACTACCGCTGAGCCACCACGCCCCAATGGTGAGGATTGATTACCTAAGATGTTAATGAGTTCGGCTGTTGAAAGATTTCAAAGTGAGAGGTGCAGAAGCACAGGAGGCCGCATTGGTACCTGCTAATGGAGGTGGCTTGTTCGTAAATAAGGAAGACTGGACTGGACGCTGAATGGCAAAAAAGTCTCAAATGAAAATGTATGCATAATACTAATTTATCGATTGTTCCCCTTTAGGAGAGTGATTGAACTTGAATACATGATTTCCTCTTCTGGCGTTTTCCCGCTCCTCTTCCCAAAATCTCTTCATCCTCTCAGAATGCTCCTTCTTCCGCTCAGCTGTCCATTTTCTTCCAAGCTGTCGTGATGGTCTATGCTCAAACTTAACATTTTTGAGTTTATTCCGGCACTCGCTGCTGTCATCGAGATTTTATATGTTGACCTGTTGTAGGTCCCTCTGAACCTCTGTCAGCCACTCCGTGCCACACTTACTTCGTGTTATAACGTTGAGCAATTTCTTCGCCGTTCTGAAGTTTCCCATCCTGTAAATGTGTGTATAAAACTGTGCTCGACGTTTCCTGATTACGTCCGTTATCGTGTGGATCTTTTGGTAGAGTTCGTTTTGAGGTATCGTCATCCAAATACCGTTATTATTAACTGTCCCGTAAATCTTTCTGATAATTTTTATTTCCTGTTTTTCTATATCCTTAATTTTGGAATGACCATCGATCACCATTGTTTCGGCTGCGTAAGTTGCTTCCGGAAGAATCACCGTTCTATAGTGCCTTAATTTTGCGTCTAGCGAGATGCACTTCTTGTTGTAGTGAGCCCGCGTTAGCTTGTAGGCCTTCTGTAGTTTGCTGATTCTTTGTTCATTTGCGATTCGGTTTAGTCCCGAGGACTGTTTGATTTCACCAAGGTATTTAAAATGGGGGACTTGTGGTATTTTACCTTACTGTGTGATTAAAGGTGAGCTAGTTTCTGGCCGTCTTTCCATATAGTTTTTTTTTTCATAAGAAACTTGTAGTACGGTTCTTTGCGCAATTTCATGTAAATTTTCCACTGCGTGTAGTCTGTTGTTAGTGATAATGGCAATATCGTCCGCAAAAGCGAGGCACTTGACTGTAAGACGGTTCTCTTTTTGATACCAATTTGAACGGCCTTTACATATGAGGTTCCCATTCCCTGATGATCTTTTTTAGAGCAATATTAATGAGCATTTGGGATAATCCGTCCCCCTGTCGATCTCCAGTTTTGATGACAAAGGGCTGCGATATTTTACCCACGAATTTCACTTTGGGCACAGTTCCTTTAAGCGTCAGTTCAATGATTTTTCGGGTCTTTATATGTTCATCCCGAATTCTTCCATGATCATAAATGGGGTTTCACAGTCTACAGAATCATACACTTTTCTAAGGTCGACGAATGTAATTACTGTACATCAACATTTTTTCATTTTCAATATCGTTTTTAAACCTTCTATTGACACTGGTTTGTCTTTCAGCGTCCAGTCTAGTCTGCAAAGCATGGTTTGTAAAAAGTTGCCACCATATCCCCTATTAGCAGTTAGCACTACGGCTTCCTCTGCTTCTGCTTGAAATCGTTCAACACTGAATGTAACCATCGCCCTCCAAGTTTACCTCTGCTACTCTTGCCCCCTACAGCCGATCTCTTTAACCTGTGCTGCACATCATCACCCTTTTCTGAATCCGGCTTGGTATTCACCAATTAGTGGATTCGCCTGTGGGTTCTAACCTGTTTAAAAGTGCCTTGGAGAGGATTTCATAAGCAATGAGGGGCAGGGAGATTCCTCTCTAATTACTGATGGCTGTTTTATCAACCTTTTTGTGTAACGGATGAATTAGAGCACTTTTCCAATCCTCTGGTTTTTGCTCCTGAAATGACGTGATGAACTTTCTGCGTAAGAGTAGGATCTTTCAGTTTCCAGAATTCAGCATTGATCCCATCTTCTCCTGGTGCTTTGTTATTTTTGAGCTTTTGGATGATCTCCTGAATTTTTTCCGGGTCAGGGGCTCGCGTTTCCGGATGTGTGGAAACTGGAGGAGCGAAAGCAAACTTTTTTGAGGGTGGTTCGCAGTTAAGAAGGGAGTTGAAATATTGGGCTAATATTTTACAGTTTTCTTTTGCGTTAGTTTCCAACGTGCCATCGGGTTTTCTGAAGCACGGGCTGGGTGCCTGATATCCTCGTAAGTTTTCTTCTAAACGTCTTGTAGAAGTTTGTAGTATTATGTTGGGTGAAATCCTTCTGGATTTCATGGAGTCTGTTGTTTCATATCCTCGTTTTTCTTTCCTAATTGTTTTGGAAGCATATTTTTGAATTTTAAGAAAGTTCTCCCAGTTTTAAAACGACAAGAAGATTGGGAGAATTTCACAGTGGTGTGGAAACTGTCGAGCAAGACCATAAGGCGTGTGAAGAGATCTTACGATAGGTCAAGACTGGAAAAGTTGGATGAAGAATTTAAAATGTATAACACCAGAAACTTTTATCAGGTCTTCAAAGATGAACTCTCTGGGTATAGACCACAATGCCTTCACTTCAAGGATACAGCCGGGGAGCTGGTCACCAGCAACCACGAGAACGTGGAACTTTTGGCAAACTACTTTGAACAATTGCTTAATTGCGAAGAGCCCACGGACAGATTGCCTGTTGATGATCCTCCAGAGATACACCTGGCATCTAACCCACCAACATTGCAGCAAGTTGCTAATGCCATCAGCCATCTTAAGAACTACAAGGCACCCGGGGAAGATGGAATCATTGCAGAAGCCCTGAAAGCAGGTGGAAATACGATCGCAGAGGCCCTACACCAGATCTTAATCGAATGTTGGGAGACTGGCAGGATCCCTGATGACTGGAAATCAGCTGTCATATACTCTTTACATAAGAAAGGCGATCACAGTAATGTAAACAACTACCGGGGGATATCTCTGCTGTCAATAGCATACAAAGTGCTCTCCAGGATTTTACTGGATAATGTAGAAAGTCAATGTGACCAAACAATTGGTGAATACCAAGGAGGATTGTGGCGTGGAAGGTCCTGTACCGAGCAGATCTTCAATCTGAAAACCATTCTCCAGCTAAAACAAGTAAGGAGTACGAACATTACTATGGTTTTCGTCGACTTCGCAAAAGCTTATGATTCCATCGGCCGCCAGACACTGTTCTCAATACTCCAAGAACGAGGTGTGGATTATAACACACGCACCCTCATCAAACAGACTCTCACGGATGCAACCTCTAAGGTGAAGTTCAGAGGAGAACTATCTCGGAGTTTCAAGATCAAAACCGGAGTACGACAGGGTGATGGTCTCTCGCCCATTCTGTTTAATCTGGTGCTTGATAAAGTCATCAAGACCTGGAAATGCACATTGAGGAATCTAGGAATCAAACCAGTTGCCATTGGAGCTGGAACCCGAATAATCGAGATCAGGTGCCTTGCCTTCGCAGATGACATTGCAATCTTGGCCAACAACTCTAAGGATGCTGGCATGGCTGTCCAAGCCCTGCACGAGATAGCGGTGAAATCTGGATTACAGATATCTTACGATAAGACCAAGTACTTTGAAAATCGGCACTCCGGAAACACCCCTTTGACGACCATACATGGAACGATTGGAAGAGTCAATCGCTTTCGTTATCTTGGTGAATGGGTCCACCCCAATGGTAGAGATGGCACCTCCATCTTAGCAAGGCGTACCAAACTCGACGCAGCATACCAACTATCCCACAATTTGTACAACAAGAAATGCATTTCGAGGAATGCTAAGATCTGTCACTACAGAACTGCTGTCAGACCACAGTTTCTGTATGCCACAGAGACCCTCTTGATGAACAGAAAAGGCACTATGGATGACCTGGAGAAAGCCGAAAGACGTATCCTCAGGAAAATCCATGGCCCGAGATTGCTCCCAGATGGAACCTACCGTTTGAAATCTAATTCTGACCTGTATCGACAGTTAGAATCAGCCAATACCAGTATGCGACGTAGGAGGCTAAAGTTCTATGGGCACCTACAACGAATGAACAGCAACAGGCTTACCAAGAAGATCTTCTCCTTGGTTAAAAGCTACAAGACTGGATGCCTGTGGCTTAATGAAGTACTAAAGGACTTGGATTCGGCTGGAATTGCTGACCTTGATGTGGTAGATCGTTCTAAATTTTGTGCTATGGTAGAATCTTGGACTCCACCACCTAGAGTCTCTAAATGTCGGAAGCCCCTTTCGCAGGAGAGAAAGGAGAAATTATCAGCAGGGCTCAAGAGATATTGGGAACGGAAAAGAGCATCAAAGAACTAGTCATAAGCGCTCCGTAGTGGGCTTAAATCAATAATAATAATCTCCCAGTTTTACTCAGTTTTGTGACTGTTAAACTTCACACAGTCATTCGGTTGTCAACTGCCCGATCGCAAATTGCATTCCACCAGCGATGTTTCCTTGTGCGAGGAGGTTGTCCTAGTTTCATGACTTCCTGAATTTTCTTCGTTATTTTCTGCCAGTCTGATGATGTCTCCTAATAATAATAATAATTTATACCTATTCATTAATTTTCTTTTGACACTGGTTTGCCTTTCAGCGTCCAGGCTAGTCTGCAAAGCATGGTTTGTAAAAAGTTGCTTCCATAATCCCCTATTAGCAGTTAGCACTACGGCTTCCTCTACTTCTGCTTGAAATCGTTCAACACTGAATGTAACCATCGCCCTCCAGGTTTACCTCTGCGTACAGCCGATCTCATTAACCTCTTACGTAATCTCTCGTTCCCCATTCTCTTCATATGACCCCACCATCGGAGTCGGCTCACACGAACAGCTTCATCTAGCGTGTTCAATTACTAACTTAGTATTTATATATTTACTAGCAGAACTACCCGCTCTTCGAATGGTCTTCGGTATTATTAACCAGACGTTATCAATTGAGCTACTGTTCCAATAGTTAGGGGCTTGTCATTCCTTCATAAGTTTATCAGAACAAAGTTAGTTTTCTGGGTATATCACAGACACTGTTCATTTAAGGGCCTTAAATGTGATTTTCGAAGACCCTTTATAGACTCCCTAGTTTTATGTCACACACTGAGAAGCGCAACATATGCTTTGGTCGTCTTTCTAGGATAATTTTCATTTTTTGCCTATTTTAGCATGTATTTTGAAAAGTTGTTCCTTACACCCACCCTTCTATGAGAAGTACGTTGAAGAGTTTTCTAAATGATTGGTGTATTGACTCATGGTTACAATACCTAATTTTACGATGCTCCAAGCACCCGAACATGAGTTATAGGCGTACATAAACATAAAGATATATCAACCACACAGTGTCAAATAAAATCATCTATAAGATGAACCCGTTTGTCGACAAAAGTATGATTAGTTAAAATGTGCTCTCAAACTAAATACACCTAACGTGTACTTCCTGACGTGAAAATAATATTGAAAACATCGTAGACGAAACGCAATATATGTCAAATTAAAACTGACCCTCACCTTTCTGGAAAGTCCCCATCCACAGAAAGACCCCTTTAATAAATTATAAAGGCTTGTGGTGCATGAAAATTCGGGATTTTTTAGCCTCAAATGGCCCAAATTCCCAAAAACTGCAAAAAAAAAAGCAGGAATTTTTGAAAATAATGTTGTTGTTTGGAGATATAATAGACCTTCTGAATAACATATCGCACGTGTAAGTCACGTTGAAAAATTCTAGGGCACCCCTTGGCCCCCTTAATCTCAATGTTGAATGTTACAGTCCATGTTGGATTCCACGATCATCTTATAGCCATTTGCAATCTTTCGCAGAAATTTAATAAATTGAGTGGCAATGGTTCTTACAGGAATAGATGGAAAGTTGGATGTCACCTCTTGTGATACTGTTGTCATGGTTACCGGTTTGCATTACTTCGGTAGTTTCTTCTTGTTCTTCTTCTTTCGGATATGCCAGCTAAGGACCACGACGTTCAACTTTTCACCTTGGTGAGGGACTTGATGTTTGCCCAATATTCGCGCATTCTCTGGCTAAGTTTCTCCTTTCTCTCTTTTGTCCAGATGATGCCGGTTTTATTAGAGGGTGTTCTGTCCTGAAAACTCTTCTGTTTAGGTATCTTTCTGAGATGTGATCGGCTTCTAATATTTCTTTTCATTATCTTCAGTTCTTGGATGTCCTTATTAACTTCTGTTTGCCGTGGTGTCACTCTCTTTCTATTCACCCAATAGTTGAGAAGCCGGTTAATTCGTCTTGTTGGGTTCATCAATGAGACATGTCCGTAGAAAGCCAGACGTCACTTCTGGCACATCTGTGATTTTCTCAATATATCAATATAGCTCTTGATTTGGTCTTCTTCTGTACTCGTCATCTATTTATTAGTTTATTAAATGAAATTGCTTTTCTGAGAATATCCCAGAAACGTGGGTTTAGAGCCTTAAGACGTAGTAGCCTCCGAGCCACCGAGGGGCTGATAATGAGCTTTGTATTGACCTTGTACGCCATAATAATCATAATAATAGATAGTAATATAGGGACAGGGATATAATAGAACTTCAGTACCACACCCGCACGTGTAAATGGCGTGAAAAAAATCTAGAGTGCCCCTTGTCATCCTTAAGCACATTATATACGTATTGATGAATTTTACAGCTTAAGTTGGTACCGTGATAACCTTATAGCCGTTTGCAAACTTTCACAGTAATATAATAAATGGAATTGCATTGCGTCTTACAGAAATAGATGGAATTCTGAGATTGTGTTGCCATGGTTACCGGCTTGCATTCTTTCATTAGTTTATTAAATGAAATTAGTTTTCTGGGAATATCTCAAAGACTGTTGGTTTTAGGATTTTAAAATGTGGTTTTCGGGGACCTCCGAGTTTTGTTTCTCACATTGAGACGCTGAAAATGAGGTCTGTCTCGTCTTTCTACGCCCATTTCAGCATGTATTTTAAGGGGGTAGGCCCCTTTTTATGAGAGGTACGGAGAAGAGTTCCATCAATGATTACTTTCGTGCCTCTGATGGACTTCTGTACCAAATTTTACGTTGATCCACTCAGCCGTTCTCGAGTGACGAGCGAGCGTGCAAATTTGTACACAGACAGACTGACAGACAGACACATTTTTTTGCGCGCAACCGTCATAAACCAGTCTGAAACGCGTTAATAACTCAAATTTCCGTGGAAATTCAGTAAAAACAGACAAACTTTCATTTTTGTCTATATAGAGATTACGACTACCTTCCTGCCATTAATCCCATCTCTTTGTCCCAGCAATCATTAATGCTACTCTCATATCAGTTACCCCTAGCAAAAATTTGGTGCTTTTCAGTTCGTCCACACGAATGTACCCAAATGAGTTGGGTTATATCCGAATCCTGAAAAAAAAAACAACATTACGAGCCTTACAGTATTCGCATATGATGTGCAACATCTGTCATAGAAGAAACCTCACGTAAAATTGTTGATACACCGGTATTTTATACTATTATTGGCAGAAATATTAATCTATTGTAAAAGGGAGTGTTTTAGAGATATTGTAGTTTATAATACGGAACTCATTTTATTAGATGATTTGTAGCTTTCACCAGCACTAGCCTAAAAGAAGAATACGATATGGATCAACTGAAGCCTCCGTTGCTTAGGCGGCAGCACGCCGGCCTCTCAACGCTGGGTCCGTGGTTCAAATCCCGGTCACTCCATGTGAGATCTGTGCTGGACAAAACGGAGGCAGACAGGTTTTTCTCCGGGTACTCCGGTTTTCCCTGTCAAAATTTCATTCCAGCAACACTCTCCACTATCATTTCATTTCATCTGTCATTCATTTAATCATTGCCCCAGAGGAGTGCGTCAGGCCTCGGCAGCCGGCACAGTTCATATCCTCGCCGCTAGATTGGGGCTTCATTCATTCCATTACTGACCCGGTCGGAGACTGGAAGCAGGCTGTGGATTTTCAATAAACCAGTTATACAACATCCCAATGTATATTGGGTTAAAATTTGGATTCGATCTGATGACGGGTTTTTGAGATAATAATTCTTAAATGTGACGCATGGTTGAAACACGCTTATAAACGTGCCCTTTTTGTGTTCCACTGCGATAAAAATGTTAAAATATAAATTAAAAATTCCAAACCTACATGAACTAACTTAAAATAGAACGACGAAAATGATGATGTTATTGAATTTTATATAGGTGGTTACTTCACAATCAACCTTCAAACTCGAGTGCACATAATACTTTGGTCGACAGTAATGTATTTTTTCAGGATTAGGGTATAACCCAACTCATTTGGGTACATTCGTGTTGACTGACCGGAAAGCACCAAACTTTTGTTTACCAAGGTAACACTGAAAAATGGCTTCAAACACCATAAAGTTACCTCTAGTTTATGTATCAGATATCCGGAATCTACCCAGCTCTCACTACCATACAGCAAGTTCGGTATAAATACTGAGTGATGTTGGGAGAGTTCCGTCACTGCACTGACTTCTTTCTTGGAGAATACTGTAGATCGCAACTGAGAACCCACTGCATTGGCTTTATTAACATAATGGCTTTCCAGTCGGTCAACACCAGTGTACCCAATTAGATTGAGCGGGAAGTAACAATGAATTTATCACCTTATTACCTGAAAGAAAATTCACATGAATTATTCATACATTTATTAACACACTTCTCTAACAAATGGGAGGGCGGGATGGATTGGATGGCATGTTTCGCTCGTTAAGCGAGCATCATCAGATCCAAATATACAAGACAAAACTGTTCAACAAAACACTACACCTTGACTCTACCTCTTTCACTATACTACCATCCTGTCAGAATACACAACCCAAGTACTTAAATGGTCATCCTGCTCCATTTTAATTATTAGCCTATTTTCATTTATGAGAAAATTGGATGATGAGATCGCCTCTTGTCCATGTGTGTGCTCGTATGTGTGTGTGTCCCCTAATCACATCTAAAGGGTTGGAGAGATTACAATGAAACTCGGTAAGGTCATAGTAATATTTTGTCCGACCTCGACCGTGCCCTTCAAATTTTATTACGTTTCACTCATTCAACATGGCGGCTGTGCGAAATATTTCTCCAGTATTCTATATTCATTTCCCGCCTTCATGGTATTGCCACCGTATTTCTATTTTCATTTTTATACTGTACACTGTCCGGTTGTCCGTCCTTTACACGGGTAAAATATACACCTAGATAAAGCCTACTTGTGTGCGTATGTTATGCTTCGAACACTTTGCTTCCAATCACAGTAAGAATATTCTTTGGTTAAATTACTTTGTAAGCTCTTGACAGAGTATGGTATTACACTCACGTCAGCATAAGCCAGATGGAATTGAGACTTCCGTTCTCGACATCTACAAAATCTACAACGAGAATAGGCCGACCTTTGTGGATTTAAATTTGGTAAATGTCTAGAGAGGAAGTCTCAATTTCAGCTGTCGGATTTTTCAACTTCACAACCATTCATCACGGCTCCATTTACCAGTTTGGAAACAGCATCTCCAGAGTGTTTTTGAATATTATATTTAAATATTTAGAACCTTTATTTAATCAAATTACTTGAAAGGATATCCATTTTATTTTGTTTTAATATTGTATAAACGCCGAAAAGGTTTCAACATATATCGAACCATGTACAGTGAAAACCCTCAGTTTGGATACTCGTTTTGTTTGGACACATATTGAATGCACCGTTTAATTGCCTATACTTTTACAAGTTAAAAATCCTCTGTACATTGGACACCCCTCCACTATGGACATTGGACAGCCCTTAAATGATAGTTTGGACATGGCAATAGGATCAAAAAACTGGGAGTTTCCTTCGCTACCTGTTAAGAAGGGTTACGTAACAAGTGCAGTATTGATATGTTTTCAAGGAAGAGGTGGGGAAGACGTGTGCTACATGCAAGTACAGGAAGTTCAAGGTTAGTGAAAAATCTGTAAATTCCAAGGCCTTAATGAGTTCCCAGAGCAGTACAGTCACTCTACAGTTTAGCTAAGGTCTACCGCAGTGTTTGCTAAGATACTCTATTGTCCAATAGTTGTAAGGATAACTTTAGGATTCGAGATTCGATAATTGAAACAAACATCCCTATAATACATTGCGCAACGATGTCAGTCTTACAATAATACAATAATAGTCTGATAAATGTTGGCACTCGACTCCTGAGTCTGTTACCAGTGCACGAGTGAAGTTGAAATTTCTCGCGGCTGCAGTGCGGAAGACATCCAGCCAGATAAGTAACCTGTACCATCAAAATTGACCATTTACAACCATATAGTCACTCCAAACAGACAAATTTCTGGAGTTCTATCAACATTTTAGCATTTCACCAAACGTCAGATAGATTACAACTAACATAGCCTATGCCGACAAGTTGCATCACCAATACTGCAACTAAATAAGTGTACATATTTTAATATTTTCACCCGTATTTTCAAACATAGATTTTATAGCCTAAGTGTAATGGATCTGATGATGACCGTTTGACGATCGAAACAGGTCATCCTATTGTATTTATTAATCTCAAGTAATTTTTTTCAGGATTAGGGTATAACCCAACTAGTTTGAATACATTCGTGTTGACCGACTGAAAAGCACCAAACTTTTGTCCCCTGTAATACAATGCGCAACGATGTCAGTCTTTGTTACTTCATTATACTGTATTCAATCAATAATAAGTCAAGCTTTGCCATCTCTTTGAACAAATGAATAGTGTAATCTGCATCACCATAGAGATTAAAAATGCAAAGTAAATGATTCTATAGACTATCACAAAAGAACAGGTAAGCTTCAAACAGCTGGAATGTGAAACTAAAAAGGTGCGCACAGAATGACGAACCGTTTCGTCAATGGCACTCTGAAGGTTAATTAATTAAATTTTATTAAACAAAAGAGAATGGACGAACTACACAAGCATCACATACATAATGACTCATTTATAAACCGAAGTAAGACGAGGACTTACAGGAAAACTTTGGATACGAGTAATACCCAACAACAATGTACTAAATGAAACACTAACTACTTTCAGTCTAACTAGTTGAAACCCGTCAAAACATGACGGCCGATGGGAAAATATTTACTGAGGAATGTTCTTATATTATTCTTTGTACGATTACTTTTAGGCACTGTTGAAACTTTAAGGGCGTCAAAAGATTGCACTCTCGACGTTGCAACATACTGCTGACCGTGGCTGAAGACGTGATGAGGTAAATATTAAGACCTATACGTTCCAGAGTTTCCTCTTGAGTATTGATTGTGATAAAGTATGCCAAGCGAATTGGAAAATGTTGCCTCTTAAAAGAAAATGGTAGTGTTTTTTCGGATGGTGTTAAATCAAGTCGAAGGATTAGGCCTATCTGCCTAATTTTAACTGCACTTATTATTTCCAAATCCAAGCAATAAGGTTGCATTGAGGAGCCCTTGGGAAACGTTCAGATTTCTTAAGGAGCATAACTATGAGTCAAGCGTTTGGACTATGTGGAGGCATATAATTTAATTCCAAGCAATTCAGGAACTATGCAGGAAACTGAAATAAACCTCTCACATTTCCTCATCAAGTTTTCAGTCATGGCCAGCGGTATGTTGCAATGTCGACAGTGCAGTCTTTCATCTTCAGTATTTAATCTGTTAATGTTCGTGTATTTTTTGAACTGGATAGAAGGTCAATGACTTATAAGTTGATTTAATTACATTGTTCATTTTTGGTGTAAGAATCCCTCAGTATGCCTTCCTTCGGAGGGGAAGTAAATCCGGCGGTCCTATGCCTTAGATTTATGACATGAAAAAGAATCTTCCACTAACTACAGTACATTTGTGTGAAGTCAAAATTTGTAGGTTCGATTATTTGATAACGCTATATTAGTTCCAAAGTTCGTCGCCAGGTGTTGGCTGCGATGACATCTAGTAGCCAAGTCCGCAGCTAGGTGTCGTGGACGGTTGCATTTGGTAGCAAAAGTAGGAACTACAGTACTTGAAAATTAGATCGTCTTCAGTCCTTACCTAAATCACTGATAACACACACTAATACAGCCATCACATTATTAACACCGGTTATCAGACAGATTCTACGCATACACCCAAAGTACACGGGGCTACATGACCGCATTTTCGCAGCCCCTAAACGAAGGAACCAACCATTCGTGTAAGAATGCGAACTATCGAGAAATTAATTATATCCTTCGCAGAAGTAAATGTTTCAGGCACGGTATCCTTCTGCGTTGCAAGTTTGGCTGATAATTCAGTAACACTTGATTATCACCATGCATAAACCGACAGTAGTGGCTACGCTGGCTAAAGCGCTGCGTTAGGCTATGGGGCCAAGCCCTCTGCTGACTCGGTAGACGCGTGGGTTCGAGCCCCACCGTCAGCTGTCCTTGAAATGGTTTTCCGTGGTTTCCCCATTTTCAACACCAGGCAAATGCTGGGACAGTACCTTCCGACAGGCCACGGCCGCTTCCTTCCACATCCTTGCCCAGTTTCATTCATCTTCATCCATTCCATCTCTCATCTCGACGCGCAGGTCGCCCACGGGCGTCGAATAGAAAGACCTGCACTCGGCCTCTCAGGGGACCACACGACAACAACAAAAAATAATAATAAATGTTGGCACTCAATATATCTTGTTAGCTATTATTTTGTTACCGTATAAACCTGCATGCAAATGTTATGTTAGTGATTTTGAAGTAGAGGTAGTGCAAACTTCAATATGAGTAAACGCAAGTTTGTGGAATTAACTATTGAGAAGTAGGAACAAGTTCTTGACAGTCTGTTCAAAACTGCAGGTAAGTGGTTGAAGAGTATAGAATTTCGAAATCTACTGTATGTAACATAAATATCAAGATAACTGCTATTATACAAGCCTGGGAAAAGAAGCTGTAGTGTCCTAGCAATTATAATTCGTCGAAGTCCTCACGATGAGCCTAATGATAAAGTGATTAGTGTAATTTTGAAATATTGTACACCCACCCTGTAGATTGGACACCCCACTACATTGGAAACATTTTTATCGAGCCTTAGGTGTCCAACTCTCTTGGATTTCACTGTACTAACATTTGAATAGAAACTGTATTATTAAAATTATCCATATTTATGGGATTATACCGTGTGAAATAATACAAATTACTAGCCTTACAGTAATCGCAAGTGATGTGTAACATGTGACATCCCTTGTTAACAGTGAACTCTGTTGGTCATTGAAATAAATACTTTCAAAACTGCAGTGCCAAACCCTGACCGGTTTTCAGCAAATAAGATATAATGAACATTTTCACACCAAACAACGACAATTTGAAGATGATTTATTGTAGGAAGAATATCTTTAATGTGGCCTCCAAACCTTGAAGTAATTTTGTATGCGATACAGATACTACATAGCGACATGGCCGACAGTACCTCAAGTGCTTACATTAAATTATAATACAACAATAATAAGAAGATTTAATAAATCATAATTGTTTTCAGCAAATATGATATAATGAATATTTTCACATCAAAGAACGACAATTTGAAGATGATTTATTGTCGGAATATCTTAAATGGGGCCTCCAAACCTTGAAGTAAACCGTTTGAGATATACCGTACTGTACATTCCACATAGTCACATGGCCGACAGTACATCAGTCTCCGCCACCGCGCGCGCTCATTGTTTCCGTCCCATCCATTTCCGTTTCATTTTTTAAAATCACCCCCACGAAAACTATACAGATACCGAGTGGAAAGATGTTACACATCAAAAAACTTAATATTCCTATACGTTTAGTGAGGCATTTACATTTTTTATTATTATTTCACACGGCATAATCCCCCCAAAATATGGATAATATCAATAATAATCCCGGCCGTGAAAGTCTTAATCTACAGAATTTGTATGGATTGGCGGAGCATTCTAATTGATTATCTATTAATCAATACTGCAATTTTCTTACATTTTTCTAAAATGATAAATGTTTTTGCTTTTTATTAGTAACTAGATGTTGTACCCGGCTTTGCCCGGAATGTGTCTTTATAAGTTACTAGCTGAAGTACCCGTGCTTCACTACGCGTCATAAATAATTTAAAATGTGGAGGTGACAGTTAAAAGAGGGGATAGGTGAGGTGCAGCGCAGAGGGAGATTAAGGATGGAACATTTTGTCCAACTACACCGCTCGGCGTTGACCGTGTTTTATAGCACAAATTTAGGTTTTACTCGCTAACGGTTGGAGATACCTTTCGGATAGAAAATTTAATTTTAAACCTCGTATATGCCATCAAAAGTTTGCTATTTCTTAGCGTTCTCTTTTTATTTGAAATGAAAATATGAAAGTTTGAAACCAAAGGGTGTAGTGACGTCACAAAAATGGTCGCCATCTTTAAATAGTGCAAAGTATTGAAATCAAAAGTAGCCTATATGTTAACCAGGTAAATCAGCTACTTCCATGTAAAATTCATGTAAATCGGACCAGTGGTACTTGCGTGATTGAGTAGTACACAGACACACACCATCTTATTTTTAGCCTCGCTTCGCTCGAGTCATAGCCGTGTCATATTGTTATTCAATGAAATGTAGGTTTAACCCCGTTAACACCCGTTTAGAACCTGAATATCCAAAAATCCCTCCTTAGTACACGTTTTCGACACACAACAAACATATCTCCAAAATATCATTCTTCTAACTTTAATAGTTTTGGTTGGTCGATGAGAGTGAACATCCAAAAATCCTTCCTTAGTGGACGTTTTTATTCCAGAATTTCACCCCACTCCATAGGCCCCTTAAATTGCATTAATGAAAAAATGGTTGAACACCTATTTATTTTATTTATTTATTTATTTAATTTTACGCTGATTGATTTCCTCCGAGTTTCAAACTCCTCGCCTATGTCGTTTAAGAGATACACGCTCCGTTAAGAATCTTTCAACCCTCACTTTTCATCCCTTTCACCTCATAATATGCACTACATCGAAAACCCATTAGACATGTGTCAGCTTATTTTTAATGATTAGTGTATATGCCAAGTAACACATCCCCAAATGAAACCACTCGTGATATATTGCTATTCAATGAAATGCACGTTTACCCCCTTAACACCTCTTTAGAACCTGAATATCCAAAACTCTTTCCTTAGTGGACGTTTTCGACATACAACGAACATATCCCCAAAATTTCATGTTTCTAACTTCAATAATTTTGGCTGGGCGATGATGAGTGAGTGAGTCAGTCAGGACATTTTCTTTAATTTATTTTTGATAATTTTACCCCTCCCCATGAACCCCTTAAATTGGATTTATGAAACAAACGGTCGAACACCTATTTACTTGTATTTTAAGCTGTTTTTTTCTGCCGAATTTCAAACTTCTCGCCTTTGTCGTTTCAGAGATACACGCTCCGTTAAGAATCCCTCAACCCCCAATTTTCACCCCTTTCACTTCATAATATACACCACAGCGATAAACCGTTAGACATATGTCTGATTATTATTAATGATTAGTTTATATACCGAATATCACATCCCCAAAGAAACAACTCTTGAGATATCGTTATTCAATGAAATGCACGTTTACCCCCTTAACACCTTTTTAAAACCCGAATAAACAAAAATCATTCCTTAGTTGACGTTTTCGACATACAGCGAACATATTCCCAAAATTTCATTTTTCCAACTTTAATAGTTTTCGCTGGGCGTGATGAGTGAGTGAGTCAGATAGAACATTTTCTTTCAATTATTTTTACCAGAATTTCATCCCTCCCCATGGGCCCCTTAAATTGGATTGATGAAAAAACCCTTGAACACCTATTAACTTATTTTTAAGCTGTCTTTTTCCCCTGACTTTGATGAGTGAGTGAGTTAGTCAGTTAGGACACTTTCTCTCCATTTTTCCCCCAGAATTTCACCCCACCCCATTGGCACCTTAAATTAATTTATGAAAAAACGGTCGAACACCGATTTACTTACTTTTTAAGCTGATTTTTTTTCGTTGAGTTTCAAATTTCTCGCCTAAGTCGTTTAAGAGATAGGCCTACACGCTCCGTTAGGAATCCTTCAACCCCCACTTTTCACCCCTTTCACCTCATAATAATACACCACATCGAAAAACCCTTAGACACATGTCGGCTTATTTTTAATGATTAGTTTATATGCCGAGTATCACATCCACAAATGAAACCACTCGTTAGATATTGTTATTCAATGAAATGCAGGTTTAACCCCCTTAAGACCACTTTAGAACCTGCATATCCAAAAATCCTCCCTTAGTGTGCGGTTTTGACATACAACGAACATATCACCGAAATGCCATGTTTCCAACTTCAATATTTTTGGCTGGGCGATGATGAGTGAGTGAATGAGTCAGGACATTTCTTTCATTTTTTCCCTTCAGAATTACACCCGTCCCGATGAACCCCTTATTTGATCGATCAAAAAAAACTGTCGAAAAGCTATTTACTTACTTTTAAGCATTTTTTCCCCTGATTTTGATGAGTGAGTGAGTGAGTCAATCAGTTAGGACACTTTCTTTCCTGTCCCCCCCCCCCCCAGTCACCCCTGCCCATAGGCCCCTTAAATTGGATTTATGAAAAAACGGTCAAACACGTATTTACTTATTTTTTATGCTGATTTTATTCCGCTGAGATTCAAAGTCCTCGCCTATGTGGTTTAAGAGGTACACGCTCCGTTAGGAATCTTTCAATCCTCACTTTTCACCCCTTTCACCTCATAATATACACCACATCGAAAAACCCTCAGACAAGTGTCGCCTTACTTTTTAATGATGAGTTTATATGCCGTGTGTCACATCCCCCAATGAAACCAATCGGGAGATATTGTTATTCAATGAAATGCAGGTTTAACGCCCTTAAGGCCCCTTTAGAACCTGAATATCCGAAAATCCTCCCTTAGTAGACGGTTTTGACATACAATGAACATATCCCCAAACTGTCATGTGTCTAACTTCAATAATGTTGGCTGTGCGTTGATGAGTAGGTGAGTGAGTGAGTGAGTCAGGACATTTTCTTTCAATTTTCTTTTTTCAGAATTTTACCCCTCCCCATGAACCCCTTAAATTTGATTTATGAAAAAACTGTCGAACAGCTATTTACTTACTTTAAAGCAGTTTTTTTCCCGTGAGTTTGATGAGTGAGTCAGTCAGTCAATCAGTTAGGACACTTTCTTTCCTGTTTCCCCCCAAAAATTTCACCCCTCCCCATGGCCCCTTAATTTGGATTTATGAACAAACGGTCAAACACACATTTACTTCTTTTTTATGTTGATTTTTTTTCGCTGGGTTTCAAACTCTTCGCCTATGTCGTTTAAGAGATAAACGCTCCGTTAGGAATCTTTCAATCCCCACTTTTCACCCCTTTCACCTCATAATATACACCACATCGAAAAACCCTCAGACACGTGTCTTCTTATTTTTAATGATGAGTTTATATGCCGAGTATCACTTCCCCCAATGAAACCAATCGGGAGATATTGCTATTCAATGAAATGCAGGTCTACCCCCTTAACACCCCTTGAGAACCTGAATATCCACAAATCCCCTCTTAGTGGGCATTTGCGTCCCTTGTGGAAGCTGCATGCCAAATTTCATTCCAATCCGTTCGGTGGTTTCTGAGATTTCGCGATGGATGAACGAATGAGTGAGTGAGTGAGTGGTATTTGACAAATATATAGTAGATAGTGTCAAGTCTTTGTTATGCTAAACTCGGTTGACAGTGCTGTGTGAGCAGTTGAGTAACTAACGGGATTTCAAGTAAAGATCCTCATTTTCTATACCGGTAGTGCAGAGCGCAACAGGCATCCAGTCGGCCGTGTCTCGACTTGAGCTATGTTGCCATGGAAACTATCTGCCTTGCCATTCCTTCATGAGTATATTTTATGATTTGATTGCCTGTGCTTGAGTGCGAAAGGGCCGAAATCAGAAGAATGAGAAAGACTATCGAAAATTCATGTAGCCAGCGGTTCCTTCTGGGTCCTAAATTATGTGTATGCAAATTTTGGTTGAGATTGGTGGAACGGTGTAGATTTGTATACGGAACAGACAAACGCACCCACATACATACAGACTTTCACTTTTATATATAAACTAGAAAGATACATGCCAATATATTTCGCAGTGTGTATTCATTTTGCCCTTAAGTGAGTTTAGAACATGGCTCTCCTCGATTCTGATATTACTCAAGTTCAATATTAACTCACTGTAAATAGTCGAAAGGCAGCCTACAGTACTGTGGAGTACAATAACGTAGCGGAGAATGCAACAATAGTAAAAAGGGATGTTTACACACAATTCCTCGAGAACTCAGTCTCACAATTACTTTCCTGAAATTTTTTATTTTTGATTTAGTGGGGTTCGGTATTCTTATGGCAAAGTATCATTACTTACTGTTTGGTTCTTGTAGAAAATTATCGCATAATAATATATATTCGTAGTTTAATTACCGTATGTTATTGACATGTTATCAACTAAATTCATAATTTAACACCCTGTTGCATTACAAATTAACATAGTCATAGAGCATTATAATTACCAATTACAATATAACCCGAATAGCAGAAGGAAGTATTATTCATAGAACAATCTGGATTATCACGCAAAAGTTACTGTATTTCTGATTTGTAATACAAAATACAGCTGGTGTAGACACTGTCAACAATAAAAGAATGCACTATAAGGACATTATGATTAATAAAACATAAACGTCAACATATCAGTAGTAGAACACACCTTAACGGAAAGTATAAAACTTCGATTCTAGTAGATATTACATACAATATATTACGCATTATACCTTTCGTCATAAGGTAAAGATTCAAAATCTCCCGTAACAGCAGCGGCATTAGAGTATAAGATTAGACCCAAGATGTCACATAGGTTTATGTGACCTAACGACTGAAGGTTAAATAAAATTATAAATAAAATGCACAATTCATTTAGACCACCACGTGTATTAGCGCCTAACATTTTCGGCTTTCGCCTTGGATGTCTGGTTTTGAATCCCGGATCTGTCAAGGAATTTTAATTCTGTTTACTTTTGCCGGGCTCCCTTCTGTCATCTTTCCTGTCGACCACCCTTGGTCACCTCTCGTTCACTTACGACATTACGACACTCCCCATCCTTCAGGGCCTTACAACTTGTGGGACGCTGGTTATCGATCAGGGGGCCCCAGCTTACTTCGCGATTGCTTCCACTAAATTGTGCCGGGGTCGTCTGTGGCATATTTACTGTCGGTCTCCCTTGATCAACTCTTGTTCTCTTCCGACCCTGACAGTATTAGGATATCTTTCAAATTTCCGCCTTAATTGGGCCTTGTTTCATCTCTCCTGATACCCTCATTCTTCGAAGAGTCAGATCTCTTGTTTTTCTTTTCAGCATATCTCTTGCCTTCTGTACAAGGTCATAAAGGAGGCAGGGTGTGTGTAGCCCCACCACTGGAGGTGCTACAACCTCAAGGGCTCATGGCTGTTGAGTTTGGGATGATACCTGAGCTGGATCTGTTTTTTTTTTTTTCACTTTTCCAGTGATTCTGGGGCGGACTCTCTTCTATTTGTCTTCTTATCTGCCTTTCATGGCACATCTTTCCAATTCCGTCAATTCTCATTTCTTGAGGGTTGAGAGCATTTCTTTTACCTGCATTTTATTTCCCTTATTCCTTCCTTCCTTCCTTCCTTCCTATTGTCCTTATGTTCTCCTAATCCGTAATTTGGTTGTAAGTTGTAGTTATTTTTAGTTCTAGTGTTCATTTTATCATCATTTTTCATTTTCATCCCAAAGAATTAGATGCCTATAACCACCATGTTAGGCACTTGAACATTAACTATCATCATCAAATTACAATTTCAGCAATATCTTTTCCGACAATGAATGAATGAATGAAATGTTTATTGCAGCAAAATAGCCAGAGAAAATACATAATACGTCTGAAAATAACATTATTTGTCTATATCTAATCACTGCACAGTTTCGTTAGTGATATTAGTATTATTGGCACATATTCGCATGATATCGGGAACATTGATTATGACATAATTCACTCACACAGTCCTCATTTGGGTAATGAAATATTTTGTTGGTGCATAGCTTGTGGTGAAACCCGTGTACTGCAAATCGTGTGATGGCGTTTCTGAGTTTATAGTGGGCTCGTCTCCAGGTTTATGTCAGTATGACGTCTGTTGTATAAAACTCTGTCCAAATGTTGATCCCTTTTCCAAGTAATATCAGAAAAGTTTTCTCATATGCCTTTGTGTTTGGAAGATGCAACTGCAACCTCGTATCTTCTATGAAGAAGTTCTCGCTAAGCATAATATTAGTCAGTCTTGATGGTGCTGTTACTCCTATTCCCAGTACTCTTTTCATGTAGCGGGCCTTGAATTTTTCTAGTGTTAAGAGGTCTGTGACAGTAAGAGTATCTCATATAATGTTGAGTCCGTAGGTAGCTATTGGCATTATTGCTGTTTGGGAGAGAATCATTGCAGCAATACCACCGCAATATTGAACCAATCACTTTCCTGTTAAGTCCCTTGCCCTTTTGTGTTACATACATAATTTGTAGCTAGAAACCTTCCCTGGTATCCGAGGCCCAGTGACTCTTTCACTTTCCCGCCTTAGTTGGCCCTTGTCTAATCATTCCTGATAGCCTCATTCTTCGAGGTGTCAGCCTTCTTTTTCTTTTCTTAATATCTCATGTATTCTGCTCAAGGCCCTCAAGGAGGCAGGGTGAGTGTAGCCCCACCGCTTCTGGTGCACCCTGGATAGTGCTACATCCTCAAGGGCTCATGGCTGGTGAGTTCGGGAGCTGGCAACCCTGAGGGTTTCCTGAGCTGGGTCCGGTTTTACCCCTTTTTAGTCTACTTTTCACATTTTGCAAAAATAAGGAAAAAGTAGACTTATGAGATCGATCCGGGAAAATGTGTGTTTGTCTGTCTGTCTGTCTGGCTGTGTGTGTGTGTCCCCCTATCAACTCCTAAACGGCTGCAGCAATCAAAACCAAATTTAGTATGAGTAAAGATGTGCACAGGAATATCTCACGTCCATATTGGAAAATGATGTCAGTGCTACCGACTGCTGAAAAAACGCACTAGAAATTTGAGCTCCATGTTGGATATCTTGCAAGATATGCATGGGAGCTATTCCAAAATTGGCACACATGTAGATAATACTATTTCAGTTTAATTTCCAGGAGGCCAACCATGACAGTGTTGCCAAAATAATTTTAAGCCTTCTGATAGGTCCAATGTTTAAATGCATATAACTTCTACACTATCAATTGGATTTCAACCAAATTTTGTATGTAATATCTGTACATAAACAGATATGAATGAGCGTATTCTTAAGAGCCACCAGGGCTGCCAACTGTTAATAATTGCTCTCTCTATTGTTTTTATCCAAATACCAATATATCAGAAAGTATGCAAGCCAACAGGTTTAAACTATGCACACGTATATTCTGACATTTTAGATTAATTTGGAGTAACTTATATACGTCAGTTTTACCAACATGAATATAAGCCTGCTGATAGTACCAATTTTTAAATACATGTAACTTCTATACTATCAGTTGGATTTCAACCAAATGTCGTATGTGCTATGTGTACCATAACAGATATGACTATAAGTATTGTTAAGAGCAATCAGGGCTGCCAACTGTTAATAAACGCTGTCTATTTTTATACCCTAATATCAATATATCAGAAAGTATGCAAGCCAACAGCTCTATACATTGCACACGTATAGCACCTGACATTCTAGATTAATTTGGAGTAATTAATACAAGGCAGTGCTGCCAACATGATTCTATGCCTGCTGATATGTCCAATTTTAAAATACATGTAACTTCTATACTAACAAATGGATTTTATCCAAAATTGGCACAACAAAATATCATAATATTTCAGATTATTTCTGACCAGCACACGCATGACATTGTTGGCAACATGCTTTTACGCGTGCTGATAGATACAGTGTCTAACTGCATGTAACGTCCATTGGACTTCAACCAAATTTTGTATTCTGTACCTTAAGAGATGGAACTAAGAATATATTCAGTCACCAGGGCTGCCAACTGTAGTGCTCTATTAGGCTACATTATGCCAGGTATATTTTGAACTAATTAGATATTTCGATATTACCAACTTAATTTCGTCATTATTCTAGATAGGTTCATATTTTGTAGAATATTCATTGGAATGAAAAGTAGGCTGTATAGTTCTTCACGGAACTTCTTGTTTTTCATTGCCTTTGCGACGGACCCTGTCCTCTTTCCCTTTCCTATCTGCATTTCGTGGCTCTCCTTCCTTCCAAGTCCTCATTTCTCATTTATCTAGGGTTGAGGGCATTTCATTTCCCCCTGTCTTTGATTTCCCTTATTCCTTTCTTTTGTCCTTATCATCTTCTAGCCCATAAGTTTTGTAGTTATTTTTGTATTAGTTTCATTTTCACGATCCCTCAAACCATGTAGCAGCTTGGCTAGCCCACACTGTTGGGTGAGAAATGTAACTGTTTACCTTTGCCTAAGCTATGTTGTTTTAATGGGCGCCAAGACCTCAATGCAATGTTGAAATCTAAATTTGTATTTAACAACGTCTAGCTCTGGCAGAACACCTTCAAGACTCTATTCACTCAGATCGTGGTATGATTTGATCATTAACCCAACAAACAATTGTATCAGGAGAAGGAATTGGTCTATATCTAATGCTACCTACTGAAAGCAAAGATTGCATTGTAAAAGAAATGAATTTATTATATAAAACAAGTATAGCAAAATTAATAATAATAATAACTATAAAATTTAAATTGGAGCGTTGTGATTTGAATATTACCGATAGAAAATTACGTGAAAACGGAGTCTGATAAATTGATTTTACTCTTATTTCCAAGCTATGAAGTTACTGAAATATGAAATGTAAAACAAAGAAAAATGAGAGATTGCGTATTTCTGCGTCATTTGCGCTTACCACTGGAAATTGCCAAAGCATTTCCCTCGTACTTGATGATGCCGTGAGCTTCCCACAGTCTCCTGGACGTCGTCATCTCCGTCGGAATTTGATGATATTCTGGTAGATTAGATAATTCTATGGTCCGTACCTCGGACCCAAACACTCGTACAACCGCACTGGTTAAGTTTTGCAAAAGTTAGTCTTCAACTCCACTGAACATCGGAGCGACACGCACTTCCAACCGTACTCCGCAAGTTCTACACAGATAGTCACGTCCCACGGAACATCGGAGCGACTCCCGCGTATATCCACACTCGGCAAGAACTATACAGATTGTCCACGTTTCACGGCGCGTCGAACGATATATTCACCTGTCGGTTCCCCCACTCCAGTCTCAACTTCCAGCTTACGTTGTCTTCCCTGATTGGCTGAGCACGCCGCCAGTTCCCCTCCTCTGCCTCATTACACTCGGCGCGCGAGAGGGAGAAGTCGTTTTCCGTTCCAACAATTCGCCTTTTCTAGACCTTGCGACCCAGCCTTGCGTAATACTTCTCGACAGGAATCAGCTTGTATTCGAATTCCCAGTGAGTCATGTCTCTCAAATACCCTAACTGACAAAACTCCGTAAAATTCCGTAATCACATAATTTTCTATAATATTGTCGTTCGTAATAATTTGCTTGATAGCGTTTTCTAAGACATAGAAAACCTATCTGAATGCTAATAATTTTTATAAAATGCTCCGAAAATACCTTAATAATAATTATAATAAATTAATAATAATAATAAATTACCATGAAAAATTCTCTTGGCTGAACAATTTTCCGCGTAAATAAATATAGAATGGCTTCCTACTGACTTATGCCAGTTGCATAAAGCCCCTCGAAAAACACGTTACAACCATTAGGGGCGATAACCTTTATGTTAGGCTCCTTTAAACAAAAATTATCATCATCATCATCATCATCATCATCATCATCATCTCAACTGGCATTGTGCAATTGGGTTACTGTGGCATTTAAAACTTCCTGTTAAGTCCCTTGCCCTTTTGTGTTACATACATAATTTGTAGCTAGAAACCTTCCCTGGAATCCACACAACTGACCCAAGTATGAATGGTATATAAACGCATAGTGGACATACATACACTACAACTATTGAATTGGCACGTCAAACTTACAAACTAACGTAACAGTAATAATGAATCACAGCCGAGCAAGACAAAATTTGGTTGAGGTGGGTGAAACGGTGTAGATTTTTAGGAAAGGGCCTAAATGCACGGAAAAGAGTGGTCTGCCCAAATTTTCAAGTAGAGAGGGTTACTCGTCGGGTTCCAAAGGGTATGTATGTAAAATATGGTTGAGATGGGTGAAATGGTGTAGATTTTTGCCAAAGGGCCTAAATGCAGGAAAAGGAGTGATCTGCCAAAAATTAAAAGTAAATGCAGGTCATGGAGTGGTCCGTCCGAAATTTTAAGTAGACATTGTTACTCGTCGGGTTCCAAAGGGTAAGTATGTAAAATTTGATTGAGATGGGTGAAACGGTGTAGATTTTTGCCAAAGGGCCTAAATGCAGGGAATGGAGTGGTCTGTCCAAAATTTCAAGTGGACAGTGTTACTCGCAGGGTACCAAAGGGTAAATATCCGAATGTTGGTTCTGATCGGTGAAACGGTGTAGATTTGTGTCAAAGGGCCTAAATGCAGGGAATGGGGTGGTCTATCCGAAATTTTAAGTGGACAGAGTTACTCGCAGTGTTTCAAAGGGTAAGTATACACATTTTGGTTCAGATCGGTGAAACAGTGTAGATTTGTGCAAAAGGGCCTAAATGCATGGAATGGGGTGGTCTAACGGAAATTTAAATTTGACAGGGTTACTCGTCGGGTTCCAAAGGGTAAGTATACAAATTTTGGTTCAGATAGGTGAAACGGTGTAGATTTGTATACATAACAGACAGACAGACAGACAGACAGACAAACATTGTGCTTTATATATATTGATTTGCAATACAAAAGACAGCTGGTAGACGTTGAAACTGTCAACATTTAAAAAATGCAGTATAAGTACATTATGGTTAATAAAACATAAACGTCAACATATCAGTAGTAAAACACACCTTAACGGAGAGTATAAAACTTCGATTCTAGTTGATATTACATACAATATGTTACGCGCTATACCTTTCGTCTTAAGGCAAAGTAAATTATCCCGTAGCAGCAGCGGCATTAGAGTATAAAATTAGACCAAAAATGTATCATAGGTTTCTGTGACCTAAAGACTGAAGGTTAAATACAATTATTATACATAAAATGCAAAAGTCATTTAGATGACCACGTGTAATAGCGGCTAACATTTTCGGCTTTCGCCTTGGAAGTCTGAGTTTGAATACCGGATTGGTCAAGGAATTTTAATTCTGGTGTGATAGTCGGAATGGGCTACATTGCACCTCCCGAGGCAAAACTTGGAAATTGTTTTCCGTAGTTTCCCACTTAAACTCGAAGCAAATACCGCGATAGATCCTAACTGAAGGCCACAGCAACCTCCTTTCCAATCCTCATTTGAATTACTAATACACTCACTACTACAGCTATCACCGTAACACATGTTATCACAAATATTCCATGCACACTGAAGTACATGGGGCTATATGATTATGATGTAGCAAAGTCTCTAAATGAATCAACAACAGAATCATTTATGCTCATTTAATCTTAATAGTAAGTTTCTTGATGATATCTCCAGCTGTTGTAAACGTTACCCCACATGTAGGGTTAGCCAAAAGATTTCTTTTTAAATTTAAATTCTCTACAATGAACCCTGTTAATAACATTTAAAATAATACGTATTCAGATTTTTATGGCGTTCAGATTCTTAATAGAAAATGGAGTGTCATGGCCTCTTACAGAGATAGATGGAAACCTGGTAATCATAGCTTGAACTACTGTTTCTGTGGAGTGCCATGGCCTCTTACAGAGGTATATGGAAACAACCTGGTGGTCATTTCTAGAGCTACTGTCTTCATGGAGAAAATAGAGTGACATGGTCTCTTAGAGAGATAGATGGAAACCTGGTGGTCATAGCTTGAACTACTGTCGCCGTGGAGAATATGGAATGGCATGGCCACTTACAGAGATAAATGGATACTTGGTGGTCTCGTCCACGGCCTACTAGATGCGAGCTGTGCTCCAGCCTTGCCATTCCCTCCCAGTTAGAACCGATGCATAACGTGTATTTGAAATATTTCCTCTAGTTTCCGATAGAATGCACTCCCACTCAAGAATAGGCGCGATTAGTAAACAGCTGTTCAATAGGTTTATTAAAAATGTGTTTCTCACAGTGTTACGTTTAGAACAACGAAGTTTTGTTTCAGTTTCAATTATTGTAAGTAGTCGGTATTAATATACTGAATTGCTACGTTGTTTGGGGTGTTTGCTGATGAAATTGTAAAATAATGGGAAAAATTATAAACTTACTATGGTTTGAATGCCGCTGCTCAAATCCAGTATGTCATACCGATGTTTGTCATTTTACACTTTAAATAGGAGGAGCATAGGAGGTGTGCTTTCATTTCCCGAGTTTACGTAAGACAGAGATAGGTGTGATGATTGCCTTAACGTGATTTCCCGCGATTACTTTGTTCCGGACAAAGCTCTCCTTCGTCTGTTTAACCCAGCACCGATAAACTATCCTGAGTGTGGTTTTTCTACACTCTGTCCAGGCAAATGCCGGGATAGTACTTGACCACTGCTAGTAACGCACATGATACGGACATCTTTGCCTCTGAGACCTACGATGATATCAAATTAACTACGGAATAAACCGTCCAGTTCATACCCGTAAGTTATCTTCTGAAAAAATGGGTATCATAATGTTTTCTTGCGATTCTGTTGAGTCATTCTTCAGTACATCCCCCAAGGGCTCACGACTAATGGGATGTGGGTTTGGTGACCACGGGACCCCAGCTGAGTGCGGTATCGCTTCCACTTACTTGTGCCGGGCTCCCTTCTGTCATCTTTCCTCTCGACCACCTTGGTCACCTCTCGTTCACTTACGACATTACGATACTCCCCCTCCTTCAGGGGATTACAACTTGTGGAACGATGGTTAGCGATGAGGGGACCCCAGCTGAGTTCGCGATTGCTTCCACTCAATTGTGCCGGGGTCCTCTCTGGCATATTTACTATCGGCCTCCCTTGATCAACTCTTGTTCTCTTTCTGATTTGTAATACAAAATACAGCTGTTGTAGGCACTGTCATCAATAAAAGAATGCAGTATAAGGACATTATGGTTAATAAAACATACGCGTCAACATATCAGTATTAGAACACACCTTAACGGAGAGTATACAGCTTCGATTCTAGTAGATATTACTTACAGAATATTAGGCATTTTTTTTCGTCATAACATAAAGATTCAAAATCTTCCGTAACAGCAGCGGCATTAGAGTATAAGATTAGACCCAAAATGTCACATTGGTTTCTGTGACCTAACAACTGAAGGTTAAATAAAATTATACATAAAACAGGGAACTCATTTAGACCACCACGTGTATTAGCGGCTAACATTTTCGGCTTTCGCCTTAGAGGTCTGATTTTGAATCCCGGATCTGTCAAGAAATATTAATTCTGGTTACTTGTGCCGGGATCCCTTCTATTATCTCTCCTGTCGACCACCTTTGGCCACCTCTCGTTTACATAGGACATTATGATACTCCCCCTCTTTCATGGGCTTACAACTTGTGGGACGATGGTTAGCGATGAGGGACCCCAGCTGAATTCGCGATTGTTTCCACTTAATTGTGCTGGGGTCCTCTCTGGCATATTAACTGTCAGCCTCCCTTGATCAACTCTTGTTCTCTTCCGACCCTGAAGGTATTAGGATCTCCGAGGTCTAAGGAGTCTTTCAAATTCCAGCCTTAATTTGACCTTGTTTCATCTTTCCTGATACCCTCATTCTTCAAAGGGTCAGGTCTCCTGTTTCTCTTTTCATCATATCTCCTGCCTTCTGCACAAGGTCCTAAAGGAGGCAGGGTGTGTGTAGTCCCACCCCTGCAGGTGCGACACCCTCAAGGGCTCACGGCTGTTGTTTTTGTTTTGGGAGTATACCTGAGCTGGATCAGTTATTTCCCTTTTTCCAGTGATTCTGGGGCGAACTCTCTCCTATCTCCCTTCTTATCTGCCTTTCATGACATACCTTTCCAAATCCGTCAATTCTCATTATTTGGGGGTTGAGAGCATTTCTTTTACCTGCATTTTATTTCCCTTATTCCTCCCTTTTTGTCCTTTTGTTCTCCTAATCCGTTGTAAGTTGTAGTTATTTTTAGTTCTAGTGTTCATTTTATCATCATTTTTCATTTTCACTCCAGAGAATTAGAGGCCTATAACCTCCATGCTAGGCACTTTAACATCAACTATCATCATCAAATTACAATTTCAGCAATATATTTTCCGACCTTGAATGAATGAATGAATGAATGAATGAAATGTTTATTGCAGCAAAATAGCCAGAGAAAATACATAATACATCTGAAAATAATATTATTTGTCTATATCTAATCACTGCACAGTTTCGTTAGTGATATTAGTCTTTTTTTGCACATAATCGCATGATATCGGGAACATTGATTATGACATAATTCACTCACACAGTCCTCATTTGGGTAATGAAATCTTTTGTTGGTTCATAGCTTGTGGTGAGACCCGGGTACTACAAAACGTGTGATGGCTTGTCTCAGTTTATAGTTGGATTGTCTCCAGTTTTGTGTCAGTATGACGTCTGTCCAAATGTTGTTCCCTTTTTCAAGTAATATTTGAAAGGTTTTCTCATATGCCTTTGTGTTTGGAAGATGCAACTGCAACCTCGTATCTTCTATGAAGAAGTTCTCACTAATCATAATATGAGACAGTCTTGATGGTGCTGTTATTCCTATACTCAGCACTCTATTCATGTAGCGGGCCTTGATTTTTTCTAATGTTTTCTGTGACATTACGAGTATCCCATATAATGTTGAGTCCGTAGGTAGCTATTGGCATTATTACAGATTGGAAGAGAATCATTCCAGCAATACCACCGCAATATTGCGCCAATCACTTTTCCGACAATGAAAACTGAAAGTCTGGTTTAAGTTGTATTCACAGAGGAAAGAATTTCTTGTATGAAATGTTTGGATTGCATTTCTCAGAACTGTAATCCTCTCTACTCATGAACCTCACCGCAGCAGTGGTCTTGCCAGCATCATTGAAGAGAATTGGTGTCACCGATTACGAATATTATTGCGGAAGCCGAAATACCAGTTGCTTCTAAATAACTTCTGTACTAACCACTCAGCAGGAAAGTTCTTGAAATTTCATAAAAATCGAGTGAACCTAATGGAATTCTATTTTAATGAGGTGAAAAGGGGCCTGTTTGCCATCTCTTGATGAATGCAGTACATTTGCATTTGTCTGTTGGCTCAGGCTATAGTAAAATGTGGCTTTTCACCGCTGTCTCAGTCTTACTCATGGTTGTGATTATATGGAAGCTACTGAGGTATGGGTGGTGCTTAGTAATGACATTCAGGGCACAGTCAGTGCATGTGAATGCTGTGAAAGGTTCTACTCGTAGGGTTAGTACTGCTGTTCAGAATCAGTGAGGAAAGCAATGGCAAACTACCTCACTCCTCATGTTGCCTAGTACGCCTCACTATAGTGCTGCCTTGGGGTTTTGTGGGTATCTACCCACATAACCTAACGGCGGTAATTTTTGAGGATCCAACCAGTCTTCGGGCTGACTACCTAACAGAAGATGCAAAGGTATGTTTAGTTTCTGTCATTTCATATCACGCTATTGTATTTTGTGATATAATTTGCGTTTTAATATTGCGGTAATTTTATTGACAAATAGTGTCAATTCTTTGTTATGCTATAGCCTACTCGGTTGACAGTGCTTTGTGAGCAGTTGAGTAACTAACGGGATTTCATGTCAAGACCCTCATTTTTTATACTGGTAGTGGAGAGCGCAACTCGCATCCAGTCGGCCGTGTCTCGACTTGAGCTATGTTGCCATGGAGGTGGTCGGCCTTGCCATTCCTTCATGAGTATATTAGTAGATTTCATTAGAAAGCTAACTATTGCAATGGGTACCATGTTTCGACTTCCAGAAAATTTCGACATATCTTCGCCTTTCACATCCCCCAGACCCCAAAACCACCGTCAGTTCAAAAGTTTATACATAATTTATGTATGTATATATATATTTTAGGTAGATTTCATTAGAAAGCTAACTATTGCAATGGGCCCCATGTTTCGACTTCCGGAAAATGTCGACATATCTTCGCGTTTCACATCCCCCAGACCCCAAAACCACCGTCAGTTCAAAAGTTTATATATAATGTATGTATATATATATGTCTGGCTGCGTGGCTCAGGGATAACGTTCTCGCCTGCTGGGCCCAAGGTTGCAGGTTCAAATCCTGGCGCAGTCAGCTGACATTTGAGGGTGCGAAAATGCGAGGGAGCCGTGTCAGTAGATTTACTGGCACGTTAAAGATCCCCTTCGGGGCAAAATTCCGGCACCCCGGCGTCTCTAAAACCACAGATGTTAAAAGGGACGTAAAACCAATAACATTATTATTATTATTATTATTATTATATGTATATATACTGTATATATATATATCAGTTTCTTGTGGACGCGATAACTGCCGTAATTTTGCACCAATCACTTTGAATTTTTTACATAATATTGCAACCATTCTGATTGCAAGGCTCAGCTCTATTGTTAGGTAAGAAAATGGCGCTTGCTGGGAGGGCAGTGTGCATCTCTGTGTGGCATGGCAGGTGGCCTTGCCAATGAAGTTTCTTTTATATGTTCTTTTCCTTATGCTATTTTGTATATATATATATACAAGCTGACCGGGCAGACGTTGTCCTGCCAATCAAAGAAAGTGTTGTAACTTTGTTTCTTGAAGTGCTTTTAGATACACAATATTTTTTCAATTTCTGTTAACTGCCTCTAAACTATCGTGAATTGAATTAACTAATTTAGAAACGTTCGTTGGAGCGTGCACAACAACTCTCCAAAGTTTCATCGCAAATGGATAAATGGCATTTAACGCATACGGGATTTGGTTTAAATAATTCGTGCGCTGTCACTCATTTGTTGAATCTACTCGTGCTCTACCAACTGTGAAATGGATTTACTAAGTTAGAAAGCTTCACGTAAGTGTACACAACAACTCATCAAAGTTTCATCGCAATCAATGAATAGTATATGAACGCATACAGGATTTTGTTGGAACGCTTCGCACGTCGTCACTCATTTGTTACATCCACTCGTGCGCTACCAATATTGTAAAATGGATTTACCAAGTTGAACACCTTCCCTGGCGTGTACACAACAACTCATCAAAGTTTCATCGGAATCGGATGAATGACATATGAACGCATAAGTGATTTTCTTTAAACGATTCGCGTGCCGTCACTCATATGTTGAATCTACTCATGCGCTACCTATTGTAAAATAGATTTACTTAGCCTGAAACCTTCTCTGGCGTGTACTCAATGATTCACCAAGGTTTGATCGCAATCGGATGAATGATATATGACCGCATACGGGACATTGTGGAAACGATTCGCGCGCCGTCGCTCATTTGTTGAATCTACTCGTGCGCTACTTATTAAAAACTGGATTTACTCAGACAGAAACATTTCCTGGAGTGTACACAACAATTCACCAAAGTTTCATCGCAATCGGATAAATGGTGTATGGACGCATACGGTACTTTGTTTAAATGATTCGCGTGCCGTCACACATTTGTTGAATCTACTCGTGCGCTACCTATTGTAAAATGGATTTATTAAGCCAGAAACCTTCCATAGGGTGTACACAACATCTCACCCAAGTTTCATCGTAATCGGACGAATGTTATTTGAACGCATACGGGACCTTATTGAAACGCTTCGCGCGTCGTCGCTCATTTGTTGAATCTACTCGTGCGAAACCTCCTGTGAAATGGATTTACTAAGTTAGAAACCCTCACGTAAGTGTACACAACATCTCACCCAAGTGTCATTGCAATCGGATGAATGGTATATGAACGCATACGGGACTTTGATTAAAAGTTCGCACGTCGCCGCTCATTTGTTGAATCTACTCGTGCGCAACCTCCTGTGAAATGGATTACTTAGTTAAAAGCCTTCACTTAAGTGTACACAACAACTCATCAAAGTTTCATCTCAATCTATTAATGGATTATAAACTTATACGGGATTTTGTTGAAACGCTTCGCACGTCGTCACTCATTTGTTGAATCTATTCGTGCGCTATCTATTATAAAATGGATTTACTAAGCCAAACACCTTCCCTGGAGCTCACTCAATATATCACCCAAGTTTCATGGCAATCGGACGAATGGTATATGAACGCATACGGGACTTTGAAACGCTCTAACGTGCAGAGACAAACAGTAGAAATCGACATCACTGCCACCTTTGGTATAAGACACAACTTTTCGCCACGGGCGGAGTGTATGTAATGGCGGTAGTTGCACAGGTTGCGACCAGGTGGCTCTAACGTGCAGAGACAAACAGTCCAAAGACATCAGCTTTCACGAAGGCCAAGGCTAGTGGTTTCCATGACGACTGTTTTTGACTGTATATTGTGGTTCTAAAATTGTGTGTAAATTGAGGTTCTAAAATTGTGTTCATTCCACCTACCGGATCAGATTGTGAATCTAAACCATACATGGACTCACCCTAATATGCATACCAAATTCCATCAAAATCGGTTCAGTCGTTTAGGAGGAGTTCAGTCACATACACACGTGTCGAAGAATTATATATATATATATATCTTTGTCTGTTTTTGTTGGGAGTCCGTACTGAGGGATTTTGTGTTAGAGTAGCTGTTGGGATTCTCTATGGAGATTATTGTGATGCATAAGAAGATGGTTTTGGAGGTAAGGAAAATTTTGGTTAGGTTTAGTGGTGAGGTCTTAATATTAGCAAGAATGTCGTAAGTTATATATAAAGAAATTTGTTGGTACAATTCAAGAAATAAAGAAGAAGTATTTTTACAAAGATGATAGTGTGTGTATGGAAGTGCCATATGGAACGCATTCTCCGTATTGTAAATATACACCACGCCCCAGCTTGTGAAATACCCCATTGTACGGTTACATTACGACACACCAACGTGGAGCACGAATGGGAGATGTGAACAATAAGTTGCTCCAAATGCTACTAAGTAAATTCACCGGTATGGAAGAGTCTTTAGGATCAGTAAGAGAGTCTTTAGGATCAGTAAAAGAGTCTTTAAGTACGGAAATAGGATCAGTGAAAGAGTGTATGAGTAAGGAAATAGGAGAAGTTAGGCAGCAAGGAGAGTCTATGAAAGCACAAATAGAATCCATAGGTAAGCAGGTAGAATCTGTAAAGGTGTACGTAAACGAAGCAATAAAGAAACAGGCTGAAGCAACCAATGCTAAGATTGACGAGTTAAGCAAAGAAGTACAAGAACATAAAACTGTGATGAGAGAAGGAATAGCGAAAAATAAGGATAGCGTGGATAGCCTTAAGGAGGAACAGGTGACATTGATGGAGAGGAATGAGAAGCTCAAGGTAGAGAAAGAACGATGTGAAGAAGAACAAGGTTATATGGATGAAGTGAATGAGCTATGTGCGATTAAGGAGCAGGAAAATTATCCGAGATGTGGGGGGCGTGAGAAAGCATGTGATTTGGAAGAAACTGAAGGAAAGGAGGCAGGTGAAAGAAAGGAAAAGGTAGAAGAGTAAGGAGAAACGGATAAGGAAGAAGGTGAAACAAAAGGGCGTGAGAAAGCAGGTAATATGGCAGAAACTGAAGAAGAGAAAGAAGAATCGGATAAAGTTGGTCATAAGGAGGACAGTAGCAGTCAAGAAAAAGAGGCTAAAAATGAAGGTAAAAGTGCAAGAGAAGGTCATGGAGAAGACAACATACTGGAAGAAGATAAGGTTAAGAAGAAACAGGGGAAAACCAAGTGGAAGAAGAGAATGGAACTGTTGAGTAAGACAAGACAGACGAGGAAGAGGTGGAAAATGTGGAAAGGAAGAAGAGAGAAGTGGTTGAGAATGAAGACAAAGAGGACCAGGAGAATAGATAAAAGAATGAGTTGGAAAGCAAAGAGAAGGAGTAGGAAGAAGATGAGATGTCAGGGAAAGGAAGATAAGAGAGTGAAGGATCAGACCAAAGGAGGAAGAAGAAGAAGAAAGGAAAATATGATACTGAATCAAGAGAAGAAAAAGAAAGAAACATATGATACTGAATCAGAGGAGACAGACCAAAGGAAGAAGAAAAATAGAGGTTTGGAATACAGGAGACGGGGAGGCAGGAGGCATCGTAGAAGACGACGAGGAGGAAGGCGTGGGAGACGCAAGAATTACAGATGACAAAGGAGGCGTGGAGGCAGGAGGAGAAAAATGTATTATTTTCATTTGTGTATTTTTAGCCTACTTTCGATTTTTGCAAAAAATGAAAGTAGACTTATGAGATCAACACAGGGCGAAAAAAGTGTGTCTGTCTGTGTGTGTGTGTGTGTGTGTGTATGTGTGTGTGTGTGTGTGTGTGTGAGTCTGTGTGTGTGTGTGTGAGTGAGTGTGTGTACTCTGAATGTCTGTCCCCCCCTATCAATTCGAACACGGTGAATGCGAATTGAACGAAATTTAGTACAAAGGTAGCACTAGCAAAGGAAACCTCAGTGTCATGTTTTATATCGCCGCCATCTTGACTGAAACGTAATGGCGGCCACACAAATGTTCAAACCTTAAATCAAATTACGACTAAACTAATCATCCGATCTCTAGCAAATTTTGCAACAACATACCTTTATGGGGGGGGGGGGGCATCCTTTGACAAAACTAATAGGTCATCAGCGTAACAGTTTGCGGATGGCGGCCATCTTTGTGTGAAAATCGATTCCCCCTATTAATTCGAACACGGTGCAACCGAATGGAACGAAATTTGGTACAGAGGTAGTACTAACAAAAGGCACCTCAGTGTCATGTTTTATATCGCCGCCATCTTGACGGAAACGTAATGGCGGCCACACAAATTATCAAAGCTTAAATCAAATTAAGATTAACCTAATCATCCGATCTCTACCAAATTTTGCAACAACATACCCCTAGAGAGGAAGCATCCTTTGACCAAATGAGTAGGTCATTAGCCTGATAGTTTGCGGATGGCGGCCATCTTTGTGTGAAAATCAATTCCCCCTATTAATTCGAACACGGTGGAACCGAATGGAACGAAATTTGGTACAGAGGTAGCACTAGCAAAGGGCACCTCAGTGTCATGTTTTATATCGCCGCCATCTTGACTGAAACGTAATGGCGGCCACACGAATGTTCAAAGCTTAAACCAAATTACGATTAACCTAATCATCCGATCTCTACCAAATTCTGCAACTACATACCTTTATGGAGGGAGCATCCTTTGACCAATCTCTTAGGTCATCAGCGTAATAGTTTGCGGATGGCGGCCATCTTTGAGTGAAAATCGATTCCCACTACTAATTCGAACACGGTGCAACCGAATGGAACGAAATTTGGTACAGAGGTAGTACTAACAAAAGGCACCTCAGTGTCATGTTTTATATCGCCGCCATCTTGACGGAAACGTAATGGCGGCCACACAAATGTTCAAAGCTTAAATCAAATTACGATTAACCTAATCATCCGATCTCTACCCAATTTTGCAACAACATACCCTTATAGAGGAGGCATCCTTTGACCAAATGAATAGGTCATTAGCGTAATAGTTTGCGGATGGCGGCCATCTTTATGTGAAAATCAATTCCCCCTATTAATTCAAACACGGTGAAACCGAATGGAACGAAATTTGGTACAGAGGTAGCACTAGCAAAGGGCATCTCAGTGTCATGTCTTATATCGCCGCCATATTGACAGAAACGTAATGGCGGCCACACAAATGTTCAAAGCTTAAGTTAAATTACGACTAACATAACCATCCGATCTCTACCAAACTTTGCAACAACATACCTTTATGGAGGAAGCATCCTTTGACCAATCTAATAGGTTATTAGCCTAATAGTTTGGGGATGGCGGCCATCTTTATGTCAAAATTGATTCCCCCTATTAATTCGAACACGGTGGAACCTAATGGAACGAAATTTGGTACAGAGGTAGCACTAGCTAAGGGCACCTCAATGTCATGTTTTATATCGCCGCCATCTTGACTGAAACGTAATGGCGGCCACACGAATGTTCAAAGCTTAAATCAAATTACGATTAACCCAATCATCCGATCTCTACCAAATTTTGCAACTACATACCTTTATGGAGGGAGCATCCTTTGACCAATCTAATAGGTCATTCGCCTAATAGTTTGCGGATGGCGGCCATGTTTGTGTCAGAATCGATTCCCCCCATTAATTCAAACACGGTTAAACCGAATGGAACGAAATTTGGTACAGAGATAGCACTAGCAAAGGGCATCTCAGTGTCATGATTAATATCACCGCCATGTTGACAGAAACGTAATGGCGGCCACACAAATGTTTAAAGCTTAAATCAAATTACGACTAACATAACCATCCGATCTCTACCAAACTTTGCAACAACATACCTTTATGGAGGGAGCATCCTTTGACCAATCTAATAGGTCATTAGCCTAATAGTTTGCGGATGGCGGCTATCTTTATGTCAAAATTGATTTCCCCTATTAATTCGAACACGGTGGAACCGAATGAACGAAATTTGGTACAGAGGTAGCACTAGCAAAGGGCACCTCAGTGTCATGTTTTATATTACCGCTATCTTGACGGAAACGTAATCGCGGCCACCCAAATGTTAAAAGCTAACATGTAATTACGACCAACCTAATAATCTAGTCTCTACCAAATTTTGCAACACCATATCTTTGTGTGGGAAACATATTCTGACCAAACTGCAAGAACATCAGCCCAATAGTTTGCAGATGGTGGCCAAGTATGTGTGCAAATCGATTCCCCCAATCAATTCAAACACGGTGAAACCGAATTGAACGAAATTTGGTACAGAGGTAGCACTAGCAAAGGGCACCTCATATTCATGTTTAATATCCCTATAGCACGTTGTATTTCAACAAGCTACTACAACCAACATTCAATCATACTCCTTGAAAAGGACAAAGAGTTATAACAATACCCATGCATTTAGGAGAACGTAGGCTATATGTTCTTTACTGAACAACTTGTTAATGTATGTGATCCTCACGTGCTTTTCACGTGAGAATTACATAGAGGGGCGATTGCAACCATTCTGATTGCAAGGCTCAGCCCTATTGTTAGGTAAGAAAATGGCGCTTGCTGGGAGGGCAGTGTGCATCTCTGTGTGGCATGGCTGGTGGCCTTGCCAATGAAGTTTCTTTTATATGTTCTTTTCTTTATGATATTTTGTTTATATATAAATATCTTTGGCTGTTTTTGTTGGGAGTCCGTACTGAGGGATTTTGCGTTAGAGTAGCTGTTGGGATTCTCTATGGAGATTATTGTGACGCATAAGAAGATGATTCTGATTGTAAGGAAGATTTGGTTAGGTTTAGTGGTGAGGTCTTAATATTAGCATGAATGTCGTAAGTTATATATAAAGAAATTTGTTGGTACAATTCAAGAAATAAAGAAGTATTTTTAGAAAGATGAGACCGATATTTAATGTGCAGTGAAGAGAAACGTGATAGTGTGTGTATGGAAGTGCCATATGGAACGCATTCTCCATAGTGTAAATATACACCACGCCCCAGCTTGTGAAAAACCCCATTGTACGGTTACAATATGTATCTCCTGAAAATCTCGGTCGAGTTCGTTAATGGGCTAAATCGGTCAAAGGGGGGTGAATATGGGAGGCTTTTTTTTTCGAAAAATTGAAATATCGCTATAACTCTCTTAATATATGAAATATTGAATCCATTCCAAGTTCATACTATGTGTCGGATAAGGCCCTGAAATTTATGTTTGAAAAGTTTTTTTATAGCACCAACCATTGACCAAAGGGGTGGGAAAAGTGGGTTTTTCGGGAAACCTTAATCATATCTCTGTTAATAGGCACAATATCAAAACCGTACAAAATGGACAATATTTCTCCAATAATTACCTAAAACTTTTGTCTGAAAGAATTTTCGATATGACCCACCATTACGCCACGGGGTGAGCAAAATGATTTAAATTATAAGAAAATGCCAAGTGCCAAGAGAGGTTGCCATGACAACTTTACTTTTAATTGATAAGGGATGAGCCATCAGCAGTTGCTATGACAACGCCACAGCACGAGATCACATTCAGTTTTCATATGTCTGTGGGAAGCGACTTCGGTATCGGAACTGGTAGCATGCTGAACTTCAATGCCCAAAGTCGCGGGTTCAAACCCGGCTGAAGTCATCGGATTTACTAAGAGCGCTAAAGAACCCTGAGTATACTTTCCTTCGGAGGGGAAGTTCCAAAGTTCGTTGCGAGTTGATGGTTCCGGTGGCATCTAGTAGCCAAGTTCACAGCTAGGTGTCGTTGATGGTAGTATTTTTATTTATGTAGCCTATTTTAGGTAGATTTCATCAGAAAGCTAACTATTGCAATGGGTGTCATGTTTCGACTTCCGGAAAATTTCGACATATCTTCGCGTTTCACATCCCCCAGACCCTCAAACCACCGTTAGTTCAAATGTTTATATGCATGTGTGTATATATATGCATATATATCAGTTTCTTGTGGACACGATAACTGCCGTAATTTTGCACCAATCACTTTGAATGTTTTACATAATATCATAACGAATAGAATATAAAGTGTGATCTCTTCTCCCTCAATAGCATGTAATGAATACGGATCGGGTTGGCACTCGCCGCTACGCAGCGCTACAGTCGATTTGAGATTGTTGATTTCCACATATGTTTATGTGTTTATGTGCGATATATTAAGTATTTAATCGATCGGAGTGTTTTGGTGGTGTTCTGTGCAAACGTTTATTGATATACAAGTGGTTACACTATTACTTCATAGTATTAATACCTGAAATGCTATTGTAGGAAGCATTAACTGAAATGGAATTTAATTTCTTGTCGTGTGTTGACGTTATATTTGTGTGTTAATTTTATTGTTATTTAATGCAAGTAAGCAGCAGTTTAGCCCTTACATTTTCATGAGTGCTTAATGTGAGTAGTGAAGATGTCTTGCTGTTTTGTACCAGGATGCAGATCTAGCTGAGGGGACTGTAAAGAGGTCAGACGGTTTTTCAAACCTCCTAAAGATAAGGAACGTTTTATCAAGTGCAAAGGGGCCATACCAGGAAAGGATAGAAAACTTAAAAGTCCTACATCTGTGATGCTCACTTTTCAGAAGATTTGTTGTTAAATTTGACAAATTTGTGATAGAAGGGAAGGAAGTAGTACTTCTCCCAAGAACCAACTGGCGATTGAAAGACTATTCTGTTCCACATGAAATGAAAAAGAAAATCCACAGCCTGCTTCCAGTCTCCGACCGGGTCAGGAATGGAATGAATGAAGCCCCCATCTAGCGGCGAGGATATGAACTGTGCCGGCTGCCGAGGCCTGACGCACTCCTCTGGGGCAATGATTAAATGAATGACAGATGCAATGAAATGATAGTGGAGAGTGTTGCTGGAATGAAATTTTGACAGGGAAAACCGGAGTACCCGGAGAAAAACCTGTCTGCCTCCGTTCTGTCCTGCACAGATCTCACATGGAGTGACCGGGATTTGAACCACGGACCCAGCGGTGAGAGGCCGGCGTGCTGCCGCCTAAGCCACGGAGGCTGCTCTGTTCCACATATATTTCCTAATTTGCGTAAGTATTTGTCCGGTATGGTGTAAATAAAAATGCTCTTGATGCCATTAAAGACTACTTCTGTGAAGAAAGGGATGAGAATAAAAAGGCAATGAGTTAAAAAACATACATGTACCGTAATGCTGAAGGAGGCATGATCAGTTTTAGGCAATAGCCTACTCTATGAAGGGGTCATAACTATGCCTTCTATGTCTGTTTAATGTTAAGTTCTTCTGAAATGACGGTAGTTTACTGATTTTGGTGTTTGTGGAGGGAAATTTATGGTTATTGATACGTGCAAGGGCACGTCTCTACTATTTCAAACATGTATTTATTTATGGATGCTGTACTTGAAGTTTGAATCGTCCGCTTCGCCGCTCAGTACCGTCTGTGACCACAAGATGGTAGCTGCAGTCGGACTTTGGAAGGATCCAAGTAGTTCCTGCTTATTCACCAATAGAGTGCGTTGGTGTTTCCTTTAAAACTCTACCAATTCGTGACATAAGTGAAAGTCAATTATGATTCTTCGTCTTCAAACAAATGCTAGTGCATTCATGATACCGCCAAAATTATGAACTTATTAATGACATTGTTATTTGATGTGTCTTTCTCTGATTGGACAATATTTATTTACATGAAGACAGTTCGATAAATGACGAGCGATTCTCCGCCAGCTTGGGGAGTTAACTGTCGGTCTTTTTGTAAACAAGAAGCCGGCCGCTGGTGTGAAGGAATATCTCTCTGTGTGCTAGGGGGCTTGCCCCCCTGGCTTTTACCAAATATGAATACAAATTCAACTAAGAAACGCCTGTGCTACATAAGAATTTAATTTCTTCCTTTCGCCTGGACGATGAAAGTGATGGAGAGTCGCAACTGGATGCGAACGAGTGCTGGTCATCTAAACAACGCATGTGCCGGGGTTTGCCATTTTTGTGAAGCACATGTAATAACATAAAATTATGTGTTAATTTGTTTATTGTTATTGTGTCTCCACGGAGAAGGATGTAAGGTACGTTTTTTTTAAATTTAATTTATTTAATTATTTTATTTTGGGATATCCAAGTTTGGGCGTGTACGAATGTTGATCTTCGGTTGTGTTCACTTGTAGGCCTAAAATTTCCTTTACGTTTTAATAACGTTTCCTTATATATATTAAGTTTCTTATTTATTTTTTTGTTTACCTTCTGGAGACACATTTATTAAGTTATTTCACGTTTTAATTATTATTTATTTTCCTTTGGCAAGCTTGGGTTTGTCTTTTTTTTAAATCCATGTAAGATCCGTCCAGTTTTAAAACGACTTGCATTAATAGTTTGTGATGTAATTGTTTTTTTTTCCACCGTTCTTTTCCTTCTACTAATGTTTAAATTTAATCTTATTTGTTGTTTGTCGTAATTTCGTTCCGGCATGTTTTTGGTGTAGCCATACCTTTGTTTACCGTGATGCATTGTGGTCTCGTTGTCAGTCCTTTTGGCGCGGGTCTCAATAGCAGACGTGTTGTGAATTAACTTAATCCTTTTTTTGTGTAATCTCGTTAATGTTAATTTCGTGATTTTTGGTAATGTCCTTGTGTTTTCCGCCGGCGTGCATATCATTTATTTATTTATTTTCTATCCAATTTTTTTTTTATTTTAAAGTTTAATTTAAATTCTATCCTTAATGTTTTGGCGTGGCCTCAACATCTGCATGTCGGATCGTGATTGCATTACCTTGCAATTCATCAAGCCCGTTCTGAGTATGTTATGCATGTAATATTTATTTTAACCTTTGGGCTGTTAAATTTTATTTTATTTTAAATTAAGTCTTACCTCTTCTTGGCTTTTGCAAGCAAGCATGTTAGGCGCTATCTGGCCTTCTTGGAAATTTTGTGTGGATTGATGCATGTGCAGTTTGGGTGAAGGTTCTTTAAATTTTTAATATTAAACCTATTATTTTTTTTTATTTCACTGTTGTGGCATTATTTCACCGACGGCAGTCCCGTTGGTTTTTGGGGGGTGTTTGTACGATAGCCTGTGTGTGTTGTCCCCTTCTCCATCTTCCTTCCACTCCTTTGGAGCTCTTCTGTTGGGACATGTCATCTGGAGGTGATGTTGTTGCGGAAGTGACCCGGACCCCTGAATACAGGTAAGTTGGCCCATCCACGTTTCCCGTACTCGTCCCATTTTGGTAAGCAAGCGTTGGTTATCGAGTAACCGACGTGCTGCTGGCCAGTGCCGTCCACCAATGCTGTGCTAGGGGGGGTAGCAGTTATTATTGAATTGTATAGTAATCTACGGTAAAGTTGAAAGTTGCGTTCGTACGGCTTTCTTTCTTTCTGTGTTGCAAGTCTGTTAAGGGAATGTAAAAAGTGTAACAATGTGAAGAAATCCTTTCTGATAGCGAGGTTAATTTTTCCGTTCTTTTTTTAAATTTACCGATAGCTGTCAAAACTAACTGCATTTTGAACTTGCTCTCTGTCTTCGCTTATTGTCGAAACTGGACTATTACAGGAGACGACTTATTAAATTATAATTGGGCACAGTAAAGTAAGTGGAGATGTCGAACTTATTAGCGCCTATGAGGATATTTTGCGGTGTTTTAACATGTAAAACAGGTCGCAAGGTTTTAAAAGTCTCTAATGCCCCAATGCTAACTTACATCACAGATCGGAGCCAGCGCTGCGCTGCGGCGGACCAGGCGTACTAGGCCAGTGATATCACTTCTTATTCTATTCGTTATGATAATATGTAACCCCTTAAAATATCGGTCGAGTTCGTTAATGGGCAAAATCGGTTGAAGGGGGTGAAAATGGGGGGGGGGGGTTCGAAAAAGTGAAATATCGCAAAAACTCTCTAAATACGTGAAATATCGAATCCATTCAAAGTTCAAAATATGTGTCGGATAAGTGCCAAAAATTTATATTTGAAAAGTTTTTGATGGCACCAAACATTGACCAAAGGGGTGGAAGAAAGTGTTTTTTTCGGGAAACATTAATCATCCTATCTCTCTTAATAGGCACAATATCAAAACCGTACAAAATGGAAAATATTCCCCTAATAATTACCTAAAACTTTGTCTGAAAGAATTCTTGATCTGACCTACCATTACGCCAAGGGAAGAGAAAAATTATTTCGGAATTAAAGAACATGCCAACATGACAACGCTTCTAAATTGATGAGGGATGAGCTATCAGAGGTTGCCAAGACAACGCCATTGCACGAGATCACATTCATTTTTCCATCTGACTGTGGGAAGCGGCTAACTGGTAGCATGCTGAACTTATATGCCCAAGGTCGCTGGTTCAAAGCCGGCCAAAGTCGTCGGATTTTCTAAGAGCGCTAAAAATCCCTCAGCATGCTTTCCTTTGGAGGAGAAGTTCCAACGTTCGTTGCAAGTTGCTGGTTGCGGTGGCATCTAGTAGCCAAGTTCTCAGCTAGGTGTCGTTGACGTTAGTATATGGTACACAATTAGGAACTACTACTTAAAATTGACCGTCTGCAGACCTTACCTGAATCACAGACTAATACAGTCATCACAATGAACACCGTTTATCAGATTCTACACACACCTAATGTACACGGGGTTACATGACCACGTTGTCGCAGCCCCTAAATTGAGGAACCAACAAAAATCTCTGCGGGAGATAAAATTTTGCGTGAAGATGTAACATACTGTCAGATAGTTACACATCAGTTCCAAACCTTGCATAAGGACAGTGTGATCACAAGTATAAAAATGAACCCCAAATGACAAGAAGGTTACCATCCCCATAAGACAATAAAATGATAAAAATATGCATACAAAAACGAAAAAAATCCTCTCGGCACGTCGGAAGGCGGAGGTAGATTTCAGCGAGCAAACTAGGGGATAGGCTATAATAGGCAAAATATGCAGGTTTTCGTAGGAGGATCAGACCTCATTTATTGCAAGAAAGTATTTTACATTTAGAGGTTAATTAACTTTTTTCCCCTCAATCTCTTCAACTAATAACTCCTCTTTCCAAAATAACAATGTCAACAATGTCACGGACGTGTGAACGATCCGGGTATATCCACCCCTCACGCCAATAAAAAAATATGTGATACATCATATATATTTTTTTCCTCATTCTTGTCTGGCTCTTGAATGATAAATCTTCAACCTTGCCGCGTTGAATTTTCCCACGGTGTTACCAGATTCTTCTTCAACTAATGTATACTTTTCTCAAACTTGTGTTCCTCTTCAGAGTATCAGATATCCGTTCCAAACGTTTTAAAGTGTCTTCATCTTCTTGTATCAAGGTAATAGGCATCACCTTAAAAGTCGGTTCAACCGCACGACTCAACAAGTCGGCTCCTACATTCGCTTTCCCAGGTTTGTGCTCTATCATAATGTTGAATTGTTGGACAAACAAAGCCCAACGTGTAACCCTTTCACTTGCAAAATTCGTCTTCAAAATAAACTCAAGTGCATGATGGTCTGTTCACACAATGTCAGAATGTCCTATAAGCATCTTCTTCCAAGTTTCTAGAGCGTGAACAATAGCTAAAGCTTCAAGTTCAGTCATGTAATAATTTCGCTCTGAAGGTCTTTACTTTCTGCTTATAAAAGATAAATAATGCCTAGTGTAATCTTCGTCTTCTTGTAATAGGATAGCTCCTATACCCACATTTGAAGCATCTGATTCGATAATAAAATTCTTCTGAAAATCAGGATATTCCAGTTTTACACTATTCATCAATAGCTCCTTGGCTAGTCTGAAAGATTCCTCGTGCTCTTCACTCCATTTCCATCTGTTCCCTTTCTTCAGAAGATTCTGCAAAGGCGCAACAATTTTGGTGTAGTTATGACAATGTCCAGCGAAAAATTGGCAAGTCCCCAGAAAACTACGGACATGCTTTAACCTCGTGGGTGTTTGAAAGTTGGCAATTGCTTGTATCTTGACCTCATTTGGACGATACCCCTGTCCATCTAAGATATGCCCTATGAATTTGATCTCTTCTTTGAAAAACTGGCATTTCTTCAGATTCACCTTGAAATTTGACTTCCTTAAGTCATCGAATAAATTCCTTAAGTGTAACAGATGTTGCTCTTCATCTTCAGACGCTACCAGTATATCATCAATTTAACATATAACTGATCTCTTCACTTCTGGACTAAGATTCTTGTCTAATGCCCTAATTAGAACAGATCCGGATGCTTTCATTCCAAATGGTAATCTTTTGAAAACATATGTTTGCTGGTTAAACATGAATCCGGTGAATTTCTTCGACTCTTCGCTTAGCTTCACATGATGGTAAGATGATGTATGATCGATAGTGGAAAACCATCTCTTGCCTTTAAATTTCGTCAACAATTCCTTAATAACCGGAGGTCGGTCATATTCAGGCAAAATTTTGGAATTTAGAGATCTTTCGTCTAAACAAATTCGCAGACTCCCATATGGTTTTGGCACAACTGCTAATGGATTCACATAAGCTGTGGTATATTTCTCTATTATGTCATTTTTTCCAACTCTTCAATCATGAATTTCACCTGCTCTCTATACTTCTCTGCAATAGGGTAAAGTTTACAATGATATGGTGCCTCATCGCTCACTTGGATGTGATGTTCAAAATCCTTGATCTCCCCTGGTTTCGCATCAAAAATGTCCTCAAATTCACATAAGATCTTTTTCAATTCAGGTGTTTCCTCTACTTTGACTACTTCTTCTTCTTCTTCTTCTTCTTCAATATTATGAATAACCTGTGACCATCGGATGTTTCCCTCGGTGAATTTCTCTTCGTCACCTTCCAAATCTTCTTGTTCAGTATGATGAAAACGTATGGTCTCTGACTCCATATCGATTATAGCTTTGTACTTAGTCATCAAATCATTTCCAAGGATCATATCATGGTTAATGTCCTTCATCACCACGAAAATGTGCTCAAAATAGCATCCTCCCATCTTTAGCTTTAGATATAACTGTACATTGCATGTAGTCACCTTGTTAGGTATAATTCCTTGTATCTTAATACATGACACAGGAATTTCCTCCAAACTTTCTGTGATCTTCCATAAAGCATAGAGCTTCTCACTAATTACCCACAGCATAGCTCCGGTATCTATAAGTGTATGAATCTTCGTATCATAGACTTCACACTCTATAATTGGTAATTTCGATCTTTTCTCAATTCCAATTCTCTCTTTCTTCACATCTATCAAGTCTTCATCTTCTGCTTGCCATTTAACAATCTTTGAAATGTAACTACTTATTGATTTTTCGACGTTTTTTCTCATCACCTGTAGACTTCTGCAATCCGGAAGTACTAGGTTTGTTGTGTTGCTCATCTAGGTATTGCTTGCTATCCTGATGCCTTCTTTCACGATCTTCCCTAGCCTATTGCTTAAATTCCTCCTTCCCTCGTTGTTCTTCTCTTCTATTTTGTTGTTGATTTCCATACTGTTGCTGTGGCCTATTGTATGTTTTTGATTGAAACCCTGGTTTTCTCCACTGATTCCATCTATTTTGGTATTGATATGGCCTCACATATGGTCTCTTCTGATATGGAGTGTCTCTCGTGTTGCTCCATTCCTTATTTTCCATCTGATTCTGAGGTTTGTTCCACTGTTGATTTGTTTGGGTGTGACGATCAGTCACTACAGTGTTTATCGTATGGTTTTCAGTTTTATTGTTTCCTCTTAAGTGAAAAAATTGTGCATTGGCATGATCTAATCTTTGTAGCACCTCATCGAACTCCTCCATGTTTCCGATGTTCGCTACAATCAATGTTCTTTGCACCTCGATTGGAAATTGACGTATGAGCGCAGATATCATTTCAAAATCTGGCATTGGTGGTTCGAGAAATTGCAATTTTGATAATTGTTGCGAGAAATAAGCCGAGTACTTTGTTGGCTGTGATGTTGAATATCACTTTGCATACAATTCCGCCCTGATCTGTTTTTGAGTTTCCAGCGACCAAAATTTTCTCATCATCCCCCTGGAAAATTCATCGAAATTGTGGAAACTGGATCTAAAAGCCTTGAACCAAACCAGTGCAGGTCCATCTAAAAATCTGCTCACCACTCTTATCTCTCTCTCCTTTGAAATTTTTGAATCCTGGATGTAATACGTGACTTCTCTCAAAAATTCGGCTGGTGGGATACTTCCTGAACCTGAAAATTTTCCTGGTTTATCATCCTTATCCTTATATATAGCGATAGGAATAGAATTTGCCATAATTTTCTGATCCTCCATCTCTTTCGAAATTCTCTCTTTTTGTTCTGCTAAAAAATCGGTATTTCATCTATATTTCTTTGCTGTCTTTGAGATTCATAAGAAGTCATTTTCTCTTCTAATGTTTCCAATGTCTTCTTTAATCCAGAATCATCTGTCTTCTCTGCTATCTCTCCTCTGATCTGTTCTATGGTTGACTCAACAAATTCTTTAGTTACAGGATCGATTCCTTTCTTTCTCAAGTCTTGATTCGTGTCTTGAACATCTTTTTCTAGTTTTTCAATTATAGTTTCGTGAGTCTTCACTAAATTAGTCACCTTAGACACATCTCTCTGAATTTTTCCTACATCTTCCGATATTACTTTGATATGCGTAGAAAAAGAATTCCTTACTTCCTGAACATCTTCTTTAGCCTCCTCTAGTACTGAACTTCTGACCTCAGTAAGAGCTATCTCCTTTACATTGATACTAAGTTCCTGGATTAACTTGTCTTCTTTCAGCTGTTCTAGAATAGTCCCCTGGAAATCTGTTGCCACTTTCTGCAACACCTGCCTCGCAGTAACATTACACTCTTCCATAATTTTAATCTCCAAGTTTACCAAATCTTCAGCCACTCTTCTAGAATGTTTATCAAAATCTTTTTTCATGTGTTTCAATTTATCATGCGATTTTTCGATTTTGTCCTCTGAGTTTTTCATACTATCATTAATTTTTGTCTCCAGTGAATCTTTGTTTTCTTCTAACCTAGTTTCTACGTTCTTGGATTTTTCAAATAATTCGCTAAGTTATCCCCCAAAAATTTTGGACTTTTCCGCGAATTGGTTCCCCAAACTTTCTGATAAGCGATGTTCTAACTGCTTAGAATTATCAGCCAAATCTAACATTAGCATTTCTGAATTTCCAATGATTTTTAAATCCATTATGCGGGAATTTTGAGTCAACCTATCAATAGATTTAGCATGTTCAGTAATCTTCTCTTCCAAAGTTTCTCTCAAAGATTCTGCACTAACACTTAATTTGTCTTCAAAAAGTTAAGAATTTTCGGATAGTTTACTGTCAATATCTGACCTAAGTGAATTAGAACTTTCTAACAATTTTTTAGATAGTTGAGATTCTAATAACTGGGAATTTTCATTCATTTTAGATTCTAATGACTGGGAATTTTCATTCATCCTACTGTCTAAATATTGCGAATTTTCTTGCATCAGCTTTTCCAACCTTTTGGATTTTTCTGACAACATATTCTCTAATTGAGTAGCTCTCTCGATACTCTGTCTATTATTTGACTCCAGCCGAGCCAACACCTCCAAAACCTGATCCATAATTTTCCAATAGAAATACATAGCTGGTATTCCATGGATAGAACGAAGCCTTAATACTAAACATATACTAACCTATAGCATTAGAGAATTCCGAATAAATTGAAATACCCTACGTCGATGTCTAATGGAAAAGAAACAAGAAGTTCCGTAACGAACTAAAGAGCCTACTTTTCTTAAAAGTTAAGATCTATGCCAATGATTAATCTATATGGATCTATCTAGAATAATGACGAAATTAAGTTGGTAATATCGAAATTTCTGATTAGTTCGAAATACTGTATACCTGGCATACTGTAGCCTAATAGAGAACTACAGTTGGCAGCCCTGGTGACTGAATATATTCTTAGTTCCATCTCTTAAGGTACAGAATACAAAATTTGGTTGAAGTCCAATGGTTAGCATGGACGTTACACGCAGTTAAACATTGGATCTAACAGCGCGCGTAAAATCATGTTGGCAACAATGACATACATGTATTGGTCAGAAATAATCTGTAATAATATGATCTATTGTTGTGTCAATTTTGAATAAAATCCATTAGTTAGTATAGAAGTTACATGCATTTTTAAATTGGATCTATCAGCAGGCTTAGAATCATGTTGGCAGCACTGACGTATATTAGTTACTCCAAATTAATCTAGAATGCCAGGTACTATACGTGTGCAAAGTTTAGAGCTATTGGCTTGCATACTTTCTGATATATTGATATTAGGGTAACAAAAAGAGAGACAGTATTTACTAACAGTTGGCAGCCCTGGTTACTCTTAAGAATCGGCATATACATATCTGTTATGGTACACATAGCACACGCGAAATTTGGTTGAAATCCAAATGATAGTATAGAATTTACATGTATTTAAAGTTGGACCTCTCAGCAGGCTTAGAATCATGTTGGTAGCACTGACGTATATAAGTTTCTCCAAATTAATATAGAATGTCAGGTACTATACGTGTGCATAGTTTAATGCTGTCGGCTGGCATACTTTATGATATATTGGTATTTGGATGAAATAAATTGAGAACATTTATTAACAGTTGGCAGCCCTGGTGGATCTTAATAATACGTTCAGTCATTTCTGTTTATGTACACATAGCACATACGAAATGTGGTTGAAATCCAGTTAATAGTGTAGAAGTTATATGCATTTAAAATTTGGACCTATCAGAAGGCGTATATTCATTTTGGCAACACTGCGATGTATGGCCTCCTGGAAATTAAACTGCAATATTATTATCTATACGTGTGCCAATTTTGAAATAGGTCCTATTCGTACCTTCCAAGATATCCAACATGGAGCTCAAATTTCAATTGCGATTTTTCAGCAGTTGGTAGCACTGACATCATTTTCAAATATGGGCGTGATATATTCAGGTATAGATCTTTACTCCTACCAAATTTTGTTTCGATTGCTGCAGCAGTTTAGGAGTTGATAGGGGGGGGGGGACACACACACAGCCAGACAGACAGACAGAAGGACAGACACACATTTGCCCGATCTCATAAGTCTACTTTTTCCTCATTTTTGCAAAATGTGAAAAGTAGGCTAAAAATCTACTCATTTAAATTGACTTTCAAACAACAACAGCAAAATTTCAAAATTCAAAAAACAAAATCCTCCATCTGGATACTATGAATGTGCTATTTCACCGAACCAAAACAAACTCCCAATTCTAACATCTATTTCAAAAAAAAATTAATAAAACTCCCTTTAAAGTATTACTGTACTCCCTTACGAATCAAAGTTGTTGCAACAAAACAAAATCAAAATACTTATTTCAAAATGCAAATTTGACCATGTCCTCAAACATGGACTCAACAATCTCCCTTAATTCAAAATTATCTAGATTTTTGTCAATTGTCGAAACAAGTGGCAACATTCACAAGTCTACTCGAATGCCTCTTCGAAAACAACTCCGAAAGACCCATTCGATATCCCCTTAGTACGGGCGCCAAACTTCTCTACCCTACCTTATGTGCCCGTTTGGACCGAGATCCAACGACCACATTTTGTAAAATACCGAAATCAGATCAGCACGAGAAAATATATCTCAGGGTCTATCTAGGTGAATACTTGGGTCTAACCTGGCATCCCTGATCTCGGTAATTCACAAGTAAGGTAAGGTGAGAAATTATTTTTGAACTAGCACATTCCTTAAAATTCTCAATTTATAAATAATAAAAAAAAAAAAATCAAGTGGTAAAAACCCTCAACAAAGACAAAAACACATCACACATCAGAAATCAACTGTCCCTATAATATTATTAGAATTCTCGTAGATGTGATAATCAGAAAAAAATAATTAGTCCATTCTGATATCCATAAAAATTTTCAAAAAGAATATTTACACTCGGTAATCACTGTTCAATAAAGAGTTCTGAGTGATCCCTGCTATTTACACGTTCGTAGTTCACTTTACAAAGATTGCAATTTGATTTTATCAAATATTCGTAGCAAAAATTTCTCAAAATAAATAGTCACTTGATTCATTCGGTGTTATTCCAAAATTAAACTTATTTGGAAAATTATCATATCACTGATTCGTTGTTTCATAACAATATCAATACTCGACTGACATAAAGTCGAATGTTAATAATTGTTCATAAAGATTTTCAAATAAAAAAAAAAAAAAATTTGTTCAAAAACATTCATAATATTTTGAAAAGTCAACTTTCTTCTTTTATCACTTTCATTTGTTTAAATGTCATAAACGATTTTAAATTATTCTCATATGCTATTAACATTACACAAAAATTGTTGTAAACAATGTTTTTATTTCTATCCACCATCAGCGGATTAAATCATCTAACTCTTCACCAAATTTTTATGTTAACAAAATTTTCTATCACCAAACTTTTCGTATAATCTCACAAATATTTATAATAAAAAAAATTATTATTAATTAATTAATTAATTTCAAACTTTCCCTTCACTTTAATTATAACAAGTTTTGTCAACCTCTCACATGATGAATATTTTATTTGCTCATTTCCAATGTTATTATTATTGTTATTCAAAAATAAAAATCATTATTTATTTTAATTCATTTGCACTTTTCATCTTATTATTTTTTTCCTCCTCGGTCAGGTTCAACAAATCTAAATTCAAGTTCTTCAATTATTTATTTAGGCATTCCATTTGAATTTTGAGTTGATCCAGAAAAAAAAATATTTGGATTAACAGAATAGTGAAATCTGACAAGAATATGGGGCGGTCCACATCGCCTAACCCTTCTTTTACAAATATAGCCCACAGGCTCCTTTAAACATCCGCACATCCTTCTGTGCCCACAACTACGGGAATAAAACTCACTTTTGGATGACCCCCTAGGCCTCCACAACTTTAAGTGTCGCCAAACGCACACTAAAATCATCACCAGAATATTCTGCACACAGCATCATATTATTACTATTATAGTTTTTTTTACATATTATATTTTTTTCTTGTAATATTCTGTCAATTACTAGACTGTGGTTCTTCAGTACTATTTTACCAATTAAATAAATTCTGGTCAATATCTCCTTGCCTCCCATTTACATAAATTCTCCCTATTTGATACCTTAAATACCTGCCGTTCCCTTCTTTTTTATATGGATATTTTTTTTAAGTACTTTTGAAAAAAATATTCCTGAGCTCAAAAATCTAATACTTCATTCTCTTCATCCATAAACTCATTTAAATTTATTTAAACTTCCAAACAAAGTTATTTAATTTAATTCCTTCCAACTAATTAAATTCATCCACAAATTATTATTATCACCACAAAAATATTTAAGCATCATCAATGTCAAATGATTATTATTCTTTTAAATAAATAAATATTTAAGTCACATGTGTGAATTATTATTATCAACGTCTCCTATTAATTTTTATTTAATGCATTAATTATTTAATCACAATGAACAATTAACAAAATTTAATTTAATTCCTAATGTTCGGTATTATCACTCCCTAATTTTGTATAACTTTAAATAGCGTTGTTATTATTTATAAATATTATTAACTTATTCACTTCACACTTGATTATTATTATTATATTATTATTAACATATTCACTTCACACTCTATTATATTATTATTAACTTATTCACTTCACACTCTATTATTATTATTATTATTATTAAATAAATCAAATTATTTAAATAATCCAAGCCTCAATTACTTCTGTTCTCATAATCAGAATTAACGAAAAATATTTATATCCCTTGGAATAATAGAAATATTTCATGTCGAAACATGAACTAATGCCTGTCCTAACAAAAATCTTAGATCGAAAAATAAATTGTCAGACAGCAGTTCCATTTGTCATCCAGAAAAATACAATCGAAGATCTATCTAATATCTAGCTATGGTGAAAAATGTGTGTTGATTTCTGATCGTGACTGTTCAGTAATATGGAATTCTCTAATACTACTGGTTAGTGGATAGTACATGAAATGGTTGTCTTACTTCATTCTTGATGTAGATGACGGGCGTGTCCTGCGGTGTACACTATTCCCACAGTGTCTTCCCATGGCCACCTGCCGTATCCAAATACCTCGTTCGTCTCCATGTCCTTCCAGTCCTACGAGTAGTTTTAGCGGCGCATGATGATGTTCGCAGTCATCCGTTCGAAATAACTCCCGTTATTACTAGAACCGTGTAACATGACAAAAAGTTGATCAGTCATAGACTGGTACAGTACTCCTGTAGATTCGAGAATAAATCTCATGTTCCAATAATTCGGTTTCGTTTGCACGCTAAGATAGGAACACCTATTAGCTGCATAAACGAACAAAATGAAATAAACTTCTCCTGATGGATTCGAAGTGCCTGATGTATAGTCACCACAAGAAATACATCGTTCTGTAGGCTAACTTCTGTGAATGGTTTCGACAATACCATCACCTGACTATAGAATAAGCGACCTGAAAGTCAGTGAATATTCTAAGTCCATTCGCTGCCAATAGTTAAGTTCGTTCACTTGAACAAAAACTAAGTCGTGCTGACCACTGGTACGGCGACTAAGTCCTCCGACCGTCAGAATCTCGGTGTGTATACTGTCACTTTCACGTAGTGTAGATCCGAACATGAGCAAATGCTCTGAAGATATGATGACTCTCTGCTCAGCAACGTGGCCTTTTATAGTTCAGCGAGAAATTGTTCGAGAACATTCCATCTCGTATCTCGGCTTCTACTGGACCGATTTTAATGCTTGATAGCTCAAAATCCTCCTCTTGTTATAGGCAGAAAAGTGTGCTAATTTCCTAGCGTCCATCTCTTCTCCTTAAGGTAATTCTAAAAAAATATTTCTCATGACGTATTTAGGCTCCACGTCATAATCTCGCGTCACTCGCTCCTGCGATGTATGCTTCCCTCAGCACTCTTGAGTCTCCTCCGCGCGTTATTCAATTCATCCATTCCTTCAACCTCTTCAACTAACAACTCCTCTTTCCAAAATAAGAATGTCAACAATGTCACGGACGTGTGGACGATCCGGGTATAATATATATGTATATCTGTTTCTTGTGGACACGATAACTGCCGTAATTTTGCACCAATCACTTTGAATTTTTTACCAAATATGTATACCTATAATATCTCGGTCAAGTTCGTTACTGGGCTAAATCGGTCGAAGGGGGTGAAAATGGGGGGCTTTTTTTTTTTTTTCGAAAAAGTGAAATATTGCTATAACTCTCTTAATCTGTGAAATATCGAATCCGTTCAAAGTTCATACTAAGTGTCGGATAAAGCCCAAAAATTTATGTTTGAAGAGTTTTTTTTATAGCACCAACTATTGACCAAAGGGGTGGGAAAAAGTGGGTTTTTCGGGAAACATTAATCATATCTCTCTTAATAGGCACAATATCAAAACCGTACAAAATGGACAATATTCCCCTAATAATTACCTAAAACTTTTGTCTGAAAGAATTTTTGATATGACCCATCATTACGCCAAGGGATGAGAAAAATGATTTCGGAATTATAAGAAAATGCCAAGAGCTATCAGTGGTTGCCATGGCAACACTACTAAATTGATGAGGGATGAGCCAACAGACGTCGCCATGACAACGCACTTGCACGAGATCAGATTCAGATTTCCATCTGACTAAGTGTGAAGCGGTTTCGGTGACGTAACTGATAGCATGCTGAACTTCTATGCCCAAGGTCGCGGGTTCAAAGCCAGCCCAAGTCGTCGGATTTTCTAAGAGCGCTAAAAATCCCTCAGTAAGCTTTCCTTTAGAGGGGAAGTTCCAACGTTTGTTGCATCTAGTAGCCAAGTTCACAGCTAGGTGTCGTTGACGGTAGTATCTGGTAGCAACATTACGAACTACTGCTTGAAATTGACCGTCTGCAGTCCTTACCTGAATTACAGACTAATACAGCCTTCACAATTCACACCGTTTATCAGACAGATTCTACACTCACCCAAAGTACACGGGGTTACATGACCGCGTTGTCGCAGCCCCTAAACTGAGGAACGAACCAAAATCTCTGCGGGAGATATAATTTTGCGTGAAGAAGTAACAGACCGTTACATAGTTACACATCAGTGTCGAAACCTTGAATAAGGACAGTGTGACCACAACTATAAAAATGGACTCCAAATGACAAGAAGTTTACCGTCATCATAAGACAATAAAATGTTTAAAATATGCTAAAAATGACGAAAAACAAAGTTAATTAATCTCCAATTTATTATAAAATACTTTCTCGCAATAAATGAGGTCTGATCCTTCTACGAAAACCTTCATATTCTGCCTATTTTCGCTTATCCCCAAGTTTGTCCGGTGAAATCTACCTCCGCCTTCCGGCGTGCCGAGAGGACTTTTTTATGACTTGATTAGCCTTTGCTCGAGTGCAAAAGGGCCGAAGTCAAAAGAATGAGAAAGAGTATCGAAAATTCATGTAGCCAGCCGTTCCTTATGGGTCCTAAACTATGTGTATGCAAAATTTGGTTGAGATTGGTGGAACGGTGTAAATTTGTATACGGAACAAATCCACATGCATACATACATACATACATACCCACATACTGACTTTCACTTTTATAATATAAGATAGTGTAAACAATTTTCATGACCCAGTAAATCTTACGCCGTGAGCATAGTGTCGGGAACATAAGGAGTCAATTTCAACTTGAGCCAGACGTCTTCTAAAGCCATCTTCTCCTCATGATTCAGGTCCAGTTCACAGTTAACAACCTGAAAATAACAACATACATTTTATATAACTACAACATGTATGCAGGACAGCGTATGCACATACGTACAATAACGTTTATTTTATATATAAAGTAGCTTACTTTCTGATTCAGTAGTTATGAAATACGGTACAATTTATTATATAATGCTACGAATCGTGTTAGTCTTCGCTTAGTTATAATCAATGTCAGGGCCTCCCAAATTGCTTAGGGTTCTACTTCCTTGAATAAGTACAAAAAAGCGAGGAAAGATAATGTTTTCTGACCGCAACATTAGAGATATTTATTAAAACATGTCATAAAAGAGCATTCCAGTATTAACAAATTTTTAGGCATTATTATTTGACTAGTAGACCCTAATAGAATAAAATACAATTAAATGACCCTTTTGTCATTGATTTGAAAAAGATGCTAGCATACTGTATAGTACACGGTGCAGAGATGACATCCATTATTTGTGAAAATTTTGTCTGACTGCTTGTCGTTCGGTTTTTATACACAAAATTTGCTATACGTTGGTTACAAAAAATGCCATACTGAACCCGATGGGGTTATGCTGACTGGAATCGAACATGGTTCTCAGAGACTGTGATCTCAGTAAAAAGGTTCCGCCAGGAAGCGAACCAGAGATCTGTACAGGGAGTTTCTTGGTAAAAACCCCTCGAAAGAGATGTATATTTAATCACTGGTGTGATTTTTGATGAAATGGCATTATTTATTAAAATAATGTAGGAAATAATGAGCGGATTATATCATTATAAGACGATTTGGTGTAAGCTATTGGAGGTTTGAAGCAGAGAGGAGGGCAGAGCTGACATTTACTAATCGGCCCAGAATTGTGGGTTGGTCCCAGTGGAGCCACGTCCATCTCTGTCACCCCATTATGTCGTCTGGAGCAGGGGAGAGGCCTGAAAAATGACACAGTTATTCCCCGACGGAGAATAGATGTAGAGGAGGGGCGGAGGAATGCCCAGAAAAATCATTGATTACTCGTGATTGGAGTAACGAATCGAGATGAGAGTTGCACACAGGTGAATATTTTGGCAAGAAGATAATTTTAGAGTCTTTTACCGGCGAAATTGGTGCATATTTAGTGATGTGCGTAAGGACTGTGAAGCGACCATTGTTCGCGGAGGGATGTGAAGATGTTGACGGGGAGTTCCCGACTAGGTAGCGTCCCACGCCATGGAGAAAGGAATTAATATAAATTAATTGAACGAGCGATTCCTTTGCACACATATAGTTTTGGGACCTGTGAAGAGAGAGGAACACAATGATCATGGTTTGAAGACCTGAATCATGCTGTGAGAGGAGCGAAGATTACGCGGGAAGATGTTGCTCTACTTTCTGTGGAAATCCGATATAAGGGAGTAGACCCCAGGAGGAGCTCTCAGTTGTTCTCAGTTGAAACTCACTTGAAGCTCAGTCGAGACGCAGTCAAGTGCAGTCTACATGCCGCCAAGCGCAGTTACAACCAGTTATTGTCTTACTCAATTGTCAATTGTAGCACAATGGAAATAAGTTGCAATCAGTATGCAGCAAATATGCAGCAGTACGAGACAGCGTGTAAGCCGCAGACAGAAGTCTTCAAATAAGCTACGTGCAGTCTTCGAGTGAAACTTCAGTCAGCTACAGCCAGGTTGAAGCAAGTTCGTCAAGGCAAAACGCATGACGGATCTATTCATCGAGACGCCGAACAAGGACTGGTATGTGTAAAAGAAACAGAAAATATGTTTGTATGAATAATAGTCGTGATACAGGCATAATTAGCAGCACGAACTATGACGTGTTCAGTTATGAAGCACCGTATAGACTAACGGTAGCACTATTGTATATAATTATTTGTGAAAGTGTTGAACTTTATTAAGCGAAGTGTGTATTGTATTAACTAATCGTATATGTGTAACTACGATAGAATGCGCTAAAGAAACTTTACTAAGTGTTTGGTATTGCCATGAGAGTACCAGATGGTAACGCTTACTGTAGGAGTAATGATCGTCACAAAAAACTGTTGGAGAGTTCCGAGAGCAGATAACCAGACTTTCAATCAGGAGTTGATAACGTAAGATGCCGTCGACACCTGCAATTTCGATCTCTGCTAGGGAATTTCAGCATTGAAGTGTGTATAAAGTGACGAGTGTTCAGTGTAATGTATATGTAAAAATATCATTTAAAGTAGTGTTTGATGAAGTGTTTCACATGTTTAGGGAGTGATAACTTCCTGAAAGGTATGCAACGTGTCGTGTTGGTGATAGAAATTATGTATAATCAAATGTGTGTAAACAAGAGAAATATGTCGCGTTAAACCCATTATGGCGGGCGACATGGAAGAATATGATTGGTTGGAGCCACCTTAGATGCCTATAGAGATGTAAGTACCCCACAAATTATGGTTATAATTATGTAGAAGTATGGACCGATGCATGTCTGTGATTCCGTAAAGGTATTGTGAATTCCTTATAGATGCCAGTAAAAGTCAGCTAGGAGGCTGATCCTCCATGTTTAATCAGTAATGAGTTGATTTTTATAGAGTTGAAATGATGATTTGCATCATTAAGTGGAGTAATTATTCCCACTATGAATTAAGAATGGCAATCAGTTATGTAAATGTAACGAACGCGATTGTTCGAGTTTAAAACGTCTAGCTATGTCGGAAATTTTGGTAATTTATATGAGAATAATAATAAATAATGATTTTGGTCATTTATGTCAGTGAGAAATGATGATAATAATAATAATGGTTATTAAGAGTATGAATGAACACATCAGGAAACAAATAAATGTTGTAAGCGAGAATTATTAACGCTAATTGCAAGACTTATCAATCTAAGCAGGAAGATGTTACAATGAGATTACATTTCAGTAATTATGGAAAGAAGCTTTATATCAGAATATTGCATATATTCAGTAATGATACCAGTAATGAAAGAGCTTTTATTGAATTGGATTTGCAGCTTAATTGAGAAGCTTATAGAGTAAATGTTAGATTTCTCTTAATATTAGAGGTCGGAATGTCGTAGCATGGAGCATTAGGGGCCAGATAGTCTATTCTACGTATGAATTCTCCTATGTCGTGGACATTGTTGGAGACATTATTTATTCCGGAGTTTTAGTGAATGGACCCTAACTCTGAAGAAAAGGATTGAAATGTGTTCCGGGCTGGAATCTTTGTAAGAGTCGAGGAAACAAGGACACCTCGCAGCTCTATGATTTCCCGAGAACTTATGATGAGTTATTTACGCTCGTGGGCAGCGAAAACTCATGGCGACAGTGGTTTTGTGCGCCTATATTATACTTGAGACATCGGTCAACCGCCAGGCTCATGCATTACGAACCCCGAACCTTCATGTTGAATGGACCCATGTGAGGCCATTAATTAATCATTATCCTCGACGTAGGAATAATTACAAAAGCTCATTCAATACCTGTTGGCATAATAGTCAATTAAGATCCTTTGGGAACATGTGTGCCGGTTAGGACACAGTATTTGTCTTGTAAATCTCCACTGCTTAGAGAGGGAAGCTTTCAAACTTTTAGAAAGGTCGAGATAATTGGTGGAACGACCCATCCCACTTTCTATTGTGTAGCGATTTCCTTAGCCGAGGGTCGGTGCCAACCACTCGAACCGCTCAGGCAAGTTATAAAGGGAAGAGATTCTAGACCTTGTTAAAATGACATATAATGCGAGATTGTTATGTTGAGTATTATAGCCATGTGGTTTGTGAACACATGGATAATTATAGTTCATCCTGATGGTTCATTAATTTAGCTATCTGACGAATAGTTACATGATATATTTGTACTGTCACTGGAACCAAGTCATGTAGTTGGTTACTAGATGCCAATCGCCATGAGCGCGAGGCAGTCTATCGTACAATCCGACATAAGCTATAACGTAACGTTTTATCTGGGAATCACAGACAGCATGCGGTGAAACCATATAATTGGAGGATGTAGGGGGTAGCTTACATAATTATGGAGTTGCACGTTGATTTTGGTGCAACGTCCAAATAGGTAAATGCATGCAAAGCATTTCATTGGTGAGAAGAAAAATATTAAAACACGCACGGCACACATAATTGTTTAACATAAAGAGATTTAAGGAATAATCCTTGTTGTAATCTTAAAGAAGTCACATTGTATGACTGTTATGTTAATGTAAAGTTGTTTTGAAGTCGTAGGTGCATCAGCGCACTAGTATATCCTTGTGAAGTTCACAGAAGGGTAAAGCATTATGGCTAGGTATGACTTTGTTGTGATTTCATATTTGTTTATTTGTGGATTGTGGAAGTAAAAATTTTGTTTGTTTTATTTTATGCTTTTTGGGTATTGTTTTGTGTTTGAAGCCATGATTTATTTTAATGAATTAAAGTTTTAGAATAGAGTTGTGTTTTATCATTGTAGAGTTGATACCTTTTCGCCTCAAATCCAAAATATGCACTGCAAAATTGGGGTTACCGTACACGCCTGAGAGCTGATGCTAGTTGGAGGCGGATGCATATTATCCAACGAGATTACTCACATGGGTACATGGAAATTGATGTCCTATACTGTGATTTGAGCTAAAGGTACGACTAAAGTCGGTCAGATTTAATGCACACAACTCTATTAAAGTAAGAATTAACGAAGTAGGGTGTGACCGCTCCTAATCCATAGCTAAGTTCCGATACGTATATATAAATTTTGATAGATTGTGCTTATTCTCTACTCATTTATCATGGCCCAAGCAGCGTGGGACGGTATTAACTCTTTATGGAACCGCCTGCGTCAGTGCAATATGAGCGATGTTGGCATTGCACGAACCGGGCAACGATAGATACATAGATATAATTTATCATGACGCCCATCTGTGGAGTCTATGGTAGTAAAAGCTCTATTAATTTATCATGGCGTGGCCCAAGTGGGGCTTTCGGCAGTAAAAACCACTCCCTGAACAGTTTTTATAGTAAATTAGAATATGGCCGATGTCGTACTAATACCATGACCCTCTGATATTAATTTATCATGGCGCCCAGAATACGTGGAACTTATGGGATTTAGGGAAAACCCATAGATTTTTTATGGTATTTCATGGGGAAAACCATAGTAATTGTTTTGCCTCAAACTGTGTTTGAGTGATTTTTGAATTCAGTAGGCTTTTTGAGGTAACGCAGAATCTCTCTATTGAGAAGAGAATGGCCTAAGGGTACTAGCGTTACATACCCAATCCACAATCTACCATAATATTATCAGGTTTTGTACGACTTCACAATATGTGTGCAGTGTTTGATGTTTCTCTTCGAAACGTATCCACATATTTTTCCAGGAAGCCTGCCTGCATATTTAAGTGTGTTATTGTAAAATGCCAGGTACGGAGGAGATCTTGCAAGTTATTGCAGGACTGAAACAACATTTTGATGCTGCTCATGAGCAGAGTAAACTGGAAACCAAAGCGTTCCAGGATAGTATAAACACTCGGTTAGATGAGAACCAGAGAGAGATAAACAATCGTTTAGATGCCAATCAGGAGGCAATTAATGCAAATCAGGTTGCAATGAACAATAACCAGATTGAATTAAACAACCGTTTAGAGGCAAATCAGGTTGCAATGGATAATAACCAGATTGAATTAAACAATAAGCTAGGTCAAATGCAAGAGGTCATTAAGACCGAAGTAACAGATACTGTTGTAAGCATTGTATCGGAAATGCAGGTAAATACTGACAAACGTTTCGAGGCCATAGAAGCCAAACTTGAGGGTAATTTGCAAGCGTGTAGGCATGCTCAGGAGCAAACCAACAGTAAATTAGAGGCGTTGTCTAACGATATTAAGGATATTCAGATCCAAAATGAGGCGAATCTCGAACGCCAAGCGAAACAGTTCGCAGAGTTTACGAAAACAGTAGACCAGAGATTAGAGGAGAACGACTCCAAATGGGATCAGAAATTGAAAAGCTACGCTAGAGCAATTAACGGTGACCTCAAGAAACAGGACCAGAATATATTAGGTCAATGCCAGGAAATAGGCGAAATTAAGGCTATCGCTCAGGAAAATAAGGAGCTGGTAGGCAACGTGAAAGGTCAGATGGGTAAAGTTCATAAAGAACTGGACCAAGTGCAAAGTGATATTGTCATAGTCAATAAAAGACAAGAGGAAAACAGAGGCGAGATCACCAAGGTCCGGAATGAATTGTCTAAAGTCAATGGACACATTCAAGATGAAATTAAAGGTCTGAGAGAAGAACTCGAAATAAGAGAAGGCCAGAAAACAGAGGCAAGCGACAAGACCCTTGCTCAAATTAAAGAGGACGTAGAGGATGAAATATCCCATATCAAACAAAGTCTGAAAGAAGACAAGGTGAAAATCTTTCAAGTAGCCGAGGAAAACCGAGATAGGCTTACGAGAATAGAAAAAGAAGTCATTACTCGCCTAGAAAGAGCAGAAATGCGCCATAACCAAATGGAGACTAGGATAATAGCACAGGAGGAGACACTTCTGAAATATCCTAAGTCAAGTGAAGGCAGCATAGAGGATATAAGAAAAACAAGGTGGGCAGACCTAGAAACCCAACCTATAAGTAGGAACGCTGCAGGCGCAGGAGAAAGTCCTTACATGACGCCAGGTGTACCAATTGCGGCATCGACGCCACATGAAAATGCGATGCACACCCAGGTGATAAACGTCATTAGGGCAAGCGAGGAAAAACCTAGGAAGTTTTCAGGTAGTCACTGTAGTATGACACCAAAATATTGGTTAAAGGAAGTGACCGAATATCTCAATGATGCACGAATACCGCAGGAGCGTAGGCTACGTGCTATAGAGAAGTTAACAGAGGGGGAGTGCGCATTATGGTTTCGCAGCTTCCGTTACACTTTTGATACTGTTGAGGAATTCCGCGAGGCATTCTTGAAGAGGTATTGGGACGCCGCGACTCAGCAGAATTTACGGCTGGATTTGTATGCAAAAAAGTACAGCACGAACAACCCGACGAAGTACGCAGAATTCTTCATATCGCAGATGTGTCGTTTTAAAGAGCTGGATCAAAAACCTAGTGAACTGGAGCTATGCATTGCTATCGCCAAACAGCTTCCATACGAGATCCAAAGGCTACTAATCTCGGCTAATGCGAAAACTGCTATGGAAATGGAGACAGTTCTAAGGCAACTGGACCTCACCACAGCAAATACTATGCGTCAGAGTCGAACCGTGGAACAAGTCCACGTGACCAACACACAGACTGACCAACAGCAAGCTCCAAGGAACAACAAGGCCACGAGCACAGAAACTTTAGATTCCTATGGACGGCAATGGGAACAGGAACCCAGAAAATGGCAGTCAAGGTACAAAGGAAATGCTAATAAAGCAGGAAGAGGTCGAAGTTCGTGGAATAAACACAATAACAGGGGCAAACCGTACCATAACAATGGAGGTAATAATGGCCAGGAAGGCAATAATAGAAATTGGAGACCCCAAGAGAGAAGAAATAACTTCGATGACGAGGCAGAAGAGCGATATCATGCTTCTTTGCGATACCTCGAAGAAAGGGGAGATGAGCCCCAGAAATCACAAGTCCGCTGGCAAGAAGTCATGCAGAACAGGACATCGCCAGACAGATATGGAGATGGAGCTAAGAGTTTGGAACTACAGCGCAGCGAACAGGAGAGAAGGAACTCCAAAGGGGCGGGCGCTGAAGAAAAAAAAAAAACGCCAAAATTAGAAGAGCTCGAGACTGATGGATGGAAGTCTATTAACATCGTCAATTGGATAGCCAAACCAGAAGAATTGATTGAGGATACAGGAGGACCACAGGTCATGGTCAAGAGAGAATTGCCTATTATAATTGTGAGAGTGGCAGGATTAAAAGTCAGAAGTCTGCTAGACACAGGATCAACAGTGAGCCTGATGACACAAGCTCTATATAATGAAATAGCCCGGAGAGAGAACATTTTGAAGATACCGATCTCCAGTGTCAAAATTAAAGGGGTAATTCCAGACAGAACAATGATATGTAAATACCAGGTATTCCTAGATTTACAGATAGGAGGCTCTATTTTCTCACAGAGTTTTCTGTTAGTAAACAAACTACCTTATAACCTACTTATTGGGGCAGAGTTTATAAGGGAATACAGAGTGATAATTGACCTAGCACAGGACAGGGTTATGTTCCATGTGAATAAAGAAGCTGAAGGCTTAGAGGTCACACTCAATGAAATTGAACCAGGATCCAGTGAACAAGTATGGCATACATACAGAGATGTGGCTGATGAAGAAGTGTTAGCTATTGAGCAGTTAGAAGCGGAGCTCAAAACACTAGCCACAGACTTGGAAAAAGATCTGGAACCCAAATTGGAAGACTACATTTCGGAGAAGCTAGAAGAAGCGAAAATTGGGCTAAAAGAGAAGGAAAATTTAAAGCAGTTATTGCTGGAACAGAAGGAAGTCTTTGATTCGAGACCTGGTCGGATAAAGAACTTCACTTATGCTTTTCAAGTCAGTGATTGGACACCATTTAGGCAGAAACCCTACCCTATAGCTGAAAAGCATTATGCTAAAGTGAAAGAGGCAATTCAGGAGATGTTGGAGGCCGGTGTTATTGAGAAAACACCTACGCCTTATGTAAGTCCATTGGTAATTGTACCAAAGACAGACGGATCTGTCAGAGTCTGCTTGGACCTGAGACGCTTAAATTTGAGAGTTATTCCGGAATTTGACCAAGTGCCACCTATTAAAGAGATCCTCAGGAAGTTTAAAGGGAAAACTATATTCTCAAACTTGGATATCACATCCAGTTTCCACCATCTTGAATTAGAGAAGAAAACTAGTCTGTTGACAGGATTTATGTTTGATCAACATACATTCACATTTTTAAGGCTACCTTTTGGGTTGAAAACAGCTGGTTCAGCCCTGATAAGAGCGTTAGATCGCAATCTATCAGATGAGGTTAAAGAGAGTACCATCAGATATGTAGACGACATTCTACTCACATCAGAATCTCTGGAGGAGCACATGAGAGACCTGAAGAAGTTGCTAGATGACCTTCGAGAAGCGAACTTTAAGGTCAATATCAAGAAATCGCACTTCTGTCAGAGGGAAGTTAAATTCCTAGGGCATGTTATTGATGCAAATGGAGTGAAGCCTAATCCAGATAAATTGGAGGTAATTCGGAATTTCCCTCGACCCACGAAAGTAAAGCACGTCCGACAGTATTTGGGAGTAATTGGATTCTTTTCGAACCACTGCCCAAACTATACTGCGACAGTAGCACCACTGCAGGACCTATTGAAGAAAGGCGGCAGATGGAATTGGACGGAGCAATGTCAGGAAGCATTCGTGAGGTCAAAACAAATGCTTTTGGAATATGTGAAACTGGGATACCCAGATTATACCCAGAAGTTTATCATACAGACGGATGCATCACTTATTGGGATTGGAGCGATGCTATTCCAGGAAAATGTTGACCAGCCTGAGAAGAAAGTTTTTATCGCCTTTATCAGCAGAAGACTGAGAGCCCATGAGAAAAAATACACGATCACAGAGATAGAATTGCTCGCAATTTTGTACGCGTTGCAATCGTGGCACAAACTCGTGTACGGCTTCCGAATAGTCCTGAGAACAGACCATAAAGCTTTAACATTTTTGTTAAAGACAGATTTGTCTAGTCAGAGATTGACAAGATGGTCCCTGTATATCCAGCAATTTGATGTGGAAATAGAATATTGTCCAGGGAAAGAGAATGTAATACCGGACATATTAAGTCGTTACCCTAGAGAAGAAGAAGTACTAGCGGTCCAGATTGAGAATCGAGATCAGAAGACGTTGGATGACTTAAGGAACATTACCAACCTACAACGCGAAGACCCATGGTTGAAGATGATAATCGATTACTTTGAGGGACGTTTAGCAAGGGGAACTGCGATATACAGAGAGGCGGAGGCATTGGCAACAGAATATGTATGGTATAATCAGATATTACACAAGTGGGACGATGTGGATCATACACGTCAAAGGATTGTAATTCCTGCATCTTTGCAGAGGAGGTTAGTATGGCTAGCCCACAGAGCATTTGGTCATCCGGGGATTGATAAAATCTGTGCTCTGTTGAAGGAAGCATTTACTTGGCCAAAATTGAGAGAAACGGTGAGAAATGCTATTAGAACATGTGATCTTTGCCAAAGGGTAAAGCCGAATCCCTTTTTAATGAGGCAACGACCTATCCCGTTATTACCAGAGAAGCCAAGGCAGCTATTGAGTATCGACAACTTTGGACCATTGCCTAGAGCACGTAGAGGCAATAGACACATTTTTGTAGCCATGGATGTATTTTCGAAAATGGTGGTGTTGTGCCCCATTCAAAAGACAAGTTCAAAACAGGTCTTGAAGCGCCTGAAAGAGAGAGTTATTCCGATTCTTGGGAAGCCGGATAACATTCTCTCGGACCACGGAAGTTGCTTTACTAGTGCAGAATTTCGTCGAGAACTGGAAACTCTAGGAATTAGGCAGATTTTATCTACCATTCGCCATCCTGAGGCAAGTCCCGTTGAAAGAGTAATGAGAGAGATCCAGAAATACATGAAGATCTACTGTTCTGAAGCGAATTGGCGTTGGATTGAATTTCTAGAAGTAATTGAATACTGTATAAATAATACTGTACATGAGGCGACAGGTCAGGTTCCCGTTACTCTACATCTGGATCAGAGACCAGAGAGACCGTGGAATGGTGTTATTCCATTACCTGTAGACGCACAGCTCGGTAGAGAATTGAGGATCCAACGAACCTTTGAATATCTCAAAGCACAGGCGGAGAGACGTCAGAGAAGGAATCGTGCGAAGAGGTATCATAAACCGCTTCTCGTGGGACAGAAAGTTTTAATTAAGAAACCCGCCAGTTCAGATCCAGAGGCACGGAAGTATAAAAAGTTTAATTTTTCTTACCACGGCCCGTTCGAGGTGATAAGAGACCTCCAGAACAATGCATACAGGTTAAGGCATTTAGAGAATGGAAACGAGGTCGTTATGAACATAGCCAACTTGAAAATGTATTACTCGCCAGAAGAATTCGATGAACCAGAAGAAGAATTAGTAACGCACACCCAACTCAACGTGGAGAGCGGAGGCAGCCAAGCAGGCAGACCTGAATGTTGGAACGGCGAGACGGGACGAGAAGCAGACAGTTTACCCAGTGTAAGCGGAGAGCAGAAAGAATGCCAGTGTTTGCAAGAATTCTATGAAGAAATGGTCAGAATGGCTAGAGAGGTTGAGGCTGTAAACGCGACCCTTCGCAGGGAGAATAGACAGCTCAGAAACAAGGCCGAGTGTGGAAGGGGGAATACTACTAACCCACTCGCAGCCAGACAAGGTGAAGGACCCCAGACGTAAACACAGACGGTGGTCGACAGTCAGCTGGTTACTTATATAAGCCACTTGCATTGGACTTTTATAAGTTTTGCAAGGGGAACATGAACCCGATGGGGTTATGCTGACTGGAATCGAACATGGTTCTCAGAGACTGTGATCTCAGTAAAAAGGTTCCGCCAGGAAGCGAACCAGAGATCTGTACAGGGAGTTTCTTGGTAAAAACCCCTCGAAAGAGATGTATATTTAATCACTGGTGTGATTTTTGATGAAATGGCATTATTTATTAAAATAATGTAGGAAATAATGAGCGGATTATATCATTATAAGACGATTTGGTGTAAGCTATTGGAGGTTTGAAGCAGAGAGGAGGGCAGAGCTGACATTTACTAATCGGCCCAGAATTGTGGGTTGGTCCCAGTGGAGCCACGTCCATCTCTGTCACCCCATTATGTCGTCTGGAGCAGGGGAGAGGCCTGAAAAATGACACAGTTATTCCCCGACGGAGAATAGATGTAGAGGAGGGGCGGAGGAATGCCCAGAAAAATCATTGATTACTCGTGATTGGAGTAACGAATCGAGATGAGAGTTGCACACAGGTGAATATTTTGGCAAGAAGATAATTTTAGAGTCTTTTACCGGCGAAATTGGTGCATATTTAGTGATGTGCGTAAGGACTGTGAAGCGACCATTGTTCGCGGAGGGATGTGAAGATGTTGACGGGGAGTTCCCGACTAGGTAGCGTCCCACGCCATGGAGAAAGGAATTAATATAAATTAATTGAACGAGCGATTCCTTTGCACACATATAGTTTTGGGACCTGTGAAGAGAGAGGAACACAATGATCATGGTTTGAAGACCTGAATCATGCTGTGAGAGGAGCGAAGATTACGCGGGAAGATGTTGCTCTACTTTCTGTGGAAATCCGATATAAGGGAGTAGACCCCAGGAGGAGCTCTCAGTTGTTCTCAGTTGAAACTCACTTGAAGCTCAGTCGAGACGCAGTCAAGTGCAGTCTACATGCCGCCAAGCGCAGTTACAACCAGTTATTGTCTTACTCAATTGTCAATTGTAGCACAATGGAAATAAGTTGCAATCAGTATGCAGCAAATATGCAGCAGTACGAGACAGCGTGTAAGCCGCAGACAGAAGTCTTCAAATAAGCTACGTGCAGTCTTCGAGTGAAACTTCAGTCAGCTACAGCCAGGTTGAAGCAAGTTCGTCAAGGCAAAACGCATGACGGATCTATTCATCGAGACGCCGAACAAGGACTGGTATGTGTAAAAGAAACAGAAAATATGTTTGTATGAATAATAGTCGTGATACAGGCATAATTAGCAGCACGAACTATGACGTGTTCAGTTATGAAGCACCGTATAGACTAACGGTAGCACTATTGTATATAATTATTTGTGAAAGTGTTGAACTTTATTAAGCGAAGTGTGTATTGTATTAACTAATCGTATATGTGTAACTACGATAGAATGCGCTAAAGAAACTTTACTAAGTGTTTGGTATTGCCATGAGAGTACCAGATGGTAACGCTTACTGTAGGAGTAATGATCGTCACAAAAAACTGTTGGAGAGTTCCGAGAGCAGATAACCAGACTTTCAATCAGGAGTTGATAACGTAAGATGCCGTCGACACCTGCAATTTCGATCTCTGCTAGGGAATTTCAGCATTGAAGTGTGTATAAAGTGACGAGTGTTCAGTGTAATGTATATGTAAAAATATCATTTAAAGTAGTGTTTGATGAAGTGTTTCACATGTTTAGGGAGTGATAACTTCCTGAAAGGTATGCAACGTGTCGTGTTGGTGATAGAAATTATGTATAATCAAATGTGTGTAAACAAGAGAAATATGTCGCGTTAAACCCATTATGGCGGGCGACATGGAAGAATATGATTGGTTGGAGCCACCTTAGATGCCTATAGAGATGTAAGTACCCCACAAATTATGGTTATAATTATGTAGAAGTATGGACCGATGCATGTCTGTGATTCCGTAAAGGTATTGTGAATTCCTTATAGATGCCAGTAAAAGTCAGCTAGGAGGCTGATCCTCCATGTTTAATCAGTAATGAGTTGATTTTTATAGAGTTGAAATGATGATTTGCATCATTAAGTGGAGTAATTATTCCCACTATGAATTAAGAATGGCAATCAGTTATGTAAATGTAACGAACGCGATTGTTCGAGTTTAAAACGTCTAGCTATGTCGGAAATTTTGGTAATTTATATGAGAATAATAATAAATAATGATTTTGGTCATTTATGTCAGTGAGAAATGATGATAATAATAATAATGGTTATTAAGAGTATGAATGAACACATCAGGAAACAAATAAATGTTGTAAGCGAGAATTATTAACGCTAATTGCAAGACTTATCAATCTAAGCAGGAAGATGTTACAATGAGATTACATTTCAGTAATTATGGAAAGAAGCTTTATATCAGAATATTGCATATATTCAGTAATGATACCAGTAATGAAAGAGCTTTTATTGAATTGGATTTGCAGCTTAATTGAGAAGCTTATAGAGTAAATGTTAGATTTCTCTTAATATTAGAGGTCGGAATGTCGTAGCATGGAGCATTAGGGGCCAGATAGTCTATTCTACGTATGAATTCTCCTATGTCGTGGACATTGTTGGAGACATTATTTATTCCGGAGTTTTAGTGAATGGACCCTAACTCTGAAGAAAAGGATTGAAATGTGTTCCGGGCTGGAATCTTTGTAAGAGTCGAGGAAACAAGGACACCTCGCAGCTCTATGATTTCCCGAGAACTTATGATGAGTTATTTACGCTCGTGGGCAGCGAAAACTCATGGCGACAGTGGTTTTGTGCGCCTATATTATACTTGAGACATCGGTCAACCGCCAGGCTCATGCATTACGAACCCCGAACCTTCATGTTGAATGGACCCATGTGAGGCCATTAATTAATCATTATCCTCGACGTAGGAATAATTACAAAAGCTCATTCAATACCTGTTGGCATAATAGTCAATTAAGATCCTTTGGGAACATGTGTGCCGGTTAGGACACAGTATTTGTCTTGTAAATCTCCACTGCTTAGAGAGGGAAGCTTTCAAACTTTTAGAAAGGTCGAGATAATTGGTGGAACGACCCATCCCACTTTCTATTGTGTAGCGATTTCCTTAGCCGAGGGTCGGTGCCAACCACTCGAACCGCTCAGGCAAGTTATAAAGGGAAGAGATTCTAGACCTTGTTAAAATGACATATAATGCGAGATTGTTATGTTGAGTATTATAGCCATGTGGTTTGTGAACACATGGATAATTATAGTTCATCCTGATGGTTCATTAATTTAGCTATCTGACGAATAGTTACATGATATATTTGTACTGTCACTGGAACCAAGTCATGTAGTTGGTTACTAGATGCCAATCGCCATGAGCGCGAGGCAGTCTATCGTACAATCCGACATAAGCTATAACGTAACGTTTTATCTGGGAATCACAGACAGCATGCGGTGAAACCATATAATTGGAGGATGTAGGGGGTAGCTTACATAATTATGGAGTTGCACGTTGATTTTGGTGCAACGTCCAAATAGGTAAATGCATGCAAAGCATTTCATTGGTGAGAAGAAAAATATTAAAACACGCACGGCACACATAATTGTTTAACATAAAGAGATTTAAGGAATAATCCTTGTTGTAATCTTAAAGAAGTCACATTGTATGACTGTTATGTTAATGTAAAGTTGTTTTGAAGTCGTAGGTGCATCAGCGCACTAGTATATCCTTGTGAAGTTCACAGAAGGGTAAAGCATTATGGCTAGGTATGACTTTGTTGTGATTTCATATTTGTTTATTTGTGGATTGTGGAAGTAAAAATTTTGTTTGTTTTATTTTATGCTTTTTGGGTATTGTTTTGTGTTTGAAGCCATGATTTATTTTAATGAATTAAAGTTTTAGAATAGAGTTGTGTTTTATCATTGTAGAGTTGATACCTTTTCGCCTCAAATCCAAAATATGCACTGCAAAATTGGGGTTACCGTACACGCCTGAGAGCTGATGCTAGTTGGAGGCGGATGCATATTATCCAACGAGATTACTCACATGGGTACAATACATTCTGTATATTATTACTTAGCTCATTCATATTACACGTATAATATATACACACTTGTATAATCAAATTTCGACTATATTGGATTCATAGGTAATATGTATCAAACAAAAATACAGTATTAACAGTCCTGAGTTATGCCCCGCTCAAGTGGACATCATAACAAAATTCGCTAAATAGGATCAATGACATGGGACCATGAGATTAGAGCAGCCACCTCATTATTCACTCGCTTTCTTTTTATTACGAGTACGCGGTAAATTGGCAGTTTATGTTATTTACTGTTGGCTAAAGCGGCACGGAGCAGGAGACATAAACTCAACAGTTCGCCATCTTTTATTAGTTCACTCCAGGAATCGTTTCTCCATTACACCTTCGATGCCAATCTATACTGCTGTTATTCAGACGCAGAGCACTTAGTTGAGTTATATGTTTGCTTTTAATAGTATACATTTATTTCTTCTTCTTTTCGAATCACCCACTTTGGAGTACGTCAGATCAATCACTTCTCAGATGCTCGTGCTCTCCTTTTCTCCCAATACTTCTTCATTCTCTCGGATCTCCTCTTTCTTTTCTGGAGACGGCTCTGGCTTGGAACTTCTTGGTGTTGTCTTTGGTCACGGTTTTGGCTGTACCATTCATCAACATGATTTCAGTTATCTGAAGCTCTCGCAGGTCCTTTTCCACTTCCGTAAACCAATTAGGTTTGATCTTCTTTTTGGAAAAGAAGTCAAAGATTTTCTTGGTTAATCGGGCAGGATTCATCCGGTAGATGTGTCCATAGAAATCAATCCTCCTTTTCCGTATGGTATCTTCACATACAGGGTGTCGTTCCTATAGAAAACTTGTTTGTTATTTAGGAATTTAGGACCTATGATTTTCCTCAAAATTTTTCTCTCTTTGATTTTCAATTTTTCCATTTATTATACGTGAAAATTTTAAAAATAATAACTGTTCAACACAAAAATCAGGGAATGACGCTATCTCAAACAACAAAACTCCACAGTTCAAGCAGGCAACTCAATGTTGAATACCAAAGAAATGCACGTCCATATAAACTTATTGTTTAACCCTTTATAGGGAAAAACTATTTTTAGCCTACTTTTCACATTTTGCAAAAATGAGGAAAAAGTAGACTTATGAGATCGGGCAAATGTGTGTCTGTCCGTCTGTCTGTCTGTCTGTCCATCTGTCTGGCTGGCTGTGTGTGCCCCCCCCCCCATCAACTCCTAAACGGCTGGAGCAATCACAACAAAATTTGGTAGGAATTAAGATCTATACCTGAATATCTCACGGCCATATTTGAAAATGATGTCAGTGCTACCAACTGCTGAAAAATCGCAATTGAAATTTGAGCTCCATTTTGGATATCTTGGAAGGTATGAATGGGAGCTATTTCAAAATTGGCACACGTATAGATAATAATATTGCAGTTTAATTTCCAGGAGGCCATACATTGCAGTGTTGCCAAAATGATTATAAACCTGCTGATAGGTCCAATTTTTAAATGCAAACAACTTCTACACTATCAATTGGAATTTAACCAAATTTGGTATGTGCTATGTGTACATAACCAGATATGACTGAGCGTATCCTTAAGAGCCTCCAGGGCTGCCAACTGTTAATAAATGCTCTCATTCTTAAAAAAATCTAATAACCCTTATATCAGAAAGAACGCAAGCCGACAGCTTTAAACTATGCACACGTATAGTACCTGACATTCTATATTAATTTGGAGTAATTTATATACGTCATTGCTACCAACATGATTCTAAGCCTGTTGAGAGGTCCAAATTTAAATACATGCAACTTCTATACTATCAATTGGATTTCAACCTAATTTCGTGTGTGCTATGTGTACCATAACATATATCACTATGCCGATTCTTAAGAGTAACCAGGGCTGCCAACTGTTAATAAAAGCTGTCTCTATTTTTGTTACCCTAATATCAATATATCAGAAAGTATGCAAGCCAATAGTTCTAAACTTTGGACACGTATAATACCTGGCATTCTAGATTAATTTTGAGTAACTGATATAGGCCTACGCCAGTGCTGCCAACATGATTCTAGACCTGCTGATAGGTCCAATTTCAAAATGCATGTAACTTCTATACTAACTAATGGATTTCATTCAAAATTGACACAACAATAGATCATTGTATTTCAGATTATTTCTGACTAATACATGTATGTCATTGTTGCCAACATGATGTTACGCGCGCTGTTAGATCCAATGTTTAACTGCATGTAACGTCCATGCTATCCATTGGACTTCAACCAAATTTTGTATTCTGTACCTTAAGAGATGGAACTAAAAATATATTCAGTCACCAGGGCTGCCAACTGTAGTTCTCTATTAGGCTGCATTATGCTAGGTATACAGTATTTCGAAAAAATTAGTAATTTCGATATTACAACTTAATTTTGTCATTATTCTAGGTAGATCCATATAGATTAAGCATTGGCATGAATCTTAAATTTTAAGAAAAGTAGGCTCTTTAGTTCGTCACGGAACTTCTTGTTTTTATATTTTTATGTGCTTTTACATTTTAATTTATTTTAATTATTAATGCTATTTTCTGTTTCTCTAATTTATCTTCTTATAGATTTAACTTTGATATTTTCCTTTTTGTTAAATTAATTAATTAATTAATTAATTTCGAATTGATTTTGAATTTTCATTATTTTTATAGTCATATTTTAATTTTTAGCCTACTTTTCACATTTTGCAAAAATGAGGAAAAAGTAGACTTATGAGATCATCCGGGAAAATGTCTGTCTGTCTGTCTGTCCTTCTGTCTGTATGTCTGTCTGTGTGCGTGTGTCCCCCTATCAACTCCTAAACGGCTGTAGCTATCGAAACCAAATTTGGTACGAGTAAAGAACTGTACCGGGACATCTCAATGTCATACATGGAAATGATGTCAATGCTACCAACTGCTGAAAAATCGCAATTGAAATTTGAGCTCCATGTTGGATATCTTGGAATGTATACATGGGAACTATTCCAAAATTGGTACACATATAGATAATAATACTTCAGTTTAATTTTCAGGAGGCCATACATGACAGTGTTGCCAAAATGATTCTAAGCCTACTGATAGATCTAAATTTTAAATGCATATAACTCCTACACTATCAATTGGATTTCAACCAAATTTCGTATGTACTATGTGTAGATAAACAGATATGACTGAGCGTATTCTAAAGAGCCACCAAGGCTGCCAACTGCCAATAAATGCTCTCTCTATTTTTTTAAATCCAAATTCCAATATTTGAGAAAGTTTGCGAGCCCACAGCTTTAAACTTTGCACAAGTATAGTGCTGGACATTCTAGATGAATTTGGAACAACTAATGTATGTCAGTGCTACCAACATGATTCTAAGCCTGCTGAAAGACCAAATTTTAATTACATGTTTCTTCTATACTATCAATTGGATTTCAACCAAATTTCGTATGGGCTATGTGTACCATAACATATATGAATGTGCATATTCTTTAGAGCAATCAGGGCTGCCAACTGTTAATAAATGGTGTTTATATATTTTACCCTAATATCAATATATAAGAAAGTATGCAAGCCAACAGCTCTAAACTTTGCGCACGTATAGTTCCTGACATTCTAGATTAATTTGGAGCAACTAATGTATGTCAGTGCTACCAACATGATTCTAAGCCTGCTGATAGGTCCAATTTTAACATTCCAGTAACTTCTATACTAACAAATGAATTTCATCCAAAATTGTCACAACAATACATCATAATATTTCAAATTATTTCTGACCAAGACATGCATGATATTGATGCCAACATGATTTTACATGCGCTGATGGGTCCAATGTCTAACTGCATGTCGTCCATGCTATCCATTGGACTTCAACCAAATTTTGTATTCTGTACCTTAAGAGATGGAACTAAGAATATATTCAGTCACCAGGGCTGCCAACTGTAGTGCTCTATCAGGCTACATCATGCCAGGTATATTACGTACTAATTAGAAATTTCGATATTACCAAATTCATTTCGTCATTATTCTAGATAGGACCATAAAGATTAATCATTGTCATGAATCTTAAATTTTAAGAAAAGTAGGCTCTTTAGTTCGTGCCGTAACTTCTTGTTTTCTTTTAAATTTCTTTTATTATTGCAATTTTATTTTTACGATTTTTATTTCTTTATTTATATTTTATTTTTACACTTTAATTGTTAATGTTTTTAGTTTTTTATTTATTTAAAATTTTATTCACCACATTACGTCAAGTAGAAACGTAGGCTATATAATATTTGATTCTTAGAAATACTAGCACTTTGACATGAAAATTCACCAAAATTTGGCTGAAAGATTCAACTATCAGCATCTTTGAAAACATAAACTGTCCTTATGACAGGTGGTTAATATAGAGACAACTATCCCATAAAGGGTTAAACGACTCCGCTCGCTTTTCATAAACTTTTATAACATTCTTCTGATTACAAACTTAACTTTGTCGTTTATAGGGAGTTCCTCTTCGTTAGTGACACTATATTCTCGTTGTCTGTCAATCACTATTACATTTTCATCCGATTGCCGACTGGAACCCGGTTCATAACTGAATATAATTGTTGGTGCATTTGTAATTATTTCCTAGTTTCGTGAATCCCATGTGGATTTTGTGCGTGTGTTCAGGGAGTTAACGCAACCACTGACGTAAAACCACACCTCATCTGTAAACCATGTAATGGGCAGTATGCCAGGAATTTGAACAATGGTCATTTGTAGCCAACGAGAATATTCCACCCGTTTAGCCTTATCTAACTCAAGCAACTTATGAAAAGACGTTACCCGATACAGCTTTAAGCCAGACTTCTTCGCAGCTCTCTGACATATCGCGTATGAGTAGGCTACCCAGTCTCCTGCGACCGACGTCGTAAAGAAATGCGGGGTGACCGCTGTAAACGCTTCTGAACGTCCACAGCAACCGTGGGTAGTCTAGACGAGCGACACTTGCCGCTTTCACTCACTAGATGTCCAGTTGTTTCAAACTTGTGTACCAACGCCACTATTGTGTTCCTGTCTGGATGCGTAAATAACCCCTGGCACTACAGCCCGTGAAGGGCCTAGGCTGGCCTACCAAGCCGCCATTTGACTTGAAGATATTGCGGTCATGCGTGATCAGCGCATCGGATCCCCTCGACCGATAATCTTGGTTTTCGTGATCGGGGCGCTGCCTTACTGTCAGACAGCTACTCAATTTTCCTCACGAGACTGAGTGCATCCCGTTCCAGCCGTCATGTCAGTTTCTAAAATCCCTGACGGAGCCGGGAATCAACCCCAGGGCCTCGCGATGAGAGGCAGGCACGCTGCCCCAACACCACGGGGCCGGCATGTCTGGACGATTGCAAACACCAAATTCCCTCTGGTATGCCCTTTACGTGGCAATGACCAATATCGCTATCTAATAGTTTTGAAGAAGAAATACCCGTTACTGTAACGCGTACGGCATCTTGACTGACACTGATAAAGGAGTAATGGCGCCTGCCTCCATCAAACTACAATGACAAGCGGTTTCGGTGGCGTAGTTGATAGCATGCTGAACTGCTGTGCCCAAGATAGCGGGTTCAAACCCGGATGAAGACGTCGGATTTTTTAAGACCGTTAAAAATCCCTCAGTATGCCTTCCTTCGGAGGGGAAGTAAAGCCGGCGGTCCCATGTCATAGATTTATGGCATGTAAAAGATCCTTCCACAGCTAAACTTGTGTGAAGCTAAATTTCTAGGTTAGATTTCGTTGGAACGCTCTATCAAAGTTCCAACGTTCACCACTAGGTATCATTGATATCTGGTAGCAAAAGTTGAAACTACTTGAAATTGAACGGAACTTTTAGCTCACCCTATGGGTGTCCGCTAGAAGCAGCTAAAGCCTCTGGCGAGCCGAACATGTCCTAGGACACTCCCGGCACTAAACGCCATACGATAAATGAATGAAAATCCACAGCCTGCTTCCAGTTGACCGACCGGGTCAGGGGATGGAATGAATGAAGCCCCCACCTAGCGGCGAGGATATGAACTGTGCCGGCTGCCGAAGCCTGTCGCATTTCCCTGGGACAATGATTAAATGAATGACAGATGAAATGAAATGATAGTGGAGAGTGTTGCTGGAATGGAATTTTGACAGGGAAAACCGGAGTACCCGGAGAAAAACCTGTCTGCCTCCGCTTTGTGCAGCACAAATCTCACATGGCGTGACCGGGATTTGAACCTCGGACCCAGCGGTGAGGGGCCAGCGTACTGCCGCCTGAGCCACGGAGGCGTCACCATACGATAAATAACTATAATGACAATGAGCAACTGTACGTTGCAACGCCCAGTGAGCCATCTCATGAAAAATTCGTAATGCTCCCGCTCGACATGCAGCCAAAGCTCCAAGACCTCCCACGTCATTTGACAGGCAAATGAAACAAGTCGGCATATTCATACGGAACCAATGGGTGAAAGAAAATCATGAGTTTTATATGAATCACTCAGTTTCAGAAGAAAATATCATTGAGATTTTATTGAAAATAAAACATGACTCCATCTCTCACATGAAAATATCATTCTTCATGCGTGCATTTCATTCAGTGTTATATGAAGTTCAACCTTGAACACTACTAATAGATACATTAGCCTACATAAAGTAAATCTCGTATAATCGGATCGCCTGGCTTCAAAGAGATTAGAGAGACTTACCAACCCATACTGAGTACGGAGTAATAATAATGGGTTCAGTCGGAAATCCTGTGTGGCTACCAGACTAGAAATGGATTTAAATAGCTCGTTGAGCGTTTCCATATTGGAGTGTAGTAAATAGTCTGATGGTAACTATTGCGTATCGAGAAAGAGAATGACTGAGAAAATTTCTTCTAAAGAGGATAGTTAATAATGGACGGTTTAAAGCCAGTCTTTAAAGTACCGTTACATCAGTGGGTCGGCTTGTTTCAAAGCCCTGTTGTGTATTCATGCTCCTTAATACTGTTTTCCTATCTCTACGAGAAATACTAATACACTACTTCATAACAAGGCATTTTCTGGAGCAGTGTTTCCCAAACTTTTTTGTGTATGTACCACTTTAATGGATGAGAATCTCTCGCGTGGTTGGGAGATATAGTACCTATAACCACCACCACCACCGCTACGTAGTAGACCAAAAGACGGATTGTAAATTGTGATTGTAATAGTTAGATTGTTGGAGTTAAAGTTCTAATAATAAAAAGGGTGTCAAGTTGTTTTATTATTTCTTACAATAAGTATTCAATTCAAACATTCAGAAATGACACTGTACAAATAATATTAATAAAAGAACATGTAATAATTAAACATAAAAACAAAGTTCAACTAAAAACTTCGATGTGAAGGGTGAGCTTGAAGATTAGAAGCCAAATTAGGAATGTCTGGTTTAACATTGCTGATTCTCAAACGAAGATCGTTTTCCACTGTAAGGAGCCTATTCCGGTATTTAGGCCTATTCTTGAGATAAACAAGTGAAGAAGATGCAGTCTCACACAAGTACGAAGTAGTGGAAGGCAGTAAAAATCTAACTGCTTTATCAGCTATGTCTGCATAGTCTGCACGCCTCAAAAGTTCACAAGAGCCATTATAGAAAAGGTTTGCCTTAGTTCTGAATCATAATTCCATTCATAAAGTTGCTCCTTATCTTTGGCCTTAAAGCCCTCCGGCAACATTTCAATGTTTTTATATTTTTAAATTTTATATTTCTATATATTTCGTAACGTATCTAATATTTTTTTATTTTTTTCGAAACATCACCGCGTACCACTGCAGCAGTACAAGCTGTGTATGAGCCCCCTTAAAACTGCCTTAGGAGGAGAAGAGAACGGAACTCTTATTATTATTATTATTATTATTATTTATTTACCAAAAATTGTGCCTACAATTTATGGACGGCAGATAGAGAAAGGGCAAGCCCCACATATACATCAGTGTCTCCATCTCCGTTCATTAAATCTAAACAAATCTCAAATGTTACATTATACAATTTACACCTTTACATTTGCTATATACACATAATCTGCTGTACATGACGTCTATATCATACAATTCATAAATAAAAGGGAAGACACAGGCATGCACACACACATATACACGCTCACACACGCATACATACATACATACATACACATATACACGCACGCGCCCACTCCCAATCACTCACAAAGTTACATTATACAGTATATAATTCAATTTACATGGGGTTTTAGTCCCTTTAGAGCCTTCACTTTGCGGCAAAATTGTCGTGGAGGAAGGTCTTTTATTTCACGAGGCAGGTCATTCCATAGTCGAGCAGAGCGATTGTAGAATCCAGATTGATAATCTGTTGTCCTAGCGAATGGAGGAACAAGTGTGACACCCTGTGCTCTACGGACTGAACGATATGACAGCTGAAGGCGGTGAAATGGGTACAGTATAATAGTGCCAGCTAGAGATTTTCGGAGAAAGGTGAGATCTATTTGGCTACATATGTCGTTGATGGATGTTAATGGTTTTGTCAAAACTTTGTTACCCTGATTGTAAATGAGTCGCTCTGCTCGATGTTGGACTGCACTTAACTTCCTCATGTTTTCCTCGGTAGTGGGATGCCAGGCAGGAAGTCCGTACAGAAGAATGGGCCGTATCGTGGAGAGATACACCGCTCGGAGTGCACGGCTTCTGAATCCCAGAAGATTACGACTTGCAAATCCTAGAATTCTAAATGCCTTACACCTAGATTCTTCAACGTGTACATTCCACTTCAAATTGCTGGAAATGTGTATTCCCAGCATTCGCAGTGAACTGCACATGGGAAGAACTTTGCCGCTCAGTGAAAGGCTATGTGCAATAGGCTGTCTGGCCCTACTTAGCCGAATATATTTACACTTGTTTACATTCAAGGTCATCTTATTTACACCACACCACAGTGCCACACTGTCCAGATCTTCCTGTAGTGCTTTGACGTCATCATTATTTTTTATGGCTCTGTAAATTATTGAGTCGTCTGCATACTGCGCCATCGTGGACGTCACACAGCTTGGAAGGTCGAGGGTAAAAACCATGTACAACAAAGGCCCAATCACCGACCCCTGTGATACTCCCGAAGTTACCACTATGTTCGGTGACTTGGCCCCGCCAAACAGGCTCGAGAAGAACATAGCAAAAGGATTCACATTGTGTATTTCCGTCAGGTGAGCCCAAAAAAGGAATTACAGACATTGTATTGTACTCACTCTCCAGTATCAGTACGTTCTCTTTTGTCACTTTTCAGCAAATATTTGATCCAAGGAAAGGAAACCCTGAATATTTATTTTCCGTTTCAGAGGAGAATGTTCTCTAAAATTTGCGAAGATACGCAACAGTGTACTTGCATTAATCATAAAACCCACCGACACTATGACTCCAGAATCACCAAACAGGCTACATTAACGAATATTTTGGAGATCGTAACACTGAACCGGGCTTGATTTGAAAACATTTCCGGGTTGGTCTCAATCATGATGCTCGACACACCTCTACATTCTGCAACAGCGGTGAGTAGCCTAGTTCATTCTGGTACATCTCGAATGTGGAATTCCCGATCTCGATGAAGGTTTGCGTACATATTGGTCAGGTCACAGTGATGGTCTCTCATTCCCAAAATTGCTTGCCACGGTGGGTGAGTGGTTATCGTGTCGGACTACCAACCCCAAGCTTGCAGGTTCGCTCCTGGCCGTGGTTAGTGATTTTTGAAAGGCGTCAGAAATCACGACACGCATGCCATACGTTGTTGGCAAGTTAAAGAACCCATTTTAATTCAGTAGGCCGTGTTCATAATGGCAAAATTAATCTCGGGATTTTCAGCCAAACACAAAAGTTCCTCCATTCTCTACCAGAAAGCGCTATAGTGTCAACGAGCGTGGATATCTAACCTCCTTGACTTTCATAGCGCTCAAAGGAACAAGAAAATTCGACATGAAGGCTGCCCTCGGGGCGTCAAATAACAATTCTTGCACCTGGCACCCGAGGCCATACGATATTATTATTATTATATTCCCAAATTAAATTGGGCCATCCCCAGAGTGGGCGAAATTGTACGCGTTTCAATACGGACATGAAACTTGAAGCAAGACCGTGGCGCGATGGGCAGATGCGGAAGGTTGAAATCCCAGCGCTGACAACGACCACCACCAGTATTATTTGCCGGAACAGTATCTTCTAATAGGTCGCAGCCACTTCCTTCCAACTCACAGCCCAATTTCATTCACCTTCATTGATCTTATTCTTGGGGTGTACATATAATTCGAATATTTGATTAATTCTACTTCTTCGAATATTCGCCAATTCGAAATTCGAATAAATTATTCGAATGCTTCAAGATTTTGATTATTCGAACAATGACGATATCCGAATACCTAGGTTGTTCGAATCATTCGAATAGTGAATTATTAAAATGAATCGATCAGTTCAATTATTCAAATTATTCGAAGATCATAAGTAGGTCTATCCAAAAATAACTGAAATTTGTGTTAAGAAATATGTCCAATAGACGAGTTGTTCGAAGCAGGGGCGAATCCAAGGGGTCGAAAGGGGGTTAATCCCCTTCCCAGCCAGCCTGATAGAACTTTATAAACAAGATGTTCAGTATAGTACATGTAGCCTACTCTCTCCTAAACGCATGGGTATTGTTATAACTCTTTGTCCTTTTCAAGGAGTATAATTGAATGTTGGTTGTAGTAGCTTGTTGAAATACAACGTGTTATACGGATATTAAACATTGCTAGTGCTACCTCTGTAAAAAAATTCATTCAATTCGTTTTCACCATGTTTGAATTGATATGGGGAATCGATTTGCACACATACATGGACGCTATCTGCAAACTATTGGGCTGATGACCTTGTAGTTCAGTCAAAAGATGCCTCCCACAAAAAGGTATGTTGTTGCAAAATTTGGTAGAGATTAAATGATTAGGTTGATCGTAATTTGATTTAAGCTTTTAACATTTGGGTGGCCGCCATTCCGTTTCCGTCAAGATGGCGACGATATAAAACAAGACACTGAGGTGCCCTTTGCTAGTTCTACCTGTGAACCAAATTTCGTTCAATTCGGTTTTGCCGGGGGGAATCGATTTGCACACATACATGGCCGCCATATGCAAACTATTGGACTGATGACCTTGTAGTTTAGTCAAAAAGACGCTCGCCATATAAATATGTGTTGTTACAAAATTTGGTAGAGATCGGATGATTAGGTTAGTCGTAATTTGAATCAAGCTTTTAACATTTGGGTGGCCGCCATTAGGTTTTCGTCAAGAAGGCGGCGATATAAAACATGTCACTGGAGTGTACATTGCTAGTGCTACCTCTGTACCAAATTTCGTTCAATTAGGTTTCACCGTGTTTGAATTGATAGGGGGAATCGATTTGTACACATACATGGCCGCCATCCGCAAAGTATTGCACTGATGACCTGGTAGTTTGGTCAAAAGGTTCTTCATGGATTAAGGTATAATGTTGCAAAATTTGATAGAGATCAGATAGTAAGGTTGGTCTTAATTTAATATTTTAACATTTGGGTGGCCGCTATTGCGTTTCCGTCAAGATGGCGGCGATATAAAACATGACACTGAGGTGCCCTTTGCTAGTTCTACATCTGTACCTAATTTCGTTCAATTCGGTTTCACCGTGTGTGAATTCATAGGGGGAATAGATTTGCACACATACACGGCCGCCATCTGCAAACTATTGGGCTGATGACCTTGCAGTTTAGTCAAAAGACGCTCGCCATATAAGTATATGTTGTTGCAGAATTTGGTAGAGATCGGATGATTAGGTTAGTCGTAATTTGATTTAAGCTTTGAACATTGCGTTTCTGTCAATATGTCGGCGATATAATACATGACACTGAGGTGCCCTTTGCTAGTTCTATATCTGTACCAAATTTCGTTTAATTCGGTTTCACCGTGTTCGAATTGATAGGGGGGGGGGCAGACATTCAGAGTACACAGACTCACACACACACACAGACAGACTCACACACAGACAGACAGACAATTTTTGGCCCTGTGTAGATCTCATAAGTCTACTTTTTTTTTTGTTGCAAAAATGGCCTCCGATTAGAAAATACAAGGGAAGTGATATCTGAGCCTTATGAATTTTTCGGTGCTGATTTCAAAAGCAGTGGTTGAAAAGTTCCATCAAGTCACGTTATCTTGAAAAATTCAATTGTACTTGGATTTTTGAGAATATTTTCCCAAGGTTGAACATAATAGAAGAACGTCAAGAAGAAGTTTCAAAGGAAAAAGACTACGTACTCAAAGAGAGACTTTGTTTGGTTTGTTTCGCTTTTTGCTCAGTTTGAAATTTGTTTCGAACGTTCATGTAAACATTAATATTTGTTCCTCTTGGTCAATCATCTATTTTATGTTTGATTCCTCTAGAAACTGCACCATAATATGATGTAAAAGTTTCAACTCAAGGTAATTTTTTTTGTTCTCAATTTTAGCAAAAATATCGATATCGTCTTTACAAAAAACCCTGAGGTGATGGAAAAATCAAGATGTTCAGTAAAGAACATATAGCCTACTTTCTCCTAAATGCATGAGTATTGTTATAACTCTTTGTCCTTTACAAGGAGTATAATTGAATTTTGTTTGTAGTAGCTTGTTGAAATACAACGTGTTATACAGATATTACACATGAACATGAATATGAGGTGTCCTTTGCTAGTGCTACCTCTGTACAAAATTTCATTCAATTCGGTTTCACCGTGTTTGAAATGATATGGTGAATGGATTTGCACACATACATGGCCACCATTCGCAAATAATTGGGCTGATGACCTTGTAGTTTGGTCACGGATTCTTCATACATAAAGGTATAATGTTGAAAAAATTGGTAGAGATCAGATGATTAGGTTGGTCGTAATTTGATTTAAGCTTTCAACATTTGGGTGGCCGCCATTACGTTTTCGTCAAGATGGCGGCAATATAAAAAACGACACTGAGGAGCCCTTTGCTAATGCTACCTCTGTACCAAATTTTGTTCAATTCGGTTTCACAGTGTTTGAATTGATAGGGGGAATCGATTAACACACATACATGGCTGTCATCTGCAAACTATTGCGCTGAGGACCTTTTAGTTTAATCAAAAGACGCTCGCCATATAAATATAAGTTGTTGCAAAATTTAGTAGAGATCGAATGATTAGATTAGTCGTAATTCGATTAAAGCTTTGAGCATTTGGGTGGCTGCCATTACGTTTCCGCCTAGATGGCGGCGATATAAAACATGACACTGAGGTGCCCTTTGTTAGTGCAACCTCTGTACCAAATTTAGTTCAATTCGGTTTCACCGTGTTCGAATTGATAGAGGGGGACAGACATTTAGAGTACACACACTCACAGACACACAGACTCACAGGCACAAACACACACACACACATACACAGACATACAATATTTCGCCCTGTGTTGATCTCATAAGTCTACTTTCATTTTTTGCAAAAATCGAAAGTAGGCTAATAGAGGTCTTTTCAAAATAAGCACACCAAAATATTATTAAAGTTACGAAAACTTCTTTGTATTTTTCAAAATCTTAAATTTCCCAGGCCCGTGTAAATATTCAAAACAAGCATCACTTGTAATCTCTTTTTTCTGGTTTCAGTTCTCGTTGTTTCTATGTTATTATAATTATTAAAACATTTAATAATTCAACTTTTTTGTCAATTGATACGATTATTGGCTGAATTGTTGGTTTATTTTACTAATGAGAATTTTTCGAAATATTCGAATAGGTTGGAAATTCAAATAATTCGAGTAATCAAATTATTCATATATTCGAATTAAATATTCGCATTTGAAATTATTCGAACAATTCGATTAAGTACAGCACTATTTTATTTCTTATTAAGTCCTCTCGTGTGGTTGGCGTTAGGAAAGGCATCCGGTTGTAAAACCCACTCCCGATAAAGGAACTGATCTTACTTTATACCCAGCCCCGCAGAAACGGGAATAGTAAGGTGTGAGCAAGGCCAGCACACCAATAGGAGGGCAGGGTTGGGGAAGGAGCCCTCGCTGTCTTTGCCCCCAGTCTTTCTTTTTACCGTTCAGCGAGACAAGGAGGGTGTTGACGAATGTCACAGAGGATATTTCCCCGGCCCTTAATTGCCAAGACATTGAAAGAAATATGTTTGAAAACATACCTGAAGACAGATGAGAAGGCTCAAGACATAGGTCCACATTGTTGATGATATCAAAATTAAGCGATTGTTAAGCCTCCGCAGTTGATTTATAACGAGTACGTTCCAGGCGGAAACTAACATAACACTATATCACAGGTTGCTTTCGTTCATGTCACGTTTCTTTCTTTATTGGCTCTTGTTAGTCGAAATGGCCGCAATAACTCTAATACAATGGCCTCTTGTTCTAGCTACCCACTCGTTATCACCTGAGCGACCGATAACTATATTGTAAAGGTTACGGTATCTAGAAAATGTTTCCACAGTGATAAGTGTTTTTTTTGTTTCTTTTCTGGTGACAATTTTATAACAGAATTCCTCAACCACCAGTCCCAAATAGTTGTTTCATTTGAGTGGCTTGGGAATCAAGGCCCATGCACTTGAGTGTGTGTGTCGAAGTTCGTCTCATAACCTCGCTGTAAAGTCCAAACACTATGAATACTACTGTCACCTGTATGACTAATGACCTACATGTTTTATTATTTTTTGTAACAAAGTCTGCTTACCATCTCTTGATGAATGCAATGTATTTGTATCCTGCCACAGGCTAGAGTAAAATGTGGCTTTCCACCGATATCTCAGTCTCACTCATGGCTGTGATTATACAGAGGTTTTGAGGTATAGGTGGTGCTGAGTAATGGCCTTCAGGGAACAGCTGGTGCCTGTGTGTACTGTGAAAGGTTCTACTCATTGATATTGTTCTGAATCAGTGAGGAGAGCAATGGCGAACTACCTCACGCCTCACCTTGCTTAGTATGCCTCATTATAGTGCTGCCTTACAAGGGAAGTATCAGGTAAGACAGGTCGAAACCTATCTTGAAACTATGTGGACGCAATCGTTGTACTATAAGAGGACGATGTGTGGAAAATCAGCCTCCAGATTGAACTGCAAGGCTCAGAAATCATGTGGCGAATCTCTCATATAAATCAACGGGAATTAGCGAGTACCGTGCATGTTGGGACGGACAGCCCTGACGACTCAGCCACACAAGGACGGTGGGAAGCAGCCGCACGCTCCAGTCAGCACATAAGCCCCACCGCGTGACTACTCCGAGTGTCAGGGATGTCTACCTACGCCAGCCGTCATGCCTGCGTACCAGGATGTCAGGCACGATTTCAGGTACGACTTCCCTTCTTAGGTTTTTGCGGGTATCTACCAACCTTACCTATTGCGGTACTTTTTGAGGATCAAACCACCCTCCGGGCTGACTGCCTAACAGATAGACAACAAATTTCAGCACAGGAGATATTACGTAAATATTTCATTTAGAGATAAGAAAATAATCATGTCTGAAAATGACCCTTGTTCACAAATTTTAAGAGAAAACTATGCGAGTAAGACCTTAAGTCCATAAATAATATAGTTATTATTCTTATAGAACATTTCAAGTGATAATGAAATACAACATGAGATTAAAAGACGAACTCAGAAATCAGCGCAGTTCTGTCATCTAGTTCGAACGAACAAGTTCCCTTCCGATCAAAACAGATCCTCTTTCAATCATACTTCTCCCCCATAATAACATACGGTTTAGAAACATGCACAACAACTAAACAAGTGGTTAGCAAACTGCAAGCCACAGAAATGAATGAACTATGGTCCAGAAACAAGGAAGGACAGAGTAAGGAATGAAAGAACAAGGGAAGAAGCAGATGTGTACCCATCCTTGAATGAAACAGTGACACGGGCTCTTTTGAAATGGTTTGACCATGTCAAACGAATAGACGATGGTAGGTCAGCAAAACATTGGCTTCATGCAGTGGTGGTTGGAAAAAATCTGTAGGAAGACCTAGGACCAATTGAAAGAGGATATGGGAACAAGAGGAGTCAACTGGGATGCAGTCCTGAGAGAAGAGTGGTACATGGACAGACACAAGTGGAGAGCACTCGTATACCACACCCGGACATCTGGAGTGGATAACTGATGATGGCTATTCTTAGAGAACCAGTTTCGGTCTCATTATGGCTCTCATCAGCAAAAATTAAGGACTTCCTAAAAAGAGAAAATGTATTAGCTTGCAAGTCAAAGAAAATATATGTGATAATTATCAGATCTAGTTAGAACAAAAAGACATTCATATGGCTGTCGAGGAGAAAAGCGATTATATAGGTTGGGAATCTGAAAATTGTTAAAAATAACATTTAGTTTTAAGGAGGTGAAATCAAATAATGTCTTAACATATTTTTTCTATCTACAATACTTAAAAATTAAATTGGACTGTTAAAAATTTGATTAATTAATGTAGAGAAAATTGTAATTAATATTGTAGCTTTCAGTCGGCCAATACAAAATCATTTCAGTTACTGGAATATGTGACAAATAACCTGAACTGAAATACATGTGATTAATATTTATGTAGGCCTATGTATTGAACCCGCTGAGCTATGGTTCATGTGATATTTTTGTGACGGAATAATTATTATGGGATGTAGTACTTTTGAACATACCCAGAATACCACGTGGAGCAGAGAGCTCATGCTATACTCTTTGAAGTAGCGCTCAATTGCATTTTTGACTTTGGAGGTCTTGTTAATCACTTTTATTCCTTTCATAAGACTCAGAATATTCTAATTCGTCATTCTGTATTATTGAATCATTTTGGTGAATGATTATTACGTTTTTGGTAAGGTATAACACTTGCAGATACGCAAGGAGCTATGAAAGTAGTCGCTCAATGACTTCGTTTTGGCTACCTACTTCCGAGTGAAAGTCAGTGACGACACTACATCTGGAGATCTGATGCCAGACAGGCGTTTTTCGAGTATCCGTCCGTCGCGACGTGGACATTATAAATATTTTTGTGCTCAAGCGAGCATCCGACTGCATCGTGTGTTGAAAATAACTATACTAACGTTGTCACACATTGTGGACATATAATTGTTCTACGAAAGGCCATATTAGGCAATATTTTCTACAAACTGTAATTGGTGCCATACGCCAGATATTTTTCCCACGTGTAAGTGGAAGGGCAAAGTGCCACGCCGAAAATATAAGAGTTATCGTCTGATAATTGTGCCAAGACGACGTGATTATTACTGCCAACGATCACAACATTATTGCTACGGAAATTCTGAATTGAAAATATCAATTTTATCGCGGATGCCACGTGATTGATAAAACGTGATACAATTGCACGTGCTAACAAGCAAAGCATCGTATCGTGTTGAATCTGGAGGATCAACAGGCTGAAAACTACAAAATACTGTGGAGAACACTATTATTTGCATCGTCCACAATAATCACGCCAAAACGCCGAGAGGAACGAGATATTTCGACATTTTCGACATCATGCAAGACATTGAACTTTTCCACGCCATGGTGAAGAAGACGATTATGGGCTAATACCATTCCGGTATGAGGGGGACGTCGTGATGGAGACCACCAGCTTGATGGAACGTCAGGATGCCGAGGACGCAGACGAAGGAACGTGGATGCCGACTTCCAGGCACATTCCAGACCTTTTTGGGAGACCATCATCCGGAGGCGAACGAGCCCTGGTTGCTTGGGAGGTCCAGATTGGTGAATCCGTGGAGGACAGGACCATGCTGGAGAGCCAAGCAGAGTTTTTCGCGACCCTGGTCGATGAATGTCTGAGCTGATGTGAGAGCTACCAAAAGTCGTGAGTTTGGGCACCTTTTCATTTGTAATAGTCCGCGGTGGTATATTTAGATATCGTAGTTTTTTTTGTGAATCAACCGCACTTATGTGTCAGCCATTTGCTAGGTAGGGTTGTAATTAGTATAATTGTTGTTTATTTCATTCACTGTGAGTCACCCTGTGGGGTAGAACAGTTTTGGTTAACCCTGGTGCCGTCCTGATGGACGTCGTACCACGTTATAGCCGACCCACTGCCAAACATGACTGTAATCATTTGCAGCTATTTTGCTCAGCCATGTGTAGGATATTTATCCGTGGTTTCATTCAGATGTCATCGTCACTTTATTTAACTGCAATCTTTGCAACCAGTCTGTTGAGACTTATGACCTCGTTAGATAGGTCGTATCGTTAGGAAACCAACTGTAGTTTCCAGTTTTATAAAAATATGCTGTATTTTCATTTTTGAAAGCGCTCAGAAGCCAATTTATAGTCAAATACTGACAGATTTATTATTTTGGAGAAAGTGTAGATGTCAAGCATCGAACTAAGTGCACTATCGCATCATTATGCAGGTCTAGAGTTGCAGATCTGTGCCATATTTATCAATTTGTTACTACTTTGTTTCTGTCATGAGGACACAGGTGTTAATGTTATACTGAGAACTTAATAAGTGTTATATCTTTGATGAGCAAAGAAGCTCGTGAGACATGCTGTTATGTCTGTGATTTACTATTCTTTGAAATGAAGGACTGCGATACTTTATTGTACAGTTAAATTGTAACGTGTTTAGCACACGGATTCTATAAGGTTTTTGAACCAAGCATATGCTAAGAATGACAAGGCCAAATATTACGGTATTATATAATGTTAAAACTAGCCGGCCTTGCCTGTTGAAAAATGTGGTCAGTGAAGGACTGCAATTTGTGAAGTTGTCACCAATAAACTGGTTTGTTGACCCAGTAACCTTGAAAACAAATGCTTGAAAGCGAGACAGAACTACGATAACATAGGACAGAATGTTGATTTCATTCATCTCTTTCTTTCAAAGCAGCTATTGCTCATGAAACCCAGTGTTTCTTACTGTATTTTTGTTCATTTGTTTTTCTTGGATTTTCATACTGTTAGTTAGATATTTTGCTGCGAGGAATGTCATTTCGACATGTCCAGGGTTGTCAGGTTTCTTTATGCATTGTTGGCGATCCTCTTGAGAGAGGCAAATTATAATGAAGGCAATTTGGTTATTAAATGCGAGGTTTTTGCCGCAGGTAACCCATGATATTATGTGCCTTGAGTGAGTAAGACGCGCCATTGTTGTAAGTCGCGCATCTGTTGTTGTTATGAGGCATTATTATGAGAGTTGTTGAAAGCGAGGTATTTACCGCTGATAACTCGTGTTATTGTGAGTCCGAGCCGAGTTTGCTCGTTGAGTTTTCCGACTATTGAGTCGATGTTTTGCTGCGGGAGAATGATCTTTAGAAGACTACTCCTTGTCAGGCCTTTGTCAGAATACGCCATAAACCTACGGAAGGAACATAAACCGACATAATAAACATCATCCGCATAATTGTTTTAAACAAGATCTAACTAACATATTGTTTCTATTTAAACTTTGACATTCTTACATTTGAACCTGCTCACATGGCCGTGCAGATGAAGGGATTTCCTTTTTTGGAAACGACGAAGACTGTAGACATTTTTGTTGTGACCTGGCGCACACATGAACCATTAGTTCATAGTGTGTGGAGCGCAGGCCATGTGATTGTCAGACGTGGTTTTAACTACGCTATCACCGACATTACTATCAAGCTAGATGACAATGGTTTACAAAGAGTTAACCATGGGGCAGGAAGGCATTATAATAAAAACTGTGTTGTACTATAATTATTGATGTCATGAAACTGTATTTTTCCCCATGTTACCTTTATTGCGTGCTATTTAGCACATGATTGTTGATTAGATTAATTGTTTTTAAATGGCTGTACACTTAGCTTTGTATTGTAACTGTTTTGCTATTACGGACGTCACCGCCGTAACTTTGAATGTTAACTGATAGGACTTAGCTAGAAAAGTTAAATGTAAATGTGGAAATGGTACCACCATAACTTAGCTTTGCTTTGCTCCTTCACTTAAATGTAACTTCATATTAGCTTGATCATGTAACTTGTATTAGGGATTTTGCGTCGTACCATTTACCCAGCGTTGTTGCTGTTGCTTACTTATTGTGTATTAGATCTTTCGCGAGGGTTAATGTAACTTCATTGTTAGGGACTTGAACTTTTATTATCATTAACTTTTAGCTTGCGGATTAGCCGAATATAACCCTCCGAACTAGGATAGGGGTTTGTGGAAATCTACAATAAATTTTCACGGTGTTTTACATAAGCCTGGATGTTTAATTTCACAGTCTAGTTTTTGAGGTGAACCTTTCCTTAGGCCGTCTTTGACCATCGCAACCATGTACCACGCTCCCCGTGGACTATAGAACCTCGTGCCGCATTGGCCTATTGTTAGGAAGTTCACCTGATCCTCACGGCAAACTTTTAAAGGTCCGACGGGGGAGATGTTAGGAGAGTCATCGCGGTTGTTGGCTATCCCGACAGCTTTACCGGAGGACTTCTGAAGGTCACTCACAAATATGTGCCGTTGCCACCCGGCTGACGGTCACAGTATATTGTTGTTGAAGATGATGAAAACTAAGGGATGACATGTTTCGCTCGTCAAGCGAGCATCATCAGATCCAAATATGCAAGACAGCTCTACAAAACAGTACCAAACCTACAGTGACACCCACAGACAGTCTCTGTCCTCCAAAAACAAAATACAAGATAACCCGTCAGAAATCTTAGTAAGAGTGGTAATTATTACTGATGAATATTAAAACATTAAGCACCGAAAAAAGAACTGTTTATTTTGGTTGGTTCCTTAGTTTAGGGGCAGCGACAACGTGGTCATGTAGCCCCGTGTACTTTGGCTGTGTGTACAATCTGTCTGATAAACCAGTGTTAATTGTGATGGCTGTATTAGTGTGTGTTATATGTTTTTAATTCAAGTAAGGACTGCAGACGATAATTTCAAGTACCCTAGTTCCTACTTTCGCCACCAAATGCTACCGTCCACAACACCTAGTAGCAATCGCAACCAGCCCTTGGTGACTGACGTTGGAACTTTTAAAAGCATTAATCAAACCTAACCTAGAAATTTTGCTTCACACAAGTTTAGTTCGTGGAAGGGTCTTTTACGTGCCATAAATCCATGACATGGGCCCGCCGGCTTTACTTCCCCTCCGAAGGATGGCATACTGAGGGATTTTAATGCTCTTAAAAATCCGACGACTTCGGCCGGGTTTGAACCCGCGATCTTGGGCATAGAAGCTCAGTATGCTACCATCTACGCCACCGAAGCCGCCGAACTATTTATTTTAATGTTGCAAAACTTATAAACAACAGAAACAGTCTTCCTCCCCCAAACTAATGTATAAAGGTGTAGCTAATACACTTAAGCAGTAAGCCCTAAACTAGAGTAGCATTGTAAACTAATATGCGGAATTGACCTACAAGTACTGTGTTATGGTGATAAAAAGCTATAACTACAACATATAATTATTATTTGTCTACTGCTAATATGTTCAAACATCTACTGTTGATAATTATCTGAAGCTGGCCGAAGGTTTCGGGGAGCCACCGGTTTCAAATGACCCTTCCAAGACCCTCTTCCAGTTAACACACAAGTATAGGGGACGATACATTCATAGGCTGGTGTAGCACAAAAGTCTGCACTCGGGATGTCGAGAATTAGTGAGGTTCGATCTTTAACCAGCTCAGAGGAATGCATCGATAACAAAACTAAACAAGAAAAGAGAGGTCAGTCTTAGGTTAAAATCACAAATAAATTTTATTCAGAATAGATCCCTAGCCTAGCATGAGAGTTGCAAACGGCTAGTCCGATACTATTCTGCCCTGAAAGAAATATAAAAAAAGTCCTTAACAAGATCTAAATTGCTCTCATGGTCCTAATACAAAATTCGACAAATTGAACAAGCTAAGAGAATGGCACGTAAGATCGGCCCTAAGCAATTACATCGAAATAACTTACGGGTGGATCAAACATCAAAAGAATTTACAGCAAAGCAAGACATTCACTTGTTTACAAATACTAGAACATTTACATTTAGTAGCAAGGGGAAAAATTTGTCCTATGCTATGATGGTGCCATATATAACATTTATCTTCAGAGTTAAGTGTTTAGCTAGTCCTAAATATCATTAATTAATAAACGAGATGCGTTTATTACTAAGAAAATCAAGCTATGTGCACAATGTTGCTGAATAAAAAAATTATGCTAATACAACACAAATGCATACAATAATTCAGCACTCCTATGGTTGTGCAATTGGCACTGCCTACGTACTCGATTTGTTACTGTTTGTAACAAACGGTCATAGTGTCAAAGTGTTAAGAAAATAGAAAATATAGGAAAGCCTGCAAATGCGATAGTAATTAAACAATTACATCGACTCATAATGCTACAAGTCTGATGTGTGTGCTTCAGTTACCACATCACCAATTAGTGGTCGACCAATCATGTGAAAATATATCAACATGTATCTACAATAGCTTAACAGTATCTAAGTGTTAACGTTTGGTCCAGAAAAATAGTTTATTTTTAATGTTTATAAATTTTATTTAGGTTCAGGGGGAATTTAAAAGATTTGTTAGTTTTCAAAACCGTATTTTTAGCCTACTTTCGATTTTTGCAAAAAATGAAAGTAGATTTATGAGATCAACACAGGGCGAAAAAAGTGTGTCTGTCTGTGTGTGTGTATGTGTGTGTGTGAGTCTGTGTGTGTGTGTGTGTGTGTGAGTGTGTGTACTCTGAATGTCTGTCCCCCCCTATCAATTCGAACACGGTGAATGCGAATTGAACGAAATTTGGCACAAAGGTAGCACTAGCAAAGGACACCTCAGTGTCATGTTTTATATCGCAGCCATCTTGAAGGAAACGTAATGGCGGCCACACAAATGTTCAAAGCTTAAATCAAATTACGACTAACCTAATCATCCGATCTCTACCAAATTTTGCAACAACATACCTTTATGGGGGAGCATCCTTTGACCAAACCAATAGGCCATCAGCGTAATAGTTTGCGGATGGCGGCCATCTTTGTGTGAAAATCGATTCCCCCTATTAATTCGAACACGGTGCAACCGAATGGAACGAAATTTGGTACAGAGGTAGTACTAACAAAAGGCACCTCAGTGTCATGTTTTATATCGCCGCCATCTTGACGGAAACGTAATGGCGGCCACACAAATGTTCAAAGCTTAAATCAATTTACGATTAGCCTAATCATCCGATCTCTAGCAAATTTAGCAACAACATACCTTTTTGGAGGGAGCATCCTTTGACCAAACTAATAGGTCATCAGCCTAATATTTTGCGGATGGTGGCCATCTTTGTGTGAAAATCGATTCCCCTTATCAATTCGAACACGGTGAAACCGAATGGAACGAAATTTGGTACAGAGGTAGCACTAGCAAAGGGCACCTCAGTGTCATGTTTTATATCACCGCTATCTTGACGGAAACGTAATCACGGCCACCCAAGTGTTAAAAGCTAAAATGCAATTATGACCAACCTAATAATCTAGTCTCTACCAAATTTTGCCACACCACATCTTTATGTGGGAAACATATTCAGACCAAACTGCAAGAACATCAGCCCAATAGTTTGCAGATGGTGGCCAAGTATGTGTGCAAATCGATTCCCCCTTTCAATTCAAACACGGTGAAACCGAATTGAACGAAATTTGGTACAGAGGCAAAGGGCACCTCATATTCATGTTTAATATCCCTATAGCACGTTGTATTTCAACAAGCTACTACAACCAACATTCAATCATACTCCTTGAAAAGGACAAAGAGTTATAACAATACCCATGCATTTAGGAGAAAGTAGGCTATATGTTCTTTACTGAACATCTTGTTTCTTGTTGATTATTAATGTTTCACACAATTATTTATTCCTGCCAGTATTGTTGTTCAGTTTATGGACCTTTAAAAACGTTCAGTGTATTCAGGTAACGTTTGTATCCAACTTAAGCAAATAACTCAATAGTTCAATAGTTTACGAGACACCCTGTGTCTTCACCAATATTTCATCACACTTATTAGACATCCTATGTCTTCACCAATTATTTTACTCTTATTTCGGATCCATTGATCCAGGCGCCTTCGGTTTTGGTACGACTTTAGTTAGTTCATTACCACCGATATAATCACAATAACAATGTCGGAAGTATTCATCCACCGTCACGACTCATATAATACTCTTAATTTACAAACGTGTGGAATCCTAATTGATACACGTTTGAATTGCTGGTAATAAAGTTATGTGTACAGAAAACACATCCTGACAAGGCTTTAAATAAACATAAAGGTTTCTGATACAAGCTAACTGTGTGTGTGCATTTATAAAATTGCCTCTTCCCTGAATAAATCAAACCTGCGTTCATTTGGTTACAAAATACAATTTCATTCATTGCCTGTGTGGCTTCTCTTAAAGAAATAAACCTGTATTCAAGTATTGATCTGGCCAATAAATGTGAATAACGGAACCCTGCATTCCACTTGTAATAATGTCAAGAATCTCACAGCCTTCTAAAACAAAATATTAATCCACTGCCTAGAATCGAGTGTGCTGTGTAGTGAACTTGGCTCATAACCTAGGCCTTGATTTACCATTGTCAAACTAGTTTATTTGTCATCAGCCTGACAAAATAAAAGTTGGTAATACTTATTTTTAAATGATACGAATGAGCATTGAAAATCCAGCCTTCCTGCCTTCTCTAAATGTTTAATAAACTATTAATTTCCACACGCGTCTTATAATTAGCTACCTGCATTGTGCACTAAATAAATGAAACCAAAATAAACTAAGTCTATTGTTTTCCACTCTTACAATACGCTATAAATATTTTATCTGACTTACAGATTCAGCGTCACTTGGTTCGAGTCCCGCCATGAGATGTTGTATGCGGTCTCGTGTATGGCTATAGGTTACCAATTCATTGTGTCTGGACATCCTCCGTCGCCAATTCCGCACGCATGATTTAGCAATCACATGCCATCGCGCGGTTGGAGTTGTATATGAAGATCTGCTGGTTTATCATTATTGCGATGTTAGCGTTGGTAAAAATGTACCACATAATTAAATAAAACTGTCGCGCACTGCAGCTAATATGCGGTAAAAAATTGCCCATTTCACTCCGCCACTGGCTCTAGTTTCTGTCGCTTGTGCGACACTCACTCGTGACTTGCACTATATTTTCACAAGAAAATATTAACAAAAAATAAATAAAAATCACTGCCCATCTGGCAAATAAAAATTGTACCTGTAGATTTTGTACAGTTACACAGTTAATTAAATCCACAGTTTATAGAACACCGAAACATGTGTGTGTGTGCGTGAGAATGAGACCATGCGGTCGCAAAGTTTTCTTCACACTAGTCCTTCATTTCACCTCGGATAATAATAAAAATATTTTACAGTTTTCGTAGTGGTGAATGTCTTCAATCGTTCAATTATAACACAATGCCATGATGGCTATCGATAAGAAAGTTATTCGTAGATTTTTCCTGCCACATGGTTTCCTTTCACTTGTGCTCCATCATGCCCATGTTGTCTCTTCCAAAGACGAATAGGAACTGGTGTTACCAAATATGGCGTGCTCTCAGTACATGAGCTGGCCGCGTAAATTGATAGTTTCTTCGATTTACGAAGTATGCTGTACTTCAAATATGCAGAATTACTTAGTTATAATTATAGTAGATTTTTGGAATGTGAAAAATAAGTAAAAATATAATCATAAGCGATATTGCTTCAGCTTCTTCCCGCCGCTCGCAGGGTATGTTCAGTTACATTTCAGCAGTAGTTTTCGTCTCTGTTATCTGAGCAAACATGCGTCAACGGGCGCATACATCTCCACGTCAAGTAAATAAAAATTGTGGAAGTCAATTTTTATTTCAGCCAATTACCAATCCTTGGTTTGATTTCGTGCACGATCGATTCTATCAGTGATCCTGTGGTATTCTTCATCACTCATGCGATTGTCTTCACCTGCTGGTTCAATCTCAATGTTGTGAACATCAGCTGTCGTAACTTTCCTGTTATTCTCTCGACATTTGTTATTTCCATCTCCTCTTCTGTCTGATTCTTCGTTTTCTGCATTTCTTCTTCTGCGTTCCTGAATGTATTGTCGACTTTCATTTGCCTTACCTTTCCAATCATTATCGTATTGGAAACGAGAATCATTTTCTCTTCGGTCACCGCCACTGTGTCTGTAATCTCTTCTGGGATTATCAGTGTATCGGTTATTTCGATCCTCACGATCACGTGGCTGTCCTCTATAACCACGGTTGAAAGTAGCGTTGTTATTGTTATGGTTATTACTACGACGATTGTTGTAATTGGTGGTTCTATTTTGATATCTGTTCTGGTAATTCTTGTTAATTGTGTCAAATCGACGATTCCTTGCATAAGGTGTATTGTCTTTACGATAATCACGGAAATCTCTCCTTCTATCTGGTCCCTCATGATTCTGACGATTATTTGTTCCACGATTTTCTGTAGTTTGTACAGTCTGACTGGTTCTGTCCACTGAAGTTACATTTACATCATGTGTGCTCCTGTGTTTAGGTGTAGGTGCAAATTGTTCGTGTCTGCTATCCAGTTATCTAAGAACTTCGTCACATTTTGTAAATGTATTTGCATCTGACGCTATGAGTAACTTTTGTACTTCCATAGGGTATTGTCTCCTGATGGTTTGGACAAGTTCTAATTCGGATAAAGGGGGTTCCAAACATTGCAATTTCGAAAGCTGACTTGCGAAGTAGGTAGCATACTTAGTTGTTTGAGTACTAGCGTACCTCTAATTGTACATTTCCGCTCTTATATTTTGCTGACGTTCCAAAGACCAATGAGTCTTAAGGAATGCTACTTTAAATTCCTGATAATTGTGGAATGAGTATCTGAATGCCTTGAACCAGGTTAACGGGCAGTTCTCTAGGAATTTTTCGACAGTCCGTAACTCTCTGTCTGGTGTTACCATAGTTTCTCTCATGTATGACTCCAAGTTTCTCAGAAAATCTACCGGTGTAACGGAATTGGAATTATTGAATTTTGCCGGTCGATCTTCATGGCTTCTCAAATACACAATATTCGAGAACTGAGTTTGACCATAGTTCGGCATGACATTAAAGTTTGGTGTCAGCCCATAATTCGGCGTTATGTTAGCATTCGGTGTCACAAATTGTGATGTTGTCCTAAATGGATTATAACCTTGGTTTTCCATCGGAATATTCGGTTTCGCTATGTTAGTCGCAGTGTTTGTAGATGGTACACCCTCTCTATTGGGTTTTAATAGACGATTGATGCGTTCATCCATTTCGGCGTATTCTAACACTTTCTCAGGTTGCTTATTAATTATAGCGTTCACCTGTGATTCTATCTGCTCAAATATTCCTTCAATGCGATTATCGAATTCTTTCTGTTTCCCATCCTGTTCCTCAAGGTAAGCATCTAATGTTTTTGCTACGTATTGGTTGGATCTGTGATTGTTCTCACGAGTTTCCTCTCGAATCGCTTCAATGTGTATAGCTAAGTCCTGTTTTATTTTGCTGACTTTAGCCTCCACCTTCTCTACTTAGCTTGCTACACGTTTGGTATTCATGTGTACGGCAAATGCTATGCCTCTAGTTAATTTTAATCCAGAGTTAACTATAGCCACATCCGCTTTTAACACACCAACGTACGTGTTAACTTCTTCCATACGCTGTTCCACGTAGTTAATCCTAGTACTAACGATTTCTTTTGCATTAGCGACTTCACTCCTGACTGATTCAATGTTATCGTTCATTTCCGTCTGAACGTCTTTGAGTTTTTGATTTATCTCAGATCGATTTGTGCGTATCTCCTGTTTTATTCCCTCTAAGTGTGCGTGATATTCCGTGCGATAAGTTTCCATTTCTGCACGCAAATCACCACTAACCTTATTGATTGTGACAGTAATTTCGGCTTTAACATGGTCAATGTCCTCTCGCACTTCAACTACATTCTGTGCCATATCTGCCCTAATGTTATTGTTTAACAGTGCCATGCCAGTTCTAATATTTGTAGTAATGTTGTTACTAGTTTGTAACAGAGTAGCTGTAGCATGGTTACTGTTCTCATTCATGTCTGCCCTCAAAGTTTCGTTATTTTGTGTGATCTCAGCCCTTAAATTATCACTGTTTTGTGTCACATCGGCCCTGACATTGTTTACATCTTCCCTGACAGTGTTTATGTTTTCAGTAACATTATTAATATCTGCCCTTAAATTTTCATTATTCTGAGCCATATCTGTCCTAACATTGTTTATATCAGCTCTGCGATCATTGTTGTTACGTGTCAAATTGTCCATCGACACCTGCAGATTATGCAGTAGGGCAGGCAAGTTTGCCAACAACTCGGCTGTCTCTTGCGAAGACATAATATCTTCAATTGGAGAAATACGGGGAACTAACAACTTCATATGCCTTAACAATGATTTGAGTTGGAAAACAGTAGAAAATCCATTCCTTCATAAATTCATTCGATGATAACAGCTGAACCTCTGGTAAAATTTTAAATGACATCAAGACAACAACAAACTTACATTTACTCAAGACTAGGATAACTGCATATCAAATCCTCAACTTATTATTATTAATAAATGTTACCTAGCCTCATGGTCTTAATTCTGGAATAAGAATGCCATGTAGCCTTCCAAAACACTAGTACGAAATCTCGATTCGTTACTAATCTGTTGGATTTGCTAACAAAATAAAATCCTCACAAACAAACGAATCATGGAGATCGAACACAAGTTTCGATGCAACAACGTTCGGCGCCAACGTACTAAATGTGCCCGCTGGCCGAAGGTTTCGGGGAGCCACTGGTTTCAAATAACCCTTCAGAGACCCTCTTCCAGTTAACACACAAGTATGGGGGACGATACATTCATAGGCTAGTGTAGCACAAAAGTCGGCACTCGGGGGTATCGGGAATTGGTGAGGTTTGATTCTTAACCAGTTCAGAGGAATGCATCGATAACAAAACTGAACAAGAAAAGAGAGATCAGTCTTAGATTAAAATCACAAATAAATTTTATTCAGAATAGATCCCTAGCCTAGCTTGAGAGTCGCAAACGGCTAGCCCGATACTATTCTGCCCTGAAAGAAATATAAAAAAAGTCCTTAACAAGATCTAAATTGCTCTCATGGTCCTAATACAAAATTCGACAAAATGAACAAGCTAAGAGAATGGCACGTAAGATCGGCCCTAAGCAATTACATCGAAATAACTTACGGGTGGATCAAACATCAAAAGAATCTACAGCAAAGCAAGACATTTACTTGTTTACAAATACTAGAACATTTACATTTAATTGCTAGGGGAAAAATTTGTCCTACGCTATGATGGTGCCATCTCTAACATTTATCTTTAGAGTTAAGTGTTTAGCTAGTCCTAAATATCATTAATTATTAAACGAGATGCGTTTATTACTAAGAAAATCAAGCTATGTGCACAATGTTGCTGAATAAATAAATTATGCTAATACAACACAAATGCATACAATAATTCAGCACTCCTATGGTTGTGCAATTGGTACTGCCTACGTACTCGATTTTTTACTGTTTGTAACAAACGGTCATAGTGTCAAAGTGTTAAGAAAATAGAAAATATAGGAAAGCCTGCAAATGCGATAGTAATTAAACAATTACATCGACTCATATGGCTACTAATCTGATGTGTGTGCTACTGTTATCACATCACCAATTAGTGGTCGACTAATCATGTGAAAATGTATCAAAATGTATCTACAATAGCTTAACAGTATCTAAGTGTTAACGTTTGGTCCGGAAAAATAGTTTATTTTTAATGTTTATAAATTTTATTAAGGTTCAGGGGGAATTTATAAGATTTGTTAGTTTTCAAAACCCTATTTTTGATTATTAAAGTTTCACACAATTATTTATTCCTGCCAGTATTGTTGTTCAGTTTATAGACCTTTAAAAGCGTTCAGTGTATTCAGGTAACGTTTGCATCCAACTTAAGCAAATAACTCAATAGTTCAATAGTTTACGAGACACCCTGTGTCTTCACCAATATTTCATCACACTTATTAGACATCCTATGTCTTCACCAATTATTTTAATTTTATTTCGGATCCATTGATCCAGGCGCCTTCGGTTTTGGTACGACTTTAGTTAGTTCATTACCACCGATATAATCACAATAACAATGTCGGAGGTATTCATCCACCGTCACGACTCATATAATACTCTTAATTTACAAACGTGTGGAATCCTAATTGATACACGTTTGAATTGCTGGTAATAAAGTTATGTGTACAGAAAACACATCCTGACAAGGCTTTAAATAAACATAAAGGTTTCTGATACAAGCTAACTGTGTGTGTGCATTTATAAAATTGCTTCTTCCCTGAATAAATCGAACCTGCGTTCATTTGGTTATAAAATACAATTTCATTCATTGCCTGTGTGGCTTCTCTTAAAGAAATAAACCTGTATTCAAGTATTGATCTGGCCAATAAATGCGAATAACGGAACTCAGCATTCCACATGTAATAATGTCAAGAATCTCACAGCCTTCTATAACAAAATATTAATCCACTGCCTAGAATCTAGTGTGCTGTGTAGTGAACTTGGCTCATAACCTAGGCCTTGATTTACCATTGTCAAATTAGTTTATTTGTCATCAGCCTGACAAAATAAAAGTTGGTAATACTTATTTTTAAATGATACGAATGAGCATTGAAAATCCAGCCTTCCTGCCTTCTCTAAATGTTTAATAAACTATTAATTTCCACACGCGTCTTATAATTAGCTACCTGCATTGTGCACTAAATAAATGAAACCAAAATAAACTAAGTCTACTGTTTTCCACTCTTACAATACGCTATAAATATTTGATCTGACTTACAGATTCAGCGTCACTTGGTTCGAGTCCCGCCATGAGATGTTGTATGTGGTCTCGTGTATGGCTATAGGTTACCATTTCATTGTGTCTGGACATCCTCCGTCGCCAATTCCGCACGCATGATTTAGCAATCAAATGCCATCGCGCGGTTGGAGTTGTATATGAAGATCTGCTGGTTTATCATTATTGCGATGTTAGCGTTGGTAAAAATGTACCACATAATTAAATAAAACTGTCGCGCACTGCAGCTAATATGCGGTAAAAAATTGCCCATTTCACTCCGCCACTGGCTCTAGTTTCTGTCGCTTGTGCGACACTCACTCGTGACTTGCACTATATTTTCACAAGAAAATATTAACAAAAAATAAATAAAAATCACTGCCCATCTGGCAAATAAAAATTGTACCTGTAGATTTTGTACAGTTACACAGTTAATTAAATCCACAGTTTATAGAACACCGAAACATGTGTGTGTGTGCGTGAGAATGAGACCATGCGGTCGCAAAGTTTTCTTCACACTAGTCCTTCATTTCACCTCGGATAATAATAAAAATATTTTACAGTTTTCGTAGTGGTGAATGTCTTCAATCGTTCAATTATAACACAATGCCATGATGGCTATCGATAAGAAAGTTATTCGTAGATTTTTCCTGCCACATGGTTTCCTTTCACTTGTGCTCCATCATGCACATGTTGTCTCTTCCAAAGACGAATAGGAACTGGTGTTACCAAATATGGCGTGCTCTCAGTACATGAGCTGGCCGCGTAAATTGATAGTTTCTTCGATTTACGAAGTATGCTGTACTTCAAATATGTAGAATTACTTAGTTATAATTATAGTAGATTTTGGAATGTGGAAAATAAGTAAAAATATAATCATAAGCGATATTGCTTCAGCTTCTTCCCGCCGCTCGCAGGGTATGTTCAGTTACATTTCAGCAGTAGTTTTCGTCTCTGTTATCTGAGCAAACATGCGTCAACGGGCGCAGTATATAGGTAAAGTCCTGCGTGGATGCGGTAAACCCGCGGATATCCCAAAAAATTTTCGCCATTCGGTTATAGTTTGCATGGCTGTGCGGATAGTGGATAAGCTGAGGACAATGTTTGGAGAAAATTTGGGGATAGCTTTTAGAATACAATCCGAACTTGTTTAATATCATTACTAGGACCGGATGTTTATGAATTATAACGTCATGTTGTTCTTTTATGACAAATGTAAGATGATTTAAGCTAATCTCATTCAAATTATGTCAGTAAGCATAATTAACACACCGGACAGGAAAGGATTGCAATTCGGGCTGTATAGCGTTCATTTTAAACATAATCACATGGCATACAAAGCCTAAGAGAACGGCTTTTTCCTCAAATGTCTAAATATGTTGCTTTAATAATTTATGCTCTATCTTATTACAAATATTATTGTGATGCCAAAAGATTCGGATAACAAACTTGCGTATGCGAAAAAAATCCAGCGAATGCGGACAACAGTTGTGCGGATGTGGGGCGTATGTGGATAATAGTCGTGCGGATAATGTTTTGTTTACCAGCGCCGGGCTCTATCTATAGGCTGTTCATACAACCAGTTTTATTATAGGCCTATTTGAATTGCAGCCAATGGCCATAGTGGGGTATTTTACTGGAACGCCCGTAGGCTCCTAATCAAGTTCAATTTCATGTAGTTCCAACTGTCGTTAACAGGGATGCCACTGCCTCTGACACCTAGCGACAAACGTTGGAACTAGATGGAGCGTTTCTAACCAAATAACCTATATATTTAGCTACTCACTCCAATAGTAGTGTTAGGTTCTTTTCTTCTTCTTCTTCTTCTTCTGCTTCTTCTTCTCTTCTTCTTCGGATGCCTATCCATTATTGGATGTTAGTGACCACGTGATGTATCTTTTGCTTATGAACTGCGATGTGGAATAATTTATCGATGCTGGGTTCTTTTACATGCTATATGTCTATGACATGGGCCCGCTCGCTTTACTTCCCCTCCGAAGGAAGGCATACTGAAAGATTTTAACTCTCTTTGAAATGTGACGACTTCGACCGGGTTTGAAACCGCGATCGTGGGCATAGCAGTTCAGCATGCTACCGACTACGCCACGGAAGCCAATTTTGGTAGGCTTAAATAAATTGTTTAATAATCTGAGTTCGTTGAATTTAAGTAGCTATCATAAAATCATGTACCTCTGGAAATCTTTTCAGATAACATCAGAAAAGTGTATGAAATTAAGAAATAATAATAAAGAAAAGGATGAAGATGTAAACTCCTTACAAAACTTCTAGAAAATGCTGGAAATGTTGAATCTAATGTTTCAAATCGAATGTGTAATCCAACATCCAAATGAAGACAACACGAGAAAAACGGAGTAAGTCACATTATGTAAATTTTTCAGGATAGCCAATGTAAACTTTCAACACTTGAAAGAAATACTTAAAACACCCAAATTTAGTGTAAGCAATATACTCGTAGTAATTTTGCTAAATTTAAGTTAAGTTAAATTATGAAAAATTGACAGGATATGGGACGTTCTTTCCGTTTCCACTAAGAATAAAGTCCTCTGTAGCTCGTTGACTTTCTACGTTATTTGAAATCAATTTCAACTGATCGGTAGTTACGATGGCTGGCCACCAGAATGCGTCTTAATCTCATTTCCGAAAAAAAAAAATGGACTTACCCCGTTCTAGGGGAAGATGACCTCGTAGTTCACTAACTTACCCCGTTATTTCTGTGGGGTCTTCAAATAACAACGTGGTAGATACAGTTTTCAACGTAATATTCTCCAAAATCTGCTCAATGGATAATTGAAGAGGGATGACTTGCCATTGTAGTGCACTTAAGTAGGCTACTTATATTGTGGTGGTAATTAATATTTTGATTGGAATAACGTATATTCAGAATTAACTAGCAGACCCGTGTGAGAACTCTCTTAAAAAGGGATGTGTGCGCCCCATGTGTACAGACTACCCGCCCGGATCTGGTGCTAAGCGGGCGATCGTCTTGTTTATTTATTTAAAAGCACTTTATAAACAAATAAATATATTTCCGTTGACTTATCAATAAATGAAAGATTTTTCCTGTACTATTGAGGCGATTTGGAAGATTGTGGTACAAACCACACCTTGTAACTCCCTCTGGTTTAGGAGCTTGAGTTTTGTGAAACATACACGTTAGCGTATTATTCATAAGATTATGTTGGTAGATGGAGGTTAAACCTTGTGGTGTGGAACATCAAGTTATACGAGGTCTACGGCCGATTTCCTTCCAAAATCCTTTCCCTGACCCGTCATTAAAATAAAATAAATTGTCATTGGCTGCATTAATAAAATTATTAAAATTAATGACAAAAGCATTGACATCACCACCACTGACCAGTGGAAGCACTGCTGGAAAGTAGCAGGGTGAGGGCAGATATAGAGGGAATTGTAAGCTGTTAAGTGACTTAAGCGCGTTCGTTTTACGTATTTTAGTACTATAAGGTTAAACTGGTTACAATCTATACAGAAACCAGACAGCAGTTATTCGAGCCGATGGACATGGGAGAGAAGCTGGTATTTGGAAAGGTGTAAGGCAAGGCTGCAACATATCACCCATACTTTGCAATCTATACATTGTACAAGCAATGAAGGACAATGGAGAAAAATTCAAAGTAGGAGTAAAGATTCAAGGAGAAATAATTTCAACTCTGAGATTTGCTGATGACATCGTCATCTTAGCCGACACACCAGAGTATTTGAATGAGATTTTATATGGTATGGATCCTGTCTTGAGGAATTAATTCATGATGAAAATTAATAAATTCATTCATTCATTCATCTTCATTTCCCCTTTTCCAGCTGACACTGGGTGGGGGCAAATATGTTTCCACTTGAGTTCTGTCGTTCCACCATTTCTCTTCCAACAAGGTGTTCCAATCCAGTTTCCGTTTTCTAATGCTATACTTCACCGAGTCCATCCAACGCATTTTTAGTCTTCCTCGTCCTTTCTTCCCTGTCATCCGTCGTTCCAGTGCTCGTCTGGTACTGCGCCCTTATAACTGGATGATCCACCAATACCCTCCGGCTGGAAATAATCTGGGATTGTAGCATCTTGAAGTCCCGGCTAAAAACGACATGGTGCCACTTGGCGAAAACACTCAGAATAAGGGACAGGATTTTCTCAGACGGAATGTGCTGCAGTATCTAACTACGGAACAGTAGGGTCATCTAACTACTTAGGATAGGGAGAGTCTCAAAAAATCTCGGGCGTAAGGATGCGGATTAGGTCCCTCGGGAACTTCCACCCTACAGCACATTCCTCTACCATCGAACTACAAATATAATGCCAGTTTCCTATAAAACAATCAGGAAATCGTCAACACGAATCCGTCTATTTAATATAAAAGCAATACACTTCTCGTGTCGTCGAGCTTCGATTAAACGCTCTAAAAAGAAATAAAAAAATAAACAAACAATGAAATAAATAAGAATGACCAAGTGTCATTAATCGACATAAAAATACAAATCGTTTCCTTAAGAAACCGTAAAAACTGTTACGTGTAAGCTTCAATAAGCTTCTATACAGCGAACAACTGTTGTGCCCTAGGTGACGGGAGTTTATAACAAGAAAAATGTTATAAGCTAAAAATTTAAATAATCACAAAAATAAATTACGTTACCCCTGACGTAGATCTCCATCATTACAAATACTATTCATTACTCTATACAATTTATCTCCTGCACCCTAACATTAAAATGTCTTCCTCTAGGAAGCGCAAAATCTCTACACAGCTCTAAAGTTTAAATTTGAAATATAAAACACTCCTAAATCTACTTACGAATCTATCTGAAATATATTTAATACAATATTCTATACAATGAAAATAATCACGTCGTAGTTCATGAATTACTTACTTAAAACAAAAATATACACAACGCGTTCCTTCCTTTCTCCCGACAATACAACATGTATTTGTCCTTCTACTTCACTTCTGCCTCTCAACGGGTTTCAGAAAAATATGACTTCACTCTACTATGTCTCGTTCGTGGTTTGCGTTACAATCTGGGATTCTATAATCCATAAAATTAAGTAGAGACTAGCTCAAAAACCTCCCACAACTTATCTGTTCATGAAATAAATATACTTAATAAAAATACACATTTTCACTCGTCGAATAATTACCATAAATGAAAACATTAGGAAAAGAACCATTTAATAGACCTCAGTTTACTCTCAGCTTCAACAAAGATCCATTACATCCTATAATTTCTATCAGATTTAACTTCATCCAGGATCCGCTGTCCTGTGAATTTCAAGGAGTTTCAACTATATTGAGACTATTTCAATAACATTCACAATTAATAAACTTCCATAACATTGCTCTCATAACTTCTTACTTCCATGAAATACACGCGTCTGTCACTACAGACATTTCTTCAAAAATAGATCAATGACTACACACTGGCTCATTGTCTCACAACAAATACCTCCGTCTACAACGGGAATAATAAATCTCATCCATCGAGATACTTCGTAGTTCCTTCAATATAATTCCTTTCTCTATACTTTCCAATAATAAACTCTTCTTTCAGTTGCCACAATCTCAATAACCATATAATAAAAAAATACTGGTTTTCTCCATGAATCAATTTAATAGGTAATGCGATAAAATGATAATCTTCAAATACAAATCTTATTTCTTTGCCTCACTCACATTTCTGTAAAGCCTTTCAACAAACTGTACTATTCCTTACGCTATCGTTCGTATTTGTTAATTCCACATTACAATTCTTTACAGATTCTTTCTTTACTGTCCTTTCAACAAATTCCATTACTTTAAAAAACATCACTCACAAAATGTCTTCACTAAGTCTGTTTCATTATTTCTCAGATCGTGACTTTATATAGATCTCTACAATAGATCTTTCTGAAACTCATTCTTTGACATATACTTCCTATCACATACTTGGAAAACATTTCCATCATTACAATCATTAATAAAACATAGATATCGTGCGATTTAAAACACGTTTGAATTTTACTATAACTATTCTGAACTAAACTATAAAATCTCTCTTCAAATTTCGAATATCGCAAAAATCGAAAAATCGAAGTGAAAAATCCCTAAAATTCCGAAATCGTCGAAAAATACGACCAAACATCCGCATGATGTTTTTACGAATATAAGAATGAAAACTGCAATAATCTAATAAACAATATAGAAAAATGGCATTCAACAATAGTTGTCGGATATTTAAGATATATACAATTCTACAAAGTGGGATGTTCAATGTTGGTCCGTGGACTACCTTGTGCTGGGATAAAGTTGACATGAAGCGGACTTCCTTTGGTTACGCATTAGAAACGGAATGTTTCTAGTGGCTTAAGACTGCGTGATGTTCAGCATTCTTGTCCAATTCTCCCACCGAGTATCTCGTGCGGTCAGGTGTCGGGATACGAACTCGATCATCATCGTGCTGTTGCCTCCTTCCGCCGATGACTCTCCTGGGTGAGATAGGATAGCCCTTTCTCGCTTCGGCGCCGGGTAATTCCCTGACCGCCCTCGTCCATGAATTCTTCTGGTCATCTTTCCCCAAAGTTCCCTGTAGATCGTCATTTGAGATGGTAAAATGACTGATAATTGTAGAATTTCTATTACGGGAGAGATGAGATGTTAATCTCCCCCGAAATGTTGATGTTAAGTCATTTCGGATGTTCTTGACGCCATCATAGCGTCGTTCCCATAATTGTTTAAGCGTTCATAGCGACGCTTTTAGAATCGTTAGGAAATTCCTCCCTCAACTTTTGAAATTTTACCATGCTTGAAGCTGTAGATTTGTTGTTAATAATATAATTATTTCTTCTCTGAATGTCGACTTTTATATTACTTGCACATTACTAAGTGCCTTCGATGAATATTTGCTATTTGCTTTGTTCAACTTGTAGAGTAGTTTGTTCGAACGTCCTTCAGCTTCGAACTCGTGGTTGATAAGAAACTCGCTGCCTCTTCTCTTTCCCCCGCGTCTAATTTCTAAAACTGCGTCTTTTATCAATCCATGGCTCTGATTGGTTGCTTATAATAGTTGATCAAACTCTTCATTAATTACTTAAATACTCGGCTGTATTTGTAGTCAATCGTTCTTAATTATCATTCAACACTCTTCATGATGGTTTAATATAATAACTTTGTCCTAGTAATTATATATGTTGATTACTCTGTTGGTGTTAATTTTAATAAGGCGGCTTCTCATTGGTTCCAGTCGCGTGTCGAGCTCGCGCCACTTCCCTTTCTCCTCCTACTAGTCACATGCCTCGCTTCTCTGTCGGGGATCTTACTCGGGAGTCTTCGTTGCTGCTCGGGCTCTCTGTTGTCTCGGCAAAGCAAGTTCCGAGTCCCCTAGCGGCTACCAATCTGCTATTGGCTGGCCGAAAAACTCAGTTAATTCCTTCGCGCAACAAACATGTTTTGTGTCAACTTGCAGCATCGATAAATATTAACATGGGCCAATTTAGAAAACTTTCCACTAGATGTATGCTTTTTTGTCTCGTCTCTCCAAACGAGTACAGTACCCTAACTTCATTCATCCGTTTTACATGTCCAAATTATCTCAATCTGTTTTGCTCCGGTTTGTCATTTATTTTATGTACTCCCAGTTCTTTCAGTATATCTTCATTTCTCACTTTGTCTCTCCTCGTTTTCTGGACCATACTTCTCAGGAATCTCATCTCAGCTGCCTGTACTCTGCTCTCATTCCTCATAGGAATTGTCCAAGTTTCTGCTGCATATGTCATTATATGAACATAATATGCTTTGTACTGAACCCGCAATATGTGGTCATATTAATGATTCTTAAGTTTAATTTCATTCTACATGGGAAGCCACTGACAGTCGAGAAGGAAGTCCAGACGATATTTCGAAACTTCAGTTAAGCTTGGCGGCACCTGGGTCAGCGAAGGAATTCATATTTCTATAGACATGAGCCTGCAAGTATTTATGACTTGGCTACAGAAGGAAGTGGTTCCGTTAGAGGAAGAGTTGAACGGCCCAGCGCGCGTCTCCGCCAACCTGAGTCATGTTATAACTATTTCTTTGTCTATGTGTGGAAGACAAGGAACGAAGAACATAAAATAGAGAAAGAGCTATGATTTGGTCACGCCTGTGGGCGGGTTTACGCTCGTAAAACTGCGAATTTGATGTTCTGGAGAACCAATGAGAAGACATGATGCACTTTGCGCGGCCAAGCGGCGTTAATTTGCCATTAATCCTACGATCGATTTTCATGCGGACCAGCATCACCGTGACCTCCAGAATGTTACGATCTCTTTGGTTGTAATTGTATGTCAGTGAACCTATTATTATGGAATCTGGCTTCGAACCCACTCCCACCACTAGAACATTTGCCCTACTCATATAAATACTGTTTCATGTGCTGCTGAACTCATTCTCATTTGAAGTGTCTGAGGACATGATTCTTCTCATTTGAAGTGTCTGAGGACACGATTCTTCTCATTTGAAGTGTCTGAGGACACAGTTATTCTATTTAGAAGTGTCCAGGGGACACAATCCACGATTTTGCGTGACCAGGTGACACTTAGTAATTTTATCACTTTCATTGTCGAGATGGCGCATGTGATACTTAAACTTTTGAGGAACATTTTGAACTTGTATTTAGTTGTGTGCGTGCAACTCAGTATTAATTATAGACTCAGTGAAAATTTAGGTAGTTACTACACTACATTTTAGGGCAGTATTCGTCGAAATTTTGCTGTAGGACAATTTTGGTGATCTCAGTAACCAAAGTGAGCAAACTAGCTAGCAGTTGAATCGTGTGCTAATAAACATTTTATTTCGAGCTGCAAGATGTACACCCAGGTCCATGAAGGAAGATTGAAGTCCAATGTCATCAACCAGGAGATGGTGATGACGATGTGCTAAACATAGCAGCGGAGAGGATGACAGGGGATGTAATCTGACAAGCTGGTTGGCGAAGGAATGAGTATTATAAATTAATTTATTTAATTTTGACAAAACGGATTATGGTTTTAATGGGAATAATTTTTGTGTACATATTTGTTTTGTGTGTTGATAACTTAGAGTTTTGTTTGGTTTGTTACTGACACACGATTTAGTGCATGACGCATCGTGACATATTTTTGTTGATATACTTGTGCTTTTATTGTGTTCAAGTTCAAGTGGCATCGCTTGCTCTCGGAGCACGTTGCTGGCGTAGCGCTTTTGATCAATGTAATCTGGAAATTAACGTTATGACAAAAGTGAATTTGAATAAATTAGCATAAATGCAGTATTGAGGGAGGGGGGATTTCGATATGATAGATGATTTATGATCAATCAGGCTGTGATTTTTATAATTCGCCATGTTGCGGATATTTGTATTCGAGAAGCCGTCTGCTTACTCGAGTGTTTGTTTTTCTGCTTTTATTTAAAGAGAGCGTGTCTTGAACACGAAGTTAGGGGACTCTGAACTAGCTCCGACACGGGTGTAATTGTGGTATCAGTCAGTTAAAGCGATGATGTGTCATATATGTGATAATTGGATCTGCTTGCGGAAGGTGTTTTAATTAACACACATTGACATGCCGCGGTACAGATTTCAGCTATCTAAATCCTGCGGGACGGTTGTGTGAAATTGATAGGGAATCTTACAATTCCGAGAGAATTGGTGAGATATTGTGTCTGCGATTATTGTACGCGTTTACAGGTTGGCAGAATTAACAGGGCCCGAGTAGGTAAGGGATGCCTGTACTTGTTGAGACACATGCTTTGGACTGTGACTGAAATATATATTGTGTGAGATAGAGGGGATGTTCCACTGTCACGCGCAGGTCAGAGACAGCTGATAATGCTCATTAAGACTTGGGACTCTGGTCCGTCATTCTTCAAATGTTTTACCTTTTCTTTAAGAGCCTGAATGTTTTAAATTAATTGAAACAATAAATGGGAGCTATTCACGTCTTACCGTTACTTTTCCGAGCGTTATATTGATCATTGTGTGCATTGTATTCATGTATTATATCAGCCTGTTTGGGCATGTATTTATGCTTCGTTTATGTCTTAGTACGGTGACCCCGGGTCGGCCATGTTTGTTGTTTTGATGTGTCACGTGTGGTCATTAGTCTTGGGAGCCTTTGTGCCAATTGTGGCCGCTCATTTATTTGTCATATGCCTTCTTGCATATTTGTGTGATGTCCAACGAAATCTTGTAATTTAATGATGTGTAAGGGTAGCGTGTGTCAGGGTATTTTATAAGTGTACAACCATTTATTTAGTGTATTCCCATGGGCCATAATTGCAGTTTGCAGAACGGTGATTCGCGACCTATCGGATTGAATCGTTTGGAAGCGAAACACCGTTAAAATATACTCATTTTCCTTCAATAATTGGTTAAGGCACTCACAACACAATCTAATCAGGTAGTTGGAATGGTATTTTTCACATTATTTTACACCTTGTAATTTATGTAATTCTGGGATTAAGCTCAAGGTGGGGTTTATTTTTATCTTTGTTTTAGGTTTATGACGATTCAGTTATTACATATTGTTTATTTTACTTCTGTTTTTCACTTCATTTCTAGTTTTATGATTTACCTAATGAATCCTTGATACTATGGAAGCGAGATATTTTATTATACTCTAACACTGAAGAAACAAGAACTGAATGCGACCCTGGAGACAGAATCTTACTGAAAGGCTTCTTTCAAGAGTACAGTACATAACCTCTTTAGCCTTAATTGGTATATCCTTGTTCCATACTAGTCCCCGTACCTGTTGGTAGAAAGCACTCCCGAGTTGTATTCTTAAAAAATGTAAAACAAAAATATTGGAATGAAGCCGAAAGAAATCAGAAACCCCTATGGACGTCGGATTGGCAGGTGATAAACTAAAGGAGTAGGACACTTCTGTTACTTAGGAAACAAAATAACCAGTGATGGAGGTTATAAAAAGTAGGTTAGCACAGGCAAGGAAAGCATTTCTACATACAACGAATCTGTTGACTTCTAATATAGATTTAGGTATTAGGAAGTTAGTAGTGGGATGACACGGGTTCTGTGAAACTTCTTTTTGAACCCTCCTCGTATCGGCCCCGAACCTCATATCTCGCTAACCAAACATGGGATTAGAACATACAGGGTGTCCTAGCACTCGTAGTGACGCCCCCTACTTTCCTATAGCCTCTTTATTTAATTAAAAGACCAAAACTAAAAGGTCATTCGCGAGTAGTGGGGTAGTGTTGGTTTTCTCAAGTCGCGCTCGTGCTTGAATATGTATGCCTATGTTGGGAAAGGGTTAGGTGGTGGGAAAGGAGTAGGGTCGAGTGAGGGGTCGTTTAGATGGTATTTTTTCTGCTCTATGATGGTGAGGTTCATTTTTAAAATGGATGGAATTGGGAAACGCCATTTGGGGTAAAAATGTTGTTTTTTGACATTTTGGCGATGAATGTTTTTTATACGCATGCGCACTTGAGGAGTTTTGTAAGAGGGCGGGCTTTTTAAATGATTATTTATAAATGAGTGTTTTTTTATATGTATTGAAATAAATCCCAAAAAACTAATAGGTCATCGGCTTTTTACTATCTCGCTAACCAATAATCGGATTTAAACCTATGAGGTGTCGTAGGACTCGTGGTGATTTCTCCTTTTCTATGGATGGGGTATATCCACCCCAAAATAAAAACTACCCTTACCCGGTGGATGAATTTTTTTTATGTACGCACACGGACGGCTTTTGTTAAAAGGACCTAACTATACGTTTGTTAATATTTTCTGAACCCCTCATGGGATTTTGCCAAAGGCAGTATCCTAACCCTGGGGGTGACGCCCCGTTTTTGAATGTATGATTCGTTTTTGTCGAAAGGGCCTAACTACACTTTTGTTCATATCTCGCGAACCAATCATGCTAAGGACTTGTATGAAGGGTCCTAGCACTTGGGGTGACATCCCCCTTTACGGGGTGAAACCACCCCCCAAAATTGAAAAATCCATATCTTGGAAACGAAGAATCCTAAAATTAGGTGTGATAGCTTAAAACATAGGGGATGATTAGGGCTTTTACCTCGATTGATCGTTTAACCCCTAAATCAGTAAATAGTCATGTTATGGGAAAAAACGTGTTAAACACCTAAAAATGATAAATGAACCTAAGATCTTTTGTTTTTGATGAAAAATAGCAGGGGGGTGGAAACCACCCCCAAAATTGAAAAATCCATATCTCGGAAATGAAGAACCCTAAAATTAGGTGTGATAGCTTAAAAAATAGGGGATGATATGGGCTTTTACCTCGATTGGTCATTTCACCCCTAAATCAGTAAATAGTCATGTCATGAAAAAAAGGTGTTAAACGGGTAAAAATGATAATTGAACCTAAGATCTTTTGTTTTTGATGAAAAATAGCAGGGGTGTGAAAACAACCCCCAAAATTGAAAAATCAATATCCTGAAAACGAAGAACCCTAAAAATAGGTGTAATGGCTTAAAAATAGGTCATGACATACGCTTTTACCTGGATAGGTCATTTCACCCCTAAAACAGTAAATGGTGATTTTACAAGGGGGTTAAAAGTTGTTAAACGGGAAAAATGATAATTGAACCTAAGATCTTTTGTTTTTGGAGAAAAATAGTAGGGGGTGTGAAAAAAAAAACCAAATTGAAAAATCAATATCTTGAAAACGAAGAACCCTAAAATTAGGTGTGATAGCTTAAAAATAGCTCATGACATATGCTTCTACATGGATAGGTCATTTCACTCTTAAAATAGGGAATAGTAATGTTACAGGGGAAAAAGGTATCAAACACCTAAAAGCATAAGCGTTTTGTGAAACCATGCTTTAATGGACATGTGTATGGAGGATGATTGTTATTATTATTATTAGGTAATTATGGATTAATGTGCGGATAGATAACTAACCAGTGGGGAGCGTGATGGCGCAGGTGCTTAGCTGCTCGTCTTTACCCGGACAGCAGGGGTTCAAATCCCGGTGACAGCGGGGGTTGGAATTTTCACCTGAAAAATCACGTGGCGTCAGGATGAGCATTCGGCCTTAAATCCCCGGCCAAAACCAAAATGAGCCTGGTTGGCTCCGGCGACTCAAACTAATAGGGAAAAGCCGAAGAAAGAAAAAAGAAGAAGAAAAAAATGGTAACTCACCAGTAATAGTGAACATTGGTTTGAGGTGTTGAAGAAGTCAGGATGGCCAACCCTTTGCCATGGTTCATGAATGGACCCCAAAAAGTTTTACCTGTCAAGACTCAGTATACCCTGTTGCAGCCTTTAGAAAAAAATCGAACCGGGGCCTCTGTGGTGACAGTGGACTTATATTCATGATGATTTTTAAACAAACATACGCTTGCATACTACCGCTGGGTTGAATCTGCACAGAGACACTGGCTTTGGTTTATGTAGTGTGCCTTGGTGATAACAGCACAGCGATCTTGCCAGCAAGTTTCTTATTAGTCGTCTGCTTGATAGTGGACGTGCTCTGCATCGTGTTATCATACAGGACATGGCTAGATCGTTGTTAGGTTTGACAAAGGCTTAGTGAAGCTTATTGCAACCTTGAAATGAATGTCATGGTATAGTCGGGGTTGGAAGCCAAGACCTTAGGGTTGACAACCAAGTAGGTTAACCACTAAACGGTGAGATGGTCAAATAATAATGTAACAGAACATATAGAAACGTTTTCTACAGTTTAACGAATTGACTAAGAGCCATACCATGAGAGGTGTTGGTAATGGAAATTGAATCCTTAGCTGATGACTATACTACTTGTAATCTATAGCCATGCCCACGTATAAGCTATTATGTTAGAAAAAGAATTGTATGGCTTGTTTTAAACGGAGAATAATTGTGTTTACTGTGAAACACAAATCTGAATTTAAAATTAGTTTATGTCCTACATGATGTTTGTACTCTTTTTTTATTTATACTTTAGACAAACGCTAACATAGTTGTCATTCAGAAGCCATGGCCGCCTCTTTTCCAATCCTACACCGTACGCTGAAGTTAAAATGAATAATGATCACGTTACAGACAGCCAGTTCCAAAGCAATGAGAACTAAGTGAACAAAGAATAAAATTCATGAGCCAGTGAGGAATTCAACATGCTGTCCTTTGGACAAAAGAGAAGCGTTCTACAAACTTAACCACCAAGCTGTCCTATCGACCCTCAATGGTTTGGGTCATCGTAAAGATGAAAATTAAATCTAAGCTATAACTAAAACTAACTACACTCTTATATACTAGAAGAAGAAATGGAAAACAAAAGGGCAATAGGCCAAATATTGGACAGAAGGAATAAAAAATGGCCCTCAACCCTCAAGCATGTGGATTGAGGGAGTTGGAAGGAAGGAGAGCCATGAAAGGCAGATAAAAAGTATAATGGGAGAGGCTTTGCCCCAGAGGAAAAGGATAACGAGGAGGAAAACTGGACTCAGCTCAGAAATCCCTTTGGGTCGCCAACTTTCAAACTGATCAGCCGTAAGCCCCTTGAGGGTGTAGCAATATGCAGTGTGCACCGCAAGTGGTGGGGCCATATACACCCTACCTTCTTGAGGGTGCTTGAGCAAAAGACAGGAAATAACATGAAAATAAAAACAAGTAGTTCCGTGAAGAACTATACAGCCTATTTTCATATATCCTACTTATGTTAACTGCCACAATCAACATACAAAATTTCAGTTTAATTGCTGTAACAGATTCGTAGATATTGAGAACCGTCTAAATATTTCAGATGGTCGCCAGCTTGGATTTTTATTTTTGTACTATTACATTAAGATAATTGTGTACGTGTGGTATTCAAACTTCAATCGCATGATTAGACAACAAGAAGTAAAAACGAGATTTTAAAATTACGCACAGCAGCCATCTTGTGATAATGCAAACCATTGAAATAAATTAGATGCCAGTGGATCAACATTTGTATAAGCATTTAACGTGCAACGTTTCACGGCACTCGGATAGTTAATTCGCGAGAAACGTCCATTTAAATATTTATACTTCGCGTCGCCGCCATGTTGGATTTGTGCTCACCAGGTTACTGAAAGTCCTATAGGTGAACATATGTTCATAGTCTCTATGAACATAAAAAAAATCAGTTTGGTTGCTGTAAAAGATTCATAGATATTGAGAACCGTCTAAATATTTCGGGAGCTCACCATTTAGGAGTGTTATGTGTATAGGCCATAGAGTTATGTACCATTCAAGGACAATTATTGCCTAGGTTCATTATTCAAACTTTCACTTCGATCGCATGATTAAGACACAAGACATTAAAACTTAATTTTAAAATTTCGCACAGCCGCCATCTTGAGGTTATGTAAGCAATTGAATTAAATTAGATGGCAGTGCATTACAATCTGCAAAATCAATTACTGTACCACATTTCACTGCGCTCAGAGAGTTAAATCACGAGAAAAGTCTATTAAAATATTTTAAATTCGCTTGGTCGCCATGTTCGTTTCGTACTTTACAGGTTTATGAAATATACATAGGTATACCTGTATCAGTACCCTTTATCACCGTACAAAATTGCAGGGTGATATCTGTAATAGTTTCGGAGATATAGAATGTCAGTGAAATATTTCGCACAGCCGCCATTTTGAGGTTATGTAAACAATTGAACTAAATTAGACTCCAGTGCATTACAATGTGTATAAACATTTGCTGTACCAAGTTTCATTACATTTAGATAGTTAAATCGCGAGAAAAGTCTATTTAAATGTCTCAACTTCGCTTGGCCGCCATGTTGGTTTTGTAGTCAGCAGGTTTTTGAAAGTTTCATAGGTGAACTTCTAGTAGTGCCCTTTATCACCGTACACAATTTCAGGGCGATATCGGAAATAGTTTCGGAGATATTGAATGCTAGTGAAATATTTCGCACAGCCGCCATGTTGGATTGGTGGGACGTAACAAAATTTGAAGGGCACGGTCGAGGTCGCCGGGAATAGTGCTATGAACTTCCCGAGTTTCATTGAAATCGCTCCAGCCGTTTAGATTTTATTAGGGGGGGACACACACACGAATCACACACACACACACACACACACACACACACGCACACACACACGGACAAAAGGTGATCTCATAAGCCTATTTTTTCAAAATTGAAAATAGGCTAACAAGGCTGCCTCCTCACACTAGTAGGATATCAGAAAAAATAAATAAACAAGGGCCAATGAAGTTGCAAAAGGAAGAGACTCCCTAGAGCTCGGATACCCTAATTATGTTGGGGTCGGTAGAGAACAAGAGTTGAGCAAGTGTGGTCGACAGGAAATAAGACAGAGAGGAGCCTAGCACAAGTTAGTGGAAGCAATGACGGTCTCATCTGGGACTCCGTGATCGTCAACCTACATGACACTAGATATGACGCCCAGGGGTGGAATTAAAGACCTCTTTTGTTTTATATCACTGGCTTTTAAGAACGCTAACAGATGGCGTGCCTTATACTGCAATACTGGTCCTAGGGTATGCAAAATTGTATTAGAAACTCAGCTAATAATAGTGTGCTTGCCCATGATTATTTTCCCAAGTATAGTACATGGGACTGATAACCATGATTTCCAAGCCCCTAAGTAAGACAAAAACAAATGATTTTCATTTTCCAATGAGTTGGGGTGAGGTGAGGTGAGTTTTCTATACACCAAACTGATGTGGTTTCCCACTTCTACTCCAGGCAAATGCACATTTGATGTTAAGAATAGTGAAATGGTTTGCAACTGTCCAATGCTAGGACCTGATTAGTGGCTTTAAAAAAATGGAATGGAATGGAGTACACTTCCCCCCAAAACTAACAAGAGGAGTGTTCGATCCCCCACAACAACCATTCTTAAAGTCAATTTAAATGACTTTGCACTTCAGCTCATGACGGTCTCCTCTCTCCAATCCTACCCCTTGGTGGTGAAAGGCACACTCTAATACAACCGTCATGGTGACAGGTTATCTGTTAAATACCTAACTATCCCCAGATTTATCTTAAATTTTCCTAAAATCCACTACATTTTCCGCAAATTGAACAAATGACACAACATTCCAGCAAAATTCAACAAATGACTACCAGATTTATTGAAATTCCATTGATTTACCTAAGCATTGTTTAAACTACCTCAAATTCATATAAAATTAGACGAATATAGATGAAAATTCACTAAAATTTACCAAACTTACCCAAAGTGGGCTACAAACCATGAAATGTATCCATTTTTTGTGAGTAAATTCACTATATGTACTGGAAAATTCCATAATATTGCCATTACAAGTATGCTTTTATTGTTGTTGTTTCGTTTACCACAATCCCTGCAGACAAATACCTCAACATGATTTTCTCCTAGACTAGGAGCTCCACATTCGACATGATAGCTGAGTTTCATTTCCCATAAACTTGTCTCTAAGGTGGGTGTCAGGAAAAGGCATTCAGCTGTAAAAACCACACCCTCACATAGACTTTCATAACCTCTTACGTTGAGGTTGTTAACACTAACGACATTGAATGATTGAACGGTTTCCTTTTCATAATTCCTGTCTATACTTTCCTCTTGAAGGTTGCTAAAATGCAATTAAATGTAATAAATACCTTAAGATGGTTTCATTTTTTTAATGATATGGTGTTGATGATGGATATATACGTTAAGACTAATTTTTGTTAGGTCTTGACTGGCCTTGCAATTAGAAATTGACAAACCAAATATGGGTTATCTACCAGGGGAACACCTTGACCAGTATGTTGGTTATTGACCAGTAAGTACAGTTCTAGTAATGAGACAGAAATCCAACACAAACAATGAGCGCGCAATGCGGTGGAGATTGGTACCACGATGTACGGTCGGTTATGTAGCTATGTGGAATGTACATCACACATGGTTTACTTGCAGGTTTGGAGGTTCCATTAAAGATATTTCTACAATAAACCATTTTCAAATGGTCATTCGTTGGTGTGAAAATATTTATTATATGGTATTTTATGTAAACAATTATGATTTATAAAATTTTTATACGTTTACTGTATTCTTATTTAATGTAAGCACTGGAGGCTCTATCGACCAAAATACAGCACTATCTGGAATGTATATTGCATACTTGAAGGTTTGGTGATCCCATTAAAGGAATTCCTACAATATGTGATTTTTAAGTTCTCGTTTTATGGCATGATTATTTAATATATGCTATTTGCTAATAGGGGTTGACACTGGAATTATTTTACAAGTAGTTATTTTAATGACCAACAGAGTTTAATGTTAACAAGGCACAGCTCTATTTGAAATTTTGAATAACATGTTGCATGTTATACATCATATGCAACTACTGTAAGGCTTGTGATTTATTTAATGCCTTTAACCCTATATTAAACAATCAGCTTGCAATACTGATAACAGCAATGTTACTGAAAACAAATAGTTCCGTGAAGAACAATACAGCCTATTTTCATATATCCTACTTATGTTAATTGCCTCTAGCAACATACACAATTTCAGTTTGATTGCTGTAATAGATTCGTAGATATTGAGAACCGACTAAAAATTTCGGATGGTCGCCATGTTGGATTTTATATATGTAGGTCCTAGAGTTATGTACTGTTACATGCAGATTATTGTGTACGTGTAGTATTCAAACTACAATCGCATAATTAGGACACAAGAAGTAACATGGAGATTTTAAAATTTCGCACTGCTGCCATCTTGAGGTTATGGAAACAATTGAAATAAATTAGATGCCAGTGGATTACCATTCGTATAAGGATTTACTGTTCCAAGTTTCACTACACTCGGATGGTTAAATTGGGAATTGTGAATTGTGAATTTTTATATTACGCGTCGCCTCCATGTTGGATTGGGAACACCAAGTTATTTAAAGTCCTATAGGTGAACTTAAGTTCATAGCCCCTATGAACATTAAGAAATTCAGTTTGATTGCTATAATAGATTCGTAGATATTCAGAGCCGACTAAATATTTTGGATGGTCGCCATGATGAATTGTTAAAGGTATAGGCCATAGAGTCATGTACCATTAAAGGAAAATTATTGCGTAGGTTCAATATTCAAACTTTCAATTCGATCGCATGACTACATCACAAGAAATAAAAACTTAATTTTAAAATTCGCACATCCGCCATCTTGAGGTTATGTAAACAATTGATCTAAATTAGATACCAGTGCATTACAATGTGTATGAACATTTCCTGTAAAAAGTTTCATTGCGTTTGGAACATTAAATCGCGAGAAAGGTCTATTTAAAATTTTCAACTTCGCTTGGCTGCCATGTTCGTTTTGTAGTTAACCGGTTTCTAAAAGTCTTATAGATGGACTTCCGTAGTGCCCTTTATCTCCGTAAAAGATTTCAGGGAGATACCGCTAATAGTTTCACAGATATGGAATGCCGGTGAAATATTTCGCACCTCCGCCATCTTGTGGTTATGTAAACAATTGAACGAAGTTAGATGTCGGTGCATTACAATGTATATAAACATATACTGTACCAAGTTTCATTGCGTTTGGTTGGTTAAATCGCGAGAAACGTCTTTTTAAAAGTCGCAACTTCGCTTGGCCGCCATGTTAGTTTTGTAGTTACCAGATTTTCAATGGTCACAGAAGTGAACTTATAGTTGTTCCGTTTATCACCATACAAAATGTCAGGGAAATATCGGTAATAGTTTCGGAGATATTGATTGCTGGTGAAATATTTCGCACAGCTGCCATGTTGGATTGGTGAGTTGTAACAAAATTTGAAGGGCACGGTCGGGGTCGCAGGGAATAGTGCTATGAACTTACCGAGTTTCATTGAAATCGCTCCAGCCGTTTAGATTTTATTAGGGGGGGGGGGGGGCGGCACACACACGAATCACACACACACACGGACAAAAGGTGATCTCATAAGCCTATTTTTTCAAAATTGAAAATAGGCTAAAAATTGAAACAAAACAAAAATCGGCATTGAAAAACCAAAAAGTGGTTGAGCATATATATAGTGGGGAAAAGAAAATTTTTGTAAACACTAATGTCCAACAAGACTAATTGAATCAGTAACTGTCAGGGTGGCCGAGTGGTTAAGGCGTTTGACTTAAGATCAAATTTCCAAATATATAAGGAAGCAAGGGTTCGAATCCCTTCCCTGACATAAATATTGCTTGAACATGCAAGAAAACAAGAAATATACACAAACTATGTTTATCAATTTAATCAATATTTTTATTATTTTTTTACAAGAGATAGACACACACAATACAGCTCTTTTTGTTTATCATTTCTTTTAAACATAACACTTGTTGACAATTATTTTTTTAGGGGATGGGGGTGTTGCTACGTTGACCCATCACACAATAATAGCAGCTTTACGAAGTTCATTTTCTATATTTAATAGCTCTTTCTCATAACCAATATGACCAACCTGTTTACAGGCATGCAAGAGCAGTAGACGTTCGACTAATTTATTAGGATCGTTCCATTTGCTATTTTTTATGAATGGTTTCAGAAACTCGGGAAGCAGTTCATCATTATCATCATCATTATGATTAATCATCATCCTCATCATTATAATCATTTTCATATTGATGATCATTATCATCATTATCATTACCATCATAATTTCCACCTGTGTCCACAGTCTGTTCAATGGTTTGAGTTGCCTTTGATAGCGTTGAAAGCTTCATTTTAGATGTGCTAGAATGCTTTAACATTGTTATTGTTATTATTACCACTATTACCTTTCCCCACTAACTTCTTGATGGGGTATATTGTCTCTGATAGGGTTGAGGGCTTTTGAGATGTGGGTGCGTGTCTGAACATGGGTTTCACAGGAGGTGTTAAAGGTTTCTCATTAAACAACTCGCTAACAGCATGAGTGCGTTGTAGTGTATTAAACTTGAGGTTAATATTATCTTGAGCAGCACTTTCTTTCTCTTGGACTTGGTTTCTTGCTTTGGTTTGGGTTTTCCTTACATTTAGACTAGCGTGATTATTAAGTTTACATTCATGATTGTTTGAAGAAAGTACGTCCAATTCTTTTGTTTTAAGCATTCCTCGACACTGTTTCGATCATTGCTTTGAACAGCGCCAAATAACAGTTCCATTTTTATTGCTTTGTTTCACAATATATGAATATCCTTTATAGTATGTATAAGGCTTACCATACCTAGTCACTGATACTTCCATATCAACTTTCAAGCACAAACTAATCTCTAGTAAAGACAACTTGGTAATAACAACAATAGTTTAATGTGGGAGCATATATACATGCAAAAAGTGGGAGCAAAGGTGGTGGGTAAAAAGTGGGAGCATAAGTGGCAGCAAATGTGGGAGAAAAAAATAAATGTGAGCAATAAGTGGGAGCAAATATGGGATCAAATGTGGGAGCAAAGCAAATATAAAAAGTGGGAGCAAATATGCTAACAAATATGTCAACAAATATACCAGCAAAAGTAAATACACTAGTCAAGATAGATTAAAGTGCAAAGAAAATATGGAAGCAAATATGAGAGCAAAAATGGTGTTTTTCTAAAACAACTAGACATAACAAACTTAGTCATAACCTAACCTAACCTCACCTAACCTAACCTAACCTAACCTCACCTAACCTAACCTCACCTCACCTAACTTCACCTAACCTAACCTAACCTAACTTCACCTAACCTAACTTGACTGAACTTTACCTAACATAACCCATCATAACTTCACCTAACCTAACTTTACCTAATCTAACTTCACCTAACCTAACTTTCAACTCTCAGATCAAAATTAAATTCTAGGCATAGTTGAGTTGGAACCCAACACTACCCCACTACTCGCGAATGACCTTTTAGTTTTGGTCTTTTAATTAAATAAAGAGGCTATAGGAAAGTAGGGGGCGTCACTACGAGTGCTAGGACACCCTGTATGTTCTAATCCCATGTTTGGTTAGCGAGATATGAGGTTCGGGGCCGATTCGAGGAGGGTTCAAAAAGAAGTGGTGCAGCTCTGTCATCAGTTGGCGACCCAAAGGGATTTCTGAGCTGAGTCCAGTTTTCCTCCTCTTTATCCATTACCTCTGGGGCAAAGCCTCTCCCATTATACTTTTTATCTGACTTTCATGGCTCTCCTCCCTTCCAACTCCCTCAATCCACATGCTTGAGGTTTGAGGGCCATTTTTGGCCTATTTTCAATTTTGAAAAAAAAATTGGCTTATGAGATCACCTTTTGTCCGTGTGTGTGTGCGTGCGTGTGTGTGTGTGTGTGTGTGTGAGGTGTGTGTGTGTGTCCCCCTAATAAATTTATACGGCGGGAGCGATTCCAATGAAACTCGGTAAGTTCATAGCACTATTCCAGGTGACCTCGACCGTCACCTTCAAATTTTGTTACGTCTCACCAATCCAACATGGCGGCTGTGCGAAATATTACACCAGCATTCAATATCTCCGAAACTATTACCGATATCACCCTGAATATTTTTACGGTGATAAAGGGAACTACTAGAAGTTCTTCTATGTGACACTTGAAACACTGGTAACTACAAAACCAACATGGCGAACAAGCGAAGTTGCAACGTTTCAATAGACGTTGCTCGCGATTTAACCAACCAAACGCAATAAAACTTGGTACAGTATATGTTTATACACACTGTGATGCACCGACATCTAACTTCGTTCAATTGTTTACATAAGCACAAGATGGCGGCTGTGCGAAATATTTCACAGGCATTCTATATCTCTGAAACTTTGAGCGGTATCACCCTGAAATTTTGTACGGAGATATAAGGCTCTACTGGAAGTTCATCTATAGGATTTTCAAAAACCGCCTAAATACAAAATGAACATGGCGGCCAAGCGAATTTGAAAATTTAAATAGACCTTTCTCTCGATTGAATGTTCCAAACGCAATGAAACTTGGTACAGGAAATGTTTATACACATTGTAATGCACTGGCGTCTAATTTATTTCAATTGTTTACATAACCTCAAGATGGCGGCTGTGCGAATTCTAAAATTAAGTTTTTCTTTCTTGTGTCGTAATCATGCGATCGAAGTGAAAGTTTGAATAATGAACCTACGCAATAATTTTCCTTTAATGGTACATGACTCTATGGCCTATTCATTTAACAATCCAACATGGCGACCATCCGAAATATTTAGACGGCTCTGAATATCTACGAATCTATGATAGCAATGAAACTGAATATTTTTAAGTTCATAGGGGATCTGAACATAAGTTCACCTATGGGACTTTCAATAAACTGTTGATCACAAATCCAACATGGCGGCGACGCGAAGTATAAATATTCACATGGACGTTTCTCGCAATTTAACCATCCGAATGCAGTGAAACTTGGTACAGTAAATCCTGATACAAATGTTAATCCACTGTCATCTAATTTATTTCAATTGTTTCCATAATCACAAGATGGCAGGTGTGCGAAATTTTTAAATCTCGTTGTTACTTCTTGTATCCTAATCATGCGATTGAGGTTTGAATGCTACACGTTCACAATAAACTTCATGCAACAGTACATAACTCTAGGACCTACATAATTATATAAATTCCAACATGGCGACCACCCGAAATATTTAGTCGGTTCTCAATATCTACGAATCTATTACAGCAATCGAACTGAAATGTTGTATGTTGATAGTGGCAATTAACATAAGTAGGATATATGAAAATAGGCTGTATAGCTCTCCACGGAACTACTTGTTTATTCCTTCTGTCCTATATTTGGCCTATTGCCCTTTTGTTTTCCATTTCTTCTTCTAGTATATAAGAGTGTAGTTAGTTTTAGTTATAGCTTAGATTTAATTTTCATCTTTACGATGACCCAAACCATTGAGGGTCGATAGGACAGCTTGGTGGTTAAGTTTGTAGAACGCTTCTCTTTTGTCCAAAGGACAGCATGTTGAATTCCTCACTGGCTCATGAATTTTATTCTTTGTTCACTTAGTTCTCATTGCTTTGGAACTGGCTGTCTGTAACGTGATCATTATTCATTTTAACTTCAGCGTACGGTGTAGGATTGGAAAAGAGGCGGCCATGGCTTCTGAATGACAACTATGTTAGCGTTTGTCTAAAGTATAAATAAAAAAAAGAGTTCAAACATCATGTAGGACATAAACTAATTTTAAATTCAGATTTGTGTTTCACAGTAAACACAATTATTCTCCGTTTAAAACAAGCCATACAATTCTTTTTCTAACATAATAGCTTATACGTGGGCATGGCTATAGATTACAAGTAGTATAGTCATCAGCTAAGGATTCAATTTCCATTACCTACACCTCTCATGGTATGGCTCTTAGCCAATTCGTTAAACTATAGAGAACGTTTCTATATGTTCTGTTACATTATTATTTGACCATCTCACCATGTAGTGGTTAACCTACTTGGTTGTCAACCCTAAGGTCTTGGCTTCCAACCCCGACTATACCATGACATTCATTTCAAGGTTGCAATAAGCTCCACTAAGCCTTTGTCAAACCTAACAACGATCTAGTCATGTCCTGTATGATAACACGATGCAGAGCACGTCCACTATCAAGCAGACGACAAATATGAAACTTGCTGGCAAGATCGCTGTGCTGTTATCACCAAGGCACACTACACAAACCAAAGCCAGTGTCTCTGCAAATTAAACCCAGCGGTAGTATGCAAGCGTATGTTTGTTTAAAAAGCATCATGAATATAAGTCCACTGTCACAACAGAGGCCCTGGTTAGATTTTTTTTTCTAAAGGCTGCAACAGGGTATACTGAGTCTTGACAGGTAAAAATTTTTGGGGTCCATTCGTGAACCATGGCAAAGGGTTGGCCATCCTGACTTCTTCAACACCTCAAACCAATGTTCACTATTACTGGTGAGTTACCATTTTTTTCTTCTTCTTTTTTCTTTCTTCGGCTTTTCCCTATTAGTTTGAGTCGCCGGAGGCAACCAGGCTCATTTTGGTTTTGGCCGGGGATTTAAGGCCGAATGCCCTTCCTGACGCCACGTGATTTTTCAGGTGAAAATTCCAACCCCCGCTGTCACCGGGATTTGAACCCCTGCTGTCCGGGTAAAGACGAGCAGCTAAGCACCTGCGCCATCACGCTCCCCACTGGTTAGTTATATATCCGCACATTAATCCATAATTACCTAATAATAATAATAACAATCATCCTCCATACACATGTCCATTAAAGCATGGTTTCACAAAACGCTTATGCTTTTAGGTGTTTGATACCTTTTTCCCCTGTACCATTACTATTCCCTGTTTTAAGAGTGAAATGACCTATCCATGTAAAAGCATATGTCATGACCTATTTTTAAGCTATCACACCTAATTTTAGGGTTCTTCGTTTTCAAGATATTGATTTTTCAATTTGGGGGTTGTTTTCACACCCCCTACTATTTTTCTTCAAAAGCAAAAGATCTTAGGTTCAATTATCATTTTTCCCGTTTAACACCTTTTTACCCCCCTGTAAAATCACTATTTACTGTTTTAGGGGTGAAATGACCTATCCAGGTAAAAGCGTATGTCATGACCTATTTTTTAAGCCATTGCACCTAATTTTAGGGTTCTTCGTTTTCAAGATATTGATTTTTCAATTTTGGGGGTTGTTTTCACACCCCTGCTATTTTTCATCAAAAACAAAAGATCTTAGGTTCAATTATCATTTTTACCCGTTTAACACCTTTTTTCCCATAACATGACTATTTACTGATTTAGGGGTGAAATGACCAATCGAGGTAAAAGCCCATATCATCCCCTATTTTTTAAGCTATCACACCTAATTTTAGGGTTCTTCGTTTCCGAGATATGGATTTTTCAATCCATTCATGCTATTTTTCATCAAAAACAAAAGATCTTAGGTTCATTTATAATTTTTAGGTGTTTAACACGTTTTTTTTCATAACATGACTATTTACTGATTTAGGGGTAAAATGATCAATCGAGGTAAAGGCCCATATCATCCCCTATTTTTTAAGCTATCACACCTAATTTTAGGGTTCTTCGTTTCCGAGATATGGATTTTTCAATTTTGGGGGTGGTTTCCACCCCCCTGCTATTTTTCATCAAAAACAAAAGATCTTAGGTTCATTTATCATTTTTAGGTGTTTAACACGTTTTTCCCCCATAACATGACTATTTACTGATTAAGGGGTGAAATGACCAATCGAGATAAAAGCCCTAATCATCCCCTATTTTTAAGCCATTACACCTATTTTTAGGGTTCTTCGTTTCCGAGATATGGATTTTTCAATTTTGGGGGGTAGTTTCACCCCCAAACGGGGGACGTCGCCCCAAGTGCTAGGACCCCTCATACAAGTCCCTAGCATGATTGGTTCGCGAGATATGAACAAAAGTGTAGTTAGGCCCTTTTGACAAAAATGAATCATACATTCAAAAACGGGGCGTCACCCCCAGGGCTAGGATACTGCCTATGGCAAAATCCCATGAGGGGTTCAGAAAATATTAACAAACGTGTAGTTAGGTCCTTTTGACAAAAGCCGTCCGTCTGCGCACATAAAAAAAACTATTTCACCCCCCGGTTAAGGGTAGTTTTTATTTTGGAGTGGATATGCCCCGTCCATAGAAAAGGGGATTTCACCACGAGTCCTACGACACCCCATATGCTTAAATCCGATTATTGGTTAGCGAGATAGTAAAAAGCCGATGACCTATTAGTTTTTTTGGGTTTATTTCAATACATATTAAAAAAACACTCATTTATAATTCATCATTTAAGAAGCCCGCCCTCTTACAAAACTCCTCAAGTGCGCATGCGTATAAAAAAACATTCATCGCCAAAATGTCAAAACAACATGTTTACCCTAAATGGCGTTTCCCAATTCCATCCATTTTAAAAAATAACCTCACCATCACCTAGAGCGGAAAAAATACCATCTAAACGACCCCTCACTCGACCCTACTCCTTTCCCACCATTTAACCCTTTCCCAACATAGCCATACATATTCAAGCACGAGTGCGACTTGAGAAAACCAACACTACCCCACTACTCGCGAATGACCTTTTAGTTTTGGTCTTTTAATTAAATAAAGAGGCTATAGGAAAGTAGGGGGCGTCACTACGAGTGCTAGGACACCCTGTATGTTCTAATCCCATGTTTGGTTAGCGAGATATGAGGTTCGGGGCCGATACGAGGAGGGTTCAAAAAGAAGTGACGCAGAACCCGTGTCATCCCACTACTGAAGTTATTTTTGAAAGTCTTTTTCTGGAGCGTGGCACTCTATGGAAGTGAAACTTGAACTGTTGGATCAGCAGAAAAGAGGAGAATTGAAGCGTTTGAACGGTGGTGATACAGGAAAATTATGAAGATCAAATGGGTAAATAGGGTTACAAATGAAGAGGTATTAAGACGATTGGGAGAGGAGAGATGTTTCTGGTGACTGCTAATGAAGAGAAGAGATATGTCGGTAGGACACTTACTAAGACACCCAGGACTAGCAAGCTTAGTTATGGAAGGAAGGGTTGAGGATAAGAACTATAGGGGTAGACCAAGGTTAGAATATGTTAAACAGATTCCCTCGGATGTCGGGTGTGGTAGCTATGTTGAGATGCAACGACAAACTTAGGACAGGGAGGTATGGAAGGCTGCATCAAACCAGTCAAAAGACAACAACAACAACAACAACAACAACAACAACAACAACAACAACAACAACAACAACAACAACACTGGTTACACCCCATCCGGGATAAATGCAAAGTTTTAGCCGAAAATTCCAAATGTACAGACAGAAGGCTTACTTTATTAATAGAAATAAATATGACAACGGCCTTTCACATTAGTCACGTCCTTTCATGTATTTCTCTTGATGGTATAGTGTCTCCTAAACCACTAGCCATTTGTGGTTGATTAAAGCTGGCAGTTTGTGGAGAAATAATGTCGAACTTCCTCTCTGTAGCCGAGAACCACTAATGGCTAACTCGTGTAATCTCTTCGTACTTGCTGACTTCGCTGATTCTGGCTTGTTTCTTCCCTAATCCCCATTAATATTTATGGGATTCAGTTTCATGTAGCGGTAGTTTATATGTTCCTGTGTTCCGAGTGCTGGGATCATCATTTCACCATATTGAAAGTTCAGTTATCAGACATTCAGCAAGTTTTTCTCCTTGCTAGCGCTGACTACTATACTAATGAGGATAGCAGTATACTACTGTATCTCCTTTCAAGACGTGTTTAGTCAGTTAGATAGCGCGTACAATTGAGAAAAGAGGAAACTGTCTACTGCTGCGTTTGGCACTATTACTGCTAATATCTTCAACGTAGCGTTAAGATCGTCTATCAAACATGGAGTAGACCATGGGTTAGAGAGTGAAACTAGTCATGATTTACTTGACTTAACAAACCGCGTGGCACCACGGCCCATGAAGGGCCTTTCTAAGAAGCAGGCACACTACCCCAACTCCATGGGGATGGCATTTACTTGCCATAGTTCCTGTCATTCCCTCTGGAACATAGGGCCATGACGAAATTCTTCCACCTGGCAAGGCCAGCCTCTTCATTTGACTCATGTGATATTGTATCTTCAGTACTTCGTATGAAACAACCTAAGAACACTACATGTGCGAAATGACATGAAAATGACCATGCCTGCCAAAATCCTCATTGTCAGAGTTTAATTGTGATAGCAAAATATACGTCGATAAAGTTCAATATTTGGGTACACTGGACCGGTTTTGATTATATTATGACCTTCTTCAGATGCGAAATGAATGAAGTTGCACGATTACATAAGATATAATTTTATAAAAAGTATGAGTTCAAAATATTTCCAAAAACGTTAACTATCCAAATGCATAAAAATACTCTAAACAATTTAAAATCAGTTCAGTTACAATTTCAAAATATAGGGTGACATGTTTTGGTCGCCAAGCGAGCATCTTCAGATCTCAAAAGGTTAAATCTAGAAGACAAAATAGCACTACAAAACACTAAGTTTTAGGACCTGAAGATGTACGCTTGACGAGCGAAACATATAAGCCTACTCGATTATTTTCTCCCTCTTCCTGTAATCTATGTTTTCAGGTTCTTTCATATTTCCCAATAATTGGGATTGTGTTAGTGCTGACCGACGAAAAAGTTACAATACCAATTGCTGTTAAGGTCACAAATAAAAATGGATTCAATGATTTCTATATTCACTCCATATTTTCCCTTTCGCTGCTGCTTCCTCCTCGATCGTTGAATTGCAAGTTATCTTGGAAAGATCGTGCGTGTTCCAGTAACCAATACTTTCTTTCATTTTCACGCCTAATGTCGTAATTTCACCTCAGTTTCAGTAATCAGTTTTGTGACGAAATTGATCAGTCCACCACTTCCTAATACTTTGAAGAGGCAACCACTTTTCCATCCGATTCACTGATGTTCTACCTAGTGTTTGATATGTGGACTCAGCATTTCCTCGTTTCCACTGCGTGTTGTTATACCGCCATTGTTGGATCCCTCCTATTTTATGCAGCCCTGGGACTGGCGCTAGTACATCCATGAAATCTCCCAGTGGCAAAGTTCAAACAAGTCTAGATTGGGGAATTTATAGAAGTAGATCCAGTATTTCACAATAAACGCAAACAACTGTTCAAATTGTAACTTTAGCCTTGTTGAAATAATGATACAACATGCACCAAACAAGTGAAATATCTTTTATTTTGGAGTACGGCGTAGGTGCAATCTAGATCTGTATACTGTACGTTCTGAAAATAATACTATATTCGCAATAAATAAAGACCTTCTATTAATATTATCCATATTTTTGGGATTTTTTTGTTTTGTTTCCGACTTTGGCCAACTGTGGACCGCATGGAACATAAGGCTTTCTGGTCAATTTTTTCTTCTTTTCTTCCCAAAACCTCTTCATTCTTTTACTTCTAATCCTTCTTTGCTCCTCTGTTATTAAGAAATTCGGCCTGTGTTGGGGTGGTTTTTCCTTGAACGTCTTGATATTGTCAACTCGGCTTTCCTATCATGAATGACAAGTTCAGTTAGTCCAACTTTAATAGCGTATCTTTTGACCTCTTCTACCCATTTTATAGTAGCTTTCAACCCTGTGATGTATTTAAAAAATATCTCTGACAGCCGGGTCCCGTCCATTCTCATCAAATGCCCGACAAATTTTAGCCTCCTTTTACGCATTGTGACCACAATGGTTTCGGTCTGCATATTCAGATCTTCATTTTTCCTTTTTTTTCATGTTCCGTCATCATCTTTCCGTATTCCGAGAATTTTCCTCAGGATCCTCCTTTCCTTTATTTCAAGTTCCTTCAGCTCCCCTTTTAGGTAGATTTCATTAGAAAGCTAACTATTGCAATGGGTCCCATGTTTCGACTTCCGGAAAATTTCGACATATCTTCGCGTTTCACATCCCCCAGACCCCAAAACCACCGTCAGTTCAAAAGTTTATAGATAATTTATGTATATATATATATATATATATATGTAAGTTATACACTTGTCCACTTTACAATACAAAAATATCTTTTATGTTCGACCCTGACTATTATGTATCTGAAAACTGTATCATAATGAGACTCATTATAACATTATTTTTCATTATGATACAGTTTCTCCCACCAATCAGAGCTCAAGAAACAGTCGTTTGACCAATTAGATAATTAGATGCGCTGAGTACCACGGCATTCTAATGTAAATCACACTGCCTTGCCTAGTGTAATAGTAGAGTAATCGAGGTGGCCATGGTCAAATACAAGGCATTCCCTGCGTCTCATGCGCTCTGTTTAGTACATAAAACTGGCGAAATCTCGACAGATATTTATGAATATTTATCTTCGAACATAAAATAGTTATAATAATTATAGTCGAACATAAACAGTCGTATGCAACTCGCCTATAATGGTAATTAAGACACTCGTATGGAAATTATAAAACTCGCATACGCTCGTTTTATAAAAAATACTCGTGTCTTAATTATAGCCATTATAGGCTCGTTGCATAATGTACTATTATGTTCGACCCTCACTATTACGTGTCAGAAAACTGTATCATAATGATGGTCATTATAATACTGTTTTTCATTACGATACAGTTTCTCCAGCCAATCAGAGCTCGTTCATTGACCAATTAGGTAACGATAACTTCGAGCATGCGCTCAAAATCCAACATGTCGGACATAAACACAACATCGAACTATAATAAATTACCGACATGGGATACTCACCGTCCATATGTTCGCGTAAATAAACTGGCGAATATGAGACAAGAAATAGCACTGTACCTTAATATCATCAACCCTAATTTCTACACAGCATTCAAACGACTCCGGTGACAATATTACTGAGGGACGGCAGATGTAAACATATGGCCTGCATAATATGGCATTGCAAGCACACAGAGCGCATGCGTCGGTCGTTCAGAGATCTTGAAAGATAGAGAGATGTCTCGCGCTCGCTCTCCGATAACAAAATTCTTGTGGCTGACTCTCAACAGATATTTATGAATATTTATGTTAAAACATATAATAAAGTTATAATTATCGTCGAACATAAACAGTCGTATGCAACTCGCCTATAATGGTAATTAAGACACTCGTATGGAAATTATAAAACTCTCATACGCTCGTTTTATAAAAAATACTCGTGTCTTAATTATAGCCATTGTAGGCTCGTTGCATAATGTACTATTTATTTATACATTTTGATACATGTTTCGGCCCTGTGAGCCTTCTTCAGTCAAAATCAATAAAATTCTCCTAGATCATTCTCATAATTTTTTTTTGTAAATCCATTTTTACATCGTCAAGATGAATTAAAATACATGGATATAAAATGCTTAAAGAAATTAAAAGATTTAAAAATGTACAATATTTTGAAACGTGGGCTCCATTCTTGCTAATCCATAATCAAAACGAGGGACCCCATTGTACGAGCATCTTGAAAATGGAATGTGTTTAAATCTGTCATGAAGAAATAGGAATCGGACGTTGTTTATTTAGAGTTTGCCAAAATGTTTTCAACAACCGTAGTTTGGACACCATAAACACCTCACAACTTTTTTTTTTTTGTAGTAGCTCTTTCAAGTTGTGAGGTGACAGTTTCTGGTGTCCAAACTGCGGTTGTTGAAAACATTTTGGCAAAGCTCTAAATAAACAACGTCCGATTCCTATTTCTTCATGACAGATTTAAACACATTCCATTTTCAAGATGCTCGTACAATGGGGTCCCTCGTTTTGATTATGGATTAGCAAGAATGGAGCCCACGTTTCAAAATATTGTACATTTTTAAATCTTTTAATTTCTTTAAGCATTTTATATCCATGTATTTTAATTCATCTTGACGATGCAAAAATGGATTTACAAAATTTTTTAATGAGAGACCAACCATTTAGAATGATCGAGGAGAATTTTATTGATTTTGACTGAAGAAGGCTCACAGGGCCGAAACATGTATCAAAATGTATAAATAAAAAGATATTTTTGTATTGTAAAGTGGACAAGTGTATAACTTATCAAAATCAATACGGAAAAACTTGAAAAATGACTAAAGTCATAGATATTCATATATATATATGTATATCAGTTTCTTGTGGACACGATAACTGCCGTAATTTTGCACCAATCACTTTGAATTTTTTACCGAATATGTATACCTATAAAATCTCGGTCGAGTTCGTTACTGGGCTAAATCGGTCGAAGGGGGTGAAAATGGGGGGCTTTTTTCGAAAAAGTGAAATATTGCTATAACTCTCTTAATATGTGAAATATCGAATCCGTTCAACGTTCATACTATGTGTCGGATAAAGCCCAAAAATTTATGTTTGAAGAGATTTTTTTATAGCACCAACCATTGACCAAAGGGGTGGGAAAAAGTGGGTTTTTCGGGAAACATTAATCATATCTCTCTTAATAGGCACAATATCAAAACCGTACAAACTGGACAATATTCCCCTAATAATTACCTAAAACTTTTGTCTGAGAGAATTTTTGATATGACCCACCATTACGCCAAGGGAGGAGAAAAATGATTTCGGAATTATAAGAAAATGCCAAGAGCTATCAGTGGTTGCCATGGCAACACTACTAAATTGATGAGGCATGAGCCATCAGACGTTGCCATGACAACGCACTTGCACGAGATCAGATTCAGTATTTGCATCTGACTAAGTGATTGGTTGGTTGGTTCTTAAGTTTAGGGGCTGCGACAACGCGGTCATGTAGCCCCGTGTACTTTGGGTGTGGGTAGAATCTGTCTGATAACCGGTGTTAATTGTGATGACTGTATTAGTGTGTGTTATCTGTTTGTTAATTTAAGTACTGCAACTAACAATTTTTCAGATAGTTCCTACTTTTGCCGCCAAGCGCCACTGTCAACGACTACGAGGCCAAGTTCAGAACAAAGCTACTAGACGCCGCCGCAGTCGGCTCTTGGCAACGAACATAGAAACCTATCCAATTTAGCATCACACAGGTGCAATTAGTGGAAGGATCTTTAACATGCCATAAATCTATGACATGGGACCGCCGGCTTTACTTCCCCTCCGAAGGAAGGCATACTGAGGGATTTTTAACGCTCTTAAAAAAACCGACGGCTTCGGCCGGGTTTGAACCCGTTATCTTGGGCATAGAAGCTCAGCATGCTACCGACTACGCCACCGAAGCCGCCAGACAAAGTGGGAAGCGGCTTCGGTGACGTAACTGGTAGCATGCTGAATGTCTATGCCCAATGTCGCGGTTTCAAAGCCGGCCGAAGTCGTCGGATTTTCTAAGAGCGCTAGAATCCCTCAGTATGCTTTCCTTTGAAGGGGAAGTTCCAACGTTCGTTGCGAGTTGCTGGTTGGGGTGGCATCTAGTAGCCAAATTCACATCTAGGTGTCGTTGACGGTAGTACCTGGTAGCAACATTAGGAACTACTGCTTGAAATTGACCGTCTGCAGTCCTTACCTGAATTAAGACTAATACAGCCATTACAATTCACACCGTGTATCAGACAGATTCTACACTCACCCAAAGTACACGGGGTTAGATGATCGCGTTGTCGCAGCCCCTAAACTGAGGAACCAACCAGAGGTAGATTTCATTAGAAAGCTAACTATTGCAATGGGTCCATGTTTCGACTTCCGGAAAATTTCGACATATCTTCGCGTTTCACATCCCCCAGACCCCAAAACCACCGTCAGTTCAAAAGTTATATATAATTTATGTATGTATATGTATATATATATATATCTGTATATACCCTTCGTCACAACTACTTTTTAGCCTACTTTCGATTTTTGCAAAAAATGAAAGTAGACTTATGAGATCAACACAGGGCGAAAAAAGTGTGTCTGTCTGTGTGTGTGTATGTGTGTGTGTGAGTCTGTGTGTGTGTGTATGTGTGTGTGTGAGTCTGTGTGTGTGTGTGTGTGTGTGTGTGTCTGTGTGTGTGTGTGAGAGTGTGTGTACTCTGAATGTCTGTCCCCCCCTATCAATTCGAACACGGTGAATGCAAATTGAACGAAATTTGGTACAAAGGTAGCACTAGCAAAGGACACCTCAGTGTCATGTTTTATATCGCCGCCATCTTTACTAAAACTGAATGGCGGCCACTCAAACATTCAAAACGTAAAATCAAATAACGACTAACCAAATCATCCGATCTCTACCAAATTTGGTAACAACATACCTTCGTATAGGATGCGTCTTGTGACCAAATTACAAGGTCGTCCGCCATACCATTTCAGGATGGCGGCCGTGCGAATTATGCAAACTTTATAATCCATATCATGGGACCCACCAGTTCCGATTATCGAGCCGAGAATCGTTTTAACTGTTCTAAAGGAAGAGGCACGTTCGAAATTAAAAGTTTATTTTGTAATACTATAGTGCAGACGTGATTTTAAAAAGCTGAACTGATTCAGTAATAAGACAAGATGGCAGCGGATATCTTGTGCCGGACTTATATTTCACTAATTTGAGTATTGCATGCAATATAGCGTACTGATAAAAAATAAATAAACTTTGTATGAAATGCTTTATATATAAATAATATACTCCAGTGATGAAATCGTTTAGTATAAATCATTATTTGCTAACAAGTTCTATGTAAGTCATTTTAAATAGAGTGATATTCGTTGACACAATTAGCTCAGTGGTAGAGCGTTAGCCTATCGCTCAAATGCCTATGGTTCAAACCCGATCAGAGCTAGGTTTTTTGCTTGAAATGTTATATGTTTATTGTTTTGTAATGACTCAGATGTTATAAAATTAAGCGTTATATTGTGCACATTATGGTGTAAAATATATATTTAATTAAAACATAATTCGCCAGCAGATTTACTCGGGACATCTAGCTGCCAAAAAGGTAACTTCCAGATTTTATTGAAAAGTTTCCTCTTCTGGCCGCTAGAATGCACTCGCTCTGTTAGGATTATATTGTTCGATATTTCACCAATAGATGTCACGACTAGTCTACGTGGGGATCCATTGATTACTATACCATTATCATTCTATGCGCATCGAATTTGAAGAATGACAAGATGATACTACGATACATTTTAACTTTTTATTTTAAAGGGTTTGTAACAGCCTATTTTGCGTTACTTGAAAATGTTATTAAGCGTTATATTGTGCACATTATGGTGTAAAATACATATTTAATTGAAACATAATTCGCCAGCAGATTTACTCGAGACATCTAGCTGCCAAAAAGGTAACTTCCAGATTTTATTGAAAAGTTTCTTCTTCTGGCCGCTAGAATGCACTCGCTCTGTTAGGATTATATTATCGAAAATATCCACATAGTTTGTATACACACGTCTCTGTAGGGTCATGGAAAGATTTGTTAATTCAATTAGGGTTGTGAAAGCCATGCACAACCAGACGTGTAAAGACATGCCTCAACTCAAAGTTGGATGTTGCCCACGGCAGGTCGTAATAATAATAATAATGTTATTGGTTTTACATCCCTTTTAACTACTGCTGATTTTAGAGACACCGGGGTGCCGGAATTTTGGCCCGAAGGGGATCTTTAACGTGCCAGTAAATGTACTGACACGGCTCCCTCGCATTTGTGCACCCTCAAATGCCAGCTGACTGCGCCAGGATACGAACCTGCAACCTAGGGCCCAGCAAGCGAGAACGTTACCGCTGAGCCACGCCGCCAGTCCGGTCGATTATGTCTCCAGATCCATAACATTCTTGATATACTTCTTATCTTTCTTTCTTCAATGATGGTAGCAGTTTTTATCTAGGTTGTGGCGTTTGGTAGAGGTAAATCGTTTCTAAGGTCTTCAACAAAGAATAGTTCTATTATACTCTTTGATAATAACAACGAGTTATAACTATACTCATACATTTAGGAGAAAGTAGGCTATATGTTCTTTACTGAACATCTTGTTTTAACTGTTCCACTTTTTTTGCCGGTCAGTGTATATAAAGCTCAAATCTACTATATAAAGCTCAAATACCACTCACTCACTCACTCACTCACTGATTCATTCATCACGAAATCTCAGAAACCACCAAACGGATTAGAATGAAATTTGGTATGCAGCTTCCTCAAGGGCAGCAAACGCCCACTAAAAAAGGATTTTTGGATATTCAGGTTCTAAAGGGGTGTTAAGGGGGTAGACCTGCATTTCATTGAATAGCAATATCTCCCAATTGGTTTCATTGGGGGATGTGATACTCGGCATATAAACTCATCATTAAAAAAAAGAAGACACGTGTCTGAGGGTTTTTCGATGTGGTGTATATTATGAGGTGAAAGGGGTGAATAGTGGGGGTTGAAGGATTCCTAACGGAGCGTGTATCCCTTAAACGACATAGGCCAGGAGTTTGGAACTCAGCGGGAAAAAATCAGCATAAAAAATAAGTAAATAAGTGTTTGACCGTTTTTTTCATAAATCCAATTTAAGGGGCCCATGGGGAGGGGTGAAATTATGGGAGGGGGGACGTAATATGTCTGAGTGTAAAATTATACATGGTCTATGTTGTAGACAATAACACATTACATCTTTTTTGTCTCTTGCTATTTCATCATACGACGAATACTTAGGGAGTTATTAATGATTTTGTATTTTTTGGCCGGAATTTTCTAAGTCCCAGGAATGACATAAAAATTGATTCGAATGAAAATTCAAAAAATAGTTTTTTTTAATACTTTTATTATATTTTTCACGTCTTTTAGGGTCCGAAACCAACATGATATTCTGATGTTTTTTTCCGTCCAATGCATTTTTGGTTTCAAATGATAGAATTTTTTTTCCACTAGGACCCATGCTTATCTATCTGTTTAACTAATGTTACAACGGGATTCCAAATGTTATTGCGGGCGAAGCCGCGGGTAACAGGTAGTATATATATATATATGTATATCAGTTTATTGTGGACACGATAACTGCCGTAATTTTGCACCAATCACTTTGAATTTTTTACCGAATATGTATACCTATAAAATCTCGGTCGAGTTCGTTACTGGGCTAAATCGGTCGAAGGGGGTGAAAATGGGGGGCTTTTTTCGACAAAGTGAAATATTGCTATAACTCTCTTAATATGTGAAATATCGAATCCGTTCAACGTTCATACTATGTGTCGGATAAAGCCCAAAAATTTATGTTTGAAGAGTTTTTTTGTATAGCACCAACCATTGACCAAAGGGGTGGGAAAAAGTGGGTTTTTCGGGAAACATTAATCATATCTCTCTTAATAGGCACAATATCAAAACCGTAAAAAATGGACAATATTCCCCTAATAATTACCTAAAACTTTTGTCTGAAAGAATTTTTGATATAACCCACCATTATGCCAAGGGATGAGAAAAATAATTTCGGAATTATAAGAAAATGCCAAGACCTATCAGTGGTTGCCATGGCAACACTACTAAATTGATGAGGGAGGTTACCGTTCCCATAAGAAAATAAAATGTTTAAAATAAGCATAAAATGACGAAAAACAAAGTTAATTAAGCACGAGATCAGATTCAGATTTCCATCTAAGTGTGAAGCGGCTTCGGTGACGTAACTGGTAGCATGCTGAATGTCTATGCCCAAGGTCGCGAGTTCAAAGCCAGCCGAAGTCGTCGGATTTTCTAAGAGCGCTAAAAATCCCTCAGTATGCTTTCCTTTGGAGGGGAAGTTCCAACGTTTGTTGTGGGTTGCTGGTTGCGGTGGGTCTAGTAGCCAAGTTCACAGCTAGGTGTCGTTGACGGTAGTACCTGGTAGCAACATTAGGAACTACTGCTTGAAATTGACCGTCTGCAGTCCTTACCTGAATTACAGACTAATACAGCCATCCCAAAGTACACGGGGTTACATGACCGCGTTGTCGCCGCCCCTAAACTGAGGAACCAACCAAAATCTCTGCGGGAGATATAATTTTGCGTGAAGAAATAACAGACCGTTACATAGTTACACAACAGTGTCGAAACCTTGCATAAGGATAGTGTGACCACAAGTATAAAAATGGACCCCCAATGACAAGAAGGTTACCGTTCCCATAAGAAAATAAAATGTTTAAAATAAGCATAAAATGACGAAAAACAAAGTTAATTAAGCTCCAATTATAAAATACCTTCTCGCAATAAATGAGGTCTGATCCTTCTACGAAAATCTGCATATTCTGCCTATTTTCGCCTATCCCTAAGTTTGTCTGGTGAAATCTACCTCCGCCTTCCGGCGTGCCGAGAGGACTTTTTTTGTTCAGTGTTAGACACTCGGAGGCATACAGACCCTCTGGCTTTACCACTGTACTAATTACTGAGTTTTGCTTTGTATGATATCGCTCGTTTGTTATACCTATTCTGAGTTAATCTATAGGCCAGGTCCAATTTTCTTGCTCTTGCATTGTTTGCCTCTTTATACATTCCCTTTTTGTGACTGTGCCATGTGAAATAATAATTAATTGAAATGCCTAAACCTTGCCTCCTTTTCCAATAGATCAACGAAACGTTTAGGCATTTCAATTTATTATTTCACACGGCATAATCCCAAAAATATGGATTATATTAATAGTAATCCAGGCCGTGAAAGCCATAATCTACACAATAAAAACATCCTATGTTGCAATGAAAGGACCAAATCTCTGACAGCCTACAGTAAAGAAACATAGCGAGTGTAGTTTCAACGGTTATTACTGTATTCTAATTTATAGACAACATCTGTTCTTATGTGTAATTGTTGTGCAAAAGTGGATTGATGGCTATTTGGCTGCAATACATATTGGTATTATAAAAACATGTCACCTCCGTGGTGTAGTGGTCAGCGTGCTTAGCTGCCATCCCGGAGGTCCGAGGTTCGATTCCCGGCTCTGCCACAAAAAATGGAAAAGTGCTATGAGGACTGGAAGGGGGTATACCTCAATCTCGGGTGGTTCAAATGAGCAGAGGGGGTTTGATTCCCACCTCGGCCATCCTCGAAGTGGCTTTCCTTGGTTTCCCACTTCGTCTTTGGGCAAATGATGTGATGGTTCCTAACGTAAGGCCACGGCCGCCTACTTCCCTCTTCCTTGTCCATCCCTCCCAATATTACCCTCTCTTTCCATCCCTAATGAGGCCCCTGTTTGCTTTGCAGGTGAGGCCGCCTGGGCGAGGTGCTGGTCCCACCTCCCCAGTTGTATCCCGGCCCAGATTTTTCAAGCTCCAGGACACTGCCCTGGCGGCGGTAATGGTGGGGTCCCTCGCTGAGTCCAAGGGAAAGGCCAACCTGGAGGATAAACTAACTAAAGACTAAACTAAAATATAAGAACCTGCTATAAAATGAGATTAGTTAGTTATTGAGGTTTTAAGGGACTGAACTACGAGGTCATCTTCCCCTGTACATGAGATTAATTAATGACTCAGTTATTATGAAGCCATTCTTGAAAGCATTTGTCTGGAGCGTGGCACTCTATGGAAGTGAAACATGGACTGTTGGAGCAACAGAAAAGAGGAGAATAGAAGCATTTGAAATGTGGTGTTACAGGAGGATGATGAAAATCAGATGGGTCGATAGAGTAACAAATAAAGAGGTATAACGACGAGTGCTAGAGGAGAGATGTCTCTGGTGACTGCTAATGAAGAGAAGAGATAGGTTGTTAGGACACATGCTAAGACGCCCATGAATAGCAAAGTTAGTTATGGAAGGAAGGGTCTAAGACAAGAACTCTAGGGGTAGTTCAAGGTTAGATTATGTTGAACAGATTGACTCCGATGTAAGGTACGGTCGAGATGAAACGATTAGCTCAGACAGGAAAGTATGGACAGCTGCATCAAACCAGACTCAAACAAGTACAACAACAATGAATGAAAACTACAAGGAAGGTGGTGCAGGTTAACAGGTCATAAAAAGTGGTTCCCATCATTTCACTTGGAAGAAAGTTTCAAGGTCTTGCGCTCTACATGCCTTCCCAGTGGTCACCCGACTGGATAATAACCAACACAAACACCTCTCCCCGGACATTGGTGCCCTCCTTATAGTGGGCCATGCACCATTTACTTTGTCACCCCAATAAAAGGCCAGGTCGTGCAAGCAGACTTACTAGTCTTGTCAATATCAGTGCCGAGAACGTGAGGGAACGCATCTTTACTATTTGTTTTTCAAGTGATTCATGTAAGTAATCGGCTGTTAGTGATGATACAATATTTATCGAAAGTGGCGAGTGATTGTAAAGCATTGGTAACTTGAGTGCATCACTGGCTTGCTGTTGTTCCATTTGAATGGATTGGACATCGTGGTCTTTTTAGCCCCATATACTTGGGTGTGTGTAGAATTTTTGTGGGACAACTTCTGTTATTGAGAAGTCTGTGGTAGTGTGTGTATTTGTAATTCAGGCGAGGATTGGGCTGGAGGCGGCCATGGCCTAAAGTTAGATACCAACCCGACATTTGTCTGGAGTAGAAGTGGGAAACCACGGTAAACCACTTCCGGAATTACATTTCATTGTCAGAGCAGGCAATTGAACCTGGACGCCAGGGGCGACAGCCAAGAATGCTAGCCACTACAACACGAGGTAGACTCACTGGTTTGCAGTTGTTACTTCATTTGGGTGCTTGAAACGACTTTGTCATTCGTCCTGTGTTGGTGGGTGTGTGTGTCATTGAATTTGACTGATAACGTGTATATCCATGGCCAGTGTTGAAGCGTGCGTACCTGAATTTAGAATTGGGGTGTATGCTTGAATTTGGCGTAAAATACCATCGCGGCATTTGTCTGGAGGTAGTGTAGAAGAAACTGGATAAAACTACACTCAGCATGGCCACCGTCAGCCCCAAGGTTTAAACCTTTGATCTCCGAACTTTCTGCAGTCATGGGGCGCGAAGTAATGCACACGGCTGCCCTATTGAGTCACCATATACAGCATAATATTAATATGGAGCCTTAAACTTTTTGTCTGAATTAAGGTGCAGATAACCTCATTGTTCCGCCCTTTATAACAACAATAATTATTCACAATATAACTGTCTGAATTAACAACAGCAGCGTAAATGCTTTTAACTTGGATATACACCCTTTGTCACAAAAGATCGGTGAATGGGCTATATTACGAACGGATTGTTGGCTTACCTGAAACAGCCATTACTGTCCTTCGATGTAATCCCCGAGGATGGTTATGCACTTCTGAGAACGACTGAACAATTCCTGGAAACTCCCGGCATAGTCTTCCTTAGGAATAGCCTTCAGTTTGGGTCGTCAAAACTCTAAATTGAAACCAAGAGAGAAGCATGAGTTTATGCAACCTGCTTAGCACACCTGATAGACGGGCGGCAGTGAGAAGGGTGAATGTTACGTGGAATGGAATGGTCCTGAAAACCATCGTCACGGGTGACGAGACCTGGTGCCTGAGGTACGACCTCGATGGCGTCAAAGTATGGAGTATCGGGGTCCAGGGTCACTGAAAAGCCCTGAAGGGCCAGAGGTTTTCCGACATTTCGGACGTCCAACGTAATGAGACGACCCAACTGAAGGCTATCCCTCAGGAAGACTATGCCAGGACTTGTACAGCCGTTCTAAGAACTGCATAACCATCCACGGGGATTACTTCGAAGGACAGTAACGGCTGTTTGAGGTAAGCCAACAATCTGTTCGTAATATAGACCCATTCACCGAACTTTTCTGACAGAGGGTGTAGTTTTGGGCTGGGGTACTGGTACCTGGATATAGCATGGATATTCTTTTGTCGACAAATTTCCAAGACTTAGTTACAATGGCAACAAGTGCAAACGAATTTAGTTCCCACTCATTGAAACGATCACTCAGGCCAAATGCGGTTATTTGTAATACGAATAGGCATATCCATAATTCTCTATTTGTTTTCCTCCTGATGGGAATCGCATTGATGTGCTGCTTTTTCCATTTAAGTGGCGATTATGTTTGGAAGCTTTTGCTATTGGCCAATGTCACTTAGAGTGACAGTATTTCTTCCTTCGGAGGGGAAGTACAGCTGGCGGGCCCATGTCATAGATGTATAGCATGTAAAAGAACCTACCACTGCAATTGGTGGTGTGTAGCAAAATTTGTAGGTTAGATTTGGCTGGTTAGGAAACGCTTTATGAAGTTCCAACGTCCACCGCTAGTGTTAGTGACAGTAGCATCTAGTAGCCAAAGTTGGAACTACTTGAAATTAAACTTGTTGGGAGCCCTCAGGCGTTCAATAAAAAAATGCCCAGCTTATGGCCATTGGCTGCGATTCATATATAACAACAACAACAACAACAACCCCTGGCACTGCAGCCCATCAGGGCCTAGGCCTACCAAGCGACCGCTGCCCAGCCAATTGCCCTGAAAATATTGGGGCGACAGGTGGTCAGCGCGTCAGGTGCCCTCGGCCGTTAATCTTGGTTTTCGTGATTGGGGCACTGCCTCACTGTCAGACAGCTACTCAATTGTTCTCACGAGGCTGAGTGCACCCCGATCCAGCCCTCGTATCAGTTTCTAAAATGCCTGACGGAGCCGGGAATCGAATCTGGGTGAGAGGCAGGTGCGGTACCCCAACACCACGGGGCTATTGGCTGCGATTCATAAATATTTATCATAATTCTATATTTTGGTTCTGCAACACCATAATGCCTTTCATAATCAGTTTTCAGCCTTTATTGTTGGTGAGCCATTAAGTAAAGCCCCCCTGTAATGGTATCGTATTGACAGGTACAGGAGATTGGTAAGTGGATCAGTCACTGTGCCCATCCTATGGACGGCGAGCTAAAAGCTTTCCTGTAACAATTACTTTCACTCTGCGGTAGGTGGATTGTGGATCACTAATGAAATGAATTAAATTAAGAAGCCGCTGTTCTTGTTCAGTGTGGGGCGTGGTAGTGCAGTGGTCAAGTTGCTCGCCTCTCTCCAAGGTGGACGGGGATTAATTAGAAGTACTCTTCGGAATCCTCGATAGCCCTCACAAAATGAGAATGAATGTAACATCTAACTGTGTTGGGCATTTCGTACCAACTTCAAAGCTTTATTGGAGGATAAACTCGCACCTATTCATACTGAATTAGAATTCTGACATGGGAGAATACTGCAGATACGAAAATTAACAATCTGGCTGGTATTTGTCGTTCCCTCAGCAGAAGAGGATGAGTTAAACACCTCATTTGAAATGGATCTAGAACGGAACCAATTCGATTCCGGACTTTAGTTCCTATTCAAAATATGATGAGCTCACTCCACTCTACAATTCCTAGAAGTTTGTAACCGGAATTATCAAACACTCTGTATAATAAGCATGGAATAGTCAAAATTTTCAAACATTATAAAACTTGTAAAAAGCAATAACATTTACCAAGAATGGTAATGCAAGATATTTTTCTGCATCGACTTCTAGATTTCTCTTAAAATTAATATCAATACAATTCATGAAACATATATTAAATTAAATTACTGTACATGTTTCGGCCCTTTGATAGAACTTCTTCAGCTTTTATCTAAGGGAAAATGTATTCAAATTAAAACTTATATTTTTATAGGTTGACATAAATTGTAAATAAAAAGTGAATATCCTTACAAAACATTACATTTAAGAAAATGAATGGAAACATTATTATTCTAATTTATGTTAAAGGTGTCAAAAGCTAATTAAATATATTTAAAAGAAAATAACTACGTGTAGTCAGTTATTAAAACTGAACATTTCTTGAAATATTTAGAAAATAATGTGCATCCATTCATGAATATTTCACAGGATATACGATTTTATACTTTTGAAGATGTTATCCATAATGAAAACTGACCGTACTTAGTTTTTAGCCTACTTATGAGATCTACACAGTGCCAGAAAATTGTGTGTCTGTCTATGTGTGTGTGTGAGTGTGTATTGTGTATTCTGTACCCCCCCCCCCATATCAATTCAAACAGGACGAAACCGAATTGAACGAAATTTGGTACAGAGGTAGCACTAGCAAACAGCACCTTAGTGTCATATTTTATATTGCCACCGTCTTTACTCAAACATAATGGCGGCCACTCAAATGGTCAAAACTTAAAATTAAATAACGACCAAACTAATCTTCGGATCTTTATCAAATTTGGATAAATTATAACTTCGTAATGAAACGTCTTGCGTCTAAGGACGTGGTCCGTCGAAATTAAAAGTTTATATTGTAATATTACAGCGCAGAAGTGACTTTGAAAAGCTGAGTCATCTCGGTTACCAGACAAGATGGGAGATGATCTCTCGTTCTGACCTTTATTTCACTAATATGAGTATGTTGCATGCAATATAGTCTACTGATAGAAATAATATGAACTTTGAATGAAATAGGTTATAATAGATATACTGTATACTCCAGTGAAGAAATCGTTTAGTCAAAGTCATTATTTGATAAGACGTATGTAAATCAATTGATAACGTGTAACTTGGGAGGACTTGTTTGGCTCTGTGATTTGAGTTTAGGTCTTTCACTTGGCCGCCCGGGGTTCAAAACCTCTCTGAGTTGTATTTTTTTTTGCATGATTCTTTTATATTAATTGTTTTTTGATTACTGGGACGTTATAAATATGAGCGTTATATTGAGCATTTTTCAATGGAAAATGTGTATTTAATTAAAGGAAAGGTCTTCACCGGATCTGCGCGAGTGGCATCTACTACCAACCAGTTCGACCATGACAGAGCTAACCACGGCCTACAAGATGCGAGCTGCGCTCTATACCGGCCAGTTAGTGAACCCATGCCTACGGTGTAATTGATTTTTTTTTCTCTCACTCAAGGATAGGCGCGATTAAAAATTAGCTGTGCAGTAGGTATATTAAATATGTTTCTCCCAGTGATACGTTTAGACCAACGAAGTTTCAATTATTGTACTTAGTCGGTGTTAATATACTGAAATCCAGTTTGCCGTTTTGCACTTCGAATGGGAGGAAAATAGTAGGTTAACAGAGAGTTATAACTATACCCATACATTTGGCAGAAAGTAGGCTATATATTCATTCTTCAACATCTTTTTTTTTGTAGAAAATTAAATTTGCTTTTGACATCTTCAACAGAATTCAGAATAATATTTCAATTCAATTTTTAGCCAATTTTCATTTACAAAACAAGTAGTTCCGTGAAGAACTATATAGCCTATTTTCATATAGCCTACTTATGTTAATTGCCACTATCAACATACAAAATTTCAGTTTTATTGGTGTAATAGATTCGTAGATATTGAGAACCGACTAAATATTTCGGATGGTCGCCATGTTGGATTTTATATATGTAGGTCATAGAATTATGTACTGTAACATGAAGATTATTGTGTACGTGTAGCATTCAAACTTCAATCGCATGATTAGGACACAAGAAGTAACAAGGAGGTTTTAAAATTTCGCACAACTGCCATCTTGTGGTTATGAAAGCAATTGAAATGAATTAGATGCCAGTGGATTAACATTCGTATAAGAATTTACTGTACCAAGTTTCACTCCACTCGGAAGGTTAAATTGCGAGAAACGTCCATGTGAATATTTATACTTCGCGTCGTCGCCATGTTGGATTTGTGATCACCAGGTTATTTCAAGTCCTATAGGTGAACTTACTGTAGGTTCATAGCCCCTATGAACATTAAAAATTTCAGTTTGATTGCTATAATAGATTCGTAGATATTCAGAGCCGTCTAAATATTTCGGATGGTCGCAATGTTGAATTGTTAAATGTATAGGCCATAGAGTCATGTACCGTTAAAGGAAAATTATTGCGTAGGTTCATTATTCATACTTTCACTTCGATCGCATGATAACGACACAAGAAATAAAAACGTAATTTTAAAATTCGCACAGCCGCCATCTTGAGGTTATGTAAGCAATTTAACTAAATTAGATACCAGTGCATTACAATGTGTATTAACATTTCCTGTACCATATTTCATTGCGTTTGGAAGATTACATCGCGAGAAAGGTCTATTTAAAATGTTCAAATTCGCTTGGCCGCCATGTTCGTTTTGTAGTTAACCGGTTTTTGAAGGTCTCATAGATGAACTTCCAGTAGTGCCCTTTATCTCCGTACTAAATTTCAGGGTGATACCGCTAATAGTTTCAGAGATATCGAATGCCGGTGAAATATTTCGCACATCCGCCATCTTGTGGTTATGTAAACAATGAACTGGCACACACACATCTCACACACACACACACACACACACACATGGACAAAAGGTGATCTCATATGCCTATTTTTCAAAATTGAAAATAGACTAAAAATAGGCACAGGACATCACATTTTCTCCGCGCGCGCGCGCGCGCGTGTGTGTGTGTGTGTGTGCGTATGTGTGTTGCCCCCTCCTAGAATGATCTAAACGGCTTGAGCGATTTCAAACTCGGTAAGGACATAAGAGTATTTTGTCTGACCCCGACCGTGCCCTTCCAAATTTAATTACGTCTTACCAATCAAACATGGCGGCTGTGCAAAATATTTCAGCGGCATTCTATATCTCCGAAACTATTACTGATATCATCCTGAATTTCTGTACGCTGATAAAGGTCACTACTACAAGTTAACCTAAGTAATGTTAAAAACCAGTTAAGTAGAAAACAAACACGGCGGCCAAGCGAATTTGAAACATTTGAATAGACTTTTGTCGCGATTTAACAATCCGAGCGCAGGAATTCAGCAAATGTTAATACACATTGTAATGCACTAACTAATAATTTAGTTCAATTGTTTACATAACCTCAAGATGGTGGCTGCGCGAAATTTCAATATTAAGTTATTATTTCTTGTGTCCTAATAATGCGATCGAAGTCAACGTTTGAAAAATGAACCTACGCAATAGTCGTCATCTAATAATACATAACTCAATGGCTTACATATATACGAATCCAACATGGCGACCATCCGAAATATTTAGACGGCTCTCAATATCTACGAATCTATGACAGCAATCAAACTGAAATTATGTATGTTGATAAAGGCTATTAACATAAGTTCATCTATGGAATTATCAATAACCTGGTGTCCACAAATCCAACATGGCGGTAACGCGAAATTTAAATATTTAAATGGACGTTTCTCGCGATTTAGCCATCCGAGCGTAGTGAAACTTGGTATGGTAAATGCCTATAACAATTTTAATCCACTGACATCTACTGTAATTTATTTCAATTGTTATCATAACTCCGAGATGGCGGTTGTGCAAAATTTAAAAATAATTTTTATTTCTTGTGTCCTAGTCATACGATTGAATAAACCTACGCAATAATATTCATCTAATTCTAATAGTACATAACTCTGTGGCCTACATATATATAGCAATCCAACATGGTGAAAATCCACAATATTTCGATGTTTCTCAATATCCACGAATCTTTTACATCTATCAAACGGACATTTTGTATGTTGTTAGAGCAATTAACATAAGTAGGATATAATAAAATAGGCTATTTAGTTTTTCACGGAACTACTTGTTAAATTTGATGTTTTGTAATGATATCCAAATTTTTATTTACAGTTTATTTGCACCTAAATGTAGCTTTATAGTTTTTACTCTAAGTCCAACCCCTCGTCCACGTCGTGGGAGACGGGCAACGGCACAAAGTAGGGGATTGCCTGTAGGGGCGAAGTACATTGGGGACTTCGTGTGCCCCGGGACCGTTACGGTAGCTGTGAAGGTCCTACAGGAACCCTGAAAAGTGACGGCTAACGGGGCTCTGGTGAAGCTACGATCGGCCCAGCAAGACAGTAGTGGATGAAACCAAATGCTTTCAAAAATAGAACGAGCCTCGGACATGATGGATTTAATAGAAGACGACACGGCTGTACACACGGACTAAGATTTGGAACTTTAAACCTAAGAACGCTGACGGGGAAGGTGGAGGAGATAGTGGATATGATGGAAAGAAGGAAGTTGGATTTATTGGGATTGGCAGAAACAAAGTGGAAAGAGGAAGGTCGGAGAGAACTGAGAAAAGGCTATAGACTGTACTGGAGTGGGAACGAAGAGGGAAAGAGGAATGGAGTGGGAGTAGTAGTACGAGATGGTTTAAAAGAAGAAGTGAGGAGAATAAGTGATAGGATGATGAAAGTGAAAGTAGCACTGAGGGGAGAGACCGTAGAAATAGTGCAAGTGTATGCTCCACAAGTAGGCTGCGCCTCTGAAGAGAAGGAGGAGTTTGAAGAGGAATTGCAGAAGCAGCTGGTAGGAAGAAATATGATTGTTATGGGGGATCTCAATGCCCATGTAGGAAGAGAAAGACAAGGTTATGAGAGTGTTCTAGGACCAGAGGGTTGGGGCGGAAGAAATGAGGAAGGAAAGAGACTGTTGGACTTCTGCCAGAGGAACAGCCTGCTAGTTGGGAACTCCTGGTTTAAGAAAAGAGAGAGCCACACAATCACATAGTACAGTGATGACTTGACCAGGAAGTCGGTGGTCGACTATATACTGTATGAGAAAGAACTAAATAACAACATCACGGACATCAAGGTTATACCATCGGAGAACCTGGATAGCGACCATCGATTGCTGGTAATGAACCTGAGAGGGAGTAAGGAGAAGAAAGGGACTGAGAACCAGGAAAGACGTATAAGGATATGGAAACTGAAAGAAGGGGATAGAAGGGTCGAGTACCTCAAAATGGTAAAGGAAGGAATTCCAACAGATGAAGAAAGAGGGGTGGAAGAGGAATGGGCTAGATTTAAGAAGACACTGGTAGGTGCAGCAGAAGCAGTATGTGGGAGGACAAGTAGTAAGAAGAGGTGGAAGGAAACGCCATGGTGGAATGAGAAGACCAAAGATATAGTAAGGGAAAAGAATCGAGCCTTTAGGAGGTGGTATCAAAATAGGTCGGTAGAGACAAGGGAAGAGTACCAGGAAAGAAAGAAGGAGGCGAAGAGAGTAGTGGCTGAGGAGAGAAGAAAGTGGATGGAAGAGTGGACAAAGATGATGGAGGAGGATAGTGAAGGTACAAAAAAGGTCCTGTATGGGATGGTAAAAAATAAGAGGCGGAAGGATCCTACGGATTATGTTAGAATGGTGAACAAAAGGGGACAAGAGATAGAAAATAGGGAAGAACTGGAGAAAATGTGGAAAGAATATTTTGAAGAACTTCTGAACCCAAATGGAAAAGATGGTGAGGAGGAAGAAATTGGGGAAGAGGAAGATGAACTGCAAACAGAAAAGGACTTAACATGGAAAGAAGTGGAAGATGCAGTGAACAAGATGAAATGAGGGAAGGCACCGGGTGTGGATGAGTTGAGTGTGGAGATGGTGAGAGCAGCAGGAGAGGTGGGGATACAGTGGTGGTACCGAGTGATGAGGACAGCATGGAAGGAAAGGAAGACCCCAGACGACTGGAAAAAAGGAATAATTGTCCCTATCTTCAAGAAAGGTAGTAGAACAGATTGCAGAATCTATCGGGGAATAACACTGATGAGTCATTGTGCAAAGATCTTCGAGAAAGTTTTGGAAACGAGAATTAGGACATGGATAGAAGGAGGGGTGAGGGAAGAACAACATGGCTTCTGAGCAGGAAGGTCCACAGTGGATTTGATTTTTGCTGTAAGGCAGTTACAAGAACAGCACTATGAGTATGGATCAGATCTACTGATGGCCTTCCTGGACATTGAGAAAGCATATGACAGTGTATGCAGAAACAAAGTATGGAAGTCCCTGGAGGATAGACGAGTAGAGAAATGGACTATAAAGAGAATAAAGGAAATGTACAAGGGAAGCGTGAGCTGTGTGAAAGTGGGAGGAGAGAGATCAGACTGACTGGAACAGAGAAACGGCCTGAAACAGGGAAGTGCACTGTCACCGTTACTTTTCATTGTGGTGATGGATGACATAATGACCCGAGTGGCACAAGTAATTGGGGAAGGAAAGATGAAAGCAATGGTGTTTGCAGATGATTTGATGATTTGGGGAAACAAGGAGGAGGAGGTACAGGAACATTTGGACGTGTGGGAAGGAATAATACAAGGATATGGGATGAAATTTAGCATAAATAAGAGTGAGATGGTGATCACAACAAGGAAGAAGGAAAGAGCCACAACGGGAATAACAATTGGTGCGGAACAGCTGAAGAAAGTGGAGAGTTTCAAGTATCTGGGAAGCCTGATACAAGATAATGGAAGAAACTATAGAGAAATAAATGAGCGGGGGAGGCAGGCAGAAGCATTTCGGAGGAGTGTGAGAAGCATGTTATGGAGCAAGGATGTCCCTCAGAACAGCAAAAAGATCATATATCGGACGTACTATGTCCCTATCCTGACATATGCCTCGGAGACCTGGGTTATGAAAGGAAGGGAGAAGAGCAAAATACAGGCCAGTGAGATGAGGTTCTTGAGAAGCAGTATTGGAGCTACAATGATGGACAGAATAAGAAATGAGAGGACCAGAGAATTAATGAAGGAGGAACCATTACAGGATGGTATAGAGAAATCTAGACTTAGATGGTATGGATATGTAAAACGAATGGAGGAGAAGAGGATACCCAGGAGAGTACACGAGACGAAGTGGGAAGGAAAGAGACCGAGAGGAAGACCGAGAGACAGGTGGCTGAAGGGGGTGGAAGAAAGCGTGAAGAAGAGAGGAGAAGAATGGACAAGGGTGGAGGCTGAGAGATGGTGGGAAGACAGAAGACGTTGGAGAGGCTTGTGTTCCAAACAGACCCGGCCAGTGGCTGGAAACTGTACAAGATGATGATGATGACTAAGTTTTAATTAGAACAGATTTTGCTTAGATGAAACAGAAGAAGACTCCATCGAAGGATCAAAATATGTACTTTAAATACAATAAATGTTTCATGAGTTGTAATAATAGGCGTATTATTTTTAAGAACTATAAAACGTGTGCAATTGAATTTCTACAAATTGTATGTAAGAAGAAAGTAGGCAATGTTCTGTTCTTAACGGAAGTATTATACTTGCTAATTGTAAGGATACAGCATTACAATACAGCATCATTCTTAATTACATAAGCTCTAAAGTAGAACGTGCTTGTTCTTACTTAACCTCACTTATTGCTTTCCACAGAATGCTGCTTCGTGTGCTACTGCCATTGGTTCTCTTAACCATCATGATCGGCGCTGAGGACGGGTTCTATAGCCCCAGGACTCAGACTATGATCCAGACTCTTCAGAGGCGTCTCTTGACAGCTACAATGAGAGCACTGGACAGATTTCTGGAACAGGATACCATCCCACTGCTGGACGATGTCATGTTAGTGAGGCGCAATGATACCTCTAACGCTACTGTCTCGTAAGTACCAGGCATGGTGTGCCAAGTATTGTGTACATCTGTGCACAGTGACAATAGGGAAATAAGCGCAATGAATAAGTAAGCGCAACGAGAGGGCAAGTGGGGCTGTAGCCTAGGAACTCGGGCTTTCTGAAAAGCCCAGGGTTACTGAGGAACGAAAAGAGGAAAACTTTACTGTTTTTAGTTTCTTTCCAGGCAAATTACATCCAAATTTATGAAGAATATTAAACAATTCTCTAATTCTATTTGGAAAATATTCATTACAGTACGTTTTAAATAACATCGTATTATATTCTCAAATACAGTGTTATGAAATTGTCATTATATAATTTTGATTACTTTCCTACCTTTCGATTTTTTACCTTCTAAACTTATCTCTTCCGCCAACTATAATCAATTCCAAAATGATATACAACTTTTAAGGTTGATAATAATAATGTTATTGGTTTTACGTCCCTTTTAACTACTTTGGCTTTTAGAGACGCCTTTTAAGGTTGATACGAGTGACCTGTTCAGAGGAACAATTCTCGAAAATTTATAATTGGTTTCTTGAGAATGAAATATTAACATAGAAGATGGTAAAGATCAAAACATGCCAGGTGGGGTTAGAATAGGGCAGAACAGTACAAAAACAAATAATGGACTAGTTTCTTATGTGCAGTAACAAATTACACACGGCTAATTTATTGTTCATATACTCAGGATGAGTGCTACTAGAGTCAGGATTCAAACTTTGACCCTTGTTGAACTGAAATTCCTCTGTGTAACGTGTGCTATACCAGTTTCACCACACACGTCGGTAAGGAAAAATATATTGCGAGCGTGAAAATAGATAGAGAAATGTTGGTATTTGGCGTTTTAATGCAGGGAGAGGAGAGAAAAACTTCTATTTAAATGACTGAAGTATGACGCAAGGTAGGAAGGAACCGAACCCAACCATGACATACTGTACATTTAGTAGGTACTAGCAGAAGTACCCGTTCTTCGAACGGTGTTCGGTGTTAACACCAGATATTATCAATTGAGCTACTGTTGCAATGGTTAGCGGTTTGTCATTCCTCCATAAGTTTATCAGAACGAAGTTAGTTTTCTGGGAATATCACACACACTGTTAATTTAAGGGCCTTAAAATGTGGTTTTCGGAGACCCTTTATAGACTCGCGAATTTTGTGTCTCACACTGAGAAGCGCAACATATGCTTTGGTCGTCCTTCTAGGATAATTTTTATATTTCGCCTATTTTAGCAAGTATTTTGAGAAGTTTTTCCCTATATCCACCCTTCTACTCTATGAAAAGTACGGTGAAGTGTTTTATAAATGATTGGTGTGTTGACTCATGTTTAACATACCTAATTTTACGATGCACCAAGCATCCGAACACGAGTTATAGGCGTACATAAAGATACACAGAAAGGCAGACAGACAATTCTATTGTCTACAACATATCACCCAGATACCCAAATATGGGTATATCTACCACACAGTATCAAAAAAATCATCCTTACGATGAACCCTTATGTCGACAAAAAAAAAAGATTAGTTAAAATTGCTCTCAAACTCAATTCACCTAACGTGTACTTCCTGACGTGAAATAGAATTGATAGCCTTGTAGACGAAACGCAATACACGTCACATACAAACTGACCCTCTACCTTGTGTTAGGTCCACATACACAGGAAGACCTCTTTCATAAATTATAAAGACTTGTGGTGTATGAAAATTCAGGTTCTTTAGCCTCAAATGGCCCTAATTCCTAAAAGTCGCAAAAAAAGCTGATTCAATTCAGGAATTTTTGATAATAATGTTGCTGTTTGGAGATATAATAGACCGTCTGTACTATATGTCGCACGCCAAAATTGCATGAAAAAAATCTAGGTTACCCCTTGACCCCCTTAACTGCATTGATGAATTATACAGTCTACGTTGGTTCCGTGATAACCTTATAGCCATTTGCAAACTTTCACAGAAATGTAAATGGAGTGGCATTGCTTCTTACAGAAATAGATGGAAAGTTGGATGCCACCCCTTGAGATAATGTTGTCATGGTTACCGATTTGCATTACTTCATTGGTTTGTTAAATTAAATTAAATTAGTTTTCTGGGAATATGTCAGAAACTGTTGGTTTTAGAGCCTTATAATGTAGTTTTCGAGGACCCTTTAGGGCCCCCGAGTTTTGATTCTGGCACAGAGGGACTTTGTTTCGTCGTTGTACGCCATAATATAATACTAATAATAATATAATATAGGGATAGGAATATAATAGACCTGCCGTATCACACCCACAGGTGTAAATCGCGTGAAAAAATTCTAGAGTATCCCTGACCCCCTTAAGCGCATTATACGTATTGATTAATTTTACAGCTTAATTTGGTTCCGTGATAACCTTCTAGCCGTTTGCAAACTTTCACACTAATGTTATTAATGGAACTGCCGTCTTACAGCAATAGATGGACCTCTGAGAATCTGTTGCCATGGTTACCGGCTTGCATTCGTTCATTAGTTTGTAAAATGAATTTAGTTTTCTGGGAATATCTCAAACAACGGTTGGTTTTATGGCCTAAAAATTTAGTTTTCGGGGACCCTTTAGGGCCCCCAAGTTTTGTCTCTCACATTGAGGGCCTGAAAATGAGCTTTGTCTCGTCCTTCTACTCCTATTTGAGCATGTAATTTAATGCGGTAGGCCCCTTTTTATGAGAGGTACGGAGAAGAGTTACATCAATGATTAGTGTCGTGCCTATGATGGATAAGTGTACCGAATTGTACGTTGATACATCCAGCCGTTCTCGAGTTATAAGGGAACAAAATTGTCCACAGACAATCAAACAAACAGACAGACAGTCCAAAACAGTATTTTCGCGCGCATCTATCATAAAACAGTCTGAAACGTGTAAATAACTCAAATTTCCGTAGAAATTCAGAAAATTCAGACAAATTTTCTTTTTTATACATGTAGAGATATACTGCACCGCTCGGTGTTGACCGTGTTTTATTGCACAAATTTAGGTTTTACTCGCTACCCGTTGGAGATACACGAAAAGTGATAAGAAACTTTTGGATAGAAAATTAAATGCTAAAGCTCGTGTATACCATCAAAAGCTTGCTATTTCTTAGCGTTCTCTTTTTATTTGATATGGAAATATGACATTTTTAAATCAAAGGGTGTAGTGACGTCACTAAAAAGGTCGCCATTTCTCAATAGTGCAAATATCGAAATTAAAAGTATCCTATATGTAAACCTGGTATTTCAGCTACATCCATGCAAAATTTCATTTAAATCGGACCAGTGGTTCTTGCGTTATTGAGTAACACACAGACAGACAGACAGACAGACAGACAGAAAGACAGATACACACCATCTCATTTTTAGCCTACTTTTCACATTTTGCAAAAATGAGGAAAAAGTAGACTTATGAGATCGATCCGGGAAAATGTGTGTCTGTCTGTCTGTCCTTCTGTCTGTCTGTCTGTCTGTCTGTCTGGCTGTGTGTGTGTGTGTCCCTATCAACTCCTAAACGGCTGCAGCAATCAAAACCAAATTTAGTATGATTAAAGATGTGTACCGGAATATCTCACGTCCATATTTGAAAATGATATCAGTGCTACCAACTGCTGAAAAAACGCACTAGAAATTTGAGCTCCATGTTGGATATCTTGCAAGGTATGCATGGGAGCTATTCCAAAATTGGCACACATGTAGATAAGACCATTTCAGTTTAATTTCCATGAGGCCAACCATGACAGTGTTGCCAAAATAAGTTTAAGCCTTCTGTTAGGTCCAATGTTTAAATGCATGTAACGTCTACACTATCAATTGGATTTCAACAAAATTTTGTATGTAATATCTGTACATAAACAGATATGACTGAGCGTATTCTTAACAGCCACCAGGGCTGCCAACTGTTAATAATTGCTCTCTCTCTATTATTTTTTAAAATCCAAATACCAATATATCAGAAAGTATGCAAACCAACAGCTTTAAACTATGCACACGTATATTCTGACATTTTAGATTAATTTGGAGTAACTTATATACGTCAGTTCTACCAACATGTTTATAAGCCTGCTGATAGTACCAATTTTTAAATACATGTAACTTCTATACTATCATATAAATAATTCATGCTTTTGGGCTAATGCCGTGTGTATTTTTAATTTGAACCATACGTTTCGGAGAAACCTTGCCTCCTTTTTCAATGGAAATAAACAATGTGGCCATAGAAAGTAAATCAATGAGATTACAAAAAATATAGATAAATTCCTCTGTTCGTCACCAGAGAGCAGCTGCCAGAAATTACTGTATGGACCATGGTGGAACGGCGGACAGATTAGTAAGTAACGAGAAGGTAAAGGGGGCGGTGTGGAAATATAGAAACTCCTCGAAGAATGAGGAGGGGGGAGGGGGGAGGGTTAGATGGATATATAGGGAAACATAAACAAAAGGGAAGTGTATCTGAAAGATACCTAACGTCATACAGTCAACGGCGAAAAAACAGATGGAAACTCCCCAGTGACGAACAAAGGAGATCAAATCCAGGCTCTGAGCCCTAGAGGGAAAATGTACAATTTTAAATATGTGAAGAACAGAGAGACTGAGAGGAACTATCTCCCTAGATCCTTAATAACTGGTAGCCAAGTGTCACTTAGCTGATATCCAGTGTCTCTGTTAAAATTATTGGGATTTTTACGAATTTCAACTGCCTCCCTTATAATTCTAGACCAGTTGTGCTTAACAAGGGCAAGCGCATGAGCATCCTTGAAACAAACATCGTGCCCTGAAGACAGGGCATGTTCAGCTATAGCTGATTTGTCAGGTTGGTTTAGACGGATGTTCCTTTGATGCTCTTTGATGCGAGTTGCAATGGACCGTTTTGTTTGTCCAATGTAGACTTTTCCGCAAGTACATGGGACTTCATACACCCCAGGTTGTAGTGATGGGGACAATTTATCTTTGTTTAATGCTAAACGTTGACCAATTTTCGTCATAGTGCCGAAAACTGTTTTTATCTTGTGCTTGCGGAGAATCTTAGCAACGCGGTCAGTGGTGTTGGATTTCAACCAAATTTCGTATGTGCCATTTGTACCATAACTGATATGACTATAAGTATTGTTAAGAGCAATCAGGGCTGCCAACTGTTAATAAATGCTGTTTATATTTTCTTTACCCTAATATCAATATATCAGAAAGTATTCAAGCCAACAGCTCTATACTTTGCACACGTATAGCACCTGACATTCTAGATTAATTTGGAGTAATTAATACAAGGCAGTGCTGCCAACTTGATTCTATGCCTGCTGATATGTCCAATTTTAAAATACATGTAACTTCTATACTAACAAATAGATGTCATCCAAAATTGGCACAACAAAATATCATAATATTTCAGATTATTTCTGACCAGCACACGCATGACATTGTCGGCAACATGCTTTTACGCGTGCCGATAGATTCAGTGTCTAACTGCATGTAACGTCCATTGGACTTCAACCAAATTTTGTATTCTGTACCTTAAGAGATGGAACTAAGAATATATTCAGTCACCAGGGCTGCCAATTGTAGTGCTCTATTAGGCTACATTATACCAGGTATATTTTGAACTAATTAGATATTTCGATATTACCAACTTAATTTCGTCATTATTCTAGATAGGTTCATATTCTGTAGAATATTCACTGGCATGAAAAGTAGGCTGTATAGTTCTTCACGGAACTTCTTGTTATTTATTAGTATGATTTATATTGTTCTGTACTTCGCATGATACATGCATCCGCCGGACATGAATAGACACTCCCACAGCGTTTCCGGAAATTGAAACGACCTCGATAAAGCTTCCGCTCCTCAGAGAAAGAGGGAGTGAGGTGGTAATGTGAGGGAAGATGTTGGGACTCCCGCTGGGATGAGAGTGCATCCGCCTCGTACTTATTGGCACCGTCCCTTTAATTTGCAGTCTTATGCTCATATAAAACAACATCACATGTGTCATATAGGGATCTCTGACATCATGGTCATTACTATGATATGCGGAATCTGTCTGATAACCTGTGCTACAGTGGTGTTTGTACCAGTATGTGAATTTGCGATCGGAGCTAAGATATAGAATGTTTTGTATTGGCTGGAAGTTGGGTGTTATCACGGAATTTGCCAGGCGTATACAGTAAGTGGAAACAAGAGTAAACCACTTTTGGGATGGCTGAGATGGGAAAATCAATAGCACTGCTTCTCAGCCGTCCTCACGAGGCTGAATATTATGCAGTTCCAGTCTTCAGACCAGAATTAAGTTTCATGGTAGAAACTGGGATCGCACCCAGGACCTTTAGAACCGTAACTCACTATGTGACGCTGGATCACGAAGTCGTTATTCGTGACAATGCGCCAGCGAATAATGATATTGTCGTTCCCGGATTTCAATCTGCCAACACATGACGTGTGTCATAACATTGTGATATTTTCATAACGGACAATCATAGTCCAGTGGTTCAGATTCCAAATAGAGCTGAAGAGGTCCATGACTTTTGATCACTAGATTAGCAATCTCTTAAAACTCGTATGTTGCAAACTACAGTAAAATAAGTTCAGGCATTTAAAGCATAGCCTTAACGTCAGCCTGAAAGTACCGCAACCCACTGTACAGTTGATTCAGGCGAGTTGCCGTCATAGCTCTGGTCCCTTATTATGAGACAGGGCGCGGATTTTTAGCCTTCTTTTCACATTTTGCAACAAGTAGTTCCGTGAAGAACTATACAGTCTATTTTCATATATCCTGCTCATGCTATTTGCCTCTATCAACATACAAAATTTCAGTTTAATTGCAGTAACAGATTCGTAGATATTGAGAACCGTCTGAATATTTCAGATGGTCGCCAGGTTGGATTTTTATTTTTGTACTATTACATTAAGATTACTGTGTACGTGTGGTATTCAAACTTCAATCGCATGATTAGAACACAAGAAGTAAAAACGAGATTTTAAAATTACGCACAGCAGCCATCTTGTGATTATGCAAACAATTGAAATAAATTAGATGCCAGTGGATCAACATTTGTATAAGCATTTAACGTGCAACGTTTCACGGCACTCGGATAGTTAATTCGCGAGAAACGCCCATTTAAATATTTATACTTCACGTCGCCGCCATGTTGGATTTGTGCTCACCAGGTTACTGAAAGTCGTATAGGTGAACATATGTTCATAGTCTCTATGAACATAAAAAAATTCAGTTTGGTTGCTGTAAGAGATTCATAGATATTTAGAACCGTCTAAATATTTCGGAAGCTCGCCATTAAGATTGTTATATGTATAGGCCATAGAGTTATGTACCATTCAAGGACAATTTTTGCCTAGGTTCGTTATTCAAACTTTCACTTCGATCGCATGTTTACGACACAAGAAATAAAAACTTAATTTTAAAATTTCGCACAGCCGCCATCTTGAGGTTATGTAAACAATTGAATTAAATTAGACAGCAGAGCATTACAATATGCAAAATCATTTACTGAACCACATTTAACTGCGCTCAGAGAGTTAAATCACGAGAAAAGTCTATTAAAATATTTCAAATTCGCTTGGTCGCCATGTTCGTTTTGTACTTTACAGGTTTATGAAATATACATAGGTAAACTTGTATCAGTACCCTTTATCACCGTACAAAATTGCAGGGTGATATCTGTAATAGTTTCGGAGATATAGAATGTCAGTGAAATATTTCGCACAGCCGCCATTTTGAGGTTATGTAAACAATTGAACTAAATTAGACTTCAGTGCATTACAATGTGTATAAACAATTGCTGTACCAAGTTTCATTACGTTTGGATATTTAAATCGCGAGAAAAGTCTATTTAAATGTCTCAACTTCGCTTAGCCGCCATGTTGGTTTTGTAATCACCAGGTTTTTGAAAGTCTCATAGGTGAACTTCTATTAGTGCCCTTTATCACCGTACACAATTTCAGGGCGATATCGGTAATAGTTTCGGAGATATTGAATGCTAGTGAAATATTTCGCGCAGCCGCCATGTTGGATTGGTGAGACGTAACAAAATTTGAAGGGCACGGTCGAGGTCGCCGGGAATAGCGCTATGAACTTACCGAGTTTCATTGAAATTGCTCCAGCCGTTTAGATTTTATTAGGGGACACACACACACCTCACACACACACACACACACACGCACACACACACGGACAAAAGGTGATCTCATAAGCCTATTTTTTCAAAATTGAAAATAGGCTAAAAATGAGGAAAAAGTAGACTTATGAGATCGATCCGGGAAAATGTGTGTCTGTCTGTCTGTCTGTCCTTCTGTCTGTCTGTCTAGCTGTGTGTGCGTCCCCCCTATCAACTCCTAAACGGCTGCAGCAATCGAAACAAAATTTGGTAGGAATAACGATCTATACCTGAATATCTCACGGCCATATTTGAAAATGATGTCAGTGGTACCAACTGCTGAAAAATCGCAATTGAAATTTGAGCTCCATGTTGGATATCTTGGAAGGTATGAATGGGAGCTATTTCAAAATTGGCACACGTATAGATAATAATATTGCAGCTTAATTTCCAGGAGGCCATACATGGCAGTGTTGCAAAAATGATTATAAGCCTGCTGATAAGTGTAAATTTTAAATGCATATAACTTCTACACTATCAATTGGATTTCAACCAAATTTCGTATGTTCTATGTGTATATAAACAGATATGACTGAGCGTATTCTTAAGAGCCACCAGGGCTGCCAACTGTTAATAAATGCTCTCAATTAATTTTATCCAAATACCCATATATCCGAAATTATACAAGCCGACAGCTTTAAACTATGCACACGTATAGTACCCGACATTCTAGATTAATTTGGAGTAACTAATGGTCCTCAGTACTACCAACATGATTCTAAGCCTGCTGATAGGACCAATTGTAAATACATGTAACTTCTATACTATCAATTGGATTTCAACCAAATTTCGTATGTAGTATGTTTACTATAACAGATATGACTATGTGTATTCTTAAGAACAACCAGTGTTGCCAACTGTTAATAAATGCTGTCTCTATTTTTTACCCTAATATCAGTATATCAGAAAGTATTCATGCCAACAGCACTAAACTTTGCACACGTATAGTACCTTACATTCTAGATTAATTTGGAGTAATTAATATACGTCAGTGCTTCCAACATGATTCTAAGCCTGCTGATTGGTCCAATTTTAAAATACATGTAACTTCTATATAAATAAATGGATTTCATCCAAAATTGGCACAACAATAGATCATAATAGTTCAAATTATTTCCGACCAATACATGCATGACATTGTTGCCAACATGATTTTACGCACGCTGTTTGATCCAATGTTTAACTGCATGTAACGCCCATGCTATCCATTGGACTTCAGCCAAATTTTGTATTCTGTACCTTAAGAGATGGAACTAAGAATATATTCAGTCACCAGGGCTGCCGACTGTAGTGCTCTATTAGGCTACATTATGCCAGTTATATTTCGAACTAATAAGAAATTTCGATATTACCAACTCAATTTCGTCATTATTCTAATTAGGTCCATATAGATTAATCATTGGAATGATTCTTACATTTCGAGAAAAGTAGGCTCTTTAGTTCGTCACGGAACTTCTTGTTATGACTTGTGATCTTTTAAATCAGATTAGCAGGTCTTCTTCCTGATCACTTATTATTAGCAGGTCTATTTCCTGGTCACTTCTTGTAAGTCAGGGCGTAGATTTTGATGACTTGTGATCTTTAAAATCAGATTAGCCGGTCTATTTCCTGGTCACTTCCTGGTCACTTGTTATAAGTCAGGACGTAGATTTTGATGACTTGTGATCTTTTAAATCGGATTAGCAGGTCTATTTCCTGGTCACTTGTTATAAGTCAGGGCGTAGATTTTGATGACTTGTGATGTTTCAAATCAGTTTAGCACGTATATTTCCTGGTCACTTGTTACAAGTCAGGGCGTGGATTTTGATGACTTGTGATCTTTCAAATCTGTTCATCAGGCCTATTTCCTGTACACTTGTTATAAGTCAGACGGTGGATTTTGATGACTTGTGATCTTTTAAATCACTTTAGGAGATTTATTTCCTGGTCACGTGTTATAAATGAGGGCGTAGATTTTGATGACCTGTGATCTTTTAAATCAGTTTAGGAGATCTATTAACTGGTCACTTGTTATAAGTCAGGGCGTAGATTTTGTTGACTTGTGATCTTTCAAATTAGTTTATGAGGTCTATTTCCTGGTAAGTTGTTATAAGTCAGTGCGTGGCTTTGATGACTTGTGATCCTTTAAATCAGATCACCAGGTCTATCTCCTGGTCACTTTTTATAAGTCAGGACGTAGATTTTGATGACTTGTGATCTTTCAAATCAGTTTAGGAGGTCTATTTTCTGGTCATTTGTTAAAAGTCAGTGCGTAGATTTTGTTGACTTGTGATCTTTTAAATCCGATTAGCAGGTATATTTCCTCGGCACTTGTTATAAGTCAGGGTGAACTTTGGATGAGTTGTTATCTTTTAAATCGGATTAGCAGGTCTGTTTCTGGTCACTTATTATATGACTTGTTATCTTTTAATTGGTTCACCACAAACACTTCTAACTTATACAGAAATCCTGATCACAGTTCCCATAGTGTAGAAATACTAATTTATTACGTCATTTTTAGCCTACTTTCGATTTTTGCAAAAAATGAAAGTAGACTTATGAGATCAACACAGGGCGAAAAAAGTGTGTCTGTCTGTGTGTGTGTATGTGTGTGTGTGAGTGAGTCTGTGTGTGTGTGTGTGTGTGTGTGTGTGAGTGTGTGTACTCTGAATGTCGGTCCCCCCCTATCAATTCGAACACGGTGAATGCAAATTGAACGAAATTTGGTACAAAGGTAGCACTAGCAAAGGGCATCTTAGTGTCATGTTTTATATCGCCGCCATATTGACAGAAACGTAATGGCGGCCACACAAATATTCAAAGCTTAAGTTAAATTACGACTAACATAACCATCCGATCTCTACCAAACTTTGCAACAACATACCTTTATGGAGGGAGCATCCTTTGACCAATCTAATAGGTTATTAGTCTAATAGTTTGCGGATGGCGGCCATCTTTATGTCAAAATTGATTCCCCCTATTAATTCGAACACGGTGGAACCGAATGGAACGAAATTTGGTACAGAGGTAGCACTAGCAAAGGGCACCTCAGTGTCATGTTTTATATCGCCGCCATCTTGACGGAAACGCAATGGCGGCCACACGAATGTTCAAAGCTTAAATCAAATTACGATTAACCTAATCATCCGATCTCTACCAAATTTTGCAACTACATACCTTTATGGAGGGAGCATTCTTTGACCAATCTAATTGGTCATTCGCCTAATAGTTTGCGGATGGCGGCCATCTTTGTGTCAAAATCGATTCCCCCTATTAATTCAAACACGGTGAAAACGAATGGAACGAAATTTGGTACAGAGATAGCACTAGCAAAGAGCATCTCAGTGTCATGATTTATATCGCCACCATATTGACAGAAACGTAATGTCGGCCACACAAATGTTTAAAGCTTAAATCAAATTACGACTAACATAACCATCCGATCTCTACCAAACTTTGCAACAACATACCTTTATGGAGGGAGCATCCGTTGACCAAACTAATAGGTCATCAGCCTAATATTTTGCGGATGGCGGCCATCTTTGTGTGAAAATCGATTCCCCTTATCAATTCGAACACGGTGAAACCGAATGGTACGAAATTTGGTACAGAGGTAGCACTAGCAAAGGGCACCTCAGTGTCATGTTTTATATCACCGCTATCTTGACGGAAACGTAATCGCGGCCACCCAAATGTTAAAGGCTAAAATGTAATTACGACCAACCTAATTATCTAGTCTCTACCAAATTTTGCAACAACAAATCTTTATGTGGGAAGCATATTCTGACCAAACTGCTAGATCATCAGCCCAATAGTTTGCAGATGGTGGCCAAGTATGTGTGCAAATCGATTCCCCCTATCAATTCAAACACGGTGAAACCGAATTGAACGAAATTTGGTACAGAGGTAGCACTAGAAAAGGCCACCTCAGTGTCTTGTTTTATATCACCGCCATCTTGACGGAAACGTAATCGCGGCCACCCAAATGTTAAAGGCTAAAATGTAATTACGACCAACCTAATTATCTAGTCTCTACCAAATTTTGCAACAACAAATCTTTATGTGGGAAGCATATTCTGACCAAACTGCTAGATCATCAGCCCAATAGTTTGCAGATGGTGGCCAAGTATGTGTGCAAATCGATTCCCCCTATCAATTCAAACACGGTGAAACCGAATTGAACGAAATTTGGTACAGAGGTAGCACTAGCAAAGGGCACCTCATATTCATGTTTAATATCCCTATAGCACGTTGTATTTCAACAAGCTACTACAACCAACATTCAATCATACTCCTTGTAAAGGACAAAGAGTTATAACAATACCCATGCATTTAGGAGAAAGTAGACTATATGTTCTTTCCTGAACATCTTGTTTGTCATTGATTGCATTTTATTATTTTATGTAATTTTCTAAACATATACACCTTTATTTGGTTATATGGAATTTATAGGACTATTATAATATTCGAGTCATTTTCTAAATTTTTAGCCTATTTCCATGATATGAAATAATTGGCTTAAGAGAGTACCTTGAGTCCGTGTGTGTGCATGTTTGCACGTGTCCCCTAATAAAATATAAACGGCAAGAATTGAATTATTTATTTAACGTGCTCTGTAAAAGTGCTATTCGATTAAATAAATAAATACTAATTAATTTAAATATACAAAATTTGTAATATAGTTTATATCACCAGCATTATCCAGTGCTGCACCACATGATTGTAGGTGTGGTTTGCTCACAGTAGGCACGAGCACGTGGGTGGCTGTTGGACATGGTGTCTCCTACATTACTGTATTTTATTGACTTATATATCGTCAGGCTACTAGTGAAACCCATTACGACATTTATGACAAAATAGGTTCTGAGTATCTGCATTTACGGGTCATAAACCTATTCTCGAACTTAATGTGTTTGACCTGTAGACAGGACTATGCGGGGTGCAAGGCACTTGTGCTCAACAGACGATAAAAGCATCCTTCTTAGGAAATCGTTGTAGTTAAGTTCCTTTCTGGACTAAACAGGATTGAAAGAAACTAATAAACAAATATTTTTATTTGCAATGCCATCTACAGTTTTTAAACACCTTATATGATAGACCCATGTGTTCTCATGCTTCCCAATATTGGTCATATTTCCCCTTACTCGTCCGAATGGAGCAGGTTGTCAAATGACTTCTGTTTGTCGTCTACTTTGGGTTGCACATTGAACAGTATGACTCAGGGTAGAGACACAAGCGTCCTCTTGCTTCCCACTATTGGTCATATTTCCCCTTACTCGTCAGAATAGAACAGGTTGTCAAATGATTTCCGTCTATCATATACTGTTGGTTGCAGATTGCATAGTAAGGTTCAGGGCGGATGCCTAATCAGTATAAAAACTTTCACAGCCAGTCATGTTCCACACTGAAACGGAATTCAGTAACTGACTCTATTTTTGGACAGTCTTGAATGTTGTTAACTCCTTCCGACCATGATTTCCATTTCCTGTATTTCATGTAATATTTATTCATGGTTTAGCAGAATGGAACGATATTTCCTAGTCAATATTACTTGTAAATGTATCTAATCAATCATTAATTGCAATTAGGTAGTGTCGTAATATCTACAGTGATTACCTCGTGGGAGCTCTTAACTATCACCCCAGAGGTTCACGTTAAATTCCCGACTCTCCCAAGAAATTGAATTATGGCCAGAGGGCTAGAAAGGGATACAATTAGCCTCGGGAGGCAGAACTGAAGAGAGGTGGGTTCGATTCCCATCTCAGTCATCCTATAAGTAGTTTTCCGTGGTTTTCCCCACTTATTATCCAGGCGAATGATAGGATAGTTTCTAAAGTAAAGCCACGGCCACCTCTTTTCTAATCCACATCTTAATTAAAAATATACACATACTAATACAGCAATTACAATAACACAAGTTATCAGACAAATTCCACACACACTTAATTGCACGGGGCTACTTGATCACGATGCCGCCAAGGCCATAAATGAATCATCATCAACAACAACAACAACAACAACATAACCGATGCAAACCATATATACGAAGACAGTCTGAATAGAGTGCGACCAGAGTTTTGCCGACTCGCAGACTTCAGGCGATGCATCCGTCAGTTTCTCAGGAGAGCATTTACTCGGGCACAACTTGCAGACGAGGTTGCACTTGGCCATATACCCAAAGGAGTCACTATTGTTTCAAGTTGGTTTCTGACCTGTCAATTCCAGCGCGTAGCCGGTTGAGTGTCATCCATGTCTTCCAGAAGCATGCATTATACAGATCTGTTCAAATGATTATGCTCAACACACAATTTTCCATCTTTTCTAGCCTAATTTCATTTATGAATAAATACGCTTGTGAGATCACCTTTTGTTCGTGTGTGTGTATATGTGTGTGTGTGCGTCCATGTGTGTGTCCCCCCTAATGGCTTCTAAATGGTTAGAGCGATTTAAATGAAACTCGGTGAGGTCATAGCACTGTTTCGGCCGACCCGGACTGTGCCCTTCAAATTTTATTACGTCTCACCAATACAATATGGTGGCTGTGCGGAATATTTCACCAGCATTGTATATCCCCGAAACTAATAGTGATATCACCCTGACATTTTGTACGGTGATAATGGGCACTAGAATTTTACATATGAGACTTTCAAAACCTGTTAACTAGGGAACGAACATGGTGGCCAAGGGAAGTTGAAACTTTTAAATAGACTTTTCTCGCGATTTAACCATCCAAACGCAATGAAACATGGTACAGCAAATGTTTATACACATTGTAATGCACTGCCATAAAATTTAGTTCAATTGTTTACATAACTTTGAGATGGCGGCTGTGCAAAATATTTCTCCGGCATTATATATCTCCGAAACGATTATTGATATTACCCTGATATTTTGTACGGTGATAAAGGGTACTACTAGAAGTTCAGCTAAGAGACTTCCAAAAACCTGTAAAATACAAAACAAACATCCAATTGTGTGTGAAATGTCTTATTAAATGTATAAATAATAATTCATGTAATTTACTTCAGGCAATAAGAAAAAAAATTGCAACTCCCCGCCCAATCTAATTGGGTATACTCGTGTTGACCGACTGAAAAGCTTCAACTAATAGCTTACAAACGCGCTACCTCGTGCCTTGCTGGTAGTGGGAGAGTGTGGGTTCGAACCCCACCTTGGCCGTCCTAAAGTGGTTTCCCATTTTCACCCCCAGGCAAATGCCGCGACGGATACTTTCAAGAGGTCCACGGCCGACTCCCTTCCCTGACCCTTCCTTCATTAGACCCAAGTTAGCGGCTGCCTGGGCGAGCGGTTCAATCTTCTTACAAAGTGTGTTCAGCCAAAGACACTGTCCTTGTGGCGGTAGAGCAATGATCCCTCGCAGAGTCCAAGAGTGAAACCGAGCATGGAGGATACGCACTAAAGAAATCAATGACGGTTATATGGTAAGTTTAACAACGGCGTGGTCGGCGTGGTTTTAGGGTAGCGCGCCTGCCTCTCACCCGGAGGCCCCGGGTTCGATTCCCTCGTAGATTTTAGAAACTGACGTGAGAGCTGGAACGGGGTGCACACAGCCTTATGAGTACTATTGAGTAGCTGTCTGACTGACAGCTTGGTCACCATAACCAAGATTAACGGAAACCAAGATTAACGGCCGAGGGGACCCAATGCACTGACCTCGTGCCACCCCATTATCTGCAGGCCAAATGGCTGGGCAGGGGTCGCTTGATAGACCTAGGCACTTCATGGGCTGTAGTTTTTCGACTCTACATGATACACAGGAAGATGAGGCTTCACGATCCCTTGTCACACCAAAATTAAAAGATTAGTACCTTGAAACCATGAAACCGTATGCATGCTAATAGTTTGCGGATGGCGGCCATCTTTGTGTGAAAATCAATTCCCCCTATTAATTCAAACACGGTGAAACCGAATTGAACGAAATTTGGTACAGAGGTAGCACTAGCAAAGGGCATCTCAGTGTTATGTTTTATATCGCCGCCATATTGACAGAAACGTAATGGCGGCCACACAAATGTTCAAAGCTTAAGTTAAATTACGACTAACATAACCATCCGATCTCTACCAAACTTTGCAACAACATTCCTTTATGGAGGGAGCATCCTTTGACCAATCTAATAGGTTATTAGCCTAATAGTTTGCGGATGGCGGCCATCTTTATGTGAAAATTGATTCCCCCTATTAATTCGAACACGGTGGAACCGAATGAACTAAATTTGGTACAAAGGTAGCACTAGCAAAGGGCACCTCAGTGTCATGTTTTATATCGCCGCCATCTTGACAGAAACGTAATGGCGGCCACACAAATGTTCAAAGCTTAAGTTAAATTACGACTAACATAACCATCCGATCTCTACCAAACTTTGCAACAACATTCCTTTATGGAGGGAGCATCCTTTGACCAATCTAATAGGTTATTGTCCTAATAGTTTGCGGGTGGCGGCCATCTTTATGTCAAAATTGATTCCCCCTATTAATTCGAACACGGTGGAACCGAATGGAACGAAATTTGGTATAGAGGTAGCACTAGCAAAGGGCACCTCAGTGTCATGTTTTATATCGCCGCCATCTTGACTGAAACGTAATGGCGGCCACACGAATGTTCAAAGCTTAAATCAAATTACGATTAACCTAATCATCCGATCTCTACCAAATTTTGCAACTACATACCTTTATGGAGGGAGCATCCTTTGACCAATCAAATAGGTCATTCGCCTAATAGTTCGGATGGCGGCCATCTTTGTGTCAAAATCGATTCCCCCTATTAATTCAAACACGGTGAAACCGAATGAACGAAATTTGGTACAGAGGTAGCACTAGCAAAGGGCACCTCAGTGTCATGTTTTATATCACCGCTATCTTGACGGAAACGTAATCGCGGCCACCCAAATGTTAAAAGCTAAAATGTAATTACGACCATCCTAATAATCTAGTCTCTACCAAATTTTGCAACACCATATCTTTATGTGGGAAACATATTCAGACAAAACTGAAAGAACATCAGCCCAATAGTTTGCAGATGGTGGCCAAGTATGTGTGCAAATCGATTCCCCCTATCAATTCAAACACGGTGAAACCGAATTGAACGAAATTTGGTACAGAGGTAGCACTAGCAAAGGGCACCTCATATTCATGTTTAATATCCCTATAGCACGTTGTATTTCAACAAGCTACTACAACCAACATTCAATCATACTCCTTGAAAAGGACAAAGAGTTATAACAATACCCGTGCATTTAGGAGAAAGTAGGCTATATGTTCTTTACTGAACATCTTGTTAAAATTATTTTTTCCCTTTTTTCTCTTTTACTTTACATTTCAGTTTGTATGTCTACTTTATTTTCTGAATTTCGTTTATGAAGACGTTACAAACACCCAGTACCCGAGCAAGGGAAATTAACTATAGGATCTTCTCGGCCCAGTCGGGATTTGAACCTGGGTTCCTCCGGGCTAACAATTAGCCACGAAGCTGGACGAACGTTGAGTGGTGGGTTGTAATAACTTACTTTTGTGAGAAATTCCGTTCTTTGACGGTGGTAACAGCAGTAGGGAAATCACAGCAGAGAAACATGCACAAGAACTCCAATACAGTCATCCTTATGCGTGTGTATACATACAGTATATGTATATGAAAATCCACAACCTGCGTCCAGTCTCCGACCGGGTCAGGAATGGAATGAATGAATCCCCCATCTAGCGGCGAGGATATGAACTGTGCCGGCTGCCGAGGCCTGACGCACTCCTCTGGGGCACTGATTAAATGGATGACAGATGAAATGAAATGATAGTGGAGAGTGTTGCTGGAATGAAATTTTGACAGGGAAAACCGGAGTACCCGGAGAAAAACCTGTCTGCCTCCGTTTTGTCCAGCACAGATCTCACATGGAGTAGCCGGGATTTGAACCACGGACCCAGCGGTGAGAGGCCAGCGTGCTGCCGCCTAAGCCACGGAGGCTTCTATATGTATATACATATTCTAATTTTGGTGTTGTCCGTGAGAGGCGAGACGGTACTGAGTAATAGTGGTTATTGTTAGTATACTAGAATGGTGTGTTGTGGGCTCAAATATTACAATTGTGGCGCGATGGATTACTAACTAACTAACTAACTGACTTACTGAAAAGCAAGCTTGTGATTTTGCGCGGTTTTTAACCTGGCAATCAAAAAGCAAGGAACCTCTATTTTACGTGAAATCCAAACCACTAAGCTTGATATTTCACCTCGAAAATTGCTAATGCAATAACCAGGAATGAAACTTGACGATTACGATTAATAAATAAATAAATAAATAAATAAATAGATAAATAAATAAATAAATAAATAAATAAATAAATAAATAAATAAATGAATAACCATATTTGCTTTCATTTAGGCTATTATTAAGATGGGGTCGCCCCTCCCAAATGCATTTTATGACCTACTGCCAGGTATGAACTAGGCCGCTCCTAACATGGAGAACAGACGCCTTTTGCAGCCGCTCCTCTGGAGTACAGACGGTACGGGTGTCCATAATATGGACAAATATCTTTTACTCTATTAACCCGAGCACTGGGTTGCCTTTTCCGCCAACTTTGCTGTACCGAAGGACTCCTTCACCACCGCAGATGCCGTTGAGGTCTTCACCCATACCCTGAGCTAGGCCCTCTATATTTATTACCCCTGGAGAGAGGGTGTCCCACTCAACTGATACTACTGTCCTCAGTAATATAGCTGTATCCTTGTGTTGCTCCATATTGTAACACTGTACTATTCACACTGTCGGTTATACCAGCACCTTTCCTAGTGCTCACACTAGGGGGATAGGCAAGAAACTGAGAGACATGATAAAAGGAATGTGTGTGGATTGCTACAATAGTGTGAAGACTAGAGTCGGGACATCGGAATGGTTTAAAATTGTCACTGGACTAAAGCAAGGAAGTGTGTTGTCACCATTATTGTTCTTAATGGTGATGAATGACATCATGAAGGCAGAAATGAAGGACTATAGTAGGACAAAGATGAAGGTAATGTTGTTTGCAGACAATGTTGTGATGTGGGGCGAGGATGAGATGGAGGTATACGGACAGTTAGACGTAGTAAATGAAAAGATTGAGCAATGGGGATTGAAGATAAATGTGGAGAAGAGGAAAACAGTGGTGGTGAGTAGAGGTAAGAAAGAAGGAAAAGGAGTAATCAAAGTAGGAGATAAGGAATTGGAAGTGGTGAAACACTTCAAATACTTGGGAAGTGAACTGACTGAAGATGGAAGACAATATTTGGAAATTAGCAGAAAAATACAACTCGGGAGTGCTTTCTACCAACAGGTACGGTGACTAGTATGGAACAAGGATATACCAATTAAGGCTAAAGAAGTTATGTACAAAGCATATTATGTTCCTATAATGACATATGCAGCAGAAAATTGGACAATGACTAAGAGGGATGAGAGCAGAGTAGAGGCAGCTGAGATGAGATTCCTGAGAAGTATGGTCCAGAAAACGAGGAGAGACAGAGTGAGAAATGAAGATATACGGAAGGAACTGGGAGTACAGAAACTACATGACAAATTGGAGCAAAACAGATTGAGATGGTTGGACATGTCAAACGGATGAATGAAGGAAGGCTACCAAGACGAGCAATGGAACGACGGATGGCAGGGAAGAGAGGACGAGGAAGACCAAGAATGCGTTGGATGGACTGAGTGAAGAATAGCATTAGTAAACGGAACCTGGATCGGTACACCGTGTCGGAAGAGGAATGGTGGAACGACAGAACAAAGAGGAGAGGAACCATATTTGCCCCCAACCAGTGTCAGCTGGAAAAGGGGAAATGAAGATGATTATGATGATGAAATAAATAAATAAGTAAATAAATAAATAAATAAATAAATACATAAATAAATAAATCTCTACTTACTATAAAACAAAGTCCCCGATTCTTGGATGTTACGGGTAAACTCGAGAACCACTGGATGGATTTTGATGCGGTTCTCACCATTCTGTAAAGGATATCTCGATGATTATTTCTGTAGAAAATAATTTATTTATGATCAAAGAAAACCGAGCAGTAACGATTTCAGTGGAAAATTCGAGAAAAAAACTGGCGTCCGAGCGCTTTGTAAGCTTACGCTGGGCAAACCGTTAAAAATATCAAAATACTATGAGTGTAAGTATTGTTCAGTATGAACAGTTCTACAAAAAAAAGTCCGTGAGAGCATATGTCTATCTTCAATACATCGCCCACTATAAGTGTTTTTATATTTGAATTTCTTCCAGCCATATCCATTCAACTACTGAGGAGACAGTTTACGAGTTAGCTAAGGGCGATTCTATCATCCCTGTTACAGACTAGTTAGCGGGTGAACCTATTGCCCCAGATACAGCCAGCAGCAAACCGTCGAGTCGTGTTGAGTTAAGAATTCTGAGAAGGGTGGTTGTGTTTGGAGTTTCCCTGGAAGTGCAACTCGGGTATTCTTTATTTCACCTGTGAAACACAGCCAAGTTAAGATTGGACGGAAGGGGGATTTGAGTTTCATTCACCTCGCCATTCCCTGGAAGTGCAACTCTCATTTCGTCTGTGAACTTTTCATTCCGCAAAATTCACACTCAATTTAAGATTGGTCGGAAGGGGGATTATATTATACTAGCAGAAGTACCCATTCTTCGAACGGTCTTGGTATTAATAACCAGACGTAATCAATTGAGCTACTGTTGCAATGGTTAGAGACTTGGAACCTGTTTGTCGACAAAGAAAGATGATTAGTTAAAATATGCTCTGAAACTAAATTTACCTAACGTGTACTTCCTGACGTGAAAATAAAATTGAAAACCTCGTAGACGAAACGAAATACACGTCAAATAAAACTGACCTTCACTGTAGTGTCAAGTCCCCTACCACAGGAAGACCCCTTTAATAAATTATAAAGGCTTGTGGTTCATGAAAATTCAGTTTTTTTAGGCTCCAATGGCTCAAATTCCTAAGAGAAAAAAAAAGAAAAAAAAAACTTTTTCCATTCAGGGATTTTGGAAAATAATGTTTCTGTTTGGAGATATAATAGACGTTCTGTACGACATAACGCACATTTAAGTCGTATGAAAAAATCTAGGGTACCCCTTGACCCTCTTAAGCGCATTGATGAATTTTACAGTTTTAGTTGATTCCGTAATAACCTTATAGCCATTTGTAAACATTCAGAGAAATTTAATAAATGGAGTGGCTTTACTTCTTGCAGAAATAGATGGAAAATTGGATGTCACCTTGTGAGATACTCTTGTCATGGTTACTGGCTTGCATTCTTTCATTAGTTTATTAAATGGAATTAGTTTTCTGGGAATATCTCAGAAACTGTTGGTTTTAGAGCCTTAAAATGTAGTTTTTGGGGACCCTTTACAGCTATTTAGGGGCACCGAGTTTTGTTTCTGACACCAAGGGGCTGAAAATAGGGTTGTCTCGTCGTTCTAGGCCGTACTATAATAATAATAATATAGGGATATAATAGACCTTGCGTAGCACACCCGCACGTGTAAATCGCGTGAAAAAATCTAGAGTACCCCTTGACCCCCTTAAGCGCATTATATGATATTGATGAATTTTACAGCTTAATTTGGTTCCGTTATAACCTTATAGCCGTTTGCAAACAGTAATGTAATAAATGGAATTGAATTGCGTCTTACAGCAATAGATGGACCTGTGATTCCGTTGCCATGGTTACCGGCTTACATTCTTCTGTTATTTTATTAAATGAAATTAGTTTTCTGGAAATATCTCAAAACCTGTTGGTTTTAGGGCCTTCTCACATTGAGGGACTGAAAATGAGTTTTGTCTCGCCCTTCTACGCCTATTTCAGCAAGTATTTTAAGGGGGCAGGTCCCCTTTTATGAGAGGTACAGAGAAGAGTTACATCAATGATTAGTGTCGTGCCTCTGAGGGATATCTGTACCAAATTTTACGTTGATCCACCCAGCCTTTCTCGAGTTAGGAGGGAACAACTTTGTTCACAGACAGACAAACAGACAGACAGACAGACAGACAGACAGACAAAACATTTATTTTCGCGCGCATCCGTCATAAAACAGTCTAAAACGCGTAAATAACGCAAATTTCCGTAGAAATTCAGAAGAAAACAGACAAACTTTCATTTTTATATATATAGAGATTAAATTATACTGCTTGGCGTATGATCTCTACTTAGTATAAAACAAAGTACCCGATTCTTGGATTTCACGGGTAATCTCGAGAACCACTGCATGGATTTTGATGCGGTTTTCACCATTCTGTAAAGGATACCTCGAGGAAGGTTTCTGTAGAAAATACTTTATTTACGATCAAAGGAAGCCAAGCAGTAGCGATTTCAGGGAAAAAGTAAAAAAAAAAAAAAAACCTGGCGTCCGTGCGCTTTTTAAGCTTACGCTGGGCAAACCGCTAAAAATATCAATATACAATGAGTGTAAGAATTGTTCAGCATGAAAAGTTCTACAAAAATGTACGTGAGAGCACATCTCTATATTCAATATATCGTCCACTAAAAGTGTTTTTAGATTGGACGGAAGGGGGATTTGTGTTTCATGCACCTCGCCATTCTTAAATTATGTCTGACAAGAATTTGTTGCACATGCATCTCCATGATAATATAGTTAATAGTCCAGTCAGGGATTTTAACCCATCATGCCGAGACGTAAAACGGATCCATCCTCCGCTAAGCGGGTACAATAGACTACACATCCAAGACAGAGCAGTGGCTTGCTTGAAAGCCATGTACGACATTATCAATCTACAGCAGCTATCCTTAAAAACAGCTATGCATCTGTTTGACGCAAAGATCCTACCAATTCTCACGTACGGGATCCACTTGATATGGGACCGACTAACGAAGAGAGATCTGGCCACCATCGAAAGAGTTAAAGCCCAATTCTTGAAAACCTTAATGGGCATCTCAAAATACACGCGCTCCCGCCTAACATATGAATTAGCACGGGAACCCTTCCTCGTCGAAGAAATAAGAACAAAATTACAGCTTCCATCAACAAAGAATGCTGAAGCGCACCTAGCAGAGAGAAGAGATAAGAGAAAAGGCATTCCGCTAGAATTTTACAGCACGGATGCCATGATCAACCGGAACTGGACCAGCGCCAATCAGAAACTAAGACATGTGGTGATAAAGTTAGCAGTGCATGGGTACCACCATAAAATATGTAAAAACATGTCCTACCACGCCCCAAATGAACTCTGCGTGTGCTCGTTATGTGACCAGTTCTGTGACACATATCACATCACACGATGTAAAAATAACCAGAAATCACTCTGTGATTATAGCAAGGACTAACATTTAAAATGAACAAAGCATCATACAGTGTTGCTCTATTTCACAAATAACATTCAATTCACAATATAATGACTGGTCATGAATGAATGCTTTAATGCACACATTCCTGATTGATTACTGGATCATGATGTTTTTCACATCAATTAACACTTTATAGCATGTTTGTTTCACTAGTGTAAATCTATGTTATGCACATTCGTGCGCTTTTCTGTTAATAATAATAATAGATCGTAGTTCATTGACATCGAAAAGAAGCGCTTATAACGTAATGCATTCACAACTGTTCCCGGGCGAAGCCGGGCCAGGTTGCTAGTAAATAAATAAATAAATAAATAAATAGATAAATAAATAAAAAAAGAAGAAAATATTATTTAATTGAATCGCTTTTCCTTCCACTTTGGCTTCACCCACGGATTCTGTGAGGGATCATTCCTCTACCGTTGCAAAGACGCTGTCTGGGGATGGAGTCGGGCCGATCGCCCAGGCGGCCGCTAACGTGGGTATAATGAAGTAAAGGTCAGCGAAGGGATTTAGGAATGACGTCTGCCGTGGATCAGTTGAAAGAAACCGTCCCGGCTTTTGCCAGGTGGGGAAAATGGGAAACCACGGTAAACATTTGCAGGATTTTGTAACTTTGTAACACACTAGCGCTCTGGGCCACTGCGGCTTGTTAAATAAATATCTATATATATAAAGCACAAAGTTTGTCTGTCTGTCTGTCTGTCTGTCTGTTATGTATACAAATCTACACCGTTTCACCGATCTGAACCAAAATTTGTATACTTACCCTTTGGGACCCTGCGGGTAACCCTGTCAACATTAAATTTCGGACAGACCACCCCATGCCCTGCATTTAGGCCCTTTTGCACAAATCTACACCGTTTCACCGATCTGAACCAAAAGTTGTATATTTAAACTTTGAAACCCTGCGAGTAACACTGTCCACTTAAAAATTCGGACAGACCACCCCATTCCCTGCATTTAGGCCCTTTGGTCCAAATCCACACCGTTTCACCGATCTCAACCAAAATTTGTATATTTAACCTTTGGAACCCTGCGAGTAACACTGTCCACTTAAAAATTCGGACAGACCACCCCATTCCCTGCATTTAGGCCCTTTGGTCCAAATCCACACCGTTTCACCGATCTCGACCAAAATTTGTATATTTACCCTTTGGAACCCTGCGAGTAACACTGTCCACTTAAAATTTCGGACAGACCACCCCATTCCCTGCATTTAGGCCCTTTGGTCCCAATCTACACCGTTTCACCGATTAGAACCAAAATTCGTATTCTTACCCTTTGGTACCCTGCGAGTAACACTGTCTGCTTGAAATTTCGGACAGACCACGCCATTCGCTGCATTTAGGCCCTTTTTGCACAAATATACACCGTTTCACCTATCTGAACCAAAATGTGTATACTTACCCTTTGGAACCCTGCGAGTAACACTGTCCACTTGACATTTCGGACGGACCACCCCATTCCCTGCATTTAGGCCCTTTGGTCCAAATCTACACCGTTTCACAGATCAGAACCAAATTTCGTATTCCTACCCTTTGGTACCCTGCGAGTAACACTGGCCGCTTGAAATTGCGGACGGACCACTTCATTCCCTGCATTCAGGCCCTTTGGCCCAAATCTACACCGTTTCACCGATCTCAACCAAAATGTGTATATTTACCCTTTGGAACACTGCGACTAACACTGTCTGCTTGAAATTGCGGCGAGGCCACTCCATCCCTTGCATTTAGGCTGTGTGGCACAAATCTACACCGTTTCACCGATCTGACCCCAATTTTATATACTTACCCGTAGGAACCCGACAAGTAACACTGTTCACTTTAAATTTCGGACAGACCACACTATTCCCTGCTTTTTGGCCCTTTGGCAGAAAACTACACCGTTTCACCGATCTCAACCATATTTTACATAATTACCCTTTGGAACTCGACGAGTAACACTGTCCACTCGAAATTTCGGACAGACCACTCCATTCCACGCATTTAGGCCCTTTGGCACAAATCTACATCTTTCACCGATCGAAAACAAAATGTGTATACTTACCCTTTGGAACCCGATGAGTAAGACTGTCCACTTTAAAATTTGGACAGGCCACTCACTCTATTCCCTGCATTTTGGCCCTTTGGCACAAAACTACACCGTTTCACCGATCTCAACCAGATTTTACATAATTACCGTTTGGAACTCGACGAGTAACACTGTCCACTCGAAATTTCGGACAGACCACTCCATTTCCCGCATTAAGGCCTTTTGTTACAAATCTACATCGTTCACCGATCGAAAACAAAGTGTGTATACTTACCCTTTGGAACCCGATGCGTAACACTGTCCACTTGAAATTTCTCACATACCACTCCATTCCCTGCATTTAGCTCAGGAATTCCTCGGGGTTGCCAGCTTCCTAACTCACCAGTCATGAGCCCTTGAGGGTGTACCAGAAGTGGTGGGTCTACACACACCCCGCCTCTTTGAGGGCCTTGAGCAGAAGACAGGAAAAGAAGGCAGACCCCTCGAAGAATGAGGGTATCAGGAAAGATGAGACAAAGCCAATTAAGGCGGGAAATTGAAAGACTCCCTAGCCCTCGGATACCCTAATACAGTCTGGGTCGGAAGAGAACAAGAGTTGACCAAGGGAGGCCGACAGGAAAGAAAACTGAAATGAGCCCGGCACCAGGAAGCAGAAGCGATGCCAGACTCAGCTGGGGTCCCGTGGTCGCCAACCCACGTCCCACAAGTTGTGAGACCCTGGGGGGGGGAGGTCAGTTGTTAGAATAGCTTGCTGATTCATCGCGAGGTGACTTGAGATTACTTTCCAGAGCCCGCCGTGTTATCTCCTGCTGTCTAGGCTGATGCCAGCACAGGGCCGTTGCGAAACAGTGAGTGATTCCCGGTCAATCTAAATAGGACGGGGAACCCCGAACGCGTGTCATCATATTTCGTCATCATCTGCGATCATCTCAGGTTCGTACAGCTTGGACCTATATTCTTTGTCTTTGCCGAGCAGTACGCTCTTTCACTAGACGCATCGAGTACAGGCCTAAGCCAGAAAATAAGGTAGAGACTTTGGAAGACATCGAAGCTAGACACCTGAATTACCTATATGAGTTTTAAAATAACACCATGTTCGTTTAGTAGTCATTTTTAATTACCTTATTATTATCATCATAAGTGCAAATGACCTAGATGTTACGCGCATCATACCAATAATCACCGCTACATAAAGTATTTCTCGACTGTGATTTTTAAAATATTTATTTTTGGTTGGTTCTTAAGTTTAGGGGCTGCGACAACGCGGTCATGTAGCCCCGTGTACTTTGGGGGTGTGTAGAATCTGTCTGATAACCGGTGTTAATTGTGATGACTGTATTAGTGTGTGTTATCTGTTTTTTAATTTAAGTACAAACTGCAACTTAGAATTCTTCAAATAGTTCGTACTTTTGCCGTCACGACTACTAGGCCAAGTTCGGAACTTAGCTACTAGACGCCACTGCAGTCAGCTCTTGGCAACGGACGTAGACATCTAAGAGCGTTGTTTACCTATCCAATTTAGCTTCACACAGGTGTAATTAGTGGAAGGTTCTTTAACATGCCATAAATCTGACATGGGACCGCCGGCTTTACTGCCCCTCCGAAGAAAGGCATACTGAGGGATTTTTAACGCTCTTGAACCCGCTATCTTGGGCATTGAAGCTCAGCATGCTACCAAATACGCCACCGAAGCCGCCATATTTTTATTACAGTACATTGTGTACATTATAAGTTGAAGTGTCAATTCAATACCGGTAGTAGTTTCCCTTATCATCCTCATCATAAGAGCAAATGACCTACAGTGGATGTTACGCCCATTACACCATTAATCACCACACACAATAAGTCTTCCTCGCCTGTGAATTTTGAAATATGTATTTCTATTAAGGTAGTTTGTAAGTTTGACGTGTCAATTCAACAGTAGTTTTTATTATCATCCTTATCAAAAGGGCAAATGACCTAGATATTACTTCCTCATTGTCTTTGGGGGCAAATGACTTAGATTTTAAGTCCATTATATTTCTAAGGAGACCTTAAAACATTATCATTCCACCGGGCGAAGCCGGGTACTACTGCTAGTATATATATAAAGCTCAATGTTTGTCTGTCTGTCTGTCTGTCTGTTTGTCTGTTATGTATACAAATCCACACCGTTTCACCGATCTGAACCAAAATTTGTGTACTTACCCTTCGGAACCCTGCGGGTAACCCTGTCCACTTGAAATTTCCGACAGACCACCCCATTCCCTGCATTTAGGCCCTTTGGCCCAAATCTACACCGTTTCACCGATCTCAACCAAAATTTGTATACTTACCCTATGTAAGCCTGTGAATAACACTATCCTCTTAAAATTTCGGACAGACTACCCCATTTCCTGCATTTAGGCCCTTTGGCGAACATCTACACCGTTTCACCGATCCGAACCAAAATTTGTATACTTACCCTTTGCAACCCTGCGGTTAACCCTGTCCACTTGAAATTTCGGACAGACCACCCCATTCTCTGCATTTAGGCCCTTTGACCCAAATCTACACCGTATCACCGATCAGAACCAAAATTTGTATACTTACCCTTTGGTACCCTGCGAGTAACACTGTCTGCTTGAAATTGCGGACAAACCACTCCATTCCCAGCATTTAGGCCCTTCGGCCCAAATCTACACCGTTTCACAGATCTCAACCAAAATTTGTTATTTACCGTCTGGTACCCTGCGAGTAACACTGTTTGCTTGAAATTGCGGACAGACCACTCCATTCCCTGCATTTAGGCCCCTTGGCTTCAATCAACACCGTTTCACCGATCTGAACCAAAATGTGTATACTTACCCTTTGTAACTCTGTGAATATCACTGTCCACCTAAAATTTCGGACAGACCACCCCATTTCCTGCATTTAGGCCCTTTGGCAAAAATCTATATCGTTTCACCGATTCGGACCAACATTTGTATACTTACCCTTTCGAACCCTGCGGGTAACCCTGTCCACTTGAAATTGTGGACAGATCACCCCATTCCCTGCATTTAGGCCCTTTGGCACAAATCTACACCGTTTCACCGTTCAGACCCAAAATTTGTATACTTACCCTTTGGTACCATGCGAGTAACATTGTCTGCTTGAAATTGCGGACAGACCACTCCATTCCCGGAAAGAGGACAGGGTCCGTCCCAAAGGCAATGGAAAAAAGGGGTAAAACCGGACCCGCTCAGGAAACCCTCAGGGTTGCCAGCTCCCAAACTCACCAGCCATGAGCCCTTGAGGATCTAGCACTATCCAGGGTGCACCAGAAGTGGTGGGGCTACACACACCCTGCCTTCTTGAGGGTCTTGAGCAGAAGACATGAGATATTAAGAAAAGATAAAGAAGGCTGACGCCTCGAAGAATGAGGCTATCAGGAATGATTAGACAAGGGCCAATTAAGGCGGGAAAGTGAAAGAGTCGCTAGGCCTCGGATACCCTGATACCATCGGGGTCGGAAGAGAACAAGAGTTTGGCCAAGGAAGGCTGACTGGAAAGAGAACTGAAAGGAGCCCGGCACCAGTAAGTAGAAGCAATGCCGGACTCAGCTGGGGTCCCGTGGTCGCAAACCCACGTCCCACAAGTTGTGAGACCCTGGTGGGTGTAGGGGGGAGTAGGGGGCAGGTGTGAGAATAGCTTGCTGATTCATCGCGAGTTGACATGAGAGGAATGTCCAGACCCCGCCGTGTTACCTGGTACCGGTCAATGTGAATAGGACCGGGACCCCCCCCCCCCCGAACGTCTGTCATCATATATCGTCATCATCTGCGATATTCTCAGGTTCGTGCAGCTTGGACCCGAGCAGTACTCGATAAGCTCTTTCACTATACGCATCGAGTATAGGCCTAAGCCAGAAAATAACGTTCAGACTTTGGAAGACATCGAAGGTAGAAATCTGAATTACCTATATCAGATTTAAAATTACACCATGTTCGTTTAGTAGTCATTTTTCATTACCTTATTATTATCAGTTTATTATACCCGTTCAATAGTAGTCGTGGGCAGATCTAAGATCAATCTTGCAAAGTGGGGCTACATTAATGAAGATGACATACAGTGTGACTGTGGAGAAGATCAGACTGTGAAACATATGCTTCAGTGTAGACTGTGCCCGACCTCCTGCACAGAAGATGAACTTTATGAAGCATCACAGAATGCAGTGGAAGTGGCCAAGTTTTGGTCAAATATTATATAATATTTGCAGTCATAGTATTTGTATCTGTGTTTATTTGATGTTTTCTGACTCGAGGATAATAATAATCATAAGGGCAAATGACCTAGATTTACGCCCATTATACCACTAATAACCACACAGAATAAGTCTTCATCGCCTCTGAATTTTGAAATATTTCTTTCTATCACGGTAGTTTGTAAGTTTGTCGTGTCAATTAAACAGTAGTTTTCATTACCATCCTCATCAAAAGGGCATATGGCCTAAATGTTACGTCCATTATATTACTAAGTAACACCACAGTCTTCATCGCCTGTGATTTTAAAATGTGTGTTGCCATTAGTTTGTAAGTTTAATATACCCGTTCAGTAGTAGTCGTCTTCATTATCATCCTCATCAAAAGGGCAAATGACCCAGATGTTACGTCCATTATACTACTAAGCAACACCAGAGACTACCTAGACTGTGATTTTAAAAATATGTATTTCCATTAGTTTGTAAGGTTGATATACTCGTTCAGTAGTAGTCGTCTTCATTATCATCCTCATCAAAAGGGCAAATGACCCAGATGTTACGTCCATTATACTACTAAGCAACACCAGAGACTACCTAGCCTGTGATTTTAAAAATATGTATTTCCATTAGTTTGTAAGGTTGATATACCCGTTCAGTAGTAGTCGTCTTCATTATCATCCTCATCAAAAGGGCAAATGACCTAGATGTTACGTCCATTATACAGTACTACTAAGCAACACCAAAGTCTTCATTGCCTGTGATTTATAAAATATGTATTTCCATTAGTATGTAAGTTTAATATACCCGTTCAGTAGTAGTAGTCTTCATTGTCATCCTCATCAAAAGGGAAAATGACCTAGATGTTACGCCCATTATACTACTAGGCAACACCACAGTCTTCCTCGCCAGTAATTTAAAAATATGTATTTCTATTAGAGTGTAAGTTTATTATACCCGTTCAATAGTAGTCGTCGTCAGTATCATCTTCATCAATGACGTTGAGGAGACTGAAATATTATCATCATTCCACCGGGCGAAGCCGGGTACTACTGCTAGTCTCTATATAAAACTCAATGTTGGTTTGCTTGTTTGTTTGTTTGTTTGTCTGTTATTTATACAAATCTACACCGTTTCACCGATCTGCACCAAATTTTGTATACTTCCCCTTTGGAACCCAGCGGGTAACACTGTCCTCTTTAAATTTCGGACAGACCACTCCATTCCCCGCATTTAGGCCCTTTTGCACAAATTTACACCATTTCACCGATGTAATAACTTGAAGGACATATTGCCGCTAGGCGACAACGACTAACACTATATCATCATATTCAACGCCGCACCATTGATGGACAGGTTGTCACTAGGCAACAACGATTTACTCTGTATCATGATAGTCCGGTAAAATTAGCTAAAAGACACATGGGAAAACTGACCGATGTAATGCTATCCTGTCAGAGAAACATAGTGGCATACATTCCTACATTCACCTATCACCATTATGCAGTTTTCATGTGTAGACAGTTGTTATTTCATTTGCGGGGCTTAGACATCGTGGTCATATTGCCCCGTGTACATGGATGTGTGCGTAGAATTTTTGTGATAACCTGCGTTATTGTGATTGTTGCACTAGCATGTGTAAATTGGAGATAGGATATGGTATTTGAAGCCATTTCTCAGTGTTGCTCAAGTATTTAATGAACTGTAGTATTCTCTATGCAATTCGTATACCCTGCGGGTAACGCTGTCTACTTTAAATTTCGGACAGACCACTCCATTCCCTGCATTTAGGCCCCTTATCTCAAATCTACACCGTTTCACCGATATCAACCAAAATCTGTATAATTACCCTTTGGAACCTACGAGTAACACAATCTACATGAAATTTCGGACACACCACTCCATTCCCTGCATTTAGGCCCTTTGGTGCAAATCCACACCGTTTCACCGATCTGAACCAAAATTTGTATACTTACCTTTTGGAACCCTGCGGAAAGTGCCCAGATAGCCTATATAGAGTAGAAGTTAGTACCCAGGCTGTTGCCTGATGGCCTTGTGTTATACGAAATGAAACCTACTAAGAAGCGACACGGCATAACGTAGAAATAATGAATTGTTTGAAACGAATAAGGATATAGGTGGCGGTGAAATGAGATATAGATACTCTGGTAAAAGTTTGTTAGTTGATTGTTTGGCAACGAATGGATGCATTCTGTTATATAATACCCCGAGCTGCTACAAGTATTTGTGAATGTAATTGTATTCTAGAAAGGATTCACATTCTTATATATAACGGAGAAGTATCTGTAAAGGGATTCTTCATAAAAGGAACCAGAGATATCGTATGTGAAAGAAAATAAAGAACACATACAGTATATGAACGATATCCCCAAATATCAAGTAAGACAAGGTTAGCTAAATGGAAATGTAATGTACGGCGCATTCCGGTCAGTAAAACATAGTTAGATTCATGAAATATTATAAATTTACCTTGCAATTACAAAGTGATGAGATTATTTCAATAGTTACTCTTTATACGCATGATTTCTAGGAAAGGGGGAAGAGTGAGTTGCCATACAGCAAGCGTATTGTCCTGCTTCCCCGGAGTAAAGTCTTATGTATATACATTTTATTCTCATTATATTAATGAGTGACGCCCAACAGAATTTATTTACGGGTCTGAACAATTACAACTTACCCTTTGAAATACTGCTGGTGCCACTGTCCACTTGTTACTTTGGAAAACCCTTTCCATTCCTTACATTTAGAAAACAGACAAAATGAACTTGAAAACCACGTTTTTGGCCCTAGAACATGTCCGTAGTAGTGTACCTCTAAGAATATTTTAATAAGTCTATTGTTGGCTGGTAATTCTGGCTGCATCACGTCGCCACTACCAGTATTCTGGTGAAGAATTGCGAAAATAGTTACATCTTGCGCTGCTTATAAATTGAAGTCACGAGGAATAATTAGTGCAAAAAGATTTCTTAGGCCCTTTAAAACAGTTGTCAGTATGAATATTATGCTTCTGTGTAAGTGCGATGGTGTTGGTGCGGTACATTGAGGTTATCAGCTGCAATAAGCGATGGTGCTTTCAAATTTACTTTAGTTTATTCCGATCCTTATCCTTGAGCGCTATGTGCCGATAAATGACACTATTGCTGCCTCAGGAGCTTGGAACAGCCAAGTGCTCTGATTATTTTCCTACGGCGCTATGCGACAAAAGACGACACTATTGGTCTCTATTTTCCTAACAGCCAATGAGATACAGGCTCTAGACCGTGTCTATTACTTAGCTTACTCCTCTTTCTAATCATATTTTTCAATTCGTTTGTAAATTACATGTGTCAGTACTGGAGTTAGTAAATAGCAGTTTCCCTATTCATTATTATCATTATCATTACGGAAAAATGTCCTGAAAGTTACGTCCATTATACTGTACTACTTATTACCCCCACTACCACGACCGCCACAAAAAGGTATATTTTTTCTTTCTGTTATTTTAAATATCATTTGCCAGTTCTGTAGTAGTATTCATTGTCATCCATAAAACAAATGAATCCACCGGGCGAAGCCGGGCACTACTGCTAGTAAATAAATAAATAAATAAATAAACAAATACATTATCTCTGGGTATCAAGGTTGCAAGGAGATTAGTAATCGCTGGATATGTAGGCTATGTCACATATGCAGGAGAGGGTATTGTTCATGGGATTTTTATGTTTTAAGGTGGGGAATTTAAACATTCCAAACATCGATCCTTCTCATATGTTATCTTGAATGATTTTATTATAACTGAATGAACATTAATTCTTATTCTGCATCTTAAAAAATGGAGAGAATCTCTGATGCAAGTAAACATATATTTTGTGAGTGCTTTCGTACACAGTTCATGTTTTAAATACTCTTTTATACATCAGGGACACTTGTATATAAAACATAAAGCCATAGCAGTCTCTTCATTTAATCTGCTTGAAACACCTGCTCCTACGAACGGTAAAGAGCGAGGGAAGGAGAGGACGAACTCTTTTTGTTGGCGGAGGTCGGACTACTCTTTACAAGAGATGAATAGAAAATACATTATCTCAAACAGCCATCGAAATACATCAAGTGGAGATACTGATCCTTTGATGGAGAAATGAAAGAACCTGCTCGGTCTATGGGGTGACGTAGAACGCCATTATGTTTCATTAGTTCCTTTTACATGAATAGAGATGGCGGATACTTGAGTGTTGTTTAGCATGTAAATATCTCATATCAGCTTCGAAGCAAACTGAGCATTAACGTAATTTATGAGCCGTTGAAGCTTAGGGATGTATAATTTGTTAACATTTCACTCGTGGTCATGCCCTGCTTGAACAGTATCAACATAAAAATCCATGCTTAATATCATTTATCAATTTGATTTGTAATGAAAATAAGAGTTGCGAAATAGTCATTATTTCCTACAATAATTTCACTGAATTTTGTCCTTACGTGAAATGAATTAGATTATATCAGCTTATTCTGAAAGGGAGTAGCAGCCTTTCAGAATAAATCAATTCTTTACTAGTCTTATAGACGGTTAAGATATTGATAATATAAGCCAAATAATGGCTACACTGCGTCCTGCTGCACGGCTGAAAGCAACGGGAAACTACAGCCGTATGCTATTCCCGAGGATATGCACCTCTCTATGGATAATTACATGTGATGATGGCCTCCTTCCTAGTAAAATTTCAATCCGGAGGTAAACTAGTCCCCCGCTCGGATCTCCGGGTGGGGACTACTCGAGAGGGGGCTAACATCACAGAAGTGACAAAGAGGAAATCTGACATTCTTCGGATCGGAGCGTGGAATGTTAGAAGTCTGCTAGGAAGTGGAAGGTTAGAAAACTTAGAAAGGGAAATGGATAGGTTGAGGTTGGATTTGGTTGGGATTAGTGAAATGCGCTGGCAGGAAGAACAGGACTTTTGGTCAGGAGACTATAGGGTCATTAGCACTAAATCAAACAATGGCCAAGCAGGGGTTGGCCTCATATTGAGTAGGAAACTTGGACAGCGGGTGGAATATTATGAGCAATATAGTGAACGGATTATTGTAGCAAAAATCAATACTAAACATACCTGCACCACAGTGGTACAAGTCTATATGCCTACCAGTCAAGCTGATGATGAGGATGTTGAAAAGGTCTACGAAGAAATAGATGACATTCTGAGGTATATCAAAGGTGATGAAAATGTTATAGTAATGGGAGATTGGAATGCTGTGGTAGGAAAAGGGAGGGAAGGGAAGATAGTAGGAGATTTCGGATTAGGTGAAAGGAATGATCGAGGGAGCAGGCTGGTAGAATTCTGCACCGAGCATGAATTGGTCATAGCTAACACCTTATTCAATAACCACAATAGAAGAATATACACATGGATGAGACCAGGAGATACAGGGCGTTACCAAATCGACTTCATTATGGTCAAGCAGAGTTTTCGAAACCAGATTTTGGATTGTAAAACATATCCTGGTGCTGACATAAACTCTGACCACAATCTGGTTGTAATGAAATGCAGATTAAAGTTGAAGAAACTGAAGAAAAGTCAAAAGCCAAAAAGGTGGGCAATAGACAGACTGAAAGTGAAGGATGTAAACGAAAGATTCAAGAAGAGTATAAAGGAAGGACTAATGAAAAACCCTAAACCAACTTCAATTGCAGACGAATGGGCACTTTTGAAGAATGAAATAACAAAATCCGCGGAAGAAAACATTGGTAGGAAAGAAAGAATAGGTAAAAAACCGTGGATCACTCAGGATATACTAGAATTGATGGATGAAAGGCGGAAACACAAGAATGTAAGAGATGAAAAGGGGAAAGCAGAATACAGACGTCTGAGAAATGAGGTTAACAAGAAGTGCAAGGAAGCGAAAGAAGAATGGTTGAAAGAGAAATGTGCAGGTATAGAAAATTATCTGAAACTAGGGAAAGTAGACACAACTTATCGAAGGATTAAGAATACTTTTGGGGAAAAGATGACTAAGTGCTGTAATATTAAGGACACAAATGGAAAGCCTCTGACAGATAGGGAAGAAAAGGTTGAGAGATGGAAAGCTTACATAGAGGGTTTGTATAAGGGAAAGGAGATTGAGAATCATGTAATGGAAAGGGAGGAGAAAATTGATGAGGATGCAAAAGGAGATTTAATATTGAGATCAGAATTAAACAGAGCATTGGAGGACTTAAGCAGGAACAAAGCACCAGGCATAGATGATTTACCGATTGAGTTGCTACGCTGCATAGGAGATGAAGGTCTGATCAGGTTATTTCACTTGGTGTGTAGGATTTATGAGACAGGTGAGGTACCCCCCGATTTCAAGAAGAATGTTATTATCCCTATACCAAAAGAAAGTGGGAGCTGACAGATGTGAAGATTACCGTACAATAAGCTTGATTACTCATGCTTCAAAAATCCTGTCTAGAATAATTTACAAGAGGATGGCAAGCCAGATAGAAAGGGAGTTGGGTGAAGACCAGTTTGGTTTCAGGAGAAATGTAGGAACAAGGGAAGCTGTACTAAGTCTTAGGCTGATTTTGGAAGGTAGAATAAGGAACGATAAGAGAACGTTCATGGCTTTTGTAGACTTAGAAAAGGCTTTTGATAACGTTGATTGGACTAAATTGTTTGACATTTTGAAATCGATTGGAATAAAGTACAGGGATAGGAGGGTGATATACAATCTGTACAGAAACCAGACAGCAGTCATTCGAGTTGAAGGACATGAGAGAGAAGCTGGTATTCAGAAAGATGTAAGGCAAGGCTGCAACTTATCACCCATACTTTTCAATCTTTACATTGAACAAGCAATGAAGGAAATTAGAGAAAAATTTAAAGTGGGAGTGAAGATTCAAGGAGAAATAATTTCAACTCTGAGATTTGCTGATGACATCGTCATCTTGGCCGACAAGCCTGAGGATTTGAATGAGTTTTTGAATGGTATGGAGTCCGTCTTACGGAAAGAATTCATGATGAAAATTAATAACTGTAAAACAAAAATACTGGAATGCAGCCAAAATAAATCAGAAACCTCTATGGAGATCAAATCGGCAGGTGAAAAACTGAAGGAAGTAGGAGACTTCTGTTACTTAGGAAGCAGAATAACCAGTGATGGACGAAGCAAAGAGGATATAAAAAGTAGGTTGGCTCAGGCAAAGAAAGCATTTCTACAAAAAAGGAATCTGCTGACATCGAATATAGATTTAGCTATTACGAAGTCATTTTTGAAAGCCTTTGTCTGGAGCGTGGCGCTCTATGGAAGTGAAACTTGGACTATTGGTGCAGCAGAAAAGAGGAGAATTGGAGCATTTGAAATGTGGTGTTACAGGAGAATGATGAAGATCAGATGGGTAGATAGGGTTACAAACAAAGAGGTATTAAGACGAGTGGGAGAGGAGAGATGTTTCTGGTGACTGCTAATGAAGAGAAGAGATAGGTTGGTAGGACACATACTAAGACACCCAGGAATAGCAAGCTTAGTTATGGAAGGAAGGGTCGAGGACAAGAACTGTAGGGGATGACCAAGGTTAGAATATGTTAAACAGATTGCCTCGGATGTAGGGTGTCGGAGCTATGTAGAGATGAAACGATTAGCTCAAGACAGGGAGACATGGAGCGCTGCATCAAACCAGTCAAAAGACTGAAGACTCAAACAACATATCAGCATTTTGTAATTTCATTTTCAGGTTAAACGTCGTATTATTGACAATATTCCTTGTAGCACCACCTACAGATTTTGGGTGGTACTTATTTATTTATTTATTTATTTATTTATTTATCGTATGGCGTTTAGTGCCGGGAGTGTCTGGAGACATGTTCGGCTCGCCAGAGGCTTCAAGCGGACATCCATAGGGTGAGCTACAAGTTCCGTTCAATTTCAAGTAGTTCCAACTTTCGCTACCAGATGTCACTGACACCCAGTGGTGAACGTTGGAATTTAGATAGAGCGTTCCGACGAAATATAACCTAGACATTTAGCTCAACACAAGTTTAGTCTGTGGAAGGATCTTTTACATGCCATAAATCCATGACATGGGACCGCAGGCTTTACTTCCCCACCGAAGGAAGGCATACTGAAGGATTTTAACGCTCTTAAAAAATCCGACGACTTCTGCTGGGTTTGGTACTTATATTAAAATAGACATTAACAAGTTGTCCAAACTTAAAGCAGTCACATATAGACTTGCCTCTGTGATTTATTTATAGTCATTATAATGAGAAAGTTTCAATTGGGAATAGGAATAGCTGGTATGACAGCAGCATTGTAACTTTCGAAAGGTAAATAACTTTTCATTTACTGTACTTCAACTTGTAAATTCTGTATACTGAGTGATCTTGCTAAGAGTCTTTAGACGCCATTTCTCCAGTGCTTATACATATGTATTCTGTTTTGTTTTGAATATGTAGGTAGGTTTAGCCCGAACAAGTATGTCATGCAACGATGAGTGCAAACGTAAAATATCTTGTTTCTCACTGAAAACAAAATGTTGTTTAAAGTATGATTTTATGTGCCCAATCGAGGGAATGGTCTTAAATTAACCAAGTGCTACATTTAGTTCAAGAACAGTGCGTTTATTGACAGTGAGACTAGAACAAGAGAAATGTCTCGCAACGTGCTGTGTCTACACTGGTGTCATACAACAGCTTCATTAGCTGCTGCTGGAAATACTAGTTAGTTAGTTATTGTTGTTTTAAGGGGCGGAACTACGAGGTCAACTGCCCCTATTTTCCTTGTTGTACCTTGTCCATCTTCATTTAAGTCACATTAATTTGAGAATGATTTTTCGCATTCCTTGTTATAGGTAATAGCCGGCCCCGTGGTGTTTGGGTAGCACCCTTGCCTTCCACTCGGAGGCGCCAGGATCGATTCCTAACACCGACAGGAATTTTAGAAACTGGCTTGAGGGCTTGAGTCAATACCTGACAGTGAGGCAGCACCCCGGTCACTAAGACCAAGATTAACGGCTGAGGCGATCCGACTCGCTGACCACGAGTCACCCCATAATCAACAGGCCAAGGGGCTGGGCAGCGGTCGCTTGGTAGGCCAAGGCCCTTTATGGACTGTAGGGCCACGGTTATTGTTGTAGTTATTATTATTACTGTTGCTGTTTGTATACTAAAATTAGTTTTTCCATAGCATTTATGGATTTGATCATCATACGGGTCTAGGAAGAGAGATATGTACCTCTTATGGATAATCAATTTAAAGTGGAGGTCATTCCATTTGATGCCATGCATTAATCCGAAGTCTGGTTTTGAGAACCGTAGTTAGTTATTGTGATATTGTGGGGTTTGAAGCCATTTTTCAGTGTTGCCCTAGTAAACAAAAGTTTAGTTATCTGGATCAGGTGTACGGTGTACTTTTTTTTTCTGCATTAAACCAAGGCCGGTATTCGCGGCAGTATTACAGGTGCCGGGACGTCCTCAAAGACCGGGCAGCGCTTAGTATGAATGGCTATTCGCCCACGCGTGGCGAGGACTGTTCCACGGTCTTTAATAGTCGTAGACTTTCCTGTATTCAATAATATACATCTTATCTAGATTTGGCAACATCCCACAAATACACATTGCACTGACTTCAGACAGCACATAGGAACAGGGGGGAGAAAGGAAAAACCAGTTTCGTTGAGATAACATCCCATTTCAGTCGACCACAACTGGTGTAGGAGTGAACAAGAAACTGCTCATAGCCCCAGAGAGGAAGACAACCAGATAAGTAGTAGCCTGTAATGTTACAGTATAACCAGAGTTGACTTTTTACAACCATATAGTTATTCCAAACAGACAAATCCGGATTTCCATCACCATTTTAGTATTTCACCTAACATCTACAATTAGCATACACCGACAGTTGCATTACCAATACTGCAAATAAATAACTGTACATATTAAAAATATTTTCACCTGTATTTTCACCGACAGTAGTGGCTACGCGGGCTAAAGCGCTGCGTTAGGTTCAAGGGGCCAAGCTCTCTGCTGACTCGGTAGACGCGTGGGTTCGAGCCCCACCGTCGGCTGTCCTTGAAATGGTTTTCCGTGGTTTCCTATTTTCAACACCAGGCAAATGCTGGGACAGTACCTTCTGACAGGCCACGGCCGCTTCCTTCCACATCCTTGCCCAGTTTCATTCATCTTCATCCATTCCATATCTCATCCCGACGCGCAGGTCGCCCACGGGCGTCGACTAGAAAGACCTGCACTCGGCCTCTCAGGAGGCTACACGAAAAAAAACCCTGTATTTTCAAACATAGATTTAATAGCCTAAATGTAATGGATCTGATGATGATCGATTGCCGATCGAATCTGGTCATCCTAGTGTATTTATTAATCTCGTGTAATTTATTTCAGGATAGGGGCATAACCCAGCTCTTTTGTGTACATTCGTGTTGACCGACTGAAAAGCACTAAACTTTTGTTATTGTGATATATTTTATAAGTACCGTATGCTGCACATAGCACTTGTCTGCAATTAACTTACTGAGAATTGTTTCCTTCTGCCGTGATCACAATGCACTCCCTTAAATGGCAGCTTAAAATGGAATGCGCAGATACGTACGTGCATGGTGAGATACAAAATTATAGATTTATGCATGAACCCTTAAAAATAATGTTAAAACAGAGTCCCTATTTTTAACAGTCTCGAGCACAGAAGAGCAGTTTTAGTCCATCCAACACTCAATCACAGGAAAATAATTAAATAAATAAATAAATAAATAAATCATATTTCTCTACGGCGTCTTGGAAATCGTTGGGTTTGGAGGGGGCAGCACCATCTGATATATTTCTACCCTTTTAAATTTCCGTTTCTAAGGCGTGTGGGATGAGGTAAGATTATATTTTATGTGGCGAATCGTTTTAGGGCTCTCCAGCCCGTCGTGATATTGGCTAAAACAGAAAAGTTAATGAGACATGAGTGAAATTAAGCTAAGAGTTAGAAGAATGCGATCGTGGTCTATTTGAGAAATCATCCTAGTAATTTCCTGGAGTTAAAAATAGGAAACCACTGAAAACTGTTTCAAGGGAGGCGGAACTGACGGGTTGAATAATTCATCAACGACACATCATTAGCAAATGTATCCTGCAGGGTGATGGAATTAACTGCTACATAAGATATGTGAAGATCATATGTGAAGAACACAGGTTGCGGACAAAGCCACATTCCATGTGTGTGGCCGAGTCAACACGCATAACTGCATCAGTTGGGGAACAGAAAATCCACATGTCTCATACGAACTCGAAAGAGCCAGCCCTAAAGTGAATGTGTGGTGTGGAGTGGCCTCTGAGAAAGTCTACGGACCATTCTTTTTTGCGGAGGAGACTGTTCGGGCCGTTCTATCCTATCCAACTCACTTGTTTTTCGAGTCCCGATATTGCCTGACCACATGGGAATACATGTTGACGCGCTGAGATACCCTGGTCTTTCCATTAGATGTATTAGTCGTTCATATATTTCTTCACATATCTTATGTAGCAGTTCATTCCATCAACATGCAGGATACATTTGCTAATGATGTGTCGTTGATGAATTATTCAACCCGTCAGTTCCGCTCATGTGCAGGTAAAAATGTTGGCCCTGTATTAACCTAATACATAAGAAATTAATATATATACAGTATATATAACTCAATGTTGGTTTGTAAGTTTGTCTGTTATTTATACAAATCTACACCGTTTCACCGATCTGAACCAAAATTTGTATACTTACCCTTTGGAACCCAGCGGGTAACACTATCTGCTTTAAATTTCGGACAGACCACTCCATTCCCTGCATTTAGGCCCTTTTGCACAAATCTACACCGTTTCACCGATATAATAACTTGACGGACATATTGTCGCTAGGTGACAACGACTAACACTGTGTCATGATAGTCAACGCCGCACCATTGATGGACAGGTTGTCACTAGGCAACAACGATTTACTCTGTATCATGATAGTCCGGTAATATTTGCTAAAGGACATTTGAGAAAACTGACCGATTGACATCTCCTTGCTATCGTATGCACAGTAAATCAGCATATTAGCAAAATGTAATGCTATCCTGTCAGACAAACATAGTGGCAAACATTTCTACATTCTCCTATCACTATTTTGCAGTTTTCATGTGTAGACAGTTGTTATTTCATTTGCGGGGCTTAGACATCGTGGTCATGTTGCCCCGTGTACATGGGTGTGTGTGTAGAATGTTTGTGATAACCTGCGTTATTGTGATTGTTGTACTATCATGTGTAAATTGGAGATAGGATATGGTATTTGAAGCCATTTTTCAGTGTTGCTCAAGGATTTATTGGACTGTAGCATTCTCTATCCTATCGTATCCACATTTAATATTTCATTTGCTGGGCGTAGACATCGTGGTCATGTTGCCCCGTATACATGGGTGTGTGAGTAGAATTTTTTTGATAACCTGCGTTATTGTGATTGTTGCACTAGCATGTGTAAATCTATATTACTAGGTATATAAAACTCAATGTTGGTTTGTCTGTCTATCTATTATTTATACAAATCTACACCGCATCACCGATCTCAACCAAAATTTGTATACTTACCATTTGGAACCCTGCGAGTAAGACTGTCTACATGAAATTTAGGACAGACCACTCCAATCCCTGCATTTATGCCCTTTGGCACAATTCTACACCGTTTCACCTATCTCAACCAAATTTTGTATACTTACCCTTTGGAACCCTGCGAGTAACACTGTCTACATGAAATTTAGTATAGATCACTCCATTCCCTGCATTTAGGCCCTTTGGCACAAATCTACACTGTTTCACTGATCTGAACCAACATTTGTATACTCACCCTTTGGAACCCTGCGAGTAACACTGTCTACATGAAATTTCGGACAGACCACTCCATTCCCTGCATTTACGCCCTTTGGCACAAATCTACATCGTTTCACAGATCTTAACCAAATTTGTATACTTACCCTTTGGAACTCTGCGAGTAACACGGTCTACATAAAATTTTGGACAGGACACTCCATTCCCTGTATTTAGGCCCTTTGCCACAAATCTACACCGTTTCACCGATCTGAACCAAACTTTATGTATTTACTCTTTGGAACCCGACGAGTAACAATGTCTACTTGAAATTTCAGACAGGCCACTCCATTTCCTGCATTTAGGCCCTTTGGCACAAATATAACCGTTTCACCTAATTACGAAGAATTTAACACACCTTTTGAAACCTTCTGGTAACAACATCCATTTGATATTTTGGACAACCCTCTCCATTCTCTATATTTAGAATAACAGACAAAAGGAACTTGAGAAACACGTTTTAAGGCCCTAGAACCATTCATGTACGTAATAGTGTAACTGTAAGAATATTTTAATAAGTCTATTGTTGACTGACAAAGCGGGCTGCATCACGCCACCCCTACCCGTGATCTGGTGCAAAATTGCGAAAATAGTGTTACATCTTTCGCTGCTTATAAATTGCAGTAACGGGGAGTAATTAGTACAAAAAGATTTCTTAGGCCCCTGAAAAAAGTTATCATCAAAAATATAATTATGCCTCTGTATAAGTCCGATGGTGTTGGTGTATTACATTGAGGTGTAGATCGCTGCATTAAGCGTTGGTGCTTTCAAATTTACTTTCATTTATTCCGATCCTTTTCCTTCAGCGCTATGTGGCGCTAAATGACACTGTTGTTACCTCAGGAGTTCGGAACAGCTAAAGTTTTCAAAGGTGCTCTGATTATTTTCCTACGGCGCCATGCGACAACAGACGACACTATTGGTGTCTACTTTTCTAACAGCCAATGAGATATAGGCCCTAGCATGTGTCTTTTATTTCACTTACTCCTCTTTCTAATCATATTTTTCCATTCGTTTGTAAATTACATTGAGTCAGTACTGGAGTTAGTAAATAGCCGTTTCCCTATTCATTATTATCATTATCATTACGGGAAAATGACGTGAATGTTTGTCCATTAGAGCGTACTACGTATCACCCCCACTACCACCACAAAAAGTCATATTTTTAGCCTACTTTTCACATTTTGCAAAAATGAGAAAAAAGTAGACTTATGAGATCGGGCAAATGTGTGTCTGTCTGTCTGTCTGTCCTTCTGTCTGTCTGTCTGGCTGTGTGTGTGTGTCCCCCTATCAACTCCTAAACGGCTGCAGCAATCGAAACAAAATTTGGTAGGAGTAAAGATCTACACCTGAATATCTCACGGCCATATTTGAAAATGATGTCAGTGCTACCAACTGCTAAAAAATCGCAATTGAAATTTGAGCTCCATGTTGGATATCTTGGAAAGTATGAATGGAAGCTATTTCAAAATTGGCACACGTACAGACCATAATATTTCAGTTTAATTTCCAGGAGGCCAAACATGGCAGTGTTGCCAAAATGATTATAAGCCTCCTGATAGGTCCAATTTTTAAATGCATATAACTTCTACACTATCAATTGGAATTCAACCTAATTTCGTATGTTGTATTTGTACATAACCAGATATGACTGAGCGTATTCTTAAGACTTACCAGGGCTGCCAACTGTTAATAAATGCTCCTAATTTATTTTATCCAAATATCAATATATATCAGAAAGTATGCAAGCCGACAGCTTTAAACTATGCACACGTATAGTACCTGACATTCTATATTAATTTGGAGTAACTTATATACGTCAGTGCTACCAACATGATTCTAAGCCTGCTGACAGGTCCAACTTTAAATACATGCAACTTCCATACTATCATTTGGATTTCAACCAAATTTCGTATGTGTTATGTGTACCATAACAGATATGACTATGCGTATTCTAAGGAGCAACCAGGGCTGCCAACTGTTAATATGTGCTGTCCCTATTTTTGTTACCCTAATATCAATATATCAGAAAGTATGCAAGCCAATAGCTCTAAAATTTGCACACGTATAGTATCTGGCATTTTAGACGAATTTGGAGTAACTAATATACGTCAGTGCTGCCAACATGATTCTAAGCCTGCTGATAGGTCCAATTTTAAAATGCATGTAACTTCTATACTAACTAATGGATTTCATTCAAAATTGGCACAACAATAGATCATATTATTTCAGATTATTTCTGACCAATACATGCATGACATTGTTGCCAACATGATTTTACGCGCGCTGTTAGATCCAATGTTTAACTGCATGTAACGTCCATGCGATTCATTGGACTTCAACCAAATTTTGTATTTTGTACCTTAAGAGATGGAACTAAGAATATATTCAGTCATCAGGGCTGCCAACTGTAGTGCTCTATTAGGATACATTATGCCAGGTATACAGTATTTCGAACTAATTGGAAATTTCGATATTAGCAACTTAATTTCGTCATTATTCTAGATAGGTTCATATTCTGTAGAATAATCATTGGCATGAAAAGTAGGCTGTATAGTTCTTAACGGAACTTCTTGTTACATTTGTTTTTTCTGTTAGTTTATGTATAATATGCCAGTTCTGTAGTAGTATTCATTATCATCCATAAAACATATAAATCCACCGGGCGGAGCCGGGCACTACTGCTCGTAATGTCATATACTTGCCATTCATGCACTTAAAAGAGGATTGTATGTATACAGTATCTAACAGGTGAATCAGCTGCCCCTAATACTGCAATAACGTGTATCATCACTATCAGGGCTTGCCACGGGGGTGAGTGGTTATCGTGTCGGACTGCCAACCCCAAGCTTGCAGGTTCGCTCCTGGCCGAGGTAAGTGATTTTTGAAAGGCGAAAAAAATCACGATTCGCATGTCATACGATGTTGGCATGATAAAGAACCCATTTGAATTTAATAGGACGTGTTCATTATGGCAAAATTAATCTCGGGAATTTCCGCCAACACAAAGATTCTAATTTCTCTACTAGAAAGCGCGTCCGAATTTCATAGCCCTCCAAGGAGCGATAAAATTCAAAATGCAAGTCGCCCTCTGGGCGTCAATTAACAAAACTTGCACCCGGCACCCGAGGCCATACGATATTATTATTATTATTATTATTATTATTATTATTATTATTATCACTAACAAGAAGGTCGATATTTCTCTGCTTGCATCCTGTATATTGCAAGCATATCCCGCAAACGATACTGAACACTATCCTATTACTTTTCCCTTGATCATATTATTCGAACGGTCTGTAGTCACATCGTCCGATTCTAGACTTTAACTTGTTCAAAAGGTTAATGCTGAATTTTATTGTATGACTCCTTACCATTTCAGGGACAGCTGACCTAAGTGTTACGTCCCTTAAAACAACCCTGCTACGTGCCGTGAACGATAAATCGCTCACCACGACCACAATAGTGAGCTGTAGCAAGTCCGGAGTTCAGTGGTTCGAATTCTGACGCGGTCATTCTACCTCATCTCTGTCTCTTAATGCAGCTACACACATTACTATATTAATCACAGAAACGCTGATAATCAGACAAATTGAATACACACCCAAGTACACGGGTCTGATAATAAACATATTCGAAGCCTCGAAAATGAATTAAATACAACAACAACTAACTTTAAAAACGTTTCAAAAATGTTATCGATTTCTTTCCGAAGATATCACCTTTAATGGCAAAACCCATTACGTAGTCAAACAAAGGCTAAGTGTCTTCAGTCCCAAGGAATACAAGTTATTCAAGTAGGTTAGCTGGTAGGTAGTCTATTGTTTACTCTGCGAGGGCGCGCCTGGAATTGTCATCAAAGTTCATTAAGTCTGCAGGTAACCCGCATGCCTCTTCACCATTGATTCTTACGCCCAATACGCCAATGTGACACTTTCTGAGGGTCCTTATGAGTCACGAACTACTATTATAGTCAATGTTTAACCTCTTAACTATTCTTCATTGACTCAAGAAAACAGGTTATATTTGTTTACTTGAGTTAGGTTTTCACTACTGATCAAATAAACACTCACAATTTATTAATTTACGTATATACATTTTCATCGGCTTCATGCAAATATTTTCAGATGGGAGTAGTGGCTCGGGGATATAATGCCAAATCCTCAAGCTAACTAATAAATACCCTCCTGAAAAATAAACAACATCTTACTATAATTGTTCTATCATTCCCTAAAGAGGTGCTAATCAACAAAAACGCAAAGAAATAGAGCTTGGAAGATATAGGTAAATAAATTCCTAAGCAATACAAGTGTAAATTAAAATTATCATTTCAGCGACATCGCTCCTAACCCCAGTAGCTGAAGTATATCACTTGTTGATGAACAACGTTCAAAAATATCCATCAATAAATATAAGCTACGTTACGATGGTACCATTTCCAACATTTAAATTACGGTCTAGCTAAATTCTGTAATAATCCTTATTTGCAAGTATACTGAGAATTATATTCGCTAGTGCACAGTATCTCACGAAAACATACACGAAAAATTAACAATAAACAAAAGTACTTCTTGCACTAAAATAATATTTGCAGGTGTACACTTTGTACACTCCTGCCTACACGGAGGTTGTACTGTTTGTATGCCCCTGCAATCTGAACCTCACCATAGTCGTGTGTCACAACACCTTCAGTGCGTCTTACCATATCATATGAATTTGAAGTCGTCTCACAAATATTTAATTCTCATGTTTAGGTAATTCGCTAGTGTCAGCATTTTCTTGTTAATAAGTAATCTTAACATTTCTTATGTTATATTTTGATACGAAATTATCATATTTAAATTGGCCTGTTTACCATCTCTTGATGAATGCAGTACGTTTGCATTTGTCTGTTGGTACAGGCTAGAGTAAAATGTGGCTTTTCACCGATGTCTCAGTCTCACTCGTGGCTGTGATTATATGGAAGCTACTGAGGTATGCGTGGTGCTTAGTAACGAGATTCAGGGCACAGTCAGTGCCTGTGGATGCTGTGAAAGGTTCTACTCATAGGGTTAGTACTGCTGTTCTGACTCAGTGAGGAAAGCAATGGCTAACTACCTCACTCCTCACCTTGCCTAGTACGCCTCAATATAGCGCTGTCTTGGGCTTTTGTGGGTATTTACCCACATAACCTAACGGCGGTATTTTTTGAGGATCCAGCCAGCCTTCAGGGTGAATACCTAACAGACAGATTGACAACTAATTCATGGCATTAAAAGTAATCCGTCAAAAGTCATTAAAAGAAATTACTAGAAGATGTTTATTGAACTAGATTCGACCACATTGTGGTCTTTATCAGAATTAACTACAATTAATCTTAAGAAACAATATAGTAATACAATTGCGAGTATATTAGTTTTTCTGCGTGAATCAAATATATTTATTTTCTAAAGAAAGTTGATTGCTATAAAGCTTAATAATCTTATAGGGACCTACTTTATTTCGTGACACACTTTATTTCGTGACACCAGACATAATACCTAGGTAGTTATCCTGAAGTAAGGTAGGCGTTCTACACCGAATTCCAGCAGTCCTCAACAGATGGCAGGAATGTCGTTACACGGGAAAAATGCTCTGAGCGTAAATCGTCACTGGCTAGCCTATATGGCAGGTAGTTGAGTGAATGGTATTTGCGTGAAAACCCGTTGATTGTTAAGCAGCTCCTGAACTACAAGGTCGTTAAGGAAAGTTGTTTACGTAATTATTCAATACCTTCTATGCAGGCGCATTCTCTAAGGAACATACTTGCAATCTCAGTCGTCCGAGTTGGATTGATATGCATTGTTACTGAATAATTGCTTAGCAAAATATGGTGACACGGAATTAAGTATGCTACCACGAAATTAAGTAGCATGCCCACTACGCACATATCATTGTATAACATTAATAGTTTTACATTTCTAAATGCTCTTTATCATGGATAAATAGAACAATGTATTGGTTTCGTAGACGTAGTTAGTTAGTTAGTTAGTTAGTTAGTTAGTTATTGTTGTTTTAAGGGGCGGAACTACGAGGTCATCTGCCCCTTTCGTAGACGTAAAATATAAATCTTTGTGATCGAGTATTTCGTTTGGTTTCGCATTTATAATCCTTAATATCACAAAGTTAGGTGGTTTACCTATATACTAATTCATTAAGCTTGTTAATTCAACATATAAGTAGACTGTTATTGGAAAGTCCTTAATAGTTTATAAAATAAACGATAAACAAGTAAATCAGATCTGTGTCGATATTACATTCACCAACCTGAGTCGACATCCTTAGGGACTGTATCATACAGCCAGCTAAAATTAAAAATATGCTTCTCGTGATTTATGTCTTTTCCAACAGACGGAGAACGAAGATGTCCATGAGTGAGTTCAAACATAATTTTTGTTTCTCTGAAACTTGCTCTTTAACTCTTTGGGGGAACTAGGGAATTACGTTACATTATGTTATACATTATATAACATATTATACACATTATTCCGTCTTGAGGAAATAATTCATGATGAAAATGTATAAATGTAAAACAAATATATTGGAATGCAGCGGAAAAAAATCAGAAAACTCTATGGATATCAAATTGGCAGGTGAAAAGCTGAAGGAAGTAGGTGACTTATGTTACTTAGGAAGCAAAATAACCAGTGATGGACGAAGCGAAGAGGATATAAAAAGTAGGTTGGCTCAGACAAGGAAAGTATTCCTACAAAAAAAAAAAAAGAATGGAAACTGTTGTCATCGAATATAGATTTATGTATTAGGAAGTCATTTTTGAAAGCCTTTGTCTGGAGCGTGGCACTATAAGGATGTGAAACTTGCACTATTGGTGCAGCAGAAAAGAGGAGAATTGAAGCGTTTGAAATGTGGTGTTACAGGAGAATGATGAAGATCAGATGGGTAGATAGGGTTACAAACGAAGAGGTATTAAGACGAGTGGGAGAGGAGAGATGTTTCTGGCGACTGTTAATGAAGAGCAGAGATAGGTTGGTTGGACACATACTAAGACACCCAGGAATAGCAAGCTTAGTTATGGATGGAAGAGTCGAGGACAAGAACTGTAGGGGTAGACCAAGATTGGAATATGTTAAACAGTTTGCCTAGGATGTAGGGTTTGGTAGCTATGTAGAGGTGAAACGATTAGCTCAGGACAGGGAAGCTGCATCAAACCAGTGAGAAGACTGAAGACTCAAACACCAACTACATATTATTAATACATGTTCATTAGTTGGTATTTAATCCACTAAACGTCTGATGTATTGATCTTCACCATTTCATCATCAGTTTTAAGATATCAAGACCACGAGGAAGGTGGGGAGTGGAGACAAATGCCCCATTTTCCCTCTGCTTGGATCTACGCCTGCTCATACTGATCAACTGGCTCTGCGAGACGCAGCGGAAACGCTTTCGCTTGCTGTGTCCAGGATTGCAGGAGCGACTCTTGACGCAGTCAGTTAGCATTTGAGTGCGAGGGAGTCGTATCAGCAGATTTACTGACACGTTTAAGATTCCCTTTGGGACAAAATCTGGCACTCTGGTGTCTCTAAAAGCCTTTATTATTATTATTATTATTATTATTATTATTATTATTATTATTAGTAGTAGTAGTAGTAGGGAGTAGTAGTAGTAGTAGTAGTAGTATCACAGTAGGGCCGATAACCTAGATGTTAGGCCCCTTAAAACAACAATTATCATCATCATATTATGACAGTACAAACCTTTCATAATAAATTGGCACATCAAATGGGAACAAGGAGACCGACGCCAGTGGACTAAGAGAATGATCCCTCAGGTGCAGATTTGGACAGATAGGAAACATGGTGAGGTTGGTTATTATCTCACTCACATCTTGACTGGGCATGGATACTTCTGTTCTTATCTTAAGAAGATGGGGAAGGTTGATTTACCAGAGTGTATCTACTGTGTTAATGAGCTAGTTAATGCTAATCACACCTTCTTCTCTTGTGGACGGTGGGTCTAAAATAGAAAGTCTCTTCAAGAGCACATTGAGGTAGAGATATCTCCTGACAAAACTGCTGAAGTGATCTAACAAAATGAAGAAAATTGGAAGCTGGTAGCAAGTTTTGTTGAGAATATTCTCCGAACAAAGAAGACTAACAAGCTAACAGCGTTCTAGATCAGGTGAGGGCAAGACATATTTCCAAATATGATAGGTTATGTCAGATGCAGAAATCTCAAGCCATTAGACTTGATGCTAACAAGGTTGTCGTAAATTTGTCCAGCATGCCCCTAAATGATACCCAACAGGCAGTTCTCGCTAAAGGTCTCAATTTTGCTGTAGCACCTAGAAGAATTCCTATTGAAGAACTTATTACATCTGTAGAATCCTCGGTACATCACCTCACACCTGAAGAGGCCGAGGAAGCCAGACAAGAATGTTCCAGAGTTCTCAAGAACGCTAAGCCACCTAACACCAACTTAAAACAAGGCGAAAGCCGGACACTTAAAGATCTAAGGGACAATTCTGATATTCCTGACGAAGAAAGGCATGGTTTCTTTCGAAACGCGTCGAATTTTAATATAATAAACACGGCATAAGCCCAAAATTGATCACCACTATGGAAGAGTGCCCTTCGGGCAAAGATAAAATGACTTTAGCCTGAAGTAATGTGATCAACGGTTCCAGGCTAGTGTTCAGAAGTAATGGGGGGATTTTTAGTCGGTAGACTGCCTCTAAAGAGCCCGACTTCATGTGCGTAATTGCATTTCTTCCCCTAAAAGAGAATACAAATAAAAATATTACCGCAGTTCTACTACTTATAATTATTGTTATATTCATACCGGTCATGTACCATTTGTATTTTATACTCAACGTACATTATGCAACCTAATGGGTGGAAATCGTATTTGCAGTTAGTATGGCTGTGAAAATTATACTCTTCGAACCAATAGTAAGCTTCTTATATAGGCTGGCTCGGGAACAGCGGTGCTAGGTCAAATGCGGCTCGGAGTTATAGGCTTATATGCCACTTGAAGTAACGCGTTGCAGTTAAAAATACTGACCAGGGTTTTGTAGACCTATAATTCAAAGTTAGGGAGTAATACGAAGATTCCAATGGGGGTATTCGATCAACATTATAACTTATCTAGCCTTAAGAGTAGTATTGAATACAAATGTCCCTCAGAACTCCTAGTTTATTTGGACGAGCCACCCTTGCTTTGGAATTAAATTTTTTCCCTTTGCGTTGCACTTGCATATCTCGTGTTTCACAGCCAATCTAGTGTTTAATGATTAATGGCCTGTGGGTGGTACACAACGGCTCACAATTACGGTGATATAATTAAGAACTAACGAAGCGCATATTCATTTCCTCGTGGTTCGCTATGCGAGAGAAAACAAATGAAGTTATGTATTTCAAGTATTCATTAAGAGGCGTTTGATTACATAATTATAATCATATTTTCGATATTCAGCATCGTGTTGTTGGTAGAGCATTAGTAGAATATAGTTCGTTAGCACCTATTTGTGTAGCATACCACCAGGATCAGAGAGTTAACCGTCTAGACACTTTTGAAAATTTCTTCCTTGTTAAATGCTAATATCAGGAATTCTACAGCAGATTTCCGTTCACACGATGCTTTAATGCAGGGAGTTCTGATAATCTCCCGATCTCTCTCCAAAGGCATGACCCTTCAGCTCATGTGTCCACAAGCCAATTTGGAGCTAATGAGCTTAGAGTACAGGTGCACATACAGCACGCCGGCTGCACGCTGGCTTGCTTGTGGCGCGTACGCCCTTGCAGCGATGGTAGGGGAAGACTATATGTCTGCCCTTCTCACTCGCTTCCTCGTCTAACTTCCTCTCGTACTGCCTTCGCTGTGTTGTGGTTAATCGGCCGAAAGGCAAACGGTACTCAGTATATTGTAATATGTAAACAAATTGAAACAAACCGACAAGAAGGAAAAACAAGATGTTCAGTAAAGAACATATAGCCTACTTTCTCCTAAATGTATGAGTATAGTTATAACTCGTTGTTATTATCAAAGAGTATAATAGAACTATTCTTTGTTGAAGACCTTAGAAACGATTTACCTCTACCAAACGCCACAACCTAGATAAAAACTGCTACCATCATTGAAGAAAGAAAGATAAGAAGTATATCAAGAATGTTATGGATCTGGAGACATAATCGACCGGACTGGCTGCGTGGCTCAGCGGTAACGTTCTCGCTTGCTGGGCCCTAGGTTGCAGGTTCGTATCCTGGCGCAGTCAGCTGGCATTTGAGGGTGCACAAATGCGAGGGAGCCGTGTCAGTACATTTACTGGCACGTTAAAGATCCCCTTCGGGCCAAAGTTCCGGCACCCCGGTGTCTCGAAAAGCAGCAGTAGTTAAAAGGGATGTAAAACCAATACCATTATTATTATTATTATTATTATTATTATTACATATACGACCTGCCGTGGGCAACATCCAACTTTGAGTTGAGTCATGTCTTTACACGTCTGTTGTGCATGGCTTTCACAACCCTAATAGAATTAACAAATCTTTCCATGACCCTACAGAGACGTGTGTATACAAACTATGTGGATATTTTCGATTGCTATTTGCCTGAAATAAAAGTAGTAATTAATAACCTGAACTAACACCAACGGCTTGAATTCAGTTACAATGTGAAATCGTTTTGTTCTTTACTTCAAATAACATTTACAAGTAACGCAAAATAGGCTGTTACAAACCCTTTAAAATAAAAAGTAAAAATGTATCGGAGTATCATCTTGTCATTCTTCAAATTCGATGCGCATAGAATGCCAATGGTATAGTAATCAATGGAGCCCCACGTAGACTAGTCGTGACATCTAGTGGTGAAATATCGAACAATATAATCCTAACAGAGCGAGTGCATTCTAGCGGCCAGAAGAAGAAACTTTTCAATAAAATCTGGAAGTTAATAAGTAGGTCGGCGTGCAGTTACCTTTTAGGCAGCTAGATGTCTCGAGTAAATCTGCTGGCGAATTATGTTTTAATTAAATATATATTTTACACCATAATATGCACAATATAACGCTTAATTTTAAAACATCTGAGTCATTACAAAACAATAAACATATAACATTTCAAGCAAAAAACCTAGCTCTGATCGGTTTTGAACCATAGGCATTTGAGCGATAGGCTAACGCTCTACCACTTTTTTTTATTAGCTCTTTACAGAATTACAGAATTTTCAGAGATGATAAATACCATACTATTACATCACAAGAAATCCAGATAGTGTCCATATTTATCGTAAAATTGTCCACTTTCACTAAGCTTCCAACGCTCTTTCTGCAGGTGATACCTGAGATCCAGGAACGAGAAATGTTGATCATTGTCCATCACGAAGTGTACATATTGGCCCATTATCCACACAATGGCAGTCTGTTTAATTTGGTGGAAGGCGGTCATCGACAAACGAATCAACTTCCTGTCATCAAGGTCATCCGTGGGTACATTTAATAGTTGACATACTTTTCCCTTACACCACAGCCACGTGGAGGCAACTCGCGTGCATGATGTGAAGCGGTGTATTGCCGTATCAGTTTGACCACATATAGTACACCATGGGTAAGCTTCAAGACGGATGGTATATCGCCGTAGAGCGGTTGGGATGAGATCGTTGAGGAAGATAAAAACCTGGGAGTGTACAGCAGAAGAAATGGTCATATCCCCAAAATTTTTCCAAACAGTGGGCCAATGGACGTAGAGGGTGGTGGCCTCGATTCGCGGTTTGGAGTGTACCACTTGCCGCAACATGTTATAAATACTTTTCGTCGTTGGAACAGTCCCTGAAGGCATTTGGCGAACAGTTTCCAGAAGGTGCTGTTGATGGTCCCTAAATATCTTCGGCAAAGCTCTATCACAACCACGGGCTGTGTTTCGAATAACTTTGTATAGCGCTTTCGTAAAAGTGTCATGTTGGGAAAGAATGGTGATATCGTTCTTGCAGAGGAGTGCACGGCATTTCATGCCATGAGCTGTTAGCCCTAGCCCGCCTTGCCGGGATGGGAGATACAACTGTTCCTGTTGTACTCGGAACAAAAATCCTTGCCATATAAACCAACCTGTATATTTTGCCAATTGGCTCTCAAACATTTTGGGAAGTGGGAAAAGTTGTGCGACATACCATATTTTAGAGAGCGCAAACACGTTGAGGATCATGACCAGTTGCACTATATTGAGGTTTCTTTGACCAAATTGGATCAGCACTCCCCTAACTTTGGCAATGACCTTAGTCCAGTTTTCTTGCACTGTGTCCAGAAGCGATTGCTTCCAGGTAATGCCAAGAATTTTCACCTCATTTACTATCCGGAACCAGGGCTGTTGGGTAATCACTGAGTTAGTATTGAGCGGAAGCAAAGCAGTTTTCTGGGGGTTCGATTGTGCTCCAGAGGCGATATGGGAGAGCTGAAGGACGCTATCGATGTGGGAGATGTCTTCATTATTGCGGATCAATATTGATACGTTATCAGCATAGGCGCACATTCCAAAAACACGTGTGGACAGTTTGTAACCCTGTAACTTCACCTGGGTAGTCCGAATGAACGGTTCAAGGTCAATGACAAAAAGTAGCATGGAAAGGGGACATCCTTGCCTAACTGATCGTTGTATTGGAATCAGAGGGGAAAGAAAACCGTTGACGAGCACTCGAGACGTAGCATTACAATTTATCATACGAATGTAGTCAATAAGGATTTCAGGAATTTCAAAGTGTTGCAAGACCATGTACAAGTATTCATGACTGATGCGGTCGAAAGCTTTATCAAGATCTAAGGTGAGAAAACTCATTGGCTCAGTGGGGAGCATTTCGGCTTTTAGGTGTAGGTCCCGTAGTATCGCTAAGTTTGTTAACAGAGTTCTTCCAGGAATACTGCAACATTGTTCATCACCAATGATATCATGTAGAACAGTCTTCAATCGGCATGCAAGTACTTTGGTAAGGACTTTATAATCACTGCAGAGCAGAGTAACTGGTCGGAAGTCACCAACTGCCATGGGAGAGGATGTTTTTGGTATGAGGACTATGGTACCCTCGTGATGTGATTGACAAAGAGCACGACGTTGGAGAATGGTACGCAGGACATGACAAAATTCTTTGCCAATGAGAGGCCAGAAGTGTTTATACATTTCATATGGCAGTCCATCAATGCCAGGTGGGCGGTTGTTTGGGAGTTGCTTAACCACAGAGTGAATCTCTTCATCCGTAATATCCGCGCGGAGCAGAGTTTTGTTGTCCGGAGATAGTTGGGTACTGCAAGATGAAAGCAATAGGGTCACCTGCTGTGGATCAATTGGAGCCTTAGCGTAGAACCGTTGATAAAATAATGATATTTCACAACGTATAGCGTCAGGGGAGGTGACGACACTTCCAGTACTGGTGCGGAGGCGGTGGATATATTTACGTTGCCGCTCACGTTGTCCTTTGGCGATATGGTATACACTTGCACTTTCGTCCGGGAGCACTGTACGATATTTTAAAGCCACGTTTATATGAGCGAGCGTTCGTTGCTGTAGGGACAGGAGCTTGGTTTTAACTTCCCGAATCTGGTCATATATACGCTCCCCAGCATCAGATCTTTGCTGGAGCTGGCGAAGAACTCGATAGTAAAATTCAACTGTATCCCGTCTTTCCCGACCTCGTTGGTAGGATATGTTCTTAAAGACGCGGCGGATCCCTGGTTTAACTAAAATATCCCACCAGTCTGCGCAGTCGCGAAATTTGCATTTTTGTTGGACCCATCGAGTCCAGTGTTGTCTGAAAATATCTTGGCATTCTTCCTCCAGTAACAGCGAGCAATTCAGCTTCCAATAACCTCTTCCTATGTGAAATATGGGATGGGGGTAAGAGATTGTACATACGACAGCATGATGGTTAGTGAAACTGGCAGGTATCACTTCATATCGTCTAGGCTGGATAAGTTCCTGTGAAAAGTAGATGCGGTCAATTCGTGATGAGGAGTTGTGACTTATACAGGTGTAATGGGGCAGGGGCACCCTTAAACTATCCACAGCATCAATGAGGTGTAGGGAGGTAAGAAGGGTCCTGAGAGCCGGGTTGACACCTTGGTATGAACTAGTGGAATCCTCTGGGCGTTGAATACAATTGAAATCCCCTGCAAGAATAAGTTTTTCCTTAACGTCGTGAAGATGAGGCAGTATACTCTGTTGAAAGAACATTTTCCGTTCCGCACGTTTATTGGACCCGGATGGGGCATATACATTTATCAGGGTGGTATTGTTTATGTGTCCAGATATTATGCGTCCTGATGGATGACATATCACACCTTCGAGTGGGATATCATGTCGTATGAGGAATCCGGTCCCTCTATTCGTATTACCGGTATTGATGTATTGTTTGTAGAAGGCAGATATGGGTAAACGCGGTATAGCAACTTCTTGAATGAAAGCAATGTCAATGTCAGCATCTCGAAGGAATCTCTCCATCAGTTGAAATTTCAGAGGGCATTCTATTACATTGATATTCACAGTGGCCACAGTGAGAAATTGCGCCATTAAGAGAAGTATAAATCTGTGCTAGACATACTGGAAGGTGGACTCGAGAAAAAAGAAAAAAGACACGGGTGAGAAATATACTGGTGCACTATGTCAAATTAGGTTGAGATAGTTCCTTATGACTGCCATTCATAGGCCGGCTGTCAGCGTTTGAGAGCGTTCGTGGGTCCCTAGATGACGTAGAATGAAGATTTTGTTTCTTTTTCACAGCTGCGGGAACGTTTGTAGAGCCCGTTTGATTCTTCGGGGCTGGTACGGCAATCGAGGCATTTGTTTTAATCTTCTTAGATACATTCTCGGATCCCCGATCAACCTGCTTAAGTGAGTCGGTAGGTACCAGAGAAGGTGGGGGCAGTGAAGACAAAATTTCTGTGGCCTGTAGTGACGGCATAGTTGGTTCTAAGGCTGCGATACAGGTTGCCGATAGCACAGGGGCACTCTGTGGCTCGCTGAACGGTTCAGGGTAAGGTACCAGTTCTGCGTCAAGTGCATCCGAGGCCACTTCTGGTGTTGTCCCAGCTGACGGATCAATAAGCATGTTTTCATGTGACGTTTGCTGTGTCACAACTTCCGAGTATTGGACACGTCGTTGTTGTGTAGGAGTTATGCCGAGGGGAATCATTTTCTTTGGGCAGTTGATACGTAGATGTGTGTTAGCATTGCAATTTAAACAGGTCTGTTTCTGTCCATTATACGTTATATATCCAGAATGGCCACCAAAAGTCTCAGTGGAGGGGATATCTTGTTTGATTTCCATAGTGACTGCTCGTATCCCATTATACACCGGGAACTGATAAGCAGAAGACCATTGTTCTTTCCTGACGTCACTCACAGTGCCATATTTTGACAGGACGGATTTGAAAATTTCAGGGGGAACTTCGAGTGGGACATTAAATATACGCACTGTGGTAAAATTGGAATCCGCTGTGGAGAGCTTAACATTTGTCATTTCGCCTGAGTCATACTGAAATTTAATAGGATCTGCAAAAGTATTTAACAATTTCTGTTAAGTAGATATGCTGATTATCTTGATGTACATGGTTTTTTCATGCGCATTTAACTGGATGGCTTCTACTTGGTCGACAGTCAACCGGAGAGTATCGCTAATCCAGCGGTGAATTTCTCCTGGTGCGGGGTGAGAACTCTGCCTGTCCCATTGGCAGCGTACGGTGTTTTTCCTCTGGTATCCGCACATGATTTTCAGCGGAGTTTTCTGGGTTTCTGGTTTTGTTGTCCTATCTGGAACACTACTTGAAAAAGTATTGTCCGAAGGACACACGGAAGGTCAGTACACACGTGGAACTATCGAAAGCACCGGTATTAGGAAACGTAACCTCTTCCAATGCGGGCACACAGCGCGCACACACGTACCTCACTCGGCCACGACTGGCACCACTGAGCTAATTGTGTCAACGAATATCGTTCTATATAAAATGACTTACATAGAACTTGTTAGCAAATAATGATTTATACTAAACGATTTCATCACTGGAGTATATTATTTATATATAAAGCATTTCATACAAAGTTTATTTATTTTGTATCAGTACGCTATATTGCATGCAATACTCAAATTAGTGAAATATAAGTCAGGCACAAGATATCCGCTGCCATCTTGTCTTATTACTGAATCAGCTCAGCTTTTTAAAATCACGTCTGCACTATAGTATTACAAAATAAACTTTTAATTTCGAACGTGCCTCTTCCTTTAGAACAGTTAAAACGATTCTCGGCTCGATAATCGGAACTAGTGGGTCCCATGATATGGATTATAAAGTTTGCATAATTCGCACGGCCGCCATCCTGAAATGGTATGGCGGACGACCTTGTAGTTTGGTCACAAGACGCATCCTATACGAAGGTATGTTGTTACCAAATTTGGTAGAGATCGGATGATTTGGTTAGTCGTTATTTGATTTTACGTTTTGAACGTTTGAGTGGCCGCCATTCAGTTTTAGTAAAGATGGCGGCGATATAAAACATGACACTGAGGTGTCCTTTGCTAGTGCTATCTTTGTACCAAATTTCGTTCAATTCGCATTCACCGTGTTCGAATTGATAGGGGGGGGGGTGACAGACATTCAGAGTACACACACTCACACACACACAGACTCACACACATACACACAGACTCACACACACACATACACACATACAGACAGACACACTTTTTTCGCCCTGTGTTGATCTCATAAGTCTACTTTCATTTTTTGCAAAAATCGAAAGTAGGCTAATAAACACTAATGTTACCGAAATTGCAATGCCTTAAATGAGTTCCGTACCTAATTAGTATTTCCGACTGTTTTAATGCTAATCACATAACCTTCAAAAACCGGTGTGTGGAGAAGCACGCGAAACATAATGTACAGTGGATGTGTTGGACCACCAACGCATTGGACTAATCGTTTGTTTACATTACTTCCGGTGCACTAGTGATCCCAACTTGACTCGGTCAGACGCAGCGGCAGTCAGGGCAGGAGCTAGCCTAGCGGCGTGTGGCGCAGCGTAGCTAGCACGCCGAGCGTGCAAAGACTGGACGCCGTTGGCTTAGAGTGTCCTGGATGAGTGAGGAGAGTGAATGGGGATGTGATACGTTCCATCTGCCAGACACCAATCAGAGCAAGCCTCTTCTTCGTGGTGAAGTAGAGTGTGAGGAAGTGTTGACTGCTGTAGTCAAGCACTGAGCTCAAACCGGGTGCCCTAGTCTGATGAAGACTGGTTGGAGATGTGTATGGTAAGGAACACAGGCCAAAAGGTGGGTAGGCAAGGTGCTGAGAGGCTGTAGAGCTTCATAGTACTGCATTAATACTGGGGTGACATCATCATAAACAGTAAGCAGCACCACAAAATACTGTTAAAACCACTTAAGAATGGAGGTCGCGTGATGGAAATAGGACATCGTCCTTAAACTTGTCAATTTTCAAGATCATTTTCTTTCTGTGTATCACTTGATTAAACTTACTTTAATCTACAATGAACCAAGTTTTTGTTGCTCCCATTTGTCTCTCAGCTGTTACTGGTATGTAACCGATATCTGTAAAAATAAATTATCTCATCACTATGATTTCGCATATATGAAGGTATATTGAAACATACCTTATGTCCAAACCTATATTTCGATATTATTTCGTCTTCGTCTGTGGACACATACTAGTCATATTGCCGGCTGAATAACAACACATATTGAATTTTCATTTAGCGGTAAACACGGTAGTTGTTGCAAAATGCACCATGCCATTCATTTTTTAAAACGGAGTCTTTTGTATCAATCGGAAGAAAATACATTTGTAAGAAAGACGCGAGTAAGACATTATGTCTGGTATGAAATACAATAGTATGGTGCAACTGAATTGTTCAAAATACACCGCTATTTACAGTTGTGAATCCATAGCCGTAAAATTAAGCTTTGCAAGCAGAACAAAAGAACAGATACTAAAATATTTTTTTTAAATTCATGTAAGGTCATACTTTTTTTTACATAACTGAATTTGAGTGTGCTACTACGAATTGAACTGGAATGCAACATGTGGTGAAGGAGTGGGAAGATATTACCAATCGTTATATATTCAAATGAGAATTTGCATGTTCAAACATATGCATGAGAATGCCGATCATATGTACGATATTTGCCAGTGTAACTGGTGCATAAAATGTGGAAACGATAATGCAGCTCAGCTCAGCTGATATCGACTGATGCAGTGAGTCGAGGCAGAAAAATTAAAACACGCAACACCTAAGTTATCGTTTTGTAACTGTTCTTCTTTGCGGAGGAAAGACTATGTGATCATCATCTCAACGAACTTACTGCTTTAAAGTTGCCTGAAGTGATGTACTATTGCAGTATCAGTGCACGTGTGGGTCGACGTGACCGAACGCTTCGGGTAATAGTCTTTACTAGCATTTTCTTGGAGTGAACAAGTGAAATTAAGGAGGCCCACATTCCTAATTTGTAATAATTGATTTCCAGGATCTCGCATGGTGAGTGAATTACCACACACGATTAAAGAGTTGGTTAATAATTTTCTGTAAGAACAGTAGTACATACGTGGTCATTGAGAAGTTACGAAGACTGTTTGCAATGCGAATGGTGGACGGAACTCAACTTCTCTTTTTTTCTTGGCGTAATTCAGCTTCCTCCTTCCTAATAAGTTTGTCGTTTTTCATTTGACGAGTCTTCAATATGCACTGTATCTATAGATACTGTAGTGTGACATTCTCTCCAAAACTGTGGCTCACACGTCAGAAGGAAACATTGACTTACAGTCTAAGAGTTGAAGATGAGACCACCTGCGGGTTTCCATTTTTGTTAGGAAGGAAGCACATTTTCAACTCTTCGATGTCAAATTGATTATTATGGGAACTCTAAAGCAGTGGTTGTCAGAACAGGGCCCGAAAACCATCGTCATATTATCCTATTATCCTATGTATATTATTCTATAGATAGTGTTTCATTAATATTCAGCAATATTTCAGTGTTAGAATTCACACATGTAAAGGACCGAGAAAAGTTAAGTCAACATGTGTCTGGAAATGAATATTTGTTGATATTTGAGGCATGATGTACTCGTGTTGGCAGACTGAAAAACACTAAAGTTCGATTACTAGCTCCAGTTTGTTCTTACAATGATGCAGCGTGTTCAGTGTCTTGCACGAGGTGTTGGAAATGTCCACCCTCTGTCATTATGCAGACTTCTCCTCGCGACGCATTGAGGTACGAAAACGCTTAACAATGCATGGAGTTGAAAACCCTGTACAATGAGTGCTTGAAGTACTGCTTCATCCTCCACAGGAGTTGAATATATCATGGAGGTTAAATGCCCCCAAACAAAAAAGTCCAATAGGTTTATGTACGGTGAATGTGAAGGCCAAACCATCAAGTAGGATACAGCACATTCAGGTGCATGTAGACTATAACGTACGACTAGAATAGGCAAATGCACCATCTACTTCCATATCTGATATCACAATAAATATTCATTTTCAGACCCTTAAATGTGTTAATTCTAAGAATTAAACATTGCAGTGTATTAATGAAACATCCTGCAGTCTGCGGCTCCGGTGGCGTAGTTGGTAGTATGCTGAGCTTCTATGCCCAAAATTGCGGATTCAAACCTGGCTAAAGTCGTCGGAACTGTTAAGAGCGTTAAAAATCCCTCAGTATGCCTTCCTTCGGAGGGGAAGTAAAGCCGTCGGGCCATGTCATAGCTTTATGGCATGTACAAGAACCTTCCACTAACTACAATTGTGTGAAGTTAAATTTGTAGCTTAGATTTGATTAACGCTCTATTAAGTTCCAACGTTCGCTGCCAGGTGCCGGTTGCGGTGGCATTAATAGCCAAGTTCACCGTTAGGTATTGTTGACGGTAGTAGTTGATAGCAAAATTAGGAACTTCTTGACATTTATTGTCTGCAATCCTTACCTGAATTACAGACAACACATACTACTACAGCCATCACAATTAACACCGGGTATCAGACAGATTTTACACACACCCAAAGTACACGGGGCTACATGACCACGTTGTCGCAGCCCCTAAACTGAGGAACCAACCAACCATCCAGTAGTCTTTATACTAACTTATAAACTCTAAGAAGTAGCAGAACATGGGCTTAAACCAAGGTGATGTGGTTGAGGTGTCGTCTTGCTGGACATGCGTCCCCCATAACCCGAAAGCTATATAGGTACGCTGGGTGGCAGCCCCACTTCGATACGACGGGTCATGTTTTTTAGTATTCAAGGACGAAGAGCATTGCCAAGATCAAGGGCTTGTAAACCGTCAGAAACGGTGACTTAACGAGACAGTGAAGCTTTAAGAACGTAGCCACGCCTAACCATCTGGTCTGAGTGTTGACAAAGCCCCTGGAGGGTGGATTTAAAGTCACGTTATCGGCGGCTCCCTTGTGTGATTGGATTAATAAGCTTACTGATAAGGCTAGGCCTAACACAACCTACTGATACATTTCCAGCGTTGACTAATACATGTACCCCGTGGCGTAGACGTGTACCACGGCCACGCGAGCAGCTGCAGCAAGTCACAATATCGCAGGTTCGAATCCCGACGCTGACAGTGGCTATTCTGAGTGTGGTTTTTCCACACTCTCTCCAGGTAAATATTGGGATAGTACCTTATTTAAAGTTCTGGGGTGCCTACTTGATCCCTGTTGCTAATACAATTGCACACACTTCTACAGTCATCACAGGAATACATGCTATCAGACAAGTTCAATACACATCCTACTTCTCGGGACTGATGACCAAGTTGTTCCAAGCCCCTCGAATGAATTAACGACAACAACTAATAAAAAGTAAAATATGGAGAAAGCAAACAAACTAGGGTACATTCTTCTGATCTGTTGGTAAACGGGCTCGAATCCCATCATTTACTGAAGAGGCATGGTTGTGAGATGATTGCCGAGTATTTATTTAGCGTATGGCTTTTAGTGCCGGGAATATCAGAGGACATGTTCGGCTCGCCAGAGATTGTGGACACCCATGGGGTGAGCTACAAGTACAATCGCATGTGAATAAGATGAAATGAATGAAGATGAATGAGCAAGTTGAATATCAAGTAGTTCCAACTTTGGCTACCAGATGCCACTGACACCTAGTGACGAACGTTGGAACTTGGTAGAGCGTTTCACGGAATATAACCTACAAATTTGGCTATACACTAACAATTGAAGTGGTAGGTTCTTTTTCATGACATAAATCTATGATATGGGCTTCACTTCCCTTCCGAAGGAAGGCATATTGAAGAATATTAACGCTCTTAAAATACCCGACGACTGGCCGTTTTTGAGCCAGTGATCTTCGGCATAGCAATTCAGCATGCTACCGAAGATTGCAGAGTGATGATAATCCAATGGAAAATCATAGCTACAAACGGAAAATTACATTAACTTACTGTTGGCAGATGAGTAGGGGGGGATGTCAGGATGGTGTCCAAAGGCAATTTTTGTACTCATATAGAATAGGGTTACATGATCTCTTGACGGTGACTTGCCAAATGGAAGATGGCGTTAAGCATTTTCTGTCCTGTAGAACTAAATTCGAAGTGGAATTTCAATAAAATAAAATCATCATCATCATCATCGTGTGTTCAGTCTAAGGACTGGTCAGTTGTCACGAAATGGTTTCAGGTTGTGTCGTTCTTTTACCGTTGCGTAGCGTTTATTTTCAATGTATTTTAAGATCAATATAATGAGAGTTTTCCTTGGTCTTCCCCGAGACCATCCATCAATATAGCCTTCTAAAATGGTTGTTATTATAATAATGTCTTATTGCAGCCAATGACAACGTTTTCCAATGCTTCTTGCGGGTTCTCTCGTTGTTTCTAAACGATTGCCATGTCACAGCGTAGATAAGTATTTTAACATTTTGGATGCTTCTTGTGCCAATTATTTTAGTATGAATTGTCTTGGGCAATTTCTATTTTACACTTTCTTACCGTAGGCTGTTATTGAACACCATTAGATGTCATATATTCCATATTATCTTCCGCACAGCTCGCATATAACTTCGCTGATGGGTTCGTGGAATTGTTTAAGGGCGGTGAAAGCCATGAACGTTTAACCTGGTCACTACATATCTTAGTTCATAGTTAGGTCTAGTTCATTCTCGGTGTAACATGGCATCTGAAGCGTAAAATTCTTGATAAACATTGGCCGATTTCTCTCTTCGTCCTTGAATCGTTTGATTCCAAACTGCTGTTACTGGGACCTGGAGGTACAGTAAGTAAATCCTCTGACATTTCAGGAATAGGTACCTTTAGCCATTGTATACCAGGTGAATCAGCTGCCCCTATTAATATTGTATTATGCATCCCAACTAACGTGTGCTATCAAGAAGGTCGATGTTTCTCTGCTAGCATCCAGCATGGTACTAATCCACTACAAGCATACCCTGCAAACGATACCGAACACTAATATATTCTCTCGATGTGACTACAGACCGTTCGAATAGTATGGTCGAGGGGAAATAAATTAATAGTGTTCAGTATCGTTTGCAGGGTATGCTTGCAGTGAAATAGTAACATACGGGATGCAAGCAGAGAAATATCGAACTTCCTGAAAAAACGTATGAGTTGGGCTGCATAAAACAATATTATTAGGGGAGCTGATTCATCCGGTATACGTCATTATGGAGGGATCTTCGATACACATAAAACATTTTTTTTAAAGAAAGACGCTTTTATTTATTCAATATTTTCCATGTTGCGTTCTGTCAGGTATGGGTGAGTGTTGAGTAATTTTGAGTAAAGATAAAATCTTTGTTTGGAGTCAGATCGAACACTAGTAACATAATAAGACCATTTAATATCATTAAATATTATTTTTATGTTATTGACTAAAATGACTGAAATGTTTGGATATTGAGTATTGAATTTGCTCTATATTTTATAACTATGTAGGTTATGTACCAAAATATATTTAGTACAGCTCACGGAAAATTCTGCAACAATTATTTATTATTTAATTAATTAAATGTACAGACTACGCCTTAATGAAATATTCTTTTCTGAAATGAAGCACTTTTTGCCCATGTTTATCTCCTTTGAAAGAGCCAAGCCTTGTAACATTGGGGAGTTGAGAGACTATTTCTACAGTGCGTTCGCTTTCCCATACGGCTGGGCGATTCGTTCACTTTCCCCGGTGAAGTGAACAGCAGTAATGCAACAATGGTGATTTCCATAAAACAGTCAGTTTACGCTTGCGTGTGCAGTGTAGAAGACGTTTGGTTTATCTCTACAGTGTATAAAACGTAGTGCAGTGTATATGACGTGTCATAGGAGTATTGTAAAATCCACTTATTTGGCAAATTACGAGAAACTCCTGCTTGAACAAAGAGTGTTCATGCATGACACGTATGTAAACACGGGGACATGCAGAGCGGCGTGTAGGCAATTTAAGGACAAATACATATTGAAAGAGTTAGTGTCGATTCCAAAGGATAAAATGAAACGGAACGCCATTATGACATAGGTTGGTTGGTTGGTTCTTAAGTTTAGGGGCTGCGACAACGCGGTCATGTAGCCCCGTGTACTTTGGGTGTGTGTAGAATCTGTGTGATAACCGGTGTTAATTGTGATGACTGTATTAGTGTGTGTTATCTGTTTTTTAATTTAAGTACAGACTGCAACTTAGAATTTTTCAAATAGTTCCTACTTTTGCCGCCAAGTGCCACCGTCAACGACTACTAGGCCAAGTTCAGAACTTAGCTACTAGACGCCACCGCAGTCGGCTCTTGGCAACGAACGTAGAAACCTAAGAGCGTTGTTTACATTCTTAACCTATCCAATTTTGCTTCACACAGGTGTAATTAGTGGAAGGTTCTTTGACATGCCATAAATCTATGACATGGGACCGCTGGCTTTACTTCCCCTCCGAAGGAAGGCATACTGAGGGATTTTTAAAGCTCTTAAAAAATCCGACGGCTTCGGCCGGGTTTGAACCCGCTATCATGGGCATAGAAGCTCAGCATGCTACCGACTACGCTACCGAAGCCGCTCATTATGACATACAGTAGAGGTCGTACCACATAGAAGACTGGAAAGACGTGAAGTTAAACATGAATGATAATTTTAAGAAACAGTGGATATTTGAATGATGTGATGATTTTGAAACTATATACATTAGAATATTTGCACTTTGTTTTATTCACGTTATGACAAACAACCACTTAACTAAAGGTAACAATATTCTTGTCGAGCTTGTGATGTCAGAAAATGTTGCACATAAGTTATCCCAAACAACGAAGAATTAATAAAGATTTCTGCTGGTTTATCATACCTAGGGGAGACTCAGTTAAACCCGAAATATTAAGGGGCTGATGGTAAACATTATAAATTAGGGGAAAGAGTTTCAAAAAATCAACATAGAAATTAAATTGCCACATATTTGTGACAGATTCAGTTCTCACAATTCCATCTGGCTTGAGTGGTCTAAATCAACGAATGGAACTTTCTAAGAAATTAGAATTTAGTATCTTTTTAGTTTTTGATACCATTGGTACAAGTGCTAAATCCGCCATACCTTGTCTATACAATATGGTAAGTCTAATAATATGCTTCATTACTATATCACCACTGCCACAAAAATGTATTACCGAAGTGCATGTGATTTACAAAATACAACACAGGTTTTCGCCAATTTACCACTAGATGGTAGCACTTGTCGTTATGAAATTCATGGTAAGAGAAATTACATAGTTGACTCAACACAACTGGTGAGATGAACTCGTCTCTTGCACTGGGGTATCTCTACAGCTGAAAGCAACGGGAAACTACAGCCGTATGCTATTCCCGAGGATATGCACCTCTCTATGCATAATTACATGTGATGATGGCCTCCTCCCTTGTAAAATTTCAATCCGGAGGTAAACTAGTCCCCCGTTCGGATCTCCGGGTGGGGACTACTCGAGAGGGGGTTAACATCACAGAAGTGACAAAGAGGAAATCTGACATTCTACGGATCGGAGCGTGGAATGTTAGAAGTCTGCTAGGAAGTGGAAGGTTAGAAAACTTAGAAAGGGAAATGGATAGGTTGAGGTTGGATTTGGTTGGGATTAGTGAAATGCGCTGGCAGGAAGAACAGGACTTTTGGTCAGGAGACTATAGGGTCATTAGCACTAAATCAAACAATGGCCAAGCAGGGGTTGGCCTCATATTGAGTAGGAAACTTGGACAGCGGGTGGAATATTATGAGCAATATAGTGAACGGATTATTGTAGCAAAAATCAATACTAAACCTACCTGCACCACAGTGGTACAAGTCTATATGCCTACCAGTCAAGCTGATGATGAGGATGTTGAAAAGGTCTACGAAGAAATAGACGAAATTCTGAGGTATATCAAGGGTGATGAAAATGTTAGAGTAATGGGAGATTGGAATGCTGTGGTAGGAAATGGGAGAGAAGGGAAGATAGTAGGAGATTTCGGATTAGGTGAAAGGAATGATCGAGGAAGCAGGCTGGTAGAATTCTGCACCGAGCATGAGTTGGTCATAGCTAACACCTTATTCAATAACCACAATAGAAGAATATACACATGGATGAGACCAGGAGATACAGGGCGTTACCAAATCGACTTCATTATGGTCAAGCAGAGGTTTCGAAACCAGATTTTGGATTGTAAAACATATCCTGGTGCTGACATAAACTCTGATCACAATCAGGTTGTAATGAAATGCAGATTAAAGTTGAAGAAACTGAAGAAAAGTCAAAAGCCAAAAAGGTGGGCAATAGACAGACTGAAAGAGAAGGATGTAAACGAAAGATTCAAGAAGAGTATAAAGGAAGGACTAATGAAAAACCCTAAACAAACTTCAATTACAGACGAATGGGCACTTTTGAAGAATGAAATAACAAAATCCGCCGAAGAAAACATTGGTAGGAAAGAACGAATAGGTAGAAAACCGTGGATCACTCAGGATATACTAGAATTGATGGATGAAAGGCGGAAACACAAGAATCTAAGAGATGAAAAGGGGAAAGCAGAATACAGACGTCTGAGAAATGAGGTTAACAAGAAGTGCAAGGAAGCGAAAGAAGAATGGTTGAAAGAGAAATGTGCAGGTATAGAAAATTGTCTGAAATTAGGAAAAGTAGACACAGCTTATCGAAGGATTAAGAATGCTTTTGGGGAAAAGAAGACTAAGTGCTGTAATATTAAGGACACAAATGGAAAGCCTCTAACAGATAGGGAAGGAAAGGTTGAGAGATGGAAAGCTTACATAGGGAGTTTGTATAAGGGAAAGGAGATTGAGAATCATGTAATGGAAAGGGAGGAGGAAATTGATGAGGATGCGAAAGGAGATTTAATATTGAGATCAGAATTTGATAGAGCTTTGGAAGACTTAAGCAGGAACAAAGCACCAGGCATAGATGATATACCGATTGAGTTGCTACGCTGCATAGGAGATGAAGGTCTGATCAGGTTATTTCACTTGGTGTGTAGGATTTATGAGACAGGTGAGGTACCCCCTGATTTCAAGAAGAATGTAATCATCCCTATTCCAAAGAAAGTGGGAGCTGACAGATGTGAAGATTACCGTACAATCAGCTTGATTACTCATGCTTCAAAGATCCTGTCTAGAATAATTTACAAGAGGATTGAAAGCCAGATAGAAACGGAGTTGGGTGAAGACCAGTTTGGTTTCAGGAGAAATGTAGGAACAAGGGAAGCTGTACTAAGTCTTAGGCTGATTTTGGAAGGTAGAATAAGGAAAGATAAGAGAACGTTCATGGCTTTTGTAGACTTAGAAAAGGCTTTTGATAACGTTGATTGGACTAAATTGTTTGACATTTTGAAATCGATTGGAATAAAGTACAGGGATAGGAGGGTGATATACAATCTGTACAGAAACCAGACAGCAGTCATTCGAGTTGAAGGACATGAGAGAGAAGCTGGTATTCAGAAAGGTGTAAGGCAAGGCTGCAACTTATCACCCATACTTTTCAATCTTTACATTGAACAAGCAATGAAGGAAATTAGAGAAAAATTTAAAGTGGGAGTGAAGATTCAAGGAGAAATAATTTCAACTCTGAGATTTGCTGATGACATTGTCATCTTGGCCGACAAGCCTGAGTATTTGAATGAGTTTTTAAATGGTATGGACTCCGTCTTACGGAAAGAATTCATGATGAAAATAAATAAATGTAAAACCAAAAATACTGGAATGCAGCCGAAATAAATCAGAAACCTCTATGGAGATCAAATTGGCAGGTGAAAAGCTGAAGGAAGTAGGAGACTTATGTTACTTAGGAAGCAGAATAACCAGTGATGGACGAAGCAAAGAGGATATTAAAAGTAGGTTGGCTCAGGCAAAGAAAGCATTTCTACAAAAAAGGAATCTGCTGACATCGAATATAGATTTAGGTATTAGGAAGTCATTTTTGAAAGCCTTTGTCTGGAGCGTGGCGCTCTATGGAAGTGAAACTTGGACTATTGGTGCAGCAGAAAAGAGGAGAATTGAAGCATTTGAAATGTGGTGTTACAGGAGAATGATGAAGATCAGATGGGTAGATAGGGTTACAAACAAAGAGGTATTAAGACGAGTGGGAGAGGAGAGATGTTTCTGGCGACTGCTAATGAAGAGAAGAGATAGGTTGGTAGGACACATACTAAGACGCCCAGGAATAGCAAGCTTAGTTATGGAAGGAAGGGTCGAGGACAAAAACTGTAGGGGTAGACCAAGGTTAGATAAACAGATTGCCTCGGATGTAGGGTGTCGGAGCTATGTAGAGATGAAACGATTAGCTCAGGACAGGGAGGCATGGAGAGCTGCATCAAACCAGTCAAAAGACTGAAGACTCAAACAACAACAACAACATCTCTACAGTAAAAGTATATTTAGGTTCGACCCTGACTATTATGTGTTAGAAACCTGTATCATAATGATGGTCATTATAACACTATTTTTCATTATGAAACAGTTTCTCCCACCAATCACTGCTCAAAAAACAGTTGTTTGACCAATTAGATAAGGCTAGCATCGCACCTGCGTGGAGTTCCAAGGCATTCTGAACTGCGTTGCCTAGTGTCATAGTGGGGTAATCGAGAAGGCCATGGTCAAATACAAGGCATTCTCTGCGTCTCATGTGCTCTTTTCAGTACATAAAACTGGCGAAATCTCGACAGATATTTATGAATATTTATCTTTGAACATAAAATAGTTATAATATTTATCGTCGAACATAAACAGTCGTATGCAACTCGCCTATAATGGTAATTAAGACACTCGTATGGAAATTATGAAACTCGCATACGCTCGTTTTATAAATATACTCGTGTCTTAATTATAGCCATTATAGGCTCGTTGCATAATGTACTATTCAAGTACGGTACTGCGGAATTAATCGTACTGCGGAGTTATCAAAGTTTTCCCTATATAACATTTCACTGTATCTTAAAATGCAGTAAATTAAGAAATGTCAATGTTTGTGTTGTGTCACTGGTTGAAAATATGCTACAGAATTAGTATGGTTTCATAATTACAATAGGAGATTTGATAAATATGATAGCAATTTGTTTTTAGAATTGTGTTGTAATGGAAATTGTTTTCTGAATTGCAGATCTCGAAATTATGCGGGGAAAGACTGGATAATATCCAAGATAATGTCTTTTCTCCACACCCATGGGCTGTATATCGGGCACCATGAAGAAAAAGTCGGAGAGGAAGGTATTGTAGTAACTGTTCCTTTGTAAGGTTCGATCATTAGATTTAATTTTAGAATGGGTCTGACGGCTATTACCCTCTACCCATTAAAACAACTATTAACTTTCACCGTTCTGATCGGATGATTATTAACGTTCATCTTTAATACGATTCGTGTCAGAGTTCTCAGACAGCGTAACACTTCCTGAAAACTTAATAAGCTGCGTTAGGCAGTATATAGGCCTGTTTGCCATCTCTTGATGAATGCAGTACATTTGAATTTGTCTGTTGGCACAGGCTAGAGTAAAAGGTGGCTTTTCACCGATGTCTCAGTCTCACTCATGGCTGTGATTGTATGGAAGCTACTGAGGTATGAGTGGTGCTTAGTAATGACATTCGGGGCACAGTCAGTGCCTGTGATTGCTGTGAAAAGTTCTACTCATAGGGTTAGTACTACCGTTCTGACTCAGTGAGGAAATCAATGGCAAACTACCTCACTCCTCTTCTTGCCTAGTACGCCTCAATTTAGCGCTGCCTTGGTTTTTTGTGGGTATCTACTCACATAACCTAACGGCGGTACTTTTTGAGGATCCAACCAGCCTTCGGGCTGACTACCTAACAGACAGGCAGTATATGATCCACGTAAAACAGAAAGCAAACATATTCCTTATATTTTACTTTGAACATAAGTTATATTGTAGATAATGAGATCCTTGATGAAATTATTAGTCTATTAGTTGAGTTGAGATAGTACTTGGTTGCTCTGGCTAGGTGAACAGAGGCAGATGACCTCGTAGTTCCGCCCCCTTAAAACACCAATAACTAACTAGGTGAAAAGAGCAGCATCTTCCTCAAGTTTTGTTTTCGACCTTTTACAAATTTCACATGCTTAAACATTTAATATATCATATATGAAAAATGAAAATCCACAGCCTGCTTCCAGTCTCCGACCGGGTCAGGAATGGAATGAATGAAGCCCTCAACTAGCGGCGAGGATATGAACTGTGCCGGCTGCCGAAGCCTGTCGCACTCCTCTGGGGCAATGATGAAATGAATAACAGATGAAATGAAATGATAGGGGAGAGTGTTGCTGGAATGAAATGTTGACAGGGAAAACCGGAGTACCCGGAGAAAAACCTGTCTGCCTCCGTTTTGTCCAGCACAGATCTCACATGGAGTGACCGGGATTTGAACCACGGACCCAGCGGTGAGAGGCCGGCGTGCTGCCGCCTAAGCCACGGAGGCTCAATATATCATATATACCGTTGTTTATTATATTTCACTTAAGAATATCTAGGTTAACAATTAATAGTCAAATTGTTCGCATATGAACATGACATAACATGTTTTTAATTAAAATATTATTGCCGTGTCCTGAAAAATAATTTAACTCTTTATGAACTAACCCCTCCCCCCACCAAAAATAGTCTCTTTGTCTGGTTTGATACAGCCCTCCATGCTTCCCTGTCCTGAGCTGATCGTTTCATCTTTACATAGCTACTACACCCTACATCCCAGGCAATCTGTTTAACATATTCTAATCTCGGTCTACCCCAACAGTTCTTATCCTCAACCCTTCTTTCCACAACTAACTTTGCTATTCCTGGGTGTCTTAGTAGGTGTCCTACCAACCAATCTGTTCTCTTGATTAGCAGTCTCCAGAAACATCTCTCCTCTCCTAATACTTTTAATACCTCTTCAACTGTAACCCTATCTTCATTATTCTCCTGTAACACCACATTTCAAACGCTTCAATTCTTCTCTTTCCTGCTTCTCCGACAGTCCAAGTTTCACTTCCATAGTGCGCCACGCTCCAGACAAAGACTTTCAAAAATGACTTCGTAATACCTAAATCCATATTCGATGACAAAAGATTCCTTTTCTGCAGAAATGCTTTCCTAGCCTACGCTAACCTACTTTTTATATCCTTTTTGCGGCGTCAATCACTGGTTATTTTGCTTCCTAAGTAACAGATGCCTCCTACTTCCTTTAGATTTTCACCTACCAATTTGATGCCGATAGGGGTTTCTGATTTGTTTCGGTTGCATTCCAATATTGTTGTTTTACATTTATTAATTTTCATCATGAATTCTTTCCTCAAGACAGAATCCATACCATTTAAAACCTAATTCAAATCCTCTAGTGTGTCGGCTAAGATGTCGATGTCATCAGCAATCTGTGATTTGAAATGAATTTTCCTTGTCTCTTACAGAATTATAAACAATTCCAACAAATTGGACAGTTAATCCCGATCCACTAACTCAAGCAGGAAATGCCCCGTAAATGTAATTGTCACCTTGTTGATTGAGAACAACAGCAGCAGTCGTTAGGAGAATAAAGGAACTTTTTTAATATCGAGCTGAGTAGCGGCCACACCATTTGTCACAGCTTGCCATGGAGTGTGACAGCGTGGTGGCTAACACACTTGGTTGCTGTTTACACCAATAAACATAACACAACTCCTTAAGAAGCTAACCAGATAAGATTGATCTTATGGAGCTGCAACTCTTGGATAGGGCTAAGCATATCGTCGTTGTTGGTACAAAGCTTCTAGGCACCAATATCATTCTGGTATATTCTATATATTGAACTCATTGCCATACTGGAAGTACACTCTGCTGTGCGGTTTCATTTCATTTCATTTCATTTCACTTTTATTTTACCTCATTGTATTTTATTTTTCTTCAAGTTTTTTATTTTACTTAATTTTATTTTATTTTACTGCATTTTACTTAATTTATTCTATTTTACTGCGTTGTATTTTAATTCACTTTGCTTCATTTTGCTTAATTTTACTTCATTGTATTTTACTTCATTTTGCTTTCTTTCACTTCATTGTATTTTACTTCATTTGATTGTATTTTACTTAATTTTATTGTATTTACTTAATTTTACTATATTCATCTTTATTTTACTTCATTTTATCTTATTTTATTGTATTTTACTACATTGTTGGTTGGTTGGTTCTTAAGTTTAGGTGTTGCGATATCGCGGTCATGTATACTTCATTGTATTGTATTTTACTTCATTTTATTTTATTTTACTTCATTTTACTTTTTTTGACTCTGTTGTATTTACTTCATTTTATTTTAGCCGTAATAGTTAAAAGGGACGTACAACCAATAACATTATTATTGATTATCATTTTATTGTACTAACTTATTTAGCCTAATTGAATTTATTCTTCTTCTTCTCTCGAATTGGCCTATTAGGACCACGCTTATTCAACTGGAGGGTCTTGATCTCCGCCCAGTATTGACGCATTTTCTGCCGATGCAACTCCTTTCTTTCAGTAGTCCATGGGGTACCATTCTTCTGAGGTTTCTCCAGAAAATTATGGACTTCCTTCAAAGCACGCCCCACAGCCTGTCTATCATGAAGATCTGATATTCCCAGTTCGTTAATATCCTTCTCAGTTTCTGTCAACCACGTGTTACGAACCTTCTTATTGTGCCTGAAACTGAGCAAACGATTTGTCAATCCTATGTGAGGTTATTTCAATATACGGCCATAAAAGGATAGGTTATTCTCTTTTTCTCGCACAATCAGAGAGTTTCTATATATGTTCGTAGAGCTCGAAGTTGTGTCGCCAACGAAATTCTTTATCTACTTTTACAGGAACGAGGATCTTCCGGAGAATTCTTCTCTCTCTAATTTCCATCTTCTCTATCATACCCCTTCGGTTTAAAGAAAGACACTCCATGGCATATAAGGTTTCTGGCCTTATGACTGACTTATAATGTTTCAATTTCAAGTTACGAGATAAGCACTTCTTGTTATACGTGTTCTTCGTCAACTGATAGGCCATTTCTAATTTATAGAATCTCATGGATAACGCTGCCCTATCAGATAAGTTGGATTCAATCCATTCTCCGAGATACTTAACTTCTTCAGTCCTCTTGATCTCTCCCTGCTCCAAGAGCATCTCACTGCTAGCTTCTTTTATGTTAGTGAAGAACTCAGTTTTCTCCAGCGACACTAGAAGACCTACTTTGGTGGCCTGCCTCTGGAGGCAATTTATCTAGAAGCTGTATCCATAGAGTCAGCAATCAGTGATACATCGTCATCAAAAGCCAGACAGCCTACAAATAGTCCGTCCGTCTTACGACCCAGGCATATCCAACTCTGAACACCCAAGGTGATCAGTTCCTTGCACCACTTCCTCACAACCTTCTCAAGGTCACAGTTGAAGAGAAGTGGAGAAAGGCCATCTCCTTGTCTCACCCCCGTTTTTATTTCAAAGCTTTCTGAGATCAAGCCTCTAAATTAAACCTTGGAATGGGTGTTAGTCAAGGTTAATAAAATGATCCTGCGAGTTTTGTTATCCAATCCTAGTTCTTGGATGATTTTATTAAGTGTTCCTCTATCAATGGAATCATAAGCCTTCCAAAAATCAACAAAGTGACAACCACACCACGGTTCCTCACTTTGGAGTATGCAATTACAGTTTTAAGATTGAAAATCTGTTCCACACAGGATCTGCTCTTATGGAAGCCTCATTGATATTCTCCGATCTGACTGTCCAGCTGACTTTCAGCTCGCCTAATAAGGCCTCGGAGAAAATCTTGTAAGCTACTGGGACAAGAGAAATCCCACGGGAATGATTAAAGTCAGTAAAATGGCCTGTCTTGTGGAGAGGATGAATGATAGCTGATGTCCAATCAGGTGGTAGTACTTCCGTTTCCCAGATGTTCAGCATAATCTTAGTGAGCTTGTTTTCGGCTTTGCTTTCAGCACAATTCCAGAGTTCACCAACAATTGCATCTTCTCCGGCTGGCTTATGGTTCTTAAGATGTTGAATGCTTTCACACACTTCCTCCCTTGAAGGTGGCAGCGAGTCCGGTTTGGTGAAGTAGGCCTATGTTGGTACTCAAATCCTTCACTTGGTGGACCACAATTAATTGAGCAACTCCTTAAAGTACTGGACTAAAAGGCGACATCTGTTGTCCTTGTCATTAAGAACCATTTTGTCCTGTGAATCCCTGAAATGAAGACACTTGGTGGAATGTATTTTCGGACTGACTGTTTAAAAGGTCTTGAGAAAATCCCTGGAGTTATTTTTGACAAAGTTCTCTTCAATTTGGATTATTGATTGTAAGTGTAGGTCCATATAATTCTGCGAATTAACTTGGAAGTAAGCTGTCGTTCTCTAAAGTTCTTCCAATTTGCCTTGTTTTTTATTAGAATTCCGTTTCAACCATAACACCTGTCTTTGAGCTATTGCGTGGTTACAATCTTCATTCCACCACGGACGTTTCTTTCTTCTCATGGGGGAGGGGCAAGCACACTGGCCGTGTTAACTAGAGCCTCTTTCAATTGGTTCCAGTTGTTAAACTCCATATTATTAAGTAATTGACTTACTTCTTGATTGTCCTCAAGTCGCTCTATGTCTAATTTGATAACCTTAGACGTTCTGTGCAATCTTGTGTTCCTACGCCGAAGCAAAGTAGTTCTTATTTTCTCAGAATATGTATTGGCGCTATTGAGGACCTAAAAGTTGAGGATTTAGTTTGTTTTATTTTATTTCATTTCATTTCTTTATATAATTTTGTAGATTTTGTTCCCTCTGCGGTTAACCATTATACTCATAGGAAAATGAGCATTAAAACAAATTATCACGGGATACTGTATTTTCATAAGATTTCTTACCAACCGTTTGAGTTAATGTAACACGAGGGTCAATAATCCGAAATTGTTTCTGGTCTCATCTCTGTCTCAGCTCGGCTCCGAAGACACCACTACAAGCACATGTTCCCGTTGATGGTTGTGGGCTTCATGACCATGTCGTCGTTCCTGGTACCCATGGGGTTCCAGTTCATGGCAATGCTGGCAGGCAAGGCGCTACTACTGAGCAAGATGGCGCTCATGCTGTCCACTTCCCAGAGCTACAAGAGGCTGGCGTCTCCCTTCCTTTACCCACACTACGATCCATACCACGGCCACTATGACAGGAACAGTCCATAATCTGTACAGCAAATAAAACATTATAAAACATACACTGTTTTGAGTTGATATTTTATGCAGATCCAAGCAAACTCGTTCTTTTTTATCTCACAGTCAAGAAAGAAGTGTGTAGCCGCTGGTATCTGGAATATCTATCTTTGTAGGCTCGGAAATAAATAGTTCTCGACGTTCCCTGCTACCTAGCTCCATCAGACGGGACTGATGGCTCTGCACTGTGGCAAGGCACCACGATTGGTCTGATACAACTTGACTCCCAAATACAGGGTCATCGAAAAATAATGCCTAGATTTTATATAATTGCTATAAAGAACTATCACCGGTAATCTAATGGTTTTAGCTTTAAAATGCCAGGAAAATATAACATTTGCCTTCATACCTTAGTAAAATACAATTGAATCGGTCGAAGCTGAAAATAATTAAGTCAGTTTTCACTACTTTTCAGGAGAAAGATAAAACGTCACTGACAGAACATAACTTAACAAACACACTATATTAGTCATCTAAGTTGTGAAGCAACAATTCAGGTGATATTTCTGTTAGTGGAATATCAATTTTAATTTAATAAACATATTATTCGAATCAATTTTGGAAACGTGACTCATTGCCTTTCAGCTCCGTGGTCAGTTTAGAGCGGCGTAAAGCCATCCAGAATGAATATTTCAGATGATATTTTATTTAAAATGGATTTGTAGTATAAAAACAAATAAGCTCTGTACAAATGTAATTTACAATAGCACTGTAACATGCGGAAATCTTGCAGTACAGCCAACATTAAGTACGGAACACGGCGCTGGAAGGGAGCAAGTCATTGACCTAATGTTTTTTCCTCTGATCGCACTACATGTAGCAGTGGTTTCTGGCGTAAACAGAAGACTGACTTAATTATTTCCTATGCAAGGCCCTTGGGTCAATACTTCAGAATACTAATCTTATCTATCTATATATATAAAACTCAATGTTGGTTTGTCTGTTTGTTTGTTTGTTTGTCTGCTATTTGTACAAATCTACACCGTTTCACCAATCTGAACCAAAATTTGTATACGCACCCTTTGGAACCCAGCGGGTAACACTGTCTACTTTAAATTTCGGACAGACCACTCCATTCAGGCCCCTTGGCAACATAACTGAAAAGTCACCAAAAATACTCAGCTGGGACAAAATATCAAAGTTGTCGCATAAAGACCGGACATAGCTCATTTTACGCCCCTCGATGCGAGAAACAATACTTGGTGCGTCCCTGGAGGACACCGAAAACCACATTTTAAGGCCCTAAAACCAACAATTTCAAAGATATTCGCAGAAAACTATCTTCGCTCTGATAAACTGATTAACAGCTAATGGCAAGTCCGTTTCCATGGCAACACTACCTCAAGGTTTGACATCCGATTTTCTATATATTCCTGTAGGAGGCAATGCCAATCCATTTATTATCTTTTTCAAGATATATATAAACACAATAAGAACAGGGTAGCGCGCCTGCCTATCAGCCGGAGGCCCCGGGTTTGATTCCCGGCTCCGTCAGAGATTTTAGACACTGACGTGAGGGCTGCAACGAGGTGCACTCAGCGTCGTGAGGACAATTGAGTAGCTGTCTGATAGCGAGGCAGCGCCCCAGTCACGAAGAACAAGATTAACGGCCGAGGGGATACGATGCACTGAAGCGTCACCACAATATCTGCAGTCCAAATGGCTGGGAAGCGGTCGCATGATAGGCCTAAGCCATTCATGGGCTGTAGTGCCAGGGATAAAAAAATAGGGAAAGCGCCTTCTAATACAACCTTTAATTTTTAAACACTACAGTAGCGGCTACTAAATAAAGGTAGCTATATAGCTACGTCCAATTACATAAACACTGGGCTCACAAATCACATATAGTTAAGTACAAATATCAATCTGGTCGTTATTTCAGTAATAACGAAGCTCTATGGCGGCTATTGCCGTTTCCGTAACACATAAGGCATCCCGCCGTCACATACCTCAATGTGAACCAGTCTATTTTACTGAAAAGAAATGTCTACGCTCGAGTATCCACTCTGGCAAAAACCACACTCACTACATTTTCCCAAATTTACACAAGGCATGATTTTTAAAGCACTCTTCTGTATGTTGAGGTACAGAGATATACCACATGGAAAGATACAATAAAATGTTGGCAAATCTGAGTTCAAGTAACTGCGGTTCAGAATAGGCCCCTGTTAAATCTGCAGAAGCTTTCGGTACTGGTTATGTGGCCCATGTTCGTAACATGGAATGTTCTCCTTTGACAATGCATCTGCACCATGTGCGAGGGCAACGCATTTCAAAGATCTGTAAAACACAATAATCAGGAAATTGGAGAAACATTTAAAGTGGGAGCGAAGATTCAAGGAGATTTGCTGATGACATTGTCATCTTGGCCGATACGCCAGAGGATTTGAATGAGTTTTTGAATGGTATGGACTCCATCTTGAGGAAAGAATTCTTGATGAAAATCAATAAATATAAAACAAAATTATTGGAATGCAGCCGGAATAAATCAGAAACCTCTATGGACATCAAATTGGCAGGTGAAACGCTACGGGAAGTAGGAGACTTCTGTTACTTAGGAAGCAAAATATACAGTGATGGACAAAGGAAAGAGGATATAAAAAGTAGGTTGGCTCAGGCAAGGAAAGTATTTCTACAGAAAAGGAAACTGTTGACATCGAATATGAAAATCCACAGCCTGCTTCCAGTCTCCGACCGGGTCAGGAATGGAATGAATGAAGCCCCCATCTAGCGGCGAGGATATGAAATGTGCCGGCTGCCGAGGCCTGACGCACTCCTCTGGGGCAATGATTAAATGAATGACAGATGAAATGAAATGATAGTGGAGAGTGTTGCTGGAATGAAATTTTGACAGGGAAAACCGGAGTACCCGGAGAAAAACCTGTCTGCCTCCGTTTTGTCCAGCACAGATCTCACATGGAGTGACCGGGATTTGAACCACGGATCCAGCGGTGAGAGGCCGGCGTGCTGCCGCCTAAGCCACGGAGGCACACATCGAATATACATTTAGTTATTAGGAAGTCATTTTTGAAAGCTTTTGTCTGGAGAGTGACACTATAAGGAAGTAAAACATGGACTAATGGTGCAGCAGAAAAGAGGAGAATTGAAGCGATTGAAATGTGAGAATGATGAAGATCAGATGGGTAGATAGGGTTACAAACGAAGAGGTATTAAGACGAGTGGGAGAGGAGAGAGGTTTCTGGCGACTGCTAATGAAGAGAAGTGATAGATTGGTAGGACACATATTAAGACACCCAGTAATAGCAAGCTAGGTTATGGATGGGAGGGTCGAGGACAAGAACTGTAGGGGTAGACCAGGGTTAAACAGATTGCCTCGGATGTAGGGTGTGGTAGCTATGTAGAGATGAAACGATTAGCTCAGGAGAGGGAGGCATGGAGCGCTGCATCAAACCAGTCAAAAAACTGAAGACTCACACATCAACAATTAGGAATTTTAATTACTTAGAGAGGCATGTGAGGCAAAAGGGTTGCTGGAGATTTCAAGCCCTGTTATGTAACACTGGAAGATACTGCATAATGTACATCAGCGGCCAAGGTGAGAGATATTTTACTATAGGTCTATTAATAGCGACATGTTGACGTTCAAATGATCAATAAGTGTGGCAAAATTACACCCAGAATAGCTTAAGGAAAAATACTTTTAATTCCCCATATTCCGATAGATTTTCCATTCCAGTGTGTAAGAGTGCAGTTTCCTTTTAAAACAATAGGCTATTCGCAATTTCTATCAACAAAGCGCATTGACACACACTTAACAGCAGCAGGTGTACATTTAGACAAAACCATTTTTTCCCACGCGCAACTGTAAGTGGCGTGCTCGCGATTATCCGGACAACAAAATTGTCTTGTCTCAGCAGAAGATGGCAAAACCAAAAACGTAATTTTCAAACGTGTTCACAAAATGTAACATAGTACCCTGCAGACTTTCACAACTCTATGAAATTCACACTTTGCTGCTCATATCAATATTCTGTATGTATCAGCATTTTCAGAATTAGAATGGACCTACCTGTAGCCGCGATTGCTGTAATAGAATATACCAATTATCAGCAATAATGCATCGTCCCCATTGTCTTGATCGCGAGCGAAGCTGCGGGTACCTGCTTGTCTCTACTTGGTATGAAACGAAGTCCCCGATTCTTGGATGTTACGGGTAAACTCGAGAACCACTGGATGAATTTTGATGCGGTTTTCACCATTCTGTAAAGGATATCTCGAGGATGATTTCTGTAGAAAATAATTTATTTATGGTCAAAGGAAGCCGAGCAGTAACGATTTCAGTGGAAAAGTCGAAAAAAACCTGGCGTCCGAGCGCTTTGTAAATTACGCTGGACAAACCGTTAAAAATATCTAAATACTATGAGTGTAAGAATTGTTCAGCATGAAAAGTTCTACAAAAAAGTCCGAGAGAGCATATGTTTATCTTCAATACATCGCCCTCTATAAGTGTTTTTAAGTTTTAATTTCTTCCAACCATGTCCATTCAACTACTCAGGCGACAGTTTACGAGCTAGCTAAGGGCGAGTTTATCATCCCTGTTACAGCCTAGCTAGCGGGCAAACATAGTGCTCCAGATACAGCCAGCAGCAAACCGTCCAGTTGTGTTCAGTTAAGACTTCTGAGGAGGGTGGTAGTGTTTGAAGTTTCCCTGGAAGTGCAACTCGGGTTTCTTCATTTCACCTGTGAAACACAATCAAGTTAAGATTGGACGGAAGGGGGATTTGAGTTTCATTCACCTCGCCATTCCTTGGAAGTGCAACTCTCATTTCGCCTGTGAACTTTTTGTTCCGCAAAATTCACAGTCAATTTAAGATTGGACGGAAGGGGGATTATATTATACTAGCAGGTACCCGCGGCTTCGCTCGCGATCAAGACAATGGGGACGATGCATTAATTGGTCTATTCTATTACAGCAATCGCGGCTACAGATGGGTCAATTCTAATTCTGAATATTCTGATACATACAGTATATTGATATGAGCAGAAAAGAGGGATTTTTTTAGAGTTGTCAAAGTCTGCAGGTTACGATGTTACATTATAAGAACACATTTTAAAATTACGTTTTTGGTTTTGCCATCTTCTGCTGAGACATAACGATTTGGTTGTCCGGATACTCGCGAGCACGCCACATAAAGTTGCCCATGGGAAAAAATGGTTTTGTCTAAATGTACACCTGCTGCTGTTAAGTGTGTGGCATTGCGCTTTGTTAATAGAAATTGAGAATATTGTTTGAAGAGGGAACTGAACTCTTGCACACTGGAATGGCAAATCTATCGGAATATGGGGAATTAAAAGTGTTTTTCCTTAAACTATTCTGGGTGTAATTTTGCCACACTTATTGATGATTTGAACGTCAACATGTTACTATTAATATAGACATCTAGTAAAATATCTCTCACCTTGGCCGCTGATGTTCATTATGCAGTCTCTTCCAGTGTTACGTCCCAGGGATTGAAATTCTCCAACAAATCTTTTGCCTCACATGCCTCTCTAAATAATTAAAATTCCTGATTGTTGTTGTTGTTGATTGATTCTTTGTTTTTTTACTGGTCTGATGCAGCTTTCCATGCCTCCCTCTCCTGAGCTAATCGTTTCATCTCTACACAGCAACCACACCCTACATCCGAGGCAATCTGTTTAACCCTGGTCTACGCCTACAGTTCTTGACCACGACCCTCCATTCCATAACTAAATTGCTATTCCTGGGTGTCTTATTTATGTGTCCAACCAACCTATATCTTCCCTTCATTAGCAGTCGCCAGAAACAACTCTCCTCTCCCACTCTTCTTAATACATCTTCATTTGTTACCCTATCTACCCATCTGATCTTCATCATTCTCCTGCAACACCACATTTCAAACGCTTCAATTCTCCTCTTTTCTGCTGCACCATTAGTCCAAGTTTGACTTCCTTATAATGTCACGCCCCAGACAAAAGGTTTCAAAAATGACTTCCTAATACCTAAATGTATATTCGATGTCAACAGATTCCTTTTCTGTAGAAATGCTTTCCTTGCCTGAGCCAACCTGCTTTTTATATCCTCTTTGCTTCGTCCATCACTGGATATTTTGCTTCCTAAGTAACAGAAGTATCCTACTTCCTGTAGCGTTTCACCAGCCAATTTGAGGTCCATAGAGGTTTCTGATTTATTTCGGCTGCATTCCAATAATTTTGTTTTACATTTATTGATTTTCATCATGAATTCATTCCTCAAGACGGAGTCCATACCATTCAAAAACTCGTTCAAATCCTCTGGTGTATCGGCCAAGACGACGATGTCATCAGCAAATCTCAAAGATGAAATTATTTCTCCTTGAATCTTCGCTCCCACTTAAAATTTTTCTCCAATTTCCTGATTATTGTGGTTTTAGAGATCTTTGAAATGCGTTGTACATGGTGTAGATGCATTGTCAAAGGATAACATTCCACGTTACGAACATGGGCCGCATAACCTGTACCGAAAGCCTATTCTGGACAGCAGTTCCTTGAACTCAGATTTGCCAATATTTTATTGTATCTTTCCATGTGGTATATCTCTGTACCTCAACATACAGAAGAGTGCTTTAAAAATCATGTCTCGTGCACATTTTGGAAAAGGTGGTGAGTGTGGTTTTTGCCAGAGTGGATACTCGCTCGTAGAAATTCTTTTCAGTAAAATAGACTGGTTCACAATTTTGTAAGTGCACATTGAGGCATGTGACGGCGGGATGCCTTAAGTGTTACGAAAACGGCAATAGCCGCCACAGAGCTTCGTTGCTACTGTTCTTCGTGACCGGGGCGCTGCCTCTCTATCAGACAGCTACTCTGTCCTCACGAAGCTGAGTGCACTCCGTTGCAGCCCTCACGCCAGTGTCTAAAATCTCTGACGGATCCGGGAATCGAACCCGGGGCCTTCGGATGGGAGGCAGGCACGCTACCCTGTTCTTGTGTTTATATATCTCTTGAAAAAGATAATAAATGGATTGGCATTGCCTCCTACAGGGATATATAGAAAATCGGATGTCATACCTTGAGGTTCAGTTGCCATGGAAACGGACTTGCCATTAGTCATCAGTTTATCAGAGTGAAGATAGTTTTCTGCCAATATCTTTGAAACTGTTGGTTTTAGGGCCTTACAATGTGGATTTCGGTGTCCCGTAGGGGCCCACCGAGTATTGTTTCTCGCATCGAGGGGCGTAAAATGAGCTTTGTCCGGTCTTTATGCGACAACTTCGATATTTTGTCCCGGTTGAGTATATTTGGTGACTTTTCAGTTATGTTGCCCGTTCGACGGGAACAATGATTGATTTCCGGATGAAAGGCATCCTATATGTTATTCCAGGGTATAAGCTGTCTCCATTTCAAATTTCATCCAAATCCGTCCAGCCGTTTTAGTGTCAAGAGGTAACAAACTAACACACACACACTCACAGACACACAGATTTTCACAATTATAATATACTAGCAGGTACCCGCGGCTTCGCTCGCGATCAAGTCAATGGGGACGATGCAATTGTTCACCTGCTGTTAAGTGTGTGCGATTGCGCTTTGTTAATAGAAATTGCGAATATTGTTTGAAGAGGGAACTGCACTCTTGCACACTGGAATGGCAAATCTATCGGAATATGGGGAATCAAAAGTATTTTTCCTTACCTATAGTAAAATATCTCGGACCTTGGCCGTATGTACAATATGCACTCTCTTCCAGTGTTACATCCCAGGGATTGAAATTCTCCAACAACCCTTTTGCCTTACATGCCTCTCTAAGTAATTAAAATTCCCAACTGTTGTTGTTTGAGTCTTCAGTTTCTTGACTGGACTGATGCAGCTTTCCATGACCCCCTCTCCTGAGCTAATCGTTTCATCTCTATATCGCTACCACACCCTACATCCGAGGCAATCTGTTTTACCCTGGTCTACCCTACAGTTCTTGTCCTTAACCCTCCCATCCATAACTAAGCTTGCTATTCCTGGGTGTCTTAATATGTGTCGTACCAACCTATTTCTTCTCTTCAATAGCAGTCGCCAGAAACATCTCTCCACTCCCACTCGTCTTAATAGCTCTTTATTTGTTACCCCATCTACCCATCTGATCATCATCATTCTCCTGTAACACCACATTTCAAACGCTTCAATTCTCCTCTTTTCTGCTGCACCATTAGTCCAAGTTTCACTTCCTTATAGTGTCACGCTCCAGACAGAAGCTTTCAAAAATTACTTCCTAATATCTAAATGTATATTCGATGTCAACAGATTCCTTTTCTGTAGAAATGATGTCCTTGCCTGAGCCAACCTCTTTGCTTCGTCCATCACTGGCTATTTTTCTTCCTAACTAACAGAAGTCTCCGACTTCCCGTAGCGTTTCACCTGCCAATTTGATGTGCATAGAGGTTTCTGATTTATTTTGGCTGCATTCCAATAATTTTGTTTTACATTTATTGATTTCCATCATGAATTATTTCCTCAAGACGGAGTCCATACCATTCAAAAACTCATTCAATTCCTCTGGCGTATCGGTCAAGATGACGATGTCATCAGCAAATCTCAAAGATGAAATTATTTCTCCTTGAATCTTCGCTCCCACTTAAAATTTTTCTCCAACTTCCTGTTTATTGTGTTTTTAGAGATCTTTGAAATGCGTTGCCCTCGCACATGGTGTAGATGCATTGTCAAAAGAAAACATTCCATGTTACGAACATGGGCCGCATAACCTGCACCGAAAGTCTATTCTGAACAGCAGTTCCTTGAACTCAGATTTGCCAACATATTATTGTATCTTTCCATGTGGTATATCTCTGTACCTCAACATACAGAAGAGTGCTTTAAAAATCATGTCTTGTGTAAATTTTGGAAAAGGTAGTGAGTGTGGTTTTTGCCGGAGTGGATACTCGCTCGTAGAAATTCTTTTCAGTAAAATAGACTGGTTCACAATTTTGTAAGTACACATTGAGGTATGTGACGGCGGGATGCCTTAAGTGTTACGGAAACGGCAATAGCCACCACAGAGCTTCGTTGCTACTGAAATAACGACCAGACTGTTATTTTTACTTAACTATACGGGATTTGTGAGCCCAGTGTTTATGAAATTGAACGTAGCTATATCGCTACCTTTATTTAGTAGCTGCTACTGTAAAACTTTCTTCAGCTATTCCCAATTAATAGGGGTCGCCGTAGCCAGCCAGGCTCATTTTGGTTTTGGCCGGGGATTTAAGGCCGGATGCCCTTCCTGACGCCACGTGATTTTCCAGGTGAAAAGTCCACCCCGCTGTCACCGGGATTCGAACCCCGGCCGTCCTGGTGAAAGGCGAGAAGCTAAGCCACTGCTCCATCACACTCCCCTAGAAGCCGGTACTGTAGTGTTTACAAATTAAAGGTGGTATTAGAAGGCGCTTTTCCTATTTTTTTTACCCCTGGCACTACAGACCATGAAGGGCCTAGGCCTATCATGCGACCGCTTCCCAGCCATTTGGCCTGCAGATATTGTGGTGACGCGTGGTCAGTGTACCGTGTCCCCTCGGCCGTTCTTCGTGACCAGGGCGCTGCCTCGCTATCAGACAGCTACTCAATTGTCCTCACGAAGCTGAGTGCACTCCGTTGCAGCCCTCACGTCAGTGTCTAAAATCTCTGATGGAGCCAAGAATCGAATCGAACCCGGGGCCTCCAGATGAGAGGCAGGCGCACTACCCTGTTCTTATTGTGTTCATCTTGAAAAAGATAATAAATGGATTTGCATTGCCTCCTACAGGGATATATAGAAAATCTTCGCTCCCGCTTTTAAATTTTAAACACTACATTAGCGGCTCCTAAATACAGGTAGCGATATAGCTACGTTCAATTTCATAAACACTGGGCTCACAAATCACAAATCCCGTATAGTTAATTACAAATATCAGTGTGGTCGTTATTTCAGTAGTAACGAAGCTCTGTGGCGGCTATTGCCGTTTACGTAACACTTAATGCATTCCACTGTCACATTCCTCAATGTGAACTTACAAAATTGTGAACCAATCTATTTTACTGAAAAGAATTTCTACTCCGTTGCAGCCCTCACGTCAGTGTCTAAAGTCTCTGATGGAGCCGGGAATCGAACCCGGGGCCTACGGATGAAAGGCAGGTGCGCTACCCTGTTCTTATTGTGTTCATATATATCTTGAAAAAGATAACAAATTGATTGGCATTGACTCCTACAGGGATATATATAAAATCAGATGTCTTACCGTGAGGTTCAGTTGCCATGGAAACGGACTTGCCATTATTTCATCAGTTTATCAGAGTAAAGATAGTTTTCTGCGAATATCTTTGAAACGGTTGGTTTTAGGGCCTTAAAATGTGGTTTTCGGTGACCCGTAGGGACCTACCGAGTATTGTTCCTTGCATCGAGGGGCGTAAAATGAGCTTTGTCCGGTCTTTTTGCGACAACTTCGATATTTTGTCCCGGTTGAGTATTTTTGGTGACTTTTCAGTTAAGTTGCCTGTTCCACGGGAACAATGATTTATTTCCGGATGAAAGGATGCCTATATGTTATCCCAGGGTATAAGCTGTCTCCATTTCAAATTTCATCCAAATCCGTCCAGCCGTTTTAGTGTCAAGAGGTAACAAACTAACACACGGACACACAGATTTTCACAATTATAATATACTAGCAGGTACCCGCGGCTTCGCTCGCGATCAAGACAATGGGGACGATACATTATTGCTGATAATTGGTTTATTCTAATACAGCAATCGCGGCTACAGGTGGGTAGATTCAAATTCTGAGAATTCTGATACATACAGTATACAGATATGAGCAGCAAAGGGGGAATTTTATAGAGTTGTGAACACATTTGAAAATTTTAGTTTTGGTTTTGCCATCTTCTGCTGAGACATAACGATTTTGTTGTCCGCATACTCGCCAGCATGCCACATACAGTTGTCCATGGGAAAAAATGGTTTTGTCTAAACGTACACCTGGAATGGCAAATCTATCTGAATATGGGGAATTAAAAGTATTTTTCCTTAAGCTATTCTGGGTATAATTTTGCCTCACTTATTGATGATTTGAACGTCAACATGTCGCTATTAATAGACCTATAGTAAAATATCTCTCACCTTGGCCGCTGATGTACATTATGCAGTCTCATCCAGTGCTACATCCCAGGTATTGAAATTCTCCAACAACCCTTTTGCCTCACATGCCTCTCTAAGTAATAAAAATTCCCGATTGTTGTTGTTTGAGTCTTCAGTTTTTTGACTGGTTTGATGCAGCACTCCATGCCTCGCTCTCCTGAGCTAATCGTTTCATCACTACATAGCTACCACACCCTACATCCGAGGCAATCTGTATAACCCTGGTCTACCCCTACAGTTCTTGTCCTTGACCCTCCCATCCATAACTAAGATTGCTATTCCTGGGTGTTTTAATATGTGTCGTACCAACCTATCTCCTCTCTTCATTAGGAGTCGCCAGAAACATCTCTCCTCTCCCACTCGCCTTAATAGCTCTTCATTTGATACCCTATTTAACCATCTGATCTTCATCATTCTCCCGTAACACCACATTTCAAACGCTTCAATTCTCCTCTTTACTGCAGCACCATTAGTCCAAGTTTCACTTCCTTATAGTGACTCAAACGCTTTCAAAAATGACATCCTAATACCTAAATGTATATTCGATGTCAAGAGATTCCTTTTTGTGTAGAAATGCTTTCCTTGCCTGAGCCAACCTGATTTATATATCCTCTTTGCTTCATCCATTACTGGTTATTTTGCTTCCTAAGTACCGGTAACAGAAGTCTCCTATTTCCCGTAGCGTTTCACCTGCCAATTTGATGTCCATAGAGGTTTCTGATTTATTTCGGCCGCATTCCAATAATTTTGTTTTACATTTATTGATTTTCATCATGAATTCATTCGTCAAGACGGAGTCCATACCATTCAAAAACTCGTTCAAATCTTCTGGCGTATTGGCCAAGATGACGATGTCATCAGAAAATCTCAGAGATGAAATTATTTCTCCTTGAATCTTCACTCCGACTTTAAATTGTTCTCCAATTTCCTGATTATTGTGTTTTTAGAGATCTTTGAAATGCGTTGCCCTCGCACATGGAGTAGATGCCTTGTCAAAGGAAAACATTCCATGTTACGAACATGGGCCGCATAACCTGTACCGAAAGCCTATTCTGGACAGCAGTTCCTTGAACTCAGATTTGCCAACATTTTATTGTATCTTTCCATGTGGTATGTCTCTGTACCTCAACATACAGAAGAGTGCTTTAAAAATCATGTCTTGTGTAAATTTTGGAAAATGTAGTGAGTGTGGTTTTTGCCGGAGTGGATACTCGCTAGTAGAAATTCTTTTCAGTAAAATAGACTGGTTCACAATTTGGTAAGTGCACATTGAGGTATATGACGGCGGGATGCCTTAAGTGTTAAGGAAACGGCAATAGCCGCCTCAGAGCTTTGTTGCTATTGAAATTATGACCAGACCGATATTTGTACTTAACTATACGGGATTTGTGAGCCCAGTGTTTATGAAATTGAACGTAGCTATATCACTACCTTTATTTAATAGCCGCTACTGTAGTGTTTAAAAATTGAAGGTGGTATTAGAAGGCGCTTCCCCTAATATTTTTTACCCCTGGCACTACAGCCCATGAAGGGCCTAGGCCTATCATGCGACCGCTTCCCAGCCATTTGGCCTGCAGATATCGTGGTGACGCGTGGTCAATGCATAGTGTCCCCTCAGCCGTTACCGCTACCTTTATTTAATAGCCGCTACTGTAGTGTTTAAAAATTAAAGGTGGTATTAGAAGGCGCTTCCCCTAATATTTTTTACCCCTGGCACTACAGCCCATGAAGGGCCTAGGCCTATCATGCGACCGCTTCCCAGCTATTTGGCCTGCAGATATTGTGGTGACGCGTGGTCAGTGCATAGTGTCCCCTCAGCCGTTAATCGTGTTCTTCGTGACCGGCGCGCTGCCTCACAGCTACTCAATTGTCCTCACGAATCTGAGTTCAGCCCGTTGCAGCCCTCACGTCAGTGTCTAAAATCTCTGACGGAGCCGGGAATCGAACCCGGGGCCTCCGGACGGGAGGCAGGCGCGCTACACTGTTCTTATTGTGTTTATATATATCTTGAAAAAGATAATAAATGAATTGGCATTTCCTCCTAGTGGGATATATAGAAAATCGGATGCCATACCTTGAGGTAGTGTTGCCATGGAAACGGACTTGCGATTAGTTCATCAATCAGAGCGAAGATAGTTTTCTGCGAATATCTTTGAAACTGTTGGTTTTAGAGCCTTAAAATGTAGTTTTCGGTGTCCCGTAGGGACATACCGAGTATTGTTTCTTGCATCGAGGGGAGTAAAATGAGCTTTGTCCGGTCCATATGCGACAACTTCGATATTTTGTCCTGGTTGAGTGTTTTTGGTGACTTTTCAGTTATGTTGCCCATTCCACGGGAACAATGATTTATTTCCGGACGAAAGGCAGCCTATATGTTATCCCATGGTATAAGCTGTCTCCATTTCAAATTTCATCCAAATCCGTCCAGCCGTTTTAGTGTCAAGAGGTAACAAACTAACACACACACACACACACACACACACACACACACACGGACACACAGATTTTCACAATTATAATATATATAGGGATATAGGGATATAGGGATATAGGGATATAGGGACTAGCAGGTACCCGCGGCTTCGCTCGCGATCAAGACAATGGGGACGATGCATTATTGCTGATAATTGGTTTATTCTATTACAGCAATCGCGGCTACAGGTGGGTAGATTCAAATTCTGAAAATTCTGATACATACAGTATATAGATATGAGCAGCAAAGCTGGAATTTTATAGAGTTGTGAACACATTTGAAAACTTTAGTTTTGGTTTTGCCATCTTTTGCTGAGACATAACGATTTTGTTGTCCGGATACTCGCCATCCCGCCACATACAGTTGTCCATGGGAAAAAATGGTTTTGTCTAAACGTACACCTGGAATGGCAAATCTATCTGAATATATGGGGAATTAAAAGTATTTTTCCTTAAGCTATTCTGGGTATAATTTTGCCACACTTATTGAAGATTTGAACGTCAACATGTCGCTATTAATAGACCTATAGTAAAATATCTCTCACCTTGGTCGCTGATGTACATTATGCAGTCACTTCCAGTGTTACATCCCACGGATTGAAATTCTCCAACAACCCTTTTGCCTCACATGACTCTCTAAGTAATTAAAATTCCCGATTGTTGTTGTTTGAGTCTTCAGTTTTTTGACTGGTTTGATGCAGCCCTCCATGCCTCGCTCTCCTGAGCTAATCGTTTCATCACTACATAGCTACCACACCCTACATCCGAGGCAATCTGTATAACCCTGGTCTACCCCTACAGTTCTTGTCCTTGACCCTCCCATCCATAACTAAGCTTGCTATTCCTGGGTGTCTTAATAAGTGTCGTACCAACCTATCTCTTCTCTTCATTAGCAGTCGCCAGAAACATCTCTCCTCTCCCACTCGTCTTAATAGCTCTTCATTTGATACCCTATCTAACCATCTGATCTTCATCATTCTCCCGTAACACCACATTTCAAACGCTTCAATTCTCCTCTTTACTGCAGCACCATTAGTCCAAGTTTCACTTCCTTATAGTGACTCAAAAGCTTTCAAAAATGACATCCTAATACCTAAATGTATATTCGATGTCAAGAGATTCCTTTTTGTGTAGAAATGCTTTCCTTGCCTGAGCCAACCAGCTTTTTATATCCTCTTTGCTTCGTCCATTACTGGTTATTTTGCTTACTAAGTACCGGTAACAGAAGTCTCCTACTTCCCGTAGCGTTTCACCTGCCAATTTGATGTCCATAGAGGTTTCTGATTTATTTCGGCTGCATTCCAATAATTTTGTTTTTCATCTATTGATTTTCATCATGAATTCATTCGTCAAGACGGAGTCCATACCATTCAAAAACTCGTTAAAATCTTCTGGCGTATTGGCCAAGATGACGATGTCATCAGCAAATCTCAGAGATGAAATTATTTCTCCTGGAATCTTCACTCCGACTTTAAATTGTTCTCCAATTTCCTGATTATTGTGTTTTTAGAGATCTTTGAAATGCGTTGCCCTCGCACATGGTGTAGATACATTGTCAAAGGATAACATTCCATGTTTCGAACATGGGCCGCATAACCTGTACCGAAAGCCTATTCTGGACAGCAGTTCCTTGAACTCAGATTTGCCAACATTTTATTGTATCTTTCCATGTGGTATGTCTCTGTACCTCAACATACAGAAGAGTGCTTTAAAAATCATGTCTTGTGTAAATTTTGGAAAATATAGTGAGTGTGGTTTTTGCCGGAGTGGATACTCGCTAGTAGAAATTCTTTTCAGTAAAATAGACTGGTTCACAATTTGGTAAGTGCACATTGAAGTATATGACGGCGGGATGCCAGTAGAAATTCTTTTCATTAAAATAGACTGGTTCACAATTTGGTAAGTGCACATTGAGGTATATGACGGCGGGATGCCTTAAGTGTTAAGGAAACGGTAATAGCCGCCTCAGAGCTTCGTTGCTATTGAAATTATGACCAGACCGATATTTGTACTTAACTATAGGGGATTTGTGAGCCCAGTGTTTATGAAATTGAACGTAGCTATATCGCTACCTTTATTTAATAGCCGCTACTGTAGTGTTTAATAATTAAAGGTGGTATTAGTAGGCGCTTCCCCTAATTTTTTTTACCCCTGGCAACTACAGCCCATGAAGGGCCTAGGCCTACCATGCGACCGCTTCCCAGCCATTTGGCCTGCAGATATTGTGATGACGCGTGGTCAGTGCATAGTGTCCCGTCAGCCGTTAATCTTGTCTTCGTGACCGGCGCGCTGCCTCACAGCTACTCAATTGTCCTCACGAATCTGAGTTCAGCCCGTTGCAGCCCTCACGTCAGTGTCTAAAATCTCTGACGGAGCCGGGAATCGAACCCGGGGCCTCCGGATGAGAGGCAGGCGCGCTACCCTGTTCTTATTGTGTTTATATATATCTTGAAAATGATAATAAATGAATTGGCATTGCCTCCTAGAGGGATATATAGAAAATTGGATGTCATACCTTGAGGTAGTGTTGCCATGGAAACGGACTTGCGATTAGTTCATCAATCAGAGCGAAGATCGTTTTCTGCGAATATCTTTGAAACTGTTGGTTTTAGAGCCTTAAAATGTAGTTTTCGGTGTCCCGTAGGGACATACCGAGTATTGTTTCTTGCATCGAGGGGAGTAAAATGAGCTTTGTCCGGTCTTTATGCGACAACTTCGATATTTTGTCCTGGTTGAGTATTTTTGGTGACTTTTCAGTTATGTTGCCCATTCCACGGGAACAATGATTTATTTCCGGACGAAAGGCAGCCTATATGTTATTCCATGGTATAAGCTGTCTCCATTTCAAATTTCATCCAAATTCGTCCAGCCGTTTTAGTGTCAAGAGGTAACAAACTAACACACACACTCACACACACACACACACGGATACACAGATTTTAACAATTATAATATAAATAGGGATATAGGGATATAGGGATATAGGGATATAGGGATATAGGGATATAGGGACTAGCAGGTACCCGCGGCTTCGCTCGCGATCAAGACAATGGGGACGATGCATTATTGCTGATAATTGGTTTATTCTATTACAGCAATCGCGGCTACAGGTGGGTAGATTCAAATTCTGAAAATTCTGATACATACAGTATATAGATATGAGCAGCAAAGCTGGAATTTTATAGAGTTGTGAACACATTTGAAAACTTTAGTTTTGGTTTTGCCATCTTTTGCTGAGACATAACGATTTTGTTGTCCGGATACTCGCCATCCCGCCACATACAGTTGTCCATGGGAAAAAATGGTTTTGTCTAAACGTACACCTGGAATGGCAAATCTATCTGAATATATGGGGAATTAAAAGTATTTTTCCTTAAGCTATTCTGGGTATAATTTTGCCACACTTATTGAAGATTTGAACGTCAACATGTCGCTATTAATAGACCTATAGTAAAATATCTCTCACCTTGGTCGCTGATGTACATTATGCAGTCACTTCCAGTGTTACATCCCAGGGATTGAAATTCTCCAACAACCCTTTTGCCTCACATGACTCTCTAAGTAATTAAAATTCCCGATTGTTGTTGTTTGAGTCTTCAGTTTTTTGACTGGTTTGATGCAGCCCTCCATGCCTCGCTCTCCTGAGCTAATCGTTTCATCACTACATAGCTACCACACCCTACATCCGAGGCAATCTGTATAACCCTGGTCTACCCCTACAGTTCTTGTCCTTGACCCTCCCATCCATAACTAAGCTTGCTATTCCTGGGTGTCTTAATAAGTGTCGTACCAACCTATCTCTTCTCTTCATTAGCAGTCGCCAGAAACATCTCTCCTCTCCCACTCGTCTTAATAGCTCTTCATTTGATACCCTATCTAACCATCTGATATTCATCATTCTCCCGTAACACCACATTTCAAACGCTTCAATTCTCCTCTTTACTGCAGCACCATTAGTCCAAGTTTCACTTCCTTATAGTGACTCAAAAGCTTTCAAAAATGACATCCTAATACCTAAATGTATATTCGATGTCAAGAGATTCCTTTTTGTGTAGAAATGCTTTCCTTGCCTGAGCCAACCAGCTTTTTATATCCTCTTTGCTTCGTCCATTACTGGTTATTTTGCTTACTAAGTACCGGTAACAGAAGTCTCCTACTTCCCGTAGCGTTTCACCTGCCAATTTGATGTCCATAGAGGTTTCTGATTTATTTCGGCTGCATTCCAATAATTTTGTTTTTCATCTATTGATTTTCATCATGAATTCATTCGTCAAGACGGAGTCCATACCATTCAAAAACTCGTTAAAATCTTCTGGCGTATTGGCCAAGATGACGATGTCATCAGCAAATCTCAGAGATGAAATTATTTCTCCTGGAATCTTCACTCCGACTTTAAATTGTTCTCCAATTTCCTGATTATTGTGTTTTTAGAGATCTTTGAAATGCGTTGCCCTCGCACATGGTGTAGATACATTGTCAAAGGATAACATTCCATGTTTCGAACATGGGCCGCATAACCTGTACCGAAAGCCTATTCTGGACAGCAGTTCCTTGAACTCAGATTTGCCAACATTTTATTGTATCTTTCCATGTGGTATGTCTCTGTACCTCAACATACAGAAGAGTGCTTTAAAAATCATGTCTTGTGTAAATTTTGGAAAATATAGTGAGTGTGGTTTTTGCCGGAGTGGATACTCGCTAGTAGAAATTCTTTTCAGTAAAATAGACTGGTTCACAATTTGGTAAGTGCACATTGAAGTATATGACGGCGGGATGCCAGTAGAAATTCTTTTCATTAAAATAGACTGGTTCACAATTTGGTAAGTGCACATTGAGGTATATGACGGCGGGATGCCTTAAGTGTTAAGGAAACGGTAATAGCCGCCTCAGAGCTTCGTTGCTATTGAAATTATGACCAGACCGATATTTGTACTTAACTATAGGGGATTTGTGAGCCCAGTGTTTATGAAATTGAACGTAGCTATATCGCTACCTTTATTTAATAGCCGCTACTGTAGTGTTTAATAATTAAAGGTGGTATTAGTAGGCGCTTCCCCTAATTTTTTTTACCCCTGGCAACTACAGCCCATGAAGGGCCTAGGCCTACCATGCGACCGCTTCCCAGCCATTTGGCCTGCAGATATTGTGATGACGCGTGGTCAGTGCATAGTGTCCCGTCAGCCGTTAATCTTGTCTTCGTGACCGGCGCGCTGCCTCACAGCTACTCAATTGTCCTCACGAATCTGAGTTCAGCCCGTTGCAGCCCTCACGTCAGTGTCTAAAATCTCTGACGGAGCCGGGAATCGAACCCGGGGCCTCCGGATGAGAGGCAGGCGCGCTACCCTGTTCTTATTGTGTTTATATATATCTTGAAAATGATAATAAATGAATTGGCATTGCCTCCTAGAGGGATATATAGAAAATTGGATGTCATACCTTGAGGTAGTGTTGCCATGGAAACGGACTTGCGATTAGTTCATCAATCAGAGCGAAGATCGTTTTCTGCGAATATCTTTGAAACTGTTGGTTTTAGAGCCTTAAAATGTAGTTTTCGGTGTCCCGTAGGGACATACCGAGTATTGTTTCTTGCATCGAGGGGAGTAAAATGAGCTTTGTCCGGTCTTTATGCGACAACTTCGATATTTTGTCCTGGTTGAGTATTTTTGGTGACTTTTCAGTTATGTTGCCCATTCCACGGGAACAATGATTTATTTCCGGACGAAAGGCAGCCTATATGTTATTCCATGGTATAAGCTGTCTCCATTTCAAATTTCATCCAAATTCGTCCAGCCGTTTTAGTGTCAAGAGGTAACAAACTAACACACACACTCACACACACACACACACGGATACACAGATTTTAACAATTATAATATAAATAGGGATATAGGGATATAGGGATAGAGGGATTAAATTATACTTATTGGCGTATAATCTCTACTTAGTATGAAACAACCGGGTGAGTTAGCCGTGGTCGTTACGGCATGACTGCTGGCAGTCGCTCACATCCGGGAGGCGCGGAGGTTCGAATCCCCCCGCCAGCAACCTTGAAGATGGTCGTCTGTGGTTTCCCGTCTTCCTTCCAGGCAAATGCAGGGGTTGGTCCCTAACTATAGGCCACAGCCGCTACCTTCCAACTCCTCGTCCTTACATTCCCACTTCCCTCCCCATCGGGTGTCCGTCTCGAAGCAGCTACAAAAAAAACTGGCGAGCCGAACATGTCCTCGGACACTCCCGGCACTAAACGTCATACGCTAAAAAGAAAAGTATAAAACAAAGTGCCTGATTCTTGGATGTCACGGGTAATCTCGAGAACCACTGAATGGATTTTGATGCGATTTTCACCATTCTGTAAAGGATATCTCGAGGAAGGTTTCTGTAGAAAATAATTTATTTATGACCAAAGGAAGTCAAGCACTAACGATTTCAGTGAAAAGGTCGAAAAAAAACTGACGTCCGTGTGCTTTTTAAGCTTACACTGGGCAAACCGTTAAAAATATCTGTATACTTGTGTAAGAATTGTTCAGCATGAAAAGTCCTACAAAAAGTCCGGGATAGCATATCACTATCTTCAATACATCACCTACTATAAGTGTTTTTACATTTTCATGTCTTCCAACAATCTTCATTCAGTTACTGAGGCATCAGTTTACGAGCTAGCTAGGGGCGAGTCTATCACCCCAATTACAGCTTAGCTTGCAGACGAGCTTATTGCCCCATATAGAGCCAGCAGCAAACTGTGTTGATTTAAAAATTTTAGAGAAGAGTGTTTGTGTTTGGAGTTTCCCTGGAAGTGCAACTCGTCTTTTCTTCATTTCGCCTGTGAAGCTTTCGTTCCGAAAATTCACAGTCAAGTTAAGATTGGACGGAAGGGGGATTTGTGTTTCATGCACCGCGCCATTCTTCAATTACGTCTGACAAGAATTTGTTGCACATGCATCTCCATGATAATATAATTAATAGTCCAGTCAGTGATTTTAACCCATCATGCCGAGACGTAAAACGGATATTCGTCGTTGTACATTGACATTGGAGAAAAAAAGCGCTTACCACGTAATCCCTATATCCCTATATCTATTATATAAAACTAAGTGTCCTGACTGACTGACTGACTGACTGACTGACTCATCATCGCCCAGCCAAAACTATTAAAGTTAGAAACATGAAATTTTGGGGATATGTTCGCTGTATTTCGAAAGGGCGCACTAAGAAAGGATTTTTGGATATTCAGGTTCTAAAGGGGTGTTAAGGGGGTAGACCTGCATTTCATTGAATAACAATATCTCCCGATTGGTTTCATTGGGGAATGTGATACTCGGCATATAAACTCATCATTAAAAATAAGATGACACTTGTCTGAGGGTTTTTCGATGTGGTGTATATTATGGGGTGAAAGGGGTGAAAAGTGGGGGTTGAAGGATTCATAACGGACCGTGTATCTCTTAAACGACATAGGCGAGGTGTTTGAAACTCAGCGGAAAAAAATCAGCTTGAAAAATAAGTAAATAGGTGTTCAGCCGTTTTTTCATAAATCTAATTTAAGGGGCCCATGGAGAGGGGTGAAATTATGTGAAAAAAAAACAGGAAAGAAAGTGTCCTAACTGATTGACTCACTCACTCACTCATCAAACTCAGGGAAAAATATAGCTTAAAAATAAGTTAATAGGTGGTTGACAGTTTTTTTCATAAACCCAATTTAAGGGGTTCATGGGGAGGGGTGAAATTCTGAAAAAGGAAAATTGAAAGAAAAAGTCCTGACTCACTCACCCCCGCCCAGCCAAAATTATTGAAGTTAGAAACATGACATTTTAGGGATATGATCATTGTATGCCAAAACCGTCCACTAAGGGAGGATTTTCGAATATTCAGGTTCTAAAGGGGTCTTAAGGGGGTTAAACCTGCATTTCATTGAATACCAATAACTCCCGATTGGTTTCATTGGGGGATGTGATACTCGGCACATAAAGTCATCATTAAAAATAAGAAGACACGTGTCTGAGGGTTTTTCGATGTGGTGTATATTAGGAGGTGAAAGGGGTGAAAAGTGGGGGTTTAAGGATTCCTAACGGAGCGCGTATCTCTTAAACGACATAGGCGAGAAGTTTGAAACTCAGCGGGAAAAAAATCAGCTTAAAAAATACGGTAAGTAAATAGGTGTTTGACCGTTTTTTCATAAATTCAATTTAAAGGGCTAGTGGGGTGGGGTGAAATTCTGGAGAAAAAAAAGGAGAGAACGTGCCCTAACTGACTGACTAACTCACTCACTCTTCAATCTCAGGGGAAAAAGACAGCTTAAAAATAAGTACATAGGGGTTCGAGCGTTTCTTCATAAATCCAATCTAAGGGACCCATGGGGAGGGGTAAAATTCTGGTAAAAATAATTGAAAGATAATGAAATAACTGACTCACTCACTCATCATCGCCCAGAAAAAAAATAAGAAGTTGGAGAGATGAAATTTTGGGAATATGTTCGCTGTATGTCAAAAACGTCAACTAAGGAAGGATTTTTGTTCATTCGGGTTCTGAAGAGGTGTTAAGGGGGTAAACGTGCATTTCATTGAATAACGATATCTCATGAGTTGTTTCTTTGGAGATGTGATATTCGGCATATAAACTAATCATTAAAAATAAGCAGACATATGTCTAAGGGTTTATCGATGTGGTGTATATTATGAGGTGAAAGGGGTGAAAATTGGGGGTTGGAGGATTCTTAACGGAGCGTGTATCTCTTAAACGACATAGGCGAGGAGTTTGAAACTCAGCGGAAAGAAATCAGCTTAAAATATAAATAAATAGGTGTTCGACCGTTTCTTCATAAATCCAATTTAAGGGGCCCTAGGAGAGGGGTGAAATTCTGGGGGGGAAACAGGAAAGAAAGTGTTCTAAATGATTAACTCACTTACTCATCAAACTCAGGTCGGAAGAACAGCTTAAAAATAAGTAAATAGGTGTTCGACCAGGTTTTTTTAAATCCAATTTAAGGGGTTCATTAGAGGGATGAAATTATTAAAAATAAATGAAGGAAAATGTCCTGACTTACTCACTCACTCATCATCGCTCAGCCAAAATTATTGAAGTTAGAAACATACAATTTTGGGGTTATGTTCGTTGTATGTCGAAAACGTCCACTAAGGAAGGATTTTTGGATATTCCGGTTCTAAAGGGGTGTTAAGGGGGTTGACCTGCATTTAATTGAATAATAACATCCTCCGATTGGTTTCCTTGGGGGATGCGATAATCGTCATATACTCTCATCATTAAGAATAAGATGACACCATGTCTGAGGAATTTTTGATGTAATGTATATTATGAGGTGTAATGTGTGAAAAGTGGGGGGTTGAAGGATTCCTAACGAATCAAGTATCTCTTAAAAGACAGAGGCATAAAGTATAAAACTTAGGGGGAAAATAAACTTGATAAATAAGCAAATACAGTAGGTGGTCGACCATAATTCATAAATCCAATTTTAGGGGCCCATGGGGAGGGGTGAAATTCTGGGGAAAGAAGTCCACTAAGGAAGGATTTTTGGATATACACTCATCATCCTCCAGCCAAACCTGTTGCAGTTAGAAACATGAAATTTTGGGGATATGTTCGTTGTATGTCGAAAACATCTATTAGGGATGGATTTTTGGATAATCATGTTCATTGATTAACAATTTCTTACGAGTTGTTCCATTTGGGGGTGTGATATTCAGCATGTAAATTAATCAATAAAAATAAGCGGACGTATGTCTAAGGGTATATCTATATGGTGTATATTATGAGGTGAAAGGGGTGAAAATTGGGGGTTGAAGAATTCTTATCGGAGCGTGTATCTCTTAAACGACATTAGCGAGATGTTTGAAATTCAGCGGGAAGAAATCAGTTTAAAAAATAAGTAAATAGGTGTTCGACCGTTTATTTCATAAATCCCATTTAAGGGGTTCATGGGGAGGGGTGAAATTCTCAAAAATAAATGAAAGAAAATGTTCTGACTCACTCATATTCGCCCAGCCAAAATTATTGAAGATAGAAACATGAAATTTTGGGGATATGTTCGTTGTATGTCGAAAACGTCCACTAAGGAATGATTGTTGGATATTCAAGTTTTAAAGGGGTGTTAAGGGGGGTAAACTTGCATTTCATTGAATAACAATATCTCACGAGTGGTTTCATTTGGGGATGTGATACTTGGCATATAAACTAATCATTAAAAATAAGCTGACACATGTCTAATGGTTTTTCGATGTGGTGTATATTATGAGTAAAAGGGGTGAATAATGGGGGTTGAAGGATTCCTAACGGAGCGTGTATCTCTTAAACGACATAGGCCTGAAGTTTGAAACTCAGTGGGAAAGAAATCAGCTTAAAAATACGGTAAGTAAATAGGTGTTCGACTGTTTTATCATAAATCCAATTTAAGGGGCCCATGGGGAGGGGTGAAAATCTGGAAGAGAAACGTGCAATAAGGAAGGATTTTTGAATATTCACTCTCATCGACCAACCAAAACTATTGAACTTAGAAGAATGATATATTGGGGATATGTTTGTTGTGTGACGAAAACGTCTACTAAGGAGGGATTTTTGGATATTCAGATTCTAAAGGTGTGTTAACGGGGTAAACCTACAATTCATTGAATAACAATATGACACGACTATGACGCGAGCGAAGCCGCGGGTACCTGCTAGTCCCTATTCCCTATATCCCTATATATATTATATCACTATATATATTATAAATGTGAAAGTCTGTGTGTGTGTTAGTTTGTTACCTCTTGACACTAAAACGGCTGGACGGATTTGGATGAAATTTGAAATGGAGACAGCTTATACCCTGGGATAACATATAGGCTGCCTTTCACCCAGAAATAAATCATTGTTCCCGTGGAACGAGCAACATAACTGAAAAGTCACTAAAAATACTCAACTGGGACAAAATATCGAAGTTGTCGCATATAGACCGGACAAAGCTCATTTTACGCCCCTCGATGCGAGAAACAATACTCGGTAGGTCCCTACAACACCGAAAACCACATTTTAAGGCCCTAAAACATATAGTTTCAAAGATATTCGCAGAAAACTATCTTCACTCTGATAAACTGAACTAATGGCAAGTCCGTTTCCATGGCAACACTACCTCAAGGTATGACATCCGATTTTCTATATATCCCTGTAGGAGGCAATGCCAATCCATTTGTTATCTTTTTCAAGATATATATAAACACAATAAGAACAGGATAGCGCGCCTGCCTCTCACCGGAGGCCCTGGGTTCGATTCCCGGCTCCGTCAGAGATTTTTGACACTGACGTGAGGTTTGCAACGGAGTGCATTCAGATTCGTGAGGACAATTGAGTAGCTGTCTGATAGTGAGGCAGCGCCCCGGTCACGAAGAACAACATTAACGGCCGAGGGACACGATGCACTGACCACGCGTCACCACAATATATGCAGGCCAAATGACTGGGAAGCGGTCGCATTATAGGCTTAGGCCCTTCATGGGCTGTAGTGCGGGGTAAAAAAATTAGAGGAAGCGCCTTCTAATACCACCTTTAATTTTTAAACACTACAGTAGCGGCTACTAAATAAAGGTAGCGATCAAGCAACGTTCAATTTCATAAACACTGGGCTCACAAATCCCGTATATTTAAGTACAAATATCAGTCTGGTCGTTATGTCAGTAGCAACGAAGCTATGTGGCGGCTATTGCCGTTTCCGTAACACTAAAGGCATCCCGCCGTCACATAGTCATTGTGCACTTATAAAATTGTGAACCACACTCACTACCTTTAGCAAAATTTACACAAGACGTGATTTTGAAAGCACTCTTCTGTATGTTGAGGTACAGAGATATACCACATGGAAAGATACAATAAAATGTTGGCAAATCTGAGTTTAAGGAACTGCTGTTCAGAATAGGCCTTGTGTTAAATCTGCAGAAGCTTTCGGTACAGGTTATGCATCCCATGTTCGTAACATAGAATGTTTTCCTTTGACAATGCATCTACACAATGTGCGAGGGCAACGCATTTCAAAGATCTCTAAAACACAGTAATCAGGAAATTGGAGAAAATTTATAGTGGGAGAGAAGATTCAAGGAGAAATCACTTCGACTCTGAGATTTGCTGATGACATAGTCATCTTGGCCGATACGCCAGAGGATTTGAATGAGTTTTTGAATGGTATGGAATCCGTCTTGAGGAAAGAATTCATGATGAAGATCAATAAATGTAAAACAAAAATATTTGAATGCAGCCGAAAAAGATCAAAAACCTCTATGGACATCAAATTGGCAGGTGAAACGATACGGGCAGTAGGTGACTTCTGTTCTTAGGAAGCAAAATAACCAGTGAAGGACGAAGCAAAGAGGATATCAAAAGTAGGTTGGCTCAGGCAAGGACAGCATTTCTACAGAAAGGGAATCGGTTGACATAGAATATATTGTAGATTTAGGTATTCGGAAGTCATTTTTGAAAGGTTTGTCTGTAGCGTGACACTATAAGGAAGTGAAACTTGGACTATTGGTGCAGCAGAAAAGAGGAGAATTGAAGCGTTTGAAACGCGGTGTTACAGGAGAATGATGAAGATAGATGGGTAGATAGGGTAACAAATGAAGCGGTATTAAGACGAGTGGGAGAGGAGCGATGTTTCTGGCGATTGCTTATGCAGAGAAGAGACAGGTTGGTAGGACAAATATTAAGACACCCAGGAATAGCAAGCTTAGTTATGGATGGGAGGGTCGAGCCCAAGAACTGTAGGGGTAGACCAAGGTTAAACAGATTGCCTCGGATGTAGGGTGAGGTAGCTATGTAGAGATGAAACGATTAGCTCAGGAGAGGGAGGCATGGAGGTCTGTATCAAACCAGTCAAAAGACTAAAGACTCAAACAACAACAATCAGGAATTTTAATTACCCAGAGAGGCATGTGGAGAATTTCAATCCCAGGGATGTAACATTGGAAGAGACTGCATAATGTACTCCAGCGGCCAAGGTGAGAGATATTTTACTATGGGTGTATTAATAGCGACATGTTGACGTTCAAACCATCAATAAGTGTGCCAAAATTACACCGTGAATAGCTTAAGGAAAAATACTTTTAATTCCCCATATTCCGATAGATTTGCCATTCCAGTGTGCAAGAGTGCAGTTCTCTTTTCAAACAATATTCGCAATTTCTATTAACAAAGCGCAATGACAAACACTTAAGAGCAGCGGGTGTACATTTAGACAAAACCATTTTTTTCCCATGAACAACTGTATGTGGCCTGCTCACGAATATCCGGACAACAAAATTGTTATGTCTCAGCAGAAGATGGCAAAACCAAAAACGTAATTTTCAAATGTGTTCACATAAGGTAACATCATACCCTGTGGACTTTCTCAACTCTATGAAAGTCCCACTTTGCTGCTCATATCAATACACTGTATGTATTAGAATTTTGAGAATTAGAATGGACCCACCTGTAGCCGCGATTGATGTGATAGAATAGACCAATTTTCAGAATAATGCATCGTCCCCATTGTCTTCATCGCGAGCGAAGCCGCGGGTACCTGCTAGTCCCTATAATTGTGAAAATCTGTGTGTCCGTGTGTTAGTTTGTTACCTCTTGACACTAAAACGGCTGGACGGATTTGGATGAAATTTGAAATGGAGACAGCTTATACCCTGGGATAACATATAGGCATCCTTTCATCCGGAAATAAATCATTGTTCCCGTGGAACGGGCAACATAACTGAAAAGTCACCAAAAATACTCAACCGGGACAAAATATCGAAGTTGTCGCAAAAAGACCGGACAAAGCTCATTTTACGCCCCTAGATGCAAGGAACAATACTCGGTAGGTCCCTACGGGACACCGAAAACCACATTTTAAGGCCCTAAAACCAACCGTTTCAAAGATATTCGCAGAAAACTATCTTTACTCTATTTTATTTATTTTTTTATTTATTTAGCGTATGGCACATTAAAACATTAAATTATCACATAGATGAGTTTGACACAAATTCCAGCTGTTACAACTATCTATACAAATCGGTATACAAATATTGGATTTCATTTTGTAATAGGATTTTTTGTAGTACTTGATATTTCGATCTTCTTATGCCTTAGCTGGAAAACCCTGAGAAGGGCTATTTGTATTCACGTTTTGTGACATCAAGCAATATTTTGAGCCAGGAGATCACTGGGATTGTCTGGCTGCCTAAACTCCTTGGTGTAGATGTTTCCCACGGAGTGACCGTTCTTTAGCACCACCCAGGGGACACGTGCAGCTTAAGGAATGCTACGGACGCGAACAGTTTTTGTCCCCCTACCCTATCTTTACTCTGATAAACTGATGAAATAATGGCAAGTCCGTTTCCATGGCAACTGAACCTCACGGTAAGACATCTGATTTTATATATATCCCTGTAGGAGTCAATGCCAATCAATTTGTTATCTTTTTCAAGATATATATGAACACAATAAGAACAGGGTAGCGCACCTGCCTTTCATCCGGAGGCCCCGGGTTCGATTCCCGGCTCCATCAGAGACTTTAGACACTGACGTGAGGGCTGCAACGGAGTAGAAATTCTTTTCAGTAAAATAGATTGGTTCACAATTTTGTAAGTTCACATTGAGGAATGTGACAGTGGGATGCATTAAGTGTTACGTAAACGGCAATAGCCGCCACAGAGCTTCGTTACTACTGAAATAACGACCACACTGATATTTGTAATTAACTATACGGGATTTGTGATTTGTGAGCCCAGTGTTTATGAAATTGAACGTAGCTATATCGCTACCTGTATTTAGGTGCCGCTAATGTAGTGTTTAAAATTTAAAAGCGGGAGCGAAGATTTTCTATATATCCCTGTAGGAGGCAATGCAAATCCATTTATTATCTTTTTCAAGATGAACACAATAAGAACAGGGTAGTGCGCCTGCCTCTCATCTGGAGGCCCCGGGTTCGATTCGATTCTTGGCTCCATCAGAGATTTTAGACACTGACGTGAGGGCTGCAACGGAGTGCACTCAGCTTCGTGAGGACAATTGAGTAGCTGTCTGATAGCGAGGCAGCGCCCTGGTCACGAAGAACGGCCGAGGGGACACGGTACACTGACCACGCGTCACCACAATATCTGCAGGCCAAATGGCTGGGAAGCGGTCGCATGATAGGCCTAGGCCCTTCATGGTCTGTAGTGCCAGGGGTAAAAAAAATAGGGAAAGCGCCTTCTAATACCACCTTTAATTTGTAAACACTACAGTACCGGCTTCTAGGGGAGTGTGATGGAGCAGTGGCTTAGCTTCTCGCCTTTCACCAGGACGGCCGGGGTTCGAATCCCGGTGACAGCGGGGTGGACTTTTCACCTGGAAAATCACGTGGCGTCAGGAAGGGCATCCGGCCTTAAATCCCCGGCCAAAACCAAAATGAGCCTGGCTGGCTACGGCGACCCCTATTAATTGGGAATAGCTGAAGAAAGTTTTACAGTAGCAGCTACTAAATAAAGGTAGCGATATAGCTACGTTCAATTTCATAAACACTGGGCTCACAAATCCCGTATAGTTAAGTAAAAATAACAGTCTGGTCGTTATTTCAGTAGCAACGAAGCTCTGTGGTGGCTATTGCCGTTTCCGTAACACTTAAGGCATCCCGCCGTCACATACCTCAATGTGTACTTACAAAATTGTGAACCAGTCTATTTTACTGAAAAGAATTTCTACGAGCGAGTATCCACTCCGGCAAAAACCACACTCACTACCTTTTCCAAAATTTACACAAGACATGATTTTTAAAGCACTCTTCTGTATGTTGAGGTACAGAGATATACCACATGGAAAGATACAATAATATGTTGGCAAATCTGAGTTCAAGGAACTGCTGTTCAGAATAGACTTTCGGTGCAGGTTATGCGGCCCATGTTCGTAACATGGAATGTTTTCTTTTGACAATGCATCTACACCATGTGCGAGGGCAACGCATTTCAAAGATCTCTAAAAACACAATAAACAGGAAGTTGGAGAAAAATTTTAAGTGGGAGCGAAGATTCAAGGAGAAATAATTTCATCTTTGAGATTTGCTGATGACATCGTCATCTTGACCGATACGCCAGAGGAATTGAATGAGTTTTTGAATGGTATGGACTCCGTCTTGAGGAAATAATTCATGATGGAAATCAATAAATGTAAAACAAAATTATTGGAATGCAGCCAAAATAAATCAGAAACCTCTATGCACATCAAATTGGCAGGTGAAACGCTACGGGAAGTCGGAGACTTCTGTTAGTTAGGAAGAAAAATAGCCAGTGATGGACGAAGCAAAGAGGTTGGCTCAGGCAAGGACATCATTTCTACAGAAAAGGAATCTGTTGACATCGAATATAAATTTAGATATTAGGAAGTAATTTTTGAAAGCTTCTGTCTGGAGCGTGACACTATAAGGAAGTGAAACTTGGACTAATGGTGCAGCAGAAAAGAGGAGAATTGAAGCGTTTGAAATGTGGTGTTACAGGAGAATGATGATGATCAGATGGGTAGATGGGGTAACAAATAAAGAGCTATTAAGACGAGTGGGAGTGGAGAGATGTTTCTGGCGACTGCTATTGAAGAGAAGAAATAGGTTGGTACGACACATATTAAGACACCCAGGAATAGCAAGCTTAGTTATGGATGGGAGGGTTAAGGACAAGAACTGTAGGGTAGACCAGGGTAAAACAGATTGCCTCGGATGTAGGGTGTGGTAGCGATATAGAGATGAAACGATTAGCTCAGGAGAGGGGGTCATGGAAAGCTGCATCAGTCCAGTCAAGAAACTGAAGACTCAAACAACAACAGTTGGGAATTTTAATTACTTAGAGAGGCATGTAAGGCAAAAGGGTTGTTGGAGAATTTCAATCCCTGGGATGTAACACTGGAAGAGAGTGCATATTGTACATACGGCCAAGGTCCGAGATATTTTACTATAGGTAAGGAAAAATACTTTTGATTCCCCATATTCCGATAGATTTGCCATTCCAGTGTGCAAGAGTGCAGTTCCCTCTTCAAACAATATTCGCAATTTCTATTAACAAAGCGCAATCGCACACACTTAACAGCAGGTGTACAATTGCATCGTCCCCATTGACTTGATCGCGAGCGAAGCCGCGGGTACCTGCTAGTATATTATAATTGTGAAAATCTGTGTGTCTGTGAGTGTGTGTGTTAGTTTGTTACCTCTTGACACTAAAACGGCTGGACGGATTTGGATGAAATTTGAAATGGAGACAGCTTATACCCTGGAATAACATATAGGCTGCCAATCATCCGGAAATCAATCATTGTTCCCGTCGAACGAGCTACATAACTGAAAAGTCACCAAATATACTCATCCGGGACAAAATATCGAAGTTGTCGCATAAAGACCAGACAAAGCTCATTTTACGCCCCTCGATGCGAGAAACAATACTCGGTGGGTCCCGACGGGAGTAGTGGAGTAGTGGCGCTTCCAACCAGTGTCATGGCCGCCGCGCGAAATTGAAACATTTAAATAGACTTTTCTCTCGAACCCATGGTCGGATTTTAACAAATGAGGTGTCGTTGGACTCGGGCTGACGTCCTCTTTGCTGCGGACTACTCGTTATATTTTTGAATTTTTTTTGAAAATTTTTGTTTTCAAAAGTTGGTGATAGTTTGAAAACCAAAGATGATAGAACGTTATGCCATGGCCCAAACGAATGGTCTTTATGACCTTTATTTTCTATAATGAAACTTTTTTACTTTTTATGTTTTTTTGAAAACACTCGAATTTTGAAAATCCTATATTTTGGAAACTAGGAACTCTACAAAAAAAATTGTTTGACATAAATGAAAGGTCCCTATGCCCTCTACCCCCCAAATAAATGTCAATTCTCTAGGATGAAAACCTGTAGTAGTGGGATGAGGGGGGAAGTGCACCACTTCTTATTTAACACTCCTCGTATTTGCCCCGAACTTGATATCTCGCTAACCAAACATGGGATTAGAACCTACAGGGTGTCCTAGCACTCGTAGTGACGTCCCCTACTTTCCTATAGCCTCTTTATTTAATTAAACGACCAAAACTAAAAGGTCATGTGCTTTTAATATCTCGCGAACCAATCATGCTAGAGGCATGAACGAGGGGTCCAAGGACTCGGGCTGACGTCCTCTTTGCTATGGACCACTCATTGTAATTTTAAAAAATTTGGGAAACTCGATTTTGGGGTAAACACGTGTTTTTTGTGATTTTGCCAATATCTCACGAAGCAATAACGCTAGAGGCATGTACGACGGGTCCAAGGATTCGGGCAGACGTCCTCTTTGCTATGGACCACTCGTTGTAATTTTAAAAAATTTTGGAAACGCGATTTTGGGGTAAACACGTGTTTTTTGTGATTTTTGCCGATATGTCACGAACCAATAACGCTAGAGACGTGTACGAGGTGTCCTAGGACTCGGGCTAACGCCCCCTTTCAAATGTGGTAGATATTTTTTTTCCAAAAAGATGAGAACTTGATTCTATGTTGGTCGAAGCGAGTACAGAAAACAAACTTACAGGAGGTGAAGGTCATTTGAGCTTATTGGAAGGCATTGATCTGACTTGACAACAAGTGCAATGGAAAAAATGACCAAGACGCTTGAAGGTGAAATAATCTGACCATCGTGGTGGCAGGGGAGTGTGAAAGGCGTGCACACATGTGTGAAACCACAGGCACGCTAAACCAGTGACATCCTGTTTTGCTTTGTACGTGACAAAATGCAAGTTCATGTGAAATTTGATCTTTCACAGGTGTTCGCTTGGGTGTTATCTGTCCACGTGCGCGATAACTGTTAACAAGTTACAGCCTGTCTTGCTTCGTACGTGACAAAATGCAAGTTCATGTGAAATTTGATCCGGCACAGGTGTTCGCCTGGGACGTTAGCTGTTCACGTGCACGATAAGAGAATGTTCAAAGCGTGGGAATCGCTGAATCAGTAAAAAGTATGATGCAACTTGTCGGAATGATGTCACAACCAATAGATAGGCAAGAGCTGCAAACACCAGTGGTGGGAGGTGAAGGGAGGGAAAGGGGGAGGGGTAATGTATGAGAGAACACAGGAGGAAAGGGAAAGACAAACATGTATGAACATGCATGAAGCGCGGAGCGCTGTATACATAGAGCTATAGGTGGTGTACAACATGTGTGAATAAATAAAAAGTACACAGGTTCACACAACATGTAATTTATTGATCCAAGAATTAAACGTAGAGTTAAACCCTAACCATTTGACGTAGAGTTTATTTCCTTTTTGTTTCAACACTTTTTCCACAAGATAATGCTGAGGAAATGCTGTTTTCTGAAGTTCATGGAGATAAAATCTACCTTTTATGGGTTGATGGTTGAGGTCCTCGAGTAAATAGGTGACTGGACTGTCCAAGTAGACTCGACGAATTCGAAATAGTTCAGTCCCCCACTGAGGCGTGTAGCCCTTATTGAAGGCAGACTTAAATTTGCTCACACGAACAAAATCCCCAATGTTCAGTCGGTGACGTTTAGGATCGGCTGTTTTTATGGGGTTAAACAGTTTATCCAATCGCTGAATATTTTTAGTTACGAGGCGTGGCTTGGTCCCAATCGTTCTATGGTTGGTGTCATTGTAACGTGACACTAGCTCAGGTAACATGTCCAACCAGCGATAACTGCCCTGAGCGGTAAACGCTTTCCACATATGGGTTTTCAATGTTCGGTTGAACCGCTCGACCACACTGGCTTTGAGATTGCTGTACGTGGTGTAATGGTGAATATCCTTAGATTTGAGAAAACTGGAGAAATCCTTGTTGAAAAATTCTTTCCCCTGGTCAGTTTGTAGCAGCTGAGGTTGACGTTGGGAGTGTTGAATAATATGTTGAAAGGCCTTGGTAACTAGTGGACCAGACTTGCGACGCACAGGTTCAACAAAGGCCATTTTGGAATAGACATCAATGACGGTCAACATATAGCGTACACCATCGTTAACGCCAGCATAGGGTATCATTTCAACCAAGTCAGCCTGCCAAAGTTCATCCACACCTCGTGAAATCACCTTGAGTCGCGGATAGTGACGCCTAGCTGGGCGATGCAACTCGTGAGCAATACCCATTTTAATGGGTGAGGGCTTAAACAATAATTTTGGCATTTCGAAGTTCTTGTTCAATTTCTTGAATTTCCCAATCGTGACCGGTATGGCCAGCTTGACGTGAAGCATGCAACAACTGTAGCCGCTGGACGAGCTTATTGGGATTGTGCCAGTAGGTAACATCCACAAGGGGTTTTAATGGTTTAAATGTCACTCCCGAAGCGGACACCTTACGACGAGTACTTTGACTGGTGGGAAACATTTTTGCAATGATGGTTTTATATTTTTGAGATATATTGGCATTCACTTGTTGCGTGGGATCATACTGTCTTTTGTGAGCATGGGTATCCAATAAAATGGATTTATATTTGTCAAGGTCCTCTGACGTATAATCATGGGGAGAGGGGGTCCGAGAAAAGAGCAGCTTTAACAGTCCTGGCGTTAAATTATAGTTGATATTTTTAATGACAGCTTTAGTACGAGCAAATTTAATGGATGAATCGCCAATTTTAAAACTATCATCCTCATAGCGAACACCATACGTGGTATCTGTGTTTCCAATAAATAGATCGGTGAAATAGGGTTCCAATGTTGATCCATAATATTTTATTAAAATGGTTTTCAGTTGAGCTTTATGTTGAGGGGTGGCCAAGAGTTGTGAAAACGGAGACGCTCTGGAAGGGCAAGGTGTTTCGACCATGGCCAAGGATTTCTTTTTTCTCAAAAACTCTGCAAGGGGCGCTGCCTTTTTTTGAGGCGTAAACACTTGTTCCTCCTCATCCTCAACTTCACTAACACTAGTCAAATCTTCCTGTTCCTCTTCCTCTTCCTCAGGATCCTCGTGCAGCGTCTGCGTGGCTTGTGAAACGGTGGGTAGCGTTTCAGATGGCTTGAAAGAGGGTTTCAACATGGCTTTTAGTGGAGGTGCTAAATGTTGCTGAATAAACAAAGCATGATTGGCACGTGATTGTTTCAATTGACGAAACTTTTGGCGAATAGTATTTTTTGCTCTAATAATATGCTTTTTCAATTGACTCTCTGCTAACGCCATGGTGTCTTGACAAATGACTTGATGGGGAATGAGACAGGGCCTTAAATAGCAATAAAATGATCAAACCCTAAGCGATAGCGTCCTTGGTTGAGTTCACGTTGTTTATCAATCACTAAACAGGCATGACGTTGAGTGTTCCAGCACTTGGCACACAATTCTGTAAACATTTGAAAGGTCATATCCGGATTCACATGTTCATTATAAATGTGACGACTGTTCCTCTCGTCCTGACGAAATAAAACAATGACATTGGCATTGTCACGAATCAACTGTTTGGACATTTTTGAATACGTTTGTCCAAGATAGAAGCAATCGATATGTTTGTGTCGACCCATGCTGAAATAGCTTTGAATGATGCCTTGACGTTCAGTGGATACATCATCGAAAATCATGAGTGAATCAGGCTTTACCTCATCCGGTGAAATCACATTTTCTTGCATGGAAAATGTAAAATAACCCATATTCTCTTTTTGTAATCCAGACATGACTTGATCCAGAAACACGTAGAGGGGTTGGTAGAGAGATTTTGCAAAAATATAAATATTTTGAAAACGCAGACCATTGGGCGCTGTAATGAGCGTTAGCAAAAGATTAGTCTTTCCACAGCCGGAAGGCCCCACAATGATGCAGCGAATGGAAGATGGAAACAGTGAACCATGGCGTTGTTCACGTGATGAGGGACAGAGATGGGAAACCATGTCCCCCACGGGGAATGACTCTTGCTGCTTAATAATCTTCATGTCAACTAAGGCTTAGACAGGCTAGCCGGCTGTCTATATACAGAACACCGAGCCTTGTCATAAAAACAGTAGACTGCTACTACAGGTTGACGATGGATGTCTTTGGACGTGCGTTGATGGCCAAAGCTAGGCCTGTCCTCATACATGATCCTAAACAAGAAACAGATCCTGCTAATAAACACTATGTGGATAGGTCAGTAGTGCCACGCACAAAACAGGGAGATTATGACTTTAAGGGAAAGCGGTTAACCCATGTAAAACATCCTCAAGTGTCTACAGACGTTACTACGAAAAAGTATGTGGATAACAAAGTGTATGAGTTTTATGACAAAGTGCCCCAGCTTACGGTGAATGGCTATAGCGCTAATCACCATCGGATTATTCACGTGGAAGACCCGCAAGACGAAGACGATGTCTGTACCAAACGTTACGTGACCCATGAAATGAAAAGGCTTTATAAATTTATCCCATCTGTATTTTTAGTGTATCTGACAAATGATAAACCTGTGAATGACAGAAACCATTTACCGCTAGTCCATGATCAGCACTTGACCTATGTGCTTGCTTCGGGTTTAAGCCACTATCGATTACACTATGATGGAACCATTCACATCAAATATGCCATACCTGATGAGAACCATTTACAAATAAAGATAAATGGTCATAGGATGTTGATCCATAACCATGAAATGGTCAATGCTGGTGACGAATTATCCTTTCACCTTATGTTGACATGGGATGAAAAGCAAGCGGGAAAAACCATAAACGATTTCCCACTTTATGTGGAATTGGAATATACAGCCATGAAATAACCATCTAACATTAGTTGTGATTTACACTTTCTTGTGAAAGGTTGTTGGTCATTATCATCATGGTGAAACAAAGGTATGCAGTGAGAAAGACTAAAAAAAGGACTTTGTCCTTGGCAAAGCCTGGGCTTACAACATTCGTGGACAAGCCCTTGCGAAAGAAAAAAAGAAAAAATAATGTATTGACCATAAGGAAAGCCCTTCGAGCAGCACAGAGACAGGTTATTCCAAAACGTCGGCGACAGGTTTCAAACCAAGGGCGAGTGATTCCCGTCCCCAAACGAGCGGGATTTTTACCTGCATTATTTGCTGGTTTGGCTGCTCTGGGCTCACTTTTGGGCGGTGCCAGTGCAGTGGCGAAAACCATTAACGCCGCGCAGCAGGGCAAGCAACAACTCAAAGAAAGTCAGCGACACAATGAAACGATGGAAGCGATTGCCATGGGGGCTAGAAATGCCAATTTAAAGCCAGCCTTTTATCAACAAGGATTTGGGATTTCACCATTTCGAAATATTAAAAAAAAAAAAATTTAACCTCAGCCATAGCGAGACATGCCCTGACGCATCAACAAGTGGAAAGCTATGCTAAACAACTAAAGCTTTCTCATTTTCGAGGTGTGTTTATGCGAAACCAATTACCCCCACGACCCTGGAAACAGGAATGTGCTGTTGTCAATTTGGATGATCACCGAGGACCAGGAACGCATTATGTAGCTTATGTCAAAGAGGGATCCACGGTATGGTACTTTGACAGTTTTGGGAATTTGCCCCCGCCCATGGAACTAGTGACCTATTTTGGAAACAGGATCAAGATATATTATAATGTGAAACGAGAGCAAACGTTTAACAGCCAACAGTGTGGACGTTTGTGTTTAATTTTTTTATATAAGACGCAGCATAAGCAAAAACGCCACCAGTATGTCGGCAGAAAGTAAAACGTTTACAGTGCATGGACGTGGACCTGAAGTCAGCCTAGACTTTTACCCGCCTATCGAATTGAGTGAAAAACCCTATGGTTTAGGACTTGTTTCTCTTGAAACGTACAATCGAATATACAACATACGTGAAAATGTGAACAACAAGTTTTACTATGATGATTCTGTGCTCACCCTGAACTCTGGTGGATACACGATCGATGATATTTATGAACACATTTATGTGGTGTTGATCAATCAATATGGTTTAAAGTCATTTCTCGACGGAACGCACAAGTTTGAACTTGTAGGCAATACTAACACTCATCGCTGCAGTATTTTCTCCTCATTCAACATTGACTTTAAAACACACCCCGATTCCATTGGCCCATTACTAGGATTTAAACCACGTGTGTTGGAGCACAACAAAAAACATGAATCAGACCATGAAGTGAAATTCATTGAGGACCATCATGTGTCGGTGACGTGTAATATTATTAGCCAAGTGTACACCAATCAAGAACCATCGCATTCACTTTATGACTTTATTGTGACATCGCCCAATGGCTATATTATTCGTGAAAACCCTCCAGTGGTGCTTTTTCATGCTGTGGCTGTTGATAGTATTAGTAATATAACATTAAGACTGATCAATAGAGATCAACAACTCATTGATCTAGATTCTACCACACCAGTGACTTACAAGTTGGTGCTAAAGCCACTATGAAATTTGTGTATAAAGCAACAACACCGTCTAGGAATGGTGTTAGTTGTTTGCCACGTGAATACACGTTAACATCTCAGAACAAGCAGATTTTACAGCATTTGGGTTACCACGTCAACCCTCATAATGAATTCTATCCTAGAGATAGCGAACCACATCGAGGAGCAACCAGGAGTGGTAAGAATTGATCTCCATTCCTATCAAGCTCAAACACCTGGACTCAATAACAATGATGAAATTCAATTTGTTATCAACAACCAAGATATTTACACCCTACCGCATGAAAGTGTCATTCAGATTGAAGGTCGGCTCACCAAAGCCGATGGCTCTACACCCACCACATCCAAGTTGGCCAACCATGGTTTGGCCTTTCTGTTTTCTGAAGTGCGGTATGTCATTAACGATATCGTGGTGGATAGCACTCGAAATGTGGGCATTTCCAGTGTCATGAAACTATACCCCTCTTATAGTGAGGAAGAAGGTAAAACACTTTGCATGGCAGGTTGGTGTCCTGACTCGACCAATGACTGGATGGTACACACTGATGGAACCTTTACTGGATATTTACCTCTTAAACTGATTCTAGGCTTTGCTGAAGATCACCAACGCATTGTGGTCAACGCAAGGCAAGTGCTTTATCTGGTGAGAGACAGGAGTGATAACAATGCACTCAAGGGAGCCGACAATGCCCCCATCGATTCAAAAGTTCAACTACAACGCTTGCTATGGAAAGTGCCTCATGTGACCCTTAACGATAGCAAAAAACTGGACATACTCAAGATGGTCAAGAGAGATATGCCTCTACCCATGGAATTTAGAAGCTGGGCCCTCCATGAGTATCCGCTATTGCCCACTACCAACACACACAGTTGGTCTGTAAAAACAGCTCGCTATACAGAGAGACCTCTCTACCTGATCGTGGGTTTTCAAACGAATCGCAAGTATCAACAAACCAAAGATGCCTCGCAATTTGATCACCTGCAATTGAGAAATGCACGTCTTTTCCTCAACGGAGCTGTGTTTCCCTATGAAGGACTGAATTTGGATTTTTCAAAAAATAAGTTTGGTCCTCTGTACGACTTGTTTTCTAAATTTCGATGGTCGTATTATCAAAAAGAGAACGGCCCCATGCTACTACCCCAAGCGTTTAAGACAAGAGCACCACTGATTGTCTTTGACTGTTCTTACCTGGAAGAGTCTGTCAAGCCATCCAATATCGACATTCGACTAGATTTTGAAACGCATGACAATGTACCAGCCAATACGACAGCCTACTGTTTAATTATTCATCACAAACAAGTCAACTATTATCCACTGTCCAACCAAGTGACGAGTGTATAAATAACAGCTCAACCCACGTCAAGCCGCTCAGTCATGTCTTGCTTTAAAGCCTCAAGAGACGTTACATCCATGAATTTAAACTCTGAGGAACAACGTTTCAAGACTTTTGCCACATGGCCAGTGTCTTTCATAAACCCTCAAGCCTTGGCAGCTGCTGGATTCTACTATTTAAAAACAAGAGATGAAGTGAAATGTGCCTTTTGTCCCATCATTATAGACCAATGGCAGGAGGGCGATGAACCCATGCAGGAACATCAGCGTTGGTCACCCACCTGCCCCTACCTGTGCAGAATGAAAGTGGGAAATATACCCTGCCATTCAAGCTATCCCTCACTTGTGTCACTGGGTGATGAAAAAAATACAAGTTACGATACGTGTGGACCGTATGGTATCCATGGTGCTTCGGTGAGCAGCTCACCATCAAAAACATCTAGTTTAGAGACATTGGGACATCATCGGTGTTATGGACGTTACAAACACAAGAGACTATATTGTTGTATCAGTTGCTATCGTCCTTATCCCAAAATGACAAAGGCCTGTAAGACGTGTAATGATAATAAAATGATGATGTAATTCTTAAATTCTTATTTTGCATGCCCCCACTGTCCTACCCTAACCTCAATTTTGAAACTAGCATGGAAGGTAAGTCTATGTCATGATCACACCTGATCGTCAGTCAGTCGTCAGTTGACCTTGGTCCAGGCAAGCGTCAACATGTTGCGCACACTCATTGTGGATTGCCAAGGGTTTAAAATTGGTGACAACAAATTTATATTTAAACAAGTGGCCATGATCGATTGTACCACGTTTTGGATATCGCAAGCTACGCATTTGCTCTTTAAACCACCCCATGCTTTTGATTTATTGTGTGAAAAAGACCGTAAACAAACCCAGTGGATTGAAAATCATAGGCAACTAGACTGGAATCAGGGAACCATTTCCTATAAATATTTGGACGTGGTCATGAAAGCACACTTGTCCTCGGCCAATGTGGTATTTGTGAAAGGTAATGAAAAACGTCAATGGTTGCAACCATTTTTGGCGTCTTACTGTCAATGTATCGACCTCATGGAGTTGGGCTGCCCCTCCCTGCAAACGCTCATGGATACTTGTTCCTGTGGCAACATTACCCATACAGCCCTATCACATGCGTGGCATCTCTTTCATTGGTTAACCACTCATGCCTGCTGGGAGTTGTTGAACAAAATTATAACTCAAGATTTACCTGTGAATGACGTCAGTGAGATTTCTACAAGCGACGTGTAAACATCTACAGCACGTGATACCATGGAGAAAGGCGATGCTACGGACAAAGCCATCGGCAAGTTCTTTGTGTGCAAAAAGAAACTAGACAGTTTTACCAAAGAGGAACTCTTGGCGCTGCCCAAGTCGTTCATTTATTATGTGGCCGCCAACGCAGTGAAAGAAATCTGGCAACATGTACCAAAATCATGGACTCAAGACCCTGTGTTGAGTGAATTGCAACCCTGTACGGATTACGATCACCATAAGCAAGTGGCCATGGCAAAAATACCGTCTATGCGTCAGTGTGCGACTTGCCAGCTAGTGAAACTGTATCACGGTCATAAGAGTCCATGTAAAGACTTTGTTGAATCATTCCACGGGTGTCATGGCGAGAAAAAGCAACAACAACAACAAACACAAACATCGTCCACAGAGGAGGAGGAAGACCAAACCTTTTTACCATCGATGGAAAAGGATATGCCAGACCTGTACTGGCAATGGCGTCATTGACAAAGTGATTCAATACCTACCTTTCGAAATCCATCTTCCAGGTTATCGTTTTTGCGGCCCTGGAACTCGTCTCGAAAAACGTTTACAACGTGGTGATGTACCCATTAATCTTTTGGATCAAGCATGCAAGGAACATGACCTTTCTTATCGCCATAGTCATCCTGGTTTAAGACATGTGGCAGATAAATTGTTATTGAAGAAAGCTAAACAACGTTTCACATCCAGTGATGCCTCAGTGGGTGAAAGGATGGCAGCCCTAATTGTCATGAGTGCTATGAAAGGAAAGTTGATGATGCATGGACATAAACATTGAGGAGTGAGGAATTGGGATTTGTTTGTATTCTATTTTTCTTTTGTCAATTCACTATGAAATAAAAAACAAAGGTATACCAGAGCACGATGTTTTGTGTTTTTATTATTTATAAAAAACCATGATGTTGATGGCTGATTTCTCATTTTCACATTTCACACATTGCCATTTTGCTAATTTGCAATTTACAGTTTTTGAAAACGTTCGTTTTGATGATATAGATTTTTCCATTTTGCTGATGACACATTTTAAACAATGTCCGTTTGAAGTTTTTGAATTTTCAAATTTCACACATGGCCATTTCCAGTTTTTAAAAATGTCCGTTTTAAGTTTTGCGTTTTTGGTGATATGGAAACATGGATTTTCCATTTTGCTGTTTTCACATTTTTCCATTTGGTGTATGTCGAAAGTTGAGATTTGACAATGATGTTGATGCGAGTGCTTGACCTTGATAATACTGCAATGTGCTGATGCGTGTTTGGAGAAACGTCGAGGTCTACGACTACTGCAGGTAAGACTGTTTTTACAAAAATAATGTCTTTTGACTGCCACATTTCAATGAAAAAACAAAACTATTGAAAACAAAATGAGTATATAAGTGACCATTTACCCCCCTCCCCACCCACCCACTCTACCTCATCGTGTTTGCTCTGGTCAATCATACACACCAGTTTTCTCTCTCCATTCATACATTCACAACTGTCTTTGGGAACAAACACAACCACTTTATTTATTCCCAAAAGCACATTCTCTACATGCTCACTCATCCCAAAAGAACTTTTTAGTTTATCATTTACATTATGAAAAATAATTAAATACTAGTTATTAAAGTTACTAAAAATCTTACTTATTTCATATTTACAAAAAAAACTCAACTTTGTACAGCGTTAAAAGAATCAAACTATTTACCAATCAAAAAATTTTAAAAAAATAAGGTTGCATAGAACTTTTAAAGAGCAAAAGGTCCAAGTGGGTTGTCACTATTTTAAAAATCTACTATTTACAATGACAGAACCCAATATTTACAAAATACTAAATCTACAAGTTACATAAAGCTATGTCCCATAAACGATTATACAGTGAAATCACACCTCCTCCTCGTTGCGATCATAACCCCAGGGCAGGCTAGTGAGCAGGTCATCAGCCCACACACGCTTGTTATCCATGGAGGCGAGGGTGCGTTTTCTCTGTTCCACAAGATACAAATGATGGTTGCTGGATTGTATCCTGCACTGTGTATGAGACATAGCTTTGCCCGTGCGTAAAACCGCTAGGTAATCGTCTACACGTAGCGATTTTACCACTGCCCTACCTACACCTTTTGCTCTTTTGGCTTCCTTACAGTCGAGTGTGCGGTAAGCATACATTTTTGAAGCCAAACCTACGAATTCCGTCATAATGGAATCACCGCATTCATCTTTTAAAACGCCCATTTCCTTCTTGTTTTTTATGGGCAGCTGAAACACATTGTCAGCGCTATAGCAAGAGGTGTCGAACCAGTCACTATGTTGCCTCATGACGTCATAGGGGTTGCAGTGGCGAATGTGGTAAATGAATGAGTCCGTGTCCATATACAAAAGAGAGACGTCCTCAAAATGGCGTTTGGCAAACTCATAGTGGAATCGATACATGACCGATTTAGAAAAGTCTAAAATGACTTGACCCAAGTAAATGGGCTTATCCATGGTCACGCTGGTCTTACTCATTTCAATAGTAGCCAAATCCTCATCGATAATTTTGATCGATTTGAAATTTGGCTTGGCAATGTACCGCCGGGCACCCCACCGCCCCTCCCAGACATTCACCAATTTAATGTCACGGTATTTACGGACATTCTCCATAGACTTGCCATAGATGCAGTTGTTCATTAATTTAAAAAAATTAATTTCAAACTGCTGTGTTGCCATTTGTCGGTGCTCTGTGTTGAGTCGCATGTATGGCTCAAGCCATGCTTTTTGAGCAAAAGAAATACCCCTGTGGATTTTCTTCAACACCAAGCCTTGGGCGAGGCATTGCACCAACATTTGGATATGTAGCACATACCGATTTTTGTTGTAAAGTGTGCCCATGAGTTTTTCAATTTTCACTTTACTGTCAGGGGGAACCATTTGCTCAAGGCAGAATGGGAAATCGGCATGTTCATCATACAAGGATGAGGGATATTCAATATCCACTTCTAGCACATATCCACGGCCTGTTTCTTGGCTAGCCATGTTCACATCAAATTCTGACACTTGTTTCTCTGTCAGCCAAGCAAACTTCCCATAGGGCAAAGGCTGACTCATGGCGTAACCGTACAAATTATTCACGTCATAGTACATTAAGTACGATTCTGGTTTGTCTGGTGAATAATCAGGCATGTAGACATTGTTCGCTTCAGCATGGCGTTGGTTAAGTGACACAAAGCCGCCACGAATGCCCTTTTCAAAAAATAGAACCATGTCTACATCAGTGAGTAAATCCAATTCCACTTGAGTGTATTTCAAAGCGGCATCAAACGAGAGTCCAGGACTCGTGTAATAGTGAGCCGGGTCAAGACCGTAAATGTGTTGACACAAGTTACGGAATTTTTCAAACACATCAGTGAGCAGCAATACATCCAGTTTTAGGTAATGCAAAGCATATTCACTTAGCGTGTTCATGCCAAACACTCGCCAAACTTGACATGCATGTGCATAGTCTTCATCGGAAATGGTACTGCGTGTTAGTTTGGAGTAAAATTTCTCTTGTGGTGGGAGTTTTTTTTGCTTTAACACGTCCCAGCTGTTGCAGAAATCATACGGGAATATACCTTTCCGAATGCACAACTGAAATTGCTCAGGATCATTAAAATGCATTCTAGTATTTTTTAATTCCTCCTCATTCAAGCCATTCACAAGGCTGTCTAGCGAGGATGCCATAAACTTAAAGGAATCCAAAAATCGAATGCTAAAGTCGCCCAACCACCATGTCAGGGCTGTAAAACGCTCATGGTTTTGGGGAATAATGGTAAACGAGCCCTTGTTGACATGACCCAATTCACGAATCAAAAACTGAATGTCATAATTTGCCAGATTGTGGAAAAAGACACTGATGAAACGAGGAGCTGGAAAGTTCAAGTTGCATTTACTATGCGCAGCTCCACGAAACTCCCCCGTAAAGTGCGAGTGGTCTCTGACTTTTTCCTCTCCACTTAAAATAGGCTTTTCGCAAATATGGCATGTCGTGGCATGCTCATACTGCTGCTGCTGTTCTGGAGATAGACTCATGGGTACTGGGTGGTCCAGTAATTCCTGTACATCATGAGCCAACTTGACAAGTTCATCCAAGAACCATTTGGCACAATCTGGCCCCTCACGGTATTTGTAAACGGATTGCGTGGGGTCATAGGCACACACCACATTAAATCCTATGGCAAGGGGTTCATGTTTTTGAATGGCTGTGGTTGAGCTCATGGAGGGATCTGGTTCACATCCCGCCATGGGTGTAGTGAGAGCTTCAAAATCTGCATATACCACATAGGGAACAGTGTCACGCTTGTGAATGTCCTTAAACTTTAACACAGCCTTGTCCCCTTGTGGCAATATCAATCTCACCGCTTCCTGAGAAACGCAATCCACCCTATGACGTTCCAAAAGCGTAGGGGTTTTAAAATATTGCAAGCATCGATCACAAATATGTTTTACACCAGTGTGCTTAGACACTTGTCTGCTTAGCAATCTACTCAGGCTTTTAATGAGGCAATAGTGATTCACCTCTCCTACAGATAAATATAAAAGATGAATGTGGTGTCGTTTCGGTTCTTTTGTGGCATAAAGAGGACCCACAATCACATTACCATCAAGGCCATACACCATGAACGAAAAGTCCTGGTTATCTTGTTCAAACCTATGGATCTCGGTTAAGTCCATAGGGAACGATACTCGAGTTAAATTTAAAGTTTGTTTCAATTCATCAAACTTGGCCTTGTACTTTCCCGGCCAACAACCATGATGTTGCACCGGCTGCAAAAAGGCAGCCACAGACCACAGAAAGCAATCATTGTCACGATTCTTAATATTCACTACAGCATTTTTCGAAGCTATTGCTGGTGGTGTTTTAATATAGCTAGACCCAGCATTCAACGGGTTGAATTGACAAATGTTGATTTGTAAATGATGAATTTTGTCTAAGGCTAGACCACTCGGTCCTTGTTGCAGTTTATCAAATTTTGATAGCAAGGCATTCACCACGTGGGTTTCATACCACTGTTCCAAATTATGGGCTATGAATAGCTCTTGCATTTTACTGCAAATATAAAATGTCTCTTTATGCTCTACGTCCTTCTTTTTATATATGAAATCGCACACCAGTTCTGTATTCACCTTTAAAGCCGTATGCAACCTTTGCGCTGTACAAATTTCAATTTTAAAAATTTCAAAACAAGATTGTAAAAATTCTTTGGGAATCAAACTTTTTCTAACATTGACAACGCGGCCAGAGCACACACGCGATTTGAAACAACTGTTTATGGGTTCCCAAGTTAACGTATTCTCAGCAGTAAAAGACATTATTTTGAAAGAACACTCTCACCTGAGTTTAGAAATGTAGACTGTCTGACAATAATCCAAAAAACACACACGTTCCTGGTTATTCACAGAGGTCAAGCGTTTTCCAACACTCTAAAAAGAAATAAAATAAACCACCATAAGTATATCCATTCCATATAGTTTATGCATTTCATAAACAAAACAAAATCAAACAGGTTATATATTAAAAAAAAAACAAATCTCACCTTGACGTGTAATGCTTTTCTATATTCCCGTCTCGTGGGCTAGTATGGAAATGGTTTTCTTTTCTAGTTGTCCGTTTTTCTCTCTTTCTTTAATATCGTTCACACACGACAAGTAGGCTATACCGGTTATCTGCAAACAAATAAATAAATAAAATCATTAATTACCTAATCAATAAATAATTGCATGTATTTATATAAAAATCAATAAATATATAAATGAATAAATATATACCTACCCCACAACAAGGTTAAGTATTTTCCACCAACACCAAAACTGTTAAACAAGGCCAAGTGTTTCACACAACGCTGTAGCGTGTTCAAAAGTAGTCACATAAGTGCGAGTGGAAATGTCAGCGACATGTCTTTATATATGCTACGTTGCATGTATAATCTTTTTTCCCACGCTTTGAACATTCTCTTATCGTGCACGTGGGCAGCTAACGTCCCAGGCGAACACCTGTGCCGGATCAAATTTCACATGAACTTGCATTTTGTCACGTACGAAGCAAGACAGGCTGTAACTTGTTAACAGTTATCGCGCACGTGGACAGATAACACCCAAGCGAACACCTGTGAAAGATCAAATTTCACATGAACTTGCATTTTGTCACGTACAAAGCAAAACAGGATGTCACTGGTTTAGCGTGCCTGTGGTTTCACACATGTGTGCACGCCTTTCACACTCCCCTGCCACCACGATGGTCAGATTATTTCACCTTCAAGCGTCTTGGTCATTTTTTCCATTGCACTTGTTGTCAAGTCAGATCAATGCCTTCCAATAAGCTCAAATGACCTTCACCTCCTGTAAGTTTGTTTTCTGTACTCGCTTCGACCAACATAGAATCAAGTTCTCATCTTTTTGGAAAAAAAATATCTACCACATTTGAAAGGGGGCGTTAGCCCGAGTCCTAGGACACCTCGTACACGTCTCTAGCGTTATTGGTTCGTGACATATCGGCAAAAATCACAAAAAACACGTGTTTACCCCAAAATCGCGTTTCCAAAATTTTTTAAAATTACAACGAGTGGTCCATAGCAAAGAGGACGTCTGCCCGAATCCTTGGACCCGTCGTACATGCCTCTAGCGTTATTGCTTCGTGAGATATTGGCAAAATCACAAAAAACACGTGTTTACCCCAAAATCGAGTTTCCCAAATTTTTTAAAATTACAATGAGTGGTCCATAGCAAAGAGGACGTCAGCCCGAGTCCTTGGACCCCTCGTTCATGCCTCTAGCATGATTGGTTCGCGAGATATTAAAAGCACATGACCTTTTAGTTTTGGTCGTTTAATTAAATAAAGAGGCTATAGGAAAGTAGGGGACGTCACTACGAGTGCTAGGACACCCTGTAGGTTCTAATCCCATGTTTGGTTAGCGAGATATCAAGTTCGGGGCAAATACGAGGAGTGTTCAATAAGAAGTGGTGCACTTCCCCCCTCATCCCACTACTACAGGTTTTCATCCTAGAGAATTGACATTTATTTGGGGGGTAGAGGGCATAGGGACCTTTCATTTATGTCAAACAATTTTTTTTGTAGAGTTCCTAGTTTCCAAAATATAGGATTTTCAAAATTCGAGTGTTTTCAAAAAAACATAAAAAGTAAAAAAGTTTCATTATAGAAAATAAAGGTCATAAAGACCATTCGTTTGGGCCATGGCATAACGTTCTATCATCTTTGGTTTTCAAACTATCACCAACTTTTGAAAACAAAAATTTTCAAAAAAAAATTCAAAAATATAACGAGTAGTCCGCAGCAAAGAGGACGTCAGCCCGAGTCCAACGACACCTCATTTGTTAAAATCCGACCATGGGTTCGAGAGAAAAGTCTATTTAAATGTTTCAATTTCGCGCGGCGGCCATGACACTGGTTGGAAGCGCCACTACTCCACTACTGACGGGACACCGAAATCCACATTTTAAGGCCCTAAAACCAACAGTTTCAAAGATATTGGCAAAAAACTATCTTCACTCTGATAAACTGATGACTAATGGCAAGTCCGTTTCCATGGCAACTGAACCTCAAGGTATGACATCCGATTTTCTATATATCCCTGTAGGAGGCAATGCCAATCCATTTATTATCTTTTTCAAGAGATATATAAACACAAGAACAGGGTAGCGTGCCTGCCTCCCATCCAGAAGTCCCGGGTTCGATTCCCGGCTCCGTCAGAAATTTTAGACACTGGCGTGAGGGATGCAACGGAGTGCACTCAGCTTCGTGAGGACAATTGAGTACCTGTCTGATAGAGAGGCAGCGCCCCGGTCACGAAGAACAAGATAAACGGCCGAGCGAACACGATGCACTGACCACGCGTCACCACAATATCTTCAGGCCAACTGGCTGGGAAGCGGTCGCATGATAGGCCTAGGCCCTTCGTGGTCTGTAGTGCCAGGGGTAAAGAAATTAGGGATAGCGCCTTCTAATACCATTTTTAAATTTTAAACACTACACTAGCGGCTACTCAATAAAGGTAGCGATATACCTACGTTCAATTTCATAAACACTGGACTTACAAATCCCGGATAGTTAAGTACAAATATCAGTCTGGTCGTTATATCAGTAGTAACGAAGCTCTGTGGCGGCTATTGCCGTTTTCGTAACACTTAAGGCATCCCGCCGTCACATACCTCAAAGTGCACTTACAAAATTGTGAACCAGTCTATTTTACTGAAAAGAATTTCTACGAGCGAGTATCCACTCTGGCAAAAACCACACTCACCACCTTTTCCAAAACGTACACGAGACATGATTTTTAAAGCACTCTTCTGTATGTTGAGGTACAGAGATATACCACATGGAAAGATACAATAAAATGTTGGCAAATCTGAGTTCAAGGAACTGCTGTCCAGAATAGGCTTTCGGTACAGGTTATGCGGCCCATGTTCGTAACATGGAATGTTATCCTTTGACAATGCATCTACACCATGTGCGAGGACAACGCATTTCAAAGATCTCTAAAACCACAATAATCAGGAAATTGGAGAAAAATTTAAAGTGGGAGCGAAGATTCAAGGAGAAATAATTTCATCTTTGAGATTTGCTGATGACATCGTCGTCTTGGCCGATACGCCAGAGGATTTGAACGAGTTTTTGAATGCTATGGACTCCGTCTTGAGGAATGAATTCATGATGAAAATCAATAAATGTAAAACAAAATTATTGGAATGCAGCCGAAATAAATCAGAAACCTCTATGGACCTCAAATTGGCTGGTGAAACGCTACAGGAAGAAGGATACTTCTGTTACTTAGGAAGCAAAATATCCGGTGATGGACGAAGCAAAGAGGATATAAAAAGCAGGTTGGCTCAGGCAAGGAAAGCATTTCTACAGAAAAGGAATCTGTTGACATCGAATATACATTTAGGTATTAGGAAGTCATTTTTGAAACCTTTTGTCTGAAGCGTGACATTATAAGGGAGTCAAACTTGGACTAATGGTGCAGCAGAAAAGAGGAGAATTGAAGCGTTTGAAATGTGGTGTTACAGGAGAATGATGAAGATCAGATGGGTAGATAGGGAAACAAATGAAGATGTATTAAGAAGTGTGGGAGAGGTGAGTTGTTTCTGGCGACTGCTAATGAAGGGAAGATATAGGTTAGTAGGACACATAAATAAGACACCCAGGAATAGCAAGTTTAGTTATGGAAGGGAGGGTCGTGGACAAGAACTGTAGGCGTAGACCAGGGTTAAACAGATTGCCTCGGATGTAGGGTGTGGTTGCTGTGTAGAGATGAAACGATTAGCTCAGGAGAGGGAGGCATGGAGGGCTGCATCAAACCAGTAAAAAACTGAAGAATCAAGCAACAACAACAACAATCAAGAATTTTAATTATTTAGAGAGGCATGTGAGGCAAGAGGGTTGTTGGAGAATTTCAATCCCTTGGACGTAACACTGGAAGAGACTGCATAATGTACATCAGCGGCCAAGGTGAGATATATTTTACTAGATGTCTATATTAATAGTAACATGTTGACGTTCAAATCATCAATAAGTGTGGCAAAATTACACCCAGAGTAGCTTAAGGAAAAATACTTTTAATTCCCCATATTCCGATAGATTTGCCATTCCAGTGTGCAAGAGTGCAGTTCCCTCTTCAAACTATATTCGCAATTTCTATTACTAAAGCGCAATGACACACACTTAACAGCAGCAGGTGTACAATTAGACAAAACCATTTTTTCCCATGGGCAACTATATGTGGCTTGCTTGCGAGTATCCGGACAACAAAATCGTTATGTCTCAGCAGAAGATGGCAAAACCAAAAACGTAATTTTAAAATGTGTTCTTATAATGTAACATCGTACCCTGCAGACTTTGACAACTCTAAAAAAATCCCACTTTTCGGCTCATATCAATATACTGTATGTATCAGAATATTCAGAATTAGAATTGACCCATCTGTAGCCGCGATTGCTGTAATAGAATAGACCAATTAATGCATCGTCCCCATTGTCTTGATAGCGAGCGAAGCCGCGGATACCTGCTAGTGCATTCATAAATGTTCCCAGGCGAAGCCAGGTCGGGTTGCTAGTATATGTTGAACCCGCTGAGCTAAGGTTCATGTGATATTTTTTCACGACAGCACATTTATGATGGGATGTAGTACCTTTGAACACACCCAGAAAGCTACGAGAAGCTGAGAGCTCATACTATTCTCTTTGAAGTAGCGGAGAATCGCACTTTTGACTTTGGTGAAGTCTACTAATTATTTATCTGAGGTTTTATTAATCAATTTTATCATTCTACGAGACTCAGAATATTCCATTTCGTCATTCAGTATTATTGAAACATTTTGGAGAATGTTTTTTTCACTTTAAGGTAAGGTAATATCATTGCAGATACGCAAATAGGAATGTAAGTAGTCGCTCAACGACTTATTTTAACGACTTACTTCCACGAGGAACGCAGTTCCTTGCACTACGTCTGGAGAATCCGCCCTGTGTAGGCGTGCAATTATATCCGTCGTGTTAGACGTGGCAAATATCCGCTGTTTAGCGTGGAAATCATTATCGAGTGCCATCGAGCACAATTATACTACGAACCACTGTTGTTGATGTGCAGTGATCAACACGTACAGTAAAGTGGATTATTTGGCAAGTATTGTGAAATTTACGACATTTCTGTAGCACCACATTTAACACCCACGTGTTTGTGGAGGGCCGAGAGCCTGGTGCGAAAATATACAGGTAAATGTGAAATTATTATTTTGAACAAGTGTGATAATACAAGTACATTATATAGAAATTGCTACGGTGAATTTAATTATAATAAAACGACGCCCATTTCACGGATGCCACGTGATAGAAAAAGTAGCGTCTGTACACGTGTGGAACCGCAGAACAGTGCATGGCCATTTATCATTTACATCTGCAAAGTGTAGAGGCTGTGTTACCAGCTATATGATTAAAGCCTGTGATATCTACGACGAATACTGTGATTTTCAAGTGATAATAATGAACTGCTACATGTCTTATACTACCGCCCACGTGGTCAACTTTTTCAAAACCATGTTCGAGGCCGAGACCATGGGCTAATACCATTATGGTATGAGGAAGATGTCTCGGATGGGACGAGCTTGATTGTGGAACTTCTAGAACATCGAACGAGAATGAAGGAACCGAGGATGCCTTTCCTAGGCATGTCCAGTCCATTCGCGAGGTCAACTACAGGGACAGACCGAACCCTGGTTTTTGGGAGAGCCTAGATAGAAGTTCTGATGAGGACGATGCCAACCCTGAAAGCCAGAGGTGCTTTTGTTCAACCCTTGTCGTTAGACAGAGAGCTAAGTGTGGGCTCCTTCATATCGTGAGTTTTGTACACCCTTCCTTGTTCCAGTTTCTGGTGGTATAGTTAGATTAGTGTAGTTTGTGAACCAACCGAACTTAGTGACAGCCATTTCATAGGTATGGAATGTAATTCGTCTAATTAGATGTCATTTATTTGCAGTGATTGTGAGTCACCCTTGGGTCTGACATTTTGGTCAACCCTGGTGCAGCTTGATGGACGTCGTAGGACGCCAATTTCTGTCTATTGCAAAACGTGACTGCAGTCATTTTGAGGCTACTTTGTTTAACCCTATCTGGGGTGATTTTTTCAAGTCTTTGCAGACTCTAGTTATGGCAATCTGATGCCATAGTTATATTTCTTTAACTGCACTTTTTGCAGCCAGTCTATGTTACACCCCTGACTTCGTTAGAGTAGTCGTATCATTTGGGTAATCGACTGTAATTACCAGTTTTGTAACTGCAATATATTTCATTAGAGATGAGCTCAGAAGCCATCCAGGTCAAGTGTAGACCTTATAAGTAATAGGGATGTTTCGTTGCCTAGCATCGAACCCAGTTCCCAACGTATCATTAAGCAGATCCAGCAGAGAGTGGTATTCGCGCCACAATTATTATTATTTTGTTAGTGTCATGTGTGATGACACGTGTTTATTTGATATTTGATACAAGCAACTACTGAAGAGTATAGTATCTTTGAGAGCAGAGAGCTCCAGCAATGTGTGACATTGCTACATTTTAAACGTCTTTGATGTGAAAGACAGTGTTATATGATTGTATTCAGATTGATAGCGTGCTTTTTATGCACATATTCTTCGAGGTTTATAACCTATGGTAAAGGTATTATTATGAGGCCAGTTTTACAGTTATTATCTTGCTTAAATTGCCGGCCTAGGTAGTGTGTTGTGTCATTCAGCGCAGGAATCTTGTAGCCTGCGGTGACACGAACAGGTTTGTGACTCAGCGCTCGTGTGAGAGCGCATGCTTCTAAGTGAGAAGGACTGATATTAACATAGGACAGGATGCTTTTAGCATTCACTTTCCCTTTCATTGCAGTTATAGCTTATGGAACCCAGTGTCCATTCTTGTATCTGATCATATGTTCTGTAGATTGTCATTTGTTAGTTAAACGCTGTTGCGTGTACCGTTGTTTTATCGAATACAGTTATGTCAGGTTTCTATAGTACGTTGTAGGCTAGCCCCGCTAGGGAGGTTTTTTATATATGATGGTATTCTTGTGTACCATGTCCGGGATGTTCCCGTGGACCAGATATTTAGGGAGGGTAACTGATTGTGTCCAGGCCCATCCCAGAGTTATTGAACGCGAGCTGTGCGCCGCTGGTAACTTGAGTTATTGTGTGTCCGAGTTGTTATTACTCGTTGATTGTATTCCGACTTTTGAGTCGAGGCTTTTTGGCAGAGATGATCTCAGGGGAGACGCTCCGTGCCCAGGCTTGTCAGTATTATTCGCCATAAACCAACGATAACCTAAACCAACATCTTAATAATAAAACGCATAATTTCGATAAACAAAAGCTAACTAACGAATCCTTTATGCTTAACCTTGTTCATTTGCATTTGGAACTGCTGACATAGCCGTGCTAATGACGGTATTTCCTGGAGGAAATGACTTTAGACCAGCTGACACTTTTTGTTGCGACTGAAGCTTGCTCGAACCTTGAGCTTGTAGCTGGTGGAGCGCAGGCCATACGATGTTAGACGTAGTCTTCACTACGCAGTCGTCACCGTAACTACACACATTAGATGACTATGGCTTACAAAGAGTAAACCAAGGTGTAGGCAGGCATTTGAATAAAACTGTGGACTTTTATTTACTGATTTGATGATGTAGAAGTGTACGAATCCTCTTTGTTACCCTTCTGTGTGCTGACTAGCACCTAGTTGTAAGGATGACTTAGATATTTTTTTTAATGGCTGGTCACTTAGCTTTGAATGTAATTGTTTGATATTACGGACGTCACCGCCGTAAATTTTGTTATTAATTGATAGGACTTAGCTAGATGAATTAAGGTTAAATGTAAATGTGGAGATGGTATCATCCTAACTTAGATTTGTTTTGCTACCCTGTTAAATGTAAATTCTGATATTAGCTTGATCTTGTAACTTGACCTAGGGATTTGCGTCGTACCATTTTCCTAGTGTTGCTGTTGTTGTTTTATTATTGTGAGACAGATCTTTCGCGAGGGTTTACTGTAACTTCTCAGGTAGGGACCTGCTCTTTATTTTTGATTATTTATTAGCTTGCGGATTAGCCGATAGAAACCCTCCGAACTAGGCTAGGGGTTTGTAAAATCATACTCATATATAAAAATGAGATGGTGTGTGTCTGTCTTTCTGTCTGTCTGTCTGTTACCTAATAACGCAAGAACCACTGGTCTGATTTAAATGAAATTTTGCATGAATGTAGCTGAAATACCAGGTTTACATATAGGATACTTTTAATTTCGATATTTTTCACTATTAAGAAATGGCGACCATTTTAGTGACGTCACTACACCCTTTGGTTTCAAAATTTCATATTTCCATATCAAATAAAAAGAGAACGGTAGGAAATAGCAAACTTTTGATGGCACGTACGAGCTTTGAAATTTAATTTCCTATTCGAAAGGTCCTTATCACTTTTCGTGTATCTCCAACGGTTAGCGAGTAAAACCTACTTTTGTGACGTCACTACACCCTTTGGTTTCAAAATTTCATATTTCCATTTCAAATAAAAAGAGAACGCTAAGAAATAGCAAACTTTTGATGGTATACACGAGCTTCAGCATTTAATTTTCTATCCAAAAGGTTCTTATCACTTTTCGTGTATCTCCGACGGTTAGTGAGTATAACCTAAATTTGTGCAATAAAACACGGTCAACACCGAGCGGTGCAGTATATCTCTCTATATATAAATAGAAAATTTGTCTGTTTTTTTCTGAATTTCTACGGAAATTTGAGTTATTTACACGTTTCAGACTGTTTTATGATAGATGCGCGCGAAAATAATGTTTTGGTCTGTCTGTTTGTTTGATTGTCTGTGGACAAATTTGTTCCCTTATAACTCGTGAACGGCTGGGTGTATCAACGTAAAATTTGGTACAGATATCCATCAGAGGCACGACACTAATCATTGATGTAACCCTTCTCCGTACCTCTTATAAAAGGGGGCCTACCCCCTTAAAATGCATGCTGAAATAGGAGTAGAAGGACGAGACAAAAATCATTTTCAGCCCCTCGATGTGAGAGACAAAACTCGGGGGCCCTGAAGGCTCCCCGAAATCCACATTTTAAGGCCCTAAAACCAACCGTTTTTGAGATATTCCCAGAAAACTAATTTCATTTAATAAACTAATGAACGAATACAAGCCGGTAACCATGACAACAGATTCTCAGAGGTCCATCTATTGCTGTAAGACGCAATGCAATTCCATTAATTACATTGGTGTGAAAGTTTGCAAACGGCTAGAAGGTTATCACGGAACCAAATTAAGCTGTAGAATTCATCAATACGTATAATGCGCTTAAGGGGGTCAAGGGGTACAGTAGAATTTTTCACGCGATTTACACCTCCGGGTGTGGTACGGCAGGTCTATTATATTCCTATCCCTATATTATATTATTATTATTATATTATGGCGTACAACGAGGAGACAAAGCCCCCTCGGTGCCAGAAACAAAACTTGGGGGCCCTAAAGGGTCCTCGAAAACTACATTATAAGGCCCTAAAACCAAAAGTATCTGAAATATTCCCAGAAAACTAATTTAATTTAACAAACTAATGAAGGAATGGAAATCGCTAATCATGACAACATTATCTCAAAGGGTGGCATCCAACTTTCCATCTATTTCTGTAAGAAGTAATGTCACTCTATTTATTACATTTCTGTGAAAGTTTGCAAATGGCTATACGGAACCAACGTAGACTGTATAATTCATCAATGCAATTAAGGGGGTCAAGGGGTAACCTAGATTTTTTTAATGCACTTTTCACGTGCGACATATAGTACAGAAGGACTATTATATCTCCAAACATTTGCAAAGTGAAATGCCATGCCCTGTGGTTCAGATTCCACGTAAAATGGAGGTCCCGTGGCTTATGATCTCGCGATTAATGGTCACGTAGAACAGCAACATTATTTTCAAAAATTCCTGAATTGAATCAGCATTTTTTGCGGCTTTTAGGAATTTGGGCCATTTGAGACTAAAGAACCTGAATTTTCATGCACCACAAGCCTTTATAATTTATGAAAGAGGTCTTCCTCTCTATGGGGACCTAACACAACGTAGAGGGTCATTTTTTATGTGAGGTGTATTGCGTTTCGTCTACAAGTCTTTCAATTCTATTTCACGTCAAGAAGTACAAGTTAGGTGAATTTAGTTTGAGAGCAAATTTTAACTAATCTTTCTTTTGTCGACATACGGGTTCATCGTAAGGATGATTTTGTTTGATACTGTATGGCAGATATACCCATATCTGAATATCTGGGTGATATGTTGTAGACAATAGACAGTAGACAGTAGAATTGTCTGTCCGTCTTTCTGTCTTTCTGTGTATCTTGATGTACGCCTATAAATCGTGTTCGGAGGCGTGGTGCATCGTAAAATTAGGTATGGTAAACATGAGTCAATACACCAATCATTTATAAAACTCCTCGCCGTACTTTTCAAACAGTAGAAGGGTGGATATAGGGAAAAACTTCTCAAAATACATGCTAAAATAGGCGAAATATAAAAAAATATCCTAGAAGGACGATCAAAGCATATGTTGCGCTTCTCAATGTGAGACACAAAATTCGCGAGTCTATAAGGGGTCTCCGAAAACCACATTTTAAGGCCCTTAAATTAACAGTGTGTGTGGTATTCCCTGAAAACTAACTTCGTTCTGATAAACTTATGAAGGAATGAAAAACCGCTAACCATTGCAACAGTAGCTCAATTGATAATGTCAGGTGTTAATATATAACACCGTTCGAAGGACGGGTACTTCTGCTATACTAATATATAAAAAAGAGATGGTGTGTGTCTGTCTTTCTGTCTGTCTGTGTGCTACTCAATACGGCAAGAACCACTGGTCCGATTTAAATGAAATTTTGCATGGATGTAGCTGATTTACCAGGTTTACATATAGGATACATTTTATTTCGATAATTTGCACTATTAAAAATGGCGACCATTTTAGTGACGTCACTACACACTTTAATCAAAACTTCATATTTCCTTATCAAATAAAAAGAGAACGCTAAGAAATAGCAAACTTTTGACGGTACATACGAGCTTCACTTTTCGTTTATCTCCAACGGTTAGCGAGTAAAACCCACATTTATGACTCACTACTCCCTTTGGTTTCAAAATTTGATATTTCCATTTCAAATAAAAAGAGAACGCTAAGAAATAGCAACCTTTTGATGGCATACATGAGCTTTAACATTCAATTTTCTATCCAAAAGGTCCTTAACACTTTTCGTGTATCTCCAACGGTTAGCGAGTAAATCCTAAATGTGTGCAATAAAACACGGTCAACACCGAGCCGTGCAGTATATCTCTACATATATAAATAGAAAATTTGTCGTTTTTTTTCTGAATTTCTACGGAAATTTGAGTTATTTACACGTTTCAGACAGTTTTATGATAGATGCGCGCGAAAATAATGTTTTGGTCTGTCTGTCTGTTTGTTTGATTGTGGACAACTTTGTTCCCTTATAAATCGAGAACAGCTGGGTGTATCAACGCAAAATTTGGTACAGATATCCATCAGAGGCACGAAACCAATCATTGATGTATCTCTTCTCTGTACCTATCATAAAAGGGGGCATACCCCCTTAAAATACATGCTGAAATAGGAGTAGAAGGACGAGACAAAGCCCATTTTCAGCCCCTCAATGTGAGAGATAACATTCGGGGGCCCTAAAAACACATTTTAAGGTCCTACGTCCAACAGTTTTTGAGATATTCCCAGAAAACTAATTTAATTTAATAAACTACTGAACGAATGCAAGCCGATAACCATGGCAACAGATTCTCAGAGGTCCATATATTGCTGTAAGACGCAATGCAATTCCATTAATTACATTAGTGTGAAAGTTTGCAAACGGCTAGATGGTTATTATGGAACCAAATTAAGCTGTAAATTTCATCAATATGTAAAATGCACTTAAGGGGGTCAAGGGGTAGTCTAGAATTTTTTCACGCGATTTACACCTGCGGGTGTGGTATGGCAGGTCTATTATATTCCTATCCCTATATTATATTATTATTAGTAGTATTATATTATGGCGTACAACGACGAGACAAAGCCCCTCGGTGCCAGAAATAAAACTCTAGGGTCCTCGAAAACTACATTATAAGGCTCTTAAACCAACAGTTTCTGAAACATTCCCAGAAAACTAATTAAATTTAATTTAACAAGCTAATGAAGGAAACCAAATCCGTAACCATGACAATATTATCTCAAGGGGTGGCATCCAACTTTCCATCTATTTCAGTAAGAAGCAATTTATTACATTTATTACATTTCTGTGAAAGTTTGCAAATGTAAGGTTATCACGGAACCAACGTAGACTGTATAATTCACCAATGCAATTAAGGGGGTCAAGGGGTAATCTAGGATTTTTTCATGCAATATTCACGTGCGACATATAGTACAAAAGGTCTATTATATCTCCAAACAGCAACATTATTTTCAAAAATTCCTGAATTGAATCAGCATTTTTTGCGGCTTTTAGGAATTTGGGCCATTTGAGACTAAAGAACCTGAATTTTCATGCACCACAAGCTTTTAAAATTTATGATAGAGGTCTTCCTGTGTATGGGGACCCAACACATCGTAGAGGGTCAGTTTTTATGTGACGTGTATTGCGTTTCATCAACAAGACTTTCAATTCTATTTCATGTCAGGAAGTACACGTTAGGTGAATTTAGTTTGAGAGCACATTTCAAGTAATCTTTTTTCTTTTCTTTTTTTTTGTCGACATACGGGTTCATCGTAAGGATGATTTTCTTTGATACTGTGTGGTAGATATACCCATATTTGGATTTCTAGGTGATATGTTGTAGACAATAGAATTGTCTGTCTGTCTTTCTGTGTATCCTTATGTACGCCTATAACTCATGTTCGGATGCTTGGTGCATCGTAAAATTATGTATGGTAAACATGAGTCAATACACCAATCATTTATAAAACTCTTCACCGTACTTTTCATAGAGTAGAAGGGTGGATATAGGGAAAAACTTCTCAAAATACATGCTAAAATAGGCGAAATATAAAAATTATCCTAGAAGGACGACCAAAGCATATGTTGCACTTCTCAATGTAAGACAAAAAACTCGCGAGTCTATAAAGGATCTCCGAAAACCACATTATAAGGCCCTTAAGTTAACAGTGTGTGTGATATTCCCCGAAAATTAACTTCGTTCTGATAAACTTATGAAGGAATTACAAGCCGCTAACCATTGCAACAGTAGCTCAATTGATAATGTCTGGTGCGTCTCTAAAAGCAACAGTACTTAAAAGGGATGTAACACCAATAACATTGTTATTATTATTATTATAATGTCTGGTGTTAACACCGAACACCGTTCGAAGAACGGGTACTTCTGCTAGTTTATAATAAATGTTCACGGTGTTCTACATAAGTCTGGATGTTTCTTTCCTCAGTCTAGCTTTTAAGGTGAACCTTTCCTTAGGCAGTCTATGACCTTCGTCACCATGTACCACGATCCCCGTGGACTACAGTTTCTCGTGCCGCTTGGCCTATTAGGAAGTTCACCTGATCCTCACGGCAGTTATGTCCGACGGATGAGATGTTAGGGAAGTCATTGCGGTTGTTGGCTATCCTGGCAGCTCCTCTGACGGGCTCATACACTTATCTTATTTAAATGGCGCCCAACTCATGTGCCGACGTTAACGTGGTGACCGTCAGTTCCATGTTATTTAAGAGGATCTTAATGTTGATTAATGGTAAATTGACCGGACTGGGACGAACTTAGAAGTCGTACTGCAGATCAATTGACGCATGGCATTCATGTTTTATACAAGTCCATGGGGTGAGGCTTTTGTGTTAGATAAATGATGGATAGGATTTTCTTTGATGATGCCTCATCCTGAGTAAATGTAATACTTCGCTTTGCTCGCCGTTGTCTTTGTAAATGTAGAAGCACTTAGTTTGCATACTCCAGCTGCACTCGTGATATTTATTTAAATGAAACAAGCTTTATACCACCAAGTAACTAATCATAGCTGTAAGTTCCATTAGAGATTGATCCCTTTCTTTCTCAAATAATTTTCTTGTCATGGATGAGGAAACAATTCGTCGTGTGTTTGGGGAGATGATGGCAGGTGTCAATGCCAATCTCCAGCAGATTACTGCTGACTTAGGTGAAGTCCGAGGTGACTTAGGTACTGTAAGGACTGATTTAGGTGAAGTCCGAGGTAACTTAGGTGAGAATACCCAAGCTGTCAACACTGTAAGTGGTCATGTGGACCAAGTTAGACAGGATTTAGAAGTAAACACCCACTCAATTAACAATGTGAGACAGGATTTAGAGGTTAACACCCGATCAATAAATATTGTAAGTGGTCATGTGGACCAAGTCAGAGATGAAATCAATAATGTTAGGGCTGATCTAACGCAGGTCAGGGCTGACATGGACGTTCATAAGATAGAGGCTAGGAATGATCTTACGGCAGGTTTAGCAGCTGTTACGGTTGATGTTATACGACACCATCAGGAAGCTAACCAGCGTATCGATAGTTTAACCGATCAGATGAATAGAGCTAGGGAGGACGTGCAGACTCGATTAGAGGAGCACACCGCTCAGATCCAGACGACGATTAACAGAGTCCAGATTGATATGAGGGCCGACTAGGAGCATACTCGAGAAGAATTTGGGACTCGTTTAACTCACGTCGAGGGATTCATGGACACCGTCAAGAAGGACATGGCGACCATGAATATAGGTCTCATACTGATGAGAGGTGCAGCGAACGCAGTCAACAACAACGTCAAGACGATCGTCGATGGTATGATCGAGGTCAAGGACGAGTTGAACACAAACAGAAAGAATCTTACGGAATTAACTGAGACAGTAACAGGGCTACGTGAAACGATTGATGTTCATCGAGAAGAGAATAAGATCGATGTCATGCTATTAAGGGGTGACCTCAATGAACATAATACCACTATGGAGGCAAAGGTAGCCGAGGTCAAAGATGACGTTGGTAGAATCCAGGACAACATGTCAAAAGTCGAGGAAGAAATCGACTCCCTACAGAAACGATTCGAGGAAGTCGCGATAACCGAGAGGTTAGACCTCAGTTACAACCTGAGGACGGCTATTCGCGAAGTCGACACGAACCTCAAAGGCAAAGTTGAAAGGATTGAATTGCAGCTCAACGATCTGGGAAATAAGGTCGCAGCTAAGACCATCCCAGGGCTCGAAGTTATCGAGAGACGTCTCGACCGACTGGAGACGCATCGAAGAGAGACACACTTACCCTCACAGATAGGAGACTCTCAGGCGACACCAGGATCGCAATCCGCAGGGATAATGCCTGCACATTTTCAACCGAGCGCACCCAGGGAACCGCAACCATCTCAATTAACCGGTTCAGCGCAGAGTCAAGCGTTAAACGTTGACGCACATCCTTTCCAACCCGCACCCAATCGACAGAGTCAAGAGACGAGTACGCCAACGCATAATTATATGCCGAGTTCGTTTAGACCCGCGCCCACGCAGGGGAACGTAACAATCATCCGTTCGAGAGAGGAGCAACCAGCTCGATTCTCAGGCACTGGAAGTGGCATCACTCCAGTAGAGTTTTTGGCGAACGTGGAAAGCTACTTGAGAGACACAATGGTGGCTCCGGAGAGAGAGCTCCGAGTTATTGAGCGTTTGCTTGAGGGGCAAGCCAGCACTTGGTTTAGAGCCTTCCGTTACTCATTTGTAGACTACCAAGATTTCAGAGAAGCCTTGTTCAGGACTTACTGGTCAAGCGACATCCAGCAGAGTATCAGAGCTGAGATGTACACTCGCCGATACAGCTCAAACACTCCGACGCGCTATGCGAACTACTTCGCAACCCAGCTTGCAAAACTCCGTTGTTTACAACCCCCACTGTCAGAGCAAGACCTGGTAAACACCATCGTCTGGCAATACCCTGCAGACGTGCAACGTGTATTGATCGCTGCTGGAGCATCTACTTTTCAGCAGTGCGATCAAATCTTGCGACAATTGGACGCCAACACCAAACAGTTTCCGACACACCGTCAGCAGAAGGCTGACAGGCGTGAAGAACGACATGTCAACTTGACAACTGTGGACAAAGTGTGCCAGACGCCACAGCAGACACAGACTCAAGAGAGCTCTGGACAGCGCAATGACTATAATCGTGGTCGGAGAAAATGGAACAACACTCCATATGCTAGAGACCAGAGAGATGACCGTCGTAGTCACTGGAACCGGCGCTTTGATCGAGGGACGAACAACGACCGTCGTCACGATAACGACCGCCGAGGGAATATTAACCGGAACCCACAGCACGGAAGTATCCGTAGGGATTACCGCTATAGCAGAGGTTACAATAGAGATCGAGACCCTAGATACCAGACCGATCGAGACTGGAGAGGAAGAGCACGGGAGAGTCGTGAATATCTTCAGCAACTCCGAGAACTTCAAGAAATACAAGAAGGGGGAGATCAGAACCCGACTTCGAGGGAAACACGTAATAATTCGGCGGAAGAAACGGAGCGAAACCAGCCCGGTACTTCCCGCCAAGAGCGAAAAAAAAAACGCCGAAAAACCAGTAGATTCTTACCCGATTGAGCACAGAGTAACTGCCACTATCTTACTCTGGGAGCCAATTCAGGAAGATCTATTAGACGAACGACGAACGACGAACCACAACTACGAATTGACGCGTCTACCGAAGATTGTAGCTACCCTGAATGGATGTAACGTAGTCATTCTCATCGATACTGGGGCGATGATAAGTGTCATTTCCGCCGATTACCATGCCAGACTGAAAGCACACTCTGAGGTGACAGAGCTGCCAGTTTCTGCAGTAAGAGTCAGAGGAGTCATACCTGACCGTGTTGTAACGTGCAAAATCCGGATTCTATGCACTTTGAAAGTTTCGAGCCACGTGTACTTGCACGAATTGCTTGTGATGAAAGGCTTGCATCATGATGCCATATTGGGTGCAGACTTCAATCGGAGGTATGATGGAATCCTTGATATGGGACGTAATACAGTGGAGTTTAAGCCGAACGAACCCATTCAAATGAATTTAGTAGAGGAAGAACCGGAATTTGAATCCGAAGTCAACGTTGTTGAGAATTTAAATGGCAAGGAAATTGAGGAGACACAAGATGCCGACGAAGAGGCAGAACCATTATCAGCACCCATACGAGAGAAGCTAGATGCAATATTAAGCGAATACGAGGATATATTCGACACCACACCTGGTGAGATATTGGACTACGAGTATGATCTTGTACTACTGGATGATTCCCCATTCCAGAAGAAGATTTATCCTATCGCAGAGAAACACCGCGAGGAAGCTGCTCAGAAGATCCATGAGATGGAAGCAGCAGGTACAATCAAGAAGTCACCGACTCCTTTCTTGAATCCTATAACACCTGTGGTTAAGGTGGATGGAAGCTTGAGACTTTGTCTCGATGCAAGGGCCTTAAATGAACGCTTAGCTCCTGAGCATGACAGACCGGCCAAGATTAGGGACATCCTCAGGAAGGTCAAGGGATAGAAGATATTTTCGTCATTGGACTTGGTACAATCCTACTACCATATAAGATTATCTGAGCATACTCAGAAGTATACAGGGTTTCTGTTCGATCAGACCACCTATGTCTTTCGAAAACTACCCTTTGGAGTGAAAAAATGCCGGAGCTGCATTAATTAGAGCACTTGATGCGAAGCTGACTCATGAAGTGAAACAGAAGGTGATATGTTACGTGGATGACATCATCATAGCTCCGGAAACAGAGGAAGAACATTTAACAATGTGACCGATATCGCATGGTTTTGAGAGCTCTGGCAACGTCGCATAGCAGGAGGAAGGAAGCAAGCGGAAGTGACCTGAGGTTGATGTTTTTACGTCATGGACATAGTCGACAGCATGACTAGGCGAAGTTTCCAGAAGTGTAGAGGGCGCTGATGAGCTCCAGGAAAAGTTGAGGTGGAAAGGTCACACCGGAGAAGCGGGTCACTTTATTTTGCATCGCCGTCCAGCGAAGTTCACTTTCTTTTGTGTCGCCGTACGCCGAAGTTCATCTTTATTTTTGTGTCGCCGCACGCTGAAGTTCCTAACAAGTGTGTGTAGTAGCAGTCGTATCGTGGCCGCTTGGAACCAGTGTGGTATTCCGACAGTTTTTTGGGACATAGCTGAAAGGATCAGTATTATTTCTTGCGTGGACAGCTCTGTGTTAACGAATACTAAAGCTGAATGTGGCGAGGAGATATTATAACGCAGATCATAATGCATTATGCTGTGGGACATTAGTCATTTGTACAATGAAGTGCGAGCAGACACACGTGGTGTCTCAAGCTTTTACCAGGTACGGGACTGTATGGGTCGTGCGCTATATATAACTGACGCCCAGAACATATGAACGAAGCGATGTGCTTTTGTTTGACGACCAGACAAATGAGTGTCCAGGGTCAGTGAACTATGGGAGATAAGCTGAGTGCAGTCCAAATATAGAGCGACATTCTAGGTCAAGGACGGATGTAATACCTTATGATTACAGGCTTGTGTAGACGCATACGATATAACCTGTGTCGTTATAGAGTTATTTTCACGGCCATGAGTTGATATTACTTGGCATAGTCGACATGAAAATTGCAGCGATGTATTGGACGGACATAAAGGCTATCAGTACAGACCAGTGCGAGTTTTGTGTCAAGAACTTTACGAGCGAAGAGATGGCAAGCTAAGTTTAGTATGTGGAAGCTGTTACGATGACGTGGAAACGAAGGCGAGCCAGGACCATGGACACCCCGAGGGTCGCGAGCTGGATCCAGGACGAGAGGGGAGGATGTTCAATGGGAAGAACGTGGACCCAAACCCCCAGGAAACGTGTCAGCGGAACCAAGACTGAGGTGGCCGAAAGGTACTGAAAACCATGTTAATTCTTAAGTAGTGGTTAATGGGTAGTGGTTACTAAGATTTGGACAGTTGGGCAAAAATCGAAATAGAAGTTAATCAATAAGGATAAAATGCGATATAATGACATGATTAATAGGATAGTAAATGTTAAGTTTTCTTTTGAGAGATTAATGCAGTCATATTTAGGGTTTAAAAATAAATGTATGGATGCTTCAAAATATAATTTAAGTACAGGGATCTTTCAGCGTGTTAAGTCGCTGTGTTCTTTGAATTGGTGCAACCTGGATGACAAATTATGGTTTGAACAGGCTTAAATTACAGGGGATTCATTTACACTTAATGGGCCACTTTTTGTGCGCACATCACATCTATGCTAAACACTCACACGTCACTGAGGTTTCCCTTTACACGCTAACATGAGGAGATGCGTTTGGTAGGTGACTGATACAAGGTTGTGTAAATAATGATACTGCATTGATAAAATAGCAGGGTTGCATAATACGAAGTTATGATGAAACTAAAGGTTCTCGCTATAGCGAGGTGAATAAAATAAATGATTATAATTAATGTTACGTGATAGGTTCAAGTAGATGAAATTTTGAAGCAATTGTCTGTTGAAAAATAATACAGATAGGCGGAGGCCATCTACTTAAATGTTTATGGTGTAGTTATAAATATGTGAAGAGCATGCAGTGATTAATAAAAAATAAATAAAAAAAATATATCTGGGATCATAAAGATGTTAAAATGTAAAGTGATGAATGTAAAAGCCAACAGCCAGTCATTTTTCTGAGTGAGGCACAGCTGAACGAAAACCAGTGAGAATAATAATGAAAGTATTTAATACATAAATAAAAGGTCTGAAAATAAATTCTTTAACGCCAGTGACATCCATACATAACAATATTCTTTTTCCTATTTTGGTGATTACATTTAGTTAGAAGGAGATCGAATGAGGCAACAAATTTTTTTTTCTTTGTATATCTTTTCAGATTTATGCACCTGCTCATTTATGGACTATTAGCGGAGAGGTGACATAGCATTTTGAAGTAATGGTTGTAATACTAGAATGATATAGCTCTGATCTCCGTAAGTTATTTTGTATCCAAAGATTAGGACGCCCGGAGATTTTTGTCCTCATTAATTTGAATTTGCTTCTGCGTAATTTTTTTATATTTTGCACGTCAAGAGTAATTTCGAGAAGTCTCCGAGCGGAGGTAGGCTTCTGTGTGTGATTCTATGTATTTAGTGGTGTGGTTCTGTAATAAATGGTGGATGAGTTTTATCTTAACAGCGGAGTTTTTGTCATTCTTGTTCGTTGTCATACTTGTGTGTCCACCGGATCAATTTTGAGATTTTACCCCAGTTGTACCCATCATTGTAAGGACCCCGGGATTGCTTGAATCTCGTTCCAGACACAGTTTTTTTTTAAGGCCAAAATTGATTCGGACATTCAAGATTTTTTTTCTTTTCGTGTTGTACCGAATTCTGGGTGAGGGTTGAAGTGTGTGTCGGGCCACCCAATCCAAAGCCAGATTATCGGGCACAACAAGATGGCGCCCAACGTGGGGCCTCGAACTGGGAATATCGTACCACGCAGTGGTATAGCCGACATCTTGAACTCGAAAAAATTGAAACACCAGAGGAGAGTGACAAGATGGTGGACGGCCATGTGGCACAAATGGAATGGAGAGAAAACCAATTGAGTGCTGGTACCCCATTTTATTGTGCGATATGTCTGTCAGTCTGTTAAAGTTCACTTTGTAGGATTTTTGTGTGTGTTTGAATGACATAGAACGAAGCGATTCAGTAACGTTAGATCGCTGTGTTTAAGCGATACCATCCACATTTATTATTTCCACATGATATTAGATTTCGATTCCACTGCCAAATTGAAGTAACCACTAGTCCTTAGTCTAAGTTAGTCACTAGTTGTAACAGCTTCCATGTTTATTTGTTGTGAAATATGGGAGAATTTGATGAAATTAAGGGATTGATAGGACAGCTAGGAGAGAAGCTAAAGGAGTTAGCTAAAAGTCAAAAGAATATGGAGGAAGGTTTGAAGACTCAATGGAAAGACTATGAAGGTAGTATGAACACTAATCTAGATGGGTTGGATAGACAGTTGATTAAGATGCATGAAGGAATAAATACTAAATTCAAAGGTTTAGACACTAAATTTGAAGGTTTAGACACTAAATTTGAAGGTTTAGACACTCAATTCAAAGGTTTAGACACTCAATTTAAAGGTTTCGACACCAAATTCAAAGATTTAGATACTAAATTCGAAGGTTTTGAAAAAAATCTAGGAATTCAGTCAGGTGACTTGCAAGGAGGATTGGAATTATTTAAGGAGCACCAATTCTATATGAAACAGTACATGGAGAAGGCTCAAGCCGAAATGACGGATTTAAAGGAACAAATTAAGAGGGATAAGGTGGAAATTGAAAGTAATATGGGGACACAGTTGAAATCATTGGAGAAAACCGTTCAAGAGAAAATGGATCGAAGCGTGGAGGCATTGACCGCCAAGATGGAAGAAAGGGATAAAGCAATCAACGCAGAGGTCTTGGTGTTAAAGGAAGAGGCGAAAGCAATACAGCAGAGATTAGCGAAAGATACCAGGAGCATGACCGATAAAATGTCTGAATTCACCATGGAGCAGGAATGCAAGATGGAAAGTCTTAGGAGTCAGATGGGGGAAATGAAATTAGAGTTAAACGACGAAATTAAAACACAGATTGCAACAGCGGTTTCGACAGTACAAGATAAAGTGAGTATTGCTCACGGAGAACAGTTAAAGAGAATTGTTGAATTAGAAGGAAAGATGGTAGAAGCAAAATCGATAGATGTAAACAAGGAACCAAGTCCGACAGGAACAACATTCACACCAATCAGTTACAGCTCAACTCAACCGATTACCATCATTAGGAATCAGGAGGACCGCCCAAAAAAAATTTCAAATTTGACTGGCATCACACCCATAGAATTCCTGCGGGACCTGAAGGAATACATGGATGAACATAGGGTTCCTAAAGAGAGAGAAATGAGGGTGATAGAAAGAGCTCTTGAAGGCCAACCGCTAAACTGGATGCGAGCTTTTAGGAATCAGTTTAGAGGGTACGATGACTTTGCGAACGCTTTCCTGAAGAGATTTTGGTCCTCAGAAGATCAACAAAGTATAAGGGCTGAATTATACTCAAAGAAATACGCGACTACCAGGCCAACACAATACGCTGGGTACTTCACGAATCAGGTAGCCAGGCTACAATTTTTGGATCCACCGTTGGAGGAGCAGGATTTGGTGCATGCCATCATACAGCAATATCCGGTAGAAGTCCAGCGTGTATTAATTGCATCGGGTGCAAATAGACTCGAGGTGTGTGACGAGATTTTGAGGAAACTAGACCACACGAGCAAGATGACGGAACCTCGTAGTCCAAGGACAGAACAGAGAGAAGCAAATATGGTGGTAATGGATCGTATGGCGCAGACGGAACCTCAGCGAAGTTATGGAAGGAACGATAGAGATGGAAGGAATGAAGGAAATGGCTTAAACAGATACAGGAATCAAGGAAAGCCATATGACCGGAGGCCATATTATCAGGATAGAAGTGGACGATTTAATCAGAGGGACTACGGAAGGTCAGGATATAGAAGGAGAGAATCGTGGTCACGTGATTGGAGACCATACAATAACTGCCCAAGGTACGGGAATCAGGAAAGGCAAAATTATAGGCCATCATTAGAAGAACGTCACCAAGAAAGCCGGAGATACAATGAACAATTAAGGGAAAGGGAACAAGAAGAAGAAGAATCTCAGGCAAAACAGCATGAGGAATCGAAACCAAGCACCAGTGGAGTCAAATCAGGAAAGAGAAGCTGACAGGAAGGAAATGCTGAGTTTGGACAGGGACTCACAGGCAGTAATAACGATTTTTTGCCCATTAATAATGATCTACGCCCAAATGTCATGACAGTCCAAATTCAAGCCATTCACAGCATTACTGATGATGATAGGAGATATGAAGGCCAAGACGGAGAAGAAAGTAGAATGAGTGAAGAATGGATAGAGCTACCGTTTCAGGAGGAGAATACCACAGAAGAAGATGAAACTGAGAGAGTTATAGGCAAATTCAATGCAGCTAGCCTAAAAAGGTACCACAAGAGAGAGTAAGCATGCGATATGGAGAACTCATTGAAGAAATAGATTGTTAACCCAACAGAATAATAATAATCGAGATGTTTCACGCTTATTATTATTCCTGGTTGAGGGGGATTTGTGACCGATATCGCATGGTTTTGAGAGCTCTGGCAACGTCGCATAGCAGGAGGAAGGAAGCAAGCGGAAGTGACCTGAGGTTGATGTTTTTACGTCATGGACATAGTCGACAGCATGACTAGGCGAAGTTTCCAGAAGTGTAGAGGGCGTTGATGAGCTCCAGGAAAAGTTGAGGTGGAAAGGTCACACCGGAGAAGCGGGTCACTTTATTTTGCATCGCCGTCCAGCGAAGTTCACTTTCTTTTGTGTCGCCGTACGCCGAAGTTCATCTTTATTTTTGTGTCGCCGCACGCTGAAGTTCCTAACAAGTGTGTGTAGTAGCAGTCGTATCGTGGCCGCTTGGAACCAGTGTGGTATTCCGACAGTTTTTTGGGACATAGCTGAAAGGATCAGTATTATTTCTTGCGTGGACAGCTCTGTGTTAACGAATACTAAAGCTGAATGTGGCGAGGAGATATTATAACGCAGATCATAATGCATTATGCTGTGGGACATTAGTCATTTGTACAATGAAGTGCGAGCAGACACACGTGGTGTCTCAAGCTTTTACCAGGTACGGGACTGTATGGGCCGTGCGCTATATATAACTGACGCCCAGAACATATGAACGAAGCGATGTGCTTTTGTTTGACGACCAGACAAATGAGTGTCCAGGGTCAGTGAACTATGGGAGATAAGCTGAGTGCAGTCCAAATATAGAGCGACATTCTAGGTCAAGGACGGATGTAATACCTTATGATTACAGGCTTGTGTAGACGCATACGATATAACCTGTGTCGTTATAGAGTTATTTTCACGGCCATGAGTTGATATTACTTGGCATAGTCGACATGAAAATTGCAGCGATGTATTGGACGGACATAAAGGCTATCAGTACAGACCAGTGCGAGTTTTGTGTCAAGAACTTTACGAGCGAAGAGATGGCAAGCTAAGTTTAGTATGTGGAAGCTGTTACGATGACGTGGAAACGAAGGCGAGCCAGGACCATGGACACCCCGAGGGTCGCGAGCTGGATCCAGGACGAGAGGGGAGGATGTTCAATGGGAAGAACGTGGACCCAAACCCCCAGGAAACGTGTCAGCGGAACCAAGACTGAGGTGGCCGAAAGGTACTGAAAACCATGTTAATTCTTAAGTAGTGGTTAATGGGTAGTGGTTACTAAGATTTGGACAGTTGGGCAAAAATCGAAATAGAAGTTAATCAATAAGGATAAAATGCGATATAATGACATGATTAATAGGATAGTAAATGTTAAGTTTTCTTTTGAGAGATTAATGCAGTCATATTTAGGGTTTAAAAATAAATGTATGGATGCTTCAAAATATAATTTAAGTACAGGGATCTTTCAGCGTGTTAAGTCGCTGTGTTCTTTGAATTGGTGCAACCTGGATGACAAATTATGGTTTGAACAGGCTTAAATTACAGGGGATTCATTTACACTTAATGGGCCACTTTTTGTGCGCACATCACATCTATGCTAAACACTCACACGTCACTGAGGTTTCCCTTTACACGCTAACATGAGGAGATGCGTTTGGTAGGTGACTGATACAAGGTTGTGTAAATAATGATACTGCATTGATAAAATAGCAGGGTTGCATAATACGAAGTTATGATGAAACTAAAGGTTCTCGCTATAGCGAGGTGAATAAAATAAATGATTATAATTAATGTTACGTGATAGGTTCAAGTAGATGAAATTTTGAAGCAATTGTCTGTTGAAAAATAATACAGATAGGCGGAGGCCATCTACTTAAATGTTTATGGTGTAGTTATAAATATGTGAAGAGCATGCAGTGATTAATAAAAAATAAATAAAAAAAAATATATCTGGGATCATAAAGATGTTAAAATGTAAAGTGATGAATGTAAAAGCCAACAGCCAGTCATTTTTCTGAGTGAGGCACAGCTGAACGAAAACCAGTGAGAATAATAATGAAAGTATTTAATACATAAATAAAAGGTCTGAAAATAAATTCTTTAACGCCAGTGACATCCATACATAACAATATTCTTTTTCCTATTTTGGTGATTACATTTAGTTAGAAGGAGATCGAATGAGGCAACAAATTTTTTTTTCTTTGTATATCTTTTCAGATTTATGCACCTGCTCATTTATGGACTATTAGCGGAGAGGTGACATAGCATTTTGAAGTAATGGTTGTAATACTAGAATGATATAGCTCTGATCTCCGTAAGTTATTTTGTATCCAAAGATTAGGACGCCCGGAGATTTTTGTCCTCATTAATTTGAATTTGCTTCTGCGTAATTTTTTTATATTTTGCACGTCAAGAGTAATTTCGAGAAGTCTCCGAGCGGAGGTAGGCTTCTGTGTGTGATTCTATGTATTTAGTGGTGTGGTTCTGTAATAAATGGTGGATGAGTTTTATCTTAACAGCGGAGTTTTTGTCATTCTTGTTCGTTGTCATACTTGTGTGTCCACCGGATCAATTTTGAGATTTTACCCCAGTTGTACCCATCATTGTAAGGACCCCGGGATTGCTTGAATCTCGTTCCCGACACAGTTTTTTTTTAAGGCCAAAATTGATTCGGACATTCAAGATTTTTTTTCTTTTCGTGTTGTACCGAATTCTGGGTGAGGGTTGAAGTGTGTGTCGGGCCACCCAATCCAAAGCCAGATTATCGGGCACAACAACCTTACGCCTTGTTTTTGAGAATCTTCGACAGGCCAATTTTAAAGTGAAATTCGACAAGTGTCGATTCTTCCAGAAAGAAGTGAAATTTGTGGGACACATAATTAATGGAGATGGATACAGGCCGAATCCAGCAAAGATCAAAACCGTGGACTACAGTTTCTCGTGCCGCTTGGCCTATTAGGAAGTTCACCTGATCCTCACGGCAGTTAGGTCCGACGGATGAGATGTTAGGGAAGTCATTGCGGTTGTTGGCTATCCTGGTAGCTCCTCTGACGGGCTCAATGTATAAAAAGGAATGTCTGTCTGTTCGTCTTTTATGCGTTCAAAAACCATTCATCCGATTGCGATCACATTTTGGTGAGTTGTTGTTCACACTTTCGCGATGTTCATAGGCATAGTTGATCCATTTCACAATAGATAGCGCGCGAGTAGGTTAAACAAATGCGTAATGGCGATGCGTTCATATACAATTCATCCGATTGCGATCAAATTTTGGTGAGTTGTTGTGCACAGTCCCGGAAAAGTTATAGGCGCAGTAGATCCAATTTACAATAGATGGCCCGCGAGTAGCTTCAACAAAATGGCGTGCGTTTGTTTCAAGAAAGTCCCACATGCATTCATATACCATTCATCCCATTGCGATGAAACTTGGGTGAGATGTTCTGTACACTTCAGGTAAGGTTTATGGCTTAGTAAATCCACTTAACAATAGATAGCACACGAGTAGATTCAACCAATGAGCGACGACGGGCGAAGCGTTTCAAGAAAGTCCTGTGTGCGTTCACATACCATTCGTCCGATAGCGATGAAACTTGGGTGAGAGGTTGTGTACACTACAGGCAAGGTTTCTGGCTTAGTAAATCCACGTTATAATGGGTAGCGCACGAGTAGATTCAACAAATGAGCGACGAAGCGCGAAGCGTTTCAATAAAGTCCCGTATGCGTTCATATACTATTCGTCTGATAGCGATGAAACTTGGGTGAGATGTTGTGTACACTTCAGGGAAGGTTTCTGGCTTAGAAAATCCACTTAACAATAGGTAGCACACGAGTAGATTCAGCAAATGAGCGACGACGGGCGAAGCGTTTCGACAAAGTCCTGTATGCGTTCACATACCATTCGTCCGATAGCGATGGAACTTGGGTGAGAGGTTGTGTACACTACAGTCAAGGTTTCTGGCTTAGTAAATCCATGTTATAATAGGTAGCGCACGAGTAGATTCAACAAATGAGCGACGACGCGCGAAGCGTTTCAACAAAGTGCAGTATGCGTTCATATACTATTCGTCTGATAGCGATGAAACTTGGGTGAGATGTTGTGTATACTTCAGAGAAGGTTTCTGGGTTAGTAAATCCACTTTATATTAGGTATCGCACAAGTAGATTGAACAAATGAGCGTCGACGCGCGAAGTGTTTCAACATAGTCCCGTATGCGTTCATATACCATTCGTCCGATAGCGACTAAACTTGGGTGAGTTGTTGTGTACACTCCATGGAAAGTTTCAGGCTTACTAAATCCATTTTACAATAGTTATCGCAGGTATTCGAGCAACACTCTCCCCTACCATTTCATTTCATCTGTCATTCATTTCACCATTGCTCCAGAGGAGTGCGTCAGGCCTCGGCAGCCGGCACAGTTCATATCCTCGCCGCAAGATGGGGGCTTCATTCATGCCATTCCTGACCCGGTCAGAGACTGGAAACAGGCTGTGGATTTTCATTTTTTAATTTTCATCGCACAAGTAGATTCAACAAATGAGCGACGGCACGCGAATCGCTTAAACAAAGTCACATATGCGTTCATATACCATTCATCCGATTGCTATGAAACTTTGGTTGAATTGTTGTGCACACTCCAGGAAAGGTTTCAGACTTAGTAAATCCTTTTTACAATAGGTAGCGCTTGTGTAGATTCAACAAATGAATAACGGCGCGCATATCGTTTAAAAAAATTCCGTATGCGTTCATAAACCATTCATGCGATTGCAATTTTGGAGAAATGCTATTTCCACTCCCGCAAAGTTTTCTGATTTAGTAAATCCATTTTACAATTGGTAGCGCACGAGTGGATTCAATAATGAGCGACAGCACGTCAATCGTTTCAACCAAGTCCCGTATGTGTTCATATACCATTCATCCGATTGTGATAAAACTTTGGTGAGTTGAGTACAGTCCTGCGAAGGTGTATGAATTAGTACATCCGTTTTTCAATGGGTGGCGCACAAGTAGGTTCAACGAATGAGTGACGGCGCGCGAATCATTTAAACAAAATCCCGTATGCGTTCATATGACATTCATCCGATTGCGATGAAACTTCCATGAGTTTTTGTGTACACGTCCGGGAAGGTTTTCGACTTATTAAATCCATTTTACAATAGGTATCGTACGAGTATATTCATGAAATGGGTGACGGCGCTCGAATCGTTTCAACCAAGTTCCGTATGCGTTCATGTACCATTCATTTCATTGCGATGAAACTTTGGTGAGTTGTTGAGCGCGCTCTCATGATTTTTTTAATTTAGTAAATCAATTTTACAATAGTTTAGAGGTTGTTAACGGAAAAAGAAAAAAAATATTGGGAATCCAAAAGCACTTCAACAAATAAAGTTACAACGCCAACACTTTCTTTGATTGGCATTACAACGCATGCCGGGTACAGCTAGTTGTTTATAAAATGACTATTTTTGACTTAATCATTTTTGCTCCGACCGATTCAATGTGAGCTCCGTTTGTTGCTCTGCAGCCGTCTAATGTGTGTCAATGTGTGGTGCGGGTTACTTCTTGACCAAGTTATTGGATCTTTCTTTTTCACTGAGAAAACAATTACACGCCTAATTTACCTCGACATGCTTGAACACTTTGTGTTCGCTCAAATAGAAGATATCGGTTAACAGACCTATGTACCTATATATCTGCAGTCGTGTCATTCCGCCACAGGGTGATTGCTCCTGTGATGGTGGGCCCCCATAGACGGTTTCGCCGTCTCTTCGGGCCACGGATATATAGTGTTAGGGAGGGGTGCAATTTTGAGTGATGGCGAGGTTTGGGTTTTGGAATTGGATAGAGGTGTGTGTGGTTTTAATATAGGTCCGAGTGGTGACAGTTGGAGATGGGCTGTTGGGAGATGTCTCGCTTCTGGGAGGGAGATGTGGGTGCAGGAATTAGTGGGGGAGGGGGGCGACTGCTTTATTAATGGTGAATAGGACTTTCATACGTAGATTTATGTTGTTCAGGAGTGCTGTCACATGGAAAGAACACTCACATTTGCCGAAAGTAGTCACTAACCTTCGCGCGTGGCGGGATGCACTCAACGCACGTATGCAGAGCAACATACGGATGGTTGATTGGTTCCTCAGTTTAGGGGCTGCGACAACGCGGCCTCGTGTACTTTGGGTGTGTGTAGAATGTGTCTGATAACCGGTGTTAATTGTGATGGCTGTATTACTGTGTGTATCTGTTTTTTAATTCAAGTAAGGACTGCAACTTTGAATTTTTCAAATAGTTCCTACTTTTGCCGCCAAACACCACCGTCAACGACTACTAGGCCTAGTTCAGAACTTAGCTACTAGACGCCACCGCAGTCGGCTATTGGCAACGAACGTATGATCCTAAGAGCGTTGTTTACATTCTTAACCTATACTATTTAGCTTCACACATGTGTAATTAGTGGAAGGTTCTTTAACATGCCATAAATCTATGACATGGGACCGCCGGCTTTACTTCCCCTCCGAAGGAAGGCATACTGAGGGATTTTTAACGCTCTTAAAAAATTTGACGGCTTCGGCCGGGTTTGAACCCGCGATCTTGGGCATAGAAACTCAGCATGCTACCGACTACGCCACTGAAGTCCCTGTCGCAACATATGGAGCTCAAATTGAAACTTTCTAGACGAAAAAACATAGTTATCTTTTGCACGCATTTTAAGGCTATAACCATTACATTACTTCTAATAGCTTTTTTTATAGCAATTATTTATTTTCGATGACCCTGTATTTCGTATGACAAGATGCATACCGTAGAAGACTCAGCAAGATGGTTGGTGTATGATCTTAGGAGACAACATTACATGAATGCTCAAATCCAGTCTTAACCAGATTGTCTGATGTCTGCAGCATTCTGTATATTCTCTTGTAGCCACATCCACGACTGCACAACCCATATAACAATTCCCCTCAAACTTAATAATACGCTTCCTTGGGGCCTACCGGAGACTTGTACTGGAACAAAACAGTCCACCTCTTTGCGTAGTGACTAGCATTCTCGGCTGTCACCGCGGAGGAGCACGTCCGATTGTCGGCTCTGTGAACAAATTTAATTCTGGTCTGAGGGCTGGAACGGGGTACACTCGGCCTCGTGAGGTAAAACTGAGAAGAGGCGGGTTCGATTCCTACCTCAGCCATCCTACAAGTGATTTTCCGTGGTCTCCCACTTCTACTCCAGGCAAATGTTGGGATGATACCTAACGTAACGCCACGACCGGCGAACAGGTGGCGAACCTCAGGCATGTGTAATATTGATACGTGAGTTGCTTTCCACGCAACTTAAATCTCACGTATCAATTGCACATGCGTGAGGCTCGCAGACTGTCCTCTGTACGACCTCGAAACCGGGACTTACTGGCCAAAAACCGTGGCGTGGAAGTTCCTATTATAGGCATACCAATTTTCTTCACAATCTCACTTTTGAGATGACCGATTTCATTTGGATTTATGACCACGAAGCTAGAAACCCCTAAATAAAACTTGAAATACGGAAGGAAACAGGAAGCACAGTTACCGGCAGCTAGCTCTGCACTTACCCATTCCACTCCCCCAGCATACTGCTGCAGCGTAATGTATTTGCCACGCTAAACGGCACCGGCTTAGGCTAGTAATGTCCGAGGGATGTATTCCGCACGATCCCCGCACCGCTCCACACCCCTCTCCTAGCGCTGAGCTCTCAAGGCCAAGTGCAGAGCTAAGTGTCGGGATCTGTGAGTGATACCCATTAACGTTAATTTATCATCCACCGGATCCACAATTCTATACACGTGAGCGTACCATTATTAAGTTTGAGGGGGAATTGTGAAGAAACATCTGTTATTTTCTCTCACTGAGTTTCTCTAATAAGAGTGACAATTTTACATCACAATGTGGATAATTCTAATAAGGTGTTCGATTACGGTTCTGTATTTGTCAGACAAAATAATGATGTGCTGCTTACGTTCTGCGGGTAAGTGTAATGTTTTGTCTCGTTAACGAGCCGGATCAAAGACATTAACTTGAGCACACTGAAAGCAGGTAGAATGAGAAATAATTTAATTTCCCAGTGATCCAATTTTGGTGCAGACTAATGACTTGGCTTCAAGCGCAAGTAAGTTTTAATAACGAAGTGATAATATCGGTGTATTTGCCCTGCCCACGTATATTCCTTCATTGTTATACTTTGTTCAGTGTTGCACCACATAACTGTTGGAAGTTTTTAAATAGATAGATCCCGATTATTTATTGCCTGAGGATTACCATAAAGGGCACCAGTACGACGATATGATAATCATTATGTCCCTGGAAGCTCTCACCACTCTCACTACAGGAGAACACTAGATACTGACTACGGATCCCGATCTGAGTCTGGCATTGATTCCATTCGTGCCATGCTCCCTTTTCACTAATTTCGTCTTATAAGTCTTGATGAACTGCAATATTCTTCTGAACTGACCACTATTATTATATTTGAGGACTAAGATGACCTTCATTCCTTTAATGGTATTTCCCATCCTTAGTGCGGCACGTTCATTCCTTGAACGGTTGGTAGTTTCACAGTTTAGTCGCACCTTTGATGCGTCTTGTTTATGAGATCTAAAATGTCTTTCCGCACTAAGGTGCAGTATGAAATCCTCAAGAGCTCAGCAGGATTTGTTTTATTTTCATTTGAGCAATAGTTAATCACTGGTTGGTTCCTCAGTTTAGAGGCTGTGACAACGTGGTCATGTAGCCCCATGTGTGTAGAATCTGTCTGCTAACCGGTGTTAATTGTGATGGCTGTGAGACCTATATTGGTCTCGATCAATACCTTCTCCCTTGTACATTTAATATGCCGAGTAATGCGAAATACACAATAACAGATTATCCTTGTGATCTAAATGAGTATCCAATTACAAATTCACTAACTTAAAATTAAATACATCGCGTTATATCATGGACTTGAAAGTGAATTCACGGAGCTTGAATTAGGAAACCATAATTGACACTTTTTTAGGGAGTAGGTGATATTTGGACTTGAAAGCGAATTCACGGAGCTTGAATTCGGAAACCATAATTGACACTTTTTTAGGGAGTAGGGGATATTTGGGCCTACTTACCTTGACTTCAGAGTCCGCGCTCACTGCAACACACCCCGACAGAAGAAAACCTAAAGATGAAGGAAGGTAAAGTGGATGGATCCCACAAGGCTCGCCTACAGATGCCACCCCGTAACCCACAGAACTACCACTAGCGAAATAATGCCACACTAGTTAGCTTAAAATACAAACTTAATCAAGAAAGTCAAACCAGTTAACATAATACAAAAAAGGGAGCTTCAGCAAACACAAGATAATTAAAAACCCTAAACCTACATAAAAAATTCCTCTCGGCACGCCGGAAGGCGGAGGTAGATTTCACCGGGCAATCTAGGGGATAGGCTATAATAGGCAAAATATGCAGGTTTTCGTAGGAGGATCAGACCTCATTTATTGCGATAAAGTATTTTACAATTGGAAGTTAGTTAACATTTTTTCGTCTTTCTATGCATACTTTTAACATTTTACTGTCTTATGGGGACCTTCTTGTCATTTGGGGTTAATTTTTATACTTGTGATCACACTGTCCTTATGCAAGGTTTGGAACTAATGTGTAACTATCTAACAGTCTGTTACTTCTTCGCGCAAAATTTTATCTCCCGCAGAGATGTTGGTTGGTTCCTCAGTTTAGGGGCTGCGACAAGGTGGTCATGTAACCCCGTGTACATTGGGTGTGTGTAGAATCTGTCTGATAAACGGTGTTTCTTGTGATGACTGTATTAGTCTGTAATTCAGGTAAGGTCTGCAGACGGTCAAGTTTAAGTAGTAGTACCTAATTTTGTACCAAATACTAACGTCAACGACACCTAGCTGTGAACTTGGCTGCTAGATGCCACCGCAACCAGCAACTTGCAACGAACGTTGTAACTTCCCCTCCGAAGGAAAGCATGCTGACGGATTTTTAGCGCTCTTAGAAAATCCGGCGACTTTGGCCGGCTTTGAACCAGCACCTTGGGCATAGAAGTTCAGCATGCCACCAGTTAGCCGCTTTCCTCATAGATGGAACAAGAAGTTCCGTGACGAACTAAAGAGCCTACTTTTCTTAAAATTAAGATTCATGCCATAGATTAATCTACAGTATATGAACCTATCTAGAATAATGACGAAATTAAGTGGGTAATATCGAAATGTCTTAATTAGTTCGAAATAAGATATACTAGGCATAATTCAGCCTAATAGAGCAATATAGTTGGCAGCTCTGGTGACTGAATATATTCTTACTTCCATCTCCTAAGGTACAGAATACAAAATCTGGTTGAAGTCCAAAGGACGTTACATGGATTTAGACATTGGATCTATTAGTACACGTAAAATCATGTTGGCAACATTGTCATGCGAGTACTGGTCAGAAATAATCTGAAATATTATATATTTTTGTGCCAATTTTGGATGAAATCCATTTGTTGATAGAGAAGTTACATGTATTTAAAAATTGGTCCTATCAGCAGGCTTAGAATCATGTTGGTAGAACTGACGTATAAGTTACTCCAAATTAATGTAAAATGTCGGGTAATTTACGTGTGCATAGTTTAAAGCTGTCGGCTTGCATACTTTCTGATATATTTGGATACAAAATAGAGAGCAATTATTAACAGTTGGCAGCCCTGGTGGCTCTTAGGAATACACTCAGTCATATATGTTTATGTACACATATTACATACAAAATTTGGTTGAAATCCAATTGATAGTGTAGAAGTTATATGCATTTAAAAATTGGACTAATCAGAAGGCTTAAAATTATTTTGGCAACGCTGTCATGTATGGCCACCTGGAAATTAAACTGATATAGTATTATCTACATGTGTTCCAATTTTAGAATAGCTCCCATATATACCTTCCAAGATATCCAACATGGAGCTCAAATTTCTAGTGCGTTTTTTAGCAGCTGGTAGCACTGGCATCTTTTTCAAATATGGGCCTGAGATATTCCGGTATAATCTTTACTCATACTAAATTTGGTTTCGATTGCTGCAGCCGTTTAGGAGTTGATAGGGGGGGGGGGGGACACACACACAGCCAGACAGACAGAAGGACAGACAGACAGACAGAAGGACAGACAGACAGACAGAAGGACAGACACATTTTCCCGGATATATCTTATAAGTCTACTTTTTCCTCATTTTTGAAAAGTGTGAAAAGTAGGCTAACAAGAAGTTCCGTGAAGAACTATACAGCCTACTTTTCATGCCAATGATTATTCTACAGTATATGAACCTATCTAGAATAATGACGAAATTAAGTTGGTAATATTGAAATATCTAATTAGTTCAAAATATACCTGGTATAATGTAGCCTAATAGAGCACTACAGTTGGCAGCGCTGGTGACTGAATATATTCTTAGTTCCACCTCTTAAGGTACAGAATACAAAATTTGGTTGAAGTCCAATGGACGTTACATGCAGTTAGACACTGGATCTATCAGCACGCGTAAAAGCATGTTGCCAACAATACAATGCGTGTGCTGGTCAGAAATAATCTGAATTATTATGATATCTTGTTGTGCCAATTTTGGATGAAATCCATTTGTTAGTATAGAAGTTACATGTATTTTAAAATTGGACATATCAGCAGGCATAGAATCATGTTGGCAGCACTGCCTTGTATTAATTACTCCAAATTAATCTAGAATGTCAGGTGCTATACGTGTGCAAAGTATAGAGCAGTTGGCTTGCATACTTTCTGATATATTGATATTAGGGTAAAAAGAATATAGACAGCATTTATTAACAGTTGGCAGCCCTGATTGCTCTTAACAATACTTATAGTCATATCTGTTATGGTACACATATCACATACGAAATTTGGTTGAAATCCAACTGATAGTATAGAAGTTACATGTATTTAAAAATTGGGACTATCAGCAGGCTTATAATCATGTTGTTAGAACTGACGTATATAAGTTACTCCAAATTAATCTAAAATGTCAATATACGTGTGCATAGTTTAAAGCTGTTGGCTTGCATACTTTCTGATATATTGGTATTTGGATAAAAAAATAGAGAGAGCAATTATTAACAGTTGGCAGCCCTGGTGGCTCTTAAGAATACGCTCAGTCATATCTGTTTATGTACAGATATTACATACAAAATTTGGTTGAAATCCAGTTGATAGTGTAGAAGTAATATGCATTTAAACATTGGACCTATCAGAAGGATTAAAATTATTTTGGCAACACTGTCATGGTTGGCCTCCTGGAAATTAAACTGAAATAGTATTATCTACATGTGTGCCAATTTTGGAATAGCTCCCATGCATACCTTGCAAGATATCCAACATGGAGCTCAAACTTCTAGTGCGTTTTTTCAGCAGTTGGTAGCACTGACATCATTTTCAAATATGGACGTGAGCTATTCCGGTGCACATCTTTACTCATACTAAATTTGGTTTTGATTGCTGCAGCCGTTTAGGAGTTGATAGGGGGGGGGGACACACACAGCCAGACAGACAGAAGGACAGACAGACAGACAGACAGACAGAAGGACAGACAGACACACATTTTCCCGGATCGATCTCATAAGTCTACTTTTTCCTCATTTTTGCAAAATGTGAAAAGTAGGCTAAAAATGAATGTGATCTCGTCAATGGCGTTGTCTTGGCAACCTCTGATAGATCATCCCTTATCAATTTAAAAGCGTTGTTATGGTAACCTCTGATGTCACTTGGCATTTTTTAAAATTCCGAAATCATTTTTCTCATCCCTTGGCGTTATGGTGGGTCATATCAAAAATTCTTTCAGACAAAAGTTTTAGGTAATTATTAGGGGAATATTTTCCATTTTGTACGATTTTGATATTGTGCCTATTAAGAGAGATATGATTAATGTTTCCCGAAAAACCCACTTTTTTCCACCCCTTTGGTCAATGGTTGGTGCTATCAAAAAACTTATTTGACATAAATTTTTGGCACTTATCCGATACATATTATGAACTTTGAAGGGATTCGATATTTCACGTATTAAGAGAGTTATAGCGAAATTTCACTTTTTCGAAAAAAAGCCCCCCATTTTTACCCCCTTCGACCGATTTTGCCCATTAACGAACTTGACCTAGATTTTATAGGGATACATATTATGTAAAAAATTCAAAGTGATTGGTGCAAAATTACGGCAGTTATCGTGTCCACAAAAAACTTATATATATATATATATATAGATAGATAGATAGATAGATAGATAGATAGATACATATATACATAAATTATATATAAACTTTTGAACTGACGGTGGTTTTGGGGTCTGGGGGATGTGAAACGCGAAGATATGTCGAAATTTTCCGGAAGTCGAAACATGGTACCCATTGCAATAGTTAGCTTTCTAATGAAATCTACCTAAAACTCACTGAGGATCCTTACAAGCTTATGGCCGGTAAAAGTTAACAATTACCTACGAGTAAACCATAGAAAGATTTCAAACTAAGCAACGAAAACAAAATTTACAAGAAAAATGTACATGGAAGCTCGATGAGCAAAGGGTAACATTAAAACACATACCATAAGGTACCAAATTAAGAACGATTAGGAACACTAAAAACGAGAAAATTTACTTAAAACGGCATTGACATACAGCACGGTCAGTTAAGCCTTGAGGTCCATACGAAGATTCAAAAGAATAAAAATAAGAAAAAATTACAATAAATAAAATAATCTGACGGCGGTATCCACAGGAAAACTCACAAAAGGCGAAAACAAGAATGATATTTAAAAAAAACTAATTATCAAGAGCCACAACAACACGCTTTTGAGTACCGCGCCACACGCCAAGATAATAGGCATCGGATCACAATGCACTATGGTAAAACAAAACTACAATGGCGACCAAAACAGATGACTGCATGTCAAGTACGAAACATTAGCAAACAATGAAATATAAAAGAAACTCCTCCAGTGAGTAAAGGAACTAAAGAGAGAAAATAATATAAATAAACAAGAAAGGTACAACGGTATGTTCATAGCTACGAATCAAAAAAATAACAGAAAAATGACCAAGTGATAGGCCAACCCCTACATTAACTAGAAGAATACATCCTAAGTAAACAAAAAATAATTTAGGAAAATCGAGGGAAAATAGAGTAGTGTTCCAGGAATTACAAATAAATATATTACATATCTGTTAACAAAAATTAGGCCTACTCGTATAAAAGAAATTAATAAAAACACACGATCATGCCTACTGTGGAGCACAATGAATAAAATATTAAATTATAACATACTTTAAATAAAGCCTTCTTTCCGGGAGCCACTTAATTATAAAAAAAACACACTAACAGAAATAAAGAAGTTTAAAACTCCAAAACCTTTCACCACCAACATGGCTATACAATGGCGCACACACGACATACATTCCCAAAGGCATCACCTCCTCGCATCTAGGCAGAAGAATTTCGCGCACATGGTTTTTCCATAATTCTGCACGCCATTATCTTCAGTTCCAACGTAATTTAATGAAATAAATCCATTCTTAGCGGAGGCGAGAGCCTAAGACCCTCGCAGGCGAGATCCTAAGGCCCTCGCCTCAGTTGGCGAAACAAATTTCACGTCCTTCTCGATAACTAAGCGGCCATGAGATTGCTAGTTCAAAATGGAGGCCGACAAGTGAAGATCGCCCCGCAAGGCACCAATGTTTTTAATTTTGACCAATCCCAGAGTGCCACATACAGTGACAATGTGCATATAGAATTAATTTTCACACGACACCATTAATATTAAATTGGCGGTATGAAGACATACTGTCTTCTGTCAATGACGCAGGTTTTAATATCCTTTTCCAAAGATATAGGAACAAGAGCCAAGCATGAAGATAGTCTATGCTGCGCTCTGACGGATAAATCATCAATCCATATTAGTAGTTTTGTAGTAAGCTGCTGCTATATGAAGTCCATAGATTAAATATTTAAATATTATTTTTCAGGGTTCATATTGAAATCGACATACAATAGTGTTAGAGACAGGACTTTTGTATGTCTCAATAATGGTTGACTGCTCTCTCGCTCTCTCTCTCTCACTCTCATGGTTTCATGAGCTCCATTAAGTGTTGCCAGTTCTCCAACGCAGGATGGCTAATTAGTTAATTGGATGACATGTTTCGTCCCTCAAGTGAACATCATTAAATCGTGTTCTCAAGGCGATAACAGGTTCATAACCATTAACTACTGTAGTCCACTCTATTAGAGAAACGATAATAACACTCTGATATGCCAAACCTCTAAAAATAAACAATGATAGAATCTTCTTCACACTAGGAACGTTCGCGTAACCCACTGAGTAGCACATTGTGCAAGATCGTGGGTCAAGGCTATCTCGAAAGTTGGGAGAAAAGTAGGTTTGAACAATCAAAATGGCAACATATTCCAAGGTTTCTCACGGCTATTTCCTTCTAACTCCTTGTTGTTATCGTCGCTGATGACGGTGGTGAATGATGATGATAATTGTTGTTTTAAGGGGCAAAACATCTAGTTATCAGCCCCTAATGGTTTCGGTGATACCGTGATGAAATGATACTGAAATAAAAACTATCCACTGCAACTAATTACTGACTTAGGCTAAATCTAACTTATAGACTAGAAAGGAATAGACCAGGAATAAAGGAAATAAAAGACAGGGAAAATAAATGCCCTCAACCATCAAATATTGAGGATTGAGGGACATGGAAGGAAATAGAGCCATGGAAGGCAGATAGGAAAGGGAAAGAGGAGTGGCTTCACCCCAAAATGAAAATGGAAGAAAGGAATAAACGGACCCAGCTCAGGTATCCCTTGTGGTCTCCAATTACAGAACTCACCAGTCGTGAGCCTTTGAAGGTGTATCACTATCCAGGGTGCATCAGAAGTGGTGGGGTTACACACACTCTTTAGGGTCTTATGCAGAAGTCGGGAGACACCATGAAAATAAATAGACGTGGTCTTACTCTTCGAAGAATGAGGAATAAGGAAGGCAGGAAAGTGAAAGACTCCCTAGACCTCGGATACCCTAATATCGTTGGGGTCGGAAGAGGACAAGAATTGACCAAGGGAGGTCGACAGGAACGATGACCGAGAGGAGCCCGGCACAAGGGAAGTGGACGCAATGCTGGAGTCCCGTGATCGCCAACCCACGTCCCACTATTTGTGGGCCCCTGGGGGAAACTCCTTGTTGAATTTCGTTGTTCTTCATTCATTTCGTCTCTCACTAAGTCTTGTTATATGGTTGGTGGTCAGAAAGGGAACGGGAAGTAAAATTCATCCGCCATATAGTAACTAATCTCCAACACTGTATAAACGGGAATAATTCGTGGTATAAATACATGGACCGGCGACGGTGGCATCGGGAGAGCTTGGGTTCAAATCCCACCTCAGTTGTTCTCATAATGGTTTTCGTGGTTTCCCATTTGCACCACTGGGCAAATGCCGGGACGTTTCCTTTCGACAGATCCACTGCCGACTTACTTCCAAAATCCCTTCCCTGACAGTTCCTTAACTAGTCCCAAGTTAGTGGTTGCCTGGGCGATCAGCCTGTCACCATCCCCAGTTGTATCTGCTGATAAAGTGTGTTCAGCTCCCATCAATATCACTAGTGTGTAGAATTTTTTGATAACCTGTGTCATTGTGATGTTTGTACTAGTGTGTGTAGTCCACCTCGTTGCGCAGTGGCTAGAACTCTTGACTGTCACAGCGGAGGCCCGGGTTCGATTCCCGGCTCTGCCAAGAAATTTAATTCTGGTCTGAGGGCTGGAATGGGGTACACTCAGCCTCGTTAGGCAAAACTGAGAAGAGGCGGGTTTGATTCCCACTTCAGCCATTCTGGAAGTGGTTTCCACACTTCTACTTCAGGCGAATGCAGGGATGGTTCCTAAATTGAGGCCACGGCCACCTCTTTCTCAATCCTCATCCGAATTACAAATACACACACTAACATTATGAGGTTTGAAGCCATTTTTCTGTGTTGCTTTAGTAAACAAAAGTTTGGTGCTTTTCAATCGGTCAACACGAATGTACCCAAAAGAATAGGGTGTTAAACCCTAATTCCGAAAAAAAAATACATTACATTAAATTATCCTAGTGTATCTATTAAGCTCACGTACGTTTTTCAGGATTAGGGTATAACCCAACTCTTTTGAGTACATTGGTGTTGACCGACCTAAAAACACCATTTTTTACACACACTTATACAGGCATCACAATAACACAGGCTATCTGACAAATTCCGCACACACCCAATACACGGGGCTACATGACCACGTTGTCGCAAAGCCCCCAAAATGAATCAACAACAACAAGTGCGTGTATATGTAATTGAACTAGGATTTGGGTAGGAAGTGACCGTGGCCGTGATCTTCAGTTAGGTGCCATCCCAGCATTTGCCTGGGGGTGGAAGTGGGGAAACAACGGAAAAATACTTCCAGGGGATATGGAGTAGGAATCGAACTCACCTCTTCTCATCATTTTTGCCTCACGAGATTAAGTGGACCCCTTTCCATCCCTCAGAACTGAATTACATTTCTTGGCAGCACTGGGAATCGAACTCGGGCCTCCACAGTGACAAGAATTTTTAAACTATTCCTTATCCTGAAGATAATATTACAGTAAAATGTGAGCTATCTCCTTCTCGCATTCAGTTGTGTCAGACATGACTGATGGTTGATCCTTACTGTTACACGAGACCAATCTTCGTTTAACCCCTGCATTCATGCATGCCGATTCTTTGATATTCTCAATTTCTATCACTATCGATCTTGCTACCATGTCTTTTGATTCTCATCGCCTGGCTAGGAAGCTATGTGTGGGTGGAATCTATTCTCGCTTCTTGAGGGTGACAAATAGAAGACTTGATTCCATCATCTCGCTTGTGGTATGTGAATTGAGTGTGAACGCACCGTGTTTGCCTCCACTGAAATCGTTGTGTAACATGACGACACTGGGTGGAACACAATTCATGCAACCATCGCACTCGACAACAACACGTCATTCCATGAGCAAACACGTTATTAGCCTACTTTCCACATTTTGCCAAAATAATGAAAGTGTAGACTCATAAGATCACCGGGGCAGATTGTGTGTCTGTCCCCGTATCAATTCCTAAATGGCTTCAGCCAGCAAAACCAAAATTATTATGAGTAAAGATACCAGTACATCACAAGGCCATATTTGAAAAAGACGTCAGTGCTACCAACTACTAAAAATAACAATATAAATCTTAACTCTAAGATGGATATCTCAGAATGTATGTATTGAAACCGTTCTAAAATTCGGACACGTATAGAATGTAATATTTTAAATTAATTTTCAGGAGCCCGTACACGACCGGCAGTGCTATCAATTTGATTCTACGCGTCCTGATATGTTGAATGTTTAACTGCATGTTACTTCCATATTATCAAATGAATTTCTTCCAAAATTGGCACTTATATAGACTATCAAATTTCAAATTAAGTTTATCAATCCACATAGGCTACGACAGTGTTGCTGATACGATTCTATGCTTGCTGATAAGTTCAATGTTTAACTGCATGTAACTTCCATACTATCAATTGGATTTCAAACAAATTATGTGTGTGCACAGTGCAGATTAGGAGATGAAACTAGGCGCAAATTCTGAGCCTCAAGGGCTGCCAACTGTCGATAAGTGCTCTCTATAATTTTTAATCCTAGTCTCAAAATATATCAGAAAGTATACATGCGAACAGTTATAAAAATTGTACATATATAGATCATAAAATTGCAGATTAATTTTGAGTAACCCCTTCATGACAGTATTGCCAAAACGATTCTACGGGTGCTGATACTTTCAATGCTTAACTGCATGCAACATCCATACTAACGAATGTATTTCATCCAAATATTTTGTATGCTCAATACATGATTAAGAACTTATGACTATGCTTATTATACGAGTCACCAGGACTACCAACTGTGTATTAATAATTTCAAGACTTTTGAATCTTAGAGTCAATATCTCGGAATAGGTGTACGAAGAGTACTACAAACTTAGGTCAGATTAAGTCCATGATGGTTTATACAAATTTAGAATAAAACTCAGCAATTTTGTTTAGGTTTGTGCCGTGTTTTGTGTGGGGTTTCGCCTAGGACACCAAGCTGGCTCATCAGCGGGCTCTTGGTGTCCCCGCCCGGACCCCCACTGGAGTAGCGAACTACGCTCAGGCGAAGCCCCACACAAAACACGGCACAAACCTAGAAAAATTGCTGAGTTTTAATTCACTGGCCGTGAAAGCCAATATACCAAATTTAGAATAACTCTTCAAAGTTAGTGGTACCAACATAGTTCTACGCATGCACAAAATGTTCAATGTTCAAAGGCATGAAACCACCATACTAATTTACTGATACCTATGTTTTCACGGTGAATAAATAGTTATAGCTTATTATCAGCATCATCACAAAAGAGTATTTGTAGGTATTTAATTTCCGCATGTTAGTTTACAGTTCTACAGTAGTTTAGGCTTTACTACTTAAGTGTATCGCAGCAATAGTAGTTACACCTTCGTACATTAGTTTGACGCAGTGCTTTTTTTCCCTAAAAAGCAATTAAGGGGTACTCAAAGTTGTAGTCAACAAAACATCACGATCTTGTAATACATTTTCGGCAAGTTGCAGAGTCTGGTTATTACTTTTCGGGGGCTGACATGTTAAATGAGATGGTTGGTTGGTTCCTCAGTTTAGGAGCTGCGACAACGCCGTCATGTAGCCCCGTTTACTTTGGCTGTGTGTATAATCTGTCTGATAACCGGTGTTAATTGTGATGGCTGTATTAGTGTGCGTATCTGTTTTTTAATTCAAGTAAGGACTGCAACTTTGAATTTTTCAAATAGTTCCTACTTTTGCCGCCAAACGCCACCGTCATCGACTAATAGGCCTAGTTCAGAACTTAGCTACTAGACGCCACCGCAGTCGGCTCTTGGCAACGAACGTAGGAACCTAAGAGCGTTGTTTACATTCTTAACCTATACAATTTAACTTCACACAGGTGTAATTAGTGGAAGGTTCTTTTACATGCCATAAATCTATGACAAGGGACCGTTGGCTTTACTTCCCCTCCGAAGGAAGGCATACTGAGGGATTTTTAACGCTCTTAAAAAATCCGATGGCTTCGGCCGGGTTTGAACCCGCGACCTTGGGCATAGAAACTCAGCATGCTACCAACTACGCCACCGAAGCCGTCCGTTAAATGAGAGGTTGCATCGGGTTAATTTATTTGTGGTCAACATGTCAAGGTGGTAACTGCACTCAGTATTTCTAATCATTTTACCACCAACCATTCGTACTTGCAGCAAAATTCCAGCTTTTCCTCCAAATCCCAGCATTCGGGAATGTCTACCGTCCCACTGTTACACGCGGTTGAAAGCTCTTTCTTATGTTCTTCCTTTGCATCACCACATGACACTGTTGGCGTTTCTCCGTCATTGTGTATGTTAGAATCATTAACTTTCAGCTTTTTCGACGCCTGGGTGGATGTTAAATAGTCTTTATTTTATTCAACCATCAAAACTAACCACACGCACAAAATAACACCTATCTCGCCCCCAAAACACTATAAGAACGGAGTGCCGAGTTGCCGACCAAAAGAAACTGATTAGATAGATCGATTTAAATCGAGGATTACTCGAAATCTCCTCCAGCTGCTGTGAACAGAGCGTTGACGCCAGCTGTTCGATGAACTTTCAAGACTGAAGTTATATTTGCCGGACTAGATAACAAATTTCAAATATTTTTTCGTAAAGAGTTTTCAAAAGTTTATGGGGTACGCCTACCCCTGTGTTCCCCCTAAAAAGCACTGTGTTTGGGGGAGGAAGGCTGTTTTTGTTGATGTGATGGCATTTCTAAGTTTAGATCAATTAAAATAAATAGTTTATGTTCGATGATGTCGAAATATAAACATTATATGTCAGAAAACTGTATCATAATGAGGCTCATTATAACACTATTTTTCATTATGAAACAGTTTCTCCCAACAATCAGAGCTCAAGGAACAGTTGTGTGACCAATTACGTAAGGATACCTTCGCGCATGCGCTCAAAATCCAACATGTATATATACAAATCTGACATTGAAAGTGCACCGTCCATATGTTCGCGTAAATAAACTGGCGAACATGAGACAAGAAATAGCACTCTACCTTAATAGCCCCAACTCCAATTTCTACACAGCGCATTGCTTTCAAACGATTTCTGTGACAGTTTGACTGAATGCTGGTGCACATATGGCATACAGAGCGCATGCGTCGGTCGGTCAAAGAACTTGGGAAACAGAGTTATCAAACCCACCGCTTGCACTCCGATCACAAAATTCAAGTAACTGAATCTCAACAGATATTTATGAATATTTTTGTTAAAACATATAATAAAGTTATAATTATCGTCGAACATAAATGGTCGTATGCAACTCGCCTATATTGGTAATTATGACACTCGTATGGAAATTATAAAACTCGCTTCCTCTCGTTTTATAAACATACTCGTGTCTTAATTATTGCCATTATAGGGTGCTTAATGATTTATCAGTAATACTTATCACACTTACCAAGATTTATGACGGGTTTTCTTGTATTTTGTTTTTGGAGGGCAGAGACTGTATGTGGGTGTTACTGTGGGTTTAATAGTGATTTTTAAAAGCTAATTGTCTTGCATATTTGGATCTGATGATGCTCGCTCGACAAGCGAAACATGTTATCCCATAGATTTCTTCTTCTTAAGGTATTGTTTGACGAGGCGGTTTGAACCATTTCAATAATTTCAATAGCCAGTGGAAACAGTAGTCTCAAATTAGAGGAGTCAAAATATACAATATTATCATTGTAGCACAAACTATCATCTTAAATCAGTGAGCTGGCATTCTCGCAGGATTCAGCAAGTTTGGTTGTTGGTTGGTTTCTCAGTTTAGGGGCTGCGACAACGCGGTCATGTAGCCCCGTGTACTTCGGTTGTGTGTAGAATCTGTCTGATAACCGGTGTTAATTGTGATGGCTGTATTAGTGTGTGCTATCTGTTTTTAATTTTAGTAAGGACTGCAGGCTTTAAATTTTCAAGAAGATCCTACGTTTGCTACCAAGCACCACCGTCAGCGACAACTAGTTCTGAACTTGGTTACTAGATGCCACCGCAGTCGGCTCCTGGCGATGAACGTTGAAACCTAAGAGCGTTAGTCAAATCTAACCTATAATTTAGCTTCACACAAGTGTAATTGTTTGAGTCTTCAGTCTTTTGACTGGTTTGATGCAGCTCTCCATTCCCCCTGTCCTGAGCTAATCGCTTCATCTCTACATAGCTACCACACCCTACATCCGAGGCAATCTGTTTAACATATTCTAACCTTGGTCTACCCCTACAGTTCTTGTCCTCGACCCTTCCTTCCATAACTAAGCTTGCTATTCCTGGGTGTCTTAGTATGTGTCCTACCAACCTATCTCTTCTCTTCATTAGCAGTCGCCAGAAACATCTCTCCTCTCCCACTCGTCTTAATACCTCTTTGTTTGTAACCCTATCTACCCATCTGATCTTCATCATTCTCCTGTAACACCACATTTCAAATGCTTCAATTCTCCTCTTTTCTGCTACACCAAAAGTCCAAGTTTCACTTCCATAGAGCGCCACACTCCAGACAAAGGCTTTCAAAAATGACTTCCTAATACCTAAATCTATATTCGATGTCAGCAGATTCCTTTTTTGTAGAAATGCTTTCTTTGCCTGGGCCAACCTACTTTTTATATCCTCTTTGCTTCGTCCATCACTGGTTATTCTGCTTCCTAAGTAACAGAAGTCTCCCACTTCCTTCAGCTTTTCACCTGCCAATTTGATCTCCATAGAGGTTTCTGATTTATTTCGGCTGCATTCCAGTATTTTTGTTTTACATTTATTAATTTTCATCATGAATTCTTTCCGTAAGACGGAGTCCATACCTTTCAAAAACTCATTCAAATCCTCAGGCTTGTCGGCCAAGATGACGATGTCATCAGCAAATCTCAGAGTTGAAATTATTTCTCCTTGAATCTTCACTCCCACTTTACATTTTTCTCTAATTTCCTTCATTGCTTGTTCAATGTAAAGATTGAAAAGTATGGGTGATAAGTTGCAGCCTTGCCTTACACCTTTCTGAATACCAGCTTCTCTCTCATGTCCTTCAACTCGAATGACTGCTGTCTGGTTTCTGTATAGATTGTATATCACCCTCCTATCCCTGTACTTTATTCCAATAGATTTCAAAATGTCAAACAATTTAGTCCAATCAACGTTATCAAAAGCCTTTTCTAAGTCTACAAAAGCCATGAACGTTCTCTTATCTTTCCTTATTCTACCTTCCAAAATCAGCCTAAGACTTAGTACAGCTTCCCTTGTTCCTACATTTCTCCTGAAACCAAACTGGTCTTCACCCAACTCCGTTTCTATCTGGCTTTCAATCCTCTTGTAAATTATTCTAGACAGGATCTTTGAAGCATGAGTAATCAAGCTGATTGTACGGTAATCTTCACATCTGTCAGCTCCCACTTTCTTTGGTATAGGGATGATTACATTCTTCTTGAAATCAGGGGGTACCTCACCTGTCTCATAAATCCTACACACCAAGTGAAATAACCTGATCAGACCTTCATCTCCTATGCAGCGTAGCAACTCAATCGGTATATCATCTATGCCTGGTGCTTTGTTCCTGCTTAAGTCTTCCAAAGCTCTATCAAATTCTGATCTCAATATTAAATCTCCTTTCGCATCCTCATCAATTTCCTCCTCCCTTTCCATTACATGATTCTCAATCTCCTTTCCCTTATACAAACTCTCTATGTAAGCTTTCCATCTCTGAACCTTTTCTTCCCTATCTGTTAGAGGCTTTCCATTTGTGTCCTTAATATTACAGCACTTAGTCTTCTTTTCCCCAAAAGTATTCTTAATCCTTCGATAAGCTGTGTCTACTTTTCCTAATTTCAGACAATTTTCTATACCTGCACATTTCTCTTTCAACCATTCTTCTTTCGCTTCCTTGCACTTCTTGTTAACCTCATTTCTCAGACGTCTGTATTCTGCTTTCCCCTTTTCATCTCTTACATTCTTGTGTTTCCGCCTTTCATCCATCAATTCTAGTATATCCTGAGTGATCCACGGTTTTCTACCTATTCTTTCTTTCCTACCAATGTTTTCTTCTGCGGATGTTGTTATTTCATTCTTCAAAAGTGCCCATTCGTCTGCAGTTGAAGTTTGTTTAGGGTTTTTCATTAGTCCTTCCTTTATACTCTTCTTGAATCTTTCGTTTACATCCTTCTCTTTCAGTCTGTCTATTGCCCACCTTTTTGGCTTTTGACTTTTCTTCAGTTTCTTCAACTTTAATCTGCAATTCATTACAACCAGATTGTGGTCAGAGTTTATGTCAGCACCAGGATATGTTTTGCAATCCAAAATCTGGGTTCGAAACCTCTGCTTGACCATAATGAAGTCGATTTGGTAACGCCCTGTATCTCCTGGTCTCATCCATGTGTATATTCTTCTATTGTGGTTATTGAATAAGGTGTTAGCTATGACCAACTCATGCTCGGTGCAGAATTCTACCAGCCTGCTTCCTCGATCATTCCTTTCACCTAATCCGAAATCTCCTACTATCTTCCCTTCTCTCCCTTTTCCTACCACAGCATTCCAATCTCCCATTACTATAACATTTTCATCACCCTTGATATACCTCAGAATTTCGTCTATTTCTTCGTAGACCTTTTCAACATCCTCATCATCAGCCTGGTAGGCATATAGACTTGTACCACTGTGGTGCAGGTAGGTTTAGTATTGATTTTTGCTACAATAATCCGTTCACTATATTGCTCATAATATTCCACCCGCTGTCCAAGTTTCCTACTCAATATGAGGCCAACCCCTGCTTGGCCATTGTTTGATTTAGTGCTAATGACCCTATAGTCTCCTGACCAAAAGTCCTATTCTTCCTGCCAGCGCATTTCACTAATCCCAACCAAATCCAACCTCAACCTATCCATTTCCCTTTCTAAGTTTTCTAACCTTCCACTTCCTAGCAGACTTCTAACATTCCACGCTCCGATCCGTAGAATGCCAGATTTCCTCTTTGTCACTTCTGTGATGTTAACCCCCTCTCGAGTAGTCCCCACCCGGAGATCCGAACGGGGGACTAGTTTACCTCCGGATTGAAATTTTACAAGGGAGGAGGCCATCCTCACATGTAATTATGCATAGAGAGGTGCATATCCTCGGGAATAGCATACGGCTGTAGTTTCCCGTTGCTTTCAGCCGTGCAGCAGGACGCAGTGTAGCCATTATTTGGCTTATATTATCAATATATTAACCGTCTATAAGACTAGTAAAGAATTGATTTATTCTGAAAGGCTGCTACTCCCTTTCAGAATAAGTAAAGAGCAATTCTACTAACAAAAATACTAACCTTCTACCGTACTAACAATTAAATACCAAAATTCTACTAACGAAAAAAATACTTAAGTTCCACCAACAACAAATACTACCACTAAAACAGTCTGTCACCAGGCACACTCACATGCACCCTCACACATCACAGTCTACTGAAACAATGAACTATAACTAATAAACAATGCAACTGCTACCAGACACACACACCACAGTCTAATAGACCAATGACATATCTAATAGACAAACTAACTACCTACTTACAACTAAAACTAACTACATACTTACTGTACTGTTATTTGAATTGACAATATTTACAAAAGGAAGTACACTTTGTATTATGTAAAAAAGTAACTTTTATAGATTTCTATATATAATTCCGAAACTAAGCGCAACTTAAGCGATGACCTCTCATTTAAACTACTTTACTTATCTCGTGTCTACTAATCAATTAATTTCAATTCATTACTGTAATGGATGAAATAATGAAAAGAGTTAAGAGACTCAATAAGACCTCTGAATTTAAAGCTTTAGCGTTTGCAGATGATGTTGTAATATGGGGTGAAAATGAGGCTGAAGTACAACAGAAGCTGAATGATTGGAATGCTGTATTCAAGCAATTTGGTCTGAATATACGCAAGTCCAGAACGGTTGTGATGCCTGTTAGTCGACAAAACATCTGTACTAACATCACTCTCAATGGTACAAAATTAGAACAAGTACTTCAGTTCTGTTACCTTGGCAGTGTAGTGTCCACAGATAACCAACCATCTGCAGAAATCACTAGTAGAGTTCAACATGGAGCAAAATTTTATCATCTCGTGAGAGGGCTTCTTTGGGATAAGCAAGTTCCTTTAAGATCAAAACTAATACTCTACAAGAGCTTCTTTGTACCTGTTACTACATATAGCTTAGAAACCTGTGCCCAATCCAAGAGAAATACCAGTAAACTACAGGCGGTGGAGATGAAGTTTTTAAGAACTATGATTCAGAAAACTAGGAGGGACAAAATAAACAATGATGAGATACGCCATCTTGTTCAAGTAGAACAATCTCTTAATGAGACCTGTGTTGAAGCCAGGCTGAAATGGTTCGGTCATCTCAAGAGAATGGACACACAAAGAACAGCTAGAGTGTGGTTTGAGAAAGAACTAAAAGGCAAGAGACCAAGAGGTCGACCGAGGAAGAGATGGATCGACCAGGTTAGAAATGATCTAGCAGGGAGAGGTCTGGATGTGCAGCTGATCATGGAGGTGGAAACATTCTTGGTGAGAACTAAATGGAGAGCGGTCATTCACCGCACCCGGGAAACTGGAGCCGGTTCATGAAGATGATGATGATGATAAGATATTAATAAAATACCCCAAACTAACCATACGAGGCGAACACCGAGGGTGAGCTATGTAACTGAATAAATTCAGTTTCAAAAAATGCGTAAACATTGACCATTATGGCAATGGTAATAATTAATAACCGTGTTGACTGACAGTATTCTCTTATTAAGTATACAATTGTATTTGTGCGTTGTGTTGTATTGTACAACTTTTTTTGTATTTCCACTAATTGTAGGCTATTTAAACCTAGAATTTTACAATTAACTCTCATCTAAAATAATTACACAAAGGTATTTAGTTAATTATTTGAAGGTTAATTTACATTTCATAAATCTATGACATGGGAACACACCGAGGGATTTTTAACGTTCTTCAAAAATCCGACGACTTCGGCTGTGTTTGAACCCGCGACCTTGGGCATAGAAGCTCAGCATGCTACCAACAAAGGTAGTAAGTTTAGAGAAACTTTAGAAGCCTTCATTCAGTGGTGCCATCGTAAGATAGTCAAATGATTGTCTGTAATCGGTCAACCCGTTAATGTGCCCAATTAAATTAGGCGAGAATAACACTTATCTACTCACACCCTCTAAACTGGGAAATATTACACATAGATTAATGATAATATACAACATAAGTTTGTATACTTCTTCCGGATTTTAAGAGCGTTAAAAATCCCTCAGTATGCCTTCTTTCGGAGGGGAATTTCAGCCAGCGGGCCCATGTCATAGACTTATGGCATATAAAATAACCTTCCACTAACTACATTTGTGTGAAGCTAAGTTTCCAGGTCAAGTTTGATTATCGCTCATGAAGTTCCAACGTTTGTCGCCAGGTGCTGGTTGCGGTGATGTGTAGTAGTCAAGTACGCAGCTAGGTGTCGTTGACGGTAGCATTTGGTAGCAATAGTAGGAACTACTTGAAATTGAACGTCTGCAGTCCTTACCTCAATTACAGATAACACACACTAATACAGCCATCACAATTAACACTGGTTATCAGACAGGTTCTACACACACCCACGGTACACGGGTCTACAAGCCCGAGTTGTCGGAGCCCCTAAACTGAGGAACCAACCATCCTGTGAATTTTATGCGCTTGTGACAGTTTTCGAAATTCGAAAGGTGTGGTCGGGGTTAGATGGTTTAATAGTAAGTACTTAACAAGTTATATTGAAACTCGCTCCAACAGAAAGAATATGTGGAACCATAGACAGGCAGACACACACATTCACAAGGGTAAACCTTGATCTCATAAGCTTAGTCTACTTTTCAAATTATGAAAATAGATTAACATCTTATGAAGTTCTTCAAGTACATACACAACAACAACAACAACAACAACAACAACACAAAATTGGCACCAACTACGATGACAACATCAACAACATTGCTGAGTGATCTTGTATTCTGAGTTTTGTTTATTGTGTTAAAATCTATTGAACAATATTTGTTATTTACAGGCTAGTTTACATGGTATACTGACATTCGTTGTCATTACATGTGTCTACAAATTAACTCATACTACTACAGTCATTACATAAACACAGGTTATCAACACAATTCAACACACAACACAATACAGGGGCCTGATGACCAGGATGTCCCAAGCCCCTAAAATGATTAACTATAACAAATACGAGTATAGTGAGTGCATAATATAAAGAATCATTTGGACTGATCATATGAGGTGCTGTACTTGCTTTTCTACCGTCTAATTTAAATTCTACTTATATTGGGCTGCCAAACTTCAAAACGTCAAGTTATCAGAGTTGAACTCTGTTGTGGGCAAAATACCAGTATGATTATTTTATTGTTACAAGGTAAACTGCACCAATTCTAGATGACGTGGGATTTCTTACTTAAAACTGGCCGAAAGAAGGCTATTAACAATTCTCGAAACTTATTATTTCTCTCCTATTCCTGCTCCTCCCACCATACCCTCTTAGACAACGTTGGCGTTCATTATTTTTTCGGAACTTCTTCTTAAAGAATATATTTTTAACTGGCCGCTTTATCATGTTCCATATCTGACGTCACGCCTACAAGCTCCTTACGATTTCCGATAAACTGCTTATATGACCTCTTTGAACAAGATCCAACAAAAGAGCACCCGAGCCAAACAGGCGATTGATGAAAGAAGCTTATGTTGGAGAAGGAGCAATTACTAAGGTTGCCATAGCGACGTAACCAGGGGCAAGTCGTTACCAACGTCCTATGAAGAGCTCGTATAGGCTGGCTACTGACCATCCTTACTGCGGAGTAGAGGAGGTTTTATTGTTTCACTTTTAGGAGATGGAGTTATAACAGTCATCAGCCCGTGTGTATGTTATCCAGGTGCAAGTACATCATCTTCTATCAGGTAGGATTGATGTGGTAGAGGAGAAACGTGATTTAAGTTAGAGTAGAACAAACGGTAAAATTCGGATTTAGTGCCTGAGGAAAAATCATGTGTAATTATAAGTAAGTTATGTACTATAATTGGATAGTTAGGCTTATAGATATATGCAGCAAATAGTTTTACGTGGATATTAATCCTGCGATCATAAGTCACGGGACCTTCTTTTTACTAAGCCACGGATCTTGAATTTTCATTTCAACAGTTCTCACCCTATCCGTAGGCAAGGATCTTTTACTCCATTAGAGGTAACTCATGCGACGTGGGTTGGCGACCATTGGACCATAGCTGAGTCCTTGTGCCCGACAGCTCTGTTATCTCTTTCCTGACAACCTCCCTTTGTCCACACCCCGACAGTATTAAGGCATCGACGCCTAGTGTGTCATTTTTGGGGCTTTAATTGGCCAATGATTATTTCTTTCCTGTTACCCTCATTCTTTGAGGTGTCAGATGTCCTTCTATTTTCCATGGTATCTACTGCCATCTGCAAAGGCCCTAGAGAAGGCAGAACGCGTGTAGTCCCACCATGCATTGTACACATTGAATAGCGCTACACTCTCAAGAGCTCACGGCTAGTGGGTTCGGGAGTTGGCAATCTCGAGGGATTCCTGAGCTGGGTCCTGGTTTTGTCCTCTCTCCAGTGACTTTGAGATGAGTTTTTCGGAGCTTTGACATCTTGGGCATTTCAGCCCCGTATACTCCGTGTCTGTCTGATAACCTGTGTTATTGTTTTGTCTGTAGCAGTGTGTGTATTCATAATGGAGGCTAGATTAAGGAAGGAGGTGACCATGGCCAAGAAAGATACCATCTCATCATTCGCCTGGCGGAGAAGTGGGAAACCAGGGAAAACCACTTCTAGGAAGCCTAAGCTGGAAATCGAACCCACCTAGTTTTCAGTACTGCCTCACAAGGCTGAGCAAACCCCGTTACAACCATCAGAAGATAATTATTTTTTTGTCTGGGCCGGGAATCGAACCTAGGACGTTTGTGAACGGAGTCATAATACGCAATACGTACAGAAGAAGGCAAGGTGGTTGAAGAAATTGTATTTGCAGCCACCTTACCTTTTCTAAGCCCAGCAGCTTGATACACATCACATCAAAGTGATCGCTGAGTTCTTGAAGATAAGACTTCGCGAGTCTCTGGGGGGTGAACTCGCTACTCACTTGACTCTCTTGTCTCAAAGTCTCAAGAGTTATTGAAAGTTAGTCGTATTGATTTATTATCGAAGTGGCTGTCATGAAATCTGGAGCACCTTTCCACCTTGTTACATGTAGGAAACAGGTCGTATTGGGATCTGAAAATAAGAAGGCAGAAGCATGTTCCTCTGAGTGCTTCGTAAATACACTTCTCTCATATCACATACGTTCTCAATGGAAGAGGCAGATAGGCGGAGCAGTTCGGTTCACTGAGTAAACTACAATAACTTACGAGACATCGAGCGAGCGTTTATAAGGCAATGTTTTTATTGATTTATAGTGGAGAATTGGGGAAGGAGGCAGCCATGGCCTGATGCTTTTATGAGACAAGTAGTGTTTCACTGGCTAATCTGTAGGGGTTCAACGCAATACACTTATGAAAACATATTCATTTATTAATAAAGTAGTTCACCCGTCCTTAACTTGCGAACCCAGGATCCTTGTGAAGTGAAGGATTTCTTATTAGTGAGAACGCAGTAGTAATAATAGCAATAATATTAAAAATCGACCCACTTCATAAAAAAACGACAAAACGGATTTTATGAAATATTGGGGCATCTCCCTCCTACCGATAACCTAAAACATATTTCAAAAGCTTTTCAAACAAAGGAAGAAGAACAGTTACTGTAGAACTAGAGTTGGTGATTAACAATCAGGTTTCAGAAAAGGACGGTCATGTGTGGGGCAGAATCACAAATGTATTCTTTCATACAGTACACGTAGTTTGATGTTTTCAGTCGGTCAACACGAGTGTACCCAAATGTGGGTTATTACTAATTTTGAAAAAATCCTAAGATCGCGGGTTCAAACCCGGCCGAAGTCGTCAGATTTTTTAAGAGCGTTTAAAATTCCTTAGTTGTCTTCCTTCGGAGGGGAAGTAAAGCCGGCGGTCCCATGTCATAGATTTATGCTATGAAAAGTAATCTTCCACTAACTACACTTGTGAAGCTAAAATTTGTAGGTTAGTTTGATAACGCTATTTTAGTTCCAACGTTCGTCACCAGGTGCTGTCTGCGATGGCAACAAGTAGCTAAGTCCACAGATAGGCGCCGTGTACGGTAGAATTTGGTAGCAAAAGTAGGAACAACTATTTGAAATTGATCGTCTGCAGCCCTTACGTGAATCACAGATAACACACACTAATACAGCCATCACAATTAACACCAGTTATCAGACAGATTCTACACACACCCTAAGTACTCGAGGCTACATGACCGCGTTGTCGCAGCCCCTAAACTAAGGAACCAACCAACCACATTTTTCTTTTTAGGATTAGTAATAATTGTGGCATAAGTTCCACCTAATCAATATCTTTATTTTGATTAATGATCACTTTGTAGTCATTGAGTACATGTTTCGAGGCTTAATTGTTTTGGCCCCTTCATCAGCCGATATAGATTAAAATGTCAAGGCAAACAGGTGGTTGGATAGCTTAACACAAATACACATTCCCATCAATAACCCTATTATGGTGCACCATAATGAAAGGTGGAATATGCTTACCCCAAAGATAGATAAGGAAAATAAATAAATAAATAAATAAGGAAGGAATAGTTGAAATTTGAAAACCAAAACACAATGTGAACACACTCTAAAATGTCACCCTTTCTTGCTGATCACTGTATTGTGCACTCTTCATTTGGGAAACAGTCATATGGTCCAAATCTTCCGAAATATGTGGCGACAATAACAAATTTAGGATTAGGGACAACGCACAACTGGGAACATTCGTTTTGACCGTCTGGAAGGAATCAAACTACGTTTACTTAGGCAACACTGAAAAATATCTTCTAACACCATAATGTTTCATACAGTATTTAAAACAAAGGAGCAAGATAGTAACTTTTGTCAAATTTAAGAATGCCTGGAACTCAATTGATCGAGCTACCTTATCTCAGATCTTAAAGGAATTTGGCTTGGACGATAAAACAAGAGCGATCATCCAGACTCTCACCAACACCACCTTAAAAGTGAAGTCAAGTGGAGAAATGTCAGATGACTTTGAAATAAGAATAAGAGTTAGGCAGGAAGATGGTATCTCACCTCTGCTGTTCAACTGCGTTCTTGTGAAAGTCATCCGTGAATGGCGCAAACAAATAATTTCTGAAGGAGTCAAAGTGGAATCAGACTAGGCTATAAGAACAAGAATATTTCAAATGGCTGTCTAGCATTTGCAGACGATCTTGCACTTTTCGCTAAATCCGAGCTTATGGCCACGAAGCAGTTCAACCAGCTTCAAGCACAAGGTTCGAAGTCAGGCCTCAAGATCTCTTTTGAAAAATCGGAATTTTTTACGAACATTAAACCGGAGTCAATAGAGCTAGAAGTGACTCATTCAATCCGGTTGGAAAATGTAAATAACTTGATGAATGGATTGAACCTAGCATGTCCGAAGAATGAGCCATTACATCACGCATGAAAGGATTGAAATGGCCTGACATCTGACAAAAATTGTATATAGCAAAAGATCGATAGGCTATCCTCGAATGCAAAAATCAAATATTATTGCACTGTCATCCAGGTAGAATCTTAATAGGCAGTGGAATATCTTGCCAAGAACAAGAAAGGGATGATGGAAAAATTGGAAATCACGCAAAAGAAAGATTTTGAGGAAATTGCGCCATCACTCTCCTGGGATGCCTATTGAAAGTTTCAACTACTTGAGTTGGAATGGTGTATCATGTTTATCTCACTCTCAGAGAGCGAGAATGATTGATTGTTTATATTAGGATGATATGCATAGGGCTTAGAAACCCCATTTGTCGCATGTAATCCGCCCTTTTACAGTAAATAACATTACCATAGGTTACATTGAATAATAATACTTAAAATAATTATCCAATAAACTGCCGTAAGTATTAAATCGCTTGCAAAGACCCTTCGTATGGAGAGAGAGATTGAGAATTTAATTCTATTTCCACGGCTACACTCGGAGCTTAAGAGCTCCCTTACAGGAGCTCCCTAATTACAATAAGATTGTGGCTTATTAAAGTAAAACATTTCGCTAACATTCGCATATTAAATTATAATAGTCTAACAATGATTGTGACTAAATTACAGGAATAATAACGTAATATTAATAATAATAATAATAATAATAAAATAATAATGGAAATAATCATCAAGAGACGCCTCCAATTCTACGGACACCTTGAGAGAATGAACGAGTCAAGATTGACCAGTGTAATCAACAGAGCCAGCTCCTGCAAGAAAACAACATCACTGTGGTACCAGTAAGATCTGCAAACCTTCAACATCTCTGAATTCGTTATACAAGACAGACAAGCTTTCCAGAAATGGTTAAAAGAAGATCCACAGATTAAACTTAAGAAAGATTGATGATGATAATTGTTGTTTTAAGGGGCCTAACATCTAGGTTATCCCCTGAAACTTAAGAAAGGGCAGAGACCAAAGTGTTCAGAAGCAGCTAAACCTACGTAGTCCATAGTTGGCTCATTCGAAGAAAGAAAGAAAGAAAGAAAGAAAGAAAGAAAGAAAGAAGAAGAAGAAGAAGACGAGGAAGAAGAAGAAGAAGAAGAAGAAGAGGAAGAAGAAGAAGAATGGAAAAAATAAATACAATTGAGTGCATACAGGCACAGTATCAGCCTAAAAAGCAAACACCGTATACAAGAAAAGATACTAACGTAGGTAGGTTGTCAGCTATTGTCCTGATGTTCTAATTGAACATAGAAATAACATTTCAACAACATGCAATAATCAGATGGAAGATGAATACTACTCCAAGAAGCAAGATGGGAAACGACTTTTGAGAGCTGCATTGTTTGCAATGTTGACGAACTTTCATAAAAGGAAGAGGCGTGAGGTGGTGCAAACAAAATATTTATTGAACTTCATGGTTCAGTGGATAGGAATCTGGAGTGTTAATTTTGTGTTTCTACAGTATTGTCTCGATTATGATCAGAGTGCATTGAGAGAGAGAGTGAGAGAGAGAGAGAGCGATAGAGGGGTAGGGGGATAGGGGAAAACTAGATGTTTTGACTTCAGCTTTCAGAGACATCGATTTGGTTCCTGCGTCAAGCTGCTGGTCGCTTACCACATGAAACCAGGCTCGATTCTCAGTTGTATGTGTGTAAGGTAGTCAGCCTGGAGGCTTGTTGGATCCTCAAAAAGCAGCACCATAGGCTATGTGGTAGAAAACCACAAAACTGAGGCAGCACTATAATGAGGCGTACTAGGCAAGGCGAGGAATGATGTAGTTTGTCAATGATTTCCTCAGTTAATGCATCTAATATTTTCAAGGTGAAATGTCACGCCCGGATTCCACGTGAAAAAGGAGATCCGTGGCTAATGGTCAGGAAATCAACGGTCACGCAAAACAACAAGCTATCTTATTGTTTATGATTAGTCTTGGATATAGTTTTGTTGATGCACTTTATGGGAATGTAAGGGCGTATGCAATTTACTTAAGCTAATACAGTGAAACTTGGATAATTCGAACCTCAAGGGACCAGTAAAAAGTTCAAATTATCCAAAAATTCGAATTATGAAAGTTCTTTGAAAAGGGTAGAGAAAATATTCAAATTCAAATTTTCCGGTTCCCTCAACCTTTTTCGGCCTTTGCCACTCTCTTTTTCATAACCAAGAATTTAGTCTTTATTTTTTGGTATGTTGACAACGTGTTTGGAGGAATCCCGAAAGCCTTTGCAATTTCAGATTTTTTCCTTAATTCCCTTTTCCACTTCTTTAATAACCGCTATTTTCTCCACCAAAGTCAAAGTTTTCTTTGGAACCCGAGGCTATGGTGACGATATCTTAGTTCTGTACACACACTTTAAAACACAGGCAAAACCAAACTTCTAAACAACCTGCAAGTCTACTGTAATCAGACCACTCAGCACGCACTACCAGACAGGTGTAAGGGATGACACTGTTATGAGTTATGAGATGTGGACCGTTGCAAAACAATGGGAGGGGAAGGGGTTGGGCATTGACCTTGGAAGGAGCGTCACAGGCGTGTTGTTAGTCATGTAGGCAAAACCAACGAGTAGGGGCCGCATGCCAATGATACGTCGTTTTTCAGGAAATACTGACAACTGATTGGCTTCCGATCGACTTTTACACGTAAAAAATTCGAATTATCCAAAATATAATTCGAATTAACCACGATTTTTTAGCAATGATTGTATATAAAATGCTAGGGACCAAGAGAAAAATTCGAATTATAGAAGTTCGAAGTAGCCACGTTCCACTGTATCAGTTAGGAAATTTCTAACTACTGTAATCCTCACCACAGATTCATACGCAGACCACTCGGTATGTTTCCCCAATTACCTTGAGGGATGTTAGATTTAATATCCTTGTGCGTGCTATGGGAAGGGCGCCCCTCCCTGGAGCGACATGCCACGCGCATGGCCGCCGCCCTCCGTTATAAGGGACACCGCGACGGACAGCGACGCACTCCGGGTCCCGCGCGCCGGCATTGGAAGGTGAGTCAGTCAGTAGATCTGTTATGTCCTTTGTCTAGCACCACGAGAGATGACGTGAGGGCGAGCCAAATTGTCACTCTCATTTCTTTGTGGCATGTTACTTGTGCCAAATTTAAAAATGATATTATTGACATATCTTTCCTCTCAATTAAATATTACTTTTGAAAGATCAAAACACTACACAGAAAATAAGTTTCTTAAAGAAGATTTTATTTTAAAGTCGGGGTTTCTTAGAAAATTAAGGAGAAATCCAGGGTGATGAAATGCGTTTTGATTTGCCCATGACTAGAACGTACTGTAAGCTTTCGAACTCTCAGTAATACCAACTGCTCATGGCTCAAGCACCTTTAAACTATTCGGCAAGTAACTCGTGTAAAAGTTGTTAAGTGACTAAGTCTGATTTTTCATAGAGCTGTTTTAAGGAAGGAATGACACTTCGTACAATAAAATCGTCAAAGAAAACTCGTAATTACATTTTTCTGTATCATTAGCTAACGTTAACTTAAATCTAATTTATGTTGCCGTTTTATTCAGAAACTTGCGATATGTGCTTGGGACTGCGTAGTATCTATCTGTTGGCAACAATTACTTTTTAAAAGCCCGAGTGGTGTCTTGCTGTCATCACAGGAACATCTGAATAAAAATCTTCATTATTTCACTAGTTTCTCATCGCAAGGCAATGATTACTAATCATGTTTTTTAATATACGACAGTGGTTTTTATACCGGTGATTTGATTCGAGAACAAACTGACCACATTTTACTCTATTCTATATCAAATGAAATACAAACGATAAGGATTTAATCGTTAAATCATTTTGCTGATATACCAGATGAATCAGCAGCCCCTAATAATATTGTTTTATGCAGCCCAACTAACGTGTGTTGTCAGGAAGGCCGATAATTCTCTGCTTGCATCCCGTATGGTACTAATACACTGCAAGCATATCCTGCAAACGATACTGAACACTATTATTTTCCCCTCGTATTAGTCTGTAGTCACATCGAGGGAAAAACAATAGTTTTCGGTATCGTTTGCAGGGCATGCCTGCAGGGCATTAAAGTCACACACGACGCAATCAGAGAAATATCGACCTTCCTGATAACCACGCTAGTTGGGCTGTATAAAACAATATTTTTAGGGGCAGCTGATTCACCCGGTATAAAATAAAAATATGTATTGTGATCTTACTTTGCATACGTTTTCATAAATTTTGCTAGTAATGAATTTGAATTCATTTGGGCGTAAACAGTAAAATGGGCAGGGGATTAACGTACACATTTATGAGAAACATCTTCCTTCTCTACTTTGCGCGTTTCAGGCATTTAATGATCTTGTTGTTGTTGATTCTTTAGGGGCTTTGCGACATCGTGGTCATGTGGCCCGTGTACATGTGTGTGTGTACAATTTGTCTGATAATCTGTGTCACTGTGTTGTCTGTACTAGTGTGTGTATTTGTAATTGAGGTAGGATTTGGGTAGGAAGCGACCGTGGCCGTAAGTTAGATACCCGTCATTTGCCTGGAGTATAAGTGGGAAACTACGGAGAACCACTTACATGATGGCTGATCTAGGAATCGAACCCAAATCTTCTCAGGTTTGCCTCACGAGGCTGATTGTACCCCGTTCCAGTCCTCAGACCAGAATTAAATTTCTTGTCAGAGCTGAATATCGAACCCGGGCCTCGGCGGTGACTGACAAGTATGCTAGTCACTACGGAACGAGGCGGACAGGCATTTTATAACTCTCATTATTCGTACTGTTAGCTCAGCAAGTTCCTGCGAAACTTTAAGTAAAGTTGGGTTGAAATTGAAATGTACTTGTAAAACGTTGATTATCAGTTAATCTATTCGGCAAGTAACTTGAGTAAAAGTTGTTTAGTGAGTAAGTCTGATTTCTGTCGTATTTTCTAAGAAACGTTGACTTCAAAAAAGAATCTTCTTTAAGCCATGTTTTTTCTGTGTGGCTGTTATCTTAATATAATATGATTGTGAGGAAAGATATTTCAATAAAAACATTTAAAATATGGCACAAGTAACAAGCCATAAATTTCCTGTAGTGTGTAGTATCTATCTATTGGCAAATATACTTCTTTTAAAACATAAGCGAATGGTATATTACTGTCAACATAGGGACATTCTGAAACTCCAAAATAAAAATCTAATAAACATATAAATACATTAATTACAGGTGCAATTAACGGCCACTAATGTACATGTTTAATTGTCTAGTTGTTGTTTCATTTAGGGGCTCATCAGCCCCGTGAATATGGGTGTGTGTAGAATCTGCGTGATTATACAGAGGTGTGCAAATTATTAGACTAGATTCTAGTTTTCAAAGATTTCATTTTTTACTTTTTATGACTTAATGCAGTAAAAATGTTTACAATGTGCGGAAATTACGTCAAATGTTTGATCAATAGTATTAATTATATTTTCTCTTTTGAACTTTCAATAAAAAAGGACCCTTGTTAGTACAAAATGTGATACGTTTTGTTTTGAATACTATATTCTAGTATTCGTGTGAATTTAAAGTAGAGGGATTCAAAGTATTTGTACTGATGGTGCCCTCTTGAACTATTCAAAAGTTCGTGGACCATGGATTGAAATCACTTGATTTAGTGGGTACAATCCAAAATAATTGAAAAACGAGAAAGCGGGCTAAGCTCACTCATCCTTCAGGATATTCAATTCCGAAAACTACAGACGCAATTACTTATTGAAAATTTGTAAGTCCATAGGGAAGAAAAAGACTGATAGTCGGTCTGAAAGACTAGACTTTATATCATTTTAAATGCTACAAATGCTGCGTGAACTCAAAGTCCGTTAGCAAGTGCAACCAAGGTCAAAGGAGCTAGCTGTCTGGATGACGCCACGCTCACCGGAGCGCGCGGTGAAAGGAGGAATCTGAAGCAGTACTATGACGTCACACACCTCAGTGCATTCTCGGTACATTTCGTCCCATCACCGTAACGTAACGCCAGACCCCAGCGTAACGACGAAGTCGACAAGATCATTTAAAATGATAAAACATTACTAAGTATGGTAATAAAATATGTCACCAGGTCATCAATAAAACGATTTAGAACAATAAAATGTGAATGATTTAAATTCTAACAATATGCACACCTCAGGAATGTGTGTATTTTGTAATTGGGGCAAGAGTTCAGGAGGACGTGGCCGTAGCCTTGAATGTGGTAAAATCTTGGCATATTCCTGGAATAGAATTGGGAAAGGTGGGAAACCACTTCTAGGATGGTTGAGTTGTAATAAACGTCAGTTTCTCTCAGGTTTGATAGGCAGAACTGAGAAGAACAAGGTTCGGTTCTTTCCTACCTCATTCATGCAAGAAGTGGATTACCGTCTTCCTCCACTTCTATTCCAGGCGAATGCTGAGATGGTGCCTAATCTAAGACCAAGACTGTCTCTTATTCAAGCCTAAGTCACAATTATAACAACATACACTAGTACAGCCATCAAAATAACACAGGTTAACAAACATAAACCACATACACACATATAAATAAGCGCGGTTACATAAGTACGATGTCGCAAAGGCCCTAAATAACCATCTTCATCAACTGTCCATTTGTAGATTTATTCATGAATATTATTTTATACAAACAGATCTATACGATGTTGGGTAACACCATGTATAAATGCTTCTTTATTCTTAGCAATTATGTAGTTAATATTGATTTGTGATAGCAAATTTGTTCATATTAGTTTGAGTAGGCTTTAACATAACGTGAAAATAGAGATACTTCCGCGAAGATTTAAAACTATATTCGTCAATTTCAATTGTAACACAAAGAAATAGATTTTGTCAGTGGCGAGTGGAGACAAACAGCTTACAAAGGGCCTTGCATTGTTAAGCAACTATTGATTGTGACAGTAGCATGATCTAGTGCAGAGGTTCCCATTAGGTGGTCCGCGGACCCCCAGGGATCCGCGACGGTTGGCTAGGGGTCCGCGAAGAGTCGTCAAGAAATAACGCAATAATGAAAATTAGAAACGGAGAAAGTATAGTGAGTTCCTTAAACATATAATTAAGCGTTGCCACCCACAGCATAAATGGCGCACTCATATGTGGCGCAGCGTAATTTGAGCTTTTCAAGTTTCGCGCCAGAGAGCGTTCTGCTTCTTTATCTCTGAGTTCTGCTCCGCAGCCATTTTGTGTGTTTACATACATGTATTTACATGAGTTTTGAAAGTAGAAACTTTTGATTGTTTTAATTGTTAAAAGACCATTGAATATAGATCGTTGGTCGAAGAGTGGATCTTTAAAACGAAGTAGGTCCACTGCTACACAAGTGACGGAGAGGAATCTGTGGTAATACAGTAAATAAAGTAAATGAACCCCCTGCTGCCTCTCTTGAGCCTAGCCATTTAAAGAGTAAGCCTACTGCGAAAAGTAGGAAATACGACATAAAATAAACTGCTCAAAAAATTAAAGCACCACTTTTTTCAAAGGCCACCAAATTTTGAAAAGTTGACCGCACAAGCTCGAAATCTCAGTATGACGTTTGTCCTTACGCCTACCCTACCGAAGAATTTCCATCCAACCTGCTGTTTTGGGCTCGATTGCAGGCCATAAGCTTCATTTTCATCCAACTCTGAAAACTCTGCCATGACGCGTTACGCGTCCAGACAGGGAAGGTTGAGGGTGCAACAATTTCAAGTTTGGGGGATGGAATGTCAATCAACGATCGTAAGGGGTTGATTTAGTGTCACCACTACTTCTAAGGACCTTTACAGCCCTTTCAGCGATTAAGACCTCGTTTCAGCTCTTAAAAAGGGCCTGATTCGAAAAATCATAAAAACGGGGGTAGCAGGGGAAAGGGTGGTGACACAGGCACAGCTTCTTTTTTTGAAACGTTAGGGGAAGACTCCCCCATTCACAGCACTGATAAACAACTCGATTAAAACCTTCCTTAGGGATGAATCGAGAGGGGGTGGTTTGGTCCCATGACAGTTGAGGGTGTTAGAGGGGGTGAACATTGCCGGAGGCCTTAAGAACTTACTGCAATCAGCAACTGAGGACGGTGTGCAGGTTTTCAGGTAGTTAAACACACCCGGTACCTTCTCAGACGCCCCCAATGGTAGTCCATGTTTAGGGGATGATGAAGGGGGTTGAAAATACTCAAACGTCACATGTAACGATTTCAACGTGTTTGTGGAACCTTTAAGAGCAAGACTGATTCGTTTTCGACTGCTTTGGCAACCTGCGACAAGTCCTACAGTGTTTTTCGCGAACTTCAATTTGCGGTTTTCGAAAATGGGCTGGTTTCCGGGGAGCTATTCAGAAACTACTCAAGTTGGGGAGTTGTGCTGAAGCATATGCTTGGTAGGCGTCAGAACAAACGTCATACTGAGATTTCGAGCTTGTGCGGTCAACTTTTCAAAATTTGGTGGCCTTTGAAAAAAGTGGTGCTTTAATTTTTTTGAGCAGCATATTTGGTAATTCGATTTACGTATTGTGGACCTGAAGATTGTCCTTAGCCTCAATGCGTGATATGCTTTGAAACCCTCGCCAACGAGATTATGAAACCTGAAAACCTCGGAGCACAAAGGTAAATCCATTGAATTCTTCGAACTGAAATCATGCCAGAAAGTAATTACCAAAAGTTCTGGTGCAAATGTGAATCCTACGAAGTAACTCAGCTTGTCGCATTTCTGAAGAGCTCATTCAACCTTCAGCAATTATTTTGTGGAAGAGAATGTCGGGTGATGCTGCCGCAAAGCTTGTAAGTACCGTCCCGCTGTCTAACAATACTGTGTAAAGACGAATTACAGTTATGTCTAGTAAAATTGAAGATACGTTGTTGGTAAGGCTCCACATGTGTTACTTGTTTGCTCTGCAATAGGATAAGAGTACCGACATATCAAAAAGGCGATACTGTTGGTTTTTGTACATTTTTTATGCCATGACGAAATATATGAAGATTTTCTTTTTTCCTGTGAGCTAGTAAACACAACAGCAGACGATATTTTCGCAGCTATGAACGATTATTGTAATAAACATGATATCGCCTGGAAGAAATGTGTGGGTCTGTCTACAGATGGTGCGAAAACTTTGTCCGGATCCAGGAAGGGCCTTCAAGCTGAAGTGAAAAAAGTAGCTCCAATTATGAAGTGGACACATTGATGTATTCACTGGGAAACATTAGTAGCCAAAAGACTGCCTGAACTGCTGCAGAGCACCCTTAATGAAGTGGTGAAAATAATAAACAATGTCAAAACCAGCTCCTTAAATTGCAGGATATTTGCATTGCTCTGCAAAGACATGGGTAACGAGCATGAGCAGCTTCTCATTCACACTGAAGTGCGATGGCTTTCAAGGCGCTGGATCTTAACGAGGTTTTTCGAGCTGAAAGATGAGGTACGGATCTTTCTTCGTGCGACGATACATGTGGATTCGCTCAATGACTCTTCTTGTCTTTGCAGAACTGTTTACTTAGCTGACATGTGTGATCACTCGAATGTTTTGAATTTGAGTTTGCAAGGTTACTACGTTGATATTGTCAGCGCTGAAATCAAGGTCAGTGCGATTGTGAAAACGTTTAATATTTGGGCAGCAAGGGTACGAAATGGCTCACATGCCCATTCCCCCACACTAAAAACTTTTCTGCAGTCATCAAACGAAGGTTTGCCATGCGAGGTAAAATAAAGTATAACCGAATATCTTCGTAGTCTTGCAACTACGGTTCGGGATTATTTTCCCGAGCCCGATGGTGATAACTGCTGGATTCGAGACCCATTCAGCTCCAATCTCAAAATTGAAAATTTTCAGCTACTATCAGAGGAGGAACAAGACCAACTCGTTGAATTGACCTCAAGTGGTGAAATAAAATGAAAAAAGAAGCTATCAGGCTGGTGACAGCTCGAAAGGACTACCTGGGGATCATCGATATGGCAATAAAATTATTATTCCGTTCGCAACAACATACTTTTGCAAACAAGCTTTTTTACACAATGTGCGTAATGAAAAGCAAATATAGAAGTAGAGTAGATACGGTGCCTGATTTCAGGGTGAACATTTCGAAATTCCAACCAGACCTTCGAGAAAGAATTACGGGAAAGAATAGGTTACTTTCGTCTCATTGAACGCCGGCCCCTTTTACACATAAATGCTGTTACAAAATGATAATAAAAATGACTTGTTCCTTTCTTTTTTCTCAACCACTGCATTGTAGTTTTTATGTCTGTAGCACTACCTACCTTTAAAACTTAGACATTTTATATGATGTAATAAGATTTAAAAATACATAATTAACATACAAATAATACAGCACAGTACTCCAAGGCAAGGAATTTAAATACGTATTTTAAGTCTTGACTTAAAATGTTTTGGAGCAGGGGGTCCGTGCTTACATAACGATCGCTTTAGGGGTCCGAGAGAAATTCCTAATGGGAACCCCTGATCAAGTGTATACAATCGAGATACACTGGAGTTCCCTTTGAAAGCTAGAATAGTACGTATATATGTTGTTATATTAAGATTTCATAGGAAAACATCAGTAGATAATTTTAGTACCATCTAAAGAGAAGCATACTTGTAAACTACTATCTAATGTTTTCCCGAGAGAACATATTTAATGTTAATGTACTTAAACATCTGAATACATTCTACTTTTAACAAATTGACATCGCTAAATGTTAATAAAACAATAATAATAATAGTAATAATAATGAATAGTGGAAATTGTGTTTAATATTTAGTAAAGGATGTTGTAGACCCTAATATGTTTCTCCTGACAGAGTGCCAAATTCTCTATAAAATAAGTCGGACTCGCTTGTAATAACCAAGATATGTTTTCAGATTCAAACTGATTAAGGGTTATGGCGCAGAAAGATACGCAGCCGCCTTACGTGCCCTAGATTGTGGGATCGAATCTTGGCAGGGTCTGTTGTTATTTAAGAGCTTTTAAAAAGCTACCGGTGACAAAATCCCGAACATTGGTGTCTCTAAAACCACAGCAATTTTAAGAAAACATAAAGCGTAATGGTAGCTGTCGTCCTCTCATTTAGGAGCTTGGACATCGAAATCATTCCATCCCCTTCTACTTGGGTGTGTGCAGAATTTATCTGATAACCTATGTTATTGTGGTATCGCTGGTAGTGTGTAAATTTGCAATTGAGGCTAGGATTGGGAAGGAAACGGCCTTGGCCTTAATTTATGAACCGTCCTGACGTTTGACTGGAGTAGCAATGGGAAACCACAGAAAACCACTTCTAGTGTGGTTGAGATGGAAACCGAAGGAAAATGGAAGCTTGTATTTTTACGTGACCGTCAATCTTACTATAATTTTTACGTGGAATATGAATCACAGGTAAATCTCACTTGCATTGACCTGGAATGGAACCTGGACGTCTTGGTGAGTGGCAAGCAGCTTAACCACTGTACCATCACGTCCCGCTGGGAATTGATTCCGGGCCTCGGAGTCATGAGTGAGGGTTGGAATGGGGCTCACTCAGGTTTTCAGACGGATTCCATGCATACACGTACACAGAGCTACATTCATTCATTCATTCATTCATTTATTTGTGGCAAATTGGGTATACTTAACAAATACATAATTATACATAACAATCCAATAATAATTAAACCGGAGTATTTACACAAATCGTCAGACTTATCTTTTACACACCCACATGTTTGGGGAAAGGCTCTAAGACTGAGTTAGGTAGAAAGTTCAAGTTAACAATGGCATGGTTTACGAAAGAGTATTTACCATAATTTGTACGCTGTGGTCAGCTCCCTAACTTTGAAAGAATGATCACTCCTACTCCTACTCATGTAAGTGGTCTTCCCGATACGTTTGCTAAGCTCACCCCATGCTGGTTGTTTTTATACGTGTTGTACATAGCGCAGGGTCGAGATTTCTTCCTCCTAGCCTCAAGTGATTCCCACCCAAGTTTCTTTAAAACACAGGACAAACTGCTCCTGGGATTAAAGTCACTGAGCACAAATCTCGCGGCCTTTCTTTGTACCATTTCCAACTCATTGAAGAGCCCTATTTGATATGGGTCCAAAACCACCGAGGCGTATCTCAGAATAGGTCTTACAAGTGACAAATATCCTAATTCTTTACAAATATTTCCGAGCCATGATAAGGATGTCACAAAATCAGCTGAAGCAACAACCACAACAACGCAAATGAGAGAATGGAACGAAATAACATCAACCAACATGAGATTTTACGCTGCAAAGAAAGTACGTTATTATTTTATAGGAAATCACTACAGAAGTGAGAGACAAAATATTGAGCACTCTACCAAACGACGATACGCAGATGTAACCTCTAGTCCGGTTGCTTCATTTTGCGCAGTATATCCGTGAAATATCGGTTTCTAAAAAACAATCTAAAAATAAAAAAAACCTTTTAAGCCATTCAGTAGCTTTTGTTCTGTATTTGCTCATGTCAGATGACTAGTTATGATGGATATACCAGGTGAATCAGCTGCCCCTAATAGGCCTAATACTGTTTTATGCAGCCCAACTAGCGTTGCTATCAGGAAGGTCGATATTTCTTTGCTTGCATCCCTTATGGTACTAATCCACTGCCAGCATATCCTGCAAACGATACTGAACACTATTATTAGCCTACTTTTCACATTTTGCAAAAATGAGGAAAAAGTAGACTTATGAGATCGATCCGGGAAAATGTGTGTCTGTTTGTCTGTCAATCTGTCTGTCCTTCTGTCTGTCTGTCCTGTCTGTCTGGCTGGCTGTGTGTGTGTGTCCCCTATCAACTCCTAAACGGTTGCAATCGGAACCAAATGTAGTATGAGTAAAGATGTATACCGGAATATCTCAAGCCCAAATTTGAAAATGATGTCAGTGCTACCAACTGCTGAAAAAATGTACTAGAAATTTGAGCTACATGATGGATATCCTGGAAGGTATGCATGGGAGCTATCCTAAAATTGGCACACATGTAGATAATACTATTTTAGTTTAATTTCCAGGAGGCCATACATGACAATGTTGCCAAAATATTTTTAAGCCTTCTGATAAGTCCAATTTTTAAATGCATATAACTTCTACACTATCAATTGGATTTCAACCAAATTTTGTATGTAATATGTGTACATAAGCACATATGACTGAGCGTATTCTTAAGTGCCACCAGGGCTGCCAACTGTTAATAATTGCTTTCTCTATTTTTTTTATCCAAATACCAATATATCAGAAAGTATGCAAGCCGACAGCTTTAAACTATGCACACGTATAGTACCTGACATTTTAGATTAATTTGGAGTAATTCATATAAGTCAGTGCTGCCAATATGATTCTATGGCTGCTGATATGTCCAATTTTAAAATACATGTAACTTCTATACTAACAAATGGATTTCATCCAAAATTGGCACAACAAGATATCATAATATTTCAGATTATTTGTGACCAGCACACGCATGACATTGTTGCCAACATGCTTTTACACGTGCTAAACGATTCAATGTCTAACTGCATGTAACGTCCATTGGACTTCAACCAAATTCTGTATTCTGTACCTTAAGAGATGGAACTAAGAATATATTCAGTCACCAGGGCTGCCAACTGTATTGCTCTATTAGACTACATTATACCAGGTATATTTCTAACTAATTAAATATTTCGATATTACCAACTTAATTTCGTCATTATTCTAGATAGGTTCATATACTGTAGATTAATCATTGGCATGAATCTTAATTTTAAGAAAAGTAGGGTCTTTAGTTCGTTACGGAACTTCTTGTTTTTTACTTGATGTGACTACGGACTAATGCGAGGGAAAATAATAGTGTTCAATATCGTTTGCGGAATATGCTTAGTACCATACGGGATGCAGCCAGAGAAATATCGACCTTCGTGACAAAATACGATAGTTTGGCTGCATATAAGATTTTTAGGGGCAGCTGATTTACCCGTTATCTAGATATTATTGGCTTTGAAATGAAAGTGATTACTATTGTAAACAATACACACATCCATACCCGATCCAGATTCAAATCGGTAACCGAATGTGAGTTCAGTTAAGACCTACGCCTTACCGCTAAGGTAAAAGATACAGACAGTCTGAGAAACTAGACTTAATATCATTTCAAATGATGCATGCTACAAATGCTACATATGTTAGAAAGGCTCAGGAGGGCTTCTCGCTTCACTCGAAGCCCCAGGACTCTTTTCACTCTGCTGCATGACGTCTCGCACTCGCCGTCTCCGTATCGCATAACGCCAGATCCCAGGAGTAAACTCAGACTCAACAGACTGCATTACTCTTTAACTTAGGCTTCCCGCGCGGGGGCTGCATAACGTCACGCACTCGCCGTCTCCGTTCGCATAACGCCAGATCCCAGGAGTAAACTCAGACTCAACAGACTGCATTACTCTTTAACTTAGGCTTCCCGCGCGGGGGCTGCATGACGTCACGCACTCGCCGTCTCCGTATCGCATAACGCCAGATCCCAGGAGTAAACTCAGACTCAACAGACTGCATTACTCTTTAACTTAGGCTTCCCGCGCGGGGGCTGCATGACGTCACGCACTCGCCGTCTCCGTATCGCATAACGCCAGGTCCCAGGAGTAAACTCAGACTCAACAGACTGCATTACTCTTTAACTTAGGCTTCCCGCGCGGGAGCTGCATAACGTCACGCACTCGCCGTCTCCGTATCGCATAACGCCAGATGCCAGGAGTAGACTCAGACTCAACAGACTCCATTACCCTTTAATTAAGGCTTCCCGCGCGGGGGCTGCATAACGTCACGCACTCGCCGTCTCCGTTCGCATAACGCCAGATCCCAGGAGTAAACTCAGACTCAACAGACTGCATTACTCTTTAACTTAGGCTTCCCGCGCGGGAGCTGCATAACGTCACGCACTCGCCGTCTCCGTTCGCATAACGCCAGACCCCAGGAGTAAACTCAGACTCAACAGACTGCATTACTCTTTAACTTAGGCTTCCCGCGCGGGGGCTGCATGATGTCACGCACTCGCCGTCTCCGTTCGCATCACGCCAGACCCCAGGAGTAGACTCAGACTCAACAGACTGCATTACTCTTTAACTTAGGCTTCCCGCGCGGGGGCTGCATAACGTCACGCACTCGCCGTCTCCGTTCGCATAACGCCAGATCCCAGGAGTAGACTCAGACTCAACAGACTGCATTACTCTTTAACTTAGGCTTCCCGCGCGGGAGCTGCATAACGTCACGCACTCGCCGTCTCCGTATCGCATAACGCCAGATCCCAGGAGTAGACTCAGACTCAACAGACTCCATTACCCTTTAATTAAGGCTTCCCGCGCGGGGGCTGCATAACGTCACGCACTCGCCGTCTCCGTATCGCATAACGCCAGATCCCAGGAGTAGACTCAGACTCAACAGACTCCATTACCCTTTAATTAAGGCTTCCCGCGCGGGGGCTGCATAACGTCACGCACTCGCCGTCTCCGTTCGCATAACGCCAGACCCCAGGAGTAAACTCAGACTCAACAGACTGCATTACTCTTTAACTTAGGCTTCCCGCGCGGGGGCTGCATAACGTCACGCACTCGCCGTCTCCGTATCGCATAACGCCAGATCCCAGGAGTAAACTCAGACTCAACAGACTGCATTACTCTTTAACTTAGGCTTCCCGCGCGGGGGCTGCATAACGTCACGCACTCGCCGTCTCCGTATCGCATAACGCCAGACCCCAGGAGTAAACTCAGACTCAACAGACTGCATTACTCTTTAACTTAGGCTTCCCGCGCGGGGGCTGCATAACGTCACGCACTCGCCGTCTCCGTTCGCATAACGCCAGATCCCAGGAGTAAACTCAGACTCAACAGACTGCATTACTCTTTAACTTAGGCTTCCCGTGCGGGGGCTGCATAACGTCACGCACTCGCCGTCTCCGTTCGCATAACGCCAGACCCCAGGAGTAAACTCAGACTCAACAGACTCCATTACCCTTTAACTTAGGCTTCCCGTGCGGGGGCTGCATAACGTCACGCACTCGCCGTCTCCGTTCGCATAACGCCAGATCCCAGGAGTAAACTCAGACTCAACAGACTGCATTACTCTTTAACTTAGGCTTCCCGCGCGGGGGCTGCATGATGTCACGCACTCGCCGTCTCCGTATCGCATAACGCCAGATCCCAGGAGTAAACTCGGACTCAACAGACTGCATTACTCTTTAACTTAGGCTTCCCGCGCGGGGGCTGCATAACGTCACGCACTCGCCGTCTCCGTATCGCATAACGCCAGATCCCAGGAGTAAACTCAGACTCAACAGACTGCATTACTCTTTAACTTAGGCTTCCCGCGCGGGGGCTGCATGACGTCACGCACTCGCCGTCTCCGTATCGCATAACGCCAAATCCCAGGAGTAAACTCAGACTCAACAGACTGCATTACTCTTTAACTTAGGCTTCCCGCGCGGGGGCTGCATGACGTCATGCACTCGCCGTCTCCGTATCGCATAACGCCAGATCCCAGGAGTAAACTCAGACTCAACAGACTGCATTACTCTTTAACTTAGGCTTCCCGCGCGGGAGCTGCATAACGTCACGCACTCGCCGTCTCCGTATCGCATAACGCCAGATCCCAGGAGTAAACTCAGACTCAACAGACTGCATTACTCTTTAACTTAGGCTTCCCGCGCGGGGGCTGCATAACGTCACGCACTCGCCGTCTCCGTATCGCATAACGCCAGATCCCAGGAGTAAACTCAGACTCAACAGACTGCATTACCCTTTAACTTAGGCTTCCCGCGCGGGGGCTGCATAACATCACGCACTCGCCGTCTCCGTATCGCATAACGCCAGATCCCAGGAGTAAACTCAGACTCAACAGACTGCATTACTCTTTAACTTAGGCTTCCCGCGCGGGGGCTGCATAACGTCACGCACTCGCCGTCTCCGTATCGCATAACGCCAGATCCCAGGAGTAAACTCAGACTCAACAGACTGCATTACTCTTTAACTTAGGCTTCCCGCGCGGGGGCTGCATGATGTCACGCACTCGCCGTCTCCGTTCGCATAACGCCAGATCCCAGGAGTAAACTCAGACTCAACAGACTGCATTACCCTTTAACTTAGGCTTCCCGCGCGGGGGCTGCATGATGTCACGCACTCGCCGTCTCCGTTCGCATAACGCCAGATCCCAGGAGTAAACTCAGACTCAACAGACTGCATTACTCTTTAACTTAGGCTTCCCGCGCGGGGGCTGCATAACGTCACGCACTCGCCGTCTCCGTATCGCATAACGCCAGATCCCAGGAGTAAACTCAGACTCAACAGACTGCATTACCCTTTAACTTAGGCTTCCCGCGCGGGGGCTGCATAACGTCACGCACTCGCCGTCTCCGTATCGCATAACGCCAGATCCCAGGAGTAAACTCAGACTCAACAGACTGCATTACTCTTTAACTTAGGCTTCCCGCGCGGGGGCTGCATAACGTCACGCACTCGCCGTCTCCGTTCGCATAACGCCAGACCCCAGGAGTAAACTCAGACTCAACAGACTGCATTACTCTTTAACTTAGGCTTCCCGCGCGGGGGCTGCATAACGTCACGCACTCGCCGTCTCCGTTCGCATAACGCCAGATCCCAGGAGTAAACTCAGACTCAACAGACTGCATTACTCTTTAACTTAGGCTTCCCGCGCGGGGGCTGCATAACGTCACGCACTCGCCGTCTCCGTATCGCATAACGCCAGATCCCAGGAGTAAACTCAGACTCAACAGACTGCATTACTCTTTAACTTAGGCTTCCCGCGCGGGGGCTGCATAACGTCACGCACTCGCCGTCTCCGTTTGCATAACGCCAGACCCCAGGAGTAAACTCAGACTCAACAGACTGCATTACTCTTTAACTTAGGCTTCCCGCGCGGGGGCTGCATAACGTCACGCACTCGCCGTCTCCGTTCGCATAACGCCAGATCCCAGGAGTAAACTCAGACTCAACAGACTGCATTACTCTTTAACTTAGGCTTCCCGCGCGGGGGCTGCATAACGTCACGCACTCGCCGTCTCCGTATCGCATAACGCCAGATCCCAGGAGTAAACTCAGACTCAACAGACTGCATTACTCTTTAACTTAGGCTTCCCGCGCGGGGGCTGCATAACGTCACGCACTCGCCGTCTCCGTATCGCATAACGCCAGATCCCAGGAGTAGACTCAGACTCAACAGACTGCATTACTCTTTAACTTAGGCTTCCCGTGCGGGGGCTGCATAACGTCACGCACTCGCCGTCTCCGTTCGCATAACGCCAGAACCCAGGAGTAAACTCAGACTCAACAGACTGCATTACTCTTTAACTTAGGCTTCCCGTGCGGGGGCTGCATAACGTCACGCACTCGCCGTCTCCGTATCGCATAACGCCAGATCCCAGGAGTAAACTCAGACTCAACAGACTGCATTACTCTTTAACTTAGGCTTCCCGCGCGGGAGCTGCATAACGTCACGCACTCGCCGTCTCCGTATCGCATAACGCCAGATCCCAGGAGTAAACTCAGACTCAACAGACTGCATTACTCTTTAACTTAGGCTTCCCGCGCGGGGGCTGCATAACGTCACGCACTCGCCGTCTCCGTTCGCATAACGCCAGATCCCAGGAGTAAACTCAGACTCAACAGACTGCATTACTCTTTAACTTAGGCTTCCCGCGCGGGGGCTGCATGATGTCACGCACTCGCCGTCTCCGTATCGCATAACGCCAGATCCCAGGAGTAAACTCAGACTCAACAGACTGCATTACTCTTTAACTTAGGCTTCCCGTGCGGGGGCTGCATAACGTCACGCACTCGCCGTCTCCGTTCGCATAACGCCAGATCCCAGGAGTAAACTCAGACTCAACAGACTGCATTACCCTTTAACTTAGGCTTCCCGCGCGGGGGCTGCATAACGTCACGCACTCGCCGTCTACGTATCGCATAACGCCAGATCCCAGGAGTAAACTCAGACTCGGTGCATATGCACTGAACAACATGATGACGTCATACACGCCGTAACCGTGACGCATTACGGTAGAACTAAGCATAACAATGAAGTCGACAAGATCATTTGAAATGATAAAAATGTCGGCTTATTTATAGATGCTTGAATGCAACTGCTTGGTACATTTACCTGTTTGATGAGAAATAAATTTTCCAACCACCTTAGTTAATTTTACGCAATTGGCTACTAATGAGATTATTATCATAATTGTTTCGTTTCAGCCAACTAAGGGCCACACCATCTCCACTGTTTTCATTTAGCTTTAAAATTAGTCCACTATTTCTTCAGTCATAGACGGCGTTGTTACGCCCCTTGAAATCAAAAATAACTAAATGGTATTGTTCATTTCTCTCTTTTGTTAGCGCCTTTCCAATTTTCAGCGTTGTAGTATGGAAACTCTCATTTTCGAAGAGTTTTCTCTTAAGCTGGTCACGCTCCTGAATATCTTCACATGAGATCCCAATCTCGTGCAGATTTTTTTGGATCTCACTGAACCAGGCTCGCTTTGTCTTTCTCTCTTGAAGAAAATTGTAAATTCGATATGTTAATCTGGTTATTATTATTACTTTTATATTCGTGTCATTGATGAGGGCGTAGGCAAGTTTTTGGGGGTTTCTCCTACAATATACAGTACATCGCAGTTAACATTTTCCCTCACAACTCCTCATCGTTCCAGTCCAGGCCAGTGGAGGTCAGTATGCCGTTGAAACTAGAGCCTGACGGTGTATCTGCATAGTAAGAAAGGATCGTTAGCAGTGACGAGTGAAGTTATTATTGTATGTGTGAGGTATTGGGGTTGAAATGAGATGAACTACGTGGTTGAAGATCCTTATGGTTGAATACCCTACTTGACGTCAGCCTCATGCGAGGAGCTAATGATAGTTAAAACGAATGAATATGAAAGAAATTGGATAAAGAGTTGGAAGGGAGTGACTGGGGCCCCTTGGATTTAATCATGCTAGAAATCCTTTTAGATAGGCTATTCTTTTTCTAAAAACTTTTCAAAATTTATTAATTTGTGGATTGATTAATAAGTTAGATTCAACATTTCTAAAATAAATATTAAATTTAAGTTTTTCAATTCCATTAATTTATTTTCCCAAATTCATGAGGCCCATAACTTAACTTTTTAATTATTCTATGTTTTTTAATTTATTTTAATAACTAGCATCCCAGCCCGGTTTCACCCAGGAACAGTTGTGAATGCATTACGGGTAAGCGCTTCTTTACGATGTCAATGAACTACGATCTATATCCGATTTACGTCTCGGCATGATGGGTTAAAATCACTGTTAACAACTATATTATCATGGAGATACATGTACAACAAATACAGTACTTGTCAGACGTAATTTAAGAATGGCGAGTTGCATGAAATACAAATCCCCCTTCCGTCCAATCTATAAACACTTAGATTGGACAATATATTGAATATAGAGATATGCTCTCGCGCACGTTTTTGTAGAACTTTTCATGCTGAGCAATTCTTACACTTATTGTATATTGATATTTTTAACTGTTTGCCCAGCGTAAGCTTAAAAATCGCACGGACGTCAGGTTTTTTTTGACTTTTTCTCTGAAATCGTTACTGCTTGGCTTCCTTTGATCATAAATAAATTATTTTCTACAGAAACCTTCCTCGAGGTATCCTTTACAGAATGGCTATAACCGCATCAAAATCCATGCAGTGGTTCTCGAGATTACCCATTACATCCAAGAATCGGGGACTTTTTTTTGTTATGTAGACTATAATATGTAAAGAAGACCACCATGTGGTTGAAACTAGTACATCATTAACCTTTTAGGTGCTGAGTTTTCTCATTCCTATTTAAAAGAAAATAGAAGTCATAGTCTTTAACTTACTGGGGCCGGGGTTGATAGGCTTAATACGCCCAAAGGTTTTGTGGCTTTATTAATCTGTAATGAAAATTCGAAATCCTACGTTAATATTCTATTAATTTTTAATTTGAGGTGAATCAAAATTAAAATGTTGTGCCCATACTTGAATTATCTCTATACCAGGTAAAGGGTCCAAAATAAAATAATTTCTTAAAATCAGTAGGAAAGTGATACTTGTTGCTCCATACTAGCGATATAAAGTGAAGGATTATTTGAGCCGAAATCACAACGCTTGTTATTCCGCCATTCATGTTTACATCTCAGAATAACTCCAGCTGTAGAGGACATACGTCTACAAAATGCCCTTTGAGTTACTTCTGGAACCAAAATACCCACATTCAAGCAGTACTACATAATGCCCAATAGATGGAGATCATGCCAGAAATCGACTCGGCACTCGAAAGCGGCGAATGGAGAATATGAAAAAGAAAGATCTGGTGCAACTTTTAGCGGGCGAAGCACTCAACGGGTTAAATAATTTCTAGTCTGAATTTATTGACTTTTGATTGATTGCTACCAATTCTATTGTGTATTTATTAATATATTTGTCAATAAGACTAATGTAAATCAAATAAAAAATTTATCTCATGTAATTCTTTTCAGGATTAGGGAATAACCCATCTCATTTGGGTACAATCGTGTTGACCGACTGAAAAACATCAAACTTTTGTTTACTAAGGCAACACTGAAAAATGGCGTCAAGCACCATAATGTTCAATCAAATATGATTAATTTTATATCAATACATGAAGATAGGAATTTACACATTAAGCATTTGCGTGGAGTTGACATTGGGAGACATTGCAAACTTATTTCCAGGGCGGCCGACGGAAGGGGTTCAATTCAATTCACCTATCAGGTCTTGACCCCATGTCCTTGGACCTTGCGTGCTAAGCTACCACGGGTTATTATTATTATTATTAATATCACTTGACTATTGTTATGACGCGTGTACTTAAGGTGAAACGCTTCACACACATTCGAGTAGACTAATAATCTCTTATTTCTGTAGAAATGCAGCACAATTGAATATTATTCTATTATGTTTGTTGTTACTTCTTTTTATGATTTTTTTTGACATCTTTATTATCAGTTCCATATACTTTAGTGTGTGATGAATTTGACTAATAACCTGTGAGTCTGTGGTGACTGTACGAGTGTGTGTAATTGTAAGCATTATGGTCTAAGATTGAAGATGTGCCATGCAATTTAAAATAAGTTGTCATTTGCCTCTGGGAAGAAAAAATCCGAAGAAATTCAACACTGAGGATATCCAATTATTGTCCCGGGATCCATGTTTCCAAATTCTTGACTTCCAGGTCCCCCTAACTACGCTGCAGTGTTGGCGATTATTTGCCATGATGGTTTGAATATTTCATCGTGCAGTTCCAAAGATCTCTCGGAACACTAAGCTCCCGTCACTCAGCCACGAACACCTGTTGGATCAAACGGACGTGGTAACGATCAGCCGTGGCAGGGCACTAAGCGACAGCTACGAGTATTAGCGAACTCCAAGTGATTTCAAAGCTGGTAAACAGAGTTCGGAACTGATAAAATTGTTCCCATGGGGCGTTGTAAGACTGAAGACTGCCAAAGGCTTTAGATACGTCGAGGACGAGATAAAGGTACAGTCGGGTTAGCTCAGTGATGTGGTTCACTGCTATGAACAAAATAAATTCAATGGCGAACACTTGAAATAACTTACATGGAAAGTAATTGGCATACAAAGACAGGGAATATTTATGATTTAAGATGTAAAATACCAGGGATGATTTATAACTTACAGTCACTGCCTTGCATAAGTGTATAATCTGTCTGATAACCTGTGTTATTGTAATGAGTGTGTGTACTTCAGGAGAAGATTGGGAAGGAGATGGCTGTGGCCATGAAGTAGGTGCTATCCCAGCATTTACGAGGAATGTAAATGGAGAAACCACGATAAATCACTTCCACAGTGATAGAACCCGCAGACCAGAATTAAATTTCTTGGCAGAGCTTATAATCGAACTCAGGACCTTTGAGACAGGATATTCACCACGTACCCCTACACCACAGAAGACGCCAGGCAATGTAAGAAACAATAACAAATTTTCTCATGAGAGCCTGAGCCATTTCTATAAACTAATCCACGATAGAAATGAGGGGATGAACCGATTGCTCACCTTACCACTTTATGTTGGTTTTCTGACCAGCTGCCTGGTGCAGTGGTAACGTTCTCGCCTTCTGTTCCCAAGGTTGCAGGATCTTGGCGCAGTCAGTTGGCAATTGAGTGTACTCAAATCTGAGGGAGCCGTGTCAGTAGATTTAATGGCGTGTTAAATAAGTTATCCCCTTCTGGGAGAAATTCGGACACTACGGCGTCTCTAAAAGTCGCAGTAGTTAAGAGGGACGTAGCCTAATACTAATAACATTATTATTATGTTGGTTATTTCATTTAAGGGAATGAAACATTGTGGTTATCTTCTCCGTGTAGGTTGGTATGTGTGTCTGTGTGTTGGTATGCGGAACCTGTCTGATATGTAAATGAGAATGAAAGAAACAAATACTCCATAATTTCCTATTGATAAACTATTTCGTGTAATTTCAATAAGACGACTGCGTGCAATGTTTATCATGATACCCTAATGACTAGAGAATAGTACATTATGCAACGAGCCTATAATGGCAATAATTAAGACACGAGTATGCTTATAAAACGAGCGTATGCGTGTGTCTTAATTACCATTATAGGCGAGTTGCATAAAACTGTTTATGTTCGACGATAATTATTATTACTATTTTATGTTCGAACATAAATATTCATAAATATCTGTCG